>OV656757.1:10927670-15927670 GCA_927399505.1 Luperina testacea | reverse complement strand
TCTTTCTTACGTACACCTAATTTAACCTCTGCAGTCCCCCGAAAAATCGTAGCTAAAAGTTGTAGCTAATTTGTACATTGATAGCGATAGATAACTACAAAGCCAATCAGAAAGTCATACCATTTCCTGACCATTAAAAAAGCCCATAGACACTAGAGGTCCGCTCACCTTAAAAAAAAAACTTGTACTTAGACACACCACTTCACTTAGTTTATGCATCACTTAATATAATCAGTACAAGTTATCGCAGATCCTCTCAAGTCATAATTACATACATTAGAAGTACATATTCCTTTTAAACGAGACAGTGAAGCTAGATCACCGGGCAATAGTAAATCGATATGATCAAGTTAAACTATTGGTTAATGTATCAGTGACGAGTAAAGTGATACACCGTGTGGCTACCAAGACGCACACATCAATATTACTCAGTGCGCCGTGAACATGAGGTATTTGGCCTGACAATTATAATGACAACATTTAAAAATGTTAGGCTTCTTGTGCTACTAATTATAATCGAATGGTCTACAAAGCTTTTTAAAAGTAGATACCTCATCGGTACAGCCTAAAAAAGTATTTAATTTATTAAGACCCCAAAATCGGAAAAAGTTGTATTTTATACAATTCAAACTCTATAGTCGTACTTAAGTAGGACCTACTTATGTACGAGTATCGAAGTATTGAAGTACCTAACTACCTAGTTACGTATTTTAATTTGGCAACGTATCCCACCAAACAGAAAAAACAGTGGCACTCCGGGAGTGCCGACAAAAGTGAAAACAAAACACAAACAGAGTACTTTGCCATCACTCACTGACATATTATCGGATACCTATACTTACATTAAAACCGAGTAAATCACGAGGAAAGCTGAACACATCGGAAGCGGGTATTTTTTAATCGTCTTATAAACAAAACATGCGCGGTGTCGCTTACGGTAACAGTGGCGCGAGTTCAATGGTTTTTTCCCATCTCAAAAAATGCTCAACGCGCCTAAAGAAGTTTTCACTTCAAAAAACTTGTGTATGAAGTAGACCTAACAAGAAAGTGCAACTGTGCACTGGCCATGACTTATAAATGACTATCTTTAAATAAACAATTGCTTGTCAAAAAGTAACTGCTAAATAAAAAGTTTTAGTACCCACCTACATTTAGACAAATGCAAGCTTTTCAGGTAGCCCGCGAAATTCAAATTTTCTTACGTTTTTTGCAATTTGCTGGTCAGTATTAAGTTGTACGTCGATCAAAATATGATTCGCGGCCGTAACAAATATGTATTTACAGAATTATAATCATTAAAGTCATCAACACAACTCTTTAAGACCACGTAACTCCAAATAATGGTGATTTCATGAAACAGTTATTCTTTGGAGTTACATGGTCTTAGAGAGTTGTGTTGATGACTTTAATGATTATAATTCTGTAAAAACATAGTTGTTACGGCCGCGAATCATATATTAATCAACGTACACCTTAATACTGACCAGCAAATTGCAAAAAGCCTAAAAAAAATGAATTTCGCGGGCTAACCTGGCGCTTTCGCCTTAACTGCTTACTTCGGTCTAAAGTTTAAGTACCTATTTAATTATTTCGCAGCAAAAAGCTACATGTACGTCCATATTACGTACCCACACAGTAACATATATGACAGCTTACGTTTCGTGCAACTATGTGTGTGTTACGGGTTATGCGCACGCGCAATTTCGCAGTGTTTTGTATCGTCGTGCGACCGCAGGCTCCGTTCAACTGATACAGCGCTCTCAAATTACACCCAAGTGAAATCGTTTCATAAAGGCTCTTTTGGCTTCTGCAACACTTTACAGGATTCTAGTACGTCGAAGAATTTGAATATGTTTAAGTTAAAGTTGACAACGATACCTACATTAAATCTGTAGGCCAGTTTGTGCATAAAAACGAGACGACAATGATTAATTATTGGGAGTAGGTACCTTATGAGCTATGTCTAAGTTGTCAATGATGGTAATTTAAAAGTTGGGTTCATAAATACCTACTTAATCTGCATTCGCGATTTATTTGCCAAAAATGTAAACAAATACGAGTTTATGAAAAAATAACTTTAATTCCTACTCAATAAAGTTCAGTTTACGCTACAACTTCAAACATTTTTATAATTTTGTCTTTAGTGCTAGTCACTCTGAAATCAACTTAATTGCCATTAAAATATAGGTGATATTTGTTTAACTTGAAATAACATCAGTTTGAAACATAAGTTTGAATAGAATTTACATATAAACTCACTCCTTCTTCCCATGTGGGTAGGCAGAAACTACAAAACGCCACCCTGCTATGATCCCTACATACTCCTTTTGCTTCGTTCACGCCGGTTGCGAATACCTACTACGCACATCAGACGACCATGACGTTTCTGAATAACATCACCACTTAGGTTGTATATTATAAATTTCATCCCTATGTAGAAATAATTAAGGAGACTGATTTTTCGCTAATTATTCTTGAAAGCTCAAGCTGGTAGCTGTATATTACCTATGTGGTCAACTACCACTCAGTAGGTACCTAATTTAGTTATCCTTCCAAAGCTTTCGTAATCTAAAAACAATTGTTCCTCCTCCTACACCCAGCAAAGTAATGTGATTTAACATTAACAGCAATCACAATATTATCGCTTTTTACGAGACGTTTTCCCCTCTCATAATATTTAGCGTACGGTTGTGGACTGTGGTACGGCTATGTTTGTGTGAGAGCACTGCCGTTAATTTGCTCATGAATAGTAACAAGTGGGGTCCGACTCGAACCATTAATAGCCTGTTTTTGCCACCTACACTGTGATTATTTCTAGTAAAACGGTTGTTTCTTGCTATTATTCAGTGTTATACAAAGTGACTACTCCAGCCTATTGTTTTTTCCTACCGTGTCTGTCCGACTGTTTCCACATCATTAGCTCCTACGCATGTATACCGATATTGCTTCGCGATGCAATTGCTGTTTTATTATTCATTGTTTAAACGTACATTAAAAACTATTTTGCACGATCTGTTTGCTATCATACGCGGTTTTTACTCTAGACTATTAATTTACTTAGATAATGGGCACTGTTAACATGTAAATTATTCAGTTTACGAAATTATTCAGTGCGCAAGCCCGTAAATCCTAAAAACATGTTTTCAACTTAATTAACTATATTCAGCACTTCTTTAATAAGCCTGAGATTGTTCTGAAACGTTTAACATTATTAAAGAATGTCTTAACAAGAAGTTTTTCCAGCGACAGCGCCGGCGCGGCGAGACTCTATGAGGCTTTCTATGGAAAACGCTTATAATGGAGTTTCTACTAAAAGTATGCGTCGTAACAATTATAATTGATAACGTTTCTCATTCGCTCAATTATATTAAATGGAGTGAATGTTAGCTGTTTCCCGGTTTGAAACAATAACGATAATCAGATGGCAACATCTCGCGAACAATGACACTGCGCCGGCTGCGGTGACCATGATCTATGAAAAATAATTAAGTATTAGTTAGAACTCGGTAAAGGATTTTTTTATGATTATGTCTTTATCTCTCTCTTTCTGCACCTATTGTGTAGAGACTTGCCTGGTTCAAGGTGACGCAGGAAAACAGTTCCTGGAAGGATTTGGTGGAGGCCTTTGCCCAGGAGTGGGACCGTATAGGCTAACAAAAAAATGTCTATATCCGAAGAAAGATTCAGGTTTTGTAAATACTATGCCTTTATAATAATTTCTTTTTTTTTCAGTAAGTATAGCTATTATTTTAAGTAAATACGATTGCAGATTTTTGGCTTATTGCTCTATATAGGGAGATTTTCAAATGTGGTTGCTGAGCGTAAGGATTGTATTCAAGGTGGTAGCTATGGATGGGTGGTAACTAGGACACATCATATTATGAACTCTAAAGTATTTAAGTAAATACGATTGCAGATTTTTGGCTTATTGCTCTAGGGAGGTTGTCAAGTGTGGTTGCTGAGCGTAAGGATTGTATTCAAGGTGGTAGCTGTGGGTGGGTGGTAACTAGGAGACATCATGTTATGACCTCTAAAGTAGGCACCTGTAAAAAATACAGCCAACATAGTTTTCTTTAAAAGAAGTCAGTAATTATGAGTGGAAAAGTAACCAAGTAGGTATACTTATCCACTTCAACGATAAATATGTAAGTATCGAGGCGATGCCAGTAAATCAAAGGAAGTGAGACGACGCAACACTACCACGGGATATCATAAAACGCTTATAGTTTTCCTCCATTCGCCCATTACGCACCCATTTGAATATCCAATGCGTTTTATAATTAGCAATTCAATAAACAGTGACTTTGTAAGTGAGTCTGCATACAAGTAGGTACCTACCTACCTAGTTGTAGGTATTGTTGCTCCAACAATGGACCAACAATAAATAATCAACACTTAAGTTTAAGACATTCTTAAAATCATAAAGGTATCTCTCTGTTGCTACAATACGCACCTACAACGCTTCACTTAAATGAAAGAATTTACTTATAATTGGGTTGTATTTGAGAATTCGACCGTTACTAGTCGTACCTAGAACTAAACATTTGAACACGTTCTCAGGTCGTGGGGCCAAATGTCACCGATATCCACCGATTCCGCCATCGCATACCTAGATGGATAAAACTTAGTAACAGGACGAAAACGCAATGTGTTGGACTGGTACAATATCCTCTAATGGTGCGACCCATAAATCTTGTAAGAGCTTCTTGCTAATGCAATAAGCAACATTAATTTTAGGACCTTTTATGTAATAAGTAAGTATCCATTAGGTATCGCCTCTACAAAGACTATCAGCAGTCGGCGCCAACAAATCGGTTGGGAATCGAATATTAATCGGTCGTCGTCTGCGACAGGCCTTCGTCCTACCCTATTTGTTTAAACTACGCTAGCTAACCGATTCATATAGTAACATGCAAATTGTGCACTGTTACTTTATTCTACCATGTTTAATAAGACGAATGAGAAAAACTAGAGAATCAGTTGGTTACGGTTGGTACCTTTCCGTTTAGTTGTCGGGAGACAAAAACTGGAAGGTGAACTGTTTTCGTACCTACTCGTGATCTGTCTGCCAGACGAAAAGCGGTAAAGTTTAGAGCTAATTTATCTAGAGATTTAATAATATGTTTGCGAATGAACATCATCAGCATTGAAATTGAATCTACAATGGGAAGGTAGGTACCTATTAGAATCTGTGGGCGAATTTCACCAATGGAACTGATCGTGTTCAGCACGTCTAAGCCGCGTTCAAGAGCGGTCTGTGTCAAAACTGGAACATTAACACGGACAGGTCCTGAACTTCTGAACGCGGTTTAGAAGCGCTGATCGCATTCAGTCTCAATGGTGAAACCCGTACTCAATCGTTTAGATAGAAATACCTAACCAATCCTAAACAACCCTGAACGTGTGGCGACTGGCAGCTTTTAGCCGAGTTCCCACGCCGCTGTTACTGTTAACCTAACTGCCGGTAAGCGGTGCACTCATAATACTTAAAAATTAAAAGTTATTGTATTTATGAAACGTGTGAGAATGTTTAATTAAATAAGTGGAATAAACGGAACTAAGCACTTATTAGAGCTAATGAAAGTGACAATATACTGGTAAACATTGTGGAATCAACGCGTAATGAGATTTACTTAATCCTCTAAGTTCTCAAGCCGATTAGGCAATATGAAACTATACACGAGTTAGTTAAAAACGCATTGGAGTTTATATTTATGGCAATACAATGAGCCAATTAAAAATATTACTTTTTAGCTTTGTTCCTTTAAATTAAGGCAGATATTAATCATGGTTAGTATTATTCAGAAAAATTATATTAAAAAAATAGCGTATTTTTAGCGCTAAGACTTTAAACTTTGCCTATTATTATTCTGCCTAGCCTTTTCCCAACTATGTTGGGGTCGGCTTCCAGTCTAACCGGATGCAGCTGAATACCAGTACTTTCAAAGAGCGACTGCCTATCTGACCTCCACAACCCAGTTACTGGGTAATACGATATACCTTGGTAAGACAACCCGTAACGACTGTCAAAGATCCACGAATGGCAGCCGGAACCAACGGCTTGACGTGCTTTCCGAGGCACGGAGGGGTCTCGGTATGTATAGATGGTCACCACAGACCAACCGCAGCAAGGGTAGCTTCACCTGATCGAGCCACCTGTGCGGCTGTTATTATTTAGCCACGGGCCCTCTAACAACATAATACTCATGTACAGTTAATGGCGAGTTAGCTCTAAGTCTACTTAATACCTACTGGTCTGCATACACATACATCTAGTATGCTTGATATGCTTTTAGAAAAAAAAAATAACCGGCGATCGGTAGCACAAACAAAGATTAGTTCCACATTATTTGACGTGTATCCTGGACTCATCGGAAATTAGTTGCGCGATCTGACGGGAATACGCCCTCGGCGTCATGTGTTAGAGCCGATCATTAATGAGTTACAGCAAAAAAATATGTTCGTCTACACAATACAGGCGCATGACTCGCCGCTCCGCGATCAATTATTAATAAAAAGCGGGCCGCTTCATTGAAAGGGCGATTAGCTCAATATTTATATGGAATATTCGGTATCAACGGCGCTTTGTGGCCATAATTCGGTGGGTCGTGACGCGGCGCGTTTGACTCTCCCGCCCGCGTCATAGACCAACTGCTTCGGCTGATGCGTAGACTTGATACTACGTTAATTATACCTATTAAATGTAGCAACTCATTTACCTAACTAATTATAATATTTATCTCCTTATCAGACTATAACATAAAGTAGAAACCAAAACTAGCAAGAAAACCCACGCTAGCTCATTTAAAATTACACAACTGATAAAATCGTAGACTACCCTCTTTTAAGGCAGGTAAAAAAAATACAAACACTGTTAAACTGCTACAAATACCCCTTAGCATCGCACAACATAAGATGACTAGATACTTCCCAATGTAGCTATACCTATTCTCAAATTACCATTAAGTATTAAGAGACTTCTATGAGTTCTCCCAAATGCAGGCAAGATACTAAGGTACGCGTTTCTTCAGGCTAGAGGCACCGCCCGGGCCACCACGCTCGACTCATTGTCCTACCGAATTGACTCGCCGACTCTTTCAATAGAATTCTTCGCCGTGAAAGCAGCCACTATGTCCCGATAAATCTATTTAATCTGATACATTTCCCGAACATCAATCAAATACACGCACTCGACACAAGGGAATTATTGAATCAAGCTTATTTTTTGAAGTATTATTTTTTTTGTCAGTATAACATTTATTAATAGATAGAAAACCACATTTAAATTTACATGATTTAAAAAGCTAACAGTCCTAAAATAATAATATATAAATAGGTACTTACAAGTATAATTTATTATTACTTATTTTATTTGAATTGCGGTAGTAGTAAAATAGCCATAATTATCTTCACCATAAACGAATTAGGTAACATGAGCAGCATCAAATATAGGTATGAAATCTATGAAGCTATCCTAATAATCGAAAACAATGACTACCTATCATGTTCCATCGAGTCTATCCGCTAATACCTCGCCAACATATTCTTCGGACGATAAATGAACTGTTATAGAATACTAAAACAATGGACTAATGCCAATTATTTGTATAATTCATTTGGTATTACCGATTCGCATAGCAACCAATGGCTGCCAGAACAATTTTTCAGTAGAGCTGATGCTAATGAAAAGGCATTTTCACGAGCTTTGGCGCCGGCCGACATGCAAATGTGCTGTTTAATGACGCGCGAAGCCACGCCACACAACCATACTAGCTTTTCAAGCACAAAACGTTACATTACACACAGTTTATTGTGAAAACTTGTTTCAGAACTGTAAACGATCATATCTACAACTTTACCGATACATACGATCCGAGTCGAATCACAGGCAATATGACTTTTGAATACATCTTGACCTCTTACTGGCCTGTATTGATCGTAATTTATGGTGAGAAACACGGAAAAACATATTGCAAACAGAAAATAAAGTTATGGAACACAACACTAGCCATGAGAACTGAAAGCAGAGACATTCTCCGTCAAGCGGCGGCTATTGACTGATTTTAATGACTTACTTTTTATGACTCAAGCATCAATAAAGCGACTACATCTTTAAGATAAATGTGTCACGATTGAGTCATTCGATCCGCCTTCAAAATGAAAAGCCCTTCAACCTTGAAAAGGCCAGAGAATGTGGCATGAAAGAGCCTCACAATACTCTTTTAATTTGTCATTATGTAGCAATAAAAACATGGTAAATGAGAGCGACAAAAAACTCGTTCAGAGACAAACAAAAACTGCGAGCTGGGGCGAAATTCGCAAATCATTCTACGATAATGACGGCCGCTTGAAAAAAATTTAAATATCAAAAGGCCGGACGGGGCACGGTAATGGTTTAAAATCATTTTTCATTCGAGTCACTCGTGAGTCAGAAATATGAAAACGGTAGCCATCACATCGGCCGCGCTTCCATTAACTCTAGCCGACTCGCGATTAGAATTTTGGACGAGCTCCATCTTTCATTTGTTACCTTCTTCGGAATAAATAAAACAAAAATGTTGATCAATTACGGTGTTCGAATGAAACTACATAAGTACCTGTGTCGTTAATGGTTTTTATTTACAAAGGCCCTTTTTAATATTAAATCGCATGACTTATGTTATTTAAATGTCATTTGTTCTTCTTTTTCTTGTTCTTAGGTTGCGATTGGTCAACAGAGGATAGCCCGCTATCGAATTCGCTCGCCGTATGCATGGAGCTCTGTTTCGATTGTCGAGCACCGAACGAACCGAACTTTGCTTTTGGGAATCTGTGAAGAAAATACATTTTGATATATAGTAGTAGTAGCAGTAGGTACCTATAGCAAAATCATAACTAACAAACATACAAACAAAAATGTATCTACTAGACTGATATAATAGGACATCACTGTAATAACCGACCGACCTAAAACCCAAAAAGAAAACCTTTTTTTGGTTTTTAGTGTTTATCAGTCAAAACTTGTAAATGGCCCTAAATGTCATATTTTTAAGAACACTAATAGAGTTTTCTGAATGGAATAAAATAACACTCCGTAATTAAAACAGTTTCAATGAAAATGACACTAAGATTTACATTCTAGACATATTAGAGATACTTAGGTCTCTTTTATACAGGATGGCAATTCAGTTGCGCGTCGATTTCCCTTCCATCCTGTATAGATTTTATAAACGGACGCTTAGAATAAGTTAACGAAGGTGACAGTCAACATAAATTAACACGTCATATAGATAAAAACTGAAAGCAGATAGAAAATATTCAATTCAAAGAGCTCACCCTGGCCTCTTCTTCTCTTCATCTTCATGAATAATAAGCCTATTACTCGGCTTGTCTTTATTGGTCGGATTAGACTTAACACGTCGGGCGAGCGTAGCGGGGGCGTCTCGAAGGGCGAAGGCCTTTGCCGCATGCCCCAAGTGCAACTGTCTGGAGTCCAAATACTCTTTGACGTCGCGAGGGTAGCCCGCGTAGAAACGGACCCAGGATGTGTATGCTAGATGGAAAAGGAGTTGTTTGAAAAGTTGTGTTTATGCTGAAGCATTTAGATAATTAGCCGAAGAACACCAAGTAGTTCATTGATAAGATCCAGTTCTACTCTCTGTGAGAGGGATTAGGCTGAAATCCATCAGCCACTCCAGTCGATGAGTCGTTAAAGAATTCTAAATCTTACAAAATGTTAAATATATTGTTGAAACTAATCGTAAAATGACGACCGTCTTGTGAATCTGTCATTTTGCGACCGTTATATGAAGGCTCCGCTTTTTTTGCATTTTCTACGTACCTCTACTAGCCCTCAGCAGCCAATCCCTATTGGTGTGAGCGGTGTGCTCGAGCCGCGCTTGCACGGCGACCGCGGCGCGCTGTGGTGTCGCAGCCGCGGGCACCACAGTGCGCAGCGCTTCAAGCGCTCGCGACTCATCTCCTTGACTTAACCTGAGATGATACTAGGTATTATAGAATGCATTAGACAATTATATTATTATTGGGCTGATAATAAAATGATTTAAACCAGAATAAAAGCAAAAGAAAAAATCTTGGACGGTTGAAACTCAAGAGAAGATAATATGGATTTTTAGATCTTCATCACGAGATATAGGTACCTAAAGGCATGAGAAAAAGTCATGTTGTAGAAAAAAGATGAGAGCAAAATTTTGTGTAGGGGTGATAACACAGGATGCACAAGACGAACAGACTGTGAAGATTCGTGTGGGAAGATATAATATACCTAAAACTAAACAACGGCTCACCTGATTCTCCTCTCCTCCAAATGCCTGATGAACCGTGATTCACTAGGCAGTAGGAACAACACGGCGGCACCAACTTGAGCCGCACGCCCTGTACGACCCACCCTGGACGAAGAGATAACATCTCCATTGTCAGTAAGGTACTTATATGGTAAATACGAGTCACCGACACGAGAAGAAGAAGAAGTTATATGGTCAGTTGTCCAGTAATAGAACGACTGGGATATTTTTATAATTGCTTTGAATATCAAGAAAATGTACGTAATTCTTTATTTGTCTCTTGTGACATCTAGAGGGAAGGTCAATTCTGAGTCAAAGACCACATGGCGACTACATTACCATAATACCAATTTTACAAAGTTTCACGACAAATGTCTGTTATTAATAACCAAAAAAATTCTGACTATCAAAAGTTCATGTATTTGTTAAGTAAGTAGTATTCTTCATACCTGTGCACATAGTCGGTAGCTGATGCTGGAACGCAAAACTGCAGTACGAGGTCAACTCGAGGCACGTCTATTCCTCTGGCAGCGACATCCTGACAAATGAATAATATTCTAGAACGAGAAGAGTAGGTATCGTCTGAACAGACTCCGAAGAAGTAGGTACTTTTAACACCTTCGTTCCGACTTCGGCAGTTCTCAAGCGAGCTTCATGCCAAGATTGCCGGGTATTATCTCTCCGTATAATCGGATCGGCCGCAGTATAAACGTGCTCGAAATTACTTTAATTGACTATAGTATTCTATAACAGTCAAACAAAAAGATTTAATGTCAAATCCCCATGCAAAACTCAGCGCATCTTACACCAAACAGGAGCGTCGCACCGCGTAAGCGAGTGAGCTCCGCCGCGGTAGCTACCGCCCGCTGCGACCGAGATTAAACCTGATACCATCTCGCCTTCGCGCCGTCATTATCTACACTATGGAGGACATTACACCGCCGCTATTGCTGTATTAATGCAATTAAAAAGACACTACCACGTACAACGTATTCGTCGTGGCTAATTACACGATTAGAAAATTATTTTACGCTTCACCTACAGCGCTGACCAACCATGGAAAATTTTCAAATGATAATAAAGTGCTGCTTTCTATGGAATCTGCGATAAAACCCTTTGAAACACGTAGTCGATTACTAATTATAAAGTCTGGAATAGATGCAATATAAAGACGTCTAGTTTTTGTTGCATCATTAATAGAGTTAATTCTTGTGGGTAATATTCATCGAAGAGCAAAAAATCTTGAAAAGGGTAAAGATTTACAATAAAAACTAAATCCTAAATTAGAACCAATCGACTCCATTAAGGTTTATAACAGAAATAATATTCCATTTCAAGTGTAGAAATAACTGAAGGTATCATCAACCTTTTCCTAGTGTCCTACCACATTAAATGAACAATTTTACACAATAAACTTGTAATTAAGAGTCCCTACCGTAGCAGTAAGGTACCAATGTTGGCGTTGATAGATGTAATAAACACATATAATAGTACATAATCGACGCGTATTGTGGCGGCGGTGTGGGAGCGCACAGAGAGCTAGATGAATGACCAGCTAATAGGCAGTGAGCCACAATAGCTAGCGACAAAGGTGAGCGGGAATACGGCCGCCATTATTGAACATAGAATGTGATGATTAATCTGGTAGCACGTTTTCGAAGATAATAAATTGAAATTCTATTGTAGGCGTAAACACGATTAAAAATATTCTAGAGATCGGAATTAGGTATATGTAATGTGCGCGGTAAATAATCGTAATGATGGAAACGGTGAGATTGGAGGTGAGTGATCATCGAAATATACGAATAATATTTACAACATCAGCAGGGTAATTGCGTAACGCACTATCAGTAGCAATGGCTTCCATTTTGACAGTTCAACAACATTCATTGCATTATTTACGTTGTTGAGCAGACACGTTATTCGAACATAAGAAGCAATGGATTAGCAGTATCCTTCAAAATTATTTAAATTGTGATTGATAGTGTTACGCAATTAGGGTGCTGAACAGAACTCCAATTATGTTAGCATGTTACGGCAGAGTGTCATGAAAAAGGAGCACATTAATACCTACTGCGTCCCGATTCAATAAAAAAAGGGCCGAGATGCTGTGAAAAATTTATGAAGAATTCCAAATCAATGCATGAAGAAAATTCTATAGAACATAACCATGAAACTTACCGTGCAAATAAGAACTCCGTGCCTAGCCGCACGGAACTGCTTGAAAACCTCCATCCTCTGTTCATGTGGCATGGATCCGTGCAGACTGAACATGTCCAAGTCGACCGGCACTAGACCTCCTTCAGTAGGCTCTTCATATTCCACTTTAAAGTCATCCGAATCGTCTGATGATGATGAATCTTTATCCTGAGAAATACATTTGGTTTTAACACACTTCAAACTTCTAACAATATCCCAGTATTTCCAGAAATATAGGCAATTTATTAAAACTTTTTTATTTGTTTTGATTTACTTACTTCGTCATCATTATCGTCGCCAGATTTTCTTTTCTTTACTTTAGAATTTTTAGCTTTATCTTGGTTTTTCTTTTTAACCTTTGCGTCTTTTCCAGTTAGCGCGATTTCTATTAATTCTGAGAGATAATCTACCATTTCCAATGTCGCCACAAATACTATCATCTTACCACCTTTCTTGTTCATTACGCAGTGTTCCACGATAAGGCCGACTAGTGTGACTAGTCTAAGTTTCATGGGGACGACTAGGAATGTCTGATTGACTGATGCCGGCAGTACTAATTCGTCTTCTCCTACAGCTGTTTTTACTGCTGCCGCGAAAGTATTCACTGTTGGAGATGCCTCATCTTCGTCGTCACTTCTTTCCTCTTCGTCATCCTCTTTCTCCACTTTAGGGTTTTTAATTTCATGGTCTCTTTGAGCTTTGAAGTATTCGTAATCGGAATCACTGTCACTATCTTCGTCAATTTTGGCTGCCTCAACTTTAGGTGGTGGTGCAGTTTTACTTTGTGTGGAGCTTTCACTTTTGAATAAGTCTTTGTTGTTAAGACCAGTGAATGCTTTTAGTCCTAAAGTTATAAGAATCAGATTAAAATGTATTTGGGACAGCAACATTTTATACTATTAAAAGGAACTCACTTACCTCTTTTAGCTTCTGAATTCTTTTCTTCATCGGGTACATAAGCAGTTTCTTCTTCGTTTTCTTCTTCTTCTGCTTCTGATTCTTCTTCTTCTGATTCTTCTTCTTCTTCTGATTCTTCTTCTTCTTCTGATTCTTCTTCCTCTTCTGATTCTTCTTTTTCTTCCGAATCCACCTTGATTTCTTTCACTGGCTTAGATTTTTCTGCTTTCGGCTTTTCAGGTGCAATTTTGACTTCAGGTTTACTCTTTACTTCACTTGCATTTTTACTTTGGACGGTAGTAGTCTTTAATGAATCCGCTATAACAGCCTTACCTTCAGATGTGTCTACAAAGACTGGATTCACTAGAGTAATTCCTGCCAGATTTTCAACAGCCTAGAAAATATTATAAGTATTTATTTGTTGTACATATTAAATGTCTGAAATTCAATATTTCATTCATTAAACACATTACCTTTGTAAGAGTGGCAGATAGTAAAATAGTTTGCTTTTCTTTAGACAAAAACACATCAGTCAAATGATGTTTTATGTCGGATTTTTCTTCACTACTTTCATTAGTGTCATTAAGACTAGTTGCTTCTGTATCTTCATCTGGATCTGGAATCTTCTTTTGTACATTTTGTTTCATAAGAGCTATGGGATCATATGTGGCTGCTTTTTTATGATCCTCTATAGCTTTTACGATAGCGGCAACGTCTTTTTCATAACCCATGTCTAGTAAACGATCTGCTTCATCCAAAACTAAACATCTGCGAAAATCATGATCCTTAACATTTTGCCGTATTTTTAATAACAATGACTTGATCAACCATCTCACTTAAATGCTTGCTTCTGTATGTAAAACACATTATATTGAAGAAGATTGGCTAATTCTGGTGCCATATAAAAAATAGAATAGAATAGAATACTCTTTATTATGTACACCATATAAATTACAGACATAAATATAGAAACTGTACAAAGGGTGACACAATGGGTGGTCTTATCGCTAAGAGCGATCTTTTAAAGACAACCAACAAATAGTTAAAGGCATAATTGTTCCAGTTTAAGAAAGAGATGGCATTTTTTTATCACATCAGTTTATTAAATAATAATCATTAGAATATAAATTATTGCCATAATATAGCTTACCCAGTCTTTGCAAAGTTGAAAGAAGCAGTATGTCTTAAGTGGTCATTGATGCGTCCAGGGGTTCCAACCAATATGTTGATACCTTTCCTGAGTCGTGCTTTCTCTGCTTTTCTCTTTTGTCCACCACTTAGTAGACCAGGCACAATCCAATGAAATGGCTAATGTTAAATAATAATATACAAATAATTTAGTATAGTTTTTTGGCAATACTATAAAATATTTACCTAGCACAATTTTATTACATACTGTCTTTTAAAACCTTTCCATAATGTTTGGAGTAAAAAATTAAAAAAGAATTTAAAAATAATAGACAGTGTATCAAGTACCTTGACTAACTTAATAAATAGTTCATACGTCTGAACCGCAAGCTCCCTGGTCGGTATCACCACTATGACCCTGATGCCGTCATTCCTGCTTATCTTAGGTCTTATGGCCTGTAGCCCCTCTATGATTGGCAATGCATAAGCCAGTGTTTTGCCTGACCCAGTCTGTGACCTAGTTACAAAATAATATGAACAATGTGCATTATCAGTTAAGTAACAAAAGCCAAAAAACTTAGAACATAAAAATATCATAGACCATTTTTAACTTAAATAGGTTACAGGCAATTAAGGAATCATTTAATTGCACAATCAGTTGCACCACATACTGAATATTATACAATTTTATAGCACAATATAGTTTTTAGTACTTATTTAATATAGAAAAAAGTTTAAACTCACCTAAGGAGAACATCTCGGCCTTGTAAGATAACAGGTATTGCATTCTGTTGCACTGTCATCAGTTCCTTCAAACCTAAGTTTTGGTGCAAGTTTGCAACACTATGTGGGTGTATATCTAAGTCTGTGAAGGTCTTGCCTGCAAACACCTGCTCCACAATCGGTTTGATAGCCCGCTGCCCAATACGGGGCACTTGCGGGTTGTTCTTAAATAGTGAAGATATCCATCCACCACTCCTAGGCTTGTTTTGCTTCAATTGTATAGTGTCACTGAGATCTTGGTAGTTCTTCCCTTGGTATTTGCCTTTATTTTCACTGAGATCTCGTAGTTTAGCCCCCAAATCGTCAGATTTGTCCACTGTAGGTGACACTTTCGCCACCTTTTTAGGCGGTCCTTCGGCATTTTTTATGACTGCACGATTGGTTGCAGCCAAATTCTGGGGTCTTTTCCTAGCTATGGTCCTACCAGTAAACTTTGGATTGGATATAAATTTGTATTCCCCCGCATTCTTCTGAGGAGCATTTGGTTTTTTCTTATCCTATCAAAACAAACTAGTTAACACGGAGTCTTGAGGAAATATTAAAGTTCACAAGAAGTTCCCGCACTTACCTTCTTGGGGACTGATATATTTAGTTGTAAGTCATCCATATTTCACGATTTCACAAGTTATTTACGTTTCATAGGCGCATTAATGTGAGGTTATACGCACGTTTTGACGTTTGTTGTGTTGTGTTGTTTTGACGTTTACAATGTTCGTTCTGAAACGTACCTACATTGCTGTACTGAAAAGCATTCGGAAAAGTGGAGTTATGTTCTTGGCTTTCAAACTCCCTTTTAACCGACTTCTAATTACAAAAAAATACAACCGACCTCCAAAAAAAACACGTGGAAAATATTTTTAATTTTGGAAGTCGGTGTCGTTTGTTCTGTATTTTCGATTTTTGACACCGATTTTCTAAATTAAAGTTATTTTTCACTTGGTAGTGTTTTTTTTTTGAAGTCGGCTGTTTTTTTTGTTTAAAAAAGTTTTTATTTTTCACTTTTTAGTTGTACCAACCTACCCCAAATAAATTCATATACCTAACACTACTTGCTATGTGAATATCAGTGACAGGAAGCTATTGAACACATCTGCCTACCCCTTTAAAGGGTACAGGCGTAATGTTATGTTGTGTGATTGCGTAAACAATGCTATAGCAGCAATGGCGGTTGATTTGCTGGCATTTATTCAAGAGTTCCGTTGTGTGTCTCCAAAACTCATCATCAGATCTTTACGAAATTTTAATGGGACCAATTCGGAATAAACCACTTTCAAAAAAAAAAATTTGCAAATCCATCTATTTATGAGGGAGTTATGCCCAAACATACATAAAAAATATTGTATATAAACATCCGAATTGAGAACCTCCTCCTTTTTTGAAGTCGGTTAAAAAGGAGGAGGTTCTCAATTCGGATGTTTATATTTTTATACCCATTTTTGAAATTTGCTTGCATCATAATGTTAACTGTTGTATGTTTTTTGACATGATAGTTTTTTTATCTCGAAGCGTTAAACTGGTCTCCATGATACAAACGCTGCCTAGTTTTGGGACCACCGTAAAGATCAAAATGAAGATCACTAACAAAACCTTTACAGAATACAAGCCGACAGTTAGTTAAGCTAATTATAAGGTAATAATTGTAACAACTCGCGCAACCGCTTTACTGTTCTTAACGTGTCGGGAAACAAGATTGAACTCACGACCGCTCACTCTACATCCTTCGTCTTTCGTCAACAACCGTTTGATTAATGCCGACGTAGATTTAATTCAGTCAAAACTGTCAGATTTAACCGATTTATTTAGCATTGTGTTGAGCGATGGCCGTTTTACGTAGATGTGACGCATACTTTCTCCCAAATTGTTATTTTGTTTTTCTTATGTTTGTGTTTTTTATTTTTATGGATCACGTTTGCCGCAAATAAACGTATTTTCTTTCTTTCATTTATATTCCCAAGAACTACTCATACACACCCCTACCGTGTTATTACAACCTATTATAACTTAAAATGTAAAAGTATTTTGTAAGCAGTGTACCTACTTATGAACACGTGTCCAAAACACAATGATGATGCGAATTACGCATAGATCACGTGGCGACGCGTGGCGCCAAAATATCCCTTTATATCGTCTATGGGGCGGAACAAATATTTGAACTTAAAACCCCATGTTTAATAGATGCATTTAAGAATGGTTCTCAGTATGGATTATGATGACCAATTTTTCTAAAAACGGAGTAGATCCTTAAGTACCTCCTACCACAACCCTGATGTCTGTTATAAACTTGTGAGTGTAGGTATACCTACTTAAGGATATCGTGTTCTTCTCAAAGTCAACATTACAATACCTATATACCTACCTATTTGTTCTATGTATTTTAAAGGGAAAAAAACTATGTAGGTAAATGCAGAAATTTTACCTAGGTACTGTCCATTTAAAAAATCAACTTCACTGTTTTTCACAAAAAAGAACATAATAATAAGTAGTCAGTTAAGATTATACCTACCATAAACTTATCGGAACGTTTGCGCCCTCAATATATCAACATCTAGGTACCTCAAGTACACTTCCCATGTTTGCATAAACTCCATTGAAAGGAAGAACCGCTAAATCCGTGCACTTGAAATTCACCAAACGCACGGTCTGGGCACACAGGAAAAATGGCGCAGGGGCAAAAAGACGGCGAGGGCGTGAGGGCGCGTCGTGATTACTGGCGCCCAACCGGGACGACCCCGCGTGCCCAGCGGTCCCAACACCCTTCTCTTATTTAAAGCAAACACGCTATGATTTTTATGTGCTTTCAATGTCAATAAGTTACATATTTGTTTCATTGGAAAGTGTATTTGATTTAGCTTAGTTACTACTTAATACACAGTTCTGCGTAGATAGTGAAGAACTAAAAGATAGATAGAGAATCTATCTTGTATTAGAATCTATACCCATTTATAAAAATGTATGTTTTGTTTACGCTACTGCAAAGAAGGGTTTATGCAGTTGGGTAAAAATTGTAAAAAAACTTAAATCGGATAAGTAGGATATGAAACTGTAGGTAACAGTTGCGTAGAATAAAAGTATAGATACCTAAATAAGTTTAAGGGTAACGGTAGAGATTGACCAAATATTTATTTATTTATTAAATACTTTATTGTACCTACATCACATAAAACAGAAAGGACAAACATATTTAAAACGTTACGTTTAGTGTTACCTACATATTCTTGTACATTGTTTAAATAATTGATTTATATCAAACCTCACAAATTCAAACCTCTTTTCATAAATAGGTACATATTTAATAATTTCGTAAATTGGCAACTATCTACAGAAAAATAATATCAACATGGAACGAATGTCATTCCAGAATTTGGCAAACCGTCAGTGTTAACGGTGTAAACTAATTATTCATCAAAAGGCAAAATAAGTTAAAATAATTTAGAAAAATAAGAAAAGACGACCTCAGGTACATAATTATTTTTTGTTTTCGATGAGCTCGTTGACCTTGGTTCTCTTAACCCTCGTAGCCTCGTACCCAGCCACGGGCGTTCTAATGAGGCTCTACAAACCAACTACAATAATTTGACTATGTTCTGATTTCCCTGCACAAAACGAAAACACTTATTTTTTCCTCGCAAGGAAGCATCTCAGCAGTACTCTCCCGTGTGAACATATAGTAGCAATTATAACATATATAGTTGTATAGGTACGTACACTACCATACCGCAAATCGATCACCAGCGCGGTGAGGAACAACAACATCCAAGAAATCCTCAACCGTCACCTTGTAGGCACAGTAGTTTCGGGTCCCTTTGAAAATAACCACCGATGTCAATCAACAAATCAAATCAGCCTATCGTAGTCCACTGCTGGACATAATAAGCTGCTATCAAGCTGTTCCAGCCACCTTTTTTTGGTCGTTAGTCCATCATCTGGAGGGGCGTCCCACACTACGCTTGTCACGCGTCACATTTACCTCATATAAAGTTGATATAGGTAGATCCCTTCATTTTAACAGTAGGTAAATAGTAATGGCAGCTTTAAAACCAACCACGTGCAAGGAAGCAATAGCTCGCTGGGAGAAGGCGAAAGGAGAAAACTCCGCCGAAGCCACAGTGATTGAGCTGCAGTTTCAGTGGCCTCCCATAGAAAAGATGGATGGAGCTCTGTCCACTCTAGTGTGCTGCGAGTAAGTTTTTAATCTTGGGTTGAAAATTTACAAATATTTGCCCCTAAACCTATTTAAGTGAGCCACCCGCATTGCCGCCGGTGATTAACACAAAGCCAGTAAAGCTAGCAACAACAAATAATGTTCTTGAACGTAAATACTGCACATCGCTCTAGAAAGAAACTAGACTAATGCTCTTTGCTCTAAAATGTCGAATTGTTTCTCAACTCCATGTGGCTCTTAGGCACGGTCTATTTATTTTACGGCCTACTCGTCCGTCAGTGCTATAGATATCCCTAATTCCCAGGGGCGGATCTACTTAAAGGCTTTTTGGGCTGCAGCCCAGGGCCCCGTGGATATAGAGGGCCCCCAACCGAACTGAAAACAATAGACGATATTGTCAATAATAAAAATTATCTAGAATTAAAAAAAATCCGATCATAATATAATGGCAAGTGGTTGAGTAATTAGGTAGGGCCCCTAAGCAGTATTAGCCCAGGGCCCCACAAATTCAAGATCCGCCCCTGCCTAATTCCCTACATAATAAATATCTAATGTTTTCTATTTTCAGGAAATTAAGCCTATCATCGAACATGATTGACAAAATAGCTGGTATTGCTGGCATGAAATCTCTCAAGATTTTGTCCGTTGGACGGAATTATATAAAATCCTTATCAGGAGTGGTAAACCTTATGCACAACATTCTACATGACGAGCCAATAAAATCTTATATGACCGTCTATTTTAAATTTCATGGTTCAGTTCTCGTACAAAAATACCGACACCGCCATATCACTCTAGTGAAACTCTAGGGCGACCCTCTTCCATAACCATAAAGTTATGGACTGATGACAACTGTCACATAAGTCCCTACAACTATTATCCAAATATCAGGGTAACTACTGTACATACTACTTTTCATACTTTTTATTTCTTACATTTCAGGAAACTGTAGCAGAGACATTGGAAGAGTTGTGGATAAGCTATAATCCAATCGACAAACTGAAAGGCGTCGGACAACTCAAACAATTGAGAGTTCTGTACATGTCCAACAACAACATCAAGGAATGGGTGGAGTTCAATAGACTGCAGGTTTGTCCATGACAAATACCTACGTTATATTTTTTACAGCTCATTAATATGCGTAGGCAGAATCATAGTCCACTGTTGGAGGCTTTCGAAAAGGAAATAAATAATGTTGCAGTCAGGCCATACCTACTTTATTCCATCACCACTTCTCTCAAAATGGTGGACGATAATATCGTGAGCAAACCGTATGTTTTAGAACTGAAACCAGCACTGAGCTCGCACGGTGGATTCCGGCCCACTCCTTATCATAGGAATAGGCCTGTGTCCCAGCTGTGGGAATGGTTCAGGCTGCTTAACAACCAACCTTTTGATGAGTAGGTAAGTTGGCATTAACCGATCAACTAAGTACAGGTACCTAATACGTGGTGGTGGTGCCGTGGTTACATCAGCTGTGTATTAAAGTAAGACCACACTTGAACACTAACTATCTTTACAAATTATATATTGCCGTAACATAAGTTTTAATATAACTAGGTACTCGTTTATGAATTTCATGAACATTTCAATTTTATTATAGGAGTGTCCAAATCTCAGAGACTTGGTTTTTATCGGGAACCCGATAGTTGACGCCCAACCAGACGTTGATACATGGCGTAACCAGGCTTCCACTCGACTCCAACAAATCACGAAGCTGGATGGCATTCCTATCATAAGGGACACCGAGTGATTTACCTTTGAGGTAGCTAAATTTAATTTTAATTATGCAAATAAAGCATCTATATTTGTGTAAATAGTGTTGTTTTATGCTATTAGCCATTAGAACAAAACATTAAATTTGTTACATAAACACATTTTGATACTTAGGTGAACTACAAAACTATTTCAGTCGTTATTTTGTGGTAGGCCGTAGGATTCTTCAACGTCCCTCAAAACTTAATTCTCTGAATAAGAATTTTGATTGCGTGACACTTTCCGTAACAATGGGTGATAGAGGACCACTTGTTTAGCCTACGAATTGAAATGACGATAATATTCGAAATAATAGCCTCGTCGCATCGCCTCGCTAGCTTGACATTTATGACAGATTATGACTCTGGCAACACTAATAACTGCTGCACACGCCATCTATCTATTAGGTGACGCAACTATAACATGTCAGCGTTAAGATTGAATTCTATTAATCGAATAATGATTGCGATGGACAGATTGAAGATTACAGAGTAATTCAACTAACTCCGTGAAGCGATTAATTGACTCATTCGTTGATAAACTCTATCACCGCAGCTATCGAAATTTATCAAATTCAATACACACCTTAATAAGCACAGTAACATACATGTAAGAGCTCTAATTTATGCAGTAACTAAGTAGATAGATAGATATACATTGCTTCTATGTAGCAATTGACTACTCAAATTTCCTCCGGAAATCGAATGCTATAGAGAAAAACGCGTGGAAATAGCTAAATGACCCCTGAACCGGTACTAAAAAGTTGCTTATTTTCTCGCAAATCGTCCAAATCTTCATGTGAATGCGTCGCTATTGTCCGTACGACTTTATGATTCGTCATACGTCTCAAAGCCGACTTAATAGCCTGCTTAATTCGCGCCAAAAGGAAATACGAATTGGCCGGGGACGCCATTGCCGGCGGAAAAGTCCCTCTCTTCGTAGATGCGCGAATGGCCCCGCTATTGTGTTGCCACTAATAAAATTTAATGATGTAAACGGATAGCACGAATTTATCTAACTCAGAACTCGTGGGGAGCGGGGCACTGAGGGGAAATCAATTAACGACAATATATCAGCTGTAAAGCAAATTGAATTCGGTATTGTTATACGATACTGTTGGAGTTTGATTATATTTACATTGTTAATTTGTATTTTGAAGTGCACGAATTAGGTAGCTTTTAGAGTGACACCCACTAGAACCCAAGAATTACTAGTCGCTAGAATGTGTAGATCTAAATGTAGATAAAATTTTGACTTAGAGCTTTTTAAACCCATCCACCTAAGTCTGAATAAAATATGCAGATTTCTCCCTAAGTATTGTGTTGGGAATAAATCAACCACTTTGCGAAAATGACTTGCTTATCCATATTTTATTTGTTATTTTTTTGTAACACTACTATTATAGGAACGTATATATCTATCAATGAAGGTGCTAATGCTAACCCTCGTTGTTACAATATCACCTAAATAAATGGACGAGTAGGTGCCATGTGTAAACGAGCCATCGGAGCCATGTGTATCAGTAGGAACGTAAGCGACATTTGAATAGAGCTCAATAATTTAATGGAAAACCGTTCATTGTGTACTCAGCGTAATGGACCGATAATTGTCCATCCAAACAGAAGTAACTCTGTTAATCAAAATGAAGCTCGCACCTTCCCCACGCATTATAAATGAAGTAAGCTCCCTCGTTAATGCGTACAAATGCCGCCGACCGCCACCTAGCCCGTCATTATTTAATTATTAACACTACAATCGACCTAATTTTGATTTCTATTTGACATTTCGATTACGCGGCACGTAGCCGCCGGCGAGCAGCCATTTTGTGACATCTGTCCTCGAATGTGTTACGAACTATAAAATTCAATTTCCCCAATCGGCCAGCTCGACACATTTATTATTCATAGGTCGGTACCTAGATGCCCGGCCACTAACAGATGTGATCTTTTACGTGAAGGAATATCAAAAAACATGACTTCGATATAAAGAGCAGTGATTCTAAGGGACATGAATTTAATATAAGATCATGTGAATCCAATTTATGGGAATATTCGGATAGTATAAAAGAAAATCCGAATACATTCACAAATAAGCTATTCAGTCGCGTGACATCAGAGTTTTCCCGTTGCGGGAAATGAGTTTTCATTTCAGTTATTGAAAATTTGACTCAGTATTGTTTCTGAAAGCTATTAATATCGTAGGAATGTAGCTCGTGCTTTATTGGCAAGCAATCAACTTCAGGTCACGCTACTGATCGCGTTTAATACTTGATTCGGTGGACTGATAGTAATGCTGTAATGACTGTATTGTCCCAGCTGGTTGTAAGTTTCCACTTTAATTTGATAATCGAATCGTGCTTTTTTAAACGTACTATATAACAATACGTAACGTACGGGTTTGTGTTCTTCTATTAGCCAATAAATCAATCCATGTCCTCGGTAATGCACAATCCATTAACTCGCATGTAGCCTAATTGCCGTTAGCGCCGCCCAATAGCCACATTAGGTTAAAACGCTGGTCGACCAGCCCGCCCCCGGCTCGTACGATAAACTCATGAAACTCCTATATACTCGACTATAATGGCTGATTTTCTAGCTCACGAGATGTATCCCCAGCAAACGGTCGCGCTTACGCCACTCAAAGGCGGAGAAAATGGCTTAAGTGCTTTCTCTATTATGCTTAAGGTCGTTCGTGAAAAGGATAATTTTCAACTCTCCAGCGCCCCCATTCCGTCCGGATGTGGAATTAGTAGGGGTGTGACTGCAACAACGTTTCTAATATTTTCTTACTAGAGAAAATAATGTTGACTGTTTACCCGAGTACGGCGAAGCAAATGGAGGGTTATGAGTTTGACCGGTATGTATATATATATGTTTGTATGTTCATCTGTTCCCTCATAACTTCAAAAGTACCTACTTATAATAATTTGACAAATGAGGTATCGTTAGAAGGGTCTTGGCCGTCCGCTGATTATAGGCTATGTGACGTCACACTAAATTCAACATGGCGCCCTCTAGAGGACATAAAGTAATGAATTTAAAAATAAATATTTTGCCTTATTGCCGTATCAAATGCAAGGGCTTAATTAGTATATTTCAAAAATATAAATATTACTGAAATAAGCCCCAAAATAATTAAATAAAAATTAAGTTTAAAAACTAAAACCCGACTAGGTACTGAAAAAGATGAATCAAGAAAGTACCTTCCCGTGGTCGCATGTCGCTGTACTAACACTATAACTATGGTAGCATGCGATCACGGTGACCAGTACCTACCTACTCGTACTTTCTTGTTTCAACCTTTTCAGTAGTCGAGTTTTAGTTTTTAAACTTATTTTTTACTTTATTGGTAGGCCTAATGACATCATCATTCATCATTCTCCTGCCCTTATCCCAATCTATTTGTGGTCGGCGCACCATATCTTTTTCTTCCATACCAGACCACCACCAGGTACCAGGTCTATTAGTCGTCATCTCGGTAGTCACCCCCTTTCTAACCATATCATCATTTACACATTCCATCCATCGTTTCTTTGAGGTTTTAATAAAATCTAGGATCAGGATAGGTACCTACCATAATGAGTACCTACCTACTTTGAACAAACGTATAGGTATAGAAGAAACTCACTACACCTAAAGAGAAATTCATCACCGTACCTAGTAGATACCTACCTACTATTATTTTCCACAAAATTATTATTTTTCCTAGTCATGTTCATACTTTTCCAACGTATAACATGATAATATATTTTTAAGTTAGGTAACCTATTGTCGCGGCAAGCGTCGAGGGTAGCAAAATAAAGCTTTCCCAACAAACAATAGTTCCGGCCCTTTGTCGCACTCGGAGTTGAGTAAACATTAGTAGTTGAGGGCATTGTGAGAGGTTTCCTCCGCCTCCGACCTCCTTCGAGCCTTCGCCGCGCTCTGCCGACTCCAGGCCTAACAGTTTACGGCCAGATAACTCCCACTTACCCCTCATTACCTTTTGTTTGATAAGAATTGTTTGTTTTGTTTAAGAACGTAGGTCTGCAGTATAGGTCCACATAGATATTTCTGTTATTCTTACACAATGAAATTATAAGTAAGTTTACATAGGATTAGTGTCATTCTGCTGAATCTGCACAAAGTATTAGGTAATTTATTATTCATTAAAACGGCTGTGTGCTTGTAACGACGAAGTATAGTGCAAACAGTAGAAGTCACGATCGTATCATAAATTTCTTTCAACATTAACACCTACTTTCCATAATAGCCGATAAACCAAATTTAGTTTTCATGTTACGCACCCTCCACAACTACTTATAATAAGCAATGATCAATGGAGAATAATCCTATTGTGTCGCGCGCACACAAAAAACCATGTCGGAATTATTCCGCTACGGTTTCGCGCTAATATCTCCATTACATTAGAGTAGAACCTCATTGTTAGCCACACTACATCTACATGTAAAAGATTTCGCGCCAAAATGTTGACAGTTGTCGCATAGACAATAGAAAAGTGAGTGCATTTCGATATACGCATAATGGTTTGTGTTTATTTAATTTAAGTCACTGACAACATAGAATAATGGCGTGTTTTCGCCAGCGGCGCTCGGCGCGGCGTTCTGACTTGAGCCGGGAGCGCCTCGGGGCAATAAAATTAATGAAGCGTGGAGATGGGACCATTTTACTTGTATTATTCGTCTCCTGCGGCCTGAGACTGGAGCGAATGTCCATTAGTTCTGTTTTAACATGTTAGCGAGGTTGAAACGTTGTAAATGCGATTTACTTTGCAGAGAGGGTGGAAAAGTAGCCGGAGAGATTTGATCGCGATCAGTAGCCAAAGCGATCGGAAGTGTTCTCAAATACCTATTTGTCGAAGTAAGAGTTCATAATTTATTTACGGCGGACTTTTGGATGCTTGCTTCTCTTAACGTTTACAAAGTAGGTACCTAGTTCAGTAGACACTTGCCATGTCAGAGTACCTACTTACGTAGCAATATCTGTAAGTAATAATCATGTGGCAAATGCTGCAAATAATACCGTAACGTGAACAAAAAGCGCATTATACCGTATTAGATGGTAACTGATGATCGGTCGATGGAAGAGCGCGGCGGCGGTTACGCGCGTCAAATTCCCGCGATATCATCTTAATCCGCCAATATTAGTCTTGCACTAACGGCTCATTGTACGCATGTGTGAAGAGCGTTTAGTTTTGAGCTTTCAATGGATTAAATATAATAAATAATCTATGTAACATGACGATCTGTTTTTTACGACTCTACATGATTTCAAACTGCGTTTTGGTTTCTTTTTCTTTGAATTTTTCAACTGAAACAAGGACTTAGGTACTTACCAATTTTTTTCGCTGATTTTCTTGAGGTATTTTTATTTTAATTCATATTTGGCCAGCAAGTCCAAAAATCTCAATCCAAGAAAAAAACAAAACAATCCTTCACAAAACCAGCTCTTTACAAACCAGACACTCATAATCACGCCACACCCCAACATTCCGCTAACTGAAGAAAATTACATAGAAGTCATTCCTTTACAAAAGCCTCCTCGACCACAAAGGGTGTATCGCAGGCGCTAAACCGTCGCACGCTCATTACGCGAACATTTGCTACCACTACTAACATATCAAATGGTCTTATCAGATGTAACGGCTGGCGCTTTGCACTCGACCACTGCACCCAAATAATGTTCCTACGAGACAATAACGCGATTAGCGATTTAAATACAGTAACAAGAGCATAACAAGGGATTTTAGCAGGATACGCTGATTCTTATCAGGCGTCGCGTTTACAAGGGTAAAGTACATTTATGTGTTTTTAAGACTCAAACGTATTGTGATACTCAAAAGAGTATTGTTGGCTGGTTAACGCGAAGGAGGTGTACGACGTGTACGACTGTACGTAGGTTAGGTAGGTACGTATGATTACAAAGAAATATTATTTTTATTAGCAAAAAAAATAAGGTGTATTACGGCCCTGATAATAGAAGTTTCGTCACCTACACAATCTCTATAAGATAGATAGCCCTACTTTGACATCCTCGTCTTATTCTGGGATTCAGCGCTCCACACAGATTCGGCTACGTACCCATTCATCACAAATCTGATCAGGCATCAGTACGCGTTTTATTTATTCCAAGAAAAATCTACATCCCGCATCCGAAACAGGGTTTGCAAAAAAAGTAACAGCGGAATTTGCTTTACACGCGAATGATAAACTTTTATGAGGTTGTTACGTAGTAACAATAGGCGGAGCGCTCCCGAGCCCCGGAGGTTTAGTGCGTCCGATTTCCATACAAAAACTTCTATTTCCCCGGCTAAATGGCACGTGAGAGGACATAAAACTGCGGGAAAACTACACCCAGCTACCGACTAGTTAACTATTCGGTTTTATTTATTTTTTACCCATTCCAGGGATAAATTTTAATAACTGTAGCTGCAACGAGATGTATTATTAGTGTAATCACGAAATATACTCAGTAACGCTACGTTTACATTCCTGGAATGTAAATTTAAACTATTAAAACATTGGCAGCTCAACCAAGCTGTGGCGGAAAAATATTTCCGACTGACATCACATTCAGTGCCAAGAAAACTTGGTTTTCACAAGACTGTAACGTTTTAAGACATAGGTACAATGTAAGAATACTAAATGATTTTCTTCTCGAAACAATTTAAAGATACCTATAGGTAGGTAGATATACTGGAGCTTTCTTGACGAAAACATCGAATGTTACAAAACATCAAGAAAAACATTTGATGTACCAACGATATAGAAGTCGATAAATCGAACAGATCTAACAACACAGTTAAGTCATGCCAACTTAATCTAAGAATGTTAAGTAGGCTTCATAAAAACTTATAGGGACGTTGGGTACGAGACGTATCCTACACGCGTCAAGCTGATCTCGAGCCCACCGACTTGTGCCATCTCTTAGGAAGTGATTTGTCAGCGCCGCCCCCTCTCGATTGAATAATTCAAATAATCGAGGTATTTATATGTAAATAGCGAGCCACATCTCCATACGAAAGGGCCGATCGGTACATAAATTTGGCAAGACGACGAGAAAACTGCGACGCACCACCGATCTGATTTATTCGCTAAGTTTTAGAAAAAGTGGCGCGCGTCAGGAAATGTTTGTCTAATCGCGTTTATTGCCCCGACCCGGGATTTTGCGCCCCGCATCACACAGGGGTGAGGCCGACTACGTAATACTCTGATGTTGTACAAAAACAACTAGATACTTACTCTATGAAAACAAATAAAAGTACCCCAAGAAAACACCCAGCACAATGGATCAGATAACAAACAATTAAGGAACATGGTAAACTCACTTCAAAAATTAAACCTAGGTACCCATAAAAACAACAACACAACAAAGTTGTCAAGGTAACATCGTGAAGCACATACCGTCTTATTACAAAACGAGTTCTGACTTTAGACCTAGCCTAAACTTTCGAGCCAGTTACTGTATTTTGAACTATATTCCGACAAACGTTCTTAATTCAAAATTGACAACTTAGATTCGGGTTTAACATCAGTTTTTATACTTAATTAAAAACTTTAACTTTATCGGATTATAGTTCGAAATTTAAAAATAGCTCGATAGTAAGGTAAACCTTTTTTGTCATCTATAGTTGCTCTTATCTACGGTTCTTATATATTTACCTAACACGTGGACAGAATGAAAAAAAATCATAATGTGTTTTATGCGAGAAAATATTTATTGTGTACTCAAGATTCTTTTATTTATTTATTTTATAATTTATGTATGTACACACAGTAAAATACATAGGGATATGACATAATTATAATTTGAGTACAAAGGTAGGTACTGCTTATTTCTTTTTCTTTTCTTCTTTTTTCTCTTTTTTCTTCCACCAGTCTTACCAAGGGGTATCGTATTACCCAGTAACTGCAGTAACTGGGTTGTGGACGTCAGATAGGCAGTCGCTCCATGTAAAATACTGGTATTCAGCTGCATCCGGCTAGACTGGAAGCCGACCCCAACATAGTTCGGAAAAGGCTGAGCAGATGATTATTACCTAGTCAAGATTCTGCAGGAATTGTAGACTTTCTAAATTAAAGTCATTAAGGTAGATGCCTACTTACGGAACAGACACTCCTTCTAGTTCATAGAAAGCATGAAAGCAATCCTTAAATGAAAACATAACAGCCTAATAACAGCAATTAATTTCACTCTCTCAATTAGAGCAACCTATGACACTTATCCATGGAAATAATAACGTTGTTTATGAGCGGTGCTAGTTCACAGCAGCGCCATCATATGGCACTACACTATTAGTCATAGGAGCTGGCAACACCGGCTCATCAATCATTTTAGTACGAGCGGGGAGTAACGGGTAAAGTGTTACTGCCACTATTGTTCATTTCTAACTAAATTCACGTACGGAATGATATCACTAACCTGACGTAAAACCATGGAACTTCATTAGTGGTAGATAGCGTTTTAGATAAGTTTTTATAGGTATTGCTAGTTTGCCCGACAGAAGATTATATTTACGTGGCCATTGGAGGTACAGTCAGCAACAAAAGTCGATTTACACTTCAGGTTTTTTAATCTCAGTTATTGAGCAAAATGTCAAGTTCAATATTGCATTGCACTTCTGCTGCAATTTTCAACAAATATTTTGCTCAATAGATAACTGAAATTAAAAAAAAACTGAAGTGTTAATCGACTTTTGTTGCTGACAGTACAATGATGTCTGTAATGCTGTACAAGTTCCAATATACTATGTACATAGCTTTTTTTTTTTCAGGATTTGAAATCTTCAAATGACCCCTCCCGCTCTGGGTGGAGTGGAAGGGAGTGTCAGACTCTTACTGACTAAAACCCACCCGTATTCCTTCCTTAACCCTTTATATTTTAAAAGCAAACAATGTACAGACGCTAGCACATCAAGCTACTAGAATCAGTCAAATTTCTTTGATAGATTTTCAACTTTATCGATACACTATAAAGTTCAAGGTTGATTGGGAAAATTTGACAGTTGGAGGTAGCTTGATGTGCTGGCGTCTGTACTTTAAGAGTTGCATCTCGCTACTCAGGAAATCCTTAAAATAATTGAAACTGCGCCATGTTTGTACCACATAATCATTGAAATAACTATCAAACAAAACTATAGGTAGGTAAATACCAACCACACCACCATCAGCTTCATCAATCTCAAAATAAAATCCACGTTCATTTTGCTCAAAATTCTACGTAAAATCTGCTCTAGACCGCTCTCGATAAATAACGTTCCGACCTAACTCAAGGGTAAAAAGTTCAACCCTAAAAAATACATTCAGCTTTATAGAACAGAGAAATAAGCAAGTGAGCAACAAAACGCACTTTATCAGGTGGCGGTCGCTTTATTCCGCTAATGACCAACCCCTCCGGAGTAATAAAAGTCGATATCAGCCTCCCTAGGACCGCCACTGGCGAAGTGATCTTGATACTTGTGGTTTGGCTCTTTTGATGCAAATTCAGATTGTAGACTGTGTTTAACATGCTCATTGCATTATTTAGTATTAGCTTTTGCCAGCGACTTTGTCCACGTGAAAGTCGGAATTTATCCCACGGGAACGTACTATATACCGAGATAAAAATTATTCTATAATGTTAATCGAGGTTATAAACAACTACCTGTGTGCTAAATTTCATCCAAATCCGTTCAGCCGTTTTTCGTAATTGAGTAACAAAAATCCAAACAACAAAAAAATAACTTTCACATTTATAATGTATAAGTAGTATTAGTAGGATAGAAGGATTAGTAGGACTAGTGGGATCTACCATTATTTAGATGTACCGGTGACTGACGACATCACGCACTGGAATCGTCATCCACTTAAAGTCCTGACAATAGGACAGCTTAGGCAGGCTAGGGGCTTTTTCACTCCTCTTGACCCATTCGATCAGGGAATTTTCACTTTGCATAATAACCAATCCCGGTAAATTTTAAAAGCAGACTCCCCCAGACTTTATTAAATATAGTTGTTTTTTTTCGATTTAGAGATATTTTTCCAAGCACCTATGACATACCTACTAGACTATACTAGTACTAGAGGAAATAAAATGGCAAAAGGACCAAAAACATAGGTTGGCGTACATGCCCAGCGAACCGCGGCTGAGAATTAGCGGCGGCGGGAAAGAAAAATGATTGTGACAGTCCGGCGAACACCACTAATGGAGTCTGCGTCTGCGAAATATCCCCACTTAGACCAGTAGTGGGTCCTTACCTACCCACTCCATAAATAGTGAGTCGCTGGCTCAGCACTTTACCCACGTTTATAATTAAAACAACAACGGTCGTATAAACTATCAAACATTCATATTTTATTAAACTTCCATTATCCATGATATTCGAAACTTCCATGCCAGTTGTTAACGGACTAATCTTTAGTTTAAAAGTGATCAATAGTTAGATAACACAGTAATAGGGCGACTATCTGATTCATGTATCTACTTAAATTCAAATCGCCGTCGAAATGCACAGAGGACAATTCGAATGTAGCAATAACGGAGCCCCACCCCTACGATACAATACAACACTCCCCTCACAAATTAAGTGTAAAACAAACCTAATGAAATTTAAATATCTTTTCGGCGACGCAATAACTGCACAAATAAAATCATGTCGCGGGGGAGAGTATAATCGCTTCTATTGTGTACACATTGTATGAAATTGTTCTGTTGAGAAGTTTACAACCCTGTCACAGTGCGATGCCAATGTCGTCCCCTCGTATTGTTAGCTTTATGCGTGGGATGGTTAGTGTGACAAGGTATCAGGGGCCCGTGACGTCGTAAGAAGGGGCGGGAATGCTCTCTAGACAGTAATAGGCTCTTGCGGTGATGATAAGCCTCTCATTGTTAGCTTGTTAGTGGATAATTCGCAGTAATATGTTTAGCGTGCGTGGTGAGGAAATCTGCGCGTGGTGTTTGTTTTTAGGTATTGTTTTGGTTAACTTAGATGGTAGGTAGTAGGTAGGTACGTGCTGTTTTTAGTTTTAGGCGTTAAATGTAACTTTGATGTAAACAGTTACCGCCATACCAGCCAGCTCTATTATATAATTAGCCTATAATGTTCCCACTGCTGGGACACAGGCCTCCTCTCGGTGAGAGGGACTGGGCTGTAATCCACCACGCGGGCCCAGTGCGGGTTGGTAGATGTCACATGTGTTCGAATTGTTGGTTATAGGACATGCCGGTTTTCTCACGATGTTTTCCTTCACCGTTTTGAGAGCAGCGGTAATGGAATAATTTGCACAAAGTAAAACGCCTGTCCGGGTTCAAACCTATGACTTACAACTCGTAAGTCGCGTCCGTTACTACTGGGTCACCACGCCAGCTCTATTACCGAAATAATAACAACACTTGGCTAATGACACTGACATAGACACACACACAGATTACACAGAGATGAGATTTTTCACAGATTTACGCCACTGATTTCGATCGATAAATATTCATTCTGAAATGTGATAAAAGAACGTGCACAATATTTTCACGTAATTGGAGAAGTATTCAACAGCGGAAACATTATTATTCTAGCAGATTAAGTCGAGTATCCAAATGAATCTCTTAAAAGACGCGCTCGCCCCTCAAAGGGGAGGATACTAATTTTCTTTCAACTTTAAAAGAAGGTTCCTTTCAAGAAGTGGTAAAAAGTTACAATCGAAAAGGAAATTTGCGTTTTAAATCCTCTAATGAAGCTGAGAAGTTTGTAATGGAGGGGCGAAAGGCTGCCGGCAAATTGAGGAAAAAACTTACGCCCGGATCTGAACCGAGATTGTTAGATGGAAAGAATTATTCATTAATAGGTATATTTCTTGTTTGTGTAAATCTTAAGGTATACGGATTTGTATATAAGCAGTAAAGTGTTTATAAGTTATTAGGGTTAAATCCCTTATAGGATCACTCGTGTGTCTGTCCGTCTGTCATAGCCAATTTGCTCCGAATTTAATGGACCGATTAAGTTGGAATTTGGTACACATATGAATCTCTGTAACCCAAACACAGAAGTGTAACGTAATAAATGAATTTTGAATACGGGGGTAATTTTTGGGGGCAAATAGAATTTTTTAAATAAATGTTTCGCAATCTGTACCGCGTTACATATCAGGGCTTACTGTTAGGATCTCAAATATATATTTTTCATAATTTTAAAGTAAATTGTGTTAAAGTTATTTAAGAAAATAGGCGAAAATTGACCCTTTATCTCCGAAACTACCGAGCCTAAAATTTTGAAAAAAATACAGAAAATAGTTCTACATATACCTATAGATTGAAGGAGAATCTATAAGAAGTCTGTGGTCTTAAAACAACATGGCAAATCTCTCAATATTGTGCGTACAAACGATAAGTTTTTTTTAGTTACTACAAACAAACTTGGGTCAGATTTAAAAAAAACATGGTAGATAAAATATTCATCGTACGGAACCCCACTCTCACGCAAGTTCAATTCGCACTTGACCGGTTTCTTTTTTCATTTTAACACCGCTATAGCCTACCTAATGTGTAAATTAGTCCGGAAATGTTGTAAGGATCTTTGAGACACAACAACATATTATTTTTTGCATGAACTACTTGGAAAGTTCAGCAAATTATTATTATTTATAATGAAAATCAATCTACGACTGTGTAAGTTCGAGACTATTGTGTTCTATACCGTATTTAAGGTAAATTATACATAGAAGCTGTTGGTGTAACTTAATTTAATAAATAAACATAGACAAGAAGTCATTTCGTAAATGAACTCTACAAACAAAATTTACAAAAGCATAACAGGCAAGCTTGATCTTTTGTTATTAAATAAAATTGGATTAAATAACAACGTAAGCGCGCAAAACCTTTTAACGAACACTTTAACACATTACTCGCTCGAAACATAGCGATAGCGCTTCAAAGGTTCTCCTATGCTCCTAGCAATTAGACTATGAATTTATACGGCCTACCCATTGTTTCAAGTTATAATGGACTGCACACAAGTGTTTTCCAATATTCCCTTGTAAACCTGTTTAATGGATGTTTGGAGATCCATGATGGATCGATCGTCTGGCTCAACATGAAGACATCGTGTGGTGGTGAAATAATTTATAAGAAAGGAGGGAAATGGTTATCTATAATTTTCAAGATGAGGTTAATTATTGTAATTTACTTATCAATGGTAGGTACAGCTGTTTTTCCCTATCAGCTATCCGTTAGCCCACGTTCCCACGGACGTAATAAAATCGCGGCGGAATAAAAACGCCTAGCTTGATATTTATAATCAAATAGAGAAACATATAGCGCAATATTTGTTTGCTATTAAAACTAAGTGTTCATTCACATGGACGGCACGCGTCAACGGCAGAGACAACTGCAGCCGTCGACAAACGTCCACGGCAGCCACTTACAATGTGCCGCTCGAGTATTGAGTACGGTGCAAATATGTATTGAAATTTTAATTTAGATGCAACTGCTGTGCAGCCGTCGTCGTCGATCCGAGTCGACTGCAGCCGCCGACGAGTGCATATTTCTCTATTTGCACTTTTGCTACGAGTGCTACGACGTAGCGGATAGATAGCTACGCTGTCGTAGCAGTAGTTCAGCTCGTAGCGTAGATGCCTACGAGAATGTTCCGAAATACCTGCCGAAATTACGTCGCTGAAACTCGGCAGCCAAACGTATGCTTCGACGTATTTGTTTATTTAGAGTTTACGCGTCATAATGTTGGAACAAAATGCAGCTAGGTGTTGTTACCGAAATGCCCTATTACTTACCCTCTATGTTGTCGCCCAACCGATGTTTATGCTTACGCTAAAACGCGACGTAGACCGTGTCCTAATAAGGCGATCGTCGTGTTCATTTGTCAGTAATTTTTTCGGACCATCCGAATGCGCGCTCTGTCGATGTCGTGTCTGTGACGTGCGACGCGTTCGGGTTCGCCGAACAAAATAAACGTTCGTTGCGCGACAATCGCAATAGCAGGACAAGGCCTTACTATGGGCCTGATATGTTGCAGGTAATTTAAAAAGCATTGTAGACGTGCCTTAGTATGCGGAATTTCCGATTGTACCTATATTTTCCGTAGATAATTATGTTAGATTTACAGGCAGATCAGTCTTTATCAGAAAACCGCACAGTGAAGGGTTCCGTAGTTGGAATGAATAATATAAGGGTTTTTCGCCATTTGAATACGCCTAAAAATAAGGAGTATCCATGACTTATTCTGCCCACCTGAGCCTAAAGTGCAGTAGAAAAAAAACCGACCTAAATGCCTACATTTTGGGTCGGTTTTTTGTAATATATGTATATTCTGAATGCCCATTTAATGGGGATTCAGAATACCTATATATTTAACTCAAAACCACCACCACCAACCACCAGTGTTCATCAAGAAACAATACTGTCAAGTCCAATATTACCTACTAATTTCTTACCATTTGAGCATATAATAGGTTACATAGTATGTAGTTGGACGTTTTGATGTTTACGAATTAAGTATCATTTGCACAAGGAATGTCTCGTTCTTCAAGACTTAAGTAGAGAGGCGTAGACGACTCGACAATTTACACTCAAGCGAGGATCAAAAAGTCGCCTACTATAATCTATACAAATCGGTTTAGTTACACCATTTATAACTCAAGAACGGCTGGATCGATGTTTATGACCTTTGATTTGTTCATGGATTTTTCTCCGCCCCGAATAGCAGAATAACTATTAAAACGGGAAAAATTAGCGAAAAATAAATTAAACAAAATTCATTCATCATCATCATCATTTCATTAATTTCTACATTTTATTGATTCTAAGGGGGTACGAAGTTCGCCGGGTCAGCTAATAAAATAACTAGACCTCATCCATCGCGTTCCATCAGGCGTGATCGAGGTTAAGAGAGGCCCCATTCGCAATAAAATATATATGTATTGTATTATTGACATAAAGGTACAGTAGGCGGCATTTGAGTCGGAACAAAAACAGTTTAAGCTGGCCTAGCTTCGTATTCTATTGAAAACCGTACTACGCTAGGCGAGCTCAAGGACAACTCCGGCACGAGACTCAGCAAGCTATTTAGTTTCTCGAAGTGTGGTATGGAAAGTTGGCAACTCATAATAATAATTACCATTTCTTTTGGCGATTCTTGTTGCAAATATCGTAAATACTGTTTACGCGAGTTCCGTTTTTATGTCCTTTCGATAATCGCCTTTTAGAAGCGAGAAACTCTCCACGTGTAAATGACCCATGTGTGTTCCGGATTTGTTCGACCAGTGTCGAACTCAAACAGAACTTTTTGGCGATGAGCTCATAAAGTAGCAAAGTCGCGATTTGATCGTTAAATAGGGTTAATAAGTAGAATAGGTAGATTTATGTCTGTAATTTATATGGTGTACATAATAAAGAGTATTCTATTCTATTCTAATTATTTTTACGTACTTGCGACGTGCGTGCAACATTTCTTAAGGTTGTGGTTGGGTTTAAAAAAAATATTAAATTTATGGTTGGGTGTATTTTTGAAAGTTACTTGTGTGTAAGTGTATGTATTTAGGTAATATCTGAACTTGATTAAAACTAGGTTCTCCCGAATAAAATAGATTATCTCTAAACTTACGCGAAGCAGGGTGGGTGGGTGGATAATAATTTTGCTTGACGAGATTTAATCGGATGAATGACGTAATTACAGAGACAATTAAAAAACCATTGTATCTCGCGTGGATCCAATACGAACGGTCAACCAACCCTTTGGTTCTTTAATTGAGTTCTCGATAAATTGAAAGTACCGGGGATCCCCAGAGCGTATGCTCTGCTCTGTAATGAGCACGTTTATGTTAATATGGTTTATGTTAGTATTAACTGCTCATTGACCCAAAATTGCTTTACCTATCCGATGACTCGATAAAAAATAAAAGATTGTTATTAATATTGTAACAAAATTTATTCATGTATATAAATATTTTAAATATGTTACATTTAAATTCAATTGCGTGAAGGAAATAGTGCCCATCACAGTATGGCTAACTAGCTAATCGACAGAGACAAACAAAAAATATACAGAATTTTAAAAATAAGCGATTATATTGCAATTATATTGTATTTTATTTGTTCGAAATCAATTGGTATAATTTAATTGAACTACACATCCAAGACAATTCCTATTTTTTCTGTTTTTATTGTATTTGACAAATACTAAAGTCCGTTCACATTTATTTTACCTCTGACAGCAGCAACCTAACAGGAACCTTATTGTAACGAGAATAAAGATCACAATGATTTTGACAGACTTGTCAGTGGCAGGATCCCAACAGCAACCTTATTAGAATGAGAATAAAGATCACTGTGATTTGGACAGTGATGTAAAATCAGAGAAAAAAATAACTGAAAGCACTGATTATTAGATTATCGCAACGTCAAGAACATCATCATCATAAAACCTGATTACAGTACGATTTTATATCCTGTGGCATACCATAGGTTGACAGTTTAGACTGTGCAAGTCAGTTGTTGCTTCAATGTTATTGTATGCCACAGACAAGAAACTTGCATCGTGTAAATCAGACATAACTTGATTACATTAAGTAAATTAAAATGGAATCATAATGATATGTGATATCATAAACAAGCTGAAAATATTGGAAGACATTCATCATGAAACGAGCTAAGCTATTTCTTCCTACATTGTATTATATGACATGAATCAATGAATACATTTTACAACACGAGAACGCGATGTAAATTACTATAATGATTTCTGTTCTATTAAAGACATATTGATTTTGATTTAAAATTAGTGCTTGCTATATTGGCAGTATTAGTAAGTGCCAAGAATTAGGCACTTGTGTGACAAGAAAATAATCTCATACTCTGTAAAAGCTTGTGATACCATGTTAAACAGTAATGAATTCGATTTTTTTTTAATACTCAGCAATAATAGAGCTGTACTATTTGTCAAAATTACTAATGGCACTTGTGGATTTGAGATTTACATGAATAATTATCTAAAATGGCGCATGAATAACAGTCAATCATACAAGTAACTTTGCGTAATACGCTGATACGTTCGCCAAACACATTGTATTTTTATTGGAGATTTTATTGGAGATCGGAGGCTTCGTATACGCATATGCAGTTGCGCGAGCGTTCATTATTATCTATTCAGAACTCTAGGTTTGTAAATCAGCGCAATGCTTAAGAAAAATCAAAGAATTCAAGGCCCGGTGATCTGTAACCCTCTTCAACTAACATCCTATGGCCACTGCCTTGCAGTAAGACAAGAAAGTTACATATACAGTCCTATTTACAAAACAATGTGTTTGATGACAACCCTATAACACTCTACAAAGAATTTATCTACCGTATCTTTACAACAATTACAACCATAATAAATACAATCCTTTACGAAAACATTGATCAACTTTTGGAACATAATGGAAGTAACAATAATAAGTACATTTAAAATAATTTCAACAAATCGCACAACGGGTTGTGTGTTCAGCTGTTTACTGTTGTACTGCTGCGTTCGCGATGATCGACGGAGAGTTGATGACCTCTCCGAGACTGTCCAGCAACTCCCTACGGTAATCGTCGAAGTCGCCGTCAACCTGTATTGAAAAGAAGAAGATAGGTAAACTATATTTATGGTTCAATGTGTCATTGCTTAAAGATGGTGATGCGATGCAAAATGGAATGTCGTTTTATAACAACATATAATTGATTTTAAAAAGACTACGACTGAGTCTGAGGGATAAATCTCAACTACTGCTATGGCATTTTTTGTTTAAGTAGTTAGTCCTGCCCAGAATATGCAGTCCCTTTTAACGCCTATGTATAAGTAAATAAAAAGAAAATAAGTACTGTACCTCATTAATAGTCTGGTCCTCAATGACATACAACGCGCAGTCAGTCTCCCTGATGAGTCGCTCGTCGTGGGACACTATGACCACGCCTCCCTTGTACTCATTGATCGCTTCCGCCAACGCGTCTATACTCTCGATGTCCAAGTTGTTTGTAGGCTCGTCCTGTAGTTACAATAGTTTTAAGTATAGCGTTCGATATAAAATAAACTGTAGATATTGAATTTAGCCAATAAGAAACACGTATAACATGTTACTAAGTGTTCCTTAGCTTACCGTGGGCACTTAGTTGCGCTGCCAACCTGCTGACTGGCTTATCTTTTTAACAAGGCATGATCTAATATTTGCTCGTTCCATTCCGATAAGAGAATGATTTAGAGTTTTGTACAGTTTATCGAGTAAATTTTATCAACAAAATTGATTTTAAAAGTTATCCCATCTAGGTGTATCTTAGAAAATCTAATCAAGGGACATCAAGGGTCAGAAATCTCTTAATACTGACATGACAACACATCTTAAAACTAAACATGTCATGAAATCTAAAATTATAATAGAAATAATATCTTACCAAAATAACGACATCAGGCGCCATAAGGGTAAGTTCCGCTAACGCGACCCTGGCCTTCTGCCCTCCACTGAGGTCCATCATCTTAATGGTATGCGCGTGGCTGGCGAGCCCGAACGTGCCCAGAGCCTTGCGCGCCTTCTCGTACTGAAGCCCGAATAACCTCTGTAGGTACTCGGCCGGGGTCTCTTCCGCTGTTAAGTGCTCGCCGGAATGCTGGTCGAAACGACCTATCCGCTAGAGGAGTAATTTTTGGGGTTAGATTGTGTGATGCATAGAGAAATAAATAGTACTTTTATATAGGTGAAACTCTGAGCTTTTTCAAAATCGCGCATTTACCCTACAGGTTTATGGGTGTGGTATACGCCCAATTCCGCTTCTATTGTGATGAGGGTGTAACGGTATGGAACAATGGAACAGGTAGTTGATACATTACATGATCTTTTGGTCGACACAAGAGTTGCTATCATGAACAGAGTAAAAAAAAAACTCTTTTGTGGTGTTAATCGAATAAACTGGAAAATCAGGTTACCAGGTAGATCAGTCTAGTTGTTATTATGTTCACAACAGCCAACCTTTAAAATACATGAAACCATAAGTCTACTTACGAGTCTATGATTCCTGATGAGCTCTCCTTGAATAGGCGCTAGGTCACCCACAAGTAGTTTGAGGAAGGTGGACTTGCCCACTCCGTTGGGGCCCACGATGGCGATACGCGAATTTAAGTCTATGCCGAAGTCTACATTCCGGAACAGAGGCTTCTGCCCGGGGAAGTTGAAGTTGACGTCTGTTGATAAAAAGAAAGGCGTTAAATACGGAATGGCGATAATGAATCGGCAAGTCAAGCATGCTATAAAAATAGAGGAAGACACAGAAAACGAATGAATGAAAATGGATTATTAGAAAAGCAATATGACTAGAAAGGGAGTGAATACTTGGATGGCCGCTGAGACGTACGAAAGCAAAATATAATATGCTGCGCCAATCTCAAATAAATTGCATTAAGGGCAGGTGATGCTGAAGCCACACTCGTCATCAAGCTTACGTTATACGTAAACGTCGGTCAGCGGGATTGTCCGAAAGGGTTACCGCTGGCCCGGAACATAAAGGGCTAAGGAAGGAACACGGGTGGGTTTTAGTCAGTAAGAGTCTGACACTCCCTTCAGCTCCACCCAAAGCGGCAGGAATCATTTGATGATTTCCCAACCGGAAAAAAAAAATACATAAACGTCACAGGTGTTTTTTTGTATGTTCGTTTTTAAACGTATATGATACCATCACGCCTGTGGAGTTTCTACAATTAAGTCAAAGTAGCATTATTTAAAAGGATTTTTAAAGGCGGGGCGGCGGCAGCTTTGTTTTTTTTTAAGACTAGGCAGCGCATTCAGCCTCATTATATAGCTAGTACGTACTGAGTAAGCCGAGTATAGGCGGCTGCAGCGGCGGCGGGTCGGGGAAGGAGAACTTGACGATGTACTCCTTCGGCCGCTGCAGCAACGCGGTCGGCGCCGCGCTGTCCTCGTCCTCACGTTGTGCCTTGCTGCGGTTCTTCTCCTGTTTGCGGGTCAAAGTATCCTTTTGCTTCTTTTCCTGTTAGTGAGAAACGGTGGTTATAAAATAGTGAAAGCAAGAAAACTGTTCAACAACACCTGCAATATGGAAGATTTATAAACATTGAAATAATATTTGTATATTTCACTGTAAATAAGTACATGCATTCTTAGACACATTTAATTCGTTTTCCTCGTAAACTAGTTTAAAATTTATAATAAAAAATACTAGCAGACCAACTTTAGCCAACTGTCAGTTGTGCCAACATCTACAAATAAGTGACGGAAATGAAAGTAATTAAGACGAACGTAGGCCCAGAGGGGCTTTGTTAGAGGGTGGGTGGCATTCCATCCATTTTTGTAAAATAGTCTCAAGTTGTTTTAGTCAGCTAGTACACACGGAAACACATCAAGCTATAAATTTCCAGTTTTACCTGACCTCGCATTGTATAGGTTTTTCGAACAATGAGAAGTCAGCTTATACTGGAAATGTATAGCTTGATCTCGTCGTGCGTACTCTCCTGTACCCTAACAGACCAAAAGAACTCACAGCTTGTTTCTTCGACTGTCCATGCGCCTTCAAATCCTTTATCCTCTTCTCTTGCTTCTCATATTCCTTGATCATCTCCTTCCTCTTCTGTGCGTACATCTTCTTGAACATGGAATAGTTGCCCTTGTAGTAGTACAACTTCTGCGTGTCCAAGTGAATGATCTCGTTACAAACGTTGTCTAAGAAGGACTGGTCGTGGGACACTACCAGAAGAGTCTTCTTCCAACCTTGCAGGTAGCTGGAAAAGGTTATGTTATTGTATTTCAACAACATATTTGATACAGGGTCAAATTAAATTAGTTAGCGAAACTCGACAGTCAACGACCGCTGATAGTATTGATAGTTACTTGAAGTCTCGAGTTGAGTTTTTTTTTTTTTTGTTTTATCTTGTTTGTATTGATACCCATCACGTCAATCGGAGTTTCGGTAACCAATTATAATTAGCATAGTTATAGAAACAATGAAAAAGAATATGTACATTATCCGGGATTAATAACGATATAAAGAGCTTTTGAAAGAGACACAGGTATGAGTGACAGAGACAACGCTCCATGAATCAGAACATTTTCTAAAAATCTATGTGCTATACATACGGTCGAGTTCTGTTTCTGAATGCATAAACAGATCTGACCATATAGCTAAGTCTTATAATAGTGATACAAGACAACAAATAATAATGGCTGCACTTACTTGTCTAACCAAATAACAGCGTTCAGATCTAAATGATTTGTAGGCTCGTCAAGCATCAGCAGTGTTGGTTCTATGTATAGAGCTCTGCAAATAACAAATATAAAATGAATATGACGATAGAAATACGTAAATTTATCTGGTACTTTACCATATTATCGAAAATAGAAGGTGTATTATCTGCGTACCTAGCGAGTGACACCCTCATACGCCAACCTCCGGAGAAGTTCTTGGTGGCTCGGTCCTGCATCTCACGACTGAAGCCCAGACCCGCCAGGATACGACGCGCGCGCGGCTCGGCTGAATCCGCGCCTATCGCTTTCAACTCCGCATATACCTGTTGAAGAGATATACGTTAAATATACAGGAACTAATTGTTTTTAACTTTTGATTTTCTTCTATTTGGACGACAGGTTGCAGCAATGACGCTCCTATTTTGGATAGCTAAACGCTAAAATAAATTATGATCCCATCCATCCATGATCATTCCATGAGGAATTTCTTAGTAGTAACCCGGAGTCTGGATATGTGCCTGATTGATGGTTATAGGCTCACCCCCTCATCATCATCTGCCGAATCTTTTCCCAACTATGTTGGAGTCGGCTTCCAGTCTAACCGCATGCAGCTGAATACCAGTATTTTAGATGGAACGACTGCCTATCTGACCTCCACAAACCAGTTACTGGGTACAGATGTTCTATGTCACGAAGTCCGTTTGGCTATGAATTTTGTCAAGGGTGCACATGCAAATTGTGATCAACAGAGACTCAACAATGGTTGATGTAAAACGGTACACATTCGCGGAAATAGCCTCATGCGACGGCAGCAAGGGGCAGCCGCTGTGGGAGCGCGTTTGTCGGGATACGTCACTACTACAATCAAAGCCGAACGGACGTCGTGAAATAGAATATCTGTAATACGATACCCCTTGCTAAGACTGGTTGTCAGGCTTTCGGGCTTCTGACGACCCGTAACAACTGTCAAAGATCCACGAATGACAGCCGGGCTTTCGAAGGCTCACCCCCTATTACATGGAAATTAAACGTAACTGACAAAATGTGGATGTATTATAGGTACACCTCTGAGTTCTGAGGCTCTGACCAACCCTTTGGGGAAATACAGGCGTGATGTTATTTTATGCACATACTGATTGTCTGGTCCTTGTCCCATTATTCGGTCTATCATACTCATACATCCTTTTTTTTTAATTGCTAATTGGGACTTCTCTTGACCTCGATCACGCCTGATGGAAAACGATGGATAAGGTCTATGATGAAACGAGCGTGCCCAGAAGATGCCTGTTCACCTATTAACCTGATGGCTCATCTCAGTGTTCATTCTTTCCTAGCCGATAGGGATCTTTCATACAATCACACATGCTGGTACTCACGTCATTTAACTTATCTTGTTTGCTGAGATCTCCTTTTTCTATTAAAGCTTCTAAATCTTTGCATTCCTTGAGCAATTCTGAAATGGAAAGAAAACATTAATATTTAAGGGGCTTACATGACCTAAAGCGCGGTCACTGTCGGACTGCATAGAAAAGAAAGAGAAGCGCGATGACACAATGCTGGTAATTTCTTGCAAAATATAAAGCAATTATTCAATTACAAAAAATCTATTTTTTTGACAAAAAATCAAAATGATTTTATGTATATTTGGTTTGTATTGTAAAAAGAAAGTTTTTAGAGGTATCTTCATGATTTTTTTCTATTGTATCAAATTAGTTGTGTTATGTTTTCAACACATTATCTACCTAGCATATATCCTGAAGAATATCATATATTTTTCTGTTCTTGTTTACTGTAGTCGATCATACACTTTTATTGTTTCTAAAACTTGCATTTTTTGTGTTTAGGTCCTGTAAGCCCCTTAAACTAAGAAAACAGCTTTTTTTTTAATACTCATACCAGATTTACGGTTTCCGATTAATTTAGTTCTGGTAATAGAAGTTGAGGCTTAGAAACTAGTAAAAGAAGAAAACCGAAGTATTTATATATTATGGTACTTATTGGTATAGTATAGTAGTATCATAATATAATAAGTATGGTAACATAAACATAATATCTTACCAGTCCTCTTAACATCAGCCTCAAGCAGAGTATCAACAGCGCTCATATCACTGGCAGTGACCTCTTGCTCACACAACAGTATGTCTATGTGGGGTGGGAGAGGGAAGGCACGCTGCGCCAAATGCCTTAGTAGCGTGGTCTTCCCGTGACCGTTCGGGCCCACCAGACCGTACCGGCGACCGTTCGCGATCAACAGGTTCGCGTTCACGAACAAATCTTTGCCTTTAGCAGCTATTGAGAAGTTTTCCACTTTTATGTCCACTGCGTTTTCTAGGGCTGCCATTTGACCTGAAGTAATATTAAATAATAAGCATTAAGAAATGTAGAATCATACATTGTTTCATAATATTACGCAAAAATAACAATTTATAAAAAGCTAGCTACACTATATACTACATACCAGCAGTTTTCTGTGCCTGACTGACAGTAAAGTTGGCCTCGAGATCACTGTGGCCCTGACCTCCCTTCTTGGTCAGCAGTTCCATCTGCTTCTCATACTCTTGCATTTTCTTCAACTTTTTCTTCTCCTTGTGACTCATTTTCTTTTCAGATGGCTCTTCCTTCTCTTTCTCAGGAAGTTCCGCCACTTTGTCATCAGTCTCCATGGATGCTTCGTCAGCTGAACCTTCAGGTTCTACAATTTCTTCCTTCTTACTTTTCTTGGTTTTGTCCTGTTTGCAACAAAGAGACTACTAAGTAAATAACAATCATTTATATTATAAGTTACCTACATTCCTCTGCGTAGTGTGTTAGAATCGGTAAGATTATGGTCTGTTCCAAGAAGTTCTGATAAAAAGCTAAACAAATGGATCAGAAAACGTACCCGTAGATTTGTATTGATTTGAGCCAATTTGTAATGCCACTTACGAATTGAGTGTTTTGATTTGATTATATTTTAATATTTAAACACAAGTCTTATTTTAAATAACTATGTTTTTCATTTGAAAATTGAGGAGGAATTTTATAACCTCAATTTTCGCCGATGATTTTTCAATAACAATTTAATAAATTTATTGAAACAATAATTGTTGGAAAAATGGTGAGATATAAGGTTGAGACCTTCTTATACAGATGAATGTGTTACTACTTGCTAATTCCCTTTAGTGATAACCTAATAATTTAACCTGAACAGGGTTTGTTTAAACTTTCATCAGATTAATTTGGAACAGACTATAATAAACATAGTCGTTTTGTGTGCAACTAAACTCCTTTTATAATGACTAAGAACATACATTCGTCTTAGCAGGTAGTGGAGGTGGTTCTTCAACTACTGGTTCAGGTTCTGTGTCTTTCACTTCGAACTTCTTTAATTCAGCTTCTAAATCATCCATGTTGTTCTTCTTTTTATTTTTACCTGTGAATGTAAAATAATAATTCAGTAGGTTATTCCAATAGTGGCTATATAAAATTAGATATTAATATGTATTTTTTGTAAATTAAATTAGACCTTCATTGAATCATATTGTAAGAGAATGCTTTCAAAATGAGTACCTTTACTCTTAGCTACAGGAATAACAATTTCTTCCTCGTCCTCTGAAGATTCCATTTTCAATTCCTTATCACTCTCTTCATCTGGCCAGTCTTCTTTCTTTCCTTTGCCTGAAACAGTTTCAATAATCTATAATAAACCCAGAGTTTGTTTGAAAGCACTAATCTTTGGAAGTACAGTCGCCTGCAGATAAAACGGACCCCTCAACGCTCACTGCTTAAAGGCGGGGGGGGTCCGTTTTCTCTGCAGGCGACCGTACCAGTCGGATTTGAAAAAATCTTTTTGCATTTGATAGCCCAATTCTTGGGAAGGTTGTAGTGTCAGCAGTGTAGGATCAGCTACTTTACATCAAGCTTGGACCCTTAGGAGTTGAGCAAAAACATAAGGAGTCAGAAAGAATACTGAGCGAAAACGTTGCAATAGCGCAAGCAGGCGATGTGATGCATCGCAGGAACAAAAAGTTAGAAAAAGCTAGTAAATCATGCAAGGTGTGAAATCCACACAAGATGCCGTTGCTGGTAAATAGTTCAATAAGTTACTTGATTCTATGTTTTAAAAGATACATACCTTTTTTGTTCTTTGACTTGGCAGCAGGTTTGGGTAGATTACTAGAAACATTGCTCACTATTGATTTAGAGTCATCTTGATCCTCCTCATCCTCTGATGATTCAGCTTCTATATTTTTCTTTTTATTTTTTGCTGCAAAGTTCAATTAATATTAAAAATATTAATAAAAACCAATACAAACTCAAAAATAATGTTCAATTACTTTATTCTTATTGTAGGGGCAATGTCCCAACTGTTACAGTGTAGACTTACAACAGGGTGGCTGAGAGTTTGAGAACACTATTAACATGTACCCCATTCCTAAAGCCGAATATACAGGGTGGCATGGGAGAGTGATGCACAAGCTGTATCCATGGATTCAGTACACGATTCTGAACCCCTCAGCGTTGAAATTTTTCGCCGGTTATCAAAAAAGAATCAGCTGTTTCATAGAAAAGTGCAATACCTACACGGTAAAACTGTATACGGTGTCCAGAATCATGTAATGAATCCATGGTAACAGGTTGCGCATCAATGTCTATGCCAGCCTGTATAGCCAAAATAACTAAGTTTCAAAAACTAGTTTCATAATGTAAATTTACACAAGTATGAGTGTAACATTTAAATAATGCCTAACTAAGACAAACCCAGATAAAGAATAGAATAGAATACTCTTTATTATGTACTGTACACCATATAAATTACAGACATAAATATAGAAACTTACAGATAAATCCGGTTTTTAAGACTACTTTCTACAAATGAACACTTACTTTTCTTTTTACTAACAGGTTTTGCAATTTCTTCTTCAGATGCTTCTTTGAGTTCAACATCGCTTCCTTCTGAGGACCAGTCTTCATCCTTCTTACCTTTGCCTGTGAATAAAAATTGATATCAAATTCATTACCAAACCTGATTGGATGAAACATGACCAAATACAGATCTCGACCTGAGACGCATAAGGTCGAATTTCGAGATTGGAGCAAAATAACTTTAATAGACAGCTGAAACCGGTATCTCGCGCTCTTTCTAAGCATATAACAATCATAATTCTATCTCTTTTTGTTCTGATAGATATACAAGTTCATAAGGTCGTATCTGTCGAGTTTTTGAATTTATATTGTGGATTAAGGCTTGTTATCAACTACAGTGTTTATGCTTAAAATGTTGGTATAATTCGAAGGTCGAATATTGACTTGAGCATTTATGCTTTTAAATTATTTTACGCGTAAGGGAGGGACTATTTTGTCATTCGACTTTATTCTACAAGGATTGTTGCTAAAAATAATACGGATTGTCAGATAGAACTTTATGCCTCTTGAAATTAAATAATCAGATGACGTACCTCGAGATATACTGTTATGCCTCAAAAATTTTATTTGTTTGGTTAAGGTCTACAAACATAATTAGTCCTTATGCCTTTAAAAAGTGCTACTTTATCGTTGTACAGAAATGCATATGTGAAAAAGAAACACTATTCCATTGACTTCGTGACCGCACACCGACGCGATAGAGTGGCTTCGGACATTATCGCCGATCACTCGGCCGTTTTCGGTGACTCAGTGGCTTGACCTATCAGCGCACTGTACCGAGTGCATGTGTAAGTTTAAATGTTATGAGAAAGTACCTAGTGAAACAAGAATGCAAATATTCAACGAATTTTGGAAAAAATGTACCAGTTGGGATCAACGTCGCCAGTTTATAGTCTCTCATGTCACAAAGAAAATAAAACGCATGATGAGGACAGATGGGAACTTAAACACTGACCGAAGAAAGTTTTCCTACGAATATAGACTTATTGTCAATTCTAAGAGCGAAAAAATATGCCGGAATATGTTTCTTAATACGCTATCTATAGGAGAAAAGTTTGTTAAGGTGAGTTTGGAGAAACAGCTCGATGGAGGGTTGGTAGCTCCAGATCAGAGGGGAAAGCATATTCCTGGTAATAAATCATCAGACGTGGTAGTCCAATCAGTGTTAGATCACATTAACTTATATACATGTTATGAGAGTCATTATTCACGACAAAAGAGCGGACGAAAATTTTTAGGACCGGACTTGAATATCGCTACTATGTATAAACAATATAAGGAGATGATGGAATCTAAAGAGATCCCTCCGAATTTGGTAGCCAAAGAATGGCTATACCGAAATATTTTTAACACCAAGTTCAATTTAAGCTTCAAACTACCGTCAGTCGACACTTGTGATGATTGCGATGCATTTGAGAGAAAGCTAACAGATGTTGTGGATGAAGAACTGAAAAATAATATAGAAAAAGAAATTCATGTCAAGAATGCTGAAGAAAGATATAACTTGAAGAGAAATGACAAAAAAGAAGCAGAATCAAGTTCAGGTGAAAAAAAAGTATTGATGTTTGATTTGCAGAAGTGTTTGGCCACACCGAATTTAACTAATAGTAAATCTTTTTATCTACGAAAGCTTTGGACATTAAAATTGACAATATTTGATTCTACAGCAAATAGAGCTGCAAACATTTTATGGTCTGAAAATATAGGTGGTACAGGAGGAAACGAAATAGCTTCTTGTCTGATTAGATGGGTTGAAGAAAATATTGAAAGTCTTACTAATGTGAGGGAATTAACTCTGTGGTCTGATAACTGTGCGGGCCAAAACCGAAATTTGATGGTAGTGATGGCTTTTTTTTTTGAGTATGGGAAATCATCAAATGACTCCTCCCGCTCTGAGTGGAGCGGAAGGGAGTGTCAGACTTTTACTGACTAAAACCCACCCGTGTTCCTTCCTTAGCCGTTTATGTTCCAGGCCAGCGGTAACCCTTTCGGACAATCCCGCTGACCCGGCAGGCTTTGGCCCTTACGGGCCCCTTCTTTAATGCTGACATCTCTTTGAGGCGCGCTTGTCCGGCACGGGCCTGGTCCTGATCGGACGGTGAGCTACCCATTACTCTCCGCCCGCAGGCCCGCGCCTACGGTGGCCGGGAGTCGTCGCGCGGCTCCCGACGCCCGGAGCGTCTCCCGCGGCGACTGGGACGGGAGGCTCTCTCCCTCAGCCGTCCCGCCGCCTCCTTTGCTAGCATGACTGCTTCGCAGAAGGAGGCGACTGCCCCCCCACTCCCTCTCGCCCCGGACCATGGCTTGAACCAGGCCCGGACGCGAGAGGTCGCTGCCGCTGCCGATCGCCTCAACGAGGACACGGCGTTGCTCCGCCCAAGCGGGGCAGACCTCCACCGTGTGCTCCACCGTGTCCTCTGGGCGATCCTGGCAATGGTGACACCCGGGCGTTTCCTCCCGCCTGATTATGTGCAGGAACCTCCCGAAACTTCCATGCACCATACACACATGGAAGTCGATCAAATACACTCACAAATTGAGAAAAAGAAAAAACAACTGAAAACAATGCAGATTGTGATACCCCGAGACTGGTCTCAGTTTATTCGAACTTGTGGAGGAAGGAGAATTTTCAACGTCTATGATATGCAACTCCATAATTTTAATGACGTTACGTCTTTATATAAAAAAATGGTCCTTTTGTTTCCGGAAAGAAGAATAAAAATGGTAAAGATTTTAAAATATCAGAATGTGTTTGGCTTCAGATTAAACAAGACCAACCCGGAATATTATTCTATAAAAATACATTTGCAGAAGATTTTACCGAAATATCTTTCATCCGAAATGCTTCTAAGCAAATTCAGTTCCCTCAACATTTACCTAGTCTATGTCAAACTGAAAAGTCCATATCAACAGCAAAATACAATGATTTGATGAGTCTTTTACAATGGATTCCAAAAGAATTCCATACATATTATAAAAATTTAAAACATTCCGAGAGTCAGCCAGATTTTCCTGAAGTTGATTAAATTTTTAATAATAATTAATTTTAATAATCTTTTTACATAATAAGGCTTATTATGCTATTCTTTTTTAGTTAAAAAAATTAGTTTGAAAGTCATTATGTTTTAGCTTTGATTATTTTTTAATTTCATTTTATTGATTCCGACATTATGTATTTCATAAATAGTTGATTTAAAAGCTACGTACTTGAATATTTCAGAAGATCGGACTTAACTAATTTCTATTTTTTTGTCAAACATAATGTTACATGTTAAAAAAAAACTTACAATACGCATTGAATTTACCAAAAAATTGCAGGCATAAAGTTGGATCAGTAAATAAAATTAAAACAATTGGTCTTTTAATAACTCTGTACAAGCATAAGGTTGGATGACACCGAAAAAGTAGTTTTTGATTAATAAATTATTATTATTATACTGTGACTAGTTTTATTACTATACTAATACAAAGGTATAAGACTTATCTAAAACATTATACTATTTTTGCTAGCCTAATCGATACTGAACAATAGTTTTGACACGATTTTGTCAAGATCTTTCTTTTGGCTCTCCTCTAAACTTGTGAAATACCAGATCAGACCTAATGCGTCTCAGGTCGAGAGATATTCTATTGAAATATAATGTATTAGCATTTTATACTATATTGCCAAATAACAAGATTCAAAGCACTCCATTTGTAATCTGTCTCCGTTTGCATTAAACATAATACATATACTATCGCACCTGCATGAGGCAGGGGGGTATGTATAGTACACCGACATTAGCCACTTATGTTATAACAGTGGGCAAGCATATCGCCTTTAACCAAGCACAGACTCCAGTTTGCTACTAAGACATTCCTGTAAGAACAATCCAACTACCATTCAGATCACGTCGAGACTAACACTAGAATGCCACAAGGCCCTAGAACGAATCACGGTACTAAATCGCAACACGATAACGCTACAATGGATTAGAGGTCACAGTGGATCACTTGGAAAAGATGCGGCTGACGAACTTGCCAGAAGAGGATCCAGCACAAGACCCTATTTGTGCCCATTCCTTTCAAGCAGCTAAGAAGCTGGTTAAAGGATCACACTCGAATACAAGCGGAAAAATGGTGGACCTCGACACCAGGATGTAGGCAATCCAAGGAAGCTATGCCATCCCTGGATACAAAGCTGACCAGGCGCCTTCTGCGCCTGGACAGAGACAGCCTGCGCCTGGTGGCGGGGACCATCACTGGACACTGTTCACTAAACAAACACTTCCATACCCTGGGAATCACTGACAGTCCCCTGTGCAGAGCATGCATGGAGGCGGAGGAAACGGTGGCGCATGTGCTTCTTGAGTGCACAGGCGTTACCAAGATTCGCGAGGAGACCCTGGGAACACCAACATCCCTTGCGGATGCCCTGAGGAGACCGGGAAGTCTAATCTGCTTCTGGAGGGAGGTGGGCTGGTTGGAGTAATCGGCCACCATGGCTCACGCACAATGGTCCACTTCAAGGACTAAGTGCGGAAACCTAAACCCCATGATAGATAGATAGATCCAACTACCATTACCAAATTGGCTTTTATTAACTAAGGGCAGGTTTTTCAATCAGGAGATAATTCTTATTCATGTAATAAAATTGACGTCTGACAGATTCTGTATGGAAGAACTGTCAAAAAAACAAAATTATTCCTCGGATAAAATTATCTGGCATTGGAAAAATCAGCCCTTATATCTATTGCAGTCACAATATAAACTCTGATTTTTAATTTGCTAGACGAAAAACACAGCTAATTCATACTAAATAATGTCATATTGACAAAAAAAGTTGATTGCATGATTTTAGTCCAGCAAATTAAAAATCAGAGTTTAGTGTGTTATAAAGTTATAGAAATGATATTACAAACATAATGCTTACCTTTCTTCTTTTTATTTGACTTGGCTGCTGGTTTCAGTGCAGTGCTTGTTGCATTATTGACTGTTAACTTAGTATCATCTTGTTCTTCATCAGAGTCCTGACCCTTCTTTTTATTTTTCCCTGAAATTATATGTCTCATTCTATTAAATTGTTTTTTTTTTATAAATATTATTACTAGAGTTGCTGTAAAGTTATTGTTATAAATATATAAAATATATTACAAGGTGTAAATTGGGCATTATATTTTTGTAACATCTTTTTTTTTATACCAATGTATATGATGATGACATGATGACACCACAGACCAAAGACACCATGTGTACTGCAAGATATTTGTGTTGAATCACACACTCGCAAAGGAACACATTACATGGAAGGATCAACATATTTTTCAACATATTCACACTTTTGTAACATATTCATTTTGAACACATTGAAATTTAAATATAGATGGAAATAGTGATACACAACATTTATGGTCTATGACAGGGATGGCGAACCAGTGGCACGCGTGCCATTGATGGCACGCGACAAATTATTTTGCGCACGCCTTCGATCGAAAAAGTACCTACGTAATACACTGAAATTTAACAAACGAACGCGTTTGAGCCTACTTTACGGAGTGAGTAGGCGCGGTGTAAGGAGCAGCAGGCGGGAAGCGCGGAATCGATAGTATTGTTTTATAATTTTCCCTGTAATCACAAAAAAAATGGCACATCTATGACCTCATCAAACATTTTTTTACAAAAAATGGCACGTTGATCCATAAAGGTTCGCCACCCCTGGTCTATGATGAGCCTAGTTGCAATGCAAGTAAATAACATTGAACTGAACTGTCATTGAATTTTCTTAGCATATGTGCACCTTTCTTTTGTGATTTCTTTGCCGCTGGCTTGGGTGCATCTTCATCATCGGATGCTAAAACCTTCTTCTGCACATTTCCTTCGTCACTGTCGCTCCAATCGCCTGCGTTGCTTTTACCTTTCTTCTTCCCTTTTCCCTTACTTTTAGAGGTTACCTCATGATCGTTTGTTACAGTCTTTTTCTCCTCAAAATCGTCATCGAAGTCTTGGTTTTTCTTGGTTCCCTTCTTTTTTGACATTTTGATGACTTAATTCAAAGAATTCGGTAATTGAAAAATCACAGAATCAGCCAACTCACTTATTTTATGAAATTCACAATCTGTGAATTGAATTCTTTCTCAATACAAGATGACATTACACTGTCAGTGTCAACTGTCACCTTCATAAAAATCTTGTCTTTGGTCTTAAGCCTTGTCTCTATGTATGGTCCACACACACAATGTCTAGTCATCACTTTTTTTCTGGTATCTCGTTTTATTTATTTTACTGTAGTCTCGTGGCTAAATAATAATAGCCGCACAAGTCGATCGATCAGATTAAGCTACGCTTGCCGCGTTTGGTCTGTGGATGGGTGACCATCTTTATATACCGTCACCCGTGCCTTGGAAAGCACGTAAACCGGAGGTTGTCCTTCGTGAATCTTGGACAGTCAAAAATCAAAATATTTTATTTCAATTAAACCTACATCGGCACTTATTATGAAACGTCAGAAGCTAGGTGCACGGTTCCAATTACTCGTTTCATATGGAGAAGAGCCGCCAAGAAACTCCACGGTTACTCTTTTAAAAATTATTGGCTTTTACAATGTTTTCAAATTACAGTAGGTATGAGAGGAGAGGAGAGGACACACGGACAGCGGAGTCTTAGTAATAGGGTTCCGTTTTACCTTTTGGGTACGGAACACTAAAAATGGTCTACAGATCCAAAATCAACAAGGCCCACAAAGTCCTCACATTTACAAAATATGAAAGAATCTATCTAAAACTCTAAAGGATAAATAAAAAATCACACTAATAATATAAAGGCGAAAGTTTGTGAGTGTTGTATCATGTTAATTATAGAAAAACAACTTAACACTGCACATGTTCTTATATTTTAAGATAATATCGAGATTACAATAAGTTGCACGCCATTACTTATTTCAGTGCTCCTTTATAGTGTTGTCCATGCATCCGTCACTATACACTAGTGATGTTAGCTTACTAAACATACTACATCTTTCCCTTATAATTATATTAATTCTAACAAACATAGTCAGCTAAATGTTTTGGAGGGATTATGTTTCTCCTAGGTCTCAACTGAAAATCTCGCACTTGCTCTTGGGCATCTTCCACTCTAATTACATCTTGATCATTACCATTCCTTCTTTCCATAGATACATTTTGTTCTTCTGATTGTAAATGTTCATTGTTTAATAAATCCAAATTACATTTTTGTTGAACTTTTACATCTTTATTAAATGAAGGTTTTACATGCAATGTATTCCTTCTAATTATTTGCCCATTAAAATCTTTTAAAATCAGAGACCTCGGAGAGGAGTGAATTTCTACAACATTTGCTGGGACCCAAACTACATTTTGGCCAGAATAAAAAGAGTGTTTGTTACATTTGGCAGTCTTATCATAGTTTCTTTTATTGTACATATTCACTTTGTCTTGAGATTCACTAAAATTTGTTACCAACTTTGGTTTTAAAAGTACATCATGAATAGGTAGTTTAGTTCTTGTCAATCTGCTAAATAGTAACTGTGATGGTGTGTATTTTGAACCTAGTATTGGAGTATTTCGATATTCTAGCAATACTTCTTGGAAGTCGGCACCACTCTCAGTTGATTTATTTAGCATATTTTTAGCTATTCCAACAAATCTTTCAACAAAACCATTGGACCTAGGATATTTTGGGCTTGAAGTAATTAATTTTATATTCCAAAGTTTTGCAAAATTCTGGAACTCAAAAGAGTTGAATGGCATATTATCAGCCCTCAAGATCCTTGGTATGCCATGAGTTGAAAAAATATTCTTCAATATATTAATCACTGTGGATGCAGTTAATGAATTTACATGAATTAGGTCAAACCACTTAGAATAATAGTCAGTTACAATTAAATAAGTCTTGCTATTCCACTGTAGAAAATCACATGCTATTTTTTGAAATGGTAAAGTAGGTATCTCATCAAGCAACATAGGTTCTTTAGATTTTTTCGCACTATATTTTTCACATGTTTCACATTTTGAAATAATATTAACAAAATCGGTCTCAAGATTTGGCCAATAAAATAAAGATTTTGCTCTAGCAATTGTCTTATTTATTCCAAAATGACTTGAATGAACTTTTTTAATTACTCTATCTCTTAATACTAATGGCACTATAATCTTATAATCTAAATAAACAATTCCATTCTCATAAGTAATGTTATCTTTACATTTATAGTAAAATTTCACAGTATCCGCTACTTTACTTTTGCATTTAGGCCATCCATTTTTATAGTATAATATTAATTGCTGAAGGACTAAATCATTTTCAGTTTCTAACTTAATGAGACTTTGTACTTCTTCACTGACATTGATAGTGTGTACAGTTTTAGTAAGAGAACTATCCAATTCTATATTGTCAGCATTGCTTGCTGCACGACTTAAGGCATCAGCTACATGCATCTTAGAACCTGGAGTGTACTGAACATCCAAATCATAAATGCTTAGTTTTATTCTTATTCTTCTTAAACGTTGAGAACCAATACAATTAATTTCTTTCTTCATAACTGCCACTAATGGTTGATGATCTGTTTGCATAATTACATGCCTTCCATACACATAGTAGTGAAACTTTTTACAGGCAAAAAGTATTGCTAAAAATTCTTTGTCAATTTGTCCATACTCAGATTCACAAGCAGATAAACTTTTTGAGGCATATGAAATTGGATGACCATCTTGAATTAGTACACAGCCAATTGCATCCTTAGAACTGTCAGTCTGAATTACAATTTGTTTTTTGGGATCAAAATTTACAAGCACTGGTGGGCTTATTAAAAGATTCTTAATATTATTGACGCATGTAGTGTAACTAATATTCCATACAAATTCTACATTTTTCTTTAATAGTTGCCTCAATGGACTTGTTACTTCAGACATATTGGGGATGTATTCCCTAAAATAATTAACGAAACCTAAAAATCTCTGAAGACTTTGCTTATCACTTGGCATATCATATTCTAAAACAGCCCTAATCTTATCTTTGTCTGGTACTAAATTTCCATCTACGATTTCATGGCCAAAATATCTAACTACATCAGGTAAGTATTGAATTTTCTTTGGGTTAAACTTGATATTCAACTCACGTGCTCTGCTGAGGACTTTTTCGAGTATCTCATCATGTTTTTCTTTGGATTCTGCATGAATTAAGAAATCATCGATGTATGTAAACAAACCTTCTATGTCACTAAAGCAATTTCTACAGTTTTCTTGAAAAACTTCAGCTGAGATTTCAAGTCCAAATGGTAAGACATTAAAACAATAAGATCCATAAATTGTAGAGAATGTACAGTACTTTTTACTGTCATCAGTCAAACGAATCTGCCAGAATGATTCTTTCAGATCTAAAACAGAGAAGAATTTTGAATGACCTATTTGTGACTTTAAATCGTTGATAGTTGGAATTTCATAATACTTTTTAAGAATACACTCATTGAGAGCTCTAGGGTCTAAACATAAACGGATAGAACCATCATTTTTTTCCACAATAACAATCCTATTAACCCATTCTGTAGCCTCTTCAACTTTGGATATCACACTTAGTTTACAGAGTCTGTCCAGCTCATTTTTTAATTTATCTTTTAATTTTAAAGGAACTCTATGTGGAGGTTTGGATACTGGAATAGAGTTTTCTTTTAATAAAATCCTATATTTTTTAGGAAATTGACCTGTGCCTGAGAAAACATCTTTATACCTATCCATCAGTAACTGTTTATTTGGTTGATTATTTTTTATACTGTTTATAAACTTTCTTTCAACAATGCCTAATAACAAACATGAATTCTTCCCCAATGTTGGTTGATATCCAGAACTACAGTGGAGTCATTTTAATAGGTAACATTTGACGTCTGTCAGTTTTATCCTCATAGTGAGGTGACCTGCTTATAAACATCGATTAAAGTGAATGAATCGATACGGACTTGAAACATATGCGAATTTTAAAAATCATCAGGCGAATCCCTGTCCCATTATTATTATTTTTTTCGTAAATTTAAGGAGCAAAATAAGACAAGTACACAATTTAACAAAAAAATTGCATTTATTCAGTTGAACTATCAGAACTGTTAAAAGTATTGTCATCTTCATCACTGCTGTCAGCACTCAGAGATATTATTAATTCATTTTCAATAATATTGTCTATTCTCACATCTCGTTCAAAATCTTGTAAAATTATTTTCTTTGTTTTCTCTACGACTTTTTTCCAGTCTTCTGTAGTGACTTCTGCACACGCAGTTTTTAGCAGAGACATCATTTTAGCAGTACTGAAGGGTGGTTCAGTATTGTTCCGCGCTGCATAACCCTTTATTTGTGCCCAAATAAGCTCGATGGCGTTATACTGGCAATGGTAGGGAGGCAATCGAATAACTTCGTGTCCATGCTCTAGGGCTAGTTCATCGATTACATAGCGGAGCTTGGACGGCTTAGTTGCTTTTACTAGATTTAACAACTCAACTTTTAATAAAGTTGGACTTGCATCCACACCATTTCTTACCAGCCACGAGACAATTTCTTGCTTTTTATTTGCTTGAGTTGGTGGTTTATCAACTTGTACAGAATGATACGGTGCATTGTCCATTATAATTTTCGATGGGTTTTCTAAGCTGACTAGCAGCTTCTCAAACCACTCTTTAAAAACCTCAAAGTTCATTTCCTCATGGTAATCACTTGTAGTTTTAGAGGCGAATGCGAGGAGGCAGTCTGGAATAAAACCTTGAGAAGCTGATCCCGCGTGACATATAATAAGTCGGGCTCCTTTTCCCGGTGGAACTTTTGAGGTGGACGCCGCTGTATCATCGGTCCATGTCCGCGAAACCGTATGGTTCACATTCAACCATGTTTCGTCAATAAACACGACATTGTCCCAATCTGTAATTTTATTTACTTGACGTAAGAATGTTACTCTCTTCAAAATAATATCGTAGCGTTCTAGCAGGATTTTCCGCTTGTCAGATTTTTTAAAACTAAAGCCAATCGATTTCAAAACCTTTGATAGAGACGATTTACCGCCAAAAAATAAGCCTGCGTCTTTTAACGAACTTATTAGCTTTTCCCGTGTAGGATATTCTTTTCTCGAGTAATATCCATAAATGTGGTTGCGAATTGCAGCAGCATCAAAATTATCAATGCCAACAATTTTCTTGTCCCTCTTTCTTTTTTTCGGTGTACGTAAAGTATTATCTTCTGAGCCTGATGGTCCGTATTTCTCTTTCAGAATTTGAGTTACTGTCCTCTTCCCTATTCCCAATGCTTCGGCAACGCGTTCTCTCGGTTGTGTCAATGGTAAAAGAGGCCCATCGTTAATTGATTCCCGTTCAAAATAATTGTACAATTTCACCACTAGTTCGCGAGATTGACTGTTTAGCGTTTTCCCCCGTTTCGACATGGTAAGACTGTAATGTTGTTCTTGTTTACTAATCGTTAAGCAATCGGAGTCCAATTTATAGCCAGGTAAACGTAGTCAGTAAGATCAGTCCAATAAAAAAGCCGGGTCAGAAGAAAATAACAGAGAGCACACCAAAAACGCACAGTCACTTCGCACAACGACAAAAGACTGCGTCATGTAATGGCGACATGACATGGCGTCATCGACAGGCACTGGTGTTGCCAGCAACATACCACCTAAATTGTACCTAACATCAATGATTTTTCTATTTCATTATTTTTTGTATTTTTATACCTAGTTAGTTAAAAGAATAATAAATAAATGTTTTATTATAATCACAACGTGGTTATTAATTTATGGTGATATTTCTTCACAAGTCATCATTGCATTCGATTCTACTTATCAGCTTTCGATTTTTAGAGTAACATCCCTAGTGTTTAAAAAGAAAAATGGTTAACTGACGTAACCTTGTAACGACGTTCAGTTCTTTAGATCAGAAATTGTTTATTATGTTTAGAATGGTTTATTAATGAAAGCAAATCGTAAAATTACTCGTATCGGTCATTATTACAATAAATATGTAATCGTAATTGAAAAAAGGTAAGCAATTGTGCAGTTCTAACAAAACGAAAAAATATGTTATTTTATGCCCGCCGTTACAAGGTACGTTGTTGAATATTTGATGAATTGTCAAATGTTACCTATTACAATGACTCCACTTTAGTAACAATGAAATCTAATAAATAAACTTTTGACTTTAATGTTGTTTCCAATAGAACAGTACCATAAGTTTTAATTTTTGATCTGTTGTACGCCTGTAATGTGACTTTTGTTTTACTAAGTTTGATATTATCAAGTTTATTCCTTGAAATTTTATTTTTAATTTCCTCTAGCAATGAAATAGGTATTAGGTTAACATCAGAACCAGTATCCAGTTTGAAGGTACAATTTATGACATTTTCAATGATTAGGTTCTGTTCCCAACAGTTAGCATTATGTATTTGACCTACCGATTCACAAAAAAGTTCCTCATTGTTATTTTGCTCCTCGGATACTACTTGCACTTTCTTGGTACGGCACACTTTTGCAAAGTGATTATATTTTCCACATTTTGTACATTTTGTTCCTCTTGCAGGGCATTTATTGATGTCCCGTTCATGTTGGCCACCACACCACTTGCACTGTATAGTGGAATTTTTCACCTGCACCTTGTGAACGTCCCCAATTTCTGTAGAGTCAGATTGAATTTCTTTGATTTGTGACTTTGTTACCTCTGAGAGACGTAGCCTCTTTATAGTTTTATCCAAATCCACATCCCCCATGCTCAATAAATTCTCTTGTTCCACTTTGTTGGTGGTGCCAAAAATAAGCCTATCGCGGATGGCTTCATTTTCGTTTGTGAATTCGCAGTTTTTAGCTAGACTCTTCAAGTCCGTGAGATATATATCAAATGGCTCATTCAGTTGTTGAGAGCGCTTATAAAATAAAAACCTTGAGAACAGTATATTCTTTTTTGGTTCACAATAATCATCGAACGACTTCAATACTTCATTAAATGTTGCCCCCTTTTTTTTTTTCTTTCGACATCAATATCCTTGTCGAAATTAAAGTTATTATAAATTTGTACTCCATCCTCACCAATGACGTTTAATAAAATAGCTATCTTTCTCTGATCCTTTTCATCATCCAGGCCAGAGGCAATAAGATAGATATTCAATTGTTGCTTAAACCTCTTCCAATGGCTTGGTAAATCCCCACCGAGACACAGTTTTTCGGGTAGGTTATAGGTAGGGTTGCCAACTTTTTTTAGAAGAAATAGAGTATATCTGATTTTAAGGCGGTAAATAAAGAGTACGGACTTACAAAAAAGAGTATCATTTATTTTGTACTTTTAATAAGGTATTTTTTTGTACTTTTTGCAGCACATAACAATTTTTCATTGTTCTTAAAGGAATTGTATGAGTCCAAACATTCCAACTCTAAATTTATATTATATCAAGAGCTCATTTTTGATCAATTTCAATGAAGCTCTGTTTCTCTCTTCTCGCCACGTCACATTCATGACCGAAAAGACTCTTTCAGTAAATGCTGAAGTGGCTTGAACAGAGAGTATATAGCTAATCACTTTTTTAAACAATCAAATTTTTCAGGACATTTTAAAAAAATAAATTGCCATTTTTTTGCAGTGGATTTTTGCATGAAATCTGTGTTATTAAACAATTCGGCTTGGAGTTCTTTTAAAATTATTACTTCTGAATATAAACTGTGCATGTGTATGTTTAGTCTTTGTAAATTAAGTTCTCCTTCTATAATTTGTTATAAATAATTAAATTAAACAGTAAATAGTAGACTTTTTTATTCTGATTATGGGTTTTTGCATATTATTACAGACTGGCACTAGTTAAGTAAACATTGTGCAAAAAAGAGTATTTTAGCGTACTCTATTAGTGTTCTAGATTATAGAGTACGCCTACATGATATAGAGGACAATACTCTATTTTAGAGTATGGTTGGCAACCCTGGTTATAGGACGCTGCGGCCATGTTTGCACTTTTGCAGTTGTTGCACACAGTTACAAACTGTACAGCGATGGTACGTTATCAATCAAAACAGTTACGGCTGCGCCATGTATCATGTTAATTATAGAAAAACAACTTAACACTGCACATGTTCTTATATTTTAAGATAATATCGAGATTACAATAAGTTGCACGCCATTACTTATTTCAGTGCTCCTTTATAGTGTTGTCCATGCATCCGTCACTATACACTAGTGATGTTAGCTTACTAAACATACTACAAGTGTGTTTGCATGTTTGTTACTTCTTCACGCATAAACAACGGGACCAATTTTGATAAAATTTGGATGTAGCTGACACCCTGGATTAACACTAGGATACTTTTTATTTATTTACATACAATGGGCATTGTCCATGCAAAACTAACTACAGTCAAAATCTGTTATAACGACATCGAAGGGACTACTCATATTGAGTCGTAAAAACCGATAGTTGTAACAACCGGTGACAGATATTAATAGGAAAGATGAAATATGTATATTCATGTAGGAAATTAAACCGCATTTTGTTTACTTCAATACAAACAATTTTCACAGTTAACTCAACAATAATGTTTTGGTGCGTCTTGTGTAAAGATAACTTGTAACAAACTGACTTAAGAGATATGACGAAGCGGGCCTTGAGGCTACGGCATGCATGTGCTTTGTTTCTAAGAATTACAAAAGACCCTAAACTCTGTTTACTTTTACGATAATAGCCATTGACTATTATACTGTGCCAGATGTGGATACAGTTACCTATTCAAATTGTTTACAATACAGCTGAGCCGGTCGTTCTACAGATATAATTCTCCGAAAACATTAACCAAATGTGGTCGCTTAATGCGGTATGTCGTAGTAAACAATGTCGTAAAAACCAATGTTTTAGATAGGGCGGTCATATAACATTCAGCCAGGACCTTTGATTTTGGTAAATTTAACCGGTATGTGGTTCTAAACGATGTCGCCATAAACGGTTTTGACTGTATTAGATTTATTTTATTTTTTGAAAATTTTGATCATATATAGAAACTAATTTGAATATTTTGATGATTGGCTTAATAGCTTTTTTTTTTTAATATTCAATTATTTTAAGTTTTTAAGGTAGGTGACGTCATCAGTGGCATAAAAGATTAAGTGCCGTTGCCTTACTAGTACATTTCATTAAAAAAAACTATCAACACAACGTCATCAATCTGACATCTGTCAAAGTGTCAATAGGCGGAATAGACGTCTTAAATAATCGAATCCTACCTTAGCGTATTTATTTACAAATGGTTTTTTATGAGTAAGTGTCCTCCAAGGAATATACTACTCTCTGTCGTCACTAGAACAATCGACGCGGCGACTTAGATATAGAATAATAACGCACGCGGCGACATTATTACTATTATTGCTGCAAGTTCAAACAAAGCACTTCCTGTATTCCATAACTCTTCCAATGTATTAAATATTGTCGAGTGTTGAAATAATGTATGTAATGTAATGAGATATAAACAAGAATGTTTATATTTTTGGCATTTATATTTACAATAATTTGACATTTGACAGATTGTAGACTATACAATGCCTCTTACTTTTTTTTCTTCTGAGGCAACGATACAAAACTGTACGGCCAAAGCCGACGTAATTTGAAGGGCAAAGAAGGTCAATCGTATTTTTAACATTTAAAAAAATATGAACAATGCCCATTGTATGTAAACAAAATAAATAAACGTACTATTCTTAATCATAAGTTGCACTTACTTATTTTTTCATAGAGGGTGATAAAAAGTAGAGTGTCCACCTCGAGAGCAACACTATTTTAAGCTCGAGTGACGTCTATGTACAGACGCCAGCACATCCACCTACTACAATCTGTCAGATTTCTTTAATAGATTTTAAACTTTATTGCTAAAGCATAAGGTTCAAAGTTGACTGGGAAAATTTGTTTCGGGTAACTTGATGTGCTGGCGTCTGTAGCTACTTTGAATCCAGATCGGAGTGACTACTTTAGAGCCCCTCGCTGCGCTCGAGATTCTACTCTAGACTCCTTCGCTCAGCTCTGGATTCAAAGAAACACTATCGCCTTCAAAATAGTTGTTTGCTCCCTTGGCAAACAATCTACTATTTTTTTAATGACACTGATTTAAAGAGGCAGTTGTAAATAGCGATTTTGGTAAGTTAAAAATTATAAATGGCACATTTAATAACTATTTCAGCAGTTAAAACTAAGCAGTAAAGTAAACAAAAATGAGTAACAAAAATAATGAAATGGATCAGTGAATATATAATTGAGCAAGAAAATAATTAAATGGGCGGTTAAAATTATTGAACGAGCGGTTACGTGTGGGCAGTAATAAATCGGAATTTGTCGGTAAGAAATCTCATGCTAAGCAATTCTATAAACAATTAGGTGGTAAAGTAGTTTTCGAAAACTATGAGTCTCTAATCAATTACTTTTGCTCGCTCTTGCATTCTATGTCGACGTAGCCCCGCTTGGCGGGGCTCCTATTTCTTTGTAAAGGGTTTAAAGTAACCTAACCAAACCTGAGCTCGGGGTGGGCACCCCGAGCTCCTTCATAAATATGTTTTCGGAAACTTAGTATTTTTGTCGGAAGTTTAGTTAGTATTTTTATCACCGCTCGCTATGATCTGCCGAACGATTTATCGAACCGCTCATTCCATCATTTTTACCGCTCATTCAGTTATTGGACTGCTCAATTATTTTTAGAATTGACATTGTATGATAAAATAACCGACTAATTGATTTTTTATTACTGTCCATGTTTTACTGTCGCAATAATTAATCAACCGCCATTAAATTAAATAACTGCTCAATATGTTTTTCAACTGATCATAATAACATCTCGAATATTTAAATAACAGCTCAAAAAATTAGTTCCCTTTTTTAATCCGAGTGGTAGTATCAGAGATTAGCACGTTCAAACAAACTCTTCAGCTGTATAGCAGGGGCGGGTCGTTAGTCAAAAATAAAAAGAGATGGGCGAGAATCAAAATATGCTGGCTGCATAAAGAAAATTTTATTAAAAAAGAAAGAAATTATTATGACATGATAGATACGAAAAAAGAACTAGATTATTCTTCTAGCAAAAATTGACATGTTTTAATGATGAAGACTGAAAACGTTTTTCTGCATTTTCTCGTTCCCGTTGTATTTGTATTTGGTTTTATAACTACGTGTGCTGGGGAAAATGTAAAAAAAAGTGTGGATGAAAATAGAGATGACAACGGCGAAATAAGCGATGACTCCAAAGATGAATCCCTGGACCTGCCCGTTGAAAGTGAACCTAGTAACCTTACGTGCACGAGAAGACAAAATAGTCAAATGCATGAAATAAAGTCGGCGACTCACCAACAATTTCCATTCATGGCCGCTATAATGTCTCAACAAAATGAATATTTGTGTTCTGGTGTTTTAGTTTCCAATGGATTGATATTAACAACAGCTCAGTGTACTCAATTTGCTTTAAGTTACGTTTTATTGAATACCACTACCGACAAGAAAGACGAAACAACAGTATCGCTTCATGTTATAAAAACTGAGAGATTCCCCACTTTTGCTGGACCGGATTCACCAAAAGATGTTGGTATTATTTACACAGAGAAACATAATAATAGCTTTGCATCAAAAGTGATCCTCAGCAATTACACAAACCCTCGCAACGTCGTCGATTTAGAAGGAATAGGGTTTGGATTGAACGCCGATGTTGGGCAAACGAAACATCTTCAGTTTATAGGCATGGAAAACCGTACCCCGGACGAAATAACAGATGTTTTGAAAGTGTATTTTGACTGCGTCGAAACAAAAGTAGTGACTTGTTTCAAAGACACTGGTGGCCCTGTGATATTTGATAAAGAGCTTATGGGTATTGTTGTTAAAGGTCAAGATGAATGCTCTAGAGAGATGTCGGCTATATATGCTGTAAACAAAAGGATGGTAGATGTTTTACCAACTTATATTTTTAAAGCATGGCTTGATGAAAAAATTAAAAAGAATGAAGAGCAAGATCAGGCTGCCCTAGTAGTCTATCCAACACCAATTTTACGAAAAGAGACTCGTCGTGTTCATAAACTGACGATGAGTAACTCGGGAACACGACTTATTGTGAATCCCACGTATATTTTTACAGGATGTGTATATATCTTGGCGCTTTATTGACATCTATGTTATTTATCTTTATAGTAATATAAATTGTTGGTGAAATTTCAATAAATATTTTCAGGTCTATATTAATTTAGTTTTACTTGAACAACCATTTATCCAGTAAAAGTTTATGCTGCAAACCGTGAGCCGAGAGCAGCAAGTCTGCTGTCTGCTGGTTGGTATGTACGTCTGTATGTCTACGAATATTCTTAGCTGTAGTATGCCCTTTTTTTGGTTCTGATGGAAAGCGATCGTCGCGATTCGACACGTACTTGGCCGGTTGTATAACTTTCTCAAGTGTACCGGTGCCTGTGCATTGCCTTATAATATACTAGCAGCGCCCCGCGGTTTAACCCGCTTATGTGTCGATCCCGTGGGAAAAAAAACTAAAAACTATCTTATGTCCTTTTCCGGGACTCAAACTATCTCTATACCAAATTTCATCTAAATCGGTTCAGCGGTTCAAGCGCGAAGAGGCGACAGACAGACAGACAGGGCCGTCTTTACCCGGGGGTGCAAGGGGTGCGTGGCACCCCGGCGCAGTCTTCGAAGTACCATGCGTAATCAGTAATCACAATTAGTATTGAAAACTACTTAAGGGGACTACAGGATCTAAACGCAAAAAACGCAAGTTTTATGTCTATTTTTTTTATTCAAAAAGTACTGTTTTATAATGCCTAAAAGTATAATATGATCGATTACAGTAAACAAAAATAAAAACTTTTACAAAAACTAACACATCCGAATTGATAACCTCCTCCTTTTTGAAGTCGGTTTAAAAATTATAAAAATATAAATTTTGTTATATTAAAATATTCACTAAAAATCGTAAATTGATACTCTATTTATTTAATTAATTCTAATTTATTTAATTAAATAAATTCCGACATTGCTGTCCTTCAAGTACGCATGTACAGAGTGTTTCTTTAACGTATCAATTTACGATTTTTAGTGAATATTTTAATATAAAAAAAAATAAAAACATTTTATTTTCGAATGGTAATATTTTTTTTAGCATGTATGGATGCTATACTATCTGTTAGTTAACATACTGTATACAATCAGTGAATCAGCTATACTTCCTCAGGTTGATGATGGGTTAATGTTACTGGCCTCTTTCATACAAGGTGTCTGGTTAATGTTAAAAAAATGTAGGTCTGTGGGATTTTTGCCAACTGTCGTCACGTTGTAACTAATGTCAATCAGTATGACATGTCAAGTCAAGCAGTGATTCGTTCGTGAAATCGTGATCACTGATGACTGATCAGTCATGTCAAGAATGTCAAGTTTTACTATTTGTATTGGTTGTGAAATTGTTTTCCATACATGCGATTAAAAGCATAAAACGTATGAACTATTTGAATAAAAGCAGTCAAGTTTTGTTAATATATATTCATTTTGATCATATCTAACACTCGGTTTTAATCGGATTTCAGGAGAAGGCCCCGCGAGAACAGCCAACGATAAATGAATAGTGACCGACTAGAGGGGGTAAGATGAATGTTTTTTATAAATCTTACTTCGAAGTGAAGAATAAATGAGTTATGGATATTATAAATTACTCATAATGGTTAAATATATGCGTTTTGTGACTAAAGCATTCGGACCATAGGAAACAAAGCTTTAAAATTCAAAGCAGGACAATATACATAATTTATTATTGGACGTTTTTTTTATGATTTTTGTAGACATACATATATATAAGTAACAAATTTCAATGTTGCTATTAAATTCTGCAATAAATCATTTTAAACGATCCACATCTATCCACCCTTCACCATTACAGTGCTAATTATGCATTGCACTGGGCCCGCATGGTGGATTATGGCCCCACTCCCTCTCACCGATAAGAGGCCTGTGTCCCAGCAGTGGGAACATTATAGGCTGATTATGTATTGGGCTATTTATAAATAGCCAAATTATAAATAGGTAAGCAGTACATACTTGTAGCAAAGAGAGCAATATAAAATTTGATAAATATTCTTATTCAGTGTGACAACTCTGGTTAACCAATCATTGTAACCAATAACATTTATTATAATTTCTAGAAAGGGGGGGTTCCTTATCATCCATCAGCACGAAAGCCCATTCATAGTAATAGAGTTGAAAATCTAATAACAAAGGAGATAATGGGGAGGTATGGATTAAATAAACCTAAGAACCAGAATGAACAGAATGCCAATGACCAGAGCAATTCACTGAGTCAAGGAAGAGATGAAGTGGATAATGTGATGAGGTAAGGAATGACTATTATCTATGCTAGTGCTGAAAATATGTGTAATCTGTATACTACAGAAGTACATAGTAACAGACGCGCAGGTCAATCGATCAGGTTAAGCTACGCTTGCCGCGGTCGTTCCGCGGATGGGCGACCATCTTTATATACCGAGACCCCTCCGTGCCTCAGAAAGCATGTTAAGCTGGTGATCCCAGCTGTCATTTGTGGATCTTTGACAGTTGTTAGGGGTTGTTAGAAGCCTGAAAGTCTGACAACTAGTCTTACTAAGGGGTATTGTGTTACCCAGTAACTGGGTGGTGGAGGTCAGATGGCAGTCACTCCAAGTAAAACAATATTCAGCTTGGAAGCTAACTCCAAAAATAGGTAAATCATTCTCTGTCATTATGGTTAAAGATTTATGACCAAATACTCCTTTTTCTTTTTTTATGCCTCCTATTCTGGCACAAAAAATAAGACAAATAAATATATATTTTCAGCAAAATGTCTCGTCAAACCAGTCCACTATCGATACGAAAGAAAAAACTACCAAGAAGTAATTCGTATTCACAGGATGAGGATAATACTGATGAGAGGTGAGTCATTATGCTTTGTAATGGTGCTTGTTATCACTTTTAAACACATATAAAATGTGGTTAACAAAACTATATTCTGAAATAACATAAATGTTTTGTGACCATATACCCACACAGCATTCATTCATTTCATCAGAATCCCCAGAAATCCCACTTGATAATGGGTTGCTTGCCTTATTTCTGTGCCACCCATAGTTAAGTATTTATAATTATGTATTGCAGCCATTGTTAATGAGTAGCCTTTGGATATCAATTGCCCACATTTCACTAAATTACTAGTTTCTGTACCTACTTCAAAGACAACCTATTCTAAAACTCTAGTATGTTTAAATTACTTAACTATGTGTGTAATGCCAGGGTTTTTAAAACGCATTACTGCTGCCATTATAAGCTTTCATTTTTTCAAGCTATCTCGTTTATCAATGATATTGACAATATCATAGATTAGAATAGAATACTCTAATATCATAATTATAAACATTACTCATAAGCATTTTGAAAACACTTTGCTGCTGCTCATAACTTAATATCATCATAAGCTTTTATCAGTCATCCAATTTTTATTTGTCTCATTGTGTGACTAAGCTTTTGTGAAAAGTCTATGTGTGTTTCATTGCAGCAATGTGCTTTCAAAATCTTTACCTGCAACTCTCCCGTCACATTTGCCTTACAGTGATGATTCTGAAATTGAGGAAAACAACTCTTTAACTAAATCAAGAATTGAAGAGGAAAGTTATCATGGTGTGATGAATAGAAGTAATAGGAGTAATAGGAGCACAGAACACATTCAACCATCACCTTATCAACGCAAATTGTCTATTTCATCAAGGGAGAAAAGCCATCCCCAGTCCAGCAACACAATACGAAACATTTTTCTCACATTATTATTAGGTATTATAGCCACGATGTTACACCGGATGTTCCCCAATATGATAACAAACAACAGTCAAGATAAATCAACCCAAACTGTGAATCAGGATAAAATTATTTTTGAAAACAATATGAAAAACCTTCAGGAAAAATATAATATAGATGATAATTCTATTCTAAAGCTAAAAACTGGTGAGTAATTTGTTAAATACCATACTTGTTCATATTATCTGAACAAAAAGATTAATGCTGTGTATTGTCATCATAGCCCAAAAGTAAAATAATGTCAATGCAGTTTTTACACTGTATATCAATGCAATGCTAGCAAAGTTAACCTAGAGGTAATATAACTTAGCCTTTGAGAATGTTGAGCCCTTCAATGCTAGACTTTTACAACAGAAACTGTTGATCTTGTTGTAAAACCCAGTCTTTATTATAATATTGTTTCGAATTAGTAGACAACTCCAGTATTGTATGTTCTGTCCTCTCATTTTATCACGTCCATCTCAGTGTTCTTCAAGGTTGTATACTGACACCCGTTCTCTTTACGCCAATCAGCTACACCCAGCAATATGATGATAATGATACACTATTAAATTAGACCTCAAAGAAAATGAACGCCCAGTCGAAATCGAATGTGATATTCGTAAAGCAAGCCAGCATTTTGTCCTCGATCACTGTTCAGACAGTGACTGATACATTCAATACCTTTAAAAATGTTTTTGCTATATTGTTTCAGGTATATCAACAATATTCTCGAGAATGGATACCGGCTCCTTTATGTTTGTTTACAACAGTAAAACAAACAATTTCAATCCAGTGAGATTCGAAAAATTCGCAGATGAAGTTGCGTATACTGCCGCAAGATTTTTACGTAAGACTACAATATTATTTATTTATTATTGTATAATCTTAATAGCCAACCTGCATTAAAATAACGGGATGACACTCTACTTTGACAAACTACTTTAAAAAATGGTGCAATTTTAGAGCTTCAAGTAAAATAGCGAAAACTTTCCGCGGCGTTTAGGAAAACTATATATGTATTACTCATCATTTATTCCACCTTCCTCTTTTTTTTCAGGTAACGACATGTCGTCAATAAAACACACAGTTGTTGAAAGCTCTGACCTTGATATGCAAGAACACGGGGAGCTGATCACTCGGTACCGGGAAGATGTCGATAGATCCGGTGTGATGCTTGTCAAAGAGATCGACGCAGTGCCCTCAGATCTCGCAATGGCCTTCCATTACTATTGCGATGAATATGATCCACTCGTCAAAAGAAGTGCTATATTTTTCACACTAAATATGGCAAATTGTTCCAATACATCAGGTAAAAATACAGTTATTGAATTATAGTTGTGACAGGCACAGCATAGTGGTAATGAGATGTGATGTCGTGATTTATTAACGAATTTAACCACTAGTATAGTTGTTACGATCGTTAATATTGTCTAATAGCAGAAAGTTGTCTCGAAAAATACTATTGTCAGTGGTCATTATTATCATATCGAGAAAGTTGGTTGGGTTGGTGATATTGTCGAAGTCACGGGAAACACCTGGATGAGTGATGCACGCAACCAGGAAGTATGGCACAAAAAAGAGGAGGCCTATACCCTGAAGTGGATGATTCCGGGCTTAAATGATGATGATGAAAATTGATTAAAGTAACTGCCTATAATTTCTTAAAATATTGCTGCTTTATGTGAAATGACGAATCCTATACTTATCAAATATTTTTTTCAGTTCCAAAATCGACACATGATTTAATTGAGAAATGCCTTGCGAGAAAATGGAAGACTGTACCCCCTGAAAACATGAGACCATTATTAACCAGAGTGGTAGATGTAATAATAGATGTCACCAGTGTGTTTTAATAAATCAGTATTTATAAAATAATATATGTATTAATTTGAATTTGTTATCATATCTCAAGTTTTTGTTTATTCATAAGTTTTAATTAAAATTATTGAGATAATTATGACTTTCTTTTAGACCTAGCGCGCACGACGATTTTACTTTTTACGACACAATTTTCGAATCGCGCTGTAAAATATCGCAGAAAGTTGCTCGCGCACTGCCATAAAAAAATCGGTACTGTCTCACCATGGATTCGGTACAAGTTACTTGTCTCTATTTACTAATTCGGAGGAAAAGAATCTCCTCTAATGCGTTAGAAAACAATTTCGGGGAAATTACGTCCCCTAGTCTCACCTCTCGAAGCAGGGGGATATGTTCAGATCGCTGTTCCTGAGTTTGGACGGTCATTGTCGCGTTTTCGTAAAGACATGCCGCACTTGGATGTATGTAAGGACCTAATATAACACAATAAAATCAAAATAATATTTCAGATTAAGTATATTTATTTACAATTTGGTATAACTAACATAAACTCATGTCCACAAATGAATTAACACACAATAGCAATACATAGAATCTTAATTATTTGTGATGTTGATTATCAATCAACACAAATGTTAACAAAAAAGTTTCATGACATCTTAATTACTTATCATACATAATTGGCCTTTTTTACTTTCTAAAATTATCTAATCACTACTGTATAGGCCAAAGTGCACTTTGGTCAGAGGTGTTAAGGTCTGGCCCATCATTCAGGTCATCTAAACTGTCGGGCTCCAGCTCATTGTTGTTGCGGGCAGGGGAGTACGAGGCGGGAACATCCTCCTCCTCGTCTTCATCATGGGACTCCTCAGATTCATCTGATTCATCATTACCTGGAACAAGAAATCAAAAAAATCTCAGAATGGGGAAATATACATCTTCAGAGATATTTCATGGTTTCCGTTCCCCTTCCAGTTCAGTGTCCCTTCGACATCGACGCGCACACTAAAACCATCAATTCACCACTGATTCTAGACCCCCTAGAGTAGAAAATTCTCATTAGTTATCAAAATGAAGTTTGCTGTTTTATAGAAAAGTGCAATACGATCACACAGTAAGGCGGCCGGCGGTGAAAAAACATCAGGACCAGCTGGTCCTGATGTTGTTTTCTCCGCCTTACTAAAGTGGGTTGGGACCTCTGTCGCAATAAGACTGGAGCCTTTAATGAGAAATTTCCTGGCCTTTAGATACATGGATAGGGAAATGAAAGTAATATTTATCCCTAAGCCAGGTAAGGGAAACTACACAAACTCCAAATCCCACCGATCAATCAGCCTGACCTCTTTTCTACTAAAGACTCTGGAAAGGTTGTGATAGGGCGCTCTGAAAACCATACCGCAGCACAGTGACCAACACGCATACAGCCAGGCTAAAGCCGACTAAATCCGCTCTTCATCTAGTAGTCATCCAGATATAGGAAGCAATTCATCAGAAAGACACCTATCTGGCCGCTTTCATAGACATTGAAGGAGCAGTGGAAAGTTGCTGCAGGGAATTCGACATTATCAGTGAACCCCACTAAAAGTGAACTAGTCATGTTTACCCAAAAACAAGCATTGGGCCCTTTCCGCCTACAAAAACTGTTCCACACAGAACTCCAATTGGTCAACGAGGTCAATCTGCATACTCTCAGACTGCATGGCTGTTCTGCAAGTGCTAAACAGTCACACAGTTGATACTAACCAGCGCCACAACCAGGTGGGTAGCCTCAATAACATAACCATTCAATCAATACAGGAGTTCACTAGGTAACAACACAGCTGACAAACTTGCCAGAAGAGGGTCGAGCATGGCACTTATGGGACCTGAACCGATGGGTTCAAGTTCCACAGGTGCGTCACTTTCCTAGGGTACTTATGCACTCTGGTATGGAAACGCACCAGAGACGAACATCACAAATGATTGAACTTGATTTTTAAAATTAAAAGACGTGCATCAAATCTTGAAGACGTAAATAACGCCCTACTGCAGATCCAAAATTGGTTCACTGCTAATAATTTATGTACATTTCAACCGCGCGGCCAACTCATAATATTTGACGAAACTTTGCCAGGAATTAGTGCTAATTTGTTACTTTACACACCCCTTTTCGTGAATTTGTTACAAAAAAAAACTAAGACGCTATGACAAAGAATAGTTGGCCGCTAGAACCGCCACTTGCCGTAATCATCGCCCGTGATTACACAGAAACTATATAATACAGATAGACGAATGATGCATCAAAAGAAAGGTCTTAATTTGTTCAATTTGTTACAAAATTTAAAAACGTCATAACGTAAATAAACAAAAAGTTACGCAATATTTAGTTCTCAGGTTATGAGTAGGTAGGTATCTCACCATAAATATCAAATTAATAGAGGCTAATGTGTATGGACAATTAGTTACTAATTTGTTACAGCTAAAAACAGAAAAAAAATACTAGAAAGTAGGTTCAATAATTTGTTAGAGTCGATTTTAGTTGGCCGCTCGGACGGCAATATGCCTAAAATACAATGGCGTTTATCTCGCTATAAAAAGTAGGTTTAAGCTAAGTTTTAGTACTAATCGCCAGGTAACGTAACATAGTTTGGATAAATATGGCGAACATAACTGCAGCAATCATATTTTAGAAGATATTTACAAAAAACAGTAGTATGTAACCGTATGAAAGTAGGTTGACCATGAATTTTCACAATGAAGTGAGACTGAATAGTGATTATTGGAATGTTCGATATTCATATCTTATTTTTTTAGGGCGAGTGCTTATATAAATGTTAAGGCATCCTGTAGCATAACTTTATAAAAGTAAAAGTCACAAATCGATTAAAATTTGCAATACACTTTTTGGTGGTGAGTTCTACATTAACAAATCCAACATATAAGTGTGCACAACTCATAGCTAAGCACTTTTAGATACTTCTGGATTTAGTAATAACTGTCTCAATAACTTAGTAGTATGAAAATCACGGGAATTAAATACGTACGAGCACACTCCACAAATACTGCACAGTAATGACAATATTCACAACAAAAAATAATCGCTTTGCAAACCCTTTGCAACAAATATTTTTAACAATAGTTTGGAAACAAAAGAGATCCTTTCTAGAATCGTTCCCATCATAAAACACCTGCGCAAAGTCAAAGAAACGATAATTTTATCAGTACCTACCTAAATACTTTAAAGAATTAAGAACAATAGACATCAATATGGCCGCATAACGAACCGCATATTCGTTCGAACAGAGTACAAAATTAAAAACATACTTTCGTAGGTAGGTACTAATGTAATCAATATCATGGTCAGTATGGTCACCCTACTCTCATACGCTTTCATACTACTATTTATTGTAAATATATTCTAAAATATGGATGCTGCAGTTATGTTCGCCATATTTATCCAAACATGTTACGTTACCTGGCGATTAGTACTAAAACTTAGCTTAAACCTACTTTTTATAACGAGATAAACGCCATTGTATTTTAGGCATATTGCCGTCCGAGCGGCCAACTAAAATCGACTCTAACAAATTATTGAACCTACTTTCTAGTATTTTTTTTTTCTGGTTTTAGCTGTAACAAATTAGTAACTAATTGTCCATACACATTAGACTCTATTAATTTGATATTTATGGTGAGATACCTACCTACTCATAACCTGAGAACTAAATATTGCGTAACTTTTTGTTTATTTACGTTATGACGTTTTTAAATTTTGTAACAAATTGAACAAATTAAGACCTTTCTTTTGATGCATCATTCGTCTATCTGTATTATATAGTTTCTGTGTAATCACGGGCGATGATTACGGCAAGTGGCGGTTCTAGCGGCCAACTATTCTTTGTCATAGCGTCTTAGTTTTTTTTGTAACAAATTCACGAAAAGGGGTGTGTAAAGTAACAAATTAGCACTAATTCCTGGCAAAGTTTCGTCAAATATTATGAGTTGGCCGCGCGGTTGAAATGTACATAATAATTTAGTATTAAATGGGAACAAAACGAAGTGCATAAGATTTTCTTTACCAAATGTCCCAAAGTAGTAATTGTGAGATAGTATTGAATCAAGCGAAACTAGAATTCGTCGATAAAACTGTTTTCCTGGGGATCACGCTCGACTCAAGGCTTCAATGGGGTCCTCATTTATCATATGCTGTGAGAAAAATCCATCAATTTACTGATGTTGATACTGCGATACTGGTCTATTTTAGTTACTTTCATAGTATCATGTTTTATGGTATTTTACTATGGGGACGGGCTGCAGATATCGAGTCTATTTTTATTCTGCAGAAAAGAGCCATCAGTGGCATATACAGCCTCCGCAGGCGTGATTCTCTACGGGGTCTGTTTAAAGACATTAACATCATGATGGTAACTTGTCAATATATCTATGAAAATATCATGTACATAAGGAAAAATCTACATCTTTTTAGTAAAAGAGGTGAAAGACACAATTATATCACTAGAAATAGGGACCAATTAGTTCAACCAGGTTTCAGACTAGCTAAAGTAGACTCGTCATTCATGGGCTACTGTTTGTTATGTTACCTAACCTAACCTACCCACATACTTCAACTGAATGAAACGAAATTTAACACTTTGATGGACACTAAACGCCCCTCGATGTAATAACAATAAAACTTCTATTGTGTCTCGTTCAGTGTCCTTCAATGTGTTAAATATTGTATAAAACGCACACTATGCAGCCAGGCATATTATAAATTGGGGGATTACATCGCTGATAAAAATGCTTGGCTAAACGCTGGTCCCGCTCCTTATGGATGCAAAAAATTAAATTGATTAGCATCGGAAAATACTGTTGGAGCTGCTGAAAATTTTAAAATACTATTTTTGCATTATATAAATTCAATCTCCTAGGATTGTATAATTGCATAGCACATAATTATGTGAATACTATGTACATACTATAAAGCTTCTTAAGCTTCCATTTAATGGGTACACCTTTCATTGACTTGAATGTGCCCTGGCAGCTGAGAGTATGTCATGCTCACTCAAATGTCTTGCTGATGGTGGCATGTGTGTTGGATCATTTAGGTCTCGTCAAAATGGTTAGGTAATAGGTAAAACAGGCTGGTGTCCGCAACTCCACGTCAATGCGCGTATTTTGCGTATGGGTGGGAAAATCTATCATTCTATCCACCCCAGCTCCTCAAGGAAGGCCAGCAACGCCTTGATGTTACTGACCGTCTCATGTAGGGTACCTGGGTACCTTCAAAATGGTCGAGTTGAATGGTGCTAATACATGCGTCATGTTCGTGAACGGGCGCCGTCAGTAGGGACTGGTCATCTCTTTGCTGCCATGGCTTATTTTAATTTAATTTAATATTTGAATTGGTTTTTTTTCGTCTGTTCATTACGGACGCTTTTAACGTTCTGCATCATTCTCACATACATAATTTTTAACATGAATGATGTAAACAAGACTGTAACCATATTATTTTGATTTCAGTGTCCATGGAGTTTCTTGCTCGTTCTTCTCCATAGGTACCTACGCTTTGGAATGGGCAACTAGCTTCATTTTTCCGACTGACCAACCCCTTGACAATTCAAAAGTGCCTGTAATTGGTTTAATTGAAATAAATGCTTTGAGTTTGAGTTTAAAACTATGGGTGGACCAAGGTGAGTACTGGCAGCCTAAGGAAGCATTCCCTACAATTGATGGCCGCCTCATGAAACATTTTCTGCAACTAACTAAACAGTCTTAATGATTTATATTAATTACTTGGTACCTTCTTCTTCATCAGTGTCCGCTTCTTCTTCCATAGGCTCTGGGTCAGCTTTGCCTAGTGGAGCACGCTTCATGTACTGCTGCCCAATCGAGTTTAACTGTAAAGAAACCAATCTTACTTTAAATGTGGAAGCAAACCATAGTGTTTATTATCAGTCTAGTTTCACTGTTTGTAATATTTAATAAGTGTTGGATTAAGCTTTCCTAAAAATAATTCATATTAGCTTACAGTAGCAAATCATGTAAAATTTTCTGTTGTATTTCAAAATAATTGACCTTTTACTCGGATTTTTTTTCGGCCACTATTGTGACCGAAGCACGAGATCAATGATGGTTGTTGATAAGATTAGTAATTCAAAATAAATTATTTTGTATTGAGAGGTCCGATCCTTCAGTTTTCCGTAGTATTCTTAGGAGCCAGGATACTTGCCCATTGTTGATTCGCCTGTTCTAAAGCAGTTAATTCTGTTTCTTCGTCGCATGGACTATCAGCGTTAAACCACAATGAGTCCACTAAACGAGGAGTTAAAAGTGGAAAAGGAATATTCATTGTTAAATTCAACAAAATTACAAATGAGCAACGGACCGGTAGCACATATACAAAACAAATAAATAAACGTCACAGATAACTATATACTAGTCAGAGATAAACGTCAACGTCAAATAGACATAATCACAATCAAACCGCGTTTTTTTTTGCTAGGAATACTTGTCTTTTTATCCCTGAGAGGGGTCCGTGGCAAAATAATAACAGCAGGTCGATCGATCAGATTAAGGTACGCTTGCTGCGGTTGGTCTGTGGATGGGTGACCATCTTTACATACCGTGACCCCTCCATGCCTCGGAAAGGCCGTTGGTCCCGGCTGTCGTTCGTGGATCTTTGACAGTCGTTACGAGTAGTCAGAAGCCCAAAAGTCTGACAACCAGTCTTACCAAGGGGTATCGTATTACCCCATGGAAGTCAGATAGGCAGTCGCTTCATGTAAAATACTGGTATTGAGTATTCAGCTGCATCCGGTTAGACTGGAAGCCGACACAAACATAGTTGGGAAAAGGCTAGGCAGATGATGACGACTTGTCTTTTTATCGCAATTCACAAGCAAATGAGTGGACATTCTCATTAATATGTATATATTTGATTAGCCCGTCTACACTGACCGGTACCTTAATTGCGTAACACACTATTACTCTCAATTTGAATCATTTTCAATCATATTGCTAATCCATTGCTCCATAAGTTCAAAAAATGTGTCTGTTCAACAAGTTAATCACACAATGAATGTTGTTGAACTGTCAAAATGAAACCCATTGCCGCTGCTAGCTACCCTGCTGTATACAAGTTGTTTAAGAGGGCGCCGACCAAACGCCGACCGCGCAGTGGCGCACTCACCGTTTGTTTGGTTATTTCTTTTATTTTAGAATGAAAATACAGAAAATAAGCACGTTAAGTGGTGCTCCACAAGATTTAATCATCATCATAATCAATAAGTTAATATTATTATAAACGGTAGTTTTACATTGATTAGTTTTATTATAATCACTAAAACGGAAAATAGTGGCCACTATTATCCGTTTTAGTGATTATAATAAAACTAAACAATGTAATCTTAACGTGTAATCTTGTGAAGCACAATTTAACGTGCTTATTTTCTGCATTTTCATTCTAAAATAAAAGAAATCACCAAACAAACGATGAGGGCGCCACTAGGCGGTCGGCGGCGTAGCCTTAATAGAGGTCAGTGCCCATCTAGCAACTGAGAGTAATTGTTTGCTTGTACAGACGCCAGCACATCAAGCTACCCGAACCTGTCAAATTTCCCAATCAACTTTGAACCTTATGCTATAAAGTTGAAAATCTAATAGAGAATTCTAAATGAGGGCAATAAAAAGACGTTGAAGCTAGTAGGTATGGGTAAATGAATTAAATTCTCATTATTTTCAATAACATTTATTCCTACTCGTGATACACTTGTCTTGCAGGGTAACTAAAGCTGCTACATCGAACTATCTCGAAATACCTGTCCCCTAGACCCTAGGACACTATTTTTACACGCTCATATTTTAGGTTACAGGAGTACACCAGAGTGTACGTTACCCCAGCAAGAAAGTGTCTCCTAGAGTTATAGGAGTAGAACGTATAATTGGTGCCCTATCTGCTGTAAATGTGCCCCCACATAAAAAATGTGTGCCCCCTGTCGTTTTGGAAAAAAACGGAAAAAACGATTCCTGCTGAGGTAACGTTTTTCTAGCAGGAAAATTCTAAACGAATGATCGGAGAGAGAAAAATTGTGCATGGCCAGAGAGCTTATATGTGTGCCAAAATGTGCCCTCAAAAATAAAATCTGTGCCCCTTCAGGTTTTCGAGATATTGCATTTCCTGCTGGAGTAACGTTTTGATGAATCGTATATCTCTACAACCATTGCATGTGCCCCTGTAGAATAAACATACACGAGTAGCTCTTAATGTGTGCCCCTTAGTGCCCCAATTAGATTTAAGAAAATATTTATAGTTTTCAAGTTATAGCGGTTTTATGAAAACCCGAAAAAACATCGCAGCGCCTAAATTAGACAAGAAACAAGTTCGCTGAAAACTGTATTCGGTCCTTCTTGACGCTAATAATAACCATAAAAAGTTTCAAAACTGTTGATGCATGCGTTTTTGCTAAAAGTCAAAACGATGGTGTCATAACTTTAGCGCCTTTATTTCATAGCTTGCTTATGTGTTCGCAGTTCCAGTCAGCAAACGTTGTGTCCGAAACCCGGAAGACCGATGTCGTCCGACTAGTGCAAGGAACATATTTACTCTAGGACTAGTGGGACCGACGCAACGGCCTGAGGCGGGCAGGCTGCAGATAGCATATATAATATACGCGTATATTGTCCTGACAGGCCAGGGGCAGTAACGACATATCACGTCCAGAATCACCATTGCAGATTGTTAGAAGAGATGGATAGAATAAAATAAAATGTCAACTTAGTCCTTGACATGCTAAAACAACATTCAACACGACTGAGTCTCCTTATCGCGATCGTAAACTTTTTAACGAGCGCTTGTTCATTGTTAATTTCGTAAACATTAACAAGATAGGCAACTACTTTTTATGAGAAAGAAGCTATTGAGCATTCAGCCGTTAAATTAAACTTGCACTGACCGCATAAGTATTCTTTCTTCGTAACGAACATGTTTCCGTATTTTAGTGAATATAGGATAATATTTTTCTCTTATTGGGTAAGTCAAATTAATTTCTAGAAGAACTGGGTCATGCGCAATATAGGTACCTACACCAAACCACTGAAGAGCTCCATCAGATCAGCTCCAACATACCAAATTACAGTTTTGTCATCCGAACCTAAATAAAAAGTTTCATTTCGATACGACAATTAGATGTAGGTTATACTTCTAAGATTATATTACATGGTTTGTTAGTTAGTAAGCTAGTTACAAGGAAGGCTAATAATAAAACTTGAAATACCTACTGAGTCTGACTGACTACATTTTTCTTACATCCGAACCTAACATGAAATGAGTTATTTCGTTCTAGGAAATTTTTCAAATATTAAATTGCTTTTGCAGATACAGGCAGCGTTATCCATGTCGTTATTAAACAACAATCCGATATACTCCGTCTCTAGTGAAGCTGAAAATGATGTATCGGAGTATATAATCCACAAAGGGTATTTACCAAATGAGAAAGATTTGCCAAAGTCGTCGATCTTAAAAAACATTGGTAAGCCATGAAAGCAATCCCTAATATTATAACGAGGTAAAATTGTTTCCGATTGTTGCCGAGTAACATAGGGGTATGTTTGGCCTTTTGTTGAAGTCGCGGGCATAAGCAGTAAGCTAATCTCCTTTAAAGTTTGAACTAAATTGAATTCCGATTGCAAAGAAACCGAGATTGTAACAGCAGAGAACTTCTTTTTATTTATTATTTTCTCTTTTTCAGATGGCGACGTTACTTATCTCCTTTCGAAGCTATCTGACGATGAGCTCATTAAACTGCTTAGCGACCAACCTAATAAGAATGAATATAATTTGAAAGACATAGTCAAAATTGCTTCAGAATCAAAGTTTGCAAAAAATTACAAAGCAATAGTCGACTTAGCAAGCAAACCTTTACCGGCAATTAATGTTAATTTAGAAAATCATAAAAAAAAGAGATTTCAAAAAGTTTCAGATAAACCTGAACCGAGCGGAGCTTTCTTTCGGTTAGAAAATAAAGAAGTGGATCCATTTTCTCCTAACAGAGTCACGGATCCTCAGTATGTTGCTATCCAAAAACTGAACAATTTATTGTATAATCGTCCCTCAGAAGTGGATTTAGATAGTAAGAGTGACGATGAAGATGAAAGAAAAGAACTATTATTTGATGTTCTCGTAGCCCAGCTAAAAACACTTTGCTGTAAAAGAAATAAACCGACGAAAAAGAAGGACAAAACAAACTTTAAACTCAAGGCCTTATTAAGTGACATAATGCCGCATGAAATAAGTCAAAAAACTTACGTACCAGAGCTTAAATACTCACAAACTACAATGCCTAACGAACATATGTTTTTAATTATAAACGACGAAATAAAGAGTAATGGAAGTGATGATGGGCTCATCTCCGTCGATCCAGATAGTCTTGGGTCAAATAGCAGTGTCATGTTTCTGGGTCCAATAGCAACACCTCTTTCGGAAGCGCAACTAAAAATAGTTGTAAGTATCAGTTTTTCCCCAACCATTTTATTATAATCGGTTCCTAACCACTTTTAATTAAATAACTCCGTTCAACTCCACCCTGATCTAAAAGATAGAAAAATAAAGATCCATCAAAAACAAAAACTCCTGCGGTGCTATTCTGTAAAAATCTCACCGTGAAAACATTAGTGAAGTGAGCGTGGAGTGAGCTGTCATTGCTGTCAATAGTGTCAATCCCTAGCAAAAACAAACTCACTAAGCTTCACCTAAGTTTTCACGGTGAGATCTTGACAGAATCGACCGGCTGCTGTCTATCATTATATCTATCGATAATTTATATACCTACCAATATCAATTTTTTTTTTTTTACTTTTCAGATGACACGTATTACGAATGAACTATCAAAACCAGAATATCTGCCACTCTTACAGCAAATAGCCGATGGCACTCTTAGTGATGACAATATAAAACTTGTTAATAGCTTGGTATCCGGACCTCAAACACGAAGATATATTAAGCCCCACAGATGCAATCACCAGTCCAAACTAGCACGAGTATATGGCGGCCCTAAATGGCTAGTCTGTACGGGGTACTTAAATTTAAATACACCCAGCTTGTATGATTAAACACATGTCTAGTTAAATCAGCTGTTATATTACATAAGTTTTTGGTCGATTAAGGAAATACACAAAGGCAAAATTAGAGTATTCATAAAGGGGAAGAATACTTTAACTCTTGCATGCAGACTGGTTAAACGCTGCATTACTTTGTAAGAAGAAACAAAACAACCTAGGGAGACATGTAAGTTGGAGCAAAATGAACGCCAAAGCATAATATTATAATTATCGCAATCGAAATCCAACATGCATCTTTGATTGTTTAACTAACCCAAGACATAGAATCAGCCTATTTGTGTCTAGCGTAAAACAAGTGAGTACTCGATAACCGTACAATCAACAAAAAAGTTAAGGTTACATTCTTTGTGTGCATAATAATTATTTTTTTTTATTTTAAATTAGAGTTGCACACTGAGATATCGACCTACGCAGAACACGTGAACATTCTTTTTTTAACTTAGGTAGGTACTGCTAAACTAGAGGTATTGGCTTCCATAAAGTTAGAAAAATGTACATATAACTCAATGGAAAATCAAATACCAAGATACGCCCTCGTCCACGATATCTTTAAAATGGCCGTAAGTTGTAACGGTTTTGCACCGGATGTTGCGGTTATGATTCCAGTTACCCGTGATTCGGGTAGCTGCACGTTTAACCGTATTGTGCGGGCCAGTCCAGCGCGCTACCCGAAAATGTCAAATATTGCCAATATACTTTAAACCTTATACTTTAACAATAAAGTTGAAAATCTATTAAAGATATTTGACAGATTGTAGTAGCTTGATGATGTGCCTGGCGTCTGTACATCCCTGAATCTTTAGTTAATGAAATGAAATGGGTTGGAGCTGTGCCGTGTGTCCGAATAGTGACATCGATCTGTCTGCCTGCGAGGTGATCTCTACAGGTGTGGCATTTTACAATAAAACTACGAAAGTAATTCATTAATGTATAATGCACTGTGAATAACTTTCGCAGAAAGTAGCACAAAATATAATAATAAAATAAATTATAAAAATAAAGTATTTTTCATTTTAATTAATTACATACGTTCCTTTCATCTGTCAACCTTGTAGTAGTATAACCTGCGACGCTGGACGCCCTCGCCACATGACTACACGAGTAGTCGAAAATACAGCTGCATGGGGCCTACAGTACATTGCATCGCACTTTTAGGGTTCCATAGCAAAATGATAAAACGGAACCCTTATGGTGAGACTCAGTCTATCTGTCTGTCACAGCTAGATATCTCAAGAACTAGTAATGCTATCAACTTGAAATTTGGAATAGTTTTAGATAACGTTTGCCCATCTATTTTTCAAATAAGAAAAAAATAAAAATATATGTATATTTTTTGCAACAGGGACTGAAAGGGGGTCTGAAAAATTCGAAGTAGGGCTACTAAGGCATGTGGGGTATCGTATGAAAGAGCGCAGCTTGCATTCTCAAACATTTTTTTTTAGGCCGCGTAGTTTTCGACTTTTGATGAAAAATGTAAAAAAATAGGACACTGTTTTTTTTTTCAAAAAATGAGGGTTTTCGTGAAATTTTACGACACCAGTTGGCACCACTGTGACAAGAGGTCTTCCAATATAAAATATATGATGACGTTCTTCATTCATTCGTTCATCATTCACTCATGACTAAAGAAAATATAGGCTCTTTGACAGATGCCTGGACCTGACGTGTCAGTGCTGCCACCTAGCGAACGTCATTTCAGAAAACCCTCATATTCAGCTATATGCCAGTGAAAGTCCAGTCCAGCCGTTTCAGAGATTAGCCGGAATAAACAGACAGACAGACAAAAATTGTAAAAAAAATGTTATTTTGGTATATATACCGTGTATACATCCATATGCATTTAGTAAAAAGCGGTTATTTTAGTAAGTATTACAAACAGACACTCCAATTTTATTTATTTGTTTAGATTGAAGCAGTGAAAGATAATCCCAAAAAACAAGCGAATATTTTTAGTCTGTGGTAGTTGTAGAATAAAATTAGGTTAGTGGCTAAAAGGTCTTAGCAACCTGCCATAAAACTAATAAAAAAGTAAATTAGGTTAGAATTTTATATTCATCAATTTTTAATAAAAATACACCAAAGTAAAAGTTAGCTTTCACCAGGGAACTATACTAATAACTACGAGTTACTTATGTACTTACTAAAGAACATGCCCTAAGAAAGAAGTGATGAGTGAGATGACCGAGGTAAAGACAGAAAATAAAGTTCTCCGATGTGGGTGGTTAACAGAAGATCCACTTTACATAAAGTACCATGATGAAGAATGGGGACAGCCACAATATAACAACTATGCCTTGTTTGAAATGTTGTGTTTAGAAGGACAACAAGCCGGGCTATCGTGGTTAACAATATTGAAAAAAAGAGAAAATTACCGAAAAAGATTTCACAACTTTAATCCTCGCAAAGTATCTAAATTAACGGAAAAAGATGTGAATAACTGTTTGAAAGATTCAGGAATTGTGAGACATAAAGGAAAAATAGAAGCAATAATTAACAATTCTATGTGTTTTGTAAAAATGGAAAACGAAGGCGAGGATTTTACGAATTTTATTTGGAGCTTCGTGAACCAAACCCCCATCGTTAACGGTTGGAACCACTACAAAGAAATCCCAGCTGAAACACCAATATCTATAGCATTGTCGAAACATTTGAGAAAGAAAGGTTTTAAGTATGTTGGTTCTAAAATTTGTTACGCTTTCATGCAAGCGTGTGGCCTTGTGAATGATCATGTCAAAACATGTGTCTGTTTTAATAAAAAGTAATTTATTTTTAATTCTATTTTTAGGTACATACTTGTAATACCCCCGATCCTAATATTTTTTTTTTATAAATTAGTTTTATGGCCTGGTTGCTAAGACCTTTTAGCCACGTCTTTGTTTCATTTTTCTTGAGTCTCACATGACATTAGAATATGGGTGTACACATTCTAATGTATTAGGAGTATTTGGCAGCAAATGTATCGAATCAAGTTTCCCGGTAAACTTCGCTGAGGTCAATGATGTATAAAACTATAGATACGTTGTCCGCACTCTAAAATGGCAACATGAAATGAAGCCAATTGGCCACATTGCGCTCAGTCACGCACCAACCTGTCGCGCGACGCGACGCGACGTATGTTTGTTTTTAATTTATATCGTATGTGAAAACCTGTGCAAAACATAAAGAAAATATGCCGTCGTGTGTTTTCAGAGGAAGTAAAAATTATACCCCAAAAGTTAAAGACAAAAATGTGTCATTTCACGCGTAAGTTTACAAAACTAGATTATTTTATTTTATTTTGTACGACGCTGCGTCTAATGGCGGCCGGCGCATGAAGTGACTCTGATAGCTACGTCACTCATGCGCTCGACCAATGAGCATGTAATTTGACTATTACTTATCCTGTGACGTAACTGAAGATGTTTATTTATCTCCCTCTAGCAACAGACATCCCGCCGTACGGTGTCATATTTTCTTTCCCTTTCTTTACGCGTATAAGTAGTTATCTAGTATTTTCGCCGTTTTTAAGCGCCGACATGTTGGTTGATAACGTGTCTATATATAATACGTCATTGGCTGAGGTAGCCAAAACTACAATAAAATTCTCAGCTCCATTTTACCGGGATCGCGTATGTTTCAATGATTACACATATTGTCCAGTTGCGCAGACACTTGAGATACAAAACTACACCAATTTTACATCACAATATCCACTAGGAATCAATTTGCGAATAATTAAAACAGCCAAATAGACTTCACTCGAAGAAATCCCGCCAAAAACTCTCCCGATCCTAATAAAACTCAAAACTGTCATAGAAAATAAAAGAAATACATTTATTTAGCACAGACTAAAAGGCATTCTTGCTCTTGTAACACAACATTAAACTTCAAGTAAAAAAAAAGACCGTCAAAGAAATCATAAAAAATTATACCTACCTATTGCAGCGTCACTATATCTGCTGTTAAAACCTCACCTCTTAATTCCGATTTAGTGCGATTGGAAGGTCCCGACCGCACTTTGTTTACGATTTAGGTGAGTGTAATCTATCGCTACGATTTAGAACGACTGTTGGCGCCCACGCTTTGTTCAAGATGCGGAGTTCGCTTCGATGAAAGAAATGATCAATTCTGCGGCGGTGGCAGCACAGAGTACTTTTACTATACGGTGCCCGCCTGAGAATGAATAGAAATGTACAGGGAAATGCCCTATCTGTATTATTATACTATATAAAGCTCGATTACCACTCACTGACTCACTGACTCACTGATTGACATAATTGTTCTCCCAGATGGTGAAGGGGGAGGTGGGTATATTTTTACAGATTCGTATACAAGTAACTCTCACGAGTATGGGAAAAATCCCAAACCTCCCCTTTTCCACCCCACTCTCCCCCCTTCCTATCGTATCTCGGAAACTAAGAGTCCCGTGTTTTGTTGTTTTACGGATTCGTATAGAGGAGGCTCGAAAATGTAAAATCCATTTTTCAAAGTTGCCCCCCTTGCCCCCCTTCTCCCCCCCTCTAGGTAGATCTCGGAAGTTAAGAGACTTGGAATTTTTTTTTTTTAGATTCATATCAAGAGGCCCTGAGTTGGTCAAAATCATTTTTCAAAACTCCCCCCTCTCCCCCCCTTCACCCCTCCCCCCATCGTAAGAAATACTCCTCAAAAACACGACCCCGCGAGCTGCTTGCAGCTCGCGCAACGCCCAAATACTTTTTACAAGGGTAAGAAATACTCCTCAAAAACACGACCACGCGAGCTGCTTGCAGCTCGCGCAACGCCCAAATACTAGTTTATACTATATAAAACTCGATACCACTGACTCACTGATTGACATAATTGTTCTCCCAGATGGTGAAGGGGGAGGTGGGTATATTTTTACAGATTCGTATAGAAGTAACTCTCACGAGTATGGGAAAAATCCCAAACCTCCCCTTTTCCACCCCACTCTCCCCCCTCCCTATCGTATCTCGGAAACTAAGAGTCCCGTGTTTTGTTGTTTTACGGATTCGTATAGAGGAGGCTCGGAAAAGTAAAATCCATTTTTCAAAGTTGCCCCCCTTCTCCCCCCCTCTAGGTAGATCTCGGAAGTTAAGAGACTTGAAATTTTTTTTTTTCAGATTCATATCAAGGGGCCCAGAGTTGGTCAAAATCATTTTTCAAAACTCCCCCCCTCGAACCCCCCTTCACCCCTCCCCCCATCGTAAGAAATACTCCTCAAAAACACGACCCCGCGAGCTGCTTGCAGCTCGCGCAACGCCCAAATACTTTTTACAAGGGTAAGAAATACTCCTCAAAAACACGACCCCGCGAGCTGCTTGCAGCTCGCGCAACGCCCAAATACTAGTTATAATTATAAAGCTGACCAACATTACTATAATAAGACTGCGTGATGAGGGAGGATACGGCGCTATCGGAACGTGCAACCGATTATGGGTCATCTGTCCGATTTAAAATTCAATTTAGTCTAGTGTGATCACTAGCTGAGTGTTCGTAATTAGATTTTCTACAAATTAAATAATGTAATAAGCGCTTTAGGTTAAGACAGATCTTATGATTTGATGTTAGCCTAGAGTAAGTAGTAAGTATTATGTTTCTTGCTTCGCACTGTCAAGAAACATATTCATGTTTTGTCAAAAAAAAAACTGGTATTCAACAGCATCCGAGATTTCGGTTAGACAGGAAGCCGACTCAAATAAGGTTGGAAAAAGGTTAGGCAGGTGATGATGTTTTATAACGAGATTTGTTGCGTTAGTTAGTGTTCGCACTGTTGTTTGTTTGTGTCCCGAAACTCGACTATATCTTGGGTTTAATTAGTGCAATGCAAGGTCCAAATAAGCTGGTAAACATTGCGACTTTTATTACTCTGGACAACATGTTGCAAGATTCATACAAGTTTCAGATCAACAAGGGTGGCAATGTGAACGCGAGTCTATATTGACATTGACAGAATACCATGGATTTAGTACGTACTATCTGAAAACAGAGATTTCAACTTGATTTATTTGTGAATGGTTTATGTCACAGTAACTGCGTTAAAAACTGTGACTCTGCTATGTTATTTCACCTCTGCCCGCAGCAACCCAAATTAAAGTAACTATGAAAGGACATTTATAGTCACATTTCATTTACAGAGCGCCCGGTATGTTAGGAAATTGTTTTTTTTTTTCGTTCTATATAATTATATAACTTTGGAGCATAGAATACTATTAATACTAGTTCAGAGTACTACGTGGTCGTGGAGGGAGATACGAGACGACAAGATGGTAAACATCGGTTGATAAAAATGTACTCTGTGATCGGTTGTCAGTAATCATTTTATGAGGTGATTAGTAAAACTATCAAGAATACACTGCCATGTAGTTGCCATTCATCAAAAGACAACAAACAGGGATGTGTATCGATCTGCTACCTATCACGCGATAAGGCTTTAGTAGGATAACTAAAAGAAGATATTAAAAGTAAGTCCTTAAAAGTTTACTTGTTATAACCTGCGGAATCTATAGTGATAATCATTAACCATTGTTTAATAATTTATAAGCAATTTTGTTTTAGATAAATCTACATTTGAACAAATAAAATGGCACACGTGAATACCCTGATCGCGTTTTTACTATAGATACATATCTGTATACGCAGTCTGTGGGTAATTTTGTGACGCGATAGGATTACTTCCTTTTTCGTATGATTGCCACTTTGCTTTACCTTCTAATCCATCTCAGACGCGCCGGCTGCACGTTTATAAAAGTCATAATGGCGGAACAACGTGAAAGAACTTTCCTCATGATTAAACCCGACGGTGTCCAACGTGGACTTGTCGGCACCATCATCGAGCGTTTTGAGAAGAAAGGATTCAAGTTGGTCGGCCTTAAATTCATGTGGCCCTCAGAAGAATTACTGCAGAAACACTACAGTGACTTGGCGTCCAGGCCCTTCTTCCCTGGTCTAGTGAAATACATGAGCTCCGGACCTGTAGTTCCTATGGTGTGGGAAGGCCTTAACGCAGTGAAAACCGGCCGTCAAATGCTTGGTGCTACAAACCCGGCTGACTCACAACCCGGCACAATTCGTGGTGACCTCTGCATCGAAGTTGGCCGCAACATAATTCACGGTTCTGACAGTGTGGAGTCTGCCAAGAAAGAAATCGCGCTTTGGTTTGGTGAGAAGGAAGTTGTCGGATGGACACCAGCTGCCGAAAACTGGGTTTACGAGTAAACTATAACCACTGTTATTATTCCGTTATAACCTTTTACCACGTGTAATAGGTTATGTATGTTTGTACTGCTAAGTTTAATCCGTGATATAACAATAAAATCTTAATTTTATATGTAAGAGTTTATTTTTCATTCTCTAAATTTATAATATAATCCCATGTAGGTAGGTACTTGGGTCAGTGGGTCGTTGATTTTACCAATACTTATTAGAATCATAATTACCTAACTAGTGTTTGCTACGTCAAATTAGCCATCAATCTGCAATGCAAACATATGTAGGTACTTCACAATACCTCTCAGTAACACATTGTAATGTCTTCTCCACAGAGTACATTACGATTAATAGGTAGGTACAATTATATATAGATCTTTTCTGAATGAGAACACATTATGTTCAACAACTTTACTGAATGGAAATACATAATAAAAATAACCACGTTGTCTCATTGCGGATTTGCGTATCACATTAGTACTTCCTGATTTCGAACCCGCATCCTCCTGCTTAAGAAGCAGGCGCCATCCTCTAGGTCAACGACACCGACAGACAATAAAATAATCCACGTTCTACTATAAATACAAGCAATCTTTCAAACTTGTCGACTGTCCTTATCAAAAGATTTGACTAAGCTACTACTTCACCAGTGCTTTTGGAAAGTTGTTCCCGATGGAGAATCAAAAGACTAGATTGAACTTGATAACTTCTTGACAAAACCGCCTTCTGCACCACTCCCACGTGTAGGAACTTTGATAAGGTTTCCACAAGTACCACATAACAGCGCGACTGCATAGTAGCACTTATGACTCGGAAATGATGAAGTTATTTTCCACACTGGAAATGATTGACACCAAAGTCAAAGCAATAATTGAACTAAAATCGAAAACTGCTAATTAGGTATAGATCTCGAAAGTTACAAATGAACACAAGACCCTAAAAAATAATAAAACGACAAATATAGACAAAAATTTTACTATACATTCCATAATTAAATATTCCAGTTTTAACTTACAAAACGCATCACTGTGACGCGGTGCTTCTGGATGAGCTGCACTTACTACAATTTTATTAGATAATTATTAACATCTATAAATAAAAAGTAAGTAAATAAAAAGTAAATTGTATAGCAGCTAGTCTGAATATTGTATTGCAGAGAACCATTTACCTATGACAAAGTATTGCTTCTAGCTTCTAATATTAGTAAGTTCACCCCATCCACATTCTATTATAACAAAAATTCATTGACATCTCATTGGATATGCTAAAATACTAAATCGCATAGATTTTGTGACGCACCTGAATTCGTTTTATTTACATCTCTGAAAAATAAAATAAAAGGGAAAATAATTATGGAGCCTTTAAATAGAAAATACGAGGGTGGATTGGAAAAGTACTCGGCCTGATACAGAATTATTCAATTCTTCAAATCAAAACTACCCACATTATTTACTTCAGTTCAGTCTAGAACTGTGTAAAGTTCGAAACGTGTGCGATAATTAGTTGTGATTTTATACATTTATTAATCAAGCAATCCGCCGTAATTTCCGCAAATGGACCAATTTGAGCAGCGTGCTGTGATTAAGTACAAGTATAAGAAGAGGTTATCATCAAAGGTCATCCATGATGATATGGTCAGTACATTAGGGGATTCTGCTCTGTTATATTCAACCATCAAAAAATGGGTAGCAGAATTCAAGCGTAGTAGAGAGAGCGTGAAAGACGAACCCCGCACTGGAGGCCTTCAACGTCGACTACTAACGAAAATAGAGAAAAGGTTCTTGATTTAGTTATGCAAGACCGCAGATTAAAAATAAGAAAGAATGATTTGCGAGAGGAAATAAAATCCTCTTTCATCAAGACAATGCCCATGTTCACACACACCTGTGCAATCAATGGCTGAAATTCATTTTCATAACTGTGGCTTTGAACTGTTACCGCATCCGCCGTATTCACCAGACCTGGTACCATCAGACTTCCTTCTATTCCCTAACCTAAAAAAATACTTAGGTCAGAAATTTTCGACACTGAGGTCAAAGCAGCAGTAGATGCGTATTTTGACTCTCAGGACTAATATTTTTTTTTCAATGTTATAAACGCTTTGAAGGAGGTGGCAGAAGTGCATTCAACTAAATTCAATTACGTAGAAAAATAAAAATATTATTGATTTTGTGTGTCTATTTTCTTAGTTATACCGAATACTTTTCAATCCTCCCTCGTATTATGATGTTACAATCCACAGCCAAAACTTTAAGAAGGCTGGATTCTGGATTTTAAATGGTGACCTAGTAAATCAAACTCCAAGTAAAAGAAAACCTTTACATCTGTATCACATTAATAACCTGCGTTTTACATGAACACATAAATAAGTCATTAATGCCGCAGCGTTTGCAATACTAGAAAGTACATTCGATCATCATTATTAATGAGGAATATTGCATTTGATCACCAATGAATGCTAGGTTGGCCATCCTATATCACAAAATTATGTCCTCGTTCTTTACATATTCACAGTCGCCAGAGTTTACACACGCGTTTCACCAAGGTTATTAAAATAAACTGACAGGGTGGGATTATTTTGAAACAAAACAGCTGTTAGACTCAAAGTGTTTGGTCTGCATGGTGTTCAACTTCAACAGCCGGTGTGCTTTGTTGCTCACTATTCTGTGTTTGCTGTTGCTCTTGTTGATTTTGTTGTATTCTTGAAGGTAAAGGCGCGGTTTGACCTAGGAAAAAAATGACATCATTAGTCTTTTGAAAATATGGTGATAATTATAATATTACTAACCAGTGGTATATTTTAGATAAGAATTTCGTATATTTTGATGGGTACCATATTTGTCGTGAATCCCCCGATGCCTCTTGAGCGCGAACCTATCTGCAAAGGCAGCCGTGCAAATGTCACACTTGAAAGGTTTCTCTCCGGAATGCACTTTAGCGTGGTTCTTGAGGTGGGCTGCTTGACTGAATGCCGATCCGCACGTCTCACACCTGCATTGCACAAGACACATTTTAAAATGGCAATTCAAGATTTATCAAGATGCGTGAACAAAGACCAGCAACTAATTTCTTTAATATTACCCAGACAACTAATATTAAAGTAATAGCAGCCTTCTTACGGATATCTATAACAATGGCATTTCTTATATAACAAATGTGACTCATGTGCTCAGAAAGTATTGTATTAATTTATTAGGTACCTAATGTATATACGCTATGTTTGATTGTTGTCACCTCTTCAAACCAACCCAGTCAGCTTAGTTTGTGACCATCCTGAGTGAGTCACAATAAATACTTTTTTTAATGGGTAATGAAAGACCAAGGCAATCCTAAATTCCAACTGCTGCCTGGAACTTCGCAGGGTACATACGAATTAGCTGCCTTCGCAAGGGTGTTAAAACCGTAACAGCTCAGCTAATAGCATAAACATTTATACTAAGGCAAGGCATGCAAGGTAAAGGTAAGTACTTACTTGTATGGCTTCTCTCCGGTGTGTATACGTCGATGATTCCATAAGGTGGCGTGTCGTGCAAATCCCTTGTCACAGACCTGAATAAAATCAAACCCAATTTTATTGTAAATGCTAGGTCTATTTAAAAAAAAATAAGTAAGATTTGGAAGAACTTATGCAGTTTACATTAATTAATTTGGATCTAAATGTGAAATTAGAGATTGCACTTTAGCGATTTTTGATTTATGAACATAAACAAAGCAAAAGGATTATGAAAAGATTGTTGCGGGTGGGGTTGTGTAGTTTCTGCCTAGCCCCATGGGAAGAAGGCGAGAGTTTATGTATGTTTGTATGCACTTTAGCCTTTTTTTATATATAAAATAACACATAAGGCCGAAAATCAAAACCCACGACGCGTTGCCGTATTGCCAAAATCTGCGACCAAGCTTGATCCTCAAACGAGTGTTAGTACTTGTCATGCGTTGCATATTCGCATCTTGGTTCTGAATTTTGACCTCGAGTAGAGTCTAGCCTAATCTAGCGAGCCTATAAAATAAAAACATGTAATTTTGAAGATTGTTTTATCGCACATATTCGCAACATCTTTTTCACTATGTACTTTCGTGCTTGTTTTTGTAAGACCATAAAATGAGTAAAATTCTAATGATATAATTGATATAAACCATTACTTACTTCGCAAACATATGGTTTCTCCCCTGAATGTGTTCTTTCATGGTTCTTCAAATGTGGTGACTGTGAAAACTGCATACCACAAGTATTACATCTGAAAAATTAATCAATATTTTTCATGCTAACTAACATATTTAACAATATACATTTATTTATTTATTTAATACTTCAAGCACATAAATGTACAGAGGCGGACTTAATGCCATAGGCATTAAGACATTCTTGTTTTCTTTTATTAAGTTAATAAAATAAATATAGATACCTATATGGTTTTTCTCCTGTATGTATTCTTGAATGATTCTTAAGATAAACAGCCTTAGCAAATGCAATTCCACATATACCACATTTAAAGTTCTTCTCACCAGAATGCAACTTTTTATGTGACCACAATGAGGAATATCTGGCAAAGGAACCTCCACAGATATTGCAGTGGAATGGTTTGTCCAAATTTGCATTATTTAACTTATTCTTATTCCCACCTATGAAAATAATGCCTGAACCATTGCAGTTCTGACATTTTGTTACTGATGCTAAGTTTCTCCTCTTCACGGGGTGGTGGCCAGGTACTGAAATAAAATGTGTTATTCTTAGATTAAAAATATCGACGCATGCTTTACATCTAACGCCTTTGTGGAGACAAAGGCACAAAAGCATAGAATCAGTCCGTCTTATTACAAAACGAAATCTAACTATAGTTCTAGCCTAAACCTTTGAGCCAGTAATTGTATTTCAAACTTTAAATTTTTACAAAAAAAAAAAGGTGTCGGTGGGTTCGCATTTTCGTTGTTTGCCACCAACTTCCAAAACTAAAATTATTTTTCACTTTGTCTTTTTTGGAAGTTGGTTGTTTTTTTTCTTTTGTATTATAAGTTTTTATTTTTCACTTTTAAGTTATATTTACCCCACACAAATTCGTGTAACACTTCTTGCTATGTAATGACAGGAAGTCATTATAACATCAATATAAACTAAGTGGCAAAAATACTTAATATTGAAGCTAATTCAAAAACCACCCAAGCAAATTTAACAAAATTTCTAAGGGACCACCCATGAGGCATACCCTATCCGTTAATTTTTTTTTTAAATCGGTGTACAGACGCCAGCACATCAACCTACCACAATCTGTCAGATTTTCCCAATCAACTTTGAATCTTATGCTTTAGCGATAAAGTTGAAAATCTATTAAAGAAATCCGACAGATTGTGGTAGGTTGATGTGCTGGCGTCCGTACAATTGCCGAAAATATCGCGTAACAAACATACAAAAAACATACAGTTGAATTGAGAACCTCCTCCTTTTATAAGTTGAATAAAAATAGCAACTTGGCATCAAACTAAGCTGTCATATTTGTATAAAGAACTGCATTCATGTGACAGTTAGGTTCTTAATTCATAAACTGGTTCAGTGGTCTAAACTGGATCAAATGAAAAAAAACTTGGTTTGTAATAATGGGGAGTGTTTTTTTGTACTCAAATATGTTTTTTTTTATTTCAAATTAACATAGGTATACTCACGAGGTTTCTGTTGTTGCTGTTGCTGTTGTTGCGTTTGCTGATTGGTCTGTGTAGTCGACAGCGGGTCCGCGGCCGGCTGAACCGCGCTCACTTCAAACTTAACATTGTCTTCCGCCGCCACAAATATTTGCGTTGCATTCACTGACAAACATAAATTAAACTTATGAGTTTTGATAAATAACCCAATTTATTTTCGTTAGTGATTAGCTGGTTGGTCAATTCTAGGTCCTGGGTTTGATACCCAAGTTGGGATGAACAGCGTGTGCCTAGTGAAGGCCGCCATAGCATAGCCCACACACAATGGTCAACCTGAAGGACTAAGTGCAGAAACCAAACAATCTCAACATAATGTAGAACAATCCCAGGTTGGCAATGTTAAAAGGTTTTTGTAAAGGTGTATTATATACCCCACTGAAATTAAATGAAATATACAATAATACCCCTCTGCCTAGCACTACGGGAAATATATTTTGTAATGTTACAATCGTAATATAACATTTGGAATAAAATAATATACTCACATTGACTATTTCTCTGGTCTACAGAATCTTGTGCAATACAATTTTCACAGCGAATTAGCTTGGGTCCCTTTCTTTTTGGATTATTAGGAATAGGTCCACCACAAGTAATACATTTCTGGACCTTTTCTATTATAACTGGTTTAGCTGAAATATACATAAAAAAATTATTAAGGCTGTCAATCAGATGGATTGATAGGATTGAATGTGCAAAATTAACATGCAGTATCTATGGTAGAACTGAAACATAGCATTATTTTCATCCATTGAACACAAACCTTTTACAATATCTAAAAATTGAAAGGGCTGGGGCTAAACAGAAAACTTTAAAATACTGCTTGTATTTGAAAGTTACTACAGGATGTTTACAATCCTTTGACTCGGGCGAAAAAACCGACCGAATGATCGGAAGTCGCCAGAGGCGAGGCTGCACGCTTAACTTCGATCAACTTCTCAAGTAGTGCAGTGCAGGTTTAAGAGTTGCATAACTGATCATTGACACTGGTTATATAAAAAATAGCTAGACTATACAAACAGAGGTCTTTAGATCATCAATAGGTGCAGGGTGGTCAGCCATGGAAAAAAAAAGTGCCTACTAACTGTCTTGAATTTGTACATGGTGTTGCTGCTGCTCATTAGGATCAGAGGAGAGGATCTGAATGTGTGGAGGCATGGCAACATCGTTTCCAGTACTTACACCTGTCGCTACCACTGTTATATTGTTTTCTGTAATCAAAGAATTCAATGTACTTTTAGTTAATAATGAAGAATTTCTCTCAAAAAAATTATTTTTAATAATTTGATTGGAGCAAGGTTCGGTTACATTAGAAAATTAGATAATGTTCAGTACAGTGTGTTGTCAAATTAATTGCTTTCATTCTGCTTTGTAAATTAAATTGCTAAAATAATTCTTTTCAGCTGTGATGGGTTGGGTAAAACTGGTTTATCACCTAGCTGTACATTCATTATTTTGTGTACCACAGCTAGAAGCTTACTACAATGTGAATTCAGAACAATTAAAAATGATGTACAATTCCATTGATAGTCAAACAAAACACAAAGGAAATTACCTGTATCTTGAGCATGTATTCTTTTATGAGCATTCAGAAGAGTAAGATGCCCAAACATCAGACCACAAACATCACATTTAAAACTAATATTTGATATTGTATTCTGAATTCCATTTGGAGCAATTTGCATTTGATTCACTAATGCATAGTTGTAAGAAAATGGCTGGGCTATATAACAAGTCTTATCATCGCTGGTGGTCAGTTGTGTTATATTTACACCGCTGGTCACATTGCCAGCTCCACTAGTGGTACCTGTGCCTAGTTTGCCAATCATATTCACGTTGGTAGTATAACAAAATGTAGGAAACTCCTGAAATTAAAAACAAATAAAAGTTGATGAAAAGTGTTATCAAGTTACAATTTTTTTAAAGGGCTGTATAATCTTATTAGTTAATAAAATATTAGTAACCAGTCAATTGTAAATAATAATCAGTGCAAGGACAAAGAACCTGTAGGTGTTTAAATATATACATATTTCCAAGCTATCAACACTTCAGGCTATCAACACTGAGAGACAATTATTCTGATTTGAACTTAATTGAACTATTAGAAATTCATGACTACTAAAAATTCAGTAACACTTGGATCTTTTTATGTTGTTTACCTTTGATTTAATTGTTTTATTAAAATATTGCTTACGTTTTTACTCTGTACCTTTGTACAACTACAGTGTTGTAATGTATTATTAGTTTTGTGTTTAGCCCTATGTACATAAGAGTGTGAACAAAACATGTTTAAATACCTGTTGTTGTTGAGTTTGCTGTGTCTGCTGAGCATTCTTTTGCTGAACGTTTTCAATGTTTTTGCCTTGAGACTTTTGTGTAGGATGCTCTTGATACTGCAGCGTCGGCACTGTGCCGGTTTGAACGGTGTTCGTAGTGAACATATCGACACATAAATTAATACATCACACAATTTCAATCAGCAGCACATTTTTTATATCTGTTATAACATAAAATACACACTGTAAATATATTTAATAACATCTTTGCACGTTCAACAAAAGCGCGGCTAATTGTATGTGAAAGAGAAACTCAAACACAAAGTGCGAAGGTAACGGGGAATATTTCTTATCAGTCTACTCTACTCGTAAAAAGATCATTCGTTAGAAAGGCAGTGTCTCCTGAATAGTCGATATATGCAAGAAAAGGATGACGGAATATCCATGTACGCGCTATGAGTGAGCGGACGCCATTGTACTTTGATTGTACTCGAACAAGAGGTGAGACGCGGTCACGATTAAAATAAAAAAAGTTGAACATGAACTGATTTGTAATAATTCACTTTTTCTAACCTGGTTTCAATTTTCCTAAATACTTAGAAAAGATTTATAATATCAAAAAGATTCAGATTATTTTATTTCTGTCTCACTTTCTTGTCCAATTCTCCATCTCACGAAAGAAACGAAATGGCGATACAATACAAATAAAATGGCGGCTTTGATTTGAGGAAATGAGGAGGGGCGGGTGCAACACTGCAACCATTGCCAACGCAAAAATGTGATTTTATTGACATTAAGAAAAGTGAATTTTAACCAAAATTTGTACAAAATGTCTTTGATATATGTAATTCCAAAAATGTGAGTAATTTATGCCAACCTACAGTTTTGTTTAATTGTTTCTTCTGATGCTGCAAGAAGACAGTATGCTCAGTATATTTTGGAAAGCTTAATTAGCAGTCGGAGACAGCGCTTCTTGCAGTTTTTGCCGCAGCAATCATAATTTTCTGTACTTGCGATACATTGCGTATCTACATTAAAAAACCGTAGTTTAGTCAGTACAATAGATGACTTCTAGGACGCCGACTCCACATACTTACATTGGCTAGATAACGCGTCTCATCGCCAAGCGAAGCGCCCAAGCGTGCCATTATTTTTCTACCTACTGTGACTTCCCATGAGCGATTTAGATAGTCAGCCGTCGAAACTTTTTTGTTTCCTTAAAGCTGCCTTCATGAAAATGAACAGAGCAAATTCGACTATAATATACGTATTGTGTTGGGAACCAATTTTCATGCCCTTTCATGGGAACACTTGGAAATCTGTAAATATTATTAATAATATTCTAAACTAAATCAAAACATTGCAGTAAAAAAAATAATTTTATGTCACAAAATAGCCAACGCAAACTTCCTCCGTTTCCAAAATCGATTACAATCGAGAACAACTTTACAACCTGTGTGTATGCACAACACTATTTGCTTTAGATGACAGTGTTGCCAACGTAGGCGATTTTTTGCCATTTAGGCTACTCAGAACGAAAATCGGCGACGAAAAAATCTAAAAGGCGACTGGTCGCCAATTTAGGCTACTCTAGGGATAAATTGTCATACCTAGTAGGCAAACAGGCATACTGCCGTGCGTGTGTGTAATGTTGGTACAATTTGATATTGAGATCCTGAATTGGTCTTAGCTATTATGTAACCAAATTTAGAATGCAATAGAGTTACATGTATTCTATTGTGAATAATGACTACCGCAATTAACTGTGATGTACTGACTAAGTAAAGTTCAGATAAATTCCGGTTATTCCTTTGTCACTTTCGCTTTGTACAACTAACTTCTCCTGTGTAATTTCTGTGAGAATGGGTAAACACGGTAAATATATAAAACATTATCGTGATGAATGGGAAAAACTACCAGCATTTAAAAGTAAGTAAGAACTAGAGTAAGTACTGTTTTATATTAATATTGTGTGTGATATAGGTAGATATATTATCTGCTACATGGTCTTACTACTTCCAGACTAAATCAGAAGTCGCGGTTTTTAGTTTCACAATATTTTTTTTTAATATTTGACCCAGTCTGGTTAAGATGTCTGTAAGTAATAGGTTTTTTTTTAAACGTGGTAAAATCATCAAATGAGTCCTCTCACCCAGGGCAGGGCAGGAGGGACTGTCAGACTTGTACTGATCAAAACAAAATTAAGGAATCGCATGCAACTACCCATGCTGATCGCCATTCTTAGAATTCGTACCCATATGAATGTAAGAGGTATGTGTTGTAACAACTTTCAATCAAGCAATCACATGATCAGTTTGCACGCTGGCAGAAAAATCTATGTCTGCGGTGGATCTTGCGTCAGTAGGTACTAGCACATCAAATACCTACTACTGAAGACGGCGAAAGTCTTGGTGATGCCTTACTATTGCTAGCTGAGGACGAATCAGAATAATCCTAATTTTTGTCTAATTGTTTACTTATGTAGTTTTTAAAATGTTAACTTTAATTTCATTAACGTGTTTAAAAAATGGCTTATGCCTAATTATCAGTGTGTTATGAATATATTATAAATAAATTGATAAAAAATACATTTTATTTTATTAATATTGATATTTTGGTCTTTAGGCTACTTTAGGCTACTACAACTGAAATTCGGCGATATTAGGCTACTTCATCCATGAGAAACGGCGACATTAGGGCCAGCGCTGTTGGCAACACTGTTAGATGACAGAAAAATGAGAATAGATAGCGACCGTACCAAAAAGCTGAGCGACAAGTGAAAATATCGATCATTTTAATTTTCATTGCATGTTTTAACATACAGCCTTGTAACTAAAAACGGCAATGTATTATGAATTATCCGAAACACACAATTACATATTTTCATTGTAAAACCACAATGAAGATAAAATAATTGATTTTGCAATAAAAAACACACAATTTAATAACAAAATGACTTAACGATGAAAGGAAATGTAAATTTCCATTATCACATCCCAATTTTTTTGTGTAGTTTTTACAGCTTTTCGTAATTTCGTTTGACGTCTGGCATCGAGAACATTCGAACTCGAGCTCGGACACTGAATGGAAATGGCGCTGAAGGAAGTCCTTTGTACTCAATGATATTTATATTACGTCATTGTTTGTACTCCCCTTTTACACGCGAAGTATATACACTAGCGTCGTCTAGCCAATATAAGTCTGTGACCGAGTCAGACTTTCACTTATAAAGAAAAATAAACCAACTACAAAAATACTATTGAATCAGTTTTGAAAACTAGTATCTATTGTAGTTAGCCAAGGTATACTGGGCGCATTGTTTACAACACGGTGATGTTTCACCATAGAGTATTAGCAATGGTTTTACCGTGGCAGCTGTCCCCTTCTATACAGCTTTCCGAAGAAAAGTATGCACGTGATGTAAGTATGCACTTCGGGAATCATCGTTTATCTCTGGAAATACGAACTCGCGATGATAAGTTCTAATTTAACTATATCTTGTAATATTGCATTAATAAAATTAAACCATGTTTAGAAAATTATAAGATTATATCGACCACAGGTGACTACAGTTTCAGAAAACTTTTCAAACTTGAGTGATAACCTGTTAAATGACGATCTGAGACCGGTGCACTACTAATACAATGCGCGGTCTGATTGACATACCTACAAACTCAGATTTTATCTGAGCCTACAAAATATGTACTTATTGCGACTGCCCCCGTTGGTCTCATGGTCTCAGGCGCGACTGCTGAGCGTGAGGTCCTGGGTTCGATTCCCGGGTCGGGCAAAATGTTTTTCCATCAGGAATTTCTTAGTAACAGCCCGGACTTTGGAAGTTGGCGGTGTGATATCCCCCGTGCCACGGAAGGCACGTTACGCCGTTGGTCCTGCGCCTAATCTCTCTCCGGTCGTGTCGTATTGCCATCCCATCGGAGTATGAGAGTGAGGGAAGAGGGAGTGTAGTGTATGTACCTGTGTTTACGAACACACTTGTGCACTATAATATCTCCCGTGACGAAGGCTAGTCTTCGTTGAGATTGGCCGCCATGGTCGAAATACGGTTTGGAGGATGTATACCTACAAGACAAGTATTGACGATGTTCACCTTTTTGTCAAGTTTTGTATACAACTTATTCTAGTTGTAAAATATAAACGACTAGCTTCTGTCTGCGACTTCGGATCGTCCGCGTGAAATTTCACCCTCCTCCCATTCACCGTCTTAGGGGTGGAATTTCGAAAAACCCTTTCATTGTGGATACCTACCTTCACAAAGAACACACCACAGAGTGCTTTTTGATAGACTGAACACACACCCTCCCATGTCTCTAGGACCAGCGGTTTAGGCTGTGCGTTGATACCTATATCAGTCAGTCAGGAGTTTGAATCCATACTAATATTATAATTCGAAAGTAACTCTGTCCGTCTGTATGTTACCTTTTCACGCCTAACCCACCGAACGGATTTCGATTAAATTTATATCGACATACCTCGCGGGCGAAGCCGCGGGCGGAAGCTAGTTTTATATAAATACAGGTTGAAATTTAAAACATGCGACAAACAAAACATTTCAATTTCATCCTGTATAGAAAACAGTAGCCACAACATGTCGGATACAGTCATGTTTTATACCTCAATCCATCTCGCAACTTGTCCTTCTGGATTTTTGAACTGCAATAGCCATTTTAGTGCAGCATGGTCAGTTCGTAAGTGGAATTTCCGCCCCAGAAGATATTTGCTAAAGTGCTGCAATGACTTTACCACAGCAAGCAGTTCCCGTCTCGTAACATAATAGTTCCTTTCCGGCTTCGACAATGACTTGCTGAAGTACGCTATCACAAGCTCTTGATCACCATTCCGTTGAGACAACACACCACCAAGTCCTATGTCACTTGCGTCTGTGCCAACTATATATGTCAGCTCATGTGACGTCCAAGTAGGTAGAAAAACAATGGCACGCTTGGTTTCTATTCAGACGATGAGACTTGCGTAATCTAGATCTAGCCTATACATATAAGTCTGTACTCTGTGGGAATAATTGATAGAATTTTATAATTCTTTTATATTTTATTTATTTGAGCAAAGTAAATAAATTATAAAATTCCATCGATTCCTATTTAAAAAAATGTCAACTAGTAAAGGTGGGTCAGCTAATTGCTAAAACTGACTGTACTAGCGTAGTACAGCAGTGCGATTCTGTAACCATCTCACCGTGAAAACTTAGGTGAAGTGAGCTATCAATTGTGACAATTCCTAGCAAAAACAAACACATCACCTAAGTTTTCACAGTGAGGATTTTACAGAATCGACCGGCTGTACGTAGGTACAGCCGGTCGATTCATTATCATGATCACTTTCATGAGTAGTCATGAAAATGATCAACTTTTATTTAATGTAACCAACCCTGAAATACGAAAAAAAAAAGAATACATCCTTATGCCTATCATGCGATCAAAATGTAGGGAACAGCTTTTTTTTTGACAGGTTGATTTAATAAGCAAATTAGTGTGTGAGATGTGCAGGCGGGGTGCACCTGTACTTGTCTCACTGAAAAATAGAAAGTAACATCGGGCACTCTCTTTTGTAAAACTTGATGTGCCATATTAACGTGAGTGAGTTTCTAAAATGATACATAATAATATTTGTTCATATTTTGTTTATTTAAAGATATTTTGTACATACCTACACGACTAGTTACACTTATAAAATAATAGTACCGATATTGAGCTTTTGAACAATTATCTATAAAAGGAATTAGCTATGCAACGGACTTTCACATTTGTAATTAAGCTTACAAAATTAATTTACTGAATAAGTGAATACACGATTGTATTTTCCTGAATCGTGTCGAATTGTAACACAATGGAACACAATATTCTTCGAATTCTTTACCAACACTACCATTTTAGTTTTATTTTAAAGTCGCTTGATTTATAAAATATTTTAATATGATATGTGGATTCGTCAGTTTATTTCGTTCTATGTCATTTATTATATTATATATTCGATTACTCCAATTTTGACATGTTTCTCTTTTAATTTTCTCAAGAAGATTGTGATCGGGGCACCAAAAATTCTTAATTGTCGCAATCGCCAAACAATCTCTTAATTTTTGTAACATATAAAGTACTATAAATGTCAAAGAATTTTCTGACCAAAATGTAGCGTCCTTTTCTATAATTTCCCATAAAAATAATGTTTTAATAAAATAGCTAGCCAGTTTTTTAAATCCTTGAATATCTCGGAATAGCTTTAAAAGTTTTATAGCGCTTTTTAAATTATTCCTATTGTCCGTATAATATCGTTCTTGATACGGAAAAGCTAATCTCCAACTAAAATCATTATCACTAGGTTTTGGTACTGCAAAATAATTAGTAATTTTTGTCTTGGTAACTTTCTCAAAATCGATATTTGAACTACAAGGCTTTTTTGGTAGCTCAAACGCTAACGTTGGAACCAAATCGACATCAATAACGTAATCGTTTTTAGTACATATTGTTATGGTATTAGCGGGACCCGACATCTTATATAGAATTTTGAAATATTTATTTGTCACTTTTAAAATTCGTTTTCCATCTTCTAAGACTAATGTATTTAGAGCAGCATCTACGACACCTTGCATCCAGGATCGAAATTCCTTAACTGATAGGCGGTAAAATTTGTCGCACCAAAATTCAGTCTTATTGAAACCTTTCTTGGCTGTGGCAGGAGTTTTCGACAGTCTGCGGAATTCTTCTGGCATTATAATACTTGTGTAACCATTAAGGTTTTCACGTGCATCTAGATCAATTTTATTGTAATTAACGTGTATGGTCAAAATAACATTAATGTCGTATTCATTTGGTTGGCCCACGCGCATGCCATCAAAGTAGCTACCTAAATATTCTAATTTGGGGTTCATGCTGTCGAATAAACTGTTACATTTACGCATTATCTTCAGAAGTTCTTGAAGCACTTTGTAAAGAATAGAGTTATTTTCCGTTCTGTCTTTTCTTTTAATTCGCACATGTCTTCTATTCACTTCTTGGAAAATTTCTTCCAATGTTTTCAAATGTCGACCTCGGTGCCGACGGCCCGAGTTTGTCATCTTGCTGAAACAATAATTACTTATGAATATTTTTTCTTTCTGCAGATATCCAGGAGTCCTGGTCATTCTATTATTAAACATGAAGGACAGCATTATTAGTGATTTGGCTCCTGCGCTGCGACAATCGGCGGCGGAAGTTCGATCCCCACCTGCAGCAAATTTCTGTACCCACTATAATATTATAGATCCAGTATTGCAAACTGTGTGAAGTCGTAAGATACACAATGCCTATACTTACTAAAATAACAGCCACATTTTATTAGACTCCCCTTCGTTATTACTTCGTTTTCGCTTAGCGTTATTTCTGTCCTAGCCTGATGTAAAATAGCGTACTATAAGCCTTCCTCAAGAATTAAGCTAACAAAGGCAAAAATAATTATTCAAATCAGACTGGTAGTTCCAGAGATAAGCACATTTAAACAATCAAACTCTAGCTTCTGGTCGCGGCTTCTCCCGCGTGGAAGTCGGAAATTATCCCATAGAGTCCCATAGGAACATGGTACTGGGACAAAAATTTGCCTATATTATACTACAGTCATAACATCAACTATCTGCCAGTAAAAGTCCCGTTAAAGCTGTTTCGGAGATTAGTCGGAAAAAACAGACAGACAGACAAAAAAAAATTAAAATCGTTTATATTGTTAGAAGTAGCCTATCGTCGTTGCGCGTGCAAAAGTCGCTATGTGTTTTTAGTGAACTTATATTTTGAGCTCTATGAATTTATAACATTTAGCGTGTTTATACGGAACTTTCAATGTATGAATATAAAAATATTGCACTTATCACATAGCATACAGTATGTGTGTATTGAAATAACGATTAAAACTGCATAAAGAACCGAAAATAACTAAATAACACATAGCGGCTTTTGCACGCGCAACGACGCTATAAACTTTCATTATATATGGTATGAATTTAGTTAAAATCTGTTATGTTGATATTACAAACAGATACTTCATTTTTAGGGTTCTGTACAAAAATGGTAAAACGGAACCCTTATGGTGAGACTCTCAGGCTTCTGTCTGTCTGTCACGGTTGGATATCTCAAGAACTACTAATGTTATCAACTTGAAATTTGGAACAGTTTTAGATGACGTTTGCCCGACTATTTTGCAAATAAGAAATTAAAATATGTATATGTATATTTTTTGCAACAAGGACTGAAAGGGGGTCTGAAAAATTCGAAGTGGGGCTACTAGCCCATATGGGATATCATATGAAAGAGCGCAGTTTGCACATTCTCAAACATTTTTTCTTTTGATCAAAAATGTAAAAAAAAAAAAGGTAAAAAAACTTTTTCAGTTAAACGGTTTTATGTTAAACATACATTGCAATGTTTAAGATAAATGTACTAAAAACCAAAAAATAATAAAATAGATACAGTCGTGGGAATTATAAACATATGCATAGACTAGACTAAAATAAAACCGTGGGGCACGTCACATTAAGTCGATAATTTGTAGACAATTGACGTGCCCCACGGTTTTATTTTAGTCTAGTCTATGCATATGTTTATAATTCCCACGACTGTATCTATTTTATTATTTTTTGGTTTTTAGTACATTTATCTTAAACATTGCAATGTATGTTTAACATAAAACCGTTTAACTGAAAAAGATTTTTTTCCTTTTTTTTTATTTTCTAGTTTTTAGTTTTTATTTCGCATTCTGTTTAATTCATTTAGTGCTTGAAAAAAAAATTGTTATCAGCCATTTGGTAGCGGCGGCTATCTTAGATTTCAATTTTGCATAGTAAATTGTATTCTACTTGTTGAGACCTTTCATTTGATACCCATGTTGATGGGATTGATAAAACCTAAGTTATCCCCCATTTTGTAGCGGCCGCCATCTTGTATTTCAATTTTTTATAGTATATTGTATTCTGCTTGTTGAGCCCTTTCATTTGATACCCATATTGATGGGATTGATAAAACCTACGTTATCCGCCATTTTGTAGCGGCTGCCATCTTGGATTTCAATTTTTTATAGTATATTGTATTCTGCTTGTTGACTCCTTTCATTTGATACCCATATTGATGGGATTAATAAAACATAAATTATCCGCCATTTTGTAGCGGCGGCCATCTTGAATTTATAATGATAATGAATAAACATAATTGTATTGTCACCAAAATCCAAAGTGTATACAAAATTTCAGATTAATCGGTTGACAGGAAGAGGGTGAAATTTGAATTACTAAATATGACCCAAGAATAAAAAATAAAACAAACAGGGTGAGCTAAATAAAACCGTTTAAAAAAAATACCGCCCCCCCCCTTATCTCCGAAGTTTGCAAAGAGAAAAATCTGAAATAATTCTATGAGATAGAAGTTTATGTAATGATTACAGGAAAATAAAACGAAGTCTCTAAATAGCACACTTTTCAGAAATCATCAACGAAAGTTGCATTAATACCACTATCGGTCAAGAGATGGCGCTGACATAAAACTGTAATATTCTACACCGCAGTGCAGTTAAAATTCTCTGATAGAGACCTCACCGATAAAAAAAACTTAAAACATGATGGTACGGAACCCTCGGTGTGCGAGTCCGACTCGCTCTTGACCGGTTTTTATTTATTTGTTTAAGTAGATATAGATTTATTTGTCAAGTATATACATTATTATAAGTACCTAGACAGATATTGGAACCGGAACTAGTCGGAAATGCCCGAAATTAAATACGTGAGTAAAAAAAACCCATTGATTAAATTATAAGTACTACCTATTTAGTTACTTGTACTTATATCTATGGAAACTTCCTGCCTCTGATGACGAAATAGAAACAGGATGTGTCATAGATATACCTACATAAGTACATATACTTAATAAAAAATGTGTTTAGTAATTGAAATTAGTAGATTAACTCTAATTCCTTAATTACTCGGCAGCTGCTCAATTAATTTTATTATGGTCGCAGACCGTCTATTTTTTTTTTACTGTGGCATTTATTAAACTGGCAGTCTTTGTCAAAATAATTCCAAGATATCATTAATTAAAAAATCACCAAATAAAATCGAATAAGTAATAACCTTTAATAAAAATAAAAAAATAACTTACCACAATTTTAGAATAAACCATAAGTATGTTTTTTAAAACTGCTAAAACTGATGCAGTTAACTCACCTAGTTACACGATCAAAACAAACTAAAAACGAACGAACAACACACGACTTATTAGAAGCGAGTATGAAACTAAGCCTATTCAAGTAATCAAGTACTGTTTATAGTTTCGAGCTTACAAACGTTGGCCAGTAAATAGCCACTACGTGTCCGCGCTATACTCGACAGATCGACACACGCCGCACGACACGATTGAATTGAATGCGGGAGAACGAAAAAGTATCATACAATACTACCTGGTACCTATATATTTGGCTTGCAACAGTTTCAACCGCCATAATTTTCGCGCCTTTGCACTTCGGTTTTTCCCCGTATTGATGTTGCGGACTTTTAGTTCATTGTATTGCCTGGTAAGAATATAATGTAGGGACTTATTGTTCAACAGTAACAGGGAAAATACCCATATTATCAAAGTTAAGGAGATTAACGGGGACTTAACAAGGTATCCCGCGAAATTAAATTTTACTTAAGAGCGTTTACGACGACGCGACACGTACGGCATTTCATACGAACTTTCAAGCCCTTGTTTTTCGAAATGAATGAACCGATTTTAATGAAACTTCATACGCCTAAGCAGGATACAAAGGTCTAAAAAGTTAGGTAGGTACTTAAATGATAAATTATTTATTTTCTGTAAGTAGGTTTGTACAAACACTTTTACACGTCAATTATATCATTTTAAACTAAATGAGGTCGGCGTTTCCTATCTGACTAGGTATTCTGAGAAGAAAGGTCGAAACAAACTTAGAGGTCGCAGTGGTCAGATCGTGTGAAGACCATGTAGATTGGTGTCTGAAACGGTCTCTTGAGGAAAGAACCACACAGATTGAGCGGATCTGTCCAATCGGTGCACGCATTTGTCAAAAATCGTGCAACTCAACTCAGAACTTGAGGACATTTAAGAATACTTAAGAACATTTTCGAAATATCTTATTTAAAAAAAGATAACTGGAAATCTCTGTTTCTATGGAAAATTTAAAATTGGTCTAATTTGGCTGTAACACTATTTTTCGAAAATGTGTCCTGCTTATGGGTATGAAGTTTTATTAAAATCGGTTTATTAATTTCGAACTCTTCTCAAATATTCCTTTGGCGTCCAGTAGTAAAATATGAGCTACAATGGAAATTTTTATACCTGCATTCAATATTAACAGAAATAATAGGAATCCTGATGCAGAATAGGACATGGCAACCTCATTAAATTGGGTAAATACCCAAATTAAAGACTGAATACAAGGAATTATCTCAAGAAACTAGGGAGCAGGTTCTGCCTGTCAGCAAATACATAAAACCATCTATAGATATGGCAGTTTCTCCTATCGCCAGTCCTAACTGTGCTCAATATAAGTTCATATAATGCACACTCCTACTAAAACACATTTACACATTAAAAATTACTGTCCAGTTTTGGTGCATGTGATAATTTTAACCGGCCAGAATTCTACCAGAAAAGACCCTGTCTTGTTGAACTTATCAAATCTAATCTCATAGCACCTGCGCGAAACTGGGTCTATCATTGACCCGGTCGCTGTATAGCTACAGGGTCAATGATAGGCCCAGTTTCGATTCTATACAGAACCAATAAACAATATAAAACAGTGGTGAGATTTGCTGAATATTGTATAGATCAGAATGTTGGATCACAAAAGAGACAAATTAGGCAATTGCATACAGCTGAGATGGGAATGCTAAGAGGGATGTGTGGTGTTACGCGAATGGATAGAATAAGTAATGAGTATATAAGAGGAAGTCTAAAAGTGGTACTGGTGAGGCGACTGAAAAGTTGTGTGGAAATCGGTTCTCTTGATATGGGCTTGTGATGCAGAAAAATGACAAAAGTTTTAAATATGAATGTGAATGTATGCATTTAGAGTAGGGAAAGTCAAAAAAACAATGGATGGACTGTGTGAAAGATACCTAGATACCTTCCTGTGGTTGCCTATCCCTAGAAATGGGGTGACTACTGAGATGACAACTAATACTAATAGCCCACTCCAAATAAATAGAGATAAGGGCAAGAGAATGATGACATTTTATTTCTCTTTCTTTAGTCAGCAGTGGATTTTTGCAGGTTGATAAATAGTTTGGTTGGTTACGTTAATGATACTTACCTTATGGGTCTATGACTTCAGTGACTGACTCAGTTTCAAAATGATTTTTAAATTTCTCAATAGCTTCTTGTAATGTCTTAAAATTGACAGGTTCTATGTTGTCATCCACTTCAAGCTTCATATGTTGGAGACCATGCCCTGTGAAAGAAAATATATGAAATGTTATACAAACAAAACACCCAATGCTGTGTTGATCTTGTGATCACAGTAAGCAAAAATATTGGTTCCTGACAAGTCAAGCATACAGATTCATGGTAGAAAGTTTTCTTTCTTCTAGTAGGCATCAATAATGTTGTGCATGAATTGCCTGTTTTACAATGTCTGAATAACCTTACGAAATTTACATTTACAAACAGTTTAATAGGGACTTCACCGCCTCCAAATTAAATTTTAGTTATAATTTGGAGGCTATTTGGACATTGTGAAATAGGTCCTTTACTATTTTATATTACCTTCTTTAGGAGTAACATACGCATGTTCCATATTCAATAACTTTTTGGTCTTGCAGAGGTACTTCAAATTCTTTTCAGGCAATTTGTCAAATAATGGATCTACCGATTTTGGTTCTGGATCTTCTTCAAAAAACATGTATGTTCCAAGAGCATTTTCGTATTTTCCTGTTTGAATAAAATTCAATTTAATCGTTAATAATCACTAATCACATAGATAGTATTTTATTATTAATAAATAAAGAATAATAATAAAAAAATATTTTATTGATGACAAATTAGGCACACGAATACAATATTAAAACATTTAAAGAAACAATATTAAAAGCACCCAATTACAGGAAGGTATATCAAGCCCCATGACTGGCATGTGGCTTGATAAACCTATCCATTGTAGGCCCTTCTAACCTTTCAGAAATTACCTTCAGGATGCTAATCTACTAACTAAAAATATCTTGGCTTCTACTAGACAGTTTGTAATAATAGTCATCATTTAGTGTCACTATGTAGTGGTGAACACGAGCATGATTCAGAATTTATATGTATAGTAATAAGAGCGCAACAACCTGTGAAAAACGTATCATCCATTTGAATGATAGGATTTTTTCCATTAACTCCCAATACATGAACCGCTCGATACTTTTCAATATTTACAGTGTCTTCAAATTCGGCGTACACTAATAATTCCTCTTCTGAATCACTAATTTCTTCATTCATTCTAAATTTTAATAATGCGTGTATGTCAACGGTCAGTGTTTTAGGTTATTTTATTTCCCAGGATTGGAATTTGGATTATTTCATTGAATTTTTGTTTCTACAACAACTGAAACTGACAGATAAAAATGATTACAGATCACAAAAGTGCACAGAACATAAAGTGACACAAACAAAATGAAATTTGGTACATCGTGGGTACATCACTACGACGCTAGCACGCACTGACCTATATTCATGTGCCTATGGAAAAATGTAAAACAACGTAAATAACGCAATGAATGTTGTTGAACTGTCAAAATGAAACCCATTGCAACTGATAGTGTGTTACGCAATAATTACCCCGCTGTTCATATTGTACATTAGTAAGGTAATAGGTAATACGGGTTGGTGTCCGCAACTCCACGTCAATGCGCGTATTTTTTGTAAGTAATACCAAGTTAAAATAATAATACAAAAGCTTAAACATGCACATACTTTTAAACAGAATAGATTAGTTTTAGTAATATTGAACTATTTTACAATATTTTTTTTTAATAAATAGCACTAAAGATGTGGTGTTTATATCATAAGTCTTCAGCTCTAAAATGCTCAGCGGGGTAATTGCGTAACACATTATCAATTGGAATCGGTTTCATTTTGACAGTTCAACAACATTCATATCTATTTCCGAAAACTGCATTAACATCCGTTTCGTAGTTTAAAAGATCTAAGCTTACAGACAGCGGGAGCGACTTTGTTTTATACTATGTAATGATTACAGGTTTCATTACCTTATATAAAGTACGGTGTTTTATATTATTGATTTGAAAGATTGCAAAAGCCATTAAACGAAGAGAAGAAGAAGAAGAAACTTTAACCTTTTTATTACATTTTTTTTGTTATAGAGGGCAATGGTGCCCTCAAGTGGGATAAATTGGCAGTAAGTTTCCCTATTGGCATTGACAGTGCCTTTTGTCGTAACAGTAAGGGCGATTTCATCAAATGACGAATAGTCGACATCGACTCAGTTGCCAAAAAAAGGCGTATGTATTTCGTAATGCAAGTGTTACCATTGATGTGTGGTTGACGGTACATTTCGTACTATACGAAATAATATACATCACGCTGCACCACTCCATAAGTTCACAGTGGATGTTCGGCTTTGTCCAACACGTAAATGACTGGTCGATCATGCATCGATGTCAGGTTTTAGTAAAAAATGTATTTAGGCATACCTAATGATTTCTTGCGAAATCAATATTATACTTCGTAAAAGATAGCTTGATCTCTGCGACAGCAGTCAGTAAAATCACGCCTATGAAGTTCTGAATTTCATAGTAGTACCAGTCAGTAGTATCACAGTATAAAGACATACAGTACGAGGTCTTCATACAAACGGACGAAACGCGAGCTATACCTACGCGCCTCGACCACGGCATGAGCTCAGCATGCAGACAGTCGCGACTGTGCTGCAGTGACGAACGGACGGTGTGTTGTTTTTTTTAACAATAACCGCGCGATTTTTGCACTAAAAATAAGTTCAAGTACATATTTAATATGACGAGTAGGCTATATTGTGCTGTTTTTGGTTGCATGAATTCGTCAATAACGCATCCAGAGATAACTTTTTTTAGATTACCTGGAAACTCTGAAAGGTAAGACTATAAAATAATTTTACTTACTTGTAGGTAGGTACATAATGTGTGTATTTTTAATGGATAAGTATTTCATTTTATCTCCCGAAAAAAAGATGTCTGGATTAATAAATGAAGTGAATAGAGTAAAGGAAAGTGATAAACACGAGTGAGGTAGGTAGTTATAGGCGGTTCATGAATCATTAAACGGTAGGTACGCTTGTGTTAAAACCTCGGCGCATGTGTGTTTTGTTAGTTTGTATAATTCAAAGTAAAGACGTGGTTTTTATTATTAATAATAGTTGTTTATTGTACTGTGTGTATGAATAATACTACAAAAAAATTGGTTGTCTGTAAAGTCGATTTACGGACGATAGTTTAACGTGACAACATCATAACAAAACATTAATGAAATGATTGCATACTTTTATGAATAAAATTAATTATTTTTATTGAATAACTGTTACTGTAATAAGAATAACTGTTTCATGAAATCATCATTCTTTGGACTTACATGGTCTTAGAGAGTTGTGTTGATGACTTTAATGATTATAATTCTGTAATAGTACATTACGATATTAGTGCGTTAAGATGTTATAACCAATACGCACGTATATCGTACGACGTTTTTTAACACATTTGCGAGGAAACAGAAAAAAAAACATTTCACAATACAAGTACAAAGAAAAGAAAATTTGAGAAAAATGGCGCGAGGATTATTTTCTGCCGTGGCTGCGTGAAAATGTTGGCAAAGACACTAGAGCATGCAGCCAAGTTTTTAAATTACCGAATAAACTGTTTTTTTAATTTTAAATAAAATCAATCTGTGAATGCACACTTGCTTTCTAAATAAATGTATTTTCTTTCTTTCTTTTCTTTCTTTCCCGCCATTTTAACAGCGCGCTAGCGCTGCCTACTGACTGGCGCCGCGCGGCGATTTGTTCGAAATTTGAATAGCAACAGCGCGCTGCTGCTCACTAGCTGGAGTCGTGCGGCGGCGATCAAAACAACACGCATTTTTATTAAACACTTCCTATTCAATTCACAAAGTATTTTATTTGTTTATATAAAATTATTTATGTACACACAGTAAAATACAATAACAAAACTAAATGGAAACACAAAGTAGGCAAATGTAATTAAAATACTGGAGGCGGGCAGCCCTATCGCATGTTTACGTACCGCGCGGCTGTAGGCATTTACATCAAGGTTACGGCCGAGTAACAATACTGTATTTCTTTATTCTGTGGTAGTACAGACAGGACAGTACCTGTAAATGTCATACTTTATGGGCATGCCAAGGAACTTGTATATAACTTCCTTGGGGCATGCCGACCTATTAAGGCGGTTCGCTCGCGCGCCGCCTTCGCTCTCGGTAGCCTCCACTCGATGCTCAATGCACGCAGCAAATTGTCACTTAAGTGCAAATTGCGCATCTACACAGCGTGCATTCGCCCAATCATGACCTATGCCTGCGTAGTCTTTGCACACGCAAAGCCCCACCGCATCCATAGGATGCAGACCCTCCAGAACCGTTTCCTCCGAAAGGCTACGGGAGCCCCTTGGTTCGTCCGAAATGAGATCCTCCATGTCGATCTCAAAATCCCCACTATCCACCAATTCATGAAGCGCCTTTCCAAGCACTTCTTCGACTCCGCCCCCAACCATCGAAACCCGCTGGTTGTCGAGGCCGCCAGATATACTCCCTCCCAAATTAGTAAACTACGCCGTCCAAGGCACGTTCTCGCCGACCCAGATGACCCTATAACCGTCCTCCAAGAGAGCAGTAGGGCAACCAGCACGCTTAGGAAAAACAGATACAAGAAACCGACATACCGGCCTCGCCGACGAGGTCCCTCGCGACGTCCCCCAGTAAATGCCCCCCACCGACCCTTGCTCGATGTAGTGCCAGCCCGCGCCGCAGCTGAGCCAGTAGATTTAAATTCCCGACTCTGACCTCTGAGTTTGTTTCGGCATTTCTTCTCAGAGTAGTCAATTAGGAAATGCCGGCCCCATCGTTCGTTAAATAATCAAAATTCGATCCAGCCTGTCCCAACTTGCTGCCCTCCCCCAGCGACGCCCTAAGCCGAGGCTCGTACCCCACAGGGGGTGCCCTTAGCGTGTAGTCGCTTAGTTTATGTAGTTAGTTTTAAGCCCCTGGCTGGAGGCTTTGAGTTCTCTCAAGGCAGCCGCAGGATTGTCCGGTTAAGTAGTCACGACCTCTCAAGGTCAACTACGAGATGCCATTTTCAAAAAAAAAAAAAAAGCCGACCTATTTAGTGATGGGCGATGAATCAACGTGACCACAGACTATAAACTATCGATATTTTAAATAAAACTTAATTTAAAATTAATTATTGACGTGACAACGTCTAATAAATCGATGAAGCTGGCTGCACTCACGAAAAAACATGACTCATGTAGCGTTACCTCGCGGCCTCGTTCTGTAGCGTTCCATGGCGGCTTGAAGTGCAAGCGAATATTAGCAAATGCAATGCAACTATTCCATCAGTATTTTCTTATGACGTTGTCACGTTCAACTATCGTCAGTAAACCGACTTTACAGACAACCGATTTTTTTTTTAATTTGGGACGTCCGATTTGATAATATTTGCGAACAAGAGTTCATAATAAATTTACAAGATTGTTGTAGCGATTCAGAAACTGATTCAGATATGGATTTGGGGTATACTCCGTTACGAGAATAAATGTATTTTATATTCAAATATTCGTGTAATTTAGTAACGTTTGTAATTAAATTAAACCCAATTAAATGTTACATTAGCATCGATAATAGTAAGAAACGTCGATAATTTCTATCGACAATTTTTTATATCATGACAACCCTAGGAATGTCAGTTTGACTTATGCCGCAGAGAGCAAGCTATCTTTTACGTAGTATAGAAGATGAAAAACATTAGATGATAGTAAATATTTAATTAATAAATATAACAAAATCTTTAGTCCATTACCTTTAGAGTTTAGAAATAAATAAAACTTACTAAATTTTACAAAAAAAAAACTCGATTGAAATCGATTTCAATAACCATTATCGATGTCGATGACCTCCTTATTATTGAATAAGCTGCCCCCTAGTGAGTAGTGAGTGAGTACGTACCAGCACGGCACGCACGAACACAAAGTAAGCAGAAAAATTTTCGTAATCAGTAATTTTCTTGTGAAACCGGTGGTATCAGCTGCGTAAAAATGTCCGACTGGGATACAGTCACGATTCTGCGTAAAAAACCACCAAAGGCATCAGCTTTGAAGACTGAACAAGCAGTAAATGCAGCACGCCGTCAAGGCTTACCAGTTGATACTCAACAAAAATATGGAGCTGGAACCAATAAACAACACGTTACCACTAAAAACACGGCTAAACTCGACAGAGAGACTGAAGAATTGCGTCATGAAAAAGTAACCCTTGACCTGGGAAAGCTTATAATGCAAGGAAGACAGTCGAAAGGCATGAGTCAAAAAGATTTGGCAACTAAAATATGCGAGAAACCTCAAATTGTCAATGATTACGAGGCGGGTCGTGGCATTCCAAATAACATTGTTCTTGGTAAGATAGAAAGGGCAATTGGATTAAAACTTCGAGGAAAAGAACGTGGCCAGCCACTACAGCCTCCTGGAGCGAAAAAATAACGGATTCCCTGGGAGGCGAAGACATAACTCCGATTTGTTTATTGCATAATTATAATTCTATTTCATTTTTGCTGTTGAATGTGTTCTACTAATGTATACTTACAAAACTAACAAAGTAAAATGATGTAAGCAATTTTATTTTCCTCTGGAATGTTCCATGGTTCCATCTGTGATGTGTAATTGTATTACCACCAAGGATACATGTTCAATTCACATTGAATTTGGAGATAGTGGTAAAGTGGTGATGTGATATGCAATAAAATAGCTATTTATGGTTGTTTTACCTTTCATTTTATTTGTATACAAAAATATTCGTGATTTATAGGTTAGGTGTCGCTTGTCGACTATTTTCATAATTTTAATTCTGCAATACTTAGCTAATGACAAGTTATTTTATACTAAGTAACTGATAAACATATTCTAAAATAATGCTTGTAAATCATACGTAAGTTCGTTTTCTGAGGTGTTTTTATCAGAAATTGCCCTAAACCGATTCAATCAGTCGCAAGTTCGGAACTAATGTCAAATCTTGGTCGAATCACGTGTTTTTAATTTTAAACATTGTGTGTGTTGCTGTTATTATTGTGCAATGATATCGTGGTTATTGTTATCATTTTCATTCGTTATTGTTTTAATAACAGAACCGCTGTTACAGCTGCACAGTAAGGCGGCGCAGCGATGTAAATAAATCTGAAATATTTTTAATTTCTGTACTTACATTACTCATGTCAAACGGCCTGTAACCTGTAATCAATCAAGGTTTACCTAATAATAATAAAAAAAACCGGACAAGTGCGAGTCGGACTTGCGCATCGAGGGTTCCGTACAAATTTGTAGGTATGTAAATAGTTAATCACGGGTTTTTATTATGTAAATATAATTCACGGTTTTCGGACTTTGTCTTTTAGTTGTGCTACATTACCTTGCTTCTTGCCAAATTTCATGATTCTAGGTCAACGGGAAGTACCCTATACACTTTGATTTCCTTGAGAGTGTCGAAATATACCTACGTTTTTTGTTGCATAAACGGCCATATCTTTTTTACGGTAACTTAGAAGTTTGATTTTTTCACAGGTTCAAGGGACCGCAGACCTGAGTATGTGGTTTTAAATTTCAACTCGATACCTCCACGCGTTCCCGAGATAAAGGGTCTTGACAGACAGACAGACGGACAACAAAGTGATCGTATAAGGGTACCGTTTTTCCTTTTGAGATACGGAACCCTAAAAAGAAAAGTCAGTCGGGCACAAAACTTGCTGACTGACTAGGACTAAACTGGCTGGACAGCTGACTTACTGACTGGGTCGGAACTCGGCCCAAGTCCCTGTTTTGCACAGACCTCTTGTACGAACCAGTGGTAAAAAATTAAAAGGGAAGGTTCCTTTTTGACCCTATAATAGATCTAGGACGTAGGAGTAAATGTATGTCCGGATTTTTTACCATTAGTAAGTCCGGATTTTTCGAAATTCCCACTGGATAAGGAATACTACTAGGCGGTTTGTATATGCACTCAAAGGGGTTAGAAGCAAACTAACATTTGATAACATCATATCAGGCAATAATGTCGAGTCGATGTAGCGTTTCGTAGGTAACACACTTTCAATTACAATCTGAATAATTTTGAAGGATAATAATAAATAACCCACGATACCAAAACAACGAGCCCAAAGAAAAAAAAATGAATGTTTAAAAAAAGGTAAGTACATACTTGAAGTCAATGTAGAAGGTATTTTTAAGCAATCGTTTTAAAAAAGGTATATTTTCATAAATAAATTGAGAAGGCAAAAAAAAACAGGCCAAGTGCAAGTCGGACTCGCCACGAAGGGTTCCAACACTTGGCAAAAACGCCGAAAAAAAACGTTTGTTGTAGAAGCCCCCCTTAAATATTTATTTTATTGTTTTTAGTATTTCGCATGCTTAATGGAACATTGACCCATTAGTAGATCGGTCAGAATTTTATTTATTTTTACTCGGATATCATCAATAGATACGTTCAAACGTTCATAACGTTCATACATTCAAAATACAAACATCATGATTAATTAATAATCAAATTAAATCAGTTTTAATTTTATGCGTCAACAAGTAGGATAAGTCCTCATAGCAAGATCTTCTTTAACGATTTCACAAAAATACACACATCAACACGGTCTAGGGATATTTTTAAAAAAGCGAATTACTATCAATGTGTTAATTATTTATATGACATGTATATATTTAAAAGATACGTTATTTAATATTCTACCATTTTTTAATAATGGTTAAGGTACTTCGATTAAAATTTCAGGATTTTATGGAAAAAAATGAAGCATAGACGGAAACCGTATATGAATTAACTTTTAATTTGTGAGTAAAAACTGAAAAAAATAGAAAAATCATTTAATTTGTGTTTATAAACTTGAAGTTAGTAGTCTGAGAAAGCGCCCATGATGTTCATAACACATCGGCAACGATTCGGCATGCTCAGAACAAGGTTGTCAATATCTTGCTGCGGAATATTGTCCCATGTCCTTCTGAGGTGCGCAAAAAGTTGATCTTCTGTAGCCAGATTTTCAGGAACTTCCTTCAGAGCTCTTCTTTGCAGCATATCCCACGTATGCTCAATGGGATTTAGATCTGGCGATTGAGCAGGCCAGTCTAAGGCCCTAACATTGTGTGTATGTAACCAAGCTGCTACCGTTCTCGCCGAGTGTGCCCGGGCATTGTCGTGCATGAGCAGGAAATCTTGCCCCATTTGTATTCTGTGGGGCAAGATTACGGGCCCCAGCACCTGTTGGACGTATCGTTCTGCCGTCATATTGCCCCGCACCCAAACGAGATCCGTCCGTCCTCCAAGACGAATTCCTGCCCAAACCATAATTGTTCCTCCTTGGTATGGGTGAACTTCCTGAGGGTTCTGAAGACGGCTCCATCGTCCAGGAACTCGCCAAACACGCGTCCTTCGTGAATCTGGATGGAAGCCGAACCTGGATTCATCCGTGAACAGCACATTGGATCATTGCTCACGGCCCCAGTCCACGTGGTTCCGAACCCATTCTAATCGTCGTCCACGATTGCCTCTCCGTAAAGGTGGGACCCGGAGTGGTCTACGAGAGCGTAGATTGCTTTCATGCAGTCGCCTTCTTACAGTTTGGTCACTCAAGCACTTGGTGTTCCACTCGCAGCCTTTGGACCAATTGAGTCGCCGTTGCATTTGGTTGAGCTCGCGCAGTAATTTGCAAAAATCGGTCTTGCCTGGGGGTAGTGATGCGACTTAGCCCCCGGTGCCTCTCCGCTAATTCACCTGTGGCACGATAGCGTGTCCACAATCTTGAAATTACATTTTGGTGGGTCCCTATGGCCTCAGCAACATTATGCTGAACAGACCCAGCTTCCAGCATTCCCACAGCTCGTAACATCTCCGCCCTCGTCAAATGTTGCCGTTGCATGGCTACAATACCTCAACTTTAACTTTATCTTTCGTTTAAAAATGAAAAAAAAAACTGTAACTAAACGTAATTCGTATTGTTTTCTAAATTTCGCACAAATTAAAATTCCCTCTCCTACACATCAAGACATTTTTATGCCACCGAAACAAAAGAATTAAAAAAAAAATAATTTGGAATTAGTCTGAGATAAATTACAAACAAATCGGTGTATAAAAGATTCCAATGAGGCCAGTACTTTTCGAGTTATTTAATTGAGTATGAAATATCCCTAGACCGTGTTGATGTGTGTAGTATTTTTGAGTTAAGTCAGTATTCCATTAAGCATGCGATTTGTTGTTATAGCGGCAACAGAAATATGTACACATCATCTGTGAAAAAATTTGAACTGTCTAGCTATCACGATTCATGAGATACAGCCTGGTGACAGACAGACGGACAGTGGATTCTTAGTAATAGGGTCCCGTTTTTACCGTTGGGTACGGAACCCTAAAAACATTCTATAAATAGAATAGAAAAATAATAAACGAGTAAAGACTACATAAGTCAACAAAAGCGGCTACATCTTAAGAGTAAGAAATGTCTAAGCTGCTTAACTAACACGAAATGTTGAAGATGTAAACATGAGCAGTACTTGCTTGAACTAACGATGATTACAGTTGACCATTGTCACTTGTCAGTACTTCAGTAGTGACGTGACAGCTATCGTGTCAAATGTTGTCGCCGGATAGCGACAGCGAGCGAGCGTGAGCGTGCAGCCCAAGATTACTCTAGTGCAGCCGCTCCTCAGCCTCAGTATAACTAGGCAACAACGCACCCGACTCAAATTGGTTTGGGTTGGGCACAGAGTACTTTTAATTGGGTTACGGGTACCTGAGTCAACCAATTGAATTTCGAAATATCTAAAAATAGAATGCACTCTCACAAAAAAAAAAAAACTTTGATTTGATCACAAAATATTTGTAGCACTTTCGAACTAAAAACACGATTTTGGAACATTAAGCACTGGTAAACGGCCGAAAAGCGGAAACTGGGTGATGACTAAGATGAGCAGAAGTCTCACAGTCTGCAGGTTCCGATGAGTTGCCGGTAGAGCAGGGTGTCCAGGGCGTGGTCAGCTTCTTCTTCGTTGCTTATGGCCAGCTCAGACGCGGTACAAGTTCTACTCGTAGCTCGCTGGTTTATACCTCAGGTTGACGCAATCGCAGATCACGTCGGGATTACCACTTTGGAAACTAGGTGAAAGGTGTTCTACCTGTCTCCTCTTACGCGTATTGGAGCCGGAGGTGAAGCTGTGATAGAAGATGGGTAGCCCCCCGGATCGTAACTTCGTGTTGCCATTTCTCAAGGGTGCATTCCTGACTAACATATAAATACTTTTAAGGGGAAGCGCTAAGGTAGCCTGCGAAATTCAAATTTTCTTACGTTTTTTGCAATTTGCTGGTCAGTATTAAGTTGTACGTTGATTAAAATATGATTCGCGACCGTAACAAATGTGTATTTACAGAATTATAATCATTAGAAGCAGTAATACATACAACTTGTTAAGTTATTATAATCCTAAAATGTCAAGATTTCATGAAAATATAGTCATTCAGTAGAATCAGTAGTAAACGTAAAAAAAAAACTAATTTCGCGGGCTACCCTGGCGTTTTCGCCTCAAGGGTAGCGCCCCGGATCGTAGCTTCGTGTTGCCACTTAACAAGGATTCATTCCTGACTAACTTATAAAAATACAGACGACGACGCCATGCATTCTAAAGTGCGTTCATGTATCTATGGTCATGAATAAATATTGTTAAAAAAAAAATAAAGTGCGTTCACAAATGTACAATACGTGACTCCACATGGTCATAAAATTTGGTTTGAGATATAATTAAAAAGTGCTTTTCAAGATTTGGGGGCCTGGGGCGCGGGTTGGACAGCTGCAGTTCCTCATCGGAACCAAAAGCAATGTCATGTAGACATGTTTGCTAAAGTTGCCTTTAATAGCGAGTGACCCAGGTGACCCAGGTTCAGTCGATCATGTCCAACGCAGCCCTAAGAAGAGAAGTTTATAAGCTTGGCTATGCCTGCCAAACAAACTAGATTCGCAGAACAAAAAAAAAACTTCTTGATACAGGCATACAGAAAAATTCACGAAACGAAACGTTACAATAACTCAATTTTGATTGAGTCAAAACTCAAAAACTGTCTTGAAAAAACGCGGGAACCTTGAAACCCACAAGGCGCCAAAATTGATATCGTTTTCAAAAAAAATGTTAATATTGTATATTTTGGGAATAATTAGAAATGTTAAATCTATAGTTAGTGTTTTAATTAATTATTGTAATTCCCAAGTTGAGCAATCTTTAGGTCACATTTTCTTTGATTGCTCATCTTTTGGTATCCAGTGCCTTGTGCTAATGGATGGTAGGGTGATGACAATTTGGTTTCTTTTAACGCCACCAAAACACAGGTGTGTGTTTTTACCGCCAAAAGGAGTCGTTTCGACCAGACTCAGCTACTTTTCGGGGTATATCTGTTTCTGTAACAGATCGGCTCGAGCTCCTGGGCATGGAGTTGACATCTAGTCTCAACTTCGGCGCCACCATCGAGTACAATGCTCAAACTGCGGCCAAGAAGCTGGACATCCTTAATAGGGTGAAGCGATACTTTACGCCTGGACAGCTTTTAACCCTTTACAAAGCACAAGTCCGATCCTGCATGGAGTATTGCAGCTACCTTTGGGATGGCTCTGCGAAATACCAACTTGCCGCGCTTGACTCGGTGGAACGCAGAGCTAAGAGGCTCATTGGCGACGAAAAACTGGTGGATGCCAAGCTTCACAGCTTGGCTCATCGCCGCAAGGTTGCCTGCTTGTCGGTCTTCTACAGATTGTACTTCGGTGAGTGTGCCCAAGAACTCCACGACCTCATTCCACCGGCCCCCTTCTACCTTCGGACATCCAGACGCACTGCAAGTTACCATCCCTACCTAGTTGCTATTCCACCAATTCGCACTAAGCGTTTTCAAATGTCCTTTATAATGCGCACAGCAAAAGAGTGGAACTCTCTACCTGCGTTTGTGTTTCCGAGTGCATACAACCCGAATCTCTTCAAAGTAAGAGTGAACAGGCTTCTTCTGGGTGAGCTCACTCCATCGTAGACTTTGTCTCTGTCATCTCTGACCTAGACTAGAGTCAAGAGCAAACCCATTTCAAATAAAAAAAAAAAAAACGCAGAGCTAAGAGGCTCATTGGCGACGTAAAACTGGTGGATGCCAAGCTTCACAGCTTGGCTCATCGCCGCAAGGTTGCCTGCTTGTCGGTCTTCTACAGATTGTACTTCGGTGAGTGTGCCCAAGAACTCCACGACCTCATTCCACCGGCCCCCTTCTACCTTCGGACATCCAGACGCACTGCAAGTTACCATCCCTGCCTAGTTGCTATTCCACCAATTCGCACTAAGCGTTTTCAAATGTCCTTTATAATGCGCACAGCAAAAGAGTGGAACTCTCTACCTGCGTTTCTGTTTCCGAGTGCATACAACCCGAATCTCTGCAGAGTGAACCGGTTTCTTCTGGGTAAGCTCACTCCATCGTAGACTTTGTCTCTGTCATATCTGACCTAGATTAGAGTCAAGAGCATCCCATTGCAAATAAAAAAAAATGTGCTTATTGAAATATATGGTAGTCCTGATTTGGTACCGCGCTCCATCCAGGCTCTCCTAGTAAATAGTTCGACGTATTTACATTTGTTTAATTTCATTAATAACACAGTTGGGGAAATTTAATTCCTTGTGTATACAGATATCTGTTTTGTGTATATAATGTCTTTTAACTATAAATAGTTTTCACATTGAATTTCGTAATACTTATGTATTTCGTTTTCTATTGATAAGAAATGTTAGCAATGTTAGGGTGTTATGATAACCTCAGTTGGGGTTTAAAAGAAAAAAAGACAAGAGCTATTTTTGTAAAAGCCATAATTATGTGGCTTTTACAAAAATAGCTTATAAATGATTGACTTTTATTTTAGATTTTACCTAAGATTTTGTAGAATAAAGTCTTATACATGGATTGTAGTGAAATAAATATAAGTAACACATCAGTGTTACTTATATTTATTTCCGTTTAAATCCGTGTTAAGTCATCAGACTTAACACGGATTTACTTTACTTAGGAAAAATAAGAAACCGATTACTTAACTTGGATTTACTTATCTAGCTTAGTTATAAAAAATAAACTGATGAATTTAACTGAATTTATAAAAAAAATACGAACTAACTGATGACTAGGAAGCATGGTCCCTGACCCTAGCATATTCCACAAGGTACAAATGAAAAAAAAAACAACTTGAGGGTTTTCTGAAATGACGTTCGCTAGGTGGCAGCACTGATACGTCAGGTCCAGGCATCTGTCAAAGAGCATATATTTTCTTTAGTCATCATGACTGAATGATGAACGAATGAATGAATCGAATGATGAACGTCATCATATCAAGGAATTTTATATTGGAAGACCTCTTGTCACAGTGGTGCCAACTGGTGTCGTAAATTTTCACGAAAACCCTCATTCATTCAACTTGTAATGTAACACTCAAGAAAAATGGTAACTGATGACTAGGCAGCATGGTCTCAGACCTTAGCCTGTTCCGTCAGGAACAAAAAAAAAAAACTTGTAATGTAACAGCGCAAATGTTTTTGGCGGGATTTCTTCGAGTGAAGTCTATTTGGCTGTTTTAATTATTCGCAAATTGATTCCTAGTGGATATTGTGATGTAAAATTGGTGTAGTTTTGTATCTCAATTGTCTGCGCAACTGGACAATATGTGTAATCATTGAAACAGATGCGATCCCGGTAAAATGGAGCTGAGAATTTTATTGTAGTTTTGGCTACCTCAGCGAAGTTTACCGGGACACTTGATTCGATACATTTGCTGCCAAATACTCCTAATACATTAGAATGTGTACACCCATATTCTAATGTCATGTTAGACTCAAGAAAAATGCTAACAGCTGATGACTAGGCGGCATGGTCTCAGACCTTAGCCTTAAAAAAAAAAAAATGTAACAGCGCAAAAATAACCTCACATTTGATTATTTTTGTTTACAAATTATTTCCAGGTTTTGTGTAGACATTATAAATACAGTGTTTAGTACAAACTTTGCGTAATGCGTTAAGTTCCTTCTGCCATTTGCATAAAGATAATTACAAATAACAGAATGGCTTTTTCATTTGGAACCCCAAGTACTCAAAGTTCAGCCTTCGGCGCTGCAGCAAAACGTAAGTTTATTGTACTTAAATGATAATTGCTTACCAGAAAACATGATTATAAATTTATAATTTTTTTGAAGTTATAGCTAGTTGTACATGAGAAATGCCACTGCCATTTGCCACTATGAATAATTATTTGTGGACCTCACCTTGCCTGCTTGAGTTTGCATTTATGTCTGAACTACTTATTTGCTTAAGTTTAAAATGATGTACAATCCAGCCTGTGGTGTGAGTATGACTGCCGTACTAAACGTAAACGTTAGATACATATCCATAATCAGAAAAATTTGCTGATTACGGATATGTATGTAATTTTTTAAAGCCCAAAATCCGAGTTATTGCACTTATTGTAAGTACGGCCGATGAGTTTAAATTGTAATTTGTATAATCATTCAATGCGGGTCGACTTATAACAATACAATATATTAAGTGCCACTCAGACAACTAAACAAACATAACTTTAAATTGTGTTGATAAATAAACTATTGAACTTAATAGTGGATTGGTGTAACTTAACCCTAGATTCATAAACATTCGTCTCACAGACCGCGCGAAACACAAATTAGTTTCTACTGTTTCGAGTGAAAGAGATAGAAAGCTGAGCTCTTAAGTACCTTCCTAGAACGTTTGAATGTTAGTGTAACGAGTGACCTTGACTCGCAGTGACATCTAATTTGCAAGTTATAGACCTCTATTCGTCTGAGAGACGAATATTTATGAATAGTGTACCTATTGGTGAAGTGGATCGTTATTTTTGAAAATCAGTTTTTGACGTTATCTGTTTTTTATAAATTCAAAGTAAGTATGTGATATTATTTTACATAATTATGTTATTATGTTAAGCTAAATATTATATTATTTTTCATAATGTATAATTACGGGTACCTACAATACTTTAATTCATCTAATTTTATTTTAGAATGGAGGATCGACAAATTGTGGACTATCTGAATCGTTTATCCGATTCTGATGATGATTTTACCAATCAGCAAAGAGTGGTGCTGAATTTAAGTGATGTCGAAGATCACGTGGAATATCAGGAGACGATCCAAACAGATTCCGAAAGATGACCGAACCGTGATTACGGAAAAGGCAGGAAATGCCAACTTTGAAGAGATGCCTAAAAAGGAAAATCGCCGAAGTTTTAGGTGAAACGCCTGCCATTGATATACCTGGTACAAGTGGGACCCAAAAAAAATGTGTGGTCATTGTGACTATAAAAAACGTCGTATGACAAGGTTCCAATGCAAGTCGTGAAAAAAGTTTATGTGTATGGACCATCGCGGCCTCATATGTGTGGAATGTGCCGATGAACTTTAATTTTTATTAATTAATTTCTTTTTTATAACCTAATTAAACATATTAAACAGTACCATATTTAATTTATTTCGTTATATTTACAAGTACTGATAAACCCGTCATTTAAATAATATAGTCGTCTGTGAGACGAATGTTTATGATTAATGTTCCTCTTAGATATGATTATGAATCTAGGGTTAACTAACTACCTACAACAACTACCGGGGTATCAGTCAACAATGAGAAAACCCCTACATAATTATTTATCAAATGTTTCAGCTACCTTTTCTTTTGGGGGAGGAGCAACAACTACTACTACTACTACTGGTTTTGGTGGTTTTGGAGCCCCTGCCACATCTACAGGTTTTGGAACATTTGGTGCACCAGCAACTAGTACAGGTGACTTAACTAAAACACAACTGTGACTCTGAAGAGATCTTTTACATGGCAGTATACAAATACTACACACAACACCAACTTACCACCTACCTACCTACTACTGCTAATGGTAACAAACTAACCATGTCTTAGCCATACATAATTATATTGCTAATCTCTGGCACTGAAGAATTAGTTTGAGAAAGCATAATACAATTATACCCTCGTCTGTTAGGCAAGCTTATCAAGTTCGGTAACAATACAAAATGTGATTGTGTCTCATTAGTGATAGTTGAGCTCATAAGGTTAACTGATACTTTGGAGTAACTGAACTAGGTTATCATTTTCAAAAATGATTATCGGAACCTGTAATAAATTATGATTATATTGATGTAAATAATACTGACAAATTCAGAATTCTAGTTTTTTTGTTTGGTATGATAGCTAGGTTATAAAATAAAACATTATGCAAATTAATATACACAGACTTTAATAAAAATCTTATTAATTGTGTTGTTTTATTTCACAGCTGCACCATTTGGAGCACTGGGCACTGCCCCTGCTTCTACAGCACCCTCTTTATTTGGCGGGACTGGCTTCGGTGCTACTCCTGCTAAACCTACAACAGGTACTATCTAATGCACAAAGTCCACTTGCCAGTTTTATTGTGCAAGTAAAATTTTTGACATTGACCAATTCATTTTTCTGTTCAGGTTTTGGAAATACCTCATTTGGTGCCAACACCTTTGGTGCTGCACCATTCGGCGCACCAACATTTGGCAGTGCTGCACCAACATTTGGTACTAACACTCTTGGTGCCAATACATTTGGCAGTCCATTTGGTGCTACGGGCAATTTTGGACAGTCATTTGGATCTAAACCAAACACTGGATTTACTGGTTTTGGCAATGTTCTTGGATCAGCACCACAGTTTGGGCAGGTATGTATTTTAATAGTAACATATTTACCGAAGTCGATTCCCCTTAAATAAGGGGGAAGCACCAGCCAGGGTAACCCGTGAAATTCAAATGTTCTTAGGTTTTTTGCAATTTGCAGGTCAGTGTCAGGTTGTATGTTGATTAAAATATGATTCGCGAGTGTAACAACTGTGACTACAGAATTATAATCATTAAAATCATCAATACAATCCTCTAAGTTCATAAGTACAATCCTATTGAATGATTAAAAATTTTTCATAAAAATCAATCAATAGGATTAACATTCAACCTGACACTGACCTGCAAATTGCAAAAAACGTAAGAAAATTTTAATTTCGCGGCCGACTTTGCGCGTCCTCCTTAAGTATATCTATATAGTATGTGCGGTGGATGGTATTTTTTTTTGCCCAAGAGCTCAAGAGTTGAATGGACTCACAAAATGAATACTTCTCTGTTGACAGCAGCAGCAGCAACAACAACAGCAACAACAGCCGCAGGGTCCATCATCTGCTCACGAGGCGCTGGTCGCAGCAGTGTTCAACTGTTGCGTCTTTGGAGATGAGAGGGACCAAGTGCTTGCCAAGTGGAACCTCATACAAGCACAGTGGGGCACTGGTGAGTCTAGTTATTTAATGATTCGGGCTTCTTTTGTTTTGGTGTGCAAAGCGTTGATTTCCAAGAAATCGGTGAATGGTCACACAATTACGGCAGTCCAAATGCAGAATTTTTGACACCTTAATGGTGAAAATTACAGATTTTAACGACAACCTAAAATATGACGAAACTGCTTTCCTAGGAAACCAAAGCATTACTCTTCTATTGTGTTGGTCTTCTACTTTAATTAAGCAAATAATAATATGTATTAGGCATTTTCAAAGTACAAGAATCGGCCGATAATATGGCACATCGGGTTTTCGAATAAAGTCAGGCTTTGTAGAGCGTCGTCTCTATCACTCATATTCCTGTGTGACAGTCTCTTTTCAAAACTGGACCTGCCTTATTAATGCTTGTACTATATTTACCATTTTGATCTTCTATTGTTGTGGTGTATTAAGCTTACTTAGTGTTCTGTTTATGTCCAACACACACCAAGGTGATCGCGAATTACGGAGTATTAATGAATTTGTGGGATATCCACTTAATGCACCACAATTTTTCCACAATCTGATGACCAATCAATGTGTATTTGAACATAAGTTACTGAATTAAACAATTAGAGTAATAATTTATCAGATGGAACTGAGACCAAATAGTTTGAAAAAGTTTCCAAGGCTTTCAGGCTCAATTTCTAGTTATTTCATCAGTTTAAGCCTATTTCTCAATTACTTTTGCAGGGCAAGCCTACTACAGTCGTAACGCACCTCCTTTGGAGCTGAACGAACAGAACCCGCTTTGCAGGTTCAAAGCTGTGGGCTACTCTCGCCTCGGAGGCCGCGAGGACAAAGACGGACATGTCGCTATGTTGTTCAACAAGGCTGAACAGGATATCAAGTATGTGTTTACAGGCATCTTAGTTAATTTTTAGACGTGTCTGTCCAGGCTAGCACTTTAGATCATTATAATTTGAATGTGTGCCAGCAATAAACCTGTATGAAGGAATAATACACATTAACTAACCCATTTATTATATTCTTAAGATTTTTTTGAAAATTTCCATTGTTTGATGTATTTTTATTTTATGCTCCATTTTGAATATTTCTTATACATTTAAATTTTTTTTACTGTAGCAAGATGCGACTAAGTGGAGTCACATCTTAAAATGTATAAAAACCTGACAAAATGTTATTTATTTTCTAGAACCAACCAGCAAGCCTTGACGACGTCTCTGCATAGTTTGTTAGGAAATAAACCTAACTTGGCCGTTAATATAGAATGTGTTAAAGCTGTTTCCGACAACAAGACTCAGGTATGTACCTAGGATTTGGTATTATTTTATTTATAGCCTTTTTTCAGAGTGCTAGTTATAGTGCAAAATGTTTAATATAAGTTTTAAATCTCTGTGTGCCCTTTGGCGAAAGCCTCCCCCAAGCCTTTCTAATTCTCCCTGATCTTTTTGTCTAGTCCATGTCTTTCCAGCCGTCCTCACCAAGTCGTCCTGCCATCTTTTCAAGGGTTTTCCTTTCTTTCTCTTCTCCCCAGGGTACTAAAATTTTGTAAATCTTTCCCTCTCACACACATCGACAAGAACATTGAATAAAGAAACATTAAATAAAAATTTCTCTGTCTTTCTGTTCTATCTGTATGTATTTTTCTCTATTATAAGTTTGTGTGAATGTAAATAAATAGTAAATAAACAGCAAATAAAGACATCGTTCATTCATCTCAAGGGAAATATGTCAAAAACTTCGCAAAATAGATTTGTGCTCTGTGAACACAGGTGTTTTAATGTTTTATTGGGAAATATTTAATTGATCCTCTAAAATTTATTGCCCTAATGATGTACGCTTTTATATATCAATGATCCTCAATCATTATAAGACAGTATTCAATGATATTTTTAGGGAAGCATAATGGGAATTAGTATAGTATAAAGGGCTGGGTCCGTATTATGACGTATGAATGCCATCCGTTTTCTAGTGTGAGAGAGACGGAGCTATAGAAGGCCTATAGCACCATCCCTTTTTTGCAGTGGAATAATGATGGCATTAATACTTTATAATACGGACCCCGGTAATCGCAACACAACGTCCAAGCGCATATTTTGCGTACTATAAGGTTTGAAATAATGCCGTTTTCTTCTTCTCAGGTGGTGATATACGTAGTGGACAAAGGCGCGGGCGGCACGCACATCTCGGCGGCCGAGCTGGGCGCGTTCCTGAACGCCGGCAATGCGCGCAACGCACTAGTCGGCGCAGGCTGCGCCTCCGTGTCCGCCGTCACCGCGCCCTCTCCGCAGATGTTGGCGCAGTACCTGCAGACTGCGCCGCCCGGTACGTAAAAACCAACTTTAATACCTACTTAAGAAGTCCTAAATTTGCTTATAAAGACTGCCTCGTTGGTGTAGTGGTCGCAAGCGCTACTGCTAAGTATTTAAGTATTAGATCTTGGGATCGATTCCCGGGTCGGTCAAAGTACTATTCGATTTTTCATGTGGAATTTCTCAGTAGAAGCCATGATGGCAATGGCTCACCTATTACATCGCACTTAAACATAACTGCCGAAATGTGGGTCTACTACTTATAGGTAAACATAGAAAGAAACATTTTATATTTGGAACACGCACAAGAAATACTCGTATAAACAATAAAAACGAACATTAAAACTAATAAATTCATGAAACAAGAAGACCTGTGCGAGGCCAAAGAGGTTCCTATCTCAGTATGATGCTGCGATATTTGAGGTACAAACGTGATTTTATGTTTTTAAAGTCTTGTTTCCTGTACAAATTCAATATAATTATGGATAAAAGCCGTGTGCTTGATGGGATTTCCCATCGAACAAAAATCCAACTAATATTATAAATGTGAAAATTTGTGAAGATGTTTGGATGTTTGTTACTCAATCACGCGTAAACCGTTGAACAGATTTGGATGAAAATTGGCACATAGATAGACCATTTTCTGGATTAACACATAGGATTTTTATCCCGATATTCCCACGGGATCGAAACTTACGCGGGTGAAACCGCGGGGCGCTGCTAGTCTTTCATAAAAAAATCAAAGCATCGAGCGCAAAGTTAGTTACTAATGCACGAGAGTTACACGAGTGCATTAATTACTCACTTTAGCAAGGTCCGCAATCTACTTTTCTTTCAACTACCAATCTACCTACCGTGATAAAATATACCTACTCAAAATAAAAACTCAAGTTAATGAAAACAAAGGTTTTCCTAAGATTTTAAATATTTATCCCGCGACTTTTGCGGCCAAAGGTTATTAACAATTTCATTTGCAGCTGTTTTTATACTTCCTGGAGTTGCATTCATATCGCTATAGATATTTCCATTTTTTAAATCTTTTCTTGCTAAATATGATGATGATGGGACTCCCTTTTCCGCACTTAGACTCCCATTCGGTCCGTTGTGCGTGGAATTCTTGCTAAATAATAATATGAAGTATCAAAGTCTTACAATGGTACAAAATGCGCGCCATTCGTTTTTTTTTTCACCAAGTCGGTTTTATTCAGCCGATTTTTATTTTCAGCCAGTATCTTTTTGATCTAATGCATACATTTTATATTAAACTTAATAAGAGACATTAAACCTCTCTGGTAAATTTATATCTAAATAAAAATCAGTGCATTAATGAAAAACTGTGCAACCATGAGATTTCATACAACATTTTTGCACTGTTTTGGTTCTAAGCAAAAAAAAAGTCCATTGTGATTGGTTTTGTAGTGATTAATGATAACATTACTACGTAGTTGAAAGAAGAAATCTTTTTTTTACATGATGCAAGTTTCTTGCCTAATAAAATTGAAGCTACACATGACTATGCAACTTTTATTATTGCTTCAACTTATGGCATGCCGCAGGCAATTAAATCGCACCATGTAATTTTATTTTATTTATTTAAATTGGTTCACCAACAACTGTTTACACTGGTAATATGCTTAGAGTAACAAAAAAGGTAAAAAATGTAACAAATTAGTGTAACAATCTCTTATAGGTGAACTCCGCATGCATACAAAATTTGGTTGTACAAGGAAAACAAGAAGAGAAAACAATAAGAATTTAACTTAGAACTAAAGCTTAAACTACGTAACTAAAGTTAAATGAAAGTTATATGTTTTAAGTTGTATGAAGACAGGTCAAATGAAAAATTAAACTAATGGGGAGAGAAAAAAAAAAAAAAAAACATGTTTCATTATATGCCAGAAAGTACTTAATCTAATTCAGGCTTTATGCACCCTTTCGTTATAATGAACGTATGTCTCGTTGATTGTCATTGATTGAGTATTTGTCATTTCGAAATGAACTTACTTTACACGTGTGTGAAGTTGATATTTGCTTGAAGTGGAAATAATGTTAATTGGAAACAAGGTTTTGGATCGTTGTATGTTTTCTTTAGCGATCGCTGTACAAAGCTTTGTGATTTTTGCAGTATTACTTTTGTTTCAGGTATGGACATGCGACTATGGAAGCAAGCGCAGGCTGACAATCCTGACTCTGAAAACTATATACCCGTACCTATTATTGGATTTTCCGAGGTAACTATATAAATAAAATAAAAAAAACCTAAATACATACTTATGAAATGGAAATAAGGTACACCTTATGTCCATGGGGGTATACAAAAACTGCTGAAGAACGCCACCTGCTACGATCCTTACTTACTCCTTTTGCTTCGTTTACATTCATACATCATCGCAACATTTTGTGGTAATAAAAATAATGGTTTTCTTGACCCAAATGTTCAACGGATCGGACATTACTTTTATCCGTTTCAGGTATAACCACTATCAGCGGGATTGTCCGAAAGGGTCACCGCTGGCCCGGAACATAAAGAGCGAAGGAAGGAACACGGGTGGGTTTTAGTCAGTAAGAGTCTGACACTCCCTTCCGCTCCACCCAGAGCGGGAGGGGTCGTTTGATGATTTCCCATCCTGAAAAAAAAAAGTATAACCACTAATCGCACATAAGACTGGATGTTGCACTGTATCGTTGCTGAAAACGAGTCATGTGGTGTGATGTGATAGATTTGTCAATTACTACTTGGCCGATTTACGTGATTCTTTTTCTTTTGGTAGAATACACCCGCGCGATGGTCTCATACCGATTTTATTAACTTTATTTGTGTATTTATTTATTGGATCTCCAAAGGTCTCCTATAATTTTAAGTGCACACTAATATTTGATCCGATTCTTTTATATCAAATATTAGTGTGCACTTCAAATAATAGTAGACCTTTGTTCACTTAGTTACAATCTTGGTAGGGATAGTAAGTTTGACAATGATATTTTTATTAAAATAAGTCAAAATACATTAGTTTTTGAGTTCACAGTTGTTATGGGTCGTCAGAAACCCGAAAGTCTGACAACCCAACCAGTCATACCAAGGGCTATCGTATTAACTAATAACTGTTGTGGTTGTAGAGGTCAGATAGGCAGTCGCTCCATGTAACATACTGGTATTTAGCATTCCAGTTATACTGGAAGCCGACCCCAAAATAGTTGAGAAAAGGCTAGGCAGATGGTGATAACAATGATAACATTAGTTTTTCGAGTTAGCTTAAATAATAGTTTTTTGATCCCGTTCTCTCTGTAGATAAAGTTCCGCAGCCGCTGCCAGTCGGAGCAGGGCAAGCTGCAGGCGCAGTGGCTGCAGCGCGCGGCGGGCGAGCTGGCCGAGCTGCGCACGCGCCGCGCCGCCGCCAGCGCGCGCCTGGCGCAGCTGGCCGCGCGCCTGCACGCGCGCAGGCACACCTTGCTGCAGGTACGCGTGTCCACTACCAGGCGCAGTGGCTGCAGCGCGCGGCGGGCGAGCTGGCCGAGCTGCGCACGCGCCGCGCCGCCGCCAGCGCGCGCCTGGCGCAGCTGGCCGCGCGCCTGCACGCGCGCAGGCACACCTTGCTGCAGGTACGCGTGTCCACTACCAGGCGCAGTGGCTGCAGCGCGCGGCGGGCGAGCTGGCCGAGCTGCGCACGCGCCGCGCCGCCGCCAGCGCGCGCCTGGCGCAGCTGGCCGCGCGCCTGCACGCGCGCAGGCACACCTTGCTGCAGGTACGCGTGTCCACTACCAGGCGCAGTGGCTGCAGCGCGCGGCGGGCGAGCTGGCCGAGCTGCGCACGCGCCGCGCCGCCGCCAGCGCGCGCCTGGCGCAGCTGGCCGCGCGCAGGCACACCTTGCTGCAGGTACGCGTGTCCACTACCAGGCGCAGTGGCTGCAGCGCGCGGCGGGCGAGCTGGCCGAGCTGCGCAAGCGCCGCGCCGCCGCCAGCGCGTGCCTGGCGCAGCTGGCCGCGCGCCTGTACGCGCGCAGGCACACCTTGCTGCAGGTACGCGTGTCCACTACCAGGCGCAGTGGCTGCAGCGCGCGGCGGGCGAGCTGGCCGAGCTGCGCACGCGCCGCGCCGCCGCCAGCGCGCGCCTGGCGCAGCTGGCCGCGCGCCTGCACGCGCGCAGGCACACCTTGCTGCAGGTACGCGTGTCCACTACCAGGCGCAGTGGCTGCAGCGCGCGGCGGGCGAGCTGGCCGAGCTGCGCACGCGCCGCGCCGCCGCCAGCGCGCGCCTGGCGCAGCTGGCCGCGCGCAGGCACACCTTGCTGCAGGTACGCGTGTCCACTACCAGGCGCAGTGGCTGCAGCGCGCGGCGGGCGAGCTGGCCGAGCTGCGCAAGCGCCGCGCCGCCGCCAGCGCGTGCCTGGCGCAGCTGGCCGCGCGCCTGTACGCGCGCAGGCACACCTTGCTGCAGGTACGCGTGTCCACTACCAGGCGCAGTGGCTGCAGCGCGCGGCGGGCGAGCTGGCCGAGCTGCGCACGCGCCGCGCCGCTGCCAGTGCGCGCCTGGCGCAGCTGGCCGCGCGCAGGCACACCTTGCTGCAGGTACGCGTGTCCACTACCAGGCGCAGTGGCTGCAGCGCGCGGCGGGCGAGCTGGCCGAGCTGCGCACGCGCCGCGCCGCCGCCAGCGCGCGCCTGGCGCAGCTGGCCGCGCGCAGGCACACCTTGCTGCAGGTACGCGTGTCCACTACCAGGCGCAGTGGCTGCAGCGCGCGGCGGGCGAGCTGGCCGAGCTGCGCACGCGCCGCGCCGCCGCCAGCGCGCGCCTGGCGCAGCTGGCCGCGCGCAGGCACACCTTGCTGCAGGTACGCGTGTCCACTACCAGGCGCAGTGGCTGCAGCGCGCGGCGGGCGAGCTGGCCGAGCTGCGCAAGCGCCGCGCCGCCGCCAGCGCGTGCCTGGCGCAGCTGGCCGCGCGCCTGTACGCGCGCAGGCACACCTTGCTGCAGGTACGCGTGTCCACTACCAGGCGCAGTGGCTGCAGCGCGCGGCGGGCGAGCTGGCCGCGCTGCGCACGCGCCGCGCCGCCGCGAGCGCGTGCCTGGCGCAGCTGGCGGCGCGTCTGCACGCGCGCAGGCACACCTTGCTGCAGGTACGCGTGTCCACTACCACTTATGTACACAGATATCCCGAGAAAAGAATGAGCTTCGGGAATCATTGTCTATCTTTGGAAAAACGAACGCGCGATGATGAGGCCTAATATAGTGCTGTTACAACCATGGAAGTGCTTGCCTTTTAGTATAGATAAGGTACCATGATTACAAAAGTTTAGACAACTCTATGCAATTCCAAAAAACTTTTCAATAACCCAGATGCTTTCCCTCTGTGGGTCGGCGCGACTTTCGTGCTAATTCATACCTTTTCTGGTTTACCTGTACTTGAATATACAATATTAGATTGTTCACATTATTGCCACTAAATCAACTATCTAGTTTAGCATTATGTAGTCTAAATAGATTTTTAATTGACAGTTTGTAAAATAAGGTCCAACATTTTTGGTTACATTGTAATTTGTACTTTCGAATTTGTATAGCTGAGCTGTGTAACCAAAACCAGAGGAACTGTAAGATTATGACGTGACAACGTCTAATAAATCGATGAAACTGGCTGCACACACGAAAAAACATGACTCATGTAGCGTTACCTCGCGGCCTTGCTCTGTAGCGTTCCATTGCGGCTTGAAGTGCAAGCGAGAGCGCGGAACGAGCGATAAGAGACAGATGATGTCGAACGCTGCCGAATCGGCCTCCGCGTTCGGCAATTTCATTAATGTTTTGTTATGACGTTGTCACGTTAAACTATCGTCCGTAAACCGACTTTACAGACAACCGATTTTTTTATGTACCATCAGGGAACTCGGTTATTGAGCAGTTAGACATTCCATACGATCAAGCAACACAACGAACGACGTCAGCAAGGCAAGGAAACGCAACGAAAAACAGTTGTTATTAAAAATTTATAAACAATTTAAGCTAAAAATTGTTTTACGAATCAAGTTCGTTTTCTTTAAAGTAACATTTGTGTCGTAGGTGGTGGCCCGACGTGAGGTTGTGGGTCGTGTGGGAGCCGCGCTGGGTCCGGAGGAGGAAGCCGCCCGGGCACGTTTGCACGAACTGACGTCACAGCTCGCCGCCCCGCCGCTTTACAATGTAAGTACAAAGTACTGTCACCTCACGAAAATCATAATCACTTTTGGACTTTGTTACACTAAGACTCTGTACTTGCCAATCGATGTAGATAAGCATTTTCACACACCTGCTCGATAATGTCAAATTAGATGTCTTGCAAACCTAACCTATAATATAGCCCTGGGGTCTAGCCGGGCAATTATATTATCCTAAATTTCATTATGACTCGCTGGTCAATAATATGATTTGAACTTGGAACCTTTACTAAAAGTTGTATGAAAACTTTTAACAAAAAATATATAATCCAGAATAGAATTGCTTTATATTACCTCGCAGAAGGTATGGAAAGTAGAGTGATTTCTTCGTAGCCCAGGGAAATAATAAAAAAAATGCTGTCAAAGATCCCGAAAATAAGTTTCATGCTAAAACCTTGTTCACAGATTTACCTTTAATTTAACTTATTTTCCTGGGCTATCGGGGATAAAGGGCAAGCTAGAATCCCTCCACTCAGGATCCTTCGTTAGCCTCGGAATTCAATATAGTGCCCGTGACAAAAGAGTCTGCTTTTCCCAGTTTCTGCTTTATTCCCTTTATAATTTACATTTTTTAATTTCATGGAGCTCCAAAACCTATTTAAATCTAACACAAATCTAAAATTAATATTTCGGATGGAATCTAGGTAGGCGCATATGGCGGCTAGACCGAAACATGCATAATCAGCCTGAAATGTTTCCACTGCTGGGACACAGGTCTGGGGGCTTACTCTCCAAACTAATTTTAATTCCAATGAGATGCCATTATGATTCCAATGTTAATTTTACAGTCACGTGATTCGGTACTCTTGAAAACAATATTGTCAACAATTACCCTACGCCAAGCCCGAACCCAATTCCACTTAGTTCTCCAAAATGGACACCCAATCTAAAAATCATTTGGCGCTAGCATCGAACTCGAGTACGAAACGTCACAATTACAATGTCGATCTATCGGAATTAAATTGAAGAGTAAGCACCCTGCTCTCGGTGAGAGGGAGTGGGGCGTAATATAAACCGCGATAATAGACTAGGATATGACGTCGGTTTCCTCACGCTGTTTTCCTTCAAGCGAAACATAATTGAAGGAAATCGTTACAACTGCTGAAATTGTTTCATGCACGTATCCGATCAGGCCAAACTAACACAAGTTCACCTGTTCCGTTTGGCCTCTACTTGTGTGGTAGGCTTAGTAGATTTGTTATTCATATAGATTATAGATGAGGTCGTAACTCTGAACTAAAGTGGAGTCATTGTAATAGGTAACATTTGACAATTCATCAAATATTCAACAACGTAACCTTGTAACGGCGGGCATAAAATAACATATTTTTTCGTTTTGTTAGAACTGCACAATTGCTTACCTTTTTTCAATTACGATTACATATTTATTGTAATAATGACCGATACGAGTAATTTTACGATTTGCTTTCATTAATAAACCATTCTAAACATAATAAACAATTTCTGATCTAAAGAACTGAACGTCGTTACAAGGTTACGTCAGTTAACCATTTTTCTTTTTAAACACTAGGGATGTTACTCTAAAAATCGAAAGCTGATAAGTAGAATCGAATGCAATGATGACTTGTGAAGAAATATCACCATAAATTAATAACCACGTTGTGATTATAATAAAACATTTATTTATTATTCTTTTAACTAACTAGGTATAAATTTACAAAAAATAATGAAATAGAAAAATCATTGATGTTAGGTACAATTTAGGTGGTATGTTGCTGGCAACACCAGTGCCTGTCGATGACGCCACGTCATGTCGCCATTACATGACGCAGTCTTTTGTCGTTGTGCGAAGTGACTGTGCGTTTTTGGTGTGCTCTCTGTTATTTTCTTCTGACCCGGCTTTTTTATTGGACTGATCTTACTGACTACGATTACCTGGCTATAAATTGGACTCCGATTGCTTAACGATTAGTAAACAAGAACAACATTACAGTCTTACGCTTACCATGTCGAAACGGGGGAAAACGCTAAACAGTCAATCTCGCGAACTAGTGGTGAAATTGTACAATTATTTTGAACGGGAATCAATTAACGATGGGCCTCTTTTACCATTGACACAACCGAGAGAACGCGTTGCCGAAGCATTGGGAATAGGGAAGAGGACAGTAACTCAAATTCTGAAAGAGAAATACGGACCATCAGGCTCAGAAGATAATACTTTACGTACACCGAAAAAAAGAAAGAGGGACAAGAAAATTGTTGGCATTGATAATTTTGATGCTGCTGCAATTCGCAACCACATTTATGGATATTACTCGAGAAAAGAATATCCTACACGGGAAAAGCTAATAAGTTCGTTAAAAGACGCAGGCTTATTTTTTGGCGGTAAATCGTCTCTATCAAAGGTTTTGAAATCGATTGGCTTTAGTTTTAAAAAATCTGACAAGCGGAAAATCCTGCTAGAACGCTACGATATTATTTTGAAGAGAGTAACATTCTTACGTCAAGTAAATAAAATTACAGATTGGGACAATGTCGTGTTTATTGACGAAACATGGTTGAATGTGAACCATACGGTTTCGCGGACATGGACCGATGATACAGCGGCGTCCACCTCAAAAGTTCCACCGGGAAAAGGAGCCCGACTTATTATATGTCACGCGGGATCAGCTTCTCAAGGTTTTATTCCAGACTGCCTCCTCGCATTCGCCTCTAAAACTACAAGTGATTACCATGAGGAAATGAACTTTGAGGTTTTTAAAGAGTGGTTTGAGAAGCTGCTAGTCAGCTTAGAAAACCCATCGAAAATTATAATGGACAATGCACCGTATCATTCTGTACAAGTTGATAAACCACCAACTCAAGCAAATAAAAAGCAAGAAATTGTCTCGTGGCTGGTAAGAAATGGTGTGGATGCAAGTCCAACTTTATTAAAAGTTGAGTTGTTAAATCTAGTAAAAGCAACTAAGCCGTCCAAGCTCCGCTATGTAATCGATGAACTAGCCCTAGAGCATGGACACGAAGTTATTCGATTGCCTCCCTACCATTGCCAGTATAACGCCATCGAGCTTATTTGGGCACAAATAAAGGGTTATGCAGCGCGGAACAATACTGAACCACCCTTCAGTACTGCTAAAATGATGTCTCTGCTAAAAACTGCGTGTGCAGAAGTCACTACAGAAGACTGGAAAAAAGTCGTAGAGAAAACAAAGAAAATAATTTTACAAGATTTTGAACGAGATGTGAGAATAGACAATATTATTGAAAATGAATTAATAATATCTCTGAGTGCTGACAGCAGTGATGAAGATGACAATACTTTTAACAGTTCTGATAGTTCAACTGAATAAATGCAATTTTTTTGTTAAATTGTGTACTTGTCTTATTTTGCTCCTTAAATTTACGAAAAAAATAATAATAATGGGACAGGGATTCGCCTGATGATTTTTAAAATTCGCATATGTTTCAAGTTCGTATCGATTCATTCACTTTAATCGATGTTTATAAGCAGGTCACCTCACTATGAGGATAAAACTGACAGACGTCAAATGTTACCTATTAAAATGACTCCACTGTAGTTTGATAAGAGTACTAAGTAGGTAATTATCTAAAAATAAAAATATCTATACATATTTATCTATGATAAGATACTATACAATGCGATTCATCTAAGAATAGGAATTACAAAAACAGTGCCTCGTTTACTCATTTTGGAGCAAAATCAGTCAGATTAGCACAACCCCAAGGACACAGCAACATAATTAAAAGGGTAAGGGGGGGGCCTTACCCTTTTAATTATGTTGCTGTGTCCTTACAGGCTCCATAACTATATCTTAGCTGTAAGCCTATTTGTAACACCTTTATTCACATTATGGTATGATAAATAAATGAAATGAAATGAAAACAAAACAAAATCAGATGAAAATAAATTTAATAATTTATTCATTTTTTTTAAATTTAATTTTCTTTGCAAGCCGTATTTTCCAGGTTACAGTTGACAGATCCAGGTCATTGAGATTCCTATTAATTCTTAGTTAAATCGCATTGTCCTTCCCAATTTCAGTTGGGGCTGCATTTATTTGTAGGTAATTAAAAGTTGTCTTTGTAACTTCAATATTTCCTCACTCTTAATTATACAGGGTGACAGGGACATCGACGCGCAACCTCCTAGGTACTTATAATATGGATTCAGTATATGATTCTGAACCTCCGTGTTGAAATTTTTCGTCGGGTATTTAAAAAAAAAATTTGCTGTTCCATTCATTTTGAACTCGTAGGCATTGCACTTTTCCATGAAACAGCAGATTTTTGAAGTGAAAACTTCTTTAGCGGCGCTGTGTATGTACTTTTTTGGAATGGGTAAAAACTTCTAAATTCGCGTCAGGTCACGTGACCCTGATCGAAAATTCGTAAGACGTAAAACGTCAGACGTCTCGCCCACAGCCTCGATTCTAACTAGGCATGGGTAATATCGCTTTTACACTATATCAAATCGTATCTATGTATCGGTTTAGAATATCGGATATCGTATCTATATATTTCAATATCTATTTGGCTGAATCAGTGTGGAACTCGGAATCGAAATTGGTACTGTGATATTTAGGTTTCGGTTTTGTTCGATTCATTACATCATTGTATTTTATTTGTAACTGTATATTCGAAATCAGTGAATGTATTGTTGATAATATGGCACTCTGAAATGAAACTAGTACAGCCGTTTCGGTTTTCTAGATTTATATTTTTATCAATTATTTAAATATGTCAAGTATCTATTCATCAGTCATGAGTGAAGCTAATAACTGAAGACTGACGAAAACAGCAAAGTGCAATCAAGGTCAAGGGTCACGTAAAGTGATTTTAAAACAATTTTTGATGTGAAACATCTATAGCCGCACGTAAAACAAATTTCTGGCGTGGCGACGCATGCCGTGGCGACGCGTCACCACGCTTTATGATGGTGTAAGTATATATACAGTCACAGTCTTGTGTACTGTGTGGCGACGCGTCGCCATGCGCAATGTTTCACATCTGCCAGGCGTCCCGTGACGGCTCACTTTTTTTGTTGAGAATGCCATAGGTACGATTTAAAACCCTTTGACGTTTATTGATGGTTACCTGTTTACAAGTGTTTACAAAATAATGTATTCGGTATTAAACTCTATGCTCCTGTATATAATGTTTAAAATTAGTATTAGACGTTAGCTTAACGCGCTTTCTCGCTCGTTCATCTCTAGCTACATCACTCCCGCCCGCGCGCATCGCAAGGATACGGTACCTACAACCGTATAACTACTACTGTACCGGAATCAGTTTGAACCGAATATCATAGATCATGTGATACGATATCGTTATAGTGTCTCGTTCTAGGTACGCGGATACCTGAAATATAGATACAGTACTGTCCGATATATAGGTATTGGATATTGTACCGATATATAGATATTGTATCTATATACGATTTGTATCGCCCACTCCTAATTCTAACTGTCAAATCAAAAAGCTCTAAATATTCGGGCGTAGACTGACAAAAATAATAAACTGTACTTAATTTTTTAAATATTTCTATTCTTTTACTACACAATTGAAGCTACATTTATTAGAAGAAGCTAAGAAAAGTGATAATTTGAAGAAAGCTCGACAGGCGAAACAAATACGAAAGTTTAAAACAATATTCCGTGATACAGATTTTATCCATATTTACAGGCTTTCTGAGGATTTAATTAATATATTGGAAGATGACTTAAGTCCATATATGCGTCCGCGACTTCGTTCCAGTGGTTTAACCAAGAGGCTAAAGGTTTGTTTACATCTAGGTTTCTTGAGATATGATGGGTATTACCTCACCACACACCAACAAAAGCCTATTGAATTCCTGATGTTTCAGATATTATGCACACTATCATTTTTGGCTAATGGAAGTTACCAAAAAATCATTGGGAAGAATGTAGACACATACATATCTCAGTCTTCTGCCTCTAGGGCAATCCACGAAGTTATTATTTACAATACAATGATAACTTAAACACAAGTCAAGATTGCACTTAATTCTAGCTTCATTCATTGATTTCAGGTGACTCAGGATATCCTCAGAGGCCTTATTTAATGACTCCCTTTAGTAATTCAGAAACTGAGACTCCAGAGCCATTACAACAATTTGCACAGCAGTGCAAGAAACAGTGTAGAGGACTATTGGAATCCTGAAAGGACGGTTCAGATGTTTATTAGTACATAGGGTATTGTACTATGATCCTATAAAAGTGGGAGAAATTGTGATGGCTTCCTGTGTTTTAAACGACATATGTAATAGAGCCGGGCTACCAGCTCCTATGATGATGAGACCAATGTGACTTAGATGAAGAATCTAGGTTACTTGGAATCCTGACACATCAGGCTCCAACACATGATGACTTAGAGAGTAGGCTGATAAGTAGGCGAGATTTAGTTAATCAATTATGGCGAGCATGTTGTATCTACAATTTATGCGTTCCTTTACAGATGTGGTTAACGTGTTTAGATAGAATATACTCACCATTATTGATTAGATACAATAAATAGGTATTTAAATTATTAATAAAAATATTATTATAATCAACAATTGTCATAACATTTAAGGTGTGTATTTAAAGTGTGGTGTTTAAGGTGTATATGATTAGTATAATATCAATAGCCTATAATAATATGTGCCTATTTATACCTTAGTCCCTATTTGTACTATATTTTTAAATGGGTAAAAGTGTATACAGGGGTATGAGAAATTAAACAGATAACTGCATTATTTTCTTTTTTATTTACTATTAAAAACAATCAATCAAATCAAAAATCATTTATTCAAAATGACTTTTGATATTCAGTTAGAAAAACTTGATTCTATACAATAGTAGGTATGCAAAGTAATTAACATTACAAGAAACAGGACATTTAATTAAATAATTTAGTATATACAATGAAAACTACCCAAGCAAAACAAAATTAAATAAGTACCTAAATAAAAGCCTGCAGGCATAAAGAGCATGCCCGCTAACAAACATTGACATTTAGTACAAAAAAACAGTTCTTATACTTAAACTTCTTAACATCCATCTTAAATAAACTTAAAATTATCTAAACATAGTAGTAGATCCATGTTTCGGAGATTCAACTTCCTCGACTGATGGATGCTCATAAATCCTGCAGTGCCTGGGTCTGCCTTGACCATGACTCACTTATTTCCTTAAAAGTCGAACATCCTCTGCTGGTTGTCAATAAGAAGTCTCTCATTTTCCAAACACCTCTCTTTAATGGCGACAAAACATTCAGTCAGGCTCGCCATTTGGATTGCCTTTGAGAAGGTGGTGAGTGCTGGATCAGACGGCGGTGTGCCGTTCGATGCCTACGAGATGCTATGAACATAAAAATGCAACAAATTACTATACAGAGGTAAAACAAATATGTAAGTATCATCAACATCACATCACTCTCCCTCTAAAGGAATAGATATTACAATGTAGTATACATATTAGATGTAGTCTATATCTTGATTCTATTAGATGTAGCCTATATCTTGATCTTGATTGAATAAGGGCTGCTGTTGAAAAAACCTACAGAAAATCCCAACAAATTGGCCCAACCCGGGAATCAAAAGTGAGACCACTACTATGTAGTGCTTTTTACACTAAACCAATAATTAACCAAATTATAATTAAGTTAACCTTACATGAAGATGCAATTGGGGCATTACTCCTATGATGACGCATTGCAAGACTGCAAGTGGTGATCTAGCCTCAAACTGTAATACAAAAAAAAGTTATCTAAATATCCATTATAAAGTTAAAACATATTATTGTAAGACTTTTATTTAAAACTTCACCTTTTGTTCTGTATTAGGCTGGTTTTCCATTGGCACATTGTCCCTATACAAAGATGGGCCTGGTTGTATGTCCGTTCGCCCTGCAAATATAACATTACATTATTATATTTTATTAGAATTAACTTACTGGTATTGAAGGTGTGGACTGTTCGGTCTGGAGCATGCCTCTAGTAGATTGTTCTACAGGCAGTAATTGGTCAGTAGGTCGTCTTAGGGGTTGCTTAGGACTCTACAAAATTAAATATGAAAATTATAATTTCCAAGTACCTATACAGTTTTCATATTATGTAATGAAAGTATAGCACTTCTTGGCATGCTAAAACACACAATGTTACGTTACAACAATAATGTTACCTATACGTAGGTACATATTATAGTAAAACAATAGCTAATCATGTAATTTACTTAAATTTTATTAATATCTCGTGTATCATACAATACTCGTGGATGAGACAATAGTAATAATAGCCATATACTATCAGTGAAAAAATCATAATACTCACATTTCATTAGGTAGTTGTATTTATCCTCTTAGTCACAGAACTACCTATGTTAAAAGCACTCGCTGATACAAATAATCAAGGCTTGAACAAGAATCAAGCACCCAAAAGTTTAAAAACTACAAATTCAAGTGATTTTGTTAGCGTCGCGTCATCGGTTGTTATTGTTATGTCATGTTGACTTTTAATTCATCGTCGCGTCGCGTTGCACGAATAGAGCAAAGGAATCGTCATTCAGCCTTAAAATGTAATAAGAAATATGAAATAAGCTCTTTTAAATATGATATTGGTTATAGTTTAACTGTATTCCTTATAATACTTAAAGATAGACCTTTAATATATATTTTAAACCTATAAAACTCTCAGTCGAGATTGATCGATTATAATTTATAGAATTTGTGTCAAGCCCTACGTTCGTCTGAGAAACAGCGACGGGAGGTTACAGCCTTGGGTTCGACGACGAGCACAACCACGTTAGTGAATACGGTTTGAATCAGCGCTGTACGCTCGGTCGATCTCAAGGCTGTCTCGTCGACGAGCTCGTCGCAGCTTACAGCCATGAAATTGTCTTTTAGAGAATAGCACTGCTGAAGTCTATCCTGTGTGCTTATTTGTAAATCTGAATAAATTCCTTTCACGAGAAGAATAAACCAGTCACTTTGTTCAAGTTTTCACTTCTGTCGGCACTACCGGAGTGCCAGTGTTTTTTTTTAACAATTTCTATGCTTGGTGGTTCTAGAACCATGTGCTGAATTCATGATTACAGTTTGCGCGTCGATGTCCCTACCAGCTACCAGCCTGTATCTATGAGGTCCTATTATAATTTCTAGTGGATTTTAATCAGATGTTGAGTCTCTATTTTTTAGATAAATTCAACCTAATTGGTATGTTCGTTACGTAGTACAAAAACAAGCGCTGAAAGCCTCATGAATACAACATCACATGTAACATTTTTTTCCATGTGATTATCTACATATCTGTTCCCATCTATAAGTAAGGTACTTAGCCAGCTTATGTAACTTATCACACGGGATTAGACTATTCTGATAAGCCGTCGGAGCAAAGTAAATTTTAGTATGGAACGATAGAACGACCTTGTCTGGCCAAATGTTTGGAGCACTCGCCCTACCCGTGGTCGCTTATCACACTTATCAGTGACTATCGCCTTATCTCCAGACACCAGACAGTGTTATAACACGAGTAGATATATCGGTGTTACGCTGTTGTTGACAAACTAATAATTAACACCAGCAAAGAACAACAATGAGGTTGCTCTATGGCGTTCTTACGTATATTGTTACCTAACGTGATATTTTGGCCACAAACGAGTCGTGTTTGTGCCAAATATGGTTATTTTAATAAAGCAAAAGCATTCATACTAATGGAAATGTTCTGTGTTATACATGTACTATAAAATGACAATTAATTCTCCTATCTTTGAGTCATTTAATAGTATCAATAAAAGTCTTATGAAATGCCTTTAATACCAGATATTACTGGTTTGGAATGTAACTTTGGATCAAAAGTAAATGGTTTGATTATCATGCAGGAAAGGAGTGTAACCAAGATATGGATACTATCTTGGGGTATCAGCGATGTCAAATCTCTTTTATTTTTAGATTAGACTTATACTTGCTTGATTTTTAGCATCGCGTTTTGTATCGCGATTGGGGGTTCGAAATATCGAAATTAAATAATAATGGTGATCGTTATCAGTAGGTATAATTGGATAATGCCGTTTATAGTTTTCCTCTTAACGACTTTAGTGTTGTGACAACATGTATCCTGCAAAAAAAACATGTTACAATTTTGTTCAAATTGTGTTTCCCATGAATACGGTGCATAAAAGATGCCTTAATCCATTAAGGAATTTCTCAGTAGCTTCGCAGTAAATCCATCTTTTTATCAGTTAAAAAGTACCCTGATATAAAAATAAAATAGGTACTCAACAAAAAATGCGCTTTAAAATTAAACACTCTTTGGAGCATTCAAATATTACTTAATTTTGTGTAGAGCTGGAAGACCAACTCAAAACCTCAACCTCGGAATAAAATAACATAAGTACCTAGATTAAGTAGATATTTAGATAATAATTCATTGAATAACCCTAGTTGTTCTTGTTTTGGTCCTGTAAAGCCTATTCCTAACCATTCGTGATGTTATGAAACTCGGCGTGATGTTATGTTTAGAGCCTTTTCCGGCTGTTGTAGACATTGGTAATGTATGATTGTTATAAGTTAACCAATACAGTAATGCTATTCTGTAAAAATCTAACCGTGAAAATTTAGGTTCACTTTACCAAGTTTTCACAGTTAGATTTTTACAGAATAGCACTGCAGGTAAGGTGTCATTTATATACCTCTGTCCTCGATGAATCTCTAAAATATAATTTACAAATCTTTGTTCTTCTGTTTAATGACTTTACATTGTAGTGCTATGACACTGATTAGAATCTATGTATGTAAACAATAATTTTTCATTTATCATTTTGTAAATTTACAATGATTAGGGAAAGATAAGATATTATATTTACACGCTTCCAAAGAGTGACATCTGCATCGGGGCTATGAACTACGTTTGAATTACATAATTTCTTTAAAAAAGGTCTTTGTCCTGCTGTGGAAAAATAACTGGCTTATTCTTCTCCCTTGTTGCCACGAACATTCGACGACGGCTCATGTCAGCTTAAGCAGCTCAGACAGCAAACTCAGCATTCAGCAACGTGTAACGTTGAAAGCGGGGCAGGCAGACTGCCCAGACAGAGAATGATATCTAATAGAAAAATGCAAATAATCCCAAAAAAAATATACCATACCTACGTTACCTAGCCGACAACACGTTATATTTTATATTGTTTAATAGGCGCTGGTAATTAATTATTTCTACTACCTATTGTTAGACAACACAGATATCTAAAATCTGTCTAATCGATAAATCTGGTTGTAACCAGTTATTTTGTCTGATTCATTCTGAACGAGCGGGGAAAAACGTAATAACAAGTCGGAGGTAGACAAACAGGTGTCGAAGTGCCACGATACTATCACATCCCTATCACGGACTGCCAAACTTTTGTATCGTGATACTCATGTGGAATTGTGCTGGAAATAGACCCAAGTGACACTAACGATACATCAGCCACTTTCGTACTTAGTACTTAGGTGCGACAGATCTTTTCAACAAGATAAAAAATGTACACGCACTGTCTTTTGATATAAATTAGCGATAAACGCTTGACTTGTTGTCAAGTCAAATCTTCCTTTGTCTTTCTTACCTTTGTAGTAACTAACTTATGGGTTATTGCAGTCACTGTGACATCCGCCAACCCACACTGGGCCCGCGTGGTGACTTACGGCCCGTTTCCTCTCAAAGAGAGTAGGCCTGTGTCCCAGCAGTCGGAACATTATAGGCTGATGATCCTATAATAAGACACCCTGTAGGAAGCCATTTCTAATTGTGATTTTGAAATGGATCGATTTTTGGTCAACTGGCTATCCAAAGATTGGCCTTGACTCTTGCATGGGTGTGATGACTTGGGACAACCAAACTACCTTAATCGACCAGAAGGCCAATTCTCGTAGTTTAAAATTAAAACGTTCAAAATCTAGTCGCAGTCTCATCTCGGCGACAAACAAATGTCAAAACTTGTCAAAAATGTACGGAAATTGGAGGTACTTTTGACAGAGTGAGACAGGTCAAACTGTGAACGTGCTTAAAATTACGAGAATTTCCCCTCTGATATGACAACAAGCCCTTTCATGTATTATATAGTGACTAACTTATGCCTACCTTATTATTTACCTTTCTTTTTAAAATCTAGAGTATAATACAATTAACTATCGTCTTTGTGTAGGGTCGCCTGAACGAGCTGTTATGTGCGGTGCGACTGCAACGCAGCGCAAGCGCAGGCGCGTCGCATGAACGTTATCACCTCGACCCTGGTAAGATGTTCGATGCTATAATTCCTTCTATTTTACTAAATTGCTAGACATACTTAAAATTAATCATGCCTGTATTTGCTGAAAGGTAAGGCAGTGGTGCTGAAGGAGGAATAATTCCTAGAGTCAAATATTAATAAAACTGGCTACTCAAGTCACTGTAATTGATTGGTCATTGACAAGCTATACATGTATATAAGGATCGAAACAGGTGGCGTTGTATAATTTCTGTCTACACTCAAGGGAAAAAGGCGTGAATTTATGTAAAGTCTATTCAAATTTATATTTCAAATTGATGTTATTTCAAGTTAAACAAATATCAACTTTATTTTAATGGTAATTAAATTGTTTTCCGAGTGACTAGCACTATTGAAAAGTTATAAAAATGTTTGAAGTTGTAGCCTAAACGGAACTTTATCGTGTAGGACATTAGGAATTAATAATAGATTGTTGCATCGAGCGCAAAGTGAGTTATTAATGCACGAGAGTTATGTTGGTGCCCGAGCGCATGCGAGGGCACTAAATTAACACGAGTGCATTAATTAGTCGGTTTTATTCAGCCGATTTTTATTTTCAGCCAGTATCTTTTCGATCTAATGCATCATTTTATATTAAACTTAATGGGAGACATTAAACCTCTGTGGTAAATTTATATCTAAATAAAAAACAGTGCATTAATGAAAAACTGTGCAACCATGAGATTTCATACAACATTTCTGCACTGTTTTGGTTCTAACTTAGAACTTCTAAGCAAAAAATACGTCCTTTTTGATCGGTTTTGTAGTGATTAATGATAACATTACTATGTAGTTGAAAGAAAAGTTATTTTTCCATAAACTCATATTTGTTTATATTTTTGGCAAATAAATCGCGAATGCTTTTAGGTATGTACGCTATACATATACAGCGTATATAAGAAAAGTGTTGTCATATTTTCGGGTGTTTTACAGACAATCAAACTGAACAACTTTCGCCATCGTAATCGCGAAAAAAATATCAGCTGTCCTATACATTTCGGTCGAGTAGATATTGAAGTTTTGTATTGGACAGTTGATAATTTTCTCGCGATTACAATGTTGGTCCCTTGAAGAAAGTGGTTCCATTTAAGGCACACCCTTAAATATGACAACACTTTTCGCGACGTAGAATGATTTAGGAGATAAAAAATCTCTGGTTCACCATAGAGCCACTCGGTTGTTAGATATCTTATGGGAAATACGCAATGTGATGTTATGAGGTTTTATAATACCCGCTGTTAAAGATACGGTAATTTATACTTACTTCTTTCTGTCTACACTAAGTCGATAAAAAATTCAGTCCATAGTCCGGGGAAGTACTTCCATTGTACATATTTCTTCCGCTTCAGCGTTGCGTTATCTCGGTTGGAAGGGTATGGGCGCCCGTGTGATAACAGCCACATAAGATATTTCAGCTTTGTCTCTGGGATAGCAATTCATCCGGAATACCTCTGGTATAGTTTGCTTTAAACTTTATGGTGGCTCTGAAGTGCGCTACTCGCTGCGCAGTACCTCACTACTCACTCCCGCTGACTCATGAATTTGTTACTGCGCAGCGAGTCGCCTCATCTTCCTGGCTGTATTGCAAATGTCCAGTGTAGCGGCGGTGACTAAAAATAAAAACCATCCGGAATTATTCCCACAAAAAAAAAATGCAGCGTACAATTTTCAATCTACCATTTCAATCTAACGACGCTGTATTTCAATGTCTTATTGGGTGTTCTATTACGAATTGCTGTGTAGCAACCCAGGAGTCTGCATTTTTGGGCAATAGGTTCGCCGCCTACTTATTACTTAGAACTTAAACAAAACTGGCATAATGTTTGTGCACTATCACATCTGCCTATTCTTTCGTAGAAAATAAATATATAAATAATATAAGCGTGCGATGTTTGGTATTATTATTTCAATACTCAAAACTTTATTTGCATTCGACTTAGGTGGCAACTTAAAATTATGTGATCATCATTATGGACATAGCGGGCACAGCAAAATAGTATTTATTTTATTTATAAAGTGTATGGTGCTTCTCAAAACCGTTTTCACGGTTTGTCAGTGGGAACGGAGCATACAAAATTTTAGTAAAGTTTAATAGTGCGGATATTTCGCATGTAACATATATCCCAGTTATACAGGGAAACCTATAATTGGCCATAATATCTGTAACACGCATATTTTGTAAAATATTTTTATGTATCGCTGTTGGTTACCTAAATAAATAAATATGCGAAAATTGCAGAGTTATTTTTAAAACAAATAGCGTAGAGTCATCTTAACACCTCTCTCCCTTGAATTTGTATATATATGTATATATTATAGTAAATATATGTGTGTGTATATAACCTATTTATGTATTTGTGTACCTAGTTTTAATAGATTTTTTTTTATCATTGTTCCTCTCAACCAAAGCACCTGCCATCCAATCTCTTCACCACCCTTGGTTGACTGGTAGAGAATGCCTAAGGCATTAAGTCCGCCTTTGTACCTTTTTGTGCGAAAAATTGAAATAAATAAAAAACTATGTACTTAATTAGTGTTATTTGCTTAAATCTAAGATTATAATATTGTTAGGACGGAAGTGAAATCACAATTATATAGAAGAATTATTTGATATCCTAAAAACTAATTACATGAATTATAAAAAGAATTATCAACCATAGCAAAATTACAATCAGAGGAACAAAATCATCACTAATCAAATTAAAGAAATTAACAAGAGATTATTGAGATATCAGATTACACCTGCACGCAACGCTGTCAAAAACCATAGACCGCCAAACAAAGACCAGAGAGCCTGGCCTGCCGCCTGCTGTAGCCTCCTTGTAGTGACCGCGTCCCACGCGCTCTTGGGCCGGGTATTCGTATCCAACAATATATTATCTAATAGGAGCATTGGTAATTAAATTGCTTTCTTCGTGTATAGGTGCACAAGAAGACGTCAAGCAGTTCCTGTCGCTGCAGCAGAAAGGCATGGCTCACTTGTTGGACACCGCGCGAAAGGACCTGGCGGCACTCGGGACCATCGCTGAAGGCATGTCCCGACTCGTCAGGGCTTAAGTATACGTTTATGATATTTTGATACTCCTTAATCAATAGTTCATAATGATATTCCTTTTTTTTTAATTTATAATTTATTAAGTAAGTACTTCAATTCGACATTACCATGCATGTTTTTATTATTATAAATAAAATACTTGTATTGCAAAAATATTTCCAAAATGAAACTTTGTGATTTGACTTCTCTGTTTTCAGTAATAAAGAATTATTTTTTTCAAAGGATTATTTTCTAACTATTAATTTCTTTTCATTAATTGTGTGTGAGAATGTACTGAATAAAGTTGATTGCAAGTTATTTTGGTGTATAAATACTGTAATACCTAAATCAGACCTATCTCAACCAGTCACCAGATCTATCCGGTTGACAAAAATATTCCACAGTCGATCGCCTCATTGTGCTGATAGGAATCTATACGTTTTATCTCGTTGTATTTTGAACGAATGAGTTTTATTTTGTCATCTGATAAGGAAGTAATCCGCTTGTATGTCTCGTCACGTATGTACAATGTTTGCACTTTGATAAAGATGTGCTGAATACGATGAACAATACCAAACAGGTGCTAATATTTATCATAGACTTCGCACCTTTGCACAACAGCGAGTTGTCTATGGAAATGAATGAAAATCAAAAAGTAGTTATGAATAAGTTTAATAAAAATAAATTAACTCTTAGTACTTAAATCTAAAGGTAAGTCTGTGCGTCTGACTAGTTCTTCAATAGAAGTGTATTCACGTCGCTTTGAGCAAATAAGGTTCAAAGGCATGTCTTCTTCCATTTGCCTGTATATCTGGGGACTGTCCTCTACTTTTTTGAGTGAAACCTCTTCCAATCCAGGTTGGTCCTCATATGTGAACACTTTGTCACTAATACTTGATCCCAGTGTTGGGTAACTAAGGGTACTGGAGTAATAGTTTCTGTACGCATGCTCATACATCTGCGTATATTCCATGTAAGACATTTCACTTGTTGGAATTCTTACTGGGTAAATAGGTTCAAGCGGCCTGATATAGGTGACTTGATCCATAGGAGCGTACGACACTGTTGTGGGGACGGAGTCTGACAGCATGGGCGCGTATGTGTATGTCGGTAGCGTCGGTGATAGAGAGCTGACGGGTGGGTTGCACACTCTGCTAGGGTGTATCGGTGATGTGGGCTCTATCACAGTGTACGAAGAGCTATTTTCCTTTGAAGGTGAGAACGTGTCGGGGCTGTATACTTCGTCTGATGATTCTCGCCTAGTAACTTGTTCTGTGATAAAATGTTTGTAGGTTTTGACGTGTTTTCTCAAACTGGACGGATCTGTGTAGCGCTTGTTGCAGCCGGGGACTTTGCAGCAGTAGGGTTTCTCGACTGCATGTGTGCGTGTGTGCTTGAATCGGTCGCTTGAGTTTGAATACGCTTTGCCGCAGCCCTGGAGAAGAAAAAAAGACATAAATTAAAACTTACTGTTAACAGATTACCTTTGATTTTGTTTGTCCGGTTTAGTTATTTTTAGTTTTCGTAAAATTTGAAGTGAACAAAATATTTACCTCATAAGGACAAACGTAAGGTTTCTCTCCAGAATGTGATCTGAGATGAATTTTCAAGTTTTCAGCTCTGGAGAAACTTTTGTTGCACTGGTTGCAGGTATGTGGACGTTCGTTTGTGTGTGTTCGTACGTGGACCAGCATTTTGTACCTGTAGACAAAAAAAAAATAAGCGAAAATGCTACGAAACCATAATACTTAATCATAAAATTAAAAAAAAGCAAGTGTATTTTCTTGTTTTATAAATTCAGAAACTAACCGTGCATTAAAGCCTCTTTGTGGCCTCGTGCATCCTTTCCATCCGCAGTAGAAGAGTCCATCTCTATGTGAAAGCGCATGTGCGCGGGCGACGTGCGCGGACAGGCGCGCCACGCTTGGGAAGTGCGCGCCGCAGCCGCGCCACATGCACACACCCTCGGCGTTATCAACTGTGTCAGAAGAATTCCTCTCAGGGGACGAACCACCGGACGAATCTTCATCTTCCAACTGTAAAAAAAAAATATTATAAAAAAATTGATTTTTAATGAAAATTAATTGTTTGGTTGTCAAAACATGTTTTTTTTAACGTCTGTTGAATATTTGCAACTAAAAAATATCGCACCTGTGGTGGAAGAGGCGGCAAAGCTACAGGTCTCGCAAAATAGGGAGCGAACCTCTCGGCAGGCATCCACCGTGGCACCCTGCATCCATCCCGAGGTAAATCCGACCTCCAAGCCGGAAACACTAACATCGTAAACACTTGTTCACTAAGAAACTTCTAACAAATAAAAATTAGTTGTGGTCACCGCGCGGTCGCTACGGACAATGATGGCGGGCGCCCGCGTCGCCTACTTATAAAACGTCTGCGAGTGACAACGCGCTGATAAGAGGACGAGTCCCCCGCGAACATGATGCGTTCATACATTTTTAGAAATTTTCCCTTCAGACTGAGCAGCTGACGTGTTTTTTCATTTGAATGAAAACTAAAGATTTTTTGAAAAAATTTTGGTCCCGAATGTCGGTTGCAATAAGGGTTACTTTGCCTTGAGCGGGTTGTATCATTAAACTCACGTAGAGACTTGTGTATGTGGGAGCGTTATCAGAAGCCGCCTGCCGCGGCTGCTGTCCAGTTATTACCGGTTCGATAGGCCGCGGTTCAATAGGTGACTGATATCGCAGTGTCGGTGCGAAGCGACCTCTTACTAGTTCTTATTGACGATCTCATTACTAATCGCCTTCAGGACAGTAGTTTCAAGAACAAAACGTTTATGTGTCGTGGTGGCTACCATGTAAGTATTTATAGACTGAACTCAGATCTCGGAAATATAGAAGAATTAGATAGTGAAAAACATCTTACTATCATATGAATTCGTACAAAAATATCTAAATATAATAAATTATGAAATATCTAATAGAACACTTTATTGAAGAGCGGTCTAAAGTGGATCTAGTCTTAAGTATAGGTACCTATATACGGGAAATGACGTAGCTCTGCAGGTGTTAGGTATTATTTATGCAATCTACCAGCAAAGTTGTTACCTAATACATACCTAAAAATAAGTCGCGATAGATACCCGTTAAAAGTTTGAGACAAACCTTTATCTTTGTACGTATTAATCAATTAGTAGGCATATTTCTTCAGAATCTTCGACCGTGATTCCAGCGTGCTCTAACAAGAGCCACGTATTTGGTTTGAAGATAACACCTATCCATCTTGTCGCAAGAACACTTCATGATCAAGAAGTTCCGGGGTAAATTCCCTGTTCGGGTAGGTAACGTAATTTTCACTTGAGTTAATCTAGGGTGACATTCTTCACGGCTCCCTGTCGTTTCGGGTGACGCAGGTGCTCTCGGGGCACGGTTGCTTCGGGAAGTACCTGTGTCGCATAAACAGGGAGCCGGACGCCCGGTGTCACCACTGCGTCGACTGCCGGGAGGACACGGCGTGGCATACGTTGGCAGAGTGTGCCGCTTGGGAGGAGCCGCGCCGTGCCCTCATCTCAGAAGTAGGCAGTGACCTCTCGCTGCCGGCCGTGGTCGAGTCCATGGTCGACAGCGAGGAGTCCTGGGACGCGGTGGTTTCCTTCTGTGAAACAGTCGTCTCGCAGAAGGAGGCTGCGGAAAGGGAGAGGGAGATCTCGTCCACTCACCCTGCCCGCAGCAGGCGCACCGGGCGTCGGCGGAGGGCGGACAACGCCCTCTTCCGGCCCCCCTAAACGGGTCCAGGGGCGATGGACTCGGGGACGTCCGTCGCCCCCCACACATCAGGACCCGAGGTGGCGGCGCGATGTGTTCCACGCGCGCCCCTCTTAGACGTCGCGGGGGGAGTCAAACACCTCACTCCCCCCCCCGACCAGACGGGGCCCGCTGCGGCGGGCCGGCACCAGCCGGGGGTTGCGGAAGGATCGTACGTTCCCGCGACCCCCGGCGTAGGTGTGAGATGGAACACCCGGGGTGGTTTTTAGTCAGTAAGAGTCTGACAGACCCCGCCGCCCGCCCCAGGGCGGCGGACATCCATGAGGATTTTCCACCCCGGTTCAAAAAAAAAAAAAAAAAGGGTGACATTCTTGGTAACAATCAACTTGACCACGGTCAGACCGTAGCCGTATTAACGATACATATTATTCATTTGTGAAATTAACATCGATTAGGTATCAGCGCAGATTTTAGCGACAAGGCGTGTCAAAGGCATTTTTAAGTTATCGATGTTGCAGTCGAAATTGCGTCGTAAAAACGAACTTCACACCTGAAAGTTAATATCACAGATAATACCTCCATTTCTGATCCAAATCCGCCAGACAGATATATCAGCTGTCTGATAAAGATATAATATCAGCTAGATCATCGGAAAATTCGAGGTGCGTTGTAACTTTCGTGCCTACACGTGGCTGGACAGTGATGAGGATGGCTCATAGAGCCGGTTGCATCGTGGTAGGCTTATCTAATCACGTGTCTGGGTAACCGGATTACTGATTAACCTTTTGACCGCCCCAGTCATGTATAGATGACAAACCAAAATGTGCCCAGCACGCCCCGGTTCGACTACATGACAGACTGACGCCGATGGCACGTTTTTGATTTTTTGACGTGTGGCGGTCAAAAGGTTAAGCATCTACCTACCAACTGACACGTCTAAGTGTTTGGTCAGACTGGCAGCGTGGGCGCGGCGCTACATACTCAAACATAAGAAGTTAATCTTCATTTGAGTGTCCGTAGTGGGCAAGCGGGCGCGGTGAGCGGCGCGGGCTGCTCGGCGCGGGGAGTGCGCGGGCAACTCACGCCATAGCTAGTTCATAGATACAAGTGGCCGCAATGGGTGCGCGGGCGGCCCGCGCGGGGACTGGGGTTCTCAAACTAGTTCGAGCTTCTTTCTAGTAAAAATAAGTCTTCTTCATCAATGTTATATTTTGACAAACACTGGACACGATAACACGCAGAATGCAGCCGCACTCGACTGCAGACAGGCAGATCGCGCGCGTTCCCGCATCCGCGCCACTCCCCGCCCCGCGCTGCCAGTCTGGCCAAGCACTAACACTACACCAGTCGCCGCTTAGATGAGGTGAAGATAGATTACAATTTTCCATGTAGTTTCCTGTTTCGTTTTATTAGGAAAAGCTTTAACTACTTTAAAGCGTTTAACTACTTGTATGATTTGTATGGATAAAGATAATGTTAATGAGACAGCGGTTACAATTCAAATGTTGATTTCAAGGCTCTTATAGTATAGTCCTCCAGACCGTATTTCGACCATGGCGGCGGAGACTAGCCTTCGGCACGGGAGATATTATAGTGCACAAGTGTATGCGCAGACACAGGTGCACTCGCTCTTCCCTAACTCTCATAGGCAATCTGAGACGACCGGAGAGAGATCAGGCGCAGGACTAACGGCTTAACGTGATTTCCGAGCCACGGGGGTATCACACCGCCAATTTCCAAAGTCCGGGCCGTCACTAAGATTTCGTAATGGAAAAACCCAATAGGAAACACGGGAATCAAACCCAGGAGCCCACGCTCAGAAGTCGCCTACGAGACCAACGGGGCAGTCACAATACATGTACCTATGTCAATACATGTTTGTGTGTTTTATAAACTATTGTACATGTTTTTGACACCCTATAGAGGCAATACTTCCAAGTTTTGTACTACCGCGCATTGTGGCTACGTCTCTGCCAAACATGTGGAAGGATGAAGGTGTGATACCAAAAATTATACTTGGCATTTTCAATTTCCTGAAACTTTCTGGCAGCATATTTTGTTGTGCAACATTAGCTAACGTGACAAAGCACCTAATTCTCCATTGGCACCGCACCGTGAGCAAATACTCTGCAAAAATGTGCGTCATTGAATACTTGTTCAAACGAGTGATAATGTTATCAGTATGGGCTTGTGTGCGTGTGCTCAATAAGTGTGTACGCGTCCGTGACAGGCGCTTGTGAGCGCGCTCGGCCCCCTGCGGCCGACGCGCGGCGCGTGCGCCGGTTATGGCCGGTTCGCTTATCACCACTGTCGTCTTCAACGCTCAGTCTCAGTGCTAAAGTTTATGTAGGACTTAATAAAAAGTATACCTACCATGTGCGACGATATACCGCCGTGTGCAATGATTAGTAGCTTCATTAAATTATTATGGACGATTTATGTATTTTGGGAAAAATAAGTAATTTTATTTTATTGAGGGCAGATTGTATTTTTTATTATCAGCGTCAAATATTTAGGTGGTCGTATTATGTTCACTTTATTTGTGATATAAAGATGACACACAATAACGAGGTCATTATTATTTGGAATATTTGGTAGTCATAATCGATAACATTTATTTTAAGACACTGCAAACATGTCCATATTTTTCCTCAGTTTTTGCATAAACTGTTAGATATTTAATATTGGGCAATCTGTAATTATGTGAGTTAAACACAAAGTTATAAGTTATAATTCGAAGAAACTGCAAGCGTAGTTACTGAGCAATACAGATAATGGACATGCTTTGTCTACCAAGGTAAGCCTTCCCTCCCTCTGTATCTCAAGAAACGTTTCGTTTCTTTGCGACTCCCATAGAACATTTTTAAGGTCATCAGATAACTTGAAGCTTAAGATTTCATTGTATTCCAGAACATGGCCAGGATGCAATTAAGTTTTTCTGCTGTAACTTAAAGATTGCAATAGTTTGCCTTATGCTGCTCCACAGTACGATGCGTTGGTTTTATCAAGAGTCCCGAACACTTTCATAATAACGCTATTGGACATTTTTTCTGGCACAGTTTCCCGAAACTAACAGGACCAGTTTGATGAATCCCTAGTCCCAACAAGCAGAAAAGAAAAGCTGGGCACTCTTAAGAGATAAAAGTAGGTCATGCATTAGTGCTTCTATAGATGCCATGAAAGCTTTGAAGCTTTCTCTCTCTCAAGCAACCCTCTGCGCTGCCATCGACGACGATGCCGTGGAACGTGGAACTGGCGAAGTTTTGTGCCAGCAAAGTTATATTCACTGTCGAGCCATCGACAGGACAAAAAGAGGACCTATTACTTTTAGTGCACATGTGTTCTGTAGCGTTGTTGTTTGTACTGATAGACCAAGTCTCAATCAGGTTGAAGTCTTTATACAAGTGCTGAAAAAACGATCACTTGGTAGGTATTTGGATTATGGGCAAACATGATTCCATTATGCCTTATTAACATTGTAGCAAGAATATAGCAATAATAATATGTTGGTTCACGTATCGTCAAAGTAGACGTGTTTACTTCTCCGTATCGCAAAGTCCGCCGGGGGCAGGCGGACGGGCCGCCGCGGCCGGTTTGCGCCGGTTTCCCCTTATCACACCCGCCACGTTCAGCTTAATGTATTTCATCATCATGCCAATGTAAGTAAACAGCTACCTAATAAGTAAAAATACATGCTTATAATCTTCAGATGTATGAAAATGAATGGTTCAAAAACAAAAGTAACGGCAATCATAAATTTATAAAGGGAAATCGTTTGACAGTTTACTTTTATAGGGCCAACCGGTGGTGGTCTCTTAAAGATTAAAACTGTTGTTGTAAGAAGTGGTGGTAGACTTATTGTTTCCTATTGATTGCTTGTTGTTACTCCGGCTGTAAGTAACACCTATCAGTCCTATCACCTCATTATTTTTGTTCCATAGAAAGCCAATCAATTGAACCCTCACGACCAAATAAATGGCAATAAATTACTAGTTAATATTATTTTCATCCCCCCATCTCGGAAAGAGTATTTTTGCTCTTCGATATCTGAGTGCAAAAGCTGTTTTTATCCGCTAGAGGATAAAGTAAATTGAATTTAGAACATCGTGTGCACTAAGTTTGTGAATTCAAAACATCATTAAACCTATTTACTTCTACCTCCATGGTGCCGAATTTATCATAAAACTTTTTTTTAATGTTTTAAAAACTCAGACTCGGAACCTTCTTGGTGTACTTTTTTTTAATTTGCTTTGCGCGCACAATTTTCTTTTCACGTCATATTGTTAAAAACCTTAGGTTCAAAATAAAAACAAGAAACTTGTAAACAAGTGAAAAATCTAAAATGAGTGAATCTAGCGACGACGAAGTTTATTTGACGCCAACAGAATTGACTGAAACTGTAAAAAATGCGCAAATGAGCTTTCTCCCTCAACAATCACGCGAGAAGTATTTGAAACAGTACCTACGATATGTTTAACACGTGGCGACTAGCTAAAGGAGCCAAAACTTTATCAGAAAACGTTTTGCTGGCATATTTTATTGAATTATCCGAGACCAAGAAATCAAGCACTCTATGGAGTACGTATTCAATACTAAAAGCAACAATAAAGATGAAAATGTTTTTTTTTTTGCATTTACTCATTTCCTCGCTTAGGTGGGATGAAAAGTTACGTGTTGCACTCGAGTGCAAAGATTTTTCACCTCGTGCTCTTTTGATTCCCTCGCTAACGCTCAGGATTCTAATTTTTGAATCACTCGCTGCGCTCGTGATTCAATTTTAGAATCCTTCGCTTGCTCGGTCATCAAAATTGAGCACGCGGTTAAAAAGCAACTTTGCACTCTTGTATAACAAATAACTATTAGTAATATTTCTTAATTTAGTATTCAATCAAAGTCATCGTGATGGTGCGAACATTTTGTTACTTATCTGCGTCAAAGAGTTGTATGAAAAAGGCCAAAATATAAATTCTTCACGTTTTGGATGAATGACTAACAAAAGTAATTTACAAGGCAGATGTGAGTGGAAATGCCGGGTGTAGGTATAATAGGGTCACTACTAGGGCGAGGACGCCCTATTATTGGTGATGTTCTTCAGAACGGTCAGGTGCGTAGTACCTACCTACTCGCAACCGGCGTGCGTGTATGAACGTAAACGAAGCAAAAGACTATGTAAGGATCGTAGCAGGTGGCGTTCCGTAGTTACTGGCTTGGGTGGTCCATGGGAACGTGAGTTTGTATACATACATAAACCACCTTTACCTACAATGTTAAATAATTAATCAGCCTATAATGTTCCACTGCTGAGACACAGGCCTCCTCTCTGTGAGGGTAGTGGGCCGTAATCTAACACGTGAGGCCAGTTCGGGTTGGTAGATATCACGTCTTTCGAATTTTTGGTTCAGCACATGCCGGTTTCCTCACGATGTTTTCCTCCACCTTTTTGAGAGCAGTGTTGATGAAATAATTTACACAAAGTAAAGTGCCTGCTTGGGTTCGAACTCACGACCTACAACTTTTAAGTCGCGGCCGATACCAATGGGCCACCACTGCTTACATAAACTACACTTGCGTGCAAATAAATTGGTCCAACTTGTGCTCTCTATTTGATAGACGATTAATGAATATTTTAAATTATTTTGTGTGAGGTAAGATAAAGTTTATTTATAGATACATACCCCAAACATTGATAAAAGTAATATTTTTGACAAGATCGACTCAATTCTTCACATCGCGTCATCACTCACTTTTGCTCGGAAAAACAGCGTGATTATTTTTGTCAGTGAAGTTGACAATAACTTAATTTTGTTTATTTCTATCTGAGACACTGAGATCCAAGACGAGCCAAGCGAAGCGCAAGGGCACTACCTACCTTTTCTCGAAGTGTTTCGTTTTTTTGAACCCTCATAGAATTAGTTTCTGATGTTCCAGATAGTTCATATTGTCAGGATATGATGTCAATAATAGACTAATTAAACATACAAAGTCTCAATTGAATAGCTCTAATACTTTAGATTTTATTGATATCTAAAATATACCGATTTCGTCACTGCTACACTGACACACTGATGATCATCAAAATGTTTGGCTACTTCCTGAAGTGCCAGAAAGCTGAAATTTGCTATGTAATCTAAGTTTAGTATACAATTAACAAAAAAAAATCATAATCTTATAACTTTCGCCCCCAATCCCCTAAAATGGGGGGGGGGGGGTGGAAGTTTGTATGAGACTTCAAAATGTTAGGGTACTTCCTGAAGTGCTAGAAAACCGAAATTTTTCTCTTGTAGGCAGGCTTATGGAGCACTCTCTAGAGTGACCAATTTACAAGGTGTTCACCTTATAAATATAGACTTTAATTGCTAGTATTAAAGCAAAACAGTCAGCTATAGTTGAATATAATCGCTTAAGAGCGAAATATCGCCCTGATTTATCGCTTATGGTAATCAGTAAACCATCAAAGAAAAAAGGCAAAGACTGAGAATGGGCTATGAAAACCGGCACTGCTGATGTGCAAGAAATACACCCCAAAAAAAGAAGAAAAAAATAAACACTAAAAGACTGCCTAGCAACTTACAAAAAGAACTGAAATCCCACCAAAAACATTTCATGTAAAATGTTGCCAAGACGACCACATAAGGTTTGCCATGTGAAAAAGATATCAGATCTCATGTAGAGCCAAACTTCTGAATCTACACGGCCTAACTCTACCGACCCTAACTTCACAAATTTACATATCAGTAAAAATGTATATGGTTTGGCTGTTTCGTTATTTACTTCAGAAACTAAATATTCGCATCACCTCCACGACGGTAGCGAAACGGCGAAGCCATACATTTTTACTGATATGTAGAATTTGCGGTGGGAGGCGGTCGCAAACCAGGCGGGCGTTAGCCCTACCACCGTAAGAGAAGAATTGGCCAGCCAAATAAGGTCTTGGGTATGGATGGAGGATGCGCCGAGCGCTCGGTTCAGTTGAGTAACTGGATGGCGGAACAAACTGCGCTACACGAGGAGGCTTCTTCATGGATCCCAAAAATCTCTCTCTACGCTCTTCATTCGACCCATATACTTCTATTAGATAAGTTTGTAAGTTCGCGATTTTCTCAAAAAACATTAAACAGTTTTGATAACTCTGTCTTCGACGTAATGTAAAAAATAACGCATTTAGAAAGATTTTAGTAAGTAGGAACTACAAAATATTATTTAATAAGGTTCTTGTTAATAAAACTTAATGAATTCTCTTGTTTCAAATCGAAGAGCGCGGGGTGGGGCAATTTTTTGCACGCAAGTGTATGTGTATGTATATTTTGGTAATTGATTGGTGTCCAAGATTCTATGTTTCCAGATTTAGCAATCTGGAAACGTAATTCAGTCAAATCCGTATGTGTCGTCCTAACTAAAATAAAAGGTCACACACACTTGCACATCCTTACATACCAAATATGTTTATTTTTAAGAAATTAATACCTACCTAGGTCACATTAGGTATGGTTGCAAATACGTGTGAAATACCTACATTCCTAGCAAAAACAAACTCACTTCACTTAAGTAGGTATTTACGGGCGCCAAGAATTGGCCATTTATTTTTTTTTCAATTTTGATATACCCAGTGTCACTCTCACAATTAAGACGAATCTAACGGCACCTCTCAAGCTGCAATCAATCAAGCCGTTTAGGCTACAGAGCGTGACAAAGAAATATACATATATACACTCGAAAAACATAACCCTCCTGACGCAGTCGCGTAAAAAGAAAAGTGATTATTATTACAAGAAAAACTTGTTAGTGATTATTGCGCTGGCGCAGCATTCGCCAGACGTTTCCATGAGTGTCAGTGTTTTTCCACGTTCACATGCGGCAGGTGGATTATTTCATAGATATGAGCCAGACACCAATCTCGGTAGTCTAATAGTTGACGGCGGGCGATAACATCGATACCAGATAAGAAATGCCTAATCCTCCAGTCCTCGATGGCATCATCATGTTGCAGTGTATGCATGCTGTCTAAGCGTGATTTCTTAATTATAGCACGCGTTTGAAACATTCATTATGTACTTACGCGAAGATTCTTACCTTTCAAAATACCAATTTGTACCTAAATCTTTGTTATCGAAGATCTAAATATTTTTTTCTTTTTTGCCTGATTTTTAACATGTACCTACTTAGTTTCTTTTTTATTTATATAGAATAAGAAATTATCTATGGGCAGACCAAAGAAACGATGAATGGACTGTGTGAATGTGTGATGATATGGTTAGAAAGAGGATGACTACCGAGATGACGACTAATAGAGAAGTCAATAAATAAGTCATCATCTGCCTAGCCTTTTCCCAACTATGTTGAGGTCGGCTTCCAGTCTAATCGGATGCAAGTGAATAGGTACCAGCCGGTCGATTCTGTAAAAATCTCACCGTGAAGACTTAGGTTAAGTGAGTTTGTTTTTGCTAGCAATTGACAGCTCACTCCACGCTCATTTCACCTATGCTTTCACGGTGAGATTTTTACAGAATAGCACCGCTGTATTTTACATGGAGCGACTGCCTATCGGACCTCCACAACCCAGTTACTGGGTAATACCTAGTGTTGCCCAAATGCAAGACCAAGACAAGACCTTAGCCAGTCTTGGTCTTGGTCTTGCGTCAATACACCTGGTCTTGGTCTTGGTCTTGGTATTGCGCTCTCAGTCTTGGTCTTGGTCTTGGTCTTGCAGCAAGAGTCTCGCAAGTCTTGCGAGACTCTACTACTTAGACTAGACTACATTCAAATACCTATTAGCCTATTGCTCAGGGTGGCAGGGACATCGACGCGCAACCGCTTACCATGGATTCAGTAGGTACAGATGCCAGCACATCAACCTACTACAATCTGTCAAATTTCTTTAATAGATTTTCAACTTTATCGCTAAAGCATAAGGTTCAAAATTGATTGGGAAAATTTGACAGTTTCGGGTAGCTTGATGTGCTGGCGTCTGTACATGATTCTGGACCCCCCTGCGTTGAAATTTTTCGTCGGCTTTTTCTTAATTTTTACGTTTTTTTTCTGCAATTTTTTTACTGTAAACTGTATAAAATCATTATTTCTATCTGACCCAATGAGATTTTTGATTAAAAAATAGTAAATTCACTTGTTTCACTTAAAACAGCAATGTAAATAAAACTCGAAAGGGCTACCTGATCAGCTGTATCGCTAAAGTTCATTTGCGAGGTCAACACTGTCTTCGTACCTACGCTATTCGCTTTCAAATGCCGCCACAAAGGGACCGCAGCGCCAAGCGGTCTCCTCGTATTATTAACGCACTTGAAAATAAACTTTAAAATTATTACAATAAAGTGCATAAATGCTTGAACCTGACAAAAAATGCGGAAGATTGCGGGAATCTCCACGCGGCGTCGAGTCGGCCATGAATCCCAATGAATCTAACAGACGCGTCACATGAGGCATTTTAATCATCTACATAATTGAATGACCCATTTACTAAAGGTAGGTAAAGTACTAGGGGATAATTATTTTTCTAAAGCTTCATCGATTTAAGGGGGAAGCGCTAAGGTAGCCCGCGAAATTAAAATTTTCTTACGTTTTTTTCAATTTGCTGGTCAGTGAATTTCGCGGGCTACCTAATACCGCTTTCGCCTTAAGTAAAGAAGATTAAAAAAAAACGTGCAGAAGTGTTAGTCACGTAATTTTTCGATATTTTTTTATTATCAACAATAATTTTAGTTTTGAATGCAATTCAACAATGTAATTTACTATTTCATAAAAAAAATACATCCATTTTCGCGTAATCGGGATTGAAACCAAATACCTACTATAACGCCCAAATCTCAGTTTGACTTAACTGCGAGACGCAAGAGTCTTGCAGGCTTAGTCTTGTTCTTGCATAAGTCTTGCAGGGTTCAGTCTTGGTCTTGGTCTTGCTAAAATAAGTCGGTCTTGGTCTTGGTCTTGGTCTTGCAAAAATGCAAGAACAAGACCAAGACTGCAAGACCAAGACCGATTTTGGGCAACACTAGTAATACCCTTTGGTAAAACTGGTTGTCAGACTTTCGGGCTTCTGACTACCCGTAACGAATGTCAAAGATCCACAAATGACAGCCGGAAACGTGCGCTGCGCATGCGCGTGCGTGCGCTGCGAGCGTGCGTCCGTGCGGGTGCGTGCGCTGAACGTGTTTTCCGAGGCATGGCACGGACTAACAGAGAAGTAGGTATCGCGTAGCCACGGAACGGAACAGATAATAAGGGCGTAGCTATCGGAGGGCTAGGCGGTGCCGTGCACCGGGGCCCCCAAGCTCAAGGGGCCCCTCGGCCCCTGACCAGCAAGCCTCAAACTGACCTAGCAAAAAATATCTTCCACCTTCAGAACATAAATATTATATAATAAATTATTTCTGTTGTGTTGTGTAAGTTCATGTGTTTAGCCACTTCAATCAATCGGCTGTTATGCGACCGATTTATGAATACTAGCTTACTGTAGGTAGGTACTGAAATGTTAGTAATGAACAGCACTCCTTTTTTTGACAAAATTCCATATCCTTGATATCTTCTAAAAAATATTGTTACGGTACTTCTACACCCTAAACCATTTACATATACGTAAGTATTTATGTTTTTTACTTGATAAAATAAAACCTAACCAGTTTAGATAGAGCCCCTACTTTTTCGCACCGGGTCACGAAGCTACGCCACTGAATAGAATACTCTTTTTTATATACACCATATAAATTATAGACATAAATATAGAAAAAAAGAAAAGTCCTAAAAAAAGAGAAAAAAAGAGAATGAGAAAGAAAAAGAAAAAAATGAAAGAGTTTCCTTGATAGGTCAACATTATGATTATAATTATTATATGTACCTACCTACCTACCTATGTTTATATGCCGTTTTATTGCAAGTATTAATTAACTTTTATTTTTAAATTTTGTTTTTCCTTAAGGATCTTGTGGTCTGCAATAAAGATTATTATTGTTATACGTAAATTGGAAATTCTCATGAATAATATAGCCTTGAGCCCAACACCTACGGAAAGTGTTACTCTTACAACAAGAATAAAAGTTTGGTGACGCATTAGAATGAATGGCTTAATTTTCTAAGGCAATGGAGTCTTATTATAAAGAAAAATATTAAATTGTTAAATTAGAGATTAAATAGTAGAGAGAGAATATTTTGATTACGACCGCAATGGTTGAGTCGAAAATAAAACTGAAGCAGTCGCCGCGTCGCCGCTAGAATTGATGCACATTTGAGACCCTGATACAATATACGTATAACGTACTGTGATCTCCAGAACTAAATAAATAAATAAAGTCCTCCAGACCGTATTTCGGCCACGGCGGCCCCGACCAATCTCAACAGAGACTAGCCTTCGGCGCGGGAGATATTATAGTGCACACTGCACAAGTGTGCGCGCAGACACAGGTCCAATCCCTCTTCCCTCACTCTCATAGTCCGATGGGACGGCAATCCGACACGACCGGAGAGAGATCAGGCGCATGATCAACGGCTTAACGTGCTTTCCGAGGCACTGGGGTATCACACCGCCAACTTTTAAACTCCGGGCTGTTATTAATAAATTCCTACCATCAGAAAGAAAACCACCAGAAGAGTTTTCTCCAGAAATAAGTACCTATTGCATAGCATTCCATTGTTTCTCGCCTTGATAGGATTTTAGACCTGTCTGCTTTACAAATGAAACTCGAAATCATACTATTATGAAATAGGTTTAGAAGTACTCAAAGTTGCTATTTTTATTTCACGAGAAAAACGTTTTGTTTTTTGCGTAGATAGCTTTAAGGTATTTAATATTTTTATGCTCATGACGTGACTGTAGGTACCAATACCTACATACATAGGTACGTGGGTAATGTAGATATAAATATCGTATATAGGTACTTTTTTAATAATAATAATAATAATTTATTTCCAAAAACTTAGTACTACTTTACAATGGCTATGTGGCAACAATTTCAATTAAGGTAAAGAGATTAGCATCTGTAGCCGAACTAGGCATAGCCTGTATTTCGGCTATCAGCACCATTCCCCTCGAATATTATAAAACAAGAATAGGTGCCAACAAATACTGAACTGAAACAAGATGGAATGATATGAGCGGGCTCAATAGGGACTTTACAATAAAAGAAGTAAGTAGATTGTAAGACAATGCGCCGCCGCCGACAGATATGATATCTAAAATTTTAATATCTATATGTAAAACAAAGGTATCAAGTGAACTTTGAACAAAGTCTAAGTCAAAGTCAAATCATTTATTTCAAATAGGCACATTCAAGGCACTTTTGGACGTCAAAAATTACAGTGAAATAGAATTGATTCTAGTCGCCCCTTCCAAAAGGTAGTGTTCGTATAGAGAAGAATGGGCAAGAAACTCCACCGTTACTCTTTTAAAATGTTTTACAAGGTTTTGTATACATAAAATATGTGAAGAATAGAATAAAATTAGTCTACCACAAAAGGTAAAAAGAATTAAAATGAAGCAATGACAGGTAAATCAATTATGTGATAGGTACATGCGGTGCTCACATATTTACAAATATTGTAAAAGTAGATGATTAACCTAGAATTTTAACAAGTGTGTGAGTTACTGTAGTCACAGATTGTAAAAAACTATGTCATAAAAATTTTAAAAATATAAATAAAATTAGCAACCAGTTTGATTTTGTCTAGACTCTAGATTGTCCTATGTGTACTTTTAATATGAGTTTAAAATTTTCATACCACACTTCCCTCTGTTACCGTAACACCAAAGTTCACATGTGGTAAGGTAATTAATAACTACCTCATAAATCCAATGAGTGATTCTATCAATTTTACCGTACAATAACGATTACATCAAATGTTGCAATACCTATTATTTAATTGATTGGATTTGAAGCGCCCAGTCAGACAAAAGGGTGTCCCGTGTCCTACCACATTAAAGGCGTTTTTAGTGTCGGGCGGATTTTTATAGTGTCACACACGGGATTAGTCCGCAAGGCACCCTCACCTCAAAGAGGACATTTAAAAGGAAAATAAACAAAAAAGAACCAGCAGATACTACGTATAGGTAAAATGGTTATTTCCGAATCAAGTAAAATAAAAGTTAGGTATACGATAATATATGGACTCACCATTATTTTGTCCTGGCTTGTTATTAAATCTGCTTATCGATGTCTCATCAGCGGCTGCACCAGTGGCCAACGTCAACCATTATGATTTTTCCCGCCAAAACATCATGGCGACTTCGACCACACGCGAACTTCACCAAAATAAAAACTCGAAAATAGCCGCCTCGATTATGCCGCGGCGAAATTAAAATAGTCATACGTAATGTGACGTACGACGTGTTTTCCCCCCCAACTGAGTTTTCTTTGGGGTGTGATGTTTTTTTTTCACTTTTAGAACTGAATACGTAGGTAACTTTTTCAGGTGGCCTGGCGGCTGGCATATCTACTTAGATGGAACAGGTAGAGAAAGAGCGGGTTTTTATTAATCAAATTCATTGTCAGAGTTAGTAAAATGTATTCTTCTTTAATACATTTAAAGTATCTACATACATACATTTATTAAAGAAAAGGCAACTTTTGGGTCCACAGTAGGTGTTAGTACCTAGTATACTTTAACCCTTCGTATGAACGTGGATCCACGCGAGACAATTATTAATTTTGACGTGACAACGTCTAATAAATCGATGAAGCTGGTTGCACTCACGAAAAAACATGACTCATGTAGCGTTACCTCGCGGCCTTGCTCTGTAGCGTTCCATGGCGGCTTGAAGTGCAAGCGAATATTAACAAATGCAATGCAACTATTCCATCAGTATTTTCTTATGACGTTGTCACGTTCAACTATCGTCAGTAAACCGACTTTACAGACAACCGATTTTTTTAATTGTTTCTGTAATTACGGCATTCAACCGGTTTTTGTTAATATTATTTTCATTACACTTTAAAGGCAACTTTCTTATTTGTTATACCTTCAAGTACAGCTAGAGCTTTGATTATTTAGTTGGAGACAAAAAATACCTTGTAAAGGGACCTCCAGGGACTTCGTCCTCGTTGTTTCACCTGCACGCACCGATCAATTGAAAATATTTCTTAAAATATATGTGTAGTACATAATAATATTTTGTCTGGCTTGGAAAGAACCGTTGCCTTCATCTGCGTAACTGTTATGCTCCAAAATTAGCTGTGAATGAAAAAAAGTGAGCCGTCACGGGACGCCTGGCAGATGTGAAACATTGCGCATGGCGACGCGTCGCCACACAGTACACAAGACTGTGACTGTATATACATATACACCATCATATAGCGTGGCGACGCGTCGCCACGGCATGCGTCGCCACGCCAGAAATTTGTTTTACGTGCGGCTATAGATGTTTCACATCAAAAGTATTTGACAGAAATATACAGAAAAAACCCACCGACATAATAAAACAACTCAGACGCACCATGTAAAGAACACCTAGCAACATTCTGGTCTAGCATATGGGAAGAACAAACACAACACAATGATAAAGTAACCTGGATTAAAAAAGAAGAAACAAAATGATAGCATAGATTGTTCACCTAGTTTCACCTGAAATAATTTTAAGAATAATTTCATTGTTTGTTTTGATAGTTCGTTTTAAAAAAAAACATATAATAATACTGCTGTACGTTTTTTGTGCTAAAGCACTGAAGATACGTAGCCGTGTGGCGAGCAAGTATTGTAGCGCTGTAGCAAAGTCCGTAGCGCTGTGGATCCGTAACCGCGTAGCAAGTGTTGTAGCGCTGTAGCAAGGTCCGTAGCGCTGTAGATCCGTAACCGCGTAGCAAATGTTGTAGCGCTGTATCAAGGTCCGTAGCGCTGTAGATCCGTAACCGCGTAGCAAGTGTTGTAGCGCTGTATCAAGGGCCGTAGCGCTGTAGATTCTTAATCGCGTAGCAATGGCTGTAGCGTTGTAGAACGGTAACCGTGTAGCAAAGGTTTCTTCTAAACTGTTTAACAAATACTCTGTATAAAAACCTGAATGAGAGCTAGCAGGTTTTCGAAACGATTTTTTAATAATCGGTCACATACACAGCATATAACAAGTTATTCAGAAATGTAATGAATACGGCGAGACTAATTGTTTGGTATTTGAGATTATAATTATGCGTTTGACTTTTTAAAACACATGAAAATATGGGAAGCGTTTGCTACATAATTGTAAGTTTATTATATTGTTACTAACACTGTATGAGTCTCATGGTTACTCGCAATAAAGAATTTAATAATAAGGTGTTGAAACTATATGAATTCATATAGTCGTAGGCATTTACATAGCTTCAGCACCTTATATTGAACAACATGTATACAAATATGAAAGTAAAAATACAGACAGAAAGAGTACGAGAAGAAAAATAGATGAGTCAGACAGGGAGATCCACTGTCACCCAAACTTATCTCGGCAGTGTTTAAATACTTACATAATATTTAGATGTTTCGAGTGGAGCAAATATTGATTAAACATCAACCTAAACTACTGCCATCAAATAATTAATACAACTATGTATGTAATCTTGTGTAAGTTGTGAGGATATGACACTTTATATTTACGAATAAAGTTTCTAATGAAATAAATAAATAAGAAAGAAGTTTATGTCACAGCTTCAAAAGTACTGCCGGGCGATTCTCTAAAAATCTCACAGTGAAAACTGAAGTAAAGTGAGTTTGTTTTTGCTAGGAATTAACACTATTGACAGCTCACTCCACGCTCACTTCACCTAAGTTTTCATGGGGAGATTTTTACAGAATAGCACCGCTGGTCATGCAGTAAAAACCTTGCATGTAATTCCTCCAATGAACTACTGGATGCATTCACAATTTTTACGTTCAGCCATGGATGTGACAAAGCGGGCTTATATTAATTGAAAAACCGGGCGAGTCGGACTCGCGCACCGAGGGTTCCGTACCATCATATGTATTTAAATTTTCATCGGTGAGGCCTATATTCGTCAGAGAATTTTAACACTATGCACTGCGGTGAAGTACGAGTATATTACAGTTTTATGTCAGTGCCATCTCTTGACCGTTAGTGGAATTAATGTAACTTTTGTTGATAATTTCTGAAAAGTGTGCTATTTAGAGACTTCGTTTTATTTTTCTGTAATCTTTACATAAACTTCTATCGTTCTATCTATCTATTATTTCAGATTTTTCTCTTTGCAAACTTCGGCGATAAGGTTAATAATAAAAAATGTTTGAGAATGTGCAAACTGCGCTCTTTCATATGATATCCCACATGCCCTAGTAGCCTCACTTCGAATTTTTCAGACCCCTTTCAGTCCCTGTTGCAAAAAATATACATATATTTTTATTTCTTTCTAATTTGCAAAATAGTTGGGCAAACGTCATCTAAAACTATTCTAAATTTCAAGTTGATAGCATTAGTAGTTCTTGAGATATCCAGCTGTGACAGACAGACAGACAGACTGAGTCTCACCATAAGGGTCCCTTTTTAGCATTTTGGTACGGAACCCTAATAAAAATAGTATCAAAGCTCTGTCGAAATAAAACGAACATTTATCTTAATCAGCATAATATTTTATTTCACTATATTTAATGTATTTCATGTCAACCGTCATTCCGACAGGAACATTGTATAAACAGAGGTAATGTACGGTTTTACAAAATTCGTCGAATTAACAATCTCTTTTTTTATCTCAAGTTATTACTATTGTCAAATTAATAGTTTTATTACCTACTTACATTTCAATTGTTAATAATTAACAGATAGCCTAATTTATATAATTATGTTTTCATGGAATTATACATAAGTAGGCGTTTGTTTCTGTTGTTTAATACAATTATTTTTGTACCCATAGGTTAAGTTGTACAAGTCAATAATACCAACGCATACAAAAATCGCGTAAACGCGGGTTGCATAGGCATCTGTTAATTTAATTATTGGGACATGACATTAATAATACCTTCTCAATACATTCGTTTAAGTCTCATTTAAGTACCAAATTAACTGGGTCTTTAAGTCATCTTTATCTGTTAAAACTAATAAAAAAATTAATAATTTTTTCATACTTTCGATGTTCGAACACAATGTTATCGTATACTTAAGTACAGGGGGCCTAAAAAGGCCGCTTTGGCAGAATCATAAACGGATAACATTATGAATCATAATGTGGCGAAGACAGTCCGTGTTTTTCTTTTTTCGCTGCACTACGTAGGTATAATCAAAGAGGTTGGGATTGGATTTGGATTGGATTGATTGGTATTTTAGCACAGAAAAAAAAAGTAACTGAAAAATTCTTCACCAATGGGATTTGATACGATTAACTTAACAGTTAACTGTGCATTATGATTCATAATGTTATCCTTATATGATTCTGCCAAAGTGTCCTTTTTAGGCTCCCAGATATTAAATTGAGCTACAAAGTTATCACACGATTTACTTAATAAAATGCAATAAGTAGTCGTGAAAATGGACAGTGTAAAAGTATAATAAATAGAAAAATTAAAAACTATACTATATACTTAATTATAAAATGCAAGAACACGATAACGAAGAGTAATATAAAGGCTCCTTCAAACTTCAAACCTCCTTCCGCCTGTTTGTAGGAGCCTTAAGATAGTAAAGCAGAATACTATTATATAATAATATATATATTTGACTCCACGTCGCTAATTGCTAAGAATAATCATATATTTTTATAAATAAGCTAGAAAATCTGGCAAAAAGCTCCAATGATATTATTCCCTACTTCAATGAAATGACACACTCGTTTCTCATTCTGAAATGCAATATGTACGGGAATGAATAGATAATATAATTATTAAGTCTTTAGGCAGTTGTAGCAAATGAAAAGTGCTCGCACTTAGCAGGTGCATTGTGTAAAAATAAGACGAAGGAGTTACAAAATAGATTACAACTCTGGGAATTCGTGAAGTATTATTAACTATAAAAGATTCATAAGTAAGTACTTTAAAAAAAAAATTAAGATGTGAAAACTTAGGTATGATGAAACTGTCAACAATGCAATGATGATACAATTATACTAAGTTGTGAGTGAGAAGCCATTTTGATTTTTTAATTGAAATAGTTTCTCGATGGAATAATGAAGTACCTACCTATGGTATGTCGAGTTCCGTGAGAGCACCATCTTTATTCAAATGCCAATAATAAGTATAAGTACGTATGATGGAAGAACTGTGCGCATCGGCATCATTGTTCTATTGTCCTTAGTTTTTATTTATTCTTCCGTCTATTTTACATAAAGTACGTAATCTTAAATAAATCGCGAAAAAAACAATACGGTATTTTTATTACGTGTCTGAAACACAGTCAATTGGTCATTTTACTAATAACTTGCTAATCGTAGAGAACAATAGTAAACACAGTAACTTCCGATGCAAATTCTTAAATTCACTTTCGTTTCATCAAAGTATACATGTATCGAAAAAAGGTTTCTCACAAGGAGAATCGTGGCAAATAGATTTCGCACGACTCGCAGTGCGGTGTCAGTATATTGTGCGCGTAGTATAAAAGATGTGTTCTAATGATTAGAAAACATCTTAGAAATTATGCACTCGTACTCGTTCAGAGCGATATTATACTGGGACACCTTGGTGGCGCAACTTAACAAAAACAAAATGTATATAGCTTTATAGTGGATGTTTCACATGGCGTCCGATTAGAGCTTTATACATTTGGTTGCCAGCCAGTAACCACGGTGTCCCACTGTAATATAGATCTTAAGGTGCGGTGTGGCGGCGTGCGAGCCTTGCTTTGTAGACGGGTTCCTGGTCGCCACCGTGCGCTAGTCACGCGTACGTCTCCCTAAACCGTTTCTGGAGGTGATGGGCAGCGTTGAGCAGGCGGTTGTGCAGCGTGAGGTGCGTGTGCGGAGTGAAGGTGGGGGGCGGGGGGGCGACCACGGCGCGCAGCGGCAGCGGCGGCAGCACGGCTTCGTTGTCGGCGTGGCAGAAGAACGCCACGCAGTGCCGCCCGCGGGCGCGCGCGTACTCGCCCTGAGGTACCACCACGCGGTGCACCTGTGGAGACAAATACAATGAAAACACTAGCACTACTCAATAACTCCAATAAAACAGGTGTTTGACGAATAGTCAACCATAGGATCTTAGGTAGGTGAGTAAGATGATCCACAATCAGTATTCAGACCCAAAAAAATAAAAGGGTAGTGATGTCTTCGTCTGTTCGCAGCAAGATGCGATAGGAGTTGAATGCTTGTGAAATACTAACCAGTGCCGGAAGAACGTTAGCTGTCCAAGCGGCGAGGAACTCTCCTGATTGAACGAGGATCGCTCCAGGAAGGTGTCCCACTTTCTGCCATTTGTCACTGCCGTTCAACTTCACCTGAAGACAAATAATTTTTTTACAATACATCTTCAAAATTAACATGATTTGTTTAACGTAATTACGGTTTAAAATTAGGATTTTCAGACGTCATTGCATATACTAATGACGCAACATTACCCGAATACTCTAAATTAATAAACAATCCATTTCTACGAACAGCGCACGTTTAGTTTCCGGAAAAAAAAGCAACTATGGGTATACGGGGATTCCCTAGTGCGCTGTTGGTACACATAACACCATGGTTTTTGCATTCTACTAGCTTTTAAAGGTCCTATTACATATTGTGCATTCTAATGTAGATAATAATTTAATGTTAGCGTTTTTAGCACAATCAATGTTTGATTGCCTCTCACCTCTAGTCCTCCCTCGGAATCCTGCGCCAATAGTGTAAATGTGCCGTAATCGGCGTGTGCGCCACAACGCGTGTAGTGCACAACGTCGTTCTGGCAACAAGGACCTACGTCCTCCGGAGGTACCGGCGGGTAGTACAGCAGACGCATCGTCGACGGGTTGCGTCCTTCCGCCATCAGCATGCCCGAGTGACTCGCCAGCAAAGAGGTCGGTGGCACACCTTGAATGAGCAGATGGTTTAGCTGTATGTTGGTTGAACCCTAGTATATCAAAGAGCTTTGGCTTACTGATAAACATACGGGATTTATTATTTTACAAGAAAGTCAAGATTTTCACGTTCAGTTAGTTCAGGATTAGGTATATTGTAATGTGTTGAAAAAAAACATAAACACACTTTATTTCAAACGACTGTTCTATTGATGGAATTTTTAACCAAATAAAAACAATTTGTTTGTAAAACTTACAAATGAGAACATTAGCAAATATTTGCATACTCACAGTCTCACACTACCTAATCATTACTCATTGGCCTTTAGCGTTAATTTAAATTCAATAAAGGTGCCAATGATAATAAAATGTAAATTGGTGGCGCTAAAAAAAAATCATTGAATCGAAGTCCAATAATGACAGAATAATAATTCTCTTCGCTTACTTTTGTTACAGCCATGATCGTACAACGTGGGACCGAGACGACGCGAGTCTCACTTATAGGTGACCGTAGGTGTTTACCGTCCTACTCGCACGTTTTATGACTTCGACTGCCACTAGATTTGGCGGTTTTATATTTAGAATGGTAATTCTTTGTAAAAAAAATAAGCACTACATAGTGCTTATTTTAAACTTGATAGTATTTTAATAAAAACTTACCCATGGCATAAGCGAGGGCCTGAAGCACGACTCGCGATAAGTTAGTGAGATCCTGGGCAAGCGGCACGGCATGCTTGGTGAACTCGGGCACCTCCTCCTGCGCAGGCATCGACGACGCAGACAGCGAGGTGATGTTGAACGAGTGACGTAATTCCTAGAAAAGAATGGCTTGATAAGTTGAAGTTGTCGGAATAAAACCACATCATCATCCTTCCGACGACTACTGTTGGAAATAGGCCTTCTACAAGTATCGCAACACCGATCGGCTCTATACCTCCCGTTTCCAGCAGATTCGGCGTAGGTTATCGGTAAACCTCTTATTGGGTATATAGAAGGAAGGAAGGGAATTCTAAAAAAATATTGGAGGAAGGAGGAAATGGTACTAATTTATGGGAGCGCATTTAACCCAAGCAATTCCATAGGCGGATTTTGCATTCGACATAATCTTGCATTGCTTGAGCTTAGTTTCTAATTATCTAATAGCCTAGAAGTAGTTGCTCCATTTAAATTTCTTGTGAGATTTTCATACATTAGCTACATTGTGTATTGAGCTAACTTGCTAAGTAATGACAATGAATGTGAAGGAGATAGTCCGTCTAGGTTTTCGTGTTATGCTAATTTATCATTCAGCCGCTAGATGGCATCACTCATCAGTCGTTCATTCGCGGGAAATATTATGCAATTTTAGATTAGTCATAGGCATAGCAATTTATTATATGCTAATATGTAATTACCAGCAAAATTACCAAGAAAAAATGTAATAGAAGTGTTTCAAAAAGAATTTTCGAGATAAATATGTAATACTTTGAGACGAGCGTAAAACCTAAAAAATAATATATATAAGTAGGTAATAATAGTGTAGGTACAAATAGGTAGGTGTTTTATTATTTTGAACCTTATCTGACCCGACAATATAACATTTTGCAACATAATATAACAACATCCTTGATTCCCGAACGAATAGGCAGAGATGTAGTGCATAGTGTGTGTATCCATATTACGAAAATTTTATTGTTAGGTACAAATCGCCGGCACGTAACTTGGCAAGAGTCGTTAGATGCGTTTTTCCTTTCTTTAACTTTCTTCTAAACAGACATGTTTAAAAATAATCTATGGCAATAACCATAATGTAATGACAAACAATAAAAGTGACCATTTTCTTGTTGCACTAAGTGTCCACGCGCTAACTTACTCCCATTCCGCCAAAACCTTGCCAAGTTACGTGCCGGTGTGCTTGCATTCGGAACTAAATCCAGACCTGGGCTGCTACCTACTAAAAACATCCTGGCGAAAAAACTGAATGACATTGAGCGACCTAGGGATCGAAATCAGGAGGACTGCACTTAGTAGCCACATATTGAACATTTGAGTATTTGAAATAGTATACCTTCTTAGTGGTGTCAAACTGTTCCATTCCTGGTTTTACGTAACCATGGTTGCTTACGGGGTTGCGGAGATACTGCGCCTGGCAACCTTCTGGCAGCGCGCAGAAGTTGTCCAGGTCAGCATACACCGCCTTCAGCTGGAAAATTAAAACCTTCATTTAAAGAGCTGGCATTATGAGGTTCTTTGAACACACGGGACATACAGAGCGTTACGAAATCTTAAATAAATACTATTCAAATCCATACTATTATTATAAATTCGAAAGTAACTTTGTCTCTCTAGTCTGTGTGTTACTTTTCACGGAACGGATTTCGATAAAATTTGGATATGTGGATGTGGATAGTCGTTTCTCTACCCAAATTCAAATTTTATGTAAGAAATATTTTGGCATCGAATGTTATATAATAATTGTTAATTCTGTAAACTTTAACGGTGTGAACTTCTGGTTGTTGTTACACTTAGGTAGGTACATATAATTTACTTGTATAGTAATCTGTGGAAACTGTTTCTGGATTATGTTGAACTATTTGTATACATATGTTTGTTATTGCATCTGTTTTTTTCCCAAATAAAATAAAATACGTAGTTTTTATCCCGATATTCCCACACGATATCGGCACTTATGCGGGTGAAGCCGCGGGGCGTTGCTAGTACAAAATAATGTCGTCACGTCATTGTTTAATGTAGCCGTAATATGACCTTAGAATGTGTTGATTCTGGCCATTTTTGCTCATTTTGTTTGAAATGTAAGTATAATGAAAAATGCCTTTTAAGAATGAGTTCCCGAGCAACCTCGATCCAATCTGTAGGTATGTCAACTTGTCAAGATTAAACGAGAAGATAAAGTTTATATTCCAAACGAAACATAAGTAAATGAGCCTGAAGATTTGTTCATGCACGTTTGCCTTGAAAACTGCAATTTTTTTAACTGTTAGTTTAGAGAACCGGATTTAAAGTGTTGTGTCACCAACCCCTAAAACAGTCAGTACAGTCGAGTTCATTAATATAATGGCTCTTTCAGGCTTTAAAAATATATGAACGTCAAAAAAGTTCATAATATTGTGACAACTATAAGCATGTACATTGTACATGCAACAAAGCTGTTTAGAGTTTTATGAAACTTTTAACCATTGCCTATATATTTTTGATTCATGAACATGCTCAGATATTAAAGAACTCGACTGTACACTACTTATAGAAGTCCATGAACATACTAGTACCGATAATACCTTGAAACAACCGCATCGAGTAAAATCGCTCGCTCATTCAGGAAAAACCGATGTGTTTGTAGATAAAATTGTTTTCTTTCTTTCCTTCTTCATTTTCCACTATTATAAACCATTTTATTCTGACAATGGTTGGGAATGCCAAATGAATCATTGTTTTTTTTTATATGCGAGTGCCGTCACACACAATACGGATGGCCATCTATGCATAATCCAGCCATACTTGTACGTAATATTATAAACGGGTACGTTACGGGTCGTCAGAAGCCTGAAAGTCTGACAACCAGTCTAACTGTCTAACCAAGGGTTATCGTATTACCCAGTAACTGGGTTGTGAAGATCAGATAAGCAGTCGCTCCATGTAAAATACTGGTATTCAGCTGCATCCGGTTAGACTATAAGCCGACCCTAACATAGGAAAAGGCTAGGCAGATGATGATGACTAATATTATAAATGCGAAAGTGTGTCTGTCTGTTACCTCTTCACGCTTAAACCGCTGAACCGATTTAGATGAAATTTGGTATAGAGATAGTTTGAGTCCCGGAAAAGGACATAGGATAGTTCTTATCCAGATAATCCCACGGGATCGAAACTTACGCGGGTGAAACCGCGGGGCGCTGCTAGTTATAAAATGAAGTCGCTTTTCATATCTGTCTGTGTGACCTGGTGTTTCTTCTAAACTACTCAACGCATTTTGATGTGGTTTTCACCATTATTTAGAGAATTTATTCCGGAACATCTCGTTGTTTTATCAAGTCGTAATAACCGTGCGAAGCAGGGGCGGGTCGTTAGTTTTAAATAAATTAATGCTAAATGCTACTGCCCTTAGATAGACACCTATGTATGTGAAGTGGCCGTGTCGAGGCCGAGACGTTTCCTCATACCATCTGTGAAGATGATGGGAAGGATAACACGCAAACACCTGATGGCCAAGTTCCCCACGTCGTGCGGCCCGGAACAAAGTACGACATTTTTGATACGCAACAAAAGTATCGTGAACTCGTGACGGTCAAAGTGTAACACTTTTTTCGATGCAGCTCTCATTCGCCAAGTGTGCAGAGTCTAAAGCCGTGTACGCATGAACGAACAAAAACATGGTGAATACGAACATCGTCGAACACTTTGTTCGCACGTGCGTACTACTAACGATAATTAAGGACATATTCGTCAAAGATGTTCGTGGCAATCCAATTTGATTGTTTTGTGCGGACGGTGTTCGGAGAAATTTGATGCTACTTCACTGTCGACCACTTCGAACGGTGAATCCATGGTTACTGAGGGGTGGAGCGCGAATACAAGTAGGTTCGTTCTGTGTTCGCAAGGTGTTCGTCTTCGCTTTGCTAATTTACGTTCACACGTACGAACCAAATGTTCCGTGATCGATATTCGTGTTCACCATGTTTTGTTTGTTCGTGCGTGCATTATAGAACTTCGTTCCAAAAATGTTTTGTTTTCTTATGAGTTTATCATAAAGGTGTAACTAGATTGCGGTTATTCCCCATCGACAAGTCGATATCAATGGCCTCAAAACAGAAATAATCATCGATGAACGTTATCCTTCAGCCATGAATCAATCTGAACCGTCCATCGACGGCAATCTAGTAGCACCTTTTAAGACCTTCTGAATGCTCACCTTCTCGTCAGCAATGCCGTGGTTGACGAGCACGGCCAGCCCTTTGACGCTAAGCGCAGTGAACAGCTGCTGTCCAATGCGTCGCAGCACTGATTTCATAGGGCACACATCTGTACCTGGAATGATGGAAATGAAATGGTTAAATTAATGTATGTACGAAAGAAAAGTATGTACAGTCAACAAAAGAGATAAGTACACAGGATAGTCGGATATAAATGAAATTTAGTAAGAAACCGATGGATGTTGTCGACTGAAATTTAATTTGATAAATGAGCCTTTTTGTTTTCTATTAATAAAATAAACTTTTATTCGAGAACATCCACCGGTTTCTTACTAAACTTCAACTATATCCGACGACCCTGCATACTTATCTCTTTTGTTGACTATACAATATGATACTAAAAAATAGCATGTATCAGAAAGGTGTAGTCATATTTTTTTTTAGTTCAAACTGAACTACTGTCTCCATGGGACCAACATCGAAATCGCGAAAATATTATCAGCCGTCCCATACAAAACTAAAACTACTACTACGAGTATCTTGTCTACATGTCAGTTGGCTTTCGCTACTGCACCTTGCCCGATGCGGCTGAATATCTTAATATTCTAACAGAATGGCACCTCACTTTCGTAGGTCTGGTGCAATAAGGGCAACGGATATTCTTAGAGCGGTTCACTGATCCGATCTGAATCCGAGAAACGCCTATTTGTGGGTTAGCGCACTAGATCTGAACTCTATCCGTCCGAATTTAGAACATTCCCAATTCGGATTGAAGTCGGATCTTTAATGCAGTTTCGGATCGGATGTAGTGCAAAACCGCTTTAAGGATCTTTAGTCTTTACCCTTTTGAAGCTTCTGACCACCTGGGAAGGTAGTAGGCATCTAAAATAAACTGTATCGAATTGCACATTCTCGATATGTTCATTATCCTACTCAAACAGACTCATTCAATACTTCCGCGGATACTTTGTATAACCTCGGAGATCAACCGATTAGCTCCGTATCCATTCAACCATGATCCCTTCGATATACATAGCTAGTTTAACGATAATTATCGTGATAATTAATGTGGCACAGGAATTTTATAATAATTGGCTTGCAAATTTATGGAAGCCATTATGACTAAAGTGTAGATAGGTAGGGAAACGATCGTGATTGTTTATTAGGTATACCTATCTGTACCTATTGCAATAATTAGTTGACTCAGAATCATCATCATCTGCCTAGCCTTTTCCCAATTTGTTGGGGACAGCTTCCAGTCTAACCGGATGCAGCTGAATAACAGTATTTTACATGGAGCAACTGCCTATCTGACCTCTACAACCCAGTTACTGGGTAATACGATACCCCTTGGTAAGACTGGTTGTCAGACTTTCGGGCTTCTGAATACCCGTAACGACTGTCAAAGATCCACGAATGACAGCTGTGGGACCAACGGCTGAAAGTTAGTTGACTCAGAATGAAAAATATATTATTGTGAACTACTGCAATGGCCTACCTATTGCAGTATTTCACATTATTATTCAGACTACGGTTTTTTTAAACAGCGCATGTTGCTCATGGGCTTCCCCTATTCTTTCCACTTCTCACAATATTTCGTGATTTGTAAAAAAATAAATAAGAAGTTTGATTAATTTAAAAACTCTTTGAGAAAAGTTAGTTGTTAACGTACACACGCGGAATTGTATTTAAATAAACGTTGACCTGAAAGATTTTGCATGTAAAATGGCAGTTCACCTCGTCTTGTGCAATATGAATAAAATATACGGCTGTCTGTACATACATTCTGAGTTAGCTGAAGGTCTGGCCGTGACACCGTTCTGCCGATGGCATATCCACTGGCACATTTTTACTTCAAAATGCGGGTGTATTATTTGTTATTAAGTGTTTACTTAAACGGAAGAATTGTTCTGGCATTGTTTAATGCCAGAACAATTCTTCCGGCTGATGCAGAGATGATAGTGAGATATTTCGTATTTTCGTCCATATTTCAAGTATTGATCACGGTTATTCAAAACATATTTGTAATACCTACCTACTCCTTGCCTTTTCCAGTCAATTAATAAAAGGAGATCACTATTTTAACGCAAACAGTTTAGCTTGCTATTTTAAAATAGATACATTTTTAAAATAACCGTTGTGGCAGAGACATACAAAACCGTCGTCAACCACAACTTCGATAAGATTAGACCGTTAACGGAACCGTCATCTGTTAGTGACGTCACAACGCCCAGTCTCATACATAAGTATTACCGTTAACAATAGTAAATTAACGCCATGTATGTTCAGAAGCCATCATAGAAGTTTATGGAGAGTGAGTCTCGTTCTAATTATCCAATTCATTAGGTACAGTTATCATTGTTTATGGTAGCAAGTAGCAGTCACTCGTAAATGAGTCATATTTTCTCCTGTCTCATCGTACTTAGTAAACTCTGATTCATGAAAGAACTGTTGCCAATATAAGTTAAGTTAAGTTGGCATAGCACTGTACTCACGGCACGAATTTTCATGGAAGTAGAACATTCTTGTGGACTTTAATCATCAATGAATGTCATCATCACGATGATGATCGACTTCCAGTTTATACGGGTGCAGAGGAATACTAGAGCGGCAATTCCAGTATTTTTAAGAACGTTTGCATCCTAATTTCGGTCGTAATCTGTCAAAAAACACTAAATTTACCTGCATTCATTTTTGACAAGTCTTTGACATTGATTGTCACTGAGATGAGACAGAGACTTTAATTTGAACTTTTTTTAAGCACGAGAATTGGCCTACCTACTTTAAACTGGCTCTTGTGCATTTATTCATAAACGTTGCTTAATGTTAAGTAATGATTCGCGACTGTTTAACCATACATATTTGACGTTTAAACGTCTCCTAACGTTTATGAATAAACTCCTTGATATTAGGTAGGTATCTTCTAATTTTAAAATGTGAACGAGTGGTTTGACCCACATTTGACACGAGGTGGCTGTTAATACGTGGGGCGTGCTGTAACATAAACTGTGTTGTAACATAAACGTGAACAGATTGCCGTGTTGCTTGACAACGATACTTTGAAATATTCTGAGAAGATATTACAGTTTTTTATTCATGTTCAGACCAATATTAATGATTGGAGTTAGGTGCCAAGCAGCTAAAGAAAGAATATTTAAAAAATATTATTTATTGTTTTGTAAAACCCTTCATCAATACTGACGTTCTAGCCGGATTTTGTTTTGTCGCTATTTGCGCCCAGTATCATGAAGTTGGTATTGTATTTAATAATCAGTTTTCGAAGCGTTCATCATAATGTTATCGTGTACTGTAACATATAATTTCTGTAAATTAAAATAATAAGTAAGCAATTAACAACTAATACCTAATTATTTAATATATAAAAATAACAAAATTAAATCCTAACTTTACTAAAACTATACACAAATTAAAATATAGCGTCGAAAAATTCAGCCGCATCGCTGTCGAGAGACTGGCGGCATTACCACGATTATATGGCAATGCTTAGCCTCTGGCCAAGGTAAAAGCCAGCCCTTGGGTCATCGGAAGTGTCAACCAGCCGTTTCGAAATATCCTTAAAAAGACCATGAGCACTCCGGCCCGAGGGTTTCAACCCCAAACGGCTCGAAAATATAATTTCCGTGTACTTATTCACAACTTTTGTGCTTTGTAGCTCACGCTTTTTGCTATCGCATCGTATCGGTCGGGGGTCAAGGCAATTCAATAGCGCGATTTCGTCATACACAGTAGTGTTTAAATAATTATTTGCCTCTCGGCGACAGGGCACTTGAGCCGCCACAGGCGGTTTCAGCAACCGGTTATCTTATTATGTGCATACGTAGGTGTCTTTGAATTTTAAACGTTGAGAATCTTTGTACAGTTCCCGGCATCACGTTTTGCAGTCTCGTCTCACGTTCTGTTTTTATTGTAAAAGTATGTGGCCACGATTATAGATTCTGCTATAAGATCTGTTATTTCGATTTCTTTTCATATTGTAAATGCTGCGCTTGCATGTGCAACGAATGCTGAATTATCTCGGTGGTTTATAGGCTCTCGTCGCCACAATTTTGCCTCCGTTCTCGTAACAATGTCTTCTCAAGAATATCAAGTTGCTATAGTAACTCTATACTGGTTTCCTGCGCGGCTGTATCCTTTCTCATCACCTCTCTCCTTTGAATTTGTGTATTATATATATATTATAAGTACAATATTATAGTAAATAGTATGTAAATGTATATAACCTATTTATGTATTTGTGTACCTAGTTTTAATAGATTTTTTTTATCATTGTTCCTCTCACACAAAGCACCTGCCATCCAATCTCTTCACCACCCTTGGTTGACTGGTAGAGAATGCCTAAGGCATTAAGTCCGCCTTTGTACCTTTTTTGTGCGAAAAGTTTAAATAAATAAATATCCTTGTTGCGTTGCGTGTGGAGCAACATCTGTATCGATAGCTTTATTATCGATTTCTAGTACTTGCATTGACACGATTTACAGAAAGGTCTGAAACTGTCCTTCATTATAAACTGCCCTTGTTGGTCAACTTTAAATAGATAAATGTTTAAGTAGGTACTTCAATGTTTTGTGCTTGGTCTTAGTGTGCAGGAATGAATATAACTTAAGATTACTGATCGCAATTTGTCCCTTGTTTGAATTGAACCAAATGACTATTTGATTATTTTCAGACAGACGTGGACATAGTTACGAGGTAGGCACCTGTGTTAATGTTTAAATCTGTATGTACCTTCGTACTTCTATTATGTTAATTATGAATCGATCACAACATGCAGAAGATAAATAATTGACTACTTGCATACGTACCTACCAAGTACCTACGTTTCTAGGGTAGCTAACACGCAATAGCTGAATGAGTAGTAGTTGGGTATGAGTATGACCCGTCACAATATTGCTATCATGCTATTAAAATGTTTATCACATTAACAATATAAACGAAAGTTTGTGAGTGTGTGTTTATATGTTTGTTACTTCTTCACGCTCAAACGGCTGGACTAATTTTGATAAAATTTTGTATGGAGGTAGCTGACACCCTGGATTAACGTATAGGCTACTTTTTATCCCGATATTCTCACGGGATAGACACTTATGCGGGTGAAACCGCGGGGCGCAGCTAGTTAATTATAAATATAGTTACACAGCTGTTAAGTTTATGGCTCATACTCATAACTCATAACAATATACCATGTCTCGTAAACATAAAATTAATATTCCTGAACATAAAATGTCAAACTAAAAAACAATAGATCAAATCTTAACAAGTTAACAATAAACTTTGGACTTATAATGTAGGTAGTAGTGTATGAAGCATAACAATTAATTTTATTGATAGTCAGGACAATACAAATGGTGTACAATTACATAACAAAGTTGAACAAAGTGCATATACTGCACAGTGCAATGTGTTACCTAAACTATTATAAAATTATTATGACATCAACAACAAAAGATTAGCGATAGTTACTAATGTTATGACGTAGGTATAGAGTGCTTAAACAAAGACTCACGGAAGTTATAGCGTGTTAGCCCAAATTAATATAGCTACGTTTTATTGCAGATAGTGACGACATAAAGAAGGCCATCTTGATTTATCCGTTACTTTTGCAGCAGTTGAAATTGTTAGAGAAATACTCGTTTCTAATGCGATATCTTTGTTATTACATATGTATTTGCTTCCATTATCTTAGAGTTGTGTGTAATTGATAGGAATATTTTGTAGTCCTTCAGCGCTTCAGCTGATGTTGAATTGTGGACATATAGGTACGTTCACGTGCATGAAATAGTAGAACAAAGAATCACCTCTGTGTTTGTTTTAATCTCTTTCTTTTCGTTGCATGAAATTACCTTTTTTTCTAGAATCATATTTACAGGAAAAAAAAAACCAGTACTTGTACGCAAATCGTAACCATGAATTCAGCATAAAAACCAGCTGTTTCATAGAAAAGTATTGCACTTTTTAAGTAATTAAGTACCTACCTATGCGGTCAAAATTAACCAACTTTTTTTTAATAACCTACGCGAATGTTTCTATACTAGGGTCTAGAATCATAATTATGCTGAATTCATGTTTACAGTTTGCGCACTGGTAAATTTTTATCAGTGTTTAATATTGATCCAAACCTGCGTGTAATTATTCAAAATATTCCTAGACACGTGAATATTATATATACATAAATCTAACCGGCAGTAACAGCATGCTATGATGACTAATATCATTCTACTGGCTAGTTGGTACCCGCAATGGGTGTCGTGTCGAAATCACTCGGCCGCCTTAGCATTGTGGGCCAGATTAGGTTAGTAGGTCTGTGTTAGGTATTGAGTTTGCTACGTTAGCTACGTATATCTTTGCCCAGTTACAATTTTACAGTAAACTTTTGTAAAATCGCGATAATCATGATTATATTACTAAAGCCATTGTTAAGGCGTGAAGCAGCTGCAACGAAACATTTTATTATGAAAATAAAATATGTAATTATCATGTTTTGCTTTTATGAATAATGTTGTTTTTTATTTTGCACCTGCTTTGCAGCAATCGGGTCATCATAATCAGCCTATATTGTTTCCACTGCTTCCCAGCAGTCCCAGGCCTGTCTCCCGACAGGCCTCCTCTCTTCGAGAGGGATTGGGCTATAATCTACCACGCGGGCCCAGTGCGGGTTGGTGGATGTCACATGTCTTCGAATTTTTGGTTCTAGGACATGCCGGTTTCCTCACGATGTTTTCCTTCACCGTTTTGAGAGCAGTGGTGATGAAATAATTTATACAAAATAAAACGCCTGTCTGGGTTCGAACCTACCACCTACAACCTACAACTCGTAAGTCACGGCCATTACCACTGGGCCACCACAGCAATTGGGTGCTGGACTGCTGGCTGACAAGTCAACAAAAATGATTAGCAGTAAACTCGAAATCCCAGCTCGATCAAATGCTAACCGTGATCTTGCGTGCCCCATGCTATCACAAACCATTGACACGACGATACTGACTGATGGAAAAAATCAGAAAAGTAAATTAAACGCGAATAAGGTAAACTAGAATGAAGCCTTCCAAGATTGGATTTTCGTAATGAAAAAGCTTCTGAACGAGTTCTTTGGTTCAGTAACGTATAATTTAGAAAGCGCAATATAGCAGTTCTTGTTTTATTGCTCCTTTTTCAAAGTAATCAAGATACTTAAAACATCAACATGGTTCATTTAAATAAAACACTGACATGTTATGAATACCATAGGCAGTAAATTTAATAAATATCATATAATTTTATGTAACAATATTATTTTTGTAGACAGTTCTCAAGTTACTTGTAGTGTCATTAACTGTTAAAAACATTGTAGTTAACACTGTCATATTTGATGCATCAAGATTCAAGATACCAGTTACACCCAGTACCTACCTAGTTTTCGCCAGGAGCCTACAACACTCACATTTAGACATTTATCTATGTAGTTGTCACCAACGTGCAACGCTTACGCTCAGGGCATTTCTCTTAATTAATTAACTACCTACAAACTGTCACTAGAAAGTAACGTGTGTAACGTGTTCTTTAGAACCATTGATTTAAGTTATCATGACACAGATCAATAACAAACTTATCTTTATGGTTGTAGCTTAAACGAAAGATAAGTATGATAGTATCAAATGGGTTATTATAAGCGTAGCAACATTTTATGAGATTATTAAGCACCCTATAATCAACAATATTTCGATAGCATATTCATTCACTTTTATAGTAGGTAGTGTTTTTTACTGACAGCAGTTAATCATTTTTGAACTTCCACCACAGAGTGCCACAAGGAGCAATATTAAGTCGCCATTTAATAATTGTAGGAAAATAGTTGGATAATGATTTCTTTCTTTGCTTTTCTACGTATTATTCCTATCGGCAAAAATGATGTACAGACGCCAGCACATCAAGCTACCCGAAACTGTCAAATTTTCCTAATCAACTTTGAACCTTATGCTTTAGCGATAAATCTATTAAAGAAAAATCTATCTCTATGTGAAAATCTATTAAAGAAATTTGACAGATTGTAGTAGCTTGATGTGCTGGCGTCTGTACTTCCATTTAAACTTTCATCTCCCTTTAGAAGGTGAATGTTCAAAAATCCTTCCTTAGAGTGCTCACTTTCGCTATAAAATTATAACTCTTGTGCAACATTTCAGGTTTCTAGACCCAGCGGTTTACCCAGTGCGCTGTCTGTCAGAATGAATGAATTTAAGATTTTTATTAAATAGATAAAACATATTAGGCTAGGTACTTTATTTAAAAATAAATCGAACAGATACAACGATACGTATGTCATTTGAACAAAGACATCGCTAACTAAACACATCTATTGTAATTACTAGAATAGGGTGTGGGTTGTCCAATACCGGCTGCGGCCTGCGTGCCTGCGTGGATGGAAAGGATGCCGTTGAAAATAAAATACATCTATCGTATTTCGGCCATGGCAGCCAACCTCAGTGGAGATGTTCGCGGCAGATACTACAGTGCACAAGTGTGTGCGCTGACACAGGTGCATTCACTCTTCCCTTACTCTCATAGCCCGATGGGACGGCAATTCGACACGACCGGAGAGATCAGGCGCAGGACCAACGGCTTAACGTGCTTTCCAAGCCACGGGCCGGTAACACACCGCCAACTTCCAAACTCCGAGCTGTTACTGAGAAATTCCTAATGGAAAAACCCAGTAACACTTTGGCCGACTTGGGAATCGAACTCAGGACCCAGCGCACAAGCGCTGGGTCCTGAGTTTTCAATCAAGTTTTCAGTCTTTCAACTGCCCTGTTGGTCTTGTGGTCACAAGACCACAAGACCAACAGGGCAGTTAAAAAAAATACATCAAGTGCCAGCATGTTTGTGTGCTAATCTAGTCCTAGTAATTGACCGATAAGGATCGGTGTGCTAGTTTTCTAGTTGATACTAACTTCAACGGTGGGAAACGAATAGGGGCCAGTAACGATTCACTTTATGTACACTATTATATGACACGCTAAATAAACAAAATGGACGACGCTTTGACCGCCATTGTGCAATATAACTTTCTAAATACAAGTCGTTTCTAATTCGTCAATAGTTTAGTTGATGAGTGAATTGGATATATCTAGGTAGAGGAAAAAAATAACCAGTGCGCAGACTGTAACCATTCTAGACCCTAGCGTCATCATAATTATGATCACAATTATGCTAAATTCACGGGCAATTATGGAAGCCGTTCTGACATATTGTGGAGCAAAAAAAAAAAACTGAATCTTATTATTTTACAATAAGTACTTGAAATGTAAACAGAGATTACCTATTTACATATCGGTCTACTCTTGAAACCTTATATCATGAGAAGGTGGAACCCACAATAATATGTATAAGTTCGTAAATACTTGTAAGCATCGGTGCATCTCTTAGAATTTTTTATTTGAATATTTTAATCTGAGACGTGTTACTGCTAACCTTCAATGGCTGATGGACGTGTAGGTACCTGATTTCTTGGAAACATTAAAATACCTACTTACTGAAGGCGATAATATCGCAGACAGAACCCGTGATTACCTGGCATGCTTCATACATAAGCGCACACACACAGTCGCAAACAGGATATGACTGCTTTTCAATCATGTGAATTTACCTTTTTTTATAATTCAGTAGGTACACAATTGTGACTAATTAATTTATTCCATTTCCTGGCTGGCTTCTCCAGCCGAGCATTACATGTGTTTCTATCCAGCGGGCATCTACTGTAATTACTACTGTAATACTCCACCACCGCATTTATTTATATTTTTAACCCAGTGTTTCGTTTCCAAGTGATAAAAATGATGCAGTATCAATAGTTTAGCACACCTATCCTCATTGCGGAAAATATCCATTTTGTTGACGTTACCTTACCAAGCGAATCGAAAACCTACTACTATTTATTATTATCATAATTTTGTATTAAAACTTGGTAAAACGTGAAGAACTTTGAGGTACATTGGTAAATACATAAAAATGATAGGTACCTACGCTTTTTCTGTTCGTATTCATTCTAATTACAAAGGGCCCTGCTGGAAAGTCAAAACTTTCATGCCGAATTTCTCCTGTTCTATCAAAAATTCCTTGAATTTAATACATGAATCGAGAGGTATATTAAGAGTAGATGCTATCAATATAATATTTTTAAATGTATTACGAGCGCAATACAGCCAAGGGCCCCGCTGGATAGATGATTGATATTGATGGCGATTTATCGTGATTTCTATCAAAATGATCGAGGTACACCGAGGATCTTGTTGATAAATACATGAACAAACAAAGCATTGCCACTAGTTTTATGAGCCTAGGTCGCGGGGCCCCGATGGATAGAAACACATGAGCATTACTAATTTAATGGGTAAAATGTACAGGACCCAAATAGCGTAACACATTTTAAATCACAACTGAATGATTTTGAAGGATATTCGTAATCCATTGCTTCATATGTTCGATAAAATTGTCTGCTCTACAACGTTAATAACGCCATGAATGTTGTTGAACTGTCAAAATGAAAGCCATTGCTAGGTACTGTTAATTAATCTGGATTCTAAATTGGTTCACGGCATCACAACACTATCATCTTTTCTTATTGATGTAGAGATAAGTTATAAGGATGCATGTAGAGGACATGTGTAATAGGATTGCCTTTGCCTTTGAACTGCCTTTGAGATAAAGCATGATGGGTGCCCAATAGGTACTACTTATACTGATGTATAGTATACCTACCGTTAGACTACAAATATAATTCTGTGTATGACAGTGTATGTTAAGCAGTTAGAATACTTGCATAACTTAAAAAAAACGGATTATTCCGGCGGGATCGGCAATAGGGACTACGTCATACAAAGGGGAATTGTTATAACAGAAACTGTTATTTTCCCACGACCCAGGGAATGTCGCGACACGCCGCTCCTCTAGCCCAGCTTGCCAACGAGTTCTTATTTTGAAAATTCAAATTTCGTGTGGGTTGCAGTGTAGACATTAACAGTGATTGTAAAGGCGGAGATTGACTTGCAACTTGGTATGTTAATATGTTTACAAAGCAATCGTTTTACGACGTGGGACACGTGCCCCGATCAACGTGAATGCTAATTCTTATCAATCCACGAACCAGCGTAAAAAAGAACACGTTTCTGTAATGGCAACAATACAGCCATTGCGATTCGAATGTTAGGTATGTATGTATTTTAAGATTATGGTTTCCGGCAATGATTGATGAGTTTGGTAGGTACATACCGACTATACCGAATAATAATTAATGTACTTAGGTAAATAATATATATATATATATATATACTTAGACTCGCAGCTAGTCTAAGTATATAATTATATTCAGATTCAGATTCTTTATTTGTTAACATAGGTGGTTACAAACAGGTGTTACATTCTCATATGCGCTCTATGTTTTGCCATTTGGCGTACAAATATGATGATCAATTTTACATTTAATTATTATTAATTATCTACGTGCAACAAATACTATTATCAATTAAAATTATAAAAAACAAGAATGCTAAAGTGTAAGCGATTTATAATATTTTCAAATTTTCAACAATAAAATTTAAGAAATAACAAAAATAAATCAAAATAGAAAATATTAAATCAATAAACTATACCTTCAATGTCAACAATTAAATCTAAGGTAGCACATAGATGTTGAATTAGGATTGCAATGTCGATTAGTAAAAATAAATACCTCGGTACAGTAATGTCAAAATAGATGACCTAATACTTATTATCTATAGGAGGCGTTATTGAACTGTCGTCCAAATAGTCCCTCAGCGAGTAGATAGTAACATTTATCAATTAATATTTTCATAAGCTCTTTTTTGAATTTGTCAAGGTTTAACGATTTTAATGTCTCAGGTAGCTTGTTAAATATTTTTGTGGCCATACAGAAATTATGTATCTTATTTTGTTTTGTTTTATTATGTTGAGATATCGGCACCCATCACGTCTGTCCAGTTTCGCTAGATAATTTAATTTGAACCTGTGTTTATTCTTTAACAATACTTACGCCATAGAAAATGTCTTTCGTTACACTTGGCATTGTTTGAGAATTTCATTTCATCTCTGTTGAGATGTTTGCAGGAAGTGAGACTGCTAACAAAAGTATATCTACCATTGTTTCAGATAAGACCTACGTCAGCGGCCAACACTAGGTGGCTGGCTAATGTAAAAAGAACAAAGTGTAAAATAAAATGAGCAAAAATAGTGGATTGTTGCATCGAGCGCAAAGTGAGAGTTATGTTGGTGCCCGAGCGCATGCGAGGGCACTAAATTAACACGAGTGCATTACTTACTCACCTTAGCAAGGTGCGTAATCTACTTTTCTTTCAACTACCAATCTACCTACCATGATAAAATATACTCAAAATAAAAACTTAAGTTAATGAAAACAAAGTTTTCAAATATTAAAAGCTTCAAAAAGCTTTTCAAGCTTTTAAATATTTATCTCGCGACTTTTGCTCCAAAAGGTTATTAACAATTTCATTTGCAGCTGTTTTTATACTTTCTGGAGTTGCATTCATATCGCTATCGCTATTCCCATTTTTTAATCTTTTCTTGCTAAATATGAAGTATCAAAGTTTTACAATGCTACAAAATGCGCGCCATTTGTTTTTTTTTTTTCACTGAGTCGGTTTTATTCAGCCGATTTTTATTTTCAGCTAGTAGTATCTTTTTGATCTAATGCATACATTTCATATTAAACTTAATAGGAGACATTAAACCTTTGTGGTAAATTTATATCCAAATAAAAACAGTGCATTAATGAAAAACTGTGCAACTATGAGATTTCATACAACATTTCTGCACTGTTTTGGTTCTAAGCAAAAAATACGTCCTTTTTGATCGGTTTTGTAGTGATTAATGATAACATTACTACGTAGTTGAAAAAAATAAATAAAGTAATTGATATAAGGTGCACATCAAAAAAAAAAAGAGCAATCAATAGAAACGTGCTCATTTAAGCAATAAGGAAGTTGACAAACAAAATGTAAGAAAGAAAAGAAGATTCACGGTTGATTCATCATCATCTGCATATGCCTAGCCTTTTCCCAACTACGTTGATGTCGGCTTCCAGTCTAACCGGATGCAGCTGAGTACCAGTATTTTACATGGAGCGACTGCCTATCTGACCTCCATAACCCAGTTACTGGGTGATACGATACCCCTTAGTAAGACTGGTTGTCCGACTTTCGGGCTTCTGCCGACCCGTAACGACTGTCAAAGATCCATGAATGACAGCCGGGATCAATAGCCTAGCTTAATGTGCTTTTCGAGGCACGGAAGGGTCTTGGTATGTAAAAATAGTCAGCCATTCACGGACCAACCGCGCAATCAACCGACCCGTGCGGCTGTTATGAGGTACCATACCACAAGCCACTCAACGCAAGGAATAAAAACGTTTTGTATTTATGTAACACTAGGTAGTACCTATTAATTCCACATTCTGCGGAAAACTTGATATCGCTTGGTAAGTTGGTACCTACTACTTATTATTATGAATGTTTTTTGTTTCAATAACTAGTCTGTAACTACGTTGAATATCAATTTAAAACTTAGTTAATAATATCGTGTATCGAGTAGGTAGTAGGTACATTTTTATTGGTCACGTTTTATTTTTAATCAAGAAGCTGAAATTGCACTCGTCCACCTTCTAAAAAATCAAAGTTAATTTTGAAGATTAATTAAATTTTAATACAGATAGCGGACACTTCGACAGCTTCTCTGTACTATTAGTAATTAAAAGAGTTTTTATAAACAGATTAATCATTTAGTCCGGTTAAACAATCTAAAATTCACAAGTACTTTTACCGCGAAAACGTCAATGTCAAAACTAAAAAATTAGTGATGTGACACATAGCGTCTTCACGTAATGCTGTGCTGTATCGATTCAGTAGGTTTTCGGTTTTCTTCCGTCTAACAGTACCAACTTGTTTAACTATGTATTTGGTGCGAGTGTCAAGCTGGGGGTGACTGGTTCAGAACGTCAGCTGTAACCTTTTATCCTTGAAAGGACTTTGGCCGAGGTCAATTCCGCAACCGAACAAAGGACCTTGGTCGTTAAAAACGGCTTACACGACATATTGCATTTACATTGTTAACTTGAAAGTGACCCACTGGATACCGGATAAAGCATACCTACCTATAATATAAGTGAATAAATGAAATTAAACTTTAATGCAACATCCAAGACAGAATAAAAGCAAATTCTCTTTGATTTTCCTCACAACTTTTCCTTAGCCCGACCTCTAAGAATTTCTTAAGAAGTGCTTGCGCAAGTGCACAAGGAAAAAAACATGATTTCGTTTATATTACAGAACAAAATATATTTTGGTGGTTCGTAGAAAGGATAATCATATAATTTAATCAATGCTAATCGGAAAAACCTAATAGAGGTGGGTTTTTACGAAACATGACAAAATAATATTGAAAGTAATATAATTGATATTATCATTAATTAATTAGTGACAAATATAATAATATAAACACATTATAATACCTAAGTAGACCATATCTAAATGGCATTTCTATAAACACATCAATAAATCTAATAAGTACCTCTACCTAGGTACCTATACCTACCTACCTGAGTTTTTTGAAGTGAAAATTTCTTTAGGCGCGTTGGGCATTTTTTGAGATGGTAAAAAACCATTGAACTCGCGACACAGTTACCGTAACTGACACCTCTGTTTGAAGTTTTGGCCATTATAAAGACATCAACGCGCGGTACATATTCTTTGGGAAGATACCTTCAAAGATATTTGTAGAATGACTATGCTTTTTCAAGTTTTCACTTCTGTCGGCACTCCTGGAGTGCCTCTGTTTTTTTTTTATTTGCTAACCAAAGTCGAAGTTTTTCGTAAGAAAGTGAAACTGAATATTATACCTACTTGTGTGTTTTTGCAATGTCTATTCATCACCATTATCATCAGCCTACAACAGGCCACTGCTGGAAATAGGCCTCTCCTATTCCTATTGGACGCCATTCAAATGGATTTTCGGCAACTCAATGCCTATTATAAGTTACAATATTATTATGATGAACTTGATTCTAATTGTTGCTTTCATTTAAGGCTCCTTCAAACAGGCGCGACACGACACGCGACACAAAGGCACCGCAAGTCGCGCAACGCGCTCGTTGCGCGACTTGCGGTGCCTTTGTGGCACCGCTGTGCCTTTGTGTCGCGCGCGATTATATCTTGTGTCGCGCCTGTTTGTAGGAGCCTTTATCCGTAGTTATTTTTCAAGCAAAATACATCGTCTTCACATTTGTATCATTTTCCGTCTTATTATTTCGGAATCCTCCAAGTGTACAACTTGGAAGATTAATAAGATGATGATGCCCTGCGTATTATGATTTCGGAATCCCCAAGTGTACTCTGATGCCCTGATAAAGCAACAGCATGATAACGTAATAACAAAGCTGTTTTTAAATTTCTATGGTATTCAGCCTCGACATACGATCGAGGATGCACTATTATAGCCTGTCACTAGGTACCTTCACTTCGTATTGTACCAACTTGTACAAGACGGTTGTACAAGACGGCCTTTTTACAATAATTTCAATGAGAAAAGATTTATTCCAAGAAAAAAAGATATAAAATTTTGTCCTTCGAAACATAAAGGCTCCTTCAAACAGGCGCGACACGCGATAATCGCGCGCGACACAAAGGCACCGCACGCGCGCTCGTTGCACGACTTGCGGTGCCTTTGCGTCGCGCGCGATTTTATCACGTGTCGTGCCTGTTTGCACGTAATTTATGTTCTTCTTTTCTAATATTTAACTAATCTAAATTTATTTATGCAAGTATACTACTCTGTATCTGTATTCTGTATCTGTATTTAATTAATAATAAAGCTGAAGAGTTTGCTTGTTTGAACGCGCTAATCTCTGGAACTGCCGGTCGGATTTGTAAAATTCTTTTTCCATTTGATAGCCTAATTCATGGAGAAGGCTATAGACTAACATCATGCTACGACTCATAGGAGCCGAGAAAAAAGTCAAAAAGAACGCTAAGCGAAAAGAAGTAAAAGAGTAAAGCGCGGGCAGGCGATGCGATGCGACGGGGTGGATCGGGGGAACAAGTAATTTCACGCGGACAAAGTCGCGGGCGGAAGCTAGTAATAAAATACAAAAAGAAAAGATTAGATTTTTTGAATGTTTGTTTGTTACGATTTCACAATGAAACGGCAGAACGGATTTAGATAAAATTTGGCACATGGGTAGACCATGACCTGGATTAGGATATGGGATAGTGTCTATCCCGATATTTATAAGGGATCGATACTCATGCGGGCGAAACTGCAAAGCGCAGCTAGTCTCTAATAAGTTTAGGGTAAACTAAGCAATAAATAGAAATTTATTGATTTACGCTGCCTAGGTATCCTAATGATAGCTCCGTATCTTCATCACTCTTCACTAAGTTTGATAAAAACCTATGAATTATTTATTGTATTGATTCATAATTTTTATCGATATTTTGCATAACGACCAGCTTTTTTTATCTGAGTAACGATTAGGTAATGACCTATGTAAAACATCTTATCTGCAGTAATGAGGGTTTCTGTTTTCTGGGTAATCACGTTCGCCAGGTGGCAGCACTGGCACGTCAGGTCCAGACATCTGTCAAAGAGCCTATATTTTCTTTAGTCATGACTGAATGATGAACGAATGAATGAATCGAATGATGAACGTCATCATATATTTTATATTACAAGACCTCTTGTCACAGTGGTGCCAACTGGTGTCGTAAATTTTCACGAAAACCCTCATTGGTTTAGATAGGCAGTCACTCCATGTAAAGTATTGGTATTCACATCCAGTTACATCCACTTTAAAGACAGGAAACCGACCCCAAAATAGATGAAAAAAGGCAAGTTTGATGGTGGATTAACCTCAAGAGAAGTCTTTTAAATAACCTCCTGCCTGACCCGCCCCCACCATGGATCATATTATTATTGCAATATTAATCTTATGTGAAAGATTCAGTTTCATTGTTGAATCTACCTAAAGTCGCTTTTGAACTACCACGTATATTATAGCCAATATAGGTGGTGCTTATTTATTTTCATTCATAATAAGCATTGCCAAGACGTACTCGATGTGTGTTTACGTTCGGAAGTGTATCGTAGTAGCTAGTAGTAGTACTATTTACGCGAATCACTTAGTAGGTACTAAAAATATAGAAGACTAGCCACCCAGCCACAGAACAACTGTGTGACTAACTGCTGTGCCCGGACCTAGATCACAAACAAACTTCATCTCCTTCCAGTTCACCGACGTGGAGTGATGACGTCGAAAAAATAATTTATTGTTTTTCTTTTTATTTATTTGTCGTGTAGAAAATCTTGTTATGCATATTTAGAAATAACGTGCGAAGTTTTACGATGTTTCTAATGCCTTCTATTGATGATAATGAACCTCGGAGAACGACAATGATGGCTGTTTTTCAGAAATGTGAGTGTAGCTACTTACCTACTATAGCCATCAACCGGGCATTTTGCCAGTTATGTAAGGCCCATGTAATAGGCAGCGACCCTATAGCCATCAACCGAGCACAAATCCTGACTACGAGCTGCTACTGAGAAATTCCTGATGAAAAAACCCAGTAACAATTAGCCGACCTGGGAATCGAACCCAGAAGTACTTGCTACCGCTACACTACGAAAGGAAAAAAACAGTGGCACTCCGGGAGTGCCGACAGAAGTGAAAACAAAACACAAACACTTTGCCATCACTCACTGATATATCGGATATACATTAAAATCGAGTACATCCCGAGGACAGCCGAACACATCCGAAGCGGGTATTTTTTTAATCGTCTTATAAACAACTCGCTCCTACATAGGAATCCGTACGAAAATTCCTATAATGTATGTAGTAGAAGTAGCCTGCTTACCTGCATGTTAAAGCTCTTTTAGGAAATGTTTGTATGTATCTCGGATGCTTACCTGTAACAAAGAAAAGTAAAGGTTTGAGTATCTAAATTGATTTTGGTTATTTGATTAGGATCCGTGTGATGTTGATATAATGTATAAAGTGTCAGTCGGACGCGTTAAATATATGAGCCATAGTTGATGGGACAAACTGCAATATAGCTACCTGTACCTGCCTACTCGATTTTTCTTTTAATTCCATATTATTATAGTAGGTACCTAACGAGTTAACGACCACGGCTATATACGAGTACCTACCACAATGTGATAATGGTGTGTGATGAAAACGTCCGGCGACATCGAGGAGCATCCTAATTGACACTCACTCACAATCTGAAACATTTTAAATGATATTGCTAATCCTTTGCTTCATATGTACGAAAAATTTGTCTGCTCAACAACGTAAATAACGCAGTGAATGTTGTTGAACTGTCAAAATGAAAGCCATTGCTTACTGATGATGTGTTACGCAATTACCCCGCTGGAGACGATGGCGGATCGAGCTTGACGTCTACCGACAGGATTGGTCCAAACTAGCTCATGACGGAGAGGAGTGGAAAGGAGGCCTTTGCCCTGCCCTAGGACAACATGGGCTAAAAATAAAAATAAAACGACCTCTATGAAACTAGACTCAACCACATGAATAATGAATTCTTATTTTTTTTTTAATATTTTAATGGCCTGGTTCACTGGGAAATTAATTCTTTGAACGGTAAATATGTACATGGCTACTCTGTGGTGCAACCTATTTCTAGAGAAAAAAAAAATTCAGTGTGTGATACAGTATAGTTTCGTGGAAACATTAAAATCCCCTTCACAAATGTAGAGGAAAATACTTTTTGCTAATAGGTACATCCATAATCTAATCAACCACCGTATCGCCAACTCAATATATTATTTTTGTTGTTGTTTTAACATTATAGATAGTCAATCTTTAGTGTTTGTTCCTATTATCGGTCGCAAATTCCTCTATCTAAGTGTCAATATAGATAAAAACAGCCATTATTTTTGCTTAATTTTGAAATCAGAGAAAAATATTGGGCACACGCACACCTATGGCAAAATTAATAGATGGCACTTTGAGTTTACTTTGCTAAGTAAGTAGTAAAGCGTCGCATATGAACATTATTCTTATACATTTAAAGTTCATATTCGTATGCGATGCTTATTCACATTCGCTTATACGAATATGAACATTACAAGTGTAACAACGCCACCTCATATTTATGAATCTTTCATTAAGAGGTGGCAATGTTTGTTTGAAGCGCTTTCAGTAAAATTAATCTTGCCCCTAGTTCCCTAGCCCTATCGCAAAGAGAATTGTATAGTCATTGTCCCATCGGTTTTCCATTGTTATCGTCAGACTTCTAAGCCTTCATGCTCACACGCGATTTATTATCGCGCACTGAATTTTTAACGCAATGCTGCAGCGCCGAGTGTTGAAAATCTAACAGTTTGTTTTTTTGACGCATTGGGAAGCATTCTGTTGCATTCTTAATGCTTGGCTCAACACCGAGAGTTTAAAATCCAGTGCGTCATAAAAAATCACCCGTGCAAAACTGGTTTTAATCGTAAGTCTGCATGATGGATGAGATAGTGTCATTACCCACTTATCTCTGTCACATTCAAATATCTTTGAAGACGAAGATTAATCAGTAGTAAACAGAGATTGATTCATCAACCCATGACACGATCATGTTTTCAATAACATTGTGAATCATTGAAATTTTGTAAACTTACTAAAATGCATTGTAAATAATTTGGCTTTAATACATTGTTAAAAAAATTACAAACTACGACATTTTAATACAACAATGGCTTTGTAAATAAATAACAAAATTTTTGGAGAACCCTCTGAATGCATGAGGTTGCATGCCCAGCTGCGCGCGGGCGATTTTGTTTATAGGACCCAGGAGACTACTAGGCCATCGAAGCACTCACATTTAGCCCACCGTGCCAGTATTATAGTGTACTCTGTGCCACCGTGCACCGTTGCGTCGCGTCGCACGGACGTAAAACTGTGGCGGCGGGACTTTATCGCGCCTTGGATTTTCAACTATAGGTGTTGAGCCGAGCGAGCATTGAGAATAAAAACAGAGCGCATCCCAGCGCGTTAAAAAAATACACTGTTGGATTTTCAACTCTCGGTGCTAAGCAGTCCGCTGAAAATCCAGTGTGCGAAAAAAATCACACGTGCAGGGTCCAACGGTGTGCACACAACTAAATACCTACAAAGTAATTTAATGGTAATTGAAATCAATTTCATTTAACGTTAAATGACAATGCAACTGATTCCAATGAAAGTACAAATACATATCTTTAAAAAAATGTTATAATCTTATGTATCTAAAATTTAGTAAATAACCATGTGTACTTAATTTCTCTAGAACCCTATATATATATATATAGGTATATATATTGTTATCGCTCTCAGTTTATTGTCGACTCACGGAGTCATGATGTAATAGTATAAGTGTATATCTAATATCTATTTATAATCTCATATTTTAAGTGAACTAATTGTGTTCTAAGAGAATAAATAAATATCGAAACCGATATTAATGACATCGGTGAAGGAAAACATCGTGAGGAAAAACTGGAGTTTATAATCGCGAACCGGTCTTGAGCAAGCGTGGTTACCAATGCTCGTGGCTCATCAGTATGAGAAGAATAGTATGAGAATACTCGTTATTATGTACACCATAATATAAATTACATAAAGAGGTGAAATTTTACAAAGGGTTCTTCTCTCTTCTAGCAATAAGACCACCCGTCTTATTGCTAGAAGAGAGAAGAACCCTTTGCCTTACGGTGGGACAAAAAATAGGCTGGCACTATTATTATTAACTTTTAAACAGTTAACAGTTATCGCCATTACAAAGACCAAGGTGACAAGACAAGGATAGAAAGTGAAATCTATTTCTGAAATGCCGTTCACCGGTTGCATTTCTGACTGGCCGGAGTGTTTATTTAAGGCAATAACTATTTGCGAACACCTATTGTTTGCTCAGGAGAAATACATGCCGCTTAGCTAAGATTAGAACTAGGCACCTACAGAATTTTTTAGGTAATCGTGTTTTTAGAATTTGTTGTAAATGTATTGTATTCGTTGGCTATTTATTGCCTTTATTTTGTCTATTATAGAATGTTATAATTATAATGCACGCTTAGATTCTTTATCAGCGGATTAGGCTATCTAAAGACGATTTTTGGCACGCGTATGCTTAGAAAACTTTGAGATAAACCGCTATTGATATGTCTATATTCCTAAGACCTACTGAGAATCATTTTAATGTGTGGAAATTTTACAGGAAAATCAGCAACCAAAACTATCTTTGATATCATAGAGCTTTGTTGCTCAGGCGATATAACTAAGTGTTGTAACTAGGTAACTGTAATCCTATTCATAAGATACATTACCTATACTACTTCACTTCAAAGAAATTAAATGCAATTTATGTGTCATTGTGTTCTTGAAGCTTTAAAGCCTGGGATTTTCCTTTCATTGTTAACGGGTGCCAAACAGACTGGACGTAATTGATTTTTAGCAAATTATTTTCTTATGAATATAGCAAATGTGACTGCGTCGTTGATCTAGTAATCTGCTGAGTAAGCCCAGGTAAGCACGGGCGCTTTATGCCTGCGGTGATATTTTTTTTCACGCAATGGATTTTCGACGCACTGCTTAGCGCCGAGAGTTGAAAATCCAACTGATCATTTTTTTTGGACCCGCTTGGATGCGCTCTGTTGGTTTATTAACGCTCGCTCAGCTCAACACCGAAAGTTGAAAATCCAGCGCGCGATATAATCTCGCCGCGATATTTTTACGTCCGTGCGAACGTGGGCGAAATATGACTGCTACGACAGAGGTCCTGGGTTCGATCCCCAATTCGGGTAGGTAGTGTTAATTAGTTTTCCATTAGCAATTTCTCAACTAGTAGCCTGAGGTCTGGATTTATTTCCGGTTGATGGCAATCGATATTCTGTGGCAACAGGCCATTACCTGGGCCTAGTGAGTGCCACCGTGAAATGTGGGGGGCACCTCTGGCTATCCTGTCGACGAACACAGGCGGGATATTTTATAGTAAATGTTGAATATTGCCGTAGAATAGAATATTGGCTTAGCTTCACGATAAACGGTTTCTCTAACGGAAACTAGCCTTGTTTAGCCCCATTCACACAAATCACACATTGACAAAGACGACTACCGAGAAATATAAAGGTTCGTTTGCTTTCCAAACATTCATCATTATTCTTAATGGATTTTGTACTGTTTAGAAAACGATAAAATTAAACCAACCAATGAATATTTATTGTAAAAAGCACAAGGCAAGAGAAACATCTTAGCAGAATTATTTTGCTACAAACATCGACACAGTAATTTATTTTGCATTGGTGTGCTTGCATCTTGATATTCTCGTCCCGTTTCTAGAACACCATTTCACGTTATGGAACGCTGTCCTTAGAACACAACATCAAGAAATACAATGCAATAATGTCTTTAGTTCTATGCAGCTTTGCAGTGCCAGTGCATAGAGCGCAACCCTAACTCCTGTTACGACTTGATTTATGTGGTCTCGGAATATATATGTGGGCAACTGGGCAGCTCGTTGTTCACGAGGACGCAAACACGATACACGTGCCGACTCAATAAACTACTAATAAATCAAATTGAACCAATACAAGGCGCACGGTGTAAGTGCATCGTTGCATGCGCACTTGACATGCATCCATTCGGCGAATTTAATGTACGATAAGAATGGTTGATGTGTGGCCTTAATTTTCAGGCTTACACTAAACAGTTCGCCTCTTGTGATGATGAGGTCGATACATGAATAGTCTTAGCTCTTGAAATTTCTTATTTCTTTGGAGCATAGAGCTATAGATATAATTTTACTGGTACTGAAGTTCTGTACTGAAGTTCCCCGAACTAAGGACATGCGATTTCTTTTCCACTGTTACTTATCGATTAATGAAATAGCGGCGTACATCAATTACCATTAGATATGCAAAACATTATAAGCACCATTGCGCCATGAATACCAAATTAACTACGTTTCCTGCACTTTTTGTGACGTCCTTGCTCGCCGATGTGATGTGTACATGCAAATATTCGTATTTGCAGTGAATTTGGTGACACAGATGGCACGGTAAACAATAGCAGAACGCACGTCATTAGGATGTACAGCATTTTAGTCGAGGACAATGGCTGGAGGGCTCGAGGCGACCGATTCTGTAAACCGACAAGTGCCCGCCGAGCGCCTTGTTGAGGTGTTGTCTCAACAAATATGGCTCGAACGCAGGCTTCGTAGTCGTAGCTAAGCCTACGTTTTTTATGTCAACACGTACGTTAGATGATTCTTAAGTTTACAGCTCACGGAGACGTGACTCGTTCGAAGACAATCGATAATTGAATTGATTATTTCTATTTGATCGTAGCGACAAACGGTTTTTGTTGATACTAATACATTAAATATATGAGTGGGTACCTATTACCTAGGTACAGTATTTTCGCACTTTCCGCTAGATAGGTATTCAATGAAAAATTAAGATGGACGAGGTGTAAAATAACATGGTTAGCAAAGTACCTACCTAGGTACACCACACCACGGATATCACGGACTACCGACAGTGTTTGTCTGTCCTTCCCCTTTTTAAATCTATCCAAAGGTTGTCTTTAAAAGATCGCTCTTAGCGACCAGACCGCCCATTGTGTCACTCTTTGTACAGTTTCTATATTTATGCCTGTAATTTGTATGGTGTACATAATAAAGAGTATTCTATTCTATTCTAGGTACTTAATATTCTCAAAGCATTGTTGATATTTTGGTAATGGCACTAAATATTATCTCGTGTTATTGTCTCTTGTTGTTTTTGTGTCATTTGAAGTTCTTCGAATGACAGAGCAAACGTTTTTAGGGTTCCGTACCAAAATGATAAAACGGAACCCTTATGGTGAGACTAAGTCTGTCTATCTGTCACAGCTGGATATTATAAGACAGAGCGCAGTTTGCAAATTCTCAAACTTTTTTTTTCTATGTTTTAGGCCTTTCATGAAATATGTAAAAAAAAAATACCGTCCCCCCCCCTATCTCCGAAGTTTGCAAAGAGAAAAATCAGAAATTATTCTATGTGATAGAAGTTTATGTAAAGATTACAGGAAAAATAAAACGAAGTCTCTAAATACCACACTTTTTCAGAAATCATCAACAAAAGTTACATGGGCTGACATAAAACTGCAATATTCTACACCGCAGTGCACACTGCACAGTGTTAAAATTCTCTGACGAATATAGGCCTCGCCGATGAAAAATTAAAATCATGATGGTTTTTTTTTGTATGGGAGGAAAAATGATTCTTTCAATAGTTCGACATAAAGCGATAATTATTCACCAATTGTAAGTTCGACAAAGGTACTGCAAACATTAAGTTAGATGTTATTTCATATTTGTGTAAAAAGCGTGAAGGTAACCTATGCAAACAAAAAAAAAAACATTACCTATTATAGTACTTATCAACTTGTAAGTCAGTATGAGGCAATAAACATTTGGCAATACCTAGTAGATGTAGAAAATGTACTTAAGGGAAAACAACGAGGAAAACCGACTTATCGCAATACCTATACAATACAAATTAAAAAATTCAAAATGATTAGGCCTCCTATTAAAGAAATTCAAAGTATTGAAGGTATCCTATTTATTTTAGTTAGATCATTAATTGGTAAATAAACAACACGTTAAAGTAATTTGTTACCCTCTTGCCTGTTGTCCTTGTCACCTAATCTCTAGTCTGGTGGGTACATTCGTGGTATAGAAAACCAACTCGTTTGGCTAGCTCAGTTAGAAGAAAGAGCCAGCTCTGCTTTATAGATATACATATAAGTAATCTAGGGATATCATGTATACCTTATTTGTAAATAGAAAATTGTTGGCTGTTGCTCGCAGATAGGGGATAGGCTTGACAAGGCGACTGTCTCTACCTAATAACTTAGTGCGGATAAAAGAAATAAGGTTATGTACAGACGCCAGCACATCAAGCTACTACAATATGTCAAATTTCTTTAATAGATTTTCAACTTTATCGCTAAAGCATAATGTTCAAAGTTAATTGGGAAAATTTGACAGTTTCGGGTAGCTTGATGTGCTGGCGTGTGTACATAGGTACCCAAAATTACAATCACGTGAGCCTCCAAAAGGGTGAGTCCTGATCTAGTTAACTGCTTTTCCAGAGAGTGAGTGTCCATGGAGTTTCTTGCCCGTTTTTCTCTATAGGTACCTACGCTTTGGAATGGGCAACTAGCTTCATATTTTCTGACTGACCGATTTCTTGACAATTCAAAAGTGACTGTTAATGGTTTAATTGAAATAAATACTTTGAGTTTGAGATATTTCAAAACTTTTTAAAGTTCAAAAACATCAACTCTTCTTCTGGGAAAAGATTTTAATTGCTGGAATTCAAGATTGTTTCTTTGCTTAGTGAAATACTTGTAGCTACTTGTTCCTACATCAGTAAACCCTAATTGTTACGACACACTATTAATCTCAATCTGAATCATTTTGAAGGATATTGCTAACCCAAAGCTTCATTTGTTCTAAAAATTTACGTTGCTAAACGTAAATAAGGCAATGAATGTTGTTGAATTGTCAAAATGAAACTCATTGTTATGGAAAGGTTACACAGTGCGAGCAGCTGATGTGACAGTAGACAGCTACTGTGCCAGTGTACTCGCATGACAGTAGCTCGACTCGCCTCGTGTGGTCACACCAATGCCAACTGCTGGCGTCGCAGTAGACAGCTACTGCACCAGTGTACTCGCATCGTCCGATGTATCATGTCTCGTGCAATGATGTTGCAAAATACACGAATAAAAACAGTACATACCACAATAAAAGCGGTTACGAAAATAATTTGTGTTGAAATACTTAGAACTGAAAGTGCTATACAAAAAAAGAAGAAGAAAAGAAGTATTTGGGTCAGGAATTGGCTGCAAAGAAAAGGAGCAACACATACAATATTTAAAGAGTTATATGATGAAGATGCCAGAGAATATAAAGCGGTTATGAGAGTGACACCTGCACAAGTGGAAATACTTTTAAATTTAATTGCTCCAAAAATTCAACGTGATGATACATTGATGAGGGATGCGATACCTGCAAGGGTGAAACTGGAAATAACACTGGTATACCTTTCTTCTGGGATATCGTATAGACTGTTGTCGGTATTCTTCAGAGTTTCAAAAGCATCCATAATTAAAATAATACCAGAAGTATGTGCTGCTATCAATGAAAGTCTAAAAGATTTTATCAAAGTAAGTAATTTTTATTATTTATAATCAAACTGTAAAAACAACGGATTTGTTAACGTTTTTGCACCTATTTGAACGAAATCTTTACATAGTAATACTTAACACCTACAGTACAAGAAAACTTAGTTCGTTATATTAGAGAATGTTATTGCTGTAGCAAGTACATCATTATGAAGTACAGATTGTGAAGATTGTTCTAGTGGCGTAGAGAGTGCAGATATTGTAGGTTCAACCGGGTGATAATTTACAAGTACATCATTATGAAGTACAGATTGTGAAGATTGTTCTAGTGGCGTAGAGAGTGCAGATATTGTAGGTTCAACAGGGTGATAATTTACAACCGTTGTTGGTGTTGGAGTTACTGGAGTTCCGGCTTGGAACCCTTCAGGCTGTGGTGATGGCGTACATTCAGAACTGTAATTAGAAGGTGAATACACAATTCTAGCACAGAGGGCGCTCTTACGGTATCTAGAGAGTATTGCCTGTATTTCATCTGTCGCATCAATTCTATCAATTGGCGGTAACTGTTTGAGCTGCAGTGCTACATGTCTTCCAATTACATCACATTCATCTTCTAATTCTCTTGAAATCGGGGCAGACACGTTTACTAAACTGTTATTTAGTTCTTTGAGTTCATTCACGGCTGCTTGAATTTCAGACCGTTCTGATGATAATTTCATCTTTAATTTTGGAGTTTTTGGTGGCTTCATCACTTTTATATGAACGGCATTGTTGCTATTGTCACTAGTATCAAGGCCCTCGTCATTCGTTTCTGAACACCCTACAAACGACTCGCTTCCTGACGTTGATGCATGAAGTGGTTCCTGAAATTAACATTATTCTTTTATTTTTCAGATACCGAATGTGGAAGAATGGCAAGATATAGCTGTAGGATTCGATTCAAGGTGGAATTTTGCGAATTGTTGTGGAGCTATTGATGGGAAACATATAACAATTCAAGCACCACCAAATTGTGGCAGTGAATATTACAACTACAAAGGAACAAATAGTATAGTGCTCATGGCCGTCGTGGATCACGATTATACTTTCAGATATGTAGATATAGGCTCATACGGTCGTAATGCAGATGGTGGGGTATTCCAAAACTGCTCTTTGTATCCTTATCTAGAAAACAATTTATTGTTGCCTGAAAATGGTATTCTAGTGGGAGATGATGCCTTCCCTTTAAAGTCATATTTACTGAAGCCCTACAAAAATACACTGACTACAACAGAAAAGATTTTTAATTATAGATTGAGCAGAGCAAGAAGGATTGTGGAGAATGGGTTTGGCATTCTAGCATCTCGTTTTCGTGTATTGGGAAAGCCAATTCAAGTTAAAGAGGAAACTACGATAAAGATCGTCTTATGTGCTTGTACATTACACAACTGGTTACGTACCACTGCATCCAGCACCTACACACCACCAGGAACTACAGATTATGAAGATATCATAAACTTTCAAATCATTCTGGGGCAGTGGAGGTCCGAAATTAATGAATTACCAAGTATCCGTCGCTCGAGAATCAATAATAGATCGAAAGCAATAGCAGAAAAAATGCGAGATAAATATAAAAATTATTTCAATGGCGAGGGAGCAGTTAGCTGGCAAAATAATATGATTGTGTAATTAGAAATAAAAACTTACCAGATTACTTGATGTTTCTTTTTCTTTTAGATTAATTATCTTCATAATATAATCCATAGCACTGAACCATTTGATGGATGGTTTATAGATCTCATCAGTGCCAGAACCACTTTTTTTGCTTTTCTCAATTTTTAATAACTCCTGGTTATACGTAGAACGTAAATTTTTGATTTTTTTTGTAACTTCATTCGTGTTTTGTAAACTAAATTCCATGCGGATGCGTTCTAACGACGCTTTACGCAAATCTCTGTTTTTATAATTAGGATCCAAACAATTCCATAAGTTCGTTTCATCCTTGTATAGCTCCACAAACTTTATATTTTGATCGGATGTCCACCTGTCCGCCATTTTGACGCCAAAACAAAAAGCACTGCACCCAGCGTGGACGCGAGCGTACGAGCTACTGTCAGTCATTTCGCAAAATCGTGCGAGTTGACGACCGAGCGCGGTGCGAGCCGATGCTTGTGGCGTGGTGGGGGAAGGCGAGTGGCGAGTAAAAACAAAAAAATGTTGTAGTAACTCGGACGCGAGCAACTGACCCACTCGCACATGACAGTAACTCGTATGATGCGGTCACACGGTGCGAGTAGCTGCACCTCAGTAACTGACTAGGTCTGCTCGCATGCCAGCTCGCACTGTGTAACCTATCCATTAGGTACTGATGGTGTGTTGCGCAATGAGGGTTTTCTGCAATGACGTTCGCTAGGTGGCAGCACTGACACGTCAGGTCCAGGCATCTGTCAAAGAGCCTATATTTTCTTTTGACTGAATGATGAACGAATGAATGAATCGAATGATGAACGTCATCATATATTTTATATTGGAAGACCTCTTGTCACAGTGCCAACTGGTGTCGTAAATTTTCACGAAAACCCGCATTACCCCGCTGGTCTCATGTAGGTTATAAGGGAGAAAACGCATAGCGATAGGAACATAATAAACTTCAGCGCCAGTTTATTCCGCTTCCTCGTCTGCATCGTATTTTCCATCATCTACTGCAAATTATGCATAAAATTGCTCGTCAACATTACAGGCATGTCAAGTGCCATTAGTTTCGACTTCCTCATATCTAACATCATTATGTTCTGCTTCTGATAACAGGAAAATTATATTGTTCATAGCAATTTTAAAATAAGTACCGACATAATAACGATCCGCAGGTACCCACCTATTATTTATAGGTAGTCATATCTAATACATATATGGAGTAGTTTATTTCGAGGCAGGTATTACATGACAGAAATTGTTTCTGATTATGCACATAAACTACAATAAATTAGACAGTTTCCGTGTGCAATAAATATTTTTATGGGCACGTTAACAGCTGTCTAGTGGTCTAGACAGTTTCATGTCCGCGTGTTGGTTTAAAAACTCGTGATTAGACACTATTTAGCAGAACAACACGTCTGTCGTCGGCATGAAGTGAACTGCGTGGCCGAGTAACCGAGTTGGAGCGTTTGCAACATGTTACCAAAATATAAAAAGAAATGTATATGAGTTCAACAAATTCGGAGAAGTAGCGGAACTTTATTACGGTTTTTGAGCGACGATGGCGTTGCCCCTGCGCAGGATATTACCCTGACGCGCTGCGCAAGAGCACATCACAGCTGTCAGAAAGGCGCACTGTCTCACTGTCAACCCGTCATTAAAATTATCTCGGCTCATCAAGGCGCACGCTATAGTAAACTGCGTGTTTAACGCACTGATGCCCCGTAACCATCGCTCTACCTCTACGATATATTAGTCTTATCTCTCAATTTCATTCTGACGGCTTAATTCTACAAAATTACTCACTTTCAGCAGTTTTAATGGCGTTAACAAGTTTTGTTGAAATAGCAGAATTGACGTATAATTTAGAGTGATATATAAATACTCGGGTAGTCAGCGCGTGGCATGACGCAACATAGCGTCTAGGAAACGGCGTGAGACATCATCTGCGACGCGGTTCAAATAATGGGGGAAACTATCAATTAATCTCGCTCAGTTTAGGTATAATGAACTTAACGCTATAGTACCGACTTCTGATAATATATCTAGGTACCAACTAGAGTATAGGTACATTTACTTACAGCAAAAGCAGATTAATGCCATGATTGGAGACTATTTAGCTTGGATTCGCGACTGTGTGACTAATACTTAATTACATACTATAACGTGAGACAGAGTAGGATTAAACTTCACATGTTCAACACACCTGAGATAAATAAATATTAAACAATCATCTTATTATGGGTCGTGTAGGTATTGATACCTAATCTTTTATTCATTAGCATTTTAGATTGTAACTCAGTAGTTATAGGTACAAAAGCAAAGATGCCGTAGTGCCAATGCTTGATTTAAATTGGCACCAATAAGGTTGCATTACAATTTTGTTCTAAATACTGGCCATTATTGACAAAAAAATCTTTGTAAGCCATTAAGGTTAGTAGAAAAAAAAATAAAAGAAAGAAAACTCTAATGGCATCAAACAGTTTTTTGACGTAGAGAACCAGTTGTTTTGTCTGACCTGTATATTATACAAGTACGCGTACTTGTATGATAGAGGTCAGTGATTTAAAAGGATTTATCAAAAAAGGTTGAACTAGTTTAATTTGTTTTTCTTTCAACTACGTAGTAATGTTATCATTGATCACTACAAAACAGATCACAAAGGACGTATTTTTTGCTTAGAACCAAAACAGTGCAGAAATGTTGTATGAAATCGCATGGTTGCACAGTTTTTCATTAATGCACTGTTTTTTATTTAGATATAAATTTACCACAGAGGTTTAATGTCTACCATTAAGTTATGCATTAGATCAAAAAGATACTGAACGAAAATAAAAATCGGCTGAATAAAACCGACTTAGTGAAAAAAAAAAACAAATGGCGCGCATTTTGCACCATTGTAAATACTTTGATAGGTACTTCATATTTAGCAAGAAAAGATTAAAAAATGGAAATAGCGATAGCGATATGAATGCAACTCCAGAAAGTATAAAAACAGCTGCAGATGAAATTGTTAATAATCTTTTGCCGCAAAAGTCGCGAGATAAATATTTAAAAGCTTAGGAAAACTTTGTTTTCATTAACTTGAGTTTTTATTTTGTGATACTTAGGTATATTTTATCATGGTAGGTAGATTGGTAGTTGAAAGAAAAGTAGATTACGCACCTTGCTAAAGTGAGTAATTAATGCACTCGTGTTAATTTAGTGCCCTCGGGCACCAACATAACTTTAGTGCATTAATAACGTTCACTCAACAACTCACTTTGCGCTCGATGCAACAATCTACTATTTTGATGTCACGTCCTTTCGATTTCAGCTTCAGAGTCTGTTCAAAGTTACTCTGAAATTTTGATTAGTCATACCTTTCTCGACAATATAGTCATCCTAAAAGATCGACGGAGGAGAAATAATCTCTTTTATTTTTTGTGTTAAACCTGCCTGTCAAACGTACGAATGATGAATGGCCACGAATGTGGGTCAGTGGTCGAATGGCGCCGGATCAAATGTGACAGTCAATTAACACAATGCGTTGAATACGATATAAATAGTCGTTTCTATTGTGTTAATGTATACATAACCTACCTCGGTAACGATTTGAGTCGGTAACGGTAAATCTAATCACGGAATTTTATCTAATAGAGGGATATAAAACAAAGGTTATTTTTGTTGTCGATGTTTTTTTAATCAAAATTAAAGCTTGGAAGAAGTGCCTGTTGTTTACTTTGCCTATGCCATTGCATTGTTGGACCCACGTATCGTGTTGGTATTGGGTCTGGCCTTTTGTTACTCATTAATTATAGTCGTTAGATTAAAAAGTGTACCTATCTATTCGTACTAGGCTTTTGTACGCGACGTAGCATAGCGGCGGAGACATGACGTAGACGAAGTGTAGCGGCATAGACATGACGTAGACGAAGTGTAGCGGCGTAGGCACGGCGGCGTAGACGAAGCGTAGCACCATAGGCGCGGCGCGTTTGTAATAAGCGGTTGAAGGGGTAGCAGGTAGTTCTACATGTGAAGCTACGAGTACGTTGCTACGTTCCAGGTGTTTCATGCCTATAATATTCCTACATGTCATCGTAAGTACCTACCTACCATATAACAATCTTCTTTTATTCACACACAAATCAAAATTTATGGCTGCTACTGAGAATTTCCTCACGGAAAAACCTGATGTCGATTTGACCCGGGTGTCGAATCCAAAACTCTACGCTCAGTAGGCCATATTATAGTGTAGGTACTCTGTGCAGTAGGCTAATCGCTAAACCAACGGGGACTTCAGTTAAGTTGTTTAAAATGTGTATTTTCTATTGCCTGTTCAGACACATGATGCATATTATCGCTGGATTTAAAAAAAGAAAATAATTAACTTATCAATCTTGTTTTAGATTATATTTTGCTATACGCCTTTGGTTTATTTATCTTATCTGTTTTTGTCCTTCCTTCAATATCGAATATCAAATACCTAACAAGATGGATGACGTTTCTTGAAATGTTGAAAAAGCGTAGGCACCTACTTCACCTAGGTATTTTCATAAATTCTGAATCAATTATTATTTTTAACCTTGTAACAAAGTTGGTTCAAGCAAAATAAAAATAGGTACCTACCTACTCACGGATACGTCATTAGGTGCCTAAGCAAGTAAATTAATTATCTTCAGGTAGGTATGTGTTGTTTCTACATTTAAATTGCTTTTGTAATTTCATTACATGAGGTTTAATTACGACTTACATTGCATTAAAAATCTAATTGAGAGTGAGACTTGTTTATAGATATATGCGTATATACATAGGTATAGTAAATAGCAACTATTACTACTGGATGCATTTAAAAATGAATGCACATAAGAGGGTAGGTATACGTGGGTAGGTATACGTAAGTAGGTATGTATACTTTGGTATTTCGGGATGTGACGTCATCTAATGATTCCAGAAAATGTCTCTGTACAGTGAATGAATGTAGGGCTGATCCTATCGGATTGTGACTAATTCGATTTTCCAAGCCCGAAAGATACTGGAAATCCCGGTTCTTAGTTGAATCACAAATCATTTCTTTAAGCTGCGACTTTGAAGCTTAACTTTGCTTTTATTGTCAGATGCCATAAAAGCAGACAGTGGCAATAAAATAATGACGTTGAAGCCCTGATATTGTAGAATTTGTAGATAGTGTTTTGTTTAAAAGATGCGTGCGTAGGAGGCGTGGTGTGTCGGCAAATGCATTGATAGCGTGTGTTGCCTGCTCGGGTGGGCTTACAAAGGGCCGATCGGCCGTTGCCCCCACATTGCAAAGGTTCCTTTTTTTGTGTCTGCCCTGTTTAGAGTTAGTTTCCGACGTATTCGTGATACTAAACAAGTATAACAATAAAGATTCCTTGGGTACTCGAAACGGTTGCTCAACTTTTTACTGTCAATCTAATCACTTAGGCAACCGTTTTTAAAATGGGAATTTCCTGTTTTAAAAATCTGCTAAGCCTATATGTAATATTTCTAATTATAATATCGCAAAGTACCTACTCTCAGGTATCTGTAAACCTACCTATTATCATGAAAATGCACTTATTGCACATTGTTAACGACATAATCAATTCACTTTAACGACTAATTAGAAGCACTCAATGATGTCCACGTAATCGTTAAACGTGTTTTAAATGCAAAAGTGCGGGTAAGTGCCTACTTATGGATGCACAGATTTTTATAGACCATTGCATGACCGTGTACTTAAACTTATTAATCAACATGCCTATTATTATGAGTTTCGCAATATGAGTTTTCTTCTGTTGTTTCATATAACTGCATGCTATAAAACTAAAATAGGGCACGCATCCCGGCCACTTACTCATCGAGTCATCGCTTCAAAGAATTCGCTCCTTCCTTGTTTATAATTTACACATAAAACCCTCATCACGTAATCGGTACTGCCCTCTTTAAACGACAACGGTTTACATGCAGTATCTTTTAAAATGGTAAATCTTTAATTTATCTCAGAATTAGGCGGATGAACTGCGTTGAACGGTTCAGATCGGGTGTCCGGTCTTTGAACTCGAGAGCGGGATGCCGAGATTGTTTAATGACAACAAATAAAGCATCGGTGCACAGCTGTCGGTCGGCTGTCGGCATCACATGCACGCGAGATCGAGAGCCCCTCTATTATAGCGAAGGGCCTGCAGGTAGTCAACTCGATGTATTTCATTTTTTTCTGCTTTAACATCCTTTATCACGAGAATTTGAATAAAACTGCGCTTCACATGAACCCGGACTAATACCACGCTTTCATCTTTTGAGCACTTGGGGAAAAAATAAACGCGTGTTAAAAAGAAAAAATACTAACGACCAACTCATTGCATTTTAAATGATACCTATCAGAAACTGATTACTGTAATTATGCAATAACGACAGGCAATAAATGTACAAAGATTTGTCAAGTGAATGTACCTACAGTAGGTAGGTAATGTGTATGATCACTATGATCAGTAAAGAACTTCGGATCAGGGTGACGCGGGCGGTGTCTCTGTGAAGCTGGTGTGGGATTGCTTGCAGTGCAGATGCTCACCTATATGCGCCAGGTCAATGATGGGGATCTCGCAGCGAGCGAGCAGGCTCTCCTCCTGCTGGGCCGCCATTGTCGTCGCTTGATACAACCGCTCTGATTTCCACACGCCGATCGCTCGTCCAGTCAACACTTCTTATCACTCGACTCCCACAGTAATTAGCAATTAGCGAACGCGACACCGAAAGATAATTTAAGGTAGAGAAACGATAGATAAGCACTTAATACACCGTAAGGATACAACGTAAACGTTAAAGTTTATTGAAGTTATGAATGGTCTTTTGATTATTCCTGGTATAGAAGCGTTCAGAACTCATTTGCATAACCTTGTAGTTCTTGCTCGAGGCGTTCGTCTTTCTGACGTAGCAGCAATATGCTATACTGACTTGACACATTAAAAATTGGTTTCCGTTGCTTCTCTCACAGTAACTATGTGTAAAGGTTGGTCCCGCGTGTACGACCCGACGGCGTCGTGCGCCCCTCGTCCCTCACAGCTGACGAGTTTCGAATGTCTCTCGTCGAATAAACTGGCTCACCGTGTGCGATGAGCGTTACCCTGGCGTCCGATGTCGGCTCTCACTTGTATATCATCGCGCAGACTTTCGCAACCGAGTGGCGTGTCGAAACAGCTCTGCCTTGAGCACGCTGCCGTGTGGAGAAAGCGTATTGTGTGACGGGTGTGCGCGAGCGGGTCGGCGTCCAGAGTAATACTGAGACTGACGAAGGCGAATGGCGATACTGGCGAGGCGCTCGGGCACTGCTCCGGCGGCTCGACTGACAGTCTGTCTGACACACGCGGCCCTTGATCGCGGCTCACTTCGTGCCATTCGCGTGGGGCGGCGGCGTTGCCCTGTGTCGGCGCCGTTGTACGTTGTACCGACTATATTACTATAACCTCGTCTCGGCATTCAGTTCACTCGTCTGACTCGTAGTACCTAAACGTGTGTTGGCAAAGTTTATTGCTACCTGAACAAACTGAACTCATCCTTATCTGAGACAAGGTTCACACATTACTTAGACATTTATACGATTGAATGAGATATATTGGCTTATCAGTGCCATCCATCATGTACCTACCTACATTAATGACGAGGGTGATGCACAATCTTCCTAAAAATGCTGTAAACAAGTCAAATAATCGTATGAAACCATAAGTAACGCCATCTATACTAAAACGCATGTAAAATACTGTGTTAACCGCCATCTATGTACACTAAAGACTTACATGCTAAAATGAAATAAAAAACCGTATTTAATTTAGTGGTTTATATAATTCCAATTCTACGAGACTTAGCCACTTGCAACCGGCACATCCGTTTCGATATAAAAAAAAAAAATATTTGTTAAATAATGTATAAAAAATATAGGACGCAAACCCTTAACAATACATTGACATTGACTTTGTAAATATGTCAATCCACACTTTTGTTTTGTTGTATAAATAATCAAATGCTTTAATTTAAAGTGAGATTGTTTTATTTATATAGGGTTGGTAGCATTAATTTACAGTTGAGTGTTGCTTGTTCATTTGAGGCATCTTTCGAAGTACGACGACCCGACGTAGCCGCCTCGCATCGCTCGCTGCACGTGCTGTTCGAACAACCTCCTGTTACTTTGCAGCTCGTCCGCAGCCTCCTTGTTTAGAGGATCTTCAGGATTTGGTTCCTGAAAGTAAAAGCAAAACATAAATAAATAACATTTCTAAGAATTTTGTGGTTGTTGACTACCTCATTGATCTTGCAGATGCGAAATGTGATCCATCTTCTTTTAATATCAATGCTTCTCCTGTTAACTTTTGCATTTTCTATACTTTTCCGGTCAAAGGCAATTCTAGTTAATTTTAAGAACATTTTCAGTCTAATTTCAGTCTCAATCTGTGAAAAATGGTATATTTAGGGTTCCGTACCTCAAAAGGAAAAAAACTGAACTGTTATAGGATCACTTGTGTGTCTGTCAGTCTGTCACAGCCAATGTGCTCCGAATCTAATGGACCGATTAAGTTGAAATTTGGTACACATAATATGAATCTCTGTGACCCAAACACATATGTGTAACGTAAATAAATGAATTTTGAATATGGGGTCATTTTTGAGGGCAAATAGTTTTTTTTTTAAAGTAAATTGTATTAAAGTTATTTAAGAAAATAGACGAAAATTGATCATACCCCCCTATCTCCGAAACAACAGAGCTAGAAAAAAAAAAAAATACGGAATATAGTTCTATACCTATAGATTACAGGTAAACCTTTATGAAGTCTGTGGTCTTAAAACAACATGGTAAATCTCTCAATATTGTGCGTTCAAACTTACATTTTCAGTTTGAATGTATGGGAGAGCATGTTTTTCAACTACAGTGTTAAGTTTGTTCTTGGGATAAATTCATTCCAACTAGGGAACCCTTCATTGTGCGTGGTCCGACACGTATTTGGCCGGTTTTATTGACATTGATTGCGACTGAACGTTTTTAATAATGGGAATTTGCCTTCAGATCTGATCTAAAGTGCTCTGCATATTTTTGTCTTATTTAAAACCAATGCAAGGTTGCATGACATCACATCACCTAACAATTATAGCCCCATTTAATATCATTATCAATGTTCACTTGAAATGATTAGTCATTGTCTTTTATCTGTAGCCAATTTTGTGAAGTGTCATGTTGTTGCGCTATTGTATAACAAGATGGGACTTGTTTCACACAATCATTCTGATTTTGCCATAATTCTATGCTTTGAATTGCAAAGTACATAATTATTATCCATATTAATATTATAAATTCGAAAGTAACTCTGTCTGTCTGTATGTTACCTTTTCACGCCTAAACCACTGAACAGATTTCGACAAAATTTGGCTGTGAGATAGATTGCATCCCAGGGAAGTACATAGGATATTTTTTATCGACATACCTCGCGGGAGGAAGCTAGTGTTGAATAAAACCAGAAAACTGCTGTCTATATAATTACAGTTTATTGCAACATGTATTTTTCTTGCATACTTCTCTATTAGTTATCATTTAAGGACTAAGTTCGGAAACCAAATGCTCTAACATAGAACAAAGAGTCCCCGCAGTGGAAATGTAAAAGCCAGGCTGATTATGTATCCCTTACTCGTGCCATGTCCTGTTAGTAGAATGCTATTATTCTGCAGTATCTTCATAATGTTCTCACTACTTTTATTTATTTATGAACATTTTTATTAAGTAGATTTTTTATATTTATTCCTCAATTTTCATGATTGCACCTACCACTGTTTGTCTCTGCATCACCCAAAGGTTGACTGGTAGAAAATGCCTATGGCATTAAGTCTGCCTCTGTACATTTATGTGCTTGAAGTATTAAATAAATTAATAAATTACTTGCCAATTTAAACAATACATGATAAGGCCATATAGTTTTATCACAGAAAGAGTCTGCTTTAAAGATTTGTATTCTGACTGGTGGTTGAACCATGAAAATACCTTTATATAATAGTTTCATACGAAGTCTGTTCCTTAGAAATGCCAGACTGCCTAAGTAGACACCATGAACACCATTCATTAGAATACAGGGTGGCAGGGAGATCAACACACAAACTGTAACCACGGACTCAATACATAACTCTGAACCCCACTGCATTGAATTAGTGTAGGGTTATTTAAAAAAAATTGCTATTTTGTACTTTTCTATTAAACAGTGTTTTTTTTTTATTACCGACGAAAAATTTTTATTCCTGGTGGTCTAGAATCGTGTAGGTACTAAATTAATGGTTACATTTTGCGCATTAGTGTCCTTGCTACCCTTGTGAGACTTTGATATCAGTCTAACCAATAAAACCATGACCATGAGTAATACAATGTGTAGGTACTAGTAGCACTATGAGTCATTTTTAGTTTTGTAAAATGATAAGCTGCAGACAAAGTTTAAATCAGGCCAAAGCAATAAGGAAAAACTAAGGATGTCATGCATAGAGACATGATTGACCACCATGGGATGAAGGTCATATGATTGTCTATGAATCAGGCTGATAATGCAGTAATATTAAGCCATCCAGACAAAATTGAATACACAACAAAATTTGATGAGTAATGATGCGAGTTCCAAGATAATAAACTAAAAAATACATGCAAGTTACTTTGTAAATATTATGCTTCACACATACCAAGAATAAATACTGGAGTCCATAAACTATAGAGTTGACAGTAAGCACAGGTTTCCAGTCTTCTCTTAAGATGTTGAGACACACATTGCCCTCCAGGTCTATGTTCGGATGGTATACCGCTGTTTCACACTTCACCTTGGGCGGCTCATGAGGATAGTTTGGTCCTACCTATAAGGTAATGGTAAGTTCGTCATAATCATCAGAAAGATAAAAGCAGGTAGAATATGGGTTGGATTTTACTTGAGATGGACTATTGCCATAATGATGCTACTGGTTGGATTCAGGTTTTAGTGAGTTAGCCACATATTTCATGAAAAAAGTATAGTGATCTAAAAATCAACCTGATTTTCCTATACCCAAGGCGCTTGCATGGCCTTTTCAAATCATATAAGTAACAAAACTATTTATCAGTGACTTCATGTAATGAATTTAAGCAAGAAATAGGAATATAGGATTATGTTTTGGAAAGAACTTATTTCTTGAACTATAGACCAGCACATAAGCTATAGACATTACCTTAAAACTAAATACAAATCTTCCTCCTCTATAGAATCCTTCATCAGGGCATATGATTAGTTTGAAATTAAGTAAATCATCTGGATCTGGAAATTCTGTGTTGCATGTCTTGGGCAAATTCAATTCATTCAAATCTGAAAATAAAACATTTCAAGTTACATTTAGGTGAAGATCTTGTAAACACTGTAGTTACCAAGTACAGTTGTAAAAATTTGCCTCAGGATCTTATTAAGGAAGTCTTTCGAGGGATGATTTCAGTGCTTTTACAGTACCACCCCCTAACTTTAAAACACATTGCTAGCCGAAGATAGGCCGTCGTAAGCTTGTATATATGAATTCTTCACAACAGTAATTAAAATAACAATGAATACACAACGCGTAAATTGTTCTATTTTCTGAACTTCACCTTTTGTGATCCGCAACTGAGCGGCTGATGCTTTTTTCTGTGAACCTCCTGCTCTTCCTGAGCCTTCCTCATCTTTCTTTTGTTGTTTTAATGAAAAAAGTTTAATCATTGTCCTAACTAATCGATAAAATAGAAATTATTAGAAATAAAACCACGATCTATTTTGACAGCTTAAATTTTTGTACGAAACTTCAATTTAGGCAGATTGCAATTTGTAAATAAAATAATTTTCTTTTATTGTTATGGCAAACCTCACAAAAAGAAAAAATATAGTAAAGTTTAACCAATCAGCGCCCAGAAAATCCAGCCTTTGCATCTCACTTTTCTCATTCGTAGCTACAGAATGTCTAGTATATGATATTTTTTTTTTTTAAACTTTGCCCCACACTAGGAATTACTCCTGTATCGTGGGTGCGTTTACAAACATTTAAATTCACATACACAAACAGCCAGACCCGGAACCACTACCTGTAGGCAATACAAATATTTGTTCCGTGCGGGAATCGAACCCGCGACACGCGGCGCAGCAGTCGATCGCTCAGCCACTGCGCCAACCGTGTCGTCAACAAATTTATAGCCAATTATTTGTTTCACAGTTTTTGTAAATATTTTTATATTATTTTATTTATCTCGTATTCGGTCCGGTTAAGTTTGATTTTTTGACAAGGTTTTTTAGGGTTTTCTCGTTTTTGACCATAGAAATAGATAATAGACTGACACAAAATCTTGAAAAAAATCATTCCAAATCATAGTCTTACAGGCTGCATGCCTATGATTTAAAATGCTTTTGAGCTCATATTATGTGGACCTAAAACTAAGAAATAATAATTATGACCTAAAACTATTTACTAGCTTCGCTAAATGCACTCGCTCGTCCCAGTCGGTCACTGGCGGTCCCAGTGCTTTCCAAAATAATCGTTTGTCGTGTGTCGAAAGTTGTTTGTAAAAAATATGGAACAGTACGGTTTTAGAAAGTTTACAATTAATATTATGGCTATCTATGAATTAATAAATTAAACTAGTACCTACTCTATTTAAAAATCCCAGATAAGGCGTTATTCATGGACATGTTTCGTAATACGTAACAAAAAAAATAAATAAATGAAAAATTACAAAATTGCTGTTACGCTTCGTATAAAACGATTTTACAAGCTAAGAACTATATATAAAATTAGGAATTTAGTGACCACAGAATATATATACCTGTATAAACCCTAAAGGGATAGATAGATGATGATGTTATTTGAGTCACTTTTAACTTTGTTATTGATACGGCAATCCACGATTTTTTTTCAGAAAATACGGCATGTGGCAGTCCTCTCATTGCCGTATCACAAAATACGGCAATTGACTATAGGTGAAACGAAGCGTTTTTTACAAGCTTAATGAATGAAACGAAACTACGACAAGCATGAAGTTGTAATTGTAACGCCAAAATGGCATCCCTTGCGCCTTGGTTGTAATAATGAATGAAAAGGTTGCAAATGACACCACGTACGTTAGTATGCTCTAGATAAACATGCATCAGCACCTTAATTGCGTAACACACAATCAACTGGAATCTGAATAATTTTGAAGCAAATTGCTAATCCATTGCTTCATAAGTTCGAAAAATTTATCTGCTTCACATGTAAATAACGCAATTAATGCTGTTGAACTGTTAAAATGAAACAGATTCCGATTGATAATGTGTTACGCAATTGCCCCGCTGGTAATACAAACAAGAAACAAATGAGGAATAGACATTTTTTAATTGTTTTTCCTTAAAATACGGCAAAAAATACTGTGACATACGGTAGCTTAGATTTTCACAATAGCAACACTTGACTTTCCCTAATAAAATATTATTGTACTAATATCTAATCTGTGATTATTGTACTCTGTGCTTTCGAGCGTGGTGTGACAACCCCGACTCTTGTAGTTTTGTGAAAATGTACTCTGTGGTTTTGTGTCAAATATTTTTCGTTTCGATGTGTCGTGAATTGTCGTAGTATTTTTTTGAGTTCTATGAGAATACTATAAGAGACTGGCGTTTTTTGGTTTCCGTATAATTATTAATGCACTGTCCTCATGTAGTTGCAATGATAAGTGAGCTCAAACTATAATTAAATCTTGTGTGTACATAACATTCGATACAAGATGGCAAGTGAGGATGTGATAGAATTGGGGTCTTCGGACGATGAGGCAGAACCGGCACCGAAGAAGGTATGCAATCAACTAATTATAAAATAGCAGTGCTATAGAATATAGAATCAATCACAGAGTGAAAATTTTCAGGCATAAGTAATTGAAGTACTTGGTTTTTACCTTGGTTGTAGTACCAGATTATTTTACTCACTCAAATGTTTCGTTTCAGAGTAAACCATTGCCAAATGCAATGGTGCGCATTCCAAGAAAAATACATGAAGTTACTATAAGGCCTTCTAAGCTAAATTTAACAAAAGGAGTGCCTGCAGTGAAAGCAGTACCTGCAGTAAAAGCAGTACCTGCAGTAAAAGCAGTACCTGCAGTAAAAGCAGTACCTGGAGCAAATGCAGTACCTGCAGCCAAAGGGGTACCAAGATCAAAAGAAATATTTGGAATCAAAGGGGTACCTACATCAAACAGTGTTTTTTCATCAAAAGAAATTACTATAGTAAAAGGAGTACCACTGGCAAAGAAACGAACAACTGTAACAAAAGCTTCAAGTATTATATCTAATCCATTTGCAAGCAGAAGTAAAACCAATGGCAAGCCTGTGCAGAGGAATATTATAAAACCGCATCTCAAAATGGTTAATCCCATAAAAATCCTAAAAGCCTCAACATCTCATCCCAATGTTTTTTATACAACAGCTGCAGAAACACCTAACCTCAGTAGTGACACTTCAGCACTTTTGAAGATACCCAATATTATACAAAACAACACACCTCTCAATAACTTACCTGCAGGCATTACTGTAAAGAAAACTACTCAGTCCTCTAATAGACCTATAATTTTTATGAAAACAGCAAATCAAATGTTTAAGCCCAAATTAAATTCAAAACAAGTAAATGAAGTCCATACTGTGGAATTAGATGATGACGAATGCTCTCGAACTACTTCAAGTCCTGCTTGGTATTTAAGACCTGAAGAGCAAACAGACAATTCTACACTAGAGAAAGAGAATAATGCAGAGCCAGAGTTCCCTACCATGATTGAAATTACTATAGAAGACAGTCCCATAAAACCCGCACTGAACAAAAGGACTTGTGAAATAGGTGCTGAACTGGCTATTACTATAGATGATAGCCCTGTCAAGGCAACTGCTGAAAAGAATGCATCTCCCAGTGGGAGTGATGATGAAGAAGCAACTAGTACTAAAGAACCTAACAGTAAGAAGAAGTTGCAGTATCCCAAAGATGCTACAAATGAGAATAAAAAAACTCTGGAAATAGAAATAGATTATCCATTTGAAGTTAGTTTAGATACAAATGTTAAAGGCAACAATGAAATAGATAATTTTCAAGAAGTTAGTATTGTTAGTGTCCAGCAAGCTCCGGAGCTAAGTGAAAAACATGATAGTGCAGAAAAAACTACACCAAAGATAAATTCCATAACATCAAAAGAAAACAAAATTGAGACTCTATGTAGTAGTGGCCAGAGTGAATTTCATTCTGTGTATCAAAGCTTCATAGATACTTGTTTTCAACTGGAAAACTCGGAAGACATGCAGAAAATAGTAGATAAAAAAATCAAAGCATATTATAGGCAAGTGCCAAAGGAGTATTCAGAATCTGAGGAGTTTGTTGACATGGTGGCGAGTAAAATACTTGCTATGAAGGCTAGCCCTGAAAAGATGTATTTGTACATAAAAGATATTGTTGATGAATTAAACATGCAAAGAAAGATTGCCAAATCACAGATAATCAAAACGGAAACTAAAACAGAAGGTTTGGATATTTATTTTTATCTAATCAATTTTATTGTACACTCACCTGCAAAATTGCATGGATACCCTAATGTCTATTTTCCTGTGAACGTTTGAGTTCAAGTTTTCGAAAATAAACTAGATAGCATTGGTTTCTTCACAACTGAATAATTTACGAAACATAAGTTGGTTTACGAAACAGGAGTTGGGAAGAAACCTATTAAGTAGGATTGAGCAAGGAGTTACACACCTAATACATTTATTTAATTATTACATTACATTTATCAGCTTACGTAGCTTAAATGATAAAAATAATAAAAGAAACCGATAGGAATATTTAAGTATAATGAGTGGGTATTTTTAATAATTTTATATTTGTGTTGGTAGTTACTTAGCAACAAGAAAAAAGGACAGAGTCATTGCAGGTAAACAGGCTCTCCTTGTGGGCTCGCCAAACAAAGTCACTATTAAAAAGTTATAGAGGTTTATTTCTTACAGTTTATTATTCAAATTTAACAGTCAGTTTATTAATTATCGTAGGTTTATTTACATTATAATATTATGTATAACTTCTTATTGAGACCATAGCTTAAGTATTCGTTTCCAAAATCGGAAAGAGGATTGAAGCTTATGTAACCTACATAACCATAACCAGCCTATAATGTTCCCACTGCTGGGACACAGGCCTCCTCTCTGTGAGAGGGAGTGGGCCGTAATCCACCACGCGGGCCCAGTGCGGGTTGGTAGATGTCACATGTCTTCGAATTTTTGGTTCTAGGATATGTCGGTTTCCTCACGATGTTTTCCTTCACCGTTTTTGAAAGCAGTGGTGATGAAATAATTTACACAAAGTAAATCGCCTGTCTGGGTTCGAACCTACGACCTACAACTCGTAAGTCGCGGCCGATACCACTGGGCCACCACTGCTCTCTATCTCTCTCTATGTAACCTAAATAAAAACAAACAGGAGACCAGATTATTTAACACAAAAGTCAAACGGATTAAATGGATTAAATAGGTAGGCTAAAAACTACAAAATTGCACCAAAACATATCAAATGGTAAGGTAAAAGGTAATGGTACCGTACGTAGGTAACATACAAAATTGAAAACTATGTTGTTTGAACTTGTATACACACATAACCTGGTCTCCAGTTAATATAAATCATAAGTACTAAGTAAAATATTATTAAATATAGCTACGTGATCACTTGTGTATCGCGTATTATTTCGACGCCACAAACATAAGCGTCCGTGTTCACTGGACTTAAAAGTTTTTTCATCTGTAAAGATGACATTACTTCAATAGAAGTTTATGTGATCCAAAGCGAACTGTAATCTTGCCCTTTTATGGTTTTCCGTGAGGAAGGGTTTCACAGCATGCCTCCGATAATGCAGCCCTTCACTATGAAGAGTACGACGCGACGGACAGTGTCAACACTTGTGTCAAATAAACCAGCATAGTGGTTCGTCGGTAGAAATCAATTTTCTTCATAATCCTTTATCATGGTTTGATGCTGCAATGTGTTTATAAGTCGTGGTCTACCAGTTCTTTGATGGTGTTGCAAAGAACCCTCCTCTTCAAATCGTCGTACCCATTGAACAACTGTTTTTCTAACAAATAAACAAACGTAAAGTAACAAACAATTAATGGAGGTTTAATATAAAAGTGTAAAAATAAAACTACTTACGCTTACACCGGTCTCTCTGGCTATTTCTGACAAGTTTTTGCATTGATTATGCATTATGCATAGCAATTATTTGAGCTCTTGTAACTAAGTCAATATTACAACTCACATACTCATTTTGGTAAAATAAGTAATTCACCTGATTAAAAATAAAAACTGAACAAAAGGCACTCAAACGAGGTAATCAAAATGAACTTAGCGAATGATCAATAGGGTATTTGACAAGGTTTTGCAATCCATCTCAGATTATTTAGTAGTGTATAAGGAACCCACAAAAAGTAGTTATTTTTAATTCTGTGATGTTTTTCGTTAGAAAATCAAACTTAAAAATGAATGGTTTAATTATCCCGCCAAAACGTTAGTTCGAGCAATATGGCGGCATTAGCTCCATGTGACGTCACAACACAGTAAACAAAACACACTTCAATAAGTCAAATCTTTCCCAAGTGCTTTGGTACTGCTTTTTTTCTACTGTTTAATAAGAAAATGAATTATAAATGGTGTGCAATGCCAAACTGCACCAATACGTCAAAAAAAAACTCCGGAAAAATTGTTTATTCATGTGCCGAAGACAAAGACATTAAATTATACAATTTAATCTCTTTGGCCGAAGAATGCCAAAATGCGTAGAAAGTGGTTACAACTTGCTCGCAGGAACAAAGTCCTGATCCACGACGTAGTTGTACGTACCCAATAGCATCGTCACCATAAGATTCTCGTGCAGCCCTGAGAATGGAAACTAATTACTTACTGTAAACAAAATTTATTCTTCATAACCTAAAAAACTATTACTTACTGAAAGAAAGACTATTATTTCACCTTCGCAGGATTAAGGTTACTTACGTAGTGTTATATTTATGGTACAATACATTGCTGTTTTTACATTTCTCAGCTCTGCAGAATAAAAATCCGGGTTATTTTTGAAGAACATTCCAACCATGATTGCGTCCACTTTGGGCAAGTTTCTGCTGTCTGCTTTCACAAAATTGACATCCATGATGGAGTGGAATACCAAAATATACGATGGAGATTGTAAAATACCACAAATTTTCACGATAATATTTTATAATCTTATATAAACAGATCAAAAATCGTAAGACTGCAACAATGACAGATCTGACTACTGTTTTGTGACGTCATCTTAGATTCAGCCAATCCTGACTGTTTTGTATCACGTGACATTATTTAGAAATTAATAACTTTTTAACAGGGATTTTGAAATAAAATAGCCATTATATTTAAGTCGGATGATTGCAAATCCCTTTATAAATTTATAATAAATGTGGATAACAGCATTTAACACTTTATTATTCATACTGTCAAATAGCCTATTGTGCATAGTCATAAGTTCATAACTCTTCGATCTAAGTATTATTTATACTACCTACCAATTATTTACTACCTGAATGCAGATCTCCTCAATAAACTTGACCGACTTCTTAATAGCTGCATTTGATTCGTTTTCAAACTCCGCAAGTATGATCATGTATCTGCACATCGATCGCTTTTGAAGTGGTTACCTATCCGGCAGCATAGAGCGTTGAGGCCTTTGACAACCCTGTTTTCTATTCTTCACAAACCCACTTCTCCTTCTTATCTGACTTCTCTTTGTCAATATTTATGCTCTGCACGCAGCAAGAATCTTCGTTCCGAGAATAATCATCTTCTTCATTGTCCTTCTCATCGCTCTGGTTTTATAAAGTCTTCTTTCTTTGTCCAGGCGTTTTCCTTTGGAATGCGCTCCCTCAGAATATCAGGACGGTTTCCAACCGGTTCACATTTGAAGTGAAAGCTCGAGAACACTTCACAAGAAGTTGGCAGATTCGTCTCAGAAAGTCTCTTAAGTTGTTGTTTATCTCTCATAACTTTTTCTTTTGTTTTATATATTTTTTGTATGTATGTAAATATGTATTTATTCTTATATTTTAGGTACTTATAAATATTTTCTATTTGTTTTTTTGCTATTGCACCTACTGAGTATTGTTTCTGCATCACCCTAAGGTAGACTGGTAGAAAATGCCCAAGGCATTAAGTCCGCCTTTGTACAGTTTTTTACTTTTGCATAAAGTTTTAATAAATAAATATTTATAAATTCATAGTCAACCTACCCTCTCAAGTTTGAAAAGTAAAATTTAGAAAGTCAGCTAACTACCTACTAATAAATTGATATTCAATTTTAACATAGTAGGTTAATAGTTGGGAACAATTATCTTTAAAATAAACTATTAATATAAATTGTTTGAATGTTTGAAGAGACAAAAATAAACTACAAAAATATTTTGTCATATAGCAGTGCCATCTAGTAACAGCGTAATTAAATTTTGTTATTAACTAGTTTTACGCTAGATGGCGTCATTTTTCGCACGATTTTATTTCTGTACTGCCCATGGATTTTTGCAGCCCACTGTACACTGTTGTGTACTAAAAATATCAGCCTGTAATATTAGACTGTGATATTAGACAGGCTGATATTTTTCATTGCTAGAAGATCATTGTAGCAAATTCTTCACATTTTTAAATAGTATTATAATAATGCGACAACGAGGCCAGTGTCCCAGCAGTGGGAAAATTATAGGCTGATTATGCATTGTATTAATTTATGTTTTTATTTTCTTCAGAGCCAGATCAGCTCGCATTTGCAGAAGAAAGAGAATATGATTCAAAACGTCAAAGACAGATACGTAAGCTAGAGAAGACCATAAAGAAACTGCACAGAGCTATTCAGAAACTAGAAGAACAAGAGGTTGACTTTGATGATGAAGATGACTCTGTTTATTTATTAACTGAAAGGTAGTAAAATGACTAATCTACATTGATACATGTGAAAATGCTGAAGAGTTAGCACATGGTTCTCAACCATATTTTGCCCTCCATGAGATTTTGTTTTTTCCCACTATGAGATTTTGTTTTTTCTAGAGCCCACCAATTTTTTTTACTTACCATCTATCGCGAATCTAAAACAGCTATTACCACAATTATATTTAAACATGTAACATTATATTATAATCGTAAGATAGGATATATAATTTTCTCTGGGTCTTCTACTGCCCCTTTGAAAGTCTCAAATGCCCACGATGAGAACCCTTCGCGCGCCCTACTTTGGGGAGTGTAGAGTAACACTCGAAGGACATAGCGGCTCCTAAAATGAAATATTTATTAAAATTGGTTTTTGGTAATCAAAAAAATGTCATCATGAGATAGCAGTGACCTGTATGCAACCAAATCAAGTTACGTTATCATTGTGCATATTTGACACACGTCATCGGCTCCTTGCAGTTTAATCCTAACAGGAGAGAGGGAAGGCATAGTCATTTTAGTTGAAAATGTCTGCTTGCTATTCATAGGGAAGAAGGCGTGAGTTTGTGTTTATGTATATTGGGGAGGTCTGTTTGGTGCTTGGTTGGGAACCACTGCTTGGTATATCAGTTTCATAATAACAATAGCATGTAGATAGAGAATGCTTTAGATTAGCTGTTACTGTAAATCGTTATGAGATGGCGGTAGTGCCTCCAGCGGGATTGTCCGATAGGGTTACCGCTGGCCCGGAACATAAAGGGCTAAGGAAGGAACACGGGTGGGTTTTAGTCAGTAAGAGTCTGACACTCCCTTCCGCTCCACCCAGAGCGGGAGGAGTCATTTGATGAGTTCCCATCCTCAAAAAAAAAAAAAAATGGCGGTAGTGCCCGACAGTCACATTGTACTATGTTATGTATTTGGGTTATACTAAGAAAATCGAAGCTTTTTTTTTGTAATTTGATTTTGCTCTGGGTCTGACAATAACGCGTAGAAATCAACAATGTTAGGTATAATAACGTTTTCTATTATAAGTAGACATTATATACAGGAAGGAATGTGTAAGTAATAAAGAGGGACACTAAAAACAACAATTTTAATGTTATTATACCACCATGTAACTAAATATCAAAGGCTATTCAAATTTTTTCATTTCTTTCCAGGTACAAAGAACGAATGGTGCGCGTTTACGCGAAATTTTGTCAGTTGACAAATACAAAAATGCCTTCAGAGCCTCGTATTTTACTAGACGCGCGGCCAGGTCAACCATCAGGGCCCTCTAAACGTCTTGAAAAGTGGATAAATAAGAAAGTCCCGATTGGCACACCACTACCATTCCCAGACTTTCACGATGTTCTCCGTTGTGTTAGAGATGCAAATGATGAAGACAAGTTGGGCTGGAATGAAGCTGACATTATGGAAGAAGGTATCTATAAAAGTAACATTATCAAAATCAGAAGTACCATTATAGGATTGCAAGTTTATTTATTTACAAAATAACACTTAATGTAGCCACTACATGTCACTAATTTAATAAAATTGACTTGTTTATTAGCTCGAGACTTATTTACGAGATGTGGCAAGAAACTTCAAAGGCGTAGACAAGAGAATGAATGGAGGCTAGCGGCTTCCAGAATTGCCTTAGAAATTGATCCTGCGGAAAATAATGAGCAGCTGAAATGCAAGCTAGACGCAAATATGAAGATAGCGGCAAATAAGGAGACTGAAATATTTAATAAGTAAGTTTTGTTTTGATTACTTTTATATCTAATCTAATCTATATAGCCTGTACTTTTTTATAGCAATCTTGTTATTCTTTTTTGCATTTTTTTTTCTATATCCTACTTTACATATTCAATGGCATGAATATTTACTTTGTAAAGTATAATATTATTTTAATTATTGTGAATTTGAGGACTGTGTGGGTAATAAAATCATTTACTAATCATAAAACCTAATAAGACCTTTTACGACGACGCTCTTTAAACGTCACTTTCAAATCATGTAGATATTAGTCAATTCATTAATTAGTTAGTGAAGCTAATCTACTAATAAGCATACATATTATTTCAGGTATGCAGACAGACAGAACCAACTCAAGTTAGAAGCTGTAGAGATTGGAGATAAAGAAGCGGATGAGTCACCTGTTGAGAGTGAAGAAGAAGAAGCCAATGATGAAAGTGTTTCATTAGAGAATAAAGGTAAAAGGAAGGAAAGGCTGAAAAGACTTATACAGGAAATATGGAAAGGTCCCAGTGAAGCAAAAGAAAGTCAACCATCAGAAGAACCTGCAATTGAAGAAGATGCTAAAAAACCTGAAGAAAATAAAGAAGTAGTAACAATTAAGGAAAACGATGCTAAAGATGAAGAAAACAAGGAAGATTCTGGTGAAATCTTAGGGAGATCTAATGACAAGGATTCTCATGATGCTGCAGAAACACTTTCTGTAAGTAGTGATGACAGTAATGATTTAGAGTCAGATATAGATGAGCTCCATCTATTGCAGAAATTGCACTCTGGTAATGAAGCTGAAAGTTCAACACTTGAATCCTCTGATTCTGATAGAGCCATAGCTATCTCTGACTCTATGGAATCTGGTAGTGACACTAGAAAGCAGCTGAGTGATGTCATCAGTATTGAAAATTCAAGTTATTCAGAAAGTGAGGCTGACAAAGTGGATAATATGCCTGTTGAAAATATAGAAAGTGATGAGTTAATGATTCCGCACCTCGAACCGAATAAAGAAACCGAAGCGCCTGTTGTTGGCATGGAAACGGACAGTTCCAATGTTATAGAAACATGTCGCCGAAATGATGCTATGGACACGGAGAGCTTAATTTCTGATGCTAAGAAGGGAAACAGTAAATCTAACAACAACGAATTTAGTGAGCCGGCTGAAGATATATTGCTTGCGTCATCAGATGAAGAAACTGGCGGAAGTCAAGAAGAGGGGCTACCCTCTGCTGATAGTGTGTGTATTAATCTTAAAGATGATCTCATTTCAATTGATGAAACAATTGTAGGCACTGTTGCAAATGAACCTAAAGAAGTCGTTGAAAAAGAGCCAAGTGTCATACCTGAGATCATACTTGGAAAGGGAAGTAATGTTGATGCACCCTGTGTTGTAGAAAATAGTACTAATGACGATCATGTTAAAGATAGAGACAGTAAAGTTACAGAGAAATCAAATGCCATTGAATCTATATCTATAGAGTCGTCACAAGAAATAGTACCTAGTGGATCCAAGGAAGAATGTGCTCAGAATGATGTCAGTGTTGTATCTGATGATACCAAAGCCGCCGATACTGTTACTTATATGGATGTTGATGAAGCAGACAAGGTGTTGGAGACAAATTCAAGAGTAGAAGACAGTTTACCACCTGTATTATCTTCAAAAACTCAATAACCCAAACTTGTATTATTTAAAAAAATGACTGAAGTGTAAAAATCAAATATATTTTATTTACATTTGTATGAGTACACAGTTAAGATTTGAAGGTGCATGGTCAATGTTCATGGTCAATCAAATGTTATCATCTACTCATTCTATGTGAATGCAATGTACTGCCCTGGTAACAATTTGTTATAAAATTCTATTCTCTCTGTTTATATATAAATGCTGTCTAGGAACTACTAATACTGCCTCTGAAGTCAAGCCTAATTGAGTAATGGAGATAAATAATTTATGTATTATAGATTTATACAAGGTCCCATTAAAATATGTAGATGGACAAATTTTAACACAGCGCTCGGTACGTCTAACCAAAGAAATCCACCCAAAAAAAAAAACTGGTTAAAGTGATTTTATTTTGACCTAAAATAATAAATTGCCGGCACATTAGTGTATTTTCGTTAGCTGATTATTTTTCTTGTAAGTATGTAACTAATGCGTTTTTCTTATATTATTTTTATACGCTTACCCCTTTCTTCCCCTTTTTTTTTGTGTCCTTATTTTGGTGGTCTGAATGATTTCTAAAAGTTTGTCCATCTATTTTAATGGGACCTTATATAGGTAATTGCATTTATTCTTCCTTAGAGAGCTTAAGGGGGAAGCGCTAAGGTAGCCCGCGAAATTCAAATTTTCTTACGTTTTTTGCAATTTGCTGGTCAGTATTAAGTTGTACGTCGATCAAAATATGATTCGCGGCGTAACAAATATGTATTTACAGAATTATAATCATTAAATTCATCAACACAACTCTCTAAGACCATGTAACCCCAAAGAATGACGATTTCATGAAACAGTTGAACATTTGTTACGGCCGCGAATCTTATATTAAGGCCAGGACTCTCGGAAATCTCGGAATCGACCTATTTTTGATTCAACATTAAACAATCAAATATTCTTTGTTTTAATCTGAAAAAAATATATGGCATAGTTTAACTAACATTCTTGATTATTCTATGGTTCAAAACACGATATTTACAACTTCACTCGATCATAAAAAATCGCAAACAAATCGAAAACAGCGAAGTTTTTAATCGTTTTTCAAGTCGCATTTGAAGTAGACTTAACTTTTACTCGCAAAAAATATATGAAAAAATAGGCAATGATGTATAGTAGAACATTCTACGGTTAATTTTTCTCAAAACTGATTTTTATTGTCTTAACAAGATATAATCTAAAAAGGCGGCCTGCGCGCTTTACTTCAGTAGCCCGCCGGGCGTTACCGAGGTAGGACCTGTGTCGCTTTTGCTGGCTCGCCGCGTTCCCGCTAATCGATCGAAATATACGTTATAATATTGTTAGTTAATTTCCGTGTTTGTGTATTAGTTTCAAAATTCAGTCTGTAAAATAATATTGTTTAGGTTCTAGTATTAATAAATTAAACTAAATATTAGTTTGTTATAATATAGTTGTAATATAGTGATAATTAAGATTAAATTATGGGGAATAAAAACAGAAGAAAGAAAAAAAAACGTTCAGCATTGAACTGCAAAGCTTAAAAAAAAATAAGGTAATTTTGATTATTATTTTTCTACGTATTTATAACTACCCACTTATAAGACGACGCGACAGAATAATATTGTAGTTGTATAGGTTCTCTTGCTTTCGTCACAGTACTAGCAGTAGCAGGTCGGTACCATAAATTTACAATTATCGTAATATCTGTAATAGATTTTCAACTTTACTACAACGGAATAAGGTTTATATTCAATTGCAAAATTTGAGTTTTTGAGTTTGTGTTTCTAGTTTTGTGATTGTATAGGTAAAATATTATATTTTTTCGAAGTGAAAACTTCTTTAGCATTATTGTGATTTGTAAATTTTATGAAACGAAAAAGCTACAGTAGAAAAAGCTACAGTAAAAAGAGACATAAGATTTAACGTGGGAGAAAATGAGATAGGAAGCATTATACAGTGTTTTTGTTTTTTATTATTACAAATGACATCACATTTAATCCTATGCTACTAATTGGTGTTGGCGATGGCGATGACGATGGTGATGGCGATGGTGATGGTGATGGCGATGATGATGGCGATGGCGATGGCGATGGTGATGGCGATGGTGATGGCGATGGTGATGGCGATGGTGATGGTGATGGCGATGGTGATGGTGATGGCGATGGTGATGGTGATAGCGATGGTGGTGGCGATGGTGATGGTGATAGCGATGGTGATGGCGATGATGATGATGGCGATGGCGATGGTTATGGCGATGGTCATTGCGATGGTGATGGCGATGGCGATGATGATGATGGTGATGGCGATGGTGATGGCGATGGCGATGGTTATGGCGATGGTGATGGCGATGGTGATGGCGATGGCGATGATGATGATGGTGATGGAGATGGTGATGGCGATGGTGATGGCGATGGCGATGGTGATAGCGATGGCGATGGCGATGGCGATGGTGATGGTGATGGTGATGGATGGATGGATGGATGGATGGATGTTCTTTAGCATCGTTGTGATTTGAAAGTTTATGAAACGAAAAAGCGACAGTAAAAAGAGACATGTAAATTCATAAGATTTAACGTGGGAGAAAATGAGATAGGAAGCATTATACAGTGTTTTTGAAGGTTTCACTTCTACCACGTGTGAATTGCACACTTGCTGTTTTTTTATTTAAAAATATGAAATTCGTTGTGAATGAAATAGGAAGAGTTCAATAAAAATACGTATTGTGGTGTTTTTGATTAGTAGATTTAATTAAAAAAACTTATTGACGAATTCAAGCAACCAAAAAAAGTGTTTTACAAAAAAAACAACCGACTCAAAAAAAAAAAAACACTACAACGTGAAGAATATATTTTCATTTTTTGACACCGACTTTCGAAACTAAAGTTATTTTTCACTTTGTAGTGTTTTTTTTTTTTGGAAGTCGGTTTTTTTTTTGTAAAAAAGTTGTTATTTTTCGCTTTTTACTTGTACTTACCTACCCCAAACAAATTCATATGTCACTACTTGCTATGTGAATATCAGTAACAAAGCTATTGAACACATCTGCTTTACCCTTTGAAGGGTACAGGCGTGATGTTATGTTGTGTGATTGCGATTACATATGCTATAGCAGCAATCGCGGTTGATTTGCTGGCATTTATTGAAGAGTTCCGTTGTTTGTCTCTGAAAGTCATCATCAGATCTTTACAAAAATAAAAAAAACAGCATGTGTGCAATTCACACGTGGTAGAAATGAAACCTTCAAAAACACTGTATAATGCTTCCTATCTCATTTTCTCCCACGTTAAATCTTATGAATTCATGTCTCTTTTTACTGTCGCTTTTTCGTTTCATAAACTTTCAAATCACAACGATGCTAAAGAACATCCATCCATCCATCCAGCCATCCATCCATCCATCCATCCATCCATCCATCCATCCTTCACCATCACCATCGCCATCGCCATCACCATCACCATCACCATCGCCATCACCATCGCCATCACCATCGCCATCGCCATCACCATCGCCATCGCCATCACCATCGCCATCACCATCATCAACATCGCCATAATCATCGCCATCACCATCGCCATCACCATCGCCATCAACATCGCATCACCATCATCATCATCGCCATCACCATCGCCACCACCATTGCCATCACCATCGCCATCGCCATCACCATCATCAACATCACCATCACCATCACCATCGCCATCACCATCACCATCGCATCACCATCATCATCATCGCCATCACCATCGCCATCACCATCACCACCACCATCGCCATCACCATCGCCATCATCATCATCGCCATCATCATCATCGCCATCACCATCACCATCGCCATCACCATCGCCATCGCCATCACCATCATCCTCATCATCATCATCACCACAAATTAGTAGCATAGGATTAAATGTGATGTCATTTGTAATAATAAAAAACAAAAACACTGTATAATGCTTCCTCCTATCTCATTTTCTCCCACGTTAAATCTCATGTCTCTTTTTACTGTTGCTTTTTCGTTTCATAAAATTTTCAAATCACATCACAACGATGCTAAAGAAGTTTTCACTTCAAAAAAAAAATTGCAGATCTGTCTATTTACGATGGAGTTATGCCCCCCCTAACATACATAAAAAAAAAATAGAAATATCCGAATTGAGAACCTCCGCCTTTTTTGAAGTCGGTTAAAAATATAATATTTACAATCACAAAACTAGAAAGAAACTAAAGTAGGATGATGAAATTAAAATACTGTAGACGAGCAGCCCTATATTTCAAGAATAGGGCCGATTCACAATACTATTACTTATAAAAATAACCGTGACAGGGGTCAGCGAGTTCATTCGAACTGCGCTTTCGCGGCATTTGCCACGCGAGGACGGAGGTAACGCTAAATGCCTACTACGCTCGAAGATCCTGGCCTTAATCAACGTACAACTTAATACTGACCAGCAAATTGCAAAAAACCTAAATAAAAATTGAATTTCGCGGGCTACCCTGGCGCTTTCGCCTTAACGGGGTTATTTCATTACGTCATACCCTCATTGAACATGAATTTCAATAATTTTATGTTTGCACATAAGTTTAATTTTAGTGTTAGTTCTTTTTTAAATAGGTATGATTAAAAAGCAATTGATCACAACCGTAATCTTAATTTATAATAAATAGTCTTTCAGACGTGAATAATCTTTTCTGTTTGTTATTTACGAATTATATATTATTATTACGACTACCCCGTTGGTCTGGTGGTCGCAAGCGCGACTTTTTAGTACGGGTCCTGGGTTCGAATCCCAGGTCGGGAAAAGTATGTTATTGGGTTTTTCCATGTTGCAGACCAAGAGCTAAGCTAAGTTAGTCTAGCTCGGTTATGTCCGAGAATCCACCCTAAGCCTAGAAATTTTGTTTATTCAACTAGGCCTAGGGTGGATTCTCGGACATGCGTTTCCGCAATTCCGCATATCCACCTTTAGGTGGATTTTTTGGGGTGGATAAACGTAATAACCCGTATAGCTCAGCTCGCATAGCTGAGGTAATTTTGCATACTTCTGTTCATAGTTTGCGGTCTGTACAGAAGTATGAAAACCTACATCAGCTATGCGAGCTGAGCTAGACTAACTTAGCATAGTTCTTGGTCTGCTACCCGCTTTAGGAATTTTGTGGTGTGATATCCCTGTGCTGAAAGCACGTAAACCCGTTGGTCCTGCGCCTGATCTCTCCCCGCTCGTAACGGATTGCCGTCCCATCGGAATAGAGCACAGACTACAATATAATACAGGGTAAGTAAAGGAAGAGAGTGCATTTGTGCACTATAATATCCCCTGGGGCTTCGTACCTGGCTAATCTCCGTTGAGAGAGGCCACCGTGACCGAAATCGGCTGGGAGGATTATTGGTTATACAGCGGAAAGTTGAAGTAGGCCGGAGAGGGAAGGTACTCTAAATATTGGTGCTACCCAAAGACTACAATATAAGTGCTACCAATTTTTACTCAAAGAAAACATGCGATTTTATTTTATTATAAGCCTGTGTTGTCTCACTGCAGGGCAAATGCCTGGATTCCCTCTTTCCACTTTTCCCGGTCTTTTGCGGTTGTGAGCAATCCTTTAAGGAGTCCAGCTCATCCCGCCATCTCTTTCTGGGCCTGCCGCGCAGTCGTTTCCTGCCATTGGGGATCCACTGAGTGGTGGCTTTTGCATATTACTGCTCCGTCATGCGACAGATATGGCCAGCCCAGTTCCATTTTAGTCCAGCAGCTGTGCGGCCAGCGTCCGCTATTTGTGTTTTGGAACGAAGTATAGAGTTTTTAATGCGGTCTGTGAGAGTCTTATTATTTAAATAATACTAAATTCGAACATTTTTGAAAAGTCGCTTGTCTGTACCAGGATTCAAACCAAGTCGAATGCGAAACAACTAAAAAGTTCGATACAAACTCACTTTTCAAGCAGTTTAAGCAGTTTGCTGGCAGTTATTCTAGTTCAATCTCATTGAACTAAAATAACTGATGTCACTGCATCAGACTGCTTAAAAATGAGCTTGTTTTTCAATGTTATTTTTATTTTCAACTTGTTAGTGTGTTATATTTTGGGAATCGTGTGTCCCAGCCCTTCATTTTGATACCCCACATAATCATGCATGGTACTAAAACCTTGGTACAACGCAATAACGCATTACTTAGGGGCCGTCTCCATGAGCGAGAGAATTGCGGCGATATTATCGTCGTGCCAAGTATTTCTGTATACCTACACTCTTAGAAAGTGTCTCCACACGGCGATATCATTGCGTCGAAAATTTGATGGCACGGCGAGACTATCGCCGCGATTCTCTCGCCCGTGGAGATGGCGCCTTATCGACGTCTTATATCCGCCATTTTGAGTTTATTAAAACAAACCTTTAACCATCACTCTACCTAGACGAGTAGATAGGCACCTCATATGTTAAAATCTATTCAGCCGATCGGATGCTTCGAGGGTATAAAGAATCCCACATACCTACAACTTAGATCGTACCTAAGTCCTAACGCATGAAAAACATAACCCTATCTTTGCTGCTGCATAGTCGGGTAAAAAGAACATTCTGTAGTTTTAGGCTGTGAATTTTGTACATATACGTATATTTCGGGTAACTGCTGTTGCAGAGGTTTTCTTATAATTTCTAGGTACCTACTCTGGTAAATCTACGTAACGACATTGGATTATTTCACACTTTATTAAAACAATTAAAATGAACGTAAACTAAAGGTCGCCACAACATTTATTTACAATATTTACAAAGGTCCAGTGTTAAGTACATAATGTTAAATCTATCCTTATTTAAGCAAGTCTTCAGTAACGGCATCAAGCGCAGTTGTCATGTGAAACAGACTGGTCCGGGGGTGAAGGTGAACTGGTGTTCCGCATCAACGAATGATAGAGGTTCGAAGTCGCTGATAGGCAGTCTGTCTGTCCTGGATGTTTTTATTTCCAGCACTATTTCGCCGGTTCCCTCCTGAAACATTAAATAATGAAGTCGGTTAAAAACGTATTTTACGTATTTACATTTACCTTCAGATAACGTTACTGTCCGGAAGCATAAATAAATAAATCCATTTATTTTCAGGTGACAGACCCATTGAAAAATACCTAAACATACATAATATTTTTATTGTAAACAAAATTGTGTTAGCATAGAAAAATAAAAATAGAAATTCGTAGAGACGCGAAACTTATAATAGCACGATTTATATATTTTATGCTTTTTAGAACGAAACCAAAACCAGGAGCCACACTTGGTTTTATATTAAAAGTGTATGGTATGGGTAGAACAATCAGCCTTTATGTAATTATCGTGCTGGGATACATGCCTATACTTTCTTAAGGATTGGCATGTAATACACCACGCGGGCCCAGCACTAGGTAATGTCACATGTCTTCGAATTTTTGGTTCCAGGACTTGCCGTTTACTCACGATGTTTTCCTTCACCGTTTTGAGACCAGTGGAGCATGAAATAAATTACCCAAAATAAAACGCTTGCGTGGGTTCGAACTCACGACCTTAAACTCGTAAGTCGGGGCCGCTCTATGGTATTATTATTGCTCTATGATATCGATATTTTCTCGTTATTTGCCGAATATTTAAGCGAGAATTTAATAGTTTATGAGTTAGATGGTTTTTAAAATAATGACCTTGCAGTCGTCTTTAATCAGTTGTGGTTCTCTGAATTCCACTGAATTGTAGCCGAAAATCTTGAGGTGGTTCTGTCTGGTCAAATCAGCTGGGATGTCGGATCTGAAAGAAAGTTTTGATTGTTGAGAAAACTTAACAAAAGTGTTTTTGAAGATTATGTGTGAATGAAGTTTTCATCACGATGAAAGTTTAATATTAGAGAATTGTACCTTTGCGGAACCTTGGTATTCACACAGGAGTATGTGAAGTTCTGCCTAGCCCCGTTTGACAGTAATCTCAAGAATCGAAGTTGTATAGCACCAGATCCTTCACCATCGTATGTTAGCTGAAAAGTAATGTTTGTTGGTAATAATGACTCTGTTTAGGTAAGGATTCGGTAGGTAAAGACAGAGAAAAAAATTGTCAAGCAAATTGACTACCTACCAATTTAAATTGTTTGTTTGATAAAATCAAAACTGTAATTCTTTGACAGTTCATGAAATGGCCAAATTGACGTAGGGTGTCAATTTGCATAACAATGAGTTTCCCTAAGCGTACTTGAAACAAAAGAAAATCAACAAAAGAAATCTAAGTTTATATTTAGGTACTTACCCTGAAGCCATTGTCAGATTGTGAGAATTTGTGGGCGTTGGCATCAGTGGTGAAAACAGCTGGTTCCCTTTCGTCTGGGTACACGCAGGTACTGTGGCCCTTGCAGTACACCTTGATGGGCCGTCCGCTGGTTGCACCTCCACGTGCATCTATCCAGTAGTACCCTATGGAAGTAGGTAGATAAATATTTACTTCACATTATTAAATCGTGTTTCACAGTGAGCTTCCACAGTAGCGCTGGATGATATCGCCCGTCTTGCAAGTACTTCGAACTGAGTAGGTACTTATGGTATTAGTAATACCATAAGTAATTAGCTAAGGGTAATACCGTATTACCCTAAATAATCGCACTAGAGAAGTAAGTTACATAAAAACACGCCTGCATTCTCCTCAGGGTTAGGCAGAGTTATACGCCGATATTTCACCAACTCCCATGTTTTAGAAGGTGAGCTTATTTTCATACACGAGCCAAATCCAGACGATAGATGCTAGAAGAATCCTTTCAGAAGAAGACAAGTATGTATAAGCAATCATTATGTAAAGTAGGTACCTATACCTAATCCATACTTAACCCTAGAACCCTACTCGGGGTGCTGGAGCACCCCATCGCGTTTTGTTTTTAAATTTATTCCTTTTGATTCCAATTCACAGATTTATGCGCCTGCGTATTTTACTGTATTGTGACCCGCTTCCGATTGGTTAGTCACGCGGCGGCGGCCGTAGTGTGTAGACATGTGTACTTGCGACGTGGGGTGCCTTATCACCCCAGTGAAGGAAAATTGTAAGTATTTTTTTATTTTTTACAATATTTCTTTCTTATGTTTTAAGTCGCAGGCAGCAGCTACTTTTAAAATATTTATGATAATAAATCGTGAAATTCTCAAAATTTCGTTTTATTTCATCTGAGACTGGTTTTAGATTTACTAAATGATGATTTATTCGTTTATAGATGGCTGCTTGCAGACAATTAGGAGATGAGGAAATTTATGGCATATTGGATAGAGAGTCTGAGGATAATGAGGAAGAGGAACATGCTAACATGTTAACAATTGGGGAATTGGATGATGAACCAGATGGCCTTATTGAAGGGTTTTGGCCTAGTCGATGCGATGGGATTTGGACTTATCAATGAACATTTGGAGGAACGTTTGCAAAAGCCATGTTTGAGGAGGGATATAAGGGAAATAATTTCCGGAATCCTAAAAAAACCTGTTGCACATCAAAGTTCATCTATTGGACAACACACACAAGGACGTTGTGGTTTCTGCACAAGAAATAAAGACCGGAAGACCAAGACCAAATGCAACAAGTGCAATATTCCAATTTGTTTGGAACATCAAGTTAAAGTATGCCAAAGGTGCTCAAATTAATTAGAATGTTATGATTTTATAGTTGATTGTGATCTCCGTTCTTAATTAAAGCTATGAAAACAACATAGGTATAAAACTTGGTTTTATTTAAAACGAAACATAGTCATAAACTTTGGGGTGCTCCAGCACCCCATATAGGAAAACCAGACATACCACACTAGTGTAGGGCTCTAGGGTTAATATTATAAATGCGAAAGTCTGTCTGTCTGTCTGTCTGTTACCTCTTCACGCTTAAACCGCTGAACCGATTTAGATGAAATTTGGTATAGACATGGTTTGAGTCCCGGGAAAGTACATAGCATAGTTTTTATCCCGATATACCCACGGGATCGAAACTTATGCGGGTGAAACCGCGGGGCGCTGCTAGTTACTTATAATATGTCACACACACATTCACACGCACATGTCGCGCACGTCTGAGTTGCTTTTAAAATAAATAAAAGTTTGTCTTACCGTCAGTAAGATTAACGTGCGAAGTTCTAAGATCACGACAGGACAGTGCTGGATAGCTCCTGCTTCCTCGAGGCCTCCTCGCCGCCTCGAGCGCCCCGCGCGCTGCCAAGACACCCGTCATGACTTCCTTCACCCATTCTATGTCTTCCTCTGTCAAGTAAGTTTTGTGAATTTAAAAGTGAGGGATAGTAAAGCAAAAGAAAATTAGGTTTATTTGTTACAGAAACACGTGCATAATATATATTAAAAAAAGATCTATAATCAAATCACGAACAAAGAACAGAAATAAATAATCAAAACAAAACACAGACAACAAAACAAAACATTGAAACTAAAATAACCGGCTTGATGTCTTATGATTGCTACCTACAATAAAATCGTGACAGTAGTTGGTTTTTTTATTCTTAGAAGATTGGATGCTACTCCCCAGTAGTGATGTTCAAATCCGCTATAAACTATAAACGTGTTATAAACTATAAAATATATTCATATAGTCTGTTATTTTATACGCTATAATTATAGCGCGCTATTTCAAAACTCGGGCGCAGTCTGAACGCGGAGACGCTATAATTTATCAACACGCTATCACGCTAAGCGGACTTGATGAATTGATGATGCGCGGTAGATATTAACGCGCTATACATTATAGTCGCTGACGCTATCTTGCTATCTCGTTCTGGCCCCGCTGTGCGAACGCTATCTTGCTATCTCGTTCTGGCCCCGCTGTGCGCGTTTGAACTTTTATTCGTTGAGTAGGTCGAGGCGCTATAATATAGCGCGAAGTCCGAGGCGCTATAATATAGCGCGAAGTCAGAACCGCTCATAGCACACGCTATACGCTATGTACACATAGTTTGTTATATTTTGGCGCTATACGTTTTATTAACCACCACTACTCCCCAGCATTAAAATAATCCCTTAGGCACACTACATCGCGCCGGGATGGACGACGGGGCGCAGATAACTCGTGATTTTTTACATACAAATTCAATAAAAACGCGTTTCCGCACTGAATATAGCTCCGTTCCCCGCGCCCAGTCGCGCGCGTGGCGCGTTGTGGCGTGTGATCCGCCTTAGCAATATGAATTCGAGGACAACTGCATGAATAAAAGTAGAGGGTTATTTATGTCGGAAAACACATGGCACAGAATTGAAAACTTACCTTCGTCGAAATTATCTTCAGTAACAGATTCCATAGATTGCATTTCTACACTGCGTCGTCTTCTGGTGTATGATGAGAATAGTTCAGGAGGTATTTGTGGTGCTGGAGCGGGCGGGCCCGGTGGTCCAGGAGCTCCCGCTGGTCCAGGTGAACCAGGCCTTCCTTCTGGTCCCGTTGAGCCTTTTGGTCCAAGTTGGCCTTCGGGCCCTGCTGGTCCTATCGGTCCGGTGTCTCCTTTTAGTCCCTGAGGTCCTACGGGTCCCTAAAATAAGAGAATTATCGAAAATAAGATAATAAACGAAATCAAGATTAGTATTAGAGTAAATCAGTTTTAAAATGACATGAAATTAAAAAAAAATCTGAATGCACACCATTTCTCCTTTTGGTCCAGGTGGTCCAATTGGACCAGGCGGACCTTGCTTGCCAAATTCGCCTTGATCACCTTTCAAGCCCATTGGCCCAGTATCGCCAATGTGACCTTTTGGTCCTCGGTTGCCTTTTTCGCCTCTTATTCCTTGGTTACCTGGAGGCCCTGCTTTGCCTGGTAGACCCGAAGGTCCCATTATTCCTGGGGCGCCATTTTCACCCTGGAAACATTACATATTTAATATATTCATCATCTTTATTTATTGCTGTTTGTTTCTATGGATTGCCAAACAAAGTACCCCACAAGTAAGTACGATGTTATAAATATAGAGACGTGTACTTACATTAGGACCCGGTAGCCCCCTTAATCCCCGTTGTCCTTCTTGGCCTGCTGGTCCGGCGGGTCCATTTGGTCCTTGTTCTCCAGGAACACCTTTTGGTCCCATATCACCCTTTTCGCCAGTTAGACCAGGGCTTCCTTGAAGTCCAGCTGGACCTTCTGAACCCTGTTAATGAAAACCATGTACTTACATCAATAATATTTATTTACAAATGTTTTACCAAAATACAGAGTTACGATGAGGTAATCACATCACCACTCTGTATATTACAAAAACCGGGGGTTAATTGAAGTTTTCAGGAAACTTACAGGATTGCCGGGCATCCCAGTTTCTCCGGATTTCCCTGGTGGGCCCACTGGCCCAGGGGAACCTGGAGGCCCGGTACTACCTTCAGGCCCGTCGGATCCTGGTTCACCCTTGATACCTTGTGGGCCTGTTTCTCCTCGCTCTCCTGGGAATCCAGCAGATCCAATATCTCCTTTAGGTCCTTCGGGACCCGGAGGTCCTTTAGGTCCAGTTTCTCCTTGTAATCCTGACGGGCCGTCATCGCCTTTAGGCCCGACTGCTCCTCTAGGTCCCTGTAAATATGAAATGACAAATAAATGGTAGCTTGATTTTTTGTAAAGTTTTAATCAGATTTTGTTGGTTGATAGTATTGTTTTTAAGAAAACAATGAATTTTTACCAGTTTTCCTTCAGGGCCTTGAACGCCCGGAGGACCAGGTGCCCCAGGACTGCCAACATCTCCCTGTTGTCCCTCAGCGCCACGTGGTCCTGCTTCGCCTTGGATACCTTTAGTTCCTCGTCGCCCTGGAGGACCTGTAGGTCCAGCGGGTCCTGTTGCTCCTGTTGACAGAAAAATTTAGATGTTAATATGACATAATATTATCGAATTGAAGAAAGAGACTGACGGCTAGGGATTGTTATACACGACCTCTTATTATAAAATAGCGATGGAGCAGGAGTACGCTATTTCCTATTTATTGTTACGGGTGCTAGTACATTCAATTCATACCCATAGCTCCAGCATCCCCTATATCTCCTTTGGATCCCTGTTGTCCTTTTGTGCCTTGTAGTCCAGCAGGACCTAGAGGTCCAGGTGGGCCACGGACCCCATCTGTACCCGGTTGTCCGGGAGCCCCTGCTTCACCGGGCGGCCCTTTATCGCCGGATAAACCTACTGGCCCAGCTTCTCCTCGCAGACCTTGTATACCAGGAGATCCGGGTGGACCCTGAAACAGACAGTCAGTCATGATTGTCACCCATATTTTAAAATTTTAAGATAGATGTTCGACAAAATTTTTTGCGCATCATCATCATACTTACAGATTCTCCCATTGCTCCTTTGAAGCCTTTTTCTCCAGGTGGTCCAGCTTCCCCTTTGTCACCGTCTTCGCCAGGTGGTCCTACTGGGCCAGGGGCTCCAGTTAAGCCTCTCGGTCCAGGCAACCCGTCACGACCGATAGGCCCTAGAAAGACAATTTGGATTAGTTGAAATTATATCAGAATATCTTAAGGTAGCCGAATAAAAGCAGAATACTTAAGGCGAAAGCGCCAGGGTAGCCCGCGAAATTCCTTTTTTTTACGTTTTTTGCAATTTGCTGGTCAGTATTAAGTTGTACGTTGATTAATATATGAATCGCGGCCGTAACTAACATGTATTTACAGAATTATAATCATTAAAGTCATCAACACAACTCTCTAAGACCACGTAAGTCCAAAGAATAACTGTTTCATGAAATTATCATTCTTCGGACTTACGTGGTCGCGAATCATATTATTTTAATCAACATACAGCAAATTGCAAAAAATATAATATCGCGAAATTAAAATTTTATAAATCGTTGTTTATTGTATAGTTACTGACCTACTGGTCCTGCTTCACCAATTTCACCCTTTTGTCCGCCAGGACCTGGTGACCCTCGTTGTCCTTCTCGACCTTGAGGTCCCTGCGGTCCTTCGTTACCGGTCTCACCGGGCTCTCCCTTATCTCCTCTGATGCCCGCTGGACCAGGTGGACCTAAATCACCTTTAGCTCCAGGAATCCCCTGTTAAAATGCACCAATATTTAGATAGGTTTGGCGTACTTATACATGTTGTTGATGAAATTACGGGTGCGCAACAAGCAAGACTCATGTTTCATGTTTTTAATAGCTTTACCAGCGATATAATATACTCACAGCTGCTCCTGGTAATCCAGGCTCTCCATTGTTTCCTGGTGGGCCTGGAGATCCAACTGGCCCAGGTTTTCCTTCAGCGCCGGGTGGTCCAGGCGGCCCCTCTTTTCCTACTTCTCCTGGAGTGCCTACGTCTCCTGGCGTTCCAGGAATGCCAGAAGCACCGGGTGGGCCCGGTGGACCCGGCTCGCCATTAGAACCTTGGGGTCCGACCGGACCTGAGGGACCTGTTAGTCCAGTTGCACCGGGTTCACCCTGTTTTAAAAAGATAATCTTATTATTTATTAAATTACAATTTTGGTAATGATTTATTAGTATATTTAGCATTGTATTGCCAAACGTAGTTTATGTTTATTTCTAACCGTAGGTCCTCGTTCTCCAGGTGGACCAGGTAATCCAGCTTTACCATCAGGTCCGGGGGCACCCATTGCACCCGGGAAACCTCGTACGCCTTCTAACCCTTGTGGTCCTCTCTCGCCGGTTGATCCTGGTGGTCCTGGCTGTCCCGTATCACCTTTAGGTCCCGGAGGCCCGTCCGACCCTCTCCGGCCGCGTGGTCCTCTGTAACCCTAAATGTGGCAAATATTAAATTTCCTACTGTCTATTTACTTTTATTAAAATAATGTAACGGCGAATGAAAATTGGCATTCTGATTTGTTTAAATTCGTGAATTAGAGAAAACTCACCCTCGGTCCAGTTTCACCCCGATCACCTTGCTGTCCCACCAAACCCTGTGACAAAAAGATGAAATTATGTTCAACTTACCTGTCTATCATGCCTCCCATTTTTTGTCTTTGCATTGTCCTACGGTAGACTGGTAGAAAATGACTAAGGTATTAAGTCCAATAGTTTATTTAAACTTATTTATTTATTAAAGCTTGTTTAATTTTTTTAAATTACTTACCATTAATCCTTTTGTGCCTCGTCTGCCTCTTCTTCCGGATGCACCCTTGTCACCCTTTTCACCTTGGCTGCCTGGATATCCTTGCGGACCTTGAGGACCTGTTGCTCCTTTCTCCCCGACTGTACCAATGGGGCCAGTTTCACCCCGTGGTCCTTCTACACCCTAAAATGAAGAGTGAGATTTAATGTCCGATACGAAGGTATTTTTGTATAGAGATAGACCGAGAATGAAAGAAAATGCGTTCATTAGCATAAATATTTAAGAGGGGCCCGTGGCTTAATAATAACAGGTTGATCGATCAGGTTAAGCTACGCTTGCCACGGTTGGTCTGTGGATGGGTGATCATCTTTACATACCGTATCTCACCGTGCCTCGGAAAGCACGCTAAACCGTTGGTCCTGGCTTTCATTCGTGGATCTTTCGCCCGAAAGTCTGACAACCAGTCTTACCAAAGGTATACCAAAGGTATCGTATTACCCAGTAACTGGGTTGTGAAGGTCAGATAGGCGATTGCTCCATGTAAAATACTGGTATTCAGCTGCATCCGGTTAGACTGGAAGCCGACCCCAACTTAGTTGGGAAAAGGCTAGGCAGATGAAGATGATTAAAAAAAATATGCCAAAAGGGCCTCAGTTAAGAGAACTAAAAACCTATTTTACCTTTTGTCCTTCAAGTCCTTCAATGCCAGGGGGACCGGGTTCACCTGTTAATCCCCTTTCCCCTTTTGGTCCCATATCGCCCTTTTCTCCTTCAATGCCTACAGGTTAAAATTATTTTTAGTACAATTAGTTGGTTTACGAAAACGACGCGATTAATATAAAATTTAAAGTTCTTGCCTCTTATCCCTTTATCTCCTTTGTCCCCTGGTAATCCTCGTGGACCCTCATCTCCCTTTAAACCACGACTTCCAGGAAATCCCAGCATTCCCTATAATTTTAGTTTTTGTTTTACAATAAACAGTTTTAAAATATTTTAGAAAATTGCAATAGTTAACGATATATGTCAATAAATACCTGTGGACCCTGAGGGCCTACGTCTCCTGATGCTCCCTGCTGCCCAGGATTACCGGGTGTACCCGGTGATCCCTCCGGGCCAGGTAGTCCTGAAATACCTGGTTTTCCTTGAGGACCCTGGAAAATAACACCAGAATCGGACGTGCATTTGTGTATCATAATAATCATTTCTATCAGCACCAATATTTGCACAGAAAAAACAAAAATGTTATGATTTGTCCGTACTCGTACAAATCAAAACATTTTTGTTTTGTAGTAGGTACTAGAGATGTTAAAAAAAATCAAGGGTACCTGAATTCCTGGAGCTCCAGTAGAACCTTGTGGTCCCGATGAGCCTGGAGAACCTATAATGCCGGGCTGTCCTGGTGGGCCCGGTGGACCCGGTTGGCCAGACGAACCCTTTGCTCCATGGGGTCCTTCAAGACCAGGTATACCTGGGTATCCGATTAGTCCTGGAAATCCCCTGGGTCCCATAAAACCTCGGGGTCCCTGTGAGAAACAAGTATATGAGTAAATTAAGCAACACGTCCTTAAACCCTAGAAGTTTCCATAAAGAAGTTAATTTACCAGTTCCCCAGGAATTCCAGCTGGTCCAGGGTGTCCATCATCTCCTGGTGGTCCATCTTGACCAGGCGCCCCTGCTTCACCTTGTAGTCCCGCACTTCCTCTCTCTCCTTTGTCCCCAGGCATTCCTGGTAGTCCAGGATAGCCCTGCTCGCCTTTAGTACCGGGAGCACCCGTTGATCCCCTCTCACCATCCCTGCCTGCGTGACCCCGTCGTCCCAATCTTCCAGGTGGGCCTTGTAGACCCCTAGGGCCTGGTGGACCCTAAAATTTAAGTCACACGTAAAATTTAGACTGTACAAAATAAAAATGAAAATGATGTAACATTTTGTAGACTTACTGGTTCCCCTTGCTCTCCTAGTTCTCCTTTGGTACCTTCGGGGCCTATCTCGCCTTCCGGACCTGGTGGACCCGTCAAACCCATTGGCCCCTCTGCTCCTCGCATTGCAGCCTGCATTAATTTTCAAGTTATTAGAGCCACACATACTTACAACTTGCATTTTTTGGTCACTAATAAATAAAAATGGTTTGAACAGTCATACCATGTGCTGTGAGAACATTTGTCGAAGAGCTTCCGATTGAGCGTCGGGTCCTTTGTCAGTTGAAGATTGTTGTAGCTGAAAATAACATTCATTATAGAAACAACGAAAGAAAATGCGTTTATTTGCGAAAAAAATATAACAAGTTGGGGAAAAACATGCGTCACATGCACGCAAAACGGTTATCGCTCAGCTAATGCTAAGACCGTTTGCGAGACAGAGTCCCCGCACTAGTTTTCAGTGACAGCCGGCGTTGACGTGATGACGTCAACCGGTGCAGCATACGATAACATATAAATAAAAAAACATCAATCGAAATAAGTAATAAAATAAATACATACATTAACCTAGTTCTAAAACTTGGTATAAACATTGGCATTTTACTGAATAAACTTAATACTAAAATGTAAAGTGTATTGAAGGGAGATAAAATGAAATTCAGAAAGTAAAATATTGTTGTAGTACTTACAGGAATAACAAATACGTTTCCTGGAGGTCCTGGGAATCCTTGCGAGCCTTCAAAGCCAGGCTTTCCCGGCTCTCCCTTTGGGCCCCTTGGACCTTGCGGACCAGGTGGGCCGGGGTATCCTCGAGGGCCCATGTATGTACCAGAACCGCCGTAATCGTAGTAAGTCTCAGATGAATCGTAGTTTGTTGTAGAATTGTCCTGAAAAAAGTAGGTAGTAAATATTGACCTAAAATTACGTGTAGAAATGCCCATTTTTAGGGTTCCGTAGTCAACTAGGAACCCTTATAGTTTCGCCATGTCTGTCTGTCCGTCTGTCCGTCCTCGCTTAATCTCTGTGACCGTTAGCACTAGAAAGCTGAAATTTGGTACCAATATGTATATCAATCACGCCGACAAAGTGCTAAAATAAAAATTGGAAAAAAATGTTTTATTAGGGTAGCCCCCCTATATGTAAAGTGGAAAGTGATTTTTTTTTTAATTTCACCCCTAATGTGTGATATATTGTTGGAAAGGTATTTAAAAATGAATAGGGGTTTACTAAAATCATTTTTTGATAATGTCAATAATTTCGGAAATAATCGCTCCAAAAGTAAAAAACAATGTGTCCCCCCCCCTCTAACTTTTGAACCATAAGTTTAAAAAATATGAAAAAAATCTGCAAAGTAGAACTTTATAAGGACTTTCTAGGAAAATTATTTTGAACTTGATGGAAACAACAGTTTTTGTAAAAAAAAGACAAAAAGTTGTACAAAATAATTTCTGGACTAAGTTTGTAGTATAATCGTATATGCAAGAATTTTTTTAACTTCGTTTACATATTTTATTATCCTGAACGTATCCCTTTGTGTTCGCGCTAAAAACCGTCACGAGTCGGAGCGCCTGCCGCGGAGCGTGCAATGATGCACGCTCCGTGTTCGCGCACGTACCCACTACCGGGAGCAGTTGCAGGAGCGCGGAGCGCTGCTGGAGCGCGAACATAATGGACACCCACTTTTAAACTTATAAGTGGGAACACTTATTGTGACGGACGGGAAACTACGGAACCCTACACTGAGCGTGGCCCGACACGCTCTTGGCCGGTTTTACACATAATTTTTTGTTTTAAACCATGTACGTAATACCTACCGATTGAAGGTCATTGGATTATATTTTTTAACAGTGTAGGTAAGTACATATTTCGTGTATAGTAAAGGAAATGGATTTCTACAATGGATATCCTTCCACAAATAAATAATCTCTTTGTAAAAATCCAGCCCAACATTCCACAATAGAAAATGAACTGCTAAATAAAAGAGAATGTTATCTCACTTGGGTAACTTCTGGCGGATGGGTGAGCCAATCTGTGTCTTCTGTGGTCGTCATAGGGCTGTACGTGGTCTCGGTAACGACTAGGGTTGTCCCCGACACATCCGCTTCGTCATCGTCCCCTCGTTTAGACTGGAACAAGATACGTTATGGAAATAATCTCACATGTCATAAAAACATGATAATTCCATTAAAAACCCCAAATTTTGAGGTGCGGCAGCAAAAATAAAATGAAAGGAATATTTTTGTTGTCCAAATTAGCTTTTTTTGTACAATATAATTGACATTACATGACAAACCTATTACGTTTCCCTTAGATTATCAAAGAATGGTGTATGCTTTGTGTATTCAAAACCGCAATAAATTCGAAGTTAGACCACCCATAACCCATTACGGGAAGAAAAATATTTTATACGAAGGAGAAGTACTAAAAAGGTAAATATAAAAAAAAAATCAAAAGTTTTTTTTCTTAAGTTAAAAATTTATGTTCAGGAACAATGTAACACCTAGCTAGAGAAAAAATAAAATAAAAATTGCCTGCATATGATAAATCACCTTTTGACTGATTTAGTATAGGTATATAGAAGCCCGGTTTTAAATAATCTGTTTTCTTATAACGACTCACAGAGTCATTGTGTTACTTTATAACGGCATGATTTATTTGTATGTCATACATATTATGTATGTTAGGTGAGTCTGAGTTCTTTATCATAATAAATTCTTTAAACAGAAGTGCTTTAAAAAAATTACTTAATATTCTCTGCAGATTTAACAGTTTTACGTTTCTATCAGGTTACCTTTGCTAATTATCTAACTTACTCTTGGTGTAGTTCGTTCCAAAGCGTCTTCAGGTTCGTTCTCGAAAGTCGGTGGCGGATGGAAGAAAGGCGTCGGTGGCGGCGGTGCAGGTATAAATTCGTTATCATCCGTAAATGTACCAAAAATGCTGTTTTCATCTGAAATAAATGCACAAACTTTTAACAACAAAAACTAGTACTCTTTAATACTAAAAGGTTTTTAACATGTATAGCTTTGATACCTGAATCTGTGGATGCAGATGCTGAGTACTGATTGATGATAGGGAATGAATTAGCGACCTGCCATACTGGCTCAGGAGTAGTCAGTACTCTGGTAGGCCACAGATTATCTGACTCATTTCTATCAAAGAATCTATTCCTGCTGTGAGTACCGTATCTCCTTTGTACATCGTCTTCTGTTAAAGTCCCTAAGTTTGGATGTTCTGTGGATTCTGGTCGAGGTTCAACATAGAGTATGGGATTAACTTCTGGTTCTAACTGTGCTGCTGGCATTATAGAGACGTTTGACAGTCCAGATCCCTCTTCACAGTCTGGAGCTATTGATAAACACATGTCGTAGGCGACGTCCGGCTTGTTTGCGAATTGGAGTAACTCGATTTCACCCTAGAAGATATAAAATATGATAAGTTGTCTGTAGGAATCTATGTAAGCAAGTACCTTGAGCATGTAAGTACGTACTTAAGTAAAATATTGGTAATTCTACTCTCTTGTACCTATTTTTGTTTCACCTTGAGATATTTCTTTAATGTCATTAGAATTATAATCAAAATTCAATTCAAAGTGTTTAAGACCTTTTACGCAAATAAAATAATTTTATGTTAATTAATGAACAGTACTCTAGAGAGTGACTGAGCTATTTCATTGTTCAAGAATAAAAGTTTATTCAAAGAATGAGATTACCTTCGTAATGGGACCTTTTAAATGTATTGTGCCAATGGGACTTTTATTAGGTATGACAAAGTGTATTATTCACATAGGCATATTTTTTTTTTAACTTGTGCACTTTATCGAGTGAAGTACCTACGGCAGGGGTAGTTACTATAATCAACGTGATAATTTGTAAAATACGTATGAGTTCTTATCATTATTTTATTGTGTGTAAGAATGATATTCCATTCGAAAGCGTTACACGAAGCTTAAACACGCTAACAGTAGTCACAGTCAAGATATGGCACCTATTAGCACGATTTTGAACATGTTCGTAGCGGGAGTATCTACGCTTTTAAGGCTCTTTCCCACAGTCGCGTTATTATCGGTCGATAAATATCGGATGCGTTATTGCGATATCTGTTTTCAGTACGTTTTGTTTAAGGTCAGCCACGAAGTTATACTCTGCTGCGATAATAACGACGCAATAGAAGTAGGACGCTTGCGTTCCTCCGTCCTGCGATATCCCGATATGAGTTCTTAGAACATTTTGTGTTAGGACACATAGGATCTTACACACACACCTGCGTTAATAACGTAGTAACGCGGAGTGCGGGCGCCGCCGGCCTGTACTGTAGGCACGTGTTAGAAATATCGGCCGATAAAAACGTAGCTGTGTGGAAAGGAATCGGGACGCATTATCGCAATAACGCATCCGATATTATTGACTGATAAAACGCGCCTGTGATTTATTCAAAGTTTTTTTTCTAATCAGTTTCTATGCTAAGAGCGGTGTGTGTTGATACGCGTATGGGTAGAATAAGAAATGAGTACAAAAGAGGAAGTCTGAAAGTGACACCGGTCACTGGAGAGTTGATTGGAAATCGGTTTCCGATTCGATTCGGTTTGAAAGTTTTAAGTATGAAATAAAAGTAGGGGAAGATCAAACAAACGATGGGTGGACTGTGTGAAAGATGATATGTCTTTGTATAAATGGGGTGATTACCGCGAAGGCGACAAATAGAGAAGTAGGTATGGAAGCAAAATACATGTTGCGTTCATTTCAAATAAATCTTGATGAGGGCAGGTGTATGATGATGTGTATGATCTATTTTTCAAATTACCTCGTAATACTGGTCGGCAGTTACTTGGGAGCCGACCACCAGCGCACCAGCCAGGTTGAATGTGCTGCCAGGCTTGCGATCCAGACGTAATGTTCCTCTCACTTTACAATCCACCAGAAGAGTGGCAGAATCGCCTTTTATACTGATTGCAATGCGATGCCACCTAAGAGGAACCACAGTCATGTTTTACTTTTGATAATACAATACTACGCATAACAAAACCCTAAATAGACAAAACCATGTAAGGTAATCTGCCTGTCTAAATAACATAGATATTGTTGCATCGATTAGATTTTACAAGTGGCTGGGAAAAACATTTTAATCTACTTCTTAACAACGTGGCGCTACAATAGCGACATTAATCATACAAATTAAAACAACACAATAATTCATTATTTGAAAACTACCGCCTGCGCCGCTCGCCGACATGGACTCTCTTCAATTTGTCTACATTTTGCACGTTATTCATTTTAATTTCATTGATGCGATGTTATGATCTACGACCCCGGAAAATAAACACTGCGCTACAGATCTTTAACTACAGGTTGCTCCAAGATGCTATTTTAGAAAATTGAAAATAAATAATAACTTATAATGAAATTAAAATATTATGTTCATACAACAAAAACGCGAAACCGTTTAACTGTGTTTAATTAACGTCGCCATTAAACCGGCACGCTGTTTATGAAAATCAATTGCTGTGCGTTAGTCTCGCAAAAACTCGAAAATGTCTTGACCAATTGTAATTAAACTTTGCTACTTAAGTTGTTGTGTGCGCGTCAGAGAAAATGACGAAAAAAGAAAGGCTTTGGAACTAAAAGGCGTAAGCGAAAGGCACGGGGTTATTCAGTAAAGTAAAAAAACCATTAGTAGCTGTTTTAATCATCATTATTTGGAAGCATCGTGTAAGTATTTGAGCGGGCGACATTCTTCAGATACTTTTCGTTCAAACATTCGGTAAATTCACCAAAAGTTTATGATGCCGAAAGTTTTTTTCATTAGGTAAAGAAAGACGAAGTATCCTGTAGCTTGTATCTAAACTGTTCCAAACTAAACAATTAGAAATCTTATCGAAGAATTTAGTCTATGTGAAGTCCGACCGAAGTAATCAAATCAAAATACAATACCCGGCAGAGTGCGATGTGCTATTATGGCACACACCCCTTTATTAATAAACGTTTGTTAAAGTTAAAAACGTCAAATTGAAATATGTATGGTTAAACAGTCGCTAATCATTACTTAACTTTAAGCGACGTTCAAAAATAAACCCCGTTGAGTGAGTTTTTAGACGTAGTTTTGAAGGGTCCTTATAGAACATCGTCTCCTGTCCTTCATGTTTCTAAAACTTGTCCTATTAACGCCGGGGTGTTAGTATTCTATGTATTGCTTCTAGGCAGACATTTTTGTTTCATCGTCAATACGGTAAAAAATAGAGAGCACTTACTTTCCATCAGCGATATCGACCCGGTACGTGAGCAGCTCATGGTCGGCAGGATCTCCCCTCGTGTCCTCATAGTACAGTTCTATCAGGTTGCCCACCACCAGTTGCAACTGTTCGTCACCGGCGTCCGAATACAAGATGAATATCGGATTTTGATCCGTTCCTGTTCATAAAATACATTTTTGTTTTTAGGGGAAATTAATTATACATTCAAGGCGTTGCTTGGATATCCAAACAGATTTGGGTAGATGCATAAAAATAATTACTTTCAAGATAAATGAATAAATAGGCTTTTCACTAAGAAAGATTCCTTTATCATCGTAGCATCGTAGCACACTGCGCGCTACGTCGTAGCAAGGCGCGTAGCGCGGTTAATATCTGTACCTACCTTTTGTAAAAATCGCGTTCTAAACATGAAATAAATGTTATTTTAAATTTTCATTTAAGACTGAAATTGCTTGCTTAGTTTCTTCAATTTGTACAAGACACATTCAAAAATGTATTTCGCAATGGATAATGAGGACACAAATTCATGGTAACGCAATTTCCTTCCGTTATTACGCTGTTGTGTATTGTCACACAATTTGAAGCACCTTAATAATGTGGCCGTTTGAACCATCTTAATAGTCGGAAAGCCGTAAAGCCTCTGAGAGAAAAGTGATTATGTTGTTTAGGTTATACCCGAGACCCGTTTAGATAGGTGTTGGAAGTAAAGGAGAAGGTGTTAAGTGCTGTCTTTTTTGCGATTAGTACTAAGTGTAGAATATTTTAAATTAAAAGTTTCTTACCTGGCAGTCGAACTACAGCTAAAATTGAGAAGTCTTCTGGAAAACTGTTGTAGAACATTCCAGCGGCCAGTCGGTGCAGGGTGGCATTCTCATTCAGGGCGATAGCTGTGTAGTCGGAGTCGTTATCTAGGGGAGACTGGCAGCGCCCCGGGGCCCGAGTGACCCCATCAGGGAGCTCCTCGTTGTCCCGAACCACAGACAAAACGTCGAAAAATTCGGTCTCATTTTCATCTAAAATATAAGGTTACATCAGAATTTATAGTAGATCAACTTATCTACGAACATAGTCCCATGGGAACGAACAGTTTATTCGGTGACATCAGCTCCAGGTCTGCAGATACGATGTCGATATATCTGAGCTAATACCATTAACCTCTTACTATAACTTCAATTCCCAGTGGAAGCATACGCCTGATCCTACCATTATTTGGTCTTACAACTTTTACTATTTATTTTTAGAGCTACTGTTTTTCTTATAAGGTGCAATCCACTTACTTTATCAAAATTATATGCGTAGACATGCGTTTCGATATCGAAATAAAAGCATTTAAAGCAATTATATTTACTCACCGTCCCCGTTACCCCCGCTGAGTGCGCAAAACAACAATAAAAGGAGAAGTATTCCTTTTGTCTGTGGAGCCATTGCGGCCCGAATAAATATGTGAGGTGGTTTATGTTTATATTTGGTCCCATCCCGGTGGGCGCGCTGGGGGTGTTAGTCAGAGGCCGTGGGGTGTCGCAGACTGTTGCCGTCCTCGCGGGAGCGGCGGCACATGTCGGCTACCCAGCGGCGGCAGGCACGATACTGAGCCCCCGAGCTGCCGCTACCACATCACATCGCCAGCCATCTTTATTGCATTGGTGTCAAAATAATGAACGCTAATGAAACGACAGAGATCGTAAACTGCGTTCATTGAATGCTATTTGAAACAATTATGAATGAGACAGTTGTTACAGATATGTATTTATGCTTAGAGTCCCCTGACTCTTGATCAAAACAATTTGTGCTAAGTCATTGGCGAAGATTAAGAGTACACCTAAGTCGAAAACAAACTCCACATGCATGAATCATATTAATCGGATAACAACAAAACACAAACATTGTGTGTTTGCTTTTGTAAAATGTTGTCGCCTGGCGTGTGTATATTGATCAAATCCAATTCGGTGCTTCAACTCTCCAATAGAGATTCATTTGTTTTGCGACTGGGCAAAACGCCTGGCAGACGCCAGCACATCAAGCTACTACAATCTGTCAAATTTCTTTAATAGATTTTCAACTTTATCGCTCAAGCATAAGGTTTAAAGTTGACTGGAAAAATTTGACAATTTCGGGTAGCTTGATGTGCTGGCGTCTGTACGTCCAATATCTAAGTCGATGTACTTTGAAAGCTCTAATATATGTATAAAAACGTAATGGACTAGGCACCTGTCCCATCGCCGGCGACTAACGAGAAGCGAGTACTACAACATCGACTACAACATCTAAAAACTAGTTGATGAGCAACGAGCAACGAGTGCGCGGCTGCGACGAGCGATTACTCGCTGGTATGCGTATGTACCAAGGGTGAGTCTCTCAGGAAGTGTTCTGGCCGCGAAGCGAGCGTCGCTGAGCGAGTACCTACTCTCTGTTATAGCTCTTGTGGCTGCAACAAACGAGTACTCGCAGGTGGTGTGAACAGTCAGCGATCAGCTATTTATTTACACGGAGCCTACAATCTTTCGTTCTTTTCTTAAACAAGAAAATCATTGATAGCTAGTCGTTTCCTCGCCGACGTGCGGCTGTGGGCTTTAGGTACAGTCGACAAAAGAGATAAGTATGCGGGATCATCGGATATAGTTGAAGTTTAGTACAAAACCGGTGGATGTTCTCGAATAAATTTGATTTTATTAATAGAAAACAAACAGCTCATTTACCAAATTAAATTTCAGTCACAGCATCTATCGCTTTCTTACTAAACTTCATCTATATTCGACGATCCTGCATACTTATCTCTTTTGTTGACTGTACACATTATTGTCATTAGTTTTAAATCTATGTAAATATTTGTGTTGAATCCGTAATTGATTCGTAGTAAGTATTTTAACTGAGTAGGTACTCACCAGCTAATCAATATCTTATCGTTTGTAAGTTTAAGGTAGTACCTTATAAACTCAAACTCCAAGCATTTATTTCAATTAAACTATTTACAGGCACTTTTGAATTGTCAGAATTAAATAGGTATTCGGTCAGTTAGTCAGAAAGTTAAAGCTAGTTGCCCATTCCAAAACCTAGATCTCCATGGAGTAGAACGGGCAAGAAACTCTTATAAATCAAGATATTACAAAATTCTGGGTAAATTATTCTTGTTGTTTCTATAATGTAAAAAAAAAACACAAATGAAGAAACAATTCAAAACATAGATAAGATTTAAAATAAGCCCTGGCAGCTAAGAGATGACCAGTTTCAACCGACGCACGGCGCCCGTTCACGGACATGACGCGTGAATCAGCACCATCCAGCTCAACCATTTTGTAGGGAACCGAATGATCCAACACATGCGCCACCATCAGTGAGACATTTAAGTGAGCATGACACATTCTCAACTGCCATGTTCATTCAAGTCAACATGAAAAAACCTTAATAAACGGATCCATGGTTCTTATATTTACAGAATTTAAAAAAATGCTTCTAAATTATATAAAACTATGGTTTACAATTTATTTCAGAGATGAATAATATTTTACAACCAAACAGAAGTATTCAACAATTAAAACTTGATTAAATAAAAAAAAATAATAAGCATTAAGTTTGTAATGTCAGAAACACTCAAAAGGAAAAGAAAAAGGGAAGTATCTCTTCCAAATATTGAAATTTTAACTAGTGAGCCCAAGTGCCTGTGGAGCAGGACCAGCATTAAGGCAAGCATTTTTATCTACGATATAATCATCCAACTTATAATATGCTTGTCTACATAGTGGGTGTTTAATGCATGTTTTTAATTTCTTCTCATTTAGTTGAAAAATATCGAGTGGTATTTTATTATAACACTAGCTTCTGCTCGCGACTCCGTCCGCGTGAGGTTAGGGGTGGAATTTCAAAAACCTTTTCTTAGTGGATACCTACTCTTCACAAAGAACACACCCTCCAAATTTCATGTCTCTAGGAACAGCGGTTTAGACTGTGCGTTGATTCCTGTATTAGTTAGTCAGGATTTTGAATTTTATATTTATAGATTTTACACAGTAACCCATAAAAGAAGTTTTTACTTTAGACAATCTGAAACGCGGCTGATACTCAGGATAAGGTATTGAATAATTCAACTATGCAGGGTGACTTGTAATTCAACGTATTCCTTCCAGGAAGTGATAATGTGATCCATTACAACATTTAAGTGCCCCATGTAGCATAGGCGAAGATTTATGGGCTTCGAGAAAATCCAGTCCGAAAATTTTCCAGAATTTGTCATATTTTTTTTTTTTCTCCAAATTATCTAATTGAGTAACCATGAATGCTATTTTATTTGGTAGTTAATACTTTAAGAAAGCTTTCAACGTAAAAAAGTTCTAAATTTTAGAACTTGAAATCATATACGTAAATGAACTTGGACTTCATATATTTAAAAATTTTACCCTTACACTAAGCGTACCAATTATAGGAAAAACATATTTCGATGCCATGTCACGAATTGGGCTCACGGGTCTTCACTTCCAAATTGGGAATACTCGTACCAAGTGCTGCTTCGTATCTTCAAGGTAGTTTACACAATGATTGGAATTAAGCGTCAGCTCCCGGCCTATGCGATATAACTAGCCTTGATGCATGAACAACTTACTGTATGTGAAAGATAATACCCATGTCACATGGTGACAACTGAACAAAGCAGCAAAGTTTGCCTCATTACACACTGGGTGCGACGTAATTGTAGTTCGTGGGGCAGGAACTTATACATATGTCACGGAACTCGGTCTTAACGAACTTTCACATAGTTTCTGATACGTAGTTTATCTTGGGGGCTGGTAGTACCTACCTAATCCAGTATCCTCAAGATAGGCAATACGACATGTTTCTTGTATTTTTGGTATAGGTACTGCGACAGCTACTAAGTCACGAGTTGTGAGTGACGCAAACGCATCAAATTGGTAGTATATAATGGTGTTATTGCTTTGACGATTTTTAAGAAAAGAAAAATGTATACTGTACTTTGATAGCGTGTGGCGGCAAATACCTGCAAAGAAGAACCGGGCTCTAAGAAAATAAAGGCTTAAAGCTTTTCACATAATAATAACGTTAACAGAACTTCGCCGATTGTTGTTCACATAAAAGTTAACAGGTCCCTTGTTGACAATCAAAAGGAAATCAACGTAAGATCTGCTACAAACCTACACTGCCCGTTTCTTTATCTCTGAAACTGAAATAATCAGCGCCATGCAGGTTTCAGAGTTGATTTAACTTCTCACGAAAGGTCTATTTATAGAAAGAGATAATCGTAAGTTTGACTTACGCCTACTTAAGCTTTTATTAGAATTTCACGACACGAGTGAAGAAGTTTGTCCCGTAGGTACCTATGTATACTCACAAGTCATAGGTAGGGTGAGAAGATGCATTTACAAACTTGTAGTACTGCAAACTTTGATTGCGAAAGACCATTAGCGGGGGTTGCCAGATTGTTGAAGCGTGGCCCGACCTTTACAGATATGGTCGTGGCAGACCGTGCGTGCCCACTTCGCCTTATTACCTATAATCGTAGAGATTTTTACTTAAACTTTTTGTAACCAACTTCTAAACGGATATTTTCAATTTAAATAAATAAGAGTAATAAATAAGAGCGTCTCAGGAGAATTCTTTCGGAATCTTTCCGGGAATCTGTGGCGTGGCGGAGCCAGCCCAGTGTTCTGTTGTACAGGAACGCCACTGATTTTTCGAAAGCATGTTATGAAATGCCTCAAGTTATGATTACCATTTTTTAAATCATACAAAACTATAATCACACTAATATTATAAAGGCGAAAATTTGTGTGTGTGTGTTTATATGTTTGTTACTTCTTCGTGCTCAAACGGCTGGACTAATTTTGATAAAATATTGTATTGAGGTAGTTGGCACCCTGGATTAACATATAGGCTATTTTTATCCCGATATTCCCACGGGATCGACATTTACGCGAGTGAAACCGCGGGGAGTAGCTAATATTTATATAACAGCATTGCCATACAACGTGGCAATGCTGCCAGCCTTTTAATTTTTCCTGTTGACAAGCGATGCGGATGAATTTTTTGATGCCATATGACATATTATTAAAAATAACAGGGATAAAGATTAGCAAAACTTGGGAATGATCACAGAACAGATAAAAGAGGTTTTATCTGTTCTGTGGGAATGATGTCACTTTTTCATAAATTGTAAAATACAGAAAATTAATTGATAGGCTTTGTATTGATTTTATCTGGCTGGAGAGAATTTCACAGCATTTGAATTTTATACACGATCTGCCTGGAACGACACCATTTTCTTGAGAAAATAAATATTTCCATATCGTGCACTCACTTGAGTTGTAAAAGGTTTTGTTCATTTGTAAATGTCACTTTATAGAAGGTATTGAAGCCTGCTTGGCATCCAAGAATAACATAATATGACTCAGCTTTACCCATCCGATTTACGACCACTTTTTTTAAGTAATTGTAACACCCAGTAAGACTACGTTCACACGGTAATGGACTGCACGTTTTTGCAGTTAAAAGGCTGGGTTCACACGGCAATGCAGTTGATACGATTAAGGTCGAATAGCGTACAGTAACTAGGGTACTGCAATAAGCGTACGGATCCATATGAACCAAGCCTTTAAACTGCAAAAAACGTAGACATGTGATACTGCGTCTAACTACGAATAAGTATTCAAAAATGATGTCAATAACTGGAGTAGTTATAGAGTTCAACGGAAAATATTACGCATCAGTGTAATTGCGTTTTACCGAAGAAACCTTGGATCAATTGTTCGATGTAATGAATGGAAGGAATTTACGATACCAATTACTGAAAATTACATGTATTTAAGGCTCCTACAAACAGGCGCAACGCGCGACGCGAATCGCGCGCGACACAAAGGCACCGCTCGTTGCGCGACTTGCGATGCCTTTGTGTCGCGTGTCGTGTCGCGCCTGTTTGAAGGAGCCTTTATACATAGTATGACGCATGTAGGTACGAGTTATGAAATATTATGAACATAAATTAATCGGTTTCAAACCGTAAGTTTAAGGATGTTTTTCTTTTCACACCAAAATACACTTTGAATCATTGAAAAATAAGGTGAATTTCGAAGTAAATTTTAATCCTCTGTTCATACTCGTAGTACAAACTAAATAGTACCCATTAGTCAAGAATCTATTCAATATTTCAATAACATTATCCATTGATGTTAATGTTCAGAAACATTTTATTGTAGCCATTATTTAGGCAGTACAATGGAAATAATTGCGAATAAAAGTAGTACGTGGCAGGCAATCATGTTAGTAAGTATTCACAAGGCGTAATATTTCTTATTGCAGCTGTGACCTAAATATGCAGAGCAAGTCGTAATTCAACGATTTATGACAGTGCGACATATAAAGTCTTTGACGTATTGAAAGCGAGGCGGCATGCAGTCGGTATTGGTGTGGCTTCGGTCGTAAGGTAACTCGATACGTACAATGCGTGCCACGAAAGATGAGACTTGACACACCACGTGGTTTGACTTGCGCAGTACACGATTTTAGGTATCTTTAGCGGTATGAGGTCTGAGTGCGGGACGGGACCGGACGTCATAGGGGCAGCGGAAAGAGCGGGGGAGGCGGGGTTAAGTCTCATCTTTCGTGGAACGCATTGTATATTAGGCTACTAGCTGGTGCCCGCGACTTCGTGCGCGTGAAATTTCAGCCCCCGACCCATCGTATCGCATCCCATCGCTCACCCGTGCTACTACTTCTTTTTCGCTGTGCGTTCTTTCTGACTTTTTTCCTTTAGCTCGGCTCCTAAGGGCCGTAGCATGATATTAAATAGCCTATAACCTTTCTCAAGAGTTGGGCTATCAAAAATAACTTTTCAAATCCGACTGGTAGTCCCGGAAATAACCCCCTACCCTACAAACAAACTTACAATAAAATTCTACTAGGTATACTATTTTATTGTATAATATTAGTAATTATTAGACTAGGTATGTTTACCCCGATATACAAAAGTGTAGCACAGGTGCGCGTGTAAATCTTGAAGCATTAAATGTGCTCAGTTTTAGACCGACATAATACTCCGTTCCGTTCATCCACCAACCCGCACTGGGCCCGCGTGCTGGATTTATGGCCCACTCCCTCTTATAGAGAGAAGGCTTGTGTCCCGGCAGACAGAGTCGAAAATTCCCATATGAGACAAATAAAGCTAGTATTGTGAGTTAGTGTATAGTGTGACTGCCTCCACTAAAAGAAATAAGCAGTAAATAAAAATGGAAAAAACATTAATCTGAACAGCTTTAAACAGTAACTTATGAGCCTAACGTTCAAAAAAGTATTTTTTACTGATCGGAAAACAGTTCAAACTGGAGGCAAAATGTTACCGTCATGAAGGTAATACTTTAACGTTTTAAGTAGCAAAAAGGTCACAAAATTAACTGTTTTTAAATTCATTTCGTGATAGCGTTCAAACCATTGAAATTTCAAAAAAAAAAAAGGAAAACCACCATTATTGTAATGTACATTACATTACAATAATGGTGGTTTTCCTTTTTTTTTGTTGTTTTTTTCAGTAAATTGTATGTTCAATCATTAAAAGTTACTGTTTTGTCTTTTACTGTTTTACAAACATTTCTTCTTACGGTATAAAGTCAGTAAGTGTTAATGAAATCGCTATAATAAGAAATTATTTTTTTCAGTGTCTTTGGAGTGGTCCCAAGTGCTAGTGCACGAGGGTTCGATTCCCAGGTCGAGCAAAGTGTTAAGGCTCCTTAACAGGCGCGACACGCGATAAAATCGCGCACGACACAAAGGCACCGCAAATCGCGCAACGAGCGGTGCCTTTGTGTCGGGCGCAGATATATCGCGCGTCGCGCCTGTTTGTAGGAGCCTTTATTGGGAGTTTCTAAAATGCTCAGTAGCAACCCGGAGTCTGGATTTGTGACCATGCAATAGGCTTCTTTTTTTTCACTCCCTATTACATGGGTTTTCAATATAACTGGCGAAATGTGGGTGCACTATACACACACCTCTGTCTGGGCCCTTCGGCGAATCAAGGCACGATGTTATGTAATGTTTGTGAATATAACACACTTACAATAAGTATTTAGTGTCGTGCGCATCGACACCATGACATCTTTTCATAGTGACGTCACTCACACATTTAGCTGTGCAAGAATTTTGTGTCGCGTAGCCAAAATTTAAACTGCACAGCCATTTTGGTTTAAAATAAAATTGTACAAATGTTTACCATCAGCGCCCCCCTTTTTTAAATAACTTCTCCCGCTCTGGGCGGAGCGGGACTTTTATGGACTAAAACCCACCCGTGTTCCTTCAGTTGCTTGTGCCAGAGGACACGGTAACTCTTTCGAACAACCCGCGACCCTGGTAGGCATCGGCCCTAGCGGACCCAATCAGTTAGGTACTGTTGGCATCTCTTTGAGGCGCTCGTGGAACACAACGCGCCGTCGATCCGGGACTGGTCCCTTTAGTACCCATTGCTCGCCGTCCGCAAGTCCGCGCCTACGACGGTGGCCGGGAATCGACTCTCGACTCCCGAGGATAAGACAGGGATTAACACAGAATAAGAACTAGCAGGGGATCGAGGGGGGGTTCAGGGAATCAGACTGGAATAACTCCGAATCAGCGCCCCCCTGTCAACGTCATTGGAACGCCAAAACATTCTTGGAGAATACTCCAAATAGACGCTTCGCGATTTATGTGACGCAGCCTTAACACTCCACAGAACTATGTTGGAAGTTCAGTAAAAAAGCACATTCGGCGTAGTTATGCTCGGCGTAGTTATATTATGGCTCGTTAACATTCGTTGTTGTGAAGGAAATTCAGTATATTTTTCAGTAAGTGCAGCACTTGATAACACGACATGAGGGACGAGGATTCTGAAAGTAACTAATGGCAGTGAGGTTTAATAAAGTACCGAGAGACGTGTGTTATGTTAAGTCAGGGAATTTCATTGCTAAGCAAATTGACTAGCGACTTAAATTGACCGTATATCCAAATCACAGCTGTCATTGTTTGAAATGGGAACTGTTCTATGAAATGGCTATAAAACTGCAAATTGACGTGGGGTGTTCATTTTCATATCAAACAATTTCCCTGACAGTACAACTGAGTTTTTTTTTTTTTCAGGATGGGAAATCATCAAATGATTCCTCCCGCTCTGGGTGGAGCGGAAGGGAGTGTCAGACTCTTACTGAATAAAACCCACCCGTGTTCCTTCCTTCGCCCTTTATGTTCCGGGCCAGCGGTAACCCTTTCGGACAATCCCGCTGACCCGGCAGGCTTCGGCCCTTACGGGCCCCTTCGTTTAATGCTGACATCTCTTTGAGGCGCGCGTGGAACACGTACGCGCCGTCCGGCACGGGCCTGGTCCTGATCGGATGGTGAGCTACTCATTACTCTCCGCCAGTACAACTGAGTTCAGGCTTCAATTATAACATAATTATGTAGGTGCTCAACCTTATTTTTTTAGAGCCCCCCCCCATCTTTTTCTACTTACGAAACAGCTATTGCCACGATTATATTTTAACGTGTAATATTATATAATCGTAAGTTATGATATATATAATTATCTCTGGGTCATCTACTGCCCCCGTGAAAGTCGCAAACACCCACGAGGGGGAGTTATCGCCCACATTGAGAACCTATAACCTATAGGATATTTGTATTGTTTGCTTACCGAAATAAGGGTCCATGCTTGTAACCTCTTATAAACGTGAACCAAACATTGAAATCTGTTCCAGACTTGCCGTTTTGAATGCCGGATTATGGAATGCTAATGCCTTTCCCATTTAACCCCTTCTATGCGCCTTTGATTCAACTAATGTTTTGGGGACGCCTTCAACCCTTAAACCTTCATTGTTTTCCAAAAGTGGGGCAGCCTTGGCTGTGACAGATAAGTGTAAACTTAATTAATGCAAGGCGAGAAAATGGGGTAATACTTGTTTTACACGCCTCTAATGAAAATTACTTTAAGTAAGAATATTAACGTTTACCTATACTACTTACATATTTACAATGGAAGTTAACCTTTTCATAACGTGGCTATTATAGCCTTTGATGGTCTTATACGAAAGCTCCAGACTGACGTATAAGGTAGAAAGACAATACTGTCGAATGAAGTATCTCCTCTTCTTAGAAGTTGGATAAAAGGAAACAAAACAGGTAGGTGATATAGGTACTATTTATTTTAGGTCTCGAACACCCAACTGGTACAAAACATATCGATTCTTAAGATAGAGCCGTCGACGCCGAAGCAATTCAAGTAATTGAAGGATTTTACTTTAATTAAATAAAACATTAATCTAAAATCAGCATTCGAGCCTAGAAATGCAGCAATTAAGTTTTGTTCCCGAAAACAGTCCGTTGTTATTAGAAAATAAGTACATATTATTTATTATAGTATTAAATGCATGTTTTAGGTAACAGATTAGTGTAAACCGAACTCACCGAGGGTTATTAGGGCCCTTTTCTGCATCATAGTCTTGGATACCGATACCATCACTTTCTTCGAGTTTCGTTAGCTAATTTAATTTGAATTTGCATTTCATTCGTATGTAGAATACAATTTTACTTTAAATGTGAAACAGACAATTTCCTAGAACTATTATATAGTGCGGCCGACGAGAGCATGCGTTTTTGACACCTGTCAGTTTCATACAAACGAATACGTGTTTTGCGAATTTGATCTTTATTAGTTACTAGAATTGTCGTTCTGACAGGTGTCAGGAACACATTCTCTCGACGGCCGGACTGTGATAGTGCGCCTCAGGCCGAATGAACGTACACAGTATGTAGTGTTATATTTTTGATTTCACGTTTACCGGATGAGTTTCTTGAAAGACTGTTTCATTTAACAGTGACTTGTACAGTTTCGAAACTGTTGGGTACTTGCCGATGTCTAGTTTATGTCTGAAAAAGAAAAAATCTCGTGATCTCATTCGTGTGTTTCAATAAAAAACTTTGGTTGTTTGATGCAAACTGTGTTTCAGATTTCAGATCACAATTTTCAGATAAAGTGTGAATAAATGGAAAATAAACAGATTTGTCAAACTTTCGAGATAGAGTGAAATGTTTTAGTTTTTTGTTGGGCCCACACGAGTGTAGGCTTAGTTGTTAAAATATTGTCTATGGTAAAAAGTGAATAATGGAAGAAAAACATGGATTGTTTGCTTTGCGTCTCGCTCGCAATTTATGAATTTATGAGCGGGGGAAGTGGTTGTAAAGATTACCTTGTAATATTCCCCAACCTATTACGGCCTAAATTATAAATTATGCGTATAGCTTGAAAGATTGTTTAATTAACACGTTAATTTTGGTCTTTCATCGATAATTCCCTATTTTCGTAATTGAAAGGCTTTTCTTGTTTAGCGGGCAACTGTTATTTTTGGCCTGTCCTGTAAATAATGAGTAAAGATTTGCCTGTTTATTCAATATTAGTAATGCTATATTTTCTAGACACATACAAAACAGTGACGTCACGGGCTGTGGGTCAATATTCTTGACATCAACTGTACCTCTATAACTGCTTAAAAAAACGTTTGTTTAAAACCCACCTGGTTACGGCATTGTACAGCTGAGGCACAAGACATAAATCAGCGATGGTGATCTGGTCTCCAACGCAATATTTTCCAGCTGACTTCTGCAGCAGTTCCTCCAAAGTCTGAAGACCGCGGTCGGTCCAATATCTTGTGAACTTTGTGTATTGCTCTGTCGTCTCGAACTGGGGCCTTAGACCGATGTTTTGTAACGGCTGGATGCCTGAAACTACTATCTGCAAATGAAAATGATTGAGGTTTGCCCCTTATACGTCTTGCGAAACTTAGAATATACGTACACGACCAAAGATTCAGTTGTTTCGGATAGTTGGGGATTGGTGGTTCCGGAGATTTCTTTGATGTTACCCATAAATATACAGACTACCTAATAGCCGTACCTATGTATAGTAAGTAGGTACGGCGAATGGTTAGGCCGCTAGAAAACATAGCATTGACCAAAGATGCGTTGACCATCGTGACGGAAGACCGGCAGCGACATAAATTCCGTCCTAAAAGTTACAGTAAGATATTTACTGAAGCACTTGATATTTTTTTAGTCAGTTAGTCTCTGAAATCTACGCAGAAATACAGGGCAAGATTTTTTCATTTAACATTTTTTTCGCTGGTTTTAATTGAGGGGCTCTAGATAATTCAGAGTTTCATGATAATTGCCGCCCCAACTCGAAAGGGTGCCGCTGGAGAATTAACACCTTGAATACCCTTTAAATGCGGACAGGTTAAAAGGCAAATTCAATTAATTATATAATTCGGAGAACAGTTCGCGAAAGTTGAGCCATTAGCCGTTTTTATTATTGAGTTATGTTTTGTCAACTAATGTGCTTACGTAACGCGAGGGACACACAATAATGCTATCTTAATTATATAAAAATGTCGTGTCACAGTGTTTTTTATCGAACTCCTCCGAAACGGCTTGACCGATGTTTATGATTTTTTTTGTGTAAGTATATTTGCAAGGTCTCTGAGGATAGGTCGTAGCCTATTTTTTATACCCTTAGGTGATAAGGGTGGCCCTCTCCAGAATATTTTTGGAATAGAAACTTACGCGGGCGAAACCGCGGGGCGTAGCTAGTACTTAATACATACTATTATTTTGAAAGTAGCTCTGTCTGTCTACCTATCACCGGCTGAACGGATTTAGATGTTTGGCACACAGGTAGACCATGACCTGGACAAGAGGATTTTTTTATCCTGATAGTACTTTCCAGTGGGATAATTTCCGGTGTACCTACACGCGGGCGAAGCCGCGGCCAAAAGCTAGTATTTCTATATCATGAATAAGTGACCGACTCTGACAGTTCGAAAGTACCTGTAAATTGTACAAACCTCACAGAGTTCCCTCATCCTGGCCTTCAGTAGCGGGGATTTCGGAGTCAGGGCCGGCTCGGGGTGAGTATCCTCCAGGTACTGCATGATAGCCATGGACTCCACCAGTGTCTCATTATCTAAACATAAAATTATACTTTACTTGAACCTCAGGTTTAAGGCGCGGCAAACAAGGTAGCGGTATGACACGAGTTGAATTTTCATTTACTGCGTGCGAGATTTCAGAAAACGATTCAATTCGATTCGAATTCGATTTCGATTTCGTTTTTTTTTTGTCGGTGCGAGATACATGTTGAATGAATATGGGCACTGACTAATTAAACAAAACGTTGACAGACAACGCCTGTGGACGCACTACCTCATAATAGAAACTCGAAATTCCAATATCTATAAACATGACGCAAATAATTGATAGCGATTGACCATTGACTGAACAATCAACCGTTGCCAAATGGTGTGACTTGAATTGAAGCAATCAAAAGTTGTAGGCGCCTAAAGAATTCCTAGAGATAGATAACATTTCACGAAAAGTGTTTAGTAAATCAAAATAATCATTTGATTCAATAGATTCTAATTTGATCCTGTTTCGGTTGATCGATTCTGTTGTTACTACAGAACCATTTAATTTGTTAAAAGGTCTCACTAGTACTCATTGATCCTCCTATAACGAAGCTGTCCCTCGAATTACCAAATAATTCACTTAATTCGTCTCGTATTTGATTTGCAGGTAAATTAAGCGAACTTTACGAATTCCTCGAGGCGGAAAGTTAAAGCAAATAAGCTTGCCAAGTGGTAAATTATTTTCGTAAGTAACACAGGGTGTGGATCACTTTGAACCTTCTGTTACAGAGATAAATGTGTTTATACTGTGGCGATTAGCTCCTGTTTTCTGCAGCAGCTTTGATCGTTGTCCCGAGAGCATATATACATAATTTCTGTCAATATAATACACTAGTTTTCTCCCTAGGGACTTATCCTTTGACGCGTATTTTATTTATACAAAGTCTATATCGTCGGTTTTCTTATTATATTGTAGATACATTGTTTACTTGGTTACCAAATTAATCGACACAGTCTGAGAATAGGTGTGACGTACTTACTCTGTCACCCTACCCTTTGTCAGTAAGTATTATTTCGTTTCTTATTTACTTGAAACGTTCCTAATGGATGAGTATATGTTCGAAGTGAATTGGATTGCGCAGATATTATCATACCTAACTATATTTGCATGATAACTGCAGTGTACAAACTGTAACAGCTATTCAAATCTTGTAGCGAATGCGTACCGAAGCTGTTGGAAAAAGAAAGAAATACAGTTTATTTCCACAGTAAAATAAGTTTGATGAATGCAAAAATAAAGCTTGTCATGCAAAAATATACTTTTGTGTGCTGGCAGCATCCAGTGGAGCGTCAGAATTCAGAAACAAGCAAGCTGGAGATTGAGCACAAATATAAATAAGTTCAATTAAATCAAGTCTACAAGTGATTCCAATTGGTTTCGTCTATTATAGCTGTCACAATAAATGCGATCGTCAAAATAGTTTACAATCTCTCGCAACTCTTTCCTATTTTCTTGCAGTAGAAAAGTTGAACAAACTGCTTAGATAAATATATGAGGAGCCCACGCACTTTGCAGGATTCAATGACCCAAATAGTTATCAATTCAGTCAGAGTTTTTCTATGTGCGATGTTATTAGGTGGCGACACATTAATTAAATAGCTATTTGCGGAGTTATTGACCGGTCCACTTAAGCAAACGGACGGTCGCCTCGAGCACGCAAATGATGTTTGATTGTAGCGGACCGCGGACAGACGACACTGTTTGAATTTTTAATATTGCAGCTTTAGACCAAACTAGAACGAGCCCAACCACTTAGCAAGAAAAGAAAAAGTTTTAAGGTTCGCATTTTGAGTGTATTCTAATGGGTCCATTTTCAATTTGTTTCTTTGCAAAATGTTTTCTTTTTCAATTATTTAATAAAGACTAAATAAATAAATACTGCATAATAAAATGGTTTTGTGTCATAAAAATTCTTATCAAAAAGCTTTGCTTTGAAGATTTCATTCCAAATGAAAATCACTTTGAATAAACGTTTAAATACCCGCAGAATTTTCAAGACTCAATTTATTTACACTGTGATCATACAAAACAGTTTACCAGATACGTAACGTTAAGCTTTTATCATCGTCTGTAATCTTTGCTAAACCGTTTCACAACGAATAACGGATCTTTAATACCAGAGATACCAAATTATAGGGGTGAGCACATTAGCAGCTCTAATGTGCTCTCCTAACATTAATGGTACTGCACTTATCAATCTGACGCTGTAAATAGTGACGGGGCATTAGGGTTACCGTGAGAGATTTATCTTTCTATCTTGTACACAATGTATTTCGTTTACGATACAGGGTCGTACTTTCAGTTTTATGTCTGTATTTTACTGCGAAAATTCCGAATGTTTTCAAATAAATGCTTGGTCATATCATTTAGCCACGAGCCCCTCATGATCACCTGATCATGAGGGGCTCGTGGCTAAATGATAACAGCCGAACGTGTCGATCGAAGGTTAATTTACGCTTGCCGGGATTCGTGGATGTGGGTGACCAACTATTAAATATCAAGAACCCTTCGTTCCTTGGAAAGCACGTTAATTTCATTAAGTTCATTCGTAGATCTTTGGCATTCGTTACGGGTAGAAACTAAAAAGTCTGACAACCATTCTTACCAAGGGTTATCTTGTTACCCAGTAACTTGGTTCTGCAGGTCAGATAGGTAGTCGGTCCATCTAAAATCCTACCCCAACGCAGTAGTGCAAAGGCTAGGCTGATTGATTGCTTGGGGCCTCCCAAGCAATCAATCAGCTTAGCCTTTGAATCACCTGGGGGCCTAAAAAGGTCACTTTGGCAGAATCATAAAAGGATAGCATTATAAATCATAATGGACAGTTGACTGTTAAGTTAATCGTATCAAATCCCATTGGTGAAGGATTTTTCAGGTTTTTTTTTGTGTGGGCTAAAATACCAATCAATCCAATCCAAATCCAATCCCAATCTCTTTGATTATACCTACATAGTGCAGCGAAAAAAAGAAAAAACGGACTATTTTTGCCATATTAAGATTCATAATGTTATCCTCGTACGATTCTGCCAAAGTGGCCTTTTTAGGCCCCTTGATCACCTGATCAATCTAGTTTTACCAAGTTTTAGTCGAATTTGTATCTTAACAATATAAATTAGGCCGCGTTCACACCGAAACATAAAAAATACGTAAACATAATTTAAATACGTTTTGGTGTGAACGCGGCCTTAAGCTGTAAGTAAATATAAATCGCAATGAATACTTTGATGACATAATTTCGTAAAGTGTTTCTCATATTTGCGCTGGCGACTGCACCCGGCTAACGACTTGTGATAATGCTGGGAGGTTAGGTATATTTGTTTTCCCACTTTCAATATTCTGCCTGGTCCTAGTGTTCTAAGAATTGACCGTAATCCATGCGGGTCCTATTCTTAGTTCTATTTTTGTCTGTGACTAGAGTGGTCGCCTCGCGACACAGATGATAGATCTAATGTCTAGTCGTTAGCTTTTGTTTCGAGTACTCCCTATTCACTGTAAGTAGGTATAATAATTAATTTCAATTTAGGTAATATCGTGTCGAATATTTGAGCTGTCGATAATGATTTTGGTAAATTATTTAGGTACGTCTGTAATTTTCTGGTTTTCACTAAGACTTTTATTTGAGATAGTTATTACTGTGTCTATATTTTGCAGAATCTACGATTGATGGCTGCTATTTCTTACTTTGCTGGTACCGACAAATGAAGGCACCATTTACAATCCTAACGAACTATGGTGTATTTTAAAATACCTTTCCTATTTGTTAAATAAATAGAATGGCGTATAGGGCCTGCGGCATACCTCAAACAGTTTTTGGAGTAGTAATTACCTTATGTGTCTCTTACAAAGTGCGAGACGGTTAGTCTTACCAAACTGAAAGTGACGCGTCTAGGTACACTCGTGATTTTCATAACGTGTTTGTTGACCAATTAAACCAAGGAAAAAAAATACAGATAGATGTAGGTACTACCTACTTAACTATACTCACAATTAATTATGTTATGATAGGGAAATGAGGTCGATTCAATGGAATCGACCTCATTTCCCTTGATAGACAAATTTATCAATCTGATTTGCGTTCGAAAATCAAATTTTAGGCGCAAGAGCACCTTGTGACGTCTATTTGCTATTGAAGTGTGTTAACATGTTAATTAATGGGTGGGTTATTAACGCAACCCGCAGTGCACTCTAGCGGGCCAAGAGGCTATTGTGACTGCGATGACATCAGCGAATATAGAACTGAATGCTTGTTCAAACATTCATCGACCTAATATGATGCTTGTGCGGTCGCGATTATGCTGATTTATTGGTCGGTATCCTACCGGTTATTAGACGGTTATTGTTGAAGATGATGTATGGGGCAATAAGTAATAATTTGTTTTTTGCATAGCTATTTTCCTGACTTCATTCACATAAAACATTCAACGATGTGTCATTTCCATTTATTGGCTCGGCGCGTGCCAGTGAGTCGAAAGCTATTCTACATTAAATATTCAAGATGAGTAGGTAAAAGAAGGAATGTAAAATGGGATTAAAAACAAACCAGCAGGGTTTAATCAACATGTATATATATAATAATTGGATAAATTAATTGGATAAACACACCAGTGATCAACATTACTAACATAATATTTTACATGAGAATGAAAATGTTAGAAATAGGTAACTAAACATTTTTTAAGACTTCGAATGTTAGGTATACTACTTGCTAGATTAAGTATTACTTAACATTCGAATTCGTAAAACAGTTTTAAGCAGTAAATTCGGGATAGGGGATGAAAGTTTGTAAACCCAGTATTTTTCAAATGTATGCCTTTGGTAATAATAATAATATGATTCAGTGTAAATTTTTGTAAATTCACATATCTCTCATCATCATCTGCCTAGCCTTTTGCCAACTATTTTGGGGTCGACTTCTAGTCTAACTGGATGCAGCTGAATACCAGTATTTTACAAGGAGCGACTGGCTATCTGGACTCCACAACCCATTTACTGTGTAATGTAATACGATACCTCTCGGTAAGACTGGTTTTCAGACTTTCGGGCTTGTGACTTCCCGTAACGACTGTCAAAGATCCACAAATGACAGCCGGGACCAACCGCTTAATGTGCTTTCCGAGTAGGGTTGCCATACGTCCGGAATTTTCCGGACAAGTCCGGAAATATAGGTCTTTGTCCGGAATGCGGGGGGAATCTTAAACCGTCCGGAATTTCTACAAATAATAAGTGAAGAGTGAAATAAAAAATGAAAAAACCGAAACGAAACGAACGATTTGGCAATCGTTTTGGTTAGTTTATTTACTTGCACGATGCGTAACGATTTTAATAAAAAATTAACAAGATTGTCCGGAAATTTCATGGAATGTCAGGAATTTTCTCCGGATTTTTGATATTTTGATCTGGGAACCCTATTTCCGAGGCACGGAGGGGTCTCGGTATGTAAAGATGGTCAACCATCCACAGACCAACCGCGGCACGCGTAGCTTAACATGATCGGTAGACCTGTGCGGCTGTTATTATTTACCCACGGGCCCCTCTAACTAAGGTATCTCTTTTTAAGCGATATAAGGTATTGGAAATATTGTTTGTCTGTCACCTTTTCATGCCATAACGGTTGAACGGAATTGGATGAAATCAGATAGGCCATGACCGGACATAGGATACCTACTTTTTATTCCGCTAGTAAATTCCCGTGGATAATTTCCGACAATCACGAGGACTAGCCGCGGGCATAACCTACATAGTTACCTAAAAATATCTCTGAAAGGGCGTTTCTGCCGATGTCTGTAGTTAGGTAATAGGTAATAGGGGCTGGTGTCCGCAACTCCACGTCAATGCGCGTATTTTGCGTACGGGTGGATGTCTGTAGTTTTTGTAATAAAGGAACAATCGAGTTCTCAAAACTATGTAAATACGATCGAAACACACAGAGTATTTGGAAATTAAGTCATGTGGAAAATAGTCATCCAACTCGACTCCCGACCATTTCCTGCCCGCCATTTAATCTGAACAAAGGGTTTTAACAACCATAAGGAGAAGATTAAAGCTATCCGTTAACGACTTCAAGGACTATTGTTTAGTAGATATCTACCATACGTAGCAGCAGTTTCAGTAACGTGTTATTCTGATGCTAGTGATTACATTACACTTCGTGAAAATTATGGCCCATCGTCCACGACGCTACTTAACAGTAATCGGGCCAATTCCGGTATTTAAAAACGTTCAAAATCCAGTCGCAATCTCAGCGACAATCAATATCAAAAACTTGTCAAGAAAGTAGGGAAATCAGAATTTTTTTTTTACAAAATTACGAGAATTACTCTTTGTTACAATATCAAATTACCAATGAATAGTCAGAATGTCACAGCACTTACCTATACCATTGGCGGTCCATACATGACACGATAGAATGCGTTCTCGACACCTGTCAGTTTCATACAAACGAATACGAAATTTGATGTTTATTAGTAAGTTGCTTCTTTGAAGAAGTCTTTAACCAGTGCGTCCTGCCCGTCGGAACATACGGTACTGAAACGTGGACACTGACGGTCATGCTGGTCTACAGATTCAAGGTCGCTCAGCGCGCTTTGGAGCGAGCTATGCTCGGAGTCTCTTTGAAGGATAAAATCAAGAATGAAATTATCCGGAAAAGAACCGGAGTTACTGACATAGCTTGCAGAGTAAGCAAACTGAAGTAGCAGTGGGCTGGTCATGTCTGTCGAAGGACCGACGGCCGGTGGAGCAGACGAGTCCTGAAGTGAAGACCACATATTGGCAAGCGTAGTGTGGGACGCCCCACAGCTAGATGGATGGATGACCTAAAGAAGGTGGCTGGGGTAGACTGGATGCGGAAGGCGGAGGACAGGGTGTTGTGGCGCAGACTGGGGGAGGCCTATGTCCAGCAGTGAACTGCGATAGGTGGAGTTATGTAGGTAGTTAGTTTTTCGCTTCTACCTGCGACTTTGTCCGCGTGAAAAAAAAAATATATATTTCTGAATGGGCCTTGATCCGATCACGCCTGATGGAAAGCGATGGTTGAGGTCTGTGAGGTCAGAAGATTGGCACTGGAACTCCCACGCATCGACGAAACATAGCAGGCTGCTTGACGCCGGACTCCGGTGGGAGGGTGGTCGCAAACCAGGCGGGCGTTAGCCCTACCACCGCAAGGGAAGAATTGGCCAGTCAAAAAAGGTGTTGGGTGTGACTGTCCAGGATGCGCCGAGCGCTCAGTTCAGTTGAGTAACTGGCGGAACAAACTATGCTACATGAGGAGGCTTCTTCATGCATCCTGACCCAATGATTGTAGTGGCTTTATTCTCTTTGCCCTGACCATCGCATCACATCGCCTGCCAGCACTATCACTTCAGTTTCGCTTAGCGCTTAGAGATTAGCGCGTTTAAACAAATAAACTATTCTGCTTTATTATCAGTATACTGCTACTACCTACTGTAGTTAAAATGTGCATGAACGGGTGTGTGTGTTCTGAATGTGTGTGTGTGTTGTTGTAAATGTTATTCTTTCATTCGGTTTGTGATTGGTTACGTCGTGTATGACCCGACTAAATATTTCAATAAACAGCTTGGTCGGTACGACTCATGGTATCAATTCATTACATTTGTCAAATTTATTTACCGAATACACTCGCTTTAAAAAAAATAGCTAAACAAATGTTGCAGCTTATATTTTTACTCGTATGAAAATATTTGCTGCTCCTACATCGGTATTTGGTTCAGTCAATTCATGTTGAACGAGTGAAAATTTAACTTTGCACGAATATTTAAAATGTTACAATAAAATAACTCCATACATACTTCAACTAAACGAAATTTAAATCTTGAATAAAATGCACACTATGCAGCCAAGCATAATATAAGTTAGGGGATTACATCGCTGATAAAATGCTTGACTAATTGATTAGCATTTGAAAATAATGTTGGAGCTGCTGAATATTTTAAAAACTACCTTTGTATTGTATAAATTCAATCTATTAGTATTGTTTAATTGCATACATGTGTGAGTTCTATGTAGGTACATACTTTATAGGTACCATTTACTGGGTACGTCTTTCACTGATTTGATTGTGCCCTGGCATGCTCATTCTAATGTATGATGGTGGCGCACGTATTGGATAATTTAGCTCCTTTCAAAATGCTGAACTGACGCACGCTGCTGTTGCTGATGAGCTGGATGGTGCTAATCCATGCGTCATGTTCGTGAGCAGGCGCCGCCGTTAGTATGGACTGGTCATCTCTTAGCTGCCACGGCTTAATTTAATATTTAACTTTCTGCATTGTTCTCACATGCATAATTTCCACATGAATGATGTAACCAATATTTTGTAACCATTATTATTTTGATTTATGATTTATAAAGAGTTTCCGTGGATTTCTTGCACGTTCTTCTCCATAGGTACCTACTACGCTTTAAAATGGGCAACTAGCTTCATCTTTCTGAGTGACGACCCCTTGACAGTTCAAAAGTGCCTGCGATTGGTTTTTTGAAATAAATGCTTTGAATGTTTATTAGTTAATTACTCAATTAGTCTGTTTCAACGGCTGATAGAATTTAATAAAATGGAAAATAGTTACCCCAAAAAGAAAATAATAACTACTTCAAGATACCTATAATATAATTAGAGCTATAACCAAGTTTCAATATACAGTGGGAATAAAAATAAATAAAGATATACCTACTGACGGAAAAATACGAACTTTGGTAAGTACTGGATTTTGATTTCTGAATAGAATATTGGAATGAGTTACCGCATTTCGTGGAATTAAAATCCTCCACCACCGTCAAAGCGGTGATTTCGAAGAGCCGAACATTTTAAGTTAAAATGTTGTTTATACTGCTACTTAATTCAGTAGATACAAATAACAGCGTCAGACGTCACGAACATCTCGCGTTTTTAATTTGTTAAAAAGTTGGTCAAAACGAAAATGGAAAGCAGGAAGCATAATTATATTTGCTAAAATGGAGTAAAAATACTTTCTTGAAATTATAAAAAGTTATAGGGCTGTAGTAGAAAACAAGGATTTGAGGCATAAAAAAGGCATCCCTTAGATTTTTGGATATCGCAAAGACCATAAAATATCGTCATAGCACTTTATTTCATCGTAATAATTAATTTCACCCAAAATATTTTCAAACTCAATGTTTCGCGCTACTAATCATGACCTCAAGCCACGGACTGCCTTTTTTTTTAAAAATGTGGTTGCCCTTGACAGTCTAGGTCAGAGGTGACAGAGACAAAGTCTACGATGGAGTGAGCTTACCCAGAAGAAGCCTGTTCACTCTTACTTTGAAGAGATTCGGGTTGTATGCACTCGGAAACACAGACGCAGGTAGAGTTCCACTCTTTTGCTGTGCGCATTATAAAGGACATTTGAAAACGCTTAGTGCGAATTGGTGGAATAGCAACTAGGCAGGGATGGTAACTTGCATGTCTCTGTGTAAGCTAGATGTCCGTAGATAGAAGGGGGCCGGTGGAATGAGGTCGTGGAGTTCTTTGGCACACTCACCGAAGTACAATCTGTAGAAGAACGACAAGCAGGCAACCTTGCGGCGATGAGCCAAGCTGTGAAGCTTGTCATCCACTAGTTCTACGTCGCCAATGAGCCTCTTAGCTCTGCGTTCCACCCAGTCAAGCGCGGTAAGTTGGTATTTCGCTGAGCCATCCCAAAGGTGGCTGCAATACTCCATGCAGGATCGGACTTGCGCTTTGTAAAGGGTTAAAAGCTGTCCAGGCCTAAAGTATCGCTTCACCCTATTTAGGATGCCCAGCTTCTTGGCCGCAGTTTGGGCTTTGTACTCGCCCTTGTCCTCTGCCTACAATGTGGTTTAAGCATCTCGTGTACAACTTACACCTATTGTATATTTAAGTGTAGAGTTTCATGTATTAATCAGTCCAACACTCGGCTGATAATTTAAATCCAAGCCATAAGTTGAGTACGTAAATTATTATCAGTGGTCGGAGTAGGTAGAGCTGTTTGGGGTGAATGACCGCAAACATTGATGTTAACATGGATATGCCTCTGTAATCCCGGGATTTTGAAATTGACGATTGATTTAAGTGAGTTAATATGGGTAAGTGGGCAGTAGCGATGGTAATTAATGCGATTTCGCATAAATTTCATTAGCATGCGAATTCTTGAGTCTTAGCATGTTAACTGCTATTGCTATGCTATTTGCTAATATAACGACAAATTGATATTAAATAATTACATATATTATATGAATTTTGTTTTTACGGCGAGACATGTTCACGTTCAAAAGTTTATTTACCTATACTTAGGTACCTACGTACTTACACTAAAATATTTACCTATAATTATAATACAAAACCTAAAATTATTATTTACACTTTTATACACAGCCACTTCTCACTACTTTTAGCTAGGTACTTACCTACTATTATTTACAGATAGGTAACTAATGAGTTCACACTATTATCAATTTAAGTAGGTACCTACAATAATAAGCGTAACGTAAGAATGTAATTTAAAAAAACTAAACTTTCACTATCACTTGCCAAAACGTACTGAACTTTGACACAATAAATCTGTGGTGTTAAGGTAAAAGGGGATAAGTCATAAATATTGAAAAACGAGTTAATTGCATTATTCGATACTAAACATTAATATCTATTAAAGTAAAAAGGAGAGGAGTCAGTATTTGTGTTACCATTTCGTTAAATTCACTTTGAAAATCGAGTCTATTCAGAAACAACAAAATACTAAAAAGGTAAAAAGAGTTAAGTTTACTCATCTCATTATTGCGTGTTTAATATTTTTTATTGTGATACGCATAGTGAGATAAGTCGACTCGTCGCTAAACGCGTACCGTCGTATTGCGTCAGTTGCATTTCGCGCGCGAAGTTTACGTGTTTCGACCTGCGTAAAACAAATCATAATATTGTGTTTCTAGTGTCTAGGAGTGTCGAAATGCTTAAAAATGAACAGAATCAATAAGATAATGTCATTGGCTCTAAATGAGAGTCCTACTGAACGTAAGTATGCTTGTTTTATTACAACTTTTACCTTTCTAACCTTCAAAATTACAATAAAGTTGAATAACGACTGATATTTCGTTCGCTATTTGTGTTTGGATGTTATTTCTAGTCAATCAAACGAGATAGGAGTTAGTTTAGTATATACGAGACAATGTTCCGTTAATAACATGAATATGAGCGTGTTGTATGCAGTCCGTGATGTCGGTAGGTAAAGGTATCATGGACTGCGGAGCGGTTAGTAGTTACTCGCGCTCGATTGCGCTGCAAATATTGTAGGTATATTGTTGACAATTTTATTTGGGCAATTTTACAGATTTACAAAGATTTGCATCAGAAGACAATCTCAGCAGCACATCGGTAAATGTATCTGTGGTAAGCAGTGAGCTAACTGAAGAGCAATTACATGCTGCCCAAACATTAGAAGACGAGTTACTCACTCCTTCTGACCTAGGATTCCAATCGCACAATGATTTTCCAATTGGTTGGTATTTTTAAAATGGTTGATGATAATTATTTTCAAATAGGCATTCAGTTTATTATTACCTACCTATCATTTTGCCCCAATCTAGGTAGAATTCTGACTTAAGAATTAACTGGTATTAAGAATTATTAATTCTTAACAAAGTGAAGATTTTCTTTTCCTTAAGCCCTTGTAATGTGGTTGAAAAGTGGTCTACCGGGAACGGTTTCGAGTGTACATACATGCCAAATTCAGTTCTTTCTTTTTTTCAGTTCATCAAACATTTGAGAATGAATTAATTACTCCACGGATTATCCCAGAGCCGACCGAACCAACCGATTACGACTCAGATGATAGCGTACGTGATAGGACATTCTATCCTGAAACAGACAGTAGCAGTTCTTCATCTTCATCCGATTCTTCTTCTGAGAATATTGCATCACTTCAAGAACATGATAACCATGATGTTGAAGTCACTGTTGAAGAAAATAGTCAACGGAGGAAACGTAAGGGAACAAACATACGGAAAATTATTCACAACAAAAGAAACAAAGGATTGACTTATAGAACACAAACAGGTAAAATAATTCAGTCAAGAAAAGTTACCTCTTTACCACTTTGTCGTAAAAAATGTTCAGAAAAAATTTGTTCAGAAAATCAGAAAGCACTTTTTGATGAATTATGGGCATTGGGTGATTACAACAAACGATCGGCATATTTGTCATCATTAATTTTAGATATACCAAAAAAGACCCAACGCATACGTACTACATCAGGGGAACCCAAACTAAGGAGTACGAATCATATTTACCACTTAAAAGTAAATGGCACTATGGTTGAAGTTTGTAAGGGTTGTTTTTTAAAAACATTTGGAGTTTCTAATAAATGTGTCGAGGTGGTGATAAAGAAAAAATCTGTTCGACTATCAGGAATTTCAAGCCCTGATAAACGTGGATCACATATGCCTCCGAATAAAATAGGGGATGAAGCAATGCAGATTATAAAAAGTCACATAAATTCGTATCCGCTATACGAATCGCATTATAGCCGTAGTCATACTAACAAAAAATATTTACCGACAGGGCTCTCACTGACATTAATGTACCAAATGTACAAAGAAAAAGTGGCCAATCCCGTATCATACACCTATTTTGGAAATGTTTTTCGTTCCATGGGTCTGTCTTTTAAGAAACCCTCTTTGGATACCTGCAATACGTGTGACGCATACAAGATGAAAATTAAACTGGCGTTGCCGCCAGATTCTGAAACTTTAAAGAGGGAACTTGATATCCACCAACTTGAAGCTGACTCAGCTTATTCAATGAAAAAAAAAGACAAAGAAGAGTCAAGCGATGATAAAAGGGTTTATTGTTTTGATCTGCAGCAATGTCTCCCAACCCCCTTTTTAAAAACTAATATTGTTTTTTACAAACGGCTTCTATGGACGTTCAATTTGACCATTTACGACTGTTACAGCAAAAAAAGCTTTTGCTACATGTGGAACGAAGTTGATGGAGGACGTGGAGCTAACCAAATAGCGTCGTGCCTGTTTAATTTTTTAATGTCATTGCCACCCCATGTAAATGCAGTAACTTTTTATTCCGATACGTGTGGCGGGCAAAATAAAAATAGCCACGTTGCTGCTATGTTTTTATGCATAAGCAAACTGAGACCAGATTTGCTAATAGATCACAAGTTTTTAGTACCCGGGCATACGCACATGGAGTGCGATTCTATTCACGCCCAAATCGAACGTAAGAAAAAAAGAACTGACATGGCTATACATCTACCAAGAGATTGGTATAATCTGGTAAGGATGACGAGCACAAAAATTTCTGTCATAATAATGACAAACGATATGTTTTTGAACTTCGCTAAATTGTTTAAAGGGCCATTGCAGCTACGAAAAGTAGATTCATCTGGTGAGAAATTCATATGGCATGATGTGAAATGGTTTAGATTTAGTGGCGAATACGAACCAGGTGTTATTAAATTCAAAACAAAATTAGACAACTCAACCGAATTTAAGGACATTTCTTTCTGTCGAAGGGGCAAAGCAAATGAATCTTTGACTCCTGAGAAATGTTATGGGTGTCAAGTGCCTATAAGCCAGGAAAAAAAGAAAGACCTACTAAGTATTCTTCACTTAATTGACAATAGTTGCCATGACTTCTACCATAAATTACAAACTAGTACAAACACAAGTAACATAGATCCCGATTTAGAAGAGTTTAATGATGTTTAAGTTTCTGGTATTTTTTTATTTGTTAGCAAGCCCTATTAAGGCGAAAGCGCCAGGGTAGCCCGCTAAATTCAATTTTTTTTAGGTTTTTGCAATTTGCTGGTCAGTATTAAGTTGTACGTTGATTAATATATGATTCGCGGCCGTAACAAATATGTATTTACTGAATTATAATCATTAAAGTCGTCAACACAACTCTCTAAGAGAAGGTCTGGAAGGTCTTAGAGAGTTGTGTTGATGACTTTAATGATTATAATTCTGTAAATACATATTTGTTACGGCCGAGAATCATATATTAATCAACGTACAACTTAATACTGACCAGCAAATTGCAAAAAAACGTAAGAAAATTTGAATTTCGCGGGCTACCTTAGCGCTTCCCCCTTAAACGGCCCCAATGAATATAATATTATTATACATATAATGAATATTATTTTCAAATAATATTAAAAAAAATCTATGAATAATAAACAAAATAAGAAATTTATATAAATATTGTATTATGAGACGAGTCAATAATATGTCATATAATATCTATTTTTCGTGTTATGGAAAAACGAGACATGTCAATTATTTTAATTAATAATAAATAAAAATATTTTTTCAAATAACGCTACACAAGAGGCAATATTGTATATTAAAATAATAACAAATTTGTAGTTTGTACCTTTTCTGTTCTTTAAATAAAAGCATTTATCTTTTGAAACCAAAGAGCGTTTTCTTTATTCGCCCCTGGTGAAAAGTTGTGTTTATTGACTCATCCCCTTTTACTTTGACACCACAGAAATTACAATACGACGCGAGCCACGCACGTGTCACACAAATTATTATTAAATAATCACACGCATTTATTCAATATACGACCTTAAATACGAACAAATCAAAGATAATAAGGTAAATTTCCTTAATCCCATTCTTCGCAATTCGCATTACCCTGCTAATAATTTTAACGAATTAAATTATCACACGCATTCATACAATATACGACCCTAAGTACGAACAAATCAAAGATAATAAGGTAATAATTTCCTTAATCCCATTCTTCGCAGTTCGCATCACCCTGCTAATAATTTTAACGAATTAAATTATCACACGCATTCATACAATATACGACCCTAAGTACGAGCAAATCAAAGATAATAAGATAATAATTGCTTAACCTTATTATTAGCATCAAATGCACCTGCTAAAAGTCACGTGAAAAAGATAGATTTAGTATTCCCGTGGGTGCAACGGAGAGCGCACGCCGCCGCTGTCTCGCTGAGTACCGCGGCATTATCGTGCATCAATAGTTTGAATGAAATACGAAGCGAAATTAATTCACTTCGCACTTCACAGAATTTCGCAACTACATTTAATTTGCTAAATGCTAAATGAGCATTCGCATGCTAAAAATGAATGCTAATGCTAATTAATCCATCACTAGTGGGCAGTTATGAGCAGGTAGTAGGTGAGCACCCAAACAGTATACTTACTTATATACACACACAGGGATCCTGGAATGTTGTTAGAGGTAGCTTCGTGAAATATGAATTAATTAAGTAAAACTGTTAGAAACAATACTTATTACAATATATTATTAGAAACAATGCAATAATAATAATTCCGAGAATTCCCGGGATTCGGGGAAATATTTGGCATATTTATGTATGTTATGTCCGCATGTCGCAAGTAGCAAAAACAGCTCTACCTACTCCGATCACTGATTATTATGTTTATTAATGCGGTCATGACCTCAAGATTGATATCAAATGCGAGCTCTTGGGCTGAGGAACGTTTATTAAATACGGGCCTTAAAGTCTGAAATCACCAATCAGCAATGAACAACCATGGTGAATTGGTGATCAATACTCGTGGCTTCCTTGTGTGAAAAGTGACCTTAGCTCTGCAGTGGGACAAACTGATTTCATTAAAATAAAAATGTATGGTATGTCTAGTTTTTGTAACCTGTCCTATAATTTATTTCAGACTGCCCTATTTTTCTGAAGAACATCGTCACTGTATATGACGTTGCCACATTTCAACGTTCGCGTCATTTAAGTACCTACTTATCTAATCATATTCCGACGCGGAATCTTTTACAAGAATGACTTGTTATTTCTTTTGCCTAGGGGAAATTAGTTTTTGTCCTTTTGGGATATTGTGGGCACAACCAACCCACAGGTATTTATAGCGAAAACGAATGATATATTGTGTTCGTCACAATGGTGATGTAATATTTATTTTCATCCCTCGCCTCGACCCCGAGATATTAATTTAAAATCATAATTGATAAACTACTTTATAAAAAATTGCTACTTATTTAATGAAAAATCTATTTAAATGCTACCCATAGTTTTAGACTTTCTTTGCGTGCATGTCGGTAAAACAAATTGGATTTCATGGGTTTTATTATTTTTGCGCGGGTCCTTATTATTTTTCTAAAATAAATAGTTACTCATAACATCAGCTATCTGCCAGTGAAAGTCCCGTCAAAATCGATCCTGCCGTTTCGGAGATTAGCCGGAACAAACAGACAGACAAACATTTTATAAATCGTTTTTTGTTTTACCACCTTATATATATTTTTTATATGCACTTCGTAAAAAGCTATTATATTGACGTTACAAACTGACACTTCAATTTACTTTATTTGTGTAGTTGTCTTTACTGAAATAACAGGGCACGGGAGTTAGAAGTTAAAAAAAAAAAACATACAATAGGTAGGGTACACATGCGGACTGTCGATATAAGAAGTGGTCGTACTGTGGTCGTTTGCGTGCGTCGCAATGGTCATCGATATTCAGCAATATCATCGGGTCGATAATTGATATATCTTTATCGAATTGGTGTTGCTGCCGACAGATCGGTATCGGTATATTTTTTCAGAAATAATTTTAGTTTACTACATCGTGGGATGCATGAAGAAGCCTCCTCGTGTAGCGCAGTTTGCTCCGTCAGTTACTCAACTGAACCGAGCGCTCGACGCATCCTGGACAGTCACACCTAATACCTTATTTGACTGGCCAATTCTTCCGTTGCGGTGGTAGGCCTAACGCCCGCTTGGTTAGCGACCACCCTCCCACCGGAGTCTGCTGTTTTTTGTCGATGCGTGGGAGTTCCAGTGCCTTAGGCATCTTCTGGGCACGCTCGTTCCATCATAGATCTCATCCATTGCTATTCATCAGGTGTGATCGAGGTAAAGAGCGGGCTCAATCAGCAATAAAAAGAAAACCGTAGGTACCTACCATAAAATGTAAACCTAAGAAAAAAACGAACCTTAGAAACACTATCAACTGCTGAATTGCAAATATTTTCTACTGTGGTTGGATTTTCCGGCGGCGCAACGTAAGTAAATAGGTACATACGTCGCACTGCATTTGGAGGAGGTGGAGGTAGCAAAGGCTTACATGTCTTAAAACTATGTATAGCTACAGATGTAATAAATGTACTGTTAACATTAGCATGTTAGTGACACGAACCCATAACATTTTCCCCTACCAAAAATCACTCAACGCGCCTAAAGAAGTTTTCAATGCAATAAGCACAAAACAAAAGAACAGGCGCTAAGTATCCACATAATATGGGATGAAAGTGAAAGTGAAAGTGTTGCACACTTACTCATCATCCCATGTTATGTGCAAGCACACGAGCAGCACGTTGTCGACGGCTGCAGTTGCCTCCGCCGTTGATGCCAACAACGTGTCGCTCGTGTATTTGAGGACGCTGCCTTAAATACACAGTGGCATGTTGTCGACGGCTACCGCCGACACGTCAACGGCTGCAGTTGCCAAGAAGCTTATAGATAAAAGTGGAGGCAATATTCTAAGTATCAAAGTGAAGACTACTGTGGTCGGACACTCTCTTTCTAAATACATACACATGACAAAGAAAACACATATCACTGTCTCGTTCATAAGCTCGTTCAGCTTATAAGCTTCTTGGCAGTTGCCTCTGCCGTTGACGCGTGTCACTAGGCGACTCTGGAGTGGCTAGTACACTCATGGTTACTGTCAAGAATTGCTGACGTCATAAACGAGCACTGTCCCAAGAGAGTAGATATTGAAGCAAGATAGTTATTAGGAAATCATTGTGTAAATGAAGATGAAGACATCATGCATTCATGTTGCTTTCGACCATGATGTTGCAATACCCTAATTGCGTAACACACTATCAGTCATAATTTGAATTATATTGCTAATCCATTGCTTCATATGCTTGAAAAAAACTTCTACCAACAATCTAAATGAGGCAATGAATTTTGTTGATTTGTCAAAATTAATGCCATTGTTACTTTTAGATAGTGTGTTACGCAATTAACCCGCAGGTAATAAATCCCGTACCCGATACCCATTTTTACTGAAAACATTTTGGAAAACCTAACTAACTTTGTTTGCTTCTCCGCAATTTACTTACTTCAATCTGTTGATTGCTTACCTATAAGTAAGGCGGGCACTTTCTGGTTAGGGTTGATAGCTCGGTATTCCTCGGTGTTCTGCTGGCCTTCCTTTACGATGTCCACGGGTCTCTCCTCGAAAGGGATCCGCTTCAAATGCAGAGCAGCTCGCACTCGCCATGAACACGATGACAGCCAATAGGCGTAGAGGATCGCACGGTTTTCAGCCTTCGAAAGTAGGTCAGAGTTTTTCAAAGGCAATTTTTTTTTCTGTTTCATAATGTTTGTGATGATTGTACTACAGGGTGGCAGGGACAACGACGCGCAACCTATGGATTTAGTACATGATTCTGAACCCCCCGGAATTGAAATTTATTGACGGTTATTAAAAAAAAAGCTGTTCCATACATTTTGACCGCGTAGGTGCACTTTTCTAAGAAACAGCAATTTTTTTTGATAAGTGACGAAAAATTTGTTCTGGAATCATGTGCTGAATTCAGTTAGTGTTTGTGTTTTCAATAAAGTACATAATCTAGCTATCTGGAATTGCCTAAGTAAATAGGTACCTACACACAGGTCCGACTGTCGTAGAGTCAACATAATTACTCCATTTTGAAGTAACAGTAGTATTCTAGCCTGACGGTGATTTCCAATCGTCTAATTTAGATATGGATCCGCTTGTTTACCTAGGTACTCTATAATAAATAAACCTGTGAATGTATTGACCTAAGTCTTCATATTATGTCAAAAAACTGTACTATACCTACATACACTGATTTTACATAGGTATTATTTCATTAAAACCTGCACCGGTTGTCTTAAATTGCAGTCTAAAATATTCTGAGTTATTATAAGTATGCTTATTTATTTTCTCTTCACAGCTATAAAAAAATCTTAACTATACCTACCTACAGTGCTGAATAAATTCTATTTCTGATAAGTATAACTGATTTAAGGAATGCTTTTGAAAACTGATGATAGAGATCTATGGCACGGTAATAATATCTATGGTTAGCTAGAAATTTTAAAATCAAGACTCATTCATAACAAACTTTGTGATTTTGAGGTTATTATGTTTTTATGAGAGTAATATGTAGTAAGTATTCGTAAACGTATGACTGTTTTTTTAACTATTTTCTTTTAGATGCAATAAAAACATAATAGTACAAACAATAGTAGAACAACATAACAGTATTATAAGTACAATTCAATTCTAAAATCTCAGACCACTAGTAGGTAAATACTCGGTAGGTAATCGCGTTCCGTTGTTGAATGAATCTACGCGTTTTATGAGTCTAGCTACTCTGACGTTAACTGAAAAACAGTCTGTCAGGTATGCCGTATGCTGGACTGGACCATCAATTTTATTAATGTTTGCTTGACTGATACTTGAAAGGTAATATTAGGCTAAGCTAACAATTTAGCCTCTAAGTAATTAATAAAAATAGTGAAGTAGGTACTACTTACCATGTCAGGGGTATGCTTATTTTGATCTAGGTGTCTGAATGTTTTGTTTTGGACGTGATCTTTTTTTTAAAAAGTGTTTCGAGATAACTCTTAGCATAAAATTGAATGTTGTGACTTGTGATTGTGACAGTTCGAGTGGTTGTTGATTTTGTTCAAGAATATACCGATAACATCGTTATTAATTAACGTTTTCAAGGTCTCTTTAATTCAAGTCCATTAGTTTACTTAAAGTACAATAAATCATTGTATTGGAAATAAATTTAGAACTTTTCTTTTAGCTGTGGCGTTCGATTCTATTTGACGTAATTCCTTCTATGAAACCTAGATGTCGCTATTACCAATAAAACTATAGGCGGGAAAATTAAAAACTTTCAGGTTATAATAAATTAAACATTAAAGCTGATATACATTTTATTTATTTACATATATAATGGCAATATACGTAATTATTTTATTATCACTATTATATTATTCAAATACTTTTGTTTTTTTAAACCTTATAGACACAATAGAAGTGGAAGTTATATAGATATTACATTCTATGGATCATTTAAAAATAGTTACATTTCAGAAGACAATAAGCATTGATTTTGCGCACAAGAACAAAAATATTTCGTCCACAGTCAATAATTTTAAATATTTATTTGATTAACATACATACCTTAATGTTACATTGTTTTTGAATGTATAAACAGTCATTACAAATATTTGTTATAAATTATTAATTACTACCAGACAACCATCAAAAATGATAGTAACGATTTGGTCATTTTATTGTACTATTCAGCATTTTAAAGAAATCTATTAAATCATTCAGTCATCATTTATAAAATATTTGACAAGAAACTACTTAGCTCTCAGGATAGAGACAAAGTTTGAAGGTGTGATATAAAAATAAATTGTGCTTCGTTTTTTCATGCATGCTTTGTGAACAAGTTCCAAAATCGCTGATTAAAAATATAAAACTGAGCAAATTTCAAATTTTATTGCTTCAAATACATATTTTCGTCATAAACATGATGAAACATCTATCGCTAAGACAAACTGGCCTGAAATACTTTTAACTCACAAAAGCGCGTCGAACAGAAATAAACCTCCATTGAACAGGATAGTTTCGGCCAGTGATATATTTCCTACTGTTTTAACATTTTTTGAGTTGACCTACGATCTTGCTACTTCCATTCAAATTTTCCCTATCATTTTCCTCATTTAATTATCTAACACGTAATTGCAAATCAATTGGAACTTAAAAAAAGCTTCAACTGTCATAGTTTATTATCCCCATCGTAGAGGAGAGCCGGGTGGTCGCATGAGTGTCGCCCTGGTCTGTGCCGTGAGGGCACCTCCTCTATCAGAGTCCGGTAGACCGTAGAACGCGTGTAGGTGTCGTCGATGCTGTAGTTCGTGTCCCTTGTGGTTTAGGGTTTGCAGACGACTCCACAACGAGAAAATCCTCTTGTGTACAGCTCTGGTCTGGGTTGGGTTGTCTGGAATATAGAACAATATTCATTGAATAACTGGAAAGTGGATGAATGCATCAATAATATTTTTTGGTAGAATATACGGCACGGATTTGTGTTTTGGAACCGATTCTAGTAATGTAAATCATGTGGATTTTACACTAAAAATATTATAATTTTCAAATATAAAACAAATAACTTGTATCTAGGATTTTGTCGAATAGATTCGATTTCAAGAAAATACGCTTGAAACAAATTACGTGATAAGCAATCTATCTAACCGGCACCCTAATTGCGTAACACACTATCAATCACAATCTGAATCATTTTCAAATATATTGCTAATCGAATCGTTGAGCTCCTTAACTCTTGAGTTGAGCTGCACGATTTCTGACAAATGCGTGCACTGACTGGACAGGTCCTCTCAATCTCTGTGGTTCTTTCCTCAAAATACCATCTCAGACATCGATCTACATGGTCTTCATATAACCTGACCAAGATTATGTCTGGACTTTAAAAGAGACTGTGACCTCTGAATTTGTTTCGGCCTTTCTTCTCAGAGTAGTCAGATAGGAAACGCCGACGTCATCTAGTTTAAAAAAATATATATGATCGACGTGTAAAAGTGTTTGTGCAAATGCAAACCTACTTACAAAAATAAAATCATTTATTATTTATCATAAAAATTTGTCTGCTCAACAACCTAAATAACGCAAGAATGTTGTTGAACTGTCAAAATGAAAGCCATTTCTACTGTTAGTGTGTTCCGCAATCACCCACTTGCCAGGTAAAATTGTTATTAGTTTGAACTCACTTGTTAACTCATTACTTTGCGTACTATCTACGCCTTCCCGTTTAACTTTTATGACGTTCACTTCGGGGTTATCATTCCTGAATTCATTCTTTTCATCCTCTCTCAGATTATTAGACTTTAGTGCAGAATTTATAAGTTCAGCATATTGAGCATTTGCATTGTAAATATTTTTATTCAAGCTTGCTAAACGCATTTTAAGTAGTAACAAGGGGTTAGTGGCAGTTGTCCGTGTATCGTAGACATTATCCGTACCAGGGTTACTGTATAAGTAGATTTCGTTGGTTTTATCATTTATATCTTGATTATCAGGTGCAACTTCATCAGTGTATTCCTTATCAGGGTCGGGGTCGAAATTCCTTTTATCCGTATTGTGTTCATACAAATGGTGAAGGCGATCCAATTGTCTCGGATAGTTATGCCATTGCTCTTTCCGAAAACCATCTCCTTCGCTTATAATATTGAAAATATCATCATTTTGATTATTGTTCGCATCTACATATTTCAGTTCCAATTTATTCATAGATCGTGGTTTATTCTCGTGTGTGACGTACTTTTTGTATATTTCATCAAGAACATTTCTTGTTTGAAATCTATCACTAAATGTATTGTCATTCATATGTTGGCTATCAAAGCTGAGTTGTTCTCTGTTGAAGTCAGTGAAGGACATTGGAAGAACATTACTCGAGGAGAGTGCCACCATCGCAAGCAACAGCACGGTGACGATGTGTTGCCGCATCTGTAATAAGAAACGTTATATTTAAAGATGAGTGTATCATGAGTAAGAACTGAGATGTAAATTAAATCTCAGTTAATTGATTTAAGTAAACGTCTCGCGACGACGACGCGGCGACGATGGCGTCGTTCATCTGCTCTATTAATTAAAATTCTAATGTCACCTGATTTGCGTCTGACTAGTTGAGATTAATATTCAAAGATTAGGTGCTTCTGTAGATAGTGAGTAAGGGACATAGCATGGTTCAATAGAGGTGATTTGCATATCTTTTAGTCACGTTCTCGAGATAATACGGCACATGGCGAAGTTGTGTGCAAACCTCTCAACATTAATAAGGTTTCGGCAAACAGCCTCGCTAAGAGAAAATCAATTCACCGTTTATTTATCTTATCGCGACACGATTCCTAACTTTCAGGTTGCTTCGTTAAATTGTGTAAAGTTTACTTTATTTACTGAAACTGTAAATATTTTACGTAAAGCCTCCAAGGTACACGAATATCTCACATACAAAGATTTTTCACTTTTAGTTTTCTTTTATTCATTTATAGACGTTATTTATTTTACCTAGAAAATAAAACATTGCCCTGGGTTCGTCGGTCAGTTCCCAACATATTAGTCAATACTCTTGAGAGTGCTAAAATAGCTACCGTTGAATGGGTTGGAAAATAAATTACAAATAAACCTCCAGCAAGACTACAGTATCTATTGCTGTAATAAACATGAAAGTCTAAAAAGTATAAATAGCTGTGAGTAGCGTCTCTTAGATGATATGACCACTTAGAAAATAGTAAGGTAGCAAACGCCTTGTGAAATCTTCAAAGCAAGTGTTTGCCTGTGATATATTTCAGGCTTTTGACATTATGATGTTGTCATGCGAGTCTTTTCATAGTTAGCTTTTAGTTGTCACGTGGCTTGATATATACAGTCAAAATCTGTTATAACGACATCGAAGGGACTACTCATATTGAGTCGTAAAAACCGATAGTTGTAACAACCGGTGACAGGTATTAATAGAAAAGATAATATGTGTATTCATGTAGGAAATTAAACCGCATTTTGTTTACTTCAATACAAACAATTTTCACAGTTAACTCAACAATAATGTTTTGGTGCGTCTTGTGTAAAGATAAGTAACAAACTGACTTAAGAGATATGACGAAGCGGGCCTTGAGGCTACGGCATGCATGTGCTTTGTTTCTAAGAATTACAAAAGACCCTAAACTCTGTTTACTTTTACGATAATAGCCATTGACGATAATAGCCATTGATTATACTGTGACAGATGTGGATACAGTTACCTATTCAAATTGTTTACAATACAGCTGAGCCGGTCGTTCTACAGATATAATTCTCCGAAAACATTAACCAAATGTGGTCGCTTAATGCGGTATGTCGTAGTAAACAATGTCGTAAAAACCAATGTTTTAGATAGGGCGGTCATATAACATTCAGCCAGGACCTTTGATTTTGGTAAATTTAACCGGTATGTGGTTCTAAACGATGTCGCCATAAACGGTTTTGACTGTATATATAATTTTAGTTTGAATAAATATTATTCAGGGAGAGAACCTAACCTCTGGGTCATTACAAAATTATGTTGTGTGACGTTTAACAAGAAACTTAGAAAGTCACGACTCACCCAACGTTATTTACCCACCTTCATCCGTTTCCGTCGGGCAGACAGTTGGCGTTGGTATTAAAAAGCAATAAACGTTATTAATGGATTGCAGAAATGTTCGCAATTACCGAAGCCCCGACATTTCAGGACTTAACGGAAGAATATTGAACAGAAGTGACCTATTGACTAACGGTTCGCAATACTTTCAGGATCTTGTTCCTTTTACTATTATGTTCTTTTTTATCCTGTTATTTTTTTCACCAATCGCCATTTCTTTGGCTATCATCTATACTCTATTCATCATCACACAGGCCGTGCACCCAATGGGATTTCCCATCGGCAAAAATGACGAACATCCATACAAACTTTCATTTCCTTTTTCAAAAATAAACTCTTAGTGCTCACGTAGGTTACATAATAATATGGAACTGTTGTTCAAAATTCCATGCCTCTAAACCCAGCGGTATAAGCAGTGCGTTCTCTGTCAGTGAACTTAAGATATTTATTAAATAGGTATGTAGACATAGACATTTTCAAAATTTTCTGAATCATGACGTCAATAAAAATGAAGTTACAACTGTATTTTAAGAATGGTGCAAAAGATGTGTGTCTGGCTAGTTTAGTCTAATACTATAATAATCCATTTATAGATCAACTACGCATTACTAAGCATTCGTTTTTCATGAATTTTATAGGAATGGAAAGGGTGATTCATGAGAAAAGTCAGATGAGAAACGAAATCGCAAAGTTTCGGAGAATTGGATGTAGGTAAGAAGTTTTCTGGCATACAATATTGAGAAGGTAGTGACTTATAATTAGTCTTGAAAGCTTCGAATTTGTTTTTATTCTTCTTTATGTACGAGTAACTTAGTTTTAGACTAGTTACTTGAAACATGTTGAATTTTTGGGATGGACTTCTGGGAAAAACTAAGTACCTAAGTATCAATGTTGTGTTACGTAATTGTTAATATAATTTGTGTTAATTAAGACTTTGACTATGGAGAGAAAAAAATTCAAAAAACGCAACTGGTGCAACCAGGAATCAAACCCAGGAGTTTTACCACTGAATTTAATTTCTTTTAATTATTTCATGCATTTGTTCCTTTTTTACCTTTCTTTAAGTTTATTTTGATACTAGCTAAGTCCCGCTGTTTCACGCGCATAAGTCTCAATGCCATGGAATTATCTTATGTCCTAATCCAGGTCATCATGGTCTAGGCCACCCACGCGCTAAATCCGTCCTTCTCTTTAAGCGTGAAAACGTAACAAACAAACACAAACAATTAAATCTTTTCTCTTGATTAGGTTAGATAAATTCGTTAACTTTATTCCTGATAACTGAAAACAGAGATCTTATATTCCCATAATTCTATCCCTAATGAAACATAAATGAGGGTTTCAAGCCCAGCTAAGATACGAAGGTAACGTTAATTATAAAAGTTAGCAAACCTTAAAATATAAGTTAAGCCACAGAGATTACAACTGTTGATTTGACATTAATCTGTTCTCGAGCCCCTACTTATCTTCGTTCAGCAGCCTGGAGACACGCCATTAAAAGATAAGCATATCATTTATGTCAAGTAAACGATTGAGTTGAATAATTTCCTTTACAATACAGCCATTTTCTTTTTTAAGAGCGTTTACGCCGTACGGTATTTCATACAAACTTTCAAGCCCTTATTTTTCGAAATGAATGAATTGATTTTAATGAACCTTCATACGCATAAGCAGGATACAAAGGTCTAAAAAGTTAGTTGAGAACATTTTCAAAAAATAGTGTTACAGCCAAATTAGACCGATTTTAAATTTTCCATAGAAACAGAGATTTCCAGTTATCTTTTTTAAATAAGACATTTCGAAAATATTTTCAACTAACTTTTTAGACTTTTGTATCCTGCTTATGCGTATAAAGTTTCATTAAAATCGGTTCATTCAATTCGAAAAATAAGGCCTTGAGAGTTTGTATGAAATGCCGTACGGCGTCGCAATTTTCAGTTTTAATCGTCTTACAACGCTGGCTTCTCTGTATGGTATAAAGAATGTTCTGATGACTGCCTCGTTGGTCTCGTGGTTGCAAGCGCGACTGCTGAGCGTGGGCTCCTGGGTTCGATTCCCTGGTCGGTTAAAGTGCTATTGGCATTTTCCATTACGAAGTTCCTAGTAACAGCCCAGTTTGGATGTTGGCAGTGGGATCCGCCGAGTCCTACGCCTGGGGGCCTAAAAAGGCCACTTTGGCAGAATCATAAAAGGATAACATTATGAATTATGCACTAAGGCGAAGATAGTCCGTGTTTTACTTTTTTTCGCTGCACTACGTAGGTATAATCAAAGAGATTGGGATTGGATTGATTGGTATTTTAGCACAGACAAAAAAAAGAACTGAAAAATCCTTCGCCAATGGGATTTGATACGATTAACTTAACAGTTTACTGTCCATTATGATTTATAATGTTATCCTTTTATGATTCTGCCAAAGTGGCCTTTTTAGTGTGATTTTTAACTGCATGAGTCGCCGTGGTAAAACGATAAAAATGGCAAATTTCTTTCATCGTACCTAAGTACATTCACATAATTTTCCTTCAACGTAAGTAAGTAACTACCTACATTCATATAATTTACTCTCTTCGCTTTTGCTGTGAGCTGTGACTCAACCGCAAATGACTTCTGGAATACTCATAAAATAGATGATTTGGAAATTTTAAAGAGTCGTAAAAGTTTATTACTTATCCCGAGGAGCCAAGCCTGTGATATTTGAACTTTCATTTCATAAAATGCATCTGCGGATAACTGAAAACGAAATGTCTTTTTCTAGACCAGGGGCTGTCCAAAGCACGGTCCGTTCTTTGTGCGGCCCGCAACACAAACAGGTCTTTACCTATGAAAAGTTTTGTTAATTGGCTATTATGGTTGATATACCTTTGCCGTTTTAATGGAAGTCTACAGAAATTCAGGGGATGGGAATCGATGAACTCTTAAAAGGTTTTTGTCATTGACACAATGCTTTGGAGTTGAAAGGAGACCAGGGCCGTCTTTACCCGGGGGTGCAAGGGGTGCTCGGCATCCAGGCGCAAGGTCTTAGGGGGTGCAAGCCGATAAGGCCATTACTAATCACTCATTATAACCACAACTAGTGTTGCCCAAATGCAAGACCAAGACAAGACCTTAGCCAGTCTTGGTCTTGGTCTTGCGTCAATACACCTGGTCTTGGTCTTGGTCTTGGTATTGCGCTCTCAGTCTTGGTCTTGGTCTTGCAGCAAGAGTCTCGCAAGTCTTGCGAGACTCTGCTACTTAGACTAGAGTACATTCAAATACCTATTAGCCTATTGCTCATGGTGGCAGGGACATCGACGCGCAACCGCTTACCATGGATTCAGTAGGTACAGACGCCAGCACATCAACCTACTACAATCTGTCAAATTTCTTTAATAGATTTTCAACTTTATCGCTAAAGCATAAGGTTCAAAATTGATTGGGAAAATTTGAGTTTCGGGTGATGTGTGTGATGTGCTGGCGTCTATACATGATTCTGGACCCCCCTGCGTTGAAATTTTTCGTCGGCTTTTTCTTAATTTTTACGTTTTTTTCTGCAATTTTTTTACTGTAAACTGTATAAAATCATTATTTCTATCTGACCCAATGAGATATTTAAATAAAAAATAGTAAATTCACTTGTTTCACTTAAAACAGCAATGTAAATAAAACTCGAAAGGGCTACCTGATCAGCTGTATCGCTAAAGTTCATTTGCGAGGTCAACACTGTCTTCGTACCTACGCTATTCGCTTTCAAATGCCGCCACAAAGGGACCGCAGCGCCAAGCGGTCTCCTCGTATTTATTAACGCACTTGAAAATAAACTTTAAAATTATTACAATAAAGTGCATAAATGCTTGAACCTGACAAAAAATGCGGAAGATTGCGGGAATCCCCGCGCGGCGTCGTCGAGTCGGCCATGAATCCCAATGAATCTAACAGACGCGTCACATGAGGCATTTTAATCATCTACATAATTGAATGACCCATTTACTACTTTTATTTTAGATTCGTTATGAGGGGATAATTATTTTTCTAAAGCTTCATCGATTTAAGGGGGAAGCGTTAAGGTAGCCCGCGAAATTAAAATTTTCTTACGTTTTTTGCAATTTGCTGGTCAGTGAATTTCGCGGGCTACCTAATACCGTTTTCGCCTTAAGTAAAGAAGATTAAAAAAAACGTGCAGAAGTATATTGATAGTCACGTAATTTTTCGATATTTTTTTATTATCAACAATAATTTTAGTTTTGAATGCAATCCAACAATGTAATTTACTGTTTCATAAAAAAATACATCCATTTTCGCATAATCGGGATTGAAACCAAATACCTACTATAACGCCCAAATCTCAGTTTGACTTAACTGCGAGACGCAAGAGTCTTGCAGGCTTAGTCTTGTTCTTGCTCAAGTCTTGCAGGGTTCAGTCTTGGTCTTGGTCTTGCTAAAATAAGTCGGTCTTGGTCTTGGTCTTGGTCTTGCAAAAATGCAAGAACAAGACCAAGACTGCAAGACCAAGACCGATTTTGGGCAACACTAAACAACGCTCCAGCGCAGTAAACGCACGTCACCGCCTCGAAAAAATCTTTTGGTAAAAATTGGTGAAAATCATCTTAAAAATGGAACACAAAAATTAAGTTTGATTTCTTTTTGTTGGCCAAATCAGCTTGCGCCCCCCTTGCGCAAGCTGATTTTCCCACCCCGGCGCCCAATATGGTTAAGACGGTCCTGAAGGAGGAAGGTATGTTTCATACAAAGTTAAGACTAAAACCCAAAGCCAGCCAGCGTAAAAAAATGTGTTACCTTGGTCGGGGAAGTCCTCCTTACCATTTTTTACTACTGCGTCGAATCTCTAAGACCATTTCTTCAGCTGTTTTTTAAAGTTGATAAATCTAGTTTTATACATTTCAATAAAATATAAAACTAGATACCGATTGGCGAAAATAAATAAAAGGTGACCTTGAATATGTGTTCAAGACTACAAACCTCTGTGTGTTCCTATAACTATTACGAGTATTTTGCATATTTAGTTCTAAAATCAGGTATTTTTCATGTACAAGTGTGCATAATAAAACTAAATACTGTCCATAAAAAGTAAGAAATTGGTAAAGGTCAACTTAAAATAAACTTCCTTTAATGTCACCATATCACAGCGATATTATATTTAATGAAGGTACCCATAACCACTACATTTCTAGAAATAAAACAGAGTCGAGAATAAAATATAATAATAATAGATAATATTATATTTAAAATATATTCCGAAATTTATACAAAGTAAGTTGATGTAAGGTCAGGCGAATACGATGGGTGACGGAGAAAATCAATAAAAGTCAATGGATTTAGTTCACTCCTTCTTTAAGATTACGCTTGTCAAATATCGCACAAAGGTCCTCGTCAAAATCACATATATTTATTTAAATGGTTGTTTTCTTACTATTCGCTGTACTCTGGACGCTTTTAACGCGTACGTCTTTCTTACATCGTTCTCACATATAATTATAAAAATCGAGCTTTATATAGTATAATTCAACATTAATGATGTAACTAATATTTTTGTAAAAATATAATTTAAAAGAGTGTCCATGGAGTTTCTTGCCCGTTCTTCTCGATAGGTACGTACGCTTTGGAATGGGCAACTAGCTTCATATTTTCTGACTAACCGACTTTTTGACAATTCAAAAGTGCCTGTAAATGGTTTAATTGAAATGAATGCTTTGAGTTTGAGTTAGAAACCTTACTCATCAGACCTAACTCCACCTAACTTCCATTTTTTTTAATTATACACCTTTCAAGAGTTCATCGATTTTCGTCCCCAGGATTTCTTTAGAACAGCCTAGGCGTCAATGCACTTGCATTAAAATGGTAAAGGTGCATCTCTTAATAAAGTTAATGTAATTGTTTCTGCGGCCGTCCGATCAATTTAGAAATTTATATTGGCCCTGGGGTATCTGGTTTGGACAGCCCTGCTAGACGAAATGGCAAGGAATCATTATAAATTGTAGTCGCTAAAGTATCTATCGACTTGGCTTGAAAATTCATAATTTTGAATGAAAAAATAAAAATTATCTACTAATTTTTGGCCCACCACCAGTTCTAACTTTGATTATACATATCAAACTTTAATTTACATGGTCCTTACATGATCTGATCAAGATTATGTCTGGACTTTAAAAGAGACTTTGACCCCCGAGTTTGTTTCGACATTAATTCTTCTCAAAGGTTTGAATAGGAAATGTCGACTCCATCTAGCTTATTTTTTCTATTTTTATATGACGTGTAAAAGAGATTCCGATAACATATTTAGAGAATAAACAATTACATTTCATTTATTAAACCGTAACTTTTAATTAAAACTAGGGGGCCTAAAAATCCAAGACATATAAGTACGTACTTTATACAATGTTTTTATTTATTTGATTGCAAAAATAAACCTCTGTAGCCTGTAGCCCCTAGCCTCAGGATTATATTCTTTGATCTTTCGTAGCTTCATTTATGTCTTAGGGATTTTACAAAAACCATAAATATGGGCTCTTTTCAGATACATTATAACATACTTTCATTCCTTTTTCAAATGGGGATAGGCAAAAACTACAGGACTCCACCTGCTACGACCCTTACATACTCCGTTTGCTTCGTTTACTTTCATACATCAATAGTTCGGTACCAAAGACTATATAATATATTCAAACTGGATTCAGTTTGAATGGTCAAAATGATTATTTTGAACGATATTGCTAATCCATTGCTTCATATGTTCGAAAAATTTGTCTGTTCAACAACGTAAATAACGCAATGAATATTGGTGAACTATCAAAATGAATGCTATTGCTACTGTTCGTGTGTAACGCTTTTATCCCGCTGGTCATACACGCACGCCGGTTTCGAGTACTAAGCCCCTGACCTTTCTGAAGAAAATCACCAACAAGTTCGCTATTATGTCCTTCTCGGGCGTCCTCTCCCGGCGATCGAGTGGCCGTTCACAATGGTGTGCTGGTGCCTACGCTTATGTAGAGAAGTAAACGTTGGATGTGGCAAACGAGACATGAAAGAAAGTAGAATCATGTGGAAATGCGTTCCTTGCGAAGCATGTGTGGTGTGTAGTGGAATGATGTGATAAATCAACGTTGCAGTTTAAAAGAAGATGTATTATACCTACTAAGTGACAAAAATGTAAGGGTAGGTATGCTTAGACGGTCTGGTCATGTTGAGAGGATAAATGAAAGGCGACTGACAAAATGTTAGTCGCCTTATTTACAAGGCAGATTTGTGACTATGTAAATCTCATAGATATCGAAAAACGTGTTGTTTCGAAGTTGTACATACCTCCAATACCATGGTAACGATACAGTTTGAAAACAAAACAGTCGTCAGAAGTGATAGGGTCGAAAGGTTCAATGATAAACAAAAGAAGGATTATTATTGTTACGGGTCAGTAGTTTTTTCATAAAAGTTCAATGTTTTGTTGTTTGAATGAGTGCATGAGTCAGAATCAGTAAACAATTCATTACTTGGTGCCACCTGGCACTATTATACCTGCTTCTGCATGTGTGGCGCTACTTTTCAAGGGTTTTGCGGTTCACGGAACATTTTAAAATAAATAGGTATTCTTTATTATGACAGATATAAATGTATAAATTTTACATAAGGTGATACAGTGGGTTGTCTTATAGCTAAAAGCGATATTTTACAGACAACCTTTGGATGAATTAAAGGGAGAGAAAATACTGCAGGTAGTTAGTGGTGTATCTAGCTACCATTTACGTATACATACTTACAATAAATACATATCTATATAAATATAGGTACTAGCTTCTGCCCGCGACTTCGTTCACGTGAAATTTCTTGTTCCTCCGACCTACTCCGTCGCATCGCATTGCCTATCCGCGCTATTCATAGAAATGTATATATCTATGGCGCTATTTTACTTCGTTTTTGCTTAGCTCTCTTTTTGATTTTTTTTCTTTTAGCTCGGCTCCTAAAGGTCCTAGCGTAATGTTAATAAAGCCTTCCTCAAGAATTGGGCTATCAAAAATGCAAAAATAATTTTTCGAATCCGACTGGTAGATCGCGTTCTAACAAACAAACTCGATGTTGAAAACTAAGTTGAACTCAACTTAGCTTTATTAGATACTAGCTGACCCGGCGAACTTTGTACCGCCCCGCCAGCCGCTCTGGCCCGCTTTTTAAATCTCTGATAATTATCTTCTAAGATATTCATTTTAATGATATGCTGTAAAGGGCAATTTTGATCTCCATAAATTGCACAGCGTATTTAATGTATTTAATTAGATAAGAAATAATACTGTATTGTTTATAATAGCTTGGTAAATAACCCATATTTTTTTCTAATATGTAAAAGATAAAAATGGTTACTGTGGGTTATTCTTAGGAGATAAACATATACCATCGCAGACTTTTTTATTGATATTTTTAAGATATAGAATTTTGTAGTACATTAATTTGATCTATCTCGTAAGGTTTAGCCAGCGTTTGCAATATAAGCGCACAAAAAATGTATGTTTGTTACATAGGTACGTCATCACATTACAAATCTTTGAATTTCTCGGCTTTTCTCTACTATAAAATGCACGTATTATACATATAAACCTTCCTCTTGAATCACTCTATCCATTAAAAAAACCTCATCAAAATCTATTGCGTAGTTTTAAAGATCTAAGCATACATAGGGACAGACAGCGGGAAGCGACTTGTATGTAATGTAATGATTAGTTTAAAGATGTATACTTACAATAAAACAAGAAACAAGAGCAACAAAATATATTATAATTATGATGTATAATATTTAAGAAGAGAGTAGGAAGTGTTTTTGTACCAGAATTTTAATAAAGATTTACAAAGTTTGCGCACACCTTTTTGACACGGGAATTTGCTCGCTCACTACCGTAGACTATTATAAGCCGATTATGCGTATGCGTGATTACCTAGGTAGGTATCTCGGACGTAGGTACGTGCGAGATAACGTGAATCAAATTACGATACAAAATTGTGATAATGACACACTAAAACGTCACCTGTTACAATTTCATTCACAACCTACAAATCAATTTAGAAATAAGTTAACACGCACATTAATGAGTATTATGAATGTATTACGAAGAAACTAATATTTTTTTCATAGAAAATGAATAATTTGATGACGCCTACTAAATATTTCGGTAAATCGATCATTTTTTAGCTACCTACCTACCTACTTATCGCCCTTTAACTACTCGTGAGTCAGGTTAACCTTAACTTTCTGGGAAACTGAGTCAGTTTTCCCAGAATATAATGTATGTATTATGCGTTCTCTATAACGATATTTCTTTTTCGTGTTGCTTGCAAACCTATAACGGTACTTTGTGTCATCAAATAACACGGTGCTTCAGGAGTTACCGACCCTTAAAACCTTTCAAGGCAACATTACGAATATGAATCATTTTACTAGGTACCTACTACATTCTGCTATAGGCTCGCCCTCTATAACATTTAAACAATATATAGGTAAGTTGCAAGATGCAAATGTATTCATACAGACCTACCCACTCAGGGAATGTTGTTAAATTTATGTGTCATACTTTTAAGTTCAGCAAAAACATTAGTCGTGTGTTGACAAAACGTAAACTTTGATCTTCCTACCGCTGCGCAACGCGTGCGGCGTGCAAATTGTCATAATGCTCAAGCGGTGTGAAATGTGGTGTAGCATCGTTCGGTTGCTGTTTCGCCCGACTGGCGCCATACACACGGAGCGTCTGTCTGCGGTCAGGGCGAGGGGGCGACTGAGGCAGGAAGCGGGGGGCGTCATGGCCGCCGCACATGCCACCGCCCGCCGCCATGCCGCATACCGTGGCGTCGTCGTAACCTTCGCGCAACGTGACGGCGAGCGCAGCGTCCTATTTAATTTAATCTACAAAATGAGCATGTTTGACGACGATTTGATTGAAAATGTTAAGAAGTACCCAGTTTTATACCGCAATAAAGGAAAGAACTATAAGAACATGATAAAAAAAGGCAATTGTTGGATCAAAATCGGTGAAGTACTAAATAAAACACGTGAGTAATTTCTTTTATGTAAGCCAATGATTGTAGATGTTGTTAACCTTAAGTTTTGCATGATTCTTACTCATTACGTGACTAAAGTTATCGTCCATTATGATTATTATGTTGTAATGAACGTGTCGCTGCAGTAGGTAGCTATGTTTGTCCCGACTACCGGAGTAATAGTTCAGGTAGCACAGAAACGTTTAACGAGGATTATACCGTTTCGTTCACATAACCGAAAACACAACATAAAACACAGAACATAAAATATATTAGTAGGTTATGTACCATCGCGTTCGTTCGGCCTTCGTTTTTTTTCTGGGTTATTTGAACTGAGGAGTAAATATTTCTTGTATTGTTATGGACAATGGTGTTTACTCGGCAGTTGCTACGTGCACAGGATGTTCAGAATTATTTTATTACTCACTTACCCATTAAAATGCGTCATGCGTTACATTATTAAGTTATCTAGATATCATGGGTATTCAAAGTAATCGATGTATGAATTTATATTGCTGCTCCTCGTAGCATGTTTTGGTTGGAAGGCCGATTTTATTTACTGTTTTCACATAATTTAATGTGTATCCCCCTAATTTATAAACGTTGCCTAAAATTAAGACACGTTTAAACGTAAAAAAATATATAGTTAACCAGACGAACGTTTATTTATAAGCGGGGTTGTGTTTTAGTTTAAAAACAAATGCAATGCAATCGTCTTAGATGAATGATTGGTCTCGCTTCGAGTGCAGCGAGACCAATCATTCATCTAAGGCAATCGTAACTAAAGTTCCAATGGAATTGAGGCTCATAATAATTATGCATTCTAAAGATGGTTTGGTCATGTTGAGAGGATGAATGAAAGGCGACTAACAAAAGGTATTCACAAGGCGAAAAGATGTGAGCGGAAAGCAGTGGTGATGTAATAAACTACACAAATTAATGTGATTGTTTGGTTGCAAACCCACAACCTATAAGTCGGAGCCGATACCACTGGGTCACCAACGCCCTCGATCCCGGGGAGAAACTTAATTTATGTATCATAATATCGCTATAACTTAAAACATATTGAAACTTTGTTTTTTACAGCTGAAGAATGTAAATCAAAATGGCGCAATATACGAGACAATTATATGAAAAATAAAAAGAAAAAGATTACTGGAAGCGCCACTTCATATTCCAAGTACGATGATGAGAGACTTAACTTCTTGTCAGAATCACAAGATGAAGGAGAGTCCACAGGCACCTACATAGTGGACAATGCTACGCACGATCCTATTGAGATATCTTTCGAGTGCGTTAAGGAAGAGTTCGATTCATCAGAAGACGTTCCATTGTCAGAGTCACCATTCGTAATAGGAACATCAAGTAGCAGCAACGCAGAGCAGCCTACTACATATACTTCAATTCCAACAATTGTATCTGCTACATATGATGCCAGTCAGTCACTGGCTGCACCACAAAATTTCCCCGTTCTAGAGCAAAATGTAATCCCACCGCCAAAAAGACCAATGAAACGAAAGATAGACTCAATAATAGATGAACTGAAAAAGGATAGAGAAGAAAGGAATGTAATTTTACAACAATTGGTTACTAAAGCTACTTGTCCAACAGGAAAATCCCCTATCCATAACTTTTTCTCCAGTATGGCTGATATTGTTTGTAATTTCCCGCCAGCGAAGATTGCAGAAGTACGGATGAAAGTCTGTACTATGATCAGTGATGTGGAAATTTCGGTACTCAGAGATAGAAGTCAGTCTGGTGGCAGTTCTTAACGTTTATTAAGTAATATGATGTACATTATAATGCCTAATTTTTTATGTGTGCTGTTCTATGATTATTGCTATTTTTGTAACAGATTTAATTAAAAAAAACTTTAGTGATTTTGTATACCTACTTAAATGATTGAATTACTTATTTTTTAATATAAAATTGGTTTGAATTTACCTATCTCTTTTAGTAATATTTTTCCCAATTGCTTCACAAAATACTTCGAGCAATATTAGAATTTGTTGACTCAGGACAGGATGTCTCTCCGGTCAAATCTTAAGAAATATCAACAAAGGAACCGTAGGTACTTCATTACAATCTCCAATCAAAATAAATTAAATTGTTTTGTATATATGCAAATAGTTTGCTCCCTTAATTAATACAAGCGACAAAGACACCCGACACTACGAAATCTGAGGGCACGGTTAATTTAATACATAATATTATTTTGTTGTCAATGACAGATCTGCCTAAGCTGCAGCTATTACCAAAGGCAGAACTGCAGTAGTTGGCTCTGCAGCTGCACCTCACTCTGTATCATCAACAAGCTCAATGCTCAACACGCGTCACAAGCGAGAAAGAATATTAGGCAAACGCGAGATAGAATCATACAAAATTTCATAATTATACAGGATGTTAGGTTAAAGGAGAGAAATCCTTTCTGAGAGTATATGCAACAACTTTTTCACACCGCTTGCTCGACAATGTCAAATTATATGTCATGCAAACATAATTCTACTTGCATGCATTACATGTACATACTAATTACATGCATTCACCGTTAACATCTACACTACCTCTCTGGCCACCACGAGTAGAATGTTAAAACAAACATTGAACACAAAAAAAAAACGCGCGAATACTGAAAATTGGTTTGCAAATTACCTAAACTACAAATTCTCACAAAAATGTCGAGTGACGATAGTGATTTGACTCCGGAGTACATTAAATCCGAAGCCATTGTAGAAAATCTACTTCCAGAAAAGTCCAAGGAATCGTACATCCTACGCCTACGACGATTTTTACAAATGGAAAACTACAATGGGCTAGTCTACTTCCAGCATTTATCCCTACCTACAAAGAAGCCATGTAGCTTATGGTGCATTTATTCGATGCTCAGGTCAACAATATATATGCATCAAACATAATATACAAATTAATACATACACAAAAATACTGGCATTTTTAAAAAGAAATTCAGAAGGACATCGTCTTATGAAATCAATAGTTTTCATAACTCAAAATGTGGAATCATTTCTAAATGAAGCCCACAGCTTTCTCGTCACAAAAGTAAGTATCTACCTCAGTGGCGTGCCTAGGGGTCAAAATTAGGGCAAGCCCACAGATTTTCAACGTATAAAAAAAACGCCCAACTGAGGGATTGGCTGATTTTCAGTTATTAATGTTTGTGTTCGAGTTCATTGACAGGTTTTTTTTAATATATTTATTTATTGATAGGTTTAAGTAAGTTTGTTGTTGTGAATTATGATTTTATTAGGGCAAGCCGGGCTTTTCGGCTTCTATGAAGGCACCGCCACTGATCTACCTATTGATTAAATTTTTAGTAACTAAAACAGCTACATACTTACATACTATAGGTAAGTAGGTACTAGCTGCCCGCTCATGAATCGAACGATTGTGTGCGATCTACTGGAGGCCTATAAAAGCCACTTTGGCAGAACCATAAAGGGATAACATTATGAATCATAATGGAAGATCACTGCGAAAGATTCGGGTCTTCACAACAACAGAATATGTAAAACAATGGGTCATGTATGAAAATATTAAATTGTCTCGATTTTTTTTCTGCACTTATGAATAAGCTAATACTATCTACAAAAAAAGTATCAGATTTATCTGATTAGTATTTCCAGAGAAATAAATTAAATTCTGTTAGAGGCGGCCATCGACATTTTTTTTTTGTTTTTTTAGTTCCTAACGGAACAGGCTAAGGTCTGAGACCATGCTGCCTAGTCTTCAGTTTCCATTTTTCTTGAATAGGGTAAATCCAGTTCAATTCATCAGTATGTAAATCCATAATGTAAGGAAATCCAATAAAATTCATTAGTTTTATATTTATCCATAGATAGGTAATTCCAGTTTACGTCATTAGTATTTATCCTTAGGTAATCAAATCCAGGTAAATTCATCAGTATCTTATTTTCCATGTAAAGTTAATCCGTATGAAGTCTTCAGTTTATTTCAATAAAATCCATGTTTAAGATTTGTTATTCCACAAAATCTTGGGTCAAGTCCAATTATTTTTCATTCCAAATTCATAAGGCCAAATGTCGAATCCTTATTGTTTTTTTTTTTTTAGTCCCAACTGACGGGAAGCAAATACTAACGAAAACGAACGTACGATATCATCAGAATAAATTAATTCCTAACAATATATACAAATTATATCTAAGTCAATGAAAATAAATTTACTAAACATATAAACACATGCACAGAGTACAACACATGACACTTATCTAGATACGCCATGAGTTATATTTGTCCAACTGTATTAATAATAAAATTAAACAACGCTAAATACGTCGAGCTATTTACAAGAAGAGCCTGAATGGAGCGCGGTACCAAATCAGGGCTACCATAAATTACAATTAGCTCATCCATCAGCACAAGGCGCTGGATGCCAAAAGATGAGCACTCAAAGAAAATGTGAGCAAGAGATTGCTCTGCTTGAGAATTACAATGATCACAGAGAGGACTGTGAACAATTTTCAGACGAGACAAATGATAATTCAGTCGACAGTGACCAAAACGAAGCCTGAGTATGGTGGAGTAAAACTTCCTGTTCATGTAAGTATTGGTTTTACAGAACCAAGGCATGGTTCCTATGGGAATATTGTATACTGCATACCACATACCTTTATTTTCAATTTGAACTGTATGATTCCAGTGCCTTTTCCATATATCAATGGACCTTTTTTTCAACAGAGGAGTTATGTCTGTACAAGGAACAGAAATGTTGAGGAAACTACTTGAATCTGGGACATCATCAGAATTAGTTATAGCTCTAGCTAGAAAATCAACCCTTTCGTTACCCATCACACCAACATGCGAAGGGACCCACATGAATAAAACCTTAATGTTAAGCAAAGACAAATGCAACCAAGATTCTTTTATCAATGATATAAAATAGTTTGTGTTAGCATTCAACCTATTATTTTTGAGATTTTCAAGAACACTCATGCTGTCACTTACTATTACCCATTGACAACATCCATCATTTGTATGCCTAATGTGCTTTAGGGCAGCAAGTATAGCCACAGCCTCAGCTGTGAATATACTTGTGTTTGAGTTTATTTTATAACCAGTACCAGAATTCAATAGCTCATCAAAAATAGCAAATGACACTGCTGACTCAGTTTTAGACCCATCAGTATACATAAATCTATGATCAGTAAACTCATGAAATTTACTATAAACATCTTCTTTAGTGGATAAATTGTGATCAATAATGATGTCAATTGCAGGAAATTTGCTGTCAAAATCCCCCTGATAACATGGAAGAATAGATAACTTATGAATTTGCAGATTTTCAAGAAAATTGACATATTGAGGAAAGCCCTGAAGTATATATGTTAAGTTACAAATGGATGATGTACATGATTGTTTCAAATTGGAAAACAAGTGATTATTATTTTTACTATAAAGTTTTATTAGGAACCTTTCCTTCAAGTAAGAGAATCTTATACTTAATGGAGGAAGTTGACATTCAACTTGCATGGCATTGATGGGAGTGCTTTTAAATGCTCCGGTAACGAGTCTCAAACTTTTATTTTGTATTTTATCAAGGATATCTACTAACCTTTTATCACCAGCAAAACAGAGAAAACCATATTCAAAATGACTACGGATCAATGATTTATATAATAACAACAATATTTTTGGGTCAGCTCCCCAGGAGGTTCTACACAATGTCTTCAAAACATTAAAAACTCTGTTAGCTCTAGAACTTATCAATTCAACATATTTTTTCCAAGACAAATTATGAGTGAAGGTGACACCTAAAAACTTAGCTTCATGAAAAATTGGTATAGAAACTTGATTGTAATAAACAGAAGGACTGAAATTGCCAGTTCTACCAAATACTACTAGTTTAGATTTAAGTGCATTTATATCTAGATTTAAATAAGAAAAGTATGTGGACAATCCTTCCAATGCCTTATTAAGGTACAGTGTCATATTTTTGAAATTTTTCCCAGACAAATACACAACTAAATCATCAGCAAATTGAAGATTTTTGACTTTGGAACCTAGAATCAAATTTAAACGACGTATGTACAAAATGAATATTAATGGAGACAGAATTCCTCCTTGACAAACTCCTACAGAAGCAAATCTTGGCCCATATAATTTATCATTATATCTAACATAAACTTTCCTTTCAGTTAAGAATTCATGGACCCAGTGGACTATTTTGTTTGGAATTCCAATAAGAAGTAATTCAGAACAAAGGACATCAATATTTACACTGTTAAAGGCTCCAGCAACATCAAAGAATACTGACATTAAGCAATCCTTGTTATTTAAACTATTTTGGATATCAAGTTGTAACTGACAAATACTTTCACGAGCTGATGTTCCCCTACGAAAACCAAATTGATTAGCAGGTAGAATATTGTTTTGTTCGATGTAAAATTCCAACCTTTGTTTTATTAATTGTTCAAAAATTTTACCAACACAGGATGTTAGAGCAATAGGACGATAGGAATCTGGATTAGACGGAGGCTTATCTAACTTCAAAATGGGTACCAAACAATCAGACTTCCACGAATGAGGTATATCATTATTCAACCACAAATTATTCAATATTTTGAGAAAAGTGTGTATACCCTTATCACTAAGCTTTTTTATCATAATGTATGGAATACAATCTAGTCCAAAAGCACTATCTTTTCTAGAATTAACAGCAGACTTCAATTCTTGTATTGAAAATGGTTTTACTAAAAAGATATTATCAGAGTTTGACTCACTGGCAATGGGGAAATTTGTCTTATTATTTACATAATCTGGGGTAAATTTTTCCAGAAAATCCTGAATCCAATTGACATCGTTATTATTGCAAGAATATGTTTTATTAAATTTCCGCATATATTTCCAGATTCTGGACAGAGGCGTACATCGATTAAAGGAGCTGCAAAGTTCAACCCAACTATTTGATCTTTCTGTTTTCAAAGTAAGTTTTTTGAGGGCTTGTAATCTTTTAAACTCTATAAATGTTTCATCTGATGGATTGTTTTTAAAATTTATATAAGCTAACTTAGACTTTTGGACTGCTTCTGAACATTTTTTATTCCACCAAGGAAGCGGAGGGGCTTTTACCAAATGCCTATTAGAGTTACGAATAGAATAATCAGCTGAGGAAGAAGCGGGCTTATTATGATAAGGAAGGGACTTATTAATTGCAGAATGCAAAAATTGACAAAACTCTCTATAACTTTCCAATGGAGCAACATGTTGATCCTGAAAAGTAGATAGTTGTAAATCTACATTTTGTTCATACATCTTCCAATCTACCATTTTAAAGTTAGGATAAGTGGGCAAATTTGTGTTATTACCAGTGTTTTCAATATTACTACTATTGATAAAAACTTTCATAATTACAGGAAGGTGGTAGCTGCCAAGAGGATCACAATGAACAGACCAATCACAAGAAAGAGCCAATGATGGGGAAACTATAGACAAATCTAAGGCATTTGGACGCCACGTTAAAGAACCGACTGTTGTCACTTCACCGCTATTCATTAACACCAAATTATTATCATCAACAATTTCTAAAATATCCCTACCTCTTGAATTTGTAGAATTACATCCCCATGATGTGTGATGGGCATTAAAATCACCAGCAAATATCATTGGTTCAGGCACAGATTTTATTAAAGATTCAAATTTATGTTTGTCAAAAGATGGAATGCAATTTGTTGGACAATAGAAACTTACAATACTTATTTCTGTATTATTTACAGTAATTCTTACACAAATATTTTGTAGAGAATTATCAGAATATGTAATTATTTTTCTGTAATTTATATTATTGCAAATTAAAATAGCTACACCATTGTGTTTATTTCCGATATCATGTCTTTCTATTTTGTATCCTCTAATATTAAAATGTTTGATGGGTGTTAACCAGGTTTCTGATATAATTGCAACATGTATGTTATGATCATAAAGAAATTGAGTTAATAAAAGTTTGTTACTTAAAATACTTTGTGCGTTCCACTGCATTATATTAAGATCCATTATTATATGTGGAAGTACTGGTACGGAAAGTTTGTTGCAGAATTTCTTTTATGGAGTTTGAATTAATGGGATTATCTTTTTGATTTAATATAATTTTAGTTATAGCATTTGTTAAAGTATTCATAAAAAAGTCAGATTTAGTCAAATTAATAATCTGGGTTTCAATATTCTTCTGTGTTAATTTTGGAAAAGAATGTTCATTGAATAAATCGGAATACTTAGCGGCTCTGGACTTGACCTTGTTCTCTTCTATTTTCATTTTTTTCTGTGGACAGATATTCGAGATGGAAACATGGTTACCACCACAATTGACACATTTAGCGTTTTTAGGATCTTCTTCACAAATTTTAAAACTATGCTTGTCCGTACATATGGAGCATACAACTTCATTCTTACAGTACTTTGCAATGTGTCCAAACTTCATACAACGCAAACACTGCTTCACAGGAGGAACGTAACAGTTTACCTCGTGCCTCCAGGAGTCAAGGTAAACATATTCCGGTAACTCGGTAGAGGCGAAAGTAACCGCAACAGTTTGAGTGGGGTCATACTTGACCGCGCCACCCTCACCTTGTACGCGGCGCATGAAGCGCCTCACCTGAATAACATTCCTGGAACTTCCAATTAAAGCAAATATTCTTTTATTAGACAAGTCCGTAGGGACTGAAGTAAGAACACCAGTCACTTCGGTGTCGACAGCAGGTATAGTTGCATTTAAGCCCATTTCATCTAGAAGTCTTTTATTTTGTAAGAATACATTGGCATTGTTGGATAGGTCAAATGTTATTCCTATTTTGTACTTGTTTATAGACTTTAAATGTAATATGCCAGTTACGCAATATTTTCGGATAGCATGCGAAATAGCCAGTCTGTCTTTATCAGAAAATTGGCGCTCAGTCTGATGAGATAAAAACACTAAATATTCTGTTTTGTTGCTATTTTCAGGATACTTCCTAGAGTATCCGGGGACTTTAAATACTTGATACTTCCTGCTGTTGTCTGCTGAATCGTCGGAGTCGGAAGAAGTCTCCGCGATGTCCCGTACTGCTAGACCATCAGGGGGCTCCGCTTTTTTCCTCTTCTTACCACTTCCCCCCATTGATTATAACACTAATTAAAAAATATATACAACTATTTACTATATTACAACTAATTCTAAGGCACTAACAATATATAACAAATTAATTTTAAAATAAATGAATTTTGGCGCCTTGTACGTTTCAAGGTTCCCGCGCTTTTTTTTCCGGCCATCGACAGTAACCTACGGATTTTTATTCAATTTCCTTAGCCTACTCAATTAAAAAGTCATCCATCATAACTTGTCAATTTGTCATAACATAACCTCACTTTTCACCTCTTGCTTTGTGTTTGTTTGCGATTTTATGGATATATCTTTACGACGACCCTCACGCTTTGAATAAAATAAAGATAAATCGTATCGTAATCGTAAAGATATATCCATAAAATCGCAAACAAACACAAAGCAAGAGGTGAAAAGTGAGGTTATGTTATGACAAATTGACAAGTTATGATGGATGACTTTTTAATTGAGTAGGCTAAGGAAATTGAATAAAAATCCGTGGGTTACTGTCGATGGCCGCCTCTAACAGAATTTAATTTATTTCTCTGGAAATACTAATCAGATAAATCTGATACTTTTTTTGTAGATAGTATTAGCTTATTCATAAGTGCAGAAAAAAAATCGAGACAATTTAATATTTTCATACATGACCCATTACTTCAAGTACAGGGGTCCTAAAAAGGCCACTTTAGCAGAACCATAAAAGGATAACATTATGAATCATAATGGACAGTTAGTTAACTGTCCATTATGATTCATAATTAACATAACAGTAACATAACAGTACACATTAACTTAACAGTTGTTAAGTTAATCGTATCATATCCCATTGGTGCATTTTTCAGTTATTTTTTTTTGTCTGTGCTAAAATACCAATCAATCCAATTTTAATCCAATCCCAATCTCTTTGATTATACCTACGTAGAGCAGCGAAAAAAAAAACACGGACTGTTTTCGCCATATTATCATTCATAATGTTATCCTTTTATGATTCTGCCAAAGTACCTTTTTAGGCCCCCAGGATGACGATGACGAAGAAAATAACTTTGCTCTAATGTTAGTTCCTATGTTACGTAAATTAAATGAAGACCAAAACCATTATGCGAAGATAGAAATCCTTAATGTATTAAAAAAGCACGTTCTCATTAATCTCCGCAACCATCGCAACTCTTTTTGAATCAATCATCCTAATTTCGAGGACCAAGAACATATAGTTCACCATTGTGTCATAAAACATATAACCAGCCCCAAAGCACTTATCAGTATCAGTAACTATTCTGCACAATCCTCATCTATGGATACAATATATTCCATCCAGTCAACGTGGCCTCCACCAAGTCCATCTCCCCAGCTATCTGTAACTTCAATTCCTCAGATTCCATCATCTTCGATTCTGCAAGCAACCCCTTAGATACGACGTTAACAAATTCAGATGCAAATTATCGACCAAGAAATTTTAAGACCAGCCAGTGCGACTGCCGATTATTTTTCACAATTTGGAAATCAGTTACCTAATAGAACACCAAGACTATAGGTACCGAAGAGTAAATGAAAAAAGTTGCTTAATTATTATTACTATTTTATTTTACTTCTATTAAAAGAAGAAGCAGAAAGAAAAAGAAGAAGTGATTTTATTTTCTATTGAGAGATTCTTCATTAGTTTAATCTGTCCTATTCAATGGTTTGAAATAAAGGTTTTCTCAATAAGTGGTTTTCTTACTTAAACTTTTACTTCTTAACGTAACTGAAAGTCGTTCTTCTGGTGATATTTCGAAATGCAATATTTTCATATTGTAGATAGCCCACCGCTTGTAATTATATTTCGTCGCTTCATTCTTCAGATATTTTTAACCATGTAGTCCCCTTCCCTTGCGCTAGCAACTACGCACGTCTGTTTAGATTTGTTTTAACGTTTTTTTTTTTTTTTTTTCCTGCCCACACTTTACCCTACCTCGATGTATCGGTCAGTTGTAACCGTCATTCCTTTTTCGTGCGCAGCAACGAACGGACGTCTTCAACACTCATTAAGTAGTAGGTTAAAAGTGTATTTAGGACAATTATGCCGAAGCGGAACGCGGAAGAAAAGATCGAGCATTACAAGAATAAAATACGGAGGTTAGAAAAGAAGGCTCACCGTCGTCGAATAGCATGTTTTTCGTCATCAGATTCGGAACAAAATCCAAGTAAGTACAGTTTCTTTATCGTTGGCGTTTTAAAAGTGATAATAAAAGTTAAGTAAAATATTACACCTGTGAAGAAAAAATGCCTGGAGGTTGCCCGAGATGGTAACACGATGGCTAAATACCTATCTACTAGTTACTTTACTAAGTAACTCAATAATACCGGGAGGTTGTCCGCGATGGCAACACGAAGGTTTAATTATACCGGGAGGTTATCCGAGATGATAACACGATGGCTGTAAATCGAACAAACATGGTTTCTATGAACTAGAATCACATGTAACACTGTTCTTATATACTTACGAACTCTTTGCCGTGTAAAGTTACGACCACCCTCATGACTTATGAAAAAATGTTACCAGGTCCAAGAGAAACGGGGGACCCCGAATTTGTGGACGCCGTGGAAGAATCACCACCAGAACCACCACCGAGTGACGTGATTACTACCCCAGAAGCTGCGACCAATCCACCCTGCGTTGACATCGAAACAACGAATCCCAACGATCCAGATTTGGATCCCAATATTTTGGCGGCATTAGGCGAAATCACAGACGAGACACCGGAATTTGGCGAGAAAATTCATGAAAATCTCGTAAAAATATGGCTACCTTTGCTGAAAAAAGGTATGACAAAAGAAAATAGAGAGATACTTTTGAGAAAGTACCTCATACCCGAAAATTGTCCTTTACTGCAAGCACCGACGCTGAACCTTGAGGTTTCTGCGGCCATACCGGAATCTGGTAGATTTCGCGACAAGAAAATGACCGCTAGCCAACAACAACTAGGATTAGGCATTACCGCGGTCAATAGAGGTTTACACTTGCTTTTAAATAATGAAAGCAGGGTAGATGCAATAAAATTTATAAGTGACGGATGCCGAATCTTATCCGACCTGCATCACCAAAATACGGAAGCTAGGGTCAGATTTATACTCCCCGGGCTGGACAAGTCATTTTTACAATTTCTCGATCGTTCCGAACGTGACAACACATTGTTTGGTAACGACCTTTCAGAAAAAATTAAAGCCTCAAAGGCTATTGTAAAACAAGGGGAACAAATCAAGAAGACTTTGCCCACATTAAAGCCTTCGAGTTCGAACTCGAGAGCACAACCAGCAACTAACAGGTCTGGCTACCAGGGAAACTGGTCGGGACCTTCTCGTTTCCAGTCGAACAGGGGAGGGGGGCGAGGGGGTCAGAAACGGACCAACTACCGAGCTCCCCCTGCATCCAGCCAGGCGAAGACCAACTTCAAGCAACGTGCTCCAACGCGGCGACATTGACTCAGGTACATGCAGGCAGAATTAAGTTTTATTATGATTGCTGGGAAAAAATCACCGATAATAAGACAGTTCTCAGATGGATTAGTCATGGTGTAGACATCCCTTTACTAGATGGGGTATTACAACCCCATAATACAACTAAAACATTTTGGTCTAAACAAGAAAAATGTGATATGGCGATCGCCATTAACAAGCTCATAGATCTAGGTGCGGTTAATGTTTGTGAACCTGTAAAACACCAGTTTATATCTCGCATATTTTTATCACCTAAGCAAAACGGTGAAAAAAGATTAATCTTAAATCTAAAATCATTTAATCAGTTTGTCAAAAAATCTCACTTCAAAATGGAAGATCATAGGACTGCCTCTAAACTTATTCCAAAAAATGGTTACCTTGCAACGATAGATCTTAAAGAAGCCTATCTCTTAGTTCCAATTAAAAAATCATTTCGAAAATACTTACGTTTTCAATTCGAAAATGATAAATCTGATATAATAACATATGAATTTAACGCAATGCCCTACGGTCTTTCCATTGCGCCTAGAGTTTTTACAAAAATTATGAAGGAGGTTATGACCTACCTTAGATATAGAGGACATAAATCAGTCACTTACTTAGATGACACCTTATGTATCGGAAAAACTTACACAGAGTGCCTCAATAACGTTAACGAAACTTTACGAGTGTTAACTTGTCTCGGTTTTGTAATAAATTATAAGAAGAGCTCATTAATACCGAAACAAGAGTGCAAATTTTTAGGGTTTATCTATAATACGACAAATCTTTCGGTTTCCTTACCTATTGACAAACGTCGTAATATCGCACAGCTTGTTCAAAAATTCATTGGTTTACCTCCCTGTACCATAAGAGAATTCGCTCAGTTAATCGGAGTCCTCACAGCAGCGTGCCCTGCCGTCAAATACGGGTGGTTGTATACCAAAACCCTAGAGCGCCAAAAATACCTTTTATTGAATAGATTTAATAATAATTATAATTCTAAAATAAAACTAGAACGATACATAATTAATGATTTAAACTGGTGGTCACAAAATATATTTACATGTACAAACTTCGTCGACAGCCCTGATTTCGAATTGGAAATATTCTCCGATGCTTCGAAAACAGGGTGGGGAGCATTTTGCGATGGTAATCGCGCTCATGGGTCATGGAAGGAAACCGAAAGAGAATGTCATATAAATTACCTAGAGTTATTGGCTAGTTTTTTAGCACTAAAAACCTTCGCGAAGGAACGATCAAATTGTTCCATATTGTTACGAGTTGACAATAACACAGCGTTGAGTTATATTAATAGAATGGGAGGAGTACAATACCCTCACTTAAATGATCTTGCTTACCAAATTTGGCAATGGTGCGAGAAACGGAATATATGGCTATTTGCATCCTATATTAATACCAAACAAAATATCGAAGCTGATATCGAATCAAGAAAAATTAATCCCGATATAGAATGGAGCTTGTCAGATCAAGCATTTAAAACTATCATTCGTAAACTAGGTCTACCTGTAATTGATTTGTTCGCTTCTCGCATTAATGCCAAATGTCATTTCTACGCATCCTGGTTTCCTGACCCAGACGCGTCTTTCGTCGATGCATTTACAATTGATTGGAAACATAATTTTTTCTACGCTTTTCCCCCATTCTCATTAATACTTAAAAGTGTTTATAAGATAATAAACGATGAGGCGTGTGGTATACTCGTATTCCCATGGTGGCCATCACAGCCATGGTTTCCTATCGTTACAGAATTAATCTCCTCAGAAATTATATTTTTTCAACCCAGTAAAAACTTGCTTCTATCCTCCTCCAGGGATCACCACCACCCGCTGCACAGTCATCTTACACTGGCTGCAGCGATACTCTCCGGGAAGCCTTCCTCCGACGTAACATCCCCGTAGAAGCAATAAACCTTATGTTAGCATCACTTTCTGATAATACCAAAAAACAATATAGCGTCTCATACAAACTCTGGTGGCAGTTCTGCCAAATTAATAAAATTGATACTTTTGAGAGCACAGTAGCAAAGGTCATCTCTTTTCTAACAACAGAGTTTAATAAAGGTGCATCATATGGATCCTTGAATTCCCACAGATCCGCACTCTCGTTACTATTGGGCAATAACATTGGTTCTGACGAATGCATCAAACGTTTGTTAAAGGGAGCCTTTAAACTTAAACCTAGCAGACCAAAATATACACACACGTGGGACCCGCAATTAGTACTTAATCTCGTTTCTAAATGGTACCCGAACCGAGATTTAGACCTAAGTCAATTGACAAAAAAAAACACTGGCACTCCGGTAGTGCCGACAGAAGTGAAAACTTGAACAAAGTGACTGGTTTATTCTTCTCGTGAAAGGAATTTATTCAGATTTACAAATAAGCACACAGGATAGACTTCAGCAGTGCTATTCTCTAAAAGACAATTTCATGGCTGTAAGCTGCGACGAGCTCGTCGACGAGACAGCCTTGAGATCGACCGAGCGTACAGCGCTGATTCAAACCGTATTCACTAACGTGGTTGTGCTCGTCGTCGAACCCAAGGCTGTAACCTCCCGTCGCTGTTTCTCAGACGAACGTAGGGCTTGACACAAATTCTATAAATTATAATCGATCAATCTCGACTGAGAGTTTTATAGGTTTAAAATATATATTAAAGGTCTATCTTTAAGTATTATAAGGAATACAGTTAAACTATAACCAATATCATATTTAAAAGAGCTTATTTCATATTTCTTATTACATTTTAAGGCTGAATGACGATTCCTTTGCTCTATTCGTGCAACGCGACGCGACGATGAATTAAAAGTCAACATGACATAACAATAACAACCGATGACGCGACGCTAACAAAATCACTTGAATTTGTAGTTTTTAAACTTTTGGGTGCTTGATTCTTGTTCAAGCCTTGATTATTTGTATCAGCGAGTGCTTTTAACATAGGTAGTTCTGTGACTAAGAGGATAAATACAACTACCTAATGAAATGTGAGTATTATGATTTTTTCACTGATAGTATATGGCTATTATTACTATTGTCTCATCCACGAGTATTGTATGATACACGAGATATTAATAAAATTTAAGTAAATTACATGATTAGCTATTGTTTTACTATAATATGTACCTACGTATAGGTAACATTATTGTTGTAACGTAACATTGTGTGTTTTAGCATGCCAAGAAGTGCTATACTTTCATTACATAATATGAAAACTGTATAGGTACTTGGAAATTATAATTTTCATATTTAATTTTGTAGAGTCCTAAGCAACCCCTAAGACGACCTACTGACCAATTACTGCCTGTAGAACAATCTACTAGAGGCATGCTCCAGACCGAACAGTCCACACCTTCAATACCAGTAAGTTAATTCTAATAAAATATAATAATGTAATGTTATATTTGCAGGGCGAACGGACATACAACCAGGCCCATCTTTGTATAGGGACAATGTGCCAATGGAAAACCAGCCTAATACAGAACAAAAGGTGAAGTTTTAAATAAAAGTCTTACAATAATATGTTTTAACTTTATAATGGATATTTAGATAACTTTTTTTTGTATTACAGTTTGAGGCTAGATCACCACTTGCAGTCTTGCAATGCGTCATCATAGGAGTAATGCCCCAATTGCATCTTCATGTAAGGTTAACTTAATTATAATTTGGTTAATTATTGGTTTAGTGTAAAAAGCACTACATAGTAGTGGTCTCACTTTTGATTCCCGGGTTGGGCCAATTTGTTGGGATTTTCTGTAGGTTTTTTCAACAGCAGCCCTTATTCAATCAAGATCAAGATATAGGCTACATCTAATAGAATCAAGATATAGACTACATCTAATATGTATACTACATTGTAATATCTATTCCTTTAGAGGGAGAGTGATGTGATGTTGATGATACTTACATATTTGTTTTACCTCTGTATAGTAATTTGTTGCATTTTTATGTTCATAGCATCTCGTAGGCATCGAACGGCACACCGCCGTCTGATCCAGCACTCACCACCTTCTCAAAGGCAATCCAAATGGCGAGCCTGACTGAATGTTTTGTCGCCATTAAAGAGAGGTGTTTGGAAAATGAGAGACTTCTTATTGACAACCAGCAGAGGATGTTCGACTTTTAAGGAAATAAGTGAGTCATGGTCAAGGCAGACCCAGGCACTGCAGGATTTATGAGCATCCATCAGTCGAGGAAGTTGAATCTCCGAAACATGGATCTACTACTATGTTTAGATAATTTTAAGTTTATTTAAGATGGATGTTAAGAAGTTTAAGTATAAGAACTGTTTTTTTGTACTAAATGTCAATGTTTGTTAGCGGGCATGCTCTTTATGCCTGCAGGCTTTTATTTAGGTACTTATTTAATTTTGTTTTGCTTGGGTAGTTTTCATTGTATATACTAAATTATTTAATTAAATGTCCTGTTTCTTGTAATGTTAATTACTTTGCATACCTACTATTGTATAGAATCAAGTTTTTCTAACTGAATATCAAAAGTCATTTTGAATAAATGATTTTTGATTTGATTGATTGTTTTTAATAGTAAATAAAAAAGAAAATAATGCAGTTATCTGTTTAATTTCTCATACCCCTGTATACACTTTTACCCATTTAAAAATATAGTACAAATAGGGACTAAGGTATAAATAGGCACATATTATTATAGGCTATTGATATTATACTAATCATATACACCTTAAACACCACACTTTAAATACACACCTTAAATGTTATGACAATTGTTGATTATAATAATATTTTTATTAATAATTTAAATACCTATTTATTGTATCTAATCAATAATGGTGAGTATATTCTATCTAAACACGTTAACCACATCTGTAAAGGAACGCATAAATTGTAGATACAACATGCTCGCCATAATTGATTAACTAAATCTCGCCTACTTATCAGCCTACTCTCTAAGTCATCATGTGTTGGAGCCTGATGTGTCAGGATTCCAAGTAACCTAGATTCTTCATCTAAGTCACATTGGTCTCATCATCATAGGAGCTGGTAGCCCGGCTCTATTACATATGTCGTTTAAAACACAGGAAGCCATCACAATTTCTCCCACTTTTATAGGATCATAGTACAATACCCTATGTACTAATAAACATCTGAACCGTCCTTTCAGGATTCCAATAGTCCTCTACACTGTTTCTTGCACTGCTGTGCAAATTGTTGTAATGGCTCTGGAGTCTCAGTTTCTGAATTACTAAAGGGAGTCATTAAATAAGGCCTCTGAGGATATCCTGAGTCACCTGAAATCAATGAATGAAGCTAGAATTAAGTGCAATCTTGACTTGTGTTTAAGTTATCATTGTATTGTAAATAATAACTTCGTGGATTGCCCTAGAGGCAGAAGACTGAGATATGTATGTGTCTACATTCTTCCCAATGATTTTTTGGTAACTTCCATTAGCCAAAAATGATAGTGTGCATAATATCTGAAACATCAGGAATTCAATAGGCTTTTGTTGGTGTGTGGTGAGGTAATACCCATCATATCTCAAGAAACCTAGATGTAAACAAACCTTTAGCCTCTTGGTTAAACCACTGGAACGAAGTCGCGGACGCATATATGGACTTAAGTCATCTTCCAATATATTAATTAAATCCTCAGAAAGCCTGTAAATATGGATAAAATCTGTATCACGGAATATTGTTTTAAACTTTCGTATTTGTTTCGCCTGTCGAGCTTTCTTCAAATTATCACTTTTCTTAGCTTCTTCTAATAAATGTAGCTTCAATTGTGTAGTAAAAGAATAGAAATATTTAAAAAATTAAGTACAGTTTATTATTTTTGTCAGTCTACGCCCGAATATTTAGAGCTTTTTGATTTGACAGTTAGAATTAGGAGTGGGCGATACAAATCGTATATAGATACAATATCTATATATCGGTACAATATCCAATACCTATATATCGGACAGTACTGTATCTATATTTCAGGTATCCGCGTACCTAGAACGAGACACTATAACGATATCGTATCACATGATCTATGATATTCGGTTCAAACTGATTCCGGTACAGTAGTAGTTATACGGTTGTAGGTACCGTATCCTTGCGATGCGCGCGGGCGGGAGTGATGTAGCTAGAGATGAACGAGCGAGAAAGCGCGTTAAGCTAACGTCTAATACTAATTTTAAACATTATATACAGGAGCATAGAGTTTAATACCGAATACATTATTTTGTAAACACTTGTAAACAGGTAACCATCAATAAACGTCAAAGGGTTTTAAATCGTACCTATGGCATTCTCAACAAAAAAAGTGAGCCGTCACGGGACGCCTGGCAGATGTGAAACATTGCGCATGGCGACGCGTCGCCACACAGTACACAAGACTGTGACTGTATATATACTTACACCATCATAAAGCGTGGTGACGCGTCGCCACGGCATGCGTCGCCACGCCAGAAATTTGTTTTACGTGCGGCTATAGATGTTTCACATCAAAAATTGTTTTAAAATCACTTTACGTGACCCTTGACCTTGATTGCACTTTGCTGTTTTCGTCAGTCTTCAGTTATTAGCTTCACTCATGACTGATGAATAGATACTTGACATATTTAAATAATTGATAAAAATATAAATCTAGAAAACCGAAACGGCTGTACTAGTTTCATTTCAGAGTGCCATATTATCAACAATACATTCACTGATTTCGAATATACAGTTACAAATAAAATACAATGATGTAATGAATCGAACAAAACCGAAACCTAAATATCACAGTACCAATTTCGATTCCGAGTTCCACACTGATTCAGCCAAATAGATATTGAAATATATAGATACGATATCCGATATTCTAAACCGATACATAGATACGATTTGATATAGTGTAAAAGCGATATTACCCATGCCTAGTTAGAATCGAGGCTGTGGGCGAGACGTCTGACGTTTTACGTCTTACGAATTTTCGATCAGGGTCACGTGACCTGACGCGAATTTAGAAGTTTTTACCCATTCCAAAAAAGTACATACACAGCGCCGCTAAAGAAGTTTTCACTTCAAAAATTAGTTATCTTACTAGCTTTATGTACAGCACAACGAGTCCAAACTCTTTCCCTAATAAAAGTAGACAATATAAATATCTCATCAAATGGAGTAAAAGTAGTGATAACTGACGTTATCAAGACTTCGGCTCCAGGAAGAGAACAACCCGTACTTTTTCTTCCCTACTTCGTAGAAAATAAGAATATTTGTCCTGCTACCGTACTCACAGATTACTTATTTATCACAAAAAACTTAAGAGCTAAAAATATAAATAACTTAATACTAACAATTAAAAAACCTAACAAGGCGGCCACAGCTCAAACAATAAGTCGTTGGATAAAATTGGTGTTATCAGAAAGCGGTGTCGATACGACAGTATTCAAGGCACACAGTACACGACACGCCTCAACTTCTTCTGCAAGCTCGGCAGGTGTGTGCATTGACACAATACGTAGAACCGCGGGATGGACCAGTCGTTCTCAAACGTTTGCCAAGTTTTATAAACTTAATATAATTAATGAAGCCGAGTTTGCAGAATCGGTATGCCTATAGTGTAAAGAATTGATTGTACATCAAACACAAATTATAATATAGAAGAACCTTCTTTAGTCGTTCAATATGTAATTAAAAAATAAATAAATCAGTCTACACAGTGTAAAGAATTGATTGTACATCAAACACAAATCATAATATAGAAGAACCTTCTTTATTCGTTCAATATGTAATTAAAAAATAAATAAATCATCATTTCAAAAATCCTTGCAATTTATTTAAATGAACCTGCAAATCTCATTATCTCTTAACATCTACATGGTTAAAAATATCTGAAGAATGAAGCGACGAAATATAATATAATGATCAAACGAACTTCAAGTGAAGTTCGATCATTATTATATGAGTCGCTTCATTCGAAGATATACATAATTTCCCAACCCTCCCTAAATAACCCTAAAGAGATTTGCAAAAAGAAAGTCGTCTCTAAAATAATGACGGTTACAACTGACCGATACATCGAGGTAGGGTAAAGTGTGGGCAGGAAAAAAAAAAAAAAAAAACGTTAAAACAAATCTAAACAGACGTGCGTAGTTGCTAGCGCAAGGGAAGGGGACTACATGGTTAAAAATATCTGAAGAATGAAGCGACTCATATAATAATGATCGAACTTCACTTGAAGTTCGTTTGATCATTATATAATTTATCAAATGTACCAATCGACATTCTGTAGTAATTAAAAAACTTATCGGGATGCTGTCGCACGTCGTGTATTTTGCAAAAGTATCCTTTCAAATGTCTTTAATCTGTTAGTGGATGTACCCAGTACCTGTAATGGCGGTTTTGTTTACGTTTTCTATTTTTTTTTTAATTTTAAGACGAAAGTCACAACACACGCAGTTCGCCAGAAATCCATGGTGGCACTGAAATAAAATCAAGCAAAACGCCAGCCGCAGCGCGTATTTGTACGCGGTTTGGCGATTTCAGCTATTCCTAAACCGCTCGCGTTTAATCGCAGTGCGCGCTGAACGCCGTACAAAACAGAGTAAATGCTAGGCCGTTACTGAAAGGTTAGTTAATTAACATCTATTTTGTGTTGGACAGGTAATTTGGCCTCTTTTCCGTAAATGCCTAATTGCTTCACGTCGATACACTAATGTTTTGAAGTCGGTTCTATTATGACTTCCTTTTTCCACTAATAAGGGAAGGTATACGAGATAATTACGAAACTGCCGCTAGTTTTGTCGTATTTTCTCACCCTTTTTCAGAAAAGCTGAAAGGGATAATGTAATTCTACGAATATATCGTTAATGTTGAACTGATTTTGAAAGGCCGTTGAAGCATAATTGTTGTATTATGAAGGGTTTATTACGTTAATAGCCCTAACACCCTTTTAAGGCTGTTTTATTAATATAGAATTGGTCTAGAATAGAATAAATTGTTTAATCATATATTTTTTTTGTGAAAAGGCAAGTAAAGCGATTATAATAATGTTAATAAGTATGTATAATATACCATTGTATGTATAAAAGTTGCTTAAAGTTATGTGTCGGTTAAACGTCAAAAATATAGGTATGGTTAAACAGTCGCAGGCGGCGGGGGCGGGGGTTTGTTCTTATAGTCAAAAATGAAAAGAAAAACGTATTCTTTCGGATTAAAGCTTTTTTTTTGTTTGGCCCGAAAATATATGGACGGCGAATGTTCTCCTTTCATCCCAATCCGTTCTACCGTTTTAGCGTGAAAGTGTAACAAACTAACATACAAAAAATCTATTCTTTCCTTTTTATTTTTAACATAAAAATAAAATTAATATTAATATAAAAATCTATTCTTTCCTTTTTTTTTCTTTCCTTGTTTTTTTTTTTTCTTTTCTTTTTCCTTTTTTAGGGTTCCGTAGTCAACTAGGAACCCTTATAGTTTCGCCATGTCTGTCCGTCCGTCCGTCCGTCCTCGCTTAATCTCTGTGACCGTTAGCACTAGAAAGCTGAAATTTGGTACCAATATGTATATCAATCACGCCGACAAAGTGGTAAAATAAAAATTGGAAAAAAATGTTTTATTAGGGTAGCCCCCCTAATGTAAAGTGGGAAGTGATTTTTTTTTTAATTTCAACCCTAACGTGTGATGTATTGTTGGAAAGGTATTTAAAAATGAATAGGGGTTTACTAAAATAATTTTTTGATAATGTCAATAATTTCGGAAATAATCGCTCCAAAAGTAAAAAACAATGTGTCCCCCCCCTCTAACTTTTGAACCATAAGTTTAGAAAATATGAAAAAAATCTGAAAGTAGAACTTTATAAGGACTTTCTAGGAAAATTATTTTGAACTTGATGGAAACAAGTTTTTGTACAAAAAAGACAAAAAGTTGTACAAAATAATTTCTGGACTAAGTTTGTAGTATAATCGTATATGTAAGCATTTTTTACTTTTAAACTCATAAGTGGGAACACTTATTGTGACGGACGGGAAACTACGGAACCCTACACTGAGCGTGGCCCGACACGCTCTTGGCCGGTTTTTTAGTTTACATTAGCGACCCGCCCTTGTGTCGCACTGCACGGTTTTTACGACTGGACAAAACATCGAGATTTCTTTATTATATGAAAATGTTATATAATATAGGTAGGTAATAATAGGTAATAATTAATTAATTAATTTGGTGTAAACTGTTAGCTTATATTTGATGAATTAATGTATATGAATACGGGCTGGTGTTCGACTCCACCTCAATGCGCGTATTTTGCGTAAATATAATACACACATCCAACCAACCGGAATAAATTCTCTAAATGTTTGTGAAAACCGCATCAATCCGTCGCGTATAAGTTTGGTAGATCATCGCGGTCACACAGACAGACACGAAAAGCGACTTTCATTTATAATATGTATAGGATATTGGGTAAAAGTGGCCCGCCAACCAAGACACGTAGGTATTCCTTTTGAACCATTTCTTTTATTAGAGCTTCAGCTTATCTTCATAGCAAAATCCTTTTTCATTTCTCGTACTCGGAAAGTAGTGTTTGTTTAATCCGATTAGTGGGTACTGGAAGACGCTGCTTCCCACCTTTGGGCGGGAAAGTCTGATAGTAATTGCTTTCCTCTCTAGGGCGGGAATGAAATTAAAAATATAACTAAGTTTGGTTAAGTAGACAGCTACGAAATTTTTTTATGCTGCGGTCTTGTGAGTGTATAAACAGCCAGTGTGAATTAAAAAAAGTACCTATAAAGCGGGACGGCCGGCGGCGATGACGCGGTGTGTTCCATATTTAAAAATGAAAAAAGACTATAGTATAATTTGGCTACTATGTAAGCTGCATGTCGATTCTGTAAAAATGTCACCGTGAATACTTGCGTGGAGTGAGCTGTCAGTGTCATCCTACTGATGCTAGGGATTGACCAAGCAAACATTTACAATCATAAAAGAGATTTTTTGATTCCCACGTAGTTTGTGTGGCGTGATCACTTCACCCGATTCACGACACTAAATGTCGTAAATCGGGTGAAGTGAAGGTGAAGTGATAAGATCACGCCGCGCTTGCGCGTTGTCACTGTCATTATCACATTGCAGATTGCGTGATCACTTCACCTTCCCTTCACCCGATTCACGACATTTAATGTCGTGAATCGGGTGGAGTGAAGGTGAAGTGATAAGATCACGCCGCGCTTGCGCGTTAGTCACTCATCACATTAGAGATTTGTTTTTACATATTTAACTTGTAAGGCGTCATGTATAAGAACATGTATAGGAAATTATGGTAATAATATTAATAATTAATATAATACACCATGGCGACCCTGCCTTAGAGTCTGCCAAGGGGCAGATTAAGCAAAGTTTTCGTTGAGCGATTTTCAAAATGTGTAATCATAATAATCATAATCATTTTTTATTTGTCTAACATAGGTAGTAAATACAGTTCTTAAATTAAAATTCATAGGTCGCTATGTTATGCCAAGAGGCGTACAAATATGGTTGCATGCTAATTAAATACAATCAACAATATGGAATCATTTCTACAGTCAATGCATAAATAAATAATCATTTAAATTAGAATTAGTCACAATATTCAATTAAAATTAGTTAACTCTAAAGTAGAAAAAGACGAGGTATTCGTCAATCAAAACGCGGCTGGTGGAGGTGTTGTTGACGCCGAGGTGATGTTGCCATGGTTACGAGATTCGAGTGGAGTGATATATGGTACATTCCGAATTGCACTGTAATCGACTTTCGGTCATTGTGTATAGAGAATACGTTAATAGCAGATGTAGTGATTAGGTTATTAAGGAATTGACGTGGTTTCGAAGTAACGAATCATTAAGTGGTCATAGTGAATTAGGGCCCTTTTCTGAATTAACGTGAACGCGATAACGATGTCCCGTGAATCGACATATTTGAAGTCATGGCATGTGCCATCTTGCGATAACGCCGACTACCGACCATGCCCTAAAATTTAGGGCATGGTCGGTTTTTCATTTAGGGCCTAAATTAATAATTATCACCGATCATTAAACTAACGTGGTATTTTCGAAATTGTGCTTCTGGCTACAGTCGCCACCTTACCAAAGAAGAAGAAATTCGTGGTGTATACACAAATAAATACTATAATCCAACCATGAGTAACTATTCAAGTGAATAGGTATATTACTGACTCTCAGCTGCCATAGTGGTGATTTATCTAAATCGGAAAGCAAATTATTCATGTGAGCGATGATGACTTAATTCGGAATGAGCCATATTTCACGCCGCGCAAGCGCGTTAGGCGCTGGCGCTGTCTGGCTATATAAGGACTTACTAGTCTAGGGAAAAAAGAAAAAAAAAACAAGGTTGAGATTCTGACTGCGCTTCTGTTTTGCTATTTTATTGTAAGTAAAACCCCACAAAATATTAATGTTTTGACCACTAAAATATTAGCTTTGAATTATATAAAAATATCAATAGGATTAGCATTAAAAAATATTATTAAAATCTCGATTATGATTGTAAATGTATGCTTGGTCAATCCCTAGTATCTGGTAAGATGACACTGACAGTTCACTCCACGCTCACTTCACCTAAGTTTTCACGGTGAGATGGTTACAGAATCGCACTGCTGTACCGAAATTCAAAAACTTGGTTTTAAATAGACTAATATTTGGTGAAAAATGAGTTCAAGCGATTCTGAAATGTTGATCCCAGATTCGGTTAAAGACAAGGCAAAAATACCTACAGTAATCGAAAATCTTTTGCCAGAAATTTCAGATTTTATTTATTTATTGGATCGCCAACAGAGGCTTCACAGTTACTTACATGTGAGTGTGTCTTTATGAAGTGTATTATATTAGAAATGAAAAGTAGAGTGTTTAACACTGGTGAAAGTCATCAATTCCTACTCGGACTATAGCCTAAATACCTCGTATGGGAATTGATTCCTTTCGATCCTTGTATAACAATCTACTATTGTTTTGTCCCCTCTGGAGGCAAACATGTAATTTATTTCTTTGGATTGGTATGGTGGAATCACTTTACACCGTATCTAGAGGATTTGTGAGCGAGCCTGATTCGCTCCAGCGATCAATGAGTCGAAGTGACGGTAACATTAGCTACCATATTATTTATCCGACCAGAAATTGTTTATTTCCACAGAAATATCTATAACAAATAACTCAAGTCAATAAATCTAGGTTTATTACCGAAATGCGCCGTGGCCAGAAGCACAGACGACTTAAGGCTCCTGCAAACAGGCGCGACGCGCGACGCGAATCGCGCGCGACACAAAGGCACCACTCGTTGCGTGACTTGCGGTGCCTTTGTGTCGCGTGCAATTTTATACCGTGTCGCGCCTGTTTGAAGGAGCCTTTATAAGTTATGATGCAGAGGTCAATGGTGGCCCAGTGGTAACGGCCGCGACTTACGACTTGTAGATCGTACGTTCGAACCCAGACAGGCGCTATATTTTGTGTAAGCTATTTCATCACCACTGCTCTCAAAACGGTGAAGGAAAACATCGTGAGGAAACCGGCATGGCCTAGAACCAAAAATTCGAAAACATGTGACATCTTCCAACCCGCACTGGGCCTGCATCGTAGATTACAGCGCACTCCCTCTTGAAGAGAGGAGGCCGATGTTTCCGGTCAGACCATAGTCTAACCGATCTGACCGATCTTCTAGATTCTGTTCAGATTGGCCCCTCCATGTATGATAACGGGACTTCTTAACTTTTTTAAACTTATTTATTACCAGCAAACTTGCCAAGATCGTCATTCGACATAGCCCGAGGGCGCACTACACTTCGGAAGTAAAAACCGATAAAAGCCTTTATGACTTATCGTTGTAGAGCTGGAATCGTATCGACGGATGCAATTATTGTCGCAACTTTTCGAGTTTCGGCACAGTAGGAGGATGAATATAAAAATCACAAAAAACAGAGTTTTGCGAATGCCAACTAGTCTACTATTTTAGCACTGATATCAAAAGAAAGTGGTTCCTGGAACTTTATTAATGGCATTTTGTATAATAGTTTATTCGTTCTGATTCATAGCAATGTAGGTAGGTAGATTAAATTAGTCACAGGCTTACTTATTCAAAATCCGCCTGTCGCATGTCCGCCTACTTTTGAAAATATATATCAATATATGTCATCTCCAGTAGTGCAATGAGTAGGTTTTATCACCCGCTCCTCTTTTTTACATAAAACCTATGTGTAAACCCTCTCTGAAAATCATCAAACTGCTCAGGTCATCTTAATATACACCGTGTTCTTCACGTTATTCATAAACTTTGGCAAACGTTTCTATAGCTTTTACAAATCAAATCTAACGAAGTAAGTAGTACTTAAAAAGGCTATGTTACAAAGATATTTGTACTTTCATTTTATGAAATTTAATTGAGCTATGCAGTAAGAAAGGGTCTTAACTTAGTTTGACAAGTTTCGGCTCGTCAAATCTTATGAATGAAAATACGATTGACGCGTGACGTTGCCAATTCGGATAAAGAGGCATGTGATAGATTATACTAATTATAGATATTGTTATTATTATCATAAGTATTCCCAACGGATATCCACCTTCAATGTCGTTGATATTTTAAATGACGGTAGATGGAAACGTCAAAGTTATTTGTTCACGACTATAAAAGGGGGAGCTCTGAGTGGCAGGGATGATTCTTGTTCGAGACGTTGACCAGGACGGAGCTCCGGTCTATAGATGTTCAGTTGATTAGTATTAGTGACGTTATTATGTGGAATAGATCGACCAGATGTCACGTAAGTTAATTGATATTATTATATAGATTATTGCTGATAACTATGGTGTTCTGTATATGTTATAATATGGCCAATATTGCTAATATTAGAAATGTGTGGCAATATAAGGAATTGTTGATAGAATACATTAATATTGTTTCCGTGGAGTTTCTTGTCCTTCTTCTCCACGAGGACCTAGATTTGGAATGGACGACTAGCTTTCTGATTATTTACTGACAAGCCTTGATTGAATAAATGTTTGGTCTTGTCTTTCTGTGCTTTATTAATAGAATACTTTCCCTAAATACCATATTCATAGGTATTACACATATTAAATAACTATTGGGGTAATATATATATACTTAAAGATAGATTATACTTTATTCCGCTAACACATGCATATCGGGTGATTTACGTCAAGGTATTTAGTTTGTGAAGTATGTATTCATTAATGTGTCCATAATGAAAAATGCTTATTTCCATGGTCTGAACATTTGGTCGAAGTTTATGTGTATCGGTGTATAAATTATGTTACCGACCAAACCCGATTTTAGAATGAACTATAGGTACATAGTTTCGCCTAGGCCCTGATTCTCATTCGCTCGCTCTTGCACGGGGCTCCTATTTCTGTGTAAAGGGTTTAAAGTAACCTAACCATTTTTTTTCCGGGGTGGAAAAACCTCATGGATGTCCGCTCCTGGACCCATTTAGCGGGGCTGGAAGAGGGCGTTGTCTGCCCTCCGCCGACGCGCGTTGCGCCTGCTGCGGGTTGGGACGAGACCTTCCTCTCCCTTTCCGCAGCCTCCTTCTGCGAGACGACTGTCGCAGTAGGAAACCACCGCGTCCCAGGACTCTTCGCTGCCGGCCATTGACTCGACCACGGCCGGCAGCGACAGGTCACTGCCTACTTCTGAGAGGAGGGCACGGCGTTTGTCAACTAACTCCTAAACGGCTGGACCGATTTGGATGAAAATTTGTGTGTATATTTCAATGGGTTCCTGGATGGTTTGAAAACACAATTGACCCGGTAGGTGGTGCTGCTGTCGGTATGTCACCAAATTGAAAGGGCTAGCTTAAAATCAAAAGAATTTAAGAAAGGCTTGTCGCCAATACTTCCACCATAGAAGATTTGGATGAAAATGAAGAATTAAATAATTTATACATAGAGACCATAGTAAACAGTGAGATATCAAAAATGATGACTCAACCTTAGATTCGTTAGACGTAATTTTATGGGTTCGCAAAATTTACAAAATTTAAATGTTAAATTTAAAATATCATATTTAATGTGGCGCTGCTTTTCCGGGCAGGATGACGTCTGCCGGGTGCGCTAGTATTTTATATTATGTAATCTTTATAAACATTTTAACTTTATTAATGCTCATTAAATAAAAAATTACTGCACGTACTAATGATTACACATCTATACAAATAAATAAAATAGGAGTGTCTGTTTGCAACATTAAAATCACCGCTTTTTATTAAATGCATATGGATGTATACACGGTACATATACCACAATAATATTTTTTACAATTTTTGTCTGTCTGTCTGTCTGTTTGTTCCTGCTAATTTCTGAAACGGCTGAACCGATTTTGACGGGACTTTCACTGGCAGATAGCTGATGTAATAAGAAGTAACTTAGGCTACTTTTATTAAAAAAAAAAGAAATTGGTTCCCACAAAAAAAATAAATAAAACGGGATTTATTTACGCGGAATACAGAATTAATAAGCTATCGTAAACTCTGCGAACTGAACAATAACTTTTTTGTTAAATTCCACGCGGACAAATTCGCGGGTAACAGCTAGTATTTTTCTGAACTGTTATGTCGGTTGTATTACCTATTTAATTTGTTAAATTAATTGTATTAGTTGTAGTTGTTGTAACTTAACGGTTAGCTGTTCCTTTCAATAAAAATAAAATAAACAATTATATTGTAGTGCGTCAATAATAACAGCCTAAAGTAATATCTGAAATTGAGCACGAAACGCATTAAAAAGTTGAACCAATTAGGTACAAAACGAAACAGCTGGCGTGACTGGCGAATTCTCAATTTCTACAATTGTACGACATTCTTTAAACATAAACTTTCTTACTTTATGCTCAATTCGCCGTGTGTGCAATGAGTTTTTGCTACGAACCATTAAATTACGTCTAGAATGGTTAAAGTTGAACTTTTGATTAATCATGTGTGCTTACTGAGCTTAGCTCCGTTCGGAACTTCGAAGCTATTTATTAAGTTGCCAACTTACTCATATGTCGGACTGGGGGCTTAGCTAAAGTCGGGACTTGATTCTATGTGGTGATATTCATGGTAAGTACAGACGCCAGCACATCAAGCTACTACAATCTGCCAAAATTCTTTGATAGATTTTCAACTTTATCGCTAATAAAGTTGAAAATGCTAACGCTAACGCGCATAAGGTTCAAAGTTGATTGGGAAAATTTGACATTTTCGGGTAGCTATGTGCATGCTTCTATAATTCTATGTCGTTGTTACTTTGAAGATTAATTGTAAAGATTTAGGTCCCTAAGATACAGGAACCGCCTAGTTTGGGCATCACCGCATACAAAAAAATTGAATGTCACCCAGTAACAGACAGAATTATTATGTTAAACTAATTTTAAGGTAATAATAATTGTAACAGCGTTTAAATAAATTTTATTATTATTTCGACGTTTAGCTGCAGTTAAAACTCTTTGAACATTTTTTTTTTTTTTTTTATTATGGCACTAGCAGGCTTTGTGCCAATGTCAAGTAAAAAGGTTAGGAAACGGACGGGAGAGGTAAATTCGAAAAGGAATTATTGACAAGATCAGGTGAGTTATTAGGATCTAATTATATGTATTACAAAATTAAACTTACACAAAATACTTATGAGGAAGGAAGGCATAATAGGAATTTATATATATAATTATATATTATATTATTAAATCTTAATATCATTATGCAAAATAAAAGATGTAATTATAGGATAGAGTTTGGGATTTATAAGTAGGCATGACATTCGGGTAGGAAAAGGAACACGAGCACTAAGCAATTGTTGCAGAAGGGAGGAGTGGTCAAAACGGGAACACGAGAAAATTAAATGGTCCAAATCTCCAACATCAACACCACATTCACATATATCACTATCTACAATTTTAAATCTAGCAAGGTGGGAAGGAGTACACATGTGTCCAAGACGCATACGGCAAATAATGGAAGTAGAACGTTTGTCAAAGTTAAGTTTAAAAAACCAAGGTTTTATAGGGATGTTGGGTTGAATATTAAAGTAATGTTTTCCTTTAAATCTAGCACTCTCTCTCCAAAGCCTATCCCAAGAATCCCGAAGATAAACTTTAGGGAGAGATATCAGGTCATGACAATAATTTTTATAGGGAAACACATCACCACAAGTTGATGCAGCTTTAGCCAACTGGTCAGCTTTTTCATTACCTACAATTCCACAATGACTAGGGATCCAAGCAAACATAACCGACAACCCTTTACACTTGCATATAAACAGTTTATTACGAATTTCAAAAATAATAGGGTAGTATTGTTTTAATTTAAATGGAAACTTTTCTAAAGCTTGAAGAGCTGATTTTGAATCTGAAAATATTACGGTTTTACTAAGTTTTGCTAAAATAATATATTCTAGGGCTTTAAATAATCCAAAACATTCACCCGTAAATACCGAGGCTTCCGGTGGCAATTTGACCTGTTGAATAATTTTATATTGTTTATGAAATACACCAACTCCCACACAATCACCAGCAGAATTTTTAGATGCATCTGTGAAAATGTGATGACAATCATTCCAATTCTCATTAACGTTGAAGTTAAAGAGAACATTTGACCCTAAATCCCTTTTGTGAACACCTACATCATAGCAGATAGTTGGAGAAATAATAAGAGGGTCAAAATCGTACATAAACAGTGGTAGAGAAGGAGATCGGTCTATACTAGCCTGAATAGAGATAATTTTACGATAGCTAATAATAAGATTAGGAATAGGTTTGTGACGCCAATACTGAGATGTTTGAACTAGATCATTGAGAGTGTGTAACTTTAAAATAAGCGGGTGGTTGGAAAATTGCATAGCTCTCGTAAGAAACCTGTCTGATAAGAATTGTCTTCGAAGGACGAGCGGAGGTTCTACGCACTCAACTTGTAGAGCATTAATTGGGCTGGATTTCATAGCACCACAAACCAATCTCATAGCTTTAGACTGAATCATGTCTAGTTTTTTAATACCTGCAGCACTACCTCCTTCTAGCAGAAAAGTACCATAATCCAACACACTTCTTACAAGGGCATTATACAAAGTTTCATACAGAAAGGGTGTGCACCCCACCATACTCCTGATAAGCATCTCATCATGTTTAAAGTACGTTCACATTTAGTATCTATGTATTCATAATGCGGTAAACCTGTGAGCTTACTATCTAACACGATTCCGAGAAATTTAGCTTTATTTTGTATAGTTAGTGGACAGTTGTTGTAGTTAACAGTGACAAGGGGAATAGATCTTTTCCTGGAGAAAATTATCACTTCACTTTTAGGTATTGATAATTCAAGGCCATTATTATCTAACCATTTCTTTAGCAAATTAAGAGATAATGATAGAGTATTACAAGCTTTGTTAAGGTTTTTATCAGTAGTGTATAACAACAAGTCATCTGCATACTGGAGGACAGAAACTGAGCCATTGAGAGACGACTCTAAATCATACGCATATATGTTATAGAGCAGTGGACTTAATACAGAACCTTGAGGTAAACCCTTGTAAACACAACGAGACACTTTGGAGTCATCAGAGACAACTGATATAAATCTTTCAGATAACATATTAATTATAAAATGTATTAAAATAAGTGGAACATTTAGTGTTATGAGTTTCTGTTTAAGAATTGAAATTATAACATTATCATAAGCTCCCGAGATGTCCAGCAAAGCAGCCACCACATATTCCTTACGGGAAAATGCAATTTTAATATCTGTAGTTAGAATACTTATACTATCTATAGTACTTTTGCCTTTACGAAAACCGAATTGGCTGTCAGATAATTTTGTATTTCTCTCAATGAACCACTCTAATCGATTCTTTACAAGGTGCTCTGCAGTTTTAGCTAGCACTGATGATAGAGCTATGGGTCTATACGATGACGAATCATCTGTTGGTTTGTTTGGTTTTAAAATTGGTAGAATTTCTTGTGACCTCCATGAAGCAGGAACATTACCCGACATCATAACATCATTGATTAAACTTAAATAGTATTCCAAAGAACCTTCACTCAAATTGGATAAGAAGGAATATGGAATACCATCTTCTCCTGGAGAAGAATTTTTCACTGATGATAGAACACCCTTTAATTCAGTCAGAGAGAATGGCGAATCCAAAGATAAAGAAAAATTTGTAGGAATTGCTAAACTAGGAGGAGAAAATATGACATTGGCCTCTGGAACAAAAGGTGGTGCTAAGCGGTCAAGGAAGCTATTGACTAAATTAGGAGAGATGAAAGAAGATTGTTCATTAAAAGCAGATCTGAAACGTTTAATATTGCGCCAAACTAAAGAAGGTGGTGTGTCAGGACAAAGAGAGGAGCAGAAAGATCTCCATCCTGCCTGTTTTTTATTTCTAAGTAATTCCTGGGTGTCCATAATAACATTCTGCAAATTTTGTAAATTTTCATTAGACATGTCCAGAGCATATTCTCTCTCTGTAGTCTTTCTTCTACGCACAGCGTCTATACATTCATTATCCCACCAGGGTGGGAATGGAATTTTATCAGATGGGTTGTTATTTTTAATGGGAAAGAGTTGATTTGCAACTTCTATAAGGCATTTTGCAAAAGCCTCTGCCCTATCAGATTCTTCACCAATGACAGCAACAGGAAACTTAGAAATTCTGGACTCAACCATGGCTTTAAATATTGACCAATCAGCATCATGTAGTTTGTGTTTTAAATTAGAAGATCGTTTTTTGTTAGAACTATTTTTCAAAGGAGAAGAGATAATAATTGGATAGTGGTCACTACCAAAAGAATGTGGATATAGATTCCAGGACATACGAGAGGCAAGAGAGGGGGAACATATAGATAAGTCTACAGCACTTAAATTTTGTGTTGGACATGTGCGTCGAGTAGGGGTACCTGTATTGAGCACACAGAGGTTATGTGAATCCAAAATTTCTGCCAGGTCTACACCATGGTTATTGGTGATACTGGAACCCCAAGATCGGTGATGAGAGTTAAAATCGCCTAAAATTAAACAAGGTCTGTGGAGTTGTGTAAAAATATTATTTAGATCAGCAAAAGATGAAGGACAGGGCCGTGGTATATAAATAGATAAAATGGAAATATTATTATGAATACATACACCAATGACATTAATATCAGAATTTCTGATAGGGAAAACTAATCGAGAAAAAGGAATAGAATTTTTTACTAATATGGCAACACCACCATGTACATCAAATCTGTCATCTCGAAGACATGTAAATCCCGAAATACCAAAAATAAAACCTGGCTTTAGCCAAGTTTCTGTTAGACATACAACTGCTGGATTATATTTGTTTATAAGATATATCAAATCACATTTTTTGGGAACTACACTTCTGCAATTCCACTGTATAATCTTGGAATCCATCACTATGAGTTTTGTTAAGTATATCATTCAACATGGCAACGTGGTACGGTTTCAAGACATTATTCTGTTGCAATATTAATTTTGAAAGCAAATTTAAAAGCATTTCTAACATTCCCACACTATCAGAGTCCTCAGAATTATTCTTTTTTTTCCTGATCGTTCAACTTAAAAGCAGAACCATTCTGTGGGGAGGGAAACTGGTATTCATTTAATATTTTATTGTGAGCAACAACAACAACAGCCTTTAGTAGGTTTAGGTGGAGAACGAGGTTTGGAAAGAAAGGTCTTTTTGTACGAAGTATGGACTGGTTTTTCATTGGCAAAACTTAATCTAGCATTAGTATGATGTTGATGGCCATCATTAGTAGGGGCATGAGCAATAACATCCGCATATGATTTTTTAGAAACTGGGAACAATTGTGATGCTTCAATATAGGAAATACAGCTATGTGACATGGCATGTTTAATTTGCTTCTGTCGGTCTAATTCAGGACAAGCCTTACTAATTGCAAAATGGAAACCAGAACACATAATACATGAAGCTTCTACAGAACCTTCCTCAATGTGACAAGAATCACCTGTATGGCCTTCTTGAGCACATTTAAAGCATCTAGGTGAAGAACGGCACATCACCTTTGTATGGCCATATCTACAACATTTATAACACTGTATGGTCGGGAATGTGTATGTTTCTACAGAGAATGCATTATAGCACATAAATATCCTCTTTGGAAGAACTTGACCATCAAATGTCAATACAATTGATTGAGATGGCTTCCAAGTGGGAGAACCACCTACCATCATTTTGTAATTAAGTCTCCTAACTTTTAAAACCTTGCCGCAGCCTATAGGGGTGGAAATATTATCACAAATTTCCTCATCAGTCCAGTCAGTAGGCATACCACGAATAATTCCCATTCTTGTTACATTAAAGGTTGGAATAAATGTTTTCAGTTTGTTTACTAGAACATTTTCATTATTCAAAAAATCATTTGCCGCTGAGAAGCTAGTAAAAGCCACTGAACATTTATTCCTACCAATTCTTTTTACACTACCAGGAATTATACACTTGAATTCATTTTTCTTTAAGAAATTACCAAATGTCATGGGATGTAAAATTGTGCCGCTGTCAGGAGAAGATTCAATTTTTTGCACATGAACGACATATGGTTGTGCATCAGTAGGAAGGTACTCCTTACGACCTATGGTAGACTGACCAGATTCAGTTGTTACTGTCTGTTTGAGTATGGGTTGATGATGGGTTGATGTGTAAGGGAAGGTTTGGCACTGCAAATGAATGAGGTGCTGATGCAGGTTTAGATGTAGGCTCATGAGATTCCACAACCATTTCATTGGTGGAATTACACTGGCAATCAGAGTCAATTAAATCATTTGGACTGGACCTCTTCTTCCTACGTTTGTTGCAGTGTTTGCAAACTTTACAGGCTCGAACGCGTTTTCGTGATGCTTCCCTTCCATCATGGCCTGATAGAATGGAAGAATCAGTTTCCATGCCACTTAAATCCGAAATCGTTACATTGCAAGCCACAGGGGGACCCGGATTGGGGCCCGGATCCCCCAGCGCAATATCAGGGGGATCGCTCATCCACTCATACACCGATTATAATGTACAAAACTTACCGAATCACACCAAAATATTTACACAAAAATACTAAATTAAACTAACTACAACAAATATATACAACTATTAGACTCAACTGATCAAATTTACACAAAAATAAAAATAATTTTGAAAATTAGCTGAAAAGACTCCCGCCTTCGACGAAGTTTCCCGCGCTTTTTTTTCTTTGAACATTTTCTACTTAAACAGAATGATAAAAAAACAACAAAAAAAAAAAGAGAAATGTTGAATACGACTTTATCCGAAAATCTGAAACAGAAAACTATGAATTCCAAACAATAATTTCTTGTTTTAAATGTTATTGAATACAAAAACCTTAGACTTTAGATTTGTTGAACATTTTTTATTTTGTTAAGTAGGTACCTGGTATTTGTTGACAGGCCTTCTTCACTGTGCTCACATACCCAGTAACACTAATATGAAAACAATGTAAAAGTCAATTATTTAAAAGTTACCGTGGAGTTTCTTGCCGGTTCTTCTCCAGAGGAATAAATGACCAGTTGGAACCGAGCACCTGGCTTCTGACGTAGTGCCCATATAGATTTATGTGAAATAAAATATTTTATTTTCAAGTTTTCAAAATTTTTCAAAAAGTTTTCAAAATCACAAATAATATAGAAAATAATACTAACACTGCATTTTGAGTTTAAGTCCTTAGTTTAGGTCCCTAACAGTGTCTGTTATATTTCTATGAACACTAGTTAAGGGAAGGGTAACCTGCGAAATTTAAATTTTCTTAAGTTTTTTGCAATTTGCAGGTCAGTGTCATGTTGAATGTTGATTAAAATATGATTCGCGAACGTAACAAATATGACTTCACATAATTATAATCATTAGAATCATCAATACAATCTTCTAAGTTCATATAATCCTATTGAATGATTATTTCATGAAATATCAATTGAATTTCGCGGGATACCTAGCGCAACCCCTCAAGATTTTGTGAGAACACGTAAAAAAATCAAGTCTTTTTTTCACAATAGCCATGATTGAGGTGGGAAAAACAGACAACAAGCAAAACATAATATTAGATCCCGGGTCAAAGGTTTGGTTTGCGGTTTCGGGAGTCAAGTGTCATGCGGTCTGAGGCATTGTTTCAGACAAAGTTTCATTTACTTAGTTTAATGTTCAGTTTGAGCTATATTTGATTCTGAACCACTGTCCGACAACAATCAAATACAATGTTGTTTGTTTGCGATTTATCTTTAACTTTTGTGTAAACCTGAAAGAAGTCATTTTTTTCAGGATTAAATAAAAAGGATCGATTTTAGTAGCATTGAACATGTTATTTATTTTTCTTGTCGCCTGCCTCGTTGGTCTAGAGGTCGCAAGCACTACTGCTGACCATGTGGTACTAAGTTCTGTTTCCACGTCGGGAAAAGTGTTACTAGGTTTTTCTTTCAGGAATCTGTGCCCTGTTGATGAAAATAGGTTCGCCCCTATTACGTGGGCCTTTAGACATAACTGAAACACCTCTGCCTAACCCTTAGGGAGATTACAGGCGTGATGTTAGGTTAGCTTATCTTAAGGCGAAAGCGCCAGGGTAGCCCGCGAAATTCAAATTTTCTTACGTTTTTTGCAATTTGCTGGTCAGTATTAAATTGTACGTTGATTAATATATGAATCGCGGCCGTAAGAAATATGTGTTTACAGAATTATACCTAATCATTAAAGTCATCAACACAACTCTCTAAGACCACGTAAGTCCAAAGAATGATGATTTCATGAAACAGTTATTCTTGTTTTAGCGTGAAAGCGTAAAAAAGATACGAAGAATAATCTTTTCTCTATAATAATAGTAAGATCATAAATACAGTAGAAACTTTTCTTTTAACACTTTTGTGTTATGAAATTGCGCATTTCAATATTTATTATAGTGGACTGGTTGGCGGAAATTAATACCACCTCGACGGACGGATTATATCTAGGGTAGCAGCGGCCACTGTAAATGAAGTCGTTTGCAAAGCGTGGATGTCTTCTGCGTCTGAGAAGGTACAGCCACGAGCATAAACTTACAATTACGAAAGGTTCAAAAGCGATTTATAGACTCTTTTTAATAATAGTATATTTTGTATGGCTCGCCTTGTATACCTACAATCACGTGATCACGTGTTCTACCAAATTATTTAATGGAAGCATCATCGCCAAATATATATATAAAAAAAAACTATAATATTGTTTTAACAGCTCCTAATAGATATCGGATAATCGGACTGTTTGTATTTCGTGCGACAGAGATAACGCTCTACGAAGCCGAAATTAGCCGATTGTCTCTTTCCAAAGGTCGGTGTGCAATATTTATCGCCAGGTACTGTAAATATTAATTTGTATGGAAAATGGCGCGCTGGTTTTGTTTTTCGCGCGCCGCGCTACCCAGCAGTAGCGATGCGCGCGCAAGTGTAAATAAAAGCACTGACAACAAACCGCTAAACAGCCTATAAAAAAAATATAATAAACACAAAATAATGTTTAGACTGATCGTAGTGTTTTCGTACCTATGTCAAATTGTAGTTTAGTTAGTATGGAATTAGAAAGTACTATTGGCATAGAGAAATATACATTAGTTCGGTGAGAATCCGTAATAATAGAACGCCAGTCAGGGTCTTTACCGTTTGGTTTCGGAAGGGACCACGGACAATTTAAGGTGAATGCTCAGTGGTAGACCGCGAAATTCAAATTTTCTTACGTTTGAATATGCCGAGCGTTCACGAAGTTATTAACTTCGTGAACGCTCGGCATTTTCCGGCGAAGGGGCGCGCCACCGCCGCGCATCACACTTTACGTAATAACACCATTTGCACCATTTGCATTGTGACGAGCATAAATTGCTTAGCAACCATATTAAAGTAATCGATACGCAACCCGTGAAATATTTATCATTCAGTAGTTCAGATGGCCATCTGTGGTCTTCATCATCAGCTGCACTTTACCAAATGATGATATCCGAGAGAAAATGCTCAAGTTACTTTAAAAAATACCCAAATCGCTATAGGTTTGCCTCTAAAATTTGAGGGTTTCCCTCGATTTCCATAGGATCCTCTCATCAGATTCCAACTTGATGACAATGGAACCACCTCGAGAGTATACCCTTTCAAACGAAAACAGAATTATCAAAATCGGAATACTCTGTAAAAAGTTATGCGTAAAAAAAATTATATATAGGTATATACGCGTGGACTTGTAAACCTCCTGCCTCCTGCCTCCTGCCTGACTTTCTGTTTCATTTTCCTTTTGTTACTTTTTTTTATACATATAACTTGGTTTTTTATTTTGCTGTATAAATACAGCAAAATGAAAAATCAAGTTAGTTAGTTGGTAGTAGTGGTAGTTAGTTGGTGGTAGTTAGGTAGTTAGTTTAGTTTGTGATCTTCCTGTACGAGTCGCAATAAATACTTTTTCTTTCTTTCTTTCTTTCCTCCGTTTTTCGTCGGTTTAAAAAGGGATTGATTAAAAGTATTCATAGAAATGGTGTTACGAACATAGTCTTTTCAAAACAATTTCATAATCAGCCTATGATGTTCCCACTGCTAGGACACAGGCCTCCTCTCGGTGAGAGGGACACCATACTATTATTAAATAGGTCTTTCCTCAAAGTAGCAATCGTTATTTCACGAGGAAATCGCTTTTGAATTTGTTTTACGTGACGTGTATTTATGCTCGTGACTGTATTTATTTATATATACATATATACTTTATTGTACACCAGAAAATACATAACAAAAAAATATGATTATGAATACAAAACATACAATGGGCGGCCTTATCGCTACCGATCTCTTCCAGGCAACCTTGGAATGGACAGTGATTGCGTGGATAAAAAAAATGGGGATGTCAGTGATGCAAAATAATAATATATTATAACAGATACATAGATATATATGTATATAATGCTGTATAATAGATACATAAATAAATACATACTAAATATACATATACCTAAAAAACGAAAATAAATGATGACTATAGATTATTGCAGCTCAAGATCACAACAATAAGTAATGTTCCTTCACGAGTCTCGCGTTTTATTTAAACTGGAAATGCATTCCATAAACGAGCGGCCGGAACAGAAAAGGATTTGTCGCTTTAAATTATCCGATGATCTCAAAAACTTCGTGTGGGAGTCGCAAAGATACTGAAAACGTTTTTTAAGATAGAGAGGGGTGGAAGCGGAAAAGAGCACATTATACAACAGGGAAAGAATATGAGCATTCCGGCGAAGACAATGTAACCACTTGAGCTTCACACGAAATTCGGAAACATGGTCATATTTGCGCAAACCGAATATGAACCTTATACAGACACCCGTATGAGTGACTGCGTCGACGCCTCTACAAAGCCCAACTCTTTAAAAAACTTAAACTCCGCTCTGACAACAGTCTGAGCCATGTATCTAGGCACTGGCCTAGATCAATGTTTTAATAGGGTACGAATTGTAGTCATATCAATATGTTCTAATTATCAGTATTATTACATATTACATATAAATAAAAAAACAAAATTTACCTGGCTTTTAGACAAATGTTTCTGTTTATCAATAAGTTGTGTGTGTGTGTTTTTTTTTAAGCATTTCACATCTTAGCGTGTCGATGGCAATCTAACGGCTGAACCCAATAAACCTATGTATCACCAGTTTACGCATACTGGAGGTAGAAAACTTATCTATCTCTCGTTTTAACGTCCCAATGAACTAGGAATCTTACCGGCCCACGTTATCTCTCGATGGGAGGGAAAAAGCTAAAAAATGCGTCCCTATGTCAAGTTAAAAGATATTTGTAGGACAGGACAGTTACTATAGATGACAAATAGGTCTATTGGCCGAATTGCAGGGATTAACGTTATCTACCTAAGCAATATTTACTTAAAAAAAAAAACAAATTATAAATAATCATTTAAAACACGATTTAACTGAAAGTACGCTAAGCAACAGTGATTTTGAAATCGTAATAGAGTTACCCGATTGGAAAAATGATTGTAAGATGAAATTCTTCTAAATATTCTAATCAAAAGGAGTTTTAAATGCCGAATTGACCATAATAAGCAAATTAAGATGTTATGAACTTACTATATCGATTTCGTTCAAATAAATCAGCAGTTAGTTATTTACTCACCAGAATTACCTAAACCATATTATTTAAAAGTAACCTCAACCAGGTTTGGTGTTTCTTATGTCAAACTGTCAATTACGTTTCATTCCTCCTCTCCAGAGTTAACAATTTGTTCAGTAAAATGCTGTAAAATCTTGTGTAATGTACTTACGGGTTTTTAATTTAATATAAATTATAACTTAATCCAGTCATTTAAGTATTTAAAGATAAAGAAAATTAAAAAAAATCTGTAACGGAACGCACGGGAGGAGAAAAGTATAGAACCTTTATAGAATAAAACCATATCTATTGTTAACGCTAGACATATATCCTTTATTGATTATTGTGAAGCGATATTCAAGGACAGATATATTATGATGATTGTACTATCATCAGTAGCGACCTGTTTTTAACTGAAAATAGGTTATAGGGTTCGGCCGTTAATGGACTGAGCCCAGTTGACATTACATAATTATTTAATTTTGTCATTTCATTCATAAATACCAATAAAAAAAATACTAATAAATATTGTCATATATGTATTATAAAAAAAATACCCATTTTCATTTTAAATTAATTTATAATTATATTAATGGGGATATTAGTTGTACAGACGCCAGCACATCTAGCTACCCGAAACTGTCAAATTTTCCCAATCAACTTTGAAGCTTTAGCGATAAATTTGAAAATCTATGAAATAAATTTGACAGATTGTAGTAGCTTGATGTGCTGTGCTGTGGCGTCTGTACTTTAAATTTAATATGTCTACACCGACAATGATGGTAGTATATGCGAAGCTGTATTATTATTACGATTGTAATGTACCATATCCTCAGAAATAAATTTAAATACATATTATTATTATTATAAATTATGGGATCTGCATAAGTCCGAAATTAGTCGGGAAATCCCGAAACAAACCCGTGATAAGCAAAATCGGACACAATAATGAGCTTCGTGATTTAATAGCTTTACTCAACATTAACTTAAAGTTTATTGTTGTAAATAATGGCGTACCTAAGTAATTAGATCAAACAATTTATAACCTTTAAAAACATGTAATTCAGCAAAATAATTTCGTGAACCTAATTTAGTAAACACTTCTCTGTAATGTTTTAGGCTGTAATATATTAGATGGAAGTCCTTGCTTTATTAAATTTGTCTCTAGCTACTTAAAAATAATTAGAACAATTAGGGAGAACTGTTTAATTTTCATTAGAATTATTTAGTTTCTTAATTCCGAAATGTGGCAAATTGTCAAGCGCGTGTAAACTGCTGCGATTGCTTAATTATCCTATAATGTTCCCACTGCTGGGACACAGAGTAGGATATCTTCATCTATACGCACCGCACACAGTTTGTACGTGAGCGCGCTCGTACATATGCGTCGTCGTACGCACATACTGACAAAATTGATCGCTGCTAAAGGTGCGCCCAGTCTCGGCTACGCCGTACGTAATACCGCCCGCGATAAAATGAAAAAATCGAATAGGGTTGACGAAAGATTTTGAAATCCTCTTCCGTAATGTACGTACACATTTATTATTTACGAAAAAACCTTTATTTCGGTAATAAACTAAAATTTAACGAAGTTTAAAGCCATTTTTCTAATATTTTTTCAATAGTGCGCAGCTCGCAGTGTCATGGCGTCGGGTCTGACGTCACGCCTAGGTAAACATCAAATGTGTCTACGCGCAGTCAGAAGACAGTTAACAAACATTGCATATTTCATGTGATAAAAATGAATTCCAAATTTTATAAGTGGTGTGCAATGCCTTAGTGTAAAAACACATCAATAACCACACCCAACAAGGTGTTTATATAGTCCCAAACAAGAAAATATTGAGATCAATGGTCAATCAATATTGAGATCAATGGTGGAAAATATTGAGATCAATGAGAGCTCGCACGGCGAAATCCGAACGACGTAGTCACTAATTCGCCACTTTATTTCTGTGAAGACCATTTTGATGTATGTTATTATATATATTGATAGGTTTTTTTGACGTGAAATAGTTGAATTATTGAGGCTATGAAATAATAAATTTACTGGTTTATATTTGTTTTGGTTATCATTCTTTTAATTAATTTTAATTGTTTACTTTTCTTTTTTCAGTTGCCAAATGATATGGAAAATTATATGGATTATCACAAGTACGTATGAAACCTGGATGTATGCCCAAAAATGTATTTGCCAACCAGATAAGGATACACAAACATCTGACACAACAGAGAGAACCTATAATGCTAAGAAACGAAGGGTGATGGTTCTTGAAGAGCGTGAAAATCAATTCAAAGATTCCTATTTGTGTTCATAATTATAACTTTGCACTTAAATAACAAAACATTTGTTTTACAGTTCAGCAGATTGTTGAAGAACTTCCCCAATTAACACCAAGAGTGTTGGATAAATCAGTTCAAGTACACATATGTAAAACATTCAGAAGTAAAGCTAACCAAACAAAAGTCAGTTCGATAAATCAGATTACATCACCATTGAAGCCGTTACTACATTCTGTCTCTTTCTCACCATTTAAAATGGTGTTAATAGTAACCCATCAAGGCCGAATATAAATGTTTTAAGTAAAATAGTCAAACAAATAGAAGAATCGGATAGTGATACTTCATATACTCCCTCCGTAACTCACACAGAATCATCAATATCCGTAAAATCTCTTCAAATGGAGTTTACATCTGACTGTAGCGAGATGCTAGAGGATGACAAAAGGAGAGAAGATTTAAACACTTTAGAGTGCACCTTGAAGAAAATTCAAAAATGACCCTGTTTTTATATTGGCATTCCTTTAAGCTGTTTTTATTCAGTTAACTTGATTCTTGAATCAACAAAAAAAAAAAACAGAACAGACAAATATACCGACGGTACGACCGACGGTATATTTTACTATGTATTTTACTAAGCCTATTTCCATTGTGTGTGTGGAGTGTCGAAGTTTCTGTCGAGTGGAGTGGATAAATTACTGCGTAATAAATGCGTAATCGGTAGTAGTCACAACAAAACACAGTGAAGATTACATAAGCGTGACGTCATGCGCTGTGATTGGTGTTTCAGTCAAAATGGCCGATTTCCGTATTTTAATCTTTTATTTTAGTGAAAATCCGATTAATCTTAAATTTTTAAATAAAACTAAATCAGTGTTTTAATATGTATTTTCCCCTAAAATCATTAAATCTTTGATCATTTGATACTGTCGTCACGCCTATTGCCTAAGGTGGGAATCGAACCCACGGTTTGAGATGCGTCTTAACGCTAGAAAATTTTAATAACCACTTTAATTAATGCCTGTTATTTGAGGTTATTGTAAAAATATGTTCAAATTCCGAATTTAAAGATTATAATTTTCATAGTAAATGAAAAAGTAAAAAATACTTTGTAGTGTAAAAAATAAATTTCATAATAATTCTATTTTATTTGAATACATACCTACATGATTCAGTAAAACCACGTTTTAATTAATCATATTTCGATCGTAATTTTTCAAATAACTAAACAGATAACATGACGTAGGTAATGAAAAAAATGTAGGTATGTAGTCACCTCCTGGTCTATGTAATAAAAATGATTACAAAAAATTTTGTATTAAAGATCCCCGATGTTTACCCTGCAAGGGAAAACTGTTTTGTATAGAGATTGGCTATGCATTTTTGACGATTGAATAAACTAGGTTTAGGTGACAGCCCTACATGTTTAGGCTATTATCGCTCGCTCGGGGCTCGAGTTGGCTTTCTTATTTGTTTTTTTGAAGTGAAAACTTCTTTAGCGGCGCTGTGTATGTACTTTTTTGGAATGGGTAAAAACTTCTAAATTCGCGTCAGGTCACGTGACCCTGATCGAAAATTCGTAAGACGTAAAACGTCAGACGTCTCGCCCACAGCCTCGATTCTAACTAGGCATGGGTAATATCGCTTTTACACTATATCAAATCGTATCTATGTATCGGTTTAGAATATCGGATATCGTATCTATATATTTCAATATCTATATATTGGCTGAATCAGTGTGGAACTCGGAATCGAAATTGGTACTGTGATATTTAGGTTTCGGTTTTGTTCGATTCATTACATCATTGTATTTTATTTGTAACTGTATATTCGAAATCAGTGAATGTATTGTTGATAATATGGCACTCTGAAATGAAACTAGTACAGCCGTTTCGGTTTTCTAGATTTATATTTTTATCAATTATTTAAATAGGTCAAGTATCTATTCATCAGTCATGAGTGAAGCTAATAACTGAAGACTGACGAAAACAGCAAAGTGCAATCAAGGTCAAGGGTCACGTAAAGTGATTTTAAAACAATTTTTGATGTGAAACATCTGGTTACGCCAACACTGTGTTGGCGTGTAATAAATAAATATAATGCTTGACGTTGGACATTTGAACTGACTAGGTACGCCGGGTTGGCTTTGCCGTGTTGAAAATGTCCAGCAATCGCTTCTTGGACTTGCTCCTGCCGCGGCTAAGGACACTCAACCAGTATGAAGTTCCACTGGTCGCTGCGCGTCTCGTGACTATGTTCATATGATGAAAAAGGAGGGAGAAAAATAAGACCAAGATGGCGACTGAGTGAATATTCGCCGAGCGTGCGGTCCGTTGACAATTCTTCGGAAAAGATCTATCTCTGATCTACTGTGTGCCGCGTCATCGCATTTCCAGCTAAGTTAGTGCTGAGATTGTCCATATTTTCGCCATAAATAAAACCCGCGGGTCCATTGGCCCATCGCATTGGATTAACATTTTGAACTATGAACTTCGGTGTGTGAAGTGAACTTTGAGTGCAGTTGAAGCAGTCCCTCTGGAGCTGATCGCAGACGTGGACAGCAAGGTAAGCCTTCCTGAGTGCCTATAGGTTTCTAACTGTTCAACGTCAGGCTGTCGCAATTTCTAGAATATATTTCGAATCAGCGCCCCTCCATTTTGAGGCAACCGCAACGTATAGGTTTTGACCAGTAATTTCGAATATTAAAAATCGAACGTCGAACTATACGATCCATTTGGTCCTTCAGCCGGATAGATTTGTCCTATAACCTAGAAAAATCTAGAAATTATTTACGTAAAATTGCATATCGTTTAGGAAACTCGTCCTTATTGCATTATACGTAAGGTCTAATATCATCCGCATTCTTTATCGAAGTTCCGCTACATTGCATATTTTTAGTGGTGTAGGTACTTACACATTAATATTACTAAGTCATATCAAGTCTTAAATTCTAGAACTATTACAGTGATTTGTGTCGTGAAATAGGGTATTTTCCGAGAACTGCGCGTTACAAGCCAACATTTGGTATAATAGCGGGTAGATTCGTACCAAGATTGACCTTGAGTCCGGGAACCGCAATCATGATTGAACGGTCATTGTACTTTGTTATGATTGATTTAGTTTTATTTAACTGAAGTCTTATAGGTAAATGTTATCCTATTAAATCGCCTCGTATTGTACGAGTATTTAATCGCAATACAGTCCACTCCGCATTTGATTAAATTATTGCAATTTAGTTACATTATTCTCAATAAATTTATTTTAAATTTATTTTTAGATTACAACAATTTTACTGTTTATCTATACCGCACTTATTTAACGTTACAGTTGTGAGATCACGGATAAGTTATTTCTGTATTACACGTATGTACGTAAAGTAAGTTTCGCATGGTTGGATATTATTTCCATACCTACTAAAACCAAAGTTGTTTTTTGAACTTCGGTTGTTAATTCCCATCGCACCTATAAGTTATTTAGGTTCAGACGGGTTTGGTACATACTCTTGTGTTCATTCCGTTTTGAGTTACATAGGTAGATTAGATAAATATTTATCGAGATACCTATATTTCTCGCATCGCATTTATTTTCTGTTTACCTTATACTTGATCTTTTGTTGTAAGTGGTTGCCTGTCGGAAGGTTTCGTACGGGACATTTATTATAGGTACTTAATATCTACCTACTTACCGAAAAGGATTATAGTATTTGTAAAAAGTTGTTATTGTAGCCCTCACTAAGTTATTGTGATAGGTCATTCGCACGGTCGGAGTAGTGATTCCGTACCTATTTGTTTAATTGTGTTATTTGTTGAACTTTTGCTTACGCGTACCATTAGGGTTCCGCGTGCTAAGGCGAAAGTTGGTTCCGTACACAATTATTTAAATAACTGATTTATTATTTTTTAATTCAGTTATTTTACCGCACCTTGTTGCTATTTTTAGTACTAGGGTTCCGCAGGTCAGGAAAAGAGGTTCCTACCTATTTCATTGTTTTTACCTGATCAAGCATTTTGTTTCTTTTGTTTGAGTCATAGTTTTGTACTAGGTTGTTAAGGTTCCGTGTTTTGAGAGTTAAGTGGGTTCCGAATTGATATTTTTGTGTAAATTTATTATTGAGTTCTATGCCATTGTAAGCTAAAATGGAAGATTTACAACTTAAATTAAAAATGTATGAGGGCAAACGCGCCGCATACTTTGCTCGTGCACAAAGGTTATTTGATTCTATAATAGACCTTAGGACCGAAAAATCGCGGGACACTTTTATTGCGCAAGCTAAATCAATTGATCTAATTCGTACTGAAATTATAACTGTTATTGATAATATAAACATTATTTCATTGAAACTTGATCCAACTTATGAGGTTAATTATAGCACATTGTCTTCATTTGACGATCTGGCGTGCGAAATCAAAAATGTTTTGAGTTCCCTAACCACAACAAAAGAGTCTCATAACTCGAATGAGGCAGGATCTTCGCATATCAAAATACCTCAAATCGAACTACCTACCTTTGATGGTCACATTCAGGACTTTCCGTTCTTCTATGAGACATTTAAACGGGTGATTCATACAAACCCCGATCTCTCGGATTCTGATCGCATTCATTATTTGTTGGGTCATCTCAAAGGCAAAGCCAAAGGCGTGGCAGCCGGTATTGTTCCTGCTGCAGAAAATTATCGTGTTATCTGGGACGCGCTTATCGCTAAATATCGACAAGCGCGCATTAGCCGTTAATTATTTAAATCAGCTGTTTTCTTTAAAGGCAGCTGGTTCGTCGCCCGCTAATGTAGAAAAGGTTTTTGATAGGTACACCGCTATTGTGGCTGGACTCAAACAATTAAAAATCGACAACATGTCTGATTTTATTTTTATGTACGTGGGTCTTAAGTTAGTAGACTCCGACATCGCAAAACATTATGAAATGTCGCTTCGCACGTTAAAGGATCCTCATAGCGTGGACTACAATTATTTCGTGAAGTTCGTACGAGAACAGGTAAAAATTCTTTATCGCACCGCGCCGCAGAAGCCTGAGCGTCCGACTGCTGGCGCCAGCGGTAGATCCCCCCCCGCACCCTCTAGTAAGGTATCGCAGGTGTATGTAGCTACGTCACCTAAATGTTCGCTTTGTCAGTCGGTGCATACAAACTTATATAAGTGTAGTGCCTTTTTAAAATTAAATGCGAATGACAAATTTAAATATATAAAGGATAATCGCTTTTGCGGTAATTGCCTTAGTAGTCAACACACCGTATCTAAATGTCAATCAGCACACTCGTGCAAGAAATGCAACGGTAAACATCATTCCCTGTTACATTTTGATCAATCGCCGCCTCCACAACCGACACCCGCGCCAGCAGTCGGCGCTGCGCCGTCTGCCAGCGCCGTAGCTGTAGTCCAGACCCCGGATCAGGATCGCGTTTCTTTGTGTACTCATTCGGCTTCGGCTCATAATAGTACTCGCACTACGGAGGTTTTAGCTACTGCGAAAGTGTTAGTGGTAGGTAGAAAAGGGAAGGATTTTGTTGTTCGTTGTCTATTGGACCCGGGTTCTCAGAAGAACTATATTACCACCCGATGTTGTCGTATGCTTGGACTACCAATACGGGACGATTCTATAGTCACGGTTAAAGGTATCGGTGGTACGTCTCAATCGGTCCGCGGTTCAGTCGACTTCACATTTAGCTCGCGCCTTCGCGCTCAACCCAAGTACTCGATCGAGGCACTCCGCACTGGTTCTCGACGAGATAACAGGACAGCTTCCATTGTGTCCGATAGATGTCGCTGATCTCAATCATATCGATTCGCATCTATTCGCTGATGATACTTGGGGAATGCCGGGGAATATTGACATTCTACTTGGAGTAAAGTTGTTTGCTAAGTTATTGCAACCAAGTAAAGTTACTTCGACAGCTGGATATCCAGACGCATTAGAGACTGTGTTAGGATACATTTTTATGGGAGATGCGCCTATTCTAGACTCTCCTACCGCTACGATGTCGTTTTGTGCGACGTCTCCTTTGGAAAACTGCGACTTGCGTAGATTCTGGGAGATCGAGGAAGTTCAAGCTTCTTCAATCACAAGTGTGGACGATAAACACTGCGAGCAGTTTTATTGTTCTACCACTACTCGCACCCCATCTGGCAAGTATGTCGCTGCTTTGCCATTAAAGACGGACGCTTCTGTGCTAGGAAATTCTTTCGAAATCGCTCGTCGTAGGTTTCTTAGCCTCGAACGTAAATTTAAATCACATCCTAACGTCAAATTTCTATATGATGACGTCATTAAAGATTATCTAAAAAATAACTATATTTCTTTAGTGGAAGGAGTTTTGCCAGGTGAAGTCTCGTTCTATATCCCACACCATGCTGTCATTCGCGAGGATAAGACAACCACTAAGTTACGCGTGGTTCTTGACGCAAGCGCGAAGTCAGACAATGGTACCTCGTTAAATGACATCCTTTACGCTGGTCCCGTTCTTCAAACGGACCTGCTAAATATCTTATTGAACCTGAGACTCTTCGCGGTAGCAATAACTTCTGACGTTAAAGCTATGTATCTTAAAATAGGGATTCGTCCTGAAGATCGTCCGCTTCAGCGAATACTCTACCGCTTTCACGAAGATGAAAATTTAAAAATCTTTCAATTTTCAGTTCTACCTTTCGGCCTGAAGTGTTCTCCTTTTGTCGCGATTCGCACCATTCAACAATTGTGTAAGGACGAAGGGCACCAATTTCCTCTGGCCAGTGAGGTACTGAGCCGAGACATTTATATGGATGATATAGCAAGCTCTACCTTCAATGTAGAGCAAGCAATAGAGTCAGCTCACCAATTGATTAAAATATTTTCACTTGGTGATTTTGAGTTGACCAAATGGTCAAGTAATAGCGCTGAAGTCCTTCAGGCTATTCCCGAGTCATTGCGACTCTCGCACAGTGTCGATCTAAGTAAGGATCCGACCCTGAAAATTCTTGGGCTACGCTGGTTTCCCGACCATGACTATTTCGCATTCCAGGTCAACCCTGATGTTCGTCCGTGTACAAAAAGGAATATCTTGTCGTCTATCGCTCGTCTCTTTGATGTATTGGGATTAGTCGCGCCCATGATTTTGTACGCTAAGTTACTGATCAAGGATTTGTGGCTTGGCAAAATAGGATGGGATGAGGTCCCACCGAATCGCATTGTTCGCCTTTGGGAACAATTTCAAGCTGAGTTACCTGAAGTTTCTCAGCTTAAATTCGCACGTCATATTGGCGTTATTGAAACTTGTAAGCTTTCCATAGTTGGCTTTGCGGATGCCAGTGAGAAGGCCTACGGTGGTGCTGTCTATGCCCACGTAGTCAAGCCAGACGGTGACATCGTCGTCTCACTGGTATGTGCAAAGTCCAAAGTCGCACCTCTTAAGGTTATTTCGCTAGCTCGTTTGGAGCTATGCGCCGCACTCCTTTTATCAACTCTGATCAAACGAGTTTTCGTTCTCTACTCCGCCCGATACGCCATTGAGGCTGTCGTGGCATTCTCTGATTCAACTGTAACTTTGAGTTGGATTCATTCTTCTCCACATCGCTGGCACACTTATGTGGCCAATCGCATCGCTAAAATCCAAGAAAACTTATCGTAGGAGCACTTCTTCCATGTCAAGGGATCTGAGAACCCAAGTGACTGTCTTTCTCGTGGCTTAACACCGGCCCAGCTAGTTCATCATCCACTGTGGATGAGTGGACCGCCATGGCTTAAAACATCCCGACACGAATGGCCCGTGAAGCCATTTGTATCCGGTGAGGTGCAAGAGCTGCCAGAGATGAAGCCTGTGGCTCTACCCTCAGTTACGAAAGCAGACTCTTCTGATACAGATACCAGTTCTCTAACAGAAGACATTCTGTACCATCGTTCTAGTAGGTTTTCCTCTTGGATGAAATATCTAAAAACCATTTGTTTTGTCTATAAATTTCTCAAACGTCTCCCGAAGGGACCCGTTACCGCATCGGACTTGGAGTTCGCTGAATTAGTAGTGTGGCGCTCTGTTCAGCGGATCCATTTCGAATCCGATCTCGATCGCATAAACCGCAAACAATTATGTTCAAAGCCATTACAGAAACTTAGTCCGTTTCTGCATAATGGACTTATTCGCGTTGGTGGACGCTTAGCCAACTCTGAGTTAGACTTTGATTCGCGTCACCAAATTTTACTTCCTCGACAGGACCACGTAGTGGAACTTTTAGTTTCCCACTATCATGTCAAGAACTTTCATACAGGTCCGAACTTGCTTCTGTCTCTTTTGAGACAAAGGTATTGGATTCTGTCCGCACGACGTCTTGTTCGTCATATAACTTTTAACTGCAATATTTGCTTTCGCGCTAAGCCACGACCGGTTTTTCCAATCATGGCTGACCTGCCGCAGTCACGTGTTGAAATCGCTCCTAAAGCATTTTCACACACTGGGTGTGATTATGTTGGTCCGCTCCTGATAACATCTGTGCGCGGCAGAGGCCAAAGGAGTCGTAAGGCTTACATATGTCTTTTTACGTGCTTGACAACGCGCGCTTTGCATCTAGAAGTTGCCTCAGATCTCAGCACCGCGAGCTTCTTGTCAGCACTAAAACGTTTTATTTCTCGCCGTGGTCCCATCGAGTGTCTGTATACGGACAACGGCACTAATTTCATTGGTGCCCGTTCTTATCTTCGCGATCTCTACCAATTCTTGTCGCAAGAATATCGCCCCTATTGGGAATTGGAACTGGCAGAGCATAAAATAACTCTTAAAACCATCCCATGTAGAGCTCCCCATTTTGGTGGATGCTGGGAAAGCGAGGTAAAGAGTGTCAAAACGCATCTTCTGAAAGTCGTCGGTCAACAAATACTCACTTTTGATGAGCTTAACACTATGTTAGCTCAAGTCGAAGCTTTGTTAAACTCTCGACCACTCTATGCACTTAGCTCAGATCCGTCAGAACCTGCAGCTCTAACACCTGCACATTTCCTTAATACGAAACCGCTTGTGTTTTTACCCGCTCGCGAAGTTACTGAAACGCGTTTACACCTTATTTCACGATACGAGTTAACTGATCAACTCGTTCAATCTTTTTGGAAGCGGTGGCGCAATGAATATCTGCACACCCTCCAAACAAGGCAAAAATGGAACACTCCCTCTAACCCCGTCCGGGTTGGTATGGTCGTTGTTTCAATGCAAGATAATGTCATGCCCTTGCACTGGCCGTTAGGTTTAATTACTGAAATCTTTCCGGACAAAAAAGGGATCTGCAGAGTCGCATCAGTGAAGGTACATGGTGGAATGCTTCAGAGCAGGCCGATTGTTAAGTTGTGCCCTCTCCCTACTCAGTAAGCATTAATTAGCTTATCGTATTTTAGGTTAGGGTTAGGTCAATTTAATAATATAACTAAATTTTCTTTCTTTTTATAATTCAATTTAATTTTTTGTTAGGTTTCTACCCTAGAGGTAGAGTTTTCGCGACGATATGCAATTATTACTATAATGACGCTTTCTTGTGTGTTTCGAAAGTAGGATCTTTCAAACCGGGGAAGATGGTTACGCCAACACTGTGTTGGCGTGTAATAAATAAATATAATGCTTGACGTTGGACATTTGAACTGACTAGGTACGCCGGGTTGGCTTTGCCGTGTTGAAAATGTCCAGCAATCGCTTCTTGGACTTGCTCCTGCCGCGGCTAAGGACACTCAACCAGTATGAAGTTCCACTGGTCGCTGCGCGTCTCGTGACTATGTTCATATGATGAAAAAGGAGGGAGAAAAATAAGACCAAGATGGCGACTGAGTGAATATTCGCCGAGCGTGCGGTCCGTTGACAATTCTTCGGAAAAGATCTATCTCTGATCTACTGTGTGCCGCGTCATCGCATTTCCAGCTAAGTTAGTGCTGAGATTGTCCATATTTTCGCCATAAATAAAACCCGCGGGTCCATTGGCCCATCGCATTGGATTAACATTTTGAACTATGAACTTCGGTGTGTGAAGTGAACTTTGAGTGCAGTTGAAGCAGTCCCTCTGGAGCTGATCGCAGACGTGGACAGCAAGGTAAGCCTTCCTGAGTGCCTATAGGTTTCTAACTGTTCAACGTCAGGCTGTCGCAATTTCTAGAATATATTTCGAATCAGCGCCCCTCCATTTTGAGGCAACCGCAACGTATAGGTTTTGACCAGTAATTTCGAATATTAAAAATCGAACGTCGAACTATACGATCCAACATCTATAGCCGCACGTAAAACAAATTTCTGGCGTGGCGACGCATGCCGTGGCGACGCGTCACCACGCTTTATGATGGTGTTAGTATATATACAGTCACAGTCTTGTGTACTGTGTGGCGACGCGTCGCCATGCGCAATGTTTCACATCTGCCAGGCGTCCCGTGACGGCTCACTTTTTTTGTTGAGAATGCCATAGGTACGATTTAAAACCCTTTGACGTTTATTGATGGTTACCTGTTTACAAGTGTTTACAAAATAATGTATTCGGTATTAAGGAATAAATTCTCTAAATGATTGTGAAAACCACATCAAAATCCTTTGCGTAGTTTAGAAGAACAACGCGGACACACTGGAAGACACGAAATGTGATTGTAATTTATAATAGGCATATGTATAGATATAGAAGATACGACAGAATGAATTAAGTCAGCCTTGAGGACAACGAATCACAGGACCTCTAAAAATGTTTTTCTGTATAATTAGAAAGTTTTACCTTAAAAAGGTTAACGTTTTTCGTATAATTACTTGCATTCCGACCTCACGTGCCAACGTGAAACGACACAATATTAATACCTCGTCTCAGGATCCTACGCATATTTCGCTGAACAGCGGAATTTTAATGAAAACAGTTATTTTAATATACCTAAAAAGTTGTCTACTATGTTAGACAAACTACATTTCTGTTGAGCACTTATTGATATATGACGGAGAAGGTAAGTACCTATCTCTCGTTATCATCAGCCATATTTTAATTACCTTAGGCGTACTATGGGTAGTGTTGGTTATTGCGCAATAGAAAAACCGTTTGCAGTTCAAATCAGATTATAAAGACTACATATATATACTTATAAGATAGATAAGTTAGTCTCCCTAGCGAATCACACACTGTCTGACACTGTAGATACACGACACGACGATACGGAACGCGAGACAGTTTCTGAGCACATGTTATCCGTACGATGTCCAATGGTCAAGAGGGAACTGCTCCACACCGCTGCTCGGTCTTGTCGACTCGAACGAACGTCAGGCAAGACTCCATCGTGTGCCACCTGGTGGCGCTGGCGTCCCGATCAGTCAAACGGCAGACCAATGCATTTCCGACATATAAAAAAATATAAATGACTAAAACTATAACCTGACGAACGGGCTATTCCACAAATTCAAGGTCACTCAACGCGGCATGGAGTGAGCTATGCTCGGAATCTCTTAGAAAGATAATATCAGGAATGAAATTATCCGGAAAAGAACCAGAGTTACCAACATAGCTTGCAGAGTAAGCAAACTGAAGTGTCAATGGCCGCCAACCTAAAGAAGGTAGCTGGGACAGACTGGCTGCGGAAGACGGAGGACAGGGTGTTGTGGCGCAGCCTGGGAGAGGTCTATGTCCACCAGAGGACTGCGCTAGGCTGAGTTGATTGATACCTATAACCTAACGCCTGTATCTCCCCGAAGGGATATCCAGAGGTGTGTACAGTACCCGGCGATAAATATTGCACATCGACCTTTACCTTTTTTTGTATTTTATACAAAGAATAAAAATAATTATCAAAAAAAGCAAATCATAATTGCTTTAACAGCTCCTAATAGATACCGGACTGTTTGTATTTCGTGCGACAGAGATAACGCTCTACGAAGCCGAAATTAGCCGATTGTCTCTTTCCAAAGGTCGATGTGCAATATTTATCGCCGGGTACTGTACCTAATGTCTAGTTAAGCACATTTCGCCATTTGTGTTTTAAATCCGATGTCCTTAATAGGGGCCCAGATTAGCAGTCAGTGTTATTAACGATAGCTATCTGTTTCTTTTAACTTAACCTCACAAACAACATCTTACTACCTATAACGATCAACTATACCTAATGGTCGCAGTGTGAGGTGGTTTCAAACTTTATTCTTTGATTTACTTATTTGCCTTTTAATGGAAACTATTCCTGTCTAAGAGCAGTGGTAGCTTAGTGGTACCTAACGTTCGAACCCAGACAAGCACTTTTCTATGTGTTTAATTTAATTTAATTTAATTTCATCACCACTGATCTCAAAACGGTGAAGGAAAACGCCGCGAGGAAACCGGCATTTCCTAGAACCAAAAAATTCCAAGATAATTGACATCTACCAACCCGCACTGGGCCCGCGTGGTGGGTTATGGCCAATTCTCTCCCAGTCAAAGTCAAATAATTTATTTCAAATAGGCACATTAAAGGCACTTTTGAACGTCAAAAATTACAATAAAATAGAATTGATTCTAGTCGCCCTTTCAAAATGTAGTACGTATGGAGAAGAATGGGCAAGAAACTCCACTGTTACCTACTCTTTTAAAGTGTTTTACAGGGTTTTGTATACATTCATTAATTCATTATATAATTATATGTGAAGTCGATGCACCTAGAATAAAAAATGAAGCAATGGCAGGTAAATTAATTATATGATAGATACATGCATGGTGCTCACATATTTACAAATATTGTAAAAGTAGATGATTTCCCCAGAATTTCAACAAGTGTGTGAGTTACTGTAGTCATAGATTGTAAAAATCAATGTCATAAAAATTAAAAAAATATAAATTAAATTGGCAACCAGTTTGATTTTGCCTCACAGAGCGCAGGCCTTTGTCCCAGCAGTGGGAACATTATAGGCTAGTTAAGATTACTGTCTGACTAGTCTGACAACCAGTCCTTACCAAGGGGTTTCGTGATACATTTCTTTATGTTTGAAGAAATAAACGAGAAGTTGTAATAAAAAAAATACTTTCGCATAAAACATCTGACGTCCGGGGCGAAGGCTGCAATTGATTTCAGTAATTTTATTGTTATTTCTTTGGCCATTATACAGCCCTTTGTACGATGTAGAACGAGAAACCCATAAAATGCGAAGCTTTAAAGAAAGGGAAGGAAAGAGAACATTGCTACCTTAAATTATAACTGATGCGGAAGGTTTTGCACGTGAGAAATTATCATACCGAAGCTTTCTGTAGACAGATGTCGCCTACGTTTAAAAAAACTCTCAAACTCAAAACATTTATCTATATACTCGTAAATAAAATAAAGAAGGGTTCGTTACACCATTTATAACTCAAGAACGACTGGACCGATTTTTATGATATTTGTATTGTTGGATTTGTCTCCGCCCAGAATAGCAGAATTCTTTAAAACATGGGAAAAATTAATGAAACAAAAAAATATGAAGATACTTTATTCATTTTCTCACATTTATTGATTCTGAAGCGGTACAAAATTCACCGGGCAAGCTAGTTTGAAATAAACCAATGACAGGCACTTTTGAATTTTCAAGGGGTCGGTCAGTCAGAAAGATGAAGCTAGTTGCCCATTCCAAAGCGTAGTACGTACCTATGGAGAAAACCGAACAAGAAACTCCACGAACACTGTTTTAAATCATAAAGTTGTTACAAAATATTGGTTACATCATTCTTGTTGAAATTATAACCGTTGAGAACGATGTAGAAAGACGTGCACGTTAAAAGCATCCATTATTAAAAAGGTAAAAATAAAAACGATGTATTCCCGTTGTCCCCGTAATCCGTGTCCCCGTTACGGGGACAACGGGACAATTCAGAAATTAAAATACTTAAGCCATGGGCAGCTAAGAGATGGCCAGTCCCTACTGACGGCATCCTAAACGTCCTCCTGTATCGTGGATGTACCAACAAGTAGGTATTAATTTTGCATGAACAAGCACCCAGATCAAGAACCACTTATACTTATACGATGGGGGAATCGAACCTGTCAGATGCCTAGGCATGTTGCACCTACCTGGCCAGTCGAAACTAATACCTACCGCCATTTTGTTTTTACTGTTCCGTGCCGAAAGGGTGCCTACGGAACCATATTACTAAGCTTTCCCTGTCCTTCCGTCGAAATTTTCACAACGTACGTATTTCTATTGCCGCTATATCAAAAATTAAATAAAGTTAAAGGGGGTCCCCATCACAGATATCTATGGTCCCCATACAAGAAACGTTTTTTTTATTCGAGCGTCATAAGATATTTGTAGCAGTATAGCGTTGCCGCTAATCCATTGCTTCATATGTTCGAAAAGTTGTCTACTCAACAACGTAAATAACGCAATGAATGTTGTTGAACTGTCAAAATGAAAGCGTTTGCTACTGAGTGTGTTACGAAATTATCCCTCCTGTTCGCAGTAATTTTTTAACGCTCGCGCGCTTTTTCGAACACTCTGTTGAAGGGAAAGAATCGCGATAGTCGATTTTATTCCGCCGCAATTTTATTACTTACGTCCTTTTTTTATAATAAACCTATGAGGTTGTCGTCTGGTTAACCGGACTTGCCTATGGAAGCCTTAATAAATTAAGGCCTCGAGCCATGCAGGGTTTTAAAACTAAGCGACTACACGCTAACGGCACCGCCTATGGGGTACGGACCTCGGCTTAGGGCGTCACGCTGGATCGGAGTTATATAAAGACGAATTTAAAACTACCGGCTCAGCGGTGCGAGCTGGCTCGAACAAGGGTTGGGGCGGACATGGAATGGGGCTTCGCGACGTGCCTCAACGGCGAGGACGGAAGGACAGCTGCCGGGACTTGTACTTTCTGAGAGTACTGGGTGGCCTTACTATCTCTCCTGTGAAAGGGTCGTGGCGCCGTCGGGGATGGATTTATTATGTCCGTGGGAACGTGGGCTTAAAAATACCTGCGGTAATCCCACGTAACACGCCGGTGTTACGATCTGTTCAACATCTTACGCTCTTCAAGTTATAAAGTTTCCAAAACTTTATTCCAAAGAATCAGCAGCCTAATTGCGTAAAACACTCGTTATGATAATCGCATTTATTTTAATAATATAGTAGAATATACATAGTAGATATTTTACATAGGTACAGTTACGAGCATAAATACATATGGACTGCTCGGCAATTATATCTGACTTTATGATGCACAATTTATGTGACATCGAAGGAACACCAAAACTATCTCACGAGCAAGCGGCACCAAAATATAGGATGCTGCATCGGCTTCAAAAATATGTGTCACCTCTAAGGATGCTGAAATCTGGGGGCCTAAAAATGCCACTTTGACAGAATCGTAAAAGGATAACGTTATGAATCAAAATGTGGCGAAAACAGTCCGTATTTTTCTTTTTTTCGCTGCACTACGTAGATATAATCAAAAAGATAGGGATTGGATTTGGATTGGACTGATTAGTATTTTAGCACAGACAAAAAAATAACTGAAAAATCCTTCATCAATGGGATTTGATTCAATTTTAACTTAACAGTTAGCTGTCTATTACGATTCATTACTGTTATCCTTTTATGATTCGCCAAAGTGGCCTTTTTAGGCCCCCAGAGTCGATGTTAACTATTCTGCCAATATCAATTACACATCTTAATGTACCCTCCTAAAGTAACTTAACTAGAGTTTGTATAACCATAGACACATACTATGACTAAAGAATGTAGAAACTTATTAATATAAACCGTAAATATGCGATGACCTTGCCCCAATTTCTCGTGACGATAACCGTATTCTCATAGAAACACTTCCCTCCGCAGTTAAAGTGATAACATAGATCATAATATTTACCTTTCGTTATGACAGTCTATTTTTATTACGAGACATTTCAGCTTTGACTCTGGGATCTGGCAAATCTGAAAATGAAAATCGGTTAAAGAAAGAAAAAAGAAGAAAGAAAATACGCCACGTAATACGTTGTGCTATACAAATATGCAATAAGTAGCTCCCGATCAAAATGTATTAAACAGCAGATTTTTAGATATTTTAGACTTGGAATGGTTCATCTTCGTTAGTTCTTACCTAAGTATGGGTATAAATTTAAGTAACCTAGAAGTAGATCACAGGAACCAGATGATCCTGAAAAATATTTTACAACATTTTTGATCGACGACATACCTAAGTATGTATTTACTTCACTCCGAAAGTCTGGACTTCAACAAAACGAAAAAAAAACAAACCTAAAAGTCAATAAGCATAATCAGCCGATAAATATTCCCACAACTGGGACACAGGCCTCTAAGAGAGGCCTCTCTCCAAGAGAGGGAGCGGATCGTTAGCCACCACGCTGGCCCAGTGCGGGTTGGTAGATGTCACATGTCTTCGAATTTTTGGTTCTAGGACATGCCGGTTTTCTAACGATACTTTCCTTCATCGTTTTGAGAGCAGTGGTGATGAAATAATTTACACAAAGTAAAGCGCCTATCTACGATCGAAAATACGACCTATTACTCGTAAGTTACGACCGTTACCACTGCCACAAATTCAATCCAATACAATTAAAGGGTCCTGCAAACAGGCGGGACACGCGACGCGAATGCAAAGGCACCGCTCGCGAATCGCGCCTGTTTGAAGGAGTCTTAAAGTGCAGGAATCATTTAGGTATTTGAAGTTCCACAACATGACACTCGCCATATCTCACAGCTCACCTATAACGCTGTACTTAATTATTTTCAACTCTGCCTGCTCACATCTCTCACAATTTACGGGGGACCCTAATTCGGCACTCATTTGTCCCAGTCACAAGCAGCCGTGGCTTGATTACGCTGAAGTCTGCCCCACCTGAACATGCCATAACGTATTTTATGGCTTTAATTTATTATTATTAAATCTTTCAGTAGTTTTACGGCTTGCCCGGCGTAAGTAGAGATTATGAAGGTAATTTTAAAAGTAGTTGAGGTTATGATCTATGTCTTCTAACTTACGACTCTATTCTACGTTTGAAGTAGGTATGATATTTCACCTATGCCCAGCAGTAGACTTCGATAAGCTGATTAGATTGATGGATTGATCAAAAACAGCATGCACTTTTTTTTTTTTTCAAAATGCGAAATCATCAAATGACCCCTCCCGCTCTGGGTGGAGCGGAAGGGAGTGTCAGACTCTTACTGACTAAAACCCACCCGTGTTCCTTGCTTAGCGATTTATATTCCGGGCCAGCGGTAACCCTTTCGGAAAATCCCCCTGACCCGGCAGGGAAACAGCATGCACTTAAAATCAAGACACGGCCGTAAATGTGGCGCATCGAGATTCGACTTTCCGAACTTTTAGCGTCGTCTCTGTCACTCATACTTGAGTGAGCGTGTGCATTGACAATCTCTTTTTAAAGTTCATAGCATAATCAGCCTATAAAGTTCCCAATGCTGGGTCACAGGCCTCCTGTGAGAGGGAGTGGGCCATAATCCACCACGCAAGCCCAGTGCGGGTTGGCGGATGTCAAATGTCTTCGAATTATTGGTGGTTGGTTTTTTTTTTGAACATGCCGGTTTCCACACGATGTTTTCCTTCACCGTTTTTAGAGCAGTGATGATGAAATAATTTATGCAAAGAAAAGTGCCTGCTTGCTCTTTCTTCTTTTTAAAGCTCGATGTGTGATTGTTTTATGGCAAAAACCTCTCGGTACTATGCCTAATATGACGAAAACTGAAAACTCCGTTATCATTTCCGTGGTTTCCCACTACAGTTCCAAGATCTATCTTTGTGTGTAACGTGTGTATATAGGTACCTACTGCAGACTTTTGCCTTCAGTAAACAATCACAGATCGAGCACTGTACCTATAGGAAGCGGGGTGCTCTGATTAACAATCACACACAACTACAGTCAACGCCACAAAATATAGCTTGAAGTAAGATGAACATGCAACGACCTAAATACTGCCTAACTTTACAAAAAGCCCAGAAAGTGCAATGTAGTTTAACTAGTTTATGAAAACGGGGTCCTCATGAAACAAAGGTGCACTAAGAAAGGATTTTTGAAAATTCATTCTCTAAAGGGGTTAATTATGGGGAAAGTTTGTATGGAAGTTAGTCATTTATGCCCAAAGAGAATATAATACAGTGTGTTAGGTTAAACGAGGGACGTACTTTAAGAGAGTGTAGTACTCATGAAAATGAACAACTTTTACTAAGAGACCAACACTGAAATCGAGAAAATAAAACCAGCCTCTCTATACATTTTCTGTTCGCATAACTGGACAAAATGTAGGGAACAGCTGTTTTTTTTTCATATTTTTGAGTCCGCCCCATATTAAAAGTTGTTCATTTTCATGAGTACTATACTCCCTTAAAATATGTCCCTCGTTTAACCTAACACACTGTATATACATATTACATAGTCTTTGTTTTTACCGATGGTAAAACCCGCCGGATACACAGCTTGTCATAAAATAATAAACAAAGAAAGAGATATCTATTGAGTGAATCTGAACAAAAACATCAAGAAGAACAATAATAATTTTCCACGAGCGACTTGTGTACGATAAGCTGGCTTGTTGATACAATCTATGTTTATCTATGAATCTTATTCTACTTTGGCTTCAGTTGTTCTTATTATAATAAATAATAATAAATTCATTTATATCAGATAAATAACATAACACCCATAAATAAAGAGAAAACATAATAAATTAAATAAAAAACAAATTAGAGCAAATGAAATCAAATTAATATGAACAAAAGAAAACTTAATTAAGAACCAAGATTTTACCAAAATCAGTTATACTTTATCCAGGGAATCAAATTGACGTCTGACAGTTTTATTAGGGAAAAATTGTCAAAAACTCAAAATTTATTCTCAGGATAAGACTTAAGGCTCCTACAAACAGGCGCGACACGCGATAAAATCGCGCGGCACAAAGGCACCGCAAGTCGCGCAACGAGCCGTGCCTTCGTGTCGCGCGCGATTATATCGCGTGTCGCGCCTGTTTGAAATGAATGAGATAATTTTTTTTTTTTTTGTTTGGTTTGGTAATTTTTTCTTTCTTTTCTTTCTTGTATAAACGTGATTTTTCCAAAAGAATCTAAATATTAAGCAAAAAATATTTAAATGATTAAATTTCATCGGAAACATTTATTGTAAAGAGAAGCATTTGCCAAATAAATGTTTGTAAAGCGAGTGTACAAAACATTTGCGGAATGAAATGTTTGTGAAATCAATAGTATACGAAAAATCTAAACTTTTTTGGAAATTCTTGAATTTCCAAAAAAGTTTAGATTTTTCAATTAAAAATAAAAATAGAATTAATTTAGTAACCAATTGCACCACACCTGTGCCTGAATTTTTCACAATATAGTTCTAATGGATTATAAAATTCTCAGAAATTCTCGAGACAAGGAAAAATCGTATGATTCAATTATTAAATTAAGTCTGTCCAAGACTAATGAAATAAAGCGATACGAGACTTTCGCGAAAGCTTCTTTGATTTTACTTTGATCTGAAGATTTTAATTTATTGCACTGATTGCTAATTTAGTTTTATTTGTCTAATTTCATAAAAGTTTTTCTAAATCTATATTATTTTTCCCTTTTGATATACTTTTAAACAATATTATATTTTAATGTTAGCTTGTACCTGTAGTTATACATTTTATATACATTTAAACATATTTCACTGTAAATAAGTCGACGCCCTTAGGTGGATTATTTTAATTAATTAATCAAGTCTCATTACCTAATTAACTTTATAATCTATTCAGTCTTATTTTCGTAAACTTTACTTATTTTGTCCTAACTTTGTAAATTAATATTCGGGAAATTTATAACGAAGGAAGGTATAAATTTCCCGAATATTTTTAGGCATACTTAGCTCAACAAAAGTCTATACTTAGCAAATTAACGTCGTAAGATACGTTGTTATGAAATTTTACTACCACAATTCACGAGTTATTCTTCTACAGAATGCATAATGAACTCGCTTTTGTCACAAACACTACGTAAAACTGGGAACGTTTCGTATAAACAAGATAGGTTTACACTTTTACAGGCAATAAAACTGCAATATGGAGTAACACCTACTCACCGCTGCCTAGAGTTAGTACGTCGTTGACAGTCGCAGTCGTTCGTCGACAACATTTACGACTGAATGATAAGGAGCTAATAAATTATTGATTCTCTACAATACAGGTTCAAATCAAATTAGATATAATATAAAATTCAGATGTTTTTTTTTTTGGGAGGTCAACGTCCGCTGGTTGTTTTGTTACTTGAAGTATGACTTGAGAAAATCTGTTTTCTTTTGTTATATCGTGTTTACATCGATCCATTGTAGACATCGATACTTCTGTGAAGTAGACACAAAAAAAACAGGTGTTTCATCTCGTCTGCGGAGTTTCGCTAACTAATTTAATAATAATAATAATAATAATTTATTTATTTCAGACCATTGATCCATATAATGTTAATAAAATCTTAGCCTATTGTTAGTACATACAAAAATAAAAAGCTTAAAATTAATTTAAACAAATGAACTTTAACTTACTTACTTTTACTTTTTTTTTTTTTATTAATTTAATGTGACCCTGTATATCGTACACGGTTTCTACGAGACCATAACAGGCTTGAAAAACAACAAGTGGTAGACGTACCACGTAGGCATACCAAACGATTTTTTGGGGAACTAGCGCTTTGCCCGCGCCTTCTTCCACGTCAATTTCTGATTTTTCCATACAAACAACACCCCAAAAATCAGTTCAGTAGTTAATTTAGGTACCCGTGAAAACTCAACAAACGGACAGACGAACAGAGGCATTTTTGCATTCAAAATAGTTATATTAGGATGTGTACGCTACGCCTAGTATTGTAGGTCTGTACAAGATATTTTTGGTTCTAGGACATGCCGGTTCCCTCATGATGTTTTCCTTCACCGTTTTTTAAGCAGGCAATGAATTAAATGATTGCGCATCAAATAACAAAATAGTATCTAAAGTTGTGTACTACTGTCCTAGGTCTTAAATAAAATAAAAAAACGTGACCCTATGAAGACACACACAGTTTACTTTTCGAGATGAGAACGCAACGCGAAACAGAAACTAATCTTCGTTTGTGATTTAGTTGGCAAACATGTAAACAAATATGAATTTTTGGAAAAATTACTTTAATTCCTACACAATAAAGTTCAGTTTACGCTACAACTTCAAACATTATTATATCTTTTTCAATAGTGATTGTCACTCTGAAATCAACTTAATTACTACTGAAATAAAAAGTCCGTAGTGTGTATTAAGTCCGCCTTTGTCATTGACATATAAAAATCCCGGCGTTTTTATATATCAATGGCCTTTGTACAGGTTTTTACTTGTGCATTAAGTTTTAATAAATAAATAAATGAAGTTGATATCAACTTCATTTATTTATTTATTAAAACTTAAATAACCTAAGGTACCTAAGGTCTATTCAATTAAAATAATGGTACCTAAGGTCTATTCAAATAAAATTGTTGTTACTTCAAGTTATTGTAGCTAACAAATATTTGTTTAACTTGAAGTAACAACAATTTTATTTGAATAGACCTTTATAGGTACCACCAGAGAAAATAATGAAAACTGGTCAAACGAACATCTTTATGAAAAATCCTGTGTTGAGAATAAAACCCGGTAACAAATGGGGTTTTTTAAGCCTCTGTGTCTTCAAAACTCATTGCATTACTTTCAACATCATAACTACAAGTCATAAAATGACAAATAGTTTAGAAGCTGGTAGATAGAGTCAATACGTTAATTCAATTGGTTCAAATAATATAGATTTTGATAAATATAAACCTACCTACAAAATTGATGGCACGGCTGCTGCATGAAATGAAACAAGAGAATGCGCCACTTAATGAAGTGCCTTTATAGAGATAAGAGCCCAGATATTGCTAAGCCAAGATATTGTTTTAATAGACGGCCTGCGGAACGCGGTCAGTCACAAATAGGCTAGATTGTGCGCGATGAGATTTGCGAGCGACTGAATTAGGAGAAGATTGCGCCTAACTGCATTTGTTGAGTTGATGCCATGCCCGATGTCGCTCTGTTTATATTTTTACCTGAGGAACGTTTTTATACAGTTCGAAAAATTGGTAGGAACTACTCGATGTAGAAGAAGGTAGGTATGGCTTTTATTGATGATGCCATTGAAATAGTGGAGAAAATTAAATCGAGAACTTTTCTTTTAAATTCTTATCCATTCATTTTCTTCAATAACATCACGCTTATTTTCCTGTAGGGTTGGGCACAGGTGGTGGGTACAATAAAAGTAATTATTCAATGTAATTGAGTATAGTTTGAACTATGACTCAGAGCCAGAGATTTGTACCGCGGATCCATACATGAAAACTTTACTGAAGGAAGTAATTTTGTCGTTCAAAAGTGCTGATTTTCAGCGTACCTAATTTGAATAAATGACTTTTCATTATTTTTGTTTTGATCTGCAGATGAGGTCCTGTTGGTCAAACGAATGACCGCCGTAAATCGTTTTCGAAAAGGTCAACAACATCCAAACAACACAGAACCAATTTGAAATATTCAGAACATTTTTACTTTGATTTTACACGCAACCATAGATAATGATTGCCCTAAAAACAAAACAATGAAAGCCAGCAGTTGTCTTGTAACAAAACACGTCACACTCTGTGACACGAACCTGCGGGTTGTGACCACAAAAACTATGAGTAAAAAGGCTATCGATAAAAGGCTATCAACTGAACATGTCGTTCCATTCAATAATAGATTAAACAGCGGTAGTCCCACCACTTCCATTACACATTTTGTGTCACATAAAGCTATTTTCGATGTCCCACTGGCACAGTTTGTGTCTTTAGCTAAATTATTTGTGGACTGGGCCGGGTGGAACCTCGATCAGTCCCGATAGATATCCTATCCAATCAGCTAGCCTTTTATAGCAATATTTCGATACACAACTCAATTTCGATACTGGGTCTATGCTATGCAGTGATTGAATACTTTAATTGAAGAGCTGTGGTGATTTTAAAGAAAATTTATTCATTGATGGTGTGATCTATTGTTTCGTTGCCTGCGACCACCGATTGCTAAAGTTGGGGTGAGCTTTCAAAACAACTGTTACTTGTTAAACTTTCCTATGAAATAAGTCTTTATTGATAAATTCGACTGGATGTACTTACAATCAAGTTTTTTTTATATATTCGTGAGTTTTCAAATTCTTTACTTCATCAAGTGAAGACAAGACACAATAACACAACACCTTTTGAAGCGGCACTGAGCAGACAATGGCATAGAAAACTGTATTTAATAACTAGAAATCAAAGATGAAAATAGCTTATCAATGTCGAGATGGCATTTATCTAAAACCTTTAAGTATATATATTATGAAAGCTAAGTAAATTTCTTTTTTAATCAGTTACATTTTAAAATTCGATCTGACATGTAAAGAAGATGGCTGAATGTCATTCTGCGGTATTGACATTACGCCGCAACAGGGGGGGCTAGGCGATTCAAACATAGGCCAAATATTTTTTTAAATAAATTGGTATTGGTTAGTTTCACACACAACCCTCGCTACGCATCCTCGCTCATATCTGGTGGAAAGGCAGCCTAAGTGTAAGGTTTTCATAACATAAATCGTAAAACGGAAGTAAAAGTGATGACGTAAGCGAGGTGTTTGGCGTTCGGACGGCGGGAAGCCAACGGTCGGAAGGAAAATAAGTTTTAGATCGCAAAAAGTTTAGTTTTAAATGCCACAATAAGTTTTGAAATTGGATGATTATCTCGACAATAAGTTTAATACTTAGCTAATAATTTTGGTGCTCTGATTGTTACACTTACAATAAACTCGTTTCGAATACAATTGGTTTGTGCTTTATTTCTCAGGTTGATTAAATAAGTATACAAAAACAGTAGTCTCATAGTCATAACAGATATTTGATGTCTATCAATAGCCTAGGAAAGTGTGTCGGTAGCTAAATCTTAGGCACATGCTCGCAGGTTTCATACATCACGATCCACGACTTTGATCTTATAGGGTATCAATTCAATCTAATACATAAGTTTAAGCTTTAGATAAGATAGCGTATAGTGTGCCTTTATTCGCCAAGATTCTACAACTTTACCATGTACAAGCTCACACAGGGCGCTTCGTTGGATCTTCGTTAAATATCTTTTTAATAGGACTGCGAGTGAGTTAGCAGTGGTGACTCATTGGTAACGGCCGCGACTTACGATTTACAGGCCGTAGGTACGAACCCATGGAGGCACTTTACTTTGTGTAAATTATTTCATCATCATTTTGACTGCTCTGAACACGGTGAAGGAAAACATCGTGAGGAAATGTCCGACGTGTCCTGGAACCAAATATTCGAAAACATGTGGCATTCATCAACACGCATTTGGCCCGCGTGGTGGATTACGGCCCACTCCCTCTCCCAGAGAGGATGCTGCGTCCCAGCTTAGTTAGGCTACGCTTTTGTTAGGACTGCGACTTTATTCGAAGACATTACATTTATTTCAGAAGATGGATACCATAGAAAGATCACATTTTTGTGTAAAAACATATTGTTTCCAATATTGGTGCGCGATGAATGTTTCTGACCCCGTCCAGTCTATTGACTAGGTAAGGCAAATGAGTCCTAACTAGCGTAGCATGTGGAAAGTGTGAAATTCTCGTACACTAGCGGATCGATAGTGTACAGGGGCATTAAATTTTTACACTTGGCCGAGCAGCTGTCCATCGGCGCCCGAGTTTTATTGATTTGACATTAGATGCCTCATGAATGAACTATTTTATTAAGATAATCTTCTGTGAATGCTTTTTCTTATCTAAATATCATTAATTTCGTCTTAATTTGAGAATTTAGACGAAATTAAGATTATCTTTACCTGTTAAGTAATTGCGTTTAGGTAAGTACAGCATTTATTTAATCATATTGAATTCTTGCGTAAAAAACCTCTTTCGAACAAAAAAAAGGATTTTGCAAATCCGTCTGTCTATACAGTATGTTAACTAACAGAGGGCGTTCCCGTTAACCCGCAATAGTATAGCATCCATACATGCTAAAAAAAATATTACCATTCGAAAATAAAATGTTTTTATTTTTTTTTATATTAAAATATTCACTAAAAATCGTAAATTGATACGTTAAAGAAACACTCTGTACACGCGTACTTGAAGGACAGCAATGTCGGAATTTATTTAATTAAATAAATTAGAATTAATTAAATAAATAGAGTATCAATTTACGATTTTTAGTGAATATTTTAATATAAAAAAAAATAAAAACATTTTATTTTCGAATGGTAATATTTTTTTTAGCATGTATGGATGCTATACTATTGCGGGTTAACGGGAACGCCCTCTGTTAGTTAACATACTGTATATGACGGAGAACATACATAAAAATATATGTATATACGAGTATATATATAAACATCCGAATTGAGAACATCCTTTTTTTTTAGAAGTTGGTTAAAAAAAATATATGCTGAGCCGACGCCAAATAAATTGGGATAGGTAATGGCAGGAGAATGATGAATGATGATTGAATTCTTGCGGAACATTCCGAAAAATCTACACCAACCTAGAAATTTGTAACTACTTAACTACCGGTACTGAAAAGGGATAACCAAAAACGTGTAGATAATTATAAGTAGGTAGTACGTTGTGCGTATTTTTTATCTATGTATTTATATCTATTCTATGCGAATATTAAAGCTGAAAATTTTGTTTGTTTGAACGCGTTAATATCTGGAACTATCAGTCGAATTTGAAAAATGTCTAATTGATAGCCCAATTCTTGAGGCAGGTTTTAGGCTACCATCACGCTACGACCCTTAGGAGCCGAGCAAAAAGAAAAAAAGCCAGAAAGAACGCTGAGCGAAACGAAGTAAAAGCGCGGTTGGGCGACAGGATGCGACGCATTTGGCCAGGGGCAGAAATTTCAATTCGCGGGCAGTAGCTATTTATAATAAAACTAAATTAACTGTTCAAATTTTTTTTTTTATAAATGATACACAGGATATAACTAGCTTACCGACTCTGAGCTCAATCATTGAAACTTAAGCCGACTTATTACAAATTGAAATCTAACTTTAGCCTAAACCTTTGTATTTCGAATTGTATTTGTATTTCGAACTTTATTATACGATGTAGGCAAAGTTCTTAATATAATTAAATGACAACTTAGCACCGAACTAAGGTAGTTATCTTCTTCTTCATAAGAAGAAGATGATAGCTTAGTTCGGCGCTAAGTAAGATTTTATACTTAATAATTTGCTTCTAAACGAGAAAAAAACCAAATGCATACGCTACCTCACGTCAGGCAGGTGAAAACTAATGTGTTGATAAAGGGCGAGGAATTGAATCCTGAAGACAACACAGTATTCTTGGGCATAACTTTGGATGCTAAGCTTCAGTGGGGTCCACATATAGATAAATTGTCAAAAAAGCTAAGTTCCGCAGCATACGCTGTTAGAAAAATCCGTAATTTACATAGACGACACAAAGCCTAAAGCTAAGGCTTCCAAGAAGAGCGGTGACGTCATTCAACGGCTGAAGCTCCGGCCACCGCATTCGTAGGAAACCAAAGCTTTAGTCATGATGACGCGTGTCGATCTACTCAACGAAGGTACAGACCCGTCCGTAAGTATTTGATCCGTCAGAACAAGTGTCAAATTCAATTGTTTGGACGGGTAAATACAATTTATTCTTCGTTCGTCACATATTGGGCGTAGGGATCTTAGGTCGGAAACCGAATTAATATTATGCCCGTAAGTGATACGGTGTAGGAAACGCTCGTATCTTCGGCCAATACTACGGACTTCGTGCTTCCGTAATTGACTGGTACTGGGGGTACCATGCGCTTATGTTATCCGAGCGAAGTGCGCGTTGTACAGACGCCAGCACATCAAGATACCCGAAACTGTCAAATTTTCCCAATTAATTTTGAACCTTGTGCTTTAGTGATAAAGTTGAAAATCTATTAAAGAAATTTGACAGATTATAGTAGCTTGATGTGCTGGCGTCTGTACATCGTTTTGCCTTGAACAAACTCCCGAATACTCCCGATACTTTTGTCACGCACATAATCAGCCTATATTGTTCCCACTGCTGGGACACAGGCCTCCTCTCTTCGAGAGTAAGTGGGCTATAATCTACCACGCGGGCCCAGTGCGGGTTGGTATATGTCACATGTCTTCATATGTTTGGTTCTAGGATATGCCGGTTTCCTCACGTTGTTTTCCTTCACCGTTTTAAGAGCAGTGGTGATGAAATAATTTACACAAAGTAAAACGCCTGTCTAGGTTCGAACCGACCTACAACTCGTAAGTCGGGTGCGATACCACTGAGCCACCAATGCTCCAACTTTTGTCACGCACAATATTTAATAATCACATCTGTTTTCTCCGGATCCATCTCGTCTGGCGCCGCGGGTTCAGCGGTTTGTATCCCTAACGGTTTATTGCTGTTTAAATAATGTCAGAACATTTAATCTGGTTAGTCTTAATAGTATCTGATCTACTCACTATGAAAGCATTCTGTATTTACATAAACATATATTCTATACACTTTTTTGGGCAGCTGTATGCTGTCCTACGTCAATGTCAAACCTGCGTTTACTGCGACCCTATGACATTGTTTCATAAATTACACTAATTATTCAAAAACCTCCCTCATTTGCATTATTAAACCCCTTAATGAAAGGGTGTTTTAAAACAATACGTTAAACAAAAATCTGATTTTAGTAATTAAAATACTGATTTTGAAAGACATTTTGCGTTGTAAGAAGGTACTGAGCAAATCAATGAAATATTCATTTAGTACTCGTAATCTGATTTCAATCTTAGATCTCTTGGGTCTTCTGGCTTGGAAGCGTTTCTTAAATATGGCGACGTTGAATTTAATTTTGTGTCGAATTGAATCCTGCGGGGTATCTGCGTTATACACTAACAATAGCAACGGCTTATATTTTGACAATTCAACAACATTCATTGGATTATTTAATGAGGGTTTTCTGAAATGACGTTCGCTAGGTGGCAGCACTCACACGTCAGGTCCAGGCATCTCTCAAAGAGCCTATATTTTCTTTAGTCATGACTGAATGATGAACGAATGAATGAATCGAATGATGAACGTCATCATATATTTTATATTGAAAGACCTCTTGTCACAGTGGTGCCAACTGGTGTCGTAAATTTTCACGAAAACCCTCATTGTTGAGCAGACAAAATTTTGGCAGTCGATTAGCAACATCGTTCAAAATGATTCAGATTGAGATTTATAGTGTGTTACGCAATAATAGGGTGTATACTACACGGATAAATAACTGCAGGAGGAGCTCCTGCAGTTATTTATCTGCCGGTCAACAAACGAATTTATCCCAAATCATTTTTAAGACTAAGTGGATGTTTAGTTCGAGTTTTAATTTTAACATTACCAACCTACGTACTTAACAATTTTTATATCCACTTATACCGTGACCGGTGACCTATACCAATCAATTTTGTAAAATATATAGGCTGACATCGACGCATAAACCATGGATTCAGTACATGATTCTGGAGCCCCCACTTACTTTTTTCTTTATAACCGCGAAAAAATTCTAACCTAGGGGGTCTGATTCATGGTTTCAGTTTACGCGTCGAAGTCCAAAGGCTGTGGATGGTGCAGCAAAACTGGCCACTTGACTGTACAAAGCTCCGGACTACAATAAATACTCGATGTCATATGTCAAACGCGAATTAAGGCAAGCTAACCTGGCTAAATGGCAAGCCAGGTATGCGTCAAGTGAGCAGGGACAACATACCAAATCGATATTTCCAATAATAACAGACATACACAAATACCGAAAATATACCGAACAAAACTTTTACCTAACTCAAATCTTGACAGGTCACGGATTTCATAAAAAGTACCTATACCGTTTTAAAATTACTGCAAACGACAATTGTCCCTGCCACGACGACACGGTACAAAGCCTCGACCACCTCCTCAGGAATTGCCCCAGATTCGCTATGGATCGCAGGCAGTATGAAGCAATCTGTCAGAGATTTGGTATCACGGCATATGACATCGGGATGCAAACGCGCAAACCAGAAGTCCTACTCGCGTTCACAAAATATATTAAGTACAAAATTTTAAGCGAACTGAAACACTTTAATTTTTATACTTATATATTTTTTTTAGCATGATGTTAAAAACCTATAACCTTCCTTAAGCGGGAAGCGCTAAGGTAACCTGCGAAATTCAAATTTTCTTACGTTTTTTGCAATTTGCTGGTCAGTATTGAGTTGTAAATCGATCAAAATATGATTCGCGGCCGTAACAAATATGTATTTACAGAATCATAATCATTAGAATCAGTAATACAACTTGTTTGGTTAGTATAATCCCAAAATGTCATGATTTCATGAAATATTCATTCTGTAGGATTAAGGCTCCTTCAAACAGACGCGACAGGCGATAAAATCGCGCGCGACACAAAGGCACCGCAAGTCGCGCAACGAGCGGTGCCTTTGTGTCGCGCGCGATTATATCGCCTGTTGCGCCTGTTTGTAGTAGACTTTACTTGGTCTTAGAAAGTTGTGTTGATGACTTTAATGATTATAATTCTGTAAATACATATTTGTGGTCGTCCAAATCAAAAGGGACCTTATGGCGGAAATGAGTTATCTACAGGGCTGAAAACTACATAAATGTACCGAACTATAGACCCAAGAACCAACCTTCTAACCACTACCGTTATTTTTTTACGAATTTTTGAAGTTCACTGATCGAAATTATAAGTTTCGAGAAAATCGCAATTTAAGTATGCCGTACAAAAAAGTTATGTTTTAGTGTGAAGTTATGTAACTGATGGTATACTTTGATTGACTATGATTATTACTAATGGAAATTCTTACAATCCTTGCATAAACTTGTTTGTTGTGGGAACTAGACCCGCCAACATAATGCATTATCAATGAGATGCAAAGTATCGATAATAGTATTAAAAATAAGTAAACCGCCTGTTTCTCACTAAACTTTTATTGTTTTTATATTGCTACTAATTACATAGATTTGCGAAAGGCCTTAGATGTAAATAAAAACAACACATAATTTAAAAAAAAATAGTTTTTATTTACTAGCAAGAATTCTTATTTTTTATAAACTTTGAGATCTGACAGTAACAAAATCAACACTTAATCACTAAATAGGTTATACATAATTGGTTTAGATGCTAATAAAGCTAAGAGATCAATGATAACTATTAGTTATGATCTTGTAAAGTTACATAGAGAACTGAACAATTTCTTCAAACAAATTAAAAAAGGGCCCTAATGGTAGGCACTAAACAATTTTTTTTATTTTTAGCATGCATAATCAATATTTTAGTGCAACATTTAAGATAACTTAAATTTTCTTTTTTTATTATCACAAGGTATGAAAATGTTACTTATTTAACAATTTTTTTTTTATTATCACAAGGTATGAAAATGTTACTTATTTAACAAAATGTTCGTAACAAGTATATACGTAAAAAAGGGCCCTTAAGGCGGTCCGTTGCAGTCTGCTGACACTTATCTCTTAGTATAGTTAATTAGTTTAAGTATTTAAATAAAGGTAAACAATCTTGATACGTTTTTGTCGAAAAATACATTTATGAAATAATTTATAGCCATTACAAGATAAAAAAACAAAATGAAATAACAGATGTTATAATGAATTACTTTTGCTATTAGCCTTAGCCTATTTTAAAAATATATTTTATGATAAAAAACATAACAAGATTGTTTACCTCTATTAAAAGTACCTAAACAAAATATGGACTACAATAGTGGGACCTTAGACCTAAGACGCATATACAAAGAATGCCGCATGCGGCGGCGTGCGACACTATCTAATGGCGGCTATACGCTACGCTGACGACACGCTAGTCCTGGCGCAGCGGAGGTCGCATCAGGCGGCGGCCGATGCGATGGCACGCGGGGTTGCGATAGTCGTGGAGGGGATCCGGCAGTTGGGTCTCTAGGTGGCATTGCACAAGTCCGAGGCCATGTCGTTTCATGGGCCCCGGAATACGCCACCATCGGGATCCCAACTAACGGTAGGAGGGGTTCACATCGGCGTCGAGACGACGATGAAATACCTGGTCTCGTCCTCGACAGCCGGTGGAACTTCGTCGAGCATTTCCGACGTTTGGCTCCCAAACTGGAACGGGCCGGGGCCGCCTTCAAGCGGCTCCTGCCCAACCTGAGGGGGCCAAACGCCTCCTGCCGGAGGCTTTACGCGGGGTCGTGCGGTCCATGGCCCTATACGGGGTCCCGGTGTGGGCGCGTTCACTGCGGCGGCGAGCCGCCCATTATTTGAACGCGCCCCAGAAGGTGGTAGCCGTTAGGCTGATCCGGGGGTACCGCACGATCTCGGGCGAGGCGGCAAGCCTCCTTGCCTGCCGCCATGGGATCTGGAGGCGATAGTCCTCGCGCGCCTGTATGAGTGGCGCGCGGAGGCACTACGCCGGGGGGAAACTCCGCTTCCGCAGCAAATTGCGGCGGAGCGGACGGACCTCCGGCGCGATCTCATGGCGGCATGGAAAGAGCGACTGTCACAACCCAGCGCAGGGCACGCCACGATAGCGGCGGTAAGACCCCTCTTTGAGGAGTGGCTAGAGAGGCGTCATGGCGCCCTCACCTACCGCCTGACGCAGGTCCTCACCGGACACGGAAGTTTCGGGAGGTTCCTGCACATAATCAGGCGGGAGGAAACGCCCGGGTGTCACCATTGCCAGGATCGCCCTGAGGACACGGTGGAGCACACGGTGGAGGTCTGCCTCGCTTGGGCGGAGCACCGCCGTGTCCTCGTAGAGGCGATCGGCAGCGGCGGCGACCTCTCGCGTCCGGGCCTGGTTCAAGCCATGGTCCGGGGCGAGAGGGAGTGGGGGGCAGTCGCCTCCTTCTGCGAAGCAGTCATGCTAGCGAAGGAGGCGGCGGGACGGCTGAGGGAGAGAGCTTCCCGTCCCAGCCGCCGCGGGAGACGCTCCGGGCGTCGGGAGCCGCGCGACGACTCCCGGCCACCGTAGGCGCGGGCCTGCGGGCGGAGAGTAATGGGTAGCTCACCGTCCGATCAGGACCAGGCCCGTGCCGGACGGCGCGTGCGTGTTCCACGCGCGCCTCAAAGAGATGTCAGCACTAAACGAAGGGGCCCGTAAGGGCCGAAGCCTGCCGGGTCAGCGGGATTGTCCGAAAGGGTTACCGCTGGCCCGGAACATAAAGGGCGAAGGAAGGAACACGGGTGGGTTTTAGTCAGTAAGAGTCTGACACTCCCTTCCGCTCCACCCAGAGCGGGAGGAGTCATTTGATGATTTCCCATCCTGAAAAAAAAAAAAAAATGGCGGCTATACGTTATTATATATTATATACCTTGCAATATTAAAATGTCGATATAATATATGGTTTGAATTACAAGAAAAACGATTTGTTAGGTCTTGCCGCGATAAGGTTCCTTTTTTACTAAACTTTAGATGAATACAAAACTTTTTTAAATTGACTTTTCGAAAAGTTGAACACACACACATGTAGTAAATACAATCATCTTTTTAAAAATACAGTTAATAAAAAAACGATTTTTTTGAGGTATTTTACGAATTTATTAATATCTCGGAAACTAGTTACCGCCATAAGGTCCCTTTTGATTTGGACGACCACATTTATTACGGCCACGAATCATATATTAATCAACGTACCAAAAAACGTAAAAAAAATTGAATTTCGCGGGCTACCCTGGATTAAGCTATCAAAAACAAAAAGATTTTTTTAAATCCAAATGATAGTTCCAGAGAGTTCAAATAAACAAAAACACAAACAAACTCTTCAGCTTTATTATTAGTATAGCTGTTATAGATTACTAACCTTGTAAGTAATCCGTTGTTAATTATTTTTTAAGAATATTTCACAAAACAACTAACTTGAGCTTTCTCGAGACTTGTCGACGACACGATGAAGCTCTTTAACTCTATTCACATCCAAGACAGGTACACAAGTGAAATAACACTGGTATATTTATTCTGTGTAATTTATTTAGAATCTTTGTTTATCAAGCTGGTACTTTCTTAGGTAAAGCCAAGGAACATAATTGTTTAATAAATTGACTACATCTTAAATTATTCGTATATTCAAATCACAACTATTCATTCAACACACATTATTTCGCAGTTATATGAAATTGCTATGACAGTGCAAATTGACGTAGTGTGTCAAGTTAATAAACAACGAATTTCCTTGACTGTACATTGACATTGTTTGTTTGCAGTATTTTTGTTTTGACCTTATGTTTTTTTTACATTGACATTATGTTTGTTTGCGCTTTTTTTGTGCTTAGATATCCGAATGCAATTTTGGTTAGTGGACGATGACGTTTTCCTTTTATAAAATAGTGTTTCAATTACATGCGTAGTTTTGGAGACCTGTCGAAACCAATAAAACTTTAGTCCACGTAAGAAGTGGCTTGTGTTATTGAATTAGAATAGCATTACACAAACACTCCAATTCAAAGCCTATACAGGTGTGACGTCACACAGCGCTTCACTTAAGGCGTTAATCATAGACAACTAGACAAGTCACCTGCAACTAGGTCGAGAACATATTATTATGTCCTCAACACAAAGCAGTCCAAATCCGCTATAATGGATGGGAGGATCTACCCTACAGTAACTAATGACTTGATTAGCAGATAAATAATTACCCTAATTAGGCTGCGTTTCCACCAGAGATGTGCGAGAATGCGTAGCGAGGGATATGTGTGAAACAAAGCAATACATCGCTTCATTTTCATAGCTTGAACTATGTAAGTTAGCGATGTTATTGGTTAGTTTCACACACATTCCATGCTATAACGCATCCTCGCACATTTCTGGTGGAAACGCAGCCTTCTCGCACCACTTTGATGGAAATTGTAATTTGTAGCCTTTTGTATCTGTCTTATCTTTTCACAGGGTCTTTCGCAGCTGAAAAACATAATTATAAAAAACATTTACTCTTTGAATAGTTTTCCAGAATATTTACAGAACTGGCCGTAAATATAACACGTCGAGTTTACGACTTTAGAGGCCGGGCCCACTTTGCTGAGGGCGTCCTCAAAACTTGGTGTGAGGACGACTTCACAATGGCCTGGCTCAAAGGGGTCATAAACAACATATCGTCCCCGTTACCGGGGACCAAGCTCACCGTTCGGCCTCAAGCTGACATACCTAAGAAGGTAATGTGCATGCTGTTTGTCCCCGAGAACAGCGAGGACACAGCTGAACTTCTTAGGATGCTGGCGAGGCAGAACCCTAATCTTAAAATGAACACCTGGACCCTGACACACGAAAGGGCTAGACAGGAGCCCCCGGGTACCTGTCTCTTCTTTCGTGTGCCGGAGTCCATGGTTAAAACAATAAAAGACCAGCAACGGCGGGTATACTACCTTATGGGCTGTATTTACATCCGCTTCCTGGAGGAGGGTGGTACCAGGGAGGATGCCGCCGCAAAAATATCAGGAACAGCCTCGGGTGCGCCTGAGAGGGAGCCTGGTTCGCCGCCTCCTGGACGTTCCCCGTCGCCTCCCGCGATGGGGACTGCTGAGGAGGCGGTCGATTTGGCGACTTCCATGGCCGCGCTGGAGGTTCTCTCAGCAGCGGGTTCAACGAGGGATCCACCCTCGTCCGGTCTGATTTCGGACGAGGATTGCTTTCCGCCAGGGGAGAGTAGTGAGGGCGAGGACAGCAGCCTCTGCTCCTCTCCTTTGCGGGACTAGGATCCTACAGACCAACCTCCAGCACAGCCAATCTGCGTCGGCTACCTTGCGCAGAGTGCTGGAAAAACAGCAAGGAAAGACCATCGCCCTCATCCAAGAGCCGTGGATCAGGGGCGGCAGAATATGCGGTCTTGGCAACATCGGGGGTAAGTTGCTACTAGACACCTCCGTTAGTAACCCGCGCACCTGCATCTTTATTCCAAAACATGTACCTAACCTTTTAATTAAAGAATTCTGTTCAAGGGACCTGACAGCAGTCAGGCTTTTCAGAACTGAACAAGAACTCCCTGACATCGTACTAGCCTCGGCATACCTGCCAGGCGATGAGGACGTGCCTCTGCCAGAGCTCGCCTCACTGGTTGAGTACTGTGAAAAGGAGAAACTGGAACTAATCATCGCGACAGACTCCAACGCGCATCACACGCTATGGGGTAATGATAAAACCAACAACCGAGGTGAGGAAATGCTTGATTTTATTCTTAGCAATAACCTTGTTTTACTCAACAAGGGCTCCGAACCTACCTTCATAAATGCAAGATCTCAAACAATAATTGACTTAACTGTAGCAACCATAGGCATATCAAACTCCATACAGGACTGGCATGTGTCCACCGAGATATCATGCTCAGACCACAGATGGATCCGTTATACTATTAACTTCAACCTAACCAACCTAAACAGCCAAGAAGGGTTCCGCGCAATACGGACCAAGTCAGATTCACTAAACTAGTCGAGGCTGAACTTGGTAGATTACCCGCCCTTCCGGCTGAAATACCAGTAACCAACTTAGACGAACATGTAAACAACATCACACACATACTCCTATCTAGCTATGAACAGTCTTGTCCCCTCACGGTACCTAGACAGGGAGCTCGCCATTCCTGGTGGAGTCCTGAACTGGAAAGACACCGGCACAAGTTGAGAAGACTGTTCAACAGAGCTAGGAACACACGGTCGCCAGTAGATTGGGACCGATATATAACAGCTCGTAAAATATATAAAAAACTGATACGCCTCAGAGGTAGGAATAGTTGGAGGCGTTTCTGTACTAACATTGAAAGTAACAACCAGGCAATGAGGGTCAAAACCTGTCTTGCCCAAGAGACTAACCACTCAATAGGATGCCTAAAAAAACCAGATAACACATACACAACAAACGACGCTGAAACAAGTGAACTACTCCTAACCACCCACTTCCCAGGATGCCAGATTGCCGCCCAGCAAAGCTGGGAACTACATAGGGATAGGGCCACAAACAGCCTAGATTGGGAAGTGGCGTTGGAAGTAATTGATAAAGACAAATTAACATGGGCAATCAACACCTTCCTACCTTTCAAGGCAGCAGGACTGGACGGTATTTTCCCGGCTCTGCTCAGGTGGAGTCAAGATGTACTGGCCGACTACCTCGTTAGGGTGTTCCGAGCCTGCCTGGCCCACCGCTACATTCCCTTGAAATGGCGGGAAGTAAAAATAATATTTATACCGAAACCAGGTAGGGGTGACTACACCCAGCCCAAATCTTTTAGACCTATAAGCCTTTCTTCGTTCTTCTTGAAGACACTGGAGAGGCTGGGGGATAGGAAGATCAGATCCCAGGTTTCGGTACAAAGACCACTACATCCTAATCAACACGCCTACTGTGCAGGCAAATCAACTGAATCAGCACTTCATAGCGTAGTCTCACGCATAGGTAATGCTCTAAAAGCCAAAAACCCAACCCTAGGCGCCTTCATTGATATAGAAGGTGCTTTCGACAAAACTAACTTCGTCAGTATCGAACAGGCACTTGCCACACACGGTGTTGCGCGAACACTCATAGAATGGATTAATAACATGTTAAAATACCGAGCTATTCAATTCACCGTGAACACCACCACACGAGGTATCGTGAGTAGAGGCTGCCCACAAGGTGGGGTGCTGTCACCACTGCTGTGGAATTTAGTCGTTAATGAGCTTATCTCAGAGCTCAACGCCAGCAGTCTGTACTCAGTGGGATACGCGGATGACATAGCAATTCTGATTTCGGGTAAATTTGAGGGCATCTTATGTGATCTCATGAGAAAGGCCTTCAAAATAGTCGAGAGTTGGTGCACGAAGCACGAGCTATCGGTTAACCCCTCGAAGTCAGAACTAATAATGTTCACCAACAAGAGAACTCTTGGACCTCATAGGCTCCCAAAACTTTTCAACACAGAACTAACATTGAAAGACGAAGTCAAGTACTTGGGGGTGATTCTAGATAGCAAACTGCTCTGGAACAAGCATCTTGACTACAAACTTAATAAAAGCACAATTGCACTCTACCAATGCAAAAAAATGTTAGGGAAATCATGGGGGCTCTCTCCGAAGATTACTCTGTGGATTTACAAAGCGCTGATCAGGCCAATGTTGGCTTATGGCGCTCTGGTTTGGTGGACGAGGACAGAACTCTCGACCACCATTACCAGACTACAACGCTTCCAACGACTGGCCTGCTCAGCTACCACTGGCTGCATGAAAACCACCCCAACAGCAGCCATGGAGATAGCCCTTCAATTAACTCCCCTTGACCTGTACATACAGCAGGAAGCGGCGCTAGCCGCCATCAGGCTGATGCATCTGGGCATATGGGGCAAAAACATTACCAGTCCACACGCTAAAATCCTGGACCGGGCGATTGAGTACCAGCCTCTCATCGCTGCCCCGTGTGACAGAACACCAAACCAACCGATGTTCAACAAAAACTATATTATACAAACAGTTCAGGAAGAAAGGGATCAGTCAGGAGTCAATGAAGTGCGCATCTATACAGACGGCTCTAAGACACAAAACGGTTCAGGTGCTGGCGTACACTCCCTTGACCTCAATATTAACTTTCACATACCACTAGGCACACATAGTTCGATCTTTCAATGCGAATGTGTTGCCTTAACACAAGCTGCAACAGCAGTAAAGCGCTTAGGCATCCGGAACTATGGCATTAAATTCCTATCCGACAGCCTATCTGTGCTCAAAGCTTTAGCAAGCAAACAAACTAACAATAAGCTAATTTTTGAGTGCCATCTAGCTCTGGAGAGTTTATCGACGTCTAATCGTATTACTCTCCAGTGGATCAAGGGGCACAGTGAATCTCTGGGCAATGATGCTGCAGATGAACTTGCGAAGAGAGGCTCTGACATGAGGGTGCTAGGCCCGTACCCACTTCTCCCTTTGCCTTTCTCACAATTTCGTGCGTGGATTCGCCAAAGATCGACCGAACTCCATAACAACAGATGGTCACGGGCAACAGACTGTAGACAGTCAAAATTGGCTCTACCAATGATACACCCGCGATTAACCAAAAAACTTCTCAACCTGAGTAGGAATAACCTTAGAATAATAATAGGTACAATTACGGGCCACAACCTCCTTAACAAACATCTTTTCAACATAGGCGTCACGGACAGCCCCCTCTGCAGGGGCTGCCTTGATGCCGAGGAATCAGCCGCCCACGTCATCCTGGATTGCGAGGCCGTGGCTTCTCAACGTGAAGAAATCCTCGGAACAATGAGGTCGCTCCGCGAAGCCTGTGAAGCTCCCAGGAAGCTTCTGTGCTTCTGGGCGGAGCTAGGCTGGCTCTGTTAGCCAGAATCCCCACGCACAACGGACCGAGTGAGAGTCTAAGTGCGGAAAAGGGAGTCCTATCATCATCATCATCATCATCAACACGTCGAGTTTTAAAAACAGTTGGTTGATGTCTATCCAATTCGGCTAGATATACTTCGACGGTCCGAACGTAACAACGAATTTATTCATGAAGCCCTGTTGCGAATACCGTATGTTTTCTGAATATTGTAGGTAGCTACTACCTTCATATTCTAACAACATAACATAACATCACGCTGGTATAGGAAGAGCTAGGCAGCGATATAGGTACCTTTCTTTTTTTTCGGGGGTAACGTTCAATTTATTTCAATTCATTGTATTCACAAACAATTTACATTGTGTTTGAAATTGTTCCATTATAGGATTAAAATAATAAAGAAATAAAATCCATAATAAAAGTAAAACCACCCCGGTGATCACCATCAGCACATAGGGGTGGTCCCAGTTCCCTTAAAAGACCAATTTCGGAACCCCCCCGTATGGTACACCCACATTTCGCCAATTATGTTTAAGTCTCATGTACTTAATAGCAGGCGAGCCAATTGCCATGAACCGGACCGGACACAAATCCAAAGTCCAGGTTGCTACTGAGAAATTCCTACTGGAAAAACCCAATGACATGTTTACCCAACCTAACGGTAGGTACGCGTACTCCGAATCCGTCATCGGTCGAAGTATGCTGGGGCGTCATCGGCCGAACTCGGCCGATCAAATCAAACGTAAGTAAATGGAAGAGAGCGCATACACAGCTACTACCGACGTCGTCCGATGACGCCCGAAAACGGACGATCAACTGACGAGTCCGAACGTGTTTGGATTTTTTGTCAGTTTTACCGGCTTCTTTCTGCGATCGATTCAGTTCAGACTTCATAAGTTCCACCGACAACGGCCGTTATCGTCTGCAGTGTATTCAGTTGAACGTCCGAGTTACTCGTCCGAGTAGTTCTGTCCGCCATCGGCCGACAAAATCGGTTTTAGTGTACGCGTACCGTAAGAATCACAACCAGGTCCTCATACTCAGCAGTTGCAACTCTTACAAATGGGTAGGTAATAGGTACTACACGTGCCTTTTTTTTTATATGTGTCCTTACGTTACGTTAGCCTTACTTTAGCGTTTTTGTTCTAAGAACTAAAAGAAACGTGATAGAAGGCACATTAGAGATAACGATGTCGAGATATCGCCTGAAATGCGATGCTGATGTTCGGGCTTTTCCTTATCCAGATATTATTTCTGTACAATTCGCAGTGGTTTATTTGTGAGGCGTTGAAGAACAAATTCTAAAATTATATAAATCCTCAGTAATATAATCGTTACTTTATCAATATTATTTTGTTTAAGATTGCGTAGTAACGTACCTTACTCTAGACTATGTTACCGTCTCCTGTCAAAAGGGCGCGTGACGTACCAGCTCCTTAGTCGTTCTACAGGAATCTGCCTTCTTATTCATAAAAACTGACATCTAATATTATGCAAAAATTTACAAGTTAGTCCCGTTATTTAAATAAAACTTGTGGGTCACCCTCTGGACTTAGGAAACCAAAAAATAAGATTTTGCTACTGTCGACATTAAAATTCTCCTATCCTATGAGCACTGATAGTATTATGTAGTAAATGAGTCAATACGCTAGCTAAATAAAACCTCAAAACCAATTAAATCATGGACACCTCAATAAAATGTATAAAAAAACCGGTCAAGTGCGAGTCAGACTTGCGCACTGAGGGTTCCGTACTTTATAGGTATGTAAATGGTTTATCACGGGATTTTTTGACAAATTTACGGTTTTCGAATTTCCTTTACTTGTGCTACATGATCTTGCTTCTTGCCAAATTTCATGATTCTAGGTCAACGGGAAGTACCCTATAAATGTTGATTCCCTTGAGTGTCAAATATACGTTTTTTGCGGCATAAACGGCCGCATCTTTTTTTACGTTAACTTAGGTGTTTGATTTTTTCACAGCTTCAAGGGACTGTAGACCTGAGGGGCAATTCTACTAATTTTAACAACGTTCACAGTCTGATCTCAGTCTCAATCTGTCAAAAAATACTTCAAATTTCCCTACATTTTGACAAGTTTTTGACATTTCTTTGTCGCCGAGATGAGACTGCGACTAGATTTTGAACGTTTTAAATTAGTAGAATTGGCCTACAGATCATGGTTTTAATTTCAACTCGATACCTCCACGCGTTCCCGAGGTAAAGGCTCTTGACAGACAGACGGACGGACGGACGGACAACAAAGTGATCCTATAAGGGTTCCGTTTTTCCTTTTGAGGTACGGGACCCTAAAAAAGGACTCACCATGACCTGTACTCTCATCTGAAACGTAATTCAGGGTTAATGACTTTCAATGTTACCAATTAACGCTCGAGATTCACAACACCGATGCGAAAAACATTTTCAGAGGTTTCCATTTCACAATAACACATCTTTACTGTTTCCTTTTTCAATAAAATGCATGATATGTGTTATTTCGCTTCCCGCTATTATGAGTTTTCCTTTCCACGAATACTTTCTTAGTCGCATTTTGTTACGTCTACCGCTTATATTTTTAAATACAGTCTTCGAGGTTATATATATTAAAGTATATATTTATTGTATACTAGCTGTGCCCGCGACTTCGTCCGCGTGTAATAGTGACTTTTCGGGCAGCATATTTTGAATTACATATACCGTAGTTTGGGTAGCTAAAAATTAAATCTCTGTATACGATATTTGACGTATGGCCATCGGGCATGAAAGCATACAGGCTCCTAGGATTGCTAACCCGTGACAGAGCCACATACAACTGACCGTGCGAGAAACAGCTGATACTTAGATCTACACCCACAACTTTCAGCGTCTGACCTTGGGCTTTATTAATTGTCATCGCAAAACATAGGCTAACTGGAAACTGGACTCGTTTAAAACTAAATGGAAAATTGTTTGGAATGAGAGGAATCCGAGGAATGAAAACACTTTCACCTTTTCCACACCCTGTTAAAATCTCTGCTTCTATCAGATTTCGTTGTATATTGGTCACTTTTAATCTGGTGCCATTGCAAAGTTTTGGGGGGCTTAAATTTCTAAGAAGCATTATGGGTACGCCTACTTTTGATTTTATTTTATGTGCTGGTAGTCCAGGAGCATTGAGGGATTCTAAAAATTCTACTGGGTAGCTTGTAGATTCTCCTTCTTCCATGACTCTGTTAATGGAGATATACTCAACATAATCCCCCGGAACATAGCTCAAAATTTCAGCGTTTATTGTTGCTGCTTGGTCGTTATACGTGCGTTCGCTACGAATAACTGAATCCTTATGGCAGCGGCGTGTTTTTTTTTTTTTAACTATGGTCTCTCGTAGTTGACCTTGAGAGGTCGTGACTACTTAACCGGACTATCCTGTGGCTGCCTTGAGAGAACTCAAAGCCTCCAGCCAGGGGCTTAAATTACCTAAGTATACTAAGTGACTACACGCTAAGGGCACCCCCTGTGGGGTACGAACCTCGGCTTAGGGCATCGCTGGGGAGAGGGCAGCAAGTTGAGATAGGCTGGATCGATTTTTGATTATTTAAGAACGATGGGGTCGGCTTTTCCTAATTGACTACTCTGAGAAGAAAGGCCGAAACAAAGTCAGAGGTCACAGTCGGGAATTTAAATCTACCGGCTCAGCTGCGGCGCGGGCTGGCACTACATCGAGCAAGGGTCGGTGGGGAGGGCACGCCACGATAGCGGCGGTAAGACTCCTCTTTGAGGAGTGGCTAGAGAGGCGTCATGGCGCCCTCACCTACGGCCTGACGCAGGTCCTCACCGGACACGGAAGTTTTGGGAGGTTCCTGCACATAAACAGGCGGGAGGAAACGCCCGGGTGTCACCATTGCCAGGATAGCACAGAGGACACGGTGAAGCATACGGTGGAGGTGTGCACCGCTTAGGCGGAGCACCGACGTGTCCTCGTTGAGGCGATCGGCAGCGGCGGCGACCTCTCGCGTCCGGGCCTGTTTCAAACCATGGTCCGGGGTGAGAGGGAGTGGGGGGCAGTCGCCTCCTTCTGCGAAGCAGTCATGCTAGCGAAGGAGGCGGCGAGACGGCTGAGGGAGAGAGCCTCCCGTCCCACCGCCGCGGGAGACGCTCTGGGCGTCGGGAGCCGCGCGACGACTCCCGGCCACCGTAGGCGCGGGCCTGCGGGCAGTGAGTAATGGGTAGCTCACCGTCCGATCAGGACCAGGCCCGTGCCGGACGGCGCGTACGTGTACCACGCGCGCCTCAAAGAGATGTCAGCATCATTCGGAGGGGCTCGTCAGGGCCGAAGCCTGCCGGGTCAGCGGGATTGCCCGAAAGGGTTACCGCTGGCCCGGAACATAAAGAGCTAAGGAAGGAACACGGGTGGGTTTTAGTCAGTAAGAGTCTGACACTCTCTTCCGCTCCACCCAGAGCGGGAGGGGTCATTTGATGATTTCCCATACTGGAAAAAAAAAAAGCGTCGGTGGGGCGGGCAGCGGCGTGGCTCTCAGCGCGCTTTATATAGCCACGGACACGCAGGCGCGAGACGTGTCGTGTACGTACTCTGATAGAATACCTTAACAAATGTTCGTCGTGATTCTTTAAATTGACATAACTTTTTTATTTATGAACCGATTGACATGAAATAAACACTAAATGTTAAGTGAAGCTTACTACAATATATTAGTGAAAACCGCATCTGAATCGAATAAGCCGTTTCTGATATTAGCGTGCACAAACACACAGACAAACAGACAAACAGACAAAAAAAAATGTAATTACAATTTCGGATTCGGCATCGATATAATAACAACTCGTGCTACTTTTTTTTATATATTTCTATTGTACAGACACCACTTTTCTACAATTTTATTATATGTATAGATTTATGTAGATATTTTAAAGTATATTTCAATCCAATTTAATGTACGGTCACCAAAGGAGATAGTAATCAGTCGTCGGTATACCTAGTTGAAGTTTAGTAAGAAACCGATGGATGTTTTCGAGTAAAATTTAATTTAATTAATAGAAAACAAACAGTCCATTTGTCAAATTAAAGGAGAATGCCGTCAAATATAGGGCGCCCTGTACCAAACGAAAAAGTCCGCTGTCACAACCAAACCTAGTGTATTTGGAGGAAAATTTAATGCCCTTCCTATATTGTTAACTATTTGTACATGGATTCCCGCAATTCGTATTTATTTACCTATTTAATATTTTGAGGTTACGTTCGAGAAAATGACTTATGAACGATGACGATGAATGATGGAGGCATCGCTAAAGATTATCACAGAAAGATTACGTGATGGAAAAGCACCTCAACGTTTTCGTTAATAAGGATTTTAATTATATTTCAAAAGTTCAGATGAAACCAATATTGAAAGAAAGTGTTACATGCTCTGTAATTGAAAGTAACGTCATCCGTGACGGCGAAACAGAACAAAAATGCAATACGTCACAATAAAAACGATTTCTTTTTTTTAATCGGTCCTCTTTTCTTTAAATGCATAAAATGTATTCCAAAATAATAATTTAAATTAACACGACGCAACGCGTGACCTAAAGATTTTTTGACACATAAAATATACCTAATATAAACTTTGCCAAATCGCTTGTTCAAGTAATTCGATTCGCTTTTGTTATTTATATCAGTCAATCGCAACAGGCTGTCATCTAATGATCAAATGCTTGGATGAGGTACCGGTACTCTAACCAATCCATTATTATAATGTTAGTCATTATAGTCCACTAACTGATGGGGTCCAATAAGGCCGATGCCTGCCAGGGTCGCGGGTTGTTCGAAAGAGTTACCGTGGCCCCTGGCAATTTCTTAGAGTACCATCATCGCTAAGCCATCTTGTGATAGAACCAGCCAGTAGTGATTATTTCTCGAATTCATTTTAGCCCCCGCTGTTCAGCTCAGGGGCTCAAGGGTAGTTTCAACAAATCCTTTCATTATTAGCTCTGTTATACACCTCATCTTCAGTCATGATAAGTACTTCTTTATGAACTTTTACTTTTCTCGGGTCACCAAACTAACTGTTTTATAATATTATATGTCGCAGCCAACTAGCTTAATTAGCCCAGCCTTTTAACTAAACGGCGCCGTCAAACTAGCGGCCTGAATGATATTCAGCCATTCAATCAAACAGCTGGGCAAATGACTTGGATTGCCTAGTCCAGACATTTATTAAATTGGCGATTCTTCGTTTTTCCTGAAGTTTTGTCCCACATTGATTGGTCATAGATTTAAAAGTAGTTTTGGAAAATAAACAATTACAAAATGCGTGTGTTTATTAACAAATTTGTCAGTAAAAACTGAGCAGTAAACTAAATAAAAATGAGCTATAACAAATACTAAAATGCGTAAGTAAATAAATATTTAACAGTAAAATGGCTTAACGGACAGTTAACAAATCGAATTTAGTTGGTGAGATATCTAACTTGGAAGTCGCGTTTTAAGTCGCGTTTGGTCACAGTTCTAACCTAATTTATTTGGTCGGAATGGCCTGTCTTCGTTACAGCGACCAATTCGCTTCGCGCGAGGTTGATTACAGTTCCAACTAGTCTTGTGCCTGCTTGGTCAATTTTAGGGTTCCGTATCCAAAGGGTAAAAACGGGACCCTATTACTAAGACTCCACTGTCCATCTGTCTGTCTGTCACCAGGCTGTATCTCATGAACCGTAATAGTTAGACAGTTGAAATGTTCACAGATGATGTATTTCTGTTGCCGCTATAACAACAAATACTAAAAACAGAATTAAATAAATATTTAAGGGGGCTCTCATACAACAAACGTGTTCTCTTCGCCATTTTTGCCTTGTGGTACAGAACCCTTCGTGTGCGAGTCCGACTCGCACTTGGCCAGTTTCTAAGATGCTCCGTACTAGTTCATTTCTGTCAGTGAACTAGTTAATTATATTAGTTCTATTAGCTCTATTCGGCCTTCGCTCTCAGTCAGTACTTCCATAGAGCAAAAAAGTCTCTCTAGGTACCTACTAACAAAAAGCGTTTAGTACACATATATCTATAGTTATCCATCGCAGTTTTAAAATGTTAAAAAACTGGCCAAGTGCGATTCGGACGCGCACACGAAGGGTTCCGTACACACACGTTTGTTGTATGGGAGCCCACCTTAAATATTTATTTTATTCTGTTTTTCCCTAATGTTTACATCACGGTTGTCAATATGATTTACCCATTTAAATTTATTTCCCTCACATTTTCACACTATGGCATTATGGCATTAAATGTTGTATTAGACGCATTGGCTGAATATTATTCAGGCAGCTAGTTGAAAGGCGCCAATTAGTTAAACGGCTAGGCAGTTAAATAAATGGCTGATTAAATTATTTGGCGGCGTCATATACGTGTACAGGTAATAAGTAATACGGGTTGGTGTCCGCAACTCTAGGTCAATGCGCGTATTTTGCGTACGTGTATAGACAGCCTACAAGAGATTGGTATCAAAGATTTCTTCGAGTTTCTTAGATACATATTGTATGTAAATTATGAATGGAATTTGAACAGCTTCCAATAAAGCTATATGTATATAGAGTTGTTTCAAGAAATCTACGGCAAACATAAAATAGAATGAAACATTGGAATTTTCAAAGTCACCGTTAATATTAGGTCGGGAAAAAGGTTTTTCGTTTTTATAGGTATAAAGTTGTAATAAATCTCTTTGGCTGTACTGCTTGTATGTGGCTCGGTTTGATACCATTAAATAGATGACATTTAACAAAAAGAAAAATAAAAAGTAAAAACGTTTTCCCGCCACTTTTCATTTGTTTTTCTTTCCGACAAAATTGCCAAAATGAGTGAAGTTAATGGGGACAACATGACCTAAAACGCGGTCACTGTCGGACTGCATAGAAAAGAAAGACAAGCGCAATGACACAACGCTGGTAATTAATTGCAAAATATGAAGCAATTATCTATTTACAAAAAATCCATTGTTTAGACTAAAAAATTAAAACACTATTGCTTTAATACATTGCTTGTAGAATAATCTGGCAAAAAATCAGAATGATTGTATGTATATTAGTATGGTTTTTATTGTAAAAAGAAAGTTTTTAGAGGTATCTTCATGATTTTTTTTCTATCGTATCAAATTAGTTGTATTATGTTTTCAGTCTAACTAGCATAGATTCTGAAGAATATTATATAGGTATTTTTCTGATTTTGTTTACTGTCGTCGATCATATACTTTTAGGCATTATAAAACATACGTTTTTTATGTTTAGGTCCTGCGTAGTCCCCTTAATGTAGAAATTCGATACATTTTGAAGTTTTATTACAAAACAGGGAAAATGCGACACAAACCGCGAAAAAATATGTTACGTTTATGGAGTTAACGCAGTATCAGTAAGAGTAGTAGCACAAAGTTGGTTCATGTGCATGCGTTTTCTCTGGTCGCCCTGTTACGGAAAAAGTCGATGCCAATTTTGAAAAAGTGGAACAAAATCGGCATATTCTTAGTTACGATATAGCTAAGAGTTAGTGGTTGACCACAAAACAGTTTTGACCTATTTGAAAAGGTGCGGGTCAACAAAAAAGCTCGGGTATTTGGGTGCCACACGAGCTCACTGAAAGAAAGCTAATGTATCGGTACTACTACTTATTTGCGATTCTCTATTGAAACCGAACCATTTTGAAAAAGATTGATCACTGGTGATGAAAAATGGCTACCTACGACAAGAACGTATGAAAAAGATCATGGTCAAAGGGCAGTCAAGCTCCACAGACTATAGCGAAACCCGGATTAACTCGCAATAAGGAGATGCTGAGTGTATGGTGAGATTGGAAGGGCAACGTCTATTATGAGCTTTTACTGCCGGATTAAAACCATCGATTCGGATCTCTACTGCTAACAGCTGATGAGCCTCAAGCAAGAAATTGAGAAAAAACGGCCGGAATTGATCAACAGAAAGGGTGTGGTCTTTCATCATGCAGACCACGCACATCTTTAGCCACTCAGCAAAAATTGAGAGAGCTTGGTTGGGAAGTGTTAATGCATCCACCATATAGTCCTGACCCTCAGGTTTCCAACTGTTTCGGTCTCTTCAGAATTATTTAGGTAGTGTTAGGTTAACATCAAGAGAGGACTATCAACACTACTTGTCGCAGTTTTTTGATTAGATGTCCCAAAATTTCTACAGCAATTTTTAATTTTCAAAAATTTCAGCAAAATTTCTACAGATTATGTCACTACCTACAAAATATCAACAAGTCATTGAACAAAATGGCACATACCTATGTATTATAATCAAAATTAAATAAACCATGAAAAATAAGTCTTGAATTTGTGTAAACAATACGAAAAAACTATTTCACCGACCGAAATATAATAGTATTTTGATTGCTGCGGCCAATAATTGAATATGCACATTTCATATTGACCAGTCCGGCCGGCCAATAATAGGTATAAATAATAACATTGTCGTTTCAATTATAGCCGTACATCATTATTTATGTGTACATAATAAAAAAAATAATAGTGTTTGCTGATAATTTATATTATACGTTTACGTATTAAGGCTCCTTCAAACAGGCGCGACGCGCAACGCGAATCGCGCGCGTCGCGCGTCGCGCCTGTATGCAGGAGCCTTTAGCCACTAAAATGTCCGAAGTCTAATAGGTACGTACATGATTCTAGGGTTTGAAAAAAATCGTCCGCATCGCTGTCATCGAGGAAAGTGCCCAAAAGGCTGGCAGCATTGCCACGTTGTATGGCAATGCTGATTCTTTGGCCAGAAAATAGGCCAGCTCTCTGGTCACGTGAAGAGTCAACCCACCGATAATTTGTTGCATAACAGCTTACAAGTTTAAGTTTGATATGAAAGACTTTCGGGATACAGATATTTAAATCCCATCAAAAACATTTCATGTAAAGTAGGTTACCAAGACCAAGACTGATATAACGCTTTCACTTAAAATATTATCAGATCCCATGTAGAGCCAAGGAAAAAAAAAAAGCTCCTAACTCTACCAGGCCTAACTCTACAAACCCTTAACATTTTGGTTAAAATGTACATCTTGGGCAGTGCCGTGGCCATCCCTTTATGGTAGGTAAGAAATTAAGTCACTGGTCATGCAATAGTTCAATGGAACGGCCAAGCATTTTGACCAAAATTTTGCTTTTTGGTTTTAGCTTGTCATGACAAGCTAAAACCAAAAAGCAAAATTGGGGGCCTACCATGCCCCCAAATATGAATTATTCAAAGTGAAATTGTGGCTTAAATTTTTACCTTTTATGGCATTCAGATCAACTTTTCCAGAATAAAAAAAATACAGCAAAACTAATTTCGAGAACTGGTATTGTCAGGAACCAAATAAATTCACCGAAATTTCGAAAAAAGATAATATTACTTTTCATATTTTTATCCTATTGTCCAGTATCCGTTCGGTGACCTACGACCTACATTTACAATATCCCAAAGCTCGAAGCTTTACGTACAATATCATTTCTGATACGAGCGTTATTAGGCTCGGCGCCCACTGACGGGATGGCACGGCACGGCAAGGGCTGTTTACCCCACGAATCACAGTTGCTTTAAAAACGCACTGATGACAAAATTAGAAAGCAAAATATCATGTTTTTGTACTATATGCTACGATCATTATTACACTTATGAGTTGTATGTCGTAGGATCGAACCCAGACAGGCGCAGAGCGCAGAGTGAGGAACGGAGAGCAGTGATAATGAAATAAATTGCACAACAAAGTAAAGACTTTGTGTAAATTAATTCATTACCACTACTCCTTCAAAAGCGCCGAAGGAAAACATCGTGAGGAAACCGGCATGGCCAAAAATTCGAAGACATGTGACATCTGTCAACCCGCACTGGGCCCGCGTGGTAGATTACAGCTCACATCCTCTCAAAAAGGAATATTTTAGGCTGATTATGCTACAACTGTTATTATAATTAATTAAATAGGCCACTAGCTATCTCACCTGATGCGGGCGACGATAGTGCACTCTTGGCTAGAAGTGACTTCACTCGGCATTCGAAGACTCTCAGAGTGGGTTTAGACCTTTGGAATCTAGACTATACTGACACAACATTAGGGTTATTGTGGGTTGTTCGTTACCTTAAAGTCGCCTGGACTAAGCCTTTTGACCTCGAACAGGACTTTTTTAGTTTAATTTTTTAGGGGTTCCGTACCTCAAAACGAAAAGAACGGAACCCTTACAGGATCACTTCATTGTCCATCTGTCAGTCTGTCCAAAAGCGTTTTCTCAGGGATGCGTAGAGGTATCGAGTTAATATTAATATCAAATACTTAGGTCTACGGTCCTTTGGAGCTCTAAAAGAATCAAGGTTCTAAGTCAAGGTAATAAAAAAATACGGCCATTTATGCGAAATATTTTGATACTCACAAATAAATCAAAACCCAAAAAGAAAAACAAAGTATGACCTAGAATCATGAAATTTAGCAAAAGCAAGGTCTTATTGAACAAGTAACGGAAAATCTCCGAAAAACGTTAATTTGTAGTTTTGTCACATAATTTTTTTTTCTGCTATTACAAACTTACATTTGCAGTTGGAAAATTGACCGAGACTTATATCGATGTATGGGACAACATGATTTTCAACTACAATGTTAAGTTTGTTTATTATGATAAATTCATCCCAATTACGGAACCCTTCATTGTGTATGGTCAGACACGCACTTAGCCGGTTTTTTAAATAGTTTTTGTTTTTGTTTCTATGATTGTTTAGTTTGGTTTGTGAGTCTTCTGTGCGAGTCCCAATAAATAATTTTTCATTCTTTCTTTATAATCCCCTTGCCGTGCCGTCCCCGCCAATGAACGCAAGGCCTTATAGCAAATGGTCTTGATTGAATAATGTCGGGTAAGTCGATTTTAAACACTATAGATTTACGTTGCCTAAAAGGATTCCGGTCGGGGCGACCTTTACGAGACACTGAAGGGGTATATCTCACCAAGTAATTACTTGGAAGACGTTACATAGGTTCTCAGATTCAATGGGTCGTATCGAATGAAAGTGGCTAGGTTCTCTTACTACTAGGTACTACGTTCTAGGTTCTCTTACAATACCTACCTAGACCTACTACACTAACTACTTATTGTCTGCTCAATTTAGTCAATTCGATCAGCATCTTATTGCGTAACCGACTATCAATCATAATCTGAATGATTTTGAAGGATATTGCTAATCCATTGCATCATAATTATTCAATTCAATAAATTTGTCTGCAACGTAAGTAACGCAATGAATGATATTGAACTGTGATAATGAAAGCTATTCCTATTGTTAGTGTGTTACGCAATTACCCCGCAGATTTCATCCAGTAAATTCTGTTTTTTTAAGCTATTGGCGAATATATGTTTTATTTAAAAATTTTAATGCATATAGCGTAAGATTAAAAATGTACTAAAGTTTAAAGTTCTAAGAACACTCTTTTATGCCACACAAAACACCAAATTACACAAAAGAAAAATACAATCGGATAAACGTTTCATGCAAGGATTAGGAAAAACAAGAGATTACAAATTTCATTATAAAGAGAATAAAGAATTAATCATTTGAGAAGATTCAATAGATTATGATAATGAGAATTACGAATTCCACAATGGACTTGGCGGAAAAACGTAAGACGACGCGATTTGCTTAAATTCCATCGAAATGCCTTTAAAATCTTGAAATTAAGTTTATCCGTGCCCAACAAGGTTCCAGCGCATTCTCGACATTCGTGATTTACGCATTTCTATCATTCGCGTCGTTATCAAAAGCAGTTGGAAAGTTGTCAGGAGTTAAATATGAACATATTTTGTAAATACCTTAAATTCTGTCTGTCTCCAAATATCTATTCATTAATCTAGCCTAAGAATAACTTTGGAACCTTAAAATCTTTCGATTAAGCCGTCGAATTGTGAATCTGCAAAAGTCACCTCTGAAACATTACTAAAGACTTCAATAATTGAAAGTAATTTAATGCTAAAGCTTAACAAATAACAACTTATCATCAGCCTATAATGTTCCCACTGCTGGGACACAGGCCTCCTCTCAGTGAGAGGGAGTGGGCCGTAATCCACCACGCGGGCCCAGTGCGGGTTGGTAGATGTCACATGTCTTCGAATTTTTTGTTTCTAGGACATGCCGGTTTCCTCACGATGTTTTCCTTCACCGTTTTGTGAGCAGTGGTGATGAAATAATTTACACAAAGTAAAGCGCCTGTCTGGGTTCGAACCTACGACCTACAACTCGTAAGTCGCGGCCGTTACCACTTGGCCACCACTGCTCAAATAACAACTTATCGGTGGAAAACTATCAACTTCACTCACAATTAATGTGATCACCTTTTAACATCGTAAGATCTTCCATAAATCGCCGATATTTCTAAATTAATAGGCATCTATTCTATACCAATTTATTTCTTATTAAAGGCATATATAACTAGAATATAGCATTGTAGGGCGCAACTATTGTATATACCTTTTCTGTACGAATTTAGTTTAAAAACTGTTAGTCCATTGAACTCTTAATCTGGTCGTTCGTGGCACAATGATGACAGCCGCGAGCGTCAATCGAAGGTTTCTAGGTACGCTTGCTGTTGCTGCGGTCGGTTTCTGGATGATAGAACATCCATTACACATTGAGACCTCTCAGTGCCTCGGATAGCACGTTAAGCCGTTGCTCCCGGCTGCCAGTCGTAGATCTTTGACAGGCGTTACGGATCAGAAGTCAGAAGCCCAAAATGCTAAAAAAACCCGTCTTACTAAGGGGTAGCGTATTACCCAGTAACTGGTTAAATAGGCAGTCGCTCTATGTAAAATACTGGTAACCAGATGCATCCGGTTAGACTGGAAGCCGACCCCAACATATTGGGAAAATCCTAGGAAGATTTTGAGATTTTGGTATTTTTATAACATAAAACAAATGTGACATTCCGAGGTGTAATAAAGTACACCTAGACACAATACAGACAATCAGTTCATGAAGACATCTGATAAAACGAAAAACATCAATGCTAGGATGATTGATGAGTATACGGCGTTGTGACGGCTCGATGCCGCGTCGTACGTACTCCTATGTATATAGATTGAACGGAAATCGTTTTTAGTATAATCTCGGATTTCCATCACAATAACCAGTGAAGCCAACCCTCACGTGCTTTTGTGACTTGGGACCCAAATATGAACCGAAATGCGTAGAAGACGTCAAATATTCCAATAATAACGAGTTGAATATTAAGTTTGTCGTGGTATTGAGCGTTATGTTAGAATTAATTAAGTATAATGATTGAACTTGATACTTGTATTCGCCGGCAGGCATAGGTACTCGTAGCATAGCATCACATTTGTGTTCCCAGAAGGGTAGGTAACATAAGTAGGTACATTTCGCACGCTATCCCATGTAATAAGGGGTAGGCCTATTGTCCACCCGCATACAAATCCAGGCTGCTACTGCAGAATTAATTGAAAAACCCAATGGCACTTTGCCTGACATGGGAAGCCCAGCCCAGGAGCTCATGCTTAGCAGAAGCTATTCTTACAAATGGGTAGGTACCCTTACCCCTGGGACAAAACGTACTGGAAAACCGCAATAACAATAGACCTCACCATCTGCCTAGCCTTTTCCCAACTATGTTAAGATCGGCTTCCAGTCTAACCTGATGCCGCTGAATACCAGGGTTTTACATGGAGCGACTGCCTATCTGACCTCCACAACCCAATAACTTGGTAATACGATACCCTTAGGTCATACTAGTTGTCAGACTTTCGGGATGACCCGTAGCGACTGTCAAAGAAACACGAATGACAGCCGGGACCAACGGCTTAACGTACTTTCCGAGGCACGGAGTAGTTGCGGTATGTAAAGATGTTCACCCATCCACGGACCAACCTCGGCAAGCATAGCTTAACCTGATCGATCAACCTGTATTATTACTTAGTCCCAAGCCCGTCTAAACAATAACTCGACGTGTGGTTCAATAAATAATTATTACTTACTTAATTCAATTGACGCATTCGTTTCATGCTCTTATTCAAGCAGGAAAAGGCTTCTAGTTTTGAAAGTAGCCCAATGAATAGAATAACCAGTCAGGTGGGGATCTGACTTCTAATTGCTCACCTTACTTCTACAAATAAATTCAAATTCGATTCGATTCAAAGTAGCTTTCGGCGAAAAACACTGACTTAGTAATTATTTATTTTTACAATTAATTTGATGAGTAGAAAACTGGCGGCGAAAAGTATTATGACTTTGTTCTGGTCTGCTTCCTGTAAATTTCCTTATCTAGTACCCAATGAGATAGACAGAGATGCATATTATAGGTTTCACATTTCTCTAGTAACGTTTTGAGTCACTTAGGGCGGTTCTCGAACGAAAATTATCGCAAAGTTAATGTTACAAATTGTCAAGCGCGCGTAAATTGCTGTGATTGGTTGAATCATTGAATGATTTATCAACATTCAATCGCAGCCCAATCCCTTTCACAGAAAGGAGGCCTGTGTCATAAAAAAACGACGGGTTGCACTCCGGGAGTGCCGGCAGAAGTGAAAACTTGAATATTAACGTTGTGCATTTTTAATATTTTGGAATGGTTAGAGAATAATTTTGTACGAATTGCTTTCATTATCAGTATAAAAGTACTATTATTTATGTGGTGGAATACAATATTCATTTATTGCGCTATCGTACACAAACATGACAATTTATATTACATTAAAAATTTAACACTTCAGAACTATTAGGTACAATTATTTTACATTAAAAAGTTTATCTCTTAGGAAAATCAACTTCCATCCATAATTTCAACGACTTTTTCATCATCATCATTACCAGAACCATCATCGCTAATCTCTAGAACTGATACGATAGGTTTATGATAGCTGAAGTAAGAAACGAACAGTTTTGATTCGAACCTATTTAAGTGTTTATTAAAGACCGCATCAATAGTAGTTTTGTATTTCGTTGTGCTAAGATTGCGATCATTTGACATAGTTAAACCAAATTCATTATTTAAAAATTCAATTAATAGTTGATTTTTATCGTCTGCAAAGTTTATGTTGAAAAAGGAAGGAAAGGAAAAGGAATTTATTCAGATTTACAAATAAGCACACAGGATAGACTTCAGCAGTGCTATTCTCTAAAAGACAATTTCATGGCTGTAAGCTGCGACGAGCTCGTCGACGAGACAGCCTTGAGATCGACCGAGCGTACAGCGCTGATTCAAACCGTATTCACTAACGTGGTTGTGCTCGTCGTCGAACCCAAGGCTGTAACCTCCCGTCGCTGTTTCTCAGACGAACGTAGGGCTTGACACAAATTCTATAAATTATAATCGATCAATCTCGACTGAGAGTTTTATAGGTTTAAAATATATATTAAAGGTCTATCTTTAAGTATTATAAGGAATACAGTTAAACTATAACCAATATCATATTTAAAAGAGCTTATTTCATATTTCTTATTACATTTTAAGGCTGAATGACGATTCCTTTGCTCTATTCGTGCAACGCGACGCGACGATGAATTAAAAGTCAACATGACATAACAATAACAACCGATGAAGCGACGCTAACAAAATCACTTGAATTTGTAGTTTTTAAACTTTTGGGTGCTTGATTATTTGTATCAGCGAGTGCTTTTAACATAGGTAGTTCTGTGACTAAGAGGATAAATACAACTACCTAATGAAATGTGAGTATTATGATTTTTTCACTGATAGTATATGGCTATTATTACTATTGTCTCATCCACGAGTATTGTATGATACACGAGATATTAATAAAATTTAAGTAAATTACATGATTAGCTATTGTTTTACTATAATATGTACCTACGTATAGGTAACATTATTGTTGTAACGTAACATTGTGTGTTTTAGCATGCCAAGAAGTGCTATACTTTCATTACATAATATGAAAACTGTATAGGTACTTGGAAATTATAATTTTCATATTTAATTTTGTAGAGTCCTAAGCAACCCCTAAGACGACCTACTGACCAATTACTGCCTGTAGAACAATCTACTAGAGGCATGCTCCAGACCGAACAGTCCACACCTTCAATACCAGTAAGTTAATTCTAATAAAATATAATAATGTAATGTTATATTTGCAGGGCGAACGGACATACAACCAGGCCCATCTTTGTATAGGGACAATGTGCCAATGGAAAACCAGCCTAATACAGAACAAAAGGTGAAGTTTTAAATAAAAGTCTTACAATAATATGTTTTAACTTTATAATGGATATTTAGATAACTTTTTTTTGTATTACAGTTTGAGGCTAGATCACCACTTGCAGTCTTGCAATGCGTCATCATAGGAGTAATGCCCCAATTGCATCTTCATGTAAGGTTAACTTAATTATAATTTGGTTAATTATTGGTTTAGTGTAAAAAGCACTACATAGTAGTGGTCTCACTTTTGATTCCCGGGTTGGGCCAATTTGTTGGGATTTTCTGTAGGTTTTTTCAACAGCAGCCCTTATTCAATCAAGATCAAGATATAGACTACATCTAATAGAATCAAGATATAGACTACATCTAATATGTATACTACATTGTAATATCTATTCCTTTAGAGGGAGAGTGATGTGATGTTGATGATACTTACATATTTGTTTTACCTCTGTATAGTAATTTGTTGCATTTTTATGTTCATAGCATCTCGTAGGCATCGAACGGCACACCGCCGTCTGATCCAGCACTCACCACCTTCTCAAAGGCAATCCAAATGGCGAGCCTGACTGAATGTTTTGTCGCCATTAAAGAGAGGTGTTTGGAAAATGAGAGACTTCTTATTGACAACCAGCAGAGGATGTTCGACTTTTAAGGAAATAAGTGAGTCATGGTCAAGGCAGACCCAGGCACTGCAGGATTTATGAGCATCCATCAGTCGAGGAAGTTGAATCTCCGAAACATGGATCTACTACTATGTTTAGATAATTTTAAGTTTATTTAAGATGGATGTTAAGAAGTTTAAGTATAAGAACTGTTTTTTTGTAGTAAATGTCAATGTTTGTTAGCGGGCATGCTCTTTATGCCTGCAGGCTTTTATTTAGGTACTTATTTAATTTTGTTTTGCTTGGGTAGTTTTCATTGTATATACTAAATTATTTAATTAAATGTCCTGTTTCTTGTAATGTTAATTACTTTGCATACCTACTATTGTATAGAATCAAGTTTTTCTAACTGAATATCAAAAGTCATTTTGAATAAATGATTTTTGATTTGATTGATTGTTTTTAATAGTAAATAAAAAAGAAAATAATGCAGTTATCTGTTTAATTTCTCATACCCCTGTATACACTCTTACCCATTTAAAAATATAGTACAAATAGGGACTAAGGTATAAATAGGCACATATTATTATAGGCTATTGATATTATACTAATCATATACACCTTAAACACCACACTTTAAATACACACCTTAAATGTTATGACAATTGTTGATTATAATAATATTTTTATTAATAATTTAAATACCTATTTATTGTATCTAATCAATAATGGTGAGTATATTCTATCTAAACACGTTAACCACATCTGTAAAGGAACGCATAAATTGTAGATACAACATGCTCGCCATAATTGATTAACTAAATCTCGCCTACTTATCAGCCTACTCTCTAAGTCATCATGTGTTGGAGCCTGATGTGTCAGGATTCCAAGTAACCTAGATTCTTCATCTAAGTCACATTGGTCTCATCATCATAGGAGCTGGTAGCCCGGCTCTATTACATATGTCGTTTAAAACACAGGAAGCCATCACAATTTCTCCCACTTTTATAGGATCATAGTACAATACCCTATGTACTAATAAACATCTGAACCGTCCTTTCAGGATTCCAATAGTCCTCTACACTGTTTCTTGCACTGCTGTGCAAATTGTTGTAATGGCTCTGGAGTCTCAGTTTCTGAATTACTAAAGGGAGTCATTAAATAAGGCCTTTGAGGATATCCTGAGTCACCTGAAATCAATGAATGAAGCTAGAATTAAGTGCAATCTTGACTTGTGTTTAAGTTATCATTGTATTGTAAATAATAACTTCGTGGATTGCCCTAGAGGCAGAAGACTGAGATATGTAGGTATGTGTCTACATTCTTCCCAATGATTTTTTGGTAACTTCCATTAGCCAAAAATGATAGTGTGCATAATATCTGAAACATCAGGAATTCAATAGGCTTTTGTTGGTGTGTGGTGAGGTATACCCATCATAATCTCAAGAAACCTAGATGTAAACAAACCTTTAGCCTCTTGGTTAAACCACTGGAACGAAGTCGCGGACGCATATATGGAGTTAAGTCATCTTCCAATATATTAATTAAATCCTCAGAAAGCCTGTAAATATGGATAAAATCTGTATCACGGAATATTGTTTTAAACTTTCGTATTTGTTTCGCCTGTCGAGCTTTCTTCAAATTATCACTTTTCTTAGCTTCTTCTAATAAATGTAGCTTCAATTGTGTAGTAAAAGAATAGAAATATTTAAAAAATTAAGTACAGTTTATTATTTTTGTCAGTCTACGCCCGAATATTTAGAGCTTTTTGATTTGACAGTTAGAATTAGGAGTGGGCGATACAAATCGTATATAGATACAATATCTATATATCGGTACAATATCCAATACCTATATATCGGACAGTACTGTATCTATATTTCAGGTATCCGCGTACCTAGAACGAGACACTATAACGATATCGTATCACATGATCTATGATATTCGGTTCAAACTGATTCCGGTACAGTAGTAGTTAAGATTTATGTGTATAATATTAAACTTACATGCAGGAAAAAAATAACTAGTGCTAAAACTGTAACCATTAATTCAGCATAATTATGATTCTAGACCCCAGAAATTTTTCGGCGGTTATAAAGAAAATTTTAGTTGTTCTACACATTTTGACCCCGTAGGTATTGCACTTCTATGAATTAGCTGATTTTTTTTTAAACAGACGGAAGATTTCTGCGGTTGGGGTCTAGAATCATAATTATGCTGAATATGAATTCAGCATATGATTATGATTCTAGACCCCCAACCGCAAAAATTAACCAGTGCGCAAATTGTAACCATGAGGTTACAATTTGCGCACTGGTTATTTTTTTTTACGTGTATAGGAAAGTAATGTCCATGTTCTGTCAAGTCGTTAAAACCGTGCGAAGTGGAAAATAAAGCACATCATTTCCGTCTAATGACCAATTACAAATAAAATAAGAAACCTTAAGATATTCCTTTTTATAGAACACTTCCATACTTCCTTTCACTTCCAGTATTATGGCCTAAAAAACTTGTATGGCGAAACATAAAAGCTTTGACTGATGTTAACTTAATGGTTTCATAAAGATGGCGCAATTTGCCGGATAAAGGCAAGTGAAGGCGCTGTCTTTTATGTCGAAAGCCTTTTGAAGGGTTTGGCTCGGCCTACTGATATGTCTTCGCTGTTTTAAGCGGTGATTATGAGCCGATTGCCATACTGGAAATAAAATACGTGAATCATTTGGTACACTTATTTAAATATGCAGTGTGTTTCTAATAGATTAGGCAGCAGCGATATATTTTGGCGTTATGGCTAGCTAGTTGATTAAAAACTAAGACTAAAGGATAACTTAACGCGAAGGGACATCTAAACCTAGTTTAAGAGCTGTCAGTGTCATCGTTCTTGAGGAATATTGACACTGACAGCTCTTGAGCTCGGTTTAGATGTGCTGATCGCGTTCAGTTACATTGGTAAAATTCGCCCTAAAGCAATTGAAAAGCGTAGAATACATATTTATTCAGGATAAGTGGAACTTCTTACGTTCACAGTGGGCTATTACCAAAATTAGAATTGGGGATTTTCTCATTGTTCTGTATAATCTATCTAGATACAAATATATAGATACATAGATGAATGTACTATCTACGATAATTTTGTGTAACCTTGTCAAACGAGCCGTGAGCCATGCTTTGCCTCATTAGCAAACGCATCAATTAGTTTGTCTGTCGTCAGACCGTGAGTAGGTAAGATATCTACGCTACGATACCTTACAGGTGTTAAAAGACACGAAGCGGAAAGTCACTTATATTTTTTGTACTGGGTCATACCAGGAAAGCTTCCGGTTACGGAGATATTGAAGGTCAAAATTCCAACTTTTACTGACGTTCTTTTAACGAAACAAGTTTTTAATGTTATAACACTAATTTAAATGCCCCACGAGCCCTGTATCGTTGCATGAACCTGTAAGCACGATGTTTTGCGTGTGTTACATTGCGCACTACTGCAAACAGCAAAAATAAAAGTCGTTTCCCAGCAATTATTTTTGTGCAATGTTTGTGCAAATACAGGGTCCTATTAAAATAGATGGACCAATTTTAACACAGCGCTTAGTTCGTCTAACCAAAGATATCTAAGCAAAACAACACTGATTAAAGTGATTTTATACCTGAACCTAAAATAATAAATTGCCGGCACAATGGTGTATTTTCGTTAGCTGATTATTTTTCTTGTAAGTATCTATGCGTTTTTCCTAAATATTTTTTTACCATCGTCCTTATTTTGGTGGTCTGAATGATTTGTAAAAGTTTGTCCGTCTTTTTTAATGGGACCTTATATTATGAGATGTGTCTGCAAACTCATCCACATTATTCTAGAGGAGGCTGGAAATATTGTTACGCCGACGTCGGTCGCTGACATCGGTCGCGCACCGATTTAAGGCTCCTACAAACAGCGACCGCGCGCGACACAAAGGCACCGCTCGTTGCGCGACTTGCGATGCCTTTGTGTCGCGTGCCGTGTCGCGCCTGTTTGAAGGAGCCTTTATATGGACTCGCGCTCGCTGACCGTCAGCGCTACAGTAAAGACGTCCAATTATCGTCGGCGTCTTGGTACGCGTGTCCGACGGTACGCGACCGACAGGACAGGAATTCAGGCCTGACTTAGTTTGATGTACATAATGTGTAGTTAACGTGATGTGTCTTTTTACACATTATTGAATATCTCATTATACCCCTGCTCCCGCTGCTCGAGGTTGGCACAAAATGTTCTCTCGCCCTTTATATGTCAGCGTTAGCAGTGATCAATTTACCATTCGCTCCCGTTTCATCTATAGGTACTACTAATAACAAAACTGAAGAGTTTGTTTGTTTGATTGAACGCACATAATTATCTCTGAAATTACTAGTGGGATTTGTGGGAAATGTTTTTGCATTTGATAACCCAATTCTTGAGAAAGGCTAGGTTATTTAACATCACGCTAGGAACCTTAGGAGACGAGCAAAAAGAAGTAAGGAAGAATGCTAAGCGAAACCGAATGAATAGCGTGGGCAGGCGATGCGATGCGACGGGGTGCGTTGGGGGAACTAGAAATTTTGTGCAGACGAACTCGCAGGCAGAACAGCATGTATCAGAAAGTTGTGGACATATTTAAGGGAGTGGTGCAGACCACCAAACTGAACAACATTCTCCATGTCGCGAAAACATTATCAACTGTTCCGTACAGTACCCGGCGATAAATATTGCACATCGACAATACCTACTCGACCCAAATGTATGGGACGGCTGATTATATCTTCGCGATTACGATGTTCGTCCCATGAATAAAGTAGTTCTTGTTGATAGTTTGTACCACACCCCACCGTTCTGATACATCATTCCTATCTCTATATGTCATCTCTGACGAAATCCATTTCATCTTCGGTCTATCTTAAATCTTACTTTGGGTGCCAGAGTTCATCGAAATCACTCTATCCCTTAGTTGTAACGCTGCATAGTGTTTAGATAAGTGTTTTTTTACAACTGAAGTTAATAAAGAATTTTTAAGCTATTGCATAGCTTTTATCACGGGCTTTGAGCGCGGCGACCGAATTAAGAAATTCCGTAACGAAAATAAAACCTAACATCCCCCACTCCGACCAGCACAGCGGCACGGCGTTGAAAGCCGTGCATCTTCTAACGTCGTTTCAGTTCGGCAGACTTCGGCACGGTGTTTGTGTGCGTGCGACTAGACGTATGCGTGTAGACTAGCTGCTAACTGCTCATAACTGATTCTATCTCTTTTAGACACGATGCTAGGTGAGACAGTGTGCTTTTTGGCCGCGCCCACGAGTGAGTTCGAGCCCGCGAGTAGTTGAGGATATCAAATCTCAAACTTATGTTTCTTATTTCAGTTACCATAAACCTATAGTTTCAATGATAAAAATTCCTGAATAACCCTCGTGTATTGTAAGATAATAAAAAATATTTTAAACGATGTTAACTTCTCATTTATTTAATGAAAGAAAAAAAAAATGTTTTCTTATCGGTCACCACGCTCAAAAAGTGTAACTTGAATTAATATCAAAGAAAAAAAAAATACTGCATAAATAAAAAATTATAATTGCATAAGTTGATAAAAAATGCTATGCAATAGCTTTACCGCGGCAGCCTCAGTGCCACACGTATTTTTTTTTATCTCTCCTACATCCAACAACATTTAAGTCCATTTCTCTCCTAGTCATATGCTTGTCATCGCTCCTTATTTCAACCCTTCCACGTTCATTCATCACTATTCATAATCAGCCTATATTGTTCCCACTGCTGGGACACAGGCCTCCTCTCTTTGAGAGTGAATGGGCTATAATCTACCAGGCGTGAGGCGGACCCAGTGCGGGTTGGTAGATGTCACATGTTTTCGAATTTTTGGTTCTAGGATATGCCGGTTTCCTCACGATGTTTTCCTTGACCGTTTTGAGAGCAGTGGTGATGAAATAATGTACACAAAGTAAAGCGTCTGTCTGGGTTCGAACCTACGACCTACCACTCGTAAGTCGCGGCCGTTACCACTGGGCCACCACTACTCTCATCCCTATTCATTTAATCACACTAATATTACAGAGGCGAAAGTTTGTGTATTTGTGTGTGTGTTTATATGTTTGTTACTTCTTCACGCTCAAACGGCGGGACCAATTTTGATAAAATTTTGTATGGAGGTAGCTGACACCCTGGATTAACATATAGGCTACTTTTTATCCCGATATTCCCACGGGATCGACATTTACGCGGGTGAAACCGCGGGGCGCAGCTAGTATCAAATAAAGCAATAAAATTACGTGCTCAAGTACAAAGCAACGTTTCCGCGCAGATTTTTAGGGCCGATGCTATATTTAGAGCGAAGTCAAAGGCTGACAATGAGAGGCGTCAAAGTGTAATTAAATAAATCGAATTTCTCTGAAACGGTTGTGACGTAGAGTCGTGTAAGTACATGTAGGTACAGACGCCAGCACATCAAGCTACTACAATCTGCCAAATTTCTTTAATAGATTTTCAACTTTATCGCTAAAGTATAAGGTTCAAAGTTGATTGGGAAAATTTGACAGTTTCGGGTAGCTTGATGTGCTGGCGTCTGTACTTACTATAAATGTCTATACATAACATCACGCCTGCGTGTAGTACACCCAAATTTCGACAGCTATGTTTAAGTCCCATGTAATAGGGAGTGAGCCTATTGCCCGGTTGATGGGGCACACTATCGTAGCAATAGGTTTCATTTTGACAGTTCAACAACATTCATTGCTTTCTTTACGTTGTTGAGCAGACACATTTTTCGAACATTTGAAGCAATGGATTAGCAATATCCTTCAAAATGATTCAGATTGAGATTGATAGTGTTATTGACAGTTTACCCGACCTGCAGCAGTGGCGCCACCAGTGTACCCAGGACCACATGGTCATGGGTTCGATTCCCAAGCACTGCTACTACTGCTGTCTTGCTGAGTATGAGCTCAATAGCTGCGCTTGCGACCACTAAACCAACGAGTCTTTGTTCTCAGTCTTTAGAGAAATTGTTATCTGTGCTATTTATATCACCAACGTGGATTATGCTCGAATAACAAATGTTCAGACTTATTTCTTTTAATTTAATTTGATTAGAATTGCACTAAAAGGCTCTTGAATGGGACAGAAGGTTTTATGAAAGGATCATTCAAGTTTAAATGTCACGAGAAAAATCTTTTTAATTAATGGTAGGTATATTACTGGAATTATGCAAATTCCAGACGCACTAAGGTTTAGAGGGGGAGTGCTGGTAACAGCTTAAGTAGTCAAGAGTCGGGGAAAGTTATTTTTGTAAAGAAAAAAGTCTACTTGGTCAATCTGCGACAATGCGATTATTTGACCGGCCTGTGAGTCGGTCTCAGTTTTTGTTATATTAAGTTCGCCTAAAATTTCGAACTTTATTTTACGTTTGTTGTTTCTTGTTGAATGGTAATTCTCTCTTTATGAATTAAAAATAAGTTAAAGTCCGCCCTGGTTCAACGTTACTTGGGCCTAACAAACTTTTTATTTTGATTTTGGGATCCAGCAACAAAATAAATAACAAATTAAACGTTAACGTTCCTGTTTTATTTTTTCTAAACGAAAGCTTGGATAATAGTGATGTTATTATTTTAATTGATCTTATTTTCGGGTACCTATTGTGATTTAATCCAGTCTCCAAGTTACACAACTACGCGTACTACGCGACTACGCATGCTACACAGCTACGCGTGCTTCGATGCTACGAATTAGATGCTACGGCTTTGCGTAGCGTTCGTAGCAAGTCGTAGGCACAGGATCAACAACAACGATTTAAAATTTAGTTGTGTTTGAAAGTGATTAGGATGTGCCGTTTTTCCTGCTGCCTATACCTACCACCAATCAATTAATCAATCTGCCTAGCGTCTTCCCAACTACTTTGGGGTCGGCTTCCAGTCTAACCGGATTGAGCTGATACCAGTAATTTTACCTGGAGCGACTGCCTATCTAACCTCCACTACTCACCTACTGGGAAACATGATACCCCTTGTTAAGACTGGTTGTCAGACTTTGGGTTTCTGACTACCCGTAACGACTATAAAAGATATACGAATGGTAGCCGAGACCAACGGCTTAACGTGCAATAACCACCAATTAATATAAAAACGCTCAAGCATACCTGACTTCATAAACACCAATAATGTCTAAGACTGAAGTGCTAATGAATAATAAAAGTGGTATCAATTAGCAGACGGTCATTAGGTTCAGCCATCACTAATGACAGCAGTCGGAATTTTCTGAAGATTCTTTAGCGCAGGTACGCACGGGCGTAAAAATATCGCGACGGGATTATATCACTTACTCGATTTTGAACTCTCCGTGTTGAGCCCAGCGTTGAGAATACAACAGAGTATATCCCAGCGTGTCAAAAAAGGTGCCCTGTCAGTTCACCAAAAATTAATTTACAAATATTTACTTGACGAGCAACGATTGGAAAAAACATGATTTGTAATTTAATCATTAAACAGCAGGTTTGCCAAATAATTATCTTTACAAAATAAAATATTACCAGACAAACTTTTGTTTAATAATGTGTTATTTGACAAACAATAATTCATTTTTTATTCACTTTATCTCATAAAACAATGTTTGGGATAACAACGTTTTAAAACTTTTTTAATTATTACGCAATTTCCTAAAAATTAAACTCATTCTTTCATCTACTTGCGCTAACAGAATAAGAGATTACTTTTAGCGGGCTACCCGGAGCCGAACTATTTAGATTATATTAATTATTTAAAAAAAATGTTAGGTTAGGTTAAAACTATGACACCTATGCGTGAGCTGAGCGAGCAAAGCGAGCGGTGCCGCGGTAGCGGCCGGCGAGTGCCAGAAACGACTAGATTATATAGAAACAAATTACTTTTACACAAAATATGGGTGCCATAAAGGACTTGCGCTAATAGAAAAAGAGAGATTATTTTTAGTAGGCGAGTGCCAGAAACTACTAAATTATATAGAAAAAAATACCATTAAAGAACTTCAGTACTTGCCTGTAAATTATTTGACCCAAATGGAAAATACTGTCATGATCAGTTTATGACTGGTTTAGAAAATCTTTATGTACCTAGTATAAAACATTGTCGCTCCCGCTATCTGTAAGCTTAGATCTTTTAAACTACGCAACGGATTTTAATGCAGTTGCTAGTGTATTATAAAATGATATTTTGTATAAACGTGATTTTTCCAAAAGAATCTTAATATTAAATGAAAATGTATAAATGATTAAATATCAACCGAAACATTTGTAAAGAGAAGCATTTGCCAAATAAATGTTTGTAAAACGAGTGTTTATAAAATAAAACATTTGCGGAATGAGTTTTTTGTGAAATAAATAGTATACGAAATGTTGGTTGTAAACTAAAAATTTGTCAATTGAGTTTTGGTGAAACATTAGTAAACCGTCAAAAAACCACACTGTTGGATTTTCAACTCTCGGCAATAAGCAGTGCGTTGAAAATCGACTGCACGGAAAACAATCGCCCCGGGAAAAATGCGTCCATGTGTACCTGGGCTTACGCTCATCTCATTTAGTCGCTGATGGACGGCCACGGAGGCGTCGGCGTTCGTCTGATGCGCCCTTTACATTTACAGGTCATTCCACGTTTAACGAAGCGCTATAATATATACATAGCTATTTCAATTAAGACTAACACCAGTATTACACCCGGTTTATTTGAGTTTATCAAGCGACGAATGTGCTAGTAAAATTTGCGTTTTATTTTTATGGAAATTGGGTGTAGGACTAAAGGATAGTTTTAATTACAATGCTTATAAGACACAATTTTCATCAGTTTTTTTTATTTGAATTAGTTTCATGACTGAACCTCATACCGCCTCACGTTTAAAGTAACCACGCACAATGAAGGGATGGGGGGAATACCCCCCATCCCTTCATTGTGCGTGGTTACTTTTACTAAATATAGTTAGGATGAAATTTATCCTAAGAACAAACTTAACATTGTAGGTGAAAAACATGTTTTCCCATACATTCCAACTGCAAATGTGAGTTTGTACGCACAATATTGAGAGATTTACCAGGTTATTTTAAGACCATAAACTTTGTAGAAGTTTTTCTGTAATATATAAGTACAAAGTAAGTAAGTAAGTCTCTATTTTTTTGATCATAAGTTTACAACCGACTTCAAATTTCATAAATTTTCTTAAATGAAGAAAAATTATTTATTTTATTTATGATTTATTATAAAATATATTTGAGACTCTCACAGTAAGCCTTTCAATATGGTGGGACATATTCATCACAGGTCAGGTCACAGAAATTCATATGAGTACCAAATTTCAAGTCAATCGGTCCATTAGATTCGGAGCAAATTGGCTGAGACAGACGGAACTCTAAAAAGTAGAAAGATTTTTTCCTTTCGTACAGACGCCAGCACATCAAGCTACCCGAAACTGTCAAATTTTCCCAATCAACTTTGAACCTTATGCTTTAGCGAAAAAGTTGAAAATCTATTAAAAAAAATTGACAGATTGTAGTAGCTTGATGTGCTGGCGTCTGTACCATTAGTGGTTTTGTCTGTACACTTTATATTGCACGATGCTGATAAATTACTATTTAATGATCAGCAAAACGGTTTTGTGTCCGGTTGATCGAAAATTATTAATTTATAAAAACAAATATTTTTCTTTTGAATAAAACTTCAAAGGAAAAATGTTAGATTTTTTTTGTACAACAAAGAATAGCTAAACTTTCATTCCTCAGTGCACATACATATTATGTAGTTTCTCCAGTATCTTTACACAAAAGATACTGCAGAAACTACATAATATGTGCACTGAGGAATGACAGTTTAGCTATTCTTTGTTTAACAACCAGCAGGGTAATTGCGGAACACACTAACAGCAGTAGCGGCTTTCATTTTGACAGTTCAACAGCATTCATTGCGTTATTTAAGTTGTTGAGCAGACAAATTTTTCGAACATATAAAGCAATGGATTAGCAATATCCTTGAAATGATGAAAATGATTCAGATTGTGATTGAAAGCGTGTTAGAGTGCATTAGCCTAGTGGGGCGACGATCTTCGCAGGATGGCTGGTAGCAGCTGGATGAGAGTTGCCGAAAATCGAGTTGAATGGCGTGCAATAGGAGAGGCTTATGTCCAGCTGTGGACTGCTGATGACGTTAAGGAATAGAGTGTGTAAACGGCTTAAGATAAATCTGTACCCGTCTAAAACATAAATCCTTTAAAAAAAATACATTGCCATACGTAAACAACAATCATGTCTTCGACGTAATGAACTAACCTTACCGTAATGGACTCGTCTCGCAGGGTTGCCAACTTGCTGCAAATAACAAAGTTAACTACTTAGGTACTCAATAGTTTCAACAAACATAGACATATCTTAAATCCGACCCATCCCGCCAATCCGAGCTAATTCGATTCCAAACTTGATTTTCCTTCGAATCCGACATTATGATTCCCAATTTCATTTTGACAAGCATGTGGGGCACGTAGCGACACTCATATATTCAGATCGTAATGGTGCTGCCAAAGTTTAAGAGCATATCGCTATAAACTGAAAAGATACGCCAGTCAGTCCTATAACGACTTCTTTTCGATGAAAATTGGATTTTAAGCCGACTTTAGCCAAATGGTCGCAAGCGTGGTTGATTTTAAAAGTCGGTTTTCTACGTTTCTTTCTTGGGACAGTCGATGTGGACATGCCTTTCTTAACCCTATAGGGTAGGTAAAGGTAGGTAGTTTCTATGAAGAAAAGCGGAACGCTGTGGTTATTCTTGAACAAAATTGATTTTTTGTTTGCTTAGGCCTCCGATAAATCTCAAAATAGATCCTAAAACGGTGAAGGTATATAACTTTTGTTAGGATCTGATATACTTAGGTTCTATAGTGTGATGAAATTTAATGTTCCATCAGTATTACGAAATGAATTTAATATAATGTGACTACAATTATTATAAATGACACAAATGCCGCAAGCAACGCTAGTAACCAACTGGAGTGTCGTCGTCGGTTGTATTCGAGCTTAGCAGACGTGCGATGTTATAGGTACTTGAGCTTACAAGTTTGTGTCGGCTACATACTACTACAAAGAGAAACATCGTGAGGAAACCCGCACGACCTAGAACCAAAAATTCGAAGGCATGTGACATATACCAACTGGCACTGGGCCCGCCTGGTAGATTACAGCCCACTCTTCCTCGAAGAGAGGAGGCCTGTGTCCCAGCAGTGGGAATATTATTAGCTGATTATTATGCTAAGCAAAGAGCAGAAAAGCATAACAAGGAATTACAGTCTTTTTTAACCTGTTATCTGAAACCATAGCCAGAAAAAAACTGAAAAAAAAAATAACAACATTTATACAAAAAAAAAACGGACTTCCAAAAAAGACAAAAAGGTTTTTTTTAAAAAGTTTTTTTTTCAAACTCAAACTCAAAGCATTTATTTCAATTAAACCTTGTACAGGCACTTTTGAATTGTCAAATTAAATAGTCTGTCAGTTAGTCAGAACGTTGAAGCTAGTTGCCCATTCCAAAACGTAGATCTGTATGGACAAGAATGGGCAAGAAACTCCATGGACACTCTTTTAAATCAAGATATTTCAAAATCCTGGGTACATTATTATTGTTGTTGTTATAATGTGAGAACAATGTAAAAAAAAGGAAACAAATGAAGAAACAATTCAAAATATAAAATTAGAAATAAGCCTTGGCAGTTAAGAGATGACCAGTCTCAACCGACGGCGCCCGTTCTCGAACATGACGAGTGGATCAGCACCATCCAGCTCAACCATTTTTTAAGGAACCGAAGGATCAACACACGCTCCACCATCGATGAGACATTTAAGTGAGCATGACACGTTCTCAACTGCCATGCTCTTTCAAGTCAACATCAAAAAAAATCATAATAAACGCAAACATGGTTCGACGCCACGCACTCAGACGCAAATTTCACAGGCTACCCTTATCGCATCTCTCTTAATCAAAACAGCGATATAATAGGCAGCCATTTGCGACGTTGCCAACTTTCAGAGTGCACCCTCTTAATACGAGTGTAAGGTTGGCTATAATTAGATTGGGACCCTCAAGAGTAACCCACACGTACAGGTTTTACAGATGAGTAATTCTGCTATTTAACAAACAATAACCCTTTCCCAATCAGGGCCCAAATGATTCAATCACAGCTATTGTTTTAGAAGGTGCCAACTAAACTTTGCTTCACGAACAGCGATAGTGTTATTATACCAAATTGTACTTGCGATTCTTACTGATCTACTAAAAACTTTCATGTAAAGAACGCCATTTTCCACGGTAATAAATTTGCCGGTATCTTTGCGGCGGGTGCGCCGACTGAATGTTACATGAGCCTTGACACGAATTAATTCAAATGTATCAAATCCAAGGCTCAGCCCATCCGGTGCAAACAGTTTCACACACCGGACCAAGACAGGCATTATGATGATGTGATTCATTTCATTCAGTTTGTATTTTCAGATGTTTTATTAGAGCAGCACAATAAACACTGAACTATTATGAACTTTTATGTGATAAGTCAAAATAGGATAAAGTGTAAACCCATCTATCTTATTTTTCACGAATATTAACTGTGATGGTAGGTCCCTAACCACAAATCTACTGACGGTGGAGTTTCGTACTTCTGTTTTTCTAAAATTCTAACAATAGTTGTTCCAAACTTCGTAGAAGTGAATTAAACTCCGTATAACATTCTTGGAGACAAATATTTTGTTTTTAAGATAACAGGTACTTTTAAAACGGCTTTACTTACCTTACGTACATACGGGACGAGATTTTATAAAGTTTATATACCAAACACGGAGGCATCTAAATAATGTTTATTTTTAAGACTTAATCACAAAACAATATCCTAAATTCTCTTGTTCCACTCTCGTCTTAATAAAAATTAAGATGAGCAGTGATTGGAATTTTACTATGAAAACTAGAGAATTTAGTACAGAGTTTAATATGTGATTTTAGCAATTTTGGTGACAGCTGGTTAACTTGACAGTGTACAATACACCCCTCTGCTTAATAATATATAAGGAATACAGAAGGCGTGATGTTATATGTTCGAAGAGCGACCTATATTTGAGGACAGGTCGAAAATTCCGCCAGAAAGAGGCCCGTGGCTGGGTAGTAATATAGAAATCGCCATGGTCATGGAATGGGCATGTAATGTGGAGGAATGAGGATCATTTATGGAATGTTTTGAGTATGTATGGTGTACGGGTGTAGAAACGATGACTGTGTGAAAGATGTTATAGCTAGAAATGTGAATCGAAGAAAACTCACTGTGTCGATCCTAAATAAATTGGGATAAGAGATGTTTTGATGAGATCTAAAATTCCGTGTGCGTTATGATTTACAAAAGACAGGATAACAATGAATTCTTATCAAAATTTATTTGAAATTAATATAGAAATGGTAAAACAACGTAACTTTTACAAAACTGTGCACATCAATTGTTTGTAGTCATCATTAATTCTAATACAAACTTATTAACTAACAAATAATCTAAAGTTTTACGTCATATTTTTTATTATGAATCTATTTCTTACTTTATTATTGACAGTGAGCAGAACTTATTATAATCTGATAAAAAGTTTTTGTGGCTTGCTTGCAGTTTTGTGAATTGCAAAGTATCCCGAGGGGCTAAATTATAGTATTATATTTTTTAAGTATAAACTATGTATTTTATCATCCTGTAGCAGATCGTTGCTCCAAAGTTAGTAAGTCGTATTTGGCCTTAAATTAATTACGAAGCGCTAACTGTTAACGGCTACAGTTGCTTAATTTAATAATTCAGGTTCTTAAAAATAAAGGTATGAAATATTCAAGAAATTCTTTACAACTTTACGCGCTTGAAATAACTTCTCAACTTTAGTCAGAAACAAATCCGTATTTCTACAAAAAAGAAATGTTTAAACTTATTAAAAGTTATAAAAAACAAACTTACCTTTAAAGTAGACAAAAAGCACAACAGCGACTATATCGACATTTACTAACACGTAATAATAATACTGGTGTTTAAACTTTAAAACTACTTTAAACTTTATTTTTAAATAAAATTAGAGTGTTATTGCTTCGCAGCCTCACGTGTTAAAGAACAAATGATTATATTGTTGTTTTTATTATAAGTTATATATTGTTTTAGTTAGATGGACATTTTGTACGATCGCTTGGTTGGATCACATGGCGCGGGCACGGTGTAGTCTGGGCGGCGGTTCGCGACTCTCTGCCGCCCGCCGAAAGCCCGCCCAACGCTAACTTGCACGGTAACTTTGTTGGTAACGCAGTTTGTAGTTTTGGCAGATAACTTGGAGTTAATTATGTTTAGCTGCTGGTATTCGAATTTTCGTTCGGTGTGCCCGCTTGGACTTGGACTTAAGCCTGTGTTTGTGCGATAGTTTTGTAGCTTGTTTAGTATAGCAATTTTTTTTTTCTGAATGGTCCTCTTGACCTCGATATATTTTTACACGACTGCGCGACAGTACAGACAGGGTTATGTTTTTACGCCTTTCTATGTGTGTGGTTTGTGTGTGTGATTCCTTATGTCTTTCCTCTAGGTATGCTAACGGCTGGATGGATTTTAACATAATATGAGCTGTCTACCGACTGGTCTTTTTGTTTTTATTATAATCAAAATTATGGATTTTAAACGTCTAACTGTCTTAAAAATAATTCCAAAAATATGACATGGTAAAAGGTTACCCTCTTACTAATAAACGTTGTATAGCATCTGTATAGTTACACAACGGTTTGTCTTCTTCTTTTGAAAGTAAAATTACTGACGACTGAAAGAGAGAAATCGGTGTGGAACTATTCATCTGATCTAATACGTTTAATAATAAGGGGGTAAAAATATAAAAATTCTTGAACATTTGTTTAGTTTAGTTTATTTATTAATAATTATAAAAATTGCATTACTTGTCGTTGTGACCTTATTCTCGAACCTGTACCTAATTATATAAGTTTTCATTTATTTTCGTAGCTTATATTTAGTATGTCTGTATAAGTATAATATATTATACTATTTTTTTATTTTATTTTACAGTTTTTGGAAAACTTACAGCGTCTAAACACTTTTGCGAGACTGAGAGTGACAAAAATAAGGCCAATCGCAAGTTTTCACAGATAGAAGAAAATAAAAAATAAGAAGGTAGACAGTGTTTTGAGTAAAAACATTATCACTAAAAATATGTTCCAAACAGCGTAAACTGTATGTTGTAGTGTATTTAAGATTGTAACATATATCGGTGTATCTACGAGTATTTTAGTATAGTATTATTATTATGTATACTTAATTGCACTAATTTATGTCCAGGCAAATCGCAGTCCATTCCAAGGTTGCCTGGAGGAAATTGTGTAGCTATATTTTGTAATTTTTTATTTATTTTTGCTATGTATTTTTGTGGTGTACAATAAAGTGTAATTATATAAATAAATAAAATCTAAAAACCCGGCTGCAACTGAGAGCTCACTTTTCAAGCAGTCTAGTGCAGTTGGTGGGAGTCCTTTTAATTCAATCTTAGATTTGATGCCACTAAATGCAGCACTGCTTGATACATTTTTCAACTTAATAATTATTTTCTATTCGTATAGAAACAATAAAATTTCCATTGTGTTTTTACAACTGGATAAGCAGATGCGGGTAGGCTCTGTTTTGCCTAACTGATGCAGGTTCATCGCTTGTTCAGATTGACTTCTCATGCATAACTGTTTAATAACTGTTTCATGAAATCATCATTCTTTGGACTTACGTGGTCTTAGAGAGTTGTGTTGATGACTTTAATGATTATAATTCTGTAAATACATATTTGTTACGGCCGCGAATCATATATTAATCAACGTAATGACCAGCAAATTGCAAAAAACCTAAAAAAAAATGAATTACGCGGGCTACCCTGGCGCTTTCGCCTTAAGATTTGAATTGAATATGACAATGCATAACTTGACATTTAATAATAACATTTCCCATTTAGTGGATATTAACAATTATGTTAGTAATAATTTCTATTTGACAAAATATAGATATAACATTGTTATGTTATATAACATATCTTTCTGACTATTATAAAAGACAGATAACTATGTCGCTATCTTATTTTTTTTTCTATTACAGCCAAAAATTTGGCTAAACAACTTGCTTCTTTTGAGCAATACAATGACATTATAAATAATTCTGCCAATAATTTGGTCACTATTAATGACATTGCTAATAATTTAAATTAGAAATTAAGACAATAGAGGCAACCTCTAGGTATAATGTACAGAATTACAAAAATTAACTCAAAAAAAATTAAAATCAGTAATTAGCATCAACCTAGTGCATGAAAATATTCAAGGATTTATGAACAAAGATTTAGAAGTAGAATTATTTATGAATTTTAATAGTATTGACATTCTTTGTATAACAGAACATTGGCTGAAAAGCCACCAGTTCTTGTTCAATTTTAATCATCACCAGGTTTGTAGGTCGTTCAGCAGAATAAATGCTCATTAATTTTAGTAAGTAACCAGCTCAAAAGACCGTAGAGATATTGTGAGCCTATCTGTTGAGCGTACGGTTGAAATTGCCTGTATAGAATTGGAGCACTCTATTGTATTAAGTGTGTATAGACCCCCTTCAGGATTGTGTGACTGCTTTGAAAAGGTAATGGATGAAGTGTTACACAGGATTTGTATCTCAAACAAGTCCGTTATCATTTGCGGTGATTTTAATGTCAATTTATTAGAAAACACAGGTTCTTGTAGTAAAATTTTAAGTCTGTTTCAGTCCTACAATCTTCTAAACCTATTTTTGGAGCCCACAAGTATAACTCCTACTAGTGCCACATGCCTAAATAATATTTATACAGATATTATACCAAGCTACAAAGAAATTATAAATATACTAGATTCTGATCATTCAAACCAAAACAAAAAAGTGGTTAAAATGGATATCACTGTCAACCCAAAACTGCAAGTCGCTTGGAGGTTTTAAAGTTAAACTCATTAAAAAATTACCAGTTGTCTATTCATGCTGATCCTAATCATCTGTAGGATATTTTTTTTAATGTATACTGTAAACAATTTGATTCCACCTTTATTTCCAAGACTATCTCGGTTAATAATAATGCATCGTTCAGTGATTGGGCTACCACGTATTTCTGTACTACCTACCTTTAGTAAAATTTTTGAGAAATTAATTTTAGACCGAATGCAAAGATTTTTTAATAAACATAAATTACTACATAGCAAACAGTTCGGTTTTACAAGGGGTCGTTCAACTACTGATGTTGATGTGATGCTGACGTGTTGAACTTTTAAGACATATTTATAATGCATGGGAAGATAAATGCGGTGCCTTGAGAGTATCTTTTGTGATTTGTCCAAAGCATTCAATTGTGTTCTTCACGAAACGTTAATCAGGAAACTCCGCCACTACGGGACCTGCAACACTGCTCTTGATCTTCTTACTTCATACTTGAGCAAAAGGATTTCGAGCGTTGACGTTAATGGAAAAAGATCACCCGGATCTATAGTAACAATGGGAGTCCCACCATGGGGGGCTCAAATCTTGGTCCTTTCTTGTTTCTTATTTATATTAATGACTTGCCATACCTCATAAAGGATAATCATAATATAGTGTTGTTTGCAGATGACACTACACTTTTGTTTCACTTAAACGTCAGCAGATGGTTACTGACGATGTGAATAGCGCGATCTCGAAAATAGCCCACTGGTTCAATGTTAATAATTTGCTTCTAAACGAGAAAAAACCAAATGCATTAAGTTTACGCTGCCCCACGTTAGGCAGATGAAAACTAATGTGTTGATAAAGGGTGAGTAATTGAATCCTGGAGACAACACAGTATTCTTGGGCATAACTTTGGATGCTAAGCTTCAGTGGGGTTCACATATAGATAAATTGTCAAAAAAGCTAAGTTCCGCAGCATACGCTGTTAGAAAAAAATCTTAATTTAACTGATATAGAAACTACCCGTTCAGTGTACTTTAGCTATTTTCGTAGTGTAATGTCGTACGGTATTCTATTGTGGGGAAATGCCGCCGATATTCAGACTATCTTCGTTTTGCAGAAGCGAGCTGTTCGATCAATTTATAAATTAAGTCCGAGACATTCTCTCAGAGACAAATTTAAAGAGATTAATGTAACATCTGTGACTTCTCATTATATTTATGAAATTCTTTTAAATGCCCATAAAAATATAAAATTGTTTAAAAAATACAGTGATATCCATAATATAAATATTAGAAACAAACCCAAATTTTTTGTATGTAGGTACAAAAAATTTGGGTTTGTTTCTAATATTTATTATATACAAGGCTCATGAAAATAGGTGGCTCGTTCAGATGCCAATGTATACGCTTTTATAATAAACTATCAAGCCACGTTCAAGATCTAAGCCTTAATAAATTCAAATCATTCATTAAACGTAAGTTGTGCCAGAAAGCCTTTTATATCGTTAAAGATTATATTGAGGACAAAAAGGCTTGGGATTGAGCTGCTTCCAATTTCTGCATTTTGACATTTGCTTACTTTGTACCTACATTGTCTTCATATAACCTGACCAATATTATGTCTGGACTTTAAAAGACACTTTGACCTCTGAGTTTGTTTCGGCCTTTCTTCTCCGAGTAGTCAGATAGGAAACGCCGGCCTCATCTAGTTTTAAAAAAACATGATTGACGTGTAAAAGTGTTTGTACAAACCTACTTACAAAAATAAAATCATTTATCATTACTATAAAACAAGCTGCCATTAAGTTTGCTTGTCCTTCCTTTTCATGATGACCTAATTTTGGGAACGGACAGCTAGTTTTCCCATTAACGTATTTAACTGACAAGCCTAATTGAAATAAATGCCTAGTCTTGTCTATCTATGCTTTTCTTTATAAAACCTTACACACACCTTATTCATAGGTACTTCGTACAGTAAATAACTAGTAACCACCCACCAGACACATTAAATGAGACCAACCAAACACACTCAAAGCTTGCTAATTAAGCTGATAGTATTACCTATACAAATAGTTTTCATTCGACTTTCTGACACGTGCATAGTACGGTGGGCGTAAACACTAACGGGAATTTGGATACAATTTCCCAAAAGCCTAAGTTAGTTTTTATTTTTTTTCTACATAACACATAACATAACGCCTATAACCCCCAGAGGCTTATGAGAAGGTGACCTATACACCCACATTTCGCCGCCAGTTACGTTATTTTTTTCTAAGTTATCATTAAATAATTTACACGACATATCTACCTTAACCTACAATCCGGCAGTTTCTCTCGAAAATATTCATCTTATTTTCGACATATTCTTCAAATAGACGATACTTAGATAAACTTGGAGGAAAGTGCAGATTCAGCATCATAAATTATTTGTACATTAGAAGCAATTTCTTATTAAACTACTTACTTTTCTGTTGCGTTGTGCTAATCTACGTGGATTTAATTGCATGTTGAGTTGTTTTTAGTAATAAATAAGGGACGATTACAGGATATGTCAAGAGAATAGAATACTCTTTATTAGGTACAGCATATAAATAACAGACATAAATATATAAATTTTACAAAGGGTGACACAATGGGTGGTCTTATCGCTATAGACCGATCTTTTAAAGACAACCTTTGGATGGATTAAAAAGGGGAAGCAGGAGTGTACCTAGCCTTTTCACAACAAATTTTGGGTCGGCTTATCGTCTAATCCGATGCAGCTGGATACCAGTATTACATGGAGCGACTGCATATCTGACTCCCACAATCCAGTTAACTACTGGGTAACACGATACCACTTGGTAAGACTTTTTGTCAGACTTTTGGGCTTCTGACCACCCGTAACGGCGGTCAAAGATCTACGAATGACAGCCGGGACCAGAGGCACGAAATGTAAATTAATGATGCTACGGCTATATTGTCACGATAACGCGAATTGCACTTCGCGCGCTCTCTCGAGCATTTCCATGTAATGTAACGTTCTTACGAATGGTAAAATACAGGCAAAAGCTCAGTTTCCAAAAGCATTTCCTTGTAATGTAACGTTCTTGCGAATGCTCAATGTTCGAAAGAGGTTTATTCCGAAATGGCCCCATTTCAATTTCGTAAAGGTCTGGTGATGAGTTTCGGAGATAGACAACGGAACTCTTGAATAAATTGCCAGCAACCGCGATTGCTGCTGTCGCATATTATGTATGCATTGTTTACGCAATCACACAACACAACACCACGCCTGTACCCTCTAAAGGGGTACGCAGATGTGTACCACGGTACACTCTCATTTCTGTCAAAGTTGTTATTGAGGTAGGTACCTCTAATCTTGCAAGTAAAATCAGGCATAACTTTTTTGTTTATTTATGAATTGATTTAATTTATTGATCATTATCCAACTTCAAAAAAGGAGGAGGTTTATTTAATGGATAAGGTATGCCTCAGGGGTGGTCCCGTATAAATTTGATTAACGTTGGTTGGGTAGTTTTTGAGTTAGCTTCATAATTACGATGTTTTTCCACTTAGGTTATATTGATGATGCTTTAATAACTTCCTGCCACTGATATTTACATAGCAAGTAGTGTTAAATGAATTTGTGTGAGGTAGGTACAACTAAAAATCGATTAAATTTTTTTTCTTTTACAAAAAGACACTACAAAGTAAAAATAACCTAATTTCGGAAGTCGGTGTCAAAATACGAAAATACGGGGAACCAGTAACACCGATTTCCTAAATTGAAGTTATTTTTTCACTTTGTAGTGTTTTTTTTTGGAAGTCGGATGTCTTTTTTTTTTGGAAAAATTTTTTGTGCCGATTGTTCGTAATATCTTTGTTAAGTTAAGATAAAAAAGTCATTTTTTTCTTATTCATCTAATAAGGATCTCCTTCTAACAAAAAATTCAAAAAAAAAAATTGTAGGTCGCTATTTATTTCATGCATAAACGATCAACTTGAGATGATAGGTATTCCCACGCGTCGCCACAACGACCAGCCCGTTTATTCTGTAAAAATCTCACCGGAAAACTTAACTTAAGTGAGCTTCAATTCAAGTGAGCTGTTTTTGCACGGACGGATAGGTACTACACTAACGGATTCCTTACCGACAACTTCATGACTGTCTGGGAAGCCGTGATGTATGTTCAGTGCCGTTGCACATACATCTGTAATCTGTTCCAAAAGTAGGTACCTCTCTGATAAAAGTGTAAACATATCCTGTTCAGGTTAAATTCTTACGCAATCGCTTACTAAAAAAAAAGTAACAAATTTGTATTTAGAACTTTATATCTAATCACTTTTTCCAACAATTATAGACTGAATAATATTATTAAATTGACCTCAATTGTCAAATTGACATCAGAGAACAATTCCCGTAATTAAATTCAAAATCTAGTCGCAATCTCATCTTAGCGACAATCAATGTCAAAAATGTAGGGAAATTAGAGGTATTTTTGACAGAAAAAGACCGAGATCAGTCTGTGAACGTTCTTAAATTACGAGAATGGTTCCTCTGATTTAAAAATAGAATGTCGTGTTTAATTATTCATATAATCAAATCAAAGCACTCACTTTGTAAGTAGCCCTACTAATTGGCATCTACCGGTACGTTTTATGATCCATTTATTAGGATTATCATTAGGGATCATAAAACGGATTAGTATTTATATAACGTATTAGTATTAGTAGTAGTACTTAGTACTTACGGAATAAACCATAGGCACTTGATAAAACACTATTACTAAACAAAAACCAACCACAGTTTTCTTGAAATCCATATACCGAGATCGGTACGAGATAAGCCGGGATTTATTCTACGCCTTGGTGTGTTTATATTTCATTCCTCAATCACATTTGCGTTTATATTTACACTAACGTGCTTCTTACCGACTCTCTAGCAGTAAAGCTGTCTCTAAAAAAAAATTCTCCGTGTTAAATGCATGCGCAAACATGAGATTGGTATTTCCTTATTTACTAGGAATCATCTCCCAGTCTGCCTACAACAACAAGTAAATAGTATTTTTGCTACTTAACACAACATCACGCCTGTATTTCTCCGCAGGGTTAGGCAGAGGTGTACCTATACCTAACCCTGCGGAGAAAAACAGGCGTGTCGGCGTGGCGGGCCAGGCCCGTGTCGGGCGGCGGATACGTGTTCCACGCGGGCCTCAAAGAGATGTCAGCATCAAAAGAAGGGGCCCGTCAGGGCCGAGCCTGCTGGGTCAGCGGGATTGTCCGAAAGGGTTACCGCTGGCCCGAAACATAAAAAGGCTAAGGAAGGAACACGGGTGGGTTTTAGTCAGTAAGAGTCTGACACTCCCTTCCGCTCCACCCAGAGCGGGAAGGGTCATTCGATGATTTTCCATTCTGAAAAAAAAAAGACAACAGCAGCGTTTCATCATCATCATCATCATCAGCCTATAGCAGTCCACTGCTGGACATAGGCCTCCCCTAATGAGCGCCATAGCGCCCTGTCTTCAGCTTGACGCATCCAGCATCTGCCTGCAGTCTTTCGCAGATCGTCATCCCACCTGGCCGGAGGGCGTCCTGCACTACGTTTGCCGACAACAGTAGCGTTTGCGACCACTAAATCAACGAGGCCAGTCCCGGCAGTAGTTTTTTTAACCTAGTAGGAACTAATTTCTTCTTCTAGATCTTCACAATGGGCCTCATAAGAAGGCTTATCAAACTCGCCCGAAGGGATAAGCTGGGAGTTTCAAAGTGGACGAACCTTAAAACTAGTTCTTCAAACTTATAATGTTATTATGAGTCTTTCGTATGTAGGTCCTGTTTGCACATCGTTGTCCACTTCTTTGTTCCTCGTTGGCCTGTTATTCAGTTTAAGTTACACTTTTTTTATTACTTCTGTTTATTCAGAACTAGCTGACCCGGCGAACTTCGTACCGCCTACAAGTATAAGAAAATGAATTGTCTTCTTTTTAGGGTTCCGTAGTCAACTAGGAACCCTTATAGTTTCGCCAAGTCTGTCTGTCCGTCTGTCCGTCCTCGCTTAATCTCTGTGACCGTTAGCACTAGAAAGCTGAAATTCGGTACCAATATGTATGTCAATCACGCCGACAAAGTGGTAAAATAAAAATTGGGAAAAAATGTTTTATTAGGGTAGCTCCCCTATAAGTAAAGTGGGAAGTGATTTTTTTTTTAATTTCAACCCTAACGTGTGATATATTGTTAGAAAGGTATTTAAAAATGAATAGGGGTTTACTAAAATCATTTTTTGATAATGTCAATAATTTCGGAAATAATCGCTCCAAAAGTAAAAAACAATGTGTCCCCCCCCCTCTAACTTTTGAACCATAAGTTTAGAAAATATGAAAAAAATCTGAAATGTAGAACTTTATAAGGACTTTCTAGGAAAATTATTTTGAACTTGATGGAAACAACAGTTTTTGTACAAAAAAGACAAAACGTTGTACAAAATAATTTCTGGACTGTTTGTAGTATAAGCGTATATGCAAGCATTTTTTACTTTTAAACTCATAAGTGGGAACACTTATTGTGACGGACGGGAAACTACGGAACCCTACACTGAGCGTGGCCCGACACGCTCTTGGCCGGTTTTTTTTTTAGTGAATTTATCCCATGTTTTAATAGTTGTTCTGCTATTCAGGCTGGAGAAAAATCCAACAAGTCAAAGATAATAAAAATCGGTCGAGCCGTTTTTGAGTTATAAAACCCGACTTTGTTTTATATATATAATAATAACAGATTATAAAAACAATATGTAAATAACAACTTATACCTAATTAATCAATATATGGCTCCTTAAAACAGGCGCGACACGCGATATAATCGCGCGCGACACAAAGGCACTGGTCGTGCAACAAGCGGTGCCTTTGTGTCGCGCGCAATTATATCGCGTGTCGCGCCTGTTTATAGGATCCTTAAAAATAAAAAAAAATATTCACAAACTAAAATATAGCGTCAAAAAATTCATCCGCCTCGCTGTCGACTTGTAATTTACTCAAGAGGCATTACCACGTTGTATGTCAATGCTTAGCCTCTGGCCAAGGTAAAAGCCAGCCCTTGGGTCACGGGAAGCGGGGTAGTGTCAACCATTTCGAGCCAGCCGTTTCGACATTTTCTTAAAGAAACTCTTCGCTTTTAGTTAACACCTCTACGCTTTAGAATAGGTATTATGGAATAATTATAATACTGCTTTTATCCGGCTTTTAATGGGCCAAAAATAATAATGAAGCGTTTGCATTTAATTTGAGGATGCTGGGAAGAACGAAATAAACCGTGTTTACATCAACAGTAATAACCTTAGTTTACACGGCTTTTATACCACCGCTAAAAGTTGTTACCTAATTATTGTTTTGGTACTTTTACCAAAACAATAAATAATAAATAATAATATATAATAATATGGCTCGCACTTTCAAAAAGTTATCAGATCTCATGTAGAGCCAAGCTTCTAACTCTACACGCCCTAACTCTACTAGCCCTAACTTCACAAACTCTACACCTTAGTCAAAATATGAGGCTTGGCTGTTTTGTTACTACAAGAACTATTGTATAACATAAAAATAATGAACAGTGAATATAGTTTTTACCTTACGCCCATGTGACGGTAGAAAAACGGCGACAGATTACTTGTATAATTCGAATAGAAAAAAAAATCATTTTGCGCAAGAGTCCCTACGCAATGCCAACAGATACATAAGTACCAAACATTGTGAATAATAAATGTGAAGAGAACAATATTGACTTTAACTAAGCCAGAAAGACAAAGCAATGAAAATACGCTGTCTACGTACTACGAAATGTATTTACGTAACTCATCAAAAAAACATCTTCTAATAATTACAACCTTTTGATAGAGACAACAAAAATCCAAGAGATTCGTCCTTAAATAAATAAGTAATTTATATCTAAGCTCAGTACACAACTGAGATAATTTTGTAAATATTTGTCTTTTTAAATAACCTCCCGTGTATATATAACCTAGCTTTGCTAGACAAAATGAAATGGAGGTATATTGTGATACCGACGGTTTCATTTCACTTTGATGGACGAGTAATTACTTGTGTACTTTACTTAAGGTAGGTATACAATATCCAAGGAACTCGTAAATTCAACTCTTATACAAATAATATTATCTTGTATAAAAGAGTTTAATTTCTGGAAAGTATTAACATTTTTTTGGTGATGCTTCATACAAACCAGGATTACAGGATATGTCAAGAGAATAGAATACTCTTTATTAGATACACCATATAAATTACCGACATAAACATATAAATTTAAAGGTTCCTGCAAACAAGAGGGACGCGCGACGCGAAACGCGCGCGACACAAAGACACCGGCTCGTTGCGCGACTTGCGGTGCCTTTGTGTCGCGCACGATTTTATCGCGTTTCGCGACTGTTTGAAGGAGCCTTTATAAAGGGTGACACAATGGGCGGTCTTATCGCTAAGAGCGATCTTTTAAAGACAACCTTTGGATGGATTAAAAAGGGGAAGCAGGAGTCTACCTAGCCTTATTATTAGACGCTAAAAGTTCGTCGCTGACCTATTAATTCATTAGACAACTAAATATATATATTTGAAGACGAGAATGACATTTTAAATTAGCACCCTAATTAATTTACATTTTTTTTTATACTAAAGAGTCTGCTGTAGGTATGGAGCTCGCATGAGAAACTATACTGCCACCAGACCTTTTCTGTCGTCATGCAGTGTTGCTATGTTCCGGTTTGAAGGGTATGAATGCCGATGCAGAAACATAATCAGCCTTTAATGTCCCCACTGCTAGCTAGGACGCAGGCCTCCTCTCGGAGGGAGTGGGCCGTAATCCACCACGCGAGCCCGGTGCGGATTGGTAGATGTCACATGTCCTCGAATTTTTGGTTCTAGAACATGCCGGTTTCCACACGACCTTTTCCTTCACCGTTTTGAGAGCAGTGGTGATGAAATAATTTACACAAAATAAAGCGCTTCTCTGGGTTCGAACCTACGACCTACCGATGTTGATGGATGCGATAATTATGAGGTTATCTGCACATGAGACATTTCAGCTTTGTCTTTGGAAAGCAACTAATCTGCGATGTCTCTGGTACCTGTTGCATGTGTCTCTGGTACCTGTGACGGCGCTAACCACTTACCTTCTTGTTGGTAGGGTTGATGCTTGCTACTGGGAGTGTACAACGTGAACTCGACAAATGGATGTGCGATTAACGCTTGTGCGACAAAAATGTACAGCGACTCACCTTAGTTCGAAAACACGCTTGTGCGACACACTGAAGCTCGACATCAAGCTCTGGGGTGACAAACGATTGTGCGACAGTAGTTCGACACTACGGTAGTGCGACAAACAATAATTGTGTGACAGTACGTTGGAATAAAAATGTTATTTTGGTAGCTGTAGATACCTTACACCCACATTCATAACTTAGAAGGAAAATGCATGAATTTTCGCACCTAATTATTGATCCTTCAGTCGCCTATTATGTGGTATATAACACTACGGAAAGTAAAGGGTGACCTATATCTATAGGTACCTCGTTTGACGATAACTATGTCACTCATTTCTGTCGCGTGGGATGTAGTTATTAAGTTACTTTCACGCTGTAGCAAACAAGAAAGGACCGAAACACTATTCAGCTGTGAAGATTAGACAAATTCCTCTTTACGCTAATATTTGTTTTTACTTGATCGCAAAATGTTTTCATAATCACACTAATCACACTTAACACTAATATTATAAAGGCGAAAGTTTGTGAGTGTGTGCGTGTGTGCGTGTTTATATGTAAGTCAATTCTTCACGCTCAAACGGCCAGACCGATTTTGATAAAATTTTGTATTAACATATAGGCTCACTCAATTTTTATCCCGATATTCCCACGGGATCGAAATTTATGCGGGTGAATCTGCGGGACGCAACTAGTATAATATAAGGAGGTAAGGAGGTCCGCAGCCTTTGTGGGATCATGGCGGGAATACCAAACTTCTTGCGCTAGCGGGCAACAATGAACCGGGTACCGCCGCGGCGCGGCGTCTGCCGATGTGCACGTAAGTCCTCTCTTTTGTGTTTCTCTGAGTTATTGGCCGCCTATTAATAATAGTGCTATTTCATCGACATTTTTGTTGTTTGTTACAGAGCAATCAGTAGGGGTGATCTGTAGTATAACCATACTTATAAAATGCGGCTTATCTTATCTTCTTCTATTCAACAAAATATTTAAATTAAAAAAAAATCTGTTTAAATATTATACCTAGTAGGTTTTACCAAAGTCAGATATCAGAAGGTCAATTCTACTAATTAACGTGCAGTTTGAAAAACATGAGACCGGAATGCGATGACACTGTGAATAGACCAAAAAATGGTATTCTGCTAATCTTAAAATTCGGTTTGTTCACATTCCGGTCGCAATATCATCGCAGTATAGTCTCACAGTAGTCAACTGTGTTCTCATTTACGAAATTAAACATATTTTCATATTAGTTCAATGTACGCAGACGATATTCTGATACTTTGTGATACTTTAATTTGTAGCAACCTAATTTTCTGATTTTTTTAATGTCTTTATTAGTTTGCTTGATTAAGAGTATGCTCATAGTATTTTCATTTCCCGTTTGTTATTAAATATCTTTGAAAATACAAAATCATTAAAATAAATAATCGGCTAGCAAGCTAACATGGAACGTATTGGTAATCACCACGCGCAAGCGCGAGATGTCAAAAAGAGATGACATTATATTTTTACTAAATATGTCAAATTATAATTAAATTTTAAATAATTTATTTTTGTCTGAAATTATTCTATAAAGATTTATTACATTTTATTTATAACTGCATTGATTTTCTCGTCTATTGTACCTAGCCATCGCAATCAAAAAAATCGAATAACACGACATCATAACTTTGTTTTTCTGGTTTTAATATTATGACCCGCCAAATAACGCCTCGCCAATTGGAGCTCCTTCTAGATTTTCTGGAGGAGCACCAATCATTGGCGTTGGGCAAGGTGAGAGGCAGGGAGGGCAAAGCTCTGCCCAAAAGGCTTTGGAGACAGTGCGCCGATATTTTGAATGCCAATGCCGGTGGACTGTCCAAATCTGGGCCGGAGTGGAAGAAAGTAAGTAACTTATTGTACCTATCCACTAGCTGTGCTCGCATGAGATTCAGAAAACAACAAATAGGTACATCATTTATTTTGTTTGCAGTACTACAACCAGTACAAAAGCCGGACGAAGGCAAACCTGAGGCAAATAAATAAAAGAGGGCCGAACAAGGAGTGGTGGTGGGCCAGCACCTCAAGTTTTGTTGTTTCCCCTCAAAGAGAACGTATTGCTAATTATTAGAATTAACAAAAAATACGCAAAATACGCGCATTGACGTGGAGTTGCGGACACCAGCCCGTATTACCTATTACCATCGAGCCTATTACCTATTTTAGGATTTTTCAGCAAGCATATTCGTTCTGAATATGCTCTGATGAAAAATCCTCTGGGCTTCCCCTTCCATTTGTTGTTTTGTAAATAAAACGCTGAGTTTAAAATAAAACAGTCTTATTTAATGAATAATATGTACAAAATGAAAAACAAAATTGTGTTTTCTTTCAGGGCTTTGTTGACACTGCGGCGGCGCCGTGCTCCACGCAAGCAATTCACCACGGGCCTTTCATCTATGTTAATTAATAAAAAATATGCATAATACAAAAACTCTTTTTAATTTCATGAGAGAACTTGAAAATTATATTAACAGATTCACTGTCCACTATGTATTGTGTCTACTGACACAATAGTTAAACAATCAACATGAATCCTATGTGATTCATGGGACAGGGAATGTGTTAATTGTACTTATTTAGATACCTAAGAGGAAAATTGCTTCCCCAGCCTCATTAAGCCCTTCAATATAATTATTAAGTGGGTGATCCCTCCAAATGATCGAGTCGTGTGAACTCCCGAGGCTAGATGGATCGACGCAGAGTATATTCATCTCTGCATCACATATCTGAAAATTAGTATTGTAGGGTGAATCAAATGAAATAAAGTTTTGTGGCGTAACAAAATACAATATAATCGTGCACACAATACAAAACGCAGAAAATAGTAAGGGAATTTGAGTGGAACAGTGCAAAAATCGTGCAGTTTGCGTGCGAGATGCAGGCCGGACTGACGGGCGCGGAGTGTGGTGCGGGCGACGCCGACGCGGCGACGACGCCGCGACGGGGCGACATGCGACAAGACAGCGAGGGGCGCGGGAAGCGGGCGCGTGGATACGCGTGTGTCTATTTACACATGCCTACTTCCTACAAATTACAATATTTCGTTAGTATTGACGAGCTAATAGAGACCCGCCCTGTATGCGTCGCACCCCGCCATTGTAGCCGCTGGGTAGTACTAAGTAGCTACATAAATCTTAACACTTACTATCATCACGTTCGGCGAGTGGTAGCCTTTCCGGCAGCAATAGGCCTCTTCATGGTCTGTTGGTTTTATGATGCAGACATGAGTACCATCGATGCAGCCAATCATCCTCGGGAATCCAAATTTAGCATAGAATCTAAAATGCAGTTAGGTATTATAATATTGTGTTGTACTTATGTAAATATCATTGCAATATTGTCGTGCATCATCATTACATAATTATTATAAATTAAAGGCGTTTTTCGTGTCTTGAGTGACCGCGTTGTTCATTTAAACTACTTCATTTTAACTACATCATTTAGAGAATTTTTTTAACACTAAAATTACATAGGTAGGTCTACTTATAGTAAAGAAATATTGATGTTGCGTTAAGTTGCTGCAAGTGACGTCGACGGAGAACTAACTTGATTGTATTCCGTCGTAACCCGTCTTGGAGAAGTTATGCAATAAGATGCCACTGCTGATGTGGTTATAATATATTATGCGCTAGTCTTTACACTTACCCACTCCTAGCCCTTTCTCGGGCCTCTCTTGTCAAAGGGAAAGTTACATGTTTCTTAAATACATGTGGGTGGTTCAGGGCCAGTTGACCGCCCTAGAGACGCTCGGCTGGGAAATTGAATGGGAGCAGTGGTGCCCTACCAAGGTCTGATAGGACCCGCTGGCGTAAAACGCGAAGGTTATCAGTACCTAGAAAAAGTAGATAATTTAATGTTTGGAATCTAGCTGCCTTGTTGCTTGTCAATAAATAAGTGTTTATGTAACTAAGACTAACCTTGGCGGCAGCATCGAGTCCATCACTGCGCCTTTGCAGAGGGATGTGCGGCGTCAGCTCAGTTATTAAATTTGCCACGTGGGACTTAGTGAGCCTGTAGGTCTTCACAAACTCACGGTCGCTCATGGAAAATGCATCCGTTGCAAGGCGACGACGACGGTCAGAACGGCGGCGGCGGCGTTCCCTCCGTCTTTCTGATGCCGCTGCATCGTCTGCACGTTGCGCCAGGGTTAAATATAATAACCGCAAACCAATACCACTCATTTTAAAATGAATATCCAACTAAGTATGTAACCACCTTCACCACAATATCCAAACACTTTACAAACAAAAAAAAATACACAAAACGTCTGTCCAAAAAATCTATCTTACTGAACTCAATACAAAAAGACGGGAAATAAAAATTTTATACGCTTTTAAATATGCAGAAGCTAAAATTATTTGTCACAGTCCGGTGTACAAATAATCTCATGCTTATGTCAGTTTTGACGTTTTTATTTTTAGTGGAATACCAATTAATTTTGAATTGTCATGTCGAAACTTTAGCAGAATACCGTTTTGGTACATTTTTTGGTTTCGGTCTAGTCGCAATCTCATTGCAGTAAAAGTTGCGTTTGACTTACTTTTTTGGTTTAGTAGAATACCTTTTGTGACAGTTTGGAACTTTTGAGGCACTGCGACTTGAATTTGAACGTTTTTTTGTTACGAGAATTGGCCTTCTTATATCAGTGGAATAAAGTTGACGTCTGCCAGTTGTAGTATGGAAAAACTGACAAAACTTCAAAAATTTTATCAGGATAGTCTACATATTCTAGGTATAAAAGTTTGGTGTATTTCGCTCAGTCTTTTTAGAAATCTGGGAGCCATACAAAACAGTTCGATATTACATCGACGAAGCTAAAGTTAGGTACGTACATAAAACGTCGTGAGAAAGCGTTCCTGACATCTCAGTGCGACAATATTAGTAGCTAATAAAAATCAAATTCACAAAACACGTCTTCATTTGTACAGTCGCCAGCACATCAAGCTACCCAAAACTCAAATTTTCCCAATTAACTTTGAACCTTATGCTTTAGCGATAAAGCTGAAAATCTATTAAAGAAATTTGACAGATTGTGGTAGCTTGATGTGCTGGCGTCTGTTTGTATGAATTTTCGCAACTGCAGCAGTGTTAGTATTTCTGTCGTGTAAGGGCTGACTTTTCAATCATCTGAAATTTTATTCGAGGAATAATTTTGAAATTTTGACAGTTATTTCATACAAAATCTGTCAAACGTCAATTTTATTCCTCGATTAAAAGTTATCTGGCGATGGAAAAATCAGCCCTTAATGTGGTAAAGCTTGTCTGCCGCGTGCTGGTCAGTTAATCACATTACCGTTCAACCAGTTTAGTCAGTATTAATCAGCCAGCAAGTTTTTGCTGACTGGCTATAAGTACTGGCTGATCTTACCACCTCAAACTCAAACTCAAAGCATTTATTTCAATTAAACCATTTACAGGCACTTTTGAATTGTTAAGAAGTCGGTCAGTCAGAAAATATGAAGCTAGTTGCCCATTCCAAAGCGTAGGTACCTATGAAGAATAACGGGCAAGAAACTCCATGGACACTCTTTTAAATTACCTATATTTTTACAAAAATATTAGTTACATCATTATCTTTGAATTTATAATAATTATATGTGAGAACGATGCATGATGCAAAAAAGATGTACGCGTTAAAAGCGTCCAGAGTACAGCAAATAGATAGTAAGAAAACAACAATTCAATGTTAAAATAATTACACACACACACAAAACAATAATCACACACACACACGGGTAATAATAACACGGTTGGCGCAGTTGTTAAGCGATTGACTGCTGCGCTGCGTGTCGCGGGTTCGATTTCCGCACGGAACAAATATTTGTATGACCTACAAGTAGTTGTTCCGGGTCTGGCTGTTTGTGTATGTGAGTTTAAATGTTTCCACAATACAGGAGAAATTCCTAGTGTGGGGCAACGTTTTATAAAAAAGAAGAAGAAAGAGAAGAAAGAATTAATAATAACCAGGGCGTGAACTCTCTTGTATCACACAAGAAGAGGAGAGAACGTCAAACTAACCCTTTAACTCTTCAATTAGCATCATGGTACAGTCAAAATCACAAATTGAGTCACTAATACGGAATGTTCGGTGCGTTTCAATTAAACTGATCAAAAGGCGAGTAGTGGAATTAATTCGCGCATCAGAAGCGGTCGTTTAGTCCCTACTCCCTTGAATTTAGGAACGGAGTAATTTCCGACGGGACGTAAATAAGATGTAAGGGACATCAAGCGTACTTAACGAAGTGAGAACAAACTTTGTAGCCGGCTGACATTTTAAATGTCGAAATTGGATCGTGTTTTCCAGTTTTTGTTGGTAAACAGTTTGTTTCACCCGCGTGGTTGTCGGAAAATATCCCACGGGAACGTACTTCCGGGAATAAAAGTACCCTGTGTGCCTTTATCCAAATCCGTTCGACCGGTTTTGCGTCAATCTGGACATACAACATACTTATATAACGGACAAAAATTCTAAAAACTATATGTGCAGTTTTGAGTCCTTTACTATTTATCATATGCAGATAAAGACAGGTCATTCGATACAGGGAAAATTAGGATTAGGACAATTCATTTATTTTAAACTTGTCCTTTGTATAAACTGAACTCGTTTAAGTTATAAATCAAACGCAATTTAATCTAGACGTGAAAAATATTAATAAAATAATGATTACTTAAAATACTGATTGAAACAAGTCAGTGCAAAATAAGCACAACTCAATAAAATATAGTTTTATAAGGATAGGTATCTACAGATACTTAAAGTTAAAAATAAAATATTACATAATTATGCTAATATAATTATACTACGAGCATAGAAGATTAGACATGGAGTTACAAATAAAATAAATCTCAAATGAAGAAGTTAGGAAAATTGAAATCCAATTTGTTATTGGAAGTCAACAATGACAGCCTACATTCTATTACCAATAACGATGTTTGAAAGGCGAATTGGAACCCAGATATTACAGATAATATACATACATATATATTTTAGATATTGCCTAATTCGGTTATTCAGCGACGCGGCTCAAGTTCAAAAGTCGAGTAGATAGGTACAGACGCCAGCACATCAAGCTACCCGAAACTGTCAAATTTTCGCAATCAACTTTGAACCTTATGCTTTAGCGATAAAGTTAAAAACCTATTAAAGAAATTTGACAGATTGTAGTAGCTTGATGTACTGGCGTCTGTACCTACAATTAATACAGGCTCAGAACCTTCTCATCCTTTTTTGGCGCCGTTTATAGTAGTTTGTCGGCATTTACAACGCCACATGCGAACTACGCATCACACTGACGTCATGCAAAATCTTGCATCGCGCAAACCGAGTTTACTGCGCATCTAGCATATTATATATGTTGCAGTCAAAACTCTTAACCAGTCAAAAGTACTATTGACTAGCAAAATCAGTCAAAAGTACTTTTGACTGAATAGGTTGGTCAAAAGTGGTTTTGACTGAAAATTATTGGTTATTAGTACTTTTGACTGCAAATTTGCGGTTAAAAGTACTTTTGACTGACGCTCTTCGTCAAAAGTAGTTTTAACTGCAATAAAGCATCAGTCAAAAGTACTATTAACTCGTTAGATGTGAATAAAAAAGAGGTTCACCCTTGTTTGGTATAACATCTTTTGATGTAATGTTACTAATTCGAACAACGTTTAGGAAAATAATCAATTTGTATAATATCGATTAACATAATTTTCATTTCATCGAATATTTATTTGCGATAACAACATTTGCGCTGTTGATCAAAAGGTATAATGTTCATTTGATGTAATGTTCCCACCCCGAGATTCGGTTTTGTTAGGTTACTTTAAACTCTTTTCACAGAAATAGGAGCCCCGCGAAGCGGGGCTCCGTCGACATTGGATGCAAGAGCGAGTGAATGAGAATACAAATACCTTTAGGTACCTCATATAATATTAAACAGGCAAATTAGTGCATTTGAAAATTCGGTCAAATGACATTATTTCAAAGAAATAAATATAGTAATTAATTTGCTAAATAATTTTTAAGAGTTTTGACTGATACAACCAGTCAAAACCACTTTTGACGGAATCACTTAGTCAAAAGTACTTTTAACCAGCTCCATTGGGCAAAAGTACTTTTAACTGTTATTTTAGTCAAAAGTATTATTGACTAAAGCATATGGTCAAAAGTACCTTTGACTGATTTTGCTAGTCGATAGTACTTTTGACTGGTTAAGAGTTTTGACTGCAACATATACAACGCCACGACATCAACCGGTGAAACGGCGGGCAGTTGCCCACCAGGCACAACATCCGTCTGGTCGGAGGATCCTCCCTTTTCTATGGAGTATGAGTGAACATTACACCCAGTTCCTTATACCTCCATAGTAGCATTACACTTTGTGAAGGATTACGTCCAGAGTTGTAGGTACCACCACCATACCTATACAATGTGGGGACGAAGATACGACATTAATTTAAACTTCGATATCTATGACGTTGCCTCGGAAAGCACGTTGAGCCGTAGGTCCCGGCTTTCATTCGTGGATCTTTGACAGTCGTTACGAGTCGTCAGAAGCCCGAAAATCTGACAACCAGTCTTGCCAAGGGGTATCGTATACTGGGTTGTGGAGGTCAGACAGGCAGTCGCTCCATGTAAAATACTGGTATTCAGCTGCATCAAGTTAGACTGGAAGCCGACCCCAACATAGTTGGGAAAAGGCTAGGCAGATGATGATGATCTAATGATGTTCCCAGTAAGTATGCATACAAAATTCAATCATAATATTATAAAGATCAGCAACATCCATAGTCGGTCTGTCTATTTGTAGTATAAAAAAAAATCTAAATTCGTTGATAGATTTTATTCGATAGTTTCAAAATAAAATTATTCTATGCGTTAATTGTCATATTGTTGTCTCCACATTGACATTGTATGTACCTATATTTCAGCAGGATGTGAACTGGATGTACTGTGGGTCGTTGCAGTTAAAGGCAAATTACATATTTCAGCTTTGTTCATGGGATTGGGATGTGGGATGGCAATGCCTCTACGGTGCCTTTGCAGACGTCCAAATGACAAGAAAACTGCTTACTGTGTATAAAAATGTATCATTTATTGTTTTAGAATGAGCATTATAACCTAATACTTAAAAACGACTCGGTAACAAGTCTAGTGACATTGCAAAACTTAACAACTAATTATTTTGATTAATATAATCATTACGATTATGGGTCAAGTTTCGAAACAAATGCTTATGTTCTAAGATACCTGTCACGCCGCCGGAACTAGCAACTAAAGACGAGTTGGCGAGCAGCGAGCAGCGAGTACGCGACGGCGACGAGCGATTCCTCGTAATAATTGGTCGTATGCGTATGTACAGTGTACTGCCTGCCAAGCGAGCATCGCTGAGCGAGTACTCTCTTTGATAGCTCTTGTCGCTGCGACAAACGAGTAGATACCGGCCATGTGAACAGTCAGCGATCAACTATTAATACCTACATGACTTCTCTTTTACTTCCACGGGACTTACAATCTTTTGTACGTTTCTTGAGCGATGGCAAGTCGATGACTAATCGCTTCCTCGTCGGCGGCGGTGCGACAGGTGCCTATATAAACTGGTTATTCCCTTTTAGTCCATTTAACAAAGCAGTTGTAGAGTGCGTGAGCTGGTCCCTAAGCGATTTCTTCAGAAAGTTGTTCAGGGTGCTTAGGGAGTAAACATACTAAAAGTCCCCACGGTAGGAATTCGAAAAAAGTGTATAAGATACAACTTGTAGAAACTTTGGGAACTTTTATCCCCCCAATCTGTCTCACCTTCTAGACGCGGGGAGTTTTAGTATGTTCACTCCCTAAGCACCCTGAACAACTTTCTGTAGAAATCGCTTAGGGCCTAGCTCACGCACTCACACCTCATTTTGGGTCATTCGTTGAGTGGACTATTTGTTCACTCACCAAATGTGCTACGCGCATCCGTTTTGTCGTGATGGGCGATTTTATGCAATCACTAAAGAGTAACGCGGGGCACAGTTAGGCAATTGGCACACTGCACCGCATCACGCAGCGGGACGCACGCAGATGACGTGCGCCCGCGCGTGAATTTATACATACAAATTCAATAAAAACGCGCTTCCGTGCGGAGAATGTGGCTCCGTTTCAATGCGGTGCAGTGTGCCAATCGGTGGATACCCAGCTTCACCAACTTAGGTACCTACTTACATAATATTACTTCGAAAATTATTTTTAACGACTAGTTAAAAAACATACTTATATAACATATACGAGGGCTGTTCATGTAAGAATTATTGTCATAGACAACACAAGACGAATACAATATGTACCTAGAACATACGACCATAAAGATCTTTATGATTGAACAGTTTTGTAGCTTAAAAATAAATGTGTACTTACCTATTTGTATAAAATATTGCATCAGGCTTATAAACTTTTCAGTTATTTATATCATTAATTCCATTTTGCTTCCAAAGGCAATTAAATTGAGTCGCATTGCGGCTGTATTAATTAGCTGTCAAAGAAGCGTATTTCATTATAATTGAGAATATTTGAATTTAATTTAATTATTATTTAGAATAAGATAACGGCAGATGATCTTAAGCCCATGTTCGCACGGACGTAAAAATATCGCAGCGGGATTTTATCGCGCACTGGATTTTTTTTTAACTCTCGGTGTTAGAGGACCTAAACGCAAAAAACGCAAGTTTTAGAAACAATAAAAGTATATGATCGACTACAGTAAACAAAATCAAAAAAATATATGATATTCTTCAGGATATATACTAGGTAGATAGTGTGTTGAAAACATAATACAACTAATTTGATACAATAGAAAAAAGTCAAGAAGATACCTCTAAAAACTTTCTTTTTACAATAAAAACCATACTAATATACATACAATCATTCAGATTTTATGTCAGATTATTTTACAAACAACATACTAAAATACTAGTGTTTTAATTTTTTAGTCCAAACAATAGATTTCTTGTAATTAAATAATTGCTTCATATTTTGCAATAAAATACCAGCGTTGTGTCATCGCGCTTCTCTTTCTTTTCTATGCAGTCCGACAATGACCGCGTTTTAGGTCATGTAAGTCCCTTAAGCCGAGCATTGAGAACCCAATAGGCATCCCAGCGCGCCAAAAAACCACACTGTTGTATTTTCAAACTCTCGGCCCTAAGCAGTGGGTTGAAAAACAAGCGCGCAAAAAAAAAAATCGCCGCGGGATAAACGCACCCGTGCACAAACAACATCATTATCATTCAGCTCATTTAGCTATAAAGCATTTCAGACTTTATTTCATTCCAAAGTTGAGAAAAACGTCGGTTTTTTTTTCATTTGGTATTTTAAAAGCAGAATAAAATGTATTCTACTTTAAGTATGTACGCACGGCTATACATCAAGATATACATAACCAGTTTAAGCTGACTTCTGATTATACGAAAAATCTATAGTTACCTACAATGCGAGGTCAGCTAAAACTGGAAATATGTATATAGCTTGATGTATGGAAATAAATGCCTTGTGTACTAGAGACTAAAATACAGGTAGGTAGGTACAGTACCCGGCGATAAATATTGCACATCGACCTTTACCTTTTTTTGTATTTTATACAAAGAATAAAAATAATTATCAAAAGAAGCAAATCATAATTGTTTTAACAGCTCCTAATAGATACCGGACTGTTTGTGTTTCGTGCGACAGAGATAAAGCTCTACGAAGCCGAAATTAGCCGATTGTCTCTTTCCAAAGGTCGATGTGCAATATTTATCGCCGGGTACTGTAGGTACTTTCTACAAGCTTAGGTATCTGACCCCTACAAAAGTAATTTATAGTAAATGTTTACGAATATCGTGAATCAATAGATTCTTCAGATAGTTGTCGTCGTTGGCGAAACATTCGACGATGTCAAAGTGATCCATGTCGTCCTTGATCTCCAAATACATATTCTGCATTAGGCAAGTGTTGTTTAGGATCTCGTAGAACTCTCTGGATTGTTTTTTGAAGGTGGGGCTGTCGTGTTGTCCTGCTAAAATGTATAAACGTATCCTCCTTCCTTGCAGGTGTGTGAAGTCGTCGAACTGGGGCGACAGGGATACTGCCCACTCTTTCGGCAGCTGTACAGCGTCATTCACAGACGTGTGGACAATCTCCCTGAGGTCGTATACCCCTGACACGAGGAATGCTCCTTGAAGGCGGGACGCTCCTGGCGTGTTATCGAAGAAGTCTGCGTTCGCGAGGAGTTTGGCGACGAGGTGCGCACCCGCCGAGTGACCCGCGAAGTACACGCCTCTGAAAATTACAAAGACGGGGTGAATATTTTCTATTGACACCGATTTCGTTTATGCTTGGGTAAAAAGCTACGTATTTCGTTTCTAAATAAATCATTATTTCAGTTCAATCAGTCTATTTTTCATTGAAAGTGCCTCAGATTCGGACTGGTTTCCGCAAATGGAACTATTTATTAGAAACGCATAAATTTACCTATGACAATTATTATAGTTAGGTACTTAATATCTAGTCCCGCTGTCACAAGTAGGTATAGGAGCCCATCATCTGGCTCTTGTAGGTACACATCAAGCTACTACAATCTGTCAAATTTCTTTAATAGATTTTCAACTTTATCGCTACAGTATAAGGTTCAAAATTGATTAGGAAAATTTGAGTTTTGGGTAGATTGATGTGCTGGCGTCTGTACACCATAGAGGTAGGTAAGAGGGATGTTGTAGAAATACTTTATTTTTATTTTGACCAATTTTATTTGTTAACCACCTGCAGCAGCAAACCATACCAATATTATAAATGCGAAAGTGTGTCTGTCTGTTACCTCTTCACGCTTAAACCGCTGAACCGATTTAATGAAATTACGTAAAGATAGTTTGAGTCCCGGGAAAGGACGTAGGATAGTTTTTATCCCGATATTCCCACGGGATCGATACTTATGCGGGTGAATCCGCGGGGCGCTGCTAGTATACAATATTTTATTCTATTCTATCTAAATACCTTCAAATCAAGCCAGAGGATATCGAATTGATCAATGCAAATTTATGGCTAAGTTGTTTAATCTTTACCATTCGAACTGACTAAGCAATTATTTAATTCTCTAAGTAATTCTTGTCCGTCGAGCCTATCTCTGTTTTCGGTTCATTACATCACAAATTATGTATCTAGGTGAAGGGTTATCTTACTTGGAGCCCATTTTTTCTGCGTACTCGAACACGAATCTCGCCGCGTTTCTTATTTGGCTGACGATATCAGCGAGGGTGACAGTCGGGCAGAGGTCGTAGCCTACGACGATGGTCTTCACCTTAAACTTGTGAAGTGGGCTTGCTGGGTACCTCGACACCTCGCGGGAGAGCTCCTGCCAGTAGCCGCCGTGAATATACACGAGGATTGGTGCATCTGGGGAGGAATTAAATACTTATGGCTTTTATGAATCAAGAGTTTTACTTATGTAAGACAAGTGAGAAACTTGTGTGGTAAAGATATAGAACTGGTCCGTCCTTGGTTTGAATCGCATTGTAGGGGAACTAACAAGAAAACCAGTATACAGGGTCCCATTAAAATAGATGGACAAATTTTAACACAGCACTCTGTACGTCTATCCAAAGTTATCCAAACAAAAAAAAACACTGATTAAAGTGATTTTATTTTGACCTAAAATAATAAATTGCCGGCACATTAGTGTATTTTCGTTAGCTGATTATTTTTCTTGTAAGTATCTATGCGTTTTTCTTATATATATTTTTTACCATCGTTCTTATTTTGGTGGTCTAAAAGCACGTTAAGCCGTTGGCCCCGGCTGTCATTCGTAGATCTTTGACAGTCGTTACGGGTCGTCAGAAGCCCGAAAGTCTGACAACCAGTTTTACCAAGGTGTTACCCAGTAACTGGGTTGTGGAGGTCAGATAGGCAGTCGCTCCATGTGAAATACAGGTATTCAGCTGCATCTGGTTAGACTAGAAGCCGACCCCAACATAGTTGGGAAAAGGCTAGGCAGATTGACTCCTCGTAACGCTGGACCAGCTTTAGGTCAGTGTTACTACCGACTCGCGGTTAACTGTACCGTGTTGTGTGTGTGTGTGTGTTGCTATGGTCTATCCTTGTACAGACGGGCGCACATCAAGCTACTACAATCGGTCAAATTTCTTTAAAAGATTTTCAACTTTTTCGAAAATTTTCTGTTCCTCATACCTCTATAACAGTTTCGGGTAGCTTGATGTTCTGGCGTCTGTACTACATCAAAATCCGTTCAGTCATAATTGAGTAAAGGCATCTACAAACAGGCGCGACACGCGATAATATCGCGCGTGACACAAAGGCGCGCGCCGCTCGTTGCGCGACTTGCGGTGCCTTTGTGTCGCGTGTCGTGCCGCGCCTGTTTGAAGGAGCCTTAATAAACATGCAAACAACTACAAAACATAATCGGATGGGATATCATTGATATCCATAGTAACAAATTCATACTATGATCATGATCCTAATTGAGTAACACACTATCAATCACAATCAATCATTTGAATAATTTTGAAGGATATTGCTAAACCATTGCTTCATATGTTCGAAAAATTTGTCTGCTCCACAACGTAAATAACGCAATGAATGTTGTTGAACTGTCAAAATTAAAGCCATCCCTACTGTTAGTGTGTTACGTAATTACCCCGCAGTTCATCTGCCAATCAAGTGATTATGATCATATCCCCAGAAGTAAGGCAACATTCATTGATATTTAGTTATACTTAGTTCAGAAATTATGAAAATTACACATTTAAATGGTACTTAATACACAATATTATGCTATCAGCAATTCTGTTAAAGTAATTTTAGCCCGTATCAAAATACCTACATTTGCAATAATTTGAATATTCAATAAACATAAAACTGCAGCATTTCAGTATCATTGATAGAGCGTTCGCGCTAATAGGATTGTCATTTGTCGATGACACCGCATCCATCAATTAATTCTAATTTCATTCACTATTACACGTAATTATACGAAGATAATTAAAATGTGCTGTTAATTTGGCTGTCAGTAAAAATTAAGTACGCACAAAATATTGAAACAGATACATACAACCAAAAACATATTCACATTGTGCGCTTCTATAATTTCTAACGCGACAATATTATCGTGGGCTTCCATGTCCACGTCACGGCATCACGATATCACAGGGTAGTAAAATGTATGAAAATATTATGATGATGCTTTTAAATTTCCGTCTACGATAACATTATAACGTGCACGTAAGTATTTCTATATACATTTTATAGACGTGAAGGTGGACGTCCTCTATAATAAGTCGTCACTGAGATCATAAAAGTGCACACTGGATTGGGTACTTAACTGTAGCTACACAGTGATACAGTATTATGGAACACATAGGACATGAGAATCAAACGAATTCTTATCGATGTATAGGGACATGTTTTTGTGACTGACTGTACTGATGGTTGACTTGCAAGATTGTTGATAAAATTGCGAGGTCTTCAGTCTAGGCAGTCGCAAAGATAGTACCTAAGTGGTTCCTTTACCAAGCTACTTTAAAAAAAAATATATAATATGGTTCTGGCTGCACCTATAAAGTGTTTGTGTTGAACGGATTTCGATAAAATTTGGCAGAGAGATAGATTGCATCCCGGGGAAGGATATAGGATAGTTTTAATCGACATACCTCGCGGGCGAGTCCGCGGGAGGAAGCTAGTGTAGTTATAAAATTTAAACATAATATTATCCTAAACCTGAAAGCTAGCATACTTTCCTTCGTTTCATTTTAATTCACACCGAGATACATAATTTAAGTCTTTTCTTAATTTACTAGCTTCTGCCCGCGACTTCGACCCCGTGAAATTTCTTCCTCCCCCGATCCCCCCGTCGCATCGCATCGCCTGCCCGCGCTATAACTTTGTTTTTGCTTAGCGTTCTTTCTGACTTTATCTATTCTTGCGCGGCTCCTAAGGGCCCCCGTCCCAGCGTGATGTTAAATAGGCTAAAGCCTTCTTCAAAGGCTATCAAATACAAAAAGATTTTTTCAAATCCGACTGATAGTTCCAGAGATTTGCTCGTTTAAACAAACAAACTCTTCACCTTTATTATTAGTAGCCTTCTCTTCCTTAGCCAACACAAAAATATTTTTTCAATTCGAAATAGTCTTTTGAGATTAGCGCGTTCAGCCAATGAAACAAACTCTTAAGCTTTATAATATTAGTATAGATAGATACTCCTAAATGAATACGCTGAATATGAAAATATGTATTTGTATTCGGTTAGACTGGAAGCCAACCTCAACATAGTTGGGAGAAGGTTAGGCAGATGACTTGTAGATGAATAAGTTACTCTGTAATTCACATCGGGAGACAAGACACTTGCGACTGACGTTCAGTATTCTTATTGTTTATTTTTATGGTCTCGCTCGTAATGTACATGTGTTGTTTTATAACGTGCCACAAACCCTTTACTACTGTAAACCTTACAGGGTAATAATGGACTCCTTAGTTGTATGTATTTACATTGGAAGCTCTCAAAGAAATGAATATTAATAGCATACCCAACTAGCAAAAGATATCGTAAAAATGCCAGCAGCACGTTACTATTTCAGCTATTGGTGGTGAGAAAATGTCGAGTAAATGATCTGTGCACGTTTTCTCAACGCGATATGGGCGCACTTCTCTCTGCTTTAAGTGATGTAAATATCGTAAGATTATCGTCTGAATAGCCAAATAGTCGATAGAATATAGAGTAATCGCAACTCGAAAGTTACTAGTATTATATTAATCATCAGTATGCCATTTTTCAACACATTAGCCTTTCCCAAGTCGGTAGAAGCTCTTTCATTCGACAAATTTATTGTAATATAGCAGTGCGGTTGCAATCACTCGACTCTTTGATCGTGTGAATGCAACCAAGCAGCATTCATAGACCATTTTATTTCTTCAATTACCGGAGCTGTTTGTGTAAATAAAAAAAATAATTAAATTTAATTTAAGTATTAAATTTTGCCATATTATTTGTGCCATACAATTTTACAGTCATATTCGTGACCTAAAATTAGCTCAAATGTGTTACTTTCCTATGCGGGGTTAAATTTTTCGTCTATATTCCTTACATTTTAGTTAATATTTTCATGGCCCGTAAGATTTCTTAGTAAATAATGAATTACAAATAATATTAATTTAATAGTTTATCTAATTCGCCATTAATAGCAATTCACTTATCATCACAAAGCATTCACTCGGTTTTTAGCTGAAAAATAGAAATGAGGTTTCATCTTTACGACTTCTAGGACCGCCATTGCAGTTAGTTTGGGGTTCCTTAGCGCAAAATGTTAAATCCTTAACATTAGATCAAAATTATCACAGTAGTGATAATGACAATTATAGTTCAGAGTCCGGGGACAGTGAAAATTCGAAAAAAAAAATTAAAAAAAAAAATCTCTCAAAAAAATCTCTCTCTCTCTCTGATTCTGATAGTATATCAGAATCAGAGTCTTGATCAGCGGAGATATTTTCGAAATAAGAACACACTTCACTAGCTGACGGTTCACAAATTTCATAATCAGTAGAAGTGTAAATAATTCCTACAGAACCCGCAATAAAAGCAATACGGTTGTTGTTGTAACAAAATGGCGTTTACAGTGCTGTAAAAGATTTTATTCAACTTTCATACCACAATTATGCTGTAAGACGGCTTTCAAATGATGTTTAGAGCACCTTTAGGGGTGTAATAGATAATTTCAAAGCGTTTTCTCAACTTCAAAAATTAAGCTGAATGAAAGCCTTATAAAAAGCCATTATATGACATTAAGTGCCGGTATAGTAACTGAGATGCTATTTTGTCGAATAAACAGCGTTTACTCTATAATTATGCTGTAATAAATACATGTCGAAAGATAGTGCTATAAAAGCTAGTGTTTAGGATTACGTCAACTATTTTTGATCTTCATGCATTTCCCACTTCTTCGTATGTAACTTCAAGATCTCCGAACCAATCAAAACGTTTAAATATCACGCGATTCAAGAAATACGGCTCTGGCATTGGCCAATAATTGTTCCCTTACCCCACTCTCCTCGATCTATGTATCCATTTTGAATTTTAATATACTCGTTTTATGGTTTTCAACGTCGAAGCATTTTGATTTTCTATTCCCGAAATTTACCTCAAAAAGGCCCAGAAACCAGGCCACAGATTCGCCAAAATCCTGTACCGGCGCCTCAATCCGGTACATGTGGTCCTTCTAACCAAATATCAAGAATCAGCATCCTGTGGAATACGTGGCTGTGGCTGCGTGGCTGGGCTACGAGAGAAGACGCACTAATCTGGACACGGAGACAAACTGGAGGCTAAGCGCATATTGGAATCGAAGTTGGATTGGCATTTCATCGAACATACGCAATCTGGTGGGACCAACCATCCTTTCTTTTCCCTATCACCTCCTAGTTCTCTTTGTGATACCTGTGTCTAAACTGATTTCAGTGAGACTTCCGCGGAAGAGTGTTGAATTAGTTCGTCAACTCGCAAGGCTGGTGACGTCGCTATCACCGCTGTCGTGTTCGCTTCAACCGTAAGTACTCCTGTTTTCACTGACCACCAAAATGCCTACAGAAGGTACTAGATCACGCGATAAATCCCCTGTTTTATTAAGTGTAGACAGTGCTCACCTATCTGCCGATCCTAATTTATTTCGCGACCTAGTTAGGAAACGGGGAATAATCAAGGGTAGACTGACAAAATTCTCAAGTTATTTAACATCTTTAGAATCTAATGAATCGCTACCATCCCCTAGAAATCTTATTGATCTTAAATTACGCGTTAGAGGGGCATCTAATCTACTTGACGAATTTAATGAAATTCAAAGTAAAATCGAAGAGTGTGTTTCTGATAGTGATATTTCTGATCAATTAGACAATAGAGAATCGTTCGAAAACTCCTACTATAGCATATTAGCCCGCGCGGAATCGATGCTGACCGATGATGAGGTTACGGACAGTTCCAATAAATATTGCTGTAGCGAACTACCGCAGTCAGTTAAACTTCCCACTATTTCTTTGCCTACCTTTGACGGTTCGTATCAGCACTGGCTGGAGTTTAGAGACACTTTTTTATCGTTAGTACACAATTCTAAACGTATCAGTAATATCCAAAAATTCCACTACTTAAAGTCTTCCCTGAAAGGCGACGCTGAGTTGGTCGTAAACTCCATAGAATTTTCCTCTGATAATTATCAGGTTGCATGGGAATTGTTGCTAAATAGGTTTAATAATAATAGACTTTTGGTACACAACCACGTAAAGGCCTTGTTTAGTATTAGCGCATTAACTAAGGAGTCGCCCTCCGACATTAGAAAGCTCATTGACACGATACTAAAGAATTTACGTGCATTAAAAATCCTAGATGAACCTACCGACTCGTGGGATACGCTTATTAATTATATTATTGTTTCTAAATTGGATAAGACGACCGAACGCGAGTGGGAGACGCATAAATGCACATTGTTCCCGACCGAAAACAATTCTAAACGCATAATTAAAGTGGATGAGTTGATTGGTTTCCTAAAAGACAGAGCGGATATGTTAGAAACATTGCAGCTTTCACATAATACTCAAAACAACAATAAAAAACAAAGTTCACAATTACGTAACACATCACACTGCAATGTTTCTACACATAAACCGAATCACAACCGTAAGTCTCGCTTCAAACAATCTTGCGTGAAATGTAATGATGCACATCCACTTTATTCTTGTCAAAAGTTTATTGATAGTGACTTAGAATCGAAGTTAAAGTTAATTCGCGAGCACAAACTATGCGAGAATTGTTTACGTTCGGGACATGCACCAGATAAATGTCCGTTTGGGCCGTGTAGGAAATGCAACCGTAAACATAATTCGCTAATTCATATTGATAACGCAGATAGTTTAGTCACATGCCATTCAAGTATCGCGACTGAGGGCTGCACTGGGAGTGAAGGCGCTGCGCCTGCGCCGGCTGCCTCCGACCCCGCCACCTCAACCGTCGCGGATTCGCTACCTATTCACGTAAACAAGGCACATATGCATAATAAATCTATAGGTACGCACTCGGTTCTATTATCCACAGCTGTGATCGAGGTAGCCGACGTTCACGGTGTTTATCATCGAGCGTGCGCACTGCTGGATAGTGGAAGCCAACGGTGTTTCATAACTAAATCATTTTGTGAATTAATTAACGTACCGATGTTAAACTCCACTTATGAAGTTAGGGGTGTAGGTGATTCAGTGGTGCAATGTTCTGAAACTTGCAGCATTGAAATTAAATCGCGAGTCGATAATACATTCAAAACACGCATTACTTGTTTTGTACTATCGCAAATAACGTCTACGATGCCGGCCTTATGTCAAGTAAACACACAATTCTGTATTCCAGACAACATAATGCTGGCAGATCCGCAATTTTTAGAGTCTAAAACCGTGGACATTTTGATAGGCGCAGATAGGTTTTGGGACTTGTTAGGAGAAGGTAAAATAAGACTTCCCAATGGCCCCTATCTTCAATACACTAGGCTAGGTTGGATTATTTCAGGCACTATTAGTGATACGCGCAGCGCAAGGCGCATTCACTGTAATATAAGCAGTTCGTTAGATTCTCAACTACGTTTGTTTTGGGAGATTGAGGAGCTTCCTAAAATCAGGGATACGCGCACTCAGGAAGAGCGTGCATGTGAGGAACATTTCATTCGCACTACTACGCGCAATGGCGAAGGAAGTTTTTGTGTACGCATTCCGTTCAAAGAGTCACCTGATGTTTTAGGTGAATCATACACGCAAGCCGAACGTCGCTTTTTCGCATTAGAGAAACGTTTACAGCGTTCGCCTGAATATAAATTATTATACACGCAATTCATGAAAGAATACCTAGACCTAGGTCATATGAGTCCTGTTAGCTCTTATGAGCGTCCATGCTATTTCATGCCGCATCACGGCGTATTCAGGGAGCATAGTACCACAACCAAGTTGCGTGTGGTCTTCGATGCCAGTGCCCCAACAACTTCTGGAAAGTCACTTAACGACTTGCAATTAGTTGGTCCGGCAATACAAGGTGATCTGATTTCTATTCTTTTACGCTTTAGACAGCACAAGTTTGTTGTATGCGCGGACGTCCAGAAGATGTTCAGAAATTGTTGGGTGGCCGAAGACCAGCGCAACCTTCAAATGATTCTGTGGCGCGATGATCCATCGCAACCTTTAGGCATATTTCAACTAAATACGGTCACGTACGGAACCGCCTCCGCCCCTTTTCTTAGTGTGAGGTGTTTAAAGCAGCTGGGGGCTGAATCTTCTGACCCTGAGGTTCAAAGGGCTATTCAGGAGGATTTCTACGTAGACGATTTGCTAACGGGTTTTAATGATAAGTCTATTTTGTTACAATTATGCGAAAATATAACAAATGCGCTGCAAGCAGGTTGTTTTCCACTCCGAAAGTGGATTTACAACTTCCCATGCGATAATGATGAATTATCGAATCATTCTGTAGAAATTAAATCTAACGAAAACATTAGTTCTAAAACGTTAGGTTTAAGTTGGAACAATGTTCGCGATCATTTTTATTTTAACTCTCAATTTCTTAATGATAATAAGCCTGTCACTAAAAGGTATATTCTATCTAGTATTTCCCAAATTTTCGATCCTCTCGGTTTATTAAGTCCTACGATAATTATTGCAAAGGTCTTATTACAGCAATTATGGCTTCATAAGATAGGTTGGGATGACATAGTTCCATCGAGCGTCGCGCGAACGTGGAACCGGTTTGTTATCTCTTTACAAGCGCTCAATACGATTAATGTTCCTCGCCACGTTATAGGTAGTAAACCTATGTATATGGAACTGCATGTTTTTAGTGACGCGTCGCAGACAGCGTACGGCGCTTGCGTTTACGTTCGCACAGTAAATATAGATAACACGATTTTAGTTAGATTACTTTTCTCTAAAGCAAAGGTGGCGCCATTGAAACCTATAAGTATACCGCGACTCGAACTTTGCGGTGCTTTGCTGGGTGCTAAAATACTCGACAAGGTTCGCAGTTCGTTGCGTTGTGATTTCAAAAATATTGTTTTTTGGACTGACTCAACCATTGTCTTAGGATGGTTGCGCATGTCACCGAATAAACTAAAAACTTTCGTTCAAAATAGAATTTCGGAGATTCATGAACTCACACAAGACTTTCTTTGGCGCCACGTGAGCAGCAAGCAAAATCCCGCTGACCTGGCATCGCGAGGTTCGAACTTGGAAGAACTTTCCTCTTCCTCTTTATGGTGGGAGGGTCCAGACTTCTTAAAAAACTCAAATTTTTCATTACATAATAATACAGTGATCGTAGTGGACGAAGACCTCCCTGAGGTTAGGCCTTCTATTTCTTCCTTTGTGACCCATGACTCATCGGATTCACCTTTCTCGTTTATTAGATTTTCGCAGTTTAAGCGTATGAAGCGTGCTGTTGCGTTTATGTTGCGTTTCATACACAATATTCGCAATAAACATAATAGACAAACGGGTGTCCTTACTGTAGACGAGTTGAATGAGTCTGAGATGATTTTGGTTCGGTGGGCTCAACTGGAAAGTTTTCCTACTGAATATAATTTATTATATAATTGCGCACAAATAAAATGTAAAAGTAATTTATCGAAATTAAATTTATTTTTAGATGACAATAAGATTATTCGCGTCGGTGGCCGATTAGGTAATTCAAGTGAGTTTAGTTTTAATAAAATGCATCCAATGTTAGTTTCTAGTAAACATTATTTTACTGTTTTATTATTTCGCCATGAGCACCTGCAGCTCCTGCATGCTGGGCCTCAGGCATTACTTTGTCACTTACGCGAATCATGGTGGCCTTTGGGTGGTAGGAGCCTAGCTAGGCGCATAGTGAACGATTGTGTTACGTGTACTCGCATTAAGGGTAAGATTTTAACGCCTCAGATGGGCAATTTACCAAAGGAAAGGATAACTCCTAGCTTTCCTTTCATCCGATGTGGAGTGGATTACTGCGGGCCAGTTCTCATACTTAACCGTAAAGGTAGGGGAGCTAAAACTACGAAAGCATACATTTGTTTATTTGTTTGCTTTGTGACGCGCGCAATACATTTGGAGCTCGTCAGTGATCTCACTAGCGAAGCATATTTATTATCGCTTAATAGGTTTATTTCTCGTCGGGGCAAACCTTTAGAAATATATTCCGATAACGGTCGTAATTTCGTCGGGCTAATGAACGACTTTTCAGTTTTTTTACGCAAATGTAGTTCTGATATTATAGAATTCGCTACTAGCCAACAAATAAAATTTAAGTTTATTCCTCCTTATTCGCCTCATTTTGGTGGTCTGTGGGAAGCAGGAGTAAAATCTTGTAAATATCATCTACGCCGCGTGGTAGGGAATGCGCATTTTACTTTTGAGGAGTTTAGCACAGTTCTTTCACAGATAGAAGCAGTCCTCAACTCCCGACCACTTTCCCCTCTTTCCACAGAACCTCAAGACCTTTCTCCTTTAACTCCCGCTCATTTTTTGGTTGGTCGACCGCTGACTGCACCCGCCTGCGATGACCTCACCGACGTTCCTGAGCACAGGCTGAAGCGGTACCAGAGAGTGGAGCAAATAAGGCAGCATTTTTGGACCCGCTGGTCCAAAGAATATGTGACTGAGTTGCAGGTGCGGAGTAAATGGACCCAAAATAAGGCAGAGCTGAAGGACAATTCTCTTGTGCTGATCAAGGACAACAACCTTCCACCTCTAAAGTGGCACATGGGACGAGTCCTTAAAACCATCCCAGGCAAGGACGGGATCTCAAGGGTGGCAGAGATACGGACTGCTTCGGGCGTTGTTCGACGGGCCTACGCAAAGATCTGTCCTCTCCTTCAAGATCAGGCTGAGCAGTGAGGGTTCTTCAAACTTCAAGGACATTGGAAGCGACTGCTTCCAAGGCCGGCGGCATGTTTAGGATTACGTCAACTATTTTTGATCTTCATGCATTTCCCACTTCTTCGTATGTAACTTCAAGATCTCCGAACCAATCAAAACGTTTAAATATCACGCGATTCAAGAAATACGGCTCTGGCATTGGCCAATAATTGTTCCCTTACCCCACTCTCCTCGATCTATGTATCCATTTTGAATTTTAATATACTCGTTTTATGGTTTTCAACGTCGAAGCATTTTGATTTTCTATTCTCGAAATTTACCTCAAAAAGGCCCAGAAACCAGGCCACAGATTCGCCAAAATCCTGTACCGGCGCCTCAATCCGGTACAGCTAGTTTTACGACAAATGAGCAATTCAGTTGCTTTCAAAGAGCTGTCATAGGACTTACGGTAGCATGAAGGTGATCGAGAGATATCTTTATATAATTATCGAGTAAATGCAATATAAATTCGTCGAGTACACGTTTACTAGACATGTTTATAGAGCCAAAAAGCGTTGAAGGCTAAAATATCTACACAGCTGCTTTTAAACGGCTTTTTGAAATAGTAGGATCTTTCATACGAGTGTTTTTCGATTCATAGTCGTGAGAGTAATTGCTTATACGATCTCTTTGCTAGTTGGGTAGACACTATACCTATTGTCCGACCGTTGACAGAATGCGTGCTTGTCACCTGTCAGTGCAGCAATTCTAGTAGCTAATAAAAATCAAATTCGCAAAACGTACGTATTCATTTGTATAAAACTGACAGATGTCAAGAACGCATTCTCTCGTTTGTCGCACTGTAAACTGAAACAGAGTTTTTAAAGAAGAAATATCTAGTGAAGTAAGTTAATATACAATATAAATTAAAAGTGTGTTCATGGAGTTTCTTCTTCGTTCTTCTCTATAGGAACCTACTACGATTTCGAACAGTCAATAACAACCAGCTTCATCTTCTGAATGACCGACTCCATTGACAATTCAAAAGTGCCTGTAAATGATTGAATTGAAATAAATGCTGTAGATTTGAGTTTAAGGAATGTTTACTTTCCGAAAATTGCAAAATTGCAGAAACATAGGTATTGAATTTCACTGTGTGTGCCACTAACACATAGGCTAGGCAATGGTACGTTTTATTCATTTAGGTATTACGTAACAATATAGAAAAATAATTGTGATAGTCAATCAATATGCAAGTTGCTTACAGACTAGAGAAAAGTGTGGTACCTACACATTACGTAAAATTAGTTTATTATACTGACCTCCATCATACAGTACTTGTATAATACAGGTCAGTGGATAGAGGTCAGTGGATGGAGGTCAGTGTACCACTAGCTTCTGCCCGCGACCACAGAATACATAACCGCGACTTCGTTCACGTGGAATTCGTAAGACACCAAAATACCTACTAAAAACACACGTTACTCGCTAATAATGTAGCTTTCTACGGGTGAAATAATATATAAAATCGATTACTTAAGTATATTTCGAGTATACCCATTACAAACAAACAAATAAATAAAAATCTAATATTTTCTCTTTATACTTAACTAGGTGCGCCCCGCGGTTTCGCGTTTTCCTCTCGACCCCGTGGGAATAACGGGATAAAAAGCAAAAATGTCTAGTCCAGGTATGTTCTATCCATGTCCCAAATTTCATCTAAATCTGGTGAAAGCGTAACAAACAAACATACAAAAAAAATCAAATATTTTCTCCTAGCAGCGCCCCGCGGCTTCACCCGTATAAGTCTCGATCCCATGAGAACATCGAAATAAAAAGTATCCTATGTCCTAATCCAGGTCATGGTCTAGCCATGTGCCAAATTTCAGCCAAATTCGTTCAGCCGTTTCAGCGTGAAAGCGTAACACACAAATGTACAAAAAAAATCAAATATTTTCTCTTTAGGTATAATATTAGTTTAGATTAGTTGACATTTGCTTTCCATGAACTTTTAACATTGCGTATTGGGAAATGTATTTTCGATTTGGCTTCGACCCAAAATTATCAATAATAATTATGAATGCTTTAATATTTATTCAATAAACATTTCATACCAACGGATGTTTGTTAATTAAAACAATATTAACTCTTAATGCTGTGCTACGTGGCTTTCATCACAGTAATGTTTATTACCTAGTACAGGAAAATGAGCCCGACGACTAAAGAACTTGGTACAAAAGTTTTGTTTTGTAAAAAAGTTTTACACAACAGAAATTCGTCATTAAATCAATTACGAATAATTTAATACGCACTGAACAAATGAGCGCAAGTTCAAAACCAAGATCACCGAACTGCTGGAAGGACGAGACAACATTATGTATTTCTGTTGGTGGGTAGATATTCGGTTTAACAGCAAAAAGATATACCTAATAAAGCTTGATTTAAGGCTCCTACAAACAGGCGCGACACGACATGCGACACAAAGGTACCGCACCGCAAGTCGCGCAACGAGCGGCGCCTTTGTGTCGCGCACGATATTATCGCGTGTCGCGCCTGTTTGTAGGAGCCTTTAGCATAATCAGCGTATAATGTCCCCAATGCTGGGACACAGGCCTCCTCTCTTCGAGAGGGAGTGGGCTATAATCTATACCACGCGGGCCCAGTGCGGGTAGGTAGATGTCACAATCTTCGATTTGTTTATTTTAGGACGTGCCGGTTTCCTCACGATGTTTTCCTTCAGTTAGATATGTGGTGTGGTTGTGGGACGTGTAAATGCCCTTTAGGTATCTAGTATTTTTATATTATGACTAGCTGCGCCCCGTGGTTTCACCCGCGTAAGTTTCGATTCCAAAAAAATTCTGGAGAGGGCCACCCTTATCACCTAGGGGTATAAAAAATAGCTTACGACCTATTCTCAGACCTACCAAATATACACAAAAAATTTCATAAAAATCGGTCAAGCCGTTTCGGAGGAGTTCGAAAACAAACTCGTGTGACACGAGATTTTTATTTATAAGATAAAATAAAAATGAACTGTGGTGAAGCGACCTTGTCCAGTTATTAAAATATTTAATTTAGATACTTGATATTTCAACAGTTATTTTGTAATGAAGGACCTCGGAATTATACAAAGGTTCTTACCAATTTCAAAGTAGATGAGTTGATTATAATTTCATTGACCTTAAAACTTAATGAACACGTCATCATATCACCTGTTTTATAATTTTTGGAAGAATAAATTATTAATTAAATAAGATTCGTGAATGTTTGGATATCTTGATATTTGTTTCCCTAGCACGAGTATTTTTGTCACATTTCGCGCTTTGGCCCTTGCACAAACAAACAAAACAACAACACAACAAACAACAAAACAACACAACAAACAACAACAACAAAACAAAACAACAAAAACACAACCACACATCACACATTTGAACAAAATGTATGCAAGTAAATACAAGGTGTAGGAACTTTTACCTACCTCTTATGTGATTCCTTGTCTGCCTTACCTTTTCTCAATTATGTTGGGATTGGCTTCCTGTGTAACCGAACGCAACTGAATACCAGTATTTTATATGGAGCGACTGCCTATCTGGGGGCCTAAAAAGGCCTCTTTGGCAGAATCACAAAAGAATAACATTATGAATCATAATAGACAGTTAACTGTTACGTTAATCGTAATTAACTTAACAGTTAACTGTCTATTATGATTCATGATTCATTTGATACGTCAAATCCCAATGGTGAAGGATTTCTGTTTTTTGTTTTTTGTCTGTGCTTAAAATACCAACCAATCCAATCCAAATTCAATACCAATCACTTTGATTATACCAACGTAGTGCAGTGAAAAAAAAAACACGGACTGTCTTCGCCATACACACACTTCGACACCCCTTGGTAAGACTGCTTGTCAAAGTTTCAGGAAGGTAATTATCGTAATTAAAACGTTTATAATGTAGTCGCATCTAGCGACAGTGTCAAAATCTTATCAAAAATGTATGGAAATTGGAGGTATTTTTGACAGATTGATACTGAGATTAGAAGGCGAACGTTTCTAAAAATACGAGAGAAATTCCCGTATTTTTTTTCAATCTCTCTGGCTTGTGACTACCCGTAACGATTGTCGAAGATCTACGAAGAATGACAGCCGGGACCCACGGCTTAACGTGCTTTCCGAGGCACGGAGGGATCTCGTTATCAAATGGACGATCAACCGCGGCAAATGTAACTTAACCTTAATCGATCGAACTGTGCGGCTGTTTTGCCACGAGCCCCTTAATTTTTATGTGAATATTGACATCGATACATTTCTGACTCTTTAAATATGCTGGTTTTTATCTTAACGGGCATAGCTACTCGTACAATTACCTTGTACTAGTATTGAGTATTGAGGGCCCTAGATATTGTGAGTTACCTTGAGACCTCACTATTATCTGTTTTTTATTTCGTATGCCTACATTTATCTAAAATTTAATGTAAAAAACCTTGTGCAGCGTGAAATTATGTTCTAAGTGCGAGTATACCCGACATTTTAACTATGTATTTTACAGTAAAGTTTTGCATTGGGAAACATTCTTGTTCGTAGGTGTGTTAATATTGTGTTTTGATTACCTACTTAATTACATTATATAAAAATTATATGTAGTATTAGCGGTTAACACTACTTTTATTTAAAAAAAAACTAACAAAATGACGAAACACTAAACTTTAATCAATTTTAAGCAAATACAATTTTAAACTAAGAAAATATACTTCCTGATTTAAAAACGACTCTAAACAATATTACAGAGAGATGTTATCGCGACGGCTGCTTGAGACGGAGTGAGGGCGAGTACTGGCCGCACCCCCTTTTATACACCGCGCCGCACGGTAGTTTGAAAAATAACGTTTTCACGCTAATACGGCCTCTCCTGACGTGTGGCTGTCCTCAGCCACATTGTCCAGATGATGGTCCTTGTTCGCCGCAGTCACGATCTTCGGCAAGTGGACTCGGGCGACGCGAAGGGCTCATGTCTTCAATAGCTGCATCAGTAATTAGTGGACCCTGGCGTGTGTACTATCCTCTTCAGCTAAAAAAAAAATAGAGAATAGCACATATTAGTAATATCCTTATTATTTAATCTAAAAATGTCTGTTGCAATTAAATGCAACACAAATCTAGACGGAGCACCCAGTTAGCTCGTCTTGGCAGAGACACATCTCAATGCCCTTATGAATAAACTGAGATGGAGGCACGCAGTTAGCACATCTCTTTCGGCAGAGTTACACTAACTCAATGCCCGTACAAATAAACTGAGACGGAGGCACCCAGTTAGCACGTCTCTTTCGGCAGAGTTACACTAACTCAATGCCCTTACCGGCAGAGTTACACTAACTCAATGCCCTTGCCGGCAGAGTTACACTAACTCAATGCCCTTACAAATAAACTGAGACGGAGGCACCCAGTTAGCACGTCTCTTTCGGCAGAGTTACACTAACTCAATGCCCTTACCGGCAGAGTTACACTAACTCAATGCCCTTACAAATAAACTGAGACGGAGGCACCCAGTTAGCACGTCTCTTTCGGCAGAGTTACACTAACTCAATGCCCTTACAACCTTGTACGCACCATCTTGTACGGACCACGCATCCGGAATCCACTCACCACGCCACTGAACCATAGGTTCTGCGGCGGCCCGGGCTTTCCCGTTGCATGAGCCAGCAGGCAGCTCGAGCTCGTACCGGTGATGTGGTAGCGCTCGTACCACCTTGCACGGATCACGCATCTCCGAGTCCAGCCTCCATGCGCTCTGCGAGCCCCCGCTCACGAACACGAAGCTGCCGACGACAAATGCACGCCTGACGGCGACGTCTCGCACAAGAGACCTCAGTACTGGAGTAGTCCCTTCAACGCCAGTCAACAGCTGTAGTGTGTGTTGTGGCTTGCCTCGTTATGTTCAAGGTGAGCTACACCTTCCACAACGCATCGGACCACTGCGCACCCTTGTTGTTCGCCTCTATCCGCAACATGTTGAGAACCGTCCTGCAACAACGCTCGACCTGCCCGTTTTCACGGTGCATCTCAGGCGTGATAAAAAGTATGCTACAGCCTAACTCGGTAACCCAGTCTTGAAAGGATGCTCTTTCGAACATTCTGCCACGGTCACACACAATTGTTGACGGAGTACCGAATAGTGAAATGTATTAGAAAATACACGTTTTAACTCTGTGATATCTTTTCTATACAGGGCGTACAACAGACAGTACTTAGTAAAAGCATCTACCACAAGGAGTATGTATCGGAAACCGTTTGACTCCGTTAGGGGACTAAGGACGTCAGTGTGAACCACTGAAAAGGGTACCTCAAGCTTCGTCCAAGATTCTATGGTCTTAGGAGACTTCACTAAAGCTTCAGTTTTACTAGGGCTCGGCCGTACCTGACCGTGACCAATAAGCCTACCTAGGTATTCTAACTCTGTGTCTGAGAACGTGCACTTTTTTTACATTTACTGAAAGTCCCGCCTCAGTGAGTGTTTTTAATACCTCTCGCAAAGTTTTCAGACCATCACCGACAGAATTCAACATTATTAACACATCGTCGATATAAATCAATACCTTACCGATATCCAGCAGGTGCTTAAGGGTTTTGGAGATGATTCTTTGATAGACAATAGGTGCATTAGCGAGCCGCCCATAAAGCATTTTCAAATATTCGTAATGCCCTTCAGGCGTTACGAATGCTGATTTACTAATAGAGTCATCATCCTTCATCAGCACCCAATGAAAGCCTGTTGCCATATCGAGACTTGTAAAGAATTTAAAACTGTCCAGCCTGTGATCGTCGATTAACGGTAGCGGAAATCACTCTTTAATAGTGATAGCATTTAGAGCTCTGTAATCGACGCACATCCTATCAGACCCATCCTTTTTCTTAACGAGGATGATAGGACTCCCGTAATTAGACTGACTCGCGAATGATTCGCTTACTAATAAAATCATTAATTATCTCGCGAACGCGACGCTTTTCGTCCACGGAGAGTTTATAAGGTCAATAGTAAATTGGGATGTCACTATTGACTTTTATTTCCATACAACCAGTATGTCTACGCCTGAACGCAGCCCTTCATATTAACGAAGAAACGAACGCGCTCAATGTCAACGGCGCTCGCGACAGGCTTCACGCGGACGAACCGGACGAACTTCATTCACGATATTAGCGCGCACCGCCATACCTTTGTCGCGACACACATAATTGTAATTTTCAATAAATAAACTACTAACTATAATCGAGGTCGATCTTATTTTTGTATCGCCAACACAGTATTTACTCTAGAGGTCGCTGTACCGGTAGTAAACGTATCTGAATACTCGTTTAATAGAGCTAACAAACACTCTTTTTCGTCACCTACTAAGGGTGTCCTTATCTTAGGGGACTCTACAGTCAACACGTTGTTTACGTGCGAATCCCTGACTAACCGTTGAGAGTTATTTGTTCTAATATACGTAACTCCACTATGATTTAAAACATCAGTGCCAATCAAAACCGGTGCCTGAATACAATCCGAGGGAATAACAAACAAATCTACTTCTAAAGATAATTTCGGGAAATTCGATAAGAGTGCATACTTACAAAGTGGACTCTATATCTTGACATCCAATACCACGCATACGGCGGTAGGTGGGAATTTTATTTAAACTAAAATGCTTTAAGACGGAATCAGAAATCAGCGAAATATCAGAATCTGAATCAATTAGAACGTCAACAGCTACGTTCTGTATAACCGCGGACCACGACCGATCACTGGTCACGCGATCGTTGATCCACGTCTTAGCGTCACCCCGTTAACACCCACCAATGCGTCCCAAACATTCCCGATCGTCCCACTGACATATATCGCAAAGTATCTCATAGCTCGGTCACTCCTGACCAAATATGGTACAGGCAAAACAACACAATGAAAATTCGCACAAACTAAAAAAATGCAGAGTTCAGAGTATTAATCATTCTTTGATTCCCAAATCTCAAGATCACAAACTAAATAATCAAGTAAACATGATAGAACAGCTAATAAAACTTCCTTAGAGCATAACAAAACACAGCAGGAATCTTATTCGTGGCCTGTGGCTTTTCACTAAGCCCCTACAACAAACCTCATGTTTGTTACCTTGAATTCCTCCTGAATTCCGAGTCCCACGGACTCTATGGTCTCTACAAGACCCCGACCTCCGCCAGAGTTAAACACGCATCGCGCACCCACGGACTACTTGAGTTGCCTCAAGAGACACCGATTTCTACCGGGCTACGACTATGTAATAACTACTGGTACGGTCCCCGACCAGCCGAGCTAAGATTCACCACTATCACTCGACTTAATCTGTACTTGTTTTCATCAACAAAACTTCTACTTTGCTTTCCTCAAACTCGTCATTAATACTCTGATCCCTTGGCCTGTGCCATGGCATATGCCTCAGCCTCATGAGTGTACTTGATTCAACTAGAGCCATGTAATCAAACTTTAATCAATCATAACAAAAAAAACATCAACCAGAGCCATGTACCATCGTTATCCACATTACAACAATAATCTTTTTTACTAAGAGCCTTAGATACCTGGAAACCCACACACGAGTAAACCACTCTAACACCACGGCACTCCGGCGACCAGCAATCGCATTGCTCTCACACATCCAGCGCATGGATCCACGTGTATCACCCCTGTGACTACACACTTTTCACTACGACCGATAGAGCACCCCTACTCGCGTGGTTGCCACTACTTAGGCTTGCTCATAGCTCATTACCACTGTGATCACCATCTATTTCGACTGGTACATGACCTACTGGCATCATTCGTAACCTATCGTGAGCGTATTCAAAAGTTGCATTGTTAACTAGATTGGGCTATACCTAACAATGTAACAGTTTTTTTTTTTGCTGTTGTTTACCAGGGAAGCACTCGGCACCAGAGTCAAAACAAAATGAAAACGACTCACCAAATTCAAAAGACAATAGATCTGTAGTAATGCTTAGATCTTACTTGAATTAGGGAAGAAAGTGCCCCCACAATCCTGTCCGCAGCATCAGCCTCTCGCGATGTCTCAGCGGTCACGGCTCCATCCGCAGCACACGCTTCCTCACCAGCAGCAACAGGTGCCCCGGCAACCATCGAAGCCGTCAGCGGCGGAGCGCCGCCCGGATGCGACGACACGGGAGTAGACGCACGTATAGCGTCTGAAGGCAAACGCTCTCTTAAAGCGCTCGATCGAACCAGCACTCCATCCAAAGGGTCGCGTCGAGGGCTATCCCGACACCCATACGAACTATCCCGGCTCCTACGTGAACTTTGAGAGTACTTACTCTGATCTATCACGACGACGCCTAGGAGATCTACTACGCGATTGACTATAACGGCCACGACGCCTTTTATAAACATCACGACAGCTATGCGAATCGTTTTCCCGAGAATTACGCCTAGGTGTATTCTCACGCGGCGTACATCCACGACTCGACATGATTATGACTATAGGCAACGTATATGACCACTACGTGAACAACAAACTAACCGCGAAATAAAAAAATTAACACGTGGTTGTTTACTTCAAAAACACGTACGAAATATAATGTAATCGAGTAGAAACACGTGGCGAATCACGTTAAAATGCACAGAAACTAATCACGGACAAAATCAACAACACGTGGTGAAGAATTTTAAACAGTCCCAAAACACTATTTTGATCGCGCCTATTTCTACCTCTATTACGAGTGGTAGGTAGCTCTTTCGGACATGATTCAAAAGCTTTTCGCACGACACAGAAAAAAGATAGGCAATGGAGCCTATCCCACTTCTGATATTAGCGGTTAACACTACTTTTATTTAAAAAAAAACTAACAAAATGACGAAACACTAAACTTTAATCAATTTTAAGCAAATACAATTTTAAACTAAGAAAATATACTTCCTGATTTAAAAACGACTCTAAACAATATTACAGAGAGATGTTATCGCGACGGCTGCTTGAGACGGAGTGAGGGCGAGTACTGGCCGCACCCCCTTTTATACACCGCGCCGCACGGTAGTTTGAAAAATAACGTTTTCACGCTAATAGTAGATATAATGTGTAAATGAATAATATTATAATTATAGTGGCATAGGTGCGAATATAATACAACGATTTAGCTAGAATAAAATTAAATGCGTTTACAATAAATAAATATAGGTAAATAATATGTGTATGTATTATAACAAAAATCCATCCTTTGTTCACAGGTTATGACAACGTGATATGCCAAATAGACAGATTGACTCGGGAAGGACACGACAGCCAGTTATTTAATGGACATGTTCGAAGCTGTCATACCTAGATTTTTCTGCGAGGCGAAAAGAAACTGCCGTAGTCGAACTCTGAAGGAACTTACCAAGAATGTTAAGATTCCTTATCGGCCGTATGAAAGATGATAACTATATGGCTAGAAAGGGAGTGAGTACCAAGATATCACTCGACTCAGAGCTCTTATAGATCTGGGACACCGTTCCGCGACAACTGTCGCGAGCGGTCGCCGACGACGCAGGTCGGCGACAGTCCCCGACCGTCGCTCGACCGCCTGCGACTGCTCGCGACCGGCACAGATACCAGATGGTTTCCTAATGAATGTAGTATGGGAGCTAAGGTTTAAAGTTTTTTTGAAACTAGGGTTTTATTCCTTACTTTTATAATTCCTTAAACACTCATATTTTTTAACCTAAGCAATTAATAAACCGGTGTCCAATTCGTTCATTTTTGCGAAAAGAAAAACGTCCTGTCTCTCAGTACACGCGCTGCCGACGACTGATGGATAGAGTGCCGCGATCGAGCGTCGGCAACCGTCGCCGACAGTCTAATAGAGAAGTATGGAAGACTAAATACATGTTGCGTCAACCCCAAATAAATCGGGAAAAGGTCAGGAGAATTATGACGTATTATTAGTGCACGCAAGCAATGCCGATTTACGAATTAAATAAGATACTTGGCAAAATAAAATATGGCCTTTCGAATCGAACCTTTCGGGATCGAACCTCAGAAGTGTTAAGGCTCCTACAAACAGGCGCGATACGCGATATAATCGCGCGCGACACAAAGGCACCGCTCGTTGCGCGATTTGCGGTGCCTTTGTGTCGCGTGTCGTGTCGCGCCTGTTTGAAGGAGCCTTTAAAATCATTTTAGTTTCTAAGAAACTATGAAAAAGAAGGTACTTACCGTTTGGTAGATCTGTTCCAAGAATGTCAAGTTTCTGTCCAGGTGTTGATCCATACTCGATCTCCAGTTTATGTGGGATGTTGTTTGTTGCTTCATCGCTGGCTGTAAATAAATTAACTAGGGTTAATAAGGACCAAAAAAACAAACGACGACGTAGAGGATAGGATTAGACAATCAAATATCCTGAATTAAGTAATAATAAGCCTTATTAGGTAAGTGTGTGTAAAATAGAGCAATGGTGGCCCACTAAATAACTATGCTGTAATCACATGGTCTGTACAATGCGTGCCACGTAAGAAGAGACTTGACACACCACGTGGTCTGACATGCGCAGAACACGATTTTAGGTATCTTTAGCGGTATGAGGTCTGAGTGCGGGACGGGACCGGACGTCATAGGGGCGGCTGAAAGAGGCGGGGGAGGCGGGGTCAAGTCTCTTCTTACGTGGCATGCACTGTACATGAATTGGGTGAACCCTACCTCTTAAACTAGGGTGATCTGTATCGATCAGCTATAGGGTATCTTATAAAATAAACAAAACTTGTGAAGTGTGTCAGTCAGTTTGCCATGTTTGTGTTTATATAATACTAGCTTCTGCCCGCGACTTCGTCCGCGTGAAATTTCTTGTTCCCCCAACCCACCCCATCGCATCTCATCGCCTGCCCGCGATATTACTTCGTTTTTGCTTAGCGTTCTTTCTGACTTTTTTCATTTTGCTCGGCTCCTAAGGGTCATAGCGTGATGTTAAATAGCCTATAGCCTTCCTGAAGAATTGGGCTATCAAATACAAAAAGATTTTTTCAATTCGGACTGGTCGTTCCAGAGATTACCCCCTACCCTACATACAAACTTTAATAACTTTATAATATTAGTACCTATAGATCTTACTTTGTATACTCGTATAGGTATATCATGCTTATAATATTATGTATTTTGTCCTAAACATATATTTGTGGTAAAAAGGAGAAGGGGGTACAACGAAGGGAGTCCTTACCTGCTGTGACATGCTTCACGTGGTGCTGAAGCACTTCGATGGACGTGGGGAACCTCTGCGACCACCGACTGGGGGAGTACTCCCGCTCAAGATCGATGGCGTCCATGATCACCGACATATTGTTCTGTTGTTCGGTCTGTTAGAAGAATTATAGCCATGGTTAAATTCGGTACTGTAATTATTTTTTAAACACACTTGCTCGCAAATTGGCTTTTGACAGACTTGTCAGTGGCTGCAACCCAAAAGAAACCTTATTTAACAGAAATAAGGATCGCTGTGATTTTGACAGCAATGCAAAATCAGAGGTCAAATACTACGAACGGACTCACTTAAAAAATGTAAATATGACGTAGGCTTTTGTTACCGGGCTTAAGGCGACTACATGACCTAAAGCGCGGTCTTTGTCGGACTGCATGGAAAAGAAAGAGAAGTGCGATGACACAACGCTGGTAATTTATTACAAAACATGAAGCAACCACCTATTTAAAAAAATCTATTGTTTAAACTAAAAAAATTAAAACACTAAGTAGTTCTTTAGTATGTAGAATAATCTGACAAAAATCGTAATTATTGTATAATATGTAGGTATATTAGTATGGTTTTTATTGTAAAAAGAAATATTTTACAGATATCTTCATGATTTTTTTCTATAGTATCACAATTAGTTGTGTTATGTTTTCAACATACTATCTACCTAGCATATATCCTGAAGAATATCATATATTTTTCTGATTTTGTTTACTGGAATCGATCATATACTTTTATTATTTCTAAAACTTGCTTTTTTGCGTTTAGGACCTGTAAGCCCCTTAACTCAAACCAAGAATAGGATATACTTAGGTACTCGTGTTGTTACTTATGAGGAAATGCGGTCGGAGAGACTTTTGAAAAATCCTAAAAAGACCTAATTCTTGGTTTGGCTCTCGCCTATTTCCTTCTCCAATATTGGACCAATTTCAATATATTCCATAAACTGAATAAGAAGGATATATACTGTGTCCCTATGTTTTTATTTTTTCATTAATAGTTGTCAAATTTGTACACTAGGCCTCTGTTGACAGCGGTTTAAATTGGCATTTTTTGAGGGTGCTTATAAAAATAATGTATCATCAAAAAGGACAAGTACCTAGTTAATATTTATTATTCTGTATAAAATTATTGCTTTATGGTCATTAACCAGGAAGAAAACAGGCGAGAGCGTTTCTATGGGGAAACGACCACCCGCATTTCCTCATAATCATGCCGAAACAGGTGAACGCTTTTCAAGAATATTTTAAATCAGTCTCAGTAGGTTCGATAAGTTTTCCTTTTTAGTGACTAATACGTAAATGCCAACATTTATTGTGAAGACAGGCAAGATTTTGTGTATAGGTAAAATGACGCACATGTCATGTACCGTCCAATCTTGCGGGAACTACAAGCATATTTTTATTTCACAATCCGGGGTAGGTGAGGGTGAGAAAAGTGGTGTATCTGTCTTTATACCCGCTCTTGGGGCGTTAGCACATCTTCACCGCGAAAATAATTATGGGAAACCGATAAACGAATTCCACAAAGATGTCGTGATTCGAGTAGCGGAACATCATGAGAGTCAGTTTAATTGTAGCAATATAGGTCTAATTTCGGACCTTTTAGATTAGAATAGAATCATAATCAAATCAGTGCGTTAGAACAGGCAGTTTCGTTTCCGTTTCACTTGTCGTACAACGGAAAAGTCTTGGCGGAACTACTACGGTTTCACTGCTATGGTTTTGCGGCGGAGATGTGAAAAAGCCCTTAATTGCTTGATTCCTGCTAATGAGACACAATTGATTTTCTAGTGTAATGGGCCGCCAGAGGCCCGCGCTGGGCCGGAGCGATTAATATTACCTAATTGTATCGGTTTCAGCGATAGTGAAGCTCGTGCTGTTTATCGGTGGCTGAAGCAACCTTCAGTCTTCATCTATAAACTTCAAGTCAAACATTTTGGCAACAGTTGTATTTCTTATAATGGAAGTAGTTACAAGTAGTAGACAACTTCAGGCCATAGTATTATTTCAATTGCAAGTACTTTACCTTTTTCTCTTCCTTGATCTGCGTAATTGTTTTATTCCGTCGAATCACTTTCAATACTGTCCTGAACAACTCTATCAGTTGAACCGCGTAACATTTCATGTCGGCAAGTTACTAACTTATACTCCGCAGCGATCGTTATCGCGGCTATTTCAAGTAATTAGAGCGAATGCGAATCCTAAACCTCAACAAAGTTCGCGATAAGCGTACCAACAAAGTGTTTATCAAATAATTACATCATAGCACAGATGTTTTATGTGAACACCTAACTGCTATCTAATCTTTGTGCTAAATAACGTTGGTTTATTGGTTTATAGACTGAAATTGAACTGTTCACAGTAGATAGTATTGTCACGTGGTATTGTCATTATTGTCCGGGTAAGGTTTAGGACTAGTAGGGAAGTAGGAACATTGAGCGGGAAAATGTGGAAAAAAGGCGCGAAAAGCCGTCACATTTTTCCGCTCAAGTCAAAGCTTGTCCGTAACATAAAATAGACATGTGATTTTATCCAATACTCTCTTGTCCTTGCAAGCACAAAGCCAACAAGGTTTTATATTCCACTCCGAGGTACGGAAATACAACATTAGGTAATGGATTTATAAAAAAAAACTGAATGTAAATAATACATTCCTTTGCATTGTTTGTGGTTATTTTTTTGTTAACTACGCGAACCGTTGTAATTGTGACATTCTGTTACGGTTGAACGCGTTTAAATAAGTCAATGCACACCAACTTATGTAGGCAAAATCAGTAAAATGTAATCACAAGGTTATAGCACAACACCTTTTCAATATACAAGTAAATGCACACAGTATTATTTTTAGTTTAAACAGTAACAAATACACAAAAACTAAGTAAGACTGCGCTAAGAGCGCTATAGGGCCCTACTATGGCGAAGATAGAAATATTTTGTATCACTTTCCTTCGTCTTTGCTGATATCCGCTTATTTCGACGTCAGTTTGCGTGATAAGAATATTATCTTGCGTGTTATGTTTATTGCAGTTTGATTATATATTTTTTCATTAAAACCTTTTTAACGGCATCTTTATAAAGTAATTGTTGACTATGATGTCGTTAGGTTTTAATTTTAAACAGTAATGCTTATTTCAAAACCTGTTATGAATTCCAAGAAATGGTTTAAACATTGTCAATAGATTATATAATGATTAGTATTAATATAGTATTGTCTCTCCGTCATCAATCCATGCAAAGGTTGTCTTTAAAAGATCGCTTTCAGCGATAAAGCCGCCCAATATGTCACCCTAAGGGCATGATTTTTCAATCATCTGATAATGTTCATTCGTGGAGTAAAATTGACGTCTGAGAGATTTTGTATGGAAGGAAATAGATGTATCTCCTTGCCAAATTTTATCAAAATTCGTTCCTGTGATGGGTAGGCGTGAAAAGGTATGTTTTAATTTTCTTTTTCTAAAATAAAAGTTGCCTAGGACCAAACAGAGATTTTTTAAATTGCTTTTTTTGTTTTATGTACCGTAAAATAACAGTTTTTACTAAATGCTTTTGAAAGTATTTCTTATGTATTTAGTAAAACTGTTATTTTGACATTACAGACAGACACTTCAATGTCATTTATTGAATATAGATCAAGATAACAAGCACATGCCTAAATATTTACCTAGATTATGATACAATAAAGCTGTTTGTACAATAAAGCTGTTTGTACTCCATAGAGATCTACGTTTTGGAATGGGCGACTAGCTTCAACTTTCTGACTAACTGACAGACTATTTAAATTTTGACAATTCAAAAGTGCCTGTACAAGGTTTAATTGAAATAAATGCTTTGAGTTTGAGTTTGAGTAAGGTTATAAAATTACGTCTCATGCATCGCACTCATAATTTTAGCGGGATTATAAGAAGTGTCTTGTTGTTATAAATTTCACCTATCGCAGTATGTAGCTTCTGAAAAACTCCTTTACTGAACCTACAGGGGTTTTATTGAACATTGAACAAGCTTCACTCATTAAAATTGCTTCTAAAAGGAAGGTAACCGTACTATACCAGGCATAGAAGGACCAATGGTATGAGACTTGCTGTGAGAAGAATCACCATATACATTTAGAAGGAACGACAGGAAAGCAATAATGGAAGTCAAATAAGTCCTCCAGCCTCTATCTGAAATGGGTGCAGTAGAAAACAAGTCTTGATTCATTCCCCGTCATCGGCAGAGACGAATTGCAAACAATCAAGATACAGGTACCTACCAGATTAGCAGTTTCCAAAACAGACATTACAAAGTGAAAAATAAATTTGCTTTTTTTAAATTTCTATGGGTCCAATCTGAAAGTATATCCTTTCCAATAAAAAAAGAATTTTGCAAATCGGATTATAATATAAATAACGGAGTTCTGAGATGAAAAACATAAAAAAAAATATTTAACCAAATTGAGAACCTCCTCCTTTTTTGAAGTCGGTTAGTAATAATGAACTCCTTTTGCGTAAAAGGAAATCCAAGGTTTGCATAATATGATACCGACAATTTGTGCATTAATTACATTCTTTTGCATTATTTTCCGTGTATCTACCGAGTACTTTTCAAAGAAGTTATAATTATTGCATCGTGTTTTATACATAGTTAGGTGGTTTGCACATTGCTTGTATCGTATTCCTTACACTTCAAGGCTCCTACTAAATTGAAAAATCATCATTGGGACCCACTTGACGGAAAGTGCCGTCCTCAACCCGGGCTGGGATCGTTGCGGTCGGCGCGGGATGTCGTGCGGTGTTCCACAGGGATCGATACTGAGGCCGCTACAGTGAAACATCGGGTACGGCTAAGTGTTGGCGCTCCTTCACGATGTCAGCGTCATTTACTATCCTAACGATACGTTGGTGACAACAAGGAGCTAAGGAAGTACAGACAAGAGGCCATAAAGATGGCGACAACTGCCTTTTTTATGGTATTGAATGGAAAACAAGCGAAGCCAACAACGCAACTAATAGTGGATACACTGTTGGTAACGGAGCAGAATCTACACGGATTTTAGGTGGAACGGTTTAATGCTGGGTCGGTTCATTATCATTTGACCGCGTTTTTCCCTCAACAGAGCGCGTTATAAAGTAATTATGATACTGAGCCTATGGCACCGTTTCCTCAAACGCGATCCCCAAACAACCTACTTACTGTGAACAGATTCAATCTCATTTCCAAAATCTAAGTACCTAGGCACAGGGCGCAACTTTGGACGGTTAAGTGTATTTTGAACCACCAATTGAACAGTTTAAAACGACTCGGGTGAAAGTGAATCCTCTATAGAAAAAGCGTGGTGTTCTCGACAAATGAACATGAGAAAAAGGTCGCAACTTTATCACACATTGAGGAAGACAATCTATTACTTTCGATCACTTAATTGTCTGGAAACCTTCAGAAACACTTCACAGTACACACAAAAACAACAGACAGCCAGACTACTTTACTACACTATACGTTTTACGAGCGCAGCGGCACTTAAACTTAACGCAACTATCCTATCTTTAACAAACTCGTTTCATGAACTCGGCCCACTGACGACTGATGGCATTAACATAATATAGATATCTACCTAACTACTTTTATACGTCTACGAAATATATTTGTGGCAAATTAATACGATATTATGTTGTATAGAAATAAACAAGACAATCCAGGAAGTAGCAAAACAAAAGAAATTACTTAGGTATAGGATAGATGCCGCAGTGGGATAGATGCCTCATTCTCAAAAAATCTAACTTCCCAAACTCGCAACTAAGAATTAATAGTACAAGTAGGAGCCGCAATCACCCCGCACCTCAATTGTCCCCGGACTGTCGTATGGTGAGGATGCGTTTCGCTCGTGTATGTAATCATCTCCGCGGCGAACTTCACAAACACGTCAAAGATTTAAAAGTTAGTATTTGCTGTTGTATAACTTTATAAGTAGTTATAAATTTCATTAAATTTTTTATTCCATCAATGTACTGGTTCATCAAGTGTTCATCTGGGTGTTAATAGTAGCTCTTTTGTTTTTAATTTATTTAAAAAGTATTTGGGCATCTATCTCTATCGTAAAGGATAGTTGCCCTGATTTTTCGAGGTATAGGTGCCCCAAGGGGCATCTATCCGATTGGATTCAGTGTGTCAAAACTGGCTACATGAAACCTGTACACTTTACAGAAATTATTACTCAAGATGTGGAAAACTGAAAGCATTGTCCGGATCATTCTCATTTGAGTAGTATTAAGAGATGATCTCTATATTATGTTGTTTTAATTTTTTTTTAAAGTTCGATTATGCATGTTAACACTTAATAATTATATTTTATAATAACAATTAAGAATTAATACTTTTGTTGAACAAATACTTTTAAAATTTTATTATGTTTTTTTGTGTCATATTACAATTACCTTATAACGATAACAAATAAAAGATTTAAAAAAATAAAAAACGTTTTTCATATAATACGACCCATGTCTTTTGGAGACGATTGCTGTTTCAAGAGTAGAACGACCTCATATTTGGTGGGATTTTTCGTTTACACATTATAAAAGGCATCTATCCTGCACTGCAGGCATCTATCCTTCTTAGTATTTTCATGGTGGGGCAACTATCCATACAGGTAGGCAACTATCCTCAAAAAAAGGGTTCCACAAAAAGCTAAATTCTGCAAAATTTGTAATTGATAGGTAAATAAAAAATAACTGTGATTCAACATAAATGATTAAGCTAACTACATTCATAGAAATTATTCATATAAAATTAATATTTTTTAAATAAGGAGGCTATTTCAAAAAGTGGTGCATCTATCCCGGTTTTACCCTATCACTATACAATTTGTTTCAGAGGGGTGTGACCAAACTTGGGGGTGTGGTACAGGCCATCAAACTGGACAACTTTTTCCCGGGGACCAACATCGTAAACGTGAAAAAAAATCATTCGTCCCATACATTTGGTCAAGTAGGTATTGAAGTTTTGTATGGGACGACTGATATTTTTTTCACGATTACGATGTTGGTCCCTGGGAATAAGTTGTTTATGAGACCAACATCGTAATCGTGAAAACCATACCCACAAGTTTGGTCACACCCCTCTGAAACACATTGTAAATCATTTTTATACAGGGTGACAGAATTCAGCTGAATGTGCTGAATTCATGGTTACAGTTTAGAACAATTGGAGCCTAGAAATATTTCGTCAGGTCGAGACAAAAAAAAAGCTGTTTCATAGAAAAGTGCAATACCTACGCGGTCAAATCTTTACCACAGCGCACATTGGTTAATCATGCTTTATCACTTTTGCACTTGCAGTTGATGTAGGCACGTAATGCTGCGTGCTACTTATAGGAAAGAGGGATGCCTTGCTGACTAGCTTTGCTTGCGGTTACTGTACTCGCATCTCACATCTTCATAAATTTTCTTGATACACTCGTATCATAAGTATCCTATATTTCAATACAAGATGCGGTCTATATGTGTGCCCAATTTTATTCAATTCCGTTCTGCTGTTGCATCGTGATCGAGTAACAAAAATGCAAACATTCACAGTTGAAATATTGATACGGGTTACCGTATCAATATTTCAACTGTGAAAGTCCTATCCTGTCTTTCGTTAGAAAGACAGGTGCTAAGTAGCTGTTAGATCCCGAAGACCGAAACCATAGTATCATTAGATAATCCAACATTCCAGCCTTTAATAATTGCGCCCTAGAAATAAATAGAAACAGAAATACAGGAACTCAGACGCCTGTCATCTCTAGGAGTAAACGGTCCATTCTACAAAAATCCCACCGTGAAAACTTAAGTGAAGTGAGCTGTCAATGGTGTCAATCTCTAGCATCAGATGGAATGACACCTGACTTCACCTAAGTTTTCACAGTCAGATTATTACAGAACTAGCTTGTGCCTTCGACTTCGTCCGCGTGAAATTTCTTGTTCCCCCGACCCACCCTGTGGCATCGCATCGGCTGCCCGCGCTTTCACTTCGTTTTCGCTAAGAGTTCTTTCTGACTCTTTTTCATTTTGCTCGGCTGCTAAGAGACCTATAAGTGTGATGTTAAATAGTCTATGTACAAACTCTCCAGCTTTATAATTAGTACTACTACGTAGTATATGAAGACCGGCGAGTAGTGAGTGTTGTGACTCGAGTTCTAAATTGAGAGAGATTATTTATAGAGACCAAGGTAAATACATTAAAAGTAAATAATTAAAAATACATCATGACGGCTTCATGCCTGGTCTGGGTGTAACTGCATAACGATAACTTGATGATAAAGCGTTCAAGGTGAAGTAATGCAAGCGATATTATGCCATTGCCAACATGTCACCCGCGATAAATGAGCAATGACCCTATATTTTTTAAGCAACGTCTACATAAATGTATGAGGCGTGTGATGATTTTAATCGAAGCAAAGAAATCCAACAGTACCGAATGAAGTCATAATGAGAAACACGAAGAGACAAAAAGGACATTTAGGTAGTTGTTTTGTGTTGGGTTAGGTTAAGTAAAATCTGATCATAATGACAAATCAATGGAATTTAACTGAAGTAAAAAAAATTGTAAGTTTCTGTTAAACATTCCTTAGATTCTTAAAGTTAGCTTCTGCCCGGGGCTTCGCCCGCGTGGATGTTGGTAATTCGTGAGTTTTAATTTTTTTTTGCGGACTCGCGGATTCCTAGTTCTTTTGCTAATATTGCAAAAGACGCCTATGCTATTTCTTACAATATCAGTTATCTGACAGTGAAAGTCCTGTAAAAATCGGTCCAGCTTTTTCGGAGTTAGTTATACGCCAAAAAATATGTAAAAAAAACAATAGGTAAGTAATTTCCATGCATGATCCTGTCATTATGAAAACAGAACATATTTACTGGTAACAAAAGGGCTTACGTACTCTTTTTTTTTTATTTATTTAATTACCTACTTAATTAAAGTACATATGCCAGTGCTTTTAGGTCTGTTACGACATTTTAAGATTTCACATCTAATGCAGTGCAGTGGTGCGTGCGCGGTGCCTATGGTTGATGCGACATCTCGCGTAATATCTCCTACATATATTATAATATATCTTCCATACTTTGCATATGCTCAAATGCTCATTGGACCGAAGGCTCCGACAGACTCTAAGGCTAAACGCGCACTGCGATGTGATTTTTTTTAATCGCATATTCATGTGAAATAAAATCGCAATCGCAAATTAATTCTCAAGCGACTCTCTAGTGTATTGGTATTGTACGCAGATTGGCAATTATTCTTCGCAACGATTAAATTTCGTGATGCGCGTTTAGTCTTGAAACAGTCGCCGTCCAGCTACCTCTGGTCTTGGAGCGAACGGGCTCGCCTTGCATCCTCATGTATGTATCCTCATCCTGTTCGGATATGAGTTCTATCCCGAAAGTTCCTAAGAACCTCTGCAAACCCAAAATGTCATGAAGGTAAATTCAATAGAATGTTACAATTACGGAACGGAACAAAATAAGTACCCAAGAAACTCTAAACAACATTCCGTACCTATAAAGGGACGGCAACCACAACAAATCAACTGATACCGGATATTAGTGAAGTAGGTATCGATCTGACACAAGCGCAGGATCGAGTATTCGTAAGCTTGTATTACTCGAGTGTATCGTAATCGAATCTAGTCTATTGGGTTCAGAGACGTGTCTGGAGCAACTGAGTTAATTTAAATCTCGAGAGCACAAGTGCGCCAATCACAGTGTCGTCATACTTTTATTTTTTGTTTTTTTATCCATTTTCCTACAGCGTTCTTCCGCTGCAGCTCAGCAGATTTAAATAAATCGAAAAAATCATCTAACTCCCAATAAATATAAAACAACGTTATTACTTTATTAGCCATAAAAAAACCATTAAATACCATTATTGATATAAAAAAAAGTTTTTGTGCGTCAAATTCCTAATGTTCACTAGTCAAGAAAGACATTAGTTAGTCAGAGAAATTGCTCTGGCTAAAGATGAAGCGGTGACAAGTAGTGGTATAGGTAGTAAAAACGGTCACGACTTACGAGTTGTAAGATCGTAGATTCAAACCCAGACACGCGCTTTACTTTATGCAAATCATTTCCAAAACACTGCTTACGAAACGGTGAAGGAAAACATGATGAGGAAACCGGCATGTACTAGAAGCAAAACTTCGAAGACATGTGACATCTACCAACCCGCATTGGGCCCGCGTGTTGGATTATGGCCCGCTCCATCTCTCAGAGAGGAGGCCCAGTGTCCCAGCATTGGGAAAATTATAGACAGATTATGAAAGATGAATACAAAGCTAGAAAAAGTAAAAAAAAAAACAAGCAAATTCACTGACAGTGGTTCCGGAACCGCAGACCTTTTGTGTAATCTCAAAACAGTTGCTCCTTCTTGAAACTGAACAAACAAGTGAACCACAACGAACCGTCCATCGATCCCTTTTTAAGCCTTTAAAAAGCGTTGTGAGTTTCCCGTACAAAGAGCACGGATACTTTAATGAAGAGGGTGTTTTTACCCGACTGCGATCGAAGGGGGCTTATTAAGGATAATTTTACGCATTAAGGCTCATTTAAACTCGGTTAATCCCGGTAATTTGTCCAATGTTTTCGGTAGGTAGATATCTTACGAATTACAATAGATAATAAATATGAGTAGGTATATAGAAATAGATACCTATTTAGGTATTTACATGTATATCTCTTTTAATCATCTATCTATTTTAAACAGATTTTGCGTTGCTCTCCTCAATTTAATTTTATTAAGCGTCTAGCTTCTGTCCGCGAGATAATTCTTGTTCCCCCAACCTACCCCGTCGCATCTCATCACCTGCCCGTGCTATCATTTCGTTTTTGCTTAGCGTTCTTTCTGGCTTTTATTATTCAGGTCAGGTTCAGGTCCATAGGGTCATAGAGTGATGATAATATAGCCTATAGCAGGGGTGGCCAACTTGGTTAGACCCAAGATCTACTGTTCACTAACGATACCCTGGGCGATCTGCCATACATACTTCTTGAAATCTTAAATAAAACAGCATCGTTAAGTACACAATTATGTAGTATTTTTTATTTTATTAAGAGGGAAAATATAACTCGTAACCACTCGTAACTCCGCTAGTCTGTCGTCAACTGACTGACGGATTGACAACCGCCCGCACCTCACTCCAGCGTCCCATACGCTTCCTGCTTATTGTTATCGTGCACCGAAAACAAAAGATAGCTAAACTGTATAGAAGAGAGGATAAATAACGTGACGGAACGGCGATTGAAAAATGATACAAGATGATGTGTGCAGCAGTTAGTGGTACGTTGCGCAGTCTGTTCTACGCATTCATATTTTTTTCCTTTCTACGATCGACTGAACTAACAGTCGAGATCGACCAGTCGATCGCCAGTCGATGGCCACCCCTAGCCTATAGGCTTCCTCAAGATTTGGGCTATCAAATACGAACATCATTTTTGAAATCCGGCCGTTAGTTCCAGAGATTAGCGCGTTCAAACAAACAAACATAGGTACTCTTCAGTCATCTTCATTATTAGTATTAAATTATTGATATACTAGGACACTCAGAAAGTATAAACGCGTCATTCAAAAATTATCATCCACTTTTGGCACTGACCATACAAACCTACCTGTGCGAGAAGATACCTACGTCAATAAAAGAAACAAGTTTTAGTTCTCCTCCAAATATTTGTCAAATTAATGATCTGCCAACCGAAATCACTACATACATAATATAAAACAAAGTCCCCCGCCGCATCTGTCTGTCTGAAGGCGATAAACTCAAAAACTACCAAACGGATTTTCATACGGTTTTCACCAATGGACGGAGTGATTCATGAGAAAGATTTAAGTGTATAATTCATTTAAGGTTTTGTGTAAATTGGCTGAAATACCTACGACGATGATTGTTGAAGATATCGGAAAAAATCATGCCGACTGGGAGCTTCATTAGCGTGCGCCGCGTAAACCAATAAAACCCTGGATTAACACATAGGATACTTTTAATCCCGGTAGTATGTTCCCGTGGGATATTTTCCTACATCCACGCGGGCGAAGCCGCGGACAAAAGCTAGTAGTTTATAATTTATAGCTTGTTGCCTTTCTAGATAACTGACTGTATAGTAAGTCTCTACGGACTCTACGTAATCAAACATAATATGGGTAAAGAAATCTTCTAATTTATTTTCTCATTTTAATCTAGAACAAAATAATGATCTAATTAGATTCAACCTAGAACTTAGCGTAATGACGCTATATCTAGGTTAAATCTAGATAGTTATCTATTATTTTTGTCCTTGCTAGATTCCATCAAGGTGTTACTGTTATTGTTAACATAACGTTTACAATGAACGACGACGACAATTACAATCTATACAAATAATGAAGCTGAAGAGTTTGTTTGTTTGCATGCGCTAAGCTCTGGAACTACCAGTAGGATTTATAAAAATCTTTTTGCATTTGATAGCCAAATTCTTGAGAAAGGCTTCCAGGCCCGTGCCGGACGGCGCGTACGTGTTCCACGCGCGCCTCAAAGAGATGTCAGCATCAAACGAAGGGGCCCGCAAGGGCCGAAGCCTGCCGGGTCAGCGAGATTGTCCGAAAGGGTTACCGCTGGCCCGGAACATAAAGGGCTAAGGAAGGAACACGGGTGGGTTTTAGTCAGTAAGAGTCTGACACTCCCTACCGCTCCACCCAGAGCGGGAGGAGTCATTTGATGATTTCCCATCCTCAAAAAAAAAAAAAAAGGCTATAGGCTTAAAACTTGACATTATGCTAAGACCGTTAGGAGCCGAGGAATAAGAAAAAAACAACCAGAAAGAACGCTAAGCGAAGTAATAGTGCGGGTACATTTATAAGCGATGCAAAGCTACGGGGCGGGTCGGGGGAACAAGACATTTCAAGCGGACGGAGTCGCGGGCAGAAGCTACTACTAAAAAAAATGAATGATCTAAAAGGTAATTTTTAGTTTAATAAAATAGCTAAGTAACTATTGTTTACATAAAATAAATCAAGAGATAATCATCGACCAAGGTTTCTTGCAAACTTACTGTTTACAACAATCGCTCGACCTTAATGTAATGCGAAGGCGCTGCCTACCAAGATACCGGATTTTCCTAGTTTGGGGGGTAGGGTTCTTATTACTTAGGGTATTCATAAAGGAGTTTTGACCTCAATAAAATTAAATACAATGAAAAAGAAATTTACCCAATTACCCCGCTGTCTAAGACTCGACGTTTGTTTAAAGGTGCATCCACACCGAAGTTACTGTTTGTAGAGCAATATTTTGCAACCTAAATAACGTTTTGTTATACGTTTGGTATAATTTATTTTCTTTTTAAATCATCCTGTATACCTATAGGTACATATTATCATATCTACCTTCTTATGTAATTGAGTAGCCTATCTACCGATCTATTTTGTAAACATCTCACAGTGAAAACCTAGGTGAAGTGAGCTGTCGATCCCTAGCATCAGATGGAATGATAGCTCACTTCAAGCTGACGTATTCCACATTGGGCACCCGCTTAAATGGCACCTGAGTGAATGCACCTGACACACAGCGGCACATTCACCCAGGTGCCATTTAAGCGGGTGCCCAATGTGGAATACGTCATCATCTAAGTTTTCACAATGAGATTTTTACAGAATAGGTAGACTTACTGATAAAGAACACACATCCCTTTATTTATAAACGTTGCTTAAAGATAAGTAAGTAGTGATTAGCGACTGAGTGTTGACGTTTGACGTTTTTAAATATCACTTAACTTTAATCATCGTATATAAATAAACCCCTAAATGTGAATTTCTTATCTAACCACTTGACATTTAGACACTAATAAACTTGAATGCTGGCAAACAGCTTTTTGATAAGTAGGTAGGTATTAAGTATTAATAAGAATTTTTAATAAAAGCTTTATTTCTACATTTCTACGTGTAAACCACATTAAAATATGTAAATATGTCAATGACATTGAGAATCCACCTGCAAAACAACAGCGGTAAGCGTAAACAAGACACCAAGTTCTGCATGATTATTTGTTTTTTTTAACATGTTTTTATTTACATTGGTGCCGATTCTGTTGTGTACAGACGCCAGCACATCAAGCTACCCGAAACAATCAAATTTTCCCAATCAACCTTGAACTTTATGCTGTAGCGATAAAGTTTAAAATCTATTAAAGAAATTTGACAGATTGTAGTAACTTGATGTGCTGGCGTCTGTACCTACACAACAAACTAAACTAAATTTAAGTTCAGTGCATCTTTTTCTTTCCTTTTCATTATGAAAAGGACTAAATTTTAGTTTAGACCCATTGATGTATTATTTGACCTATCAAATTAATCAGCGCCTGACGTAAATTGACGTAATTTTAGTAGGCAAGTTTTTAATCAACGCACGTCTAAACTTATATGGAGTAGTGTCAGACGCTGATTAATTTGACAGGGCTGAACTAAAACTTATTTTTTGTCCTTTTCTTAATGAAATAGAAAGAAAAAGATGAACTGAACTTAAATTTTGTTTAGTTTGTAAACAAGGGAATCGTCACCATTGCCATTAAGAGCTGTATCAATAAAGTAGTTAAGATAATGATAGTTATTAGTAAGTAGATAGGTCGGTACCAAAAAAAATAAATAAATACACCATTTAGCCCCTAGAAGCAACGCTGTCTAGCAAGGAACATATTTACTCTGTCTAGCGACTGCATGTACAGACGCCAGCACATCAAGCTACCCGAAACTGTCAAATGTTCCCAATCAACTTTGAACCTTATGCTTTTGCAATAAAGTTGAAAATCTATTAAAGAAATTTGACAGTTTGTAGTAGCTTGATGTGCTGGCGTCTGTACCTACACATGCAGTAGCTAGACAGCGTGTATGTATAAACAGGCACAATCATACACAGCACTGTAATTGCATAACACACTATCAATCATAATCTAAATCATTTTGAAGGTTATTGCCAATCCATTGCCTTATATGTTCGAAAAATGTATCTGCTCAACAACGTATAACGCAATGAATGTTGTTGAACTGTCAAAATGAAACCCATTGCTACTGATAGTGAGTGAGTTACGCAAATACTCCGCGGGTCCTATACCTAACGTGTTGGGTACACATTGTATGAGAAATCGTTTAATACCGGCTTACTTTTTAGCATCAAAACCCGAATCGGGCACGCATGACACAATACTTATAATCAGGCACACATTATTCCAATAATCTATTGTAATCAGCACGTTTAAAAGTAAAATGAACCACCTACCTTATATACAAAATAGATGTCAAAATATCAGAAGTTTTTGTAACGTCTGCTTGTTTGTAAACAATGACGACGTAGAACGCGCGCGCATCCACGTTCAAATTTAGAATCGAATCGAATTGAGCGTCGTCGTCGATTCGGCCGGTCGCACCACGCCCGCGCAACGACTGGCCGTTACTACAAAACCCGTCTAATTATAAATCGAGTAGTACAGCCTGCTCGAAGTTCTAGCCGATAACAATGTATGCCAATAATGTGATTATTTTATAAATTAATGTTACCTGAAATCGCCTGAAACACAGGTTTTCCTAGTTCAGGCTCAAAATTATGTGTGAATTTAACATAGATTTAAGAAAACTGTATTTAACACCATACCTTATGTTTTTTGAATAAAATTTATTATTTATTATTATTTTATTATTATTTATTATTTAATGTTATTGACGCTTCGTTCACGTTATTTTGAAGTCTTAGGGCAGCGGAATAAAGCCCGATAAGTTATCTAATAGTGTACCTACTTACCAGTTGAATTAGTAACGCCTTATGACTGGTATGGTAAGCAATACCAAATACAATCATTATTGTTTGTTTTCAAACAAAACAGTCAATGTAAATAAGTAAAATCTTCCTCTGCAGGGCAAAGATAACAAACTTATGTTCATAGGTAGCATGGAAAAATGAAAAAATGAAAAAAAAGGTTTTTTATAGGTCCATGATAGGTAGGTAAGTAGGTAATAGATTGGAACATAATAAGTAGCAATGGATTTAATTTTGACAGTTCAATAACATTCATTGCGTTACCGGCGTTACCTATTTACGTTCTTCAGCAGACGAATTTTTTGAACATACCTATTGTTATGAAGCAATGGATTAGCATTAGATTATCCTTCAAAATAATTCAAATTGTGTTTGCTAGTGTGTTAGGCAATTAGGGTACAGCTTGATGCCCTAAGCAATCCCGGGCTGTGGGCCCCTGTATCCACTAGTAAACAAGTAAGGTTCTTTAAAAAAAATGTACCTATTTATTACGATAGAACATTACCTACGTAGGTATCATAGAATATTTACGAAAGAGATATGTGGAGTAGGTAGTAATAGGCATTGTGTACTTACCTATCTTACGACTTTCACGCGAACGAAGTCGCTGGCAGAAGCTAGTGGGTATATTATCAATGACAGCTCCCGCCGACAAAACGCGCGGGTTTTCAAACAGCCTTGCCTTTCATGTGCTAGCAAATATTTTTTCGGTGCTGTTTATGGTGCCCCCCCGAGACGTGATGCCCTAAGCAATTGCTTGATTTGCTTATGGGCTAATCCGGAACTTACAAAATTGGCGAAAAAGTGACTAATACAAACTCCTTTAAGAAAGAAATACAGTTGATTGTATACTAAACTATGGCAACTGACTTTAATTATTTTCAAGGTCAGAAGTTTCAAAAGTCTCTGCGTCTCTGCAAGCCACCGTATTTCTCAAATAATAATTGATATAAGTAATATTGTATTTGACTCCGTACGCAAAATACGCGCATTGACGTGGAGTTGCGGACACCAGCCCGTATTTCCTATTGTATTTGACTTAATTTTTAATAAATAAGTGAAGATAAGCAAAAATGCCACTAGCTATAATTACAAGGTGAGCATTTCCGTTTTCTTTTCGTTCGATAGTTTATCATCAAAAAGGATTACCTAAAACTAAGCATTTGGCAAGTACCTAAATAGTAGTAAACAACTGCAGTACCCTTCATTCATGCTGTGTATAAAGTGCTTCTACGGCGTCGGTCTATGGGTTCCAAAAGTACCTCTTACTCCTAGTAGTAATATTCAATAGCCTGAGCCTGGGTCTAGCCTCGCTGACACAACGCCTTTCTATTGCTATTGGATAGTTCAAGTACCTGGTAATGTGGCTCAAGTTCAAGCCATAGGGTGGATTCTCGGACATGCATTTCCGCGTATCCACTTTAGGGTGGATAAACGGAATGACCCCCAATAATAAAGGATCGTCGCAAAACAATTGCAAGCATGGCTTGGTGTTTAATTTGATGCAACATAACATCACGCCTATTCCCCAAAGGGCCAGCTAGACGTGTATTCCAATTTTCGCCGCTGTTTCACTTCCTGGTTTATAATGATAATTGTCTAATATTAAAATTCCAGTGATGCACAATCGAGGCACAGCATACTCCTAATGTTGAACATAACCGGCGTCGTCGCTTGCTTATGCACCAAAGTTCTGCTTTTGTTAACAGCTCTCAGTAAGTGTTGTGAATTTAAGTTACCAAGCCGACCCTCGATCGATATAGAAGACCATTAACTACTAGTGAATTTCACCATTGATCGACGTCAATTGTCCGTAATCCGGCTGCCATGTACCTACCACACTGGATAGGCCTGAACGGTCGTTGTGATCGATCGCAACTTAAGTGAGGATATTCCAACCATCATAAGCCTTCCAGATTATCATCACAGGGTACAGTCAAACGCACGTCCTAGTATCAGTTTGTTATTGACAGTTTTATGTCGTAGCAGTAGCCGCACTGCAGAGCGTGTGGACGAAACCTTACCTTACCTTCTTATTAAAGGTCCCTTTCTGTGCCTGTCTGGGTGACCCCGTTGTTCATCTAAACTACACAAGGGATATTCTTCGCGTTGATGTCACTTCCACGCTGTAAAATAAAGAAGACATCTTCATGTTTTTCAAATCTCAAACCTTGCAAAGCAGGGTGGGTCGTTAGTTAACTGTATTATTAACATAGCTAAATCTTTCTTACAGATGTGATTTTCAAAGAACCTGACGTAACTCGAGTGATGCAAGATCACGTTGCGAACTCTAGCAGGCTCTCATCATATTATATAATAGGTAGGCAAGCTTCTGATGCCCCATTTCCTCCGATTGAAGATGCTTACTTGTATTATTTAAACATGTTAATGTTTTCCGAGGTACACTGATTGTAGTGTGATTGCTTCAGTTATTTACCTACATCTATCTACAGCCCGATTTAAACGTTACCGCGGTGGCCCGGAACACGAGGCACTGCGTAGTAACGAATTCATATGTCAGCCGGGGTAAGGGATGGGGTACTGCGCTGCGAGTAGCGCACTTCAGATACCCCATAGTTCGAATCGGCCTGTATCTGTAGAAATAAACATAAAATGCTGTTCGTTGGTAAGCTGGTGTTGGGTATCTCTTGAGAACGGTTGGACAGTTTTGGCGACTTTTTATTTTAATTAAAAAAGTTCTTAATAGTCCAAATAGGTTATAAGGTTTTTAGGAAAATAATAAACGGAAAAGTTTCTCGGAAAATTGGAAAAATGGTAAATACTGAAAGTCCTTATTTTCATTGGCATTTTTGTATACTTAAACTATAATTGGGACAGGGCAACATCTTTCAGGTCAGCTAATATAAAATAAAACCAAAATATTTATTGTAACTTTATTAACTTCAAATAAAAAGATAATACAATGTTTGCAATTATAACGCCGGCTGTGCTATTACAATCTATAGATTAAAACTTCAACATTCTTAGTCATTCAATCGTAACTCTTATTCTAATAAGGCTACCCTTAAATTCTACCACTTTCACTCTTAAGTAAGGGCCAATTAACGCAGTTTATTTTTATTATTGCTTGCATAATTTAGTACGCACGATATAAAAAAGTCGATATAATTATTAGGAATTCTGAATCTAAGTAGAATTCCTTATATTATGCATTGATATAAATTCGCTAGCATCCTTACAAAAATCAACTATTTTATTACAATTCCACACCCAGTACAATGCTATAAACGCACGCACCTAAACCTGTGCACTAAAATCTACAACCAACCAAAACAATTGATTCGATACACCCAACAAACAGAATACAACCGAATTATCACACGATCCAATAAAACAGAGCATTAATAATATTATTTTTGAAAGCAAACTTGTAATGAATAAACATTTTACAATAAGTGTATACATACCTTATGATATGGTAATGATATGATAAAAAATCTACACTGGGTCCAGCCAGCCACCAGAACTTTTATTTTATAAATCATTATTATATATAATATAACTAACATGCAATTCAATATTAAACCTTACCTATATCACTACCAGTTTTTTTTAAGGCATAACTGAATATTTATATTGTCCAATCTATCAGGAAGCATGTTATCTTAATTAGTAATTGATGGCATTTTATTGACATTAGGTATTTTGTAAGCTTCATTCCTTAGTCCTGGGGCACATGAGTGTAATAGTAATTAAATATGCCTGTTACACTCGTGTACACCAGCCATTATTGTATAACTAACTAGTTTAGAGAGACAATGTCAAAATTATATAATACGTAAAGAAAGTATTTTTATTAAAATACATACCTACTAATGCTTTGAGTAGGCAAGTACAGTAATGTTTTAAAAGCTATAGCTTTAATACGAACAAAAAAGTAATAGGTAGGTACTTCAAGAAAAATTCATAAGTACAATATTTTCGTTACATAGAATTGCAATTATCGGTTTCAAACCATAAAGGCCCATTCACACGAAAAGTTTCTCATCCGATTTGTGGCGAGAAAGTGCATGCGAGTCCCGTAAGTGATACTCGTCAGCGATTGTCGCGCCAACAAAAAACACAAAAAGATATTGTGTGATTTTGTCATACTCTTCAGGCAGTTATCGCCAATATTCCACACGCGACAAAAGTGCATTATTGTTTCTTTTTTTCAATAACTGCTTCTTCAGAGGCTAGAAACGATCTCTATGTAAATGAGCATTTATGAAACGTGTTGAAACAACCGCTGCAACAACAAAATGTTTGAGAAACTTTAATAAAACTGAATACATCCAAATACAACGTTGTTGATTTAATCAAATATTTTAATCCTAATTGTTACTACTTTATAATCAAGTGCACTTAATGAATTCTCACTACATTAATAGTTCCATTTGTTTGAGTTATTATTAGCGTACTTATACCTACAGAAATACTAAATGTCCCATGTAAATGGTCCACAGTAACTGAAAGTACAGTTACAAAGAGAGGGTCGTCCCCTTATTGTTTTAACTGAGCATAAGCACTCTTCATATAATTTTTGTTCCCTACAATGCCTGCTAGAATAGTACCGCCCAAGTTGAACATCTAGAATCCTAGGAGCCAACTCTACATGGGTCACTAAGTACCTCGCAAATGACGTATACGCTTATAGGCATTTATGTCTGACGATAATTCGATATAACAACTGAGCATGATAATTTGACTTTGAATTCATGTACTTATTGTATGCAAAGCATTCAAATTCCATAATTTTTCTCCCCAATATATTTTCTAAAAGCAAATGACTAGACCTTAATGAAATTCCGTTTTTATTATAGAAATCATAATTAACATTTTTATAATAGGACGTCAGGGCAAAAATTGATCCTTATCAGCAGTGGCGGTACCTTCATAAAAGCCGAAAAGCCCGGCTTGCACTAATAAAATCATAATTCACAACAACAAACTTACTTAAAACTAACAATAAATAAATATATTAAAAAAATATCAGTCAATGAACTCGAACACAAACATTAATAACTGAAAATCAGCCAATCCCTCAGTTGGGCGTTTTTTTATACGTTGAAAATCTGTGGGCTTGCCCTAATTTTTAACCCTAGGCACGCCACTGCTTATCAGCAACATCAATCGCTCAGATCGGGTACAATTCCTGATTAATCTGTGGGACAATTCTCGTAATTTTAAAAAGTCAGTCTGATCTCGGTCTCAATCTGTAAAAAATACCTCTAATTTGCCTACATTTTTAACATTGATTGTCGCTGAGATGAGTTTGCGACTAGTTTTTGAACGGTTTTAATTACGGGAATTGACCTTCTGGTAAACGTTTTTTTTTTAGAAATATGGTCTATGACTTGTCTTTATTTCTTGTACCTTACGCCCTGAAGTCTCATGTAAAAAATTCAGCCTGTATATCTTATTGTTACTGTCGTAAGTTTGTCATTCGTTACGTATAATTCACTTGAGGAACTCGACGGCGATGGTTTAGAGGCCGTTATAACTCGTGGATCGTTTTATATCTCATGGACGGAGATTACGTTCACTTACTAACATTGTTCCATATTGTTTACATTACTACTACATGTGTGGGTATCGGGCAATATCACACGCGATATGCTTAATAATATTATGTAAGTATGTACTTATAATTTGTGTTTGGTAGTGTTGTTATTGAACAACACCACCAACTCTAGCATCTGTATCACAATAGGCTTACTGACTGAAAGCCCCGGATCCTCGATCTCTTCGCTACTCATACAACTAATTATTCGTTTTATTTAGTGCCTAATATTATTATGTAAACATTATTTGATATATATTTTTAATTAAGATTCATGAAATGAAGATTCAGTATAAATTACGTAGGTTGTCATTTTCTTGATTATACTTAAATTTTAATTAAAAGGGTCATGTCTTACCGAGTATTATTTCAGTTACAATTGGTAATGGACGATTCTACTCTCAATATTATTCTCAAACTGATAACATAAACCAAACACAAAGAGAATATTGATAGCAGCCCCACTAATACCACAGTGTACCTACACTGCTTGCAGTGACCAAACGTACAGGACAGGACCTAAGTGCAACTCTGCGTTAAAATAATATGCAGCCAAAGTTACCTCTGCGCTGCCACCGATAACGCCGTGGAATTGGCGAAGTATTGGGCAAACAAAATCTCAATAATTGTCGTGCCAGCGACACTAAGAAGAATTAACGATAAATTATTAGCTATTTTAAATTCCTTATTGCATTTGATAATTATATTCATATTCGGCATTAGAGAGCACCCAATCTATGTGAATGAGGGGGCATCATGACGATTTGTATTCTTTCATATGACAAATCACAGTACTAATTCGCTTTGATTTTGATTATGAGCTCTTTTCGGCATTATCCACCACAAAAGTTATGCGTATTCTTATAAATGCGCCCATGAAGCCTACGACCCCTGGATTGCTCTGCGAAAACACTTGTGTTGATTTACTGAAAGTAGTTACATGTTGGTAGACTGTGCTAAAACTAAGGGCTTTCGACTACGACTAAATAGAAGAGCACTGTTTGAGTAATAATATCTAATAATAATAAAAAAAGAAAAAAAAACAATAAAAAAGAAATAATAATAAATAGTTAATAACGTTAATAATACTTAGTAAAAAATAATGCATCTCTAAGCTATACGTGTCTATAATGGAAGCATTAACAATCGGTCAATTCCATGAGTGCGAAGTTGCCTAAGCTTAATAATTAAATGCGTAAAGTATGAGAAGTAAAATTGCTTGAACATAACCTTATTCATCAACGAGTAGAATATTGAACTCGTTCAAGCAATTTTGACCCCTACAAAATTTATGGTCCATCTTTTACATTTTGATATAATGACACACCCGCAGTGCTATACACAACCAGAGTTCACTAATTATAACTACCAAGTACTTTTTTCCCATTGGAATATAATGTTAAAGCGCAAACTTTAGTCGTGTAAAATGTATGGAAGATTAGGATCGATAGAAACATGGTCAGTCTTAAATATAAATAAACAGTAAGAAAATCAACCAGCCTCGGTCTTACGTAAGTAAATAAATTAATAATATCCTATATTGCATGCTATTCACGAAGATTCAATTCGATGTTTAATTTATATAATGAGAGTACAATTAATAATAATTACGCTAACGATACGACATTAAATTATTCTATGGCGCGTTCTAGGACCGCGACAAAGCAGGCTTTTATATGCCTAGCAGAAAGACATAACGTTAGTATGAAAATGCTTTCTTATGATTCTGGCTTCAAGGAGCATAAATTATTAAAAACATACCTACATGTTTCTTTATGGTTTTTCAGAACTTATCTCTTAAGGTGCCACTAGTCGAATTTTTTTCCATACTCAGTAGGGTATTACTCCACTGTTTAACATTGTACATCCAAATATCATTTCATTTCTTCATGTGACCAGAGGACTGACCTATTTTTAGCCCAAAGTATCGGCATTGCAATTTAACGTGGTAATGCTGCCAGCCTTTTGGCCCTTTTGGGCACTTGGACGAATTTTTTGATACCCACTGAGCTCCTGTCTTTTTTTTAATATATATATATTAGTGTTAGCTTGTAAATTGTAATTGTTGTGTCTTTGTGAATAAATCATACACCCAAAGGTAAACATGATATCGTTTTTTCTTATTATTGTGTCTGTACGGAAACAGAATAGTAAAATAAAAAGTTATGAGCCAACAAAGATTCGTTCTTCTTGCTAATTGTAACGTAACTTTGGGTGTAATTAAGTAATAAAAGAAGTGTAAAATCTTCAAAACAAGCTCAACTATAGAAGTGTTCAATAAACTTTATTTATAATTGATTTATGCAGTGGTTTTCTCATAAAAATCGGTTTTCCAAAGGACTTTTCGTATTTTTTTACGCGCGTTTTAGTTCGGAACGGTGTTTGTGTGCGTGTGAACTGGATGTTGTGCGTGTAAATTAGCGTCTAACTGCTCATCACTGATACTATCTGTCTGACACAATAAAAAAAATTGCCAGGTTTGAGAAAGAAATGGTTATTTATTTCACAAAAAAAAACTATCCTATGTCCTTCCCGGGATGCAGTCTATCTCTCTGCCAAATTTTATCGAGATCCGTTCAGTGGTTTAGGCGTGAAAAGGTAACATACAGACAGACAGAGTTACTTCCGAATTTACAATATTAGTATGGATAGCGTTTAACAGCAGCTTTCACCAGCAGATATAAAAAAAATGTTTACATAGCTTTCTACTAGGCATCACACTAACATTATAAAGGCGAAAGTTTGTGAGTGTGTTTGTATGTTTGTTACTTTTTCACGCACAAACGGCTGAACAGATTTGGAAGTTTGGCACATAGATTAACTAGGATTAACACATAATTATGATACTTTTTATCCAGATATTCCCACGGTATCGAAACCTATGCGGGTGAAACCGCAGCTAGTAACTTCATAAAACGACAAACAGGTTTTTTTTATGCTCCTAGAAGCTAGAATCATAAATAGCATCTTCACACCAACGCTGTCTTTCTTTCGGCACAAATTGGCTGTTTTATAATAGCGTAAAAAAGTCCTGTTTAATAAAAACATTTAATTTTTTAAATGTACGTATTTTAATTGCTATTGTACAGACGCCAGCACACCAAGCTACTACAATCTGTCAAATTTCTTCAATAGATTTTCAACTTTATCGCTAAAGAATAAGGTTCAAGTTTGATTGGGAAAATGTGACAGTTTAGGGTAACTTGATATGCTGGCGTCTGTACCATAGACACCTACATTATTATTGTCAACATTTAAATATGACATAGTCATGGGGCTGTAATTGAGATAAAAGCATTTAACTATTAGTGGTGCCAACGGGCCTAAATAAAGATTATTTTACGTTTAAATTGGTCGGACACATAACTTCGGGCACAGGATTTGATATGTGTAAAATTATGAAACCATAAACAAGAATCCTATGTGTAAACAATAATTGGATGTTGTTTAATCCTTTGTGGACATTCATAGAACACACCATAGTAAGTACGTGGTATAATTATTTACTGTCATACCGTCAGCGTCACCTAATGCAACATTACGTGTGAAAGACCCTTAAAAAACCGAAATACATTCTTCTTGTCATTACAAAGTTTTAGCAATAAATTTTGCTCAATTTCACTTTGTTAGATCGTGCATATTGTTTAGATGCGTCGGCTTCGTTAAGGGTTTTACCGAAATACATTCTTCTTGTCATTACAAAGTTTTAGCAATCAATTTTGCCCAATTTCACTTTGTTAGATCGTGCATATTGTTTAGATGCGTCGGCTTCGTTAAGGGATTTTCACGCATAACCCCGATTACATGTGTTGACAGTGTAATTTAACTACAATTTTTTATCACTGGAAAAATTATAAAATATTTTAAACCTATTAATCACATTTTTTATAATATAATTTAGCTTTCGGGCTTATTGAAATAATGAGAAAAGCCAACATCTAGGCCTCAAATAAATACCTTAAGTCTTGCAATAGCAACGCCACTCTAAATATTAGGAAACAGCCAATTCTTTTTTCTGGAGCAAAAGTAATGGAACACTTTCTGAAAAACGAAAAAAAAAAAATACATTTAGTTTTTCTATTAACGTACAAGGGAAAATGAGGGCCCGTGGCTAAATAATAACAGCCGCATAGGTCGATCGATCAGGTTAAGCTTCGTTTGCCGCGGTTGGTGACCATCTTTACATACCGAGACCCCTCCGGAAAAGCACGTTAAGCCGTTGGTCGCGGCTATCATTCGTGGATCTTTGACAGTTGTTACGGGTAGTCAGAAGCCCGAAACTCTGTGATAACCAGTCTTACCAAGGGGTATCGTATTACCCAGTATCTGGGTTGTGGAGTTCCGACAGGCAGTCGCTCCATGTAAAATACTGGTATTCAGCTGCATCCTGTTTGACTGGAAGCCGACCCCAACATAGTTGGGAAAAGGCTAGGCAGATGATGGAAAATAGGGAGTGACTACCGAGATGACGACTTATAGAGAAGTATGGAATAAAATGACATGTTGCTCCGACCCCAAATAAATTGGGATATGGGCAGAAAAATAGGAGTACAATGCGTGCCACGAAAGATGAGACTTGACACACCACGTGGTTTGACTTGCGCAGAACACGATTTTAGGTATCTTTAGCGGTATGAGGTCTGAGTGCGGGACGGGACCGGACGTCATAGGGGCAGCGGAAAGAGCGGGGGAGGCAGGGTCAAGTCTCATCTTTCGTGGCACGCATTGTACATAATATATTTTTGGTGGCTTCGACACAGCGCAGCTCACAACCAGACAAGATTTATTTGTAGGGCTCATAAATGCAATTATTATTTCAGGTAAACCAGTGTGATGTGGGGGCAGTCAAGTCACCCAGTGATCATAGCAGATACAATATTGGAGCTGACCCGGGCCGTGCACAGTTACACTGAAACGTATCGTTGAAAACATTTAGTGCGCGCAGACAACGACGGCATAAAGCCTCATAAGTAACCCATCAAGTTTTTTTCCAATAGTAAATGGAAAAGCAAGTTGTATGTAAACAAAAATATACTTACAAGATATGAATCTATTTACTCCTCATGTGTATATTATGTAAAAAGTCGAAGTAAAATGTTCCATTATAGTGAATGTAGTAGTTAGAAGTTTGGTATGTTCACTGTGAGATTGTATAATCCTCTATGGGGTTAAAATCTTTGCTTTTCATGTGGGTCTCGTTGTGCGCCATCTTGTAACCCCACAAAAGCATAGCTTCTTTGCACGCCGTCTGAAACATTATTGTTGATTGGTTACTAAACATTTCATCTCACCCTGAGGTCGTTTACCTCACAGCGCGTGTAAACGTCTTGGGATCATATCTGGTTCTTTATTTACTTTTCTTAGGTATTTTTGCTTCGTTAAATCATAGACTGACTTATAATATTTAACGTCATGCTTCCGTACACTGCACACACCTCAGCAGCGGTGAAATCACAATAAATCCGACGGAATAGAAACCGGAAGAGCAATGAACAAAATAATATCTTTGATAGAATCCTCCTAATATCAGATTACATCCAAGACCTTCGACACGATCGTTAACAATAAATTGCCTGGAAATGTGTGTTCAACAACGTTGGTCGGAAAATGCTAGGTCTGCGACCAGGGAAGTATTGAGATCATATTTTGAGAAAAGTGTATTCAGAGAATATCAAATTATATCTACGAATATCACTATGAGAATAACGGTATTATAGATATTTAGACTCAACTGGCCATGAGAAAACTTGTTACCGCCAATTGTGGCCCGATAGCCAGAGTTGAAAGTGAGTGTTTACTAGATTATTACGAAACGAGAGATATATTATATACTATGTTAATTTATTAATTCCAAACAAGTTTCGGTAAAACCTTAAAAGATCAGACACAAACAGTTTGTGTGCAACATTTGTCCTACTCAGTTTTTGTTTTCGCTTCGCTAATGTAGTGATAAATAAAGACCTCACCGAAAGTAAGGCTAAGAAGAAATAATCACGGTTGATCGCCCTGATTGACGAACGTGTAGAAGGCCTATCTCGTTTACAGCTAAACATTTCGCCTTTTTTCCACACACCGCAAAAATTATAAAACCGAGTTCAGCTACACTTGAATTGGGTAAAATCCGATCTAGCCTGTCCCTTGCTGCCCTTCCCCAGTGATGCCTTAAGCCGAGGTCCGTACTCCACAGGGGGCATATTAGTGTGTAGTCACTTAGTTTTAAGCCCTGGCTGGAAGCCTTAATTTATTGAGGCACCCACAGGCAAGTCTGGTTAAGCAGCCGACAACCTCCTTTTTTTATAACGTGGAGAAATGCTCATTCCGTTAAAAAGTGCCTCAGTTTTTTGCAGATTCTCATAGTTTAGCGAAGAATTGAAACCATTATTTGAAGCAAACAGCGTGATTCTATATACCTACTCAGCAACAGTTGCTTACTTCTTCCATAATTTTCATTCGGCGTACGATCATAAGGATTTTTAAGTATGCAGTTAAAATGTAATTGCAAATTGAAAATGATTGCAAAATAAAACTTTTTAGTGAATTATAATTGACATGTAAACGAACGGTTGATTAACTGAAAATAGCAGATCCATATTTTCTTATCGTTTTACCGCAGGTTCGGTTGACAGGCCGATAGTTGAGAGGCGCATTGTTCTCTTAAAAAGGACACCTATTTCTACAGTCAAATAATATTTTGCAGGGTATGGAACAGAGACGAGACTTTATCCTTAAGAAGCACGTCGTTCGTTTATCTAAAATACGAAGAAAAATATCTAAAATACGTTTGTTTAAAATTGAAGAGAAAAGGAATCTTATGTTAGCATTAAGTTTGAAGACCTTCAAATGTTTAAAAATTAAACACTTACTAAGATATATATCTACATTATAATACAACAGTAGAACATACACCCACAGAACAGTCCAGAGTCGTGTACAGCCCATAGAGGCTAGAATATAGATCTATGACAACTATACCAGTGTATTGAAATAAAGTTTTTTATCTACACACAAAACTACTTTCTATATCATAACCACAGACGGAAACTGTTAAGGGTCGTCGCAGACCTGGCGAAGCATAGCTTTTCACTGGTAAACAAATATCAACCTTGTGCTAGTTGACAAAGAGTTTAAATAACCCTTCCGGCGATATGTGTAGTTGGAAGATAGTTTCCGCGATGTGGCAGAAATACTTGACGTTAATAATCATAGATTTAGTTGCGATACCTATGTATGTACGTATATTTAATTTGCTTTACCGTACCCGATTTACAAAAAAGGAAAAAGCTAGCAAATAAAACCGATACAACCGTTGCTGTTAAGATTTTTTCAGTATTTGTTGGTAAACAGCGCGAGCAAAATCGTTCGCGAGCCTGGTTATGTGTGATTTATTTTGTGTAAAAAAAACATTGAGTTTGTTGTGTGAAGGGTGAAATCGGTAAATCCTGATTATTTTGATATTATATTTGCCGCATTATGGCTGTTTTTGTTAATATAAAATCATGGAAAGACGCGCCTGCGTCCGCGCCTGTCGCTTGCTCGGTAAAACTAAACTGACTGCTTGAAGGCATGTGGCATGTGTGTTCTATTAGTCAGACAGAGCACCAACGGGCACCAACGTGTATAGAGATACGTGGTGTGGGTAATTTGTTTTCGACTTTATTTTGAGAAACGCAATGTTGATATTTGTTTGGCGGGGAAAACCACGCAATACTGCGGTTAGATAGTTGTGCGCCGGCCCTTAAAAGAAGTTTAGTCATAAGTGATACACCTATGGTTTCTTGCTAATGGCAAAGAGTAAGTTTTTACCATGTATATTTTTTAATTTATTAGTGATCTTATCTAGCTCTAAACAACGTCATGGCTTCATGAACTTGTTTAGTTTTTCATTGGAAGACATTTTTTCATTGTTAAAATTAATTTATGTTTTAAAAAACTTTTGAAAAGGTTTCAACAAAGTAAATTTCTGCAAATGTACATTAGAAAGATACATAATAAAACGCAGAAATTTGTTCATAACGGCATCTGCCCATAATCATGACGGCTGTGCACGATTATGACACATCTGTTTTTTTCGATCTTTCTGATAACACCCATATTCATTTTCAGAAATATGTATGGCAAGATACTGGAGTAGTAATACCACTGTATTTATAACATACCTGTATCTCATCTACATAATCGAATTCCAGTGCATTCTTCCATCTGAAAGGCACATCTCGGGAGACCCTGAAGGTGGAACTCACGCCAGCCACCTCCACATTCGTATGCGACTGCAGGAACTCATCAATCGATTGCGTGGCACTAAGCCTTAGGAACTTTAGAATTCGATGAGTAGTAATATTAGGCTTCAGTGCTAACTCTTCGTACCGCAACACCCTGGAAACATCAAGATAAATTAGCCACATCATAACTTAGTTTTTATAGAAATAAAAACATATATATTGGAATCCTAAAACAAATACTAGATGTAGCTAGTGAAACTTGATCATAATCATCTGTATGGGATAAACATTTAGAAGGCAACTCATAGGTAAAGGTAATACAGGCTGGTGTCCGCAACTCCACGTCAATGCGCGTATTTTGCGTTCGGGGAACTCATTCATCATCTTCTTCAATCACTCACTTTTAAATAAGAATCTCTATCTAAAAGTCCTTGAATAATTTAAACGGCTATTGGCTCATAGACTGTGGATGGATTCTCGGACATGTGTTTCCGTGTTCCACCTTAGGGTGGATAAACGGAATAACCTCCCTGAAGATGCAATAAGTACTGTATTTGTATGTCCATGTAATAATACAACACATGTGGTGGAGGTGTAACCTCTATCAGTTATTATGACCTTAATTCATTCTACGAATAGGTATAAACAAAAGGATGACATGACGTGTGAATCGTGTTAAATTTCCTTCAATATGTCCAATTTTATACAAGTCACTGTTTATACATCAAATTAATTTCTCAAATATATTTTTTGTGACTTTCTTCCTTTATATTATATTATAATGTAAGACAAATTAAAAAAAAAAATTATTTCCTCATAATAGCCACCATGTCTTGCTTCTTGCTGATAACATTCTTAGCATGGAAAATTGGTAAATAATGTGAAACTAATTCTATACTTAGTTCCACATTAGAAAATCAATTTTATTAAACTATTCTACCAATGCAGGTAGATAAATATTGTTAATAAGTAAAATAATATGTGCATAATATACTTATTTATTCTGAAATGAGTTATAATAATATTATCCAAGAAAAATAATTTCTTGAAGCTATATGACCACACAACAAGCTTTTCAAGCAACAAGAGTTTAGCTTCACACAAATATCGGCTTCCAGTCTAACCGGATGCAGCTGAATATCAGTAATTTACATGGAGCAACTGCCTCAACAAAATATTTACTGGGTAATATGATACTCCTTTGTAAGACTGGTCAGACGTTCAGGCTTCTGACTGCCTGCAACAACTGTTAAATTCTATGAATGACAGATGGGACAAACGGTTTAACATGCTTTCTGAGGGACAGATGCATTTCAGTATCATAATGGATGGTCACCCATCCACAGACCAGCCTAAACGAGCATAGCTTAGCCTTCGATCAACCCATGCAGCAGTTATATTTTAGCCAGGAGACCTAAAAATAAGGTATAATTATAAAAATTACATAAGTCATAGTCACATCAGCCGTATGCACGACGACCGCTGGGCAAAAATCTCCACACAATGGGTGCCTGAAGATGGAGATGGACGGCGCCGCCGAGGCCGGCCCAGAAAGAGATGGCGAGATGACCTGGACGCGTACCGCGAGGGCTGCTTCGAGGTGGCGCGGGAAAAGAGTTCCTGGAAGGATTTGGGGGAGGCCTTTGCCCAGCAGTGGGACAGCATAGGCTAGTAAAAAAAAAGTCATAGTCATAACTTACATAAGTCTATCAGGATATTGCTGCTGTATTCGGCCTGCCGCCACATAGTCACTGATCATGTCTGCACATACAAGCGATGGCTCCCAGCAATCGGGAGCAGGCTGGCAGAAGTTTCTGTGCTGTCTGGACTGCATCACACCGCGAGGGTCGCGAATCAATAGAATCACCTTCACATTTAGCCTTAAATATAAAACACGTGGTTTATAATTTTATGTTCAAAAACCTATCAAAATTAAATACTTGTTAAAAACATTTACAATATAATAAACCCTTCTAATTTAATTGAAAGTCATTATTAGTAAACAAATTGGGCTTTTCTTAATTATTAATTTCCTTGCATAGTTTTAATTTAAATCAATCATGAATTTTATATTCACAATTTTATTATTAAAATCTACATTAAGGTTAAAACTGGTAAACCCAAACAGTATGCTTATTATTTTGTCTACAGTAAATTAAGATTTGATTTATTTTGTGGTGGATTAATAATAAATAGTGGTGTTATCTATTGAACGCTGTTATTATTATAAGTACATATTTATATTAATTGCATTAAACTCACTCTTTGTCATCCAGTATTTCCTGGATGAGCCGCAATCTTAGACGTACAACCTTCATGGTTTGGAAAGGAAAGAGCTTACATAACCGTGATGTGAACTCAGCATCATAACACAGTTCTTTCTTATATTTACAATGGTCCCAAAGTCTGGTGTTATGGCTAAACTGATTCAAATGCTTACTTCCATACTTAAAGTAATCTTCTAAGCCTTCATAATTACATTTCAACATAGTCTTGATGGTGCTCAAGGCTTGATCAGATTCTGGTGGCCCCCTTATTTGTATAATTCCATATTTAAGTAGTGGTTCATAATGATAATAAGTACCTGGGATTGCATTTAATACTTCTCCAAGAAATGTGGTTCCTGATCTCCATGTTGATATAATTAAACTTCGCAGGGGCCGTCCCCCTGATTCCATAACTAAATCTTCCAATAAATGAGCACCAGTTTCAGAAAAGTTGTATTTAGAGAGTTGATATTTGATCTTTGATCGTGTTTTTTCCAATAAATTCTTGATATCTGGAGAACCATCATAGGGGACTGTGGGTATATGTTGCGTATAGGTTTCCTCTCCATATTCAACTTTTAAAAAGTTTCTAACATTTCTCCGGTTTTCAATGGACGGACGATAATATGTGTTATCTGCATATCGACTTCCAGCAAGAATTAGAAGAACACTGAGACCAAATGCGAAACATATTGAGTAAAAGTTAACTCGCCGCAACATCACGTTATAAAAACGAACAAAACAATATCGTAGAATGTGTAAGGATGAAGATAATATATTATACAATACGCGTACTACCAATACACACTCACTGTCATTTTTTTATTGGATTTGATTGCATTTAAATTATAATTCCATATTTTTGGTTTCCGCGGAAACACCGCATTGCACCTTCACCGCCATTTTGAACGAATGACGTACAACAGCTTGTCAAAAATAACTTTTTAATTTTTCTTTAGATGACAACGGAAAGTTACATCACTCACTCTGCGGTAGCTTTTAAAAGCTTACTTACGTTCACTTGAAAAAAAAAAACTTAACTGAACAATCTATTCAAATCTATGATTCAGATTAAAACATTACAAAATAAATCTAGATAGAATAATATATGAAACCAGCACGATAGCACTGCCGAAACTGTTTACGTGACCAACTTATACCGCTCATATTCTTATAGTAAGCTGTGAACGTACGTAGCGTTTGTTTGGATATTTTACCTATTCTGATTCACTGATTGGCTAATGCAGTAAATACAAAACGGACAATAATTAAGTAATACATAAACTCTTAGAGAGAACCTAGGTATAGGTACAGGTTTACCAGGTAGCTAAATATTCGTGTAAACTTGAATCAGTTGGAAAGCAATAAGAACCTTAGTTCTTCATTACTTAGAATACTTTTTTTCTATTACGATATGAATTCCTTCAGTTTACAATAGAAGAGACATGATTAGGTCTAACACAAATAAACCTGAATTTACCTGACCATGAAACCAGCGGCATGAAACTACAATTCAGCTTCCTGTTTCAGCGAATGAAACCCAAATCTGGGGACACTGGGAATATCATCCGCTTCGAGGAGCCTGTTGCTATCGTTCAGCATAACTTCCATACCCATAGGTCGATATTGTTGGGTTTGGCTTTGTAGTTGGCTGGGTCAGCTCAATTTCTCCGGTCTATCGGAACTCGTTTATTATATTTTGTGAAAGGCGAAATGTAACTAGGCCAATAGTCTTCAAAGCCAAGAACCAATGCGACTTGCCTGTCATTTAAGCGGTCAAGCAGTATAACAGTAACACTTCCCGGTTTTGAACTAGATTACCTACATAGATCTCTAGATTTAGGTACATGGTCAATCATCTGTCTGGTCTGACCAAAATCCGTAGGTATCGTTTGGCTGTTTCTGTTTTTTGTGCGTATGAACGACTAGGAAGAAAACTATACTAGGTAGAGTACGTAGTAAAAGAAGCTAATCGTTTTTGACACTTAACAATACAATGGCTTCGTGATGCGTACGCATCCAGACCGATTGGATCAGATTCGTCTGTCTGGCTGATAAGAAAGACCATCTATGGAAGAGTTAGTTAATTATTTTTAGTTAATTGGTATCAGTTCTATACCTATTTCAGTTATGAAGAGACCAATTAATTATAATTAATTAAACGAAATCAAATAATAGATCTATATTATAAATAATTATTTATAATATAGATCTATTATTTGATTTCGTTTGTACCTACTTATACGGAGGTTAAGAATGTCGGCAGCCCAGCCAGCCTACTAGCTCGCATTTCTGTTTATTAAGCATTTACTCAATTTACGCATTTCTATGGCTATGACAGTTGATCTTGAGCTTGCCTAGCGTAGTATGGAGTTTCAATAGAATACTAGGCCAGCTTATATTCACTGGTTTTGTTACCACTGACGTGCGGTCGACTGTACTAAGTTACGAAGTTACCACGACCCCTACAATACACCACTATCAGCACATACCTACATCACTAAGTAGGTATCTATATACAGCTTGAAATTAAAAACATGCGACAAACCGAAGCGGGAGATTGTATTCATCATTATGAACAACTTTTACTAAGCGACCAAAGCTGCAATGGCGAAAAAAAAACAGCTGTTTCCTACATTTTGACGAGTTATGCGAACATAAATGTAAGGAATAGCTGATTTTGTTTTCGCGATTTCAGGTTTGGTCCAATACTATAGTGATGAGTATCAATCTCCCATTTCGATTTGTCGCAAGTTTTCAATTTCACCCTGTATATAAAATTTAAAGTCCTGACTGACTGATGAATGTAAGTATAATGAAAATATAATCAAGTAAGTAAATACCGGAAACTCATTGTCAATCAGTGCCTAACAAAACGTGACATTCTAATGGCTATGGCTCATTAAAAACATCAACTCACAATATCTTTGTTTCCCTACAGCTTTTTTTTTGATAGCATTAGTTGCCTTTTTTTCGTATCTATCAGTGAAGATTGATGCAGTGTTTCATCAGCCATGGGTCGTGTTAGGCCTAAAACCGTCAAGAAGGCGGCAAAGATTATCATTGAGAAGAGAATATCACTTGACCGACTCTTGACTTCGACACAAACAAGAGGATATTTGTGAGGAAATCGCTATCATTCCTACCAAGCCCCTCCGTAACTAAATCGCTGGGTTTGCTACCCATTTGATGAGGCGTCTCAGGCACTCTCAGGTCAGAGGATTAGGCCATTAAGCTGCAAGAAGAAAGGCGTGAGAGGCGTGACAACTATGTGCCCGAGGTATCAGCTCTGAAGCATGGCATCATTGAAGTTGACCCTGACACCAAGGACATGTTGAATGCTCGACTTCAATAACATCAATGGTCTGCAATTGATACAGCAGCCTGCCACACAAGGCAGACGTAATTAAGGATAAAAATAATTTTAGGTATGCCAGGCTCCATATAAAAATCTTCAATCCCCTTTTATCACTATAGGGTAAATTTAGGAACAGTCACTTGTGGTGCAGATATGTCCCGCGGATGTTAAATGTGACAACCGCGGTGTATGCGTACCTACTAACTGAGGTGTGCTGTCCCGGGCAACAAAATGATGCGCAATAATTTTATTAGCGGTGTCCGCTCTAGTTTACATATTAGTTTTACTCTGTTTTAGTGTATTTTTTTTGTATACGAGTATTTTGCCTGCAATAAAACACTAATTATTTTATATTATTTTATTGAACCTCAATGGTAATATTATAGTCTACTACACTGCGTAGCCAACTATATGGCCCTTTCCAATAGTTTCTCCGAGGAAGAACCATAAGACTATTTCCAACCCGACCAGGAAGAGAAGCCAGGCTTGCTTTACCGTTATGTAGAGGTAGCATTTGTTTTTGATGAATTCCTTAGTCAAAGCTATGTCACCTAAAAGTTTCTGCGGACAAAAGGTAATTTAGGTACTTTGTTATAGGTACGCACGACACACAAGCTATACTTATATTTCCAGTATAAGCTGACTTCTCATTTTACGAATACCTATATAGTACAGCTAAAACTAGAAATGCTTGATGTGTCGTCGTGTGTACTTATACTTATCACGTAGATACCTGTAATATAACAACTGCACACTACCTATGACGAGACACCCGACATTCGAGGGATGTTCTTCCAAAAGTCTTAACCAGTTCATTGGTTTGCACCAATAACCCAGTTTCGTACAAGTACCTACAGATTTGCAGATAAACAAACTAGAATAAATTAATTAATTCCGGTTTGGGGATAACGGTCGAAACCGGTTTGAAATTATTAACTATTTTCAGAGTCCTGCTTTTATTCATTACATTACTTACCCACTTGAAAACTATAGATATCCCGACACAAATATTGATCTATCTAAAATGTCAAAATAACATAACATCTCACCTGTATTCTAAGAGACAGGGGTGTCAATTGCCATAAACCAGACACAAAACCAGACTCCGGCTTGCTAAGAGATATTCCTAATGGAAAACTCCGATAACACGCCCGACCTGGGAATTGAATCCGCAGGACCTCAGGTTCAGTTGCCCCGTTGACCAATGATACAGCCCAGTTAATACCTAAGTAATATCTGTTTCCATATTTTACTTGCCGTAGGTCCGTCCAACGGTTAACAGTACCCGCGACTCCACGTACAAGTTGGTCGGAAAACAAACAGCACCTCAAACCTCCATTACCAATCATTCGCGGGCTACATGAATTTTGGGGGTTGGATCAGATTGGGTTTGCAAGCAAGCTGAAGTAGCAATAGGCCGGTAGGAGCCCCTCAGGCTAGCGCCCATCTTCGCAGAATGGCTGGTAGCAGGTGGATTAGAGTTACCGAAAATGGAGTTGAATGGCGTGCAATAGGAGAGGCCTATGTTCAGCAGTGGACTGCTGTACACTGATGATGATGAGGAGGATTGGATTTCTCTATCTCATGATACCCGAGGTGAATGGAAGCTTCCTCCTTTTGGAAGTCGCTTAAAAATTTAATCCAACAACCCTGAGGCGGATTGAACAAAAAATTTGTGCATCGCGCGATGTCGTAGCTATAGATAGCTGTATAGAATACAATATCGTACGTTGTTTGTGTGGTAATGGCATAATATAAGAACCTTATTGTAATGGTCGGTAGATTACGGCCGGGACATGACTACATGACATTCACTACCATTCGTAGGTCGTTATGTGTAGGTCTGTTATTGTTCCTTTGTTTCTTTCCCGGGGGATATGACTCACTTCGATACCAGGACAACAGAGGTGACAATGTTCTTCAAGTGCAGGAATTGCATGCTTGTGGCCCATTCACAAAAGCTGTTTAGATAATCGAGATATTCACTTAATTTGGCTGCAAATACAAGCAACAAATAAATATTTAGGTTTGTGTACCCACGTGGAATATTGTTTTCAAGTATGGCCACCAGCATCAGCCATTTTGCTCTACGTTTCATCGAATGAAGTGTAGCAAGCTGGTATTTTGTTGAGAGCTGAGCCAGCCGTCCCATAAACAGACTAATGTTGGAATGGAAAGTACCTACCAAAATAAATTGACTGCTTCCCAACATTGTATTATTACCTGCATCCTATTTATACTTGTTATAAATTAATAAGACAATTACAGCCCGATTCTAACTTTATGGCGGACCGGAACACGAGGCGAGTCGCCGAGCGATAATAAATTCACCTGTCAGCACTGTCAGCAGGGCTGAAGGGGTGAGGTATTGCGCAGCGAGTACGCACTTCAGAGTCGCCATAGAATTTGAATCGGGCTGTACTTAGGTTCCACCTACCAGGACACCTTGCCCCCACCACCACCACCACCTGCACCACCACCCACCACTAACACCACCACCTTGCCACCTTACACCTTGCTCCTTGGTGGGATACTATTGCTGAGCGTGACGCCCTAGGTTCGCATCTCAGGCTGGGCAAGTGTTATGAAATATCCCAGTAACAGCTGAGTCTGGATTTCTATTCTATTACATATTAGATAGATAGTCTATTCTATTACATGGTACCTACTTGTGAAACTGTCGTAATGTGGGTGTACCTACTACAGCTTAGGGTCTTAGGGAACTATTAACGCTCCTTCAAACAGGCGCGACACGACACGCGACACAAAGTCACCGCAAGTCGCGCAACGAGCGGTGATTATATCCCGTGTCGCGTCTGTTTGTAGGAGCCTTTATCCTAAAACCGCAAACTGCACATAATATGTACAGGCGTGATGGTGTTCTGTAAGCTTCTGTCATGACAATTTATTATATTTTTGACCACAACTCCTTCGTTGGAATTGAATTCATGAGCCGGCTTTAGTTGATGAGATAAAAAGTACTTACCTTTATTTCAGACGGGGCTGGTGGCGCCATCTCTACGGTGTAAAATCCTTTTAGAACTTTGATTTTCTTTGCAAGACCGGACTTGGTCGCGGTCTCTGCTTTTTCTAAACCAACACAGAAGTTTATTGTAATAACGTTTAGAAGAAAAAAAAAATATTTATGAAAATGTAGCGCGGATGTGCGATAGTGATAAGGATAGGTACCTACGACTACGTGGGTACCTTTAAATCACTAGATTTAAAGGTCTCGTTAAGATTTTATTCTGGCTGTTATGTTATCTACCTCGTTACCTAATAATATTGACGAAAAATGGCGACTAAAGCGCAAACCGAAACCCGACTATGACATAAACATAAAGTAAATTTTCCCGTCTGAAATCACAGACGTGGTCGTATGACTCGCATGCCTGCATAACATACAACCAAATCAACCTACAACGTTCCCACCGCTGAGACACAGGCCTCCTAGGCCCAGTGCGGGTTTGAGGATGCCCTGTCTTCGAATTTTTGGTTTTTGGATCCACTGGGCGAAGCGGCATACGAACAGCTGACCCCGGCCAGCTCGTTTGTTGAAATCGGTTCGGAGCTTTAGGCTGGGTGGCCTCATTAAGGATGCCTGATGGGACATCGATCCTTTCTGAACAGTTAAATTAACCTCTCATCACGTCCATAAGTTTCTCTTTGTTCCTAGTAATAGTTGGTTTGTATATTTCAGTCAATTCATGCACCATCATCGTCCATCTGCCGCCTGTGGATAAATCAAAATTTAGAATAAAATTGATTTCAATAAAAACATTATCTGTTTCATTAACCCTTCATAGTCAACAGAAGTTCTACAAAGTGCTGCAGCAACATGATTTTGTGTTGCTGCGGAATCTGTTGCTCACACAACACTGTTGTATTTGCAGTTTCGCCAGGAACATGTCTCCAGCAACAAAACATGTTTCGGAAATAGTAGATACTGAATCTATAAGTGCATGTTGTCTGAATGTTGCGCAACTTTTGTTGATCACGAGCCAGTTGCCCGCCCCTGCTTCTCACGGTTGTTACGATTTGACAAATCATCGAGATTTCTTTATTTTAAGTAAGTAGGTAAGTAATATTAATGTGTTATAAATCTTATGGAATCAATTTTCTAGAATTATAAATAATGATGAAAACCTCATCAATTATGTTGCGCTGTTTATAAAAACAACGCGGTCATACAGACAGACACGAAGAGCAACTTAATTTTTTTTTGTGGTGTTGTGTTGTCACAACATAATTATTATAAAACAAAGGCAATTTTTCCCGCCGCGTTCGTCTGTCTGAATGCGTTATACTCAAAAACCGGTCAAGAGCGAGTCAGACTCGCGGACCGAGGGTTCCGTACCATCAAAATAATATGTTTTTAAATTTGCAACGGCGAGGCTTACATCGTCAGAGAATTTTAACACTGCTCACTGCAGTGTAGAAATTGCAGTTTTAGTAAGTTTTGTTGATGATTTCTGAAAAAGTGTGCTATTTAGAGACATCGTTTATTTTTTCTGTTTTCTATTACATAAACTTCTATCACATGAATTATTTCAAATTTTTCTCTTTGCAAACTTCGGAGATAAGGGGTGGGAATGGTGTTTTTTTTACATTTTACATCAAAAGTCGAAAACTATGCGGCCCAAAAAGAAAGAAAAAATGTTTGACAATGTGCAAACTACGCTCTTTCATATGATACCCCACATGCCCTAGTAGCCCCACTTCGAATTTTTCAGACAACCTTTCAGTCACTGTTGCAAAAAAAAAATCTTTCTTATTTGAAAATAGTTAGGCAAACGTCATCCAAAACAAAAAAAAAATTAATTTCTAAATTTCAAGTTGATAGCATTAGTAATTCTTGAGATATCCAGCTGTGACAAACGGACAGATTGACAGAGTCACAACATAAGGGTTCCTTTTTACCATTTTGGTACGGAACCCTAAAAACTACCGAACGGATTTTTATAGGGTTTTCACCAATAGACGGAATAATTCATGAGGAAGGTTTAGGTGTAGGTTTTGTGTAAATTGGTTGAAATATGACGATGATTGTTGAAGATGTCAGAAAAAAATCATGCCGACTGGGAGCTTTAATGGAGTGGTTAGGTATATAAATGAAAACCCCGGAAGACCCGGTAGTAGATACGCTTCCGTGGGATATTTTCCGATATCCACGCGGGCGAAGCCGCGGACAAAATCTAGTATAGTTTATAAGAATACAAGGTTGCATTCATTGCACTGCAGTGAAAGTCTATTTAATTTTGACAATTCAAAAGTGCCTGTACAAGGTTTGATTGAAATAAATGCTCTGAGTTTGCATCTGCACCGCTGAAATTTAAATACTTACGGAAGATATTCGCCAATTTTACTACACTCACGCTTGTAGACATTTTGAGTTTTATTTGGCTATAAGTAAAAGCTAAGTTATGGCTTATTCAGGCCTTTTTTTATTATTTCTTTAAGTTGTTGTTACTGTGTGAATCACAGACTGTTGTGAATTTCGTAATTTGGTAACTGTCAAAATACATTTTTTTGTTTTTTTTTTTCTCATTATTGAATTGGAACTCTTTGTTAGTCGGCAGCCGCTTCACTTGTTCATGCCTTTAACTTTTTCATACAGCTGTTTGAAAAGAACCGCCATAGTAGTTATTGTTTTTTATTAAAATGCCTATCTAATGACTTATCGTCCGGCGTCCGACCCTGATCCAGGCCATGGTATGGAGCGAGAGTGCATGGAAAGCCCTCACCTCTTTCTGCGAAGCAGTAATGCTCGCGAAGGAGGCAATTTTTGCGGCTTCACGCCCCTAGTCGCTGCAGGAGACGCCCTGGGAGTCGGGAATCGAGCGCCGATTCCCGGCCACCGTAGGCGCGGGCTTGCGGACAGCCAGCAATGGGTAGCTCGCCGTCCGGTAAGGACCAGGTCGAGCGCGCGTTGTCTTCCACGCGCGACTCAAAGACACGTCAGCACTGATTGATGGGGTCCGCTAGGGCCGCTGCCTGCCAGAGTCACGGGTTGTTCGAATGAGTTACAGTGGCCCTGGCACAGGCAACTGAAGGAGCAAGGGTGGGTTTTAATCAGTAAAAGTCTGACATGCCCACCCGTCACTGTCAAGTCCTGCTCCGCAAGTCGGAGAAGGTACTTGATAATTTCCAACCCTAAAAAAAAATGGATAATCCATTGCCTCATAAGTTTCAAAATATATCTGCTCAACTATGAATAACGCAATGAATGTTGTGGAACTACCCCGTTGAGATAAAAATATCAAAAATTAACTTAATCAATTACAAGGGAGAGCAGTGGTGGCCAAGTGGTAACGGCCGCGACTTACGAGTTGTAGGTCGTAGGTTCGAACCCAGACAGGCGCTTTACTTTGTGTAAATTATTTCATCACCACTGCTCTGAAAACGGTGAAGGAAAACATCGTGAGGAAACCGGCATGTCCTAGAACCAAAAATTCGAAGACATGTGACATCTGCCAACCCGCACCGGGCCCGCGTGGTGGATTACGGCCCACTCCCTCTCACCGAGAGTAGGCCTGTGTCCCAGCAGTGGGAACATTATAGGCTGATTATGATGATGATGATGAATTACAAGGTCGACTATACAAATAAAAAATAAAATATGTAATGTAAAAACGATATATATTCACATCATAAACTACAACGAAATAACACTTATTTCAAGATAATAACTAAGGTGTATGTAGGAAGTATAAAATAAACTAAAAATTAATCATGTTAGATGGAAAAAAAAGATCCATCACCAAGTCGAGAGTCCGATATTCCCGTCATTCATTAATATTTTGTATGGGGTCATACCATGAGAATCATTTAGAGAACCGACTGGATAATGGATAGAGATGAAGGTTAAAAGTATTTTTCGGATTATTGTAATTTGGTCACTGTGTAATTTAGTAGTAATTGCCAGCAACCAACACAAACCAAAACTCCGAAAAAACCCAGCAGTAGCGCTTGCAACTACTAGACCAACGAGGCAGTCAAAATCACAGTCAAATTGCTTTTTTGATTAAATTATTTTTTTTTTATTTTGCCTGGCCTCTAGTTCACTTAGCACTTTTTGGCGGCTGCTTCTTCGGCCTGGCATCTCTCTTTTTTGTTTTTCCTTTGCCTTTACCTTTTCCTTTACCTTTCGGCTTAGTCTTAGCTTTGGCTTTTGGATCTTCTTTTGGTTGTTTAGCTGCCAGCTCAGCTTTCTTTTGTTCAGCTAAAGCGTTGGCCTTTTTAACAGCCTCAGCTGCCTGCCTTGCCATTTCTTTAATACGCTCCGCTTCTTTCGCTTTCGCTATAGCCTTTAGTTTATTCTCATGTGCTTTTAATGCGGCTAAGATTTCGAGCCTTGCTCTTTCCGCTTCATCATCTATTTCTTTTATTCTGCCTTCTAAAGTTTGTATAAACCTGTTTGTAATTTTTCCAGCAAAGTTTTCCATTTTCCTACCACTTGGTCCTTTAAAGAAGTTGACTGTCAGTGGCGGTACCACTTCCACTTTTATATACTTCCATGAAGTAGCTCCAAAACTCTGCGTGAATTTCGCAGCACCTAAAATGTACGTTTATTAGGTATAAAATAAATTATCACTTTACACCATTTAATTTTGCCCTAACTGCTTAATTACCTGTAAAGTAGCTGTCAAATCATTTTTTTCTTTCTAATTGTTTTTTTGCCTTTTCTAACTCCTTCTCAAGATATTTGATTTCAGCAGATAGCTGTCGGTCACGAATTTCTTGTGTTTTGTATGTCAACTTTCCCATTATTTTCTCTACATTGTTTTCTATAATACCTACAAATTTATTGTCCACAAGTGGTTTCGCCTTAGTCTGTATAACACGAGCCTTAGCTGAACCCCAAACTTTTTTAACAAGAGGTTGAATTTTATCCAGAGAAACTGCGAACAAAACAAATGCGGACTTATTTTGAATGATTTCACTATCAGGTGTTGAATTACTTTACATATTTAACTAAACAAGACCTATTTTATCACTATATGTAGCACTTGATATTGCATAACCCACTTTTGTTTTGCAACAGTTTCTTTATATTTATAAATATATTATACAAACATACAGAGTGTTGCGTCAAGGGCTTGCCTGACAAACCTCATGGCTGCCATTTCTAGTAATATCGAGGCTTTTGAAAATTGCTTTAAAAATACCAATAATTTGATTGTGGATTTCTATGAAATGAATTTGCGACAAACTTTAGTGGCCCACCAAGTTATTTTAATGTGAAACTCGTGGGCCTCTGTTAACTGTCAGTTTCTTGACGCTATCTAATTAATTTACTTTATTATTTGACATTGTTTTTGACAGGCATCGTGCCTGTACAGAGTATTAGGCATAAAGGGAATACAACCTCCTTCGTGGACGTTCGCCTCTATACTGTACAATAATGTAATAATAAATATGCAATAATATAATAATATGATCTGCAATGGACGGCCATAAACTAAACTATACCTATTAAGTCTTGTACAAAGGTATTAATCACTTATTTATTTCGAGGTTTTGATTGCTCCAAGTAGCTCATTACAAGTTATAAACTCGACGAACAAACAGTCAATCTCTTTTAAACTACATTATCATCAATATCAACGCGTGATATACCTATGCACCTTACAGTTAGAAACCCGTGTAAGCATGCAAATAAATCCGCAATGCACGGAACGACCTCGAAGATCAAATTACTCTACACTTCTGATCACATCGCGTTCATGACACCAGAGTAGATTTTCCAACACAGACAGAACTTGATTATTATGATGTTGGTATAGTAGCGGACATACGTGACCTAATCATTAGTCCTGTCTTGTGGTGAGAGGGTAGTCCTACCACCGCATGTACCACAGAAACTGTATTTCTTTCTTTCTTATTTTATCGCGTGTCGCGCCTGTTTGAAGGAGCCTTAACAGCAAGATGAAACGACATGAGTAGATTAAAATTTTACATACAGCTAGGTTACATTATATTATTTGCGAGTTAGCCCCGAACTAGACAGGTTAGTCTGTATCTTGGGGCTCGGGGTACGAATTCCAGTGTGGAGACTAGAGAGGTGATCAGGTATAGTGTGTGGCGTGTGTGTAGTGTGTGTGTGTGTGGCGTGTGTGGGTTTGTATGTGTAAGGGTGTGTGTGACGTGTGACTTACGTGAAAGCTTCATCGATAAGATGCCATGTAGTCACGCACACAGGCAATCTGGCCAGGTATCCACCAAAACATAGGTGTATGGAAAGGAGAGGACAAGAGACGCTTGGCAGCTAAGGTGTGTCCACTTAAGCTAAGCAAAGATGTGTGCTGATTAAAGCGGAGCTGACATCTCTTCTCATTTCCACTGCGCGCCACAACCACCTGCTTCCGAGATACTGCACTTTTCCCCGCTTTGAACGCTGCAATCTGCTGATTTTGTGCGCCTGGGTGAAATAAATTTAGGTTTTCTTTATTTTAAACAAATATGTCCTCTTCTTTCCGCTTGAGCTTTACCGAATGAAGCTAACCGGAGAATAGAAGGGTAAATAACAAAATCCCATTTCTTATTTACTATCTACACATATCCTCTATCCACCCCTCCGTCATTCGCTTTGGTAGAAACGGGTCATGGGGCCTCGCGTCTTATCGTGCCTTTCACGTGGACAAGGTACAAATCGGAACCGGTGACTGGAAGGCCGGCCCGTTCTTTGTCCTTTTTTTTAAGAATTAGGCAGCATTGCCATTCAACCCGGCAAAACTGCCAGTGTTCTGGGCACGTTTCCGGATGACAGCGATGCGGAGGAGTAATTCGACGCCAGTGACCAAAAAAAAAAATTTGGTTTTTTTTTGTTACTTAGACGTTTAATTTTGTACCTAGTGTAAATAAGTTGCATTATAATATATATTGTTTAAAGTACAAGGTGACTTATAGAGCTTGGTCTCTGTTATTTTATATACTCAAGAGGACACGTCATGTTTTATTGCCAACACATAATTTACTCAAGATGGATTTATTGGGCAATCTCAATTTACGAATACACTTTGTAAGAATCGTTGACCCAAATAAATTGTCTTTTAATCTAAATCGTAGTGCGAATTATGCTGGGAAACATAAATTAAATAGGCGTTTATAGTATAAACTTCAGTTCCAATGTTACCAACATTGGAACTTGCTACGAAAATGACCGTAACTGCTACGACATAAAGGCGCTGTTAATGTCAAATTGTTACACGTGCGGTTCACTGTACAAGGAGCCAAAACTTACAGGCCGCAAATAAAAACGCTTGCGTATTACACTTAAGCTTGGTACTTATTCGTCATAACCATTGAAAAAAATATTTCGTAACTTAAACAAATAAGAATCCCAAATATTTGGCGTTCATTTATTAATGATTGCATTTACTTACCCTAATAAGATTTCCTTGAAACATACAAATATATGTTGGTGTTTTGTTTGTGAACCGTAAACGAATTAACCTAATTAAAAAATACCGTTTATAAAGGTTGGCTTAAACGAGTTTGGCTTTTACAAATTCTACCGGAATCAAAGCCTGAGCCCTGCTTTTTGGTCGGCCTGTTTTCTCACTCAGAGTTCATCCTATCTGTAAGCCTCTCTTTAAAATCTGTTAAATAAATAAATAATCCGTTAAATTTCTAAACGGCTGGTTGACACTTCCCGTGACCCAAGGGCTGGCTTTTACCTTGGCCAGAGGCTAAGCATCGCCATACAAAGTGGTAATGCCGCCAGTCTCTTGGGTACATTACCAATCGACAGCGATGCGGATGAATTTTTCGACGCTACTTTTTATTTTCTGTATAATTTTAGTTAAGTTAGAATTAAATTTTGTTATTTTTTTTTCCTATAATTCGAGTTAATTGATCTTTTTGTATTCACGTGTTTCTGTGCCTAATTAAATTAACATGATTAAAAAAAATTAAGGGTCCGTACCTCAAATGGAAAAACGGAACCCTAATAAGATCACATCATTGTCAGTCAGTCAAGTCCCTTTTTCTCAGGAACGTGTGGAGTTATCAAGTTGAAATTAATATTAAACACTCTTATCTCTTATCTCTTATTATAGTATTAAACATTCTATTAAACACTCAAAGTGGCAATCCCTTAAAGCAGTGAAAAAATTAAACTTCTAAGTCAACGCAATCAAAAGATACAGGCGTTTATGTTTCGAAATCAAAACCTATAGGGTACTTCCCGTTGACCTAATATCATGGAATTTGTAATGCCACAAATGCACAATGCATAAGTTTGAAGAAAAAAGGAAAAAATCAGAAAACCGTAAACTTGTAGTTACATTACAAAAAAAAATATTTTTGAAACTGTTTACATACCTACTTACCTAAAATTCCTACAATTTTGTACGGAGGCTTCGGTGCGCGATTCCGACTCGCACTTGACCGGTTTTTAGTGTCCGCCTCGCCACTGCTCTGATCACCGGCTGTTAAAAGTCCAGCTGAACTTCGTGAAATAATCCATCATCTGCTTAAGCTTTTCCCAGCCCAAACATGTTGGGGTCGCCTCCAAGTCTAAGCGATACAGCTGAATATCAGTATTTTATCTGGAGCCTATCTAAGTGTGTATATGCATACACTGCACGATCGACACGCGTCAACAGCAGACGCAGCTTCAGCCGTCGACGGCTGCCGCCGAAACGCGTTGACAGTTGCCTCTGGGGGTCTGGCGTCGATGCGTTTCGCTCTTGTGTATGAGCACTAACCTCCACAGACCAATAACTGGGTAACACGAAACCCCTTGGCTTACCAAGGGGTATCGTCTCAAGTCGTCGTCAAGTCTTAATTTTCGGGCATCTGACTATCAGTAACGACTGTCCAAGATCTACGAATGACATGATGGACTTAATTAATTCCCGCCTATAAATTAATATGGGTCGCTCGTAAACTGTTAACAGGAATAACCGGCCATAAGCCGCTTTCCGCCTACTTCACATGGAACGTTTTAGATATACATCGGTTGATGAAGCAGAAATGCCACGTTTAAGTTATACGATTATTTAGGAATAATCGTATAATTTAGTCATGCCGATCTCTTTATTATCCGACCGATTAGGACCGACGATGCTAGGTTCAGGGAGATCCTCAAGAAAGTTTCTTAAGAGAATACTTACTCCATTAACACATATTGTTATCGTTAAACCTGTTTCTGATCTCCCAATAACAAAACTTCAAACCAGGCACGGATCTAGAAGCCTCTGCTCAAGGGGGGAAAATGTTTCTCTCTGGGAAAAAGGGGGGGAGGGGTCAGGATTCTCCCCTGTATCCGCCTGCCTCAAACAGCTAAATCTCCGATTCCTCTTACAGAAAAATTGGTACCCAGGATAGATAAAAAGTTTACTGAGATGCAAAAGATTGACTATTGAAAGATATATACATAGATTGTAGATAGTTTATTCGAATTAGCCGTAAGGAATGAGGTAAGCACAACAAGGACATGGACAATGGGCAGTCGCAATCTCCTGCTACAAACTGCAGTTTTAGATTCGTCTGTAAGTTGCTATTCGGTCTAAGATACTCGTAGATTTACATTCAGCCGTAAACAACTGTTTACAGGCCATAAAACAAAATGATGATTATGAAACGTCGTGGACTCGTACCGACGACAACGAACAATAAAATTTAAAGTAGGTAGCATCAAGGTTTTTTTGCAATAATTACCGACTGTCATATAAAATCCGAAGTTTAAAGGGAATTATAATAAGTACCTAAGAACGTCTTGGAGGCTGCAGTCTTCATCATGAGTCATGAGTTAATAGTACTAAATTACTATGATTCTACGTATAAATCACACAATTTATCCATAATCTATGGTAAACGGGGACAAGGATGGAACTTACCTAATTGTTTTTTTTTTATAGGGGAATGGCATCTCGCAGTTCAACCTTTAAGGTTGTCGTCTGCTTAACCGGACTTACCTACCTGTGGAAGCCTCAATAAATTAAGGCCTCCAGCCAGGGCTTAAAACAAACTTAAAAACTAAGCGACTACACGCTAAGGGCACCCCCTGTGGGGTTCGGACCTCGGCTAAGGGTGTTGCTGGGAGAGGACAGCAAGGGGTAGGCTGGATATGAATTATTTGGGGACGAATTTTAAGGATGGCCCTTAATTGCAAAAATTAATAGTAATTTGTACGTGTTAAGGCTTCTGCAAACAGGCGCGACATGCGACGCGAATCGCGCGCGACCGCTCGTTGCGCGACTTGCGATGCTTTTGTGTCGCGTGTCGTGTCGCGCCTGTTTGAAGGAGCCTTTACAAACTCACTCTTTGAATGACGCTATATTATAGGTAATATAGATAGAAGTGAAGTAAAAAGATTATCATTCTATAATTTTGGGCTAATCTTTTGGACTGATTGCTTGTTACACTGGAAATTAATAACGAACAATAAAATTATTATTTATGTATGGTTGATAAGTGGGAAGCTTCAAAAGACGTGACACTGGACAGTGGCACGTCGATGTGTCTTGAAGGACCGATGGCCTATGGAGCAGACCAGTCATTAAGTTGCGGTCACGAGTCAGCAAGCGTAGCGCGGAAAATGGTCTGACAGAATTTAAAAAGGGTTGTTTGGACAGACTGGATACAGAAGGCGGAAAACGGGCAGTCATAGCCTAACTTGGAGAGGTTTATATCCAACAGCGGATTACGTTTGACTGAGTTGATTAACCTTTCATATTGAGTCCCCAACGTAATATTACAAGTTGAAAGACTACGTAACATTGTGGACTCATCATCCATCGGTCAATCACGTCATAAGTCACATAACAAGCTCTAATTGTTCTGTCACAACGCGCAATACACGACACTCGCGTGCTACGTACACTTTCGCCGCAATCAATGTTGATGCAACATCAAATTGTCTCTAAGACGTTACAACTCACGTTATATCCTACCGCTTTAGACAATTAGCACATATTGTCCCACCAGACGAATACGGATTAGTGTACAGTCGCCAGCAAAAGTTAAGTTTATAAAGTACCTACAAAATTCACTCCAGCTTAAATAAAAAAAAAAACAATTAAAAAAAATAAATGCTAATAAAAATAAAAAAAAAACAAATAACCAAACAAATAAAAACAAATAACAAAACAAAAAAATAATAACCAACAACACAACTGTTGTTGGTCATTATTTGCGGACCGCTATAGACCCAGATTATAAATAGATTTACGAGCAGCACCCTAATTGCGTACACACCCATCAATCACAGCCTGAATCATTTTGAAGGATATTACTAATCCATTGCTTCATGTTCTAAAAATCTGCTCAACAACGTAAATAACACAATAAATAAAAAAATTAAAAATAAATAAATGAAAAAAAAAACAAACGAAAAAAAATGAGTATAAAAAAAAATTATGAACAAAATAATTATGAATAAATGTTGTTGAACTGTCAAAATGAATGCCATTGCTACTGCTAGTGAACACACTAGCAGTAGCAATGGTAATAGTTTTAATTAATAGCCTATCAGCGGGGTAATTGCGTTCCATTGCTACTGCTAGTGAACACACTAGCAGTAGCAATGGTAATAGTTTTAATTAATAGCCTATCAGCGGGGTAATTGCGTTCCATTGCTACTGCTAGTGAACACACTAGCAGTAGCAATGGTAATAGTTTTAATTAATAGCCTATCAGCGGGGTAATTGCGTTCCATTGCTACTGCTAGTGAACACACTAGCAGTAGCAATGGTAATAGTTTTAATTAATAGCCTATCAGCGGGGTAATTGCGTTCCATTGCTACTGCTAGTGAACACACTAGCAGTAGCAATGGTAATAGTTTTAATTAATAGCCTATCAGCGGGGTAATTGCGTAACAACGCAATTACCCCGCTGATAGGCTATTAATTAGAGTAACAATTAAAATATCCTTTTAACTCCTGGCTTATATTTTGTTATTGACATGGCGACATAGGTGAGGATTGACAAGTTTTAGGTAATAGCAAATGCCTAGAGACTAGTAAGCAGAACATAAACTACAGGCGCTGAAAACTGAATAGCAATATTTTTCGTTACGTGAGTAAAACCGTAACATGAAAATGCGAATTAGGTACCCTACATTGGTTGGTTTTTGGTTCGTGAGCTATAAGTATAGTATGCGGTAAAGCACACTACCCTAGTTCTAATTGGTAGATACTCTAAGAACTTTGCTCCTTTTTTTTTGGGAGACACCTTCGAAATGCACCCGACCTTCGGGGGGAGGTCGGGGAGTGTAAAGGGTCGACTGGAGACTGTAAAGGGGCCTCCCCTGAGCCTCGCTATGCACGGCAGTACGTGACAACTGTGCCACCGTCTTCCCTGGGGTCACTTGGTGGGCGGACAGAGCCCACTCTGTGCACCCGCGACCCCAAAGTTGCGGCGTATTAGGCGCAAAGGCTTTTGACTTCCTGACGCCTCCTCCGAAAAGAGCTTAGCTCGTAACTATTTGTCAGCAACGGAAGTAGATTAACATTGTAACTTTTAATTTAAATAATCATCTATTTTTCTTTAATTTCACGTTCTTCCCGTTTTCTTCTTTAAATAAAACATAACACCATCACTCTGATCACACCTGTATTTCCTGGAACGGTGGGGCAGAGCTGTACTTATAATACACACATTTCGCCAGTTTAAGTTAAGTCCCACGTAACAGGGGGCAAGATTGTTGCCATCAACCGGGCACAAATGCAGACTCCGGGCTGCTACTGAGTCAAAGTCCAAGTCAAATCATTTATTTCAAATAGGCACATTAAAGGCACTTTTGTACGTCAAAACTTACAGTAAAATTGAATTGATTCTAGTCGACCCTTCCAAAAGGTAGTTTTCATATGGAGAAGAATGGGCAAGAAACTCCACCGTTACTCTTTTAAAATGTTTTACAAGGTTTTGTATACATAATATAATTATATGTGAAGACGATGCACCTAGAATAAATAAGTCTACCACAAAAAAATAAAAATAATTAAAAATGAAGCAATTACAGGTAAATCAATTATGTGATAGATACATGGTGCTCACATATTTACAAATTATTTACAAATATTGTAAAAGTAGTTGATTTTTCTAGAATTTTAACAAGTGTGTGAGTTACTTTAGTCACAGATTGTAAAAATGTCCTAAAAATTTTAAAATATAAATTAAATTAGGAACCAGTTTGATTTTGTCTAGACTCTAGATAAGTTTATAGTAAGACTATAGAGAGAAGTTCCAGATGGAAAAACTCAATAACACTATGCGCAACCGGGGCATCGAACCCAGGACCTCAAGCTCAGCATTAGCGTTTGCGACCACTAGACAATAAAGAGGCAGTCCTAAGTATAATATTATAAAATGTAAGAAAGTAAGTTTGATTGTTTGTTACGCTTTCACGCTAAAATGGCTGAACAGTTTTGAATGAAATTTGGCACATGAGTAGATCATGACCTGGAGTAGGACATAGGCTCCCTCCACACATCAGGACCCGAGGTGGCGGCGCGATGTGTTCCACGCGCGCCCCTCTTAGACGTCGCGGGGGGAGTCAAACACCTCACTCCCCCCCCTGACCAGACGGGGCCCGCAGAGGCGGGCCGGCACCAGCCGGGGGTTGCGGAAGGATCGTACGTTCCCGCGACCCCCGGCGTAGGTGTGAGATGGAACACCGGGGTGGTTTTTAGTCAGTAAGAGTCTGACAGACCCCGCCGCCCGCCCCAGGGCGGCGGACATCCACGAGGATTTTCCACCCCGGATCAAAAAAAAAAGGACATAGGCTACTTTTCATCCCAGATTGCAAACGAAGTCGCGGGTAACAGCTAGTTTTAATATAATTTTAAAAGCTGAAGTGTCAACTGACTCTCGAAGCTGAGTTTACAAATAATACAAAGTGGGAATGAAACCATGTGTGTATCTCGTAAACAATAGACGCAGCATTGTAAGAGAAGGTCTGATTTAACCGTGACTGCTAGATATTTGAGGTTAATCAGTTATGTAACGAAACCTCATCATTATCAAATACTTGGTAATGTTTAAGTGTGTCAGTTACAGTTGTTCACATCATTGTGATGGTAGGTGGCTGACATTGAACACTTTTTGGTTTGCTTTGCACAACATTTTTGATGAAATTGTGGACATATTTTTTAGTTTGTTGATGATATTTTTTAAGGGAACTAGCTGACTCGACTGACTTCCTTTCCAAATCTCAATCCATAGAAAAAAACGCTTTCAGTTTGTTCTGAATTTTCCAATTTTTCGGGCAACTTTTCTCCGTTTTTTTGAAGTGAAAACTTCTTTAGCGGCGCTGTGTACTTTTTTTGGAATGGGTAAAAACTTCTAAATTCGCGTCAGGTCACGTGACCCTGATCGAAAATTCGTAAGACGTAAAACGTCAGACGTAAAACGTAAGACGCGCGTTGTTGAGGACAGCGCCATCTATGCACATCGGGAAGAACTACGAGGGCCTCGCGTACTAACGTCAGACGTAAAACTTAAGACGCGCGTTGTTGAGGACAGCGCCATCTATGCACATCGGGAAGAACTACGAGGGCCTCGCGTACTAACGTCAGACGTAAAACTTAAGACGCGCGTTGTTGAGGACAGCGCCATCTATGCACATCGGGAAGAACTACGAGGGCCTCGCGTACTAACGTACGTAGTTCATCCAACAACGACGAGATGGCGCTGAACCACGGATATATAACTGACGACGAGCTCTATGCGAGCGGCTTGCTTCTCTTACCACTGCCGCGACCAACACCACGAACTGAAGTCTATCCTGTGTGCTTATTTGTAAATCTGAATAAATTCCTTTCACGAGAAGAATAAACCAGTCACTTTGGTCATCATACCTGATTTGCAAAAAACCCTATAAAATAAGGAACACACCTTAACACGCGTGTTTTGTTTATAAGACGATTCACAAAATACACTCGTAATTGTTCAAGTTTTCACTTCTGTCGGCACTACCGGAGTGCCAGTGTTTTTTTTTCCTTCAGACTACCTAAGCATAAGGAGTATAAAGGATCGTTGCAGGTGGCGTTCTGTAGTTTCTGCCTACCCCCATGGGAAGAAGGCGTGAGTTTATGTATGTGTAAGTATGTGTATAAGTATGTGACTACCTAACCTATAACGAATATTAAAAAAGAAAACAAATTGGTTCAACCGTTCTCAAGTGATGCGCTTACCAACGAACGTCATTTAATTTAATTAATAGATTATCGGCCTGAAATAGAATGTCAAATTTAGGCATTGATATATCAATGATTTTAGGGCTGATTTTTCCAACGCCAGATAATTTTATCCGAGGAATAATTTTGAATTGTTGACAGTTCTTTCATACAAAATCTGTCGGACGTCAATTTTATTCCACTTAGCGCTGATTTTTCTAACGCCAGATAATTTGATCCGAGGAATCATTTTGAATTTTTGAAAGTTCTTTCACACAAAATGTGTTAGACCTCAATTATTATCCACGAATAAAAATTAACTGTCGATTAAAAAATCAACCCTTAATCAATTAATAACTAAGAAACTACGTATAAGGTACAACATATAAACATAATTGGTAACTCAAATATAAATCAGGGGGCCTAAAAAGGCTACTTTGGCAGAATCATAAAAGGATAACATTATGAATCATAATGGACAGATAACTGTTAAGTTAATCGTATCAAATCCCATTGGTGAAGGATTTTTCAGTTATTTTTTTTGTCTGTGCTAAAAGACCCAATCAATCCAATCCAAATCCAATCCCAATCTCTTTGATTATACCTACGTAGTGCAACGAAAAAAAGAAAAACACGGACTGTCTTAATGAAAAAGAAGATCCTTCGTAATTTAGATATTAAAACATATGTTACCTGTGCTAATAACACTATTCATAGCTACAATCATAACAATATCTGAATATTGTTCATATATGTATTGAATATTGTTAATATCTGCTCTGGGTTATCTGATTATGCCAGACCAGATAGGTATTTGGTTTCAATACAAACACCCAAAATACAAAAAAAATATTTATTCAATCGAATATAATTATGTATAAGTACGCAATTAGGAAATGAATGATCATAATAACGTTACGGGTTACTACAAAATTGTGAATTACACGATTAAATGGATATATTATTCAAATTGCTGTAACAATTAGCGTTAACATCTAAATAATTTCACTACGTTATGATGTTTTATGTTCGAACGTAATGTAGCGTTACGCATATTTGTTACGGATATTGCGGAATACTTACAACTATATTTACCTATACATATAATTTAGTTCCTGAAAACAAGGCTTACATGACGTCTATTTCTACTCAATAGACCAACACAAATATTTTCCGACCAGCACCCCAAATGCGTAAAACATTTTTAATCACAATCCAAAGGATTTTACACGATATTGCTGAGCCATTGCTCCATGTGTTTGAAAAATTCGCCTGGTCGACAACGTAAATGACGCAATTGATGTTGTTGAATTGTCAAAATGAAAGGAATCGACACTGTAAGTGTTTTACGCAATTATCTCGCTGGTAGTCTAGACAGCTCTGTCAATCAATTGCCTCGTGTTCGTGTCGTGCAGGTGGTTGTGTATAACCGGTAGGAATGAAGGTGTTATTACATGTACCTACTGTGACGCACTTATGTTTGGGAATGGGTCGATGTTATACATTGATTCATCAACGGCCAATCTGGGTCTGCAATCGGAAAATTCCAATAAACTGTATACAGAATCAGTTTCTGCAGTTAAAATCAAACGAATCAGAAGACAAAAGCTCTATACAACAAAGATTTATACAAACAACTCATAAATCTCATTTATTCAATTACGTTTGACGTCTAACCACGTACTGTCTGGTTCCGTAGTCGTAAGCTCCAATTTTGTTTGATGTTGGTTCACAAATTGGTTCTAACAAGCGATGCGATGTTTAAGCGCATGGTCACATCACGAGCTAAGCTGACTTAGTTGAGCTGAGGCTAGTTACGGCGTCTCTTCTTAACTTCGATTCACACCGCGAATGATGAAATTAATGACGCTCGTAACCACGTAAGCTAAGGTGGGGTAGCTCACAGTGTGAACTGCACTTTATTCTCACAAATTTTGTAAACAGATGTTATGAAAATAAGGAAACAAAAAAAGAGATGCGGAAAGAAATATTTCTGCTTTATCTTCAATGAGTTGTGTGCCACACCTTCGATGTATTTCCGATGAGAGGACTACCACACATACTCGTAATAACATCAAACTCTCTTGTGAAACTTCCCACGAATTCCACTTCCCTACTCATTCAATCAATCGACCTAGACTATCGCAGTCCACTACTGAACACACGACAGACCTGATCAGCTCACTGCCAATCATCTCCATGCCCCATCTGTGAAAGTGACCAATGTCCATACACCTGCACTTTCAAGGATCTAAAAACGTCTCTGATATGCCTTGATTAACGTGGGCTCAAGTCTTTTTATACAAGTACCTACCTACATAAATTCCATCGACTCGAAAATAAGAAGAGCCAATCATCTTGCGAGTTCTGCGAGCTATGTCGGAAACTCGAGTTCTTAGTCGTATAACATAGTTTGCCGTTGGTCCCGGCTGTCATTCGTAGATCTTTGACAGTCGTTAAAGATAGTCAGAAGCCCAAAAGTTTGACCACCAGCCTTACCAGGGCGTATCGTGTAACCCAGTAACTACTTAGGTTGTGGAGGTCAGATAGGCAGCCGCTCCATGTAAAATACTGGTATTCAGCTGCATCCGGTAAGACTGGCAGCCAACCTAGAAAAGGCTAGGCAGATTAATTGATCTATCAAAGAACTCTGAGCAGAGCTCGCTTTATAGCGTGTTGAGCGACCTACCTACTATACTCTGTAGCAACATTACAAGCAAGAGGTAATCGTAACGATTAATATCAAATATGAAAGAAGCCACGACAATGTGCCGTCGCTCACTATTTCAAAACATTTGGACCCGTTCTTTTCTTCATTAGTTGCAAATGCTGTTGTAACGCATCTGCAGATGTGACTAGTTACGTATAGGTTTGTTAATATAACGTAATTAATTTAAGAGTTAAGTATTCAGTGAGTAGAGAGAGAGATGTTTTGAGTACTTAGTTGAATTGTTTCAGGCGAATTTATTTCGTATTCACCAGTAAGCCCTTTTTTGAAGGTCCAGGGTTTAAGTTTTCAGGGGAGTTTTCCACTCGGTCACCCCATAAAATAAGCATTGTACCTTATTGTTGCGCAATTAGACTGCTGCTGCTATGCAGTTACCCCAATATGTTACACTTTTTCCTGCCTCCGGAATGTTTTTGTGCTTCGTTCACACGTTCGTTGCCTTTGGCGTCTAACTGGACAGTTTTTTGCTGACCAGCAGTTACTGGACAATCTCGATTGATTCTTGATACGAATAGCGTACGACGTCATAGATTTATAGATCACCACTTTAATTATCAGAAGGAGAATTCTCTGTTCTCGTATTTAAAAAATGTTAAAATTCAAGACGCGATCTCTTCTCAGCGACAATCATATGTCAAAAACTTGGTAAAAATGTAGGAAAATTGATAATATACGTATTTTTGATAGATTGAAACTGAGATTAGAATGCGAATGTTCTTAAAAATACGAGCATTACCCCTCGGGATTGTCCGAAAGGGTTACCGCTGGCCCGTAACATAAAGGGTTAAGGAAGGAATCACGGGTGGGTTTCAGTCAGTAAGAGTCTGACACTCCCTTCCGCTCCACCCAGAGCGGGAGGGGTCATTTGAAGATTTCCCATCCTGAAAAAAAAAACCCCTCAGTTAAGAAATCCGTTACTACATAGTTACCTATTTTACATAACCATTAGGTACCTATCTAGTTACCTACACAACTTATTATTTTAGTAACAATTTATTGGTTATACTTCCTGCGTTTTAGGTTACGTAAACTTGCATTCTCTTCAAAACGCAGCGTAATCTTACAAATGTAGATGCTCTACAAGCTGATGCAGCTGCATTTTGGACTTGTATTTGGTAATCGGAATAATAGACTAACTAATAAAAAGTCACTGACTCGCAAGTTATATTTTTAGTGTCAAGAATATCTACAATCTACTTGATACCAAATGATGGATTAAAATAAAAAAAAAAATCTTGTAATCCTGATTACTTGATTATTCTTTATGATTGAAATTATTATAATCCATTTGGAACAAGATCACTTAAGATAAATGCTATATGATTTTATTTCTGTAAGTAGTTTTGTACAAACACTTTTACACGTCAATACTCGTTGTCAGACTTCAAAATAATTGTGAAATACCAATATCATCAAAACCAGTACAAACTCATACACAGCTGTAATGAGTGACTGAGGCGACGACACACGCTCAAAACTCTACAAAGACAGAACTTTTCCTAAAACTCAATTGCCATACCTATTAAAGCCGGGAACGGTACTATATACGGCCGGGTACAATAGTAAATAAAAGCCCATTCAAATGTCCAATACACGGAACCCAGCAGCGCGTGTTTTGAGTTTTTTCTACTGTCAACTCAATTTAAGTGTAGGTGTACGTACAGTAATGTTAAGGAAATTTCTTCCAAGTTCGCATTAAATTCTGTTCTCAAAACAAATCTATCGAACTATTACGGAAGTAGTAGTTTCTAAAAAAAAAGTCAATGTCAAGGTATTTAAGTAGATCAGATAACAATTTCAATTAATTGGTACAACATTTATAGACACTTTTAAATTAAAAAAAGCACCTAAGTAGGTACCTAGTTAATGGTGTCCATTTTTTGCTAAGTCCCTAACTGTAGTCTGTAATTAATCAGTTATAAAATTTGCAATTTGTACCCAACGTTAGTGGTAATTTTCTACGCTCTAATAAGTTGAAGCGTTATATTCCATAATGTTGTCGAAAGTTGGTCGTTGTACATTGTGGTTCAAAAACCACAAGAGAGATAAAAACCAAGACCTTGTTTAAGGAACTGTTTAACCCACTTTAAATAAAAAGGGTTTGAGGACCCATTACTTAGGGAATGGGTCCTCAAACCCTTTTTATGGTATACCTAGCTAAAAGATAGAATTTCCTAAGGCATACAGAGTGATTATCTAAATTAATTAATCAATACTATAAAAGTTGCAAAAATTTGAGTTTTAGAGCTTTAGCTATTATTTCCTAACCATAATCGGAACGATTTTTTTTTAATTAAATTACTAGCTTATGCCCGCGACTTCGTTCGACTAAAATTTCATGTTCTTCATTTTCGCTTAGCGTTCTTTCTGACCCTTTTCTTATTTTGCTTGACTCCTAAAGGTCCTACCGTGATGTTACATAGCATTCCTCAAAAATTGGACTATCAAATGAAAAAATATTTTTACAAATTAGACCGGTCGTTCAAGAGATTTGTTCAAAGAAACAAACTCTCCAGCTTTAGAATTAGTAAGTATTAGTATAGATAGATAGGGACATAATATAAGGTCTTATACACAGACAGCAAATCTCGTACTTCCACAGACATTCCCACGGGAAATAAGAGCGAACGGCCCGTTTCCTCTTATTATAAGAATACTGTCATTAAAAGGACAGCAATATGCACGGAACTGCCTGTTAGAGTAGGAAATTAACTGAGCCTTTAATCAACGCCTATAATCCATACTATTATGCAATTAATATTTAACTGACAAGGGAGCTAAAACTTGAACATTGAGGATGTTGGAGTAAATGGAGAAAATTAAAAGCCCTAGGGCCTTACCATAATGATTTGCAAGGCAGGTTACAAGGGCCTCTAGTTGGTTCGTACTTCGGAATGTTCGTAATATCGAACTAAGGGCCTAGACAAAGTGATATTCTTTAGCGAAAAATCAAAAATGTATTAGATTGACTAATTGTAGAAATACAAAGTACTTTGAAACCGTTTGCTAGGTACTTCTATTGTCCCCCATAGGCGAATGTTAAAACTATATCAGCACTATAACTAAACTGATGTACATACCTATAATCAGCAGAGTTAAGTAGTTATTTGACTATGCAGACGTAATTCGTCGTAAAAAAAATGCATAGTTACGCAATTGTTTTTTTAATCGCTCATAGTCCAATACAAACGTAAAGCCTATATTTTAGCGACGAGCTTCAGAATTTCATTATTAATTACGGTTCATGGTATCAGGAGGCTAAAAAAACTCTAGTAAAGTCTGGTTAAAAGGCTAGATTACATTATAATTACTAATTACTTTAACTATTTGCCTATTAGAACTGTGTGTATGCCCATCAATCGTGCACGACGCCATTAGTCGTGACGAGATGAGCCCCACGAACTCTTACGTAGGTATTTGTAATACGGTCACGGTATTCAAATATTTTTTTTAGATTTCTCATTCACCATCATTCCTAAGTTTAATTATGAGTCTTTAACAAAATTAAGGAAGCGTTTATGAATGAGGAAACAAAAGTTACAACTAATATTTGTAAATGTCATGTAATTAAACAACAAGGTGTAGCCTTGTGTTCATCTTCGTCTTATGCGTTGAGGGAATCGTATCGTATTCGTTCTGGATAAATGGGTCAATTTGGATTCAATGTTAACACGTGTGTTTAGAATATGTACAGACGCCAGCATATCAAGCTACTACAATCTGTCAAATTTCTTTAATAGATTTTCAACTTTATCGCTAAAGCATAAGGTTCAAAGTTGATTGGGAAAATATGACGGTTTCGGGTAACTTGATGTGCTGACGTCTGTACTAATAATACATTTTCTATCTTTATCTATACTTACTAATAATAAAACAGAAGAGTTTATTTGTTACGCTATAATCTATTACTAGAACAACCGGTCGTATTATTGAAAAATTATTTTTGCATTCGATAGCCCAATTCTTGAGGAAGGCTATTTAACACCACGCTAGAACTCTTAGGAGCCGAGCAAAAACAAAAAAAGTCAGAACAAACGCAAGTAGGCGCAATCAGGCGATGCGATGCGACGGGGTGGGTCGGAGAAACAAGAAATTTCACGCGAACGAAATCGCGAGCAGAAGGTCATCATCATCATCATCATCATCACCATAATAATCATAAATCATCATCATCATAATTTCAGCCGAAAGACGATCAATGCTGGACATAGGCTTCCGCCAAGCACCTCCACTTCGACCGGTTCTGTGCTTCTCGCATCCAACGGGTTCCTATGGCCTTCACAAGGTCGTCGGACCACCTTGTGGGAGGCCTTCCAACGCTACGTCTTCCGGTACGCGGTCGCCACTCAAGAACCTTTTGGCCCCATCGGCCAACTGTTCTGCGAGCAAAAGCAGAAGCGGGCAGAAGGTAGTACAATATAAAGCCTTAAACTTAACTTACAGACTATATAACTTTCATGCACGAGGTTGTGGATTCAAATTCGGAAAAGTACCTACCATACCGATGTGACTTTTTCAATTAATATGTACTTTTTGAGTTTATCTTGGACACGACTAATATCGGTGAAGGAAGACATCGTGAAATAGAAGATATTGAATAATTTGGTGTAAATTATATGATGTGTAAACGTAGCAGTTTTTATCGACTTTTGTCGCTGCCCACTGTGCCACTCACTGGACCTGCTTAGGTAAAGTGGCTTTTCTAGCACTAAAATGCAGTTACTGTCTGAAAACAAAACAACGCGACAATGTAAACTTATAAGAAGCCATTAGTATCAAGTTACATTTTATATTCCATTGCGTGCAAGGATGTTCTACGATACGCCGCGGCTGCGCGAGAGTGCTTGATCTTTACCTATTATATTAGTTGTAAACTAGGGCCGTTTTACAGCAATCTTGTGGATGGACATGATTACATGACTCAGAAAGAATGCGTCTTACACATGGGTTACGTGATTACGTCATTTGTAGATATAAACTTTTTTTATTAGGATAAGGCGGATCTGGCAGATTATGCACTTTAGTTTAAAACAATGAAGCATTGAGCTCAATACCAACCAAAAAATGAAAACGATGACAGTGGACTGTATATGTATGAGTGGTTGGTGACATTAAATAAAACTACAGCTCAGTGTGATAAAAAGGAATTTAGTAGGAAAATTTTATTATGAAAAATGTAACATACCTACGAATTCAATTATTTTTTTAACTCTACCATATAGGAGTAGGAGTTTGCAACATCAACCTATTACTGCTGCAAAGCAGCATTGCTGTGTTGTAGGTTGTTTCAGCGAATGAATTCAGAGCTATAAGCTCCATAGCAATGTGCATTGTGCAATCATGGAAATAAGTGCGCGTCGTCTTCCGGAGACTCGGGTCGCAGGCCAGCCTGCACATCATAGCCGAGTGGCCACGGTGTGCCTGGTGCCGATACCTACCCATCGGTGGTGTTATTGCTATGTATACGCATTATCCCGTTCTCCCGACATGGTAACATGAGAAACCTGGGTGGGGTTGGGTAAAGTCTGACATAATCCTCTGCCTCAACAAGGCAAAGTATCTTGAAAAAATCTAGGTATAGTTGATTGTGAATCATAATCTCTGTAAATAAATACCCCTACTCATTCGTGCATTCATAGAATTTATAAAGGAAGTAGAAAAAATACGATAATAACAAAAACTTGACTACTATTCAAGACTTGTTGGGGATCTTTGAAATATGCAGAAATCGTGACGGCAAAGATTCAGAAGGCTTCTATGGCGTCATGGCGTCAGTGTGTTATCATCAAACATCCTTGCGATGATACCGTGATGATCTCACACGGATCAGGGCCTATTCTTCTTAATCGTGTTGGTAGGTATATCCGTAGCTAAGTTACTGTTTATTCATGTTGGGTTTTTCCATTAGGGACTTCTCAATAGCAGCCTCCGAGTCTGGAAGTTGGTGGTGTGATACACCCGTGCACCGTTGGTCTTGCACCTGATCCAGTCGTGTCAGATTGCCGTCCCAACGAACTATGAGAGTGAGGGAAGAGAGTGTGCAGCTGTGTCTGCGGGCACACTTGTGCACTATAATATCTCCCGCGTCGATGGCTAGTCTCCGTCGAGATTAACCGCCATGGCCGAAATTCGGTCTGTAGGACTATTAACAGATTAAAACATGGTACTTATTTGCACACATTTCACCAGCTATGTTTAAGTCCTACGTAATAGAGGGTTAACCTATTGCAATCAACCGGGCAGAAATCAAAACCCTGGGCTTCTACAAAGAAATTCCTGATAAAAAAAGCTCAATAACACTTTGCCCGACTCGACTCGGAATCGAACCTAGGACCAAACGCTCAGCAGTTGCACTTGCGGCCACTGGTCTAGTGGCCGCAAATGTAACTGCTGAGCGTTTGATCTGTATAGTAGAAGCATACGAACTTTTACGCATTGTCGCGAAAGTAAGTAAAACTCAAGATTCACCAAGATTCAAATTCAATGTCAGTCCCACAGATCGCCTTCTGACCTTCCAAAGATTTTTCCCTATCGTGATATAAGCTGCGTCAAATTTGCATAACCTCGCCACGGAGTTTACTTAATTCATCAATGTTCTTCCTCCTACTGGCTCATTCGTGACCTCTCAATTATATCAACACTAGCAGCGCCCCGCGGTTTCACCCGCATAAGTGTCGATCCAGTGGGAATATCGGGATAAAAACTATCCTATTTTCTTCCCCGGGATGCAATCTATTTCTCTGACAAATTTTATCGAAATCCGTTCAGTGGTTTAGGCGCGAAAAGGTAACATACAGACAGACAGACAGACAGACAGACAGACAGACAGAGTTACTTTCGAATTATTAGTAATGTTAGTATGGATAGCTACATCACTATAATTGCAGCCAAAACTATTATGTGTTATCTAACGCGTACCTATGTATACAATAGTTAATGTCACTGTGCAGTCAATAACCATCGATATAACTCGTTAGATAACATGTACAGACGCCAGCACATCAAGCTACCCGAAACTGTAAAATTTTCTCAATCACCTTTGAACCTTAAGGTTTAACGATAAAGTTGAAAATCTATAATAGAAATTTGACAGATTGTAGTAGCTTGATGTGTTGGCTAACGACTTCGTCCGCGTGAAATTTCTTGTTCCCCCGATCTACCCCGTCGCATCGCATCACCTGCCCGCGCTATCACTTTGTTTCAGCTTAGCAAAAAGTCAGAAAGTATTTTCTGACTTTTTTTCTTTATGCTCGGCTCCGTAGGGTCATTACGTGATGATAAATAACTTATGGCCTTCCTCAAGACTGCAAGCTATCAAATGCAAAAATAATTTTTCAAATCAAATTGTTAGTTCCAGAGTTTAGCGCGTTCAAACAAACAAACAAAAAACGAACAAAGAATCCTACAAACAGGCGCGACACGACACGCGACACAAAGGCATCTCAAGACGCGCAACGAGCGGTGCCTTTGTGTCGCGCGCGATTATATCGCGTGTCGCGCCTGTTTGTAGGAGCCTCAACTCTTCAGCTTTAATATTCGTATTTATGTATGAAAGGACACCCAAATTTTGCTAGCTATGTTTAAGTCCTATGCTACAGGGAGGGTATGAGACTTGGCTTAGCATAATCGGGGCACAAATCCAATGGAAAAATCCAATAACATTTTGTGGTGGGGATCAACAACACCTCATGTTCTGCCGTCGCAAGACTGGAACAACAACGCTATATAAAAAAAAAACACTTACAAAAACGCATTATCTAATCATACGTTATTATGATTAATGGCATGCTAAGGAGTTCATTCACCAGCCACACAAATCAACAATACAAGCCATACATACTAAAATGACATGTTAGTACATGTCATCTACAGTTTTAAGGTATGTGTTAGTATACATACCTTAAAACTGTACATCAATGTTTATTACTTGTTCACTTATCATTTAAAACCGTTATGTTGCATCGTAAACTAAGTAAGTTGCATGATAATAATGTTTTTTTGTGTTATTTATTAGGGTCCATAATAGTTCCAAGTGTCGGCCTAAGCGCCTCCTGACAGAATTACCTGTAATAATATTGCTAGCAAGTAGCCTGAGCTTTGAGATATGATCATATTTCGCAACGTGTAGTCGGGCGACAAATAGGAGACGCCACGATAACTCAGGAGAAGTACCAAGGGCCATGGAGATTATAATATGTATTTCTTATACGGGTCCACGAACAATAACATAAATTGCGGATTTCTAGTTTTGTTTGCTGATTGAGGCTCTTTGCTTCTATGTTTGTTTTTAGGGTTTCGTACCTCAAAAGGAAAAAATGGAACCCTTATAGGATCACTTTGTTGGCCGTCTGTCTGTCCGTCAAGACCCTTTATCTCGAGAACGCGTAGAGGTATCGAGTTGAAATTAAAACCATATACTCAGGTCTACAGTCCCTCAAAGCAGTGAAAAAATCGAACTTCTAAGTTAACCTAAAAAAAAAGATACGGCCGTTTATGGCCGCTAAAAGCGTATATTTTGACACTCTCAAGGGAATTAAAATTTATAAGGTACTTCCAGTTGACCTAGAATCATGAAATTTGGCAAGAAGCAATGTCATGTAGCACAAGTAAAGGAAAAAAAAATCCGAAAACCGTAAATTTGTAGTTACATACCTACAAATTTGTACGGAACCCTCTCGGTGCACGGGTCCGACTCGCACTTGACCGGATTTTATATATGAATATATGTATTATATTGCCCGCTGTGCGATCGAGTTGGCAATTATGTATGTATATCCTTCAACAATCCCGAAGAGTTGTTTGTAGTGTTATGTGTTAAGGCTGTCGCAGACATGCGATTTTGGTAGAATATTTTTTCCTTTAACAATCACGAAGAGTTTTATAATATGTTATATGTTAAGGCTCTCGCAGACAGGCGTGACGCGATTTTGGTATAACAATTTTAATGAAGTTTCATAGAAATTGTTCTCCATTGACGAGGAAATCACGAAAGGCTCCCCGCCTTTAGTGATTATCTCGTCAATGTTTGCTGATCATGGACTAAATATTGTGTTGTTGAGGCTTCAGTGACAAATAAACAATGTCGCAGACACATGAAACGCCGAACACTGCTCTTTCATTAATGCTACTTCATTCATGAAAGGCCTCATTCACGGAATGCTCTCTAAAAGGGTAACAGGTACCCACTCAAAGCCTGGTCTTTTACAAACAGCTATCAAAAAAGACTTAAAAGAACCATTAGGATGGAGGGGCCCGTGACTAAATAATAACAGCCGCACAGGTCGATCGATCAAGTTAAGCTACGCTAGCCGCGGTTGGTCTGTGGATGGGTGACCATCTTTACATACTGAGACGTGCCTCTCCGTGTACTCCGTGCCTCGGAAAGCACGTTAAGCCGTTAGTCCCGGCTGTCATTCGTGGATCTTTGACAGTCGTTACGGGTAGTCAGAAGCCCGAAAGTCTGACAACCAATCTTACCAAGGGGTATCGTATTACCTAGTAATTGGGTTGTGGAGGTCAGATAGGCAGTCGCTCCATGTAAAATACTGGTATTCAGCTGCATCTGGTTAGACTGGAAGCCGACCCCAACATAGTTGGGAAAAGGCTAGGCAGCCTGAGAGCAATTAGGATACTATAGTTGTCGCGTTTTAGCATGACAATAGCGGTCATTGACCCACCTACATAGGTATTCGGTATTCTAGTTTTTATTTTATTTCAATAACTGAAAATCAATGATCTATCGTGATCTTCAACATGTTCCAATAACAAAAAACCATACAAAGTTCATTGTTTGGGTTCCTCCAGAGAGATATTAGGGAAAGAGCAATGACCGCTATTGCCATGCTAAAATGTTCCCATATCATTGAATACAAACGTGACTGAAAAGTGCTGCAGACGACTTATAAAAGATCAATTGAATCAAAGTTTGGGCTAATTAGTCGATTCACAAGAATTTACTCGCCGTAATTGGGCGGGTGACTTTTAATTTTTCTATAAGCGACTTGCTCGAATTGGCACATTTTATTTATTTATTAAAACTTTATGCACAAGTAAAAGAAATACTGTACAAAGGCGGACTTAATGCCTGAGGCATTTTCTACCAGTCAGCCTCAGGGTGAACATGGCAGGTGCAACGTACGGGATAAATAGCTAGGAAATGACTTTAAAATACAAGAATAAAAACGAATACATAGATAGATACATACATACATATTATTATAAACAAAATGAACTGTGAGGAGAAAAAAATATCGGTAGAGGAGAAAACGAATTCTACAAATCAGCGCTGGAAAGTTACGGTTAACTTTGGCACATTTTCAATTTTAGGCAAAGTTTTAATTTACCACAATGAGCAAGCCTTAATATACGCTATCTATATAATAATATTAATTGCCCAAAAACATTTTACACGAGCCAACGCCAAGTATTACGACTAATAATAGCTTATCAAACGAGAGAGATGATTTTAATGGATGGGTGGAGTAAGTCGAAAATAATTGAACAGTTCCGCATTCTATTGACCTTGTACTCTGTACTGTACTTACATAATTGAGATGGAGAGCACGCCTGCGCCTGCGCAAGTTAGATGACATACTTAGTTGCAGTATAACATGGTATTAATGGACAGAACTGGGACAAGATGGAGAATAATTTATAATCCATGGGTACGTGTAGATAATCTTTGGAATTATATGAGGAAATCGCGATAACAGCAACATTATGAATTAAGATTGTTATACAGGATGATTTCATTCCTTGAACGGGGTTTAACTAGAACTAATTAGTGACGGGCTAATAACGAAATGTTATTATAGTGTTGCGGATGTAAAGGTAAATCTCCTTTATAACCACAACTACCATGAGCATAATGAGCTTAAAATGTTCCCACAGCTGGGACACAGGCCGAGGAGGCCTGTGTCCCTGCTGTGGGAACATTTTCTTCGAGATTGGCTATAATCTACCGCGCGGGCCCAGTGCGGGTTGGTAGATGTCACATGTCTTCGAATTTTTGGTTCTAGGACATGCCACCGTTCCTCACGATGTTTCCCTTCACCGTTTTAAGAGCATTTTATTATTATTTCCTTTATTAAACTAAATACATATAAATTCAATTTTTAAATATTAGGATATAAAACATTTAAAAATATAAAAAATAGTAGCCCACCGGTATAGGGAACAGGGTCCAAGCTACCGGCGCGGCGGTCAGGGCTCCAGAGGCAGGAAACTCCTAACAATGCGGGCCGTGTCCAGAAGTACCGCTTTCTGAATCAAGCCCTTGATCCAGCTGCCCAACGAGAGCCTCCTTAGGTGTTGGTCGAGGCTCTTGGCTATTAAGCCATTGGCTATCACGACTATCGGCACAATGATCGCTGAGTCCACATCCCACATGTTGACAACCTCGCGAGCCAAGTCAAGATACTTGATCTGTTTATCTTTCTCGGCTTTCACGAGGTTCTCATCAAGCGGGACGGTTATGTCAACAATCATTACGCGCCGCTCTTATCGATCCACCACCACTATATCAGGCTTATTGGCAACAATAAACTTATGGTCCTGTCAGTAATGATGGATCGATCCCAGTACAATGTGATATTACCATTTCGAGAACTGGGTCTGGCACATACATGTAGTACGGCACCTCCGATTCCACAAGGCTGGGTTTCAAAGCATGCTGCTGATGGATTATCCTGGCTACAAGGTTGTATCTATGCAAGTACTCTCCGTTAGCCAGACGAGAACACCCGGAGATGATATGCCTGATTGATTCCCCCGGCCGGTGACATGCCCGACAGATGTCAACCGTGCCGTCTTTCACAAAAAATTATCCGGTAATTGTTCGTCATCATAACTTCGTCCATAATTGCAAAAACAAAACCTTCGGTTTCTCCAAAGAGGTCACCGAAACGCAGCCAGGCTACGGACGCTGGTAGATCTACATCGGGTCCATGTAGGGCCCGGAAAAAGCGTCCGTGAAGCTCCTTATTATTATTATTATTATCAGCCATTTCTGTCCCACTGCATGGCAAAGGCCTTTCCCGCCTTCCACTTATCAACAAGATTACAAGACTTACTTACAAGATTATCTGGTTCCCGACGGGCAATGTGTCTAGAGTAACCGAGAATCCTTTGGTAACAGATCGTGGATAATCTATCTCTTATGCGTAAGTAGTTGATCAAGGATAGATTTGTTCGTTCTCTTATTATATAATAATAATACTTATTTTATAGGTAAGTTTGTTTGTAAGTGCATTTGTCACGTAGTTGTTGACAAGCCTTCTCACAAACAACCCGAAGACGATCGTAGTTGTGAGAACAGTTTTCATTATTACGATCATCTTGTTTGCTTTGTTATTGAAATATCAATATTGTTTACTTTTCGATGATATTGTATTCTTTTTATTTTGTATCGTGTTGTGTTTATTGTATCCCCTACTGAAGTCATATACCTAGTGGTTTGTCCGCACCTCTCATAAGTTAAGAGGCAAAATGTACATACAATGAATATTTTTGAGACGGGCTTTAAAATATGATTAATTATATGATAACATTGAGACTTGCCGATTTATCTCGACAAGATGGGTAGGTAAATAAGAAGAGTCATCACGTGGGTTTTCCCTGTGGATTTTCCAACATCAGTCCAAAGAAAACCCCTGCATCATCTGCGTATCCTCTTCTCAAGTATAAAAAATGAAGAAAGAAATTATATAGATTTGGCACGTCCAGCCCAGTCTATCCAGACGCTGCTGAATACTGGCAGATACTTTTTAACATAGAGTATTTAGCAGTGCTCACTAATAATTTTTAGGGATCCGTACCTCAAAAAGAAAAATATGAAATCCTGATAGTATCACAGTATCACTTCGTTGTCCATCTGTATATCCGTATTTGGATCACAGAAATTTCGGAGCAAAACGGCTGTGACAGACGGACAGACAGACGAGACACACGAGTGTTCGTATAAGGAATCCGGTTTATTTAATTTTGACGTAGGGAACCATAAAAATCTGTTATTTTGTCGAGTGCGAACATCAATGTATGGCAGCTGTTTTTTTTCTGGTTTTTTTTTATCTTCATGAGTAGGTACATACGGCGATACATCAAGCTATACTTTTCCAGTTTTGGCTGACCTCGCATTGTAGGTAGGTACCTATATGTTTTTCGTACAATCAGAAGTCAGCTTATAGGTACGGTTATGTATAGTTCGATGTGTAGCCGTGCTTACCTGCTTACTACTACAGGGCCCTCGTTTTAACCTAAAGTCTCCTGCAAACAGGCGCGACACAAGACTTGCGATGCATTTGTGTCGCGCGCGATTTTATCGCGTGTCGCGCCTGTTTGAAGGAGCCTTAACACACTGTATAATAGATATATTACACAGAGAAATAGGTCCAGCAGGAAGCGAGTCAGTTGCGGTCACCGCATATCTAATACCGAATACCTACGTAATGCCGGCCATGTGGTATCAATTCTCGTAATACATTGCGTGCGCGCGATACGCAATAGATACTATTGTCATACACGTTTGGGAGATCATAGGTAGGTACTACTACCTACCTATGATCTCCCAAACTTGTAGAAAATAAATTGTAGTACCTACGTACTACAATTTATTTTCTAAATAGGTAACTGCCAATCGCCTTCAGAAAAATGATTTTCTTCGTGATAATAACGTGTCATTTTTATCAGAATAGGTACGTTAAAGGATTGCTTTTGACGTGACAACGTCTAATAAATCGATGAAGCTGGCTGCACTCACGAAAAAACATGACTCATGTATTGTTACCTCGCGGCCTGTAGCGTTGTAGCGTTCCATGGCGGCTCGAAGTGCAAGCGAATATTAACAAATGCAATGCAACTATTCCATCAGTATTTTCTTATGACGTTGTCACGTTCAACTATCGTCAGTAAACCGACTTTACAGACAACCGATTTTTAAGATATTTTTTTCATTACTGAATGGTCTTGACCTCGGTCACGCCTGATGGAAAGCGATGGATGAGGTCTATGATGGAACGAACGTGCAAACAAGATGCCTGTTCAATCTTGCTTTAGTTATTCTTATTATAAAAAAAATACCTTAGTTAGGTAGGTCCCTTCACCAATATCGCATAACAATAGTCAGTTATAGTCAGTACCATCAATTTTTTGCGTGGCGTGGCTGGCAAAAATTACGCCTCGCCTCGCTCTCAGCGTTTATGAATAGGTAGGTATGCCTGCCGGGTCAGCGGGATTGTCCGAAAGGGTTACCGCTGGCCTGGAACATCTTTATGTTCCGGGCCAGCGGTAACCCTTTAAAACACAACACGGGCGGGTTTTAGTCAGTAAGAGTCTGACACTCTCTTCCGCTCCACCCAGAGCGGGAGGGATCATTTGATGAATTCTCAAACTGAAAAAAAAAGGTAGGTGCATATTTCTACATATTATCTCCACAAATTCGATCAGCTTATGTACACATAGCTTCATCAACTAGTTACCCCAGCTAAAAACAGCTTTTAGTATTCTTACAAAAATATTTTATCTTAGTATTTTATGATAAGTATATCGACAAGCAAATAAAGGTATACACGGTTATTGGAAAAACATCATCAACCTCTTAAGATGTCATTGAACTCATCATTATGAACAACTTTTACTATGTGACCCAAACCTGAAATCGCAAAAAAAAAATCAACTGTTCCCTACATTTATCCATACTAATATTATAAATTCGAAAGTAACTCTGTCTGTCTGTCTGTATGTTACCTTTTCACGCCTAAACCACTGAACGAATTTCGATAAAATTTGGCAGAGATCTAGATTGCATCCTGGGGAAGGACATAGGATAGTTTTAACGACATACGCCGCGGGCGGAAGCTAGTATAATAATATAATATTATAAATGCGAAAGTGTGTCTGTCTGTTACCTCTTCACCGTTAAACCGATTTAGATGAAATTTTGTATAGAGATAGTTTGAATCCAGGGAAAGGACATAGGATAGTATTTATCCCGATATTCCCACGGGATCGACACTTATGCGGGTGAAACCCTGGAACGCTGCTAGTATTATAAATGCGAAATTATGTCTGTCTGTCTGTTACCTCTTCACACTTAAACCGCTGAACCGATTTAGATGAAATTTGGTATAGAAATAGTTTGAGTCACCGGAAAGGACATAAGATAGTTTTTATCCCGATATTCCCACGGGAAACTTATGCGGGTGAAATCGCGGGGCACTGCTAGTGCAAAATAAATATTAATTAAGTAATTATTGTTGTTTGTTCCGTATTGTGACCTTCACTCGTCATCACTTTCATATTTGATAGGTACCTACTTAGTTATAGTACCTATATTGGCATCACATTGTATCACACTGATAAGACTAATGTGTGTGTTTGTATGTTTGTTACTTCTTCACGCACAAACGGCCGAACAGATTTGGATGAAATTTGGCACACATAGTTTATAACCAGGATAAACACATAGGATACTTTTTATCCCGATATTCCCACGGGATCGACACTTACTTACGCGGGTAAAACCGTGGGGCGCAGCTAGTAGTTACATAAACTTAGATTATACATTTATCTACAGCCGGTCGATTCTGTAAAAATCTCACCGTGAAAACTTAGGTGATGTGAGTTTGTTTTTGCTAGGAATTGACACTATTGACAGCTCACTTCACGCTCACTTCACCTAAGTTTTCACGGTGAAATGGTTACAGAATCGCACTGCTGTTATTATTATCATACATACATAGTGCGGTACTTAAGTAGTTACCTACTTCACGAAATTGCCTTACAAAAATATTTTTCAAAGTTAGTTCTCTCTGCTTAATATTCTTAGATAGTTCAAATACGATTCAGTCTAGTACTATTCCAACAGATCAGGAAATTGTGCAATACGTTTTCTATCACATTACGTCGTGGCTTCCATGCCGGCAATCCCGGAAGTCTGACACACTCGGCCCCTCGGTTTCAATACCTAGCACATTCGTATCTCTATGTTATATCCCGGCTAACGCCTCTACATCCAGGATATTCGTTAAAAAAAAACATTCTAAAGAAACCCAATACCTAACTCAAATCTTTCAAAACAGACGGCTGTTTGCATAAATAACCCTAAAGCACAGAGTAACTAATAGCCTAAAGCTAACGAAATCTGGTTAGCATCGCATATCTTTGAACCTGCCACGGTATTTAAATCTAAATATAACAAGATCAGATACGCACTAATTTTATCCAAAACCCAGTTACTAAACCCTCAACATTGCAAGAGCTCGGCGGCTACAGTGCAGTGCTACAACAGCGTGTCATCACTTACGCCCAATCCGAACCCCTTTGAATTTGAATGGTCCCAGCCAGACGTTATTTGTTGCTAATCTTAGACGGGACAAAAAACGCAGTCGGGTTGTGGCCCTTCTTTCACGGTCCCTCGTCGCGCGTCGTCGCCGGTCGCTTCCGAGCCGCGCCGCGCGGCTGCACGAGTGTGTCCCGACCAGCAGTCCGCCGCGCGCCGCCACCCGGGTCGCCTGTGTTGCTTCGGTACATGTGCATTACAAAAACTTGCTTCATCGCAAGTTTAAACATATAAGTGCATAAAAACCGACTCATATCCCATGTATTTTTGGACAGTGCTCGTACAGGCCGTGTAACGGCACGATTGCGTGCATCCTGGCCACGCAAATGCGGGTTTTGTACATCAGTGGGTGGAAAAATAAACAGGACACTCCGGTAAGTTTATTAATGTTTTAAATGGCTTATCTTTAACTTTCTATCTCGTGAGAAGAAATGCTCCCTGGCTGCGGTCCTTATTTTGCAAGTGTCAACCTAACTCCCAAATTCCCAACGAGTTAACTTCGAAGGTGTCGTCAAGCCGTCAAGGTACTGTTCGTGACATTTTTAAATCTCGGCGATTGTTTAGTTAAGATCTCAGCGAAAGTGAAAACGTATCTTTTTTATCAATCAACTCATTTCTCGACCGATATGTACTGTTCATTAAAACGGTAATAATGTAATGATACAGTATGTACACATGTTCACATGCGGACTCATGTCTACTGCTTATCGTCATAACATCATTCATACTTCCGCGCAACACTGGCTGATATAAAACAAAATTGTATACCAGCCATTTATTATAACATCATGTGGTTAAACTTTTTGCCACCACTAGGTCCAAATAGGTTCTCCAATATGCAGTGAACTTTAGCAATTTCAATTTTGACTATTGACAGCAAAAACGAACGGAGATTATTGAACTGACAAAACAAACATGGGTGAAATTAAGAAACACGTCTTTGAGAAGGTCACAAAAATGACAAAAAAGTTGCTACATGAATTCAACTGGCAATCTGGTTTGATTACACAACGATATCTTTGGATCATCTAAGACATTTATACTTAATGATGCTACAAAGTTGCTCCACTGAGCTTGCGACAGACTTAAGGAAAGGAACAGTCACCCAATAGACCGCACCTATTCAGATTCGAACAAGTAATATTTCTATACCCAATTATGTATTACGTAAAGCAGTAACCTTTGAGTACATCAAGTTGGGTACTTTTTTTAACTTAAAATGCACGGGTATTTAAGAAATATCAAAAGTTGGAGAAGCTAATGTGTAAAGGAGAAAAGCACAAAGTGAGTACCACATGAAATCCGCTTACCTTATTGCCTTATAAATGTATTTAAATCAAGATAACTGAAAGCTTCTTCGTCCTTAAGCATGTAACAGTAGATAGATATAATAAAACGTTTATTCAGTGCAACAAAAGACCACAATACAGGTATTAAAAACATCAAAAAGGTGAAAAAATAATAAAGATTAAAAAGATAAATTTACCCATAGACACCTAGCTCATAAACATTTATAACGGTCGATCACTACTGGGCTACCAGTTTTTACGCATAGATGTCAAGCTGTTTATAGTCATTACTAAACACTATTCTAATTAATACAGTACCTACTAAGTGTTTTCTTAAAGCAATTAAGTACTATTTGAACTTTGAATATTATCAGTCAACAACCTTTACGAATCTAAGAATTTGACCAGTGCTTCGCCTATCAATATGATGTTATCATTATTGATCTGATATCCTTGTCAGCCATCAGTTTTTTTTTTACAAAAAAAAAGAAGCCATCAGTTTAGAATTTGTCCTTGTTTGATTTTATAGATATTCAGATCCGATCCCCAAAATTGGATCAATCACGGATGATTGATCGACTTTAAGACTTGTTCCTGAACTATCAGTGGATAAAATTTGGAGATGAGAGGAGCAATTTCTGTAATTTTAAGAACGTTTACAATCTGATCTCAGTCTCAATTTCTCAAAAATACCATTTTTTTTTCTGGATGGGAAATCATCAAATGCCCCTCCCGCTCTGGGTGGAGCGGAAGGGAGTGTCAGACTCTTACTGACGAAAACCCACCCGTGTTCCTTCCTTAGCCCTTTATGTTCCGGGCTAGCGGTAACCCTTTCGGACAATCCTGCTGACCCGGCAGGCTTCGGCCCTGATGGGATCCTTCCATTGATGCTGACATCTCTTTGAGGCGCGCGTGGAACACGTACGCGCCGTCCGGCACGGGCCTGGTCCTGATCGGACGGTGAGCTCTCAAAAATACCTTTCCCAACATTTTTGACAAGTTTTTGACATTGATTGTCGCTGAGATGACATTGCGACTAGTTTTTGAACGTTTTTAACTACGGGAATTTGTCTTCGATCGGATAATTCTCATTTGAAGAGATGAATTCAATAAAAATTTACAAAATTAACAGAAAGCACGGCAAGGAGGCATGCTAAAGCACTAACATAATTATAGAATAATTACAGGTGCCGCAACAAAATTCATCAATATTAACACGCTAGAAAGTGTACGTGACTGCACTTTTTGCAACGGGCACGACTGACCGGCCACCCTTCAACTATATCCATACATATACCATGGCCTTGAATATTGCAGTACCTATTCCCTTATGAATACGCTGCCATACCTAGCGTCACGCTTGAATCACGCCCCTCTGTCGTTGGCCTCACTAAATCAATAGACCGGCACATATATACGGCGACAGACCGACAACACATACGGCACGCAGGACACACAATGGACCAGACGGACTAAATAGATGAAACTCTGAAAGGTGAATAGCTAAAAGTTTAACAGATTCGGCCAATGAAGCGTGCCATATAGAAAGTTATGATCTATATTCTATATTATAGTTGTAACACAAAACAGCTAAGAACAATACACGCTACGCTTGCTTGTTAGGCTTAAGCCTGCTTGCAGTATCAATATAGTCCTCTGGAAATTTTTCTCACATATTATGCAATTGAATCAAAAACACTGTATGATCTATGACTCCTATAAACCACTTGAAGCTACTTAAATTGATGATTTATCAGCGTTACAATCTTCAATGGCGTGTCATATTCAATGTGACTCGAATGACATCGTATCCGAAGAAATTTCATTTTTTGCAATAAATCGGTTATACACAGATATCCAAAAGGTTTTTACGCGCTTTTCATTTGAGCGCACAACCAAGCGTAGCAATTCGCGCAATTGTCTGTTGGCAGTATTCTTATTAGTCTGGCTTGGACAAAGAACTGGGTCTGTTCATAAGCTCATCCAACTGACACAACCAGGTAAAGGAGACCGCTCAAAATATAGCAAGCCCTTACGTTTGAACGAAATTGTAATTGGTTTTGGGGACCATCTTATGCTGGTGACTATGCTCCCACCCTTTGCTTTCAACGAAAAGCACTTTAGTGACTGCTTGAGCATCAACTTGATGAATTTATAGCTTGTACAAAGGGAATGGAAAGCAATATTTTATCGTGTTGATTGTTTATCTCTTTAAATAGTGATGGAAGTAATGCATTGGTAGGTAGTTAAAAAACCTACTGTTAGTAAAAAAATAGGACCGTTTAACCGATATTCTATGGTAAATCATGGGAGTCAGAAAGAAAGAAAAGAAAAAAAGATACATTTATTTAGCACAGACTAAATAGCGAGAGAAGATACCAGAGAAATACGTACGTACGCAAAATACGCGCATTGACGTTGAGTTGCGGACACCAGCCTGTATTACCTATTACCTACCAGAGAGATAGAATTTTTGGAATGTGTTTTCTGCGTGTCAATTACTGGCTCTTTTATAAGGAAAACATCTTCCAAACATGTTTTTAATCTCATAGAAACTGAACAGAAAGGCTTGTACGTATTCTCTCAGACCGTCAACCAATCTGTTAGCAAATACCTAAACAGAAAAATGTAAAAATAACCTCAAGTGTGACATAAATTGAAGCCATGTCAAGTATTATTAGCTTTCCATGGCCTCTTCGTAAGCATGAATAATAATAATCTCAAGTAGGTAATTTGTATGAGGGGTCCGTCCGTCCGTCCGTTAAGCTACGCTTGCCGCGGTTGGTCTGTGGATGGGTGACCATATTTACATACCGAGACCCTCCATGCCTCGGAAAGCACCTTAAGCCGTTGTCATTCGTGGATCTTTGACAGTCGTTACGGGTAGTCAGAAACCCGAAAGTCAGACAACCAATCTTACCAAGGGTATCTTATTACCCAGTAACTGGGTTTTGGAGGTCAGATAGGCAGTCGCTCCATGTAAAATACTGGTACTTATTCAGCTGCATCCGGTTAGACTGGAAGCCTACCCCAACATAGTTGGGAAAATGCCAGGCAGATGATGATGATGAATTTGTATAAAACTACACCAGTTACACGACTTTAACATCATTCATGAAGCCAAACACTTCAATCGTAGTATTTCATACTAACATAAACTTTGTAACGGAATTTTGCCAAGACTAGTCAGAAGTAAGAAGAAACTAGTCGCAAACTTTACAAACGTATATTTTATCTGAAGATTTGCGGCTGAACTCCACAATCTTTAGAGCAACCTTTGACCCCAGGAAACTACCTCATTGTCAAAGTTGACAAACATGATTGACAAAACTGTTTTCTCACAAGACGCAACTGTTGTGTGTGCGCCTCTACGGCAGACAAAACTGTTTTGCCTTGCTCTAAGTAGACTATCTATATTTATTATAGGTTGTACTATTTATTCTGTGGTTATAGTGTAAATACAACGTGTACAATAAAGTACCTGATAAGTTAAAACCTCTTAGAAAACAAAACCATAATGATAACGAATGATCCGAAGCCGCGTGCGTGCCAGCCAATAGTGGCTCAGCATTTAGTGGCAAGCCAGGGTCCGAGTGTTTAGATAAGTGAGTACAATGCGCCGTACTGCATTCCACGCCACCGACTGAAGTAAGGAATTAGCCATAACTTATTTTAGAGCCTTTCGCACCGTCCAGCTCGACAACAAGCTTCGTTTCACACAAGCGCGGGCGCACTCGCCTTGGGACCTTTATGGCATGTGCGCTATTGTTTTTTTCCAACGCCGAAGTTTTATGACATTTTTAGAGAGTGTCTTTAAAAATTTTGTAGATTGGGAAACTGAGGAAGATACGAAATTAGTTCAAAGGAAACTGGGAAATGTCTGACGGTACTTACACATTTGGATTGGAAAGTGCAAACTAAAAATCTGATTTCAACAGACGGTTTTTCGACGCATGACTAAAGTTAATTACTTAACCTAATTTTAATTTACGAACCATAACATTTCCAAATGAATTAGCAATCAAAAAATTTCTGCCATTTTCGCCATTTTCCAAGTACCATAATTTCATTGAGGCAGTGTATCTGCAGGGCCAAGTGCAATGGTCGGACGCTAATCATAATCTATCAGCGGTACTGTTACATTACATTTTTGTATAACAAAAGCTCGCTTACGACCGACGTTGTAAATAAATTCCTGGTTAGCAATAAAAGTCGTGGTATGCAGCATTCACACCATCGACCATTACAGTAAGTAATTAATAATAATTAATAGTCTTGATTCTTGAGAAACAATAAAACTTAGATTACGTATCTTAATTTTGTACCAAATTGGTGTTAAGACAATAATAGCCATTGGTGCAGGTAAATTGCGTGTTGTATTTGCATTAATTATGGCTTATTAGTCGATTCCCACGAATCTAGTCGCCCGAAACGGGCGAATGATCAAAAAGGACACTAGCGCACAGAAGTGATACGAGTTCAATACAAAACGTGTACTTTTTTCAATATTTTATATTCTTCTTCTTCTCTTCGTTAAAATATTGCATAAAATTCAAAATGTGCCAATTCTTAATTCGAATAGTCTAGTATAGATATTCGTATTGTCACATATAAAAGTAAAAAAATCAAAAACTATAGAACACACCTCAGTTTAAACTGGCTATCAAATTTCAAAACGATCTATTTCAATACGCGGCGAATCTTGACCTAGGTCTACCGGTACCGATCACCGACGTGCCGTTGTACTCTTTCACCAGGGAATGACTTACTTTTTTGCTATTACGATTTAAGTTAAATGGCATCAACGGTCCTATCTAGTTTTTGTACGACGGAATGCAGAGCAGGTAAAAATCTTTCAGCAAATAAAAAATTAAAACGCTAATCATTCTACAGACTTTTTTCTAGTAATTCAATGGCTGACTTAGCTTTGCCTTGCATACGTCCCAAATCTCAAAAGCAATCTCGGGGATAAACGACAGAAGACGGTATTGCAAGACGATTGGAAAAAGGAACTCCCTCTTAGCGTGTCGATAGCAATCTAAATAGAGTCAGATCAGAATTTGGCTACGAGTTTTACCTTTAGTAGCACCCATCAGTTCTTGTCCCGTGTACTGATTTACATCCGTAAGACGTCCTCGTAACACCTAACTCGTAACACGCCTATGCCTAGTTTTCAACTGGATCATAAGATCCAGTTGAAAACTAGGCATAGGCGTCAGGCAGGGGGGGGGGTTAGGGGTTGTCTGGCATTTATGCTGAATTGGGCCTATTTGGCGCAGCCGTAAGATACACAATACTATTTTTTTTTATCGATTTTTGTGTGAATATGTTGTGCCTTGGGTCAAGTAATTTATTTTCTGTATCCGGCTGTAAATATGGCACATCGAATTTCAGTGAAATTTTGGGTCTCTACTTACAATCCCGAAGTATTTCTTTAACTTTATGAGCACTCGTTTAGTAGGTATCTGTCACTGACATGAGATGATATGACAACAATGTTACAATATAATCAGTCTATAATCTTACTACTGCTAGGACAGAGGCATCCTCTCTCCGAGAGGTAATAAGTATGCTTTAATCCATCATGCGGGCCCAGTGCGGGTTGGTAGATGTCACATGCCTTCGACTTTTTTGTTCTAGGACATGCCGGTTTCCTCACGATGTTTTCCTTCACCGTTTCGAGAGCAGTGTTTATGAAATATTTACAAAAGTAAAGCGCTTGCCTGGGTTCGAACACACAACCTATAACTAATACTAAGTCGGGACCGTTACCACTGGGCCATCACTACACTATGAAACTGTATAGTTTTACGGCACGTGGGGTGCCGGTGTTGTGCTGTAACCTGAGATTTAAGAGACATTAAGCTTTATGCTTGCGCCTCGGCTGCGTAAATAGGGATGCCACTTCATTCGTTTCCTCAAGTGGAAACGAACTAAGTTTTAAATGTCAAAATGGTAAACATGCGTCCCGCTTGACGAATGAACAAAATACAAGGTGGAAATCCAATATCACGTACATACCTCAAAGAGATGTTTAGGCCAGGTGTATAAGCAACTGGAGGTTTTGCCACGTTGGCACTCCATCAAGCCACAGATGTAGCAAAAGCAGAACCATCAAAAAAAAGTGATAAGAAGTCACGATCTGAGGATTTCCTCAAAGGGAGAAAATGAGGAAGATATTTAAAATCCCACACCCACCCTTATCACCGTCTGAGACGTGTTGACAAGTTTTTACCGCCTAAGCATGCTACCTCATTTCGCCTCCACTTTCCACCACATCAAGCTATTGAAGTAGCATTCCTATTTACGCGTCCGGCTCAACTTACCTGCTAACATGGACACTCCTAATAATTACCCTCTGTCTACTTATAGCCGCTTCTGTACGATAAACAAACAGTCACCGTGTTCAGAATCAAGTGTTATTAGATGGCGAGGTTTAATTTTTAGTTAGCTGTGGCCAATGCGATCGATGCTTCGATTTTTAATGAGGTTGCAACGTTTTTTATGAGCTTAGACACGAATTAATTTATTAAAAGGTCAGTGAATCTTTTACCTGTAGTTGCCTTTTATATTACAACTGACTGTTTTTATCACTATTGAGTTGCCAAATTTTGAAGATATTTCACAAGGGATGGTACAATAGAAATAAGCCAATTGATTTGTCTCCTGTTATTGATCTTAACACTCTTATTTTGATAAAAATACTAACGTAGTTTTTTAGTTGGGCAAAAGGAGAATGGGTAAGACCGTAGCCAGACACAAATTTAATTGTAGCATTATGAACTTTGTTGATTTTTGTTGCCCTTATGGAGAAGTATAAGTAATTAATCCTAAAACAGCATGACTGAATTCACTTAGAGAAAAAAGATGGGAAATTAAATTGATTTAAGTAATAAAGGTAAAAATTTTGCATATCCTCTCAAAACTTATTGACCTGCTAATGATGGACACTTTTATAAATTGATGAACATTTAAATATTGTTGCCCTTCTAATGGTGCACTTTTTCAATCATTGAGTCTATGTTTTCCAGTAAAGCGTTTCAAGTTCCAATTATTAAACGATCCTTTGTAGACCTTCGTAGCTGATTTCGTAATATAACCGACAAATCAACTCATAGAGCTAGTTAACATAATGGAAGCGTAATCAATAATCATTTATTTTAATGTTAAAAACTGTATGTACCCAACGGTACCGAGGAGTGGACGCTAGGCAAGTGGCATTCCTATGGGCACCGTGCAGCGTGCGTGAGCGGCGCCATGCCACCGTGATCGACTTACAGATTCACGCCCATTGCACTACTGCACGCTATTTTTACTAAAACAACACAAATGTAAGGTTTGAAACGAGTTTTATTTATAAATAGTGCGAACTTGCTCATTACATGTCAATGATGTAAGCTCTTAACCATAGTAATTATGAAGACATTTTAGTTGGCAGTGCATTCTAAATAAGGTATGATTCATATTTCGGATTATATATTCTTGGCTTCTTCAACGTTTCCCTTCTTATAGCATTCTCTTGACCTCTTGCCAAAACAAGCTTTACACAAACAAAGAAAAACCAATATTCAAATTAAGTAATGCCTAACAATACTGCATTTGGCGTTTTATGATTGTTGTTAGTTCGTCGTAACCACATTTAGTTTGATTTGTAAATCAAATGGTGTACCACATGACGCCAAATGACTGCTTGAATAAGAGTTAACTAACAATAGATACTTAAATGAAACTCACGTATAGCTTTATAAAGTCTCACAGAATACATGCCACAATGTCTGGAATCGTGAGTCATATTACGAAATAGAGAAACAATAGAATCCATCTCAAAGTGTGAAGAGATGCCATTTTGTCATTTTATACCTACACATAATCAGCCTATGATGTGCCCACTGCAGGGACACAAGCCTTCTCTCTGTGAGAAGAAGTGGGCCATAATCCACCCCGTGGGCCCAGTGCGGGTTGGTGGATGTCACATGTCTTCGAATGATTGGTTCTAGGTCATGCCAGTTTCCTCACGATGTTTCCCTTCACCGTTTTGAGAGCGGTGGTGATGAAATAATTTTACACAAAGTAAAGCGCCTTTTTTTCTGCGCAGTGGAAACCCTCGTGGACTTCGTCCATCGTGGTGGTGACAGAGGGGCATGCCGGACTCTTACCGGCAGATTCTTACCAGCTAAAACCACCGCGGTGTTCCACCTCTGCCTATGGCCGGGCGTGCGGGATTAGCATAAGCATTCACCGCTCGCCTAGGCTCGAACTCACAACCTACAACTCGTAAGTCGGGGACGTTACCACTGCTTAGAATCATCATCAAAATCATTTTATACGTTCCTATTTAATTAGTCGCATACAGTTATACAGTAAAAGCATCAGCTCAATACGGCGCTGGCTTTACGCCGAAGCGTCGGACATTTTACTGCAAAACCGTTTTCCACCGACGATCAACCTCGACCACACACCATGATTTAATGAAAGCCTTTAACGACTAGCCGATGTCCCGCACAAAGTAACAAAAGTCACACCCTTATGGCACAAACCACTAAACTCTTGGATGAAGCGATAGCCTCTTGAAGCATTCAAATAACGTTTAGAAAAAATCTTGCGGATGACGACCATAATTTTCGAAATTGCTACGTTGAATGTAAAAAAAAATCTATTCCACAAATCTAAATAAAAACAAACTGTTGCGGTCATTAAATAAGCTTTACTATGAACTTGAAATCGAAGCCTGAAGCTATAAAGTTGTGGGAATTTCCAGCTCAGGTTGAAAGCAATAAAAAGGGGCTATGATTCATACATACCTTTACGCGCAGTTCGCGTACGTCATTGATCAGCAGTATAATACGAAATACGAAGAAATATACAAGCATTTGAGAGATTCGATACGTATAATTATATTGGCACAAAAACTAAATGGAAGTGACGTGGCACTCCACTGTTTTCAATGGAGATACGTTAAAATAATTGATCGAGTATCCATTCATTGGTTGTCCAAGTTAGAATGAACGGAAGGAACGAATACTTTATGGTGAACCAAGGTGAGAAGCATTGCCATTGATACTCGCGTAACATATAGTGAATATACCTATATCATTTATAAACCTCTCGGAACCAGTTGACATCGGATAAAAGTGAGCAATCCAATAAGGAAGTTGCATATAACAAGTAAACCCCCCAAAATTGTCTTACAGTAAACGAAAACCGATGAATTGGTTAATAAGACTGGTTTACACAAAACTGGCCACTGTAACTACCAGGAAGCCTTAGTACGATACCTGATATCCTTGAAAATGGCTGCTGTATAAGAAAAGGCTGATGTAAGCAAGCTTTTGAAGAAAGACAATTTATATTCTTGTAATATGATATTTCTTTCGTACTTACATTGTTTTTACAGTGAAATAATTGGTTTTATTCTTAGGTATGTTGAATCAGTCCCAGTATCATTTCTGCTGGTAATGAAAAAATAAATGTTGTTAACAACAACATTAATTATTATATACAGTGGATATGTCAATATCTTTATTGTAACTCAAAATAATTTGCAGCGCTGGTTTCGTTTCGATTTGACTTTCCTTATCTTTTTCGTTTTACTTAGTCCGGAACGTGACTTGGCAGAAGAAATAAAGGAAGCTGTTAGAGCCAGGCTCTGTTAGTATGTTACCAAAGTAGCGTTAAATCGGGTGCCTTGACCCGACAATGACTGGCCTTATTGTCGTCACACACAATCAAACATTTTTGTACTCTGTCCAACGAAAACAGGTAAAAAAAAAAGGAATCTTCCAAATCTGATTACCTGTAGATAATCCGAGTAACAAAGTTGGTGATTGAAATACAATAGATACAATTGAATAGACAATGACATTCAATACGGAGAGTGGAACGGCAAGGGCGTTGAGACGCTTGAGTTGAGACCAACTTAGCCATACCTCAATGAATAACGACAGTACTAGTTGTCTGTCATGTTACGAACCTGTTATTATGACCAGATACGAGTATACACGAATACTGGCTATTATGAAAGAGGTGTTATTATTAAGTTCTAAAAATAAAGACGAACGAAGGTTTCATAAGGTTCATTAATACAATGAACTAGATTATATTAGTACATTAATACAGATAAGTACATTAATAGAATGATGGGGCTGTAAGTGTTGAGATAGATCCAGTTGGAATGGTATAAAATCGTTTCATTTTTAAACATAATAAAAAATATCCCAGACAGATGAATCATGAATCAACAATAGCTGTTGATATTCAAGATCAACATCAACGATCACGTTCATGATTGGACTACAAATCGTTGTGGACACAATCGTTTATCTATCTACGCTATTTTGCTATAACTGATGATAATCAACATATTGTATTATCCTTGTATTAAAATTAGTTGTCTTAGAATTTAGAATATAATGCAATGCAGCTCAATGTAAGACAGCAACGTCTACATTCTATTGGATTCCAGACTCTGCAATAGGTCAAATTGCAGATATTAACTCAAAATATCGCTTGGAATGCACCTGTGCAAATGTCAGAGGAAACCATGCCGAACAGGTTAAATACTTGGAAGTGTTCCAAATTTTGTGTTTACGAAACACTAGTGGAATTAATGATTTTAAACACTTTTGAATTTACCTGCCGGAGTCATCGAGATATAAGTACTAACGTTAGTACTTATATCTCGATGGCCGGAGTGAAAGATTTATTGTCCGAAGACGCAGTAGCGATTAATGTATCTCCTCAATAGATGAAGGTACTCGTACATGTTATCCAATTTTATTAGAATCTTAATAATTATTCGTCTCTAAATACAGAATGTTTTATAATTATCTATCTTCAGTTTTATTTCTAATACCTCTTCTAAATTATTTTTGGAAAGTATCTGATATTTGAACTGATTTCTACATCGTTAACCGACTTCTAAACTAGATATACATATAAATTTGTTACCAGGCCAGATAACCGTTCAAACAATGCTAGGAAATAAACATGACCACATTTACCATTCTAAAAGGATACTTAGGAGAACGACTTCTCCATTCGAACGTAAAATGGCTGATTAGGGAGGAATGTCAACGATTCTGCCTGAGTCACAAGAACTACAAAAAGTATCTCACAAAATCGCCTTGACCCGCGCAATTACGTCGTGTGGCCAATCTGTTTTATAGACAGTGTATCTAGGCTCATTGAATAGCCAATAAGTTTGACCGTGTAGGCAGGCACAATTGTTGCGCACTGCGCTTTCGTATAACCACCGTCCTTGAGTGCGTTTGTGTTAAATTTAATCGTGCTGCATTTCAATTGACGTAATTGCCGCTTTAATTATGCCATATTGATCTTTACCTACATTTTATTCACGTTGTTTACATATAATTTAAAACGAGATTGTGAGTTGTTGATCATTCAGGAAAATGATCTAGCTACTTCATCGTAGAACCTCAAAATGTATAGATCTTTTTGCATTTGTTTTGAAACATTTATTGCTGAGTACCAATCAGCATATTGTTGCCTTAATTGACGAGAACTCAACACTGAATATTAAATACATCATCATATTCAGCATTCTTATTCTTAGGTGTATAATTACAGTCAAAGTAGAAATAATATATGTATTATTGAAAATGCAGTACAGTTCAAAATGAATGAATATAGTAGGGTAATAAATTTATGTAAAAATTTGATGTCTATGAAATAAGTATATGTGGATGACTCAATTATACTTACTTACACTTACTTATTTTACTTATGCTTTGATAATTTTTAGATAGTGTCAATGTAAACGAGTATGAAATTTTACTCCTACTTCATTATTTTATTTATTTGGCACTGCAAGCCACGTACGTGCCTACCTATCTCGTACATGTTTCGGAGATTGTAAACAGTATAAAATCGGGTTTGGTTACGATATAAATAAACATAAAATTGTATCTCTTATAAATTGTAATGCCATCTTTTATTTTGGTTATGTAAATATAAATACGGGATTCCAATTACCAACAATTCAGTCCGCAATCAAATATTACCAAATATTTTGATACAAAGTTTTAACATTCAAATAAGTTTGAAAGTATCATAAAAAATTTACGATGGAAAATGCAAAAGAGTATGCTGGGTCCATTAAACTTTAGCGCGATTAAGATCGTGATTCTGGCAGTGGTCGGGAGGGCCTTTTTTGTAACTTGTGGTTCTCGGAACTTCCTTTAAGAAGCATCAATTTGCCGCGGCACCGCTTCAACGTCGGGCCGACGAACTTCGCCATAGTGAGTCATTTATACAGTGATTAAGTTAAGGAAACGAGATTGTTGGACAACGACCACATGTAGGGAATTACGTGAATTAATTCCTTTTTCTGCTAAGAGATCCACCACACCCTCATTGGCAAAGCTTCGTTTTGTAGCTCTCATAAGTCTTTTTACAAAGGTAAACCGAAGAGGCATTCCACAATAATGCCTCTTCCAATTTACCTTTGTACCGCAAAAAAAATAATCATGAACAGTGAACCTTTTTGCCGTATGATTGCTCGTTTCATTAATGCATAGCCTTCGCACATCAACTTTGACAGTCACTTCGTTACACTATTACCATAAAACATTAGGTCACGGTTATTCATAGGGGAACACAGGCGTAGCAATTCAATTTTTATAAGTAAAACTTCACGTAAGCGAAAGTTTATCAAATACTGGAAAGCATAGCTTACTCGTACCATAACCAGACTACAATGTTCCCACTGCTGGGAGTGCTGGGACACAAGCCTCCTCTCTTCGAGACGGAGTGGGCTATAATCTTCCACACGGGCCCAGTGTGGGTTGGTAGATGTCACATGTCTTCGAAATTTTGGATCTAGGATATGCCGGTTTCCTCACGATGTTTTCCTTCACCGTTTTGAGAGCAGTGGTGATGAAATTATTTACACAAAGTAAAGCGCCTGTCTGGGTTCGAACCCACGACACTGCTCTGCCAATACTGAATACTGGAAATTAAACGATAAAGGGCTTTTGTTTTCTTTTTTTTTTCATGATGGGAAATCATCAAATGATCCTCCCGCTCTGGGTGGAGCGGAAGGGAGTGTCAGACTCTTACTGACTAAAACCCACCCGTGTTCCTTCCTTAGCCCTTTATGTTCCGGGCCAGCGGTAACCCTTGCGGACAATACCGCTGGCCTCGATAAAGGACTTAAAGTATCCAAAGCTCAAATTCACGATCGTTCTCAAAAGTGGAAGTGTAAAATCCATATTTAAAACCAGTCTAATCATCAAAAAATCCAGGCGTAATAAATAGGAAATGTCAACTAAATGAAATGTAAAAGCATTTCGTTTGGAATGCAATGCAAACCGGAATGAATCATGAATATCGGTACGGGTAGGTACAGTTTTTGGCGTTCTTTTACATAACGGGTTCCAATGCCAAAAAACATGTCTTTTCCTTTAGCTCGCTCTGTTCCTGAATTTTTAATTTAAGTATCATTATCATTCGCATAAGTTGGAAAAGTACCACAACAAGCATTTTGGAATTCCCATAAAAGTATCATTTGCAATTCATGGAATCGATGACTTATAACGATACAGGGAACCAATTACAATATTATGATTAACTTGATGTGATGTATCGTGGATAAACAAAGCTGTTGTATGTTTTTGTGGGTAGTTTTAATTCAACAAAATCATTGCTTTTTAAGCCATCACTTCTTCTTCTTTTTCTGACAATAAATTTAAAAAGACCTTGTAGTGTTTGTTATTTCTTATTATAACTGTCAACGAAGAAGGATTAAAATTAACCCATGTCCTAAAGCAAAGGGAAGCATCTCAATAAAAAATAATGCAAGCATACTTCCGAACGCCATCCATACAGTCCAACATTATGTTAGACTATATGAATGGTGTTCGGAAGTATGCCATCTTTTTATATTCATTTTTATCATTTTTTTCAGATTCTTTCCTTTGCTGTACTGTAGGACGTAGATTATAAATGTTGTATGTACCGTTATCCTTTTAAGAAGGTACCTATACCTACATTTTTGACTTGGTTTTTTGGTTCTGTGGGATATAATACCGTGGATATATACCCGTATTACCTGATTTATTTCAACATCCAGTTATAATATGAGACTTTTGTGATCTATAGTAATTAAGATAAATTTAATTTAATAAATAAATAAAAAAATAATATTGGGCATTAAGCAAAGTTGTTATTTAAATAAATTTTAGCGACAACAACCTCTAAAAGACCAGTCCCTTCATTATAAAATGTTTGTATACTTAATTCAGATAAACACATCATAATAAAAAAACAAACCGCGAGATAAACGGCAATTGAGAGCGCGTGCGCAAATTACAAGTTGCGACCTTTTAACTGACACGCGCGCGCCGTTACGACTGTATTTGTCGTGTAAATGAATTAAATTATCCAGATACCTACTTAACACCTCACACTCAACAATTAACTGCTGATTAATATGTTGCAATACAACCAGAGCGACCATAATTTCGAAATAAATTTTACCAAAACCAAATTAATAGCGTTTCAACCCTGGCAGAAAAAGCAAATAAATATAGATTTAAATTTTAATCAACATAAATTAGAAACAGTTAACAATTTCACTCACCTAGGTTTAACAATAGACACTCATATAAACTGGAAAACACATTACAGAAAGTAAAATCAAAAATTTCAAAGTTTTCATAATTATGCTCTCCGCGAAATAAAAAAGACTACAGACCTACATACCGCACGGCACTAGTCACGTACTACGCGTATGCCCACGCTTGGTTTAACTATGGCATCATCTTATGAGGAAATAGCACAGACACTCCCTCCCTATTTACCCTCCAAAAAAGCTAATACGAATAATTACAAATATAGAACCAACAGATAGTTGGAAGCCGTACTTTAAGAAACAAAACATTCTCTGCTAGTTGGTATTTATAACTTAGAATTATGTACACTAGTCCGTAAATATCCAGATTCTTACAGCACACGGGGAGACATACAAACAAATTATTCGTTGCGCCATAAAAATAGACTAAATATCTCCCTCCCGCCTTAAACTACATTCATTTACTAGTCCATATTCAAAGTCAATAAAAATATATAATAAAATGCAATACTTAATTATAATACATAACTATGAATAACAGATATATTTTAATAAGTAAAATAACAAAAATAAATTATTATACTATAATACTTAATATTATAGGTACTACATTAATAAAAATGAACAAGCTTAATAAATAACAAATGATTAAATAGACCTGCATATAAAATATTAATAGATTTAGGGCTGATATCTCCATCGCCAGAAAATTTTTATTCGAAGAATAAAATTGACGTTTGACAGTTTTTGTATGAAATAACTGTCAAAATTTCAAAATTATTCCTCGAATAAAATTATCAGATGATTGAAAAATCAGCCCTAAGTGAATGAATGGAAATATAAATACATAGGTAATAATAAGATATAAAATAATTCTAACTTAGTAGCAAGGAAAATTAATAAAACGCTTTACCTCTCTCTACTTATTTAAAAATTTGCTGAGCCCGACAGGGTCCTTAATTGTTTCTATAATTTTTTTATTTACCACCTGTATAATATTGCACATTATGGATTGCAATGAACGATTTTAGATTTGTGTTTAGAAGTAGATATGTATATTATACCTTCTTAAGTAAAATTGTCCTAAATGTCTTCATATGAACGTACTCACCGGCAAGTTAATTGCGTGACACACTATCAATCACAATCTGAATAATTTTAAAGGATATTGCTAATCCATTGCTCCATATGTTCGAAAAACGTGTCTGCTCAACAACGTAAATAACGCAATGAATGTTGTTGAACTGTCAAAATGAAAGCCTTTCCTACTGTTAATATAGTGTGGTAGGCAATCACCCCGCTGTATTTCGATGTTCTAAAAAAGTAAAATTGTCAGAATCGTCCTCATAGGACGGTATAATATGTAGGTACATACTTGTGTATTCCTAACAAGTAACGGGAAGATTTTGTGTTGTAAATGTGAAGATACGCGAAATCATAAAAAAAAACACAAAAACTTTACTACAAGGCAGGCTACTACCCAAGACAGGATTTTCTTACAATGTCGTAACTACTGCTGAATTTAGACTTAATTTTCCGGCCATCGTGCATAATGTCTGCGAGGCTTTAATAGACACAACTACAGCCTATAAACTTATTTAAGTGGCCATAAATAATAATATAAAGGATCTTTATCCCCTCTGGTAGCTGATCATCAAGTGTTTATGGCCCAATCGTCTTTGCCTTCTCGTCTTTTTCCTCAATATTCTCATTTATATGTACGTGAGCCAAACATAAATGTGGCTGTCTCAAAGCTTCCTTGACAGTCTGCCCCTGATACGATTTATCAAGCATGTTACGTTTCAATTATAAGATCCTCCTGTTATCCTCGACTTCGTCTGCTTCTTTTATAATATAAATATCCAGGATTAAAAGTAGCCTATGTGTTTCTTCAGGCCCCAACGGGGTAATCCAGTAACACACTAACAGTAGCAATGGGGTTCATTTTAACAGTTTAAGGTGTATAGATGGCTCACTGACCTTGTGCATGTGGGCGGAGCTAAGCGTCCTACGTAAAACGCGTGCGGTGGCGCGCTACACTAAAACGAAATTCAAAGAATATGCAGAGGCGCAGACATGCCGCACGTAGGTCGCCATTTTTGCCTACGATTCCAGAAGGGAATGGCGGATGCAAGACTGATATATTTTAGTACAAAATATATCAGTCTTGCATCCGCCATTCCCTTCTGTTACCCGCGACTTCGTCCGCGTGGAATTTAAGAAAAAAGTTGTTGTTGAGTTCGCAGAGTTTACGATAACTTATTAATTCTGTATTCCGCGTAAAGAAATACCTATGCATGTTTAATGAAATTCTTCTAATATTTCTCCATTTAGTTCTTTTTGATCGTTTTTGCATTTTTAGTTTAATTATTATTTATTTTTAGTTTCACCAAATATTGTATATAAAAAGGCTAATACGAAATTAGCCTTTTTATATACAATATTTGGTGTACGATTTTCTTGGGCTAAAACAAAAACACTTTATTATTATATTATTTATTCAATCAATTTCTATGGAGATTAAGGAATCTTCACGTATAGGATCCACTTATAAACATAACTATACTCCGTTTCTTTATTATGATTTGTTTACATTTGGAAGTACCTAATTAAACAGAGTATAATACAACCTCCCTATTTGAATCGGATATTATTCAATATTTCATTTCATTGGTTTTAATTTTTTTTCGTAGGAACCTATTTTCTTTTTTTTTCTAAAATAAAAGTAGCCTAAGAAAGAAAAGAAAGAAAGAAAAAGTATTTATTGCGACTCGTACAGGAAGATCACAAACTAAATACAGCAAAATAAAAAACCAAGATTCTTTTGTTTTACAATTATTATTTTCAATCTTAGTTGGAAGTAAAAATACTTGCATAGGAAATTGACCCGTTACCTTCTATGAATAAGGAGCATAATCGCGTTTACAATTACATAATATTTTCACAAACCATTAAAGTAAAAATACTTTCATACGAAATTGTTCCGTAGACTCTAATTGATAAGGAGAATGATCGCATTTGCGAAAACTGACGCGTTGGGTACCTATGTAGTTGAGCGAGTAGCCGTATAAAATACTTTGAAGTCTTGCAATTATTTCGAGTCGGTACCTAGTGTAGGTACGTACTTTGGTATCTGTTTGTTGATGAAAGCTGTTTATTATATTTTATTTTTTGATTAGTTTTTTCTAAGTTATGTTGTTGGTGTAAATATTTGTACTATCAGTATATAAAAAATGGTCAACAAGAAAATAAACGGAAGGCAATAAAGAGATCTTATTCGACGAAACAAATTGTAAAGTAAGTACCTACTTTTTTGTACACGCCATATTTTGTTTGTACAGATTATGACGCGTAATTTCGACATACATTACAACAGCTCGATTGGTCTAGTGGTCTCGTGCGTCACGTCACTATAGTTTAGTCACTAACGCCCGGCTTCAAATCCAAACTTTTCCATATTTGGTTTTTTTTTATTTTCTTATTTGATATGTTTTTTTAATTATTATTTTACTTTTTGCCGATTTTCTTGTTTGAAAATTTTCAGACTATATTATTATTGCTTACACTCTTTTGTAAAACACTGTAGGTATATAATTTTTTCCGAATCAAGCTTGGTGGACGTTTTTATTTTATTTTTATTATATTACTCTAGATTCTGAAGAAAAATAACTATAGGAATAAAAATGATTGTTTTTATTAAAATAACAATTACTTATTGAATTATTTTAAAAATAAGATAATAAAAATATGCGCATTATAATTAAAAAATAACAAAACAAAAGATAAGTACATTATAATTAAAAAATAACAAAACTAAAGATTATGCCGTCCACTGAGATTCGAACCTGGTGATTACGCAGTGAGAATCCGGACAGTAGAGCGCGGAGGCAATCGTGCATCTTATTCGAGTCGCGAAATTACGCTTCTAAATATAATGGAAGTCGCTCATCGACGAAATCCGCGCGGTGCACCCCGCCGAAGGCGACAATTCATATCCAGTGGCGGACTAAGCCCGTCAGAGGCCCGGGGCGGCAAAGCTGAATGAGGCCCCCCCAGCTTTAAAAAAAATGTAGTTTTACAAGCTTTTTATTCAGTTCATATTTGTATGTATAAATAAGTGTTTATGTTTATTTCGTTAATTTCGTCGGCAACGCCACTTTTCTTCTCTTCAGAATTCGAAAAGTAATTGGATAAAGATCCAGCAAGCGATTTTGCCTCTTCAGTCTTCGTTTTTTTAACTTCCTTTTCTGAGAACCAGATGGTTGAATCCTTTTCAATAAAAATAATGAGATAAATAAGAAACAGACACAGATCACAGTTTTCAACTTACCACCTAAGTACACATTGTGGAATGCAAATAAAGTTTGAGTTTGAACTTTACACACTAATAAACTATTAAATATCAAAGTAATGAAATTCAATAGTATGTTTATTTTTCCACGTAAATAGAATGTAGTGAATGTAAATGTAGGCGTACAAGAGTGAATTATTTGCACTTCATTCATTCAGGGATGCCTGGGGAAGTACCCGCTACAAAGACGGGAATTCTCCCAGCATTTGGACGCGTTCAGCAAAGTTAAAAGAATATTAGTACCACGTAAAAAGTCTAGATGGCTGTAGTGTTTTGATCTTGATACTAAGCACATTTTTAAAGTCTTGTTTAGGATTTTATCAGGGGAACGCGGAGGCATTTGGGGGCCCCCCAAGACCGGAGGCCCTGGGCGGGCCGCCCCTTCCGCCCCCCTGTTAGTCCGCCACTGTTCATATCCCACTTCATCTGCTTCACCCCCTCAAATACATAAAAGTCGTCTATTCACCGCCACGTAAAGAAATACCTATGCTAATTTTATTGAAATTCTTCTAATATTTCTCCATTTAGTTCTTTTTGATCGTTTTTGCATTTTAGTTTAATTATTATTTATTTTCAGTTTTTCGTATTAGCATTTTTATATACAATATTTGGTGAACGATTTCTTGGGCTAAAACAAAAACACTACCTATATTATTTTATTATTTATCCAATCAATTTCATTGGAAATTAAGGAATCTTCACGTATAGGATCCACTTATAAAAAATAAAAAAAAACTATACTCCGTTTCTTTATTATATGATTTATTTACATTTGGTTAAGTACCTAAATAAACGTAGTATACAACCTCCCTATTTGAATCGGATATTATTCAATATTTCATTTCATAGGTTTTAATTTTTTTTCGTGGGAACCTATTTTCTTTTTTTTTTTCTAAAATAAAAGTAGCCTAAGTTACTCCTTATTCACCTATCTGCTAGTGAAAGTCCCAGTCACAGAAATAAATCCGCACAAGAATATGAGAAGGTAGTAATCAATAGACTCAGTAATGCAAATACCTACTCGTAGATTGACAACTAAGAATGCTCAATTTTTATATTAAGGTATTTGAAAACATTTTTTTTTTATTGTGAGTAAGTATGTAGTTATTTTCTAAACAGTCAAAATAAAATGGCCTGAAGCGGTTGTTTTAATATTACAAACAGACACTCCAATTTTATTTATTAGATAAAGTTTTAAAGATATTTATTTATAAGATTAAGTATAGATAGATAGATACTTATTAGTCCACTCAACGAATAAACCAAAAAGAGGTGTAGAGTGCGTGAGCTGGGCCCTGAGCGATTTCTTCAGAAAGTTGCTCAGAGTGCTTAGGGAGTAAACATACTAAAAGTCCCCGCGTCTAGGAGGTGAGCCGGAGTGGGGGGTATAAAAATTCCCACTTTTGAGTTTCTCGCTAATATCTATAAAACGGTGCGTCGTCGTAGAGAAAACGTATTTTTCTTGACTTGCTTTGCTTTGGCATTTTGATTTATTTACAAATTATCTTATACATACATATTTACAAAATAAACAATATAAAAAAAAAACAGTATTTAGAAATGGCACCACTAATAAAGCGTCCATGCGGACAATAGAAATGGGCCCTCTGCAGCGAGCTAATCTATAAACGCATACTGATACAATTCGTTCATAAATATTTGCACTAACACAGCCAAACGCGCGTAGTCGATCGATAGCCGGGCGGAGCAGCGAGCGACACAGCCACCCCGTCTCAGTGCTAACGCACGACTGCCGCCCGCGCCCGCGCAGAGCACCTCTGAACCTATATCTCAAAATGGGGCATTGTCTTTGCAACTGTTGATTGATTTAAAAACGCTATTTCAAATATGTAGTACCTCTAACCACCAATTTTTCAGTGTAAAAATATTTCCAAACATCAAAGCCGTTTAGAAGTTATAAGCAAATGTTAGCGAAAATAGCGTTTTGGTAAATATTTTTTTAAGGCAAAAGTATTAGCCTTATGAAAAAACCCTGTTTCAAAAATGCTGTACATGAATCTATAGCAAACATATATTTTTTACAGACCTTCTAACCAAACCGTTAATGAGTTATATAAGCTTCATAAAGTGACCGAGTTACGGTACTAAACGAGAGTAAGGCCCTTAACAAGATTCATTACGTTACTTACGTTGTTATTACGACTCCCGCCCACCGTAGGCGCGGGCCTGCGGGCGGAGAGTAATGGGTAGCTCACCGTCCGATCAGGACCAGGCCCGTATCGGACGGCGCGTACGTGTTCCACGCGCGCCTCAAAGAGATATCAGCATCAAGTGAAGGGCCGAAGCCTGCCGGGTCAGTGGGATTGTCCGAAAGGGTTACCGCTGGGCCGGAACATAAAGGGCTAAGGAAGAAACACGGGTGTCTTATAGTCAGTAAGAGTCTGACACTCCCTTCCGTTCCACCCAGTGCGGGAGGGGTCAAATATTGTATGAATGGATGGATTGATATAGTGCGATCGTTATTTTTATTTCATGTTCATCTTTGGCTACCTTTGATCTTGACTCATTCTCTTCGTAAATCGTGCGCAGTGCCCGTAAAATTAAACCAATATTACACGCTGGCTTTGAAGATAATCAAGCAAACAATCGATTTCTTTAACAGAACCAATTCTGAACTAGAGTTCCTTACACCTTCTTACATCTGAAGTATATAATCTATAAGCCTATTGGTGTGCCTCCAGAATTCTCTACTAAATCATATAAAAAAAAAATTTATGTACTCTCCTATCGCAGGTATGCTGCAAGAGATTTCCTTCGAAATAAGCATCAACTTTCTACGTATTATTCTGATCCTTTCTTCTTGACTGTTTATATGTATGTATTTAACTACTTATGTAGTTAAATAAATAAAAAATCACATCAGTTAAATCATTTTGTTTTAAATACACAACTTGTTTAACGAGTTATGACAACGCAATAACCGGCTAAAACAAAAAATGAAGGGAAAACAGTCGTTATTTTTAATGTAGATCCTAATCACAACCACAATAATGCTGGTCATAATAACGAAACTATGCAAAACAAATCCTTGTGCTAGTTTTGTTAAAAACTTTTATACCTACATATACATCAGACAGGGCCCGCATAAACGTTACTTAAGTTACCGAAGTCAGAAGTAAGCCGCAACCCACAAGTCTACTGGTGACAGCAAACAAAGGGTAACCGTGCTATAAGTATCCTATGTACAGCGAGGATAGGGTTGACAGATGCCCCAAACATTCCTGAGGCAATCATTATCCATCAGGTTGATCAAGTGATTTGATTGGCTGCTGGTTAGCTATTTTTGTGTTGATTTAAGTATAGTCTTTCAGATACCAGTACCTACCCTAATTGAATAACAGGCTTTCCATGACAATTCGAGGGTTTTGAAGGATATTAATAGTACAGACGCCAGCACATCAAGTTACTACAATCTGTCAAATTTCTTTAATAGATTTTCAACTTTATCGCTACAGCATAAGGTTCAAGATTGATTGGAAAAATTTTACAGTTTGGGGTAGGTTGATGTGCTGGCGTCTGTACATTACTTCATTCGTTTTAAAAATTCGTCCGGTCAACAACGTAAATAAATGATACAATGAACGTGGCTTAACCGTCAAAATGAAAGACATTGCGATCAATTGTTACGTATGATACACATGTGTGTTACGTAATTACACCGCAGGTGTGTTACTCTTGTTCATGTCTTGGGTACTCGAACAGTTAAATTATAATAGATCGGAACTTATTCATAAAGTCATATACTTTATAAAATATCAAAATCTGGCCGTAACCTTAGTTTCAATGTTTGGTTGGTTGACAACAAGTTTATCCAATTTGATGTCTAGCAACCCTACACACATTATACAGTTGTTCAGCAACCTTCTAAGCTAAGTTACAAGTTCCCCGCGGTTGCGGTGAAAGACAACAATTTGTTTCGAATTAGTTTTATAAATTGTGTGTTTCGCAAATTAAATGACAAGCCTGGCTCACGATGCTCGCGGTTAGAACCTTGGCTACTGTTGTGATGATGTGCCACAGCTTTGTTTATTTCACACTTATTCACACAAAGACCTTTAGTAACCGCCACTTGATCTTGGAGCAAGTATTTCTCTATATAATTTCCCTTCATGTTTTAGGATTATATTTCTATGATTATCCGATTTATTTATATGATTTTTAGTATCTAAATCTTCAGTTGCACTTGCATCTATCTTCAAATCTTAATTGTGATTTACCGCCTTCTTTTTAGCATATATTTCTCTTTGCTATCTTATTTTTTCTTATTACTGTACAAAGCCCTCCCTTAACTTTTTTACATATAAATATTAACCACATTCTTATAAATAATAGTTTTTTATTTTACCTACTCCAAATTTTAAGGATAAAAAAACTCCACCACAAAAATTACCAACATAATAAGGAAGACACGAATTTTTAAATCAAAATAAAATTAGTTTCGGAACAGTAGGTACTTCATGCTATTACAAATAACCAGTAGCTTATAATAGAACAGAGCCAGGGAGACTAGACTGATGTAGTCTTTCCTTATACCTGACCGTGCAAATACGTGATCTGGTACAGCAGTCGATTCAGGAAATAAACCGTTTGTCTCACAAAATGACAGTTCTAGGTCTTTGAACTTTGCCATCTGACGTGATCTTTGCGACAGTAGGATCAACATACATCAAACCAGTGGGTACTGTCGGTACAGTTCTTAGGCTCAGCTTAACGACGATATCCAACAAATTACAATTTATAACAATTTCGACTGCACAAAGCTGATATCACATCTACACCAACATGTGTTTTTGTCTTTGAACCGTTTTGTTGAAACTGAAAACATGACTCTATTCTTGTTCTAAATCATAGATCTCCTTGTTCTTGTTTAATTATAACAGTTGTAGCTTAAGTTTGAGACCTTATGTTTTAAGTAAGAGTGAACAGGCTTCTTCTGAGTAAGCTCACTCCATCGTAGACTTTATCTGTGTCATCTCTGACCTAGATTAGAGTCAAGAGCAAACACATTTCAAATAAAAAAAGCTGTCACATTGACACACTTATAACTTCTTAAATCATTACCATTGGTTTTTTGCGCAAGTTTACATTAGACATATTACTGAGACATTGTTTAATATCATATACAATATCTACTATGAAAGATCTCAAATATTGATACAACCAATGACTACGGAGTGTCTTATTATCGGAGTCATTTTCTCCATAATTTATGAGCTACTAACTTCCGCCCGCGGCTTCGTCCGCGAGGTATGTCGATAAAAACTATCCTATGTCCTTCCCCGGGATGCAATCTATCTCTCTGCCAAATTTATCGTTAATCCGTTCATTAGTTTATGCGTGAAAAGGTAACATACAGACAAACAGACAGAGTTACTTTCGAATTTATAATATTAGTATGGATAAATATTATCAAAACTGACATCATCATTCATCAACCATGTTTGTGCATGATCAACGATTACAGCCTACACATTCATTGATGGCTTCATTTGAAAGGTGATTTTAATTTAAAGCAGTTGCGGAGTTGCTTGCAAATTCCCCTTAGCATATTAACATAAAAAGAGTCGCATTACTCGTCAACTAAACACATCCTATCCACAATAGAATTGTCCTTGTGACGCGACTCAGGCTTCTTATTCCCACAATGTGATTTGAACTAGACTGTGTTGTCAATCTCAATTCTTATAATCATCGATTGTTTCTAATGATGTCAGTGCTATCATCAGTTATTTATCTCTTCCATTACCTATATCATGATGGATGACAATCCCCACGTGTGTATTTGAAGACTTTTTTGTACATCCTCCATTAGCGTCACCAAAAAAATCTGCTATAATAATTATTAAACTAACAGTCATAATAGGCATAATAAGTACCTAACGGTGCTTTTTAAACAAAGAGCTCCAATCCAATTTGCAAATTACATCATTTACAGAAACAGTGCCAGCTACATGCAAATGCTCGTTTTTTTCGTATTGTTTTGAGTTCATGGAACCATATCGCCGATGGAAAGGTTAATTGTTGTAACCGCGAAGACGAAATAGAAAAAAAGCTCCTTGTCTACTTCCGACAATCCTATTATAGGAGTTTTAAGTGCTCCGAATTTGTCTGGGTAAAAAAATAAGGCAATTTGAGCTTCATAATCACAGCCGTTTTCTGAACTTCGTTCTGTAGTGTTTCTGAAGTATTGTAGTGATAATGTGGGTACACGTACACTATAGGCACACTTCTGCCTAACCCTTCGAAGAATGCAGGCGTGATGTTATGTTAGGTATTGCTAACTTTTGCTTTAAATGTTTTGCCGTTATTACGTACCTACGTCTATATCAGTTCGCTCTTTCATTTCCCAAGAAAAACCGTTCACCCTATTTTACATTTCACTGCTTCGAAGATACCTCTAATTTCCGCGAACACATTTCATTAGCCTACTAGACTATTAATGAAATTCGTCTGCGTCTTTCACACAGCTTTTGAAATCTAGCAATGTTATTTGCATATCGTGAGTCGTCGCTTCCAGTTCGGGGTACAGTTCGTTGTGTATGCGCACCATGGCCGCGGCTTCCTGTTAATGAAACGCTAGAGTCGATGTGCCGAGCAGTATAAGACTGAATAAGCATAACTACTGCTGCCAGTCATTGATGTTAAGTGACCGGATAAAGCGGCACTAGCAATGACGCGGTATATCTAAATGATTAAGACTATGATCTTGTAAGTAATGCTGTAATGTAAAGAGAAGACAGAAATTAATGTACGGGCAAAGCAGTTATCAACCTAAGTAATTCCTTTACGAAATAGCGGGTGCACGTCAGCTTTTCGAACTGTTAATTATATTCAAAATGTTGGCAATGACGTAGTTGAAAAAATAATAAGGTTCAAATAAAAAATAATCATAAAAGGTAAGCACCTTAACATATCTATTAATACCTTGACTGTACAACGGAACCAAAACAAGATCAGTATCTAACCAATTCTTATATTAAATACTTTCAAAATCTAATTACAATCTCATCTCAGCGACAATTAACGTAAACTTCTCAAAAATGTAAGGAAGTTAGAGGTATTATTACTATTTTTGACAGAATGCATGCGAACGTTCCTAAAAATACGGAAATTGCCCCTCACAAAATTTAACACGAAAGGAAAGTTATTTTAAGACAAGAATTTGCCTAAAATAGGATAGAAGGTGGACCATTGTTGGTAAACAAAGCATCACTCACTATGAAAGGTGCAATATCATCGTCGAACATGAAATGTTCGTCGTTCACGAACATTTTACTTTTATTTTCTCATCAGTTTAGTAACATAGGTACTATCATGCACAATATTAATCTTGTCACGTTGTCATCCAACCATAAATTATTTCAATAAAAATGCGGATGATTACTCATTCAATATTGATGAACTATACATATTCCGACCTGTTGATAACTATTTTATTATCATCGTGGTTGAATGCTCCTAAACAGGTTTGTATTATAAATGATTATCGATTACTATCTGCTCATCCCGAAATAGACTGTGGTGTGAAATGAGCCTATAAGGTATTTTTAAACACAACAGGTTAAAAATATCTAGTATAATATACAGGGTTGTTAACCTACGGGAAACGTTGGGTGTCGATATATTTATGGCAGATAATTAAAACTCTTTTGTCATTCTTTTATTTTTGACATGGACGCCGACCCCAAATAATTTGGAATAAGGGCAGAAGAATAATGAAGATGATGAATTAAAACTCTTTTATCAATTTGAATAAATGATTTAGAAAAGCGACCAAGCGAGTCGCACTTGCACACAAAGGGTTCCACCATTGACCTGTATTTATTAGAGGTCAGTGGGTTCCACCGATAGAAATTCTTATGTATTCTTGTGTTCACTGTACAATATTTAACAGTACATATTATTATTATTGACCAGTCTTTTGGGTACATTACCAGTCGACAGCGATGCGGAGTTTTTCGACGCTATGTTTTAGTTTCTGCATAGTTTTAGTTAAGTTAGGTTTCATTTTGCTCAGTTACACTCGCAAAGGGACACATCTAAATGACACTACAATTAATTTCTATATAATTTTCCATCAATTAATTACCCTCATGGGCCAAACGATCAGCATTGCCATCCAACGTGGCAATACTGCTTGCTTTTTGGGCAATTACCCATTGACAGCGATGCGGACGAATTTTTTGATGAGCGAAGTGCTCTTTTTTATATAGATACTTGTACATAATTATAATATGATTTGTCAAAATAAAGACATTACCCATATTAATCACAGTCTGATTCCCTCAAAACTAATAATAAGAAAGTGTTGTCGAAGAAACGGAAGTCATTAGCACAATTTTCTCCCCATGTTCGACCAAGTCTTTCCTCGTTTGTTGACATGTTCATATATCTTGTGAAAATTATCACTTTCACACGAAAACGTCATGTTACGTGGAGCAACGCCAAATAGAGCGAATTGCTACTACAAATAAACTGAAATTAAGTCGTATTATGTAACTTATTTGAACATCTATCATTTATTTATTTATTTAAACTTTTAAGAATAGATTTAAGAATAAGATATTTTGAAGGAGGAGATTTATCTGAAGAAAAGAATAGGTAGACCCTTTTCATGAGGAAGAGCATGACACCGAAAGACCAAAATGACGGAGTTCTGAGGTAACAAACATTTAAAAAAATACAACCGAATGGAGAACCTCCTCTTTTTTTTTGAAGTTGGTTAATAAAGAGTAGTTCTACCCAGAACCCAGAGTCACCTAAAATAATAAATTCAAAAGGATATACACATTGCTAAATAGAACATGATTACCTACACTGTACACAATGCAAAAAGCCTAATAGAATATTTAATTCATCATCAGACTTCAAGTCTAACCGGATACAAATATCCAAATTCAAAATTGGCCAATAATTCAAGATTTTATACAGCAAAACATTCACCTGTTTTTAACCGATATCAAAAAAAGGAGGTGGTTTTCAGCTCATCGGAATCTTTTTTTTATGTACTTAATATATTCTGTACTCTATTACATAAAATAGGTAGGTATGTATATATACATAAGAAGGAAGGAAAAAAACAAAAATATTCCACCACAAGAACAAGATATGTTAGGCTCTCATAAGGAATTACGTAGCAAAAACTACTTCCACTATTACAAAAGGGATTATAAACCGCAATTAACATTTTACAACGCATATCCTACTAATAAAACCTGCGGAGGATGTGGTTTATATTTATTAGCTGCTATTGGCTCCTGCATGTTTTATAAACTAATTTAAATACTTTATCTTTTATTTATCTTTGTTAATTCCCTTAATTAAAGCGTGGCATTTTAATTATTCGTTTTATTACTCTTAAAGTATTCTTTCTTCCTCTCTGCATTCGTAAATTTCAACGGTTTATACGAAAGTGGAAACAAATATTTAAAACAAACGGAAAACATCCACTTCTGAACATGAACTTCTTCATGGACTTCCATATAATGTTAAATTATGATAATGTGCACAAATTTTATAATGCCTAAAAGTATATGATCGGAAAATCAGATAAATATATGATATTCTTCAGGATATATGCTAGGTATATAGTGTGTTGAAAACATAATACAACTAATTTGATACGATAGGAAAAGTCATGAAGATACATCTGAAAACTTTCTTTTTACAACAAAAACCATACTAATAATACATACAATCATTCTGATTTTTTTATCAGATTATTCTACAAGCAACATACTAAAGAACTAGTGTTTTAATTTTTTAGTCTAAACGATAGATTTTTTGGAAACAGATAATTGCTTCATATTTTGCAATAAATTACTAGCATTGTGTCATCGCGCTTCTCTTTCTTTTCTATGCAGTCCGAAAGTGACCGTGCTTTAGGTCATAGGTCATGTAGTCCCCTCAAAACTTTTTTATGAAACTTAGCCTATACAATAGATTATCTGTTGTGGTTGTGGCTTGATTGAGTAACAAAATATATTAAAAGCTACTTAAAAGACCATCTAACCCTTTCGTAATGCTAGTCCGCACACCAATTGCGTAACACACAATAAATCACAATCCGAATTATTTTGAAGGTATTAGTAATCTATTGACAAACAAATTTTTTGAGCATATGAAGATGTTCGAAAAATTTGTCTTCTTTGAGAAGACAAATTTTTCAAACAACGTAAATAACGCAATTAATCTTGTTGAACTGTCAAAATGAAAGCCATTGTAACTGTTAGTGTGTTACGCAATTAACCCGCAGATCATTAAGGCTCCTACAAACAGGCGCGACACGCGATAAAATTGCGCGCGACACAAAGGCACCCCTTTTTTTTTTTTTTTTTTGTGGGTGGGAAATCATCAAATGACTCCTCCCGCTCTGGGTGGAGCGGAAGGGAGTGTCAGACTCTTACTGACTAAAACCCACCCGTGTTCCTTCCTTAGCCCTTTATGTTCCGAGCCAGCGGTAACCCTTTCGGACAATCCCGCTCGTTGCGCGACTTGCGGTGCCTTTGTGTCGCGTGTCGTGTCGCGCCTGTTTGAAGGAGCCTTTATTCCTTTTTGTAACATAGGTATTTTCTTATAGTAATAAAATTCCAAAACAAAACATCTACTGTCTGTCTATCTATGTACCTATCTACTGACTGTCTATGCATTTCTGTTGTAAAATAAACATTTGTCATGCTTTTCACGTATTCAGACTAGCTTTAAGTGGCATTATAATCCGTTTAAGTAAAACACTTTCCCCTGTGAAGGTCGCTCTGTGCTTTGAATGTTACGCCTTGCGCCTGTGCAACTGTCCGCTATGAATAAACAATTGCTTACGTTTTACATAATGAGATGAGCATACAAATACATTCTGTATTCGGTTAAGTTTATTATTTGTATGACCTTGAAGATTCTATTATGCTTGTAATATTTAAGAGCACTGTCTATGACTTGAGTATCGATCGGTTTTAGGGAGGGGGAGTACATATACATACACAGGTGCGTGAGTTAGCATTTGAAGTATCAACCTACATACATATAGGTCTAGCCAAATATCTTCTGGTAACCATAATTATGTTTTAATTTAAATACAACACTTGCCAGCACTTGACCATACCTATACCTACATAACAGAGCTTAAGTATCGCAATATGCTCTTGCAAATGCATATTAAACCTAACAAATTGATGCTACGGACGAAGCTGATGCGACTAGTTCATTACTCTATGAGATAAAACTTTATAAATCCAGCACAATTACTCCTAGTTACCTGTTAGGCCGTAATTGAAATGAGAATATATCAGCTCTACTCACGATTACGAATAAAAAAATAAAACATTGGGCGTCTCAGCCATAAAGTAGAATGTAAGTACCACATTAGCACATTTGTTAATAAAATGGCGATTACTAGCTTTTCAAACAAAGATAGAGTATTGATTCTTTTATATGTAGATAGAGGTACGTCAGCAATATTTCGTTCACTTTATCGCACCGTTGGACTATTTAATTACGATGGGCCACTTAGCACTGGTGCTGCCATCTACTTCGCTGGACGAGTATGCTCTCATTAATCTGTTATTTGTGATGTACAATAATCTTCTTTTCTCGCTCTTAATTAATTAGCTTTGACTTTGACTTTACTTTGGCAATAGGCTCGCCCCCTATTATATTGTGACTTAAGTGGCCAAATGTGGGTGTAGTATAGGTATACCTCTAGAAAGAAAGAAAGAAAGAAAATACGTTTATTTGCGGTAAACATGACGCAAAAAAGAACAACACAAATAAAAACAATAAAAAAAAGGTTGACATGCGTCACATCCACGCAAAACGGCTATCGCTCAGCATTATGCTGCGACCCTATGCAAGACAGAGCCCCAGCGCTGGTTTTCAGCGACAGCCGGCGCCGACGTGATGACGTCGCACGGTGCAGCAAACAGTAATTCACCAAAAAGTATTAAAAAAAAAAAAAAAAAAAACATACAAACAAAAGGAAATATACATGCTAAGAGAATATCTGCTTAACCTCTGCTTAACCCTTTGGGGATTATAAGAACGATGTTGGTTATGTTCTCTTAATTAATTTACACTCGGTTTCTGAAGAGTCAATCAAGACAAACATTTCCTGGGGGCCTAAAAAGGCCACTTTGGTAGAATCATAAAAGGTTAACATTATGAATACACAAGCGAAGACCGTCCGTGTTTTTCCTTTTTTCGCTGCACTACGTAGGTATAATCAAAGAGATTGGGATTGGATTGGATTGATTGGTATTCTAGCACAGATAAAAATGTAACTGAAAAATCCTTCACCAATGGAATTTGATACGATTAACTTAACAGTTAAAAGTCCAGTATGATTCATAATGTTGTCCTTTTATGATTCTGCCAAAGTGGCCTTTTTAGGCCCCCTGAGAGGCTCAAACTGATTTTACCATTTCCCTGCTGTGATTGGCTGAAATAACAACAGCCATTCAAACTATATGAGTTGGTTGAAAATCAGTTGGCAAAGGACATTGTAAAAAATGGCCTATGAATCAACACGCATGAAACATTTACTATAATTACTAGTTCTTTTAATAATATAAATTACAAATATTTCAATAGAACGGACACTTCTTAATTTCGAAAACATTTTAAAAAGTATTCACTTGATCACTTCCGTCATAATCATCGGTGTTATTATTTTTTGGTTCAATTTGAGGTTTTTAATAGGCAAAGGTATTATAGCTCATACAGCCAAGTCTTTGTAACAACACTCTTAATAAGAGTTTGACACAGACAAGCGTCAGTATTCTCAACGCTTGATATACGATAATGGTTTTTAGTTACTAACGTCCGCTATGATGTCGCGGAATCATAATACGGCTTATCAAAAAACTCGATTGAGCGCTGTTTGAAACGAGCAATAATGACACTGACAGATGACATTTGGTAGTAATGTCACTTGGCGCGCGCATTCTGTTATTGCTACATACCGAATGTTTTTATTGACGTAATTATAACCTCAAAATCCGAAAATGTTTTGATTTTTTCCGAATTCACAGAAGTGTCCGTTGTTTTAATTTAAGTTCAATCGAATATATAAATTATCTAAAACCCAAAAAGTAAATACACCTCCCTGTTGGATCTTAGGCCAACTATGTATGGACGACGAGCAATGTCCTTTTTGTGTTGATTATCCTGCACCCTTTGCGTAACACACTATCGATCACAACCTAATTTATTTTGAAGGATATCTATTGCTAATCTATTGTGTCATTTATAATCGAAATAAATCTGCTCAACAACGTAAATAACGCAATGAATGTTGTTGAACTGTCAAAATGAAAGGCATTGCTACTGATAGCGTGCTGTTACGCAATTATCCCGCTGTTTCAGAAACCAGGTGTTAGAATCCTTAAATTTGGCTGTAATAGGTAATACGGGCTGTTGTCCGCAACTCCACGTCAATGCGCGTATTTTGTATTTTTATTTTATTGTTATTTTATTTTACGTATTTTTTATTATTTTATTATATTTTTATATAGTATTTATTTTATATTATATTTTATAATATTTTTATATTTTATTATTTTATTTTAATTCGGCTGTAATTTGATGAATGATGACTGGAACTAATAAACTGACTGGATTTGATAAATAAGATCTGATAAATGTTAAAAGCACGCTGTGCTCCTATTTGAGATACGAGGTGGTGTAAATAAAATATTAACCTGTGCATTCATACGCGTAGCCAAGATTACAACTTTCAGATATTTTCAAGTGACTTGCCTTGTAACATTTTTCAAGGTTTATTTAGTGTTTTAAGTACCTACTAAGGTGATACTAAATGGTACACTAACGGTAACACAACTTCATGATTGTGATCATTAAGATTTATCACAGGCCTACTAGCGAGCGAGCCGCCCCGTGGTTATTCTGTGTAAGTTTAATATTTCTGTGTTATATACATAAATACATTACGGAACCAATTCCCTAAATGATGGTGAAAACCACATCTAAATCCGTTGCGTAGTTTAGAAGAACAATGCGATCTCACAAACAGACACGAAAAGTAAATTTAATTTATAATATGTCTAAATGTAGATGTAGTGCCTATTTTTTTATATTTAAAATGGGTTTGCTCTTGACTCTAGTCTAGGTCAGAGGTGACCGAGACAAAGTCTACGATGGAGTGAGCTTACCCAGAAGAAGCCTGTTCACTCTTACTTTGAAGAGATTCGGGTTTTATATGTATTTCTGAACTACAATGATTACATTGTAGTTCAGAAACACATAAGTACTACATCCCATGACACATACAGTCTACAGGGCCTAGGACTGACCGTACATTTCAAAGGTGATGGATGGCCACACTTCGCCACAAGTCGAACCGCAAAATCTAACATATTTGCATAGTTGAGGGAAACTGAATAGTTAAAATCACTGGAGGCGAATTCCTGGTTGGCATAAAGACTTACGATCTATTGTACTGGCCGACGTGACAATGTAACAGATGGAATGGACACGAACTATTTTCGCACCTGAACGGCAGTTGGTACCTACTATTTCAAACTTGGGAAAATATTTTTGTTGTAAATCACGCTAAATATTATTTAACCAGAAGGTACCTTTAAAGAATTTTAGCGGCTTTAGCGCCAGGGTAGCTCGTGATATTCAAATTTGATGTTTCATGAAATAGTCATACCTACAATAAGGTCGTGAATAATATTTTGTTCAACATACAACCCGACACCGACCTGCAAATTGCAAAAAAACGTAAGGTAATTTCAAGGTCTATCCTGGCGCTTTCCCCATAAGAGAAAATACGGTCGGAGAGACTTTTGAAAAAGCTTAAGTAAAAAGTAATAATTCGAGGTTTGGCTCTCGCCTATTTCCTCATCCAATAATGGACCAATTTCAAAGCTATTTCATAAACTGAAGAAGTATATAATTATACTAAGAAGGATATATACTGTGTCCCAGTTTTTCTTTTTCATTAATAGTTGTCACACTAACACTAACTGCCTCTGTTGACAGCGGTTTAAATCGGCATTTTTGAGGGTTCTATTACTTATAAAAATAATGTAACATCAAAAGGGAAAACATAGGGACATACAATCGTTGCTTTATGGTCATTAAGCAGAAAGAAAACAGGCGAGAGCGTTTCTATGGAGAAACGACCACCCGCATTTCCTCTTAAGTATGAACTATTTACCGTTGCAACGAAAAATAATGAACGAGCCTGCATGTCAAATTCAAAGACATGTGCAACCACAAATTAAAAATGGTAAACTGTATTTAAAAATACACAAGACACAATATAACGTAGGTGCCTAGTCAAAGCAAGTATCAAACAAAAACGCAATCTACTAATTAAATTTTGCGATTTTCCCACAAACAGATGATAGATAAAAGTCAGCCATTACTGGCGCAAGAAATACAACCACAAATGAAGCCATTGAAAGAGTAATAGCGGGTAAAGTGGACTGGTGGCCATCCAATAGCTATCACATCATTCACAGTAGTTTTACGGTCGGATGCTATTACCACCGAAGCCAAGGTCGGATTCCGGTTAACCATCAAAATAATTGATTATAGAAAATCATCGCAAACATCGTGGTTTTTTTTGCTCAAGCAAATCATAATTATTTAAGAGATATTTTGTAATGTTAGCAGGTAACTTTTTGTTTGATAGTTATGTGATGAATTGATGATTCACAAATTTGTAATTACTATTACAGTTTCTTTGAATGCTTAAAATTTACTATATATAACTACGTATATAGCTATATTATCTGGTATGTCAATTTAAACATAAAATAACAATGCGAAGGTGAAGTCACAGTTAACTTCAGCTAGGTAAAGTCAACGAACTATAACGAATGACGATTGACGCACCAATTTTTTATTACCTACATTATATTGTTTTTCTCGCTACAACTGTTAATTTTGATAGGTACTGAAGACCCCGTGTTCCCCTTTTTTTTCAGAAGGTCTAATGACAATGATGCCACAGAACGTCCGACCCTCACCAATCTATATAGCTTCGGTTTACTATAGGAGCGGTGGCCGCCAAATAACGGCCGCAGTGACGGCCGTCATGAAAATGATGGCAGCGGGGTTCGACATTATGGTGTCAAATAAAACTTTTTTACAAAAAAATAACAACCGACTTCAAAAAAAAAACTACAAAGTGATAAATAAGTTGGTAAGTCTAATAGGTATATCAATTTGTAGTGTTTTTTTTAAGTCGGTTGTTTTTTTTGGAAAAATTTTTATTTTCCACTCTAGTTGTACTTGTACCCCATACAAATTCAATTAACACTAAGTAGTGCATTGAAGAATTGAAGGCACCAACTAGAAGAATCATAGAAATTCGCCTAGAAATGCAATACATTTATGTATATAACTTCGTACATAAGAATAATTACCTAATGTATTATATACTAAACCCTTCTTGAAAGTATGTAGATCACATTAATGAAAAAAATATCAAAATTGCTTCATTAGTTTTTGATAAAATCGCGGATATACAAACATACACACGGGTCGAATACAGAACCTCCTTTTTTGAAGTCGGTTACAAACGCTCTCTAGGAAAACACACTACCTCATCTAGTTTAAAAATATGATTGACGTTTAAACGTGTTTTGGGCAAACCTACTTACAAAAATAAAATCATTTATCATTTACCTTACTTTTGTAAATAAGTGACGTTTTTCGCCGGAAAATAGCAGTAGACGCTATGTGGCGGCCACGGCTCTTCTAGAAAATGGTAGCTTCGTCTATAGCAATGTTATTAATCATGACGAAGTACGTACTTAAAAACTAATCATGACGAAGTACGTACTTAAAAACTAATGATGTTTGATATCTTCAATAAACAATATCGAACGTCCTCATGACACATTTTCATTATTCATAGGCCGTTCGCGGGTCTTTTGAAAGTCGATAAAAAGCCCCAACTAATACTGGCCAATTACGTATTTAGAGCCCTATATACAGCGTGTAATAGAAAAGATTGGCCTTATTTAAGGTTGAGTCGATAAAAAGCACCAACTAATACTGGCCAATTACGTATTTAGAGCCCTATATACAGCGTGTAATAGAAAAGATTTGCCTTATATAAGGGCGAGTCGAAAAAAGCCCCGACTAATACTGGCCAATTACGTATTTAGAGCCCTATATACAGCGTATAACAGAAAATATTGGCCTTATTTAAGGGTGTGGTACAAACAAACCATGAAAGTGAACAACTTTCTCCACAGGACCAACATTGTAATTACAAAAAAAAACAACTATCCCATCATAATCAGCCTATAATGTTCCCCTCGATGAGAGGGACTATCTAAAAAACTAAACTATCCCATACAAAACTGCAATACCTCATCATCATCATCTCCCTAACCTTTTCCCAACTAGGGGTCAGCTTCAAGTCTAACCGGATGCAGCTGAATACCAGTATTTTACATGGCGCTTCTGTCTATAAAAACTTCAATACCTACGCGACCCAAATGTATGGAACGGCTGATTATTTTGTCGCGATTACGATGTTGGTCCCATGGAGAAAATTGTTCAGTTTTGTGTTATATTAGTTTATTTTATGGTCTGTCTACCACACCCCTAAATATGACCGCTCCTTTCTGATACATGCTGTATAATCAGGGCCCGCTTTTTTCTTTCAGACATGTATCAAGGCCAGAAAACGTAGGTCACGGTAATTCTTTATTCGAAGCTACGTCATTGGCGATTGTTTTTAAGAATCGATCGTTTCAAACAAAAACGTAATTGAGCAGTTACTTATGACAATTTCAAGAAATTGATATCGTTTAACAATTACATGACATGTTTATTCTCGTGAGACAATTTGAAATGCATGTGAGATTGTTTGTACAAATGTACCTACCTACTTAATGAACGTGGGATTGTTAATAGAATACCTTACGATTATTGAAATGGATAATATTAAATATTATGAAGGATCTGCGGGTTATGGCGTAACACACTGACAGTAGCAATGGCTTTCATTTTGACAGTTCAACAACATTCATTGCGTTATTACGTTGTTAAGCAGACAAATTCTTCGAACATATGAAGCAATGGAAATCATTAGGATTGTGATAAGTTTTTTTTTTGAGAGTTACATAATGTCTCCTGAGATCCGTTTTGTCTTTTTTCAATTCACATGAGGATTAGGTACATTTTGACTTTTTTATTTATTTATATATTAATATTTTTTATATATTAATATTTTTTGAAATGCATATTGTTAGTAGCTACGACTAACGCTGTATTTTGCACGGCAATTAGAAAATCGTGTTGCAATTTACTTAATCTCTTCAAACAGAGGCGGCTCGTGACATTTATTTGTGGGGGTTCACTAAAAAAAGAAACGTAGTAATGCTTATCAATATCATACACAATGCATTGAGACGGTCTTGCGCCATACGCATTTTGAGAGTCTTTTCACAATTTTTAATAAAAGATACACTGTATTGTTCCATTTTTAACACAAATGTCGCGCACAAACTATTTTTTAATACTTATTTAGAATAAACACTGCGAATCTACTGACAGACAGCCGAGTTGAGCCGACCGTTTGTTTACATAAGATCGGCAACAGCGCATAGGCATTAGGCATAGATCGCACATCCTTGCGCCTTGCGCCGTTTGGCAACGTCGCGCGTGAGCGGCGCTCCAGATTAGGCAAATTTCTCATACAAAATCTTTTGTTTCACGCGTCGGACTGTGTCGATATTTCTCTTTCGCACTCATTGAATACAGTGCTAGAAATCGTACTGAACTTTGTTTCATAGGAGCGCAATCGCTGGCGCTCCACACGTTACAACTTGACGCCAAAAATGTACGCGTAGGAAATGGTTTCTACGTTTCTAGTAAACTGCTATTGTATGGGCATAGTAGAAAGAATGTAGGTATTTATAGGATTATAATAAAGAAATATAGATTATGCTATTTTCGTGGGAGTGCACTGCACCAGCGCTCTTTAAGACGAGCCGCCTCTGTCTTCAAACCTCATGAAGAGTAAAGATAAAATCAGCTCTCTGCTATAAAATACTAATTAGTCTTAGCTAATAAGAAGCTCAAAAGACGGTTAACATAAACCCGCCACATAGGCGCCTCATAACTAGACTGTATACGTATTTTAGATAAATCTTCGTTCTTCGGTCCGTCTGGGCACTACGCTCGCATGTCCGGCGCATCAGGAACAAAGATAAAATTCTATCCCAAGTCGAAAGATAGCCATCTAAATAACGAGGATCGTGAGCAGATAAAGACTAATCAGAATTCAGGTTGCTAATTAAAGATTAAAATGCTCGCCAGGCGCCATTACCGTCGCCCAATTAGCGAAGATGAAACTTTATAAGTAAAATGGACTTGAGTGTTTGCCAAGTTTTATGTAGAAATAAAATGCACATTTTATTTTAAGGATTTTTACGAATTGCTATTAAATGCATCACGAACTAAAACAAATTCTGTCGTGTGATAAATTGAAATGAAATTAAAGCACCTGAGACAAACACCTTTTCAGGTTTTAAATTAAATTCAGTCCTAAACTTATGGTTATGTGGTAGTGTATAGGTTATGGCATGGGTTTCATGATCTGCAATAAGATGTTAGGAAGAGATTGAAATTCCTTTGATTCGATTAGTATTTTATGGAAGAAAATTATAACCATTTCCCTCGGCGGGTGCAATCAGTCTCGTCAATTTCCTGGACCAATCTTCGGTAAACATTTTTTTTGTATTAGGGACTCAAACGAAATTATGATTAACGAAATGAGAAAGAGAAGCATAAATATTAAGTTGGTGTTTTGTTTTGTTCCAGGGGCAGGCGCGGCACCAGCGTGGCGCCCGGCCACAGACCCGTGCTGATGACACAATAAATTGTGATGCTGACACGAACAGAAGCTTATAGGAACCTACGTCCTAGAGGACGAAGAAGGACGTTTTAGCTAAAACCTTATAGTTAACACTAGTTCTAAAAATGCAAGTGCCTAATTTTATAATAATGTTGGGTAACCGCCGTAACTTAATATTTAGAGTGAGCATCGTGTTTAACATCGCCGTTTTTTTATACGCGGCGGTGCATTACTCCGGGAACAGCGCACAGGGAGTCGAGTGGGTGCCCATCACCAGCGACGGCTCGGAGAGGGTGGTCGAATACAGATATCTCAAAGAAGATGTGCGGAACGATACCGTGCTAAAGCTGGTAGAACCCAGTGCGCGAATTCTTGGGGAATACACTTCCCAGAAAGTGGTTCCGTTTCCGTCGACGATGTCCACAGTTAAAAAGACTGTGTCTAGCACCGCGTCGGATGTAGAAAAGAAAATAAGTGCAGTGCCATCTGAAGCTAACATTATAAATGAGACTCTCGAAGTTTATGATGAGAATGTTTTGTCTGAATCTACGCTGACGCTGCTTCGAACATTGCTCGCGTGTAATGATAAAGACTATTTGCCTGAGACTATGCAACGTGGCGAGTTCTGGGTGCTGAAGAACTACGTGCGTGCTAATCATGGTGCTATTGCATGTCATGAGACCATCACGTATACGACGCACGGCGGCTTCGAATTCCTGGACAACCTGGTTCCTCTTCTAGAACGGTAAGTTTTACTTTATTTAATTAATCCCAAGATTGCAGTTGAAATTGTAGCGTCTCATTTTGCGTTGGCGTTTCGTCACAGTGTTGATACTCACTCTCGACTTCTTTGGCAACATTCCTCGTCTGAATCTGAACATCGGCGTCGGCGTCGGCGTCGTGTGATGCCATAACAACGTAATCAATACCCGCATTAAATTAGTATAACAATACTCCATCCATGTTTTCTTTTCCGGTGCATTGACCAGCCTGATATTAAGACGCTGAACGATATGCATTTAATTATAATGTTTTCTGTTTTTAGGTTAAACGTTTCTTTTCTATAGACTGTTAGCTTCTAGCTTATGTTATACGTAAATAAAATCTTCTTTGAAAATAAATTTGTTATATGTCTTCAATTTCAGAAATATTACTACAAAATAGCCTTCATTTGTAATATTTCTGAAATTGAAGATATATGTGTATATATAGTATTGATCGAATCTTGAATTAAAATAATGCAGTTTTCAATATTTATTAAACTCTTTGGTGCATTATCCAGTGGTTTAAAGATCCAAGCCTTTTGTTATCTTTATCAGTTGGTAGATAATAATAGCACACTGCGGATCGGGTTCTTAGTATTTCACATTATACTCCATGTGCAGGCGCAGGGGTCAGCGGGATTGTCCGAAAGGATTACCGCTGGCCCGGAACATAAAGGGCTAAGGAAGGAACACGGGTGGGTTTTAGTCAGTAAGAGTCTGACACTCCCTTCCGCTCCACCCAGAGCGGGAGGGGTCATTTGATAATTTCCCATCCTGAAAAAAAAAAAGATATTCCATAAAGGATTTTTATCTTCTATTAAACGATAATGAATTTCAATTTACATGATCTTACATTAGTTTTTTTTACTCGACTTAAATTTTTCGAAATGGTCGATAAGAAAATTCTTGTTAATGGGTTTCCGTAAAGGTAGAATTTATACACATTTATAATTTAACTCACAGACAGGTTTATAGGCACTACGAGACAAAAAAATGTTTCCAAAGTCAAAACCTCAATAAAGTGTGTTAAAGCTCATTCTCACGGTTTTAATACAGTGGACACTTAATGTCAGTAATATGTAGGTACGGTTTATAGATACGGTACCTACTTGTTACACTGATAGACAAAAAACGACACGCCCATATCACATCTATGAAAAAGAAATTAGAGTGGAAAATGGCGTGTACAATATTGCAGCTATTACTTAGCATGTTGCCTGAAGGAAAATAAAAAGTTAATTATGCTTTATGTCATGCAGATTACTAGGTGTTTATGTTTTACGAGGCTGCACAACTTTATTATTTTCTTGATAATAAACAATAAACTCTCATAACATGGATTAGATATCACAAATTAAAATGATGACGATTCGCCTTCATGAGGTTTCGAAGAAACGGAGGCATTATGGTGTCGTAAACCAGCCATAAAACTAGTTCTAGAAACGGCCAGTTTCTGATACTCTATCATCACAAGCAACTGCTGAAATTGGAAGACTTAAATAAGAAAATCTATGGTTAAATAGTCGTTAATCACTACTTAACTTTAAGCAAAGTTTACCAATAAGGGGGTTTAAGGCTCCTTAAAACAGGAGCGACACGCGATAAAATCGCGCGCGACACAAAGGCACCGCAAGTTGCGCAACGAGCGGTGCCTTTGTGTCGCGCGCGATTCACGACGCGCGCCGCGCCTGTTTGCAGGAGTCTTTATGTTTACCCAGATCACTTAGATACCTAATGAATTAGCATAGCATACTTTTTACAAAAAATAACGTATTCATATCTCAATAATACATGCTATGTTTGGCACACCAACACCTACCTCTTTTGGAGCGTCGTTGTCACAATTGGAACTAACGCCCCCACCTTGTTTTTTCAATACAATTTCTATGACAATTTCACAAATGCTTACGAACAACCCTGTCAATGACATTCATGCGCCAAAAGATCCTTGTAACACTATAACTCATCATCATCCACGTCTACTGCTGGACATAGGACTCCCCCAAGCACCTCCACTTCGACCGGTTCTGTGCTTCTCGCATTCAGCGGGTTCCTGCGGCCTTAACAAGGTCGTCGGTCTACTTTGTTGGAGGCCTTCCAACGCTACGTCTTCCGGTACGCAGTCGCCACTTCAGAAACTTTCGGCCCCATCGGCCATCTGTTCTGCGAGCACTTTAACTGAAAGTAACAAAATGAAAGGAATCACAAAATATCATCTGCAGTATAATTACAAAGCCCAAGGTAATGATATGTTTGCGAAATAATGATATTATTAAGTACTGTACTGTATTTCATGAATGATTGTCCCAATTTAGTTATTTGAAACTCATTATTGCCAACTATTTCGTAATTTACCTATATGAACTACACAATGATATAAGTCGATCAAAAGCACATTCATAATGCTCTAAAATTATCCAGTACTGATGCAATAATTTTGAATGAATGCCTTATGCGTAGGTACCATTTGAATGCATTACTTATTGAGTAAAAAATTTGATGACAGCCATTCCAAGATGTAAGTTATATTTCCGATTGAAGATAAAACAATAAGATGATAAATGCTCGAATCACAGGTACCTAATCGAAAAAAATAAAGTTGAATTTTAATACAAAGGAATTAAGCATTTAAATGGATGTCGTGTCTAAAACAAATTAGTTGTCGTGCTCATAAGCGCACAATGAAACCGATATAGGTACCTAATAAAGTAATAACATTATCACTTGTTTGACAGTCCTGTACTTATTGTTATAAAAAAAAAAGATTCTTTATTAACTTCAGTTGTACAAAACACTTATCTAAACACTATGCAGTATGCAGCGTTACAAATAAGGGATAGAGAGTGAGTTCGATGAACTCTGGCACCCAAAGTAAGATTTAACCTGTGTCTAGGGTGCCAGCGGCAGCGTCCTCGCCTATAATTGAACATAGTATGTATATCAGTAGTTGTAGGACGAGCACAGTATATTATTATTATGATAACTACTTACTAGTAAATGCATAGATGTAGCCTATTAAAATACCTATTTGTATGTATTGATAGAGAGAATGGTGAAAACTTGTGTTTATGTAATCTTGTATGAAATCGCTAGGGTTGCCATTTATACGTATTTTGTACCCCATCTGTGTTACAATCCTGAAAAACAAACGTTATTACTATGTCTTCAAAATGATCTTTGTAGAAAATATGATACTTATTTTCAATTAAAAATAGCACGCAATGTAGGACTGTTGCCTACCTGTATTCGGACTCTGAAAGGCAACGCAAAAATTATCTGACAGTCAAACTCACGTCCAGTAATTTGATTTGCTGTTGTGATTTCAGTCGACTAACCAGAGCAGATTAAGATTTTGATAATCTGTCAATTTATTTTTGTCTCGGCTGGCATATTATAAACCGGGTGCTAGGCAAATAAGCATAGATATGACGATTTTTTATTCGAATTGCTGCACCTGTCTCTAAAATATAAGGCTTTGACAGCCCTAGGGTCGATCGTCATTGTCACCTCACACGAAGTTGACCGACACAATGGGCCCCACGACGCGCCATAACGAAACTATTCCAAGAGTTTTATAGCAATGCTTCTCGAAATAAACTTATGCATTCTAAAATTGGAATTTTGAACTACCTACTTATTCATTGACATAAAAGTAGATTTAGTTTACAAATTTTATCATAACCTACCTGTATATCTGTGTTTGAACAGGCTTATCTCTGGAACCACCAGTCGGATTTGAAAAATTCTCTTTGCATTTGATAGCTAAATTCTCGAGGAAGGCTATAGGCTGTAGTTATATATATATTTAATATCACGCTAGGGCCCTTAGGAGCCAAGCCAAAAAAAAAACACTCAGAAAGCACACTATGCGAAAACGAAGTAACGCGGGCAGGCGACGCTATGCGACGGGGTGGGTCGGTATAACATGAAAGTTCACGCAGGCGAAGTCGTGTGGGCAGAAACTAATTTCATCATAATGGCTTTTGTCCTCACCTAAACGAAAATCTGAATACGAACGAACCTATCAAGAGAAAATTCACTTATTATGTGCACCTTCTCGTCACTTTACGGTGTCATTAATTGTGGTAGTTACTTTTTCATTTACTTGGATGCATCTAATCGATCAAACTGGTCTTTAACTATTAAATATACATAAAATTCTCCCATGAAATCCTGATTAAGTTGCAATGAGTATGTTATTGGCGACAAATTAGCATTGCACTAATGTAATGAATGAAGTAGCACAGTTTTCACTTTTCCAGTGAAGAGGATGCCATATTTTTGGAAGCAGACTCTCCTCTCCATAGATTACGAAAGTTTATATTTCTATGGTCCTCTCATATTTCGATGTGGAGCGAAACTAAAAGGTGTAATTTCTGTGACTGGCATCCAAAGAAAAATTAGTTTTCTTGATGAAGCTTGAAGCGTGAGTGATTGGTAAAAGAAAACTAAGTTATTAATTGAATTTTTGAGGCAAATACTCGTAAATCAAGCGATCATGGCTTTAACGAGAGAGTCAGACCACACAAAATGTAAATTTAGGTATTTCGAAAAGTTTTTATATTTTACAAATGCCAACCATAGCACCGGTGCAGGTGGTGTAAAATTTTGACAGCTATTAATCCACTGCTTAGTGACCTTTTAACGCTAAATATAACGTTTATAAATATAAGAGTTTTTCTAATCAGTTGCTTCACAATAGATTTATGGTTATAAATAAGATTGTGGAATACGACTTTTATACAGGTCACAGGTAGGTAGGTATCTCAAAAGGGGTACTTTACGGTTAAAATGGCATTTTAAATGAAATACGTTTAACAAAATATCATGAAACTGAATATGTACTCCAACGTAAATTCAATATCATGACATTTAGTTAAGCTTTCATGTTTCATAAATTAAATAAAATGTACAGAAATGTAACGTTTACTGTAACATTTTGCAAGATTGCTAATAATATTTTATAGATTATGTCGAGTGGTATATGAATAATGTTATTGCTTTTTAAATGTACTTTTACAACCAGAATGGACAACAAACATTTAAATGGTTTAACTTTTGTAATGAATTGACCTTTATAAATAAATAAAAGATTAAAGTCATTTTGTAATTGTAGTTGATGTCTCGTTAGTCAATTTTTGATTAGGTCACGTGAATGTTATGTTACCGACCTTTTTTCATCTGATTATTTGTTTTTAAAGCTTTGGTATTTCTTTCAGTGCTACTTACAAATCGCGTAGGTCATTGGTTTAGAATCTACGCAAGCGCGATTATATCACTTACTAGTTTTTGCCAGCGTGCAGCGGGACGATCGCGTGGATGTCGGAAAATATCCCATGGGAATGTACTACCCGGTACCGGGATAAAAAGTATTCTTGAAGTTAATGCAGTTTATAAACTATAGGTGTGGCCATCCAAATCCGTTTAGCCGTTTTTGTGTGATTGAGTTACAAACATCCAAACTTAGGTACCTAGGTACAAACTTTTACATTTATAAATATAATATGTATTATAAATACAGTAGGATGTACTGTGTACTAAGTAACATGATTAAATGTTGCAAAAAAATTACATCTGTATCACTCAGATAGCAGTCCATTCTACCTTTGTTTTGTATTGCAAAACTGATCACAATCGCTTTGTCCTAATTAGTAGTGTGCTGATTAAATAAGAGCAATTGAGAGTTAAGAAATAAGTATGCACTTAAGAACACTTAAAAAAGTAGATATCATTACAGATCTGTACATAATTATGTGCGCAGTCTTAAATCTACGTATGCTAAATACGTCAATCAGGCTCGAAGAATGAGGTAAATCAGTTACAAACTGGTTATTTTTTCTTTAATTCTATGAACTCTATAGGTAGTGGTTTACAGACCTTGAACATTTTTTTATGTGAAAAATCTTAATATAACTGTGTACGGTCGACCGCACTTCACGGCTTATCAGTCGATTCGCACGAATTTATTCGCACGAAACGGGCGAATCGTCGCTTTTAAATAATAATCATTTTTCTATAGGCGAAGTAAATTTATTTGAAAAAAGTAGGTACACGTTTTATAATATTTAACTCTTACGCTAATGTAATTTTTGTTGTATACTTTATTGCATAAAATTCAAAATGTGCCAAATGTCTTATATTTCTTGATTTGTCGACTCGCCCACAAATAAATTAACTTCATGGGCGTCGCGATTTCAAAGTGACGATTCTCCCATTTCGGGCGAGTATAAAATTCGTGCAAATCGACTAATAAGCCTACATGACGTGAACTCATTTCATCTACGAAAAGCGCTGGTAGGAAGGTTGCTATCGGGCAAAAGGGGCTGTCAAAGTCAAGTCGTTACCTTGGAAGTGTGCTACTGTACATCTATTGTCTCAAGATTAGAATTGATTTAAAATTATGACATAACGTTTTGTGATTTGTGTAGGTACGTAGGTACATACTATCTACTAATGCAACCTGAACCATTTTGGCATGCATATTAAACATTCGTAGCTACGTAGAGGTGCGCAAGATCACGCTTACAATATTTATGAACCCATTAAATCCGAAAACAGGTATCCTCAACGTGCTCAGTCCATAACCGGCGCTGTCCTCGAGTGAGGACAGAGGGCAAGCTATCATAGCTACTTAACTAGTGACCATGTCTTTCACACCGGTCATATTCCTGACCTACGTATGGCCACTTACTCTGTCTAATCACGTGTTTAAACGTTTTGTTAAATCGTTTGTCGTTTCTCTATACTGAAGTTGCCCCGCTAAATAATTTCGTTAACGCAGTCAATTTAGGTCCCGCTCAGTAATATAAAGTTGCAAGAAATGTTAAATGGAAGATCATTAATTTACTGCACCGCTAGGTAAATTTAAAAGGTTATTAAACATGCAACTTTGCCGTTTTGTAAGAAAAATGTGGAAAAGTTCGGTATAATGTGGACTTAGTATTCTTAGTTAGGTAGACTTTAACCTTTTGCAAGGCAAAATTAATGTTTTGAACTTTCATGACGTATTTTATAACCTTTGCCAAAATCCTTGCGACAATTAGCGTTCAATAAAATATTAACTATCACATCGAACTCGGATATGACTCCTATTTGTACTGGACCGTATGACGACCTTTACAAACTGATATCAAGGCTGTGGCCCGTCAATCGCTCACACACAACTCTGGCTCCAACAATTGCACAAGAGATAAGTGGTACAATTTGCGAACACGTTGCCTATCGGCGGATGCGGCGCAACCGTGCCGGCTGCCAGCGCCCGCGCAGCCATACGCCAGCTTCCACTAGCCGGCCACATGCGCACACGCTGGCCCCGTTTCGGTGCTCACAGCTCGCACACCACCGGATTTACGGATGAATACACATAATTATATGCACTTTCATATTAATAAATGAATACTAATTAATTATGCGTTTGTTTCGGTCGTTCTATTGTTGAACTTATGCACGCTTTTACTAAATGTTATTTGAAAGTAAGTGATTTTACAAGAGTGCGCATCATCGGTGTGAATTTTATTATTCGAAACTCAGTTTTCTGAATGAGAGGTAGTAAGATAGAAACCAGAGTGTTGATTAAATGCCACCAAGACGTGATGAAAATGGTTTTGCTCTATTTATTAACTTTAACATCACACCTACTTAATTGAAACGAGTGAGTTCATCCTTCTAAATTTTTTTCTTCGCTAACTCGAATGACCCCGAAAGCGTTAATAAAAACTGCGTTAGCCGAATGTTCTTAATGAATACATAGATCTAATTCACGGAAACAGTAAAACGTCACGCAGATTCCAAATATCTGAGATGTCGAATAGCTATGTTAATATGATACAGAACCGGTTCGCGTTCATCTCTAGTTTCCACGACGAAAAGTGAAAATGCGCGCATCGAGGTGTGTTTTGTTGACATCGACTGAGTGAGGTAAAGTAAACATTGTGTGTGTCTCCCGCATGTCCCATAACTAGTGTTGCCCAAATGCAAGACCAAGACAAGACCTTAGCCAGTCTTGGTCTTGGTCTTGCGTCAATACACCTGGTCTTGGTCTTGGTCTTGGTATTGCACTCTCAGTCTTGGTCTTGGTCTTGGTCTTGCAGCAAGAGTCTCGCAAGTCTTGCGAGACTCTACTACTTAGACTAGACTACATTCAAATACCTATTAGCCTATTGCTCAGGGTGGCAGGGACATCGACGCGCAACCGCTTACCATGGATTCAGTAGGTACAGACGCCAGCACATCAACCTACTACAATCTGTCAAATTTCTTTAATAGATTTTCAACTTTATCGCTAAAGCATAAGGTTCAAAATTGATTGGGAAAATTTGACAGTTTCGGGTAGCTTGATGTGCTGGCGTCTGTACATGATTCTGGACCCCCCTGCGTTGAAATTTTTCGTCGGCTTTTTCTTAATTTTTACGTTTTTTTCTGCAATTTTTTTACTCTAAACTGTATAAAATCATTATTTCTATCTGACCCAATGAGATTTTTAATTAAAAAATAGTAAATTCACTTGTTTCACTTAAAACAGCAATGTAAATAAAACTCGAAAGGGCTACCTGATCAGCTGTATCGCTAAAGTTCATTTGCGAGGTCAACACTGTCTTCGTACCTACGCTCCATCTCCTCGTATTATTAACGCACTTAAAAATAAACTTTAAAATTATTACAATAAAGTGCATAAATGCTTGAACCTGACAAAAAATGCGGAACATTGCGGGAATCCCTGCGCGGCGTCGAGTCGGCCATGAATCCCAATGAATCTAACAGACGCGTCACATGAGGCATTTTAATCATCTACATAATTGAATGACCCATTTACTACTTTTATTTTAGATTCGTTATGAGGGGATAATTATTTTTCTAAAGCTTCATCGATTTAAGGGGAAAGCGCTAAGGTAGCCCGCGAAATTAAAATTTTCTTACGTTTTTTGCAATTTGCTGGTCAGTGAATTTCGCGGGCTACCTAATACCGCTTTCGCCTTAAGTAAAGAAGATTAAAAAAAACGTGCAGAAGTGTATTGATAGTCACGTAATTTTTCGATATTTTTTTATTATCAACAATAATTTTAGTTTTGAATGCAATTCAACAATGTAATTTACTGTTTCATAAAAAAATACATCCATTTTCGCATAATCGGGATTGAAACCCAATACCTACTATAACGCCCAAATCTCAGTTTGACTTAACTGCGAGACGCAAGAGTCTTGCAGGCTTAGTCTTGTTCTTGCTCAAGTCTTGCAGGGTTCAGTCTTGGTCTTGGTCTTGCTAAAATAAGTCGGTCTTGGTCTTGGTCTTGGTCTTGCAAAAATGCAAGAACAAGACCAAGACTGCAAGACCAAGACCGATTTTGGGCAACACTACCCATAACACTCATGCGTCTGTGTCAGACTGTGCTAGGCTCGTTGTTGGATGTTGTACCTATAGGCTGATTATGATGATGATGATTTTTTAAATAAGTAGGTACGTACTTTAAGAAGTCTTCTCTTCTTCTTGTTCTTGTTCTCCCGGTTTCTAGAAAGACAATCAAGATAATTTAATGACGGATTGTCAAACTCATGTCTTTCGGTCAGTCTACCACAGCATTTAATAATTGGGTGTTGATTAGCCCCGCAGACTTCCTTTCTGTACTAGGTGCAATCCACTATCTCAGTCATCATCAACACTAATCCAGCTGCAGACGGCCATAATGTCTTCCTCCGAAAACAACCGGGTCAAGGCATTTCGCCATTCTGTCTACTGCCTACTCACGCCATGACTAAACCAAATTATCTCGATCGGCTCACAAACTAGCCGAAGCAGATCTAACAGTACCAACCTACACACATGCGAACTTAACGATGTGGATTTGTAGAAGTAGACTAAACTGTAACAAGTTTTGGCAACGTGCCATGTGATGACTGAACACGCGTAAAATATTCGTAGTCAGTCTAATACGTTAGTTCATTCAAAATTAGGGACTGCATAGAAATGAAAGAGAAGCGCGATGACACAACGCTGGTAATTTATTGCAAAATATGAAGCAATTATTTAATTACAAAAAATCTATTGTTTGGACTGGTATGGACGAAAAAATTAAAACACTAGTATTTTAGTATGTTGCTTGTAGAATAATTTTACAAAAAATCAGAATGATTGTATGTATATTAGTATAGTTTTTATTGTAAAAAGATTTTTTTAGAGGTATCTTCATGATTTTTTTCTATCATATCAAATTAGTTGTATAAACAAAACACTATCTACCTAGCATCCTGAAGAATATCATATATTTTTCTAATTTTGTTTACTGTAGTCGATCATATACTGTTATTGCTTCTAAAACTTGCTTTTTTTGTGTTTAGGTTGTGCGGTATTCGTGACCGTGGTGGACAAGTAATACACTGAAGTATGTTGTAAATAGTAACGATTAATTTATTACGATATCAAGTAACTAAAGCTAGTAGTTACACTTGACACGAAAAGGTAAAATTAAATAATGTTACATGAAGAGTAAAACTAATAGAAACACGAAGCTCGCCGTAAACTATTACGGCGAGCTTCGGCGAGTAAAATATGATCGGGGGTCAGAGAGAACCTCGCACGATCGTAGTTCAGCACAGACTGAAGCTCCGAACCAAAAATCTCCCAAATCTGCCGTTCACTAAACAAAGGACGCGGCAAATCCACATCTGCCTTTTAAAAGTATTATAAAACGCGAGAAATGCAGATGGGTACAATACAAGACAACTGAAAATAACAGAACAATGAACCTTAACTAACAATAGCAAATGGGTACAATACAAGATACTAAACATAATAGAACAATGAAAAACCTTAACTAAAAGTAAAGAATCATGAAAGACAATAGTACCTATAACTTAAATCGCTTGCAGATGTTCAACGTGGGAAAAACACAAAAATGAAACTTTCTAAAAATTATTACAATAAGTTCTTCTATACAATACTACATTCTTAAAACTATGCAAGGGATGGGTACGTAAGACACAGTCCCCACAGTACCCCCCTACCAGTGATAAAGATCACGAAACACCTGCCTGATAGTAATCAGGAAATTTAACTCGCCTACCAGAACGGCGAGGAATATGCTTGCCAGGCCAACTTAGGTTCCAGTGAGTCGGAACCGGTTGCCGTATAGTTCACGGTAAGTCGGAACTGTCTGCGAAGATGTCCCCAGTGAGTCGGGGTGGCGCGGGCGCTGCGTTATGCTCCGGTGCGTCGGTGCCGCATAGTTCACGGTGAGTCGGAACTGTCTGCGAAGATGTCCCCAGTGAGTCGGGGTGGCGCGGGCGCTGCGTTATGCTCCAGTGCGTCGGTGCCGCATAGTTCACGGTGAGTCGGAACTGTCTGCGAAGATGTCCCCAGTGAGTCGGGGTGGCGCGGGCGCTGCGTTATGCTCCAGTGCGTCGGTGCCGCATAGTTCACGGTGAGTCGGAACTGTCTGCGAAGATGTCCCCAGTGAGTCGGGGTGGCGCGGGCGCTGCGTTATGCTCCAGTGCGTCGGATGTGGTACAGCGCCGGGTTGAGGCTGGCTGCTGCGTCGACCAGGAGAGGAATTGAGCTCTTCTTGTTGACCGGCCGAAAGTGCAGTGTGCTGTGCCGAGGTTGCTGGTGAGGCTGAGGGTGATGACCAGGTATGCGCGGTCGCTGCATGCTGGTAGTCAGGATACCCGTTGAAGCCGTGGGAGCTGGCTGGCTGGGAATGCGCGTCATCCGCCGATAGTGACTCCCGCTGGATCGCTCGCCATTTTAACCCGTACTTTGATTTAGCACTCGCGAAACTCTACGCACTGTCACGAACTCACGCTATATGATAGTTTTGATCACGTCGGGGTCACCACTGTGCGGAATTCGTGACCGCGTTGGGCGAGTGATACACTGAAGGAAGTTGTAAATATGTAACGATTAATTTATTACGATATCAAGTAACTAAAGCTAGTAGTTACACTTGACACGAAAAGGTAAAATTAAATAATGTTACATGAAGAGTAAAACTAATAGAAACACGAAGCTCGCCGTAAACTATTACGGCGAGCTTCGGCGAGTAAAATATGATCGGGGGTCAGAGAGAACCTCGCACGATCGTAGTTCAGCACAGACTGAAGCTCCGAACCAAAAATCTCCCAAATCTGCCGTTCACTAAACAAAGGACGCGGCAAATCCACATCTGCCTTTTAAAAGTATTATAGAACGCGAGAAATGCAGATGGGTACAATACAAGACAACTGAAAATAACAGAACAATGAACCTTAACTAACAATAGCAAATGGGTACAATACAAGATACTAAACATAATAGAACAATGAAGAACCTTAACTAAAAGTAAAGAATCATGAAAGACAATAGTACCTATAACTTAAATCGCTTGCAGATGTTCAACGTGGGAAAAACACAAAAATGAAACTTTCTAAAAATTATTACAATAAGTTCTTCTATACAATACTACATTCTTAAAACTATGCAAGGGATGGGTACGTAAGACACAGTCCCCACAAGGTCCTGTAAGCCCTTAAAGGCTCCTACAAACAGGCGCGACGCGAATCGCGCGCGACACAAAGGCACCGCTCGTTGCGCGACTTGCGGTGCCTTTGTGTGGCGCGCGATTTTATCGCGTGTCGCGCCTGTTTGAAGGAGCCTTAAAGGCTCGTACACACAGGCGCGACGCGACACGCGACACAAAGGCACCGCAAGTCGCGCAACGAGCGGTGCCTTTGTGTCGCGCGCGATTCGCGTCGCGCGTCGCGCCTGTTTGCAGGAGCCTTAAATCGATGAATCTTTTTTATATCAATAATGTTTCTGTTGTGTTGTTTGATAAGGGGCTTGTGGCTAAGTAATAACAGCCACGCGGGTCGATCGATCAGGTTAAGGGGCTCACAGGAACTTAAGAGACTTACTAAAATACTAATGTTTTATTTTTTAGTTCAAACAATAGCTTTTTTGTAATTAAATAATTGCTTCATATTTTGCAATAAATTTTACCAGCGTTGTGCCATCACGGTTCTCTTTCTTTTCTATGCAGTCCGACAGTGACCGTGCTTTAGGTCATGTAAGCCCCTTAAGCTACGCTTGCCACGGTTGGTCCGTGGATGGGTGACCATCTTTACATATCAAGACCCCTCTGTGCCTCGGAAAGCACGTTAAGCCGTTGGTCCCGGCTGCCAATCGTGGATCTTTGGCAGTCGTTACGGGTCGTCAGAAGCCCGAAAGTCTGACAACCAGTTTTATCAAGGGGTATCGACTATCGTATTACTCAGTAACTGGGTTGTGAAGGTCAGATAGGCAGTGGCTTCATATAAAGTACTGGTATTCAGCTGCATCCGGTTAGACTGGAAGCCTACCCCAACATAGTTTCAAAAAGACTAGGCAGATAATGCATGTTCTGTGTCCCATTTACAATTGTTATCATTATCTACTCCACATATTTATAGGGATATGAAGTTCCTAGCTATGCCGGCTGTATTACATTCATTTATGTATGTTTTATTTTAATAATAACTATGTATGTCAATAAAAAGCCTTCGTCCTTCCCCAGGGTTCAATGTATGAATGTACTTTGAACCCTGGGGAAGGAAAAGGGCTTTTTGGTATGGGCATACCAAATTTCATCAAAATCGGCCCAACCGTTTCGGAGATCAGTCGAAACAAACAGACAGACAAACATTAAAAAAATAGTTGTTCTGTTATAAGTACCGTAAATACTTAACTGCATTTAGTAAAAAGCTGTTATTTTGTGACATTACAAAGAGACACTTCAATTTCATTTTATTTGTATAGATGTATCGATATAGATTTTGATAATAAATAAATATCTATGAAGCAACACATTATAATAGTTCTTGAAAGCATAAGCACCTTTTTCGGTTGGTAACATTTAAAGCAAAGTATGAATCACCTTTAGACTTTATTAAATAAGCAAAGAATTCGTAAAGAACGGTTGACTTTACTTTCTTCGGGTGACAACATAACCGGTTTGTTTAGCAGAAAATGAAACAATTGCGTAAGAATAAATGGGCCCTCACTTTTACCCAATAGGTACTTGCTTTTTCTTTACTTAACTAATAGAAGTGTAGAAGCTGAAGCTTCGTGTGGTAATTGATACCTACTGCTAAAAGAACAAAATATATTCTGTTATAATATTATTGCCCATTACGGATCTATTCTACACTTAAAACAGAAGTAAAGTTTGTTTGGATAGAAGGTAATCTCTGGAATTCCTGATCCGATTTCGTAAATTATTTCAGTGACAGAAAGCTACACGATTGCCGAGTTCCATAGGCTGTTTTATAGACTACAACGCGGGCGAAGTCCCGGTCAGAAGCAAGTTAAAGATAAAAGGGGCACTGTGCGTGAAACGAGGTGCATAGATGGCGCCATTAGCACAAGCTGTAAACAAAACATTAAACATATTTGTGGATTTGAAGAATTAGGTACTATTTTTTATATTTTTTACTTAAATTTGGGCATGCATTTTACTTAATGAGGCATAATACGGCCATTTAATTACTGATAAAATTTTATATTAAAAATATAGCATTTATTAGTTTTCTAATCTCGAGGAAATCGCCTGAACATCCGAACACGCAGCGCATTAGGAATAAATATCAATTAAAATTTATTTAGTTGACATGCTGTGAGAAAACAATGTTTACTGTTTGTGCTGCTAACGCCACTAAGCACTAGTGGTGAAGCTTAATTGGCCATATTATATTTTCCAATTTTATCGATGTTTTTAGTTTACTTTTCTCACGAAGTCACGACTACTAAATAAGTAGTAGGTATGCTTTATGCATTTCTATTAAATTTAATTAATAAAAAACAAACAGGGGGCCTAAAAAGGCCACTTTGGCAGAATTATAACAGGATAACATTATGAATCATAATCCCATTGGTGAAGGATTTTCCAGTTATTTTTTTTTTGTCTGTGCTAAAATACCAATCAATCCAATCCAAATCCAATCTCTTTGATTACCTATACCTACGTAGTGCAGCGAAAAAAAGGAAAAACAGACTGTATTCTCTAGGTATATTATAATTCGTAATGTTATCCTTTTATGATTCTACCAAAGTGGCTGTTTTAGGCCCCCTGTTCTTTTATCAAATTAAATTACATTAGAAAACATCCATCAGTTTCCTACTAAACTTTAACTATATCCGACGACCAGGGCCGTTTTTAACCTATTGGAGGCCCTGGGCACATAAGGATCACGGGGCCCCTGTATAGATAAGAGAAACATACTAATATTTCATATCTGGGGCTAGAGATTTTTTGTAAATCGCGCTACAAATCTCTTATTTTGTCATTGAATCGAATGTCAGTATATACGTAGAATGGAACGGCGGCTGCAAATAATGTTTATTTATGAGAGCAGACCGGGGCCCCCGAAGACCGCGGGGCCCTGGGCACTTGCCCAGAGTGCCCAATGGAAAAGAGGGGCCTGCCGACGACCCTGCATGGTTACTTATCTCTTTTGGTGACCGTACATTAATAAAATGATTCAATCTTAATAAACAGTCGTTTTACTCTTTTTCTTGTTGTATCGGCCTCGGAATGTTTCATTTCATGGTATTTTAGTAGTTAATCGGGAGAAGCAAACAATTTTTTGATCTACTATTACGCACTATGTTTTACTTTGAAACGCAAAAAGATCTTATTTATTGGCTCAATAAGCAACTTGCAAATTAGGATGCCCTCGATAACTGTGATGTGTGTCGATGTGTTCATTTACTATGTATTATGTTTAGTATAGTAGAAAAAAACCAGTTTTAATAATGTACCAAGTGATATTAAACTACTTACCAATTTTTAACAACCATTTTTTTTTAAATATAATTGTCAAAAATTTCCATGCAGGGGTTTTCTAAATCATGTACTGTGTCCATGGTAACATGGTGAGCGTCGATCTCTCGCCACCCTGTATTCTTACAACTTTTTGAGAAACTACGACATAATACCAGCTTATTACATGTCCAGAGAAGGCACGAGCAATTATCACCGTATTGCACGCTTTCTCAAGACGGGTTGGCGATTCTTCACCGATATATGTGATGTCCCAGATAAACTCCGAAAGTACCTACATACGAATTCAAAAGTCATTTTGGTAATTTCCCGGATGTGAACCCTCAACCGCACATGAGAGGCGAGGCCTTAATCACTGGGCCATCTCGACTAGAGATATAGAAAATGATTAGTCTAGTAGACTCTAGCCTAGCTCGTCTATGCATACTTCTACGTCTACGCTAAAGATCTAGAATTCTCGACTATCCAGATCGTTTATCTAGGAAACGCCGAAAGCTCTCAGTTAGCAGTTCAACACAATTGCTGACAAACACTTTCCCTATACTCTCCCTACCTTCATCATTATACACGTTAGCACAATCGATCATTTCATAAGGATGGCCCTCATTGTAATACCAATTGTAACACAACGTAATAAGGTGGTAATTACAGTAATGTTATAATGAAGTAGGTAGGAGGCACGCCGGTGTTGAGGGACTAAACCAGTTGTACCAGAACAACCACGTGTTAGCCTGTTTAAATGTTCGTTCAAATGATATTGTAATAGACTCAAACATGAACAGTTTCAACGTCAGAAATTAGAATGCCCAAATCGAATCTGTAATCAATGTCAGAGATATTATTTGTATAGCTATACTGAATTGAAACACTTGTATAAAGACACGACGTGTACGGTGTATCGTACCTATCGTGGAGCTTAAATTAGAATTGTAACAGACCTTTGAGGTATTTGTAAAGTAAAGAGTAAAGACAATGTTACATCCATTATCTCCAAACAGAAACAACATAGACATATCCCTTGGTTTGGTTACCGGTTGCACTGTTATAATAAACTTGTTGTTTGTTAGTTGCACGAACAGGATTCTAATGGTAACCGCAAACAACGCGAAACTAAGGAGCGGTTCGCGTGAGCATCGACATTGAATAATGAGAAGCCGCAGAGATGGCACGAAATTGAAGTGTGTTTTATTTTAATGAACACGATGTGGGTCAACCGTTGTACATAACCACTGATTGACTAATGATGCAACTTACCTGGAGGCAATCTTGATTGACTTAGAATGTAGGAAGCCATTAGTGGCCATAGAGATATTTATACCGGGTGTCTTATCGAATCCTATTTGTACGGTTGAATTTATGTACGAACTAACATCTCGTCGAGAAATGACCGGTAACTGTAATTCAGATTACCGTCGAACGCATGCGTCATAAAGCCAACTATTAAGCTATTTCATTGCAGACTGCAGACGAATGCAATTTATAGTGCCGGTTGTAGCTTGTATCCGTAAACTTATCTCCGGCGACTACAGCACGAAATGGGCAGTAAGCGCAAGCGCAGGTTACAGTTTTAATCACTGTAACGTTTCAAAAATGTGGATCACTTTTATCGGATATTGGAATATGTCTATCGAGGTTCAGTACAACTGGGGCGTCCATGCATACATTGCGGGCAGGCACATTAAGAAACAGGTGTACTTGGTCTGCGGGAGAGCGGCCGCGGGCGCGGTGTGGCGTGGCGCTCGCCTGACGCTTGCGGTCAACCCAGATGAGCCAAGTGCACCGTCTCCCATTACGGCATCACCATCTCTGTACTGTTATCCGCATAGCGACTGCGGTCACACATGTAGGTCGAACACTTGAACATTAAATTAAATTTATGGTTTGTAAGAATTCCAACGTTAATTACGACAGTGTGAGTACGTGCAACGTTAGTGATGATGGATCGACGGTATTTTCAAAACTGTAAAAAGTTGTCCATATAATGTTTAAATCGGCACATTTGAAATTCTCTATTTCATTTTACGATATGATCAGCACGGGTTTCGTAATAGAGTCGCTGTAAGCGTAATCTTAATTTATTGCTCATATTTTCTTTTGTAATCCGCCCATAGATATCAAAGCTGCACGACGTGCATTGTGCTTTTACCGATGTGCATGTAAAGGAGGCATAACAATGAATGGTATGTTAGATAATAGTTGGTAAACTGTGTAAAAGGTTGAATGACGTTGTCAGCTTACAAAATCACAGCCTCTCAGACAAGATAAGCGTATATTTCAATAAAAAAATTGTTTCCCAGGATATTACAATAGCCTCTAAGGCTGCGTTTCCACCAGAGATGTGCGAGGATGCGTAGCGAGGGATGTGTGTGAAACCAACCAATAACATCGCTTCATTTTCATACCTTGAACTAAGTTAGCGTTGTTATGGGTTAGTTTTACACACATTCCTCGCTACGCATCCTCGCTCATCTGATGGAAACGCAGCCTAACGATACGATTGACTGCCTCGGTGGTCTAGTCGTCGCAAGCTCTTGCTGCCTGGGTTCGATTCTTAGGTGTGGTGTTATTGGGTTTTTATATATGGAATTTCTCAGTAGCAGCAGTGTAGTCTGGATTCGTGCCGGGTTGATGGCAATAGGTGAGATACTGGTATTCAACTGCATCCAGATTGACTGGAAGCCGACCCCAACATAGTTGAGAAAACGCTAGGCAGATAATGATGGCAATAGGGTCGCCCCGTTACATGGGACCCACACACCCCACATGCACCCACACCCACATTTCGCCAGTTATGTAAACATAACGGCGAAATGTGGGTGTGATAGCTACACCTCTGCCTAACCCGATGGAGAAACAAGGCGTAATATTATGCTGTTGTAATGTCTAGCGATATGGAAGCGAAGGGAAAAACTCTAGACAATTAAGTTATAGCCGCCATTAACGTTAAAAAAGCGGGACCCCGCCAGGAAGGGGATAGAACCCCATCAATCACTTGTAATCCGTTTTTGACTATCGATCACGTCGCCCCACGTTTCTGATGTTAGTCAGTCCTCCCCACCTCACCTCACCTAGATAACGCCAGAGCAACTACTTCGCGTGCCAAAAATCGCACCAGCTTACGTACAAAAATCGTAAGCCGCCGCTTTCGCGCTCAGTCCTGTATACTGCTGGCTGGGTGAGCGTGAGCGCTGGCGCTAGTCCCCGGGGGTGGGGTAAGACGGGTGCCGCACGCGGAGGCGTCTTTGAATTGATTTGATTTTCCCATCACTAAATAGTGCTTGTGACGTCATAGTAAGTAGTCAAAAAATGGCACGCGGTTTTCATACAGATCGTGATACTTGCGTTATCTAGGTCTATTATATTTGTCATCGCACTTCTCTTTCTTGTCTATGCAGTCCGACAGTGACCGCGCATTAGGTCATGTAAGCCCCTTAAGCAATTTGTATATGCTTGGTACACACACGTTTTTCATGCCCTGAAAAACTACGATTAATCGGCTATCAGTGTTGTATGGATCACTAATGCTGAAAAGTTTAACATCTATAGGATCACTATGGTTAAAGTAAGTTTGTTGACACGGCGGCAGGTGGCAGGTGGCAGACAATCAAATAAAAAAGTTTCACAAATCAGAACAAGTATCAATGGAGTTAATTCTAAAGCATATTAAATCTATTGAGGCAGCTTTATTGTGATCTATTAATATTTCAACAAAAGACCATTCGATTGCTTTCAATTCTTTTTATTGCTTCTACAAGCATGATAATTTATTGCTTCTATAAACACTCTAGTTATATTACCAATTTAAATAGGATTTTGTTAGCTTAGTTGTTAACTTTATTGTGCCGGCTGTGGTGTCCTAGAAGTGAAGGAGTGCACCTATTTAATACCTGATGTTGCCTTTTATTTGTGTGTCATGTAGATTTTGAACATCTTTTGTTGGTACTAATATTATAAATTCAAAAGTAACTCTGTCTGACTGTGTGTATGTTACCTTTTCACGCCTAAACCACTGAACAGATTTCGATAAAATTTGACAGATAGATAGATTGCATTCAGGGGAAGGACATAGGATAGTTTTTATCCCGATATTCCCAAGGGATCGATAGTTATGCGAGTAAAACCGCGGGGCGCTGCTAGTCCTGAATAAATATATGAAACCCGAAACAGTTTGATGCGCTGAATCAAAATATTTTTTTTTTCTAAATTAATAGTGGTTTTATGATTTTATTTTTAACCGACATACTAATTTTGTAATTTTAATTCGTAATCATGCTAACAATAATGTCAATACTAAGCTAATAATATCTGTCCTGTAATAATTGTATATTATGTATCACACTTCACACTAATGTTATAGAAGTTTATTTGTTGTTTGTATGTTTGTTACTTCTTCACGCACAAACGGCTAAACCAATTTTGATAAATTTGGTAGCTGACATCCTGGGTTAACACAAAGGATACTTTTTATTCCGATATTCCCACGGGATCGAAACTTATGCAAGTGAAACCACGGGGCACTGCTAGTACATAATATGTGCACGCCACACTTGGCAGAAAGTGGTGATTATCATATTATAATGTACCATATTCTGACAAATAAATGATTATGATTAATTTTTAAACTGTTCTTTTGGGTCCCAGCAAAGAGAAGTTGGCAGTTTCCATTCTTTGGCCAGCGGCGTCTACGTGTCTGCAAACAAATTAAATTAGGCTGCGTCCGATCAGCATTTGTCTGAGTCTGCCAAGCCGCAAATTATATATTTAACATTCAATATTAGTCAGTATTATTATTAGTAAAAGTTTGGCGGAAGAAACTAAACATGGGTTTCCCAGTTTCTTCCGCCAAACGTCTTTCTTTGCACATTAGCAGCAGTCCGGTAAGAAGTCCTGTGCTATTTTTTTCATACTGGCCTACGTTCAGCTCTGCCTTAATTACAGGACTCTCGAATAGTCCACAGCTACAAGGGTCGTAAAAAAAATTTCATAGTTTTCGTAGTTTCTCCACAAGCCAAATAGAACGCCCAACTAGAATAAATCGATTTATGCTTGATTCCGTACATCATCAGCGGTTGAAGCGTTTCTAAATAAGGAAGACAAAGCGGAGCGAGGAGCATTCGCTATCGACATCCTCCGAGCGAGGTCAATAGCGTAGTTAGTCCGAAGTGTGTCACATAAATACATGAAGAGCTAATATCGTACATAATTACATGTGGCAGACCAGTTAATACACAATACTCATATTTTATGCTACATCGCCTCTGATTACATTGCATTATGTAGGTACCTATACGACATTACGAATTTACGACCGAAGCGTATGTTTGTGTAATCCGCTGGTTGACTGTATGATGCTCGTTAAAAGAGTTTGCATTCAAATATCGGTCAGCAATGTTATCTAATTTTAAGAGAAGACCGATATTATACGACTCACGATCGATCAGGTTAAGTTACGCTTGCCGCGGCTGGTCCGTGGATGGGTGGCGATCTGTACACTGTACACACCGAGACCCCTCCGTGCCTCGGAAAGCACGCTAAGCCCATGGTCCTGACTGTCATTTGTGGATCTTTTACAGTCGTTACGGGTCGTCAGAAGCATTCTTACCTAGGAGCATCGTATTACCCAGTAGCTGGGTGGTAGAGGTCAGATAGGAAGTTGCTCCATGTAAAATACTGGTATTCAGCTGTATCCGGTTAGACTGTAAGCCGATCCGAACATAGTTGGGAAAAGGCTAGGCAGATGATGATGATACGACACACGGTGAAAAATAATAAGAATTCAAATACAACAGAGTGTGGTGATGAATGCTTGTTCCTTTCCTCCCTGTATGTGAAAAAGCAGTGGCATGTGGAACAGTAAATTACTGGTTAATGTTATGATAAATAAACATACTACTGAAATGTCAGCAAATGTTTTATTTCCAGAACAAGCCGGCGTGAATAACTAATTAAATAATGTTGCTCATAAAATAGGACCTACTCTAACTAATGAATAACCAGTTTCCGACGATAAATCCGTTCTATGAATTTATGTACACATATGAGTTTTATGTAAATTTTAATAGCCATTTTGATAAGCTATTCCTCTGATAACACAAATTATTATGTAGGTAAAACATTATGAAACTGTTTAAACTCGTGTATCGATCAGCTAGATATCATCAGTACACTAAATCCATTGAAGTATCATAGGTATTAAAAATTTCGTCCACTCAAGAACGTAAGTCACGCAATGAACGTGGCTGAATTACTGTCAAAATTGAAGACATTGTGATCGCTTGTCATTTTATGTGTTTAGGTTCAAGTCACAGATATATCAAAACCCCTACTGGCTAGATCTCTACTTAGGAATGGCCTACAAAACGTTAGCAATGAGCTGCGATGGATGGATCATGATGATAATGACACCGGCAGAAGAAACGCTCGTGACTTTTTGCAGAACGCATTGACCTCCATAAACGATAAAATATGCTGTTGTTCATACATTATTACGAGTGTATGTATAGATAGTACATAAATCCCGCTTTCCTCCCTTACAAGGTAAGTCGTAGTCGGAGCAAAACACGGAGCGAATTGATACTCAATGTTTAACTGTAAATAAGGTTGCCATTGCTTTAGAAAAAGGCAAAAGCCTTTGACGACCTCGTTAACAAGACAACATTTTGCGGAAATCTGGAAGTTTCCAAATACATGTTGTAAGTCGAAATATAGACCGTTATCACAATGACAACGTTTGTAAAGATCCCTGGTTACCTGGTAGGTACTTCCGCAGGATTGACAGCCCTACCGGTAAAACATTGAATAGCCAAGAAGAATGATACATGTTAGTGTGAGCAAACTTTTCCTCCGTTAACTTTTACGATGTGTGCAAGAGTATAACTGTGAAGCCAGCCCTTAACCTCATAGAAATGTAGGATCACATCGCATTCTGAATAGGCCTCTAGGTACTTAGCCGACTAGCTGTGATATGCGGCATTCAATGTGCGTATTTCACGACACATGTCGCTGTTGCTAAACTTATGTAGGAAAAGCTATAAATCTTGATTTATTATGACATTTTCTCAAAAACATTTCAGTAATAGCTCGTCGTTGATTTTCTAACGGGAATGGTTAACTTACCTTCGAAGTGTGTACTAAGAGATCATAACACGTGTAGCTAATTGCGGAACGCACTTTTAGTCTTTTAATCATAATCTGAATGATATTTCTAATCCATTGATTTTTATGTTCGAAAAATTAGACTGCTCAACTACGTAAATAACGCAATGAATGTTGTTGTACTGTCAAAATGAAAGCCATTGCTACAGTTAGTGTGTTACGCAATTACCCCGCAGACTATAATACTAGAAAAAGTATATATTGACTAAAAACACAATGGAGGTGTCAAGGCGAAGTACGCATTATCACATTACGCTTCAAGACTTGTTAACGCGAGGATTCTGAAGAATTACTTAATCGTCGATTAGATTCAGCGTAAAAAGTTGATTACCTCGTCAGAGCGTTATTACTGCAGTATGCGACAACACTTTTTATACTGCGTTTCATGAATAGCTTTATTTGTCTCGAGATAGCAAGTAAAGACCAGTGCACACAGCTTTTGAAAACTGACACAGCCATCACAGCTATTTGTAGAACGTCTACCTAAATTACTTTTAGGGTAAACTTGGAGGGCGTCTGCAGTAATAAAAGGATAGGGAGCTGCGAAATTATTTTGAAATGAATTTTTTAGGAGCGTGTGTGAAAACTATGAGTTGAAATATTTGTTAATTACTCTTTCTGCGGTATGAGAATTATTTCCCTTTGTTTTTCCAGAACATGCTTTACGTTTGTTTTTTGTTGGTTTGCTCTATCCCTCGTTCTCTCCAAATAAAATGGGATACGGGCAAGACCAAGATATTTTTAATTAGGTATTTATTTTGTTAGAGTAAACAAACAAGTAAACATTGTATATCATCTAAGATTACAAAATAAATGGAAGTGTGGATCTATGACGTTTCCACAGATTACCAGGGCTAAAAAATATAAAGTTAAAAACAAGCCCATTTTAAATTAAATAAAAGCAGTCGGGTTTTTAATTTTTTTTAATTACCTTTTTATTTTCAGCTTTCGCAGACGATTTAGTTCTAGGTACCTACGTATTTTTTACGAGTTGTCACTTCGAATTACTTTTAACCATACAACATAACTTATTTGTATATATTTTTGTAATGACTTTTCAAAAGCCTTTGATACCCCACTTGAAAGGTTTTGAGAAAAAAACATTTTTTTGTTGACATATGGCGCCAAAAATCGGCCATTTAATTTTTTTTTCAATTTTGCTTTACCCAGTGTCACTCTCACAATTATGACGAATCTAACGGCACCTCTCAAGCTAAAATCGAACAAGCCGTTTAGGCTACACAATATTGTAATGTACAGAAACACAAATAAGAAGACAGGAAAAGAAAAAAGAGAATGTAGGTACTTCACTTAAATCAAAGTAAGATGCTCTTGCTCTTGTAGTAAAATGGACTTACTGATAAAAAAGTGTTAAGGCTCCTTCAAACAGGCGCGACAAGCGATATAATCACGCGCGACACAAAAGGCACCGCCCGTTGCGCAACTTGCGGTGCCTTTGTGTCGCGCGGGATTTTATCGCGTGTCGCGCCTGTTTGAAGGAGCCTTTAGTCTGGCCAGACAATGCCACCGTACAATCTGGCCTATATTTGCGCCCGCATGTACCTATACATATGTATAATATATCAATATAAACACCGAAAGATGTTCACATTTACAAAGTTACAGAGTAAACATACGTCATACTTATCTACCTGCTTACATAAACACTTAGCTACACGACCTTCAGGATAATGCACAATATTTCGCTATATATATCAAGCTTTTTATGAGCGTATTGATATGTTTTCTTTAGTACTTAGGTAAATATTTGTTCCTTTCATATGTTTGTTTAACCTTTCAAGGCATTCAATGAAGATTGGTACCTTCTAAATATTGTCTTAATTGCTCTTGGCAAACAGATAAATTATGGGAGTAGGTTTAATTCTAATCAATTAAATTATTTAGCTGTTTTTTGTTGCACTTGTCTAATCAAATACTTAGTTCTGTAATGTATACGTTACTCGTTAGGTACATTCATTAAGTATATCACATAAAGGCTCCTGCAAGCAGGCGCGACGCGCGACACAAAGACACCGCTCGTTGCGCGACTTGCGGTTCCTTTGTGTCGCGCGCGATTTTATCGCGTGTCGCGCCTGTTTGAAGGAGCCTTAACATTGAAATCAAAACTATTTATTTTGGCAATAAATTCTGTACAGTAGTCGAGGCTTCAGCGCACACGACAAAAATGTTTACATAAATTATGTTCATGAGCAATATAATTTGGCAGGTGATATCCGTCGACCTTGCGTCAGGTAAATAAGTGCCTAAATACATATGCATTAGCGCTGTCATCATAACGTGATGTGATACATGCTGTAAAGCATCTATCAAAAATGGTGTGGTCAAATTTAAGGGTGTGGTGCAGACAGACCATCAAACTGAACAAGTTTCTCCATGGGACCAACATTGCCATTATGAAAAAATAATCAGTTGTTTAAATGGAAATGTAAAAAACATCATCATCTCATTCTTTCTTATACATATCTATGATTGTCCCATACATATTGGGTCAAGTGGGTATTGAAGTTTTGTATTGGACATAAGATACATAGGACATTAATGGGGTAGTAGAATGGAGTCTTCGCAATAAGTTGTATTTCAATGTGGCCAAATGTTCGGTACTATCATTTACCCGCGCGCGCGATCCAAGTCACTATCATTATTGCATGGATGGGATCCGACTGCAACGTGTCTCAGAAGTTAAGGACTTAGGCGTGCGCTTTACGACTGATTTAAATTTCCGTAAACATTCCACTGATGTTTGTAAGAGAGCATACCGCAATTTAGGATTGGTCTTACGGCTAGCAAACCAGTTCACGAACATCAGTGCTCTGAGATCGTTGTACGAAGCGCTTGTAAAAAGTCATTTGGAATGCAATTCTGTCATCTGGTCGCCACATGAAGCCAAGTACAAACTAATGCTAGAACGTATCCAAAACAAATTTGTGAGATTCTTGTACTTAAAGCAGTATGGTGTGTATCCAGGGTATCCACTGTTATATCCTACTCTATTTGTGCTGGGCATGGTAGGCTACAATAAACTGGAAGTAAGAAGGGAAGTAGCTCTCGCCACTTACTTATTTAAGACTATACGTGGTAAAATACACAACCCAGGCGTTCTACACACAGTTGGGTTGTGTGTACCTGATGGGCACGTGGGGCGGCGGAGGCGGCCGCCGTTGCTGTGGGTGCCGCCCGCTCGCACCAACCTGCTGGAGCACGCGCCGCTGACGCGCGCGCTGCGTACACTCAATGCGGTGTCACAACAGATTGACTGCTTTAACTGTACTCTGAGCGAATTCACACGGGCCGCATTTTGCAACGTAACGAGTACTCTTGGTTAGGGCGACTTCATGACCTAAAGCGCGGTCTATGTCGGACTGCATAGAAAGGAAAGAGAAGCGCGATGACACAACGCTGGTAATTTATTGCAAAATATGAAGCAATTATCTTTTGCAGGAATTTATTGTTTGTACTAAAAGATTAAAACACTAGTTTTTAGTATGTTGCCTGTAGAATGATCTGACAAAAAAATCATAATGATTGTATGAATATTAGTATGACTTTTATTGTAAAAAGAAAGTTTTTAGTGGTATCTTCATGTTTTTTTTTTCTATCGTATCAAATTAGGTGTATTATGTTTCAACACGCTATCTACCTAGCATATATCCTGAAGAATTTCATTTACATATATTTCTGTTTTTGTTACTGTAGCCTATATTGTGTGTACTTTTATTGTGTCTAAAGACTTTTTTGTTTTGTACTGTAGCCTATATTGTGTTGTGTGTACTTTTATTGTTTAAAGAATTTTTTTTTTGTTTTGGGTCCTGGAAGCCCCTTAATAATAATAATTATATAATTGTAGTCCAATGTTAGCATGTTGTTGTTATAACTACACTATCGTATTAGGTAAGCCTGTGATGATAGTTGTATGTGTTTTAAAATAAATAAATAAATAAATAAAAATAATTTTTTCGCGATTACAATGTTGGTCCCATGGAAAAAGTTGTTCAGTTTAATGATCTGTACCACTTTCCTTAAATATGACCACAACTTTATGATACATGCTGTATTTACGTCTCATATTAAGATAATGAAGATAAACAGGAATGTCATGATGGTCTTATTACATGAGAGTTTTGTAATCTCTCTCTTCCGTCATATCCTGTCATGTTTGGGTAAAATATAAACATTCGGTAATGTAATCGCTTCTTCGTAATTCTCAAAACTTACACAATTTGTTATTATAACTTATTGTTAATCTTTACGAGATAATTTACGCTTTCAGAACTGGTGTTCTTGGCTGATATTATGGCTTTTAGCTGGAGACAATAATAAGGAAGAACATTTCTCATCGAATCACAATGTTTATTCACATTCAAAGAATTTGAGAAATCGATCTGGACTCGAGAGTTTGCAGTAAACAACAACAGACATGTCTGGAGTTCCCCACGTTACTACCGCCCGTCTAGACATGTAAAGGATTACATTATCTCTCTCCTTTCATATGTAGGAGGTCCGTCAATGAAACTATAGGTATGTATATAACTATAACTACTTACAATGCGTGCCACGAAAGATGAGACTTGACCCCGCCTCCCCGCTCTTTCCGCCGCCCCTATGACGTCCGGTCCCGGCCCGCACTCGGACCTCATACCGCTAGCTAAAGATACCTAAAATCGTGTACTGCGCATGTCAAACCACGTGGTGTGTCAAGTCTCATCTTTCGTGGCACGCATTGTACAACATGTCCCGTGGGGTAATTACGTAACTCAATAACAGTAGGAATGGCTTTCATTTTGACAGTTCAACAATACTCATTGCGTTATTTTACTTTGTTGAGCAGACAAATTTTTCGAAGATAATTATGAAGCAATGAATTAGCAATATTAGTATAGAGGTATGAGGAACAGAGTGTAAAGTTCACTCATACTCTATAGAAAAGGGAGGATCCTCCGACCAGACGGGTGTAGTGTCTGGCGGGCAACTGCCCGTTGATTCATGTCGGGCCGTTGTATCTATGCTAGTTGCGCGGTAAACTCTGCTTGCGCGATGCAGGATTTGCGTGACGTCAGTATGACGCGTTGTTTGTATGTGGCGTTGTAGATACCGCTACATTAGCAAAATGATTCAGATTCTGATTGATAGTATGTTGCGCAATTAGCCACAAGTAACCCAATTAAATCTTTAAAGGGCGAAGGAAGGAACACGGGTGGGTTTTAGTCAGTAAGAGTCTGACACTCCCTTCCGCTCCACCCAGAGTGGGAGGAGTCATTTGATGATTTCCCATCCTGAAAAAAAAAAAAAATCTTAGTACATAATAGGTACATACACTGAATTTTTACTATCTATAGGTACCATAACTATTAGTTATTCTGCGTCAGAATAACTAATAGTATCTCATCAGGTTTTTTATTAAAAAGCTGAAGAGAGTGTTAGTTTGTTTGAACGTGCTAATCTCTAGAACTTCCGGTCGGATTTGAAAAAATCTTTTTGCATTTGATAGCCCAATTCTTGAAGGAGGCTATAGGCTAAATACCATCACGCTAGGACCCTTGGGAGCCGAGCAAAAACAAAAAATCAGACAGAACGCTGAGCGAAAACGAAGTAATATCGCGGGCAGGCGATGCGATGCGACAGGGTGGGTCGTGGTAACAAGAAATTTCATGCGGACGAAGTCGCGGGCAGAAACTATAATTTACAAAACATTGTTTGTTTATTAAATTGGTTATAAAAATACTGGTATTCAGCTGCATCCGGTTAGACTGGAAGCCGACCCCAACATTGTTGGGAAAAAGGCTAGGCAGATGATGAGTTATAATTATTAATTGTGGTCAACTTACAAATTTATTTACGCACACACACAGTTGCACACGTATAAGAGTCTTCATAGTAGGTACTTCATTTGTTTTTTGGTTTGTTTTAAGGCTCCTACAAACAGGCGCGACACGACACGCGACACAAAGGCACCGCAAGTCGCGCAACGAGCGGTGCCTTTGTGTCGCGCGCGATTATATCGCGTCGCGCCTGTTTGTAGGAGCCTTTACTAGTACAGCGAAAGTGGGCCTGTAATTTACGTATTTATACGGATCAAAATATTAAAAATGACAGCTAACTATTCAGTAAAAGATTCTGAACAAACTATATCCATAAGAGCTCAACTGTCACTAATGAGACACAATTACTTTTTCTGTTGTTAAACTTGTCTAACGGACGAGGGGACTGTGCATTAGTTCGGTTACACATTGTACAGCACGCTTCATAGAAACCATTACCCCTTGGTAATGACATCGAACCTATTTAAGTTTTTTGAAATATGTATATCGTAAGTGGCATGTTGGTCTAGTGGTTAACACTGCGGCTTAACAATACGATGGTCTCGAGTTCAATCCGCGGTTGAGAAGATTTTTTTTATTTTATTTTTACCTTTATTATTATTTTTTAGTTTCTTTAGTAGTTAGTTTTGTTTTTTTCGTTAATTATTATTAAAAAATCAAATGGAGGTTTGTAATAAAAGCTTAGCATTTTGCATAAACAATATTCATTTATTTCTTTAACCCTAGACACCTAACCTTCGTCGATTCGACGAGTACTTGACAAAAAATTCACAGTCTCTTTTCAGCGCGTGGTGCGATCATAGTAACGTTGCTTGTCAACTCAGTGTTTGCCGAGCTCTTCCGGGAGGCGTTCGGGTCCGGCGGGTAAGTACTTCTTTTTTCGAGATATTACGATAGTGTTCGTCGTTTCGACGAATGGTTAGGGTTTGTGTATTCTTTCGCAACTAATGTTTTTTTGTTTTCTTGCAGTTTTCATCATGATTTCAAGACAATAGCTACCTGATGAACATATAGCGTGTTTGTTATTGTAAGAGGAAGATGTCAGTGCTTCGGAGGAATTATCTGATAGCGAAACTGAAGATAATCTGGAGGTGGATGCTGTTGAAAGTGATAATCAGACAGAAGAATCTTCCGGTTCTTCCGACGATGAAGTTATTGAAGAGCGTGTTTCTCCTGCTTTGATGGATGATGTGCTGGAACCACAAACACCTCCAGAGGTGAGCTCGGGGTCATGTCATGCAGCAGAAAAACCAAGCGATGGCCAATATGCGTCTTCTATGGAATGATGAATATAGCATGTTTCAACTGTTACATAATTTACTGCCACAATGCCTCTGTACAGGGTCAAAAACTAATGAACGGACGTGATTTTATGAAGAAGATGCATTCGCAACTTGTAGAACCATGGTTGAAAATCCGACTGGAAATTCGTACCATGCCAACGCACATCAAGAACAAAATCACAGATATATTGGGTTTAGGGCATGATGAAGGTCAAGGTCAGAGTCAGCCACAATCCGGTAATGACCTTCAACCAACAGAGCCACCAAATAATAGAAAAATAAAAATCTGTGGTCTATGTTCATATACCAAAAGGCGCACGACAAACTCATCATGCGCTAAATGTAATTCAGCAATATGTGGGGAACATAAAGTTGATTTTTGTTCAAAATGTGCTCCAAAAAAATTTTTTTTTCTATTTTTCTAAATAGTTTATAGTATTATAATTTAGGTACGCCAAAGAAGAAAAGGCTGATTTTTCTTGTTTTTTTTATTTTAATTTTTATAAATATGTTGTCTCTATGATCTCATAAAAGTTAGTGCCTTTCTAAAATTGTGATAAAATAAATATAAATATTAATAAAACAGAAATTAATTGTTTCATTTTGTAGAATAATAGTTAAACCAAGTATAAGTGCAATACATTTAACGAAAAGTTATATTATAACTTGAAATTAAAACACCCTAAAAAGTATTCGTCGAATCGACGAATGGTTAGGGTTTATAGGGGGCAGGCAAACGTTAGGTGTCTAGGGTTAATTACATTTCTAGGACTTCATGGAATCCACTTCCTGGTTGAATATACAGATTTCTATCTGTGTTAAATTGGGGTTATTATACTTAGAATATTAACTAAACACAAAATAGATACCCTAGTTTGGTTTAGATAACGGTTCGTTTATAGATATTTCTAGAAACTGTGAATTACAGAGGAAGAACCAACATGCTAAACTATAACAGTATAGCAATATACATCTTTCTCTTTTATCACATTTTCTGATAACCCTTATTTAACACAACATTAGAAAAATATGTGAGGTCAGATGGTGCATCGTTAACACATTACAAGACTACTTGTAAACAAGAACTGGATTGATAATAATAAAGGTTGTTTATTTTTGATTGACTACGAGATAATGATCCCACTGATAATGGAATGATATTGGGAATGATTAATACTTGACACTTGCTCATATAAATGTTCCAATGCATTTTTATCAAATAAGTTACACAGTCAATCTGCTGAGTTGCCTATTCATAACGGATAGGATGGCCGTCACTGTCTAACACTTCTTGAAGTCAGCATTTGAACGCGTAGTTTTGAAGGGTGCCACTGAGTGAACTTTCACAATACATAATATTACGTTGTCGCTTCGATTCATTAGTGTAAGCAATCGGGCGAGGGCCTTGGTGATCACATTTCATATCACCCGTCGCTTGATACCTTTGTATCCATCTACGAACTGTTTTTCTCTGTAATGAAAATAATAATATTAGAAATACATAAAAAAAATCCAACTTGTAAGTAATAATGCAACATGATTGCAACAATAAATAGGTATGTGTAAGAATAACGTAAATCTTACCGTTATGCTTATATCTCGTGCTATTTTCTTTATGTTTTGTTCCTTTTCCCACAGAACTACAATTTTAGCCTTTAATAAAGTTTTTAATCGAACCATACCATCGATTAATAGAATCAACTGGTCAAAAACTTAATAAATTGGATAATATTACGATGAAGATAATTACACACAAGCGAATCGGCACGAAAATGAAACCATTTGAAAAGTAAAAATACCCTCAATCACAGTTTAGTAAATAAGGCGAAGAATAGTATACTAAATTCAACCTTAACTCGCAGTTCATACAGCAGTTAAGTTTCTGAAGTAAAATGAGGGTAGTGCAACAATCGGAATCAACACATTCTATTCAACCAAACAAGAAATCTATGCTAATTTCAACCTTATGTTTTAGTTAATAGAGGAGTTGCGTATTGCATTTTGTAAAACAAGTCGGTAAGGTGTTAGTATTAAATATAAGACGGAAGTTGAAATTTAAACCTTAATATCTAGAAGATTAGACCGTTAATAACCTTGTTCGATAAAAGGAGTAATGCTATTCGAATTTTCGTTAAGATTGCTAACTGAGCCAATAGCCTAGTGGTATAAGGCGCGGTCTAGATGATCTCGCGATGTGGGTTCGTATCTTAGTCGCACGCAGTGTCTTTTTGTAAGTTATTCTTGGTATCTATACGGTTCGGCCAGAAGGAAGCCGATAAAATACCATATAAATTATTAAAAACATTGCAAATAATATTTGAGGCGGATCGGTGGGTGCACGAGATGGGTGCGGCGGCGGGGCCCGGGGGAGGGAGCTGCTCAAGGCTCACGTGACACGCGGGCCCGAGCGTGCTCGGGCGATAATCTTTAAGTCTTGGAGGGGTACTATTTCTCTGAAACTGACTGTACAAAGTGTATGAATGATGACCGGCGAAGTGGCGATCGCTTAGTAATTCGTACGCGAAACAAGTAACCAACAGTGTTTAACATCGATCTCACGTTCGTGACCACGCGTTATATAAATAAAGTCCTCCATACCGTATTTCGGCCACGGCGGCCAATCTGAATGGAGCCTAGCCTTCGGCGCGGGTGATATTATAGTGCAAAAGACCACTGCTCTCATAGTCCGATGGGACGGCAATCCGACACGACCGGAGAGAGATCAGGCGCATGACCAACGGCTTAGCGTCCTTTCGAGGCACGGGGGTCTTACACCGCCGATTTCCAAACGGAAAGAAATTCCTAATGGAAAAACTCATTACATAACAATTTACCTGATCCGGGAATCGAACCCAGGAACCCACACTCAGCAGTCGCGCTTGTGAACACGAGTCCAACGGGAGGCAGTTAAAAGGGCGTGGCAAGGGCGACGCGATACTAAGGTATCGTCGCAAACATCTCGTGTGAACTTGATATTATTTCCCTTTTCTTTCTTACAAGCGCTATCTGTACCCGATTGTACTGTCGTAGAGCTATTACATTTTATTTCGCTTTTATTGCGTGCCGGTAATGAAAATTGCATGTACGAGCATTGAGCAATCTTCATCGATCTGCACTCAGTTTCCCGTGAGAGATTTCAAATATTTAATTGGAGATTTGTTATTAATAAATCGTGTTAAAACTGTATCGATTTTATAGCACAATAACTTAGCTCAGTTTATATTGGCAACGGTTAAACCAAGTCCTCATAATCTGGGGTAGACGCCCAGGTTATGCGCATGAAGCTCTTGTTTTAAAATAGCTTAACATTTTCTCATCGCCAGGTGAAAATTACGAATGCAATTATTGATTTAACAGCTGCGTGTGCCTGTATTGCTTCCCCGGCGCCGGAACACCAAACACACTTAGTACCTGCCTTGTTTACATAGAGCCAGTAAAAACCGACTAGCGTTCAAGGCGAGTTGCCAAACCACGAGTCATTGTAAACTTCGCCTAAGACTTTAAACAAATAAACTGCGCTTCTAATTCTGATTTTTTCTTTTAAAATTTTCATAACTATTCTTTTGATAGTAGTCTGAAATTTATTGAGTCTAGACAGTATAGTATAGTGATATTAAATTATGTAGATTCAGGTTATTAAATTTAAGCAGTGTGCGTTGTCTCGCGTAACTTACGGTAGTTAAACAAAATCTTTAGGATGCGGCCATAAACAACACTTTTATAAAAGCAGAACCATAGGTCACACCGTACTCCTTGTTACACCGTATAATGGCATTTAGGCATTAAAGCCGCAATACCTAAATGAAAATTAATCATTATTTAATAATTTATTCATTTCACCAAAAATAATACATTAAGTATGTACATACTTATAGGCTAGTACTTGGGTTGGTATTGTATATCACATGGGAGCATCCGTAACCGAAATAGGACGAGTCCTGTACCTCGCCATACAGCGCCAGACACCTCAAAACAGATAACAATACATATGTCCAAAAGACATACAAAAACAATAAAATTATAAAGATTATCTATTAAACCGTCTAACAATTTGTTACTTGCATTTACAGTTTTCTGCAGGTAAGTAAGTAAATACTTACAATGCCAAATATTTGCGTTGAAATTTAACGTGCGAGAATGTAATGAAATAGAATAGCACGCTAGTGCCAAACGAATTCAGGTATAAACGAGGCATAGACGCGAGGTTACCAGACTGTCGCACCCTCCCGATTAAGCTCCCCGTTCCGATTCGAATGTTCCACAAAATGAGGCTAGCCTGTTTACTACATACTAAAATGTACAGTCACCATGTATATACTAATATACCTAACCCGCTTATTGAATTGTGACCAACCCCTTTCAAATAATAAACTAAACGGCATACAAAAGGGTTTGTGAGTCAAAAAACAGACTCAATATTCGTGACTATACAGTGTTGGTTGTGCAATGTCGATTGTTTTAAAAGAGAATGTGCCTGCATACTTGCTTGTATTAAGAAATATAGCGATGTGTGAAATTCGATATTAGCAACAATTAACATCGTGATGTTCCGATGCTGACTTAACATTTAGCTGCACTTCTTACGGTTCGAGTAAGTGGAGTGAGACTTCCTGTAATCTGAATAATGCTCGCAGATAGTGAGTCACCGATTAGATTGCCTGATATCACTTTGAAACTGTTTTAAGTATTTAACCGCTGGGATCATTTGCATTGCATGCACGTGGACCGACCACTATGTAAACTATGTATTAATACAAGTGTAATTCAATAACATTCTCACTTACAAATACAAAGGCATGCCTACTTTAGGGTGATAAATTGCAAAGGTCGAACGTCATGGTATTACGCGTGAGACGTACGTATTTTTAATTTCGTCGTATTAACTTCGAGTAAAGACCAATGACAATGTGCGAATAGGCGAGTAGGCCGTCTGGCGACTGCCTACTGCCGCGCGTGTTTGTATGAAGATTTTGTTTTTTGTTAAGTATGTTAATTTTATTTAGTGAGTTTCTTAATTAATGTGGGGCACACATACTAAAATGTAATTGACAGGCTTATGATGATTTATCGAGGTAGGCACTGATTATATGCCTTTATACAATGCACGTCACTGAATACAATGTACTACAATAAAATTGTGCAGAGCTACCAGCGTCGCCTCATGCAACAGCACAGTTATCTAAGCTGCGCCCACTTATCATTTCATCTAGGATTTCTTCAGAAGCGACAGTCCCACTGACATTTAAGAACTCATTGTGTAAATCACAACCTTTCCGTTACATCACGGTTCATATTCAATTACGTAAACAATGCTTTTTTTTTAAGTGAAGATGTTAAAAAGCCGAGCGTGACAATGCCCCTTAAGTAAAATGTCACGTGGCAGTGGTGGCAGCACTGTAGCATCGTGACCTAAAAAGGCGGTGGCAGGCACCTTAGTCTCTTTTTGTAGCAGGTATTCCATTAATAATGTATTTTGTTGGCTATAGCAAACGTTTTTCATTAACAGCGAGTAATCGATTTATATTGTGTCTACGTTTTTAGTTTTCGCGCTTGTCCGCGATCGAATCAAACGCTGAGTATATGAACTGATTATTTTCTAAACGAGTCGTGACTTTCCAGCGATAACCAATTTCAAATAGTTAACATTTCAAAGTTAGATTTCCAGACAGCCTATGAGACATGTAAATGACTGGCTGCGTAAAAAAGCACAGGCCAATGGCGAGCAGGTGGTGGCCAATGAGCAGTGGTGGCCAAGTGGTAACGGCCGCGACTTACGAGTTGTAGGTCGTAGGTTCGAACCCAGACAGGCGCTTTACTTTGTGTAAATTATTTCATCACCACTGCTCACAAAAAGGTGAAGGAAAACATCGTGAGGAAACCGGCATGTCCTAGAACCAAAAATTTGAAGACATGTGACATCTACCAACCCGGACTGGGCCCGCGTGGTGGATTACGGCCCACTCCCTCTCACAGAGAGGAGGCCTGTGTCCCAGCAGTGGGAACATTATAGGCTGATGATGAATGGCAACACTTCTAAAGGAAAGAATTTCTCAATTTACTCTGGACGTGATCTGGACCAGCTGGCCTACCATGATCTAATTAAAAACGATTCAAAAGCAAGACTTTTCAGTTTAGGTTCCAAAACTGCATCGCTTCAAAGTTGTACCATGACGTCCAATACGCTCAGCGGCATTTGGATCGTTAAAAGTGAATGAAAGATCGCAATTTGTTGCTAAACCGCGTTTGAAACGTTTTTAGTGAAAAAGAGACAACGCTATTATTATGAAATAAGTTTGTTTCGCGCACTTTTTAGTGTCAAACACGTTCAGAAGCAAGTAACATTTTATTTGTTCTTAGACACTCAACAGTTGTTTTTAAGATTCCACGTTAAAGGCTCCTACAAACAGGCGCGACACGCGATATAATCGCGCGCGACACAAAGGCACCGCTTGTTGCACGAGTTGCGGTGCCTTTACATTCACTTTATTTTCACTTACATTGGTTTTTGTATAATTCCACTAAAATAGCACTAAAAAACTTTAGTTTCGTCAATAATTCACCAAACATTTCAGTTTATGTTAGAGAAATAGTAACTTTTATTGAATCGCTTATTTTGACAGTTGAACGTTTCAGTTGAGTTGCTCTATGGACGTCATGGTATCAAACAATTACAAAATTAGATGAATGAAACCAAAACTTGCGACTCAGTTTGGGACAATCGCTGTCAGATGGCATGGCCTAAATTTAATCGTTAAACTGGCGTCATGGTACGAATTAGAAGATCAGTTCAGTTTAGGTCTTAAAATGGATCACGTTAAGAGCTCGTGGTAGGCCTCCTTAGCTCCAGCGATTTATGTACAGATAAACAATAAAAATGGAAATAAAGACTCGAGTAAATTATAAACATAAAATCATGGCGTCCCCGTCTCCACGAACGGCACAACATTTCAGCTGGAAGTGTCGGTTTGCGAGCAACCTGTGGAGGCGCAAATGTCCCCGGTCACGCGAACTGGGCGGCTCCGACAGCTTATTGATTAAATATAATTACCTACGCGCTTTCGAGCGTTCCTGCCTTTGTTTCGATAAATCCCCGACAGCTCTGGTAAATCTACTGGAGTACTAGACAGGAAAATTAACGGTACTTTTAATTACAATGATCCAATTGGAACAATCCCATTGATAAGTGCATGAGTATCACTTATCAATATTGTTATGTATTATGTTTAACTATTATTTCGTTTGGATTTGTGCCTAGCTTAGTTACAATATCATAAAACCCAAGAAGGAAGGCTATCGGCACACAAGATGTCATCTGGTAAACTAACTCCAGCTGGTGAAAATATAAACAATTATATGAAAGAAAATATATATAAATATATACATATACATATCCCTATAGGAACTCGTTGGATGCGAGAAGCACAAAACCGGTCGAAGTGGAGGTGCTTGGGGGAGGCTTATGTCCAGCTGTGGACGTCTTTCGGCTGAAATGGTGATGATATATCCTATCGTAGAAACTCACGTCTCTTACGACTCTCGACTTATCAACGCGTCAGTTTACCCAAATGCCGTGAACTCTTACGTCCTGTGCCTAACCCCTCGGAGAGTCAGGCGAATATTTATCTTTTGTACCTGTTGTTAAACTAATGAGAGTTCTTTCCTTATCCCCAGATGGATGGCACCAGTGAGCTTGGCGATCCATGCGCCGGGCGCGGACATGATGCCGACCGTGAACAGCATCAGATATCTCCGCGACTGTATGGGCAACGACCTCGTGCTGCAATACGCTACCTTCCACATCTTCTTCTCCAACAAACATATACCTAGCAATGTAAGAACTATTTCATAATACCTCAGTATAAAATTAGCTAGGACTCGTAAAGGGACTCGACATAAAGGGAACCATTCGACGTGATGGGTAACAACAACAAAAAATACTCTTAATTTCATCTTCTACAGCTGACTACGGGCTCAACGACCACTCTGGTCTACCGCTAGTTACTTGAAATCATAGGATTAGAATTTTTTTTTTTTTTTGTTTTATTGTCATTAGCAATACCCATGACATTTGCAGTGTTTCGCTAGCTAATTTATAATATGACCCTGTATTAAAAGAAAAGTTATTGAAAACAATCTGTAAACAACTCTGTTTGAAGCCCCATTTACACTACGAAGTTTCTTGCCTTTAACATACTCGAACAATAAAATTGAAGCAACAAATGTCTTGCAACTATGTATAAAAAGGTTGCAGTGGCGAAGTTTCCATACAAATCGATTCCTACCGGCTTCCCTTTGAAAAATGGCACAGTCAGTATTCTATAGACAAATAATATAATCATATTAAAAATATCTTACTCCGGCTTACCTCTTACAAAAATTGACCCTTCGCTACAGGTCGGTATGCCAAAGGCAATTAAACTACACCGTGTAAATCAGGCTTAAATGAGAACACCGTTTAGATACCATATATTATGAGAAAACAAGTGAAAGTAATTAAATAATAAGATTACGAAATGGCTATTAAATGAAACATAACTGACGACCTACACAGTTTTAGAGAGTTTACTTCATTTCTTTACGTAAAGTATTTGCAATTTCGAGATGAAATTTTAGAACAAGAAATTACTGTCAATGGAGAGATTTAGATCACGACTCAGATGCTAGCATTGTCCTCAATTTGGTGCCATGATGACGCTAGTATATGAATGTTAGTAATTTCTTAGAAGAATTTACATATCACTATCACTCATTATCGTCGATAGACAAAATGATAATTTCGGGAGTGTCATCATCGTCATCTGCTTAAGCAGGGTGGCAGCCGTGGTAGGGACACGACGCGCTAACTGTTACCATAAATTCAGCACATTATTCTAAACCATGATTAATGCATGTTGGGATACATGAAGAAGCCTCCTCGTGTAGCGCAGTTTGTTCCGCCACTTACTCAACTGAGCCGAGCGCTGGGCGCATCCAGGTGCCGTATTATGACAGCCAAATGCCATCTTGATTCCAGTGTAAGAGAGGGACGGAGCTATACATGATCGATAGCACCATCCCTTTTTCGCACTGGAATCATGATGGCATTAATACTTCGTAATACGGTCCCTGGAAAGTCACACCCAACTCCTTATTTGACTGGCCAATTCTTCCCTTGCGGTGGTAGGGCTAACGCCCGCCTGGTTTGCGACCACCCTCCCACCAGAGTCCGGCGTCAAGCAGCCTGCTGTGTTTTGTCGATGCGTGGGAGTTCCAGTGCCTAAAACATCTTCTGAGCACGCTCGTTCCATCATAGACCTCATCCATCGCTTTGCATCAGGCGCGATCGAGGTCAACAGCGGCCCATTCAGCAATAAAAAAGCTGTTTCATGGAAACGTGCTTTTTTTAACAACCAGATAAATTTCAACGCTGTGGGTCCAGAATCATGTTCCGAATCCACGGTAACAGGTTTCGCATCGACGTCTCTGCCAGCCTGTATGGCCTTTTACCAACTATGCAGCCGAATTCGACTCGACTGCCTATCTGACCTACACAGTCCAGCTACTGGGTAACATGATACACCTTCGTAAGACTTTCGGGCTAAGCTAAGCACACTAGAAGTGTCCTAAGGCTACCTTTCCATCAGAGATGAGCCCTGATGCGTAGCGAGGGATGTGTGTAAAACTAGCCAATACCAACGCTAGCCTAGTTCAAGCTATAAAAATGAAGCGATGTTATTGGTTGGTTTCACACACATCCCTCGCTACGCATGCTCGCTCATCTCTGGTGAAAAGGCAGCCTAACGGACTGAACGCAGACACATAGATCGCGGATGTTATGTACATACACACGATCACTTCTAGCAACAGTAACTTCATGACTAAACATACATAGGTAGTCAAAGTCGTCGACCGCTCCTGGCACAATTCCGGAACATAACAATACTACTGTCTGGCAGTACGCCAGGTAGGGAACTTCTGTTCCTTGTTAGTTCACTTTTAACTAAGGAGATGCTTTAAATTTATAAACTATGAATATACATTTATGCGGGTGAAACCGCGGGGCGCAGCTAGTTAGTAGCTGCGCCCCGCGGTTTCACCCGCATAAATGTCGATCCCGTGGTAACATAGGAAAAAAGGTAGCCTATATGTTAATTCAGGGTGTCAGCCACCTCCATCCAAAATTTCATCAAAATTGGTCCAGCCGTTTAAGCGTGAAGAAGTAACAAACATATAAACCCACACACACACATTCACAAACTTTCGCCTTTATAATATTAGTGCTCATAATCACTGCTCTCAAAACTATCCTAGAACCAAAAAAAAATGGAGACATCTTTCAACCCGCACTGGTCCCGCGTGGTGGATTTTGGCCCACGCCTTCTCACAGAGTTCTCCGTCTCGAAGAGAGGAGGCCTGTATTCCAGCTGTGGGAACATCATAGGCTGATGTGTGTGTGTGTGTGTCAGTGTATGGTATCTTTATTCGTTTAATGATTTAACTAATATTCTGTAACAATATAATTTATAAAAGAGTGTCCATGGAGTTTCTTGCCCATTCTTCTCCATAGCAACCTCCTATGTTTTTGAATGGGCAAATAGCTTCATCTGTCTAAATGACCGACTCCTTTAACAACTCAAAAGTGCCTGTAAATTGTATAATTGAAATTTTGAGTTTGAGTTTAAGACACCCAAGTCCGTTCAATCATTGAATCTAATTGGCATGTCAACAGCAACAATAATATTTCCAATTATTCTTTCCAGATCCCTGACCCTGATATATTTTTGAAGACGCCATTCAACTGCACGGACAGACCACCTTACGTCGTGAACTCCTCCTCGACGTACAAACAACAGAAAAATCTGTTGTATCCAATAAACGTTGGTAGGAACATAGCCAGAAGCGCTGCCCTCACACACTTCGTCCTGCCATCAGACATCGAGCTGTACCCCAGTCCAGATTTGGCACCAAAGTTCCTGAATATGATCGCAAGAAACGAAGAACCACTGAGCACTTCCAGTAAACCAAGAGTCTTCCCTATAAGTTTATTTGAAGTAGATAAAAACTATTTCGTAAGTATTGAATACTAGAATATTATTCGTGTGTTCTACCTTGCCTTAATATATCACCAACACGCAGACAACAGGGGGCCACTGGCAGAATCATAACAGCATAATATTATGAATTATAATATTATGGCGAAGACAGTCCGTGTTTTTCTTTTTTTCGCTGCGCTATGTAGGTATAATCAAAGAGATTGGGATTGGATTGATTGGTATTTTAGAACAGACAAAAAATAACTGAAAAATCCTTCACCAATATGATTTGATACGATTAACTTAACAGTTAACTGTCCATTTTGATTCATAATGTTATCCTTTTATGATTCTGCCATAGTGGCCTTTTTAGGCCCCCAGATATTATCAGAAGACTAAGCAACAACTTTACGTAACTTCGAGCTTACCTATGTACTTATTTATTACAACACCTCTTGATAAATTCTACATTCCTAAGTTCTAGATAATGATAATGTATGTGGCAGATCATTTTATTTCCGCGACCTTATCAGTTAGACAGTGCCTACTCAAACATTATATATAACAGACCCCTAAAAAAGTTTGATGAAGGCGAAACTCAATGATAATTAAGTGGTTTTGTTAGTCTATATTTTAAGAAGTGAACTAACGTCTTCCTCTTAAGGCTGATTTTTCCATCTCAGATAACTTTAGGAATAAAATTGACGTTTGACAGTTTTGGTATGAAATAACTGTCAATATTTCATCCTCGAATAAAGATATCAGATGATTGAAAAATCAGCCCTTATTTTGATTGTAGGAACTAATTTTTAATCAAACTCTATGCCTCCTTTTTCAGGCACCCACGACAAAAACAGAACTACAAAGAATGCTGAAAAACAAAACTGCCATACCTTTCCACAAATTCGTGTGTCCAACGTGCCACAACATCCCCAACGGTAAAGAGTGGATGGCTGCTCCGGAAGGACGATGTAAGGACCTCTCTATTGATTTAAGTTACAAACAAGTTACAGACACCAACGAAAATCAGTTACCTAAACCTTTAATTGTTTTAATCAAACATATTGAGGAAAAGTAATGCAAACTATTCACTATGAAATGCTGATAAGCTGTTTATCGAAATACATAGTTGTATGTCAATTTTAATTTATATGATAAATGTAAAAGTATCGTCTTTTATTGCTGACTGTACAGTGTGCGTACCTAACGGTTTTCACATAATTTGCAGAGTAATCTCGCATACTCAGCTATTCATTGCCAAAAGTTTAGGAATCGCGAGACAACCAGTGATGCAGCGGCAATTAATCTAAGTGATGTTAGTATCGTGAGCTATTTATGCCGTCTGTAGCATGGCGTGGCCGTCGTATGGGGCATTCTAATTGCGTATTATGGTTCAACGACCGCGCCTTACCCGCCGTTCCCAGACGACCGGCTTCAACTTCTTACGCCAATTTGCAAAATCGCAAGCTTTCCGATTCAAGAATGCGTCAATATCAATATACTTACGTAAAGTGTATCAACCTCATTGTAATTCCTTCCGATAACGATTACATCCTCTAAGAACACATGGTAATAATATTTGATATGGTTGCAGATATGGGGGTGTTCCACGTGGGCAAGCGGCAAGGAAAGCACGCTCATTGGGAGCCAATTTTCATCGGGACCAATGAAGAACCCTATTATGATGAAAGACTGAGTTGGGAAGGCAAGCAAGACAAAATGACACAGGTAAGAAAAAGCTTCCACCCTGTGCCTAAACAAACTTCATAATCTTGAAGATAATAAACATAAATTAATTTGGTATTTATCTTTAAATTTTGATTTCAGGGCTACATTCTGTGCGTTAGAGACTACGAATTCATGATTCTCAACAACGCTTTCGTGGTCCACAAACCAGGTATCAAATATTACAAGAAAAACGTCAAGAGGGACAAAATTGGCTCGAAGCAGTCTTCCTATGTCAGAAATGTCATACTTCCAGAATTGAAGAAACTGTTTGGGGTCAAACATGGTTGCGTGCTGTGACGACACTTAAGAATCAGAATCATAAAAGTGGTCAGACCTAGTACACCTTAGAGGTACAAAATAGATACCGATGCAGGCTAATATTATAAGCTTACAGGGTTCAATTTTCCGCCTGATTTTGGAAAATGTTACGATGGAATTGTCTCCTAATAAAACATATCACTACGATTAAAAAAACTAGTAATGCAAAGTAACGTTGGTAAGATTTATACGCACATTTACCGATGAAGAATGTGAATATGTATAACGAAGCTAGTTACATACTATCCCAGGCGTCCTTATTTACAATGCATGGGATGCATTTAAAAAGTCACGCTTCAGAGGCCTTAACAACTAACACTAGGGATATTATGCTCTAATGTTAGAAACATGTACACGTCCGTATTGTCTAAGTCAATATATCGTATTGTGGAGGAACAGGGGGATATCCCTCCAACACAGAGGGAGGGTATTTTATTTATATTTCCAGGTTTCGGATTTGGTTTGGGAAGTAGGCCACTTACTATTTGAAATACCAAATATCATTTGTGACTAACTTGAAAAAGATATACTGTACTGTATGTAATGCAGCCTAGCCTTTGTACGCACGGCTACACATCAAGCTATACATAACCAGTATAAGCTGACGTTTGATTGTACGAAAAACCTATACACTGCGGTGTCAGCTAAAACTGGAAATGTATAGGTTGATGTGTCGCCGTGTGTACTCGTTCCATGAAAGGCTCAAAACAATGTAGTTTTAAAGTCATGCTTTAGCTATCTCTTATTAGTTTTAAACTGTAAATATTTATCTTGTGGCGGAACACTAGCAGTGCTGCGCGTGTAAGTATAGTGTAAGAGAGTATTTGACTCCTGCGGGATAATTGCGTTACACACTATCAGTAGCAATGGGTTTCATTTGACAGTTCAACAACATTCATTGCGTTATTTACATCGCTAAGCAAAAATATTTTTCGATCATATCAAGCAATGGTTAGCAATATTCTTCAAAACGATTCAGATTGATAATGTGTTACGCAATTAGGATAATGATATTATAGTGCTTTTTTACAAGCAGCCGTTTTCATTTTGTGTAGATTTTATATTTCATGTGCTTATAAGCTTACACACAAAGTGTAGATATTTTAAAATATATGTATCGTTCTCAAATGCAATGCCGCAATGTGGAGGCTCGAACATAACTTAAAATGGAAGCCAAGCTAATGACAAAAAGCAAGTCAAGATATTTATATCAATAAAGATATCTTTTATATTAATAAAGACAGAGGTTCAGCATGTGATTCCAATTTAAATACTATTTCCTTACTACTTATGTTTATTATACTGTACCTAATGCACGTCTTTTGATGTTTGTATTTATTTTTACTCATTCTAAAATGCATTTTTAGTCTGTACTTCAGTAGGTAGGTATATGCGCTAGAGTTAAAATACGTGTAGAATTTTATAAAAATTATCTATGTACATTATGGGTGTAAGAAAATGTATTTGTAAAGTTTGTTTAGTTTTTTTTCTGTGATTTTAGTCGAATTTATTTTTTTAATTCAAGTATTAAATGATAAAATCACAGAGAAATACGTCGTGACATCTGGAACGGCATCTACGATTTGACTTAAATTGTATTGTAGTGCAACTGCAACAACTGCAACTGCAACTTGGTAACTGCTACTACAGCTGTTAATCCACAAACATGTATTAGGTAGGTACTGAATTATCTGATAGTGAATTATGCTGACGATATTATAGCTGTAGAAGAATATTTTATTTTTATAGGTACGCAGTTATTTTTTACAATTTAAAGTCAGGCAACAAATCTTTTGTTTGTGGGCAATATTTTTAATTTAAAATTGCGCTGATCTACACCATTTTTATAGACTGTTTTATATGTTCACGTAATGATCTTATATTTTATTGCTTTGACCGGTTCCTATAATTAATATACTAATCGTTTTGCTCACCGTAGGTAATTTACCGCATACAAAACCAAAATAAATATTATGGTAAACAGTCGATAAATGTTAGCAATTAAATCTGTATCGGTTAGACCACGGAACACATATCTGTTCCGTGGGTTAGACGCTTCAGTTTTATAAAATCCTATCCAACTTCACGACAAATAGAAGGACTTCTCATTCGGTCATTAGGTAACATAAACAATCAGTATGATGACTAACGTAACGTAAATACCCGAACTAAGAAAATTAGGGAAACTACTATAAATGGAAACTCTTCAATAAAACTCAAACGGTACTATTCGATACTCAGGGCGTTTGTGCATTACAAAGAATTTTACTGTCCAGCAATCCGATTTTATGTTTTTATTAAGGCGTGCCTTAAGGGGCTTACATGACCTAAAGCGCGGTCAATGTCGGACTGCATAGAAAACAAAGAGAAACGCGATGACACAACGCTGCTGGTAATTTATTGCAAAATATGAAGCAATTATCTATTTACAAAAAATCCAATGTTTGGACTAAAAAATTAAAACACTAGTGCTTTAGTATGTTGCTTGTAGAATAATCTGACAAAAAATCAGAATGATTGTATGTATATTAGTATGGTTTTTAGTATCTTATTAGTTGTATTATATTTTCGCCACACTATCTAACTAGCATATATCCTGAAGAATATCATATATTTTTCTGATTTTGTTTACTGTAGTCGATCATATACTTTTATTGCTTCTAAAACTTGCGGTTTTCGCGTTTAGATCCTGTAATACCCGTAAGGGACCGTAAAAATCGGACTGCCGGACAGTGAAATGTCTTGTAGTGCACACACGCTCGTACTCTAGGTACAACCGATACAGATCAATTTAGAAAAGAGGGTAGGTTTTAATTAGTTTTTTAAAAGTGTCAATTTAGTTCGCATAGTTTATTCTTTGACCCTTATTAACTTCCAAATAGTTAGATGTGAGTTTACAGAATCTGACTTTCGGCTAGCGAAGTATGTAGGTTTCCTTATCACAGTTAGCGAAGATGTAACATTATTAGATACAAAAAATAGTTTAAGTATTTTGACTATTGATTATTTTTTTGTGAAAAATTCATAGTTCCCTAGTAATGTTACTATGTATATTAAATGATGCATGACTCGAATTAATACGAAATTAGTTGTAAATAAAAGTCAATAAAATACAGCCTACGTAGTGTATATTATTTTGTATAATATATAATATGAGACACCGGTGTGTGTTGGCCTTATTGTGGTTATTAGAAGTAGACGCTATTTTAATTAAAATAAATAAAATAAAAAACAGAAGTGTTAAGCTCACCACGTTCGATATTTATTTTTAGAATTATTATAATAAGTAGGTAATTTTAATAATTTCGTAGAATTCCTTGTAATATTTTGTATTGTAATATTTTTTGCGCTGCGACCGCGGGAAATGTTATGAAGTCTTATTTTTATTTTGGAAGTATCTATGTTTAGGTAATGGTCCAATATTATGCTCTTTAATTTTAAATATGTTTCCATAGGAAGAATTTGAAACGGCTTACAAAGAGAAGTTAAATTTGTTGATCAAGCGCAGACGGCAGAACCATATCGTGGACAAATGCATTGAATTTATCGTAAAATTAAAACATACCGTTATTTTCAAAACATCGCAACGCTTATTTTTAACCGACTTCTAAAAAGGAGGAGGTTGTCAATTCGGATGTTTCTATTTTTTTTTATACTAGCTGTTGCCTGAGGTTCCACAAACATTCTAGTGAATCAATTTTATGTACCCAGATAAAAAGTATTGTTTCTGACTATCCAAACACGGTCTATCCTTGTGCCAAATTTCATCCGAATCCGTTCAGCCGTTTATGCGTGATTGAGTAACAAATATCTTTACAAACTCCCACATATTGTTAGTGAGGATGTAAGGCTAGCTGATTACGTATTATTTTAGTATTAAACTTATCAGTTTTATTCAATGGGTCCTGGTTTTGGTAAACGCATGTGGTGAGCTTTCACTCAAAGGCTTCAAAGTGCCTCTTAGCTCGTAAGTGCAATATAAACCTAAAGTCTTTTAAATGTGATCATTTATAAAATATTTATCAATGTATAATCTAAATACTACGTTTTGTAATGTTTTCGTAAGAATCTACAATGATGTAATCTACCCGAAAATCGAAGTAAAACAATAAAATTCTTACATTATAAACTGTGTTTTATTTATCATGCTAATGTTAAAACGATAAAAGTGCTTATTATTAGTATGTGTTTCCTGTTAATAGAATACACGATTTACCCAAAATAAATCACAAAACTGCAAAAAGAAGAGCCAGATGTAATAATATCACTCTATTTCACCCTGCTTTGCCTCAAAATACTCTACGTGTCTGAGCAATCTCGAAATGTCTACTTAAAATAATTTCTATAGATTAAAATGGTAGCTAATTAAAATCTGCTACTCACAACTTAAGTTAAATAACTACAGAACCAAACTCCAAACCATGACAAAACAACTTAATTTGGAGATCTCACTGCTAGAGCGCCGCCGGAAGGGACCAGGCCCTTAGTGACTGTCGGGAGGTCTGCTTGAGTCTCTGAACCTCTCGTACTCATCATACGTTGGTATACGGCTTTCTGGAGGCTTGTCGGCAGGAGGTGGCGTCTCCTCGGCAGGAGGAGGTGCCTCAGGAGGCTGTTCCACTTTGCTTTCGTCACTAGATGTATCACCACCCCCTTTATCGTCAGTAGACGACAAGTATACCGGACAATGCATGCTCATCTCTTGTAACATAATCATCTGAGGTGGTATAGGGATGATATTCGGGTCAAAATCAGGACTTGAAGTGAAGTTAAGAAGATACGCAGTACTGTCAAAGTTTGTACAAAGTCTCATCCAGTGAAATGAGTTGCGGTACAAAATAATTACTATAAATGCGAGGCAAATCGGTAACGTATGGCGACCTGATGACATTTTGATGTCAATTTATGACATACTTTTTTATCACACAAACAGGGGTCATAACTAAAAAGGTATACAATCTTATTCTCAAAACAGATATAAACCCAATAACAAAATGTCTAAGTATTCTTCGTAGCTTCATCGCCTACGCGGCATCTTTGTAGTTTCAACGCTACGCTAACACGACGTCTGCGAAGCCTCATTGCCAACGCGGCCGCTGCGTAGCTTCGTCGCCGACAACGCGGCGTCTGCGTAGCATCAACGCTACGCCGTTTTTGCGTAGCTTCATGGCCTACACGGCATCTTCGTAGCTATAACGCCACGCGAAGTAGCATCCTCGGCTACGGGGCGTTTGAGTAGCTTTATCGCCTACGCAATGTCTTCGTAGCTACAACGCCTATGCTGGATTTAAATAGTAAGTTCTAAAAATGAGGCCTTGATTGATCCATTTTAATTAAGAGTAAACGCGGTCACGTGGTCGTTGGCGTTCAGATCATACTATCGTATTCTCCCCTAGGTGTGTTTTTTGATCATATTACTCTGTTTTCTCTCCGGTTAATGATATTTTTTTAACAATATATTGTAGATCAACCACTGCCATGCCATTTCCCTACTAATTCTAACAACGATTTGTAAGAATTAGTGCCATTTCTTAAATGATTTCTTTAGCTACGATGATGTTCAATGTTGATGTTGGGTCAGACAGTATTAACATAATAATATAGGAAGTAATAAAACCAGCACCGTGGGATCACAAGTTAGTATTATTATATACAATCACCAATAACGAGCTAAACACCAAACTTAAAAAACTAAAATCACTGGTTCTGCAGTGCGAACTGCCAAATAGTCCACGTCTTCCCTGCCCAGTGTGACTTGAAAAAAATGAAGGGGGATCAGTGTCATCTTCTTCTTCTTCTCGCCCTTCAGACCCTGCACTATCATTGCTGGAGTCATCACCCTCACCACTGTCGTTATCATCCATCAGACATACAGGATAGAGCATCCTTGCGTCTTCTAAGACCATCGCCTGAACATGAGGTGGTATCATCGTCTCCGGGTGAAAGGTACAACTTACTGGTATATTTGAGACACCTGGTAGATACGCTGTACCGTTGAGGTTTATTCGAAGTCGCATGTTTAGCCAGTGGTAGGAGTTTCGGTAGAAAATTATTAAGATAATCACCAGGGAAAGCGGTACCATGTGGGCTGTCATTTCGTTGACAATTTTTTTTTAATGCGTTCATAGATTAATCATTGTAATGCTATAGAGTTATAACACCAAGAAGTTTACATTATAATAAGCTAAGTAGGTACTCTGAGCAAATCATATAGTCAAGGTATTGAATTTCAGGAGTCCTCCGGGTTCATCCTTAATATTAAACTCTATTTTCCCGAAGCAGACTTTTCTTGACAAAAAGAAGTAGCTTAATCAGCTCATAATATTCCTGCTGCTGGCACACAGACCTCCTCGCGGTGAGAAGAAGTGGGCCGTAATCCACCACGCGGGCCCAGTGCTCGTTAGTACATGTGAACGGTCTTCGAATTTTTGGTTCTGGGACATGCCGGTTTCCTCACGATATTTTTCTTCACCGTATTTAGAGCAGTGGTAATGAAATAATTTACACAAAGTAAAGCGCCTGTCTGGATTCGAACCTACGACCTACAACTCGTACGCGGCAGTTACCACTGAGCCACCACTGCTCTACTTCAAGAATGTAATTTTTTTTAAGTAAAAAAAAATATTACTTAATTACAAAGTTCTGCAAAAAAACGGTCTGACCCTGTATTCGTTTCTGTCTCCATCGATTTATGAAGCTCAAATATTTAAAATACTTAGACACAAATAGCAAATACAAGTATTAAATACCAAAAATGTTATTTATGTTGAATAAATCAACAACTGTGAGATCCCAAATTACGCTATAAGTACAAAGATAATTATGTAGCCATAAAACATTTATATTGACAAGTTTATACACGTAGCACACACGTAGTTACACTGCACAACTGAATAATACACTAATTTTCATAACAATATTAAAGAGAACTAGATTCACGCTGCGAGTATCGTTAGCGATAAAAATGAATTGCATAACCTCACATCCCTACGTGGTACTGACAAATGTCAACGTCATACGGGCAACTGTCACCCGCACCATGCTACAGCGCAAATAGTGTACTAGTCTGGCCAGTAAAGGTAGAGCTACACAGTCTCAACAGTACCTACTGGTACTGTTGAGACTGTGTAGCTCTACCTTTAGAAGTAAATGCAGGCTGGTTATAATTGCCGGTGCGTTCCATTCGAACGTTCAAGAAATTGTCAAATATTTTTATTAGGGTTTTCTTGTTTAGTACATAGTTGAACAGTGCTAGAAATGACGTGACTATGTAAAGTCGAGAATATATAATTATTTATTATACAAGTCAAAGTTTCTTTCAATTATTACACGTAGCACCAATAGCTACCCCCTACAGTACCTTGGTCAATCTCCAAAACGGGCGCACTCGTGTGATCGCTCTGGTCCCATCCAGATATTGATATTTAATGGTAATTATGTATCTCATTAAAAATAATGATATTCAAACTATTTGAATATCATTTCTTCAATGAGATACATAATTACCATTAAATATCAATACTACACCTAGTAGTAGATTTTATCTGCCCCGGTTGTCTCGTGGTTGCAAGCGCGACTGCTGAGTAAGGTCCTGGGTTCAATTCCCAGGACGAGCAGTGTTATTGGGTTTTCCATTAGGAATTTCTGTAACAGGCCGCAGTTTCGTATCTCTGTCCGGTCGCCTCGGATTGCGAGCCGTCCTATCGGACTATGAGAGTGAGGGAAGAGATAGTACACCCTGTGTCTACGCACACATTTGTGCACTACAATATCTCCTGCGCTGAAGACTAGTCGTCGGTGAGATTGGCCACCATGGTGCAATAGTCCTCCATTATTATTTTTATTTATTATTATTATATATATATATGGATTATTATTAGTAGAAATTCTTTAAATACAAGAAAATTTACCTGCTAAGGTCACTATTGTAAACGAGTAAAAAATCTTGTTAAAAATATTATATATATTAAGAAGCTATTTTTTATGTAAGTGCTGTGTACGCCTGTAACTGAATAATTCGCCATAACACAATGCATTATGTTATTTATTATTATGTCAATATTTCTAGTGGATAAGTCGTTGGTGTACCTTTTAAATAAAAAAATAAATAAAAAATAAAATTGTCATCAAGCAGCATTATTTGCGTTTAGATACAAAATAGTCCAGTCAAATAAGACTTTGAAGGTTACAATAATTCCCATAGAGCTAAAAATTGGTATGAATGTTCAGAATACTATTATAAATGAATTGTGAAAAGTCCTCATCAATCCCCCTTGTGCAAAATTTTTTATTGATGGTGAAAGTTTGCAAAAATAGGTTTTTCGCGTTTTTCAGCTAAACGGTGAGTTTTACAGCAAAAATAGTTCAGACAAAAATTGTAGATCATCCGCTTCTCTACAAAAAATGTATCCACACTTTTTTTTCATAATTATTGCCATTTCCGTGCTAGCGGTTGAAAGAATTGAAAAAAATATTTTATTCGTAATATGCACGTTAATGTACTTTTATATACATTTTTGAACCGTTATACGAGTAAACATATGAGTCCCTGTCTTATACATTCAAAATACCAGACATCTGTAAAAAATCATGTGCAGTGTCGAAAAAATTATACCCGAAAAAGTAGCATTGATACCGTGAAAAGACGACGCCAAGAAGAAGAAGCTGGTTCATCAAAAATAAGTCCTCATCGTACTAGAGCACGAGTAAGTGAAACTACATAAATCTTACGTCGGTACTGCAGTGCTTTTTTCTTCTCAAACTCTTCATTTAATTCATTGCCGCAAAATAAACAACACTGATTGAAGCAAAATGTTTCACTAGTAGTAGTAGTACGAGGAGGACTTATTTTTGATGAACCAGCTTCTTCTTCTTGGCGCCGTCTTTTCACGGTATCAATGCTACTTTTTCGAGTATAATTTTTTCGACACTGCACATGAATTTTTACAGATGTCTGGCATTTTGTATGTATAAGACAGTGAGGCGGGGTCGCGGCAGACCACGTATTAGGAGATGGCGGGACGAGCTGGATAGGTTCCATCAAAACTGGAAGGAGGACGTGCGGGCTCGCGAAAGATGGAAGGAGTGGAGGGAGGCCTTTGCCCATGAGTGGGACAGCGCAGGCTAAACAAAAAAAAAAAAGAGGGACTCATATGTTTACTCCTATAACGGTTCAAAAATGTATATAAAAGTACATTAACGTGCAAAATATTTTTTACCATTGCCACTCGAAAAAGGGCATTTTATTCATCGATAACAGTGAATAAAACTCTCTTTTACTCACTGAGTGAATAAAGACATTTTGAATTTGGAACAAACACGAATTACGTACAAAAAAAAAACGCTGCTGCTGAAAGTACACTGGGAGGCTGAATGGAGCTATTCTATTCCAAATTAAAAAAAGCCCGGCAATTTAGTTACGTTCTTTTTATCTGTTATTGTGGTTGTTTTGTGTTATTGGAAAATCTATTAACTTAAGTAATTATAATAAAATTAGTTCTTCCGATATCGAAAATGAGAGACTGACTCCGGAATCATTTCGTTCTAAAGCAGCAGTTATAGTTGATGATTTGTTGCCACCAAAATCTCGGGAGTTGTACCTGAAAACATACAATTTGTTCTGCGACTAGAAAACCACGAATGGCGCCAATTTTCTCACAGTCAATGGTAAAAAGTAGAGTACACAACACGTGAATAAAAAATTTATCTCGGTACTTGTATCCCTCGCTCCGCTCAGGATTCTAATCTAGAATCCCTCGCTACGCTCGTGATTCTACTCTAGAATCCTTCGCTGCTCTCGGGATCCAACTTCGTACCTCGAACTAAATTCCCTTTTTATTCACTTGTTGTACCTATAATCTACTATTTTTCAATCCTTTCAACCGCTATATCACGGAAATGGCAATAATTATGAAAAAAAAGTGTGGATACATTTTTTGTAGAGAATCGGATGATCTACAATTTTTGTCGGAACTATTTTTGCTGTAAAACTCACCGTTTAGCTGAAAAACGCGAAAAACCTATTTTTGCAAACTTTCACCAACAATAAAAAATTTTGCACAAGGGGGATTGATGGGGACTTTTCACAATTCATTTATAATAGTATTCTGAACATTCATACCAATTTTTAGCTCTATGGGAATTATTGTAACCTTACCTCTATTTTAAGGACTAATTTGACTGGACTAAAAGGTGTCTGGCTAAGGTATGTTACCGGTACGTAAATACGATTTTATAGGTAGGTATACGTAGGTATATTCGATAGGGCTCGCCTCCTATCGCGTTGGGACTTGTAACGTAACTTCCGAGATGTGAGTGTCCTATACATCACTGCCTAGTGCCTAGCCCTTTGAGGTATTCAGGTGTTGACGTGATGTTTAGATACTAATACTACTACCATTGTTGATTCGAACACGCTTCAAAGCCTAGCGTGACGCAATTTGCGACGCGACTGTAGTAGAACAATTTCTATGAAAACCTCATGGAAATTGCTCGACCAGAAATGCGTCGCACCATTGCTTAGCCTTCAGTTATGATGATGTCACCTATGTCTATTTACTGTGCAATTCATCTTCTTGCTCGACATAGATGCATTGCATTAACCATTATAGTTATTGTATAGTTGGGAAAAGGCTAGGCAGATGATGACTCACAAAACATTTTGCTATAAGCGTTCTAGCAGTGTTTTAATAAATTAATAAGAAGACATATTTGTCTATGTGCTACCTACCTTCTAGTGTTTTGGAATAAACGCAACATCACGGCGGCATTCCCTGAAGGGTTAGGCAGAGATGTACAGACGCCAGCACATCAACCTACCCGAAACTGCCAAATTTTCCCAATCAATTTTGAACCTTATGCTTTAGCAATAAAGTTGAAAATTTATTGAAGAAATTTGACCGATTGTAGTAGGTTGATGTGCCAGCACATCAACCTACTACAATCGGTCAAATTTGTCTGTACCTATAGTGAATAGTTAATCACTTTAATGGTCTTACCCCCTTTTCAATAAAGGTTGTAATTGTATAGCGTCTGTAAAGTTACACAACGCTTTGTCTTCTTCTTTCGAAAGTCAAATTAGGTACTGACGACCGAAAGAGAGAAATCGGTGTATATCTATTCATCTGATCTAATACGTTTATTAGTAAGGGGGTATATTTTAATATTCGATTTATTTAAGAGTTCCAATATCCAGTGTCCAGGTCCATCATCAGAACAGCTCGATAGCATCATATTATTTTATTATCATCGGAATGCATACATTTGCGAATATTCAAACTAAGACCACTAGAAGTGATTAATTTTATTATGCAAGGGTTCCGTTATTTAGCGTCCAGGTCATTCCTACAAAACATCGCATTACTTTTTCACACAGCGATTTCAAATGAGCCGCCATAAGTATAATAATAAAATACCATATTGCATAATAATAAAATACCTATGTATCTAATAACATAATATATGTAGTTGTTATTAGTGTCAGGACCAGCTCCCATACATTTTTGCGGATTCTCCTTTCTTTTTTTATTGGCTGTACCTACCTACTAAGTACTGCTTATCAAGCGCGTCACCGGCCGATAGCCCATTTTTATATATGGAGGATGGGAAAAATATAAATTGTAGATACAGCTAAGCTAAGAGCACATGAAGCTTTCCACTAGTAGTGCGAGTCTACTTCTACGGCGATTGTAATAAGAATGGTATAAAGTCCATTGTGTAAAGCTCCACGAGCTCTTGACTGTACAATAAATAAAACTTGTAAACAAAGTTATTCTATTTATTAGAAAAAAGAATTTGGGAGAAAATTCCCTCAAATGGTCTGGCCATGTTCAGATTCATACAAAATTTTAATAATAAAATGGCCGAATAAGGAACTTGTTTAGATAAACATACTCTTCGGAGTTTTTTTTTGTAAAATTCTCGACCACTATATGAAAAACTTGTAACTTCCATTAATAAATTTTCTGTGCCATCATCATAGCCAGACCACTGAAGCGATTTACCCCCATAGTGCTTCTTAACCAGGTTTTTAGTCCCCTGAGGCTGCTAAAGGATCGCTCTTCCATACACGTTGTGCACGAGAGGGCATCAACATCGGCGCGTACGTGTTCCACGCGCGCCTCAAAGAGATGTCAGCATTAAAAGAAGGGGCCCGTAAGGGCCGAAGCCTGCCGGGTCAGCGGGATTGTCCGAAAGGGTTACCGCTGGCCCGGAACATAAAGGGCGAAGGAAGGAACACGGGTGGGTGTTAGTCAGTAAAAGTCTGACACTCCCTTCCGCTCCACTCAGAGCGGGAGGGGTCACTTGATGATTTCCCATACTGAAAAAAAAAAGGGGCATCAACATTTTCAACGGCTTTCCCATTTCGGGAAAGAAGGATTTTGCCTCTTTTATGACATCAACAATTTATTAGGTTACTTGGAATGGAATTGGTGAATTCATTCGAGTTTCGTCGTGCGGGAATGATCGGTCAAACAAATGAAGTGAATGGACTTTGGTTGCTTTGCATTCGGCTACCTTTTTTATAATCTCTAGACGTCCTTGCTGCTTATTCTTTTATCAACTAACGTAAAATAAAATACATATCAATAAGCGATCTAAAAAAGAAACACTGTCGTGCAGAATTAGTAATGCATTTGATGTTTATTGTTGAATCCTTGTGAGTTTGACGGGCATCCTGCGGTTGCGGATGATACATACTCGTCATCTCCTGAGCCCATCCGGCTTGAGCTTGGCTTGATCGTAATTGATAGGCATCAGTAGACATGTCATGCGGAAATTAAGTACATATCTATGTAATTGAACAAAACAAAAAGATACTTGTTAGTTATTATAATCCCTCCGTGCCCTGGAAAGCACGTTAAGCTGTTGGTCCCGGCTGTCATTCGTAGAACGTTGACATTCGTTACGGGTAGTTAGAAATCTGACAATCAGTCTTACCAAGGAGTATCGTATTACTCAATATCTAAATGGGTTGTGGAGGTCAGATAGGCAGTCGCTCAATGTAAAATAATGGTATTCAGCTGTATCCGGTTAGAACGGAAGCCGACCTCAACATAGGTGGGAAAAGGCTAGGCAGATGATGTCCTTCTCCATCCATCTGGTCTTGAAATGAAATGATATCGTTAATTCTGTAAATAGGATATGGAAATCACTTTTACACGTCATATTATTAAAAAAAACGTGTGTGGTGTGGGGACCCCTGACCTTCGCGATACGATAGCACGCACACACACTTCGTATATAATAGAAAGAGGCAGAGGGGGAGAGAAAGCCGCACGGAGGGGGCATAACGCTTGTTCGTTACGACGATTTCTACCAGTTCACTCCTACCTACCGCACAAAAAACCGCGTTAAAGATCATCGTTCCAAAAATAAGCTCATGGATTCGACTGTTCTAAATGCCAGCATACTCCATAATTTACCACAAATCCAAATACATATTAATATTTTATCATTCCTCAGTTCCCAGGACCTTCACTGAGTAAAACTCATCCATGACCTTTACGAGTGATGTAATACATTTTTTGTAAATAACGTGAGTAACATTACAAGTCATAGAATGATCATATCGGTGTTGAATGACATTCTGATGCGAGCTTTGCATCTTTGTCATCACGCATAAGTTCCGTTTCAGTTTCTTGTCATATACAATGCATGCCACGAAAGATGAGACATGACCCCGCCTACCCTGCTCTTTCCGCCGCTCCTATGACGTCCGGTCCCGTCCCGCACTCAGACCTCATACCGCTAAAGATACCTAAAATCGTGTTCTGCGCAAGTCAAACCACGTGGTGTGTCAAGTCTCATCTTTCGTGGCACGCATTGTAGATGTCCAAACTTGATTGCGGTCGATTTCGGTCAACCGACGACGATCGATGACATTATCCCCGAAAAACCAATCCTGAAGGGTGCAACGGGGTATTCTATTGGAAAATCAAGGGCATATGACAAACAGCGGGGTAATTGCGTAACACACTACCAGTGGAAATTGCTTACATTTTGACAGTTCAACAACATCCATTGCGTGATTTACGTTGCTGAGCAGACGAATTTTTCGGACATATGAAGCAATAGATTAGCAATATCCTGCAAAATAATTCAGATTGCGATTGGTAGTGTGATACGCAATTACACTGATTTACATCCGTCACCTCACACACCAGGTCCAGTTGAAAACCAGCGTCAGGCACCAGTTGTCTGGCATTTTTGCTGAACTGGGCCTTTTTGGCGCAGCCGTGAGGCACACTTTCCTGCTAATTTCTTACATCGGACTTTGCACTTTTTATTTTTATCTTATTTTTTTTTTTCCTGATGTACGACTATAATTATCTAACTACCTGGTGTATTGTGTGTCTCTTAGTCTGTGCTAAATAAATGTATTTTCTTTCTTTCTTTCTTTCAATTAGGGTGCATGTCTATTCTGTAAAAAACTCACCATGAAAACTTAAGTGAAGTGAGTTTGAAGTGATCATCTGAAGGCCAATTCTCGTTATTTAAAACGTTCGAAATCTAGTCGCAGTCTCATCTCGGCGAAAAACAAATGTCAAAGACTTATCAAAATGTAGGGAAATTAGAAGTATTTTTTGACAGATTGAGACTGAGATCAGACTGTGAAAGTTCTTAAAATTACGAGAATTACCCCTCTGGTCTATTCAGCAAAATTCTCACCGTGAAAACCTAGGAGAAGGATTTGACACTTTTGACAGCTCATTAAGTTTTCACGTTGCGATTTTCACAGAATCGATCGGCTGTTATTCCACTTGATGCTTAGGGATCGGCATTATTAAATATTAACACCATGGACAGAGCAGGCTTCAAAAATCTCAGCGTGAACACTTGAGGGAACCCCCTCAAGTGTTCACGCTGAGATTTTTACAAAATAAACCGGGTGAAGTGGAATGTGACTGTAATAGGCTGATTACATTTAATAATTTATGGAAAAATGTATTGGTTCTAGCTAATAAACCTTTAAACAATATTCGAAATCAGCTTGAACGAAGGAAATTGATAAATAAAATAGTAACAACTCTTACAAAAGCACCTCCAGATATATTGATGTCATTCGGTCTATAGTGTTAATCATAAGATGTATACGTAACAGTTTATAAAAGGGCACCGTATTGTGAAAGGTTCCTAATACATAAGTACCCCTACCTATTATATAACGCATATAAAAAAGTTTTAACATTTCCATACTTTGAACAACACTCTTACATCAGTTTACTTTTTACGATTTTGGCGTAGTTCTTTAATTTCTGCCTACCGCCATGGGAAGAAGGGGTGAGTTTATGTAAAGTCTATTCAAATTTATGTTTCAAATTGATGTTATTTCAAGTTAAACAAATTTCAACTTTACTGTATTGGTAATTAAATTAATTTCAGAGTGACTAGCACTATTGAAAAAGTTATAAAAATGTTTGAAATTGTAGCGTAAACTGCACTTTATTGTGTAGGAATTAAAGTAATTTTTCAATAAACTCATATTTGCTTACATTTTTGGCAATAAGTCGCGAATGCAGATTATGTATTCTCGTCAGCCAAATCTCTCTTCCTGAAAAATATTTCCACTTTGACGTGCCTACTTCGGTTTCTAGGTTCTAAGTCGATAATTATATTTCAGGTTATTGGAAAATAAAAAACACCAATAAACCTGAAATCGCGAAATCAGCTGTTCCCTACATTTATGTTCGTATAACTCGTCAAAATGTAGGGAACAGCTGTTTTTTTTTTCGCGATTTCAGGTGTGGTCCCATAGTAAAAGTTGTTCATAATGATGAGTAAAATGACCTCTTGTTGGTGTTTTTTCAATAACCCTATATATTACTGGCTGATCGTATCTTCTTCTTAGCGATAGCAATCTAAATGGACTCGGCCAAGAATTCTGCTACTTGTTTGGCGCCATCACCAGCGTCCATCAGTTCCTGTAAACGTGCAGCTGACAGGACACGCAGGACACGTTATTAAGCACGGATGATATTAAGTGACCCAGCACCACATTAAATGTGTAATTTTACACTCCAAGGCGGAGTCGTGAGGGAGAGAACCTCCCGTCCCAGGCTCCGGGCGTCGGGAGCCGCGCGACGACTCCCGGCCACCGTAGGCGCGGGCCTGCGGGCGGATAGTAATGGGTAGCTCACCGTCCGATCAGAACCAGGCCCGTCCCGGAAGGCGCGTACGTGTTCCACGCGCGCCTCAAAGAGATGTCAGCATCAAGAGAAAGGACCCGTCAGGGCCCAAGCCTGCCGGGTCAGCGGAATTGTCCGAAAGGGTTACCGCTGGCCCGGAACATAAAGGGCTTAGGAAGGTACACGGGTGGGTTTTAATCAGTAAGAGTCTGACACTCCCTTCCGCTCCACTCAGAGCGGGAGGGGTCACTTGTTGATTTCCCATCCTCAAATAAAAAAGGCGGAGTCGTTGTATTGTATCCACTTAATCATTGTTCAAAATAAAAGTTATAGTTCTTCGAGCGTTTTTCCTATTAGTCGTTGTAACGTGTCTGCTTTGGGTAAAAACCGTGTTCTTAATAGTCCGCACGGAAATAGTTGGCCGCGCCATAGGTACGTTATGTGAGCGGTGGGACGGAGGGTCGGGGACGCTTTGTCATGACTCAGTATGTGTTTTGCGAACAATAGGCAACTCCGCGGCCCTCACCCTCGTCCCCACCCAAGGCTTGGCCAACTAGTTCCGCGCGGACTATACGAAGCGCACATTTTCCGAAAAAGGAATAAGTATTTTATCATCATTAATTGCTTAATTCGTTACAATACAGATACATCAATTTATTCTAATCACAGGTAGGAACTTGTCAAACTCCTAGCACCGCCTCGAGTTCTGTGCTGATGTAACACGGAGATGAGCGGGTTTCAACACAGCCCGGTGCGTCCCCAAGGTCGGCAGCGATCGCCCATTCAATACCTGAGCGACACTCGTGCGCACATCAGTACGGGGTAGCATACAGCATGGACAAGACTTTGATAGTGTTTGCGTGCCTCTGCGGCTTCGGTGAGTACCTATAAACCTTTTTTTAAGTCTCTTTCATCTTCAATACCTATACCAACAAGAAACGATAGTAGGGTACCTATTATGAAATGAATTAAAAAAAAGTTATTTTTTAGGGAAAATAACTTTTTTTAAGTTCACATTTTTTTCTCAGGAAAAGTGCAAATCTTACATGTTAACAGACCGTGATACATACCTACGCACGTTTCAGGCAAGCTCTGTGCAATATAATCTCACTATCACAAAGTCAAATGCGCTCGTTTTCCCATTAATTAATTAATTACATCGACACGTGTCGTATAAATATTTCATTAGGGGTAAATATATTGCCTGCTACCTCTAATTAATTAAACGGGTTTTTAACAACTAATTAAAGACGGAATTATTTTACCGGCTAGTTACCGGTTAACAATAGGTAAGATTAAAGTGGTAAACAATTGTTTCATGCTTTTAACTAAGTACTTAATTGGATAATTAAACAACTGTTTGGATTAAAGAATGCACGTACTTAGGTAAAATGTTTTCTAAGGAGCCTCGTTTTAACTTTATTTTAATTTTTTGCTGTTGGTTAAGTACTATGTGTAAAAAACATAAGTGTAAATGGTTTAATTGGAATAAATAAAAAAAAAATAATAATAGTAGTAGTAGTATATACGAGTATATAATTGTTAATAGTTTGATTTTGATTCATCCAAAATGATCCAAATTCGGTCAAGACTACCAATCTCTATTTCGGTACTGATAGAAATATAAGTAAAGTTATGTATTTTTGCGGTATACAATAAAGTATATATAAATATAAATAAATAAATAAACTTCCACGCGTTGGTCAACTGAACTCATCAGCGATACAATAATTAGTCGTAATAACTTCGTCAGCTGAACCGGTTAGAGTTATGAAAATAAAAAAAACAGAAAGCGGCGGTAATTAAATGTAAAAAAATGTAAATGTAAAATAATGTAATGTAATGTTTGTAATGTAATGTAAATGTGTGTATGTAATGTAAATGTAATAAACGGATCAAAAAAATAATTAATGATTAATGACAATATCTGTATATGTATATTTAATACTTATTATTTCCATGATTAGAACGGATTATAAAACTATCATCTCATATTAAATTTCATGTATGTACCTACCTACCTGTCTGTCAAATTTGATCAATAAATATTAATGCTTGAATATTATTCTAGAAGATCTAAGAAGCCTTTATGATTTCGTATCCTAAAATTAAATATTTATTACTAGAAAATATAATTGTTTAATATTCTTAAAGAGTCAATAGTTCACATGGCCACAGCAGTGATCGTTACCTAAGTCTTATCTAACTTATGGAGTTCTTAGCACAGAACCTAAGACGTCTTGTTTGTAAAACTAATAGCTTGTTTATGCAGCGTAGTATTTTGAAATATTTTACTCACTTTGCCATTCCATGGAAAGTTTTGTATTTCTTCACAGAACCTAACCTATGTCGTAAAACGGCCAATTTTTATAACATTCATCGTGAACTTGATTCATTTAAAATAAAATGCATCTGTGGCTATTCGAATAAATTATGACCTTCAAGGTCAAAGGAGAATGAAGATCTACATAATTATTATTAACTCACTTAAGAATTCGCTTTTGACATCCTTCATTTATTACCTAACATTTTGTTGGTTAGTTAGTTGGTCGACACTTCACGTTACCAGAGGGCTGGCCTATTTTTTGGCCAAAGCATCAGCATTGCTAAACAACGTGGCAATGTTGCCAGCCTTTTGGGCACTTTCCCTGCTTACAGCGATACGGAAGAATTTTTTGATGCTGATTTTTATTTTTTTTATTTAATTTCTAAAACACTTAGCCTAATTCACATTTACTTTTAGCCACACAACGAAAACCTCTCAGGGTTTATCTGCATGTTGGCGAGCCGTTCATATCTATAATTTTATAACAATGTTAATAAATTATTACATTGCAATAATACATAGGTACATTAGGAGAAATTTTGTGTAAGGAAACGCTTTGATCTGTAGGTACTTATAACTTTTCGAACTCATTTTGTATAACGTTTGCAAGTCTTCTGGAAGTTTATTAAGATAATAAGGTACTAAATATTCTGCAACCCTCATTTTGTACACATTATTGAATTTTGGTAAGATGTATTTATTTTATTGAATTTTGGTAAGATGTATTATTTACCCTTGTTTTGTTTTATATACTATATACATGTACATATATTTTAAGTCTGTTAGCTTATTAGATTATGTGAATATAATTTTGTTTACCTGCTCGCTAAATTGAGAAGTTTGTGGCCTGTTAATATTACGTTGCTATAACATAATCACTTGCAAAAGGTCACTAATGCATTAATAATGTGGCACATCAATAGACCTTTTAAATTATTGATGACTATCGCAAGGCTTATAGAAATAAATAGCGATTAGATTATTACACCATAACAATCTGCAGCTGTGGACGCTGACGAAAACTTTAAAAGGTGACAACATGTACGTAGACCTATATTGCCAGTACCACGCGGTATCTATAGGATCTAATCAAATCAAATCAAAATATTTTATTTCTGATAAACCTACATGGGCACTTATGAACCGTCAGAAGCTAGATGCACGGTTCCAATCAGTCGTTTCCTTCGGAGAAGAGCCAGCTAGAAAACAAATTATATAAGCCAGCAAGAAAACAAATTAAAGAAACAAAAAATAAATAAATAATTTGCTTTTACAATATTTCCAAATTACAGTGTTAATAAGTACCTATAGGAGGTCACTGTAGGCTAGATATTCGGAAATTACCAAATTCGTAGACATGATAAAGCGACTATACGAAGAAATTTCCGAAATATCTTACTAATCGTACCAAAGATTTGGTACAGTGACTAATGCTGTAGGATGCTGTAGGGATTCTTAAGAATTTCGCATATTGTGAATAAACAAATGATGCAATTCGTGGTGCAATATATATGATGTGTCAGCTGCCGGCGTTCCGCTTTCACAGCTTTAATCTGCGGAGCCAATCTGTATCTACCTCAACTAAGAAACAGTCGTCAGCATCCTAATATTGGGAGTTTTCCACCAATTATGTACCAGTCTCCATAACGCCTAAACAAACTTCTATGTCTTTTTTGTCCAGCTTGAAAATCCGTTAGGTCTTTGCAAAAATAAATGGACAACTGTGTTTTGTTCTACAAAGACTGTCATTCAATTCCTAGTTTACTTATTTTTACTTGTGAAAATTTACATTATAATGTCTTCCGATGAGTCAAATATCATAACAGAAACTATATACTAGCCTAGTTTCTTAGCTTCAGTGTTACCATTGAAATTCTAAGACGTGTATTGCATACATCATACATACTGTACATACAAACTACAACAAATAGATCACCACGTCATGTTCCATGCAAAAATATAAACTGATCGAATCCTCATTCATCAACTATCTCCATTTTTCTAAACCAAATGTTAATTTACTTCATTCCTTAACAGCGGTCGCCCAGCTCGGAGGTTTCGGCGCCAGTTCCAACCCTGGTGCCTACTCTAGGAACCAGAACCAGCAGAGCAGGCAGCAGTTCCAACAAGCAATCCAGAGCAAGCCACAGTTTCAAGAGGCACCTAGAGCAGTTAATTCTGCTGCAGCCTGCAATGAATTGAACCAAAGATTACCCGTGCCCGGCAGCTGTGACAGATACACTGAATGCGTTGTAAGTACAGTTCTCATGATATTGGGTAATGGATATGCTCGTACTCGTATCAGTTTTGAAAATTACGATAACAATTTGAGTCATTAATTTGTCGGTAGTTTTAGTTGTTGGCAAAATAATAACGGAGCAAGACCACAATGTATCTCCAGAAAAAATCTGAAAGGGTAGCTATGAGGTCTTTTCTGACCGTTAAAGGAAAGCCTAATAAAAATTATGGTCAGAAGATCCGTATATATATATATTTTCATTGAAAACGAGCCCTCAAGCTGAGCCCCAGACCTATATTTTATGTAGTGCGTTGACTTTTTATTGGAAGGCAGTATTTTCCTTTAACTCGATAGGATAAGCAATCACCAGCCCGGACTATAAATATATATTATGTTCTTCGTCTACGTCTTTCCTTACAAGTCACACTCCAAGTAGCTTTTTGATCCCAGACACAACATTTTCCATTTACATGAACATCTGCACTAAATTATTCACCCATGGTCATGTATGTGGGAAAGTGTTGACACAGACTGGGATCTTACTTTTAAAATAGGTCGTGACTACATTAAAGTCTGCTTACTACAAAGGCACTGACATAGGCTCCATTCTTTTGTGTGTAATCATGCGTCCTCCTCTCATGAATAATTCACTTAATAATCACAGATTCTGGTAATAAAGTTCGCGTTATTTGCTAAACGTGATATGAATGTGGGATTTGAGATGAGTAGCCGATCTTTGATTACTATTAAGTGTTACTACACGGATATTGCGACTTTTATTATTGAAACGCTAATCGTAAAATTATTTTCAATGTCATCAGCTCCGTAGAATGAACTTTCCCCTAAAGTACCTACCTTTCGAATATTCTGAACTTTGTTGTCTGGTTCTCTGGTGTCTAGACACGCTTTAGTTGTAGAAACATGGAATAATTAAATTAATTCATCTGCAAACACGAAATGAGCTTCACAGAGTTCAATAATAATCATCAGTAATATTTGAATGATATAATAGTATATTTAATTATATTTTACGGAAAGTGTGACATGCTTAGGAATGCTCAAGAAATTAATAATTATTATTATATTTTACTTCCTCTAAAAAGCGATTAACTCATGACATTACATATCAGCTCAAAACAGCTTAGTGAAAATAGTTGGTTCATTATTGGGTCAAGAGAATGGCCAACAGAATCCTCTAGTGCATTACTGCGGTCACGCATGATCATGATGGAGATACCTTATTGTAATACTCTAGAAACAGCTAGATCTTCATCATTATCATCATAGTCTAGAAAATTCGTATCAAAATAGTTGCTTATTTAATTATATATTTCATAATTTTGATGACATTGATTTAAGATTCTGTGATTATTTTAAATCACCAACTTCCAATTATTTTATTTTATTTTAAAAGACTAACGTTGGGATTTCACGCCGATTCTCCTCCATACGAAACGACCTTTTGGAAGGGGCGACTAGAATCAATTCTTTTTTTTGTAAATGTTGACGTTCAAAAGTGCATTTTGTATGCATGTTTGAAATAAATTATTTGACTTTGACTTGACTTTGCAGCATGTCTTCTTATTTTTCTCTACAGTAGTCACCACCTTTTTAGTCAGATGTGATAATTTATCTGTATTTGTTCATAGAACGGAACTGTGGAAGAAAGACTGTGCCCCGATGGTCTTCGCTTCAACCCCGAAGCCGCCGGGTACCCGTGCCAGTATCCCAATGAATATGATTGCCTCGAACGATCCGCTTCCCTACGTGAGTAATATATGAGTTTATATACTACCGCTACCGCTGGTTAAAACCAGCGGTAGCGGTAGTCAAAGTGATTCCTGCAAGTCGCTAAAAAATTCTCGTGGCCCCAATGCGTGGCCCGGAATATTTCATACTTATCTATTTTTTTTAACCAAGCTTATAAACTACGTGACATTCGTTTGTGAGAGATTGGTATCTGCACTAGGAATACCTGTATACTGCTATACAGGTATTCCTAGTGCAGATACCAATCTCTCACAAACATCAGCATAACATCTGCATGTTATGCTGATGTTTAGCTGTATAGTCAATCGCCAGACTGTTATGAAATAATTCCGATCAATTTCATCCGACGATTGAGAAATGGTAGTGACCGAGTTAAACCCCACACATGTCATTGTGATGAACTTATGCCCATTTTTACTACAACTAGGCATTAATTTATGTGTCGCCTAGTGGGCTTGAGGGCTTGAAATGTCGTGAACGGGCACCGTCGTCGGTTGAGACTGCAGTCATCTTATTTTTAATTTTATATTTTGAATTGTTTCTTCATTTGTTTTTTTTTACATTGTTCTCACATATAGAAGCAACAAGAATAATGTACCTACCCAAGATTTTGTAATATCTTGACTTAAAAGAGTGTCCCTGGAATTTCTTGCCCGTTCTTCTCCATAGAGATCTACGTTTTGGAATGGGCAACTATATGTAGCTTCAACTTTCTGAGTAACTGACCCACTATTTAATTTTGACAATTCAAAAGAGCCTGTAAATGGTTTAATTGAAATAAATGCTTTGAGTTTTTTTTTTGAGTTTTGAAAAATTCATAATGGTATGATCAAAAATAAATTTTGAGTATCACAGACTTCTTAATCCGACAACTGATCTTATTCTTCTTGCCACCTTGTATCATCGCTGATTTTAGATATACTCAGAAATAGTTTAGACTCGATTCTATTTCTAATACATACACAATATATTCCGTCTGTATACTAAGCTGGAGGATTTATTGTGTATTAGATACATAAATTCAGTGAACTTTTGAAGGTAATCGCGGTAGGTGAAGGTTTCATCACGAAAATTTAAGGCTTAATTAAAGAAATACACTATTCTAAAGTCGAGTGGTACGAGTTGTTTCTCAAGATTCTTACACCATTTCTAGTTTACCTTTTGACATTTTCAACCGGTAACACATTAAACAAGAAGGTAATACAATATGTGAACTATAACCTTACACGATCATAAATTCAATGATTTAAGAAGACACGTAGATAGAGTTAAGGCTCCATCAAACAGGCGCGACACGCGATAAAATCGCGCGCGACACAAAAAAGCACCACAAGTCGCGCAACGAGCGGTGCCTTTGTGTCGTGCGCGATTCGCGTCGTGCGTCGCGCCTGTTTGCTGGAGCCTTTACGCATATTAAACAATTGATGCGATATTTTTTTCCAATGATCTGGCTTTTATTTGATCTGCCTTTTTGGTCAATCCCAAACCCTAAGAATAATAATAATACACAGCTTTGGTGGCCCAGTAATATCTGTTCCGATTTACAAGTTGTAAGTTGTGGGTTCAAACCCAGTCAGGCGTGTTACTTGGTGTAATTTATTTCACCACCACTGCTCTGAAAACAGTGAAAGAAAACATCATGAGGAAACCGACATGTCCTAGAACCTAAAATTCAAAGACAAGTGATATCTACCAACCCGTACTGTGCCCACATGATGGATTACGGCTTACGGCCCACTCCCCCTCACAGAGTGGAATCCTGTGTCCCAGCCGTCGTATAGGCTGATCTGATTAAGGCTCCTTCAAACAGGCGCGACACGCGATATATTCGCGCGCGACACAAAGGCACCGCAAGGCGCGCAACGAGCGGTGCCTTTGCGTCGCGCGCGATTCGCGTCGCGCGTCGCTCCTGTTTGCAGGAGCCTTTATGCTTACACACTCAGACTGGAACTTTCCTTTCGGCAATACATCAATGTCCATTGCTTCATACTTCATTCATTACCACGTGATGGATTTACGGCCCACTCTCTCTCAAAAGGAGAAGAGGCCTATGTCCCAACAGTGGGAAGGTTATAGGCTGATGATGTAATATGTAATAATACCGAATAATTAATTCCTTGTGCATGTGTCAAATGTTTTTTTAATTATTCCAGAACCTCCCCAGCCAACTGAGCAGTGCGAGCACCAGTTCGGTTACTACAAGCTCGGAGACAGGACCAACTGCAGCTTCTACAGGAACTGTGTCAACGGAGTAGCTTACGACTTCCAATGCCCCGAGGGTCTGGCCTGGAGCTCTGCCTCCTACCGTTGCGATTGGCCCGATGAGGTTGAAGACTGCGATGCTGAAGGTAAGAATATAATTCGTCTTCTTCTATATGCCCACACCCTAATTGAGTCACACACTATCAATCTCCGATTCTCCAATATCCGATTCATTTTGAAGGGTATTGCTAATCCATTACTTCATGTGTTCGAAAAATTTGTCTGCTCAACAACGTAAATAACGCAAAAAAAATTGTTGAACTGTCAAAATGAAAGCCATTGGTACGTAATTACCCCGCCGCGCGCCGGCTCGATCTTTATAGAATAATAGTTTAAGAGCGTTTACGCCGTACGGCATTTCATACAAACTTTCAAAACCTTATTTTTCGAAATGAATGAACCGATTTTAATGAAACTTCACACACATAAGCAGAATACAAAGGTCTAAAAAGTTAGTTAAGAACATTTTCGAAAAATAGTGTTACAGCCAAATTAGACCGATTTTAAATTTTCCATAGAAACAGAGATTTCCAGTTATCTTTTTTTAAATAAGACATTTCAAAAATGTTCTTAACTAACTTTTTAGACCTTTGTATCCTGCTTATGCGTATGAAGTTTCATTAAAATCGGTTCATTCATTTCGAAAAATAAGAACTTGAAAGTTTGTATGAAATGCCGTACTGAGTAAACGCTCTTAAGGCGCTGCCAAAATATTAGCCCAGTTAGCAAGAGGGTACCGAGGCTGACAGCTTATGGTGCCCATACGTAGGATAGTCTATATTATTCTAGAATCGCCATTCGTAGAGGCTATATTATTGCGCTCCATATACTCACCTCTAACTTTTCTCCCGAAAAAAGTTTAAACCTGCATGTGAAATAGGTGTTATTGTTAATTTACTGATTTAAAGTTTTAATCAGCATCCTTGTCCGTGGCAACAAAAATGTTGATATTATTTTCGAAACATTTTATTTTTTATAATATGAAATTTACATAATAAAATATATTTATTTCAATCTTTTATTTTCTGCTGATTTATCTTATTTACTGGCACACGCGATTTCGTAACTGATACGATAACTCAAGTTAGCATGTTATGCGCACACACCGGATTGTGAAAAAATTTACCACTTATGAAAGTTGTGTCGTAAAATTCAATAATTACAGAGGGAAGGTCTCACTCTTCTATAATATACCTGTACCTACCTGTTTCTTTTATTCTAAATCCGACCCAAATTCTTTCAACTAATAAAATAATTGACTTTATTTTCAGCTTTCCTTGGCTTCCGCTGCCCAGAGGTTCCACAATCAAGGGAGCTAGGCTCCCCTGCCGGCTACAGATTCTACAGGTATGCATGACATAAATACATGCAATACTTAATGTATGTACAAAACCCCGACTATTATTAAAGTGATAGAGATTGAAATGCCAAGAACTGGTTACCTAATAGGCGACCGGTCAGTCGATGTCAGCGCATGTTTAAATGTCAGCAGATGAGCGGTGACCTTGCTTATATAACCTCGTTAGGAGAAATACCAGCGGTTTGCTCACATCCTCTTATGATGTATGATAAAATAGTGCCTAGTTGCCTACATTACATATTCTTGCCGTGTCAGTTTTTATAAGTATTGCGAAATTTTCTTGTTTTATTTTCTGATCTTGTAGATTTTTCCCAGATTACGACCTCGGCGTTGCAATGTCAAATTTTATTGAACAACTTTAATGCACTTCTTGACCATGATAATAATTTAGATTGGATGCAAAACTTCAAAGAGCTTCTTCCGTCAACTAAAGTTCAAGTTTAGTCTGATCAATAAAAGAAAAATAGATAAAAGTGTTATAATTCTAATTTAGTCAGTGGCGTAATTATTGACCTTGGCGGGCCCTTTGGGGCCCGTAGCAAATTCGGGCCGTCTCTCAATGTAAAGAAGCTCAAACAACTTTTTTTCTTACTGGCATTTCGCCCGCGACTTCGTACGCGTAGATTTTGTAATTTCCCCTGCAAAATTGAATACCTGACTGCTACGTTGGTCTAATGTTCGAAAAAAGTTTGCATTTCTATACTCATGTTAGGATCCTAATCCCTCCGGCTGGGAGCCCGTGGCATTTTGCCCCTCCTGCCACCCTACTGTTAATTTATTACGCCACTGAATTTAGTACAAATTGTTCAAATGAGGGAGCCGTCTTGGGCCTTTTAAAGTTTCAAATTGTATTCATTGCTAGTAGTAGTACTTAGTTACTTAGTAACAAAGGATGATGTTACGAAATATATTGGAGCGGGTGCTCTAATAGGAATTAATAATATATCATTAGAAAGTTATTTAGTACAAGAATTCCAATGACCCTTGTCTTGATTCCTTGTCCGATCTGAGTGTAGTACTCAAGGGTGGAAGCTGAGACGAGGCAGTAAGGGAAGCTGCCTTATCCGTTGTAGCTACAAAGCGACAAAATGTTCATAGGATCTGTCCTTCACTTCTTGCGTAATTGCTAACTGCATCCACAGATTTTGTAAAATGGTACAGTCAGCTAGAAAAATGTTAATTCTTACATTTTATTTTATGTTGCTAATCGATGCAGTTTCGTATAAGGATTCAAAGACACTTCTGGATTAACTGAGGTTGGAGTACTAGAAAAGTCACACGAATCGCGCCCGACACAAAGGCACCGCTCGTTGCGCGACTTAATTACGGTGCCTTAGTGTCGCGCGCGATTTTATCGCGTGTCGCACCTGTTTGAAAGAGTCTTTAGAGGGAAAAATAGCTTTGATTCTAGGGGGAAACGCTTGATAATGAAGTTCGTTTTAATAATGTTCAAGAATACGAGTTGATGATAGTGAGGTACATTTTAAGAATATCAAAACAAACTTCAGCATTGAATTCAGAACTAGGATTTGTATTCTAGCACGATGTCCGGTTATGAATCTCGATTTAGAAATTGATTTAGTTAATCTATAAATTTTGTATATACCTATACATATATTTTTTTTATTCAAGACAACCCCAACATTGTTGGGAAAAGGCTAGGCAAATGATGATGAATCTATAAATTTTGGTAGAATATATTCGTTCAATTGGAAGTCTTAATCTAACGTCATTTAAACATTACAGGGCCGAAAACAACTGCCAGAAGTACTTCCTCTGCTTAGGCACGAAGCCACGCGTGCTGTTCTGTGGTGAGAACACTGGCTACGATGAGCTGACCAACACCTGCATGTCGGCTGATGAGGTGCCCGCCTGCCCCGTAGAAATCAGAACCCAGGCTGCTCGCGCCAGGGAGGTAGCCAGCCTTGTCCTCGCCAAAGAATTGGAGTTCAGCGCCAAAATCACCCACAAGAGCCGATATTAATTTAAACTATCGTAAAGTTGGATATCCACGACCAACGCGCACAAACTGTATTATAGGCGCATCGGCTCGTGGTCAAACACTAAGGACATGCGCGTAGCACAGTTTGTGCGCAAAAATAGTGGATAGCCAAACTTTACAAATAACCTCGCACCCTCTGCATCACGTTTGGTCTTTGATGCTCAGCCTTTGGGACATGACCTACACTCCAATTGCATAAGGCACTTTCAATCGTAATTTGAAGGATTTTGAAGGACATTGCTTCATTGGTTTGGATTGTTAAAATGAAAGGCATTTCCATTGTAAGTGTGTTACGGAATTTCCCTGCTGGTGTGTCTTGAAAGTAGTTCTAGTCTTAAACTAACAATTGAGTTACCACAGCGTCTGTGTTATGAAGAAGTCATAGAATATTCATGTATTTTAATTTGTGTTTTTTATTTTAAATGTTTTTATCTGCCACTCTGTTTCCGTTTTGTGTCAAGATATTATGCCGCAAGTAAAAATATAAGGAACTAGTTTTAGTGTAAGATTTGTCATAAGCTTATGCTTATGACAAATAAAAAAAAATGTAGCTTAACCGTTATCTGTTAAGCTACATTTTTTAATTTTTATAATTTAATCATACCTGAATCACCATTTTGTATTTTAGTAACTTGTACTTCTTGTAAGTAACTACATCTGTGTCTTTGACGTAGTGTTCCGATACCAAAAATTATGGTATCAATTAATAAGTAACGTTGAATGTCTTGTTACAATATTACAATAAAATATTTCAAACTTGAAACGTGTTTTAATCACCATTGTTACATTACGCCAGACCGCAGAATTCAACTTTTTGTGCTATTAACTGTTCAGTAGTTAATCAATTACTTATCTAATGAAGATGACATATTTTGGTATAAAAAGTAGCTGGAACGATGTCAGATCACCATTCGGGAGTTCCGCATCAGGAAAGCAACTTGAAGAATCTAAAATGTTTTCTTACGCTTGTGTCGCCTTGGTGTTCATAGCTGCCTGTAAGTAACATTTGATTGTTTAATTACCTAATCAATTACTTTCATTGCATTAGTTTCAAGAGAAAAATTTAAATATATAAAGAAATAAATACATAAATAAAATATTTCATCTAATCATCTGTTGCAAAATATTATCCTTGCATCATATTTTATGTACCTCTACAAATCGAAGTGCTCCTACAAACTAGTGTCACGCGCCATCGCGATCGGTAGAGGCTACTGCAGTTGCGTATGAGCACATTGAGAGTTGACTACAGTTAGATATGAATACTTAACTGTAACATTTCCAAATTGCTAAGCTCACCAATATTTAATTAAATAAGTACTAAACCGATTGTCAGGCAGAAAAACGATAAGACAACAACCACAACAATATTATATATACAACTAGCTAACCCCGCGCACTTCGTACCGCCTCAGATTATGAATTATGTTTTTTTTTTCGTAAGTTTACCCGTGTTTTAATAGTTATTCTGCTATTCGACGTTGAGGTAAATCCAAAGAAACAAATAAGTATCATAAAAATCGGTCCAGCCGTTCTTGAGTTATAAATGATTTAACTAACCCGACTTTGTTTTATATATACATACATTTTATAGATACATTTTTTATTAGCTCAATGAAAATATGTAAAGGTCTGATCAACGAACTGATTACGACGGAAGTCCAAATAATCATGTAAATTTTCCACCAAACAGGCACCGCTCAGGTACAGGTATCCACCGACAAGCCTGACCTTCGGAACGCTATCTGCAAAAAGAGAAATGCATACTACAAGGTGGACGGTAGCTGTGACTCCTACGTAATGTGCACTGTAAGTATTCCAACAGAACATCATATCACTATTATCATATCGCGAGGCAGTAGGCAGAAGAGAGAATCTTGACAGTCCTTAATTCGCCCACAAGAAGAGAAATGATTTCCATAGAGAGTGGCTCTGCTCTGCATTGATAATTATTTATTACTCTTTGTTAAAGATCCAATTCATAAACATAACAAAAAGCAGTGATTTTCACAATCAAATTCCTGTGAAAGATTCCTTATGATTTCTGTCTACTACTCATAAATTAGCAGTTATCTAAAAATATAACTGAAAGTGAAGGACATCTGTCTGTGTCTGTCTGTCTTTAGAGGCGTGCCCCATGGCTCAGTTCTAGGACCTTTTATTCCCAGTAGGTATACGGTGGATTTGGTGTCACAAATTAGCTATATGCACAGGAATTCGTCGCCGAAGAAATGTACTGCCCAGATGGCCTCCACTACAACTCTGAAGCTAAGTGGCCCAGCTATCCCTGCGGATACCCCGTGGACGTGCCCTGCGTAGGACGTAGTTCTATTCGTAAGTAACACAGGACCGACATCCCGGTGGATCAGTGGATAAAGTTCTTTTATATCATGACAAATATAATTTCATAGCTAAGCCAATGACTTTTATGAAAAGTTGATATACTTAAAGCAGAAAGCTAATAATGAGCCTTTCATTCAAATACGGGGAAATATGGGGGAATCACACTTCGGATAACAGTAGCTTGAACGGTTTGCTTGTTAGAAAAAGATACCCTACTGAAGGCTTCTAGTTACCCGATTTTATACATTTACACGATTTATATTTTTTTTTTTGCATACACGTTCCTATGTACATACGTCGGTACTCGGGGTGGATTAAAAACAAATTGACTTGCACGAGACGTTACAATAGAATCCAGCAGCTATTCCATCCCAAAACACTTAATTGCTATACGTGACTACTCGTGCCAAATCTAAACAAACAATTTCTTATCATCCAGAGCCAGCCCAGCCCACAGCCGACTGTCCTCACCGGTACGGTTTCTTCGTGTCGCCTGTCGCCACCCCTAACAACTGCAGCCAGTACCGCATGTGTGTGGATGGGCACCCCATAGAGATGGCCTGCTCCGACGGCCTGGCTTTCAACTTCGACACCGGCCGCTGTGACTGGCCCGAGCTGGTCGCCACTTGCAACGCTGACCGTATGTATACCTCCTTAAACTTTGTAATCTTTCAAAAGAACGTAAAACTCTATTTATTATCCCGTGCAAGTCGAAAAATCTGGTTGGGAGTAATGATTTACTATAAATTCTACAGCCTTACTTGTTGTTGAATTTTTCTGATCATCGTGATCTGTGTTATTGTCATTTTTTATTCTTATCTTCTGCGACATGAGGTAGCTTCTTTCGCGTTTACATGCTACTAGAGTGGAAAGATGTTATTTATTATATTTACCGTGTAGTAACGATAATTATAATTATTCTTATACATTTCAGAGTTCCTCGGATTCTCTTGCCCGGCTGCCCCTACTGATGCCGACGGCAACCTTCTGGACATCATCGTTAACTACAAGTAATATACTTAATTTTACTCATACAGTTTATAAGAAAATCTAACGAAACTTTGCATTACTGTCTTTGTCCAGACACTTAAAATTTGTCATCACATGCAAAACAAAGAGTTATTCCGATCTTAATCTGATCCAGTGATGGAAAAGACTGGTTCTTTAGCGTTTGGTTTTTGGTTAGGTTAGGTAGTGGTATCAGACTGGAATAACTCCAAAACCAAAGTATTCCTCACTTCAGCAGTCTCTACAATTATGTTCCCTAACTTTTTTTCACCCTTGCAGATATCAGGGCAACTGCTACTACTTCTTCTCGTGCGTGAAAGGCCACGCTCGTCTGCTGTCGTGCGACCAAGGCTTCGCCTTCGATCCAGCTTCGGGTCGCTGTGTTGACGCTGATTACGTCAACTGTGATGTCACCCCATGACACGTAGACGTAGACATACTTTAATAAGTTTTACGTGTGGTATCATGTGTTCTGCTTTGATTTCTATGTATTTTTTACTATTTAATAAATATTTTATATGTAATAACTTATTCTGTCCCTAAGTATTCCTCAGTTCAGTACCTACCTAGGAAACTACATAAACGATATTGTTAATGTCATATTATTTATAATGTTAATCATAAATGCTTTCTTTTTGCCGATGACATTTCCATAATTGTGACTACCGATAAAAAATATAGTTAAATCAATTAAGGATCATGAAGCGGACATAAATAAAACAATAGACAATATAATTAATTGGTTAAATAATAATAATTGATCTATTAATCTGAACAAATCAATCTATACAATTTGATCAATCTTATAATATCTAATACATTTAATTTTAAAATGGACATTCCAAAAATAACACAAGTGGCACAAACTAAGTTTTTAGGAGTAGTAATTGACGAACATTTAGACTGGAAAGCACAGGTTGATACTGTATGTAATAAAATAAATAAATAAGTCTATGCTTTGAGACAAATAAAAAAGTCACTAATACAAAAACGGCTGTGATATCATATCGCGCATATGTTGAGTCCTCACTACGGTATGGACTAATGATGTGGGGAAATAGTACTGACCACAATAGAGCATTTGTCGCCCAAAGAAATGTTTACGAGCTCTCTATGAGATTCCATCTGACGAATCATGCCATTATGCCAACCAATATTTAAAGAGCTTGGTTTGCTACCGTTACCTTCATTATATGTATGCAAGCATGCATGTTCGTTCAACAACACAAAGAACTATTTAAAACAGCAGAGTTATTAAGCTCTCCAAGTCGGCGTGACCAATACAGACTTAATTGTGCTAGATGTGCTGCCTCGATCAGCGAAATATAATAAAAACTCTGTGGCTATGTGTGTACGTCTCTATAATAAATTACAAAAATGTTTAAAACATTAAATTGTAGATTATTTAAAATCCAATTATATAAATGGCTCAATAACAATAATTTCTATTGCATTAATGATTTTTTTAACATGAATTCATAATGTATCTTTAGTAAGTAAGTTTGCATGCTTTAGTATTAAGCAAAACATGTCCGATCTAATATTTTTCAATAACACCTTGCATACCATGTTTTATGCAAATAAAATAATAAATCAATAAAAATAAATAAATAAAATGGCGACAGTCAGTAGGTCAATCTTGACTTTTTACAGTAGATAAACCGTCCTCAATATGATTTAAAGTAACACATTGTGATGTTAATATAAATCACAATGACGTAAAATTATTAAAATTAATACAAACTGATGAATATTATTAACATCTCAAATAACACAAGAACTGGCATAATTGGCTCTTGCCAATAGAAAATCTATAGAAAAACAAATTGTTCTTTGTATCTCTTTTGTCAATAAATAACAAGCATGGTACCTGTAATACTTAATTAAAGTACCTGCACATATTTTAAAACAATAATTAAAGTAATCGGAATATAATAGACCAAACATTGTGTGGGCTATGGTAATAGCAATAACCATTTCATCCACCTACAGAAGAATAGACAGGTTTATGACACAAACCTGTTCTTATCTAGGTAAGTGCTCATTTTTAACCAACTTATAAAAGGAGGAGGTTCTCAATTTGACTGTATTTTTTTTAAACGCTTCTATTAGCTTCACTTCTGATATTATGGCTTCACTTGTAACTAACAATGTAACAAAATCTAAGAAAGCAATTTTAACCTACTTCTAATTTGTATGTATATGTAATTCGGAAGACAAAACTATAATTTGGTATATTGAAGCTGATCTGATGATGGAGCCAGGAGGTGGATAGTGGAACTTTTCAGTGGCTACTAGTACCTAAACCTCTCGAGTTTGTGCTCATATGATTTATTTTGACGTTATTTACTTAAGTATGTAGTTTATGGGTTAGCTTCGATATTACTTACACTTTGTATATTGATGATATTATAATACTTCCTGTCATTGGTGTTTACATAGCAAGTACAGTACGATTCACGAAAGATGACCACGGCGCAGAAGGCATAAAAAAGGTTACAAGATGCATTTTAAATTACTTACGTTTGATTTATTTGCATAACCAGCATTTACAACATTACACAAATTATTTAACTATCATTTAAATATTATTTTTCTTTTCTTCATGAGTTTACGTGCGCAGACGGCCGCCATTTGTGGTCATCTTTCGTGAATCGTACTGTAGTGGTATGCGAATTGGTGTGGGGTAGGTACAGACGCCAGCACATTAAGCTACCCGAAACTGTCAAATTTTCTCAATCAACTTTGAACCTTATGCTTTAGCGATAAAGTTGAAAATCTATTAAAGAAATTTGACCATAACTAAAAAGTGAGAAATAAAAACTTTTTTACAAAACAAAAACTAACAATAATATACATTTTTTTAAAGTCAGTTGTTTTATTTTTTTGTAATAAAGTTTTATATCATCCAGACCTGCAACCCTTAGGCCCATTTTCTTAGCTTCCATAACTACATAATTTCAGTACCTTCTGTAGTTACGGCCTCCGCAGCTGCAACGAATTTCAATTGCAACTGCACAAATGTGCACAAAAAAAAAACAATGCAATTTAAGACTCTTATCTATTTTTATAATCATAGGGTTGACCAAAACATTCGCTGGATGCTAGAAGCACAGAACAGGGCGAAGTGGCGATGCTTGGGGGACGCCTATGTCCAGCAGTGGAGTCTTTCGGCGGAAATGATGACAAAAACATTCGGTTGACTCCATATGTAATCATTTACATACAGAGTCAACCGGATGTGTTTTTGCTCCTGGCCAGTTCTCTGGAGGGCCAGCTACGTCTTCAGTTAAAGAATCAGTCTGATGTCAGATATGACCGGCAACCAATTTCAAAGCGTATTTTTACCCGACTACGGCAAAGCCAAAAAGAAGGATTACGTTTTTAGTAGTCTATGTTTAATAGACTACGGTGAAGTAAAGCCTGATTACGAATTTTAAACGTGTTAATATGTTCTCTCTAATATCGGATGTAGGCAAAACAGGCATCCGTAGATTAATGAGCCTGAAGATTATTACTGTTTCAATTTATTTTATCTTAATATATTATGTAGTTATATTAATAAAACATTTATTTTCGAGCAACATGGACTCTTAATGTTAGTAATAATTAATTAAGTATTCTATCCATTGTCAAATATCCTAAATACAATTTAAGTACGTTAACGCAAACATTTCTCGTATTAAAATTTAAGAAAACGCTACCCAGGCCCCCAAGATACAGGCGCAGTCTTAGCTGCTGCCTAGCTGCCTAGTCAGAGGATCACTGTTCAAATATTAATGTTTATTATTCTAGTTACAGTATGCATAGAGTAATAGTTATTTGTGCAACAAGAGAGCAAAGTAGTTTTTTGCTTCGAGTGCTGATTTTGAATCCCGAGCAAGCGAAGGATTCAACGATTGAATCACGAGCGTAGCGAGTGATTCTAAAGTTGAATCCTGAGTGCGGCGAGGGATTCAAAGGCATGAGATGCAAAAAAACTTTGCTCTCGTGTAACACACATAACTTTTCACTTCAGCAGCGAGAACACTTTAGGAGATAAAATAATAAACAGGAATAGATTGAAATAACTATTTATGTGAATCAAAATAATTAACATTGTAGGTAGATCCCAATTCTATAAAATCTAAAAAATAAGATAACAACACCGTCTCCGAAAAACTGCTTGCGCCCTTTGTAAGTCTCCATTCATTGAAGATAATTCTCGCGAGACTTCTCAGGTAGGAAACTTAATTCTGCATTAATAACTTGTTGTTTTAACTCTTCCGGTGTTAAAATACTGTTCTTGTCGTTAGTTTCACTCATATTTTACGATTATTTTGATATTTTTTAACTTATTCAACTCTGTACGCCAGTCACGAAATTTTATTCTCACTCTTTTATTTAAATTAAGGCGTGTTCGGAAATAGCACCCATGATATTTTATTATTCAAAATATATTACGTACCTAACATTTATTGAAACTAGAAATAAATATTTACAAGTTAAATATCAGTTTTATTTGCAGTAAATACTTATTTTCGTTTAAATACAACAATAAGTTAAAAATTCAATAAATTACATCAAAAGACATAATTTTCTTTTTGAAAAATTTCTTTAGTTAGTACGAAATTCCGAACGTGTTTGTCTTTGAGGTCGAATTCAAAATCCGAACTTCGATAGGGCTGGTCTTTGTCTCTCTCTCTTTCTAATGGCGGGAAAGAGATAGAGTGTGAATGTTTCGAATTGTATGATTAACCCAAGGCTGAATAATATATTCGCGGCTTTCTGAAAAAAAAATTAAAAAGTTACTTTGTCTCACTCAGTGAGCAAAATCGCATTTTGCTCACTGATTTCACGCAGCAAAACCTACTTGTTTGAGCTACTGAAGTGAAAAAATAATTATAATACTTTTTTTGTAACAATGGACCAATAAATGATTCTTAATCTTATTGGCACTCATCATTTTAAACTGTAACGAGAAATATATCCACAGGGAGAACCGGTGAAGATCTGAGACGAGACTTCAACTCGATCATCAAGACAACGTAATACAAAATGATTTTTGAGAAATTGAACGCAAAATGGAGCTATAGAGATTAGGATTTTTAAGTAGTAGCCTGTACTTCTCCTTGCATGAAAAACAAGTGCAAAATGTTGGTTTTAACCGCTAGGAGCTTTTTTAAACACTCAAAAGTGTAAATTTTCTGTAACATCAAACTTATAGTTCCTTTGAACTCTTGGCTTTCACTCATAGTTTCAGATTTAGCCCTAAAGATGAACCTTTTTGTACCTTCCTTCAGAAACCTAAATTGCAGTACGACTTCTTCGTAAGTATCTACATAATCATAATCAGCGTACAATGATCCCATTGCTGGGACACAGGCCTCCTCTCTTCGAGAGGGAGGGGGCTGTAATCCACCACGCGGGGCCAGTGCGGGTTGGTAGATGCCACATGTCTTCGAATTTTGGGTTCTAGGACATTCCGGTTTCCTCATGATGTTTTCCTTCACCGTTTTGAGAGCAGTGGCGATGAAATAATTTACACAAAGCAAAGTGGCTAACTGCGGGTTCGAACCACAGATAGGTATAGATACACCTAGATAACGCTAGAGCAACTACTTCGCTTGCCAATAATCGCACCAGCTCACGTTCAAAAATCGTAAGCCGCCACTTTCGCGCTCAGGCCTGTGTACTGCTGGCTGGGTAAGCGTGAGCGAGAGCGCGAGCTTACCCAGCCAGCCACGTCATAGTAGATAGTCATAAAAATAAAAATTAGTTTTTCAAAACAAGCTTTTATTTAAATAAAAACGTAACCTAAAAAAGAAAGAATAACGCGAACTAAAAAGAAAAAAATAAATTTAAGTGAGGTTTCAAAATATACTTAAATAAATTTTAAACGCTTGACTCTTGAGGCACTATTATTGTGTTATTATTACACAACAACAGTGCCTCAAGCGATTAAAGTTTTTTTTTCAGGGTGGTAAATCATGAATTAAAGTTAAAGTCTGTTCTGTTCACGTGGTCAATGAAAATTCGTCTTCTTCTTTTCGTATCGATGGTACTCTTACTCGTTGCTTCTTTTTAAATAGTTTGAGCCCAGTTGGTGGCCACGTTGATTGCGGCATCAGTGGCATTCTGTAGATCCTCATCAGAGGTGCAGGTGAACGGGCACTTAGGACACTCCAGCACGTGGGACATGGTCTGGTCAGAAGCAAGGCACTAGCCCTGAGTGTTGGATGGGTCTGTAATTCCCCACTTTGACAAATTGTGTCTCCAGTGGCCTTCTGTAATTCCTGATTGAGAGTTTTCCATATAGTCCACTGCAAATCAAACCTGGGAGGCAAATGCTCGAAGTTGGGAGGTGATGGATACGTTACTTCTCTTCCCACAATTTGCTTCTCTCCTTGGGCGGCTTGTCCTAGATGGCCTGCGTACTTACTACCCGGGGTCGTTGTGTATTCGCAGAGGGGATGTCGGTAATCGGATTCTTGGTTCTTTTTTTCCAGCGCTCATGCGACATCCCTTCTTACGGCAGGTCATTTGAAAATGCTAGTCAGAAATTACTGCTCAAAATCATATAGCCCACGGCTTGCTCCTGGGATCGTGTGTGGATCCCAAAGTTGACGATCAATAACCATTCCTTATTAACCGACTTCAAAAAAAAGAGGTTTGCTCTACTTAATGTAGTAAGTAAATAAAATAGTAATACAGTAGTGGGTAGTTTTGGAATCAGCTACAATAATACGTATTTTTCCCAATTTCAACTTTCTGATTTTATAATTTACCTAATAACTTCCTGTCCCTGTTGTTTACGTTGCAAGTAGGTAGATACTTAATGTTTTCTTTTTTGAAGAAAGTTGTTTTTTTTTTTTCAAAAAAAGTTTTTAACAGCCAAGCCAAGATAACGTCTTGATAATGGCCAGACCCTTTCTTCGTACAGGACACGGCCTTTAATTAGTATCAATTCCGTCTGTAATCCGAGGTCTAACTTACCTCTTAACTAACTGCGATAACCACAGAATAATGCTTCAAAAGCTGGAAAACTCTATGATGCCTAGAGTTTAGTTTGACAAGAGAATAATTAATTATTCGTAGAATATTAATATTAATAATATATATATTTCATTGTTTCAATTAAAAGTGCTTAATGCAGATCAGATATATCATTAAAGCACTCAAATAGGTAAGAGAAAGCACCAAGGGGCCTAAAAAGGCCACTTTGGAAGAATCATAAAAGGATAATATTATGAATCATAAAATGGCGAAAACAGTCCGTGTTTTTCTTTGTTTCGCTGCACAACGTAGGTATAATAAAAGAGATTGGGATTGAATTTGGATTGGATTGATTGGTATTATAGCACAGACAAAAAATAACTGAAAAATCCTTTACCAATGGGATTTAATACGATTTACTTAACAGTTAACTGTCCATTATTATTCATAATGTTATCCTTTTATGATTCTGCCAAAGTGGCCTTTTTCGGCCCCAGATCATTAGTACACACACATTACGGTATAAATAATAGAGGTAGCGGTATCTATAATTAGGAATGAACATTCTTAAAGTATCAACCGCAACTATCAAAGTTCACCATTAAAAATACTTTAATAATCAGTAACTATATTTAAAAATAATTAGATTCCAATCAATTTGATACCGGTAACATTAGCGTGTTCATTTATAAACATAAGAAAATATGGCACTATTTACAGTCGCATTGTCACACGGGAACACCTCTGTGCGAACCACACCAAACATGTTCCGGACAAAATTACTATTAATACTACCATTGGTGGCGACTGGTAAGTTATGATATCGGTTTTTCTATTGTACAGACGCCAGCACATCAAGCTACTGAGAAACTGTCAAATTTTCCCAATCAACTTTGAACCTTATGCTTTAGCGATGAAGTTGAAAAGCTATTAAAGCAGATTGCAATAGCTTGATGTGCTGGCGTCTGCACCTACATGGTTTTGATAAGCTAGATATTCTTCTGTTTACAAGCTTTTGTGAATTATGTTCATCTTGCAGTGACAGTTGGCCAGACGAACAGAGGATACTCGTACTACGGGATGTCAAACGTGCGGGATCAGAGGCCACAGCCGATTTATGGGGAAAAGCCGTTACTTTTGCCAGGGAGTCCAATACCGGCGACTGGTCCTGTAACTGCTACCCCTGAGGCCCTTATAGCGCCAGCACCTGTACTCGATGGACCATCAGCTCCCGTTGCACCACCCGCACTAGCAGCTTCGTCTTATGCTCCTGTTCTCCGTCCACGGCCACACTACACCCACGTATATAGACCACGTCTTCCCCCGCGCCCCATCAGACCAGCCAGACCGCTGGCTGTCGCTCCTCCTCAACCTTCTGCCATTGGTGAACCCCAACCACCAGTAACAGAAGCTGCTCCTCCCCTACCCCCAGTGGAAGAAAAAACTCTTGTAGCACCCATTCTGCCAGAACCTGCAGTCGAACAGCCAGAGCACGCACCAATTTCTATTCCGTCAAACGTGCGGGATCAGAGGCCACACCCGATTAATGGGGAAAGGCCGTTACTTTTGCCAGGGAGACCAATACCGGCGACTGGTCCTGTAACTGCTACCCCTGAGGCCCTTATAGCGCCAGCACCTGTACTCGATGGACCATCAGCTCCCGTTGCACCACCCGCACTAGCAGCTCCGTCTTATGCTCCTGTTCTCCGTCCACGGCCACTCTACACCCCCGTATATAGACCACTTCTTACCCCGCGCCCCATCAGACCAGCCAGACCGCTGGCTGTCGCTCCTCCTCAACCTTCTGTCATTGGTGAACCCCAACCAACAGTAACAGAAGCTGCTCCTCCCCTACCCCCCGTGGAAGAAAAAACTCTTGTAGCACCCATTCTGCCAGAACCTGCAGTCGAACAGCCAGAGCACGCACCAATTTCTATTCCGTCAAACGTGCGGGATCAGAGGCCACACCCGATTAATGGGGAAAGGCCGTTACTTTTGCCAGGGAGACCAATACCGGCGACTGGTCCTGTAACTGCTACCCCTGAGGCCCTTATAGCGCCAGCACCTGTACTCGATGGACCATCAGCTCCCGTTGCACCACCCGCACTAGCAGCTCCGTCTTATGCTCCTGTTCTCCGTCCACGGCCTCTCTACACCCCCGTATATAGACCACTTCTTCCCCCGCGCCCCATCAGACCAGCCAGACCGCTGGCTGTCGCTCCTCCTCAACCTTCTGTCATTGGTGAACCCCAACCAACAGTAACAGAAGCTGCTCCTCCCCTACCCCCCGTGGAAGAAAAAACTCTTGTAGCACCCATTCTGCCAGAACCTGCAGTCGAACAGCCAGAGCACGCACCAATTTCTATTCCGTCAAACGTGCGGGATCAGAGGCCACACCCGATTAATGGGGAAAGGCCGTTACTTTTGCCAGGGAGACCAATACCGGCGACTGGTCCTGTAACTGCTACCCCTGAGGCCCTTATAGCGCCAGCACCTGTACTCGATGGACCATCAGCTCCCGTTGCACCACCCGCACTAGCAGCTCCGTCTTATGCTCCTGTTCTCCGTCCACGGCCACTCTACACCCCCGTATATAGACCACTTCTTACCCCGCGCCCCATCAGACCAGCCAGACCGCTGGCTGTCGCTCCTCCTCAACCTTCTGTCATTGGTGAACCCCAACCAACAGTAACAGAAGCTGCTCCTCCCCTACCCCCCGTGGAAGAAAAAACTCTTGTAGCACCCATTCTGCCAGAACCTGCAGTCGAACAGCCAGAGCACGCACCAATTTCTATTCCGTCAAACGTGCGGGATCAGAGGCCACACCCGATTAATGGGGAAAGGCCGTTACTTTTGCCAGGGAGACCAATACCGGCGACTGGTCCTGTAACTGCTACCCCTGAGGCCCTTATAGCGCCAGCACCTGTACTCGATGGACCATCAGCTCCCGTTGCACCACCCGCACTAGCAGCTCCGTCTTATGCTCCTGTTCTCCGTCCACGGCCTCTCTACACCCCCGTATATAGACCACTTCTTCCCCCGCGCCCCATCAGACCAGCCAGACCGCTGGCTGTCGCTCCTCCTCAACCTTCTGTCATTGGTGAACCCCAACCACCAGTAACAGAAGCTGCTCCTCCCCTACCCCCCGTGGAAGAAAACACTCTTGTAGCACCCATTCTGCCAGAACCTGCAGTCGAACAGCCAGAGCACGCACCAATTTCTATTCCAACTTCCCAACCAGGAGAGCCGGTCGTAGTTCAACCCTTACCTGAACCAGTACCAACAGGAGAGCCAGCTCCCGTAACCGAACAACCTCCTGCTCCAGTACCAATTCAACCATCGACTGTGGTATCTGAACCTTTCCCGCAACCCGAGCCCATTTCGCTACCCGAGCCCATTCGGCAACCCGAGCCCATTTCGCTACCCGAGCCCATTCGGCAACCCGAGCCCATTTCGCGACCCGAACCCATTCGGCAACCCGAGCCCATTCGGCAACCCGAGCCTGTTCCACAAACTGAACCCATCCTGCAACCCGAGCCCGTTACACAAACTGAACCCGCCCCACAACCTGAACCTATTCGAGAATCGGATCCCGTCCAACAACCTGAGGGGGCGTTGCAACTCAAGCCCAACCAGGAAATTGTGCAGTCTCCAGAAGTTCTTCTAAAACGTGTTGCCGTGACATTCCCAAAAATACCACCGAAGCCAGTAACAGCCCCCACCAGCATTCGTTCTATCAACGTATCCCAATCTCCTACGCCAATGGCATTACCGCCCCGTCTACCTCTACCTCAGAATGTTCGGGAACCTGCTTTTGGTCGGCACCGTCAAACTTCAGTTCCACCAATGATTTACTATCCAACTGTTACGCATCCTACACAAACTCCCTCATATTCATATTCCCCTATACCACAATGGTCGGTAGCTACTCAGGCACCCACGGTGGTAGTCACCACACAATCACATCCAGCGGTGACTCAAGCACCAGGGCAATTAAAGTTTGACTTCCAGTGTAAAGAAGGAAATGGATATTACTCCGTTGAACATGAATGCGACACCTACATTGAATGCAAGGTACGATATAATCGCGTTTGATTAAAGATTTACTGCTTGCTCTGAATAACTCAAAATATTACGATGCTTATTTTTCGTAAATTGCATACCATCCCTCTTCCCCTTTGCAGCAAAACAGAGCAATGAAATATACGTGCCCAGATGGTCTTCACTTCAACCCTGCTGCCAAAGACATTGAATACCCATGCGCTTATCCCTCAGAAGTAAAATGCATGCCAGGTGACCAAAAACGTACGTATACATATAAACAAATATTTTTTCAGAACTTTTCTTTGAATTTGGGGTCTTCTTCGTTCATTCATAATCTTTTCTTTGAACAATGGAATTTCTACCGAGTGACGTTTCTCATCAATTCTATTTATTCAATATACCTATATTTTTATTTTAGAGAATCCTAAGCCTACAGCCAAATGCCCAAATCAATACGGATTCTACTCGGTGAATGACGGCGACTGCAGCCAATTCATCATGTGCCAGGAAGGCTTAGCCACTATAATGAACTGCCCTATGGGTTTAGCTTTCAACCCACATATAAGTAGCTGTGACTGGCCCGCTAATGTCCCACAATGTAACCCTAATGGTAAGTTGAAAACGATAGGTAGGTACCTAATCCAACTAAATTAGGCATGATTTCAGTTCAGAAGCAAAACTAATCAATCGAACTTCTTTATTATTTTCAGTATTCAAGGACTTCACTTGTCCAGCCCCCCCTGAAGACGAGGATGGGCAAGTTTCTGATATTATCTACAAATACAGGTACCTACCTTTTACCTACCTTTATTATAATTTGCTCTATTTTGAACCGACTTCTAAAAAGGAGGAGGTTCTATGTTCTTTATTTTACGTTTAGCCAATGGTTCACAGCCAATGTAATCTAACTCAAAACTAATCCTTTTAATGTTTCCCTACTTTCCTAGATACGGAGGACATTGTAAACTGTACATAGCCTGTCAACTCGGGCATCCTCGGCTCCTAAGTTGCGAACGTGGGCTTTCCTTCGACGACACGTCGCAGACCTGTATCGATGAAGACTATGTGACAGATTGTTCAGTTCCCGTTGAACATTTACAATAATAATAATTAATATGTTATAAATTAGAAATAATTATAATATAATATTACAAACATAAACATACAAAACATGAGAAAACACACGTTTATTATATTCACGATTATTTACGTCCAATGGTCAGTGGTGAGTCGAAAAAAACTTGAGTAATGAGTTGATACGCTAGCAATATATAAGTCAATGGTTGATTCCTACAAATAATCCGGCCGTCGAAAGAATGGTTGCCTGGAACAGATCACAGAAAGCGATAAGGCCGCCCATTGTATGTTTTGTATTCATAATTGTATTTTTTGTTATGTATTTTCTGGTGTACAATAAAGTATATATAAATAAATATAAATAAAAGAATGCGTTCTTGACACCTGTCAGCAAGGAATATACTAACGAGATCTCTAACGAGAGCCCGTCAGTTTCAATATGTGTTTTGCGAATTTGATCTTCTACTAAAAACTACTACCGTAAAATGCCCTAACTTTGCACGGATTTCGAGGTTTTTTCAAATTATTTCGACATGAGTAGGTAATTCATTTATGACTTGTAAAGCGGAAATGGAAATAAAAAATTTGTGCACCTAGCAAAACAACTCATTATGGCTTACACCCTAATTTTTTCGAGAAATAGGCATTGCAAAAGCCAGGCAATGTTAATGGCATTTCCTCTACTTTGCCTAGGCAAAAATATCGCAGTTAAATTAAATATTTCCGTATAAACAGATTTTGTACCCATTAAGTATTAGATTAGTATTCATACTCAACCATGTCATAAAGTCTAAAACATTTTCCTTTTTTTTTTAGAAGGTAGGCAAAGTTAGGCAGACCTTTTGAGCAATAAGGGGAATTCTTCGGGGCTGTCACCAAAGAAAATAAAACAACTTATATTTTAAAAAGTCAAAAATCAGCAGTCTTAATTGTTTTTATTACACACCTTGGTAATAATTTGCAGGTTATGCAATACCTAATGAAATTACGCTTACAAAATAATATTAACTAAGAAAATAAATGTAATCTTCTATTGCAAATGGGTGGGTACCATCGCGGACACTGGAGTTTAACCACTTTTCAACCTTATTACTAATGGGATGAGGTCAAAAAGTAGTCCAACGCAAATGTCCGCGATGATACCTACCTATATATTTTAACTAGATTACAATAATTATGCATCTTTGGCATGATTGATTTTAAACTTTTTATAAATCAACACGATTAGGCGGACAGGCAATCAATATCCAAAACAACAATTTATGCTTAAACGTAATGCCGACAATTATTTTTGTTTTGAGAACTGGTGCTTTTCTTGTTTCGGGGCATCTTCTACCTCTGTAAAAATCAGAGTTACATTTTAGACTTTTTAGTACTTGAGTTCTAGAATGGTATAACTGGTATTATCTTTATACCTACATTAACCGATAACATAAAACAAAGTTTACATTCTTCTACGTTCTTACAGTGGACGCGTTTGCTTATCCGGAATTTAGATTGAAAATGCGGGATTTCACTATTTTGGTTTCAAACTTAAAACTGACAACCCTACCCCCAGGCAAAGTTTTGTCGATTTTTCGTAAAAAGCGACACACTTTTGTTTTTTTTTATTTTACCCATTAAAACTCGCTTTATAAGTGCAAAACATAGAAAAAAGACAGAGGAATATTTTCCATTTAAATAGGTTCATAAAACCCGTAAAAAGAACTTAAAATACACACAATTAAATTTTGAAGTGCCGCCAAAAATTCACCGTCCACCATTTGAAAAATTCTGACGTTCACTGACATTTCTCAACTTTCTTGCCATAACTAAAAGTAAGTGTTGGCACGCGTAAATATTCGTACCATTGACGATATCCTCTAGCTAGAATAGTTTACTAAAGAAATTTAAATAAACCGTTTAGGTAAAGTAAGGCTAGGTAGGCCAAATTAGAGCATTTTACGGTATTAGAATTGTCGCACTGACATGACTGATGACAGGTGCATTATTGAAATATTGAATTATTGTCAGTTATCACGCGACAGTGGGAGAGGGGCTTAATAGCTTTAGCTTAATAAAATAGTTTGTTGTATAAGTTTACAAAACTTCTGCACTTGCATCTAGCATGGAGTGGAGAGCTACATGAGCTTTGTGTGGTTCATAAATCAAAACTACGAAGCAAGATGGTTTTCAATGCACTGGGGCTCTGAGGTTTTCAGTTCACAAACCCTAACATTACCATACAAATAAATTATTTATTAAAAAATCGGTCGGACGGTCGCAAACTAAAACGGTTCCTTTTTTTTGGACTGGCAATATTTATTAGAACTCTTGTTTCCTACGCATAAAGGTATAAAAACCACACGAATGTGATTGGTGAATAATCGTTTCAGAACAACAACGACCAATAATATTTTTTTTTGTTTTTACAATCTTTAATAGAAAACAGATTTTTATTTCCGCCAAAGAAGCGCGGTTTTTGTAGCTAAAATAATTTGAATTTGAATTTTTATTTACAAGAATCTTGAATGTTATCACTATGTTGATTATGTGCTCATCTATAATTTTGCATTCATTTTGATATTTTGGACGGTGGAGTGCCATGTGATAGGTGTATGATGACGGAACAAACGGCGAATACCGCGAGACATTCGACATTCCGCTAGCGCAGCCCTGACGGACATCGCCCCAGTTGCCCCTTCGGATCGAGCGGATAATTGCGTTGCGTAGTCGCGACTCACGGCCGGAGCCTCTGAGCCCTATTTATTTTTTTACAATCATTGTGTTCTTAAAGTGAATTTAAATGTAAAAAACAATATAAAGTCGATATCCTGTCATTTATGTTATCTCAAGCATTACTTTAGTTCGATGTCTAGCTGTACACAAAATGGAAGATTCCTACATTATCGCTAATTTCCACACGCTTTGTCGACTGTGTCTGCACAAAAGCACATTCTCGACATCGATATTCGCAGCTGCGCCGGACGACGAAGCAAATGTTGCTTTAACCTCCAAACTAACAGAATGTCTCGACTTGCAGGTAAGTTAATGTTAATTTCTGCAGATTTTTTTTATTGGATACAGTATCATTTAGATCCTGGTATAATGAAACATTGTTATTTCAGATTGATCCTAATGATGGGTTGCCTACCAGGATCTGCTACAAATGCTTGTTCAAAGTTGATAAATGTTCAAAATTTAAGCTACAGTGCACTCAAAATGAAACCAGGTTGAGACAAATCACTACAAGAGCTAATGAACTGGACAACTCTAATTCATCAGAAGTTAGCAGCTACAACTATGGTTCACATTCTCAGGATGGACTGAAACCAAAACCTGAAGATTACATTGTTGAAGATAGTGTTGTGATGGTGGTTGATCCAAGCCTTGACTATGACTCCTCTGAGGAGTCTGAAAATATGGAACCCGTTGAACCAGAAGTTGTTGAAAGAAACAACACCCCAGATGGAGAGCCAATGACTGAATCCTTTTTCAAAAATGTGTTCATGTGTCAATTCTGCGATCAAGCTTTTGTTTCACAAGAAAAATGTAAGGAACATGAGCATGCTTACCATGATCCCAATTTACCATATAAATGTGTGGAGTGTAGTCTAGTCTTTGCTGAGCGAAGTCAATATGTGCAGCACACTAAACAAGTACATGGCAATGATAAACCCTACCACTGTCCAGAATGTGATAAGTGTTTTGGAAGACGCTCTGATTTGAGAAAACACTCCATTGTCCACACTGGCATTAGGCCGTATCAATGTCAATATTGCTTGAAAAGCTTCTCCCGCAATACTAATCTTAGCAAACATCTGCGAATTCATGCTGGACACAAACCACATGTGTGCCCTCTTTGTCCAAGGAGCTTTGTGGCAAAAGGAGATTTACAACGTCATGTGCTTGTACATTCAGGGATGAAACCATTTGCTTGTAGAAAATGTCACTTAACATTTGGTAGAAGAGATAAACTTATCAAGCATGAAATGCGTCATACTCCTATGAGCCCCGGCAAAACAAATGCAAATGCATTTATTTTGCCTGACCATGAACAAGATACTCATGATATGGTAGTAAATGTAAACCCTTTTAGCAATCTTATGACTTCTCCTACACAGCTCCATCCAGATTCATCAAATACTGATTATGATCTACCGAGAGTCCCAGATCATATATCTGGAGAGAGCAGTTTTATGAAAGTACAGAAAAATACTGCTTCTGCAAATAAGACCAACCATCATTCCCCACCAAAACAGAAAGCTGCAGCAAATAAAAATAGGCCAAAAAATATTAAATGTCATCAGTGCCCCAAGAGGTTTAGCTCTTTAGATTCCTACAAAACACATGTGTCTATTGCACATATTGGATCCAGGGTCTTCCAGTGCAAAATTTGTTTCAAGAAGTTTCCTCGCAAAAGAGAGTTGGACCGTCATGCAGCTCTACATTCTGGTATGAAACCATTTTCATGCAGTCAGTGTGATAAAAAGTTTACTAAAAAAGACAAACTTGATAAACATGAGCAAACTCATGAATGCTTGGTTGTGAATATGCCTTGCATTGAATGTGGTGCCACATTTGAGAAGAAACCTGATTTAGTTGCGCATATAAAATCACATTTTACTGAAAATTTTGATGATAAGATGACTGAAGCTGAAATTAAGAAAGAAGAGGACCCTGAATTTAATTTGGATGACAATTTCTATGACCTTGAAACTTGAGATGTTGAAAATGTACTTAAAGTTATGGTAACTTATTGTTCACTTGCTTGGTACTTAATAGATACGTATAAATTAGAGGTGGTGATTTTTTTACATTGGTGAATGAATGTAAAATGTTTGTTTGATGATTTGGGATTATATGAAGTCTGAATTCCCATTCTATACCGTATGTGGATCATTAAAAAAATCGCAATCCTTTTAACCATTTCTAGCATTAAATGTTTATGACCTTCTCATATTGAGGAATAATTTAACCAAAAATTATGTTAATACTTTGTTATGTATGATTGTTATTATTAGAAAACCTTGTATTAAATAGATAGGTATTATTATGTAGTATGTTAACAAGATTATTGTTCATTCATGTTACACAATCCTGATATGGTGTGCCACACATATGTTTAGGTTTTAGAGATCAATAACTGTAAAATGGACTTGAAGAAGTAGTAAAGATGATTGTCAACATTTTATTGTAGTAATTAGATCTGAAATTATGAAAGCTATAGCTGTCTCATAAAACTGTCATACTATTGGGCAAAATACTTGTAGTCTATCCAAAGATAATAATCATTAAGTATATAATTAAATTACCTACCTATGTTATGTCTAGTATTTTTGTTTTCCATGTAGGTATGAATTAAAATTGTGACTTACCTACATAATTATGTAATAGGTAAGAATGCACAAAACTGACCCTATCAAGTGATAATTGTAGATACATTAGATATTAATACTTACACTTATGACGACTGTTTAATTAGTTAGCATATAATATTATACTGTATTGAATTCTGTCCTGATATATTTACTTTAACTTTAGTTGCTTACAAAGTAACAAATCCATGCATTTAAGAATATTAATATTAAAGTAACTAGAATTCTGTACTTTACAAATGTAGTAACATAATAAATATTTTAGAAAGAATCTTAAAATATTGATAAAAAACATTAATTTAAAAAAAAATCTTGTTCATTGCATCTTAAAAGAAGCAAGTATTTAGCAGTCAGTCAATTTAATGTTTCAGCAGTTTCATTCAGTAAGTATTGCACAAAAACAAAAAACTTATTCAAATAATAATAATCTTCAATCATGCATCAGAATAAACATTATTTTATTTTGTACTTACTAAATGCAAATTATTCAGTAATGTGCAAATATAGGTCTGTATGTAAATATTTATATCTGCAATAAATGTTGTCCACTAAATTATCACTCTCGTTTACTTATATTTAACACCTTGAACCCGCAAGCGTTAACTTGAGACAAGCAGCCCCGACTCCCACGCTGTTACCGCTCTCGCCATCGACGCCTGTACCACCCTCTCCATCGATACCTGTATCGCGTGCTTATGTCATCCGAGCGCGGCGTCTCAAATTAACTCTGTTATTACATATACCTAATTATGTTGAATAGATGCTGAAGCAGTAAATAAAATAGAAAAAATCGTTATCTTACGCTAAGGGGGTTATTCCGTTTATCCACCCCCAAAAATCCACCCTAAGGGCCTGTGCACACCACGTATTTTAAACGCGCTTTTTAGAAACGTGCGTCGATGGCGCGCTTTTATCCTACAGGTCTACAGGCTGCGTCTGACTCGCGTCTGTATTGCTACAAGCGCGCGTCAACGGCGCGTTTAAAAAACGTGATGTGTACAGCCCTAAGGTGGATACGCGGAAACGCATGTCCGAGAATCCACCCTAGGCCTAGTTGGATAAACGAAATTTATAGGTTTAGGGTAGATAACCCGGCTTAAGAGCTGTAGATGATGATGACATAGTCTTTTCTTAAGTCAATGAAACAAAATTACATTCACATTATATTTATTGTTAACCTGCTAATGGATTAGCATGTATTGTAACTGAAGTTATTTTTGCTTCTGTAAGTGGCCGGTATGTTTTTGGGTTGACTGCCATTTTTTCTAAATCATCAAGTGCTTCAAATCCGTCTATGATTCTGGAACAAAGGATAACAATGTTTTTAGGTTTGATGGCAAAAAGTACCTGGGCAGCAATGGAATCCATAAGCAACTAATACCATTATAATAATTATGTTATGCACTAAGGTCTATAAATCAGCCTATTCTTGGCTGGACATGTCTATTAGGCTTTGTTTGCGGTTGTTCCGTTTATCCACCTCAAGGTGAATTCACACATGTTCGAGAATTAACCCTAAGCCTATAAATTCCGTTTATACAAATAGGCCTGGGGTGAATTCTCACACATGTTTCTGCATATCCACCTTAGAATGGATAAACGGAATAATCCTTTGTAAAAGTCTTTCCAAGGGGTATTGTAACTGTATTGTGGATGTCAGTTAGGCAGTTGCTCCATGTAAAATTCTGGTATTCAGCTGCACCCGATTCGACTGGACGCCAAACCAAACATAGTTAATAGACTAGACAGATTGATATTGGGCTTTGCTCTCCTAGAATTGGTATTACTTTGCACACCAAGCTTAATTGAAGTAGCTTATAGAATCATCTTACCTGCCAAATAATGTATACTTCAAATCTAAATGTGGTTGTTCTCCATATGTGAAGAAAAATTGGCTACCATTAGAGTTGGGCCCATTATTGGCCATGCTCACCATACCTCTTGCATTGTGCTGTAAATATAAAACATATTTTATAAATACTTATGCTTAGCAAAACATGCAAGAAAGTCTATTAACTCTTCACATCATAGATCTATCATCTATGCTTCAATAAATACCTAACTAGGAGTCATAGTCATTTGCGTCATGTTTACCGCATAAACGTATTTTCTTTCTTCTTTCATACCCCAGCAGGATGCCATGGCGGCGCAAATAACAAAATGTATGGTTGGCTGCGTAACCAAACAGACGCTAGGAGAGCCACCCACTATATAGCTGTTTGCATTTAATTGGCAGCGCGACCTGGCGCCGTCCCCATGGCGTCCCGGTGATTTATGGCTCTTATTCTTTCGAGTTATATAAATAATAATATATAAGTACCTTTAACTCTTCCTTAAATTCATCTTCAAACTTTCGTCCCCATATAGACGTGCCTCCTTTTCCGGTGCCTGTGGGGTCTCCTGTTTGTACTATGAAGCCCTAAAAAAAATAACAACAGCGATAAATACACAGCTCTTATTGCTGTTTAAATCTAGAAGTATAATTGTAATTTTAACATAAAGCACCATGGTATACCTTAATATTCCTATGAAATAAGCTTCCGTTGTAATAATTGCTAGCACATAATGCTAGGAAGTTCTCACAAGCTTTTGGGCATTGCTCACAATATAATTCTACTTTTATATCCCCAACGTCAGTATGTAATGTAACAGACATTTTGCCTTAGAACTTAATAAATTTCAATAGCTTATAATAAGCTTCAAATACTATAAAGAAACTAGTAATTGCAGTGAGTTCACAAACTTTGTGTTTAAATTCTTCTCGCTCTATTGACTTTTAGTTATAATTTGAAATCATTGTCTCGCTCGCGTACGTGTGACTCCGGGCTCGCGTACCGTTTGACATTGACGTTTTCGTTTTGTCAATTGTCTGACACAGTGCAGTGAAGTGTCAACTTGTCAAAACAGGTGACAGGACATGTCTAAACTGGCAATGTTAATAGCATTTTGTTTTACGCATTACAAGAAATAAATCAACTGGAAAGCGAAACATAAAAAACAAACCTTCGTCAAATTAAGCTCCTAAATTAATCTACCCTAAGTAACTAATTTTGAGGCAGCGCCAAACAAACAATGAATCCAAGATCAACCAAGCTGCAATAATTTTACGTTTGGTACCGTGCCGCCTCAAAATTAGCGGACAAAACATCATTTTTGGTACTCGATCCAAATGTAGGGGCAGCTGATAATTTTTTCGCCATTACGGTTTTAGTCCCATGGAGAAAGTCGTTAACTTTGATGATGGTCTGTACCACACAGAAATTTAAGATACAATAGAGAGACAATTTTTACAAGTCAGTAGTAAAGTTTTATTGCTCAGTAGGAGCAATAGAGAGTGTTTATTACAACATTAGCAAAATGTCTAGGTCTATTATTTTATGAAATTTATTTATTAGAATTACTGATTAGGTATATACAAATAATTAATACGAAAAAAAAAAACTAAAAAGTTCGGTCCAGCCGTTTTACTATAACGAGAATTGCAATATCGTAATGCGGAACTCTGCATATTTTCTTAAAAAATATTATTAGGGTTCCGTACCAAAATGGTAAAAAGGAACCCTTATGGTTTTTTTTTCAGGATGGGAAATCATCAAATGACCCCTCCCGCTGGGTGGAGCGGAAGGGAGTGTCAGACTCTTACTGACTAAAACCCACCCGTGTTCCGGGCCTACCACACGCACAAGCTTCACCACAGTTTTGCCTGCGCAAGCCGGTTTGTACACGGAACACCGATACAGTTTTACCAACCACACGCACGGTGTTCCGTGTACAAACCGGCTTGCGCAGGCAAAACTGTGGTGAAGCTTGTGCGTGTGGTAGGCCCATTCCTTAGCCCTTTATGTTCCGGGCCAGCGGTAACTCTTTCGGACAATCCCGCTGACCCAGAACCCTTATGGTGCGACTCAATCTGTCTGTCCGTCTGGACATCACAAGAACTACTAATGCTATCAACTTAACTTTGGGATAGTTTGATTCTTCAGAACTACTGATTGATCTGACTAAGAAAACTCATTAACTAATGAAAAGCTAGTTCCTAGGACATTATGTTAAAACAAGGTTTTTCACGGGAACGAGTCGCGGGCAGAAACAAGTCTATAGAAGTATGAGGAACAGGGTGTAAAGTTCACTCATACTCTATAGAAAAGGGAGGATCCTCCGACCAGACGGTTTTTGTGTCTGGCGGTCTCTGACTAGTATATAGTTATCACTGTGCTGGCGGGCAACTGCCCAATGATTCATGTCGGGCCGTTGCCTTGTATCTATGCTAGTTGCGCGGCAAACTCTGCGAGATGCAGGATTTTGCGTGACGTCAGTATGACGCGTTATCCGTATGTGGCGTTGTAGATACCGCTACAAGTCTTTATTAATAGCAGCCGCACTGATCAATCGAAAAAACTTGAATTTAGTATTATACTAGAAACCAGTGATGCAGTAATTTCATATACCTACTTAGTATAATTAAATTACTGTCTTTAAAAGAAACGCAGGTCGTGACACGCCCGGGGACGCTAAGTTTTTATTGGGTGCAAGGGTGGAGTCTGATAGGGGGAGTCTGTGCCTTGGACCACACAGTGCTCGTCGCAGGAACATAATTACGCAATAGGCTCGAAACAGTTATATTCTCTTTCACTTACCTACTTACCTTTTACTTCCACCTACTCAGTATTCAAGGGTTTTTATTCTTTATTTCATATTATGGATAAAACGAACAACCAGCACCCTAATTGCGTATCACACTTCAATCACGATCTGAATCATTTTGATGCATATTGCTAATCCATTGCTACATATGTTCGAAAATTTTATCTGCTTAACAACGTAAATAACGCAATGAATTTTGTTGAACTGTCAAAATGAAAACCCATTGCTACTGATAGTGTTCAAAACCTTTGTTTGCAAATAAAACCATTCGACTAGATACAAAAAGTATTTATTGAGATCATAACTACACTAACAAAAAAAGTTATTCACAACCGCCTTCTCTTTCATTTTGCTCCTGAGTGTTTCCACCTGTTCCTTGACTTGCATAGTTGCCAAGTAACCTCTGGCCCTTGGGGTCGAAGGGAGATTTTAAGTGTAAAGTCGCTTTGTGCTTCTGTCCCATGACTTCGATTTCGTAATCGCCTTCTTTCAAAAACTCTTTGGTAACTTCTGAGCCTTTGTTAGTGACGTAGCCAATACCGATTGGTTTGTCTAGGTAGAACGCATAATCTCCTCTTCTTAGGTAGCCTACGGGTTCATCATTTCTAAATATAGCTTCTTGTCCGAAGACAGCAACCTGCAAAGATTAATAAAATTACCAATGAATCTATCTATATAAATAATAATGAAAATGGGTCCCTTGAGATCGGCTGGACCGATTTGGCTATTTTTTTGTTTTAAAATGTTTATAATAGTCTGAATTAGGTTTTTACGGAAAGAAAACTTAACGTCCTTTTTAAGGTTCCGTACTAAAATGGTAAAACGGAACCCTTATGGTGAGACTCAGTCTGTCTGTCTGTCACAGCTGGACATCTCAAGAACTATTAACGTTTGCCCAACTATTTTGCAAATAAGAAAGAAATAAAAATATATGTATATTTTTTGCAACAGGGACTAAAAGGGGTCTGAAAAATTCGAAGTGAAGCTACTACGGCATGCGGGATATTATATGAAAGAGCGCAGTTTGCACATTCTCAAACATTTTTTAGGCCACATAGTTTTAGACTTTTGGTGAAAAATTAAAAAAAAAATACCGTAAACCCCCCCCCCCCCTTATCTCCGAAGTTTGCAAAGAGAACAATCAGAAATTATTCTATGTGATAGAAGTTTATGTAAAGATTACAGGAAAAATAAAACGAAAACTCTAAATAGCACACTTTTTCAGAAATCGTCAACAAAAGTTACATTAGTTCCAGTATCGGTCAAGAGATGGCGCTGACATAAAACTGCAATATTCTACACCGCAGTACACAGTTAAAATTCTCTGACGATTATAGGCCTCGCCGATGAAAAATCAAAATCACATGATGGTACGGAACCCTCGGTGCGCGAGTCCGACTCGCTCTTGATCGGTTTTTTTTTCCTATGGGATTTTGTTGGGCAGAACGTCTATCGGGTCAGCTAGTAATTTATTTAAAAAAAAAACGTCGCCAGTTCGGGCGCGCTGGGTAGTTTCATGAATGTTAACCAAGTAAAAATATTAAAGTTGTTAATGAAAGTGCTGTTGCTTGTTTCTGATAATCCTCATGGGAACGGGAAGACGGCGTGATATTATGTTTATACGCCTGAAACAGATTGTAACCATTCTCTGTTCAACATCTTTTTGCCCATATCCTAATTTAGTTCGCCGCAGTATGATATTTACTTCCATATTATCTCTTTCAGTCATCTCATCGTTCACTCCCACCCAATCCGTATCGTCTTTCCCAGAATCCATCTATCCAATTTATTATTGTACTAGCGGCCCGCCCCAGCTTCGCATGGGTGCAATTTTATTTCTTTCATACAAACCTTGTCCTGGCAATACCGAACACAACAAAAAACGAATTATGCAATTTGGTGCAATCATTCGGAAGTTATGCGCGTACAGAAATTTTAGCGACTTTGTTTTATAGTATGTAAGGATAATACAATACAAACCTTATTATCAAGTGTGAAATACGCGTATTTCTTGGTGACTCCGTTTGTTCTCGCACTAGTGACGTGCTCATTTCCGATGTAATCGCCGTCTTTCCTGCACGTGAAGCCCAAACCAGCTTCTATCGGATTGTCATCGGTTCTCAAGTCGGAGTTCCATAAGTGATATCCTGAAATTTAATCACAAAATATTGTTTTATTATAATAATCAAACAAGAGAGAGATTTTTTGAGGATCCATTGGAGAACCACGGTAACCGACATAACCCGAAGAATTGCCAAACTTAAGTGGCCCAGTGCGGGTCACATGTCACATTTGTGAGATCCGCCAACCCTCACTGGGCCCGGGTGGTGGATTATGGCCCATTCACCCTCATAGAGAGGAAGTCTGTGTCCCAGCATTAGGAACATTATAGACTGATTATAAATATATTATGAGTGGAAGCCTTCTTGTCACAGTCGCGACGTGCAGCTGCTGACTTCTTGTTTCTGTGTTTTTAACCCTTAATTTGGCAACGAAAAAAAAGTAAGAAATACATAAATTTAATTATTGGAGGCCTTTGGGGGTGTGCTAAAGAGCCCCGAAAAAATGTTAAAATAAATCCTGAGTTGCCCACTGTTGGGAAAAGTCATGTCCGTCACAGCGGACATTACCAATAACTTAACGATGAACGCGTAGATTTGCATGTCCGCTGTGGTGGACAGTGCCAAATTATGGAAAAATAAAAAACGTTAATATTATTATATTTATTTTATTAAAATAAGAAAATACAAAACAAAAAACGCAGAAATTGACCTGAAAATGTTATTTATTTGGTATGGAAATTTAGAAAACAATTTCTCGGGGTTTTGCCTGTTACAAAGCATAATCTAGTATTGCATTTTATGCAATATACGACGGTTTTCTTTTGGCAGTATCTGCAACGACCTTCTTCCATCGTTGAGGGGAAATGGCCTATGTTGTCATATTTGACTGGACTCGATGGGCGGGCGACGTGTGGTTTGCTTACTTTTGCTGTCTCAGTTTTACTTCTTTTGGCACATCTGTTTGCCTTCAACAATATTTCATAAATATCGTATCTGAATGCTTTTAGAGGTATTTTACCTTTCGCGTTACTTGAATGCTTACGGCGGTAGAGTAACCAAGCGTTATTCACACATATATCCAACATTTGAGAGAATATAGCTAAATACCATCTCCTACTTTTAAATGGTGTTTTATATAATGAGATGAGCATGTCAGCAAGATCAACACCTCCCATATGTTTATTATATTGGCGTACAATCTGTGGACATTGGACGTCGATCTTGCATTTTGCATCCTTGCAATATCTGCGGATTTTTTCTACAGGCTCACTTGCCACAAAAGAACTAATTAATGTGACAGCCTTATTGTCATTCCAACGAACTATTGCTAAGCGATTTTGGTTACAAACGGCTTGTACAAAATGTCCTCTAGGCTTCTTTTTCATAGCCTTATCAGTAAGCAGAACAGTTTCTGCTCCTCTAAGGCGATTGCCTCGGATAGTACCTAAAGCAAAGATGCCATAATGTTCCCGAAGAATGAAAAATAACTCCGGTGATGAAAAAAAGTTATCACAAAACACGAATGCCGGCTTATGGTCAATGCTTTGGCATAAAGCTATGACAACCTGAGCGCCAAAACCAAGAGACAATTCCTCTTCAGTAAACGTATGGTAACGGAACGTATCGTCACCTCCATAAAGCACAAAATCATAAATTATCCCTGAAATGCCAGCCCGTACATAATTTTTAAACCCCCATTTATTTGGCTTATCCTTCATATATTGTTTTCGTTTGCCTGCCTTAGATCCTTTGTATGCTATCATCATTTCGACGGGCGCAAAGTAAAAAGAGACATCTACAAAACAGCTACTTTTCAGGAGAGCGCATAATAGGAAAAAATGCTCCCATTTTGTCAATTTTAAACCAAATTTATTGAAATTTTCATCATTGCTTCATTATTTAATAATATATCCATATGTATATTTCATTTCTTCTAATTATGTTTAAATTACGAGATATTGTAGTTGTCTGCATCTACATTGCGCTTAAAAATATGACAACTGTGTTAACTACCACTTGGTCGTTTCTACGTGGGAATTCAAATAGATCTTCTCGGTTCATAATATCGCATTGTCGTCTCGTTTTGCCCAAATTCACCAATAATTTACGTCTTTCCATGTCTATTGTGTTGAACCCAAACTGTTTACTAATATGATAACACTTTTACACACACTTATCACTTAACAAACCAAAAAAAACAAAATTCGTGCCGGCCGACGTAGAACATGTCATCTGACTGATGACACAATATGACTGACCGCTGGTCCCCCGCGCGTCCCGCGTATAAACGGCCAGGCGGTAGTTATCCGCATCTACATCGTGCAATTTCACAAAACAGGCGTAGTTGTCTTCTTTTACGTGACAAAAGTACCAAAAATAAGGTGATATTTGTATTTTTGTTTTTGCTATGTTGTAGAACATGATATTTTAAGTTAGTTTTTACAAAAATCCAAAAATCTCAAAATTGCAGTTGTCTTTTTTTACTTTGCTCCCGTCGATTTCATCTATGCTAAATTTTGTCTCCTTTTTTTGTTGTTTTAAACAATTTTGTCTTATTTGCTCTACAACTGGACGTACTTTATAGTATTTATCTCCATCATCCATGTTATTGTCGACAAAATGCAAATATCGTCGCACTTGTTGGTACCTTTTCAAGGACATTATATCACCAACTTTAGCATACCTAAATTTATCCGACCAATAATCGAGGTATGAAGGCATTACAACAATACCCATGATAATGTGAATAGCCAAAAAGTCTTTAAATTCTTCTTCTGACAGCTGAATTGACTTGCCAGTTTGTTGAACAGAGTATAAATTTGTCTGTTCAACAACATTACAAATGACATTTTGAGAAAAAAAAAGATTAAAGTAACTCAAAGGTGAGTCAACATCTTCTGGCAAATCAATATAATCTCCATTTTCATCCTCTTCTACTGTCGCTCTGTGGCGGAATTGTGCTACTTTCCATTTATAAGACAGCTGAAACTTTTTACCCTTCTTCGCTTTCTTTGCTGGTACTGTAGATGGCTGTTTCCTGGACCTTGTGTTTCGTGATGCAAGTGGAGAAGAAAAAGCTATAGGGGCCATAGGCGTTGATGGCAGTGAGGGAATAGCAGATAGGGATGGAACATTCTCATAATTAGACTCTCCAATTTCGCGCACGATAGAATCTGATATAACATCATTATTATCAATGTTCGGTTCTTCGTCTTCAGATGTACTGATTGTTAGGTTTGCAAGGGAAGATGTAATTGATGGTGCAGAAGAAGAAAGTGGGGAAGAAGCATAAGCACGCGGGTCATCATGCATTTCTGTTTCAGATTCAGAATTCTCACTAGCATCGGAAGGTGCATGCTCATTTGGAACTAAAGCGATAATTTTACTAGCACGGTTAGGCTGTTGACAAAGAAAAATAAACAAAACTGAGAACCATACCAAAAAAAAAAATATTAACCTTTTTGGCGTTGTCCGCCACAGCGGACATAGTAATAAAGTACTACATCTCTATGCAATTAGCAATGTTCGCTGTGACGGACAAAGCACTTTAGCAACAAAAAACAGCATGAAAATGTAAAAGAACGTATTGATTTGTAGGTTATAATTATTTATAGAATGTTTTTCTAATAATTGAGTCGAGATTTCAAGACATTCATAGGCAAAAAGGAGGAAAAAAGAATATAAATACCTTGAGCCAAACAGGTGGTCGTCTTTGCGCTGACATTTTGTGTCACGAATGACATAATTCAGTGTTGCCACACTCAAAATATTTTTTCTACTATTCGTTTATGAATTTAAGAAATATTTAGTCGATTTGTAATCGATGAGAATCGGATAAAAAACTAGTAGGATTTAATTTTTGTTGACGTCCGTCACACCGGACTTTATCAAATTAAGGGTTAATTACATATTTGTTTTGTATTTCTTATATGCATATGTTTTTTGTGGAATAATAACGTTCTTTCTTTCCATATTCTAAGCTACCTTTTTCAGCACTCAACGAAGTCAAAGCCCTCCAGCCAGCATTCTTCAGTCCCTTAGCGCGGCTCAAAGCCTTGTACACCGGTATCGCATGGGCGGACGGTACATGGAGCTCCCAGCCCAGTTCACCGGACCACGTGACCCGAAGTGCTCGGCAGCGGTATTTTTTATCTTCGGGATTGTTCGGGGTACGAGTCACGTGGATGCTGCGTTGCGTGTTCACTGGGAATGCGTCGTTATCGAGACTTGCTTCTGTGTAGCGCTCCAAAATGCGTTGGCTGTGAAAAATAATTAATTGTGTCAATAGTAATTCGGCTGCCATGCGTGGTACATGGAACGGTTAAAACGGTTGACATCATCGATCGACCACAATTTCAACAAGCGAGTTCTAACTTTAGTCCAAGCCCAAACCTTCGAGCTCGTTAGTGTTCTTTAATAGGCCAGTTTCTAGGACGACAATTGATTTATATAGCATAATCGCAGCAGTTTACGCATGCTAACGATTTGTCACATTAATTATGCGATTTTTTTCGTTCGAGAAAATGAACTAAGACTCGACTTTGACGTCACCTTTTGTAGTCAGAACTTTAACTTGTTCGGAATACAGTCCTAAATTTAAAATTACTCGAAGCGACTTTTTAACCTGGAAAAGTCTAAGGATAAACCGAATTTGTTGTCTGAGAAGATTTGTTACTGACCTGTCAGGTCCCTGTAGGCTAAGGATGCACAGCTGTTTGGTGACGTCAGTGATGGTGGCCCTCAACTTGTGAGTCTGGATGATTCGGCGCATGTGCGCCAGAGTGTGGTTCTGACTGAACCCGCTTGTCACTACGTAGTAGCCGCGACCCTGGTGACAGAAACAAAATATATAAAAGTGAGTTTTTGAACAGAGATCGAGTGGGAGATATATTTAAAATGATCGATGATGATGAATCTCAAATGACGCAAATATAACAATCATTTTAGGAGTTTTATGTTTGAGCCATTTGGTGTAACACTAGGGCCATGGGGCGGACCCCGTGGCCCTAGTGTTACAACACCAAATGGCACTTGGCACTGTCAACACATTTGCGTGACATTGCCAAGTGGTTAGTAGACTCTTCTCGTGACCAGCCGGTCTATTCTGTAAAAATATCAACGTGGAAACGTAGGTAAAGTGAGCTACCATTCTGTTTGATGCTACGGATTGCCACTATTGACAGCTCACTTCACCCAAGTTTTCATGGTGAGATTTTAACGAAATAGGTAGGCAGGGCCAGATAGCTGGCCTATGTTTAGCCCAAAGAATCAACATTGCCATTCAACGTAGTTCAAACTTTTTCAAGCGTACTAAAACTGTTTTTTTTTTTAATGGGGCTATTCCTATTCATAAAAAATACTGAATATAAAAGTTAAAGTTGCAGTAGAAATCTGATTCGATATCAATGTTCCGAGACTGTTAAAGTTTAAAAGAATAAATATGATCGTTATCAACTCCGGCGCATACCTTAAAGATGGGCTCGTGTAGCTGCCCAGTGCCGCTGTCTAGTATAGTGACTGTCACGTCCGCTTCCACTCCGCCTTTTTTGTTTAACATGAGAGAATACACAACCCTGGAAATATAAATTGTTTTTTATTTTAATTGTAAGTTCACAGTACAGCCAGCGTCGTATTTTACACTTCCGACGTTTACAGACGTAATGTTATATCCTTACATAGTATAAAACAAAGTCGCCGAAATGTCTGTACGCGCATACCTTCCAAATGACTGCGCCAAATTGGATAATACTTTTTTTTGTGTTCGGTATTGCCAGGACAAGGTTTGTATGAAAGAAAATTTCGGAAATTCGAAAAAAGAAATTGCACCCGCACTAAGCTGGGGCGGGCCGCTAGTTGATACATAATAATTTAATACCAACCTATTATTGTAAAGATGCCAGCACATCAAGCTACCCGAAACTGACAAATTTTCCCAATCAACTTTCAACCTTATGCTTTAGTGATAAAGTTGAAAATCTATAAAATAAATTTAACAGATTGTAGTAGCTTGATGTGCTGGCGTCTGTACCACCTACCCACGCTTGCTCAAGACGGTATAACGGCTTAAATTAACTGTAGTTAATAGCTATAGTGGGGATATTAGCTGTAGTGTTTTTTATTCATCGATATCAGTGTCATGGACACTGCACTGCCATGATAAACTCAGAAAGTGTATTGATACATACCTATCATTAAGTTTGGACAGGTCAGCAGTGAAGGCGAGGTCGGCAGTGCGTTGCGCGTCGGGCCCGGTGAGGTAGAACTTGCCGTAGTAAGACATGTTGAATAGGGCGGCTGCGTTACGACATTGTAGAGCTTCTTGGCGGATCTGGGGGTAAAGTGGATTCAAGATTATGCCAAGACTACGCGGCGGTTTGATGAAAAAACTCTTTTTATTTACATGCACATAATTACAGATTATGGCGTAGTACAATACAATTTACAAACTATATTATAGTATTTTTATCTCACGAAGCTACGCGCACTTTACTTGTGGTAACCAAGTGTATAGGCACGCTGTGAATGTGTGGGTCGTCACATAACACGTCGCGTCAGCACATAACACACACACACTTGTCTCGGACAGTACCAAGAGTTCCTGCGCTAACACACATTCACAGCGTGTTTCTATATTTAGTTACCACAAATAAAGCGCGCGTCATTTCGTGAGATAAAAAATATTATAACATAGATTGTTTTATTGTAATTTTATTAGTTTCCTTTCATACTTTTGAAGAAATCCAAGAATAGGGATTTCCGTAATCCTGCTATGCATGCTGCTATTAAACATACGAAGCAGAATAGGGCATGCCTTGCCGTAAACATTACAAAAAGTACCAAAACAAATGAACATTGAAAACACAAAAAAAAGGTTGTAAAATAGCTACAAATCACAGACTTACCAAATCATGGTGTTTAGAGAAATCAAATGAATGGTCCCCTTTGACGATCTCTTCGTAGCGCGTGTCGTTGTTCCTAGGATAGTCTGTGTCAGCGCCGCCCCAGTCGTACTGTTGTACTCTTATCTGCAACGAAACATAAAACACTGTAAAACCAAGTAATCTTTACCTAAACCTAATAAATAATATACCAACCATAATGTTTAGGAATGGTGAATGAAATGCAATAGGTTGTTTACCACACCGTATTTATAAAAGCTCCTATGATCCGTTTACACCAAAATTCACTAAATACATTTAGCGCTAAGCGAATTTAAAACATCGTTCTATTTCTGTCAATCGTTTGAAGATGAAAGAGACAGAATTATTTATTTATTTAAAATTACGTAAATAACACCTTAACAGCTATGACGCCAATGCGATGCTATTACCAGGATACATAACAAAAATAAAAAATAACAAACAATTAGAAAAAACAATTAACACATAACTAAACATTTTCAATGCACTTCAGTGCTACTTCTGTGAACTTCATCAGAGTGCAGTGAAATATATCTATCTCATTTGAAATAATATTTAACAGTCTTATGGCGCGTGACAATTATGTTTTAAATGTGACTAGCGCTAAAATTATTTAGTGATTTGAGGTGCAAAGTGAACCTAATTCGAGTCTTAGTTTTATGACTTCGACCACGAGCGAACGTTGGCGTCTAGTATAGTTGCCGCAATAGTATAGCCAATGTGCGACCAAGTAAAACTATGACAAGAACAACTCACCCTCTCTCCAGGGAGGTAAAAGGCCGGTCTTTCCCACCCAGCCCTGGACTGCATGATCGCTCCATCATCCACCAGCTCCTGATGCAAGGCGTCGTGGCTCACGTCCCGTCCCGCCAAATGTTCGTCGTTCGGGAACACTATGTTGTAGTTCCGCGCGTACGCTTCGTGGCTACTTTCGCGCATCCAGTGCGCGCGGGACATCTGACCGGGAGTGAATCGACGGATGTCGAATGAGAACATGTTGTAGTTTGGCCTGTGGGTATTAGTAAAGGTGTTGTTAATCTACAGCTCTAGCAAAGAAAAAAGTAACGGTTTGCAGAAGTGGTAGGGGGCATACTACCAGTGCCGGATTAAGACTACTTGATGCCCTAAGCAATCCACCCCTATCGACTAGTAGCCTCATTTTTCTAAAAAAATCGACGAGCGATTTAACAAATCGCTCGTCGATTTTTTTGATTTGACTCTTGAGATATCTCAAGAGTGATTTTTGGGTCTTGTAATATCTTGCTGACGAACAGCCTTGCCTTTTATGTACTAGCAAATATTTTTTCGGTGTTGTTTATGGCAGGCGCGGTCGCAGCTCAAGATTTTGGGGGGATCACCATGGGTGCCGAGGAATATTTTTAGGGTGCTACATCTCCTCGTTGGTCTAGTGGTCGCAAACGTTATTGCTACTAAGTGTTATTAGGTTTTTCCATCAGAAATTTCTCAGAAGCAGCCTGATATTATACGCACCGAAGCTGTAGGTTATTAGCGTTGATTAACGCTGTCGAAACGATAAGGGTGCATTCAACAGGATGCTATTTATAACTAAATTACTTCTCCGTGTGTAGACACGGTCGTCAATGTTTTATGGATCACTTGGAACCTTGTTGACTGGCATGTTTTTTCTACGGCGCGGTTTAAACACCGTACCGTAAAGAAAGCGTGCCGTGTACAAAGGGTCGAATAGGGACTCTTGTCTCTCTCAAGTGTTATACCATAGTAGGTAGAGCTTTAGCAGTCATCCTTCCAGGAACGGGCATAATTTTACTCGAAACAATAATAAATATGGTGAAACTTAAGCCTAGATCATCATAATAAGGCTATAAAGATCCCACTGCTCGGTGAGAGGGAGTGGGCCGAAGCCTAGTTACTAAATTAATATAAATAAATAAAATGTTATTAAAGAAAATAATTTAAGTACAGTAATTAAGTAAAAACATGTTTTAATATCATTTTTATTTACACATAAACATCCTTCTGATATAAAATATGTAATTAATAAATACTTACTATCAATTGTGATGACGCGGAGTTTTATTCAAAAGCGATAACGGTGATAACCTCATGTTATTATTTTGTTTAAACAAACATATGACTTCACATTCCAAAAGCTGAAGAAACTATATTACAAAATACAGGGCAAATGCTAGACTTTGAACTTGTTTTGACTGAGAGAAAGTACTTTTGTCTGTATCTGGGGGTTCGGCAGTGCCGCATCACAGAGGTACGGCTATAGTTACACAATAAAAGACCATTAGGTTTATCTCTGTTATTACACAGCTCTCAAGTAAGTAGGTGTATCCTATTATCTATCCCCCAGTGGGAACATTATAGGCTCATTATGCTTTTGTATGCTTATGCTACACTACTACAAAGTGCCATCGGCCCAAAAGGAACAAAAAGACGAAGAAGTATCCTCTGTAGGTTTACGTCCATAGTGAAAATTGCTAACGTCGCGCTAAAAAGCTCTTGCTCGTCAATCATAATAGGTACGCGCGATAAGTACGCCGCTTTATAGACATAAATATAGGCCACCACAAATGCTTGCATACGCGTAGCTCGTGCCGATACGAGGAAAGGTACAGACGCCAGCACATCAAGCTACCCGAAACTGTCAAATTTTCCCAATCAACTTTGAACCTTATGCTTTAGCGATAAAGTTGACAATCTATTAAAGAAATTTGACAGATTGTAGTAGCTTGACGTACTGGCGTCTGTACATAATCAGCCTAATATGTTCCCACTGCTGGGACACAGGCCTCCTCTCGTTGAGAGGGACTGGACCTGACATGGTTAAATGGTAAACCCTCCGTATTGGTGCCCAAGATACAGGTTTGCCTAGTTTAGGGCCAATGTAAAATCTCTGTAATCTTTTGAGCGAGAATAAAGCTTTCATTATATATATTTATTTATTATATTTAAATAATTTACACAAAGTAAAGCACCTGTCTGGATTCGAACCTACGACCAACAATTCGTAAGTCACGGCAGTTACCACTGCCACCACTTCTCTGTACATAAATAAAGTAGGTATTCACCTTCCAGAGACAATCCACTCTGCCATTTGTATAGCGCATCCCGCAGAGAACATCATCCCGGATGAGTTGTAGCCGCAGTTGTGGTACAGACCTGAATTAAAATAATAACCAAATAGCACCACTTTTATGAATAATTTATTCTTCCATTAATAGTTTATTGAAATCCTTTTATAGATGATAGGTATATCTTTTAAATTTTACCGTGGCTTAAAAGCCGGTAAAAACTGGTGAAATCTTAGATAGGAATAGGTCCCGGACTCGATCCATCTTGTAATAGTAAAGGCAGGATGTCCAATAAAATTTTCGGGCCATATCCATAGATCCATCTGAATCAGGTTACTAGTTCGCCCGTATCGGTCCAAAGGGTATATCTGTCGCAGATGGATTGTCGAATCCGCTGTTTTACATAACCGCTAGCCGTTTTACAAAACAGCTCTGTTAAATAAAACAGCTGAATGACGTTTAGCGATTTTTTTTAATTACTGAACTTCAACAAAGGAATTGCATAAACGTTTTGCGTTTATCAATGCAGCGGGTCAACGATTAGAGTTTTTGTAAAATAGCGTGAAATGAAACCTCAGATTGTAGATTTTAGTTCTAAATTTCGATGCTCGTGAGGCTCGTGGCTATATGTGTCATGTCATAATAACAATACCGTCCGAAACAGAAGTAAATAAAACGAGTTATGAGTAAAAATTACACTAACTCAAGTGAAAACAGTGATTTTAAGGATAATTTGAATATATCGTTATCAGAGTTTTATGAAAGTCGTCCTAAAAATACTAAATAGCCAAGTAACTGCGACCAATTTGGGAGTAGCGCTCGCCAGCCTCTGCCGCGGCACTGCTCGTTTCGTTCGCTCGGCACGCGCGCGGCTGGTCACGTAAACCAATTGGTCAGGGTGCCCTAGCTTATAGTTACTGCCACCGATTCGGCATTAGAAGCCTTAACAAACGCTTATTGTGTGTGACTGCCGATAAGCCATTCTGCGTTACTTCTAAACGTGGGTAGCAGCTTTGTTAAACGTAACGCAATGACAATCCAGCTGAACGCTGATCAGCTGTTTTACACAACGGAGCTGTTTTGTAGAACGGCTAGCGGTTATATAAAACAGCGGATTCGGCAATCATTCTGGATTCTGCGAAATATCTACTGGCTAGCGAGGTAGGTACAGAATATACTAGTCGTGACCTAATTTAATCAGTTCACAACCGTTGTGTACTTGCTTCAGATTAATAACGTAATATATCTACAATTTAACGTTTATAACTACACCAGTATATCTAAGTACGTTGACCAGATGACCTACATTACATTAACTGCACCTTGACGTTAATTTATTACTTATCTATGATTATTAACACGCGATTTCTCACGAACTTGGTAAACAGTTTTCCGGTTAATTATTTAAATGCCGTGTGCAATGTTGACGTTAAAAACTATACACGGTGTACGGGACAACCTATCTACTTTGTAGGGTCATAGAAACATGAGCTGAATTTATGGTAACAGTTTACGCGTCGATCTCCATTATACCCGGTAGAAAAAACCGGCTAAGAGCGAGTTAGACTTGCTCAACAATGGCTGAATATGCCGCCGTAAAATTAAGAGCGTTATTACAAAACCGAAGTGCTCAGTTTTAGGTAAATTCGACGGCGCGCGGCAGCAGATGCGCACGTGTGCGTCTAGGGAAGAACGCTATGCACACATACAAACCGCTATGCGTCGGACGCCAGGATCAAACCAACAAGAGCCTTCGTTTTCAAAATAAATTAAATTACTGTTATTATAGTTCATGAAATATTATTTGTACCGATGAGTGTTACCTAGCTACAACGGTTTGAGTTACAATAGGGTCATACAAATTTACTTCACTTTTAATTTTTATTTTATACCACTAAAGTGACAAACTAGCATACGGCCCGCTTGATGGTGTGTAGTTACCGCAGCCTAAAGCAGTGTTGCCAGTGACAGATAGTCAAATGTAACATGAGAGAGCTCAAAAAGTAACATTTTCACGAGAAAAGTAACATTACCTTATTTTTTGTGGAAAACGACTAATAATAACATGGCACTTTATTACATAAAAAAAAAGCTGTCCCCTTAGTAGGCTTCGAAAGAATCGTAATAACAAACTGAACTGAACCAACACGGATGCCACTACTAGGCTGTCGCTCACTCGCCTAAGTAAGCGGGATGGGTCATTTAGAAATTCACGCGAGTGAGTGAATATGCGATACGACAAACGAAGTGAAAAATTTTCGCGCTGTCGTCGCGTCAGAATTTGGTCACAAAATCAAGACAATCAAGTGCGCCAACATGACGAACGAAACCTTTCTTGTATGCGTTCCGTTTCATGTTTATTTTTTGTTTTCTGTGAAATATTTTTTATTATGTCTTAAAAGTAACATTTTGAGGCGTGTAACATGGAGGTAACATGAGAGGGTCAAAAGTAACGTAAAATGTTACAAAAGTAACATACTGGCAACGCTGGCCTAAAGACGCTTGCATTGCCAGAAGCTGCATTACTTGCGCGTTGCCAGCCTCTAACATTACTTACAAATACTTTTGTGCTACTTTTATAAATACTTTTTGTACCTACTTTTTTTACGAAGTTTAATATATTATGTAATTTATTTAGCAGGTAGGAAGACATTTTAGTACTTATTTATAGAAATAAATGCAATGTGATGTTGTTTCTACAGTTTGGATAAAAATCGGTTGTCTGTAAAGTCGGTTTACGGACGATAGTTTAACGTGACAACGTCATAACAAAACATTAATGAAATTGCCGAACGCGGAGGCCGATTCGGCAGCGTTCGACATCATCTGTCTCTCATCGCTCGTTCCGCGCTCTCGCTTGCACTTCAAGCCGCCATGGCGTACAACGCTACAGCAGAGCAAGGCCGCGAGGTAACGCTACATGAGTCATGTTTTTTTCGTGTGTGCAGCCAGCTTCATCGATTTATTAGACGTTGTCACGTCAAAAAAGTCAAAAGAAAATAAAAAAGACAAATCAAAAGTCGTTTTATTAAAATTAAAAATTACAACTGTGAACTTGTAACGGTTCATGAGACACTAGCAGACAGACGGACGGTCGGACATCGGAGCCTTAGTAATAGGGTCCCGTTGGCACCCTTAAGGTACGGAACCATAAAAAACCAGTATAATAATTGTAAAATAATTAAAATAATATTCTCCGAAGCGGCATAGACCGTGCTTTCCTCGAATCTATGATTTCAGGAAGCACGCACTCCTCATAAAATTCTTACCGCTGAGCTTCTCTTGCGCGTTTCAAATTATCGGCCAAAACCTTTTTTTTTATTTTGACAGCACCAAAAGTTCTATTTTGCCCATTATTGTGAACTATTGTCTGAAAATAATTAATTAAATTAATGTTGGAGATAAATAAAAAAGTCAGAAAAATTAAAAACTACAACTATATTTACGTATGTTTTTTTTCTATAATTATATTCGCGTTGGAACATCATAGGAAAATAATTAATTATATACATTACAATCAGAACATAACTAATTAAAAAAAAAAACTCACTTGTATCAAGAAGTGTTGGTCGCTTTTTATTCGTGGCGAATTGTCGAACGAGATCACGTGACGGCAGCAGCGAGTGAGCGCTACGTCCTCCCTCTGAAAGCGCTCGGCGCGGACTAAAGCTAAGACCGTGCATCCCGAGATTTATATTGATAAAAAAGCATTGCATAAAACAATTCCTTAAAAATATTATTTTACTTTAAAATAGAGTATTTTTTTTTTTCAAGCAAGGTGACAAAGTAACCTTAGTTATTAAACACTTTTTGTTTGAATTTCTATTAAATAAACAGAGATAAAAAATATCATTTCGGCTGAAAAAATATCATTAACTCTCTGTTTTACGGAATTATTTTTGGTTTATTACTGTATTAAACATAATAAATTGATGTATGCATTCCAAAGTAGAAGATACAGTTGTACCGTGGACATTTTTATAAATTATTAAACTATTATATCTTCGATGTAACAGAGCATCGCGAGATGCCCGAAATTAAATTTTTATGAAACAGCCTTTGCAGGAACAAGTTTTTTACTGATTTATGTAAACAAACTGAAATATTTATTGAATGCGCTCCCAAAAGAAGGAATTAAACTTTCTCGGGCATGTATTTTTTTTACTATTGTGACTTTAGTTAAACCATAATCACAAATCAAAACTCGAGTCAAACGCTCTAAACAAGAAAAACTTGTGATAGCGCTCTTAAGTAATGTGGTAAAAAAATTTAGTCTTCGACTGAACAGTTATCAAAATCCCGAATCTTACCGAACACATTTGGGTCCTCTCCGAGCAGCGGCTTGTGGTCGGGTGTAAACGACTCGGGCCCACACACCGTACTCTTGATGCCAACTGTACTGAGCTTGGGGCACAATGTCGTAGCACTGCTCATGTGGATCCCAAACACATCCCAGTCGAGCTCGTATAAATGGAACTGGAAGTGGTCTGGCACCTAAAGGTGAAGAGGAGTTAAGGTCAACAGGTTAATACTTCTTTTTGACACGAATTATAGCGCTACAAGGATCTTTTGGCGGGTGGGCAACATAACACTGCCATCTTGTTTTTCAATACTTTCCATAAAACAATTGCACAAATATTTACCAAGCACCCCCCTGTCAAAGTCAGTCGAGCGAGGCTTATAGCAGTGTATATGAGCTTAAGCTGATGTAAAGATATTTAGATGGAAGTCTGCTCATCAACACAGTGACGTCAGTCGTACGTTTCGGTATCGACATTCATGGAGGTAGTATTAATAATAAACTTAACACAAATAATGCATTCACTATTAGGTCAGTAACCGGTGTTGATAACAAAAGATTGGGTACCTCGTAAAATGGTTCAGACAAAAATTAAGTGTAAGATTCTGTTGGCGTCTTACAATTTTGTGTTGGAAATTTAAATCGACGTGGATACTTCATTGCGCCTGATGGGATTTCGTATCTGCTATAACAAAATTCCATACCAACTCTCATCTTAGTGGTACTCTTGTGCAAAAGTTCATGCTTCTAGTACCAGCGGTTTAGGCTGTGCGTTGTCTGTCAGTGAGTTACTTTCAGATTTTTACTAAACAGATTATCAAAAAATACCTGATCAAGCATATGCGGGTTCTTTTCATATCCTCCGACTTGGCACGATTCTCCCTGCACCTTGATATACAAGTCGACGTCATGGTCGCGAATATTAGGACAGCCCCGGACTTCAGGCGTAGCGTCACAGACTACGTACGCGTGCTTGAACGGAATTAATGGAAGGTTGGGCACCCCTGCAAACCTGGCAACACGAGGACCCCATGCACCTATTAAATAAAAGAATAGTTAGAATACGCGGCCGTTGATATGGCACATGGAGGTTGGGTACTGTTTCGTCACAGCGTGCAGCGCCATCTAAACTAAATATAACGCATCTGATATATTAACAGGTTTAGATACGCTCCCTATAATAATATAGTGAACAGAAGTCCAGCTTCGAAGTCGAATCACAAACGAACAACCGGCAAATAAAGCCACGTCGTCAGCTCTCTCTCTGTGCTATTTAAGAAAAAAAAATCACTGACACTCCGGCTGAGGTAGGAGTCGAATCGCAAAGCAACATAACACCAGTTATCATACAAGCCAGTTTTCCTGCGTTGAACTTCCCTAGAACTATTAAAAAGTTTATTCACCTCCGCAGTTGACAACACACTTGGTCTTGATGACTCCCATGTCAGTGTGCACCGCTGTAACTTCCTTGTTTCCGAGCAGATTGTGAGTGTAATGAATGTCGAGCACTGGGCAATCCTCGTACACCTATGGAAATTATCTTTTGTTTTATTAAGTATTTCATGAAAAACATTGTTTGATTACTACACCTCTACCTAACCCTTTGAGGAAAACAAGCGTGATGTTGTGTTATGTGTGTTTTTCGATAAGTTTTGCATATTTCTACTAAAAAGAAAACAGAGTAGGTAATTCGGTCATATGTAAACCTTCCGCTTACTAACTAGACTTAATCGACCTTTAATATTCGACATTTCGGACACCAATCTACATGGTCATCGCATGATCTGACCAAGATTATGTCTGGACTTTAAAAGAGACTGTGACCTCTGAGTTTGTTTCGGCCTTTCTTCTCAGAGTAGTCAGATAGGAAACGCCGACCTTATCTAGTTTTTTTTTTTTTAATATGATTGTACAAATCTACTTACAGAAATAAAATCATTAATTATTTAATAAGCCACATCGCGGCTGTCTCATTTCAAAACCTAGTAAGGGACACTTTTTACAAAAATCGTTTTATTGCATAATCTTGCTAACCTAGAAGGTCTCTACCAAATACAAAAACACCAGCGTTTTAAACTTACATAAAAGGAGATATATTTAAACATCGATACCTAGTAAGTGCACCTTTCACTCCCTAGTGACCATTTAAAACCTAGCAAGTCACTTTAACCAATTCAAAAAAATACATTCCATAAGTTGACCAATATTACGTTTATGCGCTCTCTTGAAATGGGGCAGCCGATCGGGCTTTAGAAAGACACAGACTGTCAGTAGACAGCAAGTATATAAATAAAAACTGGCTCAGTGAGAGTCGAACTCGCACACGAAGGGCTCCATACCACAAGGCAAAAACGCCGAAAAAAAAACACGTTTGTTGTATGGGAGCCCCCCCTCCTAAATATTTTTTTTATTCTGTTTTTAGTATTTGTTGTTATACAGAAATACATCATCTGTGAAAATTTCAACTGTCCAGCTATCACGGTTCGTGAGATACAGCCTGGTGACAGAGGGACAGACGGACAGTGGAGCCTTAGTAATAGGGTCCCGTTTTTACACTTTGGGTACGGAACCCTAAAAAGGGAGGAGAAAGAATCATAGGGCATCAAAGAATTCGTCCGCAACATTATCAACAGGAAAAGTGCCAAAAGGCCTGGTAGCATTGCCACTGTGATGGCAATGCTGATTCTTTGGCCAAAGAATAGGCCAGGCCTTTGGTCACGTGAAGAGTCGCTTGGCGATTTTAATTTATTATTTAGTAATAAGTTTTATGCTAAGAATATTTTACTCCACCTAGTTCAAGAATTTGCGAACTTAATGCTTCTATTTAGATTTTCTATTGTCACTAGCTTACTGTTTAAAGAATAAAACCATCATGCAACAAGCAGCTTTCACATAGACCAAGACTTACTTTTGCTCCATTTTTCGTGGCCACTTTAACAAGTGCATTGCACACCATAGAAGGGTCAATAGTGCCATCCTCGGAAGCGTATAACGCCATTTCAAATACTGATGGGTCGAGGAGTGGGAACTTCTTTTGAGCCTCGTGTGGGTCCAGAACTTCGCTGGGAATATTCATAGCTTTTCCTAATGTGTGGAGCCTCATGTATTCTTGTGTTCGGACCTAAAAGAAAGCAAATACATTCTACAATATGCTCATAAGTATTTGAAGAATTTAATGGCATTTGGAAGAGGTCGTTGCGTTACTATTATACTTATTTGATGTGTGAAGTTACTCCAGCTAATTTAATTTAACTTTGAGCAATTGAGTTTTATGAGTGCAGGTATTGATACTCACTTTGCTACGTGATATGAACATGCCACCGTTGTTGATCCAGCCCGCAAAGTCGCCAGTTTCCTCCTCTAGGGCACTGTACACATTCCTCGAATCTCGCAACAGTTTCACTTCCAAGTCGCACGGTCTGAGCGACCATACTAGTCCTATAAAATATTCAAAATAAAATACATTATTTGAACCGCGACTTCTTAAAATATGGGCACACCAAGCACTATACAAAAGCAAGTTTCTCGCAGAACATGTTTTCCGCTGTTGAAATAAATGATACAATTCAAGTTTATCTGTAAAGATGCTATTTAAATAAAAAAAATATTTATATTAAAAAAAAACACAATGTTCATAAAAACAATTTCCGAAAGTAAAAAATTAACATTATAGAAAAAAGTGTATCGTTGGTGCCTGTAGGTAGGTACTAAAAACATTCTATCACAAACATGACAGAAACCAGAACACTTTTGCAAGCACCTCATAATTTCTATCAATACTTTAGGAGTTGATCATTTTTAAATTTTCCTGTGTACTTAAAAATGAAGGAGTAATTTACCAGCAGTGTGCCATGTCGTCCCGGAGGTCAACTTGGCTCTCTCCAGCAGAACAGCATTAACCCCTCTCTTAGTGAGTTGGTACAGTGTGTTGCATCCGGATATACCTCCTCCTAAGAACATCAAAACACCAACCAATTAACTTATTTCTACATCTAACAGCCAATTTTGATAAGTACCTACGGCTAATTACAGTTTCGGAAACGCTTACCTACTGACTTCTAAATTTTTTTGGCAAAACCAATAGCTTGGGATTGGTAACTCCAATCTCAAGCTATTGATTACGGCGTCAATATAACCATTCTAATAATTTACTACAACATGACCAGTGAAACTAATTATTAAATTGTAGTAATAAGAAATTATTATTCAACAAAGAACAAATTAGCGACGCTCCAAAAAAAAAAACAATAAATATCTGTCTTATTACAAAACAAAATGTACCTTTAGTTCTAGTCCAAACCTTAGGGCCAGTATTTCTATTTAGAACTTCATTTCGATTTAGGCAAAGTTCTTAATATTAGTAAAATGAGAACTTAGCACCGAACTAAGTTGTCATTTTTGGATAAAGAACTGCATCTCTATAACAGTTATGTTCTTAATAACTGGCTCGGTGGTTTTAAACCTAAAGAAAAACCTTATTTTGTAATAAGGGGGTAATATGTTTTAAAAAAACTTACCGACGATCACAACATCAGCCCATGACACAACCTCCTGATTCGTAGCTATCAACCTCTTTTCATTTCTGAATGTTTTTAAATAATTCACCGCTTGGGTCCTAATGGCTCCATCTCTAACGAATTTTAACATTTTTTTAACTACTAAATAATGTAGGAAATCTTGACTAGAACACTGCTCATATAAGAATGCTTTACACAATAATAAAGTTGATAACCGCCGCGCCTCCTATCTACTCAAGTTATCAAAGTTCAAGCCGTTATTTTTGGTTTATCAAGATGATTGTTTTTGTTTAACATTTTACACCGTAATCGAGCGTAAACAGTTTTAATTTAAGCAGAGGAATGATTAAAACCGAAAAATTGCTGTAAATACCATTTATTTTTAAAATATTTACATTTATTTTTCTAACTTATAACATTGACATTACATTATTATAAAAATGTGTGGATATAGTTTATAATGTTTACAATAAAACTGTTTATATAAAAAACTATATTTACATTAATACTTGTTGACATCGCTGAAATCTCAATTTAAGATGCTGAATGAGCTATAAATATACAGCCTCTTTGTAAACGCTAAACAGTATGTCAATATTAATATTCACTTATCACTAATTATTGTTAAAATTTAACTGTATAAATTTTTACGGTCGGTCAAATTAAATTAGCTAGCGAAACTCCGCAGACGTAATGGGTATACCCTAAACATGATAAAACCTTTTTTTTTATGTGAAACATCTATAGCCGCACGTAAAACAAATTTCTGGCGTGGCGACGCATGCCGTGGCGACGCGTCGCCACGCTATATGATGGTGTATATATACAGTCACAGTCTTGTGTACTGTGTGGCGACGCGTCGCCATGCGCAATCGACTGCGATGTCGATGTTTCACATCTGCCAGGCGTCCCGTGACGGCTCATTTTTTTAATTTGATGACTTTTTGTCGGGTCAACAATGGCAATTAGTGTTGACAGTTGTAATACCAGTTTTAAAATATTTTTATTGTGTAAACTTCACAGACATAGTTGGTATATTTCTCAATACGATAAAACAAAAGAAAAACACCAGCGATAGCTGTCGTTAACCCCACAAATTAGTCTTCAAATCATTTTTATTTTATCGTATCGTATCGTATCGAAACTGCAGACGTGATGCGTATCGATATCTGTCGATACGCATCACGTCTGCAGTTTCGCTAGCTAATTTAATTTCACCCAGTATTTTATGTTTTGCTAACTAGTATACGAAATATATATTTTAAATGCTTCATAATCATAACTAGTATAGTACATTTACATAATTACACATTAGTTGTAATATTATACTTACATATTTTCTGTGATTAATACATACATCAATAAAAATAAATAAATAAACATCCAAATTGAGAACCTCCTCCTTTTTTGAAGTCTGTTAATAAAATGGAATACGTTTTCCTATCATTCTTATCATACTATATCATGCTATAAAAAGTTCTAATTCACCAGTCAAGACACATACAAGTAATCAATATACAGAATGGCATCGACGCGCAAACTGAAACCTTGGATTCAGCACATGATTCTAGACGCCCCTTGTGTAGAAATGTTACATAGGTTAAAAAAAAATCTGCTATTTTATGGAAAAGTGATTGCACTTTTCTATGATAATAGCAGTTTTTTTTTTATGTATTGCAAAGCTTACAAATTTTTAATAATCTCCGAAAATTTTCAACGCAGTGGAATCATGTACAGACTCCAGCACATCAAGTTACTACAATCTGTCAGATTTCTTTAATAGATTTTCAACTTTATCACTAAAGCATAAGGTTCAAAGTTGATTGCGAAAATTTGACAGTTTCGGGTAGGTTGATGTGCTGGCGTCCGTACATGTAAATACTGTGTGTCGATGTCCATGCCACCCTGTACACCATTCTTTTAGAATTAAAGTGGCATCCATAGTCCATGGTGTCATGGTGTGTGGTTTCATGGCTAGAAAGCACTCTTCATTTGTCATCATCTGCTTAGCCTTTTATGTTGGGGTCGGCTTCCAGTCTAACCGGATGCAGCTGAATACCAGTATCAGGGCCGTATTAACCATATGAGGTGCCGGGGTGCCAAAATCTTGCCAAAAAAAATAAATTAAACTTAATTTTTGTGTTCCATTTTTAAAGAATGATTTCCTTAAATTTTTTCTAAGGGATTTTTTTTTTGAGGCGGTGACGTTGGTTACAGCGCTGGAGCGTTGCGGTTATAATGAGTGATCAATGATGACCCCGATCGGCTTGCGCCCCCTAAGACCCTGCGCCTGGGTGCCACGCACCCCTTGCACCCCCGGGTAAAGACGGCCCTGACCAATATTTTACATGGAGCGACCGCCTATCTGACCTCCACAACCCAGTTACTGGGTAACACGATACCGCTTGGTAAGGCTGGTTGTCAGATTTTCAGGCTTCTGACGACCCGTAACGACTGTCAAAGATTCACGAATGACAGCCGGGACCAACGGCTTAACGTACTTTCCGAGACACGGAAAGGTCTTGGTATGTAAAGACCACGTAACACTCATCCACGGACCTACCGTGGCAAGCTGTTATTACTTAGCCACGAGCACCCTTCATTTGTAACATAGACAAAATAAAAAAGTAATGATTTTTAATAAGCAGTCGCAACCAGAGAACCACAAAAGTCGTCACCGATATAAAAGATAACAGTTGGTAAATATTGAAAACATTAATACTCATCTATACAAGTAAATAAAATTGGAGTGTCTGTTTGTAATATTAAAATAACAGCTTTTTCCTAAAAGCATAAGGATGTATGTATACACGGTACATATACCAAAATAACATTTTTTTTAATTTTTGTCTGTCTGTTTGTTCCGGCTAATCTCTGAAACGGCTGGACCGATTTTGACGGGACTTTCACTGGCAGTATTGGATTATGTAATAAGGAGTAACTTAGGTTACCTTTATTTTAGAAAAAAAAAAAATCGGTCCCACGAAAAAAACATTAAAAAAACCATTGAAATAAAATCTATAGATCTTCTATATACAAATAATTAAAATTGCAGTGTCTGTTTGTGATAAGAGCACATTCAGCCAATTCAGAATTTAGCAAAATTCTTCTTGATGTTGGTGAGGGAAAGTGTCCAGAAGTGAATAGTACTCATGATATAGAACTACCTACCGGTCTTTGTCAGATTGTGGCGGAGACTGAAATTTTAATACATAGTATTTATGATGATATTCACAATCTCAATATCAAAGACGATTCATGATTGTGTGATAGATCAATTTTAGCACCTATGAACTGAAAGGTTACTCTGCGCTTAATCAGCGCATTTTAGATAAGCTATCTGGTGAATCACAAACATACCTTTCCATCAATACAGTTTGCAATCCGGATGAAGTGTTTAATTACCCAACAGAATTTTTAAACAGTCTAATTATGCCTGGTCTACCCCCTCATAAACTAGATCTTAAGATTGGCGTGCCCATCAGTAATTTAAACCTACCGAAACTTTGCAATGGTACTAGGTTGCGAGTAATGTCGTTGCAAAAAAACTTTATAGAAGGTCGTATAATATCCGGATGGGGAAAGGTGAGATAGTATTTATACCACGGATTCCTATAATACCGCCGAATTTTCCATTTGAAATATTGTATATAAAGAAATTTTTCAATAAAGCTGATACGAAAAACTAAAAATGAATAATAATTAAACTAAAAATGCAAAAACGAAAAGATCTAAATGGAGAAATATGAACAAAAATAAAATATCGGTTCATAAAATAGAAGAATTTCATTAAAATTAACATAGGGATTTCTTTACACGGAATAAAGAATTAATAAGTTATCGTAAACTCTGCGAACTGAACAATAACTTTTTTGTTAACTTCCACGCGGACGAAGTCGCGGGTAACAGCTAGATAAAAATAAAATACTTAGTAGTTAATTAAGATTTAACAAATAATTTCCTAATGGCGTATTTTACGGTAGGCCGCACGGCAGTGGTAAAACACGAGCCAAGTGCGAGTCGGCCTCGCACACGAAGGGTTCCGTACCACAAGGCAAAATACAGACACCCTTTAATTTGTATTAACTTTATTTAAATTATTTCCTGATTCAAACAAAATTTGTGGGGGAGGCGCCAGGGAAGCCCGAGAAATACAAATTTTCTTACGTTTTTTGCCATTTGCAGGTCAGTGTCAGGGTGTCTACAATCCAATGACTGCTCTGCATAGCTATTCACAACCATCTGACACGCTATCGTATCGAAAATGACTCATTTCGATAACCGGCACCCTAATTAACACACTATCAATCGAAATCTGAATAATTTTGAAGGAAATGGCTAATCCATTGCTTCATAAAAATTGTTCGAAAAATTTGTCTGCTCAACACGTAATGACGCAAAGAATGTTGTTGAACTGTCAAAATTAAACCGATGCCGATTGATAATGTGTTACGCAATTGACCGCTGATTAGCCTTGCCCCCGACAGCAAACAGCTGTCGGAAGAATAGCGGTCGTGTATTTGATTTAAACTGACAATGTTTTCTGGGTTCTGGTCCTCCTACGATAACATTGATGTTCGATACGGTACGGAAGCGTATTGAGTGGTTGTGAATAGCTATGCTGTTCCAACCTGAACTTACCTGATACATTCGTAGCATAGAATGGTACAGAATTTGTATTAAATTCTGGAAAATACATTTACCGGAACGCTGACCTTTGGCATTACTAACGCTTTAAAAATACATTAAGATTTATTAGAATACGTTAGATATTGGTCAGTGTCACAAAGTAAAATTTTGAGACCATATTACGTTATTAGAAACAATATTTACACTAAGCAAAACTTACTATTCAAAAAGTATCTGGATTTAGGTGCCAGAGTTCATTGAAGATAATGGAACACTCATGATTGTGTTCACCAATACAAGTGAGTGTACAATCTTTTATTTTCCCTCTGAATGTCATAATTCCAAAAGATTGCACAGCCACTTCACGAAAAGCAGATACACTAAATCCGCGTTCGCAATCTAGTTTCGACACATTTGGCCAACACATGTGGTTCTGTTTGCGCTACACCTGACTGATAGATGACTTTTTAGTGCTTTTTTTATAGGCGGCCAAATACACACAATCGAACACAAAATTAAAGCGGTGTACAGAATATGTACCACCAAACACGAAGTTTTAGTCCAAAAAGTATGCAATAGTAACATTAGGTAATAGTTCATTTTCGAGATGTAAAAATGACTTCTCAGACAGACAAATGACTGTCGTAGAAGTACAAGTCCTCGTTTCATACGTGGTGTGGGCTGGCGACCCGAGGCGGGGTCAGGCCGAGTCGGTGTTGGCGAGCCGCGTGGTCTCCAGCCGCGGCCGCTGCGGCCGCCTCGAGCTGAGCCCGAATGGCGACTAACTCGCGAGTGCGTTGGTAGATAGGGTCCTGTGGGGAGAAAATACGGGTTACGGTTGTATGTTAGCAATATTCTTATCGGCGGAATTAAGGCTGGATAAGCACATTAAACATATTTTGTTACTTAAAGCTACGCCGACAGTGGCGCCCTCATCATTTGTTTGGTTATTTCTTTTATTTTAGAATGAAAATGCAGAAAATAAGCACGTTAAGGTGTGCTCCACAAGATTATACGTTAATATTATTATAAAGGGTAGTTTTACATTGATTAGTTTTATTATAATCACTAAAACGAAAAATAGTGGCCACTATTATCCATAACCAAACAAACGATGAGGGCGCCACTATCGGTCGGCGTTTGGTCGGCGCCCTCTTAATACATAATATAGGTCAAAGTCAAGCTAAAAATAATACCACTTCTTTCCTGTTTGGTATAAAATGATCGGTTAAATAATAATAATATCCTCGTGACCGAACTTTGGTCATTCCGGCCAATCTCAACGGAGATTAGGGACGGACGCAGAAAATATTATAGTGCACTAGTGTATGCGCACCTGTGTGCGCTCTCTGTTCCTTTACTCTTATAGTCCGATAGGACTGCAATCCGATACGACCAGGGCGAGATCAGGTGCAGAACCAACGGCTTTTCCGTGCAATCCGACACACGGGGGTATGACACTACCAACTCTCAAACTCCAGGCTGCTACTGAGAAATACCACTTAATGAGGGTTTTCTGAAATGACGTTCGCTAGGTGGCAGCACTGACACGTCAGGTCCGGGCATCTGTCAAAGAGCCTTTATTTTCTTTAGTCATGACTGAATGATGAACGAATGAATGAATCGAATGATGAACGTCATCATATATTTTATATTGGAAGACCTCTTGTCACAGTGGTGCCAACTGGTGTCGTAAATTTTCACGAAAACCCTCATTAACATGGTTTGAACGAAAAGTAATGACGTGTAGGGGACACTTCACTTTTCTTCAAATATTGACCTATTGCAAGTGTGTGATAACCCTCTTGTCTGTGACACTAACCTGCTGCCTCATAGTAGGATTCCACCGACAGTATAGCGCCTTCCACAGCTTAATGACCCTCAACGACGCGACAGGCACGAGCACGACTTGCGGGCGCGAGTACGGTGACGGAGGGGAACTCGCACCGAATGACGGCGGGCCCCAGTACAGAGGGTTGAGGTACAAGTCCTGACGACTGTTGATGTACGACCAGAGGGATACGGTCTTGGTTTTTACTTCTGTAAAATAATGTTTTTTCTAGAGGTTGTTTTTAAGGGGTGATTTGGAAAAGTTAGGTACATAATATTGTATGAAAAATGTAATACAAATCCAAAAGGCTTTACAAATACCTAATAACTTTTAAATATTTTTTTAAAGATACAAGTAGAGAGCGTCTTAGCAGAAATAAACCAACATCTTAAATTCCCCTGCGCACGCATTTGCACTCTGGTCAAACACTTTAATTACAACATAGGTTTTAATTTAATTACATCTTCGGAAAACAAATAAAATTCTTCACCACCCACCTTCCTTCGCCCTTTCCCTCTCAGTATTAAACAGGAAGGTTCCAAATCTGCAAGAGTACAGATGATCAACGATTGTGATCAGCAGTCTCTCTGTGAACTCGAAGGCAGTCGGGAACTGTTGCTGTAGCTGCCACACGCAGTCCACCCATTGGACAAAGACAGGTGACCGATCTGCGTCTGAATGTCGCTCGTCGCCGTGACCGATACGCTGCAAAATAAAATATATACAGAGTGTAAAAAGTCCCATCAAATAACCGTCATCTACGCATTGTGTACAACAAACTGAGTAACACAAAAATGATTATTGGGTAACGACTTTTATTTTTGGGGTGAAAAATCGCTGTTTACGGTAGCCCGCAATGTAAAGCACACAAAACATTGTATTTCATTTCAAGGATCGAGCATTGAACACAACACATTCAGTGTTGGCTATTTCAAACAGTTATAAGTCTGGGATCTTACGATGTTTTCCTTCATCGTTAGTCAGTGTCGTCTTAGGTGACAGTAGCGCATATTATTTGGAACAAAGATACACCATGGCCGGATTAATTTGAGTGGGACACATTAAGTAGTTCCCCTAGAATGTGAGAGTAACCACGGCCAAAAACTCGTAGGCTATAATGTAAGTTTAGCATTCTGCCAGATTAAACCCTCAATAACAAATATCCTGAGTTAGCACCGAGGATGTACGGTTGTTCAATGAATACACTAATCATTTCATCATTATCAAAAAAAACTTTTGACAATGGTAAATCATTTAATTTTTAAATTGTAATGCCAAATGAATGTTGGCCAGTTTATTTTAAGTATTTTTTATAATTTCCGGCCTTAATTCAGATACAATAAGCCGATAAAATTTCGGTACAACTATCCTGTATCGACAGTCAGCGATGATACTGAAATAATCCTACTAAAGTTATAAATGTAAGTTTGGTACTCAATTACAGGCACAGTTGCCGTTAGTAATTACTAGTGTTGGAAAAAACTATAGTTATTTTTATATTTCAAATCCACGAACTACGAAGCTACAAATAATATTAAAAACATACCAGCTGGAACTTATGTCCAAATGAAAGCCATTCCTTCTCGATGAGAACTTCGAATCCCCTGAGCGTCCTGTAGTATGGGTCTAGCATCAGCATTGCTAATGCTGTGAGTTGAGCCGTGCGATCCCACCCATCTGAACAGTGGACTAGCACTGAAGTCTTGTGATTCTCCACCTGTTTCATGCACAAGGTTTATAAGCAGCAGTAACCATTCTGTAACCATCTCACCGTGAAAACTTAAGTGAAGTGAGCGTGGAGTGAGCTGTCAATAGTGTCAATTCCTAGCAAAAACAAACTCACATCACCTAAGTTTTCACGGTGAGATTTTTACAGAATCGACCGGCTGGTCAATGATAATATGGGCAAAGATCGTCACACACCACTTTTGTAACGGGCGATCTCGGTATCGATGTCCTTCCGCAGGCTCCGTTGCGAAGGTGGTGTGACAATTTGGATTGGTTTTCAGGGCAAAAATACTTAATGTCATCTGCCTAGCCTCTTCCCAACTATGTTGGGGTCGGCTTCCAGTCTAACCGGATGCAAATCTTAAATTCATTCACTGACAGACAACAATCAGGCTAAACTGATGGGGCTAGAAACATGAAATTTTGTACAGACGCCAGCACATCAAGCTACCCGAAACTGTCAATTTTTCCTAATCAACTTTCAACCTTATGCTATAGCATTAAAGTTGAAAATCTATTAAAGAAATTTAACACATTGTAGTAGCTTGATGTGCTGGCTTCTGTACAAGAGTTGAGAGCAAAAGTGAACTCTAAGAAAGGATTTTAGAAAATTCACCCCTCAAGGGGTTAGGTAAGGGATGAAAGTTTGTATGGAAGTTCGTCATCTTGGAAATCCCATTGGGCACATGGCTTGTATATCCAAAAAAAGAAGTAAAAGAAGAGGTTTGGAAGGAAAAACGAGAGTTATGCAGAGGAGTGAGCAATGTGGGCTAAGAGAAAGAACATTCCAACACTATTGATCAAGTTATACGATCGTTATTGTAATAAATACAATAACTACTGTTTATGTGACTATTGTATTGTATAACTGTTGTGGTTTATGCTGATGAATGGAATAAGCTAATGTTAGACCGTCGCAAACATTCTGTTCAAAGGAAGACAGAGTACAATACCCGGCGATAAATATTGCACATGGACCTTTTTACACAAAACCATTTTATATAAAGAATAAAAATAATTATCAAAAGAAGCAAATCATAATTGTTTTAACAGCTCCTAATAGATACCGGACTGTTTGTATTTCGTGCGACAGAGATAACACTCTACGAAGCCGAAATTAGCCGATTGTCTCTTTCCAAAGGTCGATGTGCAATATTTAGCGCCGGATACTGTAATACAATTAACTGAGTTTTGTATTAATGGCTAATTTGCTGTATGCAAATTGAATCAGCTAGAGAAACTCCGCAGACGTGTTGGATAACAATATTCAAACACGATAAAACGGAAAAAAACCGTTATTTTTTTAAACTCAAAAGTACTTCAAACAACATCAACAGAGGTCGATGATCTCAAAAAAACACATCAATTTCTTATTTTGTCGTGATAAGATATCGATACCGAACACGTTTGTGGAGTTTCGCTCGGTAATTTAAATTGACCCTGCATAATAATTATATTCAATAAATCATTTTGTGATACAAAAAAACAATGATCAATAAGAATAGGTTAATTTAACAGTGAAATAAAATATGTAGTACATATTATGAGATTACCTTGTCCACTATACGAACAGCTCCAGCCAATATACATTTGATGTGTTTAAGCCAGCAACTGGCTTCAATGCCGCTAAACCATCTGGAAATTATCAAAACTGTTAGACAAACATTGTTTTATTATTAGGATAAAAGAACCGGAATATTTTGCTCTATTAACCCCTCGTCTTATCGCGTCTCGTTAGGCAAGTTTATTACGTTCTGTAACAATAGAAAAAGTAATTGTGTCTCATTAGTGACAGTTGAGCTCTTAAATAAAATATTGTTTTTACATTGTCTTGATAAGGGCCGGTTGTTTCAAACGGTTGGTTAACGTAACATACGTACATCAAATAATAACGATTACAGGAGTACTAGGTATTATTTGGCGTACGGCAAGGCCATAATTTTGTAACTGTAATTTGAAACAACGCTTTTTTTAGTTTGACGATAGTTAGCACCATTTTTTACGTATACGCGTGCGTCAAGTGGACGTGAAACAACCCGTCCTAAGTATTACGAAATGTGATGTCCTAACTTTGACGCCGATGTTCGTGCAGACTTTTGTATTGTATCTTCAAAAGGACTGTCAGGTGTCAATTTCATCCAAATCCTTTCAGACGTTACGACGACGTGAAACTACTTTTGAAATAAATATGTGAGACCGTTAGTATATTATTAGTTCGAATAGAGGTTTCAATAACCGATTCGTAGCAGCTGAATAAGTACATCATAGTCAACGTTAACCTCTTTAACAGTAACATAAACATAATCGATTCTAATGTTTATGTTAAATATTCGCTTAAGGGGATTACCTCGCTCAAATCCTGAAAATACCGTGTGTTTAAAGAAATTTGTAGATGAATCCTTTTGTGCGTTTTCAATATAAAAAATATATGTTAAACTAAAGGTCATCACAAGTACATTGTATTGTTTAAAATTTTAATAAACTTACTCAAATTTTATCAAACAATCGTAACAAATGGGTCCTTTTTCAACCTAAATTGAAAATTTTCTCTATAACGGCTCAATAACTCGGCATGAATTTTATACCAAAAAATACATAATGACGTATTTAATAATGTGTATTGAAATGTAATGTGTTTTTTTTCTCTTATTTCTTTTAATAATAAATATTTTTAATAAAAATCCGAAATTTCGCGATAAGCACTATGTCGCTCCCGCACTCGTCCCTCTCTCTCTCGTCGTTTCGTCGTAAGTTAGTACGGGGCAGCATGCTCAAGGTCATTGGGCAAAATAATGCCCATAAAAATATCATAAACATAGCGGTCGCTCACCTCGTCTGGTCTATTTGCGGGAAGCAGAGCTCCTTCAGTTTGCGCAGACTCTCCCTCATCACGTGAATGTTGTGTATATCTAGGAACACGAGGTCGGCGTTCTGATACGCGTCCTCTGACTCATATCTGTAAAGGATTAATATTTGTTATACTTTGCTACTCGCAAATTAATTTTAGTGGGTATTAAGGTGCTAAAGAGAGCAGTGGTAACGGCCCCGACTTACAAGTTGTAGGTCGTGGGTTCGAACCCAGCCAGGCGCTTTACTTTGGGTAAATAATAATTTCATCACTACTGCTCTCAAAATGGTGAAGGAAAACATCGCGAAGAATCCGGCATCTCCTACAACAAAAAAAATCGAAGATATTGTGACAACTACCTACCAACCCGCACTGGGCCCGCGTGGTAGATGTCAGCCCAATCCCTCTCGTAGAGAGGAGGCCTGTGTCCCAGCAGTGGGACTTTATAGGCTGATAATATAGGTGTTAGTCTCTCCAGAACAAAATAAGGCTGAAAATCAGCATTTTACACATAAATTAAAAAAGATAGCCCCTAAAACGCGGCTGTCCCATTTCAAAACCTAGTAAGGGACACTTTTTACAAAAATCGTTTTATTGCATAATCTTGCCATCCTAGAAGGTCTCTACTAAATACAAAAACACCCGCGTTTTAAACTTACATAAAAGGAGATAATATTTAAACATCGATACCTAGTAAGTGCACCTTTCACTCCCTAGTGACCATTTAAAACCTAGTAAGTCACTTATTTAGGCTGACCAATATTACGTTTATGCGCTCTACTGTAAAATTTCATTTTAAGTCCTTACTAGGTTTTGAAATGGGGCAGCCGAACGCCCTTCAACACTTCCATCCAACAACATTTTGTCCTTATTTGGAGAATTCCAGTGTGTAGTAGTAGTTACAGATATTCATGTATTATAGTTAAAATCTACTCCAGGCTAAGATAAGATATATTTATTTGCTCAAACATGCGTACATAGATAAGAATAAAATGCATAAAAAAATAAAGCATCAGACATGTTTGCCACATAGTATGGCGTGCAAATATTAGGAATAATAATTATTTGGATTTGTAATTAATAATTAAAAATTAATTACAAATCCAAATAATTAATGTTATGTGAATTAGCAACCAATAATAAATTATAAATGTCAATAGTAAAAAAAAAACTAAAATAATAATAACTCCGACCTCTACCGACAACCGAACGAATGAATGGTGATGATGAAGAAGTAGTTAACTAACATGCATTCGTATCTTTTCAACCACGACAAAATTTTAAAAACACGTTCTTGTCGTGCATTAGCTAACTTTTTCTTAACCTTTTGAGCGCCACGGTCTTCTATAGAAGACAATCGTTTCCGTGCCCCGCACGCCACGTCTTTATTAGTAGACAATATCTAATAACGTTTATTACATTAAAATACATGAACAAATGCTTTTGTGCGTATTCTTACTATTGCCTAAAACCCTAAACTTAAATGTTTATTTCAATAGGGGGTCTTTTTTATATTAAAACTCATCACTACTGTTTACTATACATTCGTTATACATTTATACTTTATAGCTTGGCGCTGGGGGACCCATCGCGTTCGGTACCGCTTGGCGCTCAAAAGGTTAACTGTCGGTGTGTTAGTCCTCAGTAACTCACCCTCCTCCCTTGGCTTTATTGGCGACAGCATTGGCAGTAGGTCGAGCATCCATGATGAACAACTTGTGTGCTTGGGCGTTGGCATCCATTATGAGTTGTATGTAGCGCTCATCTTCGCGGCTGCGTTTACCACTTACCTGCAAAGGTTTTATTTATTTATGTAACAATTAGTCTACCAAGGAGTATCGTGTTACCCAGTAACTGGGTTATGTAGGTCAGTTGGGCAGTCGCTTCGGGACAAATACTGGTATTCAACTGCATCCGGTTAGACTGGAAGCCTAGATCGGCTAGGCATGATGTAAAAAGACAAAGGCGTTTCAAAAATGGGGTATTGCGGAGGAATGCTTACATGTATATGAACAACTTAAGTATGGAGGAATCTTTTCAAAATAGCAACTCTTCAGTAACAATCTAGCAAATTTCCGTAACTGTTGAATAAATTATTTTTTTTCTGCTTGATTTTGTCGAATTCAGACTATTCCCTATTAAAAGTTGCTCATATTTATGAGTGTTTTCATGACTAGTCTTTTTTTGTTACGCTTCAGTTCAGGTCAGTTGGATCAGACAAGGTCTTTCTATAACTTTCATTGTTTACCCATAAATGATACAGGAAAGAAAATCGAATAATCTACATATTCTCAAGCAGACGAGAAGTGTGTTAATTACTCTAACGATCATTGCAGTGCAATGACGCAAGTTTACGCGTCATATCAAGAATACTGAGAAAAAAAAAAACAATAACGAACGTCAACAATTATAATTCCGTGGTATTTACATTTACACCTACACAGAAATCCTGTAATTCGTAAGAATAGAAGCGCAGCCGGAACCGATTTTGGCGGTGAACTCAGAAGCATAAATCAATGAGTGATGTTAATTATTACGGTTGGAATCGATCAACGTTCGACTTTAATGTGGTTCTTCACTGACTCGATTGTCCTTGATAAGCCTGAGCTATTTGACCGTGGACATTCTTAGATACGGAACGAATTATTATTTTCATAAATTAACGGTCGGACAACACGATTTTCAACGACGGACCTTATAGAGTTGCCCCTTTACATTAAACGTATTAAATCAGATGAATAGTTACAAACCGATTTCTCTCTTTCAGTCGTCAGTAATTTGACTTTCGAAAGAAGAAGACAAATCGTTGTGTAACTATACAGACGCTATACAACGTTTATTAGTAAGGGAGTTGGTGTAGAAGGACCTTTAGGATTAGGAACAAAACATCCGTGACCTGGTTTTGGTCATCCAGTCATAATGTGGTTAAAACAAGGTTAAAACCATTGTCAACTTTCTAAGACTAGAATGACAATATAAAATTCCCTGTACATACTAATGACCAATTGAATGACTTCTCAAAAGATTACCCACCGACCTATTTAGATCTTGGGGAAATTCAAACATCATAAACAATTGAATTACGTTATACTTCTATCAAAATTTTAGACAAATGATGGATGGCCAAGACTTAGTTTGTTCCCAGTCTGCTGAGATTAGTCACGGTAGGTACAATATTTATCTGCGTATGAGTGTTCAACTGATAAAACCAAATACTCTGAGTAACAATGTTGGAAAAAAAAATGCAGGCAAGAGTTTAGGAACTTAAGTACCATAAACTGTGTGGAAGGAATAAACATGTAAATAGGTGAAAAAAAATCATCTTTTCAGGCTCAAAGATGAATGCGACAAATGTAGAAAGGCTTTTGTAATGAGAGTGTGGAAATCACTCCAGCAATTCAATAAGATTCTCTCAAAATATTACCTACATTTACAATAGACTTTCTGTTTGAGAACCAAAATTGTTATAGATACGCGAACAATAACTTATAACACCTATAATAATTATTATTTTATGAGGCGAACTCAGCCGCGGTCGAATTGTATGCGACTTCGTGGAATATTTGTATAATAATATGTGCCTGGCTTGAAAGTACATGGCGATAAGGCCACCTATTGTATGTTTTGCAGTGTTTTTTTTTAAATGTTTTTTTCTGGTATACATTAAAGTATACTTACTTATAGCAGGGTGGCGGGAAAGCAGACTTCGATTCTAAACCGCTAAGAAATTTTTCGTCAGTTACAAACAATAAATCTGCAATATCTACAAGGTAAAAATATGTGTAACAGCTATTTTATTTTAATAACCAACGAAATATTTCAACGCAGGGGGGGGGTCCAGAATTATGTACTGAATCCATGGCAATAGGCTGCGTGTCGTTGTCCCTGCCACCCTGTTTAAAAATAAATAATAGACACCTACCACTTTTTCTACTTGGATATTAATTTGGTTTCTTTATACAGTACCCGGCGATAAATATTGCACATCGACCTTTTTACACAAGACGTTTTATACAAAGAATAAAAATAATTATCAAAAGAAGCAAATCATAATTGTTTTAACAGCTCCTAATAGATACCGGACTGTTTGTATTTCGTGCGACAGAGATAACGCTCTACGAAGCCAAAATTAGCCGATTGTCTCTTTCCAAAGGTCGATGTGCAATATTTATAGCCGGGTACTGTACCTAGGGAATGCAATCTCGTACGAGATTTCCGCCTAGCGAGATCTCGCGAGACTCAAAACCCAGTCTCGCGAGATCTCGCAAATTACGGGATCTCGCGAGATTGGGAGAATCGCAATTAAAACATATGCAAATGCTTGTTTTAAGAACTAGTAATTGACATGATATGTAATTAAATAGAAACTGCGTTGCTTAGTTATAAAAAAATGTAAGTTTTATTTAAAAAATCAACAGAGTACTTATTATTTTGTCTCTAACTCTAATAACATTTGTTTATGTCTATAATTATTATACTGTAGCTGATCAGTTCAAATTCTTACAATATTGGTAACAAAACAATAATTATCTATATTTAGTCTTTTGTAAATTATTACTTTAGTTTCAATAATTAAGAGTAATAGGAACATTACTTATGGTAAATACACTACCGCTCAAAAGTATTTGGCCACCTAGTAAAATACATTTTGTAAAAGTCTAATTGAGTGAAACTACTTCATAACTATTTTAACATGTTTATTAGCCATTTTTAGACATAGCTCTTGCTATGTCTAAAAATGGCTAATAAACAGTAATCATGGCTAGTAAAAGTTTCACTCAATTAGACTTTTACAAAATGTATTTTACTAGGTGGCCAAATACTTTTGAGCGGTAGTGTAAATACAACAAAACAAAAACTTAACTTCACAAGTTCTTAAATAAATGTTGTGAGATCGTATTAATCAAATAAAAGAAGTTTAAAGTAGAAGTCAGATGAAGTTATCAAGGTACGGACAGGCAAGTTAGTTTGTCTGAAAATGGCTTCTCAAAAAACACATCATGTCGAGAGTATCATCTGACAGACGACTTCTGATTTTGCATGCCAAATGGCGGCCAGGATTCAGTTCGCGCGCAGCCGCGCTATGAAATACACGTCGTCACGCTGCATTTGTCGATCTCGTTATCTCGCGAGATCTCGTACGAAATTTGACGAGATACAATCTCGTAAAATATGGCCGGGATCTCGCGAGATCGGGATCTCGGCCAGACGAGATTGCATTCCCTAACTGTACCTATGTTATGTCTAAAATCGTTATCCCGCATCTTCTTCTTAGCGTGTCGATATCAATCTAAATGGACATGGCACAGAATTCGGCTATTTGTTTAGCGCCATCACCAGCGTCTACCAGTTCCTGTAATGTATGGCTGACTGGACACGCAGGACACGATATAGCACCACATTTACACTCCAAAGCGGAGTCGTCTATGAATCTCCCCCTGAACAGGTTTTCCTTGCTTTGGCCAACCGGGGTCCAGAGTCTGTTTAAAGACTTCCAGGTTACCCAAGGTAACTCATGTCCAGATGGGAGCTCTTCAGCGGGTGGGACGAACGGTTTGGGTAAGGAAACACTGTCTTGCCACAGCTTCAGTCTTTCTTCTGAAGGTCCCCAGTGAGATGATACACTTTAAAAAACTATTTCAGCTTGTCAGCCTTTGTGGCATAAGGATGTTGTCGTGCAAAGGGTGTCGTGTGTCGGAGACCATTTTGGCTTGATCCCGCATGACAATACTTAAGTTTGTCCACACCCAGGACAGATAGCCTTGTTATCATCCATGAAGACGGGGAAATCTCTACAGTACTCATGAGATTTCTTATAGATTATTCCTTATAAAAGAAAAAGATGTTCACTCACCCCAACCAATGGCTGGCTACACCGAGTGATAGTGGCCTGAGAACTGGGGTGTATCCATGCCAAAACAGGTATCCTTCCTCTCGACCTGAAAGTGGCCACGGCGCGCAACAAGTCCTCACCAGCAGCTGCTGGCACAGCCCAGACTGACGGGTAGCTGTCGCAAACTTCGTATTTGTCATTGATCCGGGCGATACGCCACATGTCGTTGTTTACGCCCTGGAGACCAAGGAAGGCTTTTAATTTGTAGGAATATGTATGGTTGTTACATGTACAGATAGCTGCTTAAGTCCTAAACTCCTTTTCTAAGGTATTCTAAAGCATGGTCAGTAGAGACTAGATTATATTCAACTTAAAATAGCTGAAATATGCATCATAAGTGCTCGGAATGTGCAACAAGATGGCCAAAAGTGCCAAAACACGCAATGCCACTTATCTTTATCATTTTATACTTAAGTTAAATAAAAAGTAAAACCCAACTACAACAGAAACGCCAACTAAACCTTGGTAATAAAGTATTGTTTATAACATTTGTCAAAATATGACGAGTAGTTTAGGAGTTATGAGTGAACAGATGAACATACATAGACTGTTAAAATTATATCCCACCTTTGGCTGTGTAGTGTAGTCGGGTAAAAAATTGAGGGTCTATGAGTAATTTTAATAAGGTTAACAAATTTTAAGCAAAAATTATAATGATCTTACCATGCGCCTCAGCTCTGCAATAGGTTCATACACATGCCATCCATCTTCAGGAAAGCTCTCTGAGTAGCTAAATGCAAATAAAGGAAGTCTATGTGATAACGGGAATGCTAACTGCTGCAATTTCTCGAATATTCCACGTCGAGAATGATTCTCTTGTTTGTGCGCAAACCTCAAGTTCCTCATGTCCTGTAATGAATTATGCAATAATGATTAATCATAGACAACAATATAATACTTGCAAGTCTTTGTAATTTGATAATAGATTGCGTTACCTTGCAAAATATTTCAATGCCGTATGAGTTTTCTCCTTTCGATGAAGCTCCACCAACCTTCTCAATTCGAGATACCTGAAATATATTTGTATATAATAATATTTACTAAAAATCATTTGGCGCTAGCATCGACTTCAAGAGTACAAAACGTCACAATTCCAATGTCGATCTATCGGAATTAAATTGAAGAGTAAGCACCCAGGAACTGAGTGATAACTGAGAATAACCCTCTGCCCAAAATCCTCAGTATTGGTTTGGTGGTTTCCAAAACAACAAACAATCAAATAAACTCACATCCACAGTACTAAATGTAGGTATACAAGACCACAAGACAGGAGTAAAATATAATAAAAATAGTCCTTATGTAAATGATAGATAAAGAAAAATTTAAACACAACTTACAACACCAAGGGGCACACTGAGAGTACTTTGTAATGCAGCTGTATCCGTTGGTCTGAAGTGCAGCTGATAGTTGGTCACTTTAAGAACTCCTCTTGAAGGACCACTATATGGGCACAAGTATGTCACATCCCGGGCTAGGCTCATCACTTTCTCACCATCCAGGAGTTGAATGTCCCCCAGAACGTGAGGCTGAAACGAAATGAGAACTTGAATGGCTGGTAACTAATCAGTCAGCAATCATACTTGGTTAAGCAATATGATACCAGCCTTGGACAGCTCTTGTTGCCTATGATTGTGGATGCAGTTAATAAATAGGCAAATATGAATAGATCTGTTTCTGCTCATTGCAACAGGGAAACTTAAAACAATTGGTTGCAGATTAAATAGTAACGCACAGCAGTGACTAATCGCTAGCTTAAACTTAGTTACAGGAAACAGGGAAGCGGCTGTTATAAAATTCAATAAGAATAAATTAATCCTTTTAGGAAACTTACGGAGTCTTGTCCGTGTTTAGAATTCAATGAACTCGATTTTGAATCCGAGTCCAATGAGTCGGAACTGGCATTCTTTGATAGCGAAAAGTCTGAATTTAATAATTCGGAACTGTTGTGTTTATCCATCGTCAACGAATTTTAAGTCCTGAATACTGAAAGAAACTATGTATTAGTAGAGTCCTACGCCTTTCCTTTTCCTTGGCAAAACATGAAATTATCAAATTATTGACAGAATCTCCTCTCCAAATTCAACAAACGTCAATTTGATTGAAATGAATGAATGATGTTGATGTCAGATTCAGATGTGCGCGAGGTTTTGTAAAATGATTCCTACAGATGAAATTAGCAAAATGTATTATTTAAGAATTCTGCATGAAAAGAATAAATAAAGAATATTAGCCTAAATACAAAAACAATAATTGAATTATTCTAAAATCAGTCAAAATCTACAAGGAAGGGGTACTAGAGCAGAGGGCAGGAATCGGTGACGGTGCACAGTGTTGCAACAATAACGCCTCTAATTCCCCAAATTTTAATTTGTCTATGAATAAAACAGCACTTCCTGTATAAATAGCCTTCAAAAGCGCGCGTTTATCAATAAGAAAAATTGAACAAACAAAACTTTTGTTTCTATGGTTGCGTTGTTCGTTAATGAGCGTTGGTATAACAAAGATACTACAGACTTCTAATATAATTAGTAAATTATTTTCATTTCATGTTTGAATGAATATTTTGTAAAAGGTTTGTTTCCTCGATTGTTGAACTATGAAGTTTCCAGAAAGTGTAAAATTAACCACTTATTTAGCATATAAGCATACAAAAAGTATAGAACCTAGAAGAAAAATTCAGCCAGAAGAATTCGAATGGGATTCTAATATTCCAAAACCTCTTGCTTCTATTTGCATTGAGAAATTGTCTGAAAATTGGATGGGTTAGTATTGAAAATGTACAAATTATTACTACTATACTTACTTTTTTTTTCATTAGCCCTCACTATGTAAGCTTTCTCATTTAATCACATTATCATGATTATGATAAAAACGTGTGTGTTCGAACGAATTCACATAAAACATATTTTATAATTATATTGCAGGCTACCCTAAACTACATGATTTGGTTGCTAAAGATCGTGAACTATTTCTGCAAATCTTGGATACTGATGTACCACTTCAGATTTTAGTGGACAATATCAAAAGTGATATATTCTGGAAAAGATGCTACCGCTCAAAATTCACGGATTCACCTCTTTTGGCAAATGATAAAAAATGGATTAATGTTTTTATGGAACGCCATTTTGCTGACATTTTAGAAAACATGAATCCAAGGCAATACGATCCTGAAAAGGTCAGTTAAGAGTGCTTTTTAATCTACGTGCGTCTGTGAGTGATTAGTTTTCAGTTAAAGTAGCCGAGTTCTGTTAAATGTTACTAACTATTTCTTAAAATGCTTTCGGTCAAGTTTAACTGGTCCCACGGATGATGAGAGGTAGGCTAGAATTATTTTAGAATAGAATTATTAGTATCGGTTCTTTTTAACACTGGAATAATGATGAATTAAATATTTCTATATACCGCTGAAGTCCATGTCAGAGATTCACATCGCTCTTAGATACCTACTTACTTGGGAAAACTTCACAGTTTATTTTATTTTAAATTGTTTAGGTGAATACCTTAGTGAAGCTTTGTGGACCATACATACAAAAGTTATCAATCCGTAGCTTGATACCGACTGATATTCCAGTACAGAGAATGGTTTCACCAGAACTGGCTCACTTAGTTACAAGTCAGCGGCAAAATGAAAATAAACAGCAAGCAAAAGATAAAGAAATGATCTCTAGAGGTAAGAAGAAGTGAAATTTTGAAATGCGTAATATTAGGCGTAGGTAATCTAGACCTACGTTACGACGAATAACAAACAAAATAAATATTGATACCGTACCTTTTATTGTTGACTAGTTGCGCCCCGCTGTTTCACCCGCATAAGTTTTGATCCCGTGGGAATATTGGGATAAAAAGTAGCCTATATGTTAATTCAGGGAATCGGCTACGTCCATACCAAATTTTATCAAAATTGGTCCAGCCGTTTGAGCGTGAAGAAGTAACAAATATATAAACACACACACACACATACTCACACACTCACAAACTTTCGCCTTTATAATATTAGTATGATAATGTTTAAGTAATTACAATATCAATAACAAATATGTAATAGAATAGGTAATAAGGGCCGGTGTCCGCAACTCTACGTCAATGCGCGTAATTTGCGTACTAACTTAATTTTAATAAGGTATGTGATTATTCTGACATATTAACATTAAAATTTTATTATCATATTAAATTTCATAGTACCGATCGATGCAATCGTATTTATACTAGATAAGTACGTGCCACGTCATGTTTACTTTTTCAGATCATATATCTCTTCATGCCGCTTTGGGCAGTTTGACAAACTTAGTCGAATTGCATATAACATACCAACTGCGGTCAATTGGAGTTGAATACCGTACAGACCAATTTCAATTTACAAATAACGATGCTAAAAATTTGGCTCATGGATTAGAAAAATGTGTGCAACTGAAGATTTTAAGGTATTAATTATGTATTGATCTCTATCCTCCAATCATAACCTGCGATTGTTATTTTCCCTTTTGATTATTTTTCACAAATATAACTGAGATTTTTTATTGCCTTCAGAATTACAAGAAGTGATATGAATTGTCAACGAGTTAAATACATACTTCGAGGACTTTCAGACAACTTAAAATTAGAAATACTGGATTTCAGTCATTGCAAAATAGGTGATGAAGGTGCTTCGTCCATTGGAAAATTTATTATGAGACGTGCTGCTTTACGAACTCTCACGTTGGCGGATAACATATTTGGTAATATTTTATGTAACAAAGTGCCTACTACCTATTGATTAAGGAAACCGTCTCACACTTGACTTTCGTGATAAAGGATACCAGCTGAAGTAAAATAGAGTTATGCTATATTAACTTACAGGGCTAATAAAGTGAAAAACTTTTAACTTTTTAGGTCCTACTGGTGTTGAAAATATATCGCATGCACTTAATCATTCCGGGTGCGGAGTTCGCACGCTAGACTTAAGACTTAACACAAAACTTGGTTCTGAAGGAATCGCCCATGTAGCCGTATCTATTGCAAGGGGATGCAATTTAACCAGGTAATGAGGAGTTATTTTAAACTTTTTAATGGACGGTGATTTTTTCTAATATCGCAATCGTGTATTTTACAGCTTAAATATATCGGGTTGTGGAATAACACCTGGCCATTTATTGACGCCACCAGCAGGAGTATGGTCAACTACGAGTGCAGAAAATCCTCCAACATGTGGTGATCTACTAGCACGAGCCATAGGTTTAGTGAAAACTCCTTTACGATCACTTGATATCAGTGTAAATGATATTGGTTCCGTACGTATTTTGGTTGTTATATTTGTAACTATTTAACCCGACGAACTTCATCAATAAGCCGTTCCATACAAATGTATGAAAAAATGAATTATCCTGAATATTATTTTGTTCGTGAAATTTTCCCATGTTTTAATAGTTATTCTGTTATTCGGGCGGGGACAAATCCAACAAATCAATGATCATAAAAATTGGTCCAGCCGTTCTTGAGATAGAAATGGTGTAACTAACCCGACTTTGTTCTATTTATTAACCGACTTCAAAAAGGAGGAGGTTCTCAATTCGGATGTTTATATATATGTCGGCGGCGTTGTCCAAAACAACACATGCACCGGTCACGCCACCGACAAGTACGTCACCTGACTTCTCCCACCGCCCCACTGCTCGACTTGTTTTGACACCAGTATAAAAGAGCGAGCAACGAAGCGGCAGGGGACTTGACCATTGGACATCGTACGGACATCATGTGCTCAGAAACTATATCGCGTTCGTATCTGGTTGTATCGTGTACCTATAGTGCTTGATTTGCTAATGTGATTAAATTGTTCATGAAATTATAATCTGATGTGAAGTGCAAACCGTGTTTCCATTGCGCATTAACCAACACTACCCACTTAGTACGCCCACAGTAATTAAGATATGCCTGATAATAATGACACACACTTTACCTTTTCCTATATCAGAAGTGGGATTCGTGTTGGTTCATGCGCAAAATGAAAACGCTAAAAGTGACCGTTGACATTTTAAAAAAACAAAGTGCAAACTGCGAACGCTTATTAAATAATCGTGTGGACCTGTTAGAGTTGAACCCAGACAAGCCAGATACGGATGCGCGATCATAGTGAATGTTGTTTTGGGCATAGGCTGTATGCCGAAATACCTTTGCCCAGTGACGCGCCAGTTGCGCCCTACCGCCATGTTAGGAAAAAAAAGTGTTCCGTAATTAGAAAATGCGATAGGACGCGTGTGCAAACGTAACAGCACACAATACGACAGCTAATTTGTGTTTTGCTGAAAATTCACTGCAAGGAGGTCAACTTGTGGCCGTCATTAAGGCGCACAAAGGAAGCAGTATCAACGTGGCTATCGTAAATAGTACGAAGGACGTAACGTGGAGCTACCAGTGACGTGGAGTGACTTCAAGAATCGAGCCAAGCAGCCCGCAGCCTTCGGTGAAGCCCTTCGTGAGGGAATCCAGGACATGTTGCGGCCCGGTGCACGAGAAGTGGCAGCCGAGCAGTGGGGCGGTGGGAGAAGTCAGGTGACGTACTTGTCGGTGGCGTGACCGGTGCATGTGTTGTTTTGGACAACGCCGCCGACACGGCCATACTGACGTGCGGACGTCCTCGTGCGCTTACAATTCATACATCTGTAATAAGCATAAATCGTTCGATTATCCTGACCAAAAATCGTACTTTACAATCTGGACCGGTTTATCTAAACCCTACAGACAGGCTGGTAAGAATTAGTTCTGGACCGGTCTTCAATGACCCTTCAGATTGACAAGTTCTGGTCCGGCTACAAGCCCTACAAATTAACAAGTTCTGGTCCGGCTACAAGCCCTGCAGATACAAGTTCTGGTCCGGCTACAAGCCCTTCAGAATTTATTTTATCTTATTTTGGCTAGCCCGGAATATTATTATTCCCTATAGCCGATTTATCATTGGACCGGTTTAACCCTACAATGATTATTGCAATTTAACTGTCATCATTAGTTTTATGGACATCAGCTCGCGTTACTATTGATCGGTTCCGAATAAACGGACATAAAGTGAAACTTGTGCCCCGTCATACACTTTCCGGGGTGGAAAATCCTCATGGATGTCCTCCGCCACGGGGCGGGCGGAGGGGTCTGTCAGACTCTTACTGACTAAAAACCACCCCGGTGTTCCATCTCACACCTACGCCAGGGGTCGCGGGAACGTACGATGCTTCCGTAACGTACGTTCACCGTGACACGCCAGAGCCAAGACTGTCTCGTTACACCACTGCGCGCTCTCTTCCACTCCACACGAACTCAGGCTAGACTCTGTCGAGCGCCGCCGGGTGACACTGGCGTTCAGAATAGTCAATGAATGACGCCGACATATATAATATATAGTTTTTTATGTATGTTCGGGCATAACTCCCTCATATACAGACGGATTTGCAAATATTTTTTTGGTCGAAAGTGGTTTATTCCGAAATGTTCCCATTTAAATTTCGTAAAGATCTGATAATGAGTTTCAGATGATGATGATGAGTTTCGGAGACAGACAACGGAACTCTTCAATACATGCCAGCAAATCAACCGCGATTGCTGCTATAGCTTATGTATGCATTGCCTACGCAATCACACAACATAACATCACGCCTGTACCCTGTAAAGGGGTAGGCAGACATCTGCCTACCCCTATTGAACACATGTTCAATAGCTTCCTTGTCACTGATATTCACATAGCAAGTAGTGTTTTAAGAATTTTTTTGGGGTAGGTAGATACAACTAAAAAGTGAAAAATAAAAAAAAAATACAAAAAAAACAACCGACTTCCAAAAAAAACACTACAAAGTTAAAAATAACTTTAATTTCGAAAGTCGGTGTCAAAAAACGAAAATACAGAACCAACGACACGGACTTCCGAAAATAAAGTTATTTTTCACTTTGTAGTGTTTTTTTTGGAAGTCAGTTGTTTTTTTTTATAGATTAGTTTATCGTTGCAACTTTTAACCAAAGTAACCATTAGTGTGTTGTCTTATTTCCCGATTTTATATTATTTCATTTTAGCCAAGCGATGATATCCTGTCAAATGCTATATGTCTAAGCTACATAGTCGATTTAAATTTGAAAAGATCTGGAATGGGACCAATGGCTAAAGCGGTAGCAGAATCATCTGCGGCTGCTCAAAGATTAAGAAGAGAAGCTGAAAGAGGAATAAGATTCAGAAGAAGTGCAGGAAAACTTGTGCAAGCAAGTAGAATTGCAAAAGGAATGAACATTGGTTAGTCTGTAGAGTGACCTTTATGATCCTTTATCATGATCCAAAGTATAAAGTGTACATTATTGAACCAAAAGAATATGTACACACACCAGCATAGCTATTCACAATCATCCGACACGCTATAGTATCGAAAATGACACATTTCGACAATCTGATTTGCCTTGCCCCCGACAGCAAACAGCTGTCGAAAGAATAGCGGTCGTGTATTTGATTTAATCGGACAAAATTTTCGGGTTTTGGACTTGTGAACAGCGTTGACTCCTACGATAACATTGATTGATGTTCGATGCGTTACGGAAGCGTATCGAGTGGTTGGAAATAGCTATGCTGCTCATCAAGCTACTATAATCCGTCAAATTTCTTTGATAGATTTTCAACTTTATTGCTGATGTATAAGGTTCACAGTTGATTGGGAAAATTTTACAGTTTCGGGTAGCTTGATGTGCTGGCGTCTGTACTTAAGCGCTATATATTTTTTTAGATACGGACCCGCTTTTGTTGGCGCATCAGTTGTCAGCTCGGCCTTCTATAGTCTCCGTGGCATCGGAAGAAGGAATGCACAACATACAAACTCAGCCTTTACCATCCGATTTTGGTTTTATACCGGCATTGAAGGTGAATTAAATAAAAATAATGTTTAAGAAAATATGAATGGGATAATCTTTGTTTTGATTAATATACAAAACAAAATAAGGGCCACCATGTATATATAGGCCATAATATAATTAAATTGAATTAGCTAGTTAATGTTTAATGCAAAAACCTTAAAATTAAATTTATTGATAGATAAAAGAACAACTGATTCGGATTTTTGTGAAAAATGCAATTTCAGCAAAAAAATACACTTAATGAAAAAAAAGGTTAAAACAATTTTTTTATCTTTTTTGCACTTCTTTAGTATCGTGTGTGTTCTCCTCTTTTTCGAACACATTCCTGAAACCTGAATGACACACTTTCCTCCAGAAATTTGTTCCCAGCTTGACTATTATGTACGTGTTGATATTTGCCCCGGACACTTCTTTTTAACAAATCCCACATGTGTTCGATGGGGTTAAGGTCTAGACTGTTGGCAGGCCACGGCAAGACGCGTATACCAGCGTCGTCTAGGGCTTCCCTAGTGGCTCAAGCTGTATGAGCGCGTGCATTGCTGTGCAATAATGTGAATCTTGCACCAATTATTTGTGCAAATGGCACCACATGAGGTCTTATGATCACCTCAATGTATCGCGCAGCCGTTACTGTGCCTCCGCTGAGTATTGCGAGTTCGGTTCGACCTGATAGAGAGATTCTTCCTTCCCCATACCATGACATTGGGACCCCCAAATCTGTCACTTTCATGGATACAAACATCCGAAAATTTCTCACTTTATACTCTTATGCGACGATCATCACTAAAAAAATTCGCTTCACACTCATGAGTCAAAAATACTGTGCTCCATTCACTTATGTCCCAGTCCAGGCGCAGCCTTGCGAATGATAATCGGTTGGTACGGTGTACTCTAGTTAATGGAATTCGCAGTACGCGTCTTCTAGAAAACTGCTGGTCTTCATGTAACCGATTTCCAATCGTTTGTCACTCACGCGGGTACCGGTCGCCTGGCGCAAGCGATTTTGTAAGGCGTGGGCGGTGACGACGCGCTCTTTTCGCGCGGTCAAACGTATGTACCGGTCTTTCTATGAGATGGTAGCTCGAGTCCTGTCAGATCCCCGTCTTCTGGTTATACTCCCAGTCTCTTGAAATCGATTCCAAGCATTCTGGATCGCTCGCTTTGAAAAGCCAAGCTGTAAAGCTACAGATTGCTACGAATGTCCCTCTTGGTTCAATGTGATGACTCTAGTTGCGCTTTGCAGGTCCATATGTCTTCGAATTCTCGGCATAGCGCTTTCAAAATGTTTATACACGTTCTAACATAGCAAATGTAAGACTGTTCAGAAAAGTATCCACAAATTAAATGACTTAAGAATTCGTCTTAAAATAGGGTAAATTCAAGTGGTTATAAAAAAAAAAGTATCCATGTATGTACCTACTTTAAAGATTATGCAAGTGGTATCCTCACATTATGTTTGTTAATACTTCAAGAAATACCACACAAATATATGTCGATTAAGAACGCTTTAAAAAAATTTAAATCAGTCCAGATGTTAAAATTCATGCACTAGTGCCCCTTATTTTGTTTTGACTAGATGAATATAACATTGTATCTATTTGATTAGAAAAATGCAAAAATTAGATGATAGTAACCGTTAATAATAATACTGTCATTCTTACAGAGCCCGCTGCCATCATCGCGGGCTTCCTCGATCACAGGTCCACCTACATCACGAAGGTCAAGTCATCACGCTATTTTGGAACCAGTCAAAGTAATTATTTCGTCCGTGTTTAAGCCTAGCCTTTTGTAGCCTAAGTAAAAAACTTGTATAAAACAGTATGACACTGTAAAACTCCATATAACTAATCTTATACCTATACTAATCTTTACTAAAATCTATATATTTTTTTGGTTCATCCATACTTTTTACCTTGTTGCGTAACGTACTCGCAATCACAATCACTTGAATTTTAGTAATTATTACTAGCTGTTGCCCGCGACTTCATCTGCAATCCACGAGGAAAAGTAGCCTACGTCCTTACCCAGGTCAAGGTCTATCTGTGTGCCAAATTTCATCGAAGTTAGTTCAGTGGTTTAAGCGTGAAGAGGTGACCGACAGACAGACACTTTCACATTTATAATATTATATATATATTTAGATATTATATAATTATTTTAGTATGGATTTAACAATACATATTGCACGGTGTACATGTTTTGAAAAAAAGCTCAACGTACGTAATGGGTGTTCAGCTGTCGATGTAAAGGCAATTTTCATTTAGGTAGATAACGAGTATATTACGTAGTAGAGCTCGGGCCCAAAATAACTATTCATAATTAGAACATGTGTCTAAGACCATAAAAATTGTGTTTTAGGAAGTTCGGCGGACAGCACTTGTACGTAGAGGGTCTGACGGCTCATTATTGCAACCACGCAGTGAACACACGCAAAGACATATCAAAATTTTTGTTTCTTAATTAAAACAATTTTTAACAAATTAAAACAATTTTTCAGCACCTTGGAGTTTTATTTGACCTAAAATAGTTGGAAATCGTCAAAAGCTGGCAACATATTCCATAGACAATCTAAAAAAAAACACTTCTGTTTTCGGACTTCCGTCCGTCAGTCGCTCAGCAGTGCAATGTAGCCAGTCTTTCGAAATGTCATGTCAGTCAGCCATGTTTATTTCTATAGAATGTGTTTTGAAATGGTGGTAGTGATAAAAAACAAATAGTGGAAATATTTTCGTAATTTTACTTGTTATCAACTGTAGTGTTTTAGTGAATCTTCAATGTGTTTTTCTGTGTAAGTGTGGATTCTATTGCCGTGAAAATGAATTGGGGTATTGAGCTTTGGGTAAGTGACTACGACGTTAAAATTCCATGTCGGTTGTCCTGCAAATTGTAAATTGTATAGCTGCTGTTGTTAGGAGTAAACGTACGTAGAACATATACTGAAACGCACAATTATTTATTAATCTAACGACTTCAGAAAGTCATTTACGAATATCTGCGCTGATATTCGGAAGTAGAAAGTTTAATGATAGTTTTGTTGAGTTCGCAATTCAAATTATCATAAATTAAAGCCTTGCAATGCTATACTTTTTGCTATATTGCGAAATCTAAAGGCTTATTACACTGCTAATTTCTACTCTTATAATGATGTTTAATAGTTTGCTAAACTTTCTAACAAGTGCACTTGAAAATCAGTACTAAATACATCCTCATGTTTTGTAATGTAAGTAAGAGGCTGTTCTCTTTAAATCGCTCACTACACATTACTACATCATACCTTCTTTTAGCACTTGGTTATAAATCATATTAAACCTAAGAAATAAAATCTGCCCCTAAGACGACCCACCAACCAAATACTGGCAAATGAGGATATCTTTATAGCCTATCTAATAATAAACAAACGAAAATAATCTTTGAAGTGACCACATCATTGAACAGGATATTTATAAACCATTTTTAGAAACTATAGTCTACTTATATAATCATAATGTGGTCATTTGTGTGAGTTCAAGCTATAAATTTACGGCCCCTAAAAAGACCATCTGACCGTTTTCTTAAATATTGATAACAAGGTTCCGAATAAAATAAATAAAAAATTGTTTCATTGTAGTAGTTAGTGAAAACTGCAGACAGATGGTCACACTTTCACATTTATAATATTAATGAGGTTGTTTCAAGAATAAAATAGAATAATTGAAATAAATTAAATGAAGTTTGCAATTTATTTAGAAAATTTTATGGAAGGCTTGTATCAACATTATATTATTAAGTATTCTATAAATGTTTTTTAAACATTAACATTGAGTAGGTAAGACTTTAATAAGTATGTAATTATTTTACAAAACTGCTTTTAAATTATATATTATATTATATTCTCAATAATTATAATAGCGAAACTTGTAATATTGTAACTGCTGTCTGCTAATATTGATTAATGCTATAGTTTGGCAACCTTATTAATATTCAATAAAATGTCATTTGTATCAAGTAATTCTAAATAGCCAGGTCTAATCTTTCAAAAGTAATAATCATTAAAGCAATTATGGTTCCTTTTAATTTTCTAACGAATTTGATTAATTATGCACAGTGATTCATACATCCAATCAGTTGAAGATTCCATTAAATTTTGAGTAGGTATGTGGAATAATTAATTATAGGAAAAAATGTTGGTAAGAACTTGACTGTGCTACACAGTGTGTTACGAAGATATCATGCATTCAGTACATTCAAACGCCTTGAGTTTCAGTGTCACAGTATTGTGTTTTATTCCATCTTGATAACTGGGTCAGTGTTCGGATGTGGCATGATATGATGTTGTGCCATGCCTCATGCTCACAATATTAATTAATTTGGTATCAATAAATATCAGACCTTAATACACTTTTTACAATTCAGTTTACCAAAGCAAATAGATAATAATAGGTTTAGTTCTCTGTCTTGAAGTAAGTAGTATTATAACCTAAACAATCAGTTAGGTTTCAACATTCTGGTTATGATTATAGGTTAATATTCAAGTGAGTAATAAATGCTACTAATTATCAGTAATTAATTAATTAATTAATTAATTAAAAGGTAACAAACAAACCAATGTCTACGACTGCATTTTTCATACTAGGCCAGTTTTGAGTTTGTTCTCAATCCCTAAAGCAAACAATGGGTAGTGGTTAGCTTGAAACACAATGTGTATGCCCAGTATTGTGTGTTAATTATCTTGGCTGTATATACATATATATAGAGACACAAGGTTCCATGTCATCCATTAAAATGTTTGCAAAGCAAATCCTAAAAAAACACTTCAATTGTCCTGTTGACATGTATATCCACTTATTAATTGATATCAATTTCATTCAATATGTCAGCATTAAGCTTTATAGTATTGTTAAAAAGTTGTTGCCAAAGAATTGAGCACATAAGGCATGATCTGGCTGTACTTCTGTTCTAAATCAACACACGTAGCTGTACTTGTGTTGATTTAGAACAGAAGTAAAAAATGCGTTTTCCAAGTCGCGTTAAACAACAGCCAAAAATTAAAAATTCAAATTTTTACATTTTCGACCTTGATACATTATTTATCCAAATAACAACCAAAAATTTTAAATTCAAATTTTTACATTTTCGACCTTGATACATACATTTATCCAAATACAGTTATTTGGATTATATGTATCAAGGTCGAAAATTGAAAATTGTAAAATTGTCTAACGCGACTTGGAAAACGCATTATTTTCTGCCTCGATTCTTAGAAAATTTGTACCCGCGCATCGCTTCGGAATTTAAAAAAAAAAAAGTGAAAGGGTCTAGGGTGTCGACTAGCTTTTTTAATGGCCTAACAGACCGACTACTATTTTAGAGTCGCTAATAAATAGCGAAGATTGACATTAGGGTCATCGCACTCTGTACGCGTACAGCAACACTTTGTGTCGCTGATAGTGTATCTATTTGGATCTATAAGTGTGCGAGAGTGGTCAGTGTTGGCAAGCTGCAAGGCCGGTGGCGGCCCGCATTCCGCTCGACTTGCTGCCTAGTTGTGAAATGGTCCATTCGTTGCACCTACCTATCATTATGTAGATGGACTCCTGATGCGAAAAAAGATCAGTTACATATTCTTTTCACCCAAGTAAGAAAGTGAGAATTTAATATTTTGGCTACGTATTTTGAAACGACCACACGGCCGGTCACCTTGCAAGGTTGGTTTGGCTAATTAGGTGGTAACGACTTTAATAATATGTATTCATTTTAGTTGCTCTTACTTGAGAGAAAGTTTTGCATCTTAAACATTATGATTGCTACTTTAAGTAATTCCGAGTCTGCACTAGCTAAAGATTTGCCAAATGTTTTTTTGAAACAGTAGCAGAGCATAAAAAGTGAAATAGCGATAAATTGACATTACTCAGCAGTCAGTAGCCAGTATCATGTACAATTCAATTACAGTGCTGTCCCTGAACTAGTTCGTAAGCGTTTTGTAACGCGACCTGGATAGCGGCCACAGTCAGACAACGAACACAAGTACGGTATTAGCCGAGGGCTGTTTGATTTGCTTTGAAAAAACTGGAGAAAGAACTTGCCAATGTTTTCCGTTCTTTGTACGTATACGATAAGTGTAAAAGATTTTTTTTAATAAATATTGCGCATTAATATGTGCCTGGCGCCTGAAAGACCACTAAACAATAATTGGACTCTCTGCTTATGTCATCTGACAACTCCGCATCACCCTACTGAATCCTGCACAAAATCAATATTTCACTTTGTTGTTGCATATTTACTTAGTCATCCGGTCACGTATTCTACTCGAATCATGCGCTTTCCAAGTCAGAAACTTTCGCCTTTGGGATATCTTTACCAATAATGTTATGTCGTAAATTCATAATATTACAAAAAGCAATAGCTTTCTAGTTTCTATGAAAAACTGCGATTATGTTTCTAACTTTTGGCAACACAAGTCGCCCGTTTGTATGCACTTGCCGCAGAGCCTCTAAATAGGCCCATACTTGTACCATTAGAACGTAATTCTAAATGTTATTTTATTACAATCATTGCGTTTCAGTATACAAGTACTAGTAGTAAGTATTAACCTATTAACTAAGAAGCAAGCGTCAGCAAGAGCCTAGTTTTAATCAAGAATGCACGTTAGCATGCATATCCTTTGTGCACTACGTGTGGCCCCCTCGTTATCTCCACCGATTACTTATCTGATTAAACGCCAGACATCAATCAGAATGTAGGTAAATAGGTACCCTTCGATTTCCACGTGCTGGTATACAGTTATATTGATTACTTCTGCCATCATCTACCTACAAAGTAAGCCTTCTTTTATGACCGATGATGAAGCAAGTCTACATATACTACTAATAGGTACAGTTATTTTTTTTTTAGTGATTGTAGTTTCAAATGCCTTTTTTATTGCGGACGTATCTCTATAGCATTTATCTAATTATTATCCAAAGTATGTAAGTTTTAAGCTGAGTAGTGAAAATCTGTTCAATACTTACGCGTAGATTGCCGAGCAATAATTTGATGTCATTACGTCCTCGGTAAGAGCCGATGCGCTTGATTGGCTTCTATTGACACGTAGTTACTAGGGCACTGGGTTGTAATGAGAAACTAAGGCTCAATAAACATTTAACAAATAGGTTAAAAGATTGTATTGAAGGTTGTTCAGCAATACTTGTTCTTAAACCTTAACTGATGTTAGCTCAGGATATCAGTACAAACTTACAGACTCAATACAAAATTGTCAATCATCCGGAAATCGTTTAAAGTTATCTGTAGACCGTGCAGACTTACAAAAACTTCAAATGCCAGACGCAGGAGTTGCATTGGCGACGACAAGTTTTTCCTTACAATATTTTTACGTTGTAAAGGAAAAACAACTAGGTACCTACTTATTTTGTTGCAAAAATACTGTTACAGCAAGTTGTTTAATATCGATTTAAAACATCTATGTTTTCCTTTATTATTACCCGATATTGAATCATTCAGGAACACATTTACGCAACTGTATCACACATGAGGCATAATTTGATATGACTTAATGAATACAAGTTACTTATTACTTTAGCCTGCCGTTTGATGAGCAGTACTATTTAGCATAAACATAGCATAATCAGCCTATAATGTTCCCACTGTTGGGACACAGGCCTCTTCTCTGTGAGAGGGTGTGGGCCATAATCCACCACGCGGCCCCAGTGCGGGTTGATAGATGTGTCTGCAATTTTTTTGTTTGTTCCTGTTGTTTGCAATGTTTCCTCACGAAGTTTTCTTTCACCGTTTTGAGAGCAGTGGTAATGAAATAATTTTCACAAAGTAAAGTGCCTGCTTGGGTTTGAACCCCACGATCTACAACTCGTAAGTCATGGCCGTTACCACTGGGCCACTAATGCTTCTAGTAATGTCTAAGTTGGGCCTAAAAAAGGTTTTAAACTGGTAAAGGTACTTACTGAAATCGTTATCAATACTTGATAACATTTTCCTCAAAGTAAAAACCCGATTTCCAAACTCATTTTAAATTAAACGAGATTTCGATTGTGGGCTGGCCAAAACGATAAAGAAGGAGTTACCTATTATGGGTTTCTCGTTGGACGATGATGTCATCATAAAATGGCATATTGTTTACTACGCCTAAACGTAGATTGTTTGAAGACATGGAATTGAATTGAATTGGACATTTGGACGCCGACTAAAAGGATACCTATACATTTTGAGTAGTAGTAATATCAGCAATCTGATCAAGTCCATTCGAAAAACAGTCAACATAAAACATATTATTATGATTTTTTTTCTAAACGATGCTCATACGTAATTAAAGTAAAATTAGTCTGGTGATCACAAATATGATTTTATATTTTTATATCTCTCATAAAAGAATCTATAATTCTCTAATAGTAATTAATGATCGTCGTAACAATGCTGAAAGTGAAACCGTTAAACTCAACCAATTTGTTTGATTCGTTCAAACAGATGAAAACTACTGTCTATAAAATTTTATAGAAGCCATTTCCGTTTTAAACTCTACTAGATTTTTTTAAATGAATTATTCAATGCTACATTGTATTTTTGTGCTCACTTTAAATACAAGGCCTTAAAAATGTAAGTTCCACTCTGTAACAGGGCGAGCCAGTATATCTAATAGTCCTACTTAATTGGATCAGGTTCGAATTACATTTAGGTGTGACCTTTAGAAGCACTACCCTCAATAATCTTGATGGCTGCCACACCTGCGCTGTTCTATTTCGCTAAGTTCATAGTGACATTTCAAGGTTTTTTGGATCTTTATTGATGTTAGTTACCAAACCGGAATTGGTGAATAGCTTGTCTATTGTGCGATTATTAGTTTCTGATCCGTTGAATACATGCTGCCATGCATATTTGCGACGTAGGCGCGCGCACGACTCATTTGGCTAGTGGTAGCAGGTCCAGTCTCAAAGCCAGGCGTAGAACCGGTTCGACCAGAATAAGCAGGACCGCGCCAAATAATGGCTAAGTATAACGTGAATAAAGTCAAGCAAAAAACAATTCTATAGAGGACATTATAAGGTTTCAAATAACTAAATTATGACAGACCCAACAGACGTCAAGTAGTTTTAGCATCTTGCAAACTGTGTTATTTTTGAGATCCCTTACGTTCGAATCGAATGGATCCTCCCTCGTTACTACCGCTCTTAAAGTTTGTTCGATGTTGCATGAATATGGATACTCTTCTTCATCTTGATGCATTTGCGATTTTATTAATTTAGGACACCCATAGTAACCAGCTTACTGTGACAATGTTCATCCTTCAGCAAACATCCACTGTTTTCATCTATTAATGTAACACGGGTTTATCACCACAATATATCTACATATTATATTTAGCTTGTTACTTCAATGTTGACGTAATCATTTGAATTGAGCTATTTTAAATTCAAAACCATCAAATATTACCATTCATTTTATATGGAAACCAACTGATGTTCATGGGCCGTTACATTCTTCGCGAAAGTTAAAACACATGGAATTTGCACATTACGAGAAAGTGTAACTAAATGTATCGGTTGAGATAATCTTCGATGTCGTGCTGAGTCGGGACGAGAATAGTGTCAAGCCTGAAGCGTCATCCTCAGACACAAAGTCAGTCGTAAATGTCACGACCTATTCAAGTTGCACTAAAGCACTTAGACATCAAATTACATAGCATTGCGTTGTTATTGTTGCCGACGATAAAAAGCAATAACTTGTGGGCTGTGGCACAACTGAAGAAGTAAATACTATACTTGACGAATGTATTGAAAGTTTTGTACATTACGTAAGGACAACACGCGAAGTCCATGTTCCCACAGAAAGGGAAGTAATAACGTACGAATCAATAACCATGATGTTAGCAAGACCACGAGGAGAACAATGCGAGCCGCGCATGAGGTCTGATGGAGGTGAGGGGCTGGATTTTAGAAGGCGATGGAGCAATTATAGTTGATCCGGTGCGCGGGCGCTCGCTCGAATTGCGATTCCGAAACTTTGGTGTAGAGACACGCAATAAAAAAGTGGATTAGGAAGTACTTTTAGATTTCATCAATAATTGAGGTGATCATTTACAATTCAAATATCAAGACTGAGCGAATAATATTATAAAATTGGTTACATAATGTCAACTCAGATACATACATTCCGAAATGTAGCGCGAAAGTTCTGCATTTCATGAAATGGCTCGTGATATCATGCACGAATTTATTTTATTGTAGATATATACAATGAGGTGTCTGTCTACGTCCGTTTGATGAGTTAAGTTGTTTCATTCTTGTTTTGATTTGAACATTGTCATTCTAAAGGAATCTCATGTACGTAGTTAGTTGCTTATTAATGACGTATTTTGCCAGTCGCTGTGGTTTTGGTATGATAAATCTAAGCTTGGAGCGCAGAACATAACTTAGCTGGATCTAATAACACATGTATTATACTTTTTTTTAAGTTTAAACAAATACTGGCCTATTTTTGGCGTTTTTCCAGCAACTTCGTCCGCGTAAATTTCGAACTTTCTCATACAAACTTTCATCCTCTATTTTCCGCCTTATTTGGCGTAGAATATTCAAAAATTTTGAAACACGTTTTTATTGACTAAGTATATACTTTAAAACGAGTCGGACTCGCACAAAAAGGGTTCCGTACCACAAGGCAAAAATGCTGAAAAAAACACGTTTGTTGTATGGGAGCTCCCCTTAAATATTTATTGTATTCTGTTTTTAGTATTTTTGTTACAGCGGGAACAGAAATACATCATCTGTGAAAATTTCAACTGTCTAGCTATCACGGGTCATGAGATACAGCCTGGTGACAGACGACAGAAAGACGGACAGTGGAGTCTAGTAATAGGGTCCCGTTTTTACCCTTTGGGACGGAATCCTAAAAACCGGATTGTCATACAAACTGACATTCTGTAGGGGTAGAATTTCCAAAAATCCTTGGCCTACGTCACAAAAGGGACCAACTGTCTAGATTATTTTTATCCAGCATCAGTAGTTTAGGTTCTGCGTTGATGAATCAATATTATTGTTTCTTAAAAATGTTAATTTTTCATGGGTGCTTGGGCAAAAACAAAATAAAACTATGGAGCTATCTCCGTTATGGTTTTATGACTGTAATCTCAAGTTAGATTATTTTCAAGTTTCTACAAACTAAGTATGACAATTAGATATTGTTGTTTGATTACCATCTATAACAACTTTAAATTAAGTAATTTTATACCTCAATAGGAATTGGTAGCAAATTAATTTCTCACGCCAATGTTTGAGCAGAATTCGAAGGTCAATGTCTGTTTCACTGTAATGACAATCAAATTAATCAAAACCAACCGTGAAATAAATAGGCAGTTTACAGCACAGTATATATTTAATGCCTTGAGATTCAGTACCGTAAAATTGATAAAATTCTGAAGAGACAGCAAGAATTTGGTGTACGTTCATACTGTACGGTAAGAAATTATACCATTATTTTTATGTTAACGGAATGTTGCCGTTGCGCAGTAAAGAAAAGCAGTTCTTGCAAAACCGTTAGTGACGCATTGCACGGTAAGCTTGAAGCAGGAAGTTTGAAACACGTGAACTAACGAGCTGGGTTAATCGTACTAGTTAATATTACTTCGGGTTTTATCTCACAACGTTGCAATCCCGACATCTCGCAAGACAGATCGTGTTGCTTTCCTGTCTTCGATGCGCTGGTTATCTTTTGATTCATAAAGTTATGCATTTCAAACTTGATTCTGCCAAAGATTATGCCTTCAACATTTAACGTAGATTGTGCGGCGGTCTTAATAATAACTGTAGCTGCGGAGTCGGAGAGTAGGCGGACATAGTAAAAGCGTTTCAAAAAGTGGATACAAATAATTATGGTTGTCGGTTGTACGTAGTGTAAAATAGAAATAGGCACAACGAGCATGTGTGTGTCAGTGTAGCTCGTAATCGTACAGCAGGATTTCTCCGCTTGGCACGTGGTAGTCGACGCACGCTCCGGACCGCTGGCGCTGCCGCACCTTTCGTCAATAAGAGTTTCATCTGCTACAGCGCGCTTCTGTTTACATGTGGCAACTGTTTCTACGTTCAAGTTCGAGGTTATTCACTTGCAGGTGCCCTGACCAACGAGCTCTTGTTATTTTTACGATAAAAATAATAAACGTATTCCATTTAGTAGGTACATACATCGAATGCGATCACAAAGAAAAACTGCGGAAACGATCTAACCATGTAGAGTTGCAGTCTTAGTTTTCCGCTACAAATTAGAATCTGCATAAACGTGCTAATTAAACCTTTGTTTTTGTATCAGACGAATAGGTAATTGTTACGCAATTTAATGCACGTTACTCCTTAACAGGTAACGATTCACTTTTCATTAATTAGCCAGTTATCAATGTCGATAAACATTGATAGGCAGATATTTATTTAATACGCGTTGCATTACATGTCTGATGTAATTGAATGTTATGTTCAAAGGTATTTTGGTCTTGTTTGATAACAATGAAAACATTTGATTATGTTAGATCAGATCATCAGTCAGATCAGCTGTTAACAATTTGATAATTTTATTCGTCACTTCTCCCTTTCAATGAATCCATTATTTTTTTTCAGATAACTAAATTTTCAAGATCATAGTTACATGGACTACTATAAAGTTCGTTAACGATCGTAACTGGATGCGAAGGGCCCGTCCTGCGCCCATTACTGGTGTTTACATAGCCATTAGCCCCTGGCATTAGATCGATTTCCTGTTGCTTCAATTCAGCCGGCACAGCACTATAGGGAGGAACATTATGATGATTGCATGAACTCGAGTTCAAACGATGAAACGACCCGAAGAATAAACATCTTTTATCTCCTATCAGTCAAACTGTTTAGTATCACCGAATGTTTGAATACTATATCTATAGCACGTTCAAGGAAACGATCGACATTTCAATATCATTTCGTTGGTCGTGAGAATCTTCGTTAGATAAACCACATTTGTTTGATTAGATAAAAATTTATGTAATGAATCGGCAACGTGGCTTAAAAGTACACACTTTTTGTTGATTATGTAGTATTATAGCTCATCATACGTTGATGTGGGTGCTATTTCGTTCGAGTATTTCCCCATATTTAAGATGCTGCAAGAGGTTAAAGATAGACGACCGGTTTGCCGTAGTCTAGCTCGGTGCAGTTGTTGAGCATCAAACGCGTCGATATTGATACCAATAATATTTATTCAATCTCATGAGTCAACGTTTGTAATTGTAATCATCGTTGTTTTGTTCATAATGCTCTCATCTGTTTAATTTGCAAACTTCCTGATGCTTAGCAAATAGGTCATGATACCTACTGGTCACAACAGAATATTCCGCGGCAGCAAGGCCACGTTACTACATACAGAGTACGTATAGTCGTACAAGTATGATAGTTGTGGCAGTTCATTCTTATTCGTATTCGCAACACCGGCTGCTATAAAGATATTATCGTTATAACGAATGCCTTTGAGTGCGTCGATCTTTTCCAGCGTCATGTTGCGTACTAGATGTTGTAGTCATGTGGCGACGTCTTATGTCTAAATTAAGTTTCTTATTCTGGTTAAATGAAAACTGGACGTCAAAAATAAAACCTCTTAATGGTTTAGTTTTTGCTTTGACTCTTTGAGCGCTACAATCTTTTGGCTCTTCGTGCAGAAAGTAATCAACCTTTGATATAATATGTAAGCAAGCTAGCAAGTGATGATGGTGAGCGAAAGTGTCGAAGCGGAGGTGCGGCGGACCGGACCTCCCTCGGGCAAGTGGGTGATGTGTCGCGCTCTACCTCCACAACTGCCGTCACAAGTCACAACTGCCTCTTTAAAAAAAAAAAAACTCATATTTATGATTGCAAACTCGGCCGTGATATGAAACTGAGATTAGCTACTTACCTTAATTTAATGGCCACGCATTGTTAACTACGATTTTTCTTGAAAATTGTTTTCAACATTACCTTCCACTATCGAAGTTTTTTTGTACGTATAAACTTTTACGTCACGCTTGATGTTTCAGTGAAAGGTTCCAGCGCGACTTGAAGACAATTACTCTGCTGTTGAACATGTCAATAAAATAGCTATAGTAACTCTATAGTGTTAGGTTCATGCATTCACATTCCATAGTGCAGGTGAACGTGGCTTTTAACTTTGTTGTTGTTCTCATCACGCTTACTTGGAAGCCATCAACTCTATATAGCGCTTGTTAAACGGTAAAGTGGACTGTATTATATCGTGTAGGTAGTTATCGTACTAGGCGGGATTGAGGAATTGATCTGCAGGATTAATGTTAGATTTACTGGTTGCTTTGAAGCTACGCAGAATTTTATAATCTTTTAATCTCTAGAAGTCTAGAGAATAGTTAAAGAACATTATAAATCAAGCCATTTTTGGTCAAATTTATCCTTATGAATTCCACAATTTGGTTGTCATTTAATTCCTAATACTTAGTCGAAAGTAAATTAATTCTCTATTCCAGTCTGCCCACATGATATTTTGAAAATGATATTTCCATTTCCCTGCAAATGTATGTCATTAGTGGAACGCATCATAGAAAAGTTTCCCTTGCTCTTGTGACCAATAGTCTTATGTGTTCACGACTATGTGAATTCTCGTAAGGTTATGATTGCGCGCATTCCGCGTGAGAATTTCCTTCGCACGATGTTGCTGGCTCAACTCAACGTCTATCCGCGCAGCTGCTTACCAACAATAATTTTCAAGGTTCACTTGTGAAAGGAATCTACGTCAGATAAGAAACCGATTTTACTGGATTTTTGGTTTTTCTAACAGCATTTATTTGTTCAAATAAGTACCATTACCATGGTTTACTTGTATTGTTATCTTCTTTGTTTACATAGCTTCAATGCAATACCATAGCAGTATCATAAAACACTTGTTCCCTATAGACAGGTTGAAAGGTTTGAATGCGTCACTTGTTCGTTACATGCTCTCATGTACCTACTGTTTTGTGATTCAGCCGTCCGAACGAATGCATCGATCGATGTATAGCCCTAGTGTACCTACATTGAAAATATTTCCTCATTGAAAAGAGTGTTTAATTTTAAATTCTAGTTTCTTTTTGATTCATGATCACATTTGAACAAGACTATTTATTACGGTTTAAACGCTTCTGTCCTTTAAACATACGATAGCTTTGGGACTTTTTATAATATTGTCATGTTTGCAGTTGGTGCATGACACGTGCTTTAAATGAATGCACCGCGATCGGAAGCCCTTCCCTATAACAAGCCATATGTTACACTAGATACAATATTGTAGTTAGCGGTGCCTTTTTTTAACTAGATCTTTTTGATATGAAATATCTTTGATCGCTTCGTTTCTTCTGAAGCCGTCCTTCTTTTCGCACTACATAAGTACTTCATCAATATATTCATGTATTTTATTATGTGCAACAGGTGACTATGTTAAAATATATTTTACGCTTTTTAAATTGGTTTGTTTACTCCCGGTATCTTTCAGAGGCGAGGGAACCTGCGTGTTACACATTTAGTCCATATTATTGAGAGCAGCGTCCATCGTTTGGGTTAACGCACTCTTGCTCATCCGATTCCTTGTATATTCTTCCGGGTTGATTTCATTTAGCGTAATTTTTATGTTTAACGCACCCTTCTCGGTATATAAAATACAGCATATACCATGGGAATATTAGATTCATATACTTACGTTTATTCCTTACAGGCGTTTATTTTTATCAACGACTCATTGTTTCATTCGATCACTGATAATGCTCTAATACATGACACAATCAGCTTAATGTTTTCTCGTGGGAAGTTTTGAGTAGTGCCTACATGTACGTACGCAAGTACTTGGTCCAACAAACAATAAATCACATATTTGAAGCATCATCAGCTTTGATAGAGGTATTTTAATGAGGCATGCAATGTTTACGACTTGCTTTTAATTTTAGCTTCGATTGTTCATTAATCGCTCTATTCTGGCCACTTGAAATTCCGAACGTTTTTGCCAGTTCAGTCATCATAATAATACAGGCGCCGCCGAAACCAAAATAGCTGCTCCGGCGAGTTTTCGGCAAATGCTGACGTCATACGGGCCATTTGGACAATGTTACAGAACTGTTGTCTTATAGGCATATAGTTATAGGTCTCGCTCGACACAACCATAATATTCTTAAAAGATTTTATGGTTTATACTTTACAAGCAAAGTCTACCTACCTAAAGATGTACAATAATGCTTTTTATATAGCCGACTTCCTTCCCAAGAGATGTTGGTTAGTTTTCGTATTATTATAAATGGTAAAGTGGTGTCAATGTGCACTGACGATCCCTAGCAACATGGTCGGACGATGCCATTACACCTGCTGCGGTTAGCCGACCCCTCTGACCGGTCTCGCGTCCGCTCTACTGTGAAATTATGCACATCTGCTGTTTACAACCATTGTGATACCTAATTTTCATTTATATGTGGCGTTCTGTACGCAACCTCATGATTGGGTACAAATCTCAAGGTCGTACACCCATTGTCGTTGTTGTTGTTGTTCTTTTGTTGTTGTTGTTCGAGTTTTTTTACTTAGAAAGTAATTTAGGATATTCTGAAGAATTGAAACACAAAATTTTTTTCATAGACAAATAACATAAACTCGCCCTTCTTCCCATGGGGCTAGGCAGAAACTACAGAACGCCACCTTCTACGATCCTTACATACTCCTTTTGCCTCGAAATTTGCAAATTGATCTTGTATTTTTAACCCAGAACTGGAATCCAGTAACACTGGATCGATTTAATACTAATAACCAATGTAAATACTTAAATACAGTCCATCATCACCGGATGATGTTTAATCATTTCGATCCAGCGCTGGATGATGCTGACTGGATTGAAAAGGGTCTACTTGGGTCCAATATAAGTGCCAATAACCCATGCAGTGTTAACGGATCTCAGTGTTGGTTTGAAATACTGGATCAATGTAAATTAGCCTTTATGAAGTAAGGAAACTCAATAGGCAATCCTATTGAATTTAGTAGTAAGTGAATTTTACTAATATCTCGAGGATTACTCACTAGTGTTTTCCCAACTGTTTTAAGTTTTAAGAACATAAGTGAATTACGTCATTTATATAGTTGTATTGTAAACATAAAAGTGCGTATCGATGGGAACTGAGGCCGTGGTTGATCGACCGGCGGTCGGGTAAATACGTTAGTGTAATTGCACTACTCACATTGAAACGTCAAGAACAGTGGGCTCTTGTGGCCGACTGGCTGGCTGGCGCCTGTCTGACGCACACCCGTATGCACTACAACCGACGGCATATATTCCTGAGACCATTTATCTCCTTCTCCTTGGTCTGTCAAGTTTTCAAGACTATAACAACAGCAAAAGAAACGACAAGCATTCCTTACAATATGTTAAGTGGAATGAACATACTTATGTGTTTATTCTTTATGTTCTTGAAATCACCTCGGGTGCTTACGTTTACTTTCCAACAATGCGCTTGCATTTTTCCACGAGAAAGCGGAAACGCGCGTGTCTCAACAATGGCTCAAGACTCGTGCTGAACCACATTCTGCGCCTGTACTGTATATTATTCCAAGAACTATGAATAAGTTACACAAATGACGAAGGGTCTCGTTTCGGGAACGTTGTTATTGACACAACGGAGAATTCTGAACAAACTAACGTAACGGACCAAACTATTACGAATCCGGGTGTTATTTAGCTAACCATTCAAGTGGTTGGAATTTACCCAAATGATTGTAGCAATCTAAATACATATATGTATAAGAGAGTGCTTGCGAGTTTGCGACAAGTGTTGTCGTAAATAATCGATACCGGTACTTGTACGAAATCGAAATGCGTAGGGCATTTCGATTTCGTTCAAGTTCGCATTCTCCCTAAAACGAAGGGGTACAAAATCTTAGGGCAACTAATCCAATAACGCATCCCTCCTGTGGGATCGTGTTGTCGTTTACATATTTGCGATACTTTCTAGTAGAGCTACCTTGATTCTATATAATCTTCTCACAGTTTTCGAAAGAATGATAGTACCGTTATCATCAGACAACCAATTACAAAAGTTAAAAAAAACTAATAAATTTTCGAAATCGAAACTTGATTAGTAGAAATTTGGCATCAAAATTTATATTTTGAAATGACTTATGGCCCCATAAATGCACTCCTTAATTTGTATGCCGATTTTTCTGGGTTAATCTTTCCGAGTAACCCAGAAAAATCGGCATAGAAATTCAGAATATACTACGGAACTCATGATGCTAATGGCATAAATGCTTGTAGGATCCTAGTTCATTCGCGATAGTCGCACCACAATTTTGTTTATCTTTAAAATAAAATGTCACCGACAGCTACTATAATAATGTTCGTCCTATTGTAATGTGCAGAGAATAAACTTAATAGCAGGAAACAAGCCCTTTGTGTTTTAACAATGAGCAATAGAATGACAAAAAACTTTTTTAGTATCCAGGCCTGCACAATGCACCCGCGGCCTGTCTTCGTCCGCCTTCCCACGTACCACTACTGTAACTGGAAGGATCGTAGACCGTTGTAAACGTATAATCATCTCCTAAAAGACGAAAGTATATTCCTACGTTTTGCGAAATGTGAGGACTTAAAATATGTTTCTCATTTCGAACCACGTTCGTGCTGGATGATTTTGGCTCTATAAACTCATTTATTATACAAGGATAAAATGTAATATTTCCTCAAAAATGTAGACAAACAATTTTTCGAAAAGATGCAGTTTCACAGATTGCTAGTATTGGATTTGGATGTCGTCGACAGATGCGTATTGTGACTGCGAAAGAATTCTTCAGCAGACGAGAAACATTTTCGATCGTTTTTTGCTTGGTCTGGCTCAAACTACAATTGACTAACTTTCCTCGCCTGTGGTCGGTTGGTCTATAAAACTGCAGACAAGGATTATTTTGAAACTGCGAGCTGCGTTTTAATTACACATTTTAGCATAAGTTGTAGATATGAATTCAAAACCGTCTATAAACTTTCAGACTTCATGAACCATGGTAGTACTATTTCGGCAATTTGTTTACAATACATGCGGTATAGTGTTGATTAAGTATTTCAAACATACTTGAGTTTTTGTTTGAATATAATAACTTTATAATGAGGATTTTTATTCGAAGCCTATTGCTTTGTTCTGCTGAATTCATTGAAAAAAGACCGTCGAAACGATTTCGTACAACGTTCGTTCATAACTTTTCAAGGAACCATTAGTTTCTTTGTTTTTATTAACAAAATAATAAAATTGTTTGTAATGGTCTGGCAAACCCAACTTGTAATATGGTAATAGTTAGGTTTTTGTGGGTATTGATTTTGTAACAAATCGATCGCTCCTTATGTAATGGAGCGGCTGTTTGGCACAGTTTTGGCTCAAGTTGCACCTCGCAGATCTCGTGTGCGACTTTCACAACTTAACTGTTTTGTTATGAAGGCCTTGTCCGTGCATGCACCGTGAACGATTCACTAATAAACGTTAATTCTCTTGTTTCCTATATTTTACTTCTTATTGTTGATACCATATATTTCCACTTATTGCACGACTAATGCATGCGAAGCATTAGAAAATTTGTTTGCCTCCTTTCTGCAACTGCTTCAAATTTTATGCTCCTGCTAGTACACAGAACCTACTTAATTTATAAATACCATTCTACCATTCGACGGCGAAGTGCCAATACCTCCTAACTGATTTTTTTTTGAGAAATTCTTTTTTTTTTCTCTTTGAATTTAAAGGCGTTAATCGCATGTTTTAGTGAAATATTCCTAAGTGTATTTTTAGTTGCAACATCATTAAATTAAAATGTGGAAATATGTACCTCCCAACTAAAACAACGTGTCTATTTTTGAACGTTTTCTTCCAGTATGTGTAAATTTTTGACTTTGTCAGTTAGGAGGTATTGGCACTTCGCCGTCGCATTGTATAGATAATTTAGAGATTAATTGTGTACTTTTCAAAAATTGATTTGCAGTATAAACGAAAAATACATCAAAATATTTCTAAAAAATTTCCCGTCAATCAAGTGTGATACTGAAAACATTGTAGCTTGCGAAAAAATCAATTAATTGAGTAAAAATTATAGATTCTTTTCACCCATACCATAGGAGGAACCCTATTGAAAATGGCTCTTTTATTCAAAGTAGTTTAATTATTATAATTGATAAAAAAACTAAGTACTAGTACTATTTATATGGTGTACCTACATAATAAAGAGTATTCTATTCTATTCTAAGTAATATAATGTCTATACGATTAAAATATGAGCATTATGAGCCGAGCACTATTGGATTTTCCAAATTTTTTGTTGATGCAGTGCTGTGTGAAAATTTGAAATTTTTGTATCATCGTTATTAATGAGAAACGGTGTCCTCGTGTTACTTTCTACCGGCGGCGCGAGAGCTGCTTTCCACCACTTTTACCATCAACACTGGGTCCCTTACACGCATGGTCAACATTCACGTGAGTTTCTGGTTCAGTGTTCTTCAACCACTGTGTTATTACTTACGTAACTAAAGCCAATGCTAAAAGTGGCTGAAAGTTTGACTAACATTATCTCATTTGTCTTCAAAATTTTGACTCATGGAAAAGCTCTGGTTGTTCGTCAAGTACCTAGTTCGAAAATGATATTAATATTATTTAATATATACAGACTTCGAGACTGAGAGGGATGTATGAAAGTGTTGTTAACTATTTTACTAGATGATTTTATAAATGATAAATGATAAATAAATGATAAATGATTTTATTTCTGTAAGTAGGTTTGCACAAACACTTTTACACATCAATAATAATTATATTAATCTTTTATGTGTTTCTTTTGTGTGTGTCTTTCTTCTGTGTATTTAATTTCTGTAATTGGTTTTAAACGGTTTTAATTAAATAAATAAATTCATTGTCATTCAGATGAAGATTTTAAATATTTAAACTTAGCTCTAGAGCACTTAACTGGGACCTTAAGTCCATGTTTGAAACATTTTAACTAAGCAAGAGTAGGTACTAAAGTAATTGAAAGGGTAACAACAATAGAATAAATGACCAATAATGTATTTAAATTACATAATACTCAGCTTTTCCCCTGAGGCTGTATGGAATTTCGATAGCAAATTAATTTTCTTAGTGCATTGCATAAACGTGTAGACAACAAAAATAGAGTGTAGAAAGTACCAAAAGTTACGGTCATAAAAGATCGTACGTGCTCGTTGGATTTGAATTAAATAATGAAGGTGCTCGCTGGCCCGTAATGATGGCACGTTTTGTTGTTTAGTCTTTTGCAAGGCTTAGCATTGAATGTCTTGGTTTTTATTCGAACCTATCCTAATGCGTAACACGTTATCAATCGGAATCAGTTTCAATTTGACAGTTCAACAACATTCATTGCGTTGTTTACGTTTTGAGCAGACAAATTTTTCGAACTTGTGAATCAATTCGCTTCAAAAAGATTCCGATTCGTATTGATAGTGTGTTACGCAATTAGGGTGCAGGTATCGGTTTGTTTTTATTTTTCAGCTTTATCAATATCCTTAAGCCCTCTAATCTAACACGTGAAGTTTTAAAAATTACCATCCTAAACTCGTAATGTATTTTGTTGTTATGTTTGTGCATGTATCTGTGTTTCGACTATAGTGGTGAAATATCTACTTTCAAATTTAATATAGTGTAATTCATTTAGGTACGTAGGTGCGTGCAAACCTTAACCTAATTGAGTGATGAAATGTGTTGAAAATCGGATATTAGATAGAAAGCGGTAACGTATTCGAGTTCTATAATTTTACGCTCAGGACGACCTCCTACTAAACCTGGACTCTCCATTGAAAGAGACAACACTTTGTTAGTTGTATACTGAGTAGTGAGTATTGTGCAAGTTAATTTATATTTTGTTAGTGAAGATGAAAGTGAAATTGTTACGTATGCGTTGAAGTATTTTGGGACGTGTCTTGCATTTATTTATGGAGAATGTACCTTCATAAAAAGAAAGCTCTGCACATATTCATATAAGTTATGTTTAATGCATAAACCTACAAATATTTATTATTGGTTGTAATGGCGATCACATCATTTGGTTTTAATAGGTTTTTATAATTTACTATTTACCTTTTTGATAGATTATTTTATATTTTGTGAATGGTGGGAACGTTGTAGGCCTTGTAGGACTGTACATTTGTAGACCATTTCCTATTTTATATCTGATAATTGTTAACAGGCCTACTGTCCTCCGTATTAAGGCCGCTCTCACGAAAAAAGCTTGAAAAAAGCATGCAGATGAAGCCATTTTTTGTCGGCATTTACAGAGAAATTACATCTGAAAAAAATCCTTAGTAATCTTCATGATATAATACGTAATTTGGTTTAGCCATAATTTTTCTACCGGTATCACTTAATTTAAAAAAAAATCACCAAATCACCTCCAAATCATTGAGATGAAACCGTTTTACTCCTTCATTTTTTATCAAAAGAGTGTAAAAAAATATATCTACATCTTCGCAATACAAAGGAGAATAATTTGGTTTTGTTACTTTTTTAAAATATGTATTATTTTTATGACAATAAATTAAAAAGGCCTCTGATAAAGGACTGCGTCTACATCACCCCCGCACTCGTCCATAAATTTAGTGCGGGGCGCATCGTGTTGCTAGGTGGACGTATGTCGCGTTGCGAGAACTCCGCACTACGAAATAAAATCGTAAAATATTACTGCAAAAACAAAAAGTGTACTACCCAAGCGGGGTTTTATGAAACTTATGCGCTGTCCATTACTCTGTGTACATAGGTACTGTTTATAAAATACCTACCTCATTCAAACGAAAGTCGTAAGTACTAGTAGTGAATGATCACAGAAGGTCCACGTCCACGAAATGATTCAGCCAATATTATAAATTTTACTTTTCGGTGCCTAAGTAAAGTCTATTATTCTGATGCGTTGCGATTATTTGTGACATATTGTGACACAAAACTGAAAATGCTCCTAAAGTAGGTATTAATTATGATTATAGGTTACGTACTTGCTAATAATTTGTCAATTTATTGATTACCGGCGTAATTATTTTCAAATAAAAAAATCAAATCAAATCATTTATTTGCATAAAACAGGTTCAGTGGATGTTAAAAAAGGTCAAATGGTACACTGTTAATAACCATATAAGGTGTGCAAATATAAAACAAGAATGTTAACTGTTAATTTCACTATTCAATAAAGTACGGACGCCAAGCACATCAACCTACCCGAAACTGTCAAATTTTCGCAATCAACTTTGAACCTTATGCTTTAGTGATAAAGTTGAAAATCTATTAAAGAAATCTGACAGATTGTAGTAACTTGATGTGCTGGCGTCTGTACAATGTCATTGAAAATAAAATTATCGTAAATACAGATCAGTCAACAAAATAAGGAATTAAAAATAATAATGTCATACAATAGTAAAAAGTAGTAGTTCAATAATATATATGTATATACAGGCTGGATTTTTTTAACCTCACCTAGAGGTCAAGTACTCTAAACACTGGAGATAGCAAATTTTACTCAAAGGAAAATCCCTTCATTAAAAAAAAAAACAAATCTGCAATCAAAGATGTTCGAAAATTCGCTTGCCGCTCTCGGGAATCGAGCCGCCTAAAATCCGAAAAAATAATACCCTGTACTTTTATGGCATCAATCGATAGGGTCAATCATAAGGATCAAATCTCTCTATGGCAGATCGAAAGTCGAATACTTTTTACTCGACTTCTATCGTCGCGGGTGACATCAATCAATCAATTAAATCAGCCTATCGGAGACCGCGGGTGGCACAGACTACATAAAATTAGAAAAACAAATTGGTAGTCATGTTTTTTATTATAATTATCACTTATCATTACTATCCATGATGGCTAAAGTGGGTCAATAATATTATTCAACTAATTAAATCAAATAAAAAAATCATTACCTATACGTAGTGAATCAATTAGTTCTACCAGAGAAGTTGAAGGTGATTCTGTTGATTTGGATGTGAATGTATTTTTTTTTACAAATTATGAACCTATATTTTTGTTTTACTTGTAAATATGTATATGTATAACTGCATTCATTTTAGGAACAAGATGATTTGGGCATTCAAAAACTACGGTCTCTATTGGATGACATGGTGACTCACAAGCATCTTGTAAGGTCTGTCGAAGAACTTGAAGATTATTCAGCTGAATTTTAGTTATAATATATTTGTTTATAAAAAATATAACAAATAATATGACATACACTAGTGATAATTATACTACCTATACCTACCTACCTACCTACCTTACCTGCCTACCTATCTACCCTACCTTCCTATCTGCCTTACCCTAACTACCTACCTACCCTACCTACCTACCTACCCTACATACCTACCTACCTATCTACGTACATGCCTACCTACCCTTCTTCTCTTCATAGAAACCTTCCTAAGACTTCAACGAATATTTAAAAAAAAACCGAATTGGTCCAGCCATTCTTGAGTTTTGCGCTTTGCAGCACATTTAGCCATTAATTTTAGTTAAAAAGATACATTAAGTTGTTTACCACATGGCAAGCCAGGCTGATTTATATTAAGGGTATAGCTTCTACTCACGGCCTCGAAAGCTTTTAACAATTTTATTCGTAACCATAGCCCGAAAAGTACATCCATATCAATAGATAATACCTAAATAAAACCAAAACTGGACCATTGTAAATACAGGGTGTCCCAGAACTCAACGTCAAGCCGAAACGGGGTGACAGGATTGATCATAACCATCACGAGAAAAATCTGAAAAAAAATCTATCCCACGCAGTTTGAAAATTATGGGCATTTTAAGAAAAACCTAGAATTTTGATCAAACTGTAACATTTTTCGGTTATTGTGGTTATTCTTTTTTATTTTTGTTCATTTGAACTTTGGAAACGTAATCCTAAATAACATTTCTAGAATCCCAATAAAAAATAATGACACAATTGCCTCAAGTTTCCGAGAATTGAGACTATTCGTTAAACTACGAATTTAAAATTTTCAAGATTCGTCGACTTTGATAGGCCCTCCTTTAAAAAAAATGTACTAGAGTGCCTTGGCAAGTGGCATTAAAAGTTGGTGCATTTAATCAGAATTCTAAAATGGTACAATACTTGTTAGTTCTATACAATAAAAAAGAGTAAAAAAAATTAAAACCTCAAGTAATCCGATTTTTGCTATCTCAGTTAAAATGTTTTTGATTCGCACAAGCTCTAGGTAGGTTCTTAATTTTAAGGCAAAATGATGAGAGAGATGGATAGTGGGTATGTTTGCCATGAGTGAGCGAGACAGATAGTGACGCCACTTTTATTAAAGTGAAAAAAGTGAAAAAAAGTTAGTAAAATAATGAAAAATCTTGATCTAGTTTAATTTAGGTTTGTTGGAATAAAAGTCAGATAGAGAAATAACGTTTTTTATTACAATAAATAAGCCCATTGAGAACGTAGCCGACCTGCGTGAACGCATTTCTCAAGCAGCTGAGGAGATCAACTCTTGAAGATATGCCCGACTAATAAGTAGATCTTTTTTAAGAAGATGTAGGGCTTGTATTGAGGCTGATGGTAAACAATTTGAACATTTATTGTAATAAAAATGTTATTTCTCTATCTGACTTTTATTCCAACAAACCTAAATTAAACTAGATCAAGATTTTTCATTATTTTACTAACTTTTTTTCACTTTTTTTCACTTTAATAAAAGTGGCGTCACTATCTGTCTCGCTCACTCATGGCAAACATACCCACTATCCATCTCTCTCATCATTTTGCCTTAAAATTAAGAACCTACCTAGAGCTTGTGCGAATCAAAAACATTTTAACTGAGATAGCAAAAATCGGGTTACTTGAGGTTTTAATTTTTTTACTCTTTTTTATTGTATGGAACTAACAAGTATTGTACCATTTTAGAATTCTGATTAAACGCGCCAACTTTTAATACCACTTGCCAAGGCACTCTAGTACATTTTTTTTTAAAGGAGGGCCAATCAAAGTCGACGAATCTTGAAAATTTTAAATTCGTAGTTTAACGAATAGTCTCAATTCTCGGAAACTTGAGGCAATCGTGTCATTATTTTTTATTGGGATTCTAGAAATGTTATTTAGGATTACGTTTCCAAAGTTTAATTGAACAAAAATAAAAAAGAATAACCACAATAACCGAAAAATGGTACAGTTTGATCAAATTTCTAGGTTTTTCTTAAAATGCCCATAATTTTCAAACTGCATGGGATAGATTTTTTTTATATTTTTCTCGTGATGGTTATGATCAATCCTGTCACCCCGTTTCGGCTTGACGTTGAGTTCTGGGACATCCTGTATATGTGGTACACATAATTATTTAACTTTCACGATGACTTGACCTTCTGTGATTTCGATACTCTGTGACGAGACTAGGCGAGGCAAACCGTGGTGGCGGCGCACACAACCGCACATTTTCTGTTACATGCGGGTAGCGGAGTGGCGCGGAGAAGGGGTCGTTAGCTCCGCCCAAATGCTCAAGGTTATCGGCATTAATACAGGCCTTAACACTGTAATTTGAAAACATTGTAAAAGCCAATTATTTTTAAAAGAGTAACCGTAGAGTTTCTCGCCGGCTCTTAGACTCCATAGGAAACGACCCATTGGACCCGTGCACCTAGCTTCTGACGTTTCTTAAGTGCCCATGGTTTATGTGAAATAAAATATTTTGATTTAAAATACTGTATCAGAGATTTATAAAAACGATTCATGCCTTACGATTCAGTCAATCCTATTAAAAGTGCGTGTTATTAAAATTGACCCACGATGCCTCGGTATTTTTATGCTTATCAGAGAGTAAAAATATAAATAAATAGAATGAAGATCTTCCGTAACCTAGATTGATAACGCCGCCGGAAATTGGCCGAAAGTATGAGATAACGTTATTTATTTACTAAAACATAAGACGACGACTATACTTATAGAAAAAATATTTGATAAAGACTTCTTTTGAGAATACAAACCTTCATACATTAGTGTATTGGACAAAGTAAAATGTCACGTACTATTTTGGTATCAATTTATACTTATTTGTGTCTGAGCGCTTGTCTGGCCCAAGGCGAATGGTCGGGGGCGCGACATTGAGTCACGCAGGGTGACGCAGGCGGGGTGCGCGCCCCGACACCCCATGACGTCATCAATCGTGACTCATGCCTACCAATATAGGATCCGACCTCGCTTGGACCGAGCCAAGTTTAGACTGCAAATTATATGTGAAACTCTCTGAAAGGAAGTCGTCAGGTTTTATTGTAATTTCACCCTTATAAGTTATTCTTGACGATGACGGTTTGCAATATTATGAATGAAGCGGCGAAGCTTTCCTATCATTTTATCATTTAAGCTCTCCAAGATGTCAGATTATCATATTAATTTGAGACCATGGTCGTAAACTATTCCAAAATTAATTATCATAGCTTTCTAAAAACCTTCATCATCAAATTATTGCTTTGATTAGTTTCGAGTAATACATTTGCGCGTTGGTTTCTTTAAAATTCATTATAATTAGGTAAGTATTATTAAAAAAAACCGCAGTCTTTTGCGTAAGTAAGGCAGACAATAAGCATGTGTCACATTTGTTATAGTTAAAACAAACTAACCGTGTCATCGGCCATTAGGATTCCCAACAAACATACAAATTAGTTTTTAAATTTGAACATCATTACGATAAAATTACAATCGCTATGTAGGTTGACATTCTAATCTAAACGTAAATTGTGTATATTTAGAGGTTTATGAACTCTTTTACATTTATTTATAAACGTTTAATTCAGCTTAGTGAATGTTGTTATTTAGCATACCGTGAAGATACATCAAAATGTATTAAACATTTTACATACCTAAACCACCGAAATTAATGTTATTAATGTTACAACATTATGACGGACGTTTTAGCAGCGCCCCGCGGTTTCACCCGCGTAAGTTTCGATCCCGTGGGAACATCGGGGTAAAAACTATCCTATGTCCTTTCCCGGGATTCAAACTACATGTCTCTATACCAAATTTCATCTAAATCGGTTCAGCGGTTTAAGCGTGAAGAGGTAACAGACACACTTTCGCATTTATAATATTAGTATGGATTTGTTTATATTCTCAATCTTGATTAATTATACTAAAGTCGAGCTCAGAACTGGTATTAGAAAGTGTAAGTATGGGTCGGTTGGTATTTGTCGTATTATGCATATAAATTATGTCACCTGTAGTGGGTCGTTACGCAAGTCCACTTCAATTACATAAAGTAAGAGCTGAACCTGTATGCTGTGGGTGTCTCAAAGGGCGCGGGTTCCTTGTGTAATTGGGGGGCTCCATTTCTGTGTACAAAGCAGTATTTCTAATCTGACACGTGCATGTCGGGGTACTAATGGTTTTAGCGTTGCCGCTTTGGTAACGACTGACGTCAATAGTGAGGATTATCACAATAGGGATATTTAAGCTAGATTAAGTAAAGACCAATACGTTTAGTACGCACGGCGACATAATTATCAAGCTATACATTTCCAGTATAAGCTGACTTCTCATTGTACGAAAATTCTATACAATGTGAGGTCAGCTAAAACTGGAAATGTATAGCTTGATATGTCGTCGTGTGTAATATATTAATAATGATTGGTCTGTGGGGACTGTGTCTTACGTACCCATCCCTTGCATAGTTGTTAAGAATGTAATATTTTTAGAAGTACTTATTGTAATAATTTTTAGAAAGTTTCATTTTTGTGTTTTTCCCACGAATCACATCTGCAAGCGATTTAAGTCATAGGTACTATTGTCTTTCATGATTCTTTACTTTTAGTTAAGGTTCTTCAATGTTCTATTATGTTATCTTGTATTGTACCCATTTGCTATTGTTAGTTAAGGTTCATTGTTCTGTTATTTTAGTTGTCTTATATTGTACCCATTTGCATTTCTGTCCTTTGTGTAAAATCGTTTTGCCGCTTCCTTTGTCTAGTGAACGGCAGATTTGGGAGAGTTTTGGTTCGGAGCTTCAGTCTGTGCTGAACTACGATCGTGCGAGGTCCTCTCTGACCCCCGATCATATTTTACTCGCCGAAGCTCGCCGTAATAGTTTACGGCGAGCTTCGTGTTTCTATTAGTTTTACTCTTCATGTAACATTATTTAATTTTACCTTTTCGTGTCAAGTGTAACTACTAGCTTTAGTTACTTGATATCGTAATAAATTAATCGTTACGTATTTACAACTTCCTTCTGTGTATCACTCGCCCCACTCGGTCACGAATTCCCACAGTGGTGACCCCGACGTGATCAAAACTATCAATAGCGTGAGTTCGTGACTGTGCGGAATTCGTGACCGAGTGGGGCGAGTGATACACAGAAGGAAGTTGTAAATACGTAACGATTAATTTATTACGATATCAAGTAACTAAAGCTAGTAGTTACACTTGACACGAAAAGGTAAAATTAAATAATGTTACATGAAGAGTAAAACTAATAGAAACACGAAGCTCGCCGTAAACTATTACGGCGAGCTTCGGCGAGTAAAATATGATCGGGGGTCAGAGAGGACCTCGCACGATCGTAGTTCAGCACAGACTGAAGCTCCGAACCAAAACTCTCCCAAATCTGCCGTTCACTAGACAAAGGAAGCGGCAAAACGATTTTACACAAAGGACAGAAATGCAAATGGGTACAATATAAGACAACTAAAATAACAGAACAATGAACCTTAACTAACAATAGCAAATGGGTACAATACAAGATAACATAATAGAACATTGAAGAACCTTAACTAAAAGTAAAGAATCATGAAAGACAATAGTACCTATGACTTAAATCGCTTGCAGATGTGATTCGTGGGAAAAACACAAAAATGAAACTTTCTAAAAATTATTACAATAAGTACTTCTAAAAATATTACATTCTTAACAACTATGCAAGGGATGGGTACGTAAGACACAGTCCCCACAGTACCCCCCTCGCTGCGTTATGCTCCAGTGCGTCGGATGTGGTACAGCGACCAGAACGGCGAGGAATATGCTTGCCAGGCCACCCCGACTCACTGGGGACATCTTCGCAGACAGTTCCGACTCACCGTGAACTATGCGGCAACCGATTCCGACTCACTGGAACCTAAGTTGGCCTGGCAAGCATATTCCTCGCCGTTCTGGTAGGCGAGTTAAATTTCCTGATTACTATCAGGCAGGTGTTTCGTGATCTTTATCACTGGTAGGGGGGTACTGTGGGGACTGTGTCTTACGTACCCATCCCTTGCATAGTTGTTAAGAATGTAATATTTTTAGAAGTACTTATTGTAATAATTTTTAGAAAGTTTCATTTTTGTGTTTTTCCCACGAATCACATCTGCAAGCGATTTAAGTCATAGGTACTATTGTCTTTCATGATTCTTTACTTTTAGTTAAGGTTCTTCAATGTTCTATTATGTTATCTTGTATTGTACCCATTTGCTATTGTTAGTTAAGGTTCATTGTTCTGTTATTTTAGTTGTCTTATATTGTACCCATTTGCATTTCTGTCCTTTGTGTAAAATCGTTTTGCCGCTTCCTTTGTCTAGTGAACGGCAGATTTGGGAGAGTTTTGGTTCGGAGCTTCAGTCTGTGCTGAACTACGATCGTGCGAGGTCCTCTCTGACCCCCGATCATATTTTACTCGCCGAAGCTCGCCGTAATAGTTTACGGCGAGCTTCGTGTTTCTATTAGTTTTACTCTTCATGTAACATTATTTAATTTTACCTTTTCGTGTCAAGTGTAACTACTAGCTTTAGTTACTTGATATCGTAATAAATTAATCGTTACGTATTTACAACTTCCTTCTGTGTATCACTCGCCCCACTCGGTCACGAATTCCGCACAGGTCTTTACTGGATCTAACTTAAATAATCTCTATTTAATAAAATGTCAATTAGGTAAGAATGTCATACATAATTAAATTCCATTTTATTCTAGTATAGATACACCGTACTGTCATCATGATCAACTATGGTGCATCACTGCTGCAACTAAGTATGGTGCATCTCAGCACCACTGATGACGAAGAAACTATGAGTTATCTATCACTTATCGCTTATGGCTTAAAATATGGCGGCTAGTTTACAATACCGTTTCGTATTAGGTATTATCGTTGCTCACTACAGACTGGCGTCCAAAACATGTTTATAATTAGGTACTAATAAAATTAGATCATTCGGATATAATAGGTCAGACTTGTTCAGTCATTTCAATGCACTATCAATAATACCTCATCGAAATGTGTGAAACTATAGAATAACTAAAATTATAACAAAACGCATCAAGCAATGACAGTCCACTGCTGGACATGAGATTCTATATAGCTATAATATAATTTGACTTTGCTACCTTTCACTTATAAAATTTCTATCGTTTTGGGCGGGATCCATAATATGAAAAGTATGCCAAGAACAATTTGTGTTCATCCAATCAATCAATGGAAAGAAGGAACAGAAAAGCAACAAACACGGAATCCACATTCCTCATTTCCAATAACGATAAAAACGAAATAATTCTAGAATCATGCGAAATAAATAGCATGACCAAGCAAATGCTGCGTCCATTTAACATTCACTGAAACCATGTTTTCTTGAGTTATTTTAAAATTAATTTGATCATGTATAACTTATTAACCTTTTTATCTTACTTAACCTAACCTCTGTACCAGCCAAATTATGTTGTCGAGTTATTTTGGCATGAAGCTCAAACATACAAACAGACAATGACCCACTTGCTGTGCAGTGTTCCAAGTGGCCACTGATGCTGCAATTAACGAGGAGTGCTTACTGAGCCCAAGTGACTTAAGATTTTCATGTGAATTTTAATGTAATATATGTATGTAATACAACCTAATTTTAATTACAGCCCGATTCAAACTTTATGGCGGCTCGGAACTTGAGGCGAGTCGCTGTGCTGTAACAAATTCGTCTGTCAGCGGGGGTGAGGGGTGGGGTACTGGCGCAGTTATTAGCGCACTTCAGAACCGCCATAAAGTTTTAATCGGGCTGAAATGAGGCTCTAAAAATTTTACTTAGTCTCAGATTTATTTAAATACTTAAATACTAGTTTTTAGGGTCTATACCCAAAGGATAAAAACGGGACCCTATTACTAAGACTCCACTGTCCATCTGTCTGTCAAAAGGCTGTATCTCATGAACCGTGACAGCTTGACAGTTGACATTTTCACAGATGTTGTATTTCTTTTGCGCTATAACAACAAATAATAAGACTTTATTTTATTTAAAGGGGTATAAAAGAAACATTTTTTTGCGTTTTATGCCTTGTGGTACGGAACCCTTCGTGTGCGAGTCCGACTCGCATTTGGCCGGTTTTTTTATTGCAGACTTGTTCACATTCAGCTAGTTAGCTGCTGGTTGATAGCAATTTTTATAAAATTCAAAGCCTTATCTGGGTATAAAACATGATATCTGGTTTATTTGAATTAAAGAAATAATTTGTTTGCAAGCATTTTTAAGATCATGCATTTACTAGCCAGGTCGTAATTCACGCTGATACTTGTTACATTAATATAAGAACCTACACTAGCACATTTCGTTACTCAAATATGCAATAATAAAGTTGTAATTCCCGGTGACGTAAAAAACTCCATATACAATAATTAATTAAACATATTATTATAGAATTCTAATATTTTGAATTCAATACGTATAGCAAATTTGAGTCATGGCAAATTAATATATCTCTTTTATAATACATCTCTTTTGGCTATTAAGCATTATTTATGCGGCTATTAATACAACAAAAATAACTATAGTTTATGGTTGGGAATTACCGGAATAATATGGAATGGAATTGACCAAGTAATTCTCAGGAAACCAAAAGGAGATAACTTTTTATTTGTAACGCAAAAAGCTGACAATAAAAAGAAAAGAAAGAAAGAAAATATTAGTCTATGGCCTTTTATCTCAGGAATTACTAATTTTTTCCCCGACTGCGCGACAGCAAAGACAGGGTTATGTTTTTCTATAGGAAATATGTGAAAATGAGATACAAGCTATTTGACAATTCTGCCCTAGGTATGAATTTGTTTTTCAAACTTGTTTTTAAGAAAATGTAGATGTGTAAATTTATTGTTAATTCCATAAACTTCACAATCTTATCTAGTCGTGTGGCCATTGTTGTTTGATTAACAAACGATGAGTAATGAGTACTAATCAGCAAAGGACAGGGCCAGGGCGTTCCTCCGATGTGACTCATCGACGGACGAGCATTCGATCAAACAAATCTGTTTTGCCGACCCAGACTGTTCCGGCATGACTCCACCGTCCACACTTCCAATAAATGTTGATGAGTTCGAGACATACCGGAAGTGGACATTGTGCAAAATGCATGAGAAAACTTACGAGTAGCGTCTCCCTGCATCAATAACATACGTGCAGCTATACATATATGAGTGTTTAGCTCTTCACACGTCTGTCTAACTATAAGATATACGATATAATTATAATCTTGTAAATCATTCGTGTTATACGATACACTTGTCGTGGTGTGTGTGTGACATTGGCATTCAGGTGAGACGTTCAGATACCTAGAACGCAAGGTCATCATTTGCCATACCGGTTAGCAGTTTAATTGTAAGTATTGTTAACATTTTTTATACCTATTGTCATTCGACACTAACCAAATGGCTTGATTAATTTGAAAAATAAATAAATTTCGAGAAACTGTTACAGCCGGTTTTCGCAAAGTAGTTCACAATCAGGCAGGCTTGGCTTTTAAAATTGTAAAATGACAAAATCATATTATGCAATCAAAATTAATAGATCTGCTAGCTCTCCAAGATCGTAAAATTATACAGGCCTAGATAACGAGGTATCTAAGGGCATAAACTGCGTTACGCGTGTGCACGCACGTGAGCACGTCGCGGGCCACGCTTCTGGTGCACGCACGTGAGCACGTCGCGGGCCACGCTTCTGGTGCACGCACGTGAGCACGTTCGCGTGCTTATGCGCGGGCATCGGCGCGTCAGTTTTCTCAGTACAATTTTGACGTTGGAGGTATGAATACTAGAAAGTAGGTTCAATAATTTGTTAGAGTCGATTTTAGTTGGCCGCTCGGACGGCAATATGCCTAAAATACAATGGCGTTTATCTCGTTATAAAAAGTAGGTTTAAGCTAAGTTTTAGTACTAATCGCCAGGTAACGTAACATAGTTTGGATAAATATGGTGAACATAACTGCAGCATCCATATTTTAGAATATATTTACAATAAATAGTAGTATGAAACCGTATGAGAGTAGGGTGACCATGATTACATTAGTACCTACGAAAGCATGTTTTTAATTTTGTACTCTGTTCGAACGAATATGCGGTTCGTTTTGCGGCCATATTGATGTCTATTGTTCTTAATTCTTTAAAGTATTTAGGTAGGTACTGTTAAATTATCGTTTCTTTGACTTTGCGCAGGTGTTTTATGATGGGAACGATTCCAGAAAAAGGATCTCTTTTGTTTCCAAACTATTGTTAAAAATATTTGTTGCAAAGGGTTTGCAAAGCGATTATTTTTTGTTGTGAATATTGTCATTAATGTGCAATATTTTGTGGTGTGTGCTCGTACGTATTTAATTCCCGTGATTTTCATACTACTAAGTTATTGAGACAATTATTACTAAATCCAGAAGTATCTAAAAGTGCTTAGCTATGAGTTGTGCACACTTATATGTTGGATTTGTTAATGTAGAACTCACCACCAAAAAGTGTATTGCAGAGGAATCCAAATCAACTGCGGTAAGTTTAATTTTTACAATTTTATGATGACTTGAATAAAGTAATAAACTGTAGTACGTATTATAATATCTTCGGAAATATTACCTAAGTATCTATAAAAAGACATGAAATTCGTCTCTGCCACATTTTAATGTGATTTCACTTCACTTCACATGTGGTCGTCTCGAAGAAGAAAAAAAAAATAGGCCTCTATAAATGTCATTTTTTTTTAAATAACAATACATATTTTTGTTACGACGGCAATTCTTTTAAAATTGAAATAAGTACCTGTAAGAAAATATGTCTGCATTCTGTGTCATATATTCGTGTCAGTTAATTTATAAATATTATGTTATTTTATAAAGATTTGATATTTACCTTGTTGACTTTTATTACTTGATTTTTTTGTCTTTTTGTTGATTTTGAATAAAGAAATTTTAATCGATTTGTGACTTTTACTTTTATAAAGTATGCTACAGGATGCCTTAACATTTATATAAGCACTCGTCCTAAAAAAATAAGATATGAATATCGAACATTCCAATAATCACTATTCAGTCTCACTTCATTGTGAAAATTCATGGTCACCCTACTCTCATACGGTTTCATACTACTATTTATTGTAAATATGTTCTAAAATATGATTGCTGCAGTTATGTTCGCCATATTTATCCAAACTATGTTACGTTACCTGGCGATTAGTACTAAAACTTAGCTTAAACCTACTTTTTATAACGAGATAGACGCCATTGTATTTTAGGCATATTGCCGTCCGAGCGGCCAACTAAAATCGACTCTAACAAATTATTGAACCTACTTTCTAGTATTTTTTTTCTGTTTTTAGCTGTAACAAATTAGTAACTAATTGTCCATACACATTAGCCTCTATTTATTTGATATTTATGGTGAGATACCTACCTACTCATAACCTGAGAACTAAATATTGCGTAACTTTTTGTTTATTTACGTTATGACGTTTTTAAATTTTGTAACAAATTGAACAAATTAAGACCTTTCTTTTGATGCATCATTCGTCTATCTGTATTATATATAGTTTCTGTGTAATCACGGGCGATGATTACGGCAAGTGGCGGTTCTAGCGGCCAACTATTCTTTGTCATAGCGTCTTAGTTTTTTTTGTAACAAATTCACGAAAAGGGGTGTGTAAAGTAACAAATTAGCACTAATTCCTGGCAAAGTTTCGTCAAATATTATGAGTTGGCCGCGCGGTTGAAATGTACATCAATTACCCTTTCTGTATCAAAATTTGTCATTTTTTGCTATGGGCCGGGCACGCGCGTGCGGTCGGTTCGAGATAGCGCTGTCAACTGAACAAGCACGCGCGTGCACCCGCTAGCGGGCTTCGCGCGTGGACCCGTCCAACGTGATGCGTGATCACGTCGCGTGCATGCGTGCCCCGTTGCACGGAAGTATCACGCGACGGGCGCCCAACGGGCTCACGAGCGTGTGCACGCGCATGGGCACGCGCGGGTCGGTTTTGTGTGGACACGCGAGAGGCACGCTTAACGCAGTTTATGCCCTAACGATTACGGCTCAGATTAGTGTGGCAGTCATTGTTGATATTGTGTAGCTATGACAATATTTAGTTATCGCGTGAAGAGACGTGCCAATTACTGAGTATTGATGGCGTCGACCCTGCCGCAGTTGTGCACGAACGCCGTGACAGGTTCACTGACACACCCGCCCCGGCTGCCAAATATGACATACATTGTATGGGAATTAGACACAATTACTGTACAATTATTTAAGTAAATAAGTCAAGACGCTAAATCCATTCGTCGCTCGCTATGTTCGCGCATCGAGTTGTAATCTTGGATCAAAATAAAATAACTTAAAAGTAACGTATGTAAATGACGGTTGAGAAGACCAGATTTAGGACTCGTTTTATATAAAATCTATCTATGTTAATATTCCGAAATGAGTGCAATAGAAAGAAGATGAAGGCATCTACTTCGAATAAATACCTACTTTATAGTACGATAGGTTCTTTGTTCTTCTAATTTTGTTCTAATAATAATTTATAACAATGACTTAGTATAAGTAATCATAAAAGTGTTTCTAATTAAATAATTATAATATAATGTCAAATTGTCACGTATCGACTGTCAAATATGAATTTGAATCGTAGTAATTAGCCAAGGTAGTCGGTAGAACACGTGTCGGTAACCGCGCTAAGTGTGCTCCGCATACTGATGACTGCGATCATGGTCTGAACATTGCGTGTGCGCATTCCTTGGCCCCGGCGCCGCCCACCAACCGCCTTTTTAAACATCACTCTTGTGTAGGACCAGTAGATAATTTGCCCGTTGCTATCTGGCTCACGCATTTCTAAAATTCAAAAGACTAGGTGACCTGGTATTTAAAGATAAGAACTGCTTTTAGGTTAAGTCCTTTAAGAGCTCAAACGACGAGGCTAATTTATGTAGTTTTGGCTAATATACATGTGTTCCATTTCTATTGGTAAACTTCGCTCTCTGTCTTTTGAATTAGCATGTAATGCTCAAAGTACTGCCCCAGATAATACGTGCTTACTCTTCTAATTAAGTAAATTACTTCAGTCATAATCTGTAATGTAATTGTACAAGGTGCGGACCGGAGTATGTTTCGCACTAAAACGTACGTCAAACGTATCACAGTTGACACAAATCAGGTTCTCCCACGTCCAGTCGAGCCACTCTCGCACTGCTGTGCGGATTTGTGCGATGTCGCTCCAGCATCAGGGTTAACGAACCGACCCACCACACTAACGTTTATAACCATTGTATTTTTTTGCTTGACCATTATAGTACCTACGACAGCGACATACATTAATTTCTTAACTGTAAAGAGACAATGGTAATTTATTAAAATACACAATCATTTTCATTCAATAGCAGTCAGGTACCACATTCTGCAAGTCAAGTTCGCAAGTATCAGATAAGATATCTTTTTAATTTGCTACGTAACTCGTGGCCAATGATCGGCTATTCATATTTGAAGTTTAACACGTTTTTAGTAAAACGCTAATGACAGTCTTTTCGACGCAACGGTATATTCCTTGGTTTGTGTAGACAGCATATTATCATAAGAAACACCTTTGTCTACGCTCTCTGCCATGGTACTCGGTCTCACTGCAACTGTCGTCTCAACAACATAGTTTCATGCCGTTACGTTATACATTATGTAGATGCCAGAATATCAGTTTTGAATTTGAAAATTGATGAAGAACGATGCAGAACAGAAATGTAATTCTAATTTTTCAATGGTATTCACGATATGGTCTACAAGTAGACATGGAAGTGTGTTTGTTTTACAAAAATTAAAACGTGCCACTGCCCACACCAAAAATGCCAATGCCATATTTTAGTGAATACTTACTTCTCAATAATGGCAAAAAAATTGGGCCAAAACTAAAAGAAAAAAAAAACTGGGCGACATTTTTCTTGCGAATGAAGACTAAGATAAACACATTAATTTATGTCAATTTAGTTTGTTCAAAGCAGCGTACAATAGATTCTTCCTCGTCTATTATTTTTTTATTGTCCCACTTCTGTTTTATTAATTCATCAATCAGACGGTTTGCTCTCTCCATACGGGATCGAGATACTTAACCGTCTTCATCCCAGTGTTTTATAACTTTTTTGAATATAAATGTTTGCGAGACTCTGTCATGTCTAAAAATATTCTATTCACATTTCATATTATGCGTGCCCACAAAACGCTCATTGCAGTTGAGTAGTGTCGCTACGCATTCAATTAATGCTATTAGACGCCAAATATTATCACATCCGTTATTTGTTTGAGCGTACAACACTGGAGTAATAATATATTATGTTGTTCACGAGTCATCATAATGCAATATTAATGAGGTGTGCAGGAATGAGCTTTAAATTGGAGGTGTTTAAAGTGAGAGCAGTGTCGTTGCACTCGGTATACGTAGCTGAAGAGTCAAGGGCGACTGGGAAGAACAGTCGCGTGCGCATCACGGCACGCGATCACTATATTCCCGTCCGCCTCATCACCCTCGGTGGGAATGGGAAGGCCTTTAGCAGGAATGCACTTCAATGCACCCATTTATGAAACTGGAATTTCCCACAGCCTTAATTTTTTTAGGAAAATAACTATATTATATTAGCTTCAAATAAGGCTTATTACCTAATTATTTTAAATTCAATAATGAGAATGAATAACCTTAGTTAAACAATAGCAGTTATCGGTATTACTGGCCAGTTTCCCGCTGGGATGGCCGGCTATCGCCACCCGTTTCCTCTGGCTTTTATAATCATTACGTATTTCATTGTTTTGCTGTACACTTTTAAAATAAAACGTAATTATACATTATAACTAACTAAACTCAACATCATCTGCCTAGCCTTTTCCCAACTACGTTGGGATCGGCTAATGACTAACTAAAGTCTAAGCTAATAATACGGTAATTATAAGTATTGTTTCTCTTTGTTCACAGGATCAGTATGATAACTTAGCCGCCCATACACATAAAGGAATTGATTTTTTAGACAAATATGGAAACTTCGTAAAGGAGAGGTGTGCTATCGAACTAGAATATGCAGGAAAACTCAGGTGAATGAACTAAACAAAATAAGCTTGTAAATTAGGTAAAGCAAAAGTTTAATTTTAATTTTCAAAAGACGATTTTGCGTTCGTTCTTAAGATGAAAGCGTCAGGGAAGCCCGCAAAATTCAAATTTACTTTCGTTTTTAACCCACAGAGGGGTGTTATAGTGCTATTTGCAGGTCAGTATCAGGTTGTATGTTGATCTAAATATAATTCGCGGCCGTAGAAAATATTCATTTAAAGAATTATAACCATAAAAAATCATCAATACATCTTTCTAAGTTCATATTACCCCATTGAATGACTATTTCATGAAATCATGACATTTGAGGGCAATTCTAACTTAAGGAGTTGTATTGCTGATTCTAATGATAAAATATGAATGATATAACTCCGTAAAGCCGTATTTGTTACGGTCGCAAATCATGTTTTAATCAACATACAACCTGACACTAAACTGCAAATTGCAAAAAAACCTAAAGCCAGCACATCAAGCTACCCTAAACTGTAAAATTTTCCCAATCAACTTTAAACCTTATGCTTTAGGGATAAAGTTGAAAATCCATTAAAGAAATTTAACAGATTGTAGTAGCTTGATGTGCTGGCGTCTGGACATTTCAATTTCGCGGGATGCCTTAGAACATCTCTCATAACTGCCAAAAGTAATAAAAGCTAGATCAAAAACAGCTTTTTGTGCGATGATGCAATGCTGCTATGAAGTTTGCGATAAGACGTTTTACTTTTTATTATCTTGCTGATATTAATGTTATTTATTTACTTATCTAAAATCTTATAAATAACGATTACTGATGCGATTCCGATTATTACGCTAATTTTACAGCGTGTTTTTAGGGTTCCGTACCAAAATGATAAAACGGAACCCTTATGGTTAGACTCGGTCTGTCTGTCTATCACAACTGGATATCTCAAGAACTACTATTGCTATCAACTTGAAATTTAGAATAGTTTTAGATGAAGAAGTGCCTATTTTGCAAATAAGAAAGAAATAAAATATATGTACCTATATTTTTTGCAACAGGGACTGAAAGGGGTCTGAAAAGTCGAAGTGGGGCTACTAGGGCATGTGGGGTATCATATGAAAGAGCGCAGTTTGCACCATCTATGTGATAGAAGTTTATGTAAAGATTACAGGAAAAATAAAACGAAGTCTCTAAATTGTACACTTTTTCAGAAATCATCAACAAAAGTTACATTAGTTCTACTATCGGTCAAGAGATTATTACATAAAACTGCCATAATATTCTACACCACAGTGCACAGTGTTAAAATTCTCTGACGAATATTGGCCTGGCCGATGAAAATTTAAAAACATGATGTTACGGAACCCTCGGTGCGCGAGTCCGACTCGCTCTTGACCGGTTTTTTTTTATATTTGTGTGTACCTATACTTTTTTCTCTTACTCAAATTGTTTTTTTCTTTACAGGAGGCTTGTCAAAAACTATCAACCAAAAAGAAAAGAAGAAGATGAATACCAGTGAGTATTTCTTTTTTATTGAGCTTCGTGCCGGATAGGATATGAATCATGCAGTTTTTTCCAAGAACGTCTTATTTACCTACCAGCGTCATAAATACCTGAACTTTTCCTTTGCAAGGACGTTGATTCATCGCTAATCTTAACTTTATAATGGCAGCGATAAAAAGAAAAGTACATGGAACTGTAAAAATTGTACTGTAACATGCATGATATACGAGTAATGTCATGTTTACTCTAAGGCAGTTTATCGGAAAACTGAATTTGGCACGCCAATCGTACAGCCAAGCATGTTTACGGTCTTATATTTGGTGACGCTTAATTTATGTGGCTATAATATCGTTGGTTGCACAATATTATGTGCACTTCAGAAACGAGTTTCGACTCTTGCCGAAATCATATCAAGCAACTTTTGTTTAATATGAGTTGAACTATTGATATATACATTGATTCCGATCCGTAATAAACCCATCTTTTGGAGACTTTCTAACAGTATCCGCTTGTGTCTAACGAGTCTAAAATGTCAGGGTTGCTTACACGACAGCTTAGCATAATCAGCTTATAATATTCCCACCGCTGGGACACAGCCCTCTTCTCTGTGAGAGGGAGTGGGCCATAATCCACCACGCGGACCAAGCGCGGGTTGGTGGATGTCACATATCTTCGAATTTTTTGGTTCTAGGACATGCTTTACGATCCTTTCCTTCACCGTTTTGAGAACACGACAGCTTACTTTGTCACATATTTGATAGACCTTCATCTGCCTAGCCTTTTCCCAACTATGTTGGAGTTGGCTCCCAGTCTAACCGGATGCAGTTGAATTGATTTGACAGTCGATATGCGTTGCACCAAACACTAGTAAGTAAGTAAGTTTAATGGGGCTATGCCCCATTAAACTTACAGCATGTTTGTTTACAGCTGTAACAACGAGTAACAATCATAAAATTTTCAGGTATACGGCGTGTAAAGCATTTAAACATTTACTTCAAGAGTTAAACGATTTCGCGGGCCAGCGGGAAGTGGTCGCGGAAAACCTACAGTCCAATGTAGTACGAGAGTTGCATCTACTCGCCAAAGAGCTGCGAGAAGAAAGGAAGGTGAGGAAATCATTCATTATGAATAAACTTTAGCAGATTGTTTTACTCTTAATTTTGTAAACGATCATTTCCGAAAACGGATCTCGTAGTTGCAAGCGCGACTGCTAAGCGTGAGCCTGGATTCCATTGCCAGGTTGAGCGAGTTGGTATTGGATATTTCCAATAGGAAATTCTCAGTAATAGCAGGTAGCAGCTCGAAGTTTGTCTTTGTGTCCGGTTATTGCCTATTGGCAATAATGGCTCGCCATTCACCATTACATCTACATGGGACAGCTTAAACATAATAATTGGCAATATATGAGTATTCTTATTTCATTAACTTCTTCATGTCTGCCACGGTACTGCATTTAATACAACAAAGTATCATACATAACATAAATCGTGCAGAAATTGTGCATTAATATTAATAATACTTACATATTGTTTATTAAGGAAAAATATAATAAACACGTATGACGACTGCAAGGACGATAAAAAACTGCATCGACTTACAGAATAACCACATGTTTGTTTTTATTCGGGATCTGTCAACGGAAATAGTCACGTAGACATCTGTGCCTATGCCGTAATTATCACCTGATGTTATCACCGTTCCGAGGTTCTATATGTTGATGTAAACTTGAGTTTGTAAAAGGTTCATCTTAAAACAGCCTTTATTTTAAATAACATACGTTTCATTGAACATACTTCTGAGTTCTGAGACGCCACAATACAGTATAGCAAGGCCGGTACCCTAACGCAGGGCTTCTAAAAATAAACATGACCACATCGAGTCGTTTATAATTCAAAATCGAATCTTGGGATTAAAATACCTCCGATCTTGATTGTCTTCCTTGAAATTGTTTTGTTTGATCTTTTGATTATCCAATGTTGTGTTTAATTACAGCAACATTTAAACGAAGGTGCAAAACAAATGGGAGTGTTGAACTCATCGATAGGTTCTTTGGAGCGAGCGAGGAGATCGTACGAGCGAGCGGCCAGGGAATCGGAGCGAGCACTGGAGACCTTCCAAAAGGCAGATGCTGACCTTAATCTAAGGTGATTATCTAATACACTACTTACTTCACTCCAACGATAATACTGACTTGACCCAGAAATTGTACAGCTGATTAAATAGTGCGTAAAGTGTACAGCGAATTGTAAACGCCCCGTGGTAATCGAATTTTATTGCCGTGTTATTTCAATGTTAACATTGATTTCGTTGTTAACTGAATTAGTTCTGCGGTTCTTTACACTTTTTCTTTAAGGGGCTTACATGATCCAAACGCAAAAAGAGCAAGTTTTAGAAACAAAGTATCGACGAAACAAAATCAGATAAATATATGATATTCTTCAGGATATATGCTAGGTAGATAGTGTGTTGAAAACATAATACAACTAATTGGATACGAAAGAAAAAATCATGAAGATGCTTCTAAAAACTTTCTTTCTACAATAAAAACCATACTTATAATATATACATACAATCATTCTGATTTTTTGTCAGATTATTCTACAAGCAACATACTAAAACACTAGTGTTTTAATTGTTTAGTACAAACAATAGATTTTTTATAATAATTGCTTCATATTTTGCATTACATCACCAGCGTTGTATTATCGCGCTTCTCTTTCTTTTCTATGTAGTCCGACAGTAACCGCGCTTTAGGTCATGTAAGCCCCTTAAAGAGAGTCTTTGATAACAGTCATATTTTGTCAGTGTGGGCGTAAGTTGGCAGCAAGAAAACATATTCTTGACCTCATAAACAATGACGCGTTGGCATAGGTTCAATACTTAATACAGTACAATAGCAAGGGTAAACCGTATGGGGTTGAGGATGCCACAGTGTCTGAAGTATTCATGCCAATTTTTCTCTTTGGCTTTAAAGTAAATAACATGAAATATGTGATTCGAATGAAGGTACTTCCATAGCTCCGTAAGATGGTGATTCACTTGATATAATGAGCCACATGGAGACCATCAGCTTAAACCGCTGCCGGTTACCGTTGCGGTCAGATGTTTAACCTATAGAAGATGTATTTTATTGACCAAAGACGGAAACCTTTACTTTATCCGCCCACTAAACGTCTATTTAATGGGTCTGTTAATGAACGGAACCATTAAAATACGCATTTGGGGTACAGTGCTCTACGTCCTCTTAGCTATATTTTAGTCGTCTTTTAACGATGACTTGCTGAGGAACAGGGATTTGACTCTTATTCGATGAAATCACAAGGAACAAAAATGCCGGTCTCGAATAGTTCCTGCATAGCTATTCATAACCATCCGAGAGGCTGTCGTATCGAAAATGACACATGTCGATAATCTGATTTGACTTGCCCCTGACAGCAAACAGCTGTCGGAAGAATGGCGGTTGTTTATTTGAATTTTCGGGTTTGGACTTGTGAACAGCGTTTAGGAGGACTCTTACGATAACATTGATTGATGTTCGATACGCTACGGAAGCGTATCGAGAGGTTGTGAATAGCTATACTGGTACTGGTACCAGTTGTTGCATGAAAACTTCTTCCATTTTCAATAAAATTGATTTAATTTAAATTGCAGTCGAGCGGAGGTAGAAAAACAGAAAGCGAACATGAAAATCCGGAGTCAAGCGTGCGAAGACGCGAAGCAGGAGTATATGGATCAGTTGCGCAAAACAAACGAGGCGCAACGACAGCACTATGAGCAGAGATTGCCGCATGTCTTCAAGCAGTTACAGGTGAGTTACGACCTTTTACTTTGTCATCATCTTCGTCCAGCCGAAAGCCCTTCACTCCAGGACATAGGCCTCTCGCATCGTCAAAATGATCGGTCATGTGCGTCCCGCTTTTTATCAAAGTCAAAGTAATAATTCATTCAATTTATTATTCTTGCTCACAACGGTGTTTCGCAAAATAACGTGATCAGAAAAAATGGGAACTATTCTGATTAGTCCATGACTTTTTTACCTATAACAGCGTTTGTCTTGTCTTATTTGAATCAATCTCTATCTTTTAAATTGACACAACATAGTTTTTATCCGATAGATAAAGTAATCGAAAAATATTAATTTCTTAGTAGACTGTGTAGACACGCGTCGAATAACAGCAGCGCTTTTAGGTTTACTTAATGAACAACCATAAATTCACACCTAAGAGCTCTTTTGAATTTTGGATATCTCACTTTGGTTTCAAATGACTAATACCGTTGGGACACAGTCGGCGCGTCTATCGTATATATCCTAAAATAATCTTGTAGAAACGTAACCCGCTCGACGACCTAACCAATAAATTACGACGCTAATGATTTATTGTCACGAACGCTATTGTACCATATTTAAATAATATACCCAGTTTCTTTACAATGTCTTTCGATTATTACAACAAAATCATTTGTCTCATTTAATTGTATTTGTCAAGAAAATTAAATTATAATTTTTGACATTTCAACACTGATTAATCAAAATCTGTCATTTTGCTTGTAACATTGGTTGGATTACACGATGCTCGCTGTTATTAGGTTTTTTTTTATGAATTAAGAGTTGTAACTTCCTTCTGGACGTAAACGTGAGTTATTGTGTGAGTTTAAAGAAATTGTTGGGCCCAATAGTGCAACCACTTTGTATGGTGCATTCTGGCGTAACGCCAACTAGGTCAAATGGAAGAGACATACATAAAACACGTCCACTATTTTCGTTTAATTTTATACGGAAACGTGTTTATTATTTTAACAAGTAATTTTTTGTTTGCAGGACTTAGATGAGAAGAGGATAAAAAATATCAAGAACTTCATGTTGAGTTCAGTGGACGTGGAACGGAAGGTGTTTCCGATAATCATGCAGTGTCTCGATGGTATGGAGACTGCAGCAAATAGTATTAATGAAAAAGAGGTAAGATGAGTTTTAATCATATGTTTTATGATTTACGAATATTACGAGTGTCAAATTGAAACATAGTATAAGTGTTACTGTAAAAGCCCGAACTACTGTAAATTTTCTAAAGTATGTTAAACATGTTTTAAGACTTAACTAATAACAATAATAATGATAGTAATGTTGAATAAATAGTTTCTGATTATTAACTGCATTTTTTTACTCTGAAAACTAGCATTACCGGTGTTTGCGGTAAAACCTAGGATTTACCGACTGAAGTAAAGTAAAACTAAAGTCCGAAATTAAAGATTATTATAGAACACTTCGGATTTTTACCGGTGAGACTTGGTAAATCTTAGGATTTACCGCAAATCCTAAAATTTACCGCAAATCCTAAAATTTACCGCAGTTCGGGCTTTTACAGTAACATAATCATTATTGACCAGTTGAATAATTTAATTTATAAATTAATTTTAGTCTATTATTAACTCGGATTAATTTAAGACTTGTGTCAAATAGTGAAAACAGTACGAAGCTTCACTAGATCATATATAAACGAGACAGTGATTCATAGAGATTGTTTAATCTGAAACTCGAGATAATTACATTCTTCTTCATGTTGTGACGCATTTTAGTATCGATATTCTAATAGCAATTATCCACTTATACTATTCACGTGGTATGAATATTGTTTCAACAAAATATTTTGTTTACTGGTAGTGGCCATCTTTCAAGTTTACATAAAATTAGAATTGGTGTCACATATTGCATGGTTTGTTGATCTACCTAACGCTAATTAATAATAGCTTTTACTTAGGTGTCGAAAAATAAATTCCGTACGCAAAATACGCGCATTGACGTGGAGTTGCGGACACCAGCCCGTATTACCTATTACCTACTTAGGTGTCGTGATGTTCTCATGATACATAGTTCACTGTTTAATGAGTCAAAGAAAATAGTTTATTAGCAGCATATTAAACATTTTATCAGGATCGTTAAACTAAGAAATAGGTTACAATAATAATAGTTACTGCGAATTTTATAGCCTATCGAGATCTAACGACTTGGAGCGACCTAAAAACTAGTGCCAATTAATTCTTGGCATCGTTTGAATTTTTCTTCATAAAAAACAAGTATGTAATGACATCGCACTTCATAATTTACTACTCGTCTACGAGTACGTACTACATGCTTCGTGGATAGTGTGAAGTTCAGCTAAAAATGTTATTTTTTGGATACTAACATCCAACAAATAACATTAAACGCCGAGAGGGGGACGCCCTAGGACATAATTATAGTGACCTCATTGGATGTTCTTAAGAAAAGTCTGGTGCGTAGTACTCGCAACCGGCGTGCGTGCATGACCAGAGGGGTAATTCTCGTAATTTTAACAACGTTACAGTCTGATCTCAGTTTCAATCTGTCAATAATACCTCTAATTTACCTTACTTTTTGACAAATTTTTGACATTTGTTTGTCGCTTGGATGAGATTGCGACTAGATTTTGAACGTTTTAAATTACAAGAATTGGCCTTCAGATGTATGAACGTAAACGAGGCAAAAGGAGTATGTAAAGAGCGTAGCAGCAGGTGGCGTTCTGTAGTTACTGCCTACCCTCATGGGAAGATGGCGTGAGTTTATGTTATGTTAGTTTTATCAACATCATCATTATCACGTTGCGCCGTCCCCGAATAAAATGGGATAAGGGCACGAGAATGACGACTAACGTTTTAAGTTTTCTTCAGTACTGTATGGATTTTCTGTAGTCTGAAATAAAGGTTTATGTTTACAGGACACAAAATTAGTTATAGACAGGTATAAGTCAGGTTTCGTCCCGCCCGAAGATTTCGCATTCGAGACGGCTTCGGGGGCTGATACCACGGACTCAGCGACGACCCACCACCACCCACACAACCACCTCACCGCGGCGCGCGGCACAGTCTCCGGCAACAAGATCAAGAAGAGAGGAGGACTCCTGTCCATCTTCAGCTCCAACAAGGTGAGAGGAATATATTGATGCTCGCCAAGTGTGACAAGGACAGATCCTTTGGGTTTATCATGTTTGTGAACTACGTTATAACCAGTGAGATATTTAATAGAGGTATCTTGTAGTCAATGGTTCCATGTTATTATAGTCAGTGTTCTATGAAGACAGCATTGTTCCGATCAAGGTTCGCACATTTTTTATATGGAGTTTATCATCTGCCTTTACTGTATAATAATAATTTGCCGCATGTGTGAGATCTAATGCTGACTTCATAACGTAGTTAGGATTATTATTATTTTATTTTGTTACAGCTGCTATCTTATCGTATTCAAATACACGTTAAATTTATTTTATTTCGTCAGCAAATTATAAGGTTATGGGGCTGTGTGTTTGAAATTATGTATGGGCTTCATATCAGCTTATTTGTCATGAATTTTTGAATAATTTATTATTACGTACTTGCATGGTATGGTACTATAATTTATTTATTCAATTTGTACAATACGATTTGATGTTATATCATTTTTGTGTTATTACATTTTGTTCATTATTTATACAGCTGGCGTATAGTCATGAAACGTGTATTATAATTAAATCAATTGAACGAGTAAAACTGAAAACATTATGACTAAACGCCAGTGAGGTTCTTGTTTTATTTTTAGTATGTGTAAGTTTGAGGTACTAATTTATTTTTATCTTTCAATCCCTGTTCGATCCCTTCTTAACATGGGTACAATTAACAACCAATTGATATTTTGGCTGTCGGCGTTGGTGCCATGTCATGTGGAAAAAGTAAGTTGCCCCGCGGTGGTGGGGATGTAAGTCATTAGCATGAGTCACTAGCTTCTGTTACTGTTGATAAACAACAAGCAATTATGAATAACACCGTCTTGAACAATGTTTCATACAAAACTTATACTTTTTTTTCTCTCGATCTGTGAATGTTATTTACAAACGTTATTTTATGACTCAAAAGGTGCGCGGTCTTTTATTAGAACGTATTATTCTGTTTCATCATGGTGATAGTTGTTAACTATAACTGTATAAGTATTTAATTATGGGAATTACTGCCCTTGACGTAAACTTACTGGGCATGACATGATAGCAACATGAGCTAAAAATTTTGTGATGTAGAGTCAACGTCATGTCCATGGTAATCGCCTTTACTTCGAAACACAGCGCGGTTTTCGATTTCTAAATGTTGACAAATGACGTAGGGTTGATCATACTAGGGTTATAACTTATAACCACTGACACTTTTAATAAAGTTCATAAAATAACGTTGACAACTTTTAAGACACACGTTCCACTATCCAGCAAACACTTTTATGTTGCGTGGTCTACACCTACCTACATAATATCGCTTGTTGCGGCCGGATGCGGTCGGTCCGGAGTGTTTCTACCCTTATGTTAATGTTGTCTGTTTACCTCCCCCGTCCCGCGCGCGCCGCTAACGCTTGCAACAGAAGATTGTCGAGGCCTGCAACTCGATCAAGGTGAGTCCCGTGTGACTCGGTGTGTTGTGGTGCATTCGGTGATGTGTGATGAGATTGTTTATAGGTCTACTACTCTAGTAATAGCTGTAATATAATGTAGGTATTAGTAACGTCGTCTGTTATAACAACGATGATGTCTGTGTTTTGATTGGAGTGTTGTGTGATGCATGTAACTCTTTGTGTTACATGTGAAGCATGTTCTGTAAGATCTCTGTCACTTTGTAATAGTGGTCTTAGGTTGCGCTATGTCATGGCTCTGAATATAGAATAATCAGCCTATAATGTTCCCTCTGCTGAGACACAGGCCTCCTCTCTTTGAGAGGGAGTGGGCTGTAATCTACCACGCGGGCCCAGTGCGGATTGGTACCGTAGATGTCACGTCTTCGAATTTTTGGTTCTAGAACATGCCGGTTTCCTCGCGATGTTTTCCTTCACCCTTTTGAGAGCAGTGGTGACGAAAATTTTTACACAAAAAAAAAGCCTACCTACATTATATTACGCCTGTCTGGGTTCGAATTCATGATCGAATCGTAAGTTGGCCGTTGCCACTGGGCCACTGAATATGATGGGTTACAAAATAGACACTAGCATTTTTAAAGATATTTCCGTCTATTTATCTTTAGCAAATAATTTTTGCATTGTCATTGCAATCCGACTCAAGATTCATAAATAAGAACAATACAGTAAATCAATCGTTGTTGTTTAACGTTTGCGTGGAATTCCTCACAAATCGCTCTCAATGGTCTGATGTTGATTTATTTACGAAATAGTAAAGTAATGAGTAATGTGATTCTCTCATGAGATGACCAATAAACTTTCTCTTCGTCACACAGTTGGTTGGTTTGTATCGCTTGTCTAACTTACCATGCCTGCACGGCTTCCATTGGTTTCAGCGCACTCTGTTTTCATGCTTGTATTTGTTAATAGATGTTGTGACTAAGTATTTGTATAACGTTTATTATTCAATACAAATATGTATTATGTAATTTATATATATTTAGATTTACAGCTACCTATATGAATTAAACAAGGCCACTTATAGTTATTTGATTGCATTTACCCGGATAATTACCATTTACCGGGAATGACGGACAGTTGGCCACCAAGTCTGGTGGCGTCCTGTAGTTCCGAATTTAACATTTATAACAGAACGAAGTTTCAGGGATTTATAAGTGATCGTAGATTTGTTAAGCATGTTTATGAAAAATCTTTTCAAGGCTAAACATAATGTAAGGATATATTTACAGAATTTATTTGTAGTAGATATGTTTTCCAAAGTTTTTGACACAGGGTGGTATTTTAGTGGAGTTAGCAGAGTTCGTGGTGTATGGTTGCATTTTGCACTGACCAAAGAGTAGAGTGAGGATTAATGTGTTTGTTTGCGTTACAGAATAACATGTCTATGGATGGAAAGGAGGATTATTCAGACTTGCCGCCGAACCAGAAGAAAAAGAAACTTCAAGCAAAGGTGGCGGAGTTGAGTAAGCAGGTCAGTATATTCCTTCATCAATTTTTTTTCACTATTATTTTAAATTTATGGTCTCTCTTTCGTACACCAAATATGATACATATCGAGACTATACAATAAAAATGTTCTCTTATGACCTTTTGCTAAATAAGACAATCTCTAGCTAGTTAATGTAGGCACATGGTAATACCCCAAGTCGTTTCACTTGCTTTGGAAATGTTACTCATTTGATAGCACAAGGAAAACTATATTTAGCTTTTTACCTATACTTAAGTAAGAAACATTGTATACAGAAGCTGTTGGTAAACCTTGAATAAATAAAACGAGGCATATCCAGACATTTGTCGGTAAAAGTAGGGTTTCCTAAGACTGTGGTGCCCGCCATATAACGACCGCAATTTACCGGCGAATGACGTCGCTGAAATGTTATTTATGAAAGTAAGTTGGTGTGATTCCTTAACCGGTTGAATGCAGTAGGTAATTACAGAAACAATTCAAAATCCATTGTGTCTCGTGTGGATCCACGTTCCGGCAAACGGGTTAAAGAGCGTTTATTGACACCGCAAAGTCAAACCCCGCTGGTATCATTTTCTTGACGGCCGCCGCTGCCGCCGTTATGTAGCGGCCACAGCTTCTCTAGGAAATCGTAGCTTAACAGATTCTCACCGACTTTTGGTTAGTATACACACAATTTAGTAACTAGTGTTAGTACTTCCATCTACCAAAGAAACAACACGAACATAGTCAGGATATAGTAAATAAAAAAAAAAGTTTAAAAACTAAAACCCAACTGAAAAGGATGAAACATGAAAGTACCTTCCCGTGGTAGTTTTTAAACTTTTTTTTATTTAATTAATATGGGGCTTATTTCAGTAATATTTATATTTTTGAAATGTGCTAATTAAGCCCTTCCATTTGACACCCAACAAAGGCACCATGCCAAACAATTTATTTTTCAATTCATTACTTTATGTCCTCTAGAGGGCGCCATATTGAATGGGTCATGTATGAAAATATTAAATTGTCTCGATTTTTTTTCTGCGCTTATGAATAAGCTAATACTATCTACAAAAAAAGTATCAGATTTATCTGATTAGTATTTCCAGAGAAATAAATTAAATTCTGTTAGAGGCGGCCATCGACAGTAACCCACGGATTTTTATTCAATTTCCTTAGCCTACTCAATTAAAAAGTAAAAACTTGTCAATTTGTCATAACATAACCTCACTTTTCACCTCTTGCTTTGTGTTTTTTTGCGATTTTATGGATATATCTTTACGATTACGATACGATTTATCTTTATTTTATTCAAAGCGTGAGGGTCGTCGTAAAGATATATCCATAAAATCGCAAACAAACACAAAGCAAGAGGTGAAAAGTGAGGTTATGTTATGACAAATTGACAAGTTTTTACTTTTTAATTGAGTAGGCTAAGGAAATTGAATAAAAATCCGTGGGTTACTGTCGATGGCCGCCTCTAACAGAATTTAATTTATTTCTCTGGAAATACTAATCAGATAAATCTGATACTTTTTTTGTAGATAGTATTAGCTTATTCATAAGCGCAGAAAAAAAATCGAGACAATTTAATATTTTCATACATGACCCATTCAGTGTGACGCCATTTAGCCTATAACCAGCGGACAGTCAAGCAAGACGCTTCTAACGGTACCTCAATTGTCAAATTATTATAAGTACTTTTTATGAGGGAACAGATGAACATACATGCTATTATTACATACACGGTTAAAATCATAACCCTCCGTAGTCGGGTAAATAAAACGGTCACCGACAAAAAGCAGACGACTACTGTTAGCTGCCTGCGTTTGTTGCGTGTTCAGCGTGTTCACTTGTGTTTTTTCGCCCTTGCCTTATCAATAAAACTTGTATTTTCGAAATTTCGTCACCTGATCCGATGTTGTAGCTTTTTTGGTGAGACGTCTGCTTTTTTAATGAAGTTTAATGTGTCGAAGCGATTATTGTCAGTCAAATGAGATGTCTCAACATTAGACAGACTAATGCTTCACTTTTAATGTTTTAAATATTTTATATCTATTGCATAAAGACTTATATGGTGCTACGGTTAACCACAATTTTATCTACTAGTTCAATAATGTGGATAGTTTCGTATGCAAACAAAGTACATAAACAAATGCTTTTCAAATTGATTGATGACTCAAACGCTGTCGTATAGCATTAATGTAATGTTTTGATTTCTAAGGTAATACTTGTACATGTACAGACGCCAGCACATCGAGCTGCGCGAAACTGTCAATTTTTCCCAATTAACTTTGAACCTTATGCTTTAGCGATAAAGCCGAAAATCTATTAAATAAATTTGACAGATTATAGTAGATTGATGTGCTGGCGTCTGTACAGTACCTAAACCACGCGGTCATGGTAGCAATTCGACTTTGACAGCACCTTTATTACTTAGCCTTAATGCCGGTTTTCGCAGTTCAAGTACCTATCAATACTAACGTGCGGTAAAACGTCTTCCACTTGTTGCACGATCGGCAAGGCACTCTTTAAATTAATATAGGTAGGTAGTACCATAGTTATGCACAGGTAAACCTACGAGGGACATAAAACCCCGTTTCCTTTAGTCGATTGCAATTTATGTTTTCCTTTTATGCGTTAATCAACGATCAGAGTTATGCAGTTTATAAAATACACACCTACGTACTTATTATATACAATCATCGTGGTTGGAACAATCGCCTTTCGCATACTACATAACTTTTTGTTATAAAGAGTCCACTACTTGAGACGACCTTCATAGTATGTCATCTCATCAAAACTTACCTATTTTATGTCTTTATGGTCTGGCAGAGGTCGCTTTTTGTTATAAGATTATTTTTAAATAGGACACAGCCTTAACCAATTGTTGTCTTACACACAATACATGGACACACACATGTATTTATGAATGATAACAAAATTAGTTAAGTCGTTTTTGAGATAATTGGGCACAAATGAACATGCACAGGACGAAAATAAATCCTTGATTTTTGAAGTCTGTAAAAAATTTAGTTTATTGATCCTTATTGTCACGATTTTCTCCGATTTTCAACTAATGATTTATCGTCGCACATATGCTGAAACAGTCGGTTTTTTTACAGGTGGCTCAAGAGCAAGCGGCAATGGAAGGTCTCATGAAAATGAAAGGAGTTTACGAAACGAGCCCCGCGCTCGGTGATCCCATGACCGTAGAAGGTAATTTGAGGATGTCATAGTAAAGTCAGGGAAATTAAGTGTTATACAAATATTGACGACCAACTTAAATCATTTACCATATTTATATTAAAATCATAATTGTCATTCCTTGACACTTGTGTAAAATTGCTATAACGCTGCGAATTTACGCAGGGTGTTAATTTTCTTAGCAACTAATTTCCTTTGCTGTACATAATTTATTAGACATTTAACGAATAATTTTGATGTTACGTATTCCCGGGCGTCCGACGATCTAGAAACTAACAATATGTTGGACTCTACCGCAAAACGGCTACGTGATCCTTGTTATTTATCCGTCTAATTTCCTCTTCTCTAAAATTAATTGTCTATAAATTGATGCAAAATAAATGATGTAATTATTCATTATGCTATTATTGTTCCATTATTTTTTAATTGATCTTATTAAAGTTAAATACGAATAATTTTGATGGAGATGTGCAAATGGCGGGTGCGTAGTAATAAATTATGTGAAAACAGTGCAATCAAGTTACCAATTAAAACAATACTTATTGGTTTATATTAAACCAATAATTACATAATTAATGTTAATTGAATTAATAGTAGTTCATGTTTGTGTAGTTTTATAAACATGTTTCGCGCTCTTATTGTTTTATTGAAATATGAAAGCAATTTGCAAATGATGTTTTCGCTATTATTGCTTCGTTTACGTTATTTTACCAACCCGCACTGGGCCCGCGTGGTGGATTACGGCCCACATCCCTCTCACAGAGAAGAGGGTTGTGTCCCAGTTATGGGTACATTATAAGCTGATTATGTTACGTTGTATCAACCTTTCAAAACCAAAGCACTTCTTTGCATACAATATAGGCTAGATTTAACACATTTTTGTTCCACAAACAGATGAAATAAAATATTTTTTGTACTACCAGGTCAACTAAACGAGTGCTGCGACAAGTTAAAGAAACTTCGCGCTCAGTTGAACAAGTTCGAGGAGTTGCTGGCAGAGGCTAACAGTCAGGTCGGCGCGCCCCCTCTACACCCCACCGCCAGGACCAACGGACAGGCGCCTACGCAGGCCACCAGGTAACAACGCTGGACTTGCTAACTGTTGAGCCATATTAAGTAGGCTGAAATATTATGTTGCAGTTTCTAAGGAAAAGTTACAATAAATTTAGCATTATATATGTCCACGTTATAAGCGCCAGCTGACGTTATAGCAGTGCTATGTTTGTTTTGTGCGATAAGTGCAGAAAAATGTCTAATTTAAAAAGATGCAGTGCGTTTTGAATGACCCAATTTTGTGTCGAGTCTGCGTTTTAACTGTTAACTGTCATTTTTTGTTGTTGGAAATGTGTTGCACACAAATACTGCATGCAGTGTTGCTAGCAATGTTTTTCTAGCAACACATAAACATGTTGCTGTATCAACGTTGCGCAACTTTTGTCAACCATGAATTATGAAGATAGTACGAACACGTCACGTGTCTATTTTTCTATAAAATGTTGAATTACGCTAATGGATAGAATAAGAAATGGCACCGGTCGCGGTGACTGAAAAGTACATTTGGAAATCGGTTGTCATGGTATGGGCATGTGATGCGGTGGAATGCGGAAAAAGTCGTGAGGAAAGTTTTAAATATTAATGTGAATGGTTAAAAAAACGATGATGATGGAGTAGGCAAAGACGAAAAAAACGACGGAGTACAGACGCCAGCACATCAAGCTACTTGTTTCTGTCAAATTTCTTTAATAGATTTTCAACTTTATCGCTAAAGCATAAGGTTCAAAGTTGATTGGTAAAATTTGACAGTTTCGGGTAGCTTGATGTGCTGGCGTCTGTACATCCATCGTTTTTTTTTTCGTCGTAATGTGCGAAAGATGATAATTATGACTAGAAACGGGGTGACTACCGAGATGACGATTAGAGAATTGTGGAAGAAAAAGGCATGTTGCGCCGACCACAAATGAACACGGATATGTACAGACACCAGCACATCAACCTACTACAATCTGTCAAATTTCTTTAATAGATTTTCAACTTTATCGCTAAAACTTAAGGTTCAAAGTTGATTGGGAAAATTTGACAGTTTCGGGTAGGTTGATGTGCTGGCGTCTGTACAAGAGAATGATGAGAATATTTTATTAACCAGTCTCCATTTTCAGCATCGGCTCAAACAGCGAGTCTCTATCCCGGTCGGCTTCGGAATCATCAGTGAGCACGGGCACCGGCACGGCGGGGCCCGGCGCGCGCGCGGCCGGCGGCTCGCCCGAGTCCGGCCTGGGCGGCGAGCTCGCGCCCGTGCACCACGACCACGCCAACGGCGACCACGACCAGGACGAGAACGACCACGACAATGATCATGAGTCGGACTTTGATTATTATTATTGCGAGCCTGACCTGCAGCCTGTGGGGTACTGTAAGGCGTTGTATGCTTTTGAAGGTGAGTTGAATTTAGTGATAGAGCTTCATTGGTTACAGACAAAAATCGGGTTTAGTCGTTTATTCGGGGTCAAGATTGGGATTGAAATACCTTATTAATTTCGAGTGTTAGAGATTTCGAGGTTTTTTTTTGACGATTGGCTGTCTTCTTACGGGATTCGCTTATTTAAAAACAAATTAGAAAATTAATTATTTATCCTAAAAATAAATATCTCGTCCTTGTACAGTCAACAGCACGTCCATGATAATAATTTGATTTTGACAACGAACGCTTACGAATGAGTAACCACACAATCTGTTGCCTCTTTTAATATAAAAAAAGAACCAAATGAAATAAATAAAAATTTACCTCTCCCAGGAATCGGCAGCGGTTCCACAATGAAGATGGAGTGCGGCGAGAGACTGCTGGTGCTGGAGACGGACGCGGGCGACGGCTGGACGCGCGTGCGGCGCCACCACACGCGCGAGGAGGGCTTCGTGCCCACCACGTACATCGCCACCACGCTTTACGCAGACGCCAACGCGCACTAGCTGGTGAATATCAGTATTAAGTGTTGCACTACAAAGATAGGGTAAAGAATGAAAATTGCAAAAATGGGGGAGTTTTTACGGGATATTTAGATGTGAACGCAGAAGAGCCTTCGTATTGTCCACATACTTCGCCGTTTTGAGTTCAAAAGCGCGGCGTCAGATTCTTGTTGCGTTCAGAACACTACGTAATCCGCCATAACCGGATACGCACTTATTCCTCGCGGCATTCCGAGTTACTTTTGAAACTTTGGCGTTTGTTCCAGAAGTTATGTCCCACACGCTCGCTTGCGGCAGCAAGCTGAGGGCGAAGCGGCGCGCGCAGCCGCGAGTCGCTCGCGCCGCACGCGCATACCTTCAAATGTTTTGTGGCCTATATAGTAACAAGTATTTTTGCTATAATTTATCGTATCGAAAATGTTCGCATTATTTTTTTTTATCGTGTTCTTTCTATTCCGATTGTTATTCTGGCGTAGGCCACCATTGAACAAAAACGGAAACATTCCATGATCTTATTTATTGTGTATATTGTTGGTTATATGGCGTACATATTTTCATGTATGAAGTATACCGTAATAGCGTAATGTTAATTGTAATGTGGTGTAACTCATCTAGATCTTCATTGTGCCAGCTGTTTACGTAATAAGTTTATATTTCGTACTTATGATAGTTGTAATCTTGCTTTTATGTTATTTGCCATTGAGTATTTGAAATTATAGCAAAAATAGATAAAGTGTAGGTGTTATGAAATGTGTAAAATATGTAAACTTAGATTAATTTGAAATGCTATCGACATATTATAATGATTTATGATTAACATGTAATATGGATTCCTGTGTCAACTCTCACATGCGATGTATTGTATAATACTTACTTTAATTGAATTTTATATAGGATAATATCTAATAAAGCTAGCTAAAAGTCACGATTAGCCGATGTTATTTTCTGAATATACGCTATTTGCGAGAACGTATATAAAGTTCATGTATTTATATTTAGGTGAGATGATGTATGAGAGTGAAGCATACAATTTTTCTACAAATATAAAATTATGCGACAATCACAAGGCTCTTTGATTTCTTTCTGCTCTATACCGTACATATCATTCAACACGAATACACGATTAAACCAAGGTCGCTGCCCTTTATGTGACAAACTTTGCCATCCATTGTGTGAAGTGAGCTGTCTTTAAGTTTGGACACCAGTTTTGACAATAGAATGAAAAATGGTCTGTTGACCATTTTTCATTCTTTTGATCTTGACCTTGCAATAAGCTGCCTTTTCAACAGAGAAACAAGAACTTTGTGAGAGAACTACTAGAGAAACACTGGGATTAAGTTGGCAATTCAGCCAACTATCCGTGTTATAACCTGAGAATGAGCTGGGATATTATTAGAACAAGGCTGGTTATGTACAAATGCAGAGAGTATAATTATAGTAAAGTACTGGGCCTTAAGTCCTATACTACAAAACTACAATTACAATTTACAAATTTAAAGTCCGTGTGCCTCAAAAGTAAGCCACACAATTGTAACGGAGAAAACTACAAATAGGTACCTATGTAAATTGTACTGACAAGTCTACAATTTATACAATCATAGCCTTCATGCTTTGTGTTACGCTTTTAAAAATGCGAAAGAATTGTAAATTGTAACTCATACATGTTTCTGTGTTACGTAATTTTTTCTACAATTTAACAATTTTGTAGACTTGTAAAGTTTTGTGGCGTAGGGCCCTGATTAATGCTTAGGATTAAATATCCGAAGATAACGCACCGAATAGAGTAGTTCTTCACCATAAGACCAAGAGGCCAAGGGAACCAAAAAATTAAAAAAAAACGTTACTTAATCTACACAATTACCAGAGTGGAAGAAACTAATTACCTACTATCGCGCCACAGTGAGTTCATACAAACGCTGTGTATTAAGGTTTGTCATCCGATTGTGCAAGTACGGTGCTAAGTTCCTTTCTAATCGGGGCACCGAGCTAGCGTGGCCGGTGGCCTTACACCATCACTCGACCTTAATGCTTATAGGTTCAAAGTACTGATGCAACCTGAGCACGACTACGCAACTATAAACAACGAATGCATAGAAAAGAATAGGTAGGTAAGGCAACGACTGGTGTTTGTATGTTTTGGACAAATAGCGGCCTCTTACAGTATATGGATCATCATCATCATCGTCCACAGGCTTCCCACTGCTGGACATAGGCCTCTCTTGTGCTTTCTTTCTTATACTTATCTTGTCAAGATAGGTTTACCTATCTGCTGGATAAAATAAAAATGAGAAGAACTTTAGTTTTTTTTTTTTTTTTTTGTTAGCCGTAAGTTAGAATCTGGTGGTTAATCAGGCTCTTCGGGGTCCGGGCGTAGAAACTTTGTAAAAGTTTAATTAATAAGCAAGTTCAAATGATGCTGGACACAATGTCAACTCACTGATTTTTTCATGGGGGTAGGCAGAAACTACAGAACGCACCTGACGCCTACGATTGCCTAGTCAACATGTTCAACCATAGACCTAGAAAGTCTGTTTCGTGTAAATAAAAACCCTACGCCCACTTTGTAGGGATGTACATGTGTTGCTTAAAGAAGTAATCAGCAATTAAACACTAGAAACTCAAGTACCTACCTACTTTTTTTTTGTGTGGCAATCCTCATGGATTCCCACCCTCCGTCTGCGAAGAACGGAGCTGGTTATATCGGACTCCTATCGACTAAAACCTCACTGTTCCTTCTAGTACCAAGAGTCGAGGGCCCGGGAGATACTTGTACATTCGCTGCACCCCGACTGGATAGGTTTTAAAATAAAAATAGCCACTCAGCGACAGCACCCCACGCTCCCCTCTTGCGAAGGGAGTGATCGATCATCGAGGGCTGGTGGTAGGTCTACCACCGCCCCGCCTCACCCTCAGGGCACCGCGCCACGTTTCACCAACGTGACTTGTGCGGACTCACATAGTGTGAAAGTCTCGAGAAGAGCTTACTATAGAAATGATCCTATGAAGTAAGGTCTTTATCTACCTACACTGCGTATATAGTCCGAACGGTGGGAACATGCATTATGTTTGTTTTACTATAGATGGCGCTACGTGTTGCTCATTGAGACCTATCCGCCTAAACTAGCATTGAACGAAGACTATTAACCCTTTTAATTTGCCGGAACATGGATCCACGCGAGACATAATGGTTTTTTAATTGTTTCTGTAATTACAGCATTCAACCGGTTAATAATGTAATTAGTTGAACACAACGTGGCTAATACTACTACCAGTAGGTATTATAAAGTGCTCTGTGACTACTACTAAGACCGAAGAATTGGATTATTTATGAAAAAAACGTGACAGAAATCGTCACAAAAAGTGCAAAATAATGCTGCGTAATCCTAGCTAGATGGCTGTCAACTTTTACATTTTCACTTCCAGTTACCAAAATACATTTTTCGTACCACTTGCTCAAAAAAGTGACATTCTATGCCACAAAAAGCGAACATAACAATAGTCATTTTTAATCTGTTAAAAACAGGGAAAGAAAATTGTACTGAATTTCATTCATCCTCTAGGAGGAGAATGTGATTTAAATTTGGAATACTTATCTACCGAAATTTAAACTGAACTACATCTGTGTTTACACCATTGAGTTTGTATATAAAGCATTATACATCTTTTTGAAAAAGGAATACGCATTTATTATGCAGTTATGATTATTAAATAAAATTACGAAAACCGACGAGGCCGTATGAGCTTGATGCCTTTGCTTTTCCGACAAAAAAATATTAGTTTAGGAATTTGCCGCGTTTTGTTTTCTTCAAATACAATATACGTTAAGTTTATTTTAATTTATTTTTTAATAAATGCTTATCTCATATTATTATTGTGTTAATTTTTTCGCAAATGGTACGAAAAGTAGAGTATTTTCCTCGGTGATAAAGCTGTCTTAGTCTTGGGTGAACTTAAATCCCTCGCTACACTCAGGACTCGTCTTAAATCCCTCGCTTCGCTCGTGATTTAAGTTTTTAACACCCTCGCTACGCTCGGGAGTAAACCTCGAGTCCTTCGTTACGCTCGCGATTTAAATCGTCACCCGCGACAGAAGACACTGCTTTATCCCCTTGGTTAATAATCTACTATTATGCAATCGTCACCAGTCGACATAATATTCTCACGTTTTACATAGTTTCACTGGATCTGGCTTCACGACAATGACTATTGTTGTAATTATATAAACACTAGGTATGCTCGCGACATCGTTCGCGTGCATAGGTATTGCTTTGGATTGCATGGGTTTTAATTTTGTCACGCGGAAGCCTAATAATTTTTCTTAAATAAAAGTAACCTAAGTTACTACTTTTACCATCAGCTATCTACCGGTGTAAATTCCGTCAAAATCGGTCCAGCATTATCGGAGATTAGCCGGTACAAACAGACAGACAAAAATGTTAAAGTTTTTTTTGTTATTAAGTAAGTACCTATCGATATATACTTTTATATGCATTTACTAAACATCTGTTCTTTTGATATTACAAACAGACACTTTTTAGGGTTCTGTACCAAAATGGTAAAACGGAACCCTTATGGTGAGACTCAGTCTGTTTATCTGTCTGTGTCACAGCTGGATATCTCAAGAATTACTAATAACTAACTTGAAATTTGGAATAGTTTTAGATGACGTCGGCCCAATTATTTTGCAAATAAGAAAGAAATAAAAATATAAATGTATATTTTTTGCAACAAGGACTGAAAGGGGGTCTGAAAAATTCGAAGTGTGGCTACTAGAGCATGTGGGGTATCATGACAGAGCGCAGTTTGCACTCAAAAATAATCTTTTTTTTTTAGGCCGCACAGTTTTGGACTTTTGATGAAAATGTACAAAAAAATACCGTTCCCCCACTTATCTCCGAAGTTTGCAAAGAGAAAAATCTGAAATTATTGTATGTGATAGAAGTTTATGTACAGGAAAAATAAAACGAAGTCTCTAAATAGCACACTTTTTCAGAAATATCAGCATAAGTTACATTAGTTCCACTATCGGTCAAGAGATGGCACTGACATAAAACTGCAATATTTTACACTGCAGTGCAGTGTTAAAATTCTCTGATGAATATAGGCCTCGCTGATGAAAAATTAAAACATGATGGTACGGAACCCTCGGTGCGCGAGTCTGACTAGCTCTTGACCGGTTTTTAATTGTATAGATTTGCAAACCCAGAGCGTCTGTTGACACGACGGAGTTTATAAATATCGATTGATAAACTGATGTAAATTGTAATAGCTAATTTATATTAAAAAAATAACTTCCCTCATGTTCGCATGAGACGCAAGGCTTCTTACATTGCGTTCGCTGCTCCATTGGCCGAGTGCACCGCACCGCCTTCCGTGTCTCGCCACGCAATCATTGCATAATTGGACTCGCTAACCATCAGACATTTACACGCATTAAACCACCATTGCAGACCATTTAGCGCCTGCCTTCGCTACCATCCATGTCTACTAGTCGATGTACAACAGTTTCAGCGAGTTTAACTACATAACTAGACCACTAGAAGTCCTGAGCTAAACGAGTTTTGCGGGAACTGCGGGTACACCATCCCGAGGTCGGGGATTGTGCAAATATTTAAATGGTTTTCCTGCTACGGCTGAAATAAGCTGGGGATATTGTATAATAGCTATCCTGGGAGTGAAAATTGCAGCTATCAATGGAATGTGCAATTTTGGAGAACATTATTGAGACCGATCGAAAAGGCCAATAAAATTATGGGAGCCTTAACTGTATTTTAAAATTTCACGCGATAAAGTAGGCCAAGTAAGTTATATAATCTGAACAAGTTCTCATTGAATAAGGTGTTAAGCACCTAAGTACGACCTAGATAAAAATAAAGTGGTATTGCCTACAGAGAAGTCTGAGCGCTACCAACAAACACCATCATAAAAAAAAACACTGGCACTCCGGTAGTGCCGACAGAAGTGAAAACTTGAACAATTACGAGTGTATTTTGTGAATCGTCTTATAAACAAAACACGCGTGTTAAGGGCCTTACTCTCGTTTAGTACCGTAACTCGGTCACTTTATGAAGCTTATAACTCATTAACGGTTTGGTTAGAAGGTCTGTAAAAAATATATGTTTGCTATAGATTCATGTACAGCATTTTTGAAACAGGGTTTTTTCATAAGGCTAATACTTTTGCCTTAAAAAAATATTTACCAAAACGCTATTTTCGCTAACATTTGCTTATAACTTCTAAACGGCTTTGATGTTTGGAAATATTTTTACACTGAAAAATTGGTGGTTAGAGGTACTACATATTTGAAATAGCGTTTTTAAATCAATCAACAGTTGCAAAGACAATGCCCCATTTTGAGATATAGGTTCAGAGGTGCTCTGCGCGGGCGCGGGCGGCAGTCGTGCGTTAGCACTGAGACGGGGTGGCTGTGTCGCTCGCTGCTCCGCCCGGCTATCGATCGACTACGCGCGTTTGGCTGTGTTAGTGCAAATATTTATGAACGAATTGTATCAGTATGCGTTTATAGATTAGCTCGCTGCAGAGGGCCCATTTCTATTGTCCGCATGGACGCTTTATTAGTGGTGCCATTTCTAAATACTGTTTTTTTTTATATTGTTTATTTTGTAAATTCATATGTATAAGATAATTTGTAAATAAATAAAAATGCCAAAGCAAAGCAAGTCAAGAAAAATACGTTTTCTCTACGACGACGCACCGTTTTATAGATATTAGCGAAAAACTCAAAAGTGGGAATTTTTATACCCCCCACTCCGGCTCACCTCCTAGACGCGGGGACTTTTAGTATGTTTACTCCCTAAGCACTCTGAGCAACTTTCTGAAGAAATCGCTCAGGGCCCAGCTCACGCACTCTACACCTCTTTTTGGTTTATTCGTTGAGTGGACTAATAAGTATCTATCTATCTTAGATACTTAATCTTATAAATAAAAATCTTTAAAACTTTATCTAATAAATAAAATTGGAGTGTCTGTTTGTAATATTAAAACAACCGCTTCAGGCCATTTTATTTTGACTGTTTAGAAAATAACTACTTATTCACAATAAAAAAAAAATGTTTTCAAATACCTTAATTTATAAAAAATGAGCATTCTTAGTTGTCAATCTACGAGTAGGTATTTGCATTACTGAGTTTATTGATTACTACCTTCTCATATTCTTGTGCGGATTTATTTCTGTGACTGGGACTTTCACTAGCAGATAGGTGAATAAGGAGTAACTTAGGCTACTTTTATTTTAGAAAAAAAAAAGAAAATAGGTTCCCACGAAAAAAAATTAAAACCTATGAAATGAAATATTGAATAATATCCGATTCAAATAGGGAGGTTGTATACTACGTGTATTTAGGTACTTAACCAAATGTAAATAAATCATAATAAAGAAACGGAGTATAGTTTTTTTTATTTTTTATATTGTGGATCCTATACGTGAAGATTCCTTAATCTCCAATGAAATTGATTGGATAAATAATAAAATAATATAGTGTTTTTGTTTTAGCCCAAGGACATCGTTCACCAAATATTGTATATAAAAATGCTAATACGAAAAACTAAAAATAAATAATAATTAAACTAAAATGCAAAAACGATCAAAAAGAACTAAATGGAGAAATATTAGAAGAATTTCAATAAAATTAGCATAGGTATTTCTTTACGTGGCGGTGAATAGACCACTTTTATGTATTTGAGGGGGTGAAGCAGATGAAGTGGGATACGAATAGTCCCCGCCTTGGGCGGGGTGCACCGCGCGGATTTCGTCGATGAGCGACTTCCATTATATTTAGAAGCGTAATTTCGCGACTCGAATAAGATGCACGATTGCCTCCGCGCTCTACTGTCCGGATTCTCACTGCGTAATCACCAGGTTCGAATCTCAGTGGACGGCATATCTTTAGTTTTGTTATTTTTTAATTATAATGTACTTATCTTTTGTTTTGTTATTTTTTAATTATAATGCGCATATTTTTATTTTCTTATTTTTAAAATAATTCAATAAGTAATTGTTATTTTCATAAAAACAATCATTTTTATTCCTATAGTTATTTTTCTTCAGAATCTAGAGTAATATAATAAAAATAAAATAAAAACGTCCACCAAGCTTGATTCGGAAAAAAATTATATACCTACAGTGTTTTACAAAAGAGTGTAAGCAATAATAATATAGTCTGAAAATTTTCAAACAAGAAAATCGGCAAAAAGTAAAATAATAATTAAAAAAACATATCAAATAAGAAAATAAAAAAAAAACAAATATGGAAAAGTTTGGATTTGAAGCCGGGCGTTAGTGACTAAACTATAGTGACGTGACGCACGAGACCACTAGACCAATCGAGCTGTTGTAACGTATGTCGAAATTACGCGTCATAATCTGTACAAACAAAATATGGTGTGTACAAAAAAGTAGGTACTTACTTTACAATTTGTTTCGTCGAATAAGATCTCTTTATTGCCTTTCGTTTATTTTCTTGTTGACCATTTTTTATATACTGATAGTACAAACATTTACACCAACAACATAACTTAGAAAAAACTAATCAAAAAATAAAATATAATAAACAGCTTTCATCAACAAACAGATACCAAAGTACGTACCTACACTAGGTACCGACTCGAAATAATTGCAAGACTTCAAAGTATTTTATACGGCTACTCGCTCAACTACATAGGTACCCAACGCGTCAGTTTTCGCAAATGCGATCATTCTCCTTATCAATTAGAGTCTACGGAACAATTTCGTATGAAAGTATTTTTACTTTAATGGTTTGTGAAAATATTAATTGTAAACGCGATTATGCTCCTTATTCATAGAAGGTAACGGGTCAATTTCCTATGCAAGTATTTTTACTTCCAACTAAGATTGAAAATAATAATTGTAAAACAAAAGAATCTTCGTTTATTTGTAGAATATTTAACATAATAAAATTATTGGTTAGCAACTCGGCATTCTTATTTCACGTGTATACTTAAAAAATATTTTTCATGTTTGATGTGAGACTCGAACCCGAACGTTCGCCATGCGAGGAACAGTGCTAGCCACTTTGGCCACCGTAACGCTTGCAAAACTTATTGAAATTTGTAATAACAATCATGTGGCCAATTTGTAGTGTTGTCAAACATTCTTATAGTACTAATATTGCTATGCCATAGTTTTGTGAGATTGCTAGTCGACTTCTGACTGTTTTTGTAATATACCAAAATTTTTTTTTTTACAATTTTTGTCTGTCTGTCCGTCTGTCTGTCTGTTTGTTCCCGCTAATCTCTGAAACGGCTGGACCGGTTAAGACGGGACTTTCACTAGCAGATAGGTGAATAAGGAGTAACTTAGGCTACTTTTATTTTAGAAAAAAAAAGAAAATAGGTTCCTACGAAAAAAAATTAAAACCAATGAAATGAAATATTGAATAATATCCGATTCAAATAGGGAGGTTGTATTATACTCCGTTTAATTAGGTACTTCCAAATGTAAACAAATCATAATAAAGAAACGGAGTATAGTTATGTTTATAAGTGGATCCTATAGCTACGTGAAGATTCCTTAATCTCCATAGAAATTGATTGAATAAATAATAATATAATAATATAAGTAGTGTTTTTGTTTTAGCCCAAGAAAACCGTACACCAAATATTGTATATATAAAAAGGCTAATACGAAAAACTAAAAATAAATAATAATTAAACTAAAAATGCAAAAACGATCAAAAAGAACTAAATGGAGAAATATTAGAAGAATTTCATTAAACATGCATAGGTATTTCTTTACGCGGAATACAGAATTAATAAGTTATCGTAAACTCTGCGAACTCAACAATAACTTTTTTCTTAAATTCCACGCGGACGAAGTCGCGGGTAACAGCTAACTACAAAATATATCAGTCTTGCATCCGCCATTCCCTTCTGGAATCGTAGGCAAAAATGGCGACCTACGTGCGGCATGTCTGCGCCTCTGCATATTCTTTGAATTTCGTTTTAGTGTAGCGCGCCACCGCACGCGTTTTACGTAGGACGCTTAGCTCCGCCCACATGCACAAGGTCAGTGAGCCATCTATACACCTTAAGGTGTGTTCCTTATTTTATAGGGTTTTTTGCAAATCAGGTATGATGACCAAAGTGACTGGTTTATTCTTCTCGTGAAAGGAATTTATTCAGATTTACAAATAAGCACACAGTTATATATCCGTGGTTCAGCGCCATCTCGTCGTTGTTGGATGAACTACGTAGTTAGTACGCGAGGCCCTCGTAGTTCTTCCCGATGTGCATAGATGGCGCTGTCCTCAACAACGCGCGTCTTAAGTTTTACGTCTGACGTTAGTACGCGAGGCCCTCGTAGTTCTTCCCGATGTGCATAGATGGCGCTGTCCTCAACAACGCGCGTCTTACGTTTTACGTCTGACGTTTTACGTCTTACGAATTTTCGATCAGGGTCACGTGACCTGACGCGAATTTAGAAGTTTTTACCCATTCCAAAAAAAGTACACAGCGCCGCTAAAGAAGTTTTCACTTCAAAAAATATTTAAATTACCAACCGTGTAATGGCTCAATATTAAAAAAGGAATTATAAAAAAAAATATCGACTTCAAAAAGAAATTAACTCAAAATTATGAAATAACTTTAATTTCGGAAGTCGGTGTCTTGGGATCTGGATTGTAGTTTTAGTTTTTTGCCACAGACTTCCGAAATTACATACCTACATAGATCTAAAAAAGAAAATACATACATCTATAAAATTTTGTATATTTGTTTGGAAGCCCTAATAGATTATCATAATTATGTGAATATAATGCAGTTCCAATAATATTACATATATACGTGTCGAATTGATAACCTCCTTTTTTTGAAGTCGGTAAAAACGGTCTCTCAGGTTATGATTTAGTTAGAAAAGTAAAATGAAGTAGCCATTATTACAAAAAAGCCATTGTTACAAAATTGTCGATTTTATTATTATATCTAACTTTGAAGATCACCTGGCGGTTGAAGATGATCTCGTGCTTTTAAATATTTTATAAGGAGGCTAGTTGTAGTACTGTCATAATATTTTTGCGATACCAGCGTATTTTCGTTTTCTGTTATTCATAATCAGCCTGTATTTTTCCCTCTGCTGGGACACAAGCCTCCTCTCTTCTAGAGGGAGTGGGCCATAATCTACCACGCGGGCCCAATGCGGGTTGGTAGACATGTCTTCGAATTGTTAGTTCTAGGATATGCCGGTTTCCTCACGATGTTTTCCTTCACCGTTTTGAGAGCAGTGGTGAATAACACAAAGTACAGTACCCGGCAATAAATATTGCACATCGATCGTTACCTTTTTTGTATTTTATACAAAGAATAAAAATAATTATCAAAAGAAGCAAATCATAATTGTTTTAACAGCTCCTAATAGATACCGGACTGTTTGTATTTCGTGCGACAGAGATAACGCTCTACGAAGCCGAAATTAGCCGATTGTCTCTTTCCAAAGGTCGATGTGCAATATTTATCGCCGGGTACTGTAAAGCGCCTGTCTGGGTTTGAACTTACGACCTACAACTCGTAAGTCGCGGCCGTTACCATTGGGCCGCCACTGCTCTACCTGTTATTACACCATTTCAATTCACTTATTTAAATGGGATAATACTTATTATAGCCTGGATTTCCGACCATAACTGATTTCCATATAAAAAAGCATAAAATTCGAAGCGTACCTATTTCTTTAGAAATCGGGTAGACAAGACACAGGTAGCTTACCCAACATGACATTCCAAATTCCAGGAATATATGCGGGTAAATGAGATTCATCGTGTTCCTATGCTAAGGAAATCATCAGTTAATCTAATAGTTAATTGACCGATAACTGATTAGTTAAAAGCTAACGCGGTCTGCGGGCGCGTATTTGTTGCAGTAACGTATTATGTAACCCTTCCATCATGTTAAACTACTCCAACAGGTTTTCATTGCAGTACTACAGCTACGTAGACAAGTGAAATGTTGGTTGAAAACGTGCCACAGTATCCGCGGAGGGACTGCGACCAACAACCGATTGTTCAGACAATGAGTCGTTTGCTGCGGTTAGCTCGAGTTGTAGAATTGCTCACTGTTCGCAAGCCACCGGGGAAGTTCGTGCCACTACGCTTCGTGAACTACTCACATCTCCACATTATACGAATAAAAGACGGGATCACGAACAGGGTTAAGAGCTTTGGAATAAAATTGTGCGCTGTTCAAGTTTGAATTGCGGGTGATATAGAGGCGATAGTATCGAGGTAGATACGAGGATCCACATATCGTCGCCTTAGAGTGAAAACCTCGGGAATGTAAGTAGCATTTTATGCATTTCGGAGAATCTTATAGTATCGAACAGTTCTGGATATAAAAGCGGGTTAAATTTCCATATTAATTAATTAGAATACAAAACCTCCTTTTTGAAGTCTGTAAAAAAAACATAGAAGACGCCGTACAAAAATTTTCTTCTGCATAAACATAAACCCGAAGACAAATTTGTAATCATAGTCGTGTGAATATCGAAGATTGTGGTGGGTAAAATACTTCAGAAAATCAGATTACCTATTAAAACTTTTCATTAATGAAGAAAAATAATTGGATCACAACTCTAACAAAGTAAAAGTCCACAACATTCCCAGTTTCCCACAGAATCCTAAATGAGGAGGAATTCCGGGAAAACTGATCGCCTCATTACATCAACATAGTTATTCCGAAGTCTGGGGTAGGTAATCGTAGTTAATTATTTATCTTCACAAATGAGAACTATGAAGCAGGAAAATGTCGTAGGACAGTCAGAAAGGTTTTGAATAATTAATTCACAAGTATTTTCATCATAGCACTTACAGAGGTATTTTGTTGTTAACGAGTCTACAAATCATTTATTTAATAACTGTCATCAGTTTGTACATTTAGTGTCATCTAGCTCTTTCATAGAATTATCTAGAGTTGGTAACTTTTGCGATTTCCTATTCTGCTATTCGTGCAATATATCTAAAAAATTTAGAATTTCCTTCTCTATCGGAAAAATACATATTCAGACCCGTCACATCTATCTACGTAAGACCGTAAGTATATTAGGCGATACAAAAGTAACGTGCGGAATCAAACACTTGACCGTAGCGCAGAAGCCATTGCTTAACCGCTGCGCCAATGGCACCATCCACAATAATTATAGTAGGTAGGTAATGCAATGACGAGTCTCCACACAATGGGTGCCTGAAGATGGACGGCACTGCTGAGGTCGGCCCAGAAAGCGCTGGCAAGATGACCTGGACGCGTACCGCGAGGGCTAGTTCGAGGTGGCGCGTGAAAAGAGTTCTTGGAGGGACTTGGGAGAGACTTTTCCCAGCAGTGGGGCAAAAAAGCAATGACTTATAATTAAATGTTTAGGTAATTAATACAATTGAGTTATTTTAGGCTACGGCAAGCTAACACCGTACACGGGCTATGCTTGGAGTTTCTCTGCGTGATCGAATCAGGAATTAGGAGATCCGCAGGAGAACCAAGGTTAACCGACATAGCCCGAAGAATTGCCAAACTTAAGTGGCAGTGGGCAGGGCACATTGCTCGCAGAATAGATGGCCGATGGGGCCGAAAGGTTCTGGAGTGGCGACCGCGTACCGGAAGACGTAGCGTTGGAAGGCCTCCCACAAGGTGGTCCGACGACCTTGTGAAGGCCGCAGGAATCCGTTGGATGCGAGAAGCACAGAACCGGTCGAAGTGGAGGCGCTTGGGGGAGGCCTATGTCCAGCAGTGGACGTCTTCGGCTGAAATGGTGGTGATGATGATGATAAAGCTAACACCAACAAGGTTTAATTATTTGGTCGCGGTCCATAGCGATAAAACACCGAATTACTCAGTGCGTACGCAATTTTATCGCTAAGAGTGAAAGCTACATTCAAATCCGCAAACATTAAATAATTATTTGCTATAGTAATTAAAAATCCAAGTTTTTTTATTTATAGGTACACCAAGTAGGTACCTATAAATAAAAAGACTTCCATTTTTAATCATGATAGCAAACAATTAGGTTTTATAACTTAAAGTACAGGTAACAACAGCTTGAGACGTAACTCCGAGGATAAGACTGTATCACTGTAGGTAAAAACAGCAGTCGCCAATTATAATTTAACCAACAATCAAATAGGTGATAATAATAAATGGTGAGATCAAAGTAAAGGCTTTAGAATTTGGAAACTATAGCAAATTTCTTCATAAACCTAAGATTAATAACAAAACGGAAAATAAAATTACAATTAGACAAACAATATTACAATTTTGCCGAAGACTTTTTTAAACTCTTATAGATACTATATGTGATAACTAGCTGTACGGATCTTATAAATCTATTCATTTTTATGAAAATCCTATGATGCCCGTCATAATCGGGTTTTAGATGCCTACAAACGACGAAATATTTCTTCCTGGTAAAATATAGGGATGTGATGCAAACAGGGTTTTGAATCTACAATGTGGATGGCTATAAAAATAATGGAAAACCATGGATAAGCTGGATGGATTGTGTGAAAGATAATATTAAGCCAATAAAGGGGGTGAATACTGAGATAAAGCGTTAGTAGAAATCGATAGAAGAATGCGACATGCTGTGCGGATCCCAAAATTGGGATAAGGTCTGCAGGATTACGTACCTATGGTATTTTTTGTATTGAATAAATAATAATAATAATAATATAATCATTTATTTCAGATTCATCCTAAGATTACATCCATATTTGTTAGTAAAATGAGAGCTTAAAAACTAGTGTTAGTAATAATAAAAAATAGAATTAATAAAAATAAAGTGGCAGGTCCGGGTGGACTTCCCGATAATGGCGGCAAATAACTAAACGACTGCGTGCAGCCGTATCCAGCGCGCCAGTATCGGAGAGTCCCACCGATCCGCCAGCGCTCGCAGGATGGTGTTGGGACTGTCGCGCGTGCGACGCATGATAGATGCGCACCGTTTGCGCATGATGGCCGCAAAGCCGTCCGTGTCAGCAGCCGCGAACATCGCGGAGGCGCTGCAGTGGCGCGGCAGCCCCATCAGCACCCGGAACGCGTTATTGTATTGAACGCGCAGATCGCTGTATGTCCGCTGTGTATAGTTAACCCACAGGCTGCAGGTGTAAAAGGACTGGCAGTACGCTTTAAAAAGCGCAACTTTGACAGTCCCCGTGCACCGTGAAAACCTGCGGGCCAACATGTTACATCGGACAGACAGCGATCTGCGCTCTCTTTCGATATCCACACTGTCCTTAAGGTCCTCGGTGACCCAGTGGCCCAAATACTTAAATTGCTCGACTTTGTTAAGAGCTGTACCACTTAGAGTGAACTTCGGAATGAATGTGTATCGCTTGTTGTCCGGCCTAAAAATCATTATTTCACTCTTTTTCGCGTTGTATTTGAGCCCATGGGCCACCGCGTAGGACTCACAAATTTTCAGGAGCGTTCGTAAGGCACCAATCGACGGGCTCAGCAGCACCATATCGTCTGCGTAGCTGATGTTATTCACGCACACTCCATCTATATGACACCCTATGCCGGTGCTGCTGAGCTCATCGATCAGTCGGTTGACGTACAGGCTGAAAAGCTTGGGAGAGGTCAGCCCCCCCTGCCTCACCCCGCATTCCAGACCATACTCCCCCGAAAGAGAGCCTGCCCACCTTACACAATTCTTCTGATTATTATACCAATGCATAAACAATAGCACAATTTCCCTAGGTAGACAAGTTTCATCCCTTAATTTACCCCATAGAATATCATACGATACAAGATCGAACGCTTTCGATAAATCGAGGTAGCATGCATAGACTGGAGTCTTTCTACTCGTGTAATACTGTACAGTCTGCTTAAGGCACAGGATAGCACTCTCGGTGGACAGCCCGGGCCTGAAACCGAACTGCGCATCGTTTAGCGAGACGTGTTTATCCAGGTGCTGACCCAGCAGACTGTCCAGTACTTTGGCGACCACTGTGGCTAGTGAGATCGGTCTATAGTTATTTACATCCGATGTATCACCGGTTTTATTTTTGATAATTGGTACAACTATAGTACGCATTAGATTATCGGGCAGATGGGAGTGGCTTAAACACAGGGTAAAAAACATAGCAAGCACTCTGGGTAGATGTACTCCAGCGCGCTGCAGGTGCTCGATGCTAAGGCTGTCGTGACCCGGGGATTTACCCCTCACCATGCCCTTAATCACCGCACGCACTTCCTTCGTAGTAAAGTAAACACTACGCTCACTACCTTCCTCAGCATCGGGCCCCTGCCGCGCTGGCCCCAGAGGCGAGTCCACCCTGAAATGGTGGGAGAACATAGTGGCGATCTCACTAGGCTCGTGCACTCCCGCCAAGCTGACGGGGAGGCCCGGCTTATGATTCATGTTATTGGTGTTTTTCCAGAACTGACCGAACTTCTTGTTTGAGTGAAGTTCAGCAATAATATCCATTTTTATTTGTTGTTGATTATTCTGACACCACTTTAATTTTGATTTAAAAGCGCGCCTAGTGTCACACATATCATCATAAAGACGGCCAGCCCCGGGCTTACCCCCATACAACCAAGCCTGAAAACATAGCCGAGCCTTCTCATGAGCGAATAAAAAGGACATAGAAACCTTTGACGGATGACAATGTGGATGAGCAGAAACGTTTATATATAAAAGGTGCATAGCTTACCAACAACGACCAATTTAATTTGTTTATTCGCTCAACTGATTACTGACAATTAACCACCGCCAGTTAATTTAATTAAATCACAATTGAGTTTCATGTTTCGCACACGATGAAATCCAAATTTGTTACCTACGCATCCCGCAATTTTCGATAAGTGTATTTAATTGAATTCATTATACAAAACACAAAATAGATTTTTACTAATCAAAGCACGAATTTTTTACCTCGAATAAGTAACATATTGAGGTACCTATGTATGATAAATGATTTTATTGTTGTAAGGAGGTTTGTACAAACACTTTTACACGTAAATCATGTTTTTTTAAAACTAGATGAGGTCGGCTTTTCCTATCTGACTACTCTGAGAAGAAAGGCCGAAACAAACTCAGAGGTCACAGTCTCTTTTAAAGTCCAGACATAATCTTGGTCAGGTTATATGAAGACAATGTAGATCGATGTCTGAGGTGGTCTTTTGAGGAAAGAACCACACAGATTGAGAGAACCTGTCCAGCCAGTGCACGCGTTTGTCAGAAATCGTGCAGCTCAACTCAAGACTTAAGGAGCTCAACGATTCGACGAACAATCCCAAAGAAGGACATTTGGGTAGGCCACATAAATTACTCAAACTGCCAGACCATGAAAAAAAAACTAAGTAAAAAAATATATAAAATGAATAAAATGATCCACATCGTCTTCACATTCACAACAAATAAAATAATATAATACTTTACAAAGTAAGCAAATGTCATTGTTTATAAAAAAATCATTAATGTCAAAGTATGTAGAAAAAAAAACATTCAAAATGCAGAAATTGGAAACAGCTCAATCCCAAGCCCTTTAACGGTATAAAAGGCTTTCTGGCACAACTTACGTTTAATGAATGAATTGAATTTATTAAGGCTTAGTCTTGAACGTGGCTTGGTAGTTTATTATAAAAGTGTATACATTGGCATCTGACCGAGCCACCTATTTTCTGGAGCCTTGTTGTAGGTACAACAAATTTGTGTTTGTTTCTAGTATTTATATTATGGATATCACTGTATTTTTTAAACAATTTTATATTTTTATGGGCATATAAAAGATTTTCATAAATATACTTCATTACATTAATCTCTTTAAATTTGTCTCTGAGAGAGTGTCTCGGACTTAATTTATATTATTGATGTACAGACGCCAGCACATCAAGCTACCCGAAACTGTCAAATTTTCACAATGAACTTGAACCTTAAATGCTTTAGCGATAAAGTTGAAAATCTATCAAAGTTTGACAGATTGTAGTAGGTTGATGTGCTGTCGTCTGTACAGTACCCGGCGATAAATATTGCACATCGACCTTTGGAAAGAGACAATCGGCTAATTTCGGCTTCGTAGAGCGTTATCTCTGTCGCACGAAATACAAACAGTCCGATATCTATTAGGAGCTGTTAAAACAATTATGATTTACTTCTTTTGATAATTATTTTTATTCTTTGTATAAAAATGAAATATTACCTAATGTCGATGTGCAATATTTATCGCCGGGTATTGTACTTGTAAATTGATGTAATTTATGTACTTGCTTGCCTACCTCTACATAGGTTATATATACATCTTCGGCAAACACAAGAATGTTTAGTAATAGCAACCCCACGTGAAACTATAACATAATATTAAATCTAAGCACGTTTCGTCGGTAAGCCACCAGGCACCAGGTAGAGCAGCGGATTAGCTCCTCCTTCGGGAAAAAGGTCACACCTGAGGTAACATGCCACTCTCATAGCACATGCGTATTATAGAGGATTACCTCCGCACCGCGGTTAGGTACAAATCGGAAACAATATACCTCGCAAAGAAGGAACCAAGGCCAAGCTATAAATCTACTGGAAAACGTAGAGATGGTCTAGATTCTAGAATATTAAAAGCGCATCCGAGTATCCGAAATAAAGCCGAATTCATTGAATATTCTCTTGCTATTCGGCTGTTCAGCAACCGCAAACATTCCGGCAACGGTTAGGGTCTTTCGACATGATATTAATTCAAGAACCAGTAACAAAATTAAAATCCTTTTGATTAAGTAATCAAAACTGTTATCGAGGTTACCTACTTCTTTAATACGATATTTCGAAAAGAAAACTCGTGTTTAATTCGAGAAAGGAATGACATCAGTGAGGCCTTTTGTACACGCACGTTTTTCTTACCATGTAAAACAACTGTTTATTCGCCGTGTGTACGCACGGTTTTCGGCGTTACAAGGATCACTATGGAAGCTTTTGACGGACATGTTTTTTCTACGGCGCGGTTTATACGCTGTGTGTAGTGTAGGCACGATTCGTCAGTGTTTGTGGATGACTATTATGGAAGCTAGTTAACAGACACGTTTTCTACGGCGCAGTTTATACGCCGTACCGTAAAAAAACCGTGCCGCGTACAAAAGGCCTAAAGGGTTGCTATTTATGCGATGGGCGGCACCGACGCTGGCATGTTCTTGTAATATACGAGTAGCAATACGACTTTCCTCCCGGCGGTGAATACTAAGGGCACGTAATTTGTCAGGCCCATAAATATTAGCCGCTCGTGTCATCATCATGGTTCTTCGGTTCTTCGCTACAACAGCCTCACTCACTTAATTTTATCGTAAATAGAAGAAGCTTCTCAACAACATTAATTAAGTACTCTGAAATGGCTTGAATAATTATATCATGTCGTTTTTAATAGAAAAGATGGGCTGCTTTTACGCATAAAATCTCACGTTGACATAATAGGTGGCAAATGTTAAGGCAATCCGTTGTAAGTGATATTAATTTGATGTAACACACTTTCATACCGGTTGGCGGGTGTTGGTCGGCGGCAGCGCAGTGTCCGCACGACCGTCGACTCCAGCGCAGCACGCGCTCGACCTCTCCGCTCACCGCTGAGCAAGCATCGCGGTTCGCTCCGCATCGGCTAACTTCTTCAAACAAAACTCATAAGTAACGCAGAGACAGTGAATTGTAGTGACCATTTAAAAATATTTAACGGGATATAACACCATCAAATTCAAGGTTCGTATTATTTAATATTATTGGGAAATGTGGAGAAATAATTTTATTGCTTATGAAGCTAGAAGAGGTTTCACCTAAGTATGTGGTTAACTGCGGACTATAAAACCAAATGTCAACATAATTTAAGTGAAAAGTAGAGCGCTGTATAATGGGTGGTCCCGGACGAGGAGCGGCTCCAACCGACAATAGTCACTAGGCAGTAATGTTATGCTTACGACTTTTCTCACACCTAGAGCTACAGAGTGAATAGTCGCAGTTGTTAGTAGGTAAAGATGAAAGTATCGTTAGATACTAACGCAGACCCTGAGGTCACCGACGAAAGTTTATAGGTAGGTACTGTATGGGGTAGCTATTGGTGCTACGCGAAATAATTGAAAAAAACTTTAACTTGAATTAAATATATTCTCGACTTTACATAGTCACGCCAGTTCTAGCACTCTTCTTCAACTAAACCAGAAAACCATATTAAAAATATTTGACAATTTCTTGAACGTTCGAATGGAACACACTGGCAACTATAACCAGCCTGTATTTACTGCTAAAGGTAGAGCTACACAGTCTCTACAGTACTGTGATAACACGCTGGCAGGTAATCTCGAGGCTTTCATAGCTAAAAAAAACTTAATTTTACTAACAGTCGACTTAGGGCGACTTAGGAACTGAGAAAGTGAAAAGTAACGTAGATACCCATTGCTAAATGACCGGCACATCGACATGTTGTAATCGCGATTGTCACTAAAGTCATTTAGCTTTAATGCCCAATGGTCGCAAGCGCAAACTGCCTCAACTTACCCGACAAGCCCGCTGCAACCGAGCGCAAGTTAGTGTAATGGTCGCAGTTACTGCCTTGTTAAGTACCACAAACACTCTAGGTGTGAAGCTGGATACTATTACCCGCCTCTGTATAACTAAGCGTACAGTACCCGGCGATAAATATTGCACATTGACCTTTACCTTTTTTTGTATTTTATACAAAGAATAAAAATAATTATCAACAGAAGCAAATCATAATTGATTTAACAGCTCCTAATAGATACCGGACTGTTTGTATTTCGTGCGACAGAGATAACGCTCTACGAAGCCGAAATTAGCCGATTGTCTCTTTCCAAAGGTCGATGTCGAATATTTATCGCCGGGTATTGTAGGTTAGTTACTTTAATAAATTAGACAACAAACACTTAATTTCCATTCTTCAATCCAAAAGAAAACCAATCACTTAACTTAATTATCGTCTTCCGATAATGGGTCTGTGCCAATCAACCAACAAAGTAAGTAACAAAAAAAAAACAGCTAAGCCCCCAATATCTCTAAAACGAATTCACAATTCCAATTAATCAATGTTCATGAAAAGTGATCTATCTCAATTCGGCGGTGAAACATTGCGCACGAAATAAAACCACAGCTGAAAGTTTCGCTAACAATATATCGATAACAGCAAGAATTATATCTAGAGGTTACTACCAACTTTATTATAAGTTTTGATTTTATTATCGTGTGTCGTCTTGGGAATATTGATACAAGTTACACCAATATAATGCTCCACGTGCCTAGAGAATGATAGGATAAATAAGATAAATTATGGCTCACAATGACGGTTATCCCTCCAAGTTAAATAAATGGCAACGGGGATAAAATGACAACCATGATTCTCCCCAGACCGCCATCCGTAAACAAAGCGACCCGCCACATTAACTTCGCTGTAAACAAAGAGCTATAAAAGAATTTCACAATCAATAAGTGCTTATTCACATTACTGTCGAATTATTTCGATATTCGATACATTATAATGCACACGTTGTTAAAAAATAGGCAGTGTTTATCATAACCGACTTAATCATCGCCGCGGAATTCAGGCAATATTATTGCATCGACCACTTGCGTAAAGTGGAACAAAAAGAACCAGTCCTAAGTTGCCGCTCCATTTCATACGATACGCACTCACGATGAAAGTGGAAAACATCGAACATTTGCCGCTATATAGCCTTAGACCCTTCGCAATATCGGATGCGCCTTGCGCTGCTCGAGCAGTGGCTCCTAGCAAATATCGACGTTTGAACAACCGATAAAACGTCGGAAACGGGAGTCATCTCCATGAGTAGGTAAATAAAAGATCGCCGTCGCAGACTCGCCTCTGAACTTTCACCGTTTGTTAGTTTTGACATTTCATCCGACAAAGATGTCATGTTGCGTCAGAACATTTATGTCACTAACAAGGTGCGTGCACACCTTTATATAAGTGTATAACATATTCCACCGTAAGCCTAGATAGCATGACAAGCAACGTCGTTAAAAGCTCCTTACTAGTTAATTTTGCAATTCAAGTTTCCTTCGACCGCGGTCATTTACTATCGAGAGAGAGAGGGTCGGTTTTTGTGCGAGCGATTGACCCTTTTTAGAGGCGATCGTCCCGGGCCCCAGCAATGAATCACGCCCATTATGCTAGTCGCCGACTGATCGCAACTTAACAAACTATTCAGCAGATCCGCCCACAAACCACAAAGATCCGAGCCAGTTTAAAGTTTCTTATAAGTAGAACCAGGCCGAAGTGGGAATAAAAGTAACACAGGACTTATTAACTCTTTCTCTCTGGAAATTGTTTATAAAACAAAGAGAAGATGCAGCACGTCGGCACCGCCAGCAACGGAAGATTTTAATTAGGGACTGATGGAAAGTGTCTAGCAGAGCGTGGTTCTGCGATAACATAAATTATGTATATTAATCACTAAAAACACAATTCAGTCGTCAGATAATTTTATTAGGAACGGTTGTCATAGCTACACACGAAAACACTGTGACAGATTACCTATATACCATGAAGGTATCAACCTCCAACACGCACCCTTAATCTGCCACATGTGTACGCACCCTTAAGACTAACAAGTGTACATGCACACTTAAATCGCACCAGGTCACTAGTACCAAAACATGCACAAGTGTGTATGCAACTTTGTACAAAAGTGTACACTAATACGTTGTACTCGACAGTACCCACATCAACACATTACATTAAAACATAAAAAAATAAACAAAACAGAGATTATACCATTATAAAACCCTAAACCTATTTGTACAAAACAAATACAACATATCAAAAACTAAGTTACACCACTTTCACTACCCGCCCTCTTAATGGGTAATCTCGCTAAAGCTAACTTTATCTTTGGGCCTGACAGAGACTTTGTTAACATATCTGCCACCATTTCCTGTGAAGGTACATACTGGACCTCTACCGCCTCATTCGATATCGCTTCGCGAACAAAGTGAAACCTAATATCGATATGTTTCGTCCTATTATGGTTCATCTTGTTTCTCGCAATGTGATGTGCAGACTGATTGTCATTATAAATGACTACGGGTTTGTCACAACTATCATTTGATAAGCTCTTTAACAAACTTCTTAAGTAAATCGCTTCCTTTGAAGCTTGGCTAAGACTTATGTACTCTGCCTCGGTAGAGGACAGAGCAACACACCTTTGCTTGCGACTCTCCCACGTTATTAAACTATCCCCTAACATGAACATTAGACCCGTAAAGGATTTTCTATCATATGACCCACCCCAATCCGCATCCACGTAGCCAAGAAGTTCTAATTTACCTGACTTTCGGAAAGTAAGTGCAAAATCAGACGTCCCTTTTAAATATCTAAGCACCCGTTTAGCATACTTAAAGTGAATTTCATCGTAGCACGAGTTAAACTGTGCTAGAACGCTAACCGCATGCGCGATATCTGGTCTACTATTTTGGGCTAAATAGTTCAGACATCCTACCAGATTCTGATATGGCAACCTACAACTGGAATCTGAAGCTTTCTCCAATCTGAGACCAACTTCCATAGGGGTAATGACTGGTTTACAATCCGCCATTTCAAATTCCTTTAATACATTAATAACATACTGTTCTTGATCAAGGTAAATAGTGTTATTGTCTCTCCTAAGTCTCATGCCTAAAACATGTCTAGCACGACCTAGATCCTTGACCTTGAACTTTTTCAATAAACCGGCCTTTAACTTTTCCTTTTCATTTTTGTGTAAAGAACTACAAAAAATAAAAATATCATCAACGTATATAACTACAACTATCCTATTCTTATCTCCTAAAAACTTTTGGTATAAGCAGGGCTCTATCTTTGATTGCGTGAAACCTAAGCTCAGCATCTCTTGGTCAAGTTCATGAAACCAAGCATTCGAAGCTTGCTTCAGACCATACAACGACCTATTTAACTTGCAGACCTTCGTCTCCTGACCCTTGGCTATAGCACCTACAGGCTGCATCATGTAAATATCTTCCTTCAGTTTACCGTAAAGGAAAGCTGTCGTCACATCCCACTGATCTATGTCCCAATCATATTCTACAGCTAATGAGAATAACAGTCGCAAAGTCGAGCTCCTAACTACCGGAGAATAAGTTTCGTTATAGTCTACGCCACGTACCTGAGTAAATCCCTTCGCTACCAGCCTAGCTTTATACTTTGAGACCTTACCATCGCTATCTCGCTTAATCTTAAAGACCCATTTACATTGTATCGGCTTCTTGTCACGTGGTAAGTTTACTAGCGTCCACGTCTGGTTCTCCTTCAACGATTGCAGCTCCTCATCCATAGCCTTCTGCCACAGCTCACGATCAGGCCTAGCTAGCGCCTGTTCTACAGTCGTCGGATCGCCGTCAATTGCCGCGAGAGCGTTGATGCACGTACAAGAATAGTCGACCGGCTTCCGTGTACGCAGGTTGTATCTCGGCTCGATACTCGTCTCCACACTTGGCTCTGGAGTCGTAGCGGGTTCGGTACTTCCAAAATCTGCATCCTGAAAATCGTCTTCACTGTTTGAGTGGACCTCATGAGATACATCCAATATCGCAGGTTCAGTTCGTTCCTGTTCTAGGGACAAAGGAACAACTGCGTTCTTCGTCACATTCGTACCATCACCTGGAAAAACATTTTCCAAGAACTTTACATCTCTAGCAATAAGTATCTTGCTAGTCTGCAAATTCATCAGCCGGTAACCTTTCGTGAGCTCACAATAGCCAACAAAAATTAAACCTTCAGTCTTCATGTCGAGCTTTTGCCTTTTCTGCTTCGGTTTCAATGCAAACGCCAAACATCCGAAGATTTTTAAATGACTTAAGTTCACTTTCTTACCAGACCATAGTTCTTCAGGTACTTTATTCGTGACCGCCTTTGTGGGGCTTCGATTCTTTAGGTATACCACGGCATATACTGCCTCAGCCCAAAACTTCTTGCTAAGATTCGCCTCACAAAGCAACGTCCTTGCTTTCTCAATGATCGATCTGTTCGCCCTCTCAGCTACGCCATTTTGTTCGGGTGTATACGGAACAGTCGTTTGGTGCTTTATACCAGATGACTTGAACAATCTGTCGAAGGCATGATTACAAAATTCAGTACCATTATCAGATCTGAGGCATTTTATCGACTTACCAGTCTCTCTCTCTACTTCGGCCTTATATTCTCGAAATTTGTCGAAAGTTTGACTCTTATTTCTCAAGAAATAAACGTGCGTCTTGCGCGTGTAATCATCGATAAATAGCAACATGTACAAGGAACCAACAAACGATGGCTCTTCCATTGGACCGCAAATATCCGTATGTACTAATTCAAGAATCTGTTGTGCTCGTGTGCCTTTATTTTTAAACGGACTTTTACATGTCTTACCTTGAATGCATGGAATACATGGCTCAATGTTCTGTTTACTATCGAATTTCATACCAGTTACCAGATTTTTCAATATAAGTATGTTATTTTGACCTAAATGCGCCAATCTTCTATGCCATAAGTTTGACAGAGGTTCATTTGACAACATCGCATTGACATAATTTTGTTTTTCATTTAATTTGAAAATTCCGTCAACTTCTTTGCACGTCGCAACTATTTGGTCGGATTTATTCCTTATAATGCAACCTCCTTTGTCAAAATAAACCGCGAAATCTTTCTTAACAAGATCGCTCACTGATATCAGGTTCATGTTTAGTCGAGGAATATGAAGAACATTTTCTAACGTGAAATCTGAACTTCCACTAACTTTTGGCTTAGCATTTCCTCTACCTTCAACTGGTATTTGTTCTCCATTGGCCACTTTAATTGTCAAGTTACCCATTACTTTCTTATAGTTACATAACTTTCCAGCATCGTAAGTCATATGCGTTGAGCATCCGCTATCCACATACCAATCGCTTTTCTTCTTGGTATTTGCTGTACTCATGCTCAAACCGACCACACCGGCATTCAGCTTCTTACATTCAGCTGCCTTGTGTCCTTCTTTATGGCATTTATAGCACTTGCGCACTGGTTTACGAGCATTGTTTTTGGATGCCTTTTCCTGTTTTGAGGCAAGGGCGTGCTCACCAGCTCCAGCTGTTTCAGCTTGTCTATTTGCCTCCTGCAGCAGTTTGGTTTTGATCTGCTCTAGGCTTATATCCTTTCCACTATTATCTACTGCCATTATCAACGGGTTGTACTCTGATGATAATCCGGCAAGCAAAATGGAAATGATCCAATCATCTGAGACTTTCGCGTCTATCGCAGCCAATTGGTGTGCTATGGATAGTACTTTTGAGACGTATTTCTCCATATTCGCAAAGTTTTCCAACTTACATGACCATAATTGACGCTGCAGTGATATTCGTCTACCCCAGCCTTTATCTTCATATGAACCACACAGCTTGTGCCATACCTCATGTGCAGTCTTCAAATTGTAGACATTTGAAAAACATGAAGGCTCCAATAGTAGACACATGGTAGTACGCGCCTGTCGATCAGCATCTTTGAGTTCTTCAGAAACTTCTGTGGCTTCTACGGCCACCCACCAGTTTTTACATTCCAGGTAGTTTTGGACTTGGAACTTCCAAACTTCAAAGTTCTCTGAACCCCTGAGCTTCCCGATTCCAAAAATGGAACCTGACGAACTATTGTCATCCGTCATTATCGAAAATGCGTATTTCCAAATTTTAAAATTTACGTTATCGTGCAATTACTGCACAACTCCCTGGGCAATTCCTGGGCCCATAACCTGATGGAAAGTGTCTAGCAGAGCGTGGTTCTGCGATAACATAAATTATGTATATTAATCACTAAAAACACAATTCAGTCGTCAGATAATTTTATTAGGAACGGTTGTCATAGCTACACACGAAAACACTGTGACAGATTACCTATATACCATGAAGGTATCAACCTCCAACAGGGACTCACTAACAATAAAGCGCGGTGCTTATTGCGTATTTAACTCCTGTTACACTTTGCACCACAAATTGTTCTCTATTCGGTGTATGTCTAGTTCAAAGTCACATAGAGTTGGGAATACCCCGTCTCTTATGTGGCTTTGACTTAGAGCTTTTTATCTCGACCTATCACATTACACATCTGCCTACCCCTTTCAAGGGTACATGCGTGATGTTATGTTGTGTGATTGCGTAAACAATGCATATATATGCTATAGCAGCAGTTGATCTGAATCGCGGTTGATTTGCTGGCATTTATTGAAGAGTTCCGTTGTCTGTCTTCAAAACTCATCATCAGATCTTTACGAAATTTAAATGGGGCCATTTCGGAATAAACATCTTTCGAAAGAAAAAAAATTGCAAATCTATATATGAGGGAGTTATGCCCGAACATACATTAAAAAAATATATTTATAAACATCCGAATTGAGAACCTCCTCCTTTTTTGAAGTCGGTTCAAAATAGCTCATAATCATAAAGTTGACACCTGAAAGCAAGTCAAGGTTGTCGCCCGAGGTGTTACAATTTTCCGTCAGAATTTCTTGTAACTTTTCATTAGGGATGATGATAAATTCATACTTACCTGGGGAAATCTGCACAGTTATCGTTTTTTATCCGTGAACAACCCGAACTCGAGCTTAACCTATGCAATATTTAAGCAAAGTCGTTTACCCTTTGCGAGTATGTTTTCTATTTAACGTACTTGTATTTTTTCCCCACATTTCCTCTATTTTTCTTCGTTGCGCGTTGGATTCAGAATTTTTGGCATGTTCTTCTTCTGAAAATACTACGCTATTGATTCACCCCGGACTTTCGGAGTTTAAGAAATAGATAGCTCAAACGAATGGTTTTTACAAGTTGAAGTAGGTATAATTAGTTAGTGAAGAAAATGAGGAAAAACATCACAAAAAAAAACTGCCGTTATTATCTTCTATTTGGATATAAAACCTCACGATTGCCGTAAGTTGTCCTTGACATGTCATTTGCAAAAAAAATCTACAGTTACAAAGCAGCTACTTATCTGTAAGCAACATAGCACGGCTTCAAGTTTCAGTAATTGGTTTACAAAGTCCTCAAAAGTCGGGACTAATTTGAAAAAGATTACAAGGTAAATTAAAACTTCGGGTTCCGGATTAGGATCTAACCAGTGTTTTGAAAGAAATATTTAATTGAAGCTTTGTAAATTTTCTTATAAAAGCATAAAGTTTTACACAAGATTATGTATTACATATACTTCACAAATATTTTGGATAGGTGTTGCTTATGAAGATAAATATTAATTGACTAATCAATTGAAAATGCAGACGAGCTGCGCTTAAAGGCTCCTTCAAACAGGCGCGAAACGACACGCGACACAAAGGCACCGCAAGTCGCGCAACGAGCGGTGCCTTTGTGTCGCACGCGATTATATCGCGTGTCGCGCCTGTTTGTAGGAGCCTTTAGATCATTAGTGCGTCTATCGTTCTTTTATTTCGCTACTGTAACTCGAGACTGTATAAAGTAATGGTTCGTTCAGTCATTTCTTACAGTGTTTTCTTAACCGGATTAATAATCCGTGTCGGATGGCAGTGCCGGGGACGGCAAACGGTCCGGAGTAATCGTCTTATTTCCAAAATAGCTCGTTATCGCGTTCCGCAAGTGCTTGGCAGACTTTCACTGCGCTCTAATGATAAACAAATCCTCAAACGCACCAATTTCCGTCTTTATCCAACAAAAGTGGATATGGAACGATGTAATTTTGTACTCAGTTTTAATCCTGTGATTTTTTTGTGACATAAGAGAGTAATAACCGTGCAACTAGGTTAATGACCACTCGTCGTTAACACCATACATACGTATCGTAATAATATTATGTAGTATACACGTGAGACCTCGCGGCTTCACTCCACGCGCTCGCCTGGCCTTTATTGCGCGAACTCAATTGTCATGACTCCACAATTTATTCATTTTTGTAAGCCACCTGAGTTATGGCTTCGTTAATATAAACCTACTGGCTAAACCGCTTTTTAAATGCCTATTCTTGAACATATTTTTACATAGCTTTCCTTCTGAATCTACGTCTCGGGAAAAATGTTAGGTAATGAATTTTAGATTCGTAAAGTGTCAAATACAACTACCACACTTGCACGGGCGAATGGCTTCAATGAATGGAAATGATAAAGCTGCAAACAGCAAAAATGCGAATGTTATACGAGAATGTTTCGTAAATATGTCCCATGTTTCAGAAGTTAGCCTGTATGATTTTATTGAATCTGATCTGACTGATTGAGACTGATACAGAGCCGCGAAATCCAATACCGTCGCAAATCGCAATTGTTTCATAAGCCTATCAATATAGGTAGATATAATTCTTTAAAACTACCCTTACAGAACGGACCCATTCTGAACTGTTTTATACTCCAACAATTTCTTTTTCTCATACCACTTATAAACTTTCAAACGGATCCCTTTTCGTAGTTCGTCTAAAGAAAAACTAAAGCATTTTCGTCAGTAGAATAAACAGCTACAAGTTTCACAATATAGGTACATAAAAACGTATGTAAGTACAAAACTAGAAGGACGATACATTAAGGGCCTTACTCTCGTTTAGTACCGTAACTCGGTCACTTTATGAAGCTTATAACTCATTAACGGTTTGGTTAGAAGGTCTGTAAAAAATATATGTTTGCTATAGATTCATGTACAGCATTTTTGAAACAGGGTTTTTTCATAAGGCTAATACTTTTGCCTTAAAAAAATATTTACCAAAACGCTATTTTCGCTAACATTTGCTTATAACTTCTAAACGGCTTTGATGTTTGGAAATATTTTTACACTGAAAAATTGGTGGTTAGAGGTACTACATATTTGAAATAGCGTTTTTAAATCAATCAACAGTTGCAAAGACAATGCCCCATTTTGAGATATAGGTTCAGAGGTGCTCTGCGCGGGCGCGGGCGGCAGTCGTGCGTTAGCACTGAGACGGGGTGGCTGTGTCGCTCGCTGCTCCGCCCGGCTATCGATCGACTACGCGCGTTTGGCTGTGTTAGTGCAAATATTTATGAACGAATTGTATCAGTATGTGTTTATAGATTAGCTCGCTGCAGAGGGCCCATTTCTATTGTCCGCATGGACGCTTTATTAGTGGTGCCATTTCTAAATACTGTTTTTTTTTTATATTGTTTATTTTGTAAATATGTATAAGATAATTTGTAAATAAATCAAAATGCCAAAGCAAAGCAAGTCAAGAAAAATACGTTTTCTCTACGACGACGCACCGTTTTATAGATATGTATTAGCGAAAAACTCAAAAGTGGGAATTTTTATACCCCCCACTCCGGCTCACCTCCTAGACGCGGGGACTTTTAGTATGTTATTTACTCCCTAAGCACTCTGAGCAACTTTCTGAAGAAATCGCTCAGGGCCCAGCTCACGCACTCTACACCTCTTTTTGGTTTATTCGTTGAGTGGACTAATAAGTATCTATCTATCTATACTTAATCTTATAAATAAAAATCTTTAAAACTTTATCTAATAAATAAAATTGGAGTGTCTGTTTGTAATATTAAAACAACCGCTTCAGGCCATTTTATTTTGACTGTTTAGAAAATAACTACATACTTACTCACAATAAAAAAAAAATGTTTTCAAATACCTTAATATAAAAATTGAGCATTCTTAGTTGTCAATCTACGAGTAGGTATTTGCATTATTGAGTTTATTGATTACTACCTTCTCATATTCTTGTGCGGATTTATTTCTGTGACTGGGACTTTCACTAGCAGATAGGTGAATAAGGAGTAACTTAGGCTAGGTACTTTTATTTTAGAAAAAAAAAAGAAAATAGGTTCCCACGAAAAAAAATTAAAACCTATGAAATGAAATATTGAAATTAAATATCCGATTCAAATAGGGAGGTTGTATACTACGTTTATTTAGGTACTTAACCAAATGTAAATAAATCATATAATAAAGAAACGGAGTATAGTTTTTTTTTATTTTTTATAAGTGGATCCTATACGTGAAGATTCCTTAATTTCCAATGAAATTGATTGGATAAATAATAAAATAATATAGTGTTTTTGTTTTAGCCCAAGGAAATCGTTCACCAAATATTGTATATAAAAATGCTAATACGAAAAACTGAAAATAAATAATAATTAAACTAAAATGCAAAAACGATCAAAAAGAACTAAATGGAGAAATATTAGAAGAATTTCAATAAAATTAGCATAGGTATTTCTTTACGTGGCGGTGAATAGACGACTTTTATGTATTTGAGGGGGTGAAGCAGATGAAGTGGGATATGAATTGTCCCCGCCTTCGGCGGGGTGCACCGCGCGGATTTCGTCGATGAGCGACTTCCATTATATTTAGAAGCGTAATTTCGCGACTCGGATAAGATGCACGATTGCCTCCGCGCTCTACTGTCCGGATTCTCACTGCGTAATCACCAGGTTCGAGTCTCAGTGGACGGCATAATCTTTAGTTTTGTTATTTTTTAATTATAATGTACTTATCTTTTGTTTTGTTATTTTTTAATTATAATGCGCATATTTTTATTTTCTTATTTTTAAAATAATTCAATAAGTAATTGTTATTTTAATAAAAACAATCATTTTTATTCCTATAGTTATTTTTCTTCAGAATCTAGAGTAATATAATAAAAATAAAATAAAAACGTCCACCAAGCTTGATTCGGAAAAAATTATATACCTACAGTGTTTTACAAAAGAGTGTAAGCAATAATAATTATAGTCTGAAAATTTTCAAACAAGAAAATCGGCAAAAAGTAAAATAATAATTAAAAAAACATATCAAATAAGAAAATTAAAAAAAACCAAATATGGAAAAGTTTGGATTTGAAGCCGGGCGTCAGTGACTAAACTATAGTGACCTGACGCACGAGACCACTAGACCAATCGAGCTGTTGTAATGTATGTCGAAATTACGCGTCATAATCTGTACAAACAAAATATGGTGTGTACAAAAAAGTAGGTACTTACTTTACAATTTGTTTCGTCGAATAAGATCTCTTTATTGCCTTCCGTTTATTTTCTTGTTGACCATTTTTTATATACTGATAGTACAAATATTTACACCAACAACATAACTTAGAAAAAACTAATCAAAAAATAAAATATAATAAACAGCTTTCATCAACAAACAGATACCAAAGTACGTACCTACACTAGGTACCGACTCGAAATAATTGCAAGACTTCAAAGTATTTTATACGGCTACTCGCTCAACTACATAGGTACCCAACGCGTCAGTTTTCGCAAATGCGATCATTCTCCTTATCAATTAGAGTCTACGGAACAATTTCTGTGAAAATATTAATTGTAAACGCGATTATGCTCCTTATTCATAGAAGGTAACGGGTCAATTTCCTATGCAAGTATTTTTACTTCCAACTAAGATTGAAAATAATAATTGTAAAACAAAAGAATCTTCGTTTATTTGTGGAATATTTAACATAATTATTGGTTAGCAACTCGGCATTCTTATTTCACGTGTAATACTTAAAAAATATTTTTCACGTTTGATGTGAGACTCGAACCCGAACGTTCGCCATGCGAGGTACAGTGTTAGCCACTTTGGCCAACGTAACGCTTACGAACCTTATTGAAATTTCTAATAACAATCATGTGGCCAATTTGTAGTGTTGTCAAACGTTCTTATAGAAGGTCATTAGTACTAATATTGCTATGCCATAGTTTTGTGAGATTGCTAGTCGACTTCTGACTGTTTTTGTAATATACCAAAATATTTTTTTTTTTAATTTTTGTCTGTATGTCCGTCTGTCTGTCTGTTTGTTCCCGCTAATCTCTGAAACGGCTGGACCGATTAAGACGGGACTTTCACTAGCAGATAGGTGAATAAGGAGTAACTGTTTGTTTTGTTACTTTTTTTTATATATAACTTGGTTTTTTATTTTGCTGTATTTAGTTTGTGATCTTCCTGTACGAGTCGCAATAAATACTTTTTCTTTCTTTCTTTCTTTTCTTTCTTAGGCTACTTTTATTTTAGAAAAAAAAAGAAAATAGGTTCCTACGAAAAAAAATTAAAACCAATGAAATGAAATATTGAATAATATCCGATTCAAATAGGGAGGTTGTATTATACTCCGTTTAATTAGGTACTTCCAAATGTAAACAAATCATAATAAAGAAACGGAGTATAGTTATGTTTATAAGTGGATCCTATACATGAAGATTCCTTAATCTCCATAGAAATTGATTGAATAAATAATATAATAATATAGTGTTTTTGTTTTAGCCCAAGAAAATTGTACACCAAATATTGTATATAAAAAGGCTAATACGAAAAACTAAATATAAATAATAATTAAACTAAAAATGCAAAAACGATCAAAAAGAACTAAATGGAGAAATATTAGAAGAATTTCATTAAACATGCATAGGTATTTCTTTACGCGGAATACAGAATTAATAAGTTATCGTAAACTCTGCGAACTCAACAATAACTTTTTTCTTAAATTCCACGCGGACGAAGTCGCGGGTAACAGAAGGGAATGGCGGATGCAAGACTGATATATTTTGTACTAAAATATATCAGTCTTGCATCCGCCATTCCCTTCTGGAATCGTAGGCAAAAATGGCGACCTACGTGCGGCATGTCTGCGCCTCTGCATATTCTTTGAATTTCGTTTTAGTGTAGCGCGCCACCGCACGCGTTTTACGTAGGACGCTTAGCTCCGCCCACATGCACAAGGTCAGTGAGCCATCTATACACCTTAAGGGGAAGCGCTAAGGTAGCTCGCGAAATTCAAACTTTCTTACGTTTATTGCAATTTGCTGGTCAGTATTAAGTTGTACGTTGATTAAAATATGATTCGCGATCGCAACAAATATATATTTACAGAATTATATTAATTAGAATCAGTAAAATAACTTGTTAAGTTATTATAATCCTAAAATATCAAAATTTCATGAAATAGTCATTCAGTAGGATTACTTGGTCTAAGAGAGTTGTGTTGATGACTTTAATCATTATTATTCTGTAAATACATATTTGTTACGGTCGCGAATCATATTTTAATCAACGTAAAACTTAATACTGACCAGCAAATTGCAAAAAACGTAAAATAATTGAATTTCGCGGGCTACCCTGGCGCTTTCGCCTTAACAGAGACATTTATATGTGTCTCCAAATTGTATACAAGGAGGATGAGGAAATATTTCCTTCCGGCGATGATTCTTTCAGAACTACTCGTAAAACTACAGAGCTGATATAGACCTATAACTAACTCTGACGACGACGTAATAGGAATTCGTGTTTTGTTGTTCAGAAATAACAGGAATAGGGGAAATTACTGAACACTCAACTTATTTCTCATTTAATGACATTTTTCCTTTATTATACCCAAAGGGACCCACCCTATTGCTAAGCCTCCGCTGTCCGTCCGTCCGCCCGTCTGTCTGACTGTCATCGAGCTGTATCTCATGAACCGTAATAGGTGGACCGTTAAAATTTTTAGTGTGTATTGCAGCAACCAAATAATAAAAAAAAATAAAGTTAAAAATTAAAGGGGAGACCTCCTTTAATTTTTTACTTTATTTTATTTTTCCATACAAGAACCGTGTTTTTTCCATTGGTTTTTTCGGTGTTTTTGCCTTGTGATTCGGAACCCTTCGTGTGCTAGTCCAACTCGCCCTCGGCCGGTTTTATTTGTCTGTTTTTTTTTTTTAATATTCCTTTTATAAAGTAACACGTATTTTAATTATCGCTCGGCTTTCTCATTATTCTTTCTAAGCTGCAGTAATCCCTTGCTTATGAGCTTATAACACCATTAGCAACTTCGCCGACGTAGCTTTGATATTAATCCGATGTTATATCTAGTTTTTGAGTTAAAACCCATCCATCTATTCCAACAAATTCGATGTAAACGAACTGGATTATTAATTAAGTATGTATGTAATTAATTACTGTAGCAGGGAATGTGTAACTGTTTATATAATGTGAGTTTACGAACATGTTATGGTACAGTGAAGGTACAACATTATTAAGTAACCAAAAAAGTATACATGAGATATGTAGGAGCAATTAGGTACCTACTGTTAACCCTCAATTTTTTTTAAATATCGCAGCATTATGCTAAGATGTGCCTTTTGGCCTCGCACAGGATCTTTTTTACTTTGCTTGTTTTTGATGTAATTTTGTTAGTTTAAAATGCTCCTTTTTACTGTTTGTATTTACTGTGGGTGTCCCAAATAGAATATTTTTCTTTGCTTCTTTCTAACTCTAGTCAATCTCTCGGTGGTTGGTACAACGATTTGCCTTTAAGTATGTAAGTTAAATTGTGATTGACTGAATCGTTCACTATCATTGTTCTTTGGCTAGATGAGTATATTAGCTAAGAGTTTAATCCAGGCGGATCTAACCGACCTAAATCACAAGGCTCACAGTCTGCGGTTTGAACAGTAAACGGAGAGCCAATTTAACACTTGACTTTTTTATGTCGAAAGTCTGGCTAAAATTTTTGGCAAATAAGATGATGATAAATTCCTATAATAATTTTTTACCGCAAATTTCTATCTATTGACAAACCTTAGAGGCAATCCTTTCGGTTTTGCGAAGACAATTCAGTAAGATGAATGATTAGATAAGTCTCTCATGACCTTGTGCAAAGGAATAGGTGCCATCGGCGTTGTCATAGAAAGCGGACAAGCATTGCAACACTGGCAGTGACGACATTACTTCTTGCAGCTCTACTAATTCCGCAAGATTACCTAGTGCTGATATAATTAATTATTTGTACAAAAACCTATATTTTCGAGGAAAAATATTTTGAAATATTTCAAAAATATATTTCATATTTCGAGCTCAGGATGACTTTATGCGAATGTTTCTCATATTTAATAAGTGTGATTATAGTATCTACGTGGTCCTCGCAAATTGCCTTCGTCTACCTATGTAACTGCCTACTCCTGGGGGATCAAAACTTATGTAAGCATGTGCTAGGTGACAGGTGGCTTTAATTAAAAGCTGCCTTCCCTGATGTAAAGCCTTTGAACCTTCTAAGGCACTATGTTTAAGTGAGAATAATTGTTTTCGCTAAGTGCGCACTGTCTTTGTCTAAAAATAGTAACTACTATTAGTGAGTGGAGCTCTTATGGATCTATGGCAACAACGTATGAGAACGGACTCTTGTTAATCTTCTTCTTGTTAACATTCATTCGTTCATTGTACTCAGAATTATGAACTTTTACTATGGGAACAACCCTGAAATCGTGAAAAAAAATCAGTTGATCCATACACTATGTCGAGTTAGGCGAACAAATGTATGGATCAGTTGATTAGTTTTCAAATGTAATGGTGTAAGTATTTGATTCTCATGTACGTCTGTATGTCACTGAACTCTTGCTAAACGGCTGGACCGATTTTGATGATTTGTTTTGTGTGTGTTTGAATAGGTTCTTGGGTGGTTTAGATTCACAATTGGACCTGGTAGGTTGCTGCAATCAAGTTCTAAGAAACAGCTTAGGTCAACGTCTGTCCGGTCAGCTGTACATGGTTAGATTAGAAATATTTGGACAAGAAGAACCGTGGCCTGATTATGCTCATCAAGAGACACTTGAAGTTTTTGTTTCGAAAAATGTCGTCAAAACAGGATGATAGGCGTTCAGAAGGGCGCATTTTATGCTACAGGGAACTATGACGAACGAGAAGTCATCAAGTAGATAGAATATCATTGTAGCCCTCGATGAGCACGTGTTTAAAGCGATATAGTTATTCATATATAATATTACCTACCTATGTTATAATTATTATCTTTGTAAGTAACATCGTTCAAATTCCGTGAAGGAAGTAGGAAGGCGTGTGTTTTGACATCCACAGAGATAAGATGAGGTATTCCAGTGAGCCTTGTGATATATTATTCACAAAAGCGATCATGACACTTGGCTTAAATAGAAGAGAGTTTCTACACAATTAATTATATCAAGGGATTCACCCTTGATATACGGTGGCCTCTAAAAGTTACTTGACATTTTTCCACTTCAGCTGTGATGCCACATTATAATAATAATAAAATAAATAATAATCAAATTTATTCAAAAATATAAGGACTAATACGTTAAATACAGTTTTTCTTAAATCTATGTCAAGTTCACCCATGATTTGTGTCTGAACTACTAACTAGGTAATCCTGTGTTTCAGGCGATTTTATTGCGACATTAATTGCGACATTAATTGATTAAATAATCACATACTTATTATATTTATCTTATTGGTACTTATGTAAAAAAGTGTATAAAATTATATAATTAAAGGCGAAAGTTTGTGAGTGTGTGTGTGTGTTTATATGTTTGTTACTTCTTCACGCTCAAATGGCTGGACCAATTTTGATAAAATCTTGTATGGAGGTAGCTGACACCCTGGATTAACATATAGGCTACTTTTTATCCCGATATTCTCACGGGATCAACATTTATGCGGGTGAAACCGCGGGGCACAGCTAGTTAGTCAATAAAAACGTTATAGGGCACAGTTGAAACATTTGGATTACTAGAATTTTAAATCATAGTGTGGTGTGTCACAGCTGAAGTGGAAAAATGTCAACTTACTTTTGGAGGTCATTGTAATTATCTGTGAAGAAATTCACTCATTGGTACTGGAGAAAATGAAATAGACGATTTTATTAAAATGGATAAGAAATAAGTATTATTTGACCTATTTATAGGTACGTCGAATTCATGTCAGAATTCATTGGGACCTAATCCTACCTATTCGATTATCGGAATTCGAATTTTGACAGGTATCCTAAATACGATTGAATCGGGATTTTCTCTATAGTTTGACGAGATATGGCTAAAGGCCTTAAGAGTTCAATATTCCAATTTATCTTGCCGTCATTGACTACTCGAAATCTTTTAAATTTAATCTTTCGATACCTACACACGATGCTATATTCGACGCTCTACTCTCCTCTCCATCTATAGTATTTTTAAGTTATATTAATATTGTATTGTATGCGTTTTATATGGGCCTTGATGCCTGAAATAAATGGATAATAATAATATCAAGGGCCTGATTCAGAAGGCAGTAGGTACTCCTTGATAGGGCTCGCATTGTGAGGAGGATCCTGTCTCTGGAGCCCTAACCACCGGTAGCTTGGACCCTGCTCCGAACACCGGCGGACAACAATTTTTTTATATTTTTAAATGTTTTTTATACTTACTTATTTTTATAATTTAAGAAATATTTAATAATGTGATAAAATAAGATAACAGAATAAATAAACGAAATAATAATAATAAACCACCAAGAAATTTATCCTACCCACTTCGAAAGTATACACAGCACTGAGGGTTTTCTGAAATGACGTTCGCTAGGTGGCAGCACTGACACATCAGGTCCAGGCATCTGTCAAAGAGCCTATATTTTCTTTAGTCATGACTGAGTGATGAACGAATGAATGAATCGAATGATGAACGTCATCATTATATTTTATATTGGGAGACCTCTTGTCACAGTGGTGCCAACTGGTGTCGTAAATTTTCACGAAAACCCTCATTAGATTACAAACAGCCGGACCAACGCAGTGTCACATTTTTTTTTAAAAGGTCCTAAATCGATTTATGTAGCAAAACACACGCACAGATCGCAAAAATAAATCCCTGAATCTGACAAAGCGAAAATGGAGAAGAAATTATCCGTTGAACGGCAGGCAAGCTAAGACGGATTAGTAGGGTTCGTCGTGGACAAATGCTTATGCTTATGTACCCGACGTCCACATTTCTTTATTCATTATGGCCGTAATTTCAAGCGACAACAGGATAATAAAGATACTTTCGTTAAAAAATGTCCCGCAAATAAATTCCCTGGTGTGTAAGTAAAACAAAAAGTAAGATAGATAATACAATGTCTGACATGAAATATCAAGTTTAAGGCCAGGACTCTCGGAAATATCGGAATCGACCTATTTTTGATTTAACATTAAACAATCAAATATTCTTTGTTTTAATCTGAAAAAAATATATGGCATAGTTTAACTAACATTCTTGATTATTCTACGGTTCAAAACACGATATTTACAACTTCACTCGATCATAAAAAATCGCAAACAAATCGAAAACAGCGAAGTTTTTAATCGTTTTTCAAGTCGTATTTGAAGTAGACTTAACTTTTACTCGCAAAAAATATATCAAAAAATAGGCAATGATGTATAGTAGAACATTCTACGGTTAATTTTTCTCAAAACTGATTTTTATTGTCTTAACAAGATATAACCTAAAAAGGCGGCCTGCGCGCTTCACTTCAGTAGCCCGCCGGGCGTTACCGAGGTAGGACCTGTGTCGCTTTTGCTGGCTCGCCGCGTTCCCGCTAATCGATCGAAATATACGTTATATTATTGTTAATTTCCGTGTTTGTGTATTAGTTTCAAAAATCAGTCTGTAAATATTGTTTAGGTTCTAGTATTAATAATTAAACTAAATATTAGTTTGTTATAATATAATTGTAATATATAGTGATAATTAAGATTAAATTATGGGGAATAAAAACAGAAGAAAGAAAAAAAATGTTCAGCATTGAACTGCAAAGCTTAAAAAAAAATAAAGTAAGTTTGATTATTATTTTTCTACGTATTTAACTACCCACTTATAAGACGACGCGACAGAATAATATTGTAGTTGTATAGGTCCTCTTGCTTTCGTCACAGTACTAGCAGTAGCAGGTACCATTTTACAATTATCGTAATATCTGTAATAGATTTTCAACTTTACTACAACGGAATAAGGTTTATATTCAATTGCAAAATTTGAGTTTTTTGAGTTTGAGTTTCTAGTTTTGTGATTGTATAGGTAAAATATTATATTTTTTTGAAGTGAAAACTTCTTTAGCATCATTGTGATTTGAAAATTTTATGAAACGAAAAAGCTACAGTAAAAAGAGACAGAAGATTTAACCTGCGAGAAAATGAGATAGGAAGCATTATACAGTGTTTTTGTTTTTTATTATTACAAATGACATCACATTTAATCCTATGCTACTAATTTGTGATGATGATGGCGATAGTGATGGCGATGATGATGATGGTGATGCGATGGTGATGGCGATGGTGATAGCGATGGTGATGGCGATGGTGATGGTGATGGCGATGGTGATGATGATGATGGCGATGGCGATGGTGATGGCGATGGTGATGGTGATGAGGAAGCATTATACAGTGTTTTTGTTTTTTATAACATATTATAAATGACATCACATTTAATCCTATGCTACTAATTTGTGATGATGATGGTGATGGTGATGACGATGGCGATGGTGATGGTGATGGCGATGATGGCGATGGTGATGGCGATGGTGATGGTGATTGCGATGGTGATGGCGATGGCGATGATGATGATGGTGATGGCGATGGTTATGGCGATGGTGATGGCGATGATGATGGTGATGGTGATGGCGATGGAGATGGTGATGGCGATGGTGATGGCGATGGCGATGGCAATGGTGATGGCGATGGCGATGGTGATGGATGGATGGATGGATGTTCTGTAGCATCGTTGTGATTTGAAAGTTTATGAAACGAAAAAGCGACAGTAAAAAGAGACATGTAAACTCATAAGATTTAGCGTGGGAGAAAATGAGATAGGAAGCATTTTTTTTTTTTTTTTTTAAATGAGATAGGAAGCATTATACGGTGTTTTTGAAGGTTTCACTTCTACCACGTGTGAATTGCACACATGCTGTTTTATTATTTTTGTAAAGATCTGATGATGACTTTCGGAGACAAACAACGGAACTCTTCAATAAATGCCAGCAAATCAACCGCGATTGCTGCTATAGCATTCGTTTCATAAACTCTCAAATCACAACGATGCTAAAGAACATCCATCCATCCATCCATCCATCACCATCACCATCACCATCGCCATCGCCATCGCTATCACCATCGCCATCGCCATCGCCATCACCATCGCCATCGCCATCACCATAACCATCCTCATCATCGCCATCACCATCGCCATCACCATCACCATCGCTATCACCATCGCCATCACCATCGCATCACCATCATCATCATCGCCATCACTATCACCATCACCATCACCATCGCCATCACCATCGCATCACCATCACCATCGCCATCACCATCGGCACCACAATGCCATCGCCATCACCATCGCCATCATCATCATCGCCATCATCATCGCCATCACCATCACCATCACCATCATCATCATCATCACAAATTAGTAGCATAGGATTAAATGTGATGTCATTTGTAATAATAAAAAACAAAAACACTGTATAATGCTTCCTATCTCATTTTCTCCCACGATAAATCTTATGTCTCTTTTTACTGTTACTTTTTCGTTTCATAAAATTTTCAAATCACAACGATGCTAAAGAAGTTTTCACTTCAAAAAAAATTTGCAAATCTGTCTATTTACGATGGAGTTATGCCCTTACATACATAAAAAAATAGAAATATCCGAATTGAGAACCTCCGCCTTTTTTGAAGTCGGTTAAAAAAATAATATTTACAATCACAAAACTAGAAACTAAAGTAGGATGATGAAATTAAAATACTGTAGACGAGCAGCCCTATATTTCAAGAATAGGGCCGATTCACAATACTATTACTTATAAAAATAACCGTGACAGGGGTCAACGAGTTCATTCGAACTGCGCTTTCGCGGCATTTGCCACGCGAGGACGGAGGTAACGCTAAATGCCTACTACGCTCGAAGATCCTGGCCTTAACGTTAAAGTAAATTGCTAAAGCTACGGTTTCTACGACAGCGGCGGCCGCCACCGCACAGTGGCGCCCTCTTTTCTGCATTTTCATTCTAAAATAAAAGAAATAACCAAACGAACGATGAGGGCGCCACTGCGCGGTCGGTGCCATGAAAATGATAGCAGCGGGGTTTAACATTACGATGTCAAAAAAACGCTCTCTAGGGAAACACACCAACTTATTTTTATAAATAACTTTTCAGTGATGTCATTCGACAGTAAATTGCGGACGCTATATATATATATAATCTCTTTGATTATACCTACGCAGTACAGCGAAAAAAAGAATAACACGGACTGTCTTCGCCATCTAAAGTGACCTTTTTAGGCCCCCTGTACCAAAGTCCACCAATCGCTTCAGCAGCCATCATAAAAATAGTAAAACTAAATCCATTTATATTTTGTTGATTACAGTTTATAAATACTGCGATTTAGGTATAAGCACTTTTGATATGAGAAAATATAAACCTGAATTTCCTGAAAATACAATGAATCAGAAAATAAGAAACTCGATGGAACTTTTTTATTTTACAAATAATTTATGAATTACAATATGATAATGTTGAAGTAGGTATAAATAGATACCTACATAGGTACCTAACTTTTAATTATTAACATAAACACCAATAGTAAAAAAAAAATGGAGTACTTAGTAAGTACAAACTGCTTCTGAATGTCAATGGGTAATCTTTTCTATTATTTAATGGGTCATTTTCTAGTCATTAATGAAAAGAGGAAATGTCGACAACCCTACAGTTTTAGGAACCATAATGAAACATTAATTTATCTGGCTAAGTCGAGTTTAAACCTGGCTGGGTTTCGTAGATTAACACTGGTTTAACCTCTCGAATGTCTTATGTTACACAGTGCGACATAAGAACAATTAACTTCTATTGTGTCTGCTCATTAGTCAATCAAAGGGTTAATATCCATAAATTAAGACTAAGTAATATAAATTTATTCAAGCTCGTGGTATCGGCTTGCTTTACCACTTTTATTAAAGGAAGTTGCAAGTTATGTTTTTGTTTTGCTGTTTGTGAACATACCTGCCTATACCTTATTCAAACCGATAAAAAACACGTTAAGTGCTGATTATGATAATGGCTTATGTCACAACAAGTAACTGTAAGTAAGAGGTAACATGCACTTAGCATAGGCAGGCACTTTACTTTATGTAAATAATTTCATCCCCTCTGCTCTTAAAACGGTGAAGGAAGACATTGCATCGTGAGGAGACCGGTATGACCGGTAATTTGAATTTGGAATTCTAAATAGAATAAAAAAATAACAATCCTCACAATAGCCAGTATCATAAATATAGCGGTTTTACATTAAAAATAAAACCGATATTATGTGCCGAGAGGGAAAACATACAGCATTGTTTATGAAGAAGCAGTGTATACTTAGCCTTATTAGCGCGGTCAATAGTACGGATACTTTAGTTTAACTTAAGAATACTAGGTGGCGTCACATTCGCCGCCATTGTATTTACTCTGTGCCAGCTAGGACGCGGGAACCGCTGTCACTTTCCGAATTCATAGTCTTCACCAGGAAGAACTTCCTACAATGCTGTATGTTTTCCCTCTCGGCACATAATATCGGTTTTATTTTTAATGTAAAACCGCTATATTGATGTGCCTCCGGAAAACATACAGCATTGTTTATGAAGACGTGTTTGTTATCTGCTGGTGAAATATTAATTATACGTAAAAACACAACGCTATGATGATTATCAAATGATTATACTGAGAATTAAGTGGATACCCATGTAATGATTTATTTATATTGTTACAATATTTTTTTTTTTTTTTTTAATTCTAAATTAATATATTATATAAAATATCTGATCTTTACATATAATGGTAACGATAATCACGATTAAGATGTTCTACGAATTAATCAAATACTGTAGGAACGTATTACCGATTAAAATGATGATTGCTTACGAAATATGACGTTCTTTGTAATTTAAGTAGAAGTAAATGTATTGAAAAATTAATTAAGACTGTCTTTACGGAGTTCTATTTCGCGACAGTAATGATTAAATAAGGTATTGGCTGATTTCCAATTACCTCGTAATAAAATATCGTCAATTGGTTGGTTATCTAACCAATTTAAGGAAGCTACTGCTGACTTACAGCTTCCCGGAGATGCAAGAATGGCGCTATCTCTGAGAACTGTGCGTACCCAGATCCCAATTACAGTACGTGAGGCAGCTTTTGCGTTACTAAATACAGTGATAAAAAGATTGTTCAAATTGTAAACTTCAGAATTTGAGATCTCTTTGTCGTCGTTTTTTCTATTAAAAGCCAAACTAAAGTGACAGGGCATATGTTTTTATCATTATGTTGTAAGAGTTTCCATGCGGACTGTCGATAATAGTGTGTATCGGTTTTGGATCCAAATGCAGGTATTAAATATATATTATCGCCGTCATCAAAGAAGCTGTAATTTGAGATTTTCTGCAAAGTCAGGTCGTGAACCCTACGGCCTGATGCCAGCAATAAAACTGTTTTTTTTTTTTAAACGTTTCCCCACACTAGGAATTACTCCTGTATCGTGGGTGCGTTTACAGACATTTAAATTCACATACACAAACAGCCAGACCCGAAACAACTACCTGTAGGCAATACAAATATTTGTTCCGTGCGGGAATCGAACCCGCGACACGCAGCGCAGCAGTCGATCACTCAGCCACTGCGCCAACCGTGTCGTCGAAACTGTGGCTGTTCTACGTGCTAAATCGAACAATGTGTCTTTGGGTGCATTTGATGACAGCCAATTTAGTATGATACGTGGATCCACGTGAACGATGGCCGTACTTCTTTTGGTTTGGCTACTCCTATTGCCTTAAAGGTGTGTTTTATAATAAAATTAGAAAAGGTTTGCTGTTCCACATGAGGGCCACAAAAAGTTAAGACTGCCGATTTGTGGACAAGGATAGTACTATAGAACAAATTATCTTTTAGATAGAGAAACATAAAAATAAAAATTTGCGACGTCAGCAGGCCGAGGGCATTTTGGGTTTATTTTATTTGGGCACCCCACCCCCAATTTTCCAAACTTTCAGGGTCAATGTCTGTACCCGTGATGCTGGTAACAACATCACAGGTACGGACACCGACCAGTCAGACACTGAACCTGTCAGAGACCATGATAGATGTTCGACAGGCTCAGAAGTTCGTGTGGATGGTCCAGAGCTCTGGACTTCAGGTCTTGAAGCCAGAAAGCTCGAGGCCACTCTGGAGCCACCACCAAGTAAATTCCCGTTGCATTGTTCAGAAGTGCCAGAACTCAGGGCAGCAAGCTGGGAGGAGGAAACACCCACGCTAGCCCCTGGTTCCATGGTCTGCTGAAGGCATCTATATAGTTTGCCGATCGATCTCTGCAGTTTAGAGATACGTAGTTTTTTACTACTGCGGTTTCTTGTGTCGCAAACAAGTCTATTTGTGGAAGCCCCCACTTCCAAAAGACTTCCGCTGTTGCTCGAGGATGACGAGATGTCATTTCACGGGTGGTGGTCCTCGTGAAAGCCTGTCCGCTATTACTACATATAGCTTCTTTTTGTTGTAGTGCCATCTTCTTTGGTGCATTGCCCATGCACCTGACATTAGATTCCCATCTATGTGGGCGCCCCAACCCCGATCTAAAGCATCCGTTGCCAGAAAATGGGTAGCAGGCTTTTTGTTCATCGGCAACGTGTGACTTGTGGCTCCGAGCCACCACATTATCTCTTGATACACAACTTGAGGTAGCAGCTGTTTTTGACGGGGTCGTGTTTTGTTGAAGTGTCGCAGGAAGATTGCATTTTTCGACAGTGTAGAAGACTACACCTCGGGGAACAACAAAGTTGGCGAAGTTTAACTGACCTATCAGACTTTGCAGTTCTCGGAGATTGATGTGACTTCTCAACAACGACCGGTCTAGTGTATAGTTTATGCTTTGTTTCCTTTTTATTGGTAGAGACATTGTATTTACAGCTGTTTGCCAACGTATGCCAAGGTATTCCAAATCTTGAGTTCGTATCAAGACAGATTTTTGGCGGTTGATTTGCCAGCCCAGATGTTCCAAGTGCCTTACGGCTTCCGCAGCCTGATGACAAAACTTGGATTGGTCTTGGTTGACCAGAAGGAAGTCGTCTAGGTAGACTAGCACTCGACATCCCTTCGCACTCAATGTCTCCGCGACCCAGCATGTTACAGAGGAAAATAGGTGCGGCGCTGAAGCCAGCCCGAACGGTAAACATGTCATCTCGCATAGTTATACGAGATGACATGTTTACCGTTCACAAAGACCAGTTGGTTTTTGTAACTAATTCTTAAGAAAAGCTGGTGAGATTTTGCTGCCCGTGGGTGAAAATAAGTCTTGGATATATCTATTGTTATCATGCAGTCTCCAGATGTTCCAAGTGCCTCACGGCTTCCGCAGCCTGAAGACATAACTTGGATTGGTCTTGGTTGACCAGAAGGAAGTCGTTTAGGTAGACTAACACTCGACATCCCTTCGCACGCAAGGTCTCCGCGACCTAGCATGTTACAGAAGAAAATAGGTGTGGCGCTGAAGCCAGCCCCAACGGTAAACTTATCAAGCAGTCTTTAGATGTTCCAAGTGCCTCACGACTTCCGCAGCCTGAAGACATAACTTGGATTGGTCTTGGTTGACCAGAAGGAAGTCGTCTAGGTAGACTAGCACTCGACATCCCTTCGCACGCAAGGTCTCCGCGACCCAGCATGTTACAGAGGAAAATAGGTGTGAGAAATCAGACGGGAGTTTTTAGTTTTGACGAACTTGTTCAATTCTCGAGGATCGAAAATTGGGCGCATCGATCCGTCGCTTTTCTTCCGCAGAAAAAGCTTGGGTACAAAACTGGGCGTTTTCTTGGAAACTAGCCACAAAGCACCTTGATCCAATAGATCTTTGATTATCCGAGACATTCCAGGGGATGGCTTGGTTGCATATTGCGTTATGATCCTTCTTGTTGTCATTAACAGAGGGAGGTTTTTTATAAAGGGGTATCCGAAACCACGACATTGCTGAAATTATGAATTTTTTTGCACCATGTGCGTGCCAACGGTTTTTGAACGAAGTTAAACAACCTCCCCTGAAATGTGTTGGATAGTCACTTTTTTCCCTCTTTGTTTCGAAATGAATAATTTTTAGTTTGTTAGCTTGTGGTGGTGATAACCAGAAATGAGGCCCTCCGAGGGACTGGATAAGAGACGTAAGTTTTGTCGTGTCAAATAAAAGCTCTTCACTATTAGATTACTAGATTTTACTTAGATTAGATTACACTAGGGGGTATATTAATAAGCGCAGCTTGAAATACTTTTATCCGGAACTTCCAGAATTTTATTCTTTTACGTCTAGCCTCCATACCTTAATTTTTAAATTGTAAAAGCCCGGATACGCGAGCATTTCTAACAATGCCTTCATATAACGGATATGTTACCACGTGAGGCTATTAAAATGCTGCAAACTTATTAACTGAAGTACCGTAACCGTTTTATATCAGCTGATTCTCATCAAAGCTGGTTTTACAGGCGCCCAAATCCAACGACCTAGGCATTTCTGTTGATGGATTAGTAAAAAAAAATCATTGTTGATAATATCTGCTTGTTCGGTCACGTTACTTGTGTTTACAGTAGTCTGCGGTACATGTTGTTGGTACATTATAAAGTTTATAAGAAAACTGACCTGGTTGTATAACGCGTCAATCCGAGGATCGACCGTTACCTGTGAATCCCTCTTTTGTTTCTTGCGTGGAGGTTGCTCTCGTTCGGCTTCGGTTCGATGAACTACTAGCGCACGAAGAGTCCTCCTTTTCTTGTCCTTGATCCCTCTCGGAAGTCGGCGAGCTCGAAACGATCGACCGATTGGCTCCGGCGGTGGCCTCATCGGGTTCGTCACTCGGCGCGGGATTCATAACGAAAAAACCGTTTTTTTTTTTTTTTAAAGCTTAAGATTAAGAATACATTTAATAATAAATGCACTATTAAATTGTCTAACACTATGATAAATAACTTTTAATAAAAGTTAAACGATTAACCAAATATTTTTGGATTTCGACCGCACGCGGCGAAAGTACACAACGCTATGAATTCGGAAAGTGACAGCGGTTCCCGCGTCCTAGCTGGCACAGAGTAAATACAATGGCGGCGAATGTGACGCCACCTAGTATTCTTAAGTTAAACTAAAGTATCCGTACTATTGACCGCGCTAATAAGGCTAAGTATACACTGCTTCTTCATAAACAATGCTGTATGTTTTCCGGAGGCACATCAATAGGCAATTTCATAGGTAAGGACCTAATACATACATAATCAGCGCATAATAAAAAAAAAAGTAAAAAAAAATCAAATAAATAAATAATGTCCCCACTGCTGGGGCACAGGTCGCCTCTCTTCGAGAGGGAGTGGGCTAAATAATCTTCCACGCGGGCCCAGTGCGGGTCCGTAGATGTATTCCAATTTTTGTTTCTAGGACATTTTTTTTATTTGAAATGGGTTTGCCTCCCTGGTTCCCTTCGTTGGGTACAATTACAACAATTGTTTTCTCGTATTGTGGTATTAGGTTTTCCGAGGCACGGAGGGGTCACGGTATGTAACGATGGTCACCCATCCACAGACCAACCGCGGCAAGCAAAGTTTAACCTGATCCGTCGACCTGTGCGGCTGTTATTATTTAGCCAGGGGCCCCTAGTATTAGAAGGTCCTGTCTACAATATTACATCCGATGTAAATAATATTTGTGTCCAATTAGTGCCTTATTGAGTCTCGGCAGTGTTGACAAGGGATGTCCAGAAACAAATAAACGACGATTTTGGGACAAGATCAAATTGTATCAGTTAGCAATTACACTACCCTTAGTTGTACTCGCAGTTGATTAAATTATAAACTAATCTGCGGAGTTTAGGCAGATAATCTCAGAATTTAGTATTTAGTAAGGAGAATAAGCTCCTTGGTTTATCATTTGGGAAAATACACTTAAGTACCTACTATCAACTTTTTCTACTGTGTGTTGTTCTTGTACAATGAAGGGGCTCGTGGCTAAATAATAACAGTCGCATGGGTCAATCTTCAAGGTTAAGCAACGCTTGTCGAGGTTGGTCCATGGATGGGTGACCATCCAGGACATATCGAGACCCGTCCGTGCCTTGGAAAGTGCGTTAAATAGTTGGTGCTGGTTGTCTTTATGAAAACAGGTTTTGGTAGTCAGAAGCCCGAACGTCTCACAAGGCTTGACAAGGGATATCGTGTAAATGGATTGTGGGGGTTAGGTAGGCAGTCGCTCCATGTAAAATACTGGTATCCAGCTGCATCCGGTTAGACTGGAAGCCAACCGCAACATAGTTGGGAAAGGCAGATTGATTGATTGTTGGCAAAATTACCTACGGGTACCTACACGAGGTTTCATACCTTTGCAGCTTTGTCTCTAATATGGACGGAATCGCAATCCTATTTATTGACCCATATGTGTACATATACGGTCGGTCACACCCACAGACAGACTGTCAACCGTAACAAGAATTAAATGAAATATTATTTACTAAAATCACATTGTATTTAAAAATAATTTCGAAACCACATTCGTCATTAAGCTCGGATTACACACAAACGGATTTGGCACAGATTTCACATTTCACCACAACACGGGTCTCAATTCCCCGTTTTACGCACTCAAGGCCGTGCCAAACTATTAAGTAGATACAGAGATAAATCAAAATGACTAAGGGCTGCTTTTTCCAATGCCAGATAACTTTATCGGAGGAATAATTTTGAATTTTTGACAGTTCGTGCATACAAAAACTGTCAGACGTCAATTTAATTCCACGAATAAAAATTATCGGTCGATTGAAAAATCAGTCCTAAGTTAATTTTCAGTTTCGAAAACATGCCCGACTGACGATAGTCGTTTGTTTCAAATTTATGAATAAGAATGCATAATGCTAATGTCGACTAATGTCGAAAGGTGGGTATGGACTAGGAGGTAGAGCCTTATTTTTTTTCTTGTACCATAACCTCTAACCGCTCTAACGTGTCACCTCTTTACGAACCGAACAATGAACATGCCGCTCGATGCTTTGTTACAATTTAAATTTGCAAACAAACGGAGCGAATTTGTGTAACAATTCATCGAGCCTGCACATCCGATATTTCAACGAAGAGTAAACGCAAAATAGAAAGGAATGTTACAGGTGAATGCCTCGCTGTGAGCATTACTTCAAATACAAATTTATTTATCTGTGAAAAATTTATTTACTTCGTGCACCGTGTTGAGCATTCGCTGGAACGTTACAATATATGGAAATGCTCGAGAAAATATTTAGGCCCGTATCGAACCTCACTCAAAACTCAAGCATCACTTAAAACTCGTTTAAAGCCATTTCATTGGTTTGTAACTAGTTTTGAGTAATGCTTGGGTCTGAGTAAGGTTCTGTAAGACGGCCCTTAATGTATACTTATCTTTAGAAAAACGTTTATACAAAAAAATAATAGGTACCTAGTATACCTACACTCTCGCTAATGTACATACACTTTGCTAAATTAATCAACCTATCCTGAAATAATAACAGTTTTGAACAACTAAAGTAACGTTCGTACGTACCTAAACTCTGTCGGTACTCGAGTCTTGATGTTAAACAGAACTCGTAGTAATATGAACATGAGTTTCAGCTTAGCTGCAGCCATACACCGCAATAACGTGTTGAATTCAAATCGCAATTTACATAAGTCGCAGTACCGCAGAACACGTACACGTACGTCGTGATGGCATACAAGTTACGAGCGAGCACCTGGAACATTCAACTTAATTGAGTGCACTAGTTTATACGATAACAACTATATGTAATCACAAACTGTGTTCTTATTGAACAGCACCCTAATTGCGTAACACATTTTCAATCGGAATCCGAGTCATTTTGAAGCAAATTGCTAATCCATTGCTTTATAAGTTCGAAAAATTTGTCTGCTCCACACGTAGATAACGCAATGAATGTTGTTGAACTGTCAAAATGTAACCGATTCCGATTGATTTCCGATTGCAATTGCCCCGCTGAAATGTGTTTCAAATCAAGAGATTACATTCTTTTTCATTATCATCATCACGAGGGCAATATTTATAAACGATAAATACCTGCTAAAGTAACCTTGACGGAACGGCAGTAGGGTGTGATTGTGGAGCTATGTCTCAAACCATGCTCCACTTCCTATCCTGCCCTCTGTGTCCCAAAACACGCAGTCAAAGTGACCTCTGCGTTTCCACCGACAACTCCGTGGAAGTGGCTAAGGTACAGTATGTGTAATACAGTCGTGCCAGCAAAGAAGAATAAACGATGATATAAGTTAAATGACGTTTAAACGTCAAAAATGTATGGTTAAACAGTCACTAAGCAACGTTTATGAGTACAGGGGTACCTACTGTAGCACATATTTTAAGCCACTTATAACATTTTAATTTTTGTTTAAGAGTAAACTAGTCGCGAGCTCGAACTCACTGGTGGTCATGGCCAAAAAGCACGCTGTCTCACCTGACTTGGTGTCTAACAGAGCTAGTATCAGATGAGCAGTTAGACGCTAGTCTACACGCACAACGTCCAGTTCTCACGCACGGAAACACCGTTTCGAACTAATAGGCGCATAAAAAAATTCGAAAAGTGCTTTGGAAAATCGAGTTTTATGAAAAAACCACTGCATAAATCAATTGTAAATAAAGTTTATTGTACTCTTCGATAACTGAGTTTTGTCGGTACGGACTTGGATTTGAAGATTTTACAGTTCTTTTATTACTTATTTATACCCAAAGTTACGTTAAAAATAGCAAGAAAAACGAATCTTTGTTGGCTCATAACTTTTTAATAGTTTTTTATTTTACTATTCTGTTTCCGTACAGATACAATTAATAATGAGTCAAAACGATATCATGTTTAACTTTTATTGGGTGCACAATGTCAAACAATGGATTAATACTCTCCCGAAATTTGTATGGAAAAAATATCGACTCGTGGCACCTTAAGCTGTGTATCTGCTTATGTTTACCAGGATAATAAACAATATATACTTCTATCTCCCTGCCCCTAGTATTTTGGGTCTTTTTCTTCCATACATCTCTACCAGTCGTTATCATACACTCATAGTATTCATCTTTCATGATCACTTTGTTCTTATTAGAGATCATCATGCTGAAACTGCTTAAAATTGTCCTTTCTTTTCAACGGATATCTTTTAGGGTCAGTTCTGTTAGAAAATCGTTCAGGTACGTTCAGGTAAAAACTTTATTTCTTTTGCAATATTACCGTCGTTAACATCGCATAAATTAACGTCGCTTTTCTTGCCTGTCTGTGTGCCCGTTGTTCATCTAAACTTCATAACGGATTTTGATGCGGTTTTCGACATCATTTAGAGAATTCATTCCGGAAGATTTATGTGTATGGTATATTAATATTAAACTTATATATTAATAAGGAAAGTCGTACCACCAGTGCGAAGCAAGGGCGGGTCGTCAGTATATTATGTACATTATTAATAAAAGGCAACTGGCAAAACCGACCACCATCGACCTATATTTCTATATCCAGGTCACATATCCGACTACAGGCTTTGTTAAATTCGACAGAACTTCGTCAAGTTCTAACAAACGCTTTCAAAGGCCGTAGAGCCTTTGAAATTCAAAAGTTAGGCACCTTTGTATGCGATGTGTGTCTGTCTACTTGTATAGAACCGTATTGTCAGTTCGGTACGGTATTAGCTATATCTTTCTAAACAAGTTTTGCAGGCACTGTTTTTGGAGGCTTAGTGCGTGTTTATCTCTGAAATATGGTGTGGTAAAAGCAAGTAAAGGATAATAAGGGCAACAGTATGTAAATTACAAGGAAAAGCAAACACTTTAGACAGGTAATGTATTACGAACTTTCACTCAAAGAGGACAGAATACACACCGATTACCGTGACAACCCAGCTATATAGGTACCCACTCACCCACTGTATCGTCGTGGGAAATCTAAAAGGAAAACACTCCATTTCGTTAAATATTCATACTTTCATAACATAGGTAAATTTCCTTTGGATTCGAAATTCTTATAAATATATTTACCATATCAGAAGTAAAAATTTTAAGTTTAAGTCAAGTTGCAATAGAAATTAGACATTGTTTCTACAGATTGAGAGCAGTGATGGCCCAGTGGTAACTGCCACGACTTACGAATTATAGGTCATGGGTTCAAACCCAAGAAGACACTTTACTTTGTGTAAATTATTTCATCACTACTGCTCTCAAAACGGTGAAGGAAAACAGCGCGGCAGGAAAACGAGGAAACCGGCATATCCTACTAGAACGAAAAATTCGAAGATGTGTTACATCCGCGAATTCGCATTGGGCCTGTGTGGTGGATTATGCCCTTCTCAGTGAGAGGAGGCCTGTGTCCCAGCAAATTTTGTGTGTCCCAAATCGCTTGCAATAGCAATTTAACATTGTTTCTACAAATCGGAACATAGCATGATCTCTGGCCATCACAAGTCGAGCCACCCTAGTAAACCTCGTGAAAGTGACGAGAAAAAATATTACGTACACGCTTAATCTGTTCCATTTGTAGTTTCGCAGTCGACTGCCGATTAAGCGCTTCACTGGCGGATATCACGCGTCAGATATGTTACACCTACGGTAATGAGACGAGACCTTTCTCTGTTTGAGAAATAAGTCACGTCGATCCTCGATGTTGTACAAAACCTTTTTGGACCCTTTTTGGTATGACAGCATTATTATGGTTGTTCTATCTTTCTGTACCTAGTTACTCGTAATCATTGTGATTGCTTCCTTCCCTTGAGGTAGAAGCATTACGTGAGTTAATTATTGTATTATGATTTATGGATACAGCTGTCGGATTTGTTTTAATTGAGAAGCTTGTTGATTCGTCCGTGCACAAAGACGATGGTGGACGATGATTTAATGTTACACGCATTTATGTAGAATTAGATGTTAATAAAAACTAAGTGTGCATGATATACAGAGATATCGGCGTGTAAACTGATAACATGAATTCAGCACATGATTTAGACGTAGAGAGGAGACGTGGAGGGGCCCGTGGCTAACAGCCGCACAGAAAGAAAGAAAGAAAATACATTTATTTAGCACAGGTCGATCGATCAGGTTAAGCTACGCATACCGCGGTTGGTCTGTGGATCGGTGGCCATCTTTACATACCGAGACCCCTTGCCTCAGAAAGCACGTTAAGCCGATGGTCCTGGCTATCTTTCATGGACCTTTGACAGTTGTTACGGGTAGTCAGGGGCCCAAAAGTCTGACAACCAATCGAACTAGGGGGTAACGTATTACCCAGTATCTGCGTTAGACTGGAAGCCGACCCCAATATAGTTGGGTCAATGCTAGGCAGATGATGGTGATTCTAGACGTAAATATTTGAAGATTTTTATATGGAGCCTAGCACCTACTGTCGTGCCATTTTGAAAATGGCGGCCACACATGAGACCTTTATAAATCGTCAGCTGACATCAATGCAAACAGAAAACATTACAAGACCAAACCCCGTAAAGTGTCAGGATGTTTCTTCGGTTATTAGAAAAAAATCTTTTTAATAACCGACAAAAAAAATTTTTTTTTTCGGTTTTTTTTTTTTTTGACGCTTTCGTTCAGAATCATATTAGGTACATACCTACAGAGGATTCAGTACATACTAAATCCATGGTAACATGTCGATCTCCCTGCCACCTGTATACCTAGTTGCGCTATCAAAAAGTTTAAGAAGCGTTGATTAGATAATAATGAGACGATAACATAAAAACCCCTCTTTATTAAGGCTCCTTCAAACAGTTGTTTGTAGGAGCCTTTATGTCCCACATCCATCATGTCCGTACAATATTTACTTATTCGTCGATCAATCAGATATATTTTGATCTGATATTCGGCCGCATCTGTTTACTTTCGGAGCCGACCCCAATAGGCTCGGCAAAAGGACTGGCTTGATGATATTGATTGATCAGTATCAAGTAACGCGTGTCAGGAAAAAGGGATACGACATTGTTTTATTTTCATTAATCAAAAAATCAATTGATTACCTACTTTAAACAATGTTAAAAGGGTTCATTTCACAAATTAGGTTGAACTCGATTAGCACATCTAACCCGCGTTCAAGAGCGGTCACTGACAATATTCCACAACAGCGATGAGACTGACAGCTCTTAATCGCGGTTTAGAGTGCTTTCAGTTTCATTGGTGAAATTCGCCCTGAGTTATTTGAACCTAAACACAGGCTCGGTAACACGGTGCGGCGCTGCGGGCGTATGATTGATTTATTAATGTTGTTCCAAACAACAATGAAAGTCACGCGAAACACGACGAGCTTCAAATGTGACGTAACGTTTGTTATTTAAAATGATTTCCACTTCGCTGACGATACCAACAATCGATGGCCAATCACTATCGCTTTGAACGTATCTATTTTGCAATCGATAAGTGGCCAACAAAAATATTCAATTGACTGACTTTAAGCGAAGTGTTAAATCAATAAAGAAAACAAAGTTACTAAACAAGTTACTAAACAAACCAGAGGGTCTCAATCTGTCAAAAATGCCTCTAATTTCCCTACATTTTTGACATTGAATGTCGCTGAGAAGAGATTGCGACTAAATTTTGAACGTTTTTAATTACGGTATTGTTTCGGAAATACGGTATTTCCTTTTGGCTATAAACTAACTAATCACGTATAAATGTGACAGTTTGACATATGTATTATCCATACAAAATCTGTCAAACCGCAATATTGCTCAGAGAAGAGTTTACTGACTATTAAAAAATCAGCCGTTAATCTATAGAGACCAAATAGTGTTCCGCTGGAAGTGTTAGTGTAAGCTTAATTACTTGGTTTTGCGGTAAGAAAGGGAGGTGTGTGCGTTTGAGGATATGTTACCTATATGTTAAAGTCGTTTGTTAAGTGGCCCCACTGAGTGTAGACCATTTTCCCGGCTTTTTATATCACTTGGCTCACACGACCACAGCTCAAGGGTATTGTGTAATGGACACAGATACACTTTGCTCTCAGATGTGTCTATTATCACATAACTGAACAATATTTACACCTCCTTAATGGAGAGGCCCTGCTGTGGTAACAAATTGGGTGAGAAGGTATATTTTATTTCCTTAAAAACTTCTCACATTGGGCGGGACTAGTATGGGACTAGTTGAAACTTTGTCAATTTTTGTCATCCAATTCAAAGTTTGAGTTGTCTTAATTTTGGGGAATATGCCGATACTTCCTCTAATAGATGCAGACCAACTGAGTTAGGTGGAGCTACTTCCACTTTCGTATTGTCATATTTTATATTCGGAATAAAATATCTATATTTTAGATTCTTTAATGCAGGTTTAAATAAAAGCTAAAAGAGGAAATATCAAATCGGCAGCCATCGAAATGCAAAATCGGTTGAACAATTGGTTTGCATAAATTCCAGACATAATCGGATCAGCACATTATTCAATTGTGGAGAATGCGCTGTGGTGACGACCGCCGACAGCGGTGGTGCGAACCACAGACAGCCTACTCCTGACGGGGAAAGCGCGCCATCCAGCTATCTAGGTCATCCCTGCATCAGAGACACGCACTTGCGATAAGCCGCAATCACTCGAATGACTGAATGAATGACCACAAAATGATTCTGTTCCCACAGTTTAAATGAATTCGCGATGGTAGGCACCTGTAGGTATTATGTGAGTTTATGTAACTAACTAGTTACGTATTGCTCACCGGCTGGGTGCTGCTTGTTATATTACGGTGGAATGAAAGAACGCCTGTCTGTTGCAGGTGTTGCTGCACTAGGCCATGGTCATACGATAAGGGGGCCTGCCTAAAAGGCCACTTTGGCAGAATCATAAAAGGATAAAATTATGAATCATAATGGACAGTTAACAGTTAAGTTAATCGTATAAAATCCCATTGGTGAAGGATTTTTCAGTTATTTTTGTTTGTCTGTGCTCAAATACCAATCAATCCAATCCAATACCAATCTTTTTGATTATACCTAGGTAGTGCAGCGAAAAAAAGAAAAACACGGACTGTCTTCGCCATATTATGATTCATAATGTTATCGTTTTATGATTATGCCAAAGTGGCCTTTTTAGGCCCCCTGTTATATTATAATTTTGGGTAAAAAGAAACAGTCCAAAATGAAATGGTTTAAGCTGAGACCTTTCGCTCGGTTCACATTAATTTTCCTCGTATAACGGTACATCCGATATTCAGAGTGTTAATGTAGAAGCTGCTTATAAATTCAATCATTCATTCAATTTATTCATTTTAGATAGGTTTCGGTAATCCGCTTTTCATTATTTACGTAGAATTTTATTGAATATTTTTTACTAGGTACTTATTTCATTTCATTATATTTTGTATTTGGAGTGGTTTAATGCAAAATAAATTGAATGGACCTACGTTGTCCAATAAATAAAATAAAATAAACTAATAGGTAGGTGCTATCACAGAAAAGGGTTTAACGTTAAAATCTAAAACTAATAATAAATAATTAGGGGAAATGCAATCTCTGATCACATTATACCTAGCGGTTTGTGCGCGTTGCACAATTCATTGCATGAACTAATCGGTATCAAAACGCGAGCCATAATCGTGTGTGGCGATGCCCACTGGACTGTTACAGCAACTTTATTTAGATCGACAGGCTATTTGTGAACTATTGCTTAACGAGGTTTTAATTAAAATACATAGATGCGAAATCGTGTGGAAACGTTTTGTTTGTTTGCACAATTGGTTAAGCACTTAAGATCACATGAGATTTCGAATAACTCGTTTTAAACTTTAATACACACACGTTATTTCATAATATTCTTGTTGCGGCCACGTCATTGTTATGTTGTTTTGTTAATTAGAAGCTTTATTTGTTTATTTGGTGTCATGTTAATGAATTGTTCAAGCATTCATTCATACATACATAGCGGTTTATCGAAATGTATTTCATGTGCGGTTTTCCATTGCGAATGCAAACCTATATAATAATATGTGTGTGTTTACAACCAACGCTAAAACCGCATGCGGTAAAAAAAAAACTGGGTTGTTTATTTTTGATACCGGGTCCCTGAAAAACTATAAATCGAAATGGTCGCAGAGACCACTGTCAACGTATGAGAGAACCAATTATTTGCGACCGTACTGCAAACGTTGTGGTAAACACTGTTTTTCCTCACAAATTGTAACAAGCTATGCGCAGTGGAATAAAACGCGTTTACTACAAAGTATTGAACCAAATATCCGTCAAGCAGTACTTAACGGGTTAATGGTCAGTAAATACTAAGAGTACCTACTCAAGCAACTCTGTAGAGTACCATCTCGTAACTCTTTATTACCTACTGGTCATTCGCACTGAAAATTCTGCAAATTCTTAAAAAATATGAAGTACAATCTAGGAACAAAGACTTTTCCCACCAAAGTAATGAATTTAATAAAAAAATTGGCAAAAGCACTCAGGAAAATTATTGTGAAAGGTATATTTCAAATTGGCAATGACATGAAAATAATAAACAAAACAAATGATTCACCTAAGAAATTCACCAACGGTTAATTTGGAAACTATAACAAACCGAATTGTTTGTTTATTCACTCAAAGCGGACGCACGTAGACCACTCAAACTTGAATTACGTATTCACCAGCATACTCCATGTTTATGCAAAAAAGCATCTTCAATAGAGTCTAATTGCCTTCGGTTTAGCTCGCTTTTGTGTTTTTAATCAACGCACTGCGATTGTTCAAACAAACCCCATTGTCCTCTTGTTTGGTCGACCCTTGGCTTTATTACGACATTTTTGCGAAGAAAACCCTGTCAGGAACATAATAACAGAACGAGAAAATATGTGTCACTTTATATCTGACATAAAACGTAATACATGCTTGTTTCAAGAATTAATTTTATTGAGACGGTCGCCATCGCTAATTGCCACTAATCCCTTGCCATTAGGCGAAAGCGTCAGGGTAGCCCGCGAAATTCATTTTTTTTTACGTTTTTTGCAATTTGCTGGTCAGTATTAAGTAGTACGTTGATTAATATAATATGATTCGCGGCCGTAACAAATATGTCTTTACAGAATTATAATCATTAAAGTCATCAACACAACTCTCTAAGACCAAGTAATCCCCACAGAATGACTATTTCTTGAAATCTTGACATTTTGGGATTATACTAACCTAACAAGTAGTGTTACTGATTGCAGGTCAGTGTCAGGTTGTATGTTGATTAAAATATGATTTGCGAGCGTAACAAATATGCCTTTACTGAATTATATTCATTAAAATCATCACAACACTCTAAGTTGAGTTGAGTTGAAACCTATTGAATGATGTTTCATGAAAGATATATAAGAAAATTTGAATTTCTCGGGCTACCCTGGCGCTTCATGATTATAGGCAGTGGTTATAGGTATTAGGCATCATAACAGGTACATGTAATTAGAGCAAATGCTGGAGCTTAGAACGCCATGTTCCAACAGAATCCTACAGTTATACAAGGTCAGACCGAGTTGCTATATAAATGCTTATTCCGGAAAATTCGACTTTACGTTACGTTAATCACGCGAAATTTAAGACAATTGCTACGATTTCTTTTAAAGTCGAAACATTCCGGTTTTCATTTATATAAATAAGTTTTTATTTTTAAGGGGCTTACAAGACCTAAACGCAAGTTTTCGAAACAATAAAAGTATATGATAGACTACAGTAAAAAAAATCAGAAAAATATATGATATTCTTCAGGATATATGCTAGATAGATAGTGTGGTGAAAACATAATACAACTAATTTGATACGATAGAAAAAAATCATGAAGATACCTCTAAAAATTTTCTTTTTACAATAAAATCCATACTAAAATACATACAATCATTCTGATTTTTTGTCAGATTATTCTACAAGCAACATACTAAAATACTAGTGTTTTAATTTTTTTGTCCAAACAATAGATTCTTTGTAAATCGCATATTCATATTTTCGAACAAAATACGTGCGCATGTGTGCGTAAACGCTGTGTAGCGACACTGCCGGCCGAGGCCTGATGCTATACGGACGTGTCGCTCTTTTCGCCGCAATATTTCCGCCAAGATTATTATGTTTTTGTAAAGTTTTATTTGTAAATTCATTGTTTATTATTATTTGCATAATCTTCTTTGCGTAAATATTTTTATTTCGTGTAAATATAAAATACTTTGAAGTTAAAATAGCGTAACCTTGTTATCAATTATTATCATTTATTGTAAATATGAAGTGAAAAATTCCGTTCGGACTACAAAACGTTCATATAAAACGCTGAACATATTATATATATATATACGAAATTAAAAAATAAGATCATTTTATTATTATTGAATATTTATTTTTTTAACAATAAAACTATGAATTTAGAAACGTCTAAGATAGTGCAGTCATGACGCATATACGCATAAGCTCAACTTTTTCGACTGCATTCGCAACTGTTACGTTAGCGTATGAGGCCGATGTGTAGATTTGTATTCAACAGTCCCCGGGTTCGATTCCCAGGGATTCTCTAACCGAAGTTTTCTTTTTAAATGTATTTTGAATTTATATATATTATGTATTTATTATTTTTTTATAAATAATAATTAAAACGTCTACAATGTAATTATCTTTCACAGGCGAAAGACAGTCGTAAATATCAACACGGAAGTTATTTCTAATGCGAAACTACAATTAAAAAAAACTAAACGCACCTAATGTTTTTCGCGACTTATTGATATTGGGCATAACGAAATAACAAATTCATCTAAAAATTGCGATGAAAATTATCACAAGCAAGATTTTGGTTTTTATTATTACCTATTGATTTCGTTTATTATAATAAATAGATTCATAATATTATGTATGAATGTTAGGTACCTATTTTTGAGGCTGTTTACACATTATGCCGCAGCTGCAGCGGCACCGCCACTGCCGCGGCGCCGCCGCTGCATCAGTCACCCTTGGATTTGTATGAACACACGGCGCCGCGGCGGCGGCGACGAGTTTTGATAAAACCGTAGCAATACTCGCCGCCGAATCATGCTGCCGCCGCCGCGGCGCCGCCGCGCCGTGTGCAAGGGTTCATGCAAATCAAAGGGCAACCAATACGGCGGCACCGCGGCGGCGGCGGCGCCGCTGTATTATATAATTTTTTTTTTATAATGTACTACAGTCGCGCGGTACGTAAACACGCGATAACCCCTCCCGCCTACAGTATTTTAATTTCATCAACCTACTTGAGTTTCTTTCTAGTTTTGTGACTGTACCTATAGGTAAATATTTTTTTTTAACCGACTTCTAAAAATGAGGAGGTTGTCAATTCGGATGTTTCTATTTTTTTTTTATGTATGTTCGGACATAACTCCGTCATAAAAATATGTAGGTAGATGGACTTGCAAAATTATTTTTTTGTTCAAAAGAGGTTTATTCCGAAATGGTCCCATTTAAATTTCGTAAAGATCTGATGATGAGTTTCGGAGACAGACAACGGAACTCTTCAATAAATGTCAGTTTACGCAATCACACAACATAACATCACGCCTATACCCTTTAAAGGGGTAGGCAGATGTGTTCAATAGCTTCCTGTCACTGATATTAACATAGCAATTAGTGTTATATGAATTTAGGCGGGGTAGGTAGGTACAACTAAAAAGTGAAAAATAAAAACTTTTAAAAAAAAAAAAAAACAACCGACTTCCAAAAAAAACACTACAAAGTGAAAAATAACTTTTATTTCGGAAGTCGGTGTCTAAAAACGAAAATGCAGATCCAACGACACCGACTTCCAAAATTAAAGTTAATTACTTTGTGTTGTTTTTTTTTTTTGAAGTCCGTAGTTTTTTTTTTTTTTAAAGACTTTTTATTTATAAAATAGAAACACGTTGTGAATGGAATAGAAAGAGTTCAATAAAAATACATGGTCTTTTTGATCAATAGATTTAATAAAAAAAACATATTGACGAATTCAAACAACCAAAAACAGCAGCCCCGGATCTACGATTTTTTCGAACCGGGGCAAAACCTTGATAGAGGCGCCCCCTCCCTTCAGTGTTTGAGAGAAACTGTTAATACTGCCAATGAGTAGCATTTTTGTGACCATTTGATAAACTAATAATCCTTTAATAAACATATTTAAAAAGGCGTGGCCACTGAGGAAGGCGAATTTTTCATGTAGACTCTTTGCACTCTCTACTCTTATCTGAATTTCTGTTAAAATTTTGTCAAACACTAGATACTTTTAAATCTTTGGAAAATAGCCTAATCGTATGGAAATAGAAAAGTTTGTTTTTCAAACATACATATTATATTAAGATTCGATTACTTGATAAAAACCTATGAGATTGTAGGAAAAGAGGCTTCATTTGTTCGATATTTCGAATTCTTGTCTCAAGGATTTGGCGCCCCCATGAAACTGCCGCCCGGGGCAAGTGCCCGGTTTGCCCCCCCCCCCCTTAGATCCGGGGCTGAGACTATATTGAGAGACTATATTGTGCTGTTTTTAAAACAGCACAATATAGTCTCTTTGCCATATTAAGTAAGTACTTGTACTTATTTCAATTAATATTTGTCACAAATTGCACGCTTACTGCTTACGAAACCGTCACACCGTCCGGCGTCCACTCGTCACTGCGGAGTGCGGAGCATTCGAGACTGTTTGTTAACCGAGTGTAAACCGAAATCGAGGCGCGTAGGTATGATTCGCGTTCCGACCGTTTTTATGAAGATAGAATACTGTATAGATAAAAATACCGTGGCGGGTGGTGCGCGGCGGCGCTGCCGCAGACACGGCATAATGTGTAAAAGGCCTTACTTACTTGACAAAGGAGAATGGGTAGACCGTACCCAGACACAAAGTTAATTGCAGCATTATGAACTATGTTGATCTTTATTGCCCTCATGGAGTAGTTTGCTTAATTAATCCTAAGACAGCATGTCTGAATTCACTTGGAGAAAAAAGTTATGTGAGGAAATTGAATTGATTTATTAAAAGTAAATATTTAACCTATCCTTTCAAAACTTATTGACCTGCTAATGATGGACACTTTTTGAAATTAATGAGCCTCTAAAAACTTTTTGCGCTTCTAATGATACACTTTTTTAAATTATTGAGCCTCCTTTTAACTTAATTTAAAATAATTAAAAACGTAATTTAAAATCTTCTATTTTTTTCATTTTATTATTGCTGAATGGGCGGCCCGCTTTTGACCTCGATCACGCCTGATGGAAAGCGATAGATGATAAGTGATGATATGTGATGGTATTTTTTTTATAGATTGGAAACAGTGGTACCACAGGAAGATCACGATTGTGAAGTTATTGATAAAAGTACATATTCATCTAAACGTGTACTAGAAGAAATTTTTAGTATACAGGTAATATTCATAAAATCAGCCGCACGTTGCAGCCGTTGCAGGGCAACATCACCTTGCCACAAACACGTTGAATTTTAAAAAAGAATTGGTTTTAAAATTGAATAATGGATTAATGGGATTTTAGGTGGATAGTGCTCCTGTAAGTCAATATGATATCCAGACTGAAAACCAAGAAACAGAAGGGTTAAATTACAATATAGAAGTAAGTTTTTCCTCAAACATATCGTTACTTACGATTAAATCTGGAGGAAAATGATATTCCAAATGATTTTATGTTAAGTTCTCTGTGGCAGAGAATCTGTATTATGATTCAAGGTATTGCCGGCCATGCTCGAAGTTTACTTCATGACGTAGACAGCAACGTGGTGGAACGAAGCATCATTACGAAATACGTAGGAGGGAAGAGAGTTAACTTTTCCTTGAAAAATTCATATCAGACGCGATGCATTGCTTCAGCAGTGTCGTTCAATGAAGAAAATGCAATGTCAAAGCTATATAAGAAAATGACCAATAAAAGCCCAAGAGGTAAACAGAAGACGTGGAAAGAAAGAAAACATAAACAAAAAATCCTCAGTAAAAGGTACACAAAAAAGAGAGACGGCTAATTTTCAGTAAAAAAACAAAGTGATAAGGACTATGGCCAGTCATGTGAAGAGCCTTGTGCTTGGTAATAAATACCAAGCATGTTTTTTGTTGTTGACTAGTTCACCTGTTTTTGTTTTTTGCCAGAAGTTTACCTTTTTCTTTTCAACACTTCACTTCAACCACAGTATCTTCTCCAGTTAATCTATCAGGCGATGCACCCAAGAAACATAGTTCTTGGTCTATAAATAAACCACAGGTTCTAATGATTATGACTGTGTTCTTGTACAGCCAATTGTGCGAGGCCGGTTTTTTCATTTTGTTGGCCATGGCTTATGGATTCGACGTGATCAATTTTTTTTCGGTAAAGTATATATTTTACTAAATTAGCACAAGGTGTATTAGCGCTTTTTTATAACCCTACCGAAATTGGATGCAGTCAATAAAGATCTTCTCATCTCAAGCCATTCTCCATTAGCACTTTGTAAAATAGTTTTTCTTTCAATCATTGCTCGCTCTTCATCAATATTTTTTTAATTTTTTCATGAAATCATCTTTCATTTTATCTAGTACTTCTAGGCATATCAGGCTTTCAATATGACTGGCCATAGTCCTTATCACTTTGATTTTTACTGAAAATTAGTCGGCTCTTTTTTTGCTTGAGTCACAGTCAGATATCCAAATATAGTGGGTAGGCAAATATTGTTTAAAACCTTCCATTATAATTTTCTTTCACTCTCCATTCCTGTAGACGGACCGGAATAGTTTTTTAAACGAAAATGAAGATAAAAACGAAAATAAAGAGAAAAGCGATGGCAAAAATGAAGATAACGACAAAGAAGAACGTAAAAATTATGAAGAAAATTATTCACAACAAATGTTTGGCATTTGTTGTTACGTCTACACGTTTCTTAGATTTTAGTAAATTTTAGGAACAAAAATAATTTTATAACATGATCATGATGCATGGTGTAATATGTATAAACGTGTAATCGTAAACCTGAAAAAAAAGCATTTAAAACTAAATGTGGTAGGTATAATGTTAACCAGAAAAATAGCTTAAAAGTAGGTACATGTGGTATAATGTAAATGTAAAAAAAACTCGTAAGTAACTACCACTTCCATATTTTTTAAATAAAAATGTTTTAAATTTGATTGAATCAGTTTTATTTCAAAATCATCCACATCCTTAATTTTTTCAAGTCACACTAAAAACAAATTAAATAATTTTTTATAAAAAAAAACAGCCGACTTCCAAAAAAAAAACACTACAAAGCTACAACCAACGATACCGACTTCCGAAATTAAAGTTATTTTTCACTTTGTAGTGGTTTTTTTTGGAAGTCTGTTGTTTTTTTTTTTGTAAAAACAGTTTTTATTTTTCAATTTTCAGTTGTCCCTACCTACCCCACACAAATTCATATAAAACACTACTTGCTATGTGAATATCAGCGACAGGAAGCTATTAAACACATCTGCCTACCACTTTTAAGGGTACAGGCGTGATGTTATGTTGTGTGATTGCGTAAATAATGCATACAAATGCGATAGCAGCGATCGCGGTTGATTTGCTGGCATTTATTGAAGAGTTCCGTTGTCTGTCTCCGAAACTCATCATCAGATCTTTACGAAATTTAAATGTGACCCTTTCGAAACAAACCTCTTTCGAACAAAAAAAGAATTTTGCAAATCCGTCTATTTATGATGGAGGTCGTCTATCGGACCCGAACATAAATAAAAAAAAAAATAATAAACAAACCCGAATTGAGAACCTCCTCCTTTTTAGAAATCGGTTAATAATTTTGTTGTCATAACTACTTGTTTCCGCGTCATCTATTGGAATACTCGGGCGTAATCGTAAATCGTATGCTGTATGTCATAATTGTGATGGGCGTCGTCGTTAGATGGCGTACGCGTCGATTGTGTATATGTGTGCATGCGTTTCTCAAGGACACTTTGCTCTATTAGTCCTCTTAAATACAATTTTGTACCTAGGTATTTCTATAATTCTAATAACGGAGGAACAGTATTTTTATCTTACGAAGCGATGCGCGCTTTACTTGTGGAAACCCAGTGTACAAGCACAGTGTGCATATGTGCGAGAAGAGCAGCAGCGTTAGCAAGCACATAACACACACGCACACACACACACTTATGACTTCGCCATTGTCTCGGAAGGCCGAGAACTCCTGAACACACACATTCACAGCGTGTTTGTAGACTTGGTAACCACAAGTAAAGAGCGTGGTATAAAACTACTATACATAACTGTAATTATGTAGGTATGCCTATGAACGTCACTTATTCGATCCAAGTCCGATCGTAATAACTTTAATAACAGCGAGAGCCAATATTAAATATTCAGAAAATGTCCGTGTAACGCAATTTCCCTATAAAATGTTGACAAAATTTTAATTTGGTCGGAAAACAAAATTATGGCGGCTCTCGTATTTGTCCAATAAAAAGGGCCTCGTTTGTCGTTGAATTATACTTTGTTAGACGCGAAAAATGGTAAGAAACATTAGTGAAGTGTAATGTACGAAAGGAGAGACACATTTTTCTTATCGCCGACTTGGAAGTTTCTTTGTGAACAATTCACAGAGTTCTTTGATAGCTTTGTCCTTGAAATAAAATTTGGTGTTGGATCCACACAATTACATTACTAGCGCATTTTTTATTTGGAGGTGTTCCATCTTTTATTATTTCCTAGTAATATGGATACAGTGGATATGGAACAGCTGTATAAATAAAATATCTTCAGTGGATGGAGAACATTGAAATGAATAAACGGGAAAAAATAGTAAAAATGTCCAGAGTTTTAATTAAACTAGGTTTGTTAAATGTGCTGCAGAGTACCCCGGGATTATGCAATGTAAAAAATCTTCATTTTCAGAACGAGAACGCTAAAATAACGCGAACATTTTACAATTAATGAAATTTTGTTTCATAAACTCGTTTTTTTAATTTGTATTTATTGGTTTCAGGTATTACTGCAGTATGGCGAATGTGTGATTAATATATTCAAGCGCTGTGTTGAACGGAATGCTTGTGTGTCTAAGATGTGCGTAAAAACATTTGATTCAAGAACGATGTTTGTTGCGACGATATTAGTGTTAGTGAGTGTTGTGGGTGCGAATGTGAACACTACGAGTGCGTCGGGGGCGTCCCGCATGGCCTGGATGAAGTCCCTGCTGGACCACCACAATTGGATGCAGTACATCAACAACGGCAGTCTGGCCTTGCCTCTGAACTGTGAAACAGATCTGAGGACATATCTGACGGCGCTCAACGACGGACAACTGTGGGCCTCGAAAAGTAAGTCAATCAAATTCGAAATTGTGTTTCTTTCCATTAATGTCTGCAATTTTCCTGCGGTAATTAGTTTTCGAAACTATAATTATCACTTGTTATAAGATATGAATTGTGATGGTAAATCATTATATCCGTAACTTATCTAATATCCTAACCGATTGAAAGAAATTGCTCTATGAACGTTAATAGTTTCTACTTACTTGATTTATAATGGCTGCGGTATTCTCGGCAGTCGCAGCTCCTCATTTGAGTTGCATAAGCGTCATATAAGACTCGTAAAGAAAGCAGCTGGAAGCGCGCGGCACCCGCCGCCCGCGCCTCTATCATGCTCCAACTAGGTCGCAGGCTGCACACCTTACAAATTTCATACGAAATGCCAGCGCCGAAATTACACTTTTAAGTATTTTGGACAAGGTAAAATATTCATTCATATATGCATTGTTCTCGTAAATGTACAGAATAATCCCTCAGTAAGTTACTTCAGAGAAGAGGTTTTTTTAGTCTCATCAATCTATGCGTATTATCATAGATTAAGAACCATTTCCAAAATCCTTTAATTGCAGCCACAATTTGCTAATGACAGCGCTAAATCCGAAAGTAATAGGGGATAATCTCCTTCACTGAGGCCGGTTTTAATTCCGCGATAAGAACATCTCCGATGAAACATTTCAGGAAACGTCGGGTGTTCTGTTTATAGTAAGTCGTATTATCCCGATTCAGAGCAGCCTCCGATATCTAGGCGCAGGCGCGATGTTATCATTCGCATCACATCCGATCATTACTGTCCGTTCATCCTCACCAATCATGCATAAATGTATTCTGGAATAAATCTAATATGTATTAATACTAAACAGACGGCGAATGTTTATTGGATTTTTGATGGGAATATTTTTTATCGTCAAGTGTGACCGCTAGAATGACATGCAACAGCTTTAATAAGTTGAACTTATACTCAATTTCCTCGTGTTCAATAGATTATTACCCTGAGCTGTGAAATAATTTTCCCGCGCTGCCATTCCCAGCCACCCTTCGTGACCCGTAAGGCGTAAACATCCTCCGACCTCTTGAATCTTCACTGAACGTGACCGAAATGAGAACCATATCTTCTCGTAACGGTCACTGTTTGATTCGAATATCATTTATCACTGCTCTATGGTATCACATCATATTCTTGACTGGCCTCATTCTTCTTGTATCTCATCTCGAAGGTAATAGAGCAAACAAACTTTCGCTCTCGCACCGAATGATTCATCATCTGTTTCGAAACTTTATTAATCACAATTGAAATATTGTCTTTTTGTATTTGTGTTGTGTAAAAGAAATCTTTAAAGCATGTATTATTTAATATAGTTAATAGTAAATTACTTTAATACAGCTTTTACGTTTTCTATTTACGCACCTTACTATACAGGTTTAAATTAAATTAGCTAGCTAATCTCCGCAGGCATAATGAGTTTCGTTTTCTAAGCACGACAAAATAAAATGTCGTCAGTTTACATTGACATTTCAAGATTTTCAAGTGACTTAACTACCACAGTCTGATGACCCCAAAAAAATAACTCATCAAATTATCTTCTTTTTTGTTTATTTGTTTAACCCTGAATAACCTAATTTGTGTGACCCTGAATATTACTGAAATTCGTTACCTTTTGTAGGTAAGTATCTTCTCAGTAAATCAGCTTACCCGTTATTAAATAAGCTTCGAAATGAGTATGAAAAAACAATAAGGGAAAGAATAAATGTGTACTTTAATTTTATTGTCAGCCACAAGCAGCGGAATCATTTAATTCCAGAGCTTACCTACAGCTGTTATACGGCGTTTTAATTTAAATATTGCCTTAAAGCATTCCCATGTGTGTAGAAAGTTTATGCAAAGTATAAAATTAAAAGAGTAATTGAGTTGAGAATTATAAAGCTAATCTGCTTCTTTTCTTAAACTGTCTTTTCTTTTATTTATTTTATTATCTATGTACACAGAGTAAAATGAATACAGATCATTATTTTTATCCTATGGAACGATTTCAAACACAATGTAAATTGTTTGTGAATACAATTTGAATTGATACGACATATTAGTATGGAGTACAAAGGTACTGCTTATTTCTTCCAGCAGATCTGCGAAAGGAGAGGGGAAGGGAAGGTCTGTTCAGAATCTGAACGTAATATTATTCAAAGAAACATACAACAAAGTAAAAAAACACACATTTGTTCTGAAAACCGTATATAAGTATGAGAATTTGCCAATTTTCTGTAGTTAGGTAATTTTGGGATCAAAGGAAATTCAGGACACAAAACGGTTGCAATATTGGATACCTTCTGTTCAAAAGTTCGTAGATTTATTTTTTAATTAAATTGTATTTGTAACCACAGAAACGTGAACAAACGGGCCTTTGAGGTTTTTCACGCTAACGTCAATATGAATGGCCTAATATTTTATCCGTTTCCAAAATTACAGTTGGTTTCGTCGTTGAAGCACAGTTTTAATAGTACATTACGATATTAGTGCGTAAAGATGGTTATAACATGCGAGGCGGAATTTCAGCCCGAGCCGAAGGCGGGGGCGTAATTGAGCTGAGCATATTATAACCAATACGCACGTATATCGTACGACGTTTTTTAACACATTTGCGAGGAAACAGAAAAAAAACATTTTATATTTTGTTCATTTTAACAATACACATACAAACATAAAACAATATAGGTACCATCCTAATTAAAAGACTGGTTATAATAAGTTGGTAGATATGTCTAAGTAGTCAAAACAAACGCACATCAAATCGCTGAAAACTCGATAAGATTGATGTAACTTTGATTGTGTCTGTGATTGTAACAGAATATTTGTTAAACAGTGTACCTACGGAACTCGCCTGAGGGGGAACAGAGACGTCACTCATAGTCTAGGCTTTTAATCGACTGCCAATCATTCACATTAATCTTTGGATTCCAATCATTCAGTCAATTCGTGACGTTGCTAGTTCCTTGCGGTAACTAATTCCAATAAATTCTTTATTTTCGTAAGACAGCACAAGCCAATGTCTAGAGAGTTGAGATTTACGTCTATTGCTACAGTTAAGAGGGTGGTAAATAACGTGTAAAACTCGGGTTATCTTTGTTCTGCAGCGCCATGCCTCAGCAGACATTATTTCTGACAGAAAATTACCCACGCCCATCGCGTATGTCTATCGCGTATCATCGTAAATGTTGCGATTCTAATAAACGTTTGTTATAAAGTGCAGCAATGTGTGTAAACCACTATAAATTGACTGGCTGACGTAGAACGAATTTATTTACATAAATAGAGAACATATCCTCGCTGCATTCCCCATCTCCCTTGCTCCCATGCTCCATTGCAGTCTTTCCCATGCTATTGAGCAAATTTACCCGGCTTTACAATGTAAAACAAAAGCGGGGGGAAATCGATCATGTCACATCACATACAGCGGAGAAAGATTTCAAGGAAGTGGACCGCGGTAAATGAAGTTAAATGAGTGTGCTCAGACAAATGAATAGCTGAGGTGATGCTGCGCCCATCCGCACAGAAGTACAACTATCTGGAAATAATGCTCATTGTGTGGTCTGGCTGCGAACATCTCATTTATTCAACGCGGTTGTTTGTTTGTGTACCTACTGTTGAACAATGCGCAATACGGATCCGGGTAAATAAACATGCCCCTATAAAGTACTTTATTTCACAATCGGTAGGGCGGTAAATCGGGAAACACAGGGCAATTAAGTTCTTGGCATCATGGCGTAGTACCGTTTTACCTACAAATTACGTGATTTGAATCTTACTGAATTGCTGTACAGTCAGCAACAAAAGTGCACTAAGATTGACAAAAAGAGATTGGCAAACTTGATTAACTGAACAGTTTTCACACAAACCTTTATCAAATCACTGTCCCAATGGGAAAGGAATAATTTATTATACAAATACTATTAAAAACTGTTAAAACTGTATTGTAAATGATTAATTGTTTGAATATGTTCTTATTAATTTCCATCATGGCACGATAAAAAGTCACAAAAATGCCGTTTCTTGTGAAGAAAGAAGCCGATACCTTGAGATGTATAAATATTAATATAATGGCCCCATTAGTTTGTTACAAATGTTATAGTACCCCAAACATACTTCTCAATTAGAAAAAAACAAGCAAGACACGAATACGATTATTTTCGCTGAAAATAAACCGCTTTTCCGAATATTGGGCTCCATAAATCAGGAAAGTTGACTTATTGTGAAGTTAACTCGCGCCCACGTGAAACTTTGCTCGTTGAAGACAGCTTGTATTGACAACGAAACAAAGCTCTACTGAATCTAAGGGAATATACTCGTGAATTTTTAGATAAATCTGTTAAAAATCCCTTGAAAAAGTTGATATGGACGTAGAACTAATGCATCCCGCAGCTCTTTACCGTTTTGCTGATCTTTGGTGTTATAGGTAGTACGGCTTCAACATCTGAGTTTAATAACGAAAGAGATAACTTAACAAGTTATCTCTTTCGTTATTTTATGATCCTAATATTGAAATATACCTATGCAGTAAAAACCGCGCGTAAAGCGAGTTCTGGAATTACGAGCAGTAGGTATAGTAATGTCTATACATTAGTATATCTATCGCTCTCACACATATTATTAATCATTATACAATCTATTAACCATTGCGTACTACTATTAGTACGCAATGGTTAATAGATTTTGTTAAGAGACCGGTACCAGGAGGAGCGTTTGTAAAATGTGATCGTTTTGGCCAAATTCTTTCAATTGAAGATAAAGGCTCCTACAAACAGGCGCGACACGCGATATAATCGGGCGCGACACAAAGGCACCGCTCGTTGCACGACTGGGCGGTGCTTTTGTGTCGCGTGTCGTGTCGCGCCTCGAGCGGCACGGGGTCCGACGAATATAAAAAACGCCAATAGTTTCATAATTATTCATCTTACCTTACTCAACTACTCAAGTTACGTCCGTCATTAGACGCTTTGGAACTTTGACAGACGATTATCATGGGAATATCTCGACATCAGAAACGTGTCCTAAACATTTGAAATATTCATAAAGTACCATCCCAGGCTGCTATGGGCCAAGGAGAGACATAAAACATCCGACTACAGGGATCAAGGACGAGAAAAGTATATTGAGAGGTGTCAGTCTTACTTTATTTAGTTTTGACTGGATTGCGTAAGGTTTCAACAGTTTTATTGTACCTTAGTATTTTATTGTTCTTGAAATAGAATGGGTGCAATCCGCATAAGTGAAATTCAAATTGATGCTTTTCGTTTAACAGATCAATAAAACCAGGAAACGTTTCGTGAGAGACGTAGGCATTGTTTTATATCTACCAATTTGTTGAAGTAGGTATAATACCTACTCCCACAGTAATTGTTACAAACAGAATAAGCCCTACATAAAACCGAACAGAAATGTTTAACTTGTCTTAATGTAAGAAACAAATACTATGGGAATTTATTCATTGTTTTAGTGCCTAGTAAACACGCTTTGATTCTCAGTCGAGCGTGAAGTTAAACAATCTTGTAAGTTGTAGGTACTATGGTAGTATAAGTTTTCATGGATTCATTTCAATGTTTGGTTAATGTTCATTGTTTGTGTGGACATTCGACTAAACAATTTGTAGGATGACTAAGTTTATCATACAGAAGTACTACTTTGACACAAAATGTGAGAATAATTAGTAGATACCTTAACGTACTTGCGATATGGAATATTAAAGTCAAGTAAACCTAAATTTCAACTGACCCTAAAACACAATAACGATGACGACAATTTTTCGCTAAATATTCACACTATAGTAACCGACATATTGCTTAGTTAAATCCTGCGGGCTGTCTTTGTAAAGCAATAAAATCCTATAGTCAGTTGTTTTCTCTTCTACGTCCAATTAATGATTCCGAGACATGTACATGTTTAAACCATTTTCGTACGAAGCTTTCGTACGAAGTTGTGCGGTTTCAGACGACAAGTCCCGATGTGTAATTTATTTACCGCCAACCTTTGTCGTAGTATCGTGCTTGGTACATAGGTACTTGTGACGCAACCCTTCTCGCCGGTTCACGGCATATAGTGTACTTACCTTTATTTCGCAATTATTTACCTACGAACTCCGCCAAAGGACACTCCGCTTTAAAAGAAAATTAGTTTTTTAATTTATGTCCCTTTGTGCCAGATACGAGAAAACTTTGAACGTAAACAACTTGTACTTGAACAGTTTATTTTAATATTCATTTATTTTAACGGGTCAACATTTGCATTGTTTTTTTTTTTACTTATATTTGAGGCAATTTTAGTAACTTTAATTTTCTGTCTTTTGTTGAAGTGAAAACTTCTTTAGCGGCGCTGTGTACTTTTTTTGGAATGGGTAAAAACTTCTAAATTCGCGTCAGGTCACGTGACCCTGATCGTAAGATTCGTAAGACGTAAAACGAAAGACGCGCGTTGTTGAGGACAGCGCCATCTATGCACATCGGGAAGAACTACGAGGGCCTCGCGTACTAACTACGTAGTTCATCCAACAACGACGAGATGGCGCTGAACCACGGATATATAACTGACGACGAGCTCCATGGGCTTGCTTCTCTTACCACTGCCGCGACCAACCATGGTGTCATAACTTAGAACAACCTGATAGAATCTTCAAAAAGTTTGTTGTAATAAACACTAGATGGTGCTATTCAAAAATTTACATACAAATATTTTTATTACACTGGTATTACTGTTTTTTTTTTGTTGTGGCTACATCACAACATAGATGTCATGTGTTTATTTCATTTCACGCAGACACTGGCATTATTTACATTCTCTTCAACAGAAAAAAAAACTTATAAAAAAGACCAGACAACAAATAATCATTTAATATTTGGTAGTTTATTTACTAAAAATAATAATAATTACTAATAATTGAGCAGAAAATGTTAATTATTTATTTAAACAAATATAAATTACAGTGATTCATTCGGAAATGGAACGTGTTGCTAACATTGACTGTTTACAAATATTGAAATATCACAATCCGTTTATTTTCTTCTGAGGTGAATGGATGCTTTTATTGTATTTTGTAAATTTTTAATGACGACCCGGCTTATAACACTGTTTCTTTTCCCGACTGACCTGGCTTTTACTTGGATTCCGATATTACCGCTATCATCGACTGACCTGTGGCTGAGAATTTGGACTTTACTGTTTTGTATTGTGAATTGGATTTTGTCGACCATGCCTATGAAAAGATGTTGTGCCTGCTGCAAAACACGTAAGTGCATTTAAAATTACAACCAATCTAAGTAATATTAGTTCATTTTGGTCCTATATGTACATACAAGACTTAACTAAATGGCAAAAGTGATGTGGATAACACATCACATTTTTGGGAGTACATACTAACACAATTAATGAATGTGGATGTGATCTATACTTGCATTATTTCTACGATTTACAGGAAAATAATATTGTAAAATGTTTCCTTGTTGCTTAGATGTGCAACTTGTGGTGTACATTTTACATTTGATTTTATTCTATGTTAATAGCTATGTGGCTCGTTTCGCCACTAGTTTGTTTAGGCTTAGTTGTTAGCGAAGCAATGTTTGGGCCTATGTTTAAGTTGAGTGTGTTATATTTAGTATAATACAACTTGTAGTCTGGCTATTATACTAACTGACAATTCTTTTCTCTTTACAGGGGCAGATAATGTTATCCTGCATTTATTTCCTAACCCAAACAAGGAACCAAACCGATTTAAATTATGGGTTGATGCTATTGGTGGTGATCTTTTTTTATTAAAAGATCAAACTATTTTTGATTCTAATCGAGTCTGTCATGTACACTTTGATGAAAAGGACCGCACCTGGAGTAAGAGACTCAGCCCAAATGCAGTACCTACATTAAACTTGCGAGGTAATAATAATATTTGTGTATAACTGGTGCAAAAACACAAACAAGTTATTATCAGGGTCCAGAACTGATTACGATGAAAATGATGAAATTCAAAAATTAGCACATGTGTACTGTACGAAAAGGTTAAAGAAATAAAAACAGATTTTTGTATTATCTATTTCGTTTTATTTAATTTCCAATCGAAATATTTATTTAAAATCTTAAAAGTCTAGGGAGCCTATTGCGAAAGTACTTTGCACAAAGCACCAGATGGCGCCATACGCCATACATTCGGCAAAATGACGCGAGTGACGACTCTATACCCTATTATAAAAATGTACTCTGTGCGACCAACACCACGAACTGAAGTCTATCCTGTGTGCTTATTTGTAAATCTGAATAAATTCCTTTCACGAGAAGAATAAACCAGTCACTTTCGTCATCATACCTGATTTGCAAAAAACCCTATAAAATAAGGAACACACCTTAACACGCGTGTTTTGTTTATAAGACGATTCACAAAATACACTCGTAATTGTTCAAGTTTTCACTTCTGTCGGCACTACCGGAGTGCCAGTTTTTTTTTCTCTTGTATCTGAAAACAGTAGGTAAGTAGATAATTAATGTTTTAATTTATAAACAGGCTTTAAAGGCCTTAAGGAAAATGCAAAACATAAATAATAATTAAGTATAGTTATAATATTTAAATTGGTTTCGTGAATGGTGCTCAACTCATTTGAGCCTTTTTGGACATCGACTGGACGTTCAAAATGGCTCGGCTGGCTGTTCACAATGGTGAGCTAGTGGTTACACTTATGTATGGTAGTGAATCTTAATTATGGCAAAAGAGGCATGCAAGAAGGATAAATGCTGTGGAATTGCGTTCCTTGCGAAGTATGTGTGGAGTAACTATGTATAATAGATTGCGGAATGATTTTATGAGAGAACGTTGTGGTTTGAAAGTAGATGTAGGTAGTGACAAAAAATTTAAAGAGTATGCTTAGATGTTTGGCCACGTTGAGAGAATGAATAAAAGGCAGATGTGAATGCAAACTCCGGGAGACGCCCTAGAGGGACATAGTGATCTTTTTGGTGATATTCTTTAGAAAGGTCAAGTGGCGCAACTGGCGTGCTTGTATGGCCATATTATTATGAAGGTAAGTAAACGAAACAAAAGAAGTATTTAATGATCGGAGCAGGTGCAGGCGTTCTGGAGTTTCTAGTTACCTCCATGAGAAAAAGGGGATTATTTTATGTTATATGTTATAATATTTATGTTATAATTATTATTATTATAATTATTTATATTATAATAATTATTATAATTATAATTTATCTATGTTATAATATTTACAGAACAGGTAAACTTTTTCACGTTACTTGAAAACTGTTTTCAGTTTGCTGAAATCAAACTTAACGTAGTTAGGTACTAGAAGTGGTATAACTTTGAAAATTCACCGGCAAATGTAAGCAGCCTTCACCTGAGCTCGGACCTCGGACAGCAAAAGTTGTTTGTTCAGTGCAAGCTACACATTGCTTCACTGATTGTCCTGGACCAAGAAATTAGGTTTGCCATATTATGTGACGCCATTGTGTTCAAACATTCGTAGTTATTTGAGTTACGTAGGTAACGCGTATTTTTCTCGATTGATAAGGGTCTGCAGGGTAATTTAGTGAATGATATTGGAAGCCTTAGCTTCCAATATCTTTTATCCATGTCGCTGTGTTTGTCTGTTAATCCTTTGTATTCGGAACGTGGATAAACGCGAGACACAATGGCTTTTTAATTGATTCTGTAATTACGGCATTCATCCCGTTAAATGGGTTACTTTAAAAATAATATACATATTTAGGTTACACATTAATTTAATAAACGGGCATTAAAAAAAAAAAACAGTGCCTAAGGTAAGCCAGAAATTTTACCAAGATAATTATAATTTTACCAAGATTATTATAGTTAATAAAGGTATCCTTTTGTTGATAAAATAAATTCGAAATACTAAATCTATTTTCAGAAAATTCTTTCAATACATCTGCAATAAGTTACGTACGCTTTTCTTGTATTTCGTAATAGTTAGTTTCGTCATTCTCTCGTTGAAATTGATTCAATACGTTCGAATACACAGATCTATTATGCCCTTTCTAATTTCTCGCCGGCCGTCTCGGCATAAACCTACAGATCTACTACACAATATCTGTCAATATTTAAACAGATCGCAATAAGATGACTCTCAATTTGCAAATTTATAAGCAAGCTGACCACTCGAATTTGGTTGATGCCGTTCATTATTATCAACATGGATTTGGTTTCAATCTGTGAGTGGAGTGAGTCGCATGGGTTGCAGGTTAACCCATCGAAGACTCAGCTCATTGTTGTTGGCAGCTCAAGGATGATCCCCAAGATAAACTGGTCGCAGCTTCCCCAACTGCTATTCCATTCAGCGAAAAGGTTAAGAACCTTGGGGTTTTGGATCGACAAACATCTTTCTTGGGGTCCTCAGCTACAGGACGTAATTCGCAAAATCTTTGCATATGGTAAGTCACCGAGACGATTGCGGAACTTTCTTCCAACTACCACTAAAATTGCGCTTGCTCAATCCGTTTTACTTCTCATCCTTGACTACGCTGATATCAGTTATCCAAATCTTACTGATGCACAACTAGATAAACTTGAGTGACTTCAAAACTTTTGCATAAGATTTATATTTGGCCTGCGCAAATATGATCACATATCTTAATTTCATACAAAGCTCAAGTGGCTTCCCAAACGTCTTCGCCGGAATTCTCATATCTTGTTTCAGCTCTTTATTATTTTGTTTAATCCTAAAACCCCCACTTATCTTAAAGAACGTTTCAAGTTCCATCATGACGCACATAATAGATATCTGAGGTCATCGGAAAACCTTAGACTAGAGATGCCGATGCATTCCACCAGTTTCTATGACAAATTTTTTAATGTTGAATCAGTACGGTTATAGAATGACTTCTCCGTGTCGGTAAGGCGTGATCAATCTTTGTCCACTTTTAAAATTATGATAAAAAAGCACTTCCTCTCTTTTTTTTGCTCCTGTTTCATTATTATTATTATACATATATTTATTTAGATTAGTATAATATACTTAATGTATATTTTGTTGTATTATGTAAATGGTACACCACAGACTACCTACAGTATTTGTCTGTCCTTTCCCTGTTTAATCCATCCAAAAATGGTCTTTAAAAGATCGCTCTATAGCGATAAGACCGCCCGTTGTAAAGTTTTTATATTTATGTCTGTAATTTATATGGTTATTTTTATAGTATTCTATTCTATTCTATTCTCAATTAGTAAGAATTTCACAACATTACACATTTAAAAGTTTTTGGATATCAATTAACATAAGACTTCCTTTCGTTTTTTAATAATTGTTGTGGTACGTCTACGATTAACTTCTATTACATGTGGTGAAATCAAAAATTCATTGATATGGAATGCCATTTTCCAGCGGGGTAATTGCGTAACAGACTAACAGTATCATGAATGGCATTAATTTGACAGTTCAACAACATTCATGCGTTATTTAAGTTGTGGAGCTGACAAATTTTTAGAATATATAAAGCAATTGATTAGCAATATCCTTCAAAATGATTCAAATTGTAATTGAAAGTGTGTTACGCAATTAGGGTGCTGTATTAAGTCGATATCCGTTTACAACACATTTAACTACCTAAGTATATCCGCTTAAACTTGCCGTTACAGTGAGAGTTTCTTAACTGTCCACAGAAGTGCGGATCTGCGAGTTACATTGCTTACATAATACACGAACTAGTTTACGTAGGTATCCAGTTATGAATGAAATTATAAGAGCGACCTAGTTGGCGCATATTTCGTCGAGATGATCATGTTTGCGAGATGTAGCGCGGCGTGCCGTCGTCGCATCTCTCCCGCGCTTCAACTTGATGCGCCACCAAGTTTCTTCCACGTGGAACCGGCCTGTAAAAATTGTATTCAGAATTGAATTTACTTAAAATATAATTTACGAAACAATTGTGATTAAACATCTAAGTACGAGATTCTTAGCTTAGCACGTACTTTACACGTGATAGAATTTACTTAATCTACGCGTTTTTCTTGTACCGTCGTACAACTGTCAAACTATAAGTGCAAGATAGAGAAAGCCCGTGCTAAATACAGTTTATAGATCACGGCCTAAGATTCTGCAATCCGAAATCCTGCTTTATTTTTGTCAACGGGAGTCCTGTACAGAGGTCAAATTCATTAAAGTTATTGGCAAAACTTTACAGATGGGACGTTAGATACCGATACCCATGACGTATGTGAGGTTTTACAAGTTACTTTAATTTAACTACAAGGTGAGATTTAAAATTCCAAAACAAGTTAAGTAATTTAACAAAAGATACATGAAATTTTAGTAGGTGAGGTAGCAAACACTGATAAACCAACTCCTGTACAGCGCAACCACAAAGCGCTCATGTTTAATTAGAGGTATTATTGGAACGCCGTCATTTCTCTCGCGTGGAGTTATACGCCAGACCCAAAGGGAACAGCCTGTTAATGCCTGAATAATGCAAATTGTTCCATCACGTGCCTCACCTCTTTGTGTATATATATCCGTATAGTTCGTTAATTCCTTCATTCTCTATGTCGCTTTATCTGTTATTTTCAGCAACAGTCGTTTTATTTTAAATGCACCTTTGTTTAACATATTGCCGTATTTTGTGGGACTGTTTTTGGGTAATGATTTTACATATCACCATATATACTATTTTGTTGGAATGTGTTTGGGCTCTTGATTAAAAGCTTGCAATTTACTACTCCCCTGAAAAGCTTGTGGATTTTGATATTTAGGTAGGTACTCTACTTGTCCGTACAAATGTTGTCCGTTTGTTACCCTTTCAGGCTTTAACGGCTGAACAGATTTCGATGAAATTGGGCACACAGGTGACCTGAGCTGACCTGGTTTAGGATATAGTATATCTTTAATCTCGGAACCAATCCTGCGATAGTTTCTGACCTATACGCGGACGAAGCCGCAGGCAAAACCTGTGAACTTTTGTTTTTCATATCGCCGTTATTTTTATGTGGGACTGTTTTTGGGCTGTCTCTTGATTCATCATAATCAGCCTATAATGTTCCCACTGCTAGGACACAGGCCTCCTCTCGGTGAGAGGGAGAGGGCCGCAATCCACCACACGGGCCCAGTGAGGGTTGGTAGATGTCACACGTCTTCAATTTTTTTGTTCTAGAACATTCATTTGTTCCTAACGCTGTTTTCGTTCACCGTTTTGAGAGCAGTGATAATGAAATAATTTACACAAAGTAAAGCGCCTGTCTGGGTTCGAACCTACGACCTACAAATTTTAAGTCGCGGCCATTACCACTTGGCCACTTGCACACTTGGGCACTTGGCTCTCTCTCTTTGCGTCTCTTGATTAAAAGCTTGTAATTTACTACCCCCTAAGCTTATTGATCTTTCAATTGTACGTAGTTGTACGAGTAAGTAGGTTAGGTAGTAAGTACTGGTACAGCTGGTTTAAAATTCTGTGGTAAGTCGGCGAGTGTTTGGTTCAAGCTGTCGCATGTTGTAATGTAACCGGTTCTGTTCACGAACAATCGATGGATTTGTAACACGAAACGTATTCATTTAGATTAACAAATATTGCACATGAAAGGTACCGTAAGTCCGTTTCTGTACACCTGACAACGTATATGCAAAATTTCTGAATGGTCGGTTCAGTGGTTTAGGCGTGAAAAGGTAACAAATAAACAAACAAACTTACTTCGGCATTTATATTATTAGTTGGGATTATATACGTATACTTATCTAGCGGTTTAGCACATAAACTCTATTGATGTAAGTATGGTAGTTTGTAACTTAAAACCCAGGTCAAAGAGATAGACCAAAACTAATTTGCAGATTCTAATCTAGTCATGAGGTTAGGTGGCCATTGTATAATATTAATAGGTACCAAACTAATAGCATGGGTTTGCATACGCAACTAGAACGGAAATTACTCACATAATTCAGAGATATGTAATATTCTGGATAGTAGGCATAATATTATTATGTCATAATTTAATTAAAATACAAAGAATAGAGATTATTCTTTATTATAGAGACGAGCCTCAGCAAGTGATGCTATTGAGAAATGTGTGCGCACCGGATTGTGACGTAAGGTGCGCGCAGCCGACAGCGCTGCGGCCGCGCGAAGCCAAACTCTTGCGCAAAATACGCCTCATAACGTGTAAATCGCAAATTTCATAAGTAACCCGTGAAAGTAAGCGATTCATTTCACTCACACGCACCGCTGCGGCGTATCGACGGTTCTTGTTAAACATGCCACGCTTGTAGTGACATAATCTACGATTCTTCGTAAATCACATTCCATCAGCTGGCTAACGTCTGTATTTGTATTTTATGTTAATGTTACGATTATTGTATTTGCTCTTCGCGTTTCAAATGAGGCCTCAGTGAATTTCTCTTTGATAACTACTGTATGTTTCTTTGTTAGTCTTTCTCTACGTGTTTTTTCAGTTCAGTGTCGATTGTTCGGTTCGAACAAGATGGTGATTGGTTTTTCGACTACAACAATTATTCATGATTGGAACTGAAATTCAAAACTAATATTTTCGGTGCCTCAAAAAGCACGTTAAGCCGTTGGCCCTGGCTGTCATTCGTGGATCTTTGACAGTCGTTACGGGTAGTCAGAAGCCCGAAAGTCTGATAACGAATTAAGACTGGTTATCAGACTTTACTTACTTTATCCGATTAGACTGGAAGCCGACCCCAACATTGTTGGGAAAAGGCCATGCATATGGTGATGATGATGATGATGTAAATAATATTTTTGTAACATTATAATTTAAAAGACTATCCATGGAGTTTCTTACCCGTTCTTCAAATGGGCAACTAGCTTCATATTTTCTGACCGACCGACTCCTTGACAGTTGAAAAATGTCTGTAAATGGTTTAATTGAAAAAAATGCTTTGAGTTTGAACTGAACTCAATAAATGCTATAAAGTAGCTAAGTACTTAGAGTACATACCGTGTCGGATGCAGTAGTACTTACCGACCGCCTTCTCTTTTCTCTTCAGTAAGCTGTGACTAAGCGATTATGCTCTGCTCACCTCTGCGAGCGGTGTAACCGTGACGGCTATGTTATGAAATTAATTGCTTGTTGTATGAGGAAAATTGACACTGTTATTTTCTGACTAATATCTTAAGCAAGGTCCGGTTGAGAAATTATTCTTCGTGGTATCGAAATGTTAACATCAAAAAATGTGTATGGGGAGTAAGTATAACATTATGTATACAAAGCCGACAAAGTAAATGATCATGAGGTAACCCGACTGTAATGCAACTTTGACTTTTTCCACTTTAATCGAAGCACGAAATTTCAATTAGTCTATATCCTATATTTTAATTAGTCGATATTCTATATTTAGCTACATTTTGTTGAGGCTTATGCCAAGCGGCTCTATCCTGAGTGCCATTTAAAAATTAATCAAACCGTGATCTAATAGGGTTGAGAGTAATGCCTATCCATTGAGTAATATCTTATTGAATCGCTTTAAGGTAATAGATAGCAATCAATGGAAGCGCTAGCCACCACGATGTGTAATTAGTATGGCGGAATCGATTTAGCTCCATAACTTACGTAGATGGGTACATTGTACAGTCTAATAGCGATACAAGCCATCCATAATTTGATAATATCGCGTGCGGCCTGCCTTACATTGTTCTATCTAAACGACATGTTCTGGCTGATGGTTTTGTACTGGCTTGCTAAACAAGCCAAAATAACGGTTTTTTCAGAACCTATTTTAACTGTTAGGCACTAAAATGCAAGAAAACGGTACTGGTTTGGAAAATAAGGTAAACTCTCGATTTATGGATACCTAGCCTATCTGTCTTCACACACATTCTGTCAATATTGTTAGGTATCAGTAAAGAAACCCACAAAATGTTCACTAAATAATTGTGGTTTGTTTCTCAAACTGGAATAACCAGAACCGAGCCAACAAACACTCGTTATTGTGATGTTGATACGAAATCACTGCGTGCATCTACCACCACGCATTGCAGTCTGCAGTGCCGGCGCAGCGATTTCCTCACCACGACCACACAGCGACCAAATGGTGTAAACCAATCGGTCAATTAACAGGATTTTGCCCAATATTTCACCACACGTTAGCGTCAATCCTTTGAAATGAAATATTTAATGGCGGCATGCCGGGCAAGTGGAACGGATGTATAGACACAGTGATGTTTGTAGGTCCCTAGAAAGAATGCGAGTTATTGGCCAATTTTATTTTCGTTGCGGCTATATTTATTAGTCTCCAGTGAATATTCGTGTTTGAAATGAATGTGCAAAAAATATTCCAATCTCACAACTATTAAGGTACTTTATCCGATGGTGCTTTAATGTCACGTTTAAAAACTATAGTCCACCCTACATAATCTTCATCAGTCTAATACTGTGTGATTTAAATAACTCCATAGGCACTCTCACTCATTTCTCGTTACAAATACCTTTTACTTAGAATAACTCGTCTTTCAAAATATTTGTTTAGGAGTAAGCCGTTTTTACACCGATTTGTCAACCCTTAAATATTTTTCGAAACAGGGAAACGCTACAAAGTAATAAATAACAACATAATCAAAATATCAAATTGAAGTGTCATTCACGTCGCCACAAATTATCCGTTGTTCGCGAAGCGTTATTTTCGAATTGTTGCCGCAACAGCAGTGTTTTCAGATATTATTATATTGTATTCAGGCATAACGTAACAAAACATCTCTGAACCAAAATGTTTTAAACCTCAACCCAACTCAACTTAAAGCAGTTAGGTATTTAAAATAAACCAATTACAGGTACTTTTGAATTGACAAGGGATCGGTCTGTCAGAAAAATGAAGCTAGTTGCCCATTCCAAGGCGTAGTAAATACCTATGGAGAAGAACGGGCAAGAAACTCCACGGACACTCTTTTAAATGAGAAACTATCTCCCTGTTAAAAATTAGAGCCACTTTCCTAGTTTATTCCGTGTATGCTACTATTGGACTCACGTTTCCGTATTTTTTGTTTGATTGCCTGTGGGAAACCGAAAAGCTTTTAGAAAGCTCCACTATGTTTTAATATTGTCATGCACGCTGGTGTCATTTATATTTAAATGAAGTGAAGTGGATCTTATATTTCCATAGATATCTCTCTATTTCTGGTATAATTCGTATGTGTTTATGAAGTCACAACGCCGAAATATAATTTATTAAAGCATTTTTACGCCGCGTCGTCGCCACCGGACGGAATTTTTACGAAGATATCAACTGGCGCACAAGATGTTTCATTACTTACGTAATAAGTATGAGAAAAATATTCAAGCAAGTGCAGAATTGACCGCAAAGTAGGACGTTGTCCGACCGTGACTGCAGGTGCATACGACGCGCAGCCGCTGCGCCCGCGCCGACCGCGGCTTGGTGACGGTGACGGTCGGCGACGTATCTACGCACGGCACTAATTACAGGCATGGGAAACAAATGTACACAAAGAAGCCTTCAAATACCCTGTTTGCCTTGTTTCCCCACTAAATGTGAATGTTTCCGACATTGACAAGGGTCCCTTAAATATGTAAAATGCGACCTTTCTATGAGACAAAATGTATGCACGATTTTAAAGCCTGCCCCTGCTTGCCAGATGGACCATACAGAATTCGACCGCAAAAGGGACCTGAGACCGTTTAGGTATTCACGCAAAAACAGATTCCAATGCAAACATAAAATTCATGCTATTCAGAGTGTTGTACTTCAAAAGGTAGGTACTAACGGAACCCTTGCCAGGATGGCTCGCTGCCATCTTTTTTTCTGTCATTCGACTATTCCAAAAAGTTCAAAACACTTGTATTCGTTTCAGTTTCTATTTATTTTGTCTCTGGTATAGAAATGTAATGATCGCTACGCAAATTCAACTGAAAATAAACGACATAACGTGCCTAAAGTTACTAAGTAATTCAAATGATATAAATTATTCAGATCCCTTTTTACTCTTTTAAATACCGGAGACAGAGAGGTAGGCTTTGATTTAAAATGCAAGTTTTAGAAACAATAAAAGTATATGATGGACTACAGTAAACAAAATCAGAAAAATACATAATAGTCTTCAGGATATATGCTAGATAGATAGTGTGTTGAAAACATAATACAACTAATTTGATACAATAGAAAAAAATCATGAAGATACATCTAAAAACTTTCTTTTTACAATAAAAACCATACTAATATACATACAATCATTATGATTTTTGTCAGATTATTCTACAAGCAACATACTAAAGCACTAGTGTTTTAATTTTTTAGTCCAAACAATAGATTTTTTGTAAATAGACAATTGCTTCATATTTTGCAATAAATTACCAGCGTTGTGTCATCGCGCTTCTCTTTCTTTTCTATGTAGTCCGTCAAAGACCGCGCTTTAGGTCATGTAGTCATCTTAATGTTAATTGGATACAATTCCATGATCTATATCGTATCTAGCTATGTTGGATTCTTAATTAACTCCAACGACGAAGCAAATAGATGGAGCAGTGTGCAGGTTGATCCAGATATTACATACTTGATTCATACGATCTAATATTGTTGCAGGCTGAGGTCAAATTCCAGATATATTGAACGCCTGGCTTGTTACGACTCCCTGTTGTTATCTGTGTCAACCCACAGATATCTCAGTTCAAACTTTGGTATCAATTTACAAAGTAATCAATATTGGGATAAGTACTTAATTGAATAGTATGTTGTAATGTTCACAGTCTGTACAACCTCGAGTGATCGTATAAATAGGTAAAAAAAAAAATGTAGTTACAATAACAGCTGATCTTCGGTGACCGAAAGTTTTGTTTTATACCCAATCACTATAGAGTGGCTAGTGTCAATTTAAGGGGATATGTGACCGTGATTATTACTTAAACGGTAAGCCTAGCTGGTAAACCATGACCCCGATGGGACACAAATGATGTTTTCCGGGTATCGTCTTTGATAACAAACACTAATCTCGTTTGATATCGAAACCTTCCAGAAAACTGTTCGCCCTTAGTTGTCAATAAAAAAGTAAGTTCGATGAGTTTTATTTTTCTTGTGAGTTTGATAAATCGGACGCCACATTCACGGTAGAAACCAAAAAATATTTCGAGAAATTGTTGGACCTTACATGAAATATTTCGTGATCGTACCGTCCAAAAAACAATCCATTAGACTAGAAGGTAGGTGCCTACCTAATCGTTGATAATACTTCTTTTCTCTTTGTTCTTGATTCTTATACTTTTTTTACGTATACTTACGTTCGTAGTAAGAGTCGGTAAGAACTCACGTAGTAAGATGGAAAAGGTATCGTCCTTGGCTCTCCGGGCCGTAGAAGCTTGGACATGGAAAGCAGGGCTTGCCAGCACGGTTCCAGGAAGCCGGTCAGGCCCTCAGTAGACCCATCAATTCTAATTTTTAATTTGCTAGGCCAAAATGACAGCTGCAATCGACATTTTTTGTCATGTTGATGGTGTTTTGTACGCAGATATAATTTTAGTCTAGCAAATTAAAAATAAGAGTGTAATTAATTATGTACCTGATATAATTATTTATATACTCAGATAGAGTTCCAATAAATATTAACGTTTCGGATCAAGGAGCGCTTAACACGCTATACCACAATATCAAGTGTACCTTATAAAAACACCTATCACAAACTTTTAGTTATTAAGCTTTGTCATAGGTATCACAAGAAACTAAAACAAGGTTTATTTTATGAGTCACTCCGAGTTTTGGTCTACATTATAACAATGACTCTCCAAGCTAATTTATTGCAGAGTGGGTTATCGCTATATTCATTCAAATATCTCACCCAGAAGTATGATATCCCACCGTATTCACAGATAAAAATGTTCTTTGGAATTGGCTTTGCATGATTTAATATCTCCAGCCTTGTTTTATAGCCATCGTACGAATCTTATTTAACGTTCTCCGCTACTGCACCTACGATACATTTGTAGTTTCCGTAGCCCCAAAAGTGTCTGTAATAGAATCGAAATTTTTCATCCTCGAACCGGCTGTTGTCAAACTAAAACAGTATAAAGCAGAAATCATAGCGTTGGTTTAATAAAAAAACACAAAATAATGCCTTCGTAGCCTGGTTTGAACGACACCGGTAATAGTGATCACGAACGAAAATTTTCAGAGCACTTTCTAAAGTTTGCTGATAATACAAAATATTGCGCGGAAAATGTGTGGACATCACGTAAGTCCTTTAACAAAAGACGCTTCACCACCGAAGCTTATAATAAATTTAAGGCGCAGATAATAGAACCACCTGCGAGGCTCACCTGGAGAGGGCAATATTTCACTGCATTAATAAGTGTGAAGGCTATAAATCAGGGGAATTCTGCAGCGGCCCGGATCTAACTCAGGATCAGGCTGCAGAACGACGGGTATCCGGCCGCCCGGCTCACTACTCAGTCGCAAGCTGGGACTAATCTAATCGAGACTCTAAACAAAATTAGCCAACTATAACGACCGTATTTATCTGAGTTCAGCTCTGGCTTTATTCTATTTACGGATCAGAATTTGTTGACTTGTTCCTTTGATACCGTTTATGTATTACAGGATTTAATTAAGTCATTTTCTGGTATACTACAGGATTTAATTAAGGCATTTTCTGGTATAGAAAATAGAGCCTTCGGGTATTTGGGACACAAACAAAAGCGAAGGACAGAAAAAGGTAATAATTTTTTTATTATTGTGATCAGTCGCGCGTAATTGCAGAATTAAGGATTTATAAAAAGATCTTTTTCCCCTAATTCTTAGGATTAAGCGAATTACATCGTCTTAAATAAAAACTTGGATGAGATCGCTTCACTTCCTGTTGAAAAGTCGTAATTTTCCCGTTTTTCCTCCTTTGTTTAAGACAGGATATATTAATATAGAACAAAAACCCACTAAGTTGAAATGAAAAACGAAAACGAGAAGTGTTGGTCTTAATTTATTGCAAATTGAATTTGATTTGTTAATATCTTGCCCGCCGTTCTTCTTGTCCGGGCATTTTTATAAGAATTCACGGTGATGGGCAATTTTTCTAGGCTGGGTTTCACAAGCCTGGTTTCATATCCTAGATAACAATATTCGATCTTAGTTTGCTTGTCTATCTAGATCTCCACAGCAGAAAACTTTGATGTTTATTTATTTTAGTGATTTTGTCTAATTCTGTTCTGGAAATAAAAGTCAAACAACGCTTTTATTGTACAAAAGTAAAAGCGTTCTCAGAATTAGTTTTCATTCCCCTGTTTGTTAATATGTAAATGAAGATAATTTTCATTCAGATACAATTCCTATTATTATGACAATGTAATTGCCGTCGACGTTGGTGGCGGTTTCAAAATAATGATCAAGGTACGGACGCCAGCACATCAACTTACCACAATCTGTCAGATTTCTTTAATAGATTTTCAACTTTATCGCTAAAGCATAAGGTTCAAAGTTGACTGGGAAAATCTGACAGTTTGTGGTAGGTTGATGTGCTGGCGTCTGTACAATTAACTCTCTTTACTTTGGCTTAATTTGAACCCTGTCTTTGGTGTAAGCTCACATTATAAAAGATTTGGGAGTCTGTGGACTTATTAGAAGAGCGAAACGGACGAATTTCGTCTTTTAAATTTAAATGAGCTTCGTCAACGTCGTAGCTGTCGAATCTCTTTAATTGGATGATGTTACTCGATATATGGTTGATAAATTGATTTTGTCTTTTAAGACAAAATCAAACAATAAAAAAAAATCAATCAATCAATCAATTTTTATAATGCAAAATCACTGTTCATTAATTATTATATTAAGCAAGGCATAAGCGTTGGAAAATGATGATGATTCTTGGTTATTCTAACAGACCATACTGTCTCACTGCTGGCGCAAAAGCCTCCCCTCACTTTTTCCACTTCTCCTTATCCCGTAATACAATTCCTCATGAATTGTGACTAAGAAATATTAAGATTTTATGTTCCACGGATTATGCTGAAGTTAGTATTAAAAAGTTTACGGACATGTCCTAAAAACTATTTACCTATAGAAATGAGCCTATGTACACTTGGGTTGACGAAACAACAAAGTTTGAAAAAAAATGTCTGAGTATTCTAAAAGTAGCCGGGTCGATTGTTGTCGAACGGAGTTTGGTTATATTTGGTGTCTATATTTGCTTAACACTTTCCGGGACACTTAACGCCCCTCAAAGTAATAACAATAAAACTTCTATTGTGTTTCGTTCAGTGTCCTTCAATGTGTTAAGGTACTTTATTTAATATGTTGCTACCTACATACTTGTAGTTTCATATTACACAGCGCTTTTCGAGAGGACGAAGTAGAATGTTAATAGCCCGTCATTTACAAGCTTCACACTCATTTTTCTAAAGAAAATTAACTCTTTTACTAACGCTCAAGTTGATCCTTCTTACCATACCACATCACACAATGTGTTGAAGCAATTTGCGACCGTAAGGAATTATGACGAAACACTTTGTAGTGAGTCTATTCTGAAATACGTCAAAGCTAGGCATGTACATTAAACTGCATTAAAACGCACCACAGGAAATAGTTTGAGAACATTACGTTGCACACAGTGTGAAATAATGTAAGACAGTAGGTGTACAAAGTGAAGCAACTTATCAGACAATCTTGAATGTTCACAATAACATCATTAATCTTGGTGAGTTTTTGAGATTCAAGGCGACATCTGGCACTAAACCTATGGTAAATAGAGGAAAGTGGTGAAAATACATGGCTCATACCTTTATGCATTTTAACCACTTGGAAATTTACCATTTGTAAATAAAGAAAAGAAAAAAGAAAGAAAATTTGAAAAAAAAAACAAATTTGAAAATTTGAAGATTTTTGTGTTTTTTTTTTATTTTTGTTTTTTGTTTTTTTTTTTTAATGGAATTAGTTTAGTCAGGAATCGAACCGGATCTCTAAATGTGTCTAGCTTTTTCCGCGTTTCATTTGTGTGAACTTCCCAACTATTTTGGGTGGCGAGTTTCAGAGATACATGATCCCGTGTACATTAGCGTAACATAATAATGTGCAAGTATTGCGATTTAGCAATTTGTGCGGACGAGGTTTCGTAAAGGGGATTTATTTCCTCCAATATCTCCTGTGTGTTTGTAATGTCGTCCGTACAAGTTCGCTTTTTATCGGATGTCTATCAATATTATAATGTTGCGTAACACAGTTTCAATTACAATCCGAGGGTCAACAACTACTCACCAACGTAAATAATGCAATGAATGTAGCTAAATTGTCAAAATGAAAAGCATTGCGATCGATTGCCATTTTATGTGTTTATTTATTTATTAATAACCAACTTATATTAACAGTTTGCACCACACATACAAGTTATTAGTCAATATTTGTAATTACAAATGTCATACAATCATAAAATTAGGTTAAATCTGTTATCCCGCAGGATTATGAATGATGTCCTAACCAATTTTTTCTCTGTTTCCAGTATTCGATGCGTCAGGCCACTACACGCCTAACGTGTTGTTCGGCAACGAGTACTGGCTGGGCTCGCAGAACGCCTGCAGCGACCTGCAGCTGACCGAGTACTATGCGCATACGCCGCCCTTCCCCACCACCTTCTATGTTGCCAAGATCAACCTCACGGTGGACAATGATCATCTGCCGCAGGTAATTTGAAATATGGGTTAATTTATTTGTGGCTTCTGTTGAAAATTTATCTGTTCGATTTGTTGAGGAAATCACATTTTTATTGCACCAAAGCAATTTCATACCTACTTCCTTCTTTTGCTCTTGAGTGATAGGGTACCTAAATGAATGACTTTTAATTGAGACTTTTCAAGAAGTGCCGTAAAAATGTATTACTATTTTGTTTTTAATCTTTAAGGGGGAAGCGTCAGTGTATGCCGCGTAATTCAAATTTTCTTCTGTTTTTGCAACTTCATCTTCTTCTATCATATTTTGGTCATTATAAAACCTGGCACTGACCTGCAAATTCCAAAAAAAATCGTAAGAAAGTTTTAATTTCACGGGTTACTAGCGCATCCCCCATAAAGTAATTCGATGGGTTCAGTGTAGTGTAGGTACATTTAATCGAGTTCACAAATTGTTTTACCTCGAAAATGGTCTTTTACAAAGCTGAATAATGATACATTTTAAATATATGTTTTGATGAAGTAAGTACCTGCCTATTTATAAAAACTTCTCTAAACTGACACGCAGTTACATTTCGAATATCTCATCAGCTATGACCACTTTCTATTTGATGGAAGATGTGAATGATTGCGTGAAGTTCAAACTTTCCCTCGATGACTCAGCTTTTCTATGACAATTCAATCCGAATTACGTGATGTCTATGACCTCTAGAGGTCAATCATGCAGACGTACTATGCGTGCCACGAAAGATGAGACTTGACACACCACGTGGTTTGACTTGCGCAGAACACGATTTTAGGTATCTTTAGCGGTATGAGGTCTGAGTGCGGGACGGGACCGGACGTCATAGGGGCAGCGGAAAGAGCGGGGGAGGCGGGTTCAAGTCTCATCTTTCGTGGCACGCATTGTATGCACAGAGCAAATATTTATTTTATACCCACTTTATGTAACAGTTTTATATTTATGTTTCTTGGCATAAGTTATACTTGTTACAAATTAAATACTACTTTATTTTAGAAACTAGCTGTGCTGTAGTTCTAAAGTCGGAAAACCAATTGGATATAATAATATCATCGGTTTTTTTTTTGCGCTGAAAAATAAGTTACTCCTACATCAGCTATCTAAACGCCAGTGACCCGTCAAAATCGATCAAGCTGGTTAGGAGTTTAGCCGGAACAGACAGATAAAAAAGGTTTTTTTATTATAAGTACCGTATATACTCATGTGCCTTTAATAAAACGCTGTTATTTGGACATTACAATTTTTTTTATTTGTATAGGTTAGGTTGGTAGTTACATTAACTTAAGTCTAACTTCAGGCCATAAAAAATGATTGACAAAAACACAATAACAACCTAGCTAAACAAACAACAGTAAATAAACTTCAAGTATTTATCGTAAACGCGTCATCCTTCAATCCCGTAATTATTATGGCGTGGGCATAAACAAGAAGAAGAAGAAGCACTCACCCTAGCCTTGTAATGCGGGATTTAGGGCGGGTTGTGTCACGTCCACTTAATGCAATCGTATACCTCAAAAATGGCGCTAACTATCGTCAAACCAAAAAAGGCGTTGTTTCAAATAGTTGGTTAACGTAACATTCGTACGTCAAATAATAACCGTTATGTACATACGTCAAATAATTACAGTTAGAATTTAATTTTCCTCGTTTGTAATGAATGTGTATCCTAATTTAACTTTACATTTTGAATATTTTTTTATTTTTTATATTGTTGTCCTTTTATGATTCTGCCAAAGTAGCCTCTTTAGGCCACCGGGTCTCGATAGAGTCAAAGCTTTCTCATAGTCCACAAATTCAAGACACAGGGGCCGATCATACTCTTCGGACATTATGTATAATTTGTCGCACGTGTGGTTGTGGTCTATAGTGCTAAATCGTCCTCGAAACCCGGCCTGCTCCGGTGGCTGAATCTCATCGAGTCTTCGTGCTAGACGATTCGTGATGACTCTTAAAAACCACTTATATACGTGAAAATGGGTCTGTAGTTCCTTAAAAGGGTATTATCACCCATCTTAAAGAAAAGAACGACCACGCTCCTTGGCCACGCTTCTGGAGTTCTCCCAGAGAACAGGGCAGAGTTGAAGAAACAACCCGCCCCACGTCACCCTTGCGTCAGGCTTTAATATAAAAGTTTTACTGCCTCGCGGCGCAAGTATAGACGCCAGTAGATCAAGCTACCCGAAACTGTCAAATTTTCCCAATCAACATTAACCTTATGCATTAGGGATAAAGTTGAAAATGTATTAAAGAAATTTGACAGATTGTAGTAGCTTGATGTGCTAGCGTCTGTATTTTCGTCTACAGAGTCAAGGTAATTTGCTACGTTCCTATTCCCTGCAGTGTTGTGGGAAACACATCAGCTTCTATGAAAAGGTAATGAAATAATATCTCAGTTCTAGTATTAGTCTAAAAGCTCTTACAGCCACGTAATAAAATTGTCGTATATTTGCACAATTGCAGCTCTATATTACGACGCATGTTGATCAAAATGCAATTCGCGTTTATAATCATAATGATATTTACGATAATATATATTTATTTCTGTATGTATGTATAGATAACTAAAGTATGTATTTACTATATAGGTAGGTAATAACCGTATAACTTAATTACAATACTAACTAAATAAATACAAAAACAAAAGGACATTTAGGCGTCGAAGTACTCGTCCGCATCGCTCTCATCCGGAAACGTGCCCGGAAAACTAAAAAACTTCGCATAAGTAAGTATCTAACTAATGACGTTCCCAGTCGACAAAAAAAGCAATAAAATACTTATTATCCATTCACTACAGCTAGTCGGCTTAAGGTCATAGCACACATATCAACTCGAAAAAGGATCGTCACCGTATCGCCTTTCGCCTCGCCGTCAAACAGGCGACAACCTAATGTAAACACGTAACCAAAGCGGATCATCAGCTCCGATATGTCGACTCGGCTACGGCTAGTCGACGCCGTGCTTACGGCTCGCCGACCGCTGGTTGATGGTGCTGTAGGCAGGCCGCCGGAGGGGTGAGAGGGTCAAGGGTGGATGAAGAAACGTAAGCTCAGGTCCAGAGAGACGTAAGCACAGGGAAGGCAAGCCGTAAGCACCGGTACTGCAAGTTAACCATCCACCGAACCGCGGTTCGTGAGCTTGTCCCGAGGCGAGGCGATTATGTTACGATTCCGATTAGTGTGCGTTGCAGTAGGGAGTTCATCCAAAGAATACTGAATGGCTCGAGTTGATACGGTGACGATCCCTTTCCGAGTAGGTATGTGTGCTATGACCTTTATTGGTAAAACCAATAGTCGGCCCATCACTACTATTTATTTCAGGTAATTTCGATTTAGGTATTTCGTCGTTTTAAAGTACTCATAATATGAGTATTTTATTATTGCCAGTGTTTCGTTTATTATCGTGACATTTGATGGAAAACGTCATGTTTAAATGCAATGGCCATATTAAATAATATTTCTATAACTCCGCCACAATCTACTTAACGATAGCTGCAAGTCATTGTAGGAGGTTTTCTCAAGCCCACTAAATTCGGCCCGATTCGCCTTCGGTAAAAAAAGGCAACGAAACAGCCATGATATGAATTCATATGACCATAATAAACGTTAACTTGAACTGCTTTCGATGGATAACGTACTTAGGCGGGTGCGCAATTTAATAAAAACTGATGTCCGATTGAGATAGGATTACCAATATTTAAAGAGGAAGTAGTTACAGGCGGCCGGACTACGTCATGAGTGACAAAACCAGTATATAACCAGGGAGTCGACTGTAAGTCCGCCAACGAAGATACGGGCCTGTCCGATAGTAGGTGACCCATCAAGACAAGTGAAAAATAAAAAAAATCGTGTGGGCCAAAACACTTCGGGATTAGGAACAACTGTCAAATCGTGTTGTCAAACATTCTAAGTTAAGGCACCGAACTAATCGTATGTCCGCGAGTAGGTAATAACTACGCGTATGAAATGCGTGTATTTTCGGCCGATACAACGGATGTCGTGAATGTAGACCCCCCTTTTTTTTTAGGGTTCCGTAGTCAACTAGGAACCCTTATAGTTTCGCCATGTCTGTCCGTCCGTCCGTCCGTCCTCGCTTAATCTCTGTGACCGTTAGCACTAGAAAGCTGAAATTTGGTACCAATATGTATACCAATCACGCCGACAAAGTGCTAAAATAGAAAAATTGGAAAAAAACGTTTTATAAGCCCCCCTATATGTAAAGTGGGAAGTGATTTTTTTTTTAATTTCAACCCTAACGTGTGATAGATGAATAGGGAATAGATGAATAGGGGTTTACTAAAATCATTTTTTGATAATGACAATAATTTCGGAAATAATCGCTCCAAAAGTAAAAAACAATGTGTCCCCCCCCTCTAACTTTTGAACCATAAGTTTAGAAAATATGAAAAAAATCTGAAAAGTAGAACTTTATAAGGACTTTCTAGGAAAATTATTTTGAACTTGATGGAAACAACAGTTTTTGTACAAAAAAGACAAAATAATTTCTGGACTAAGTTTGTAGTATAATCGTCGTATATGCAAGCATTTTTTTAACTTCGTTTACAAATTTTATTATCCTGAACGTATCTTTTTTCAAACAAAAACAAACAAAGAATTATTAAAATCGAATCCCAATATTTTAAGATCTATGATCGTCTACGATTATTACGCGAACATAATGGATACCCACTTTTAAACTCATAAGTGGGAACACTTATTGTGACGGACGGGAAACTACGGAACCCTACACTGAGCGTGGCCCGACACGCTCTTGGCCGGTTTTTCTGGATCGGAAAGCATCAAATCCCCTCCCGCTCTGGGTGGAGTGGAAGGGAGTCTTAGATTCTTACTGACTAAAACCCACTCGTGTTTCTTCCTTAGCCCTTTGTGTTCCGGGCCAGCGGTAACCCTTTCGGACAATCCCGCTGAATGTAGACCCCCTGGCTTCGCATTTTAATAAAACTCCGTATTACGCTACGCCAGCTCAAGGTCAAAGTGTTAGTGCTAACGTGCGGTCGACTGAACAACGTATTGAAGATATTTCTTAAAAAAAAACAGTCAAGTGCGAGTAGAACTCGCGCACCGAGGGTTCCGTATAAATTTGTAGGTATGTAACTACAAATTAGCGGTTTTCGGATTTTTTCCTTTACTTGTGCTCCATGACATTGCTTCTTGCCAAACATGATTCTAGATCAATGGGAAGTACCCAAAGGTTTTGATTCGGAACATAAACGCTCGTATCTTTTGATTGCGTTGACTTGAAAGTTTATTTTTTTCACTGCTTCTAGGGATTGCAATCCTGAGTATTTGGAATTAATTTCAACTATCAAGTCAAGACCCTTTTTCTCAGGAACGCGTGGAGTTATCAAACTCCACGCGTTCCTGAGAAAAAAGGGTCTTTACAGACGGACAGACAGACAGCATGTGATCTTATAAGGGTTCTATTTTTTCTTTTGAGGTACGGAATCCTAAAAACAACTCTTCGTGGGCCCTTTTCTAATTTAAGACTTAGATTAGGATTAAGCAATTCTACCTAAGTATAGATTTTCAATAAGTACTTAAATCATTAATCATCATTAATTAATTTTTCATTATTCTCTAACCATTATTTTGCATATTTCAATTCTATCTACAGTAAGTTTTAGCTATGTATATAAGAAAGTAATATTACTCTATAGATTAACGATGGTCAGAAAGTTTTCATCCCTCGGGAGGCGCGAGGCGTGGATGAATCAACATTTATTACAACTGGATATGGAACTTGGACACGTAACGTATCTTCACTAATATATATTATGATGGTATTAAAGCTTATACATACATAGGTCTGTTTATTATTTTTTATCACATCTATTCAAAAAGAGGTCGTGTATTCTTCGTAAACAGCGACTAAAATAGCTCTTTAATCCCTAAGGACTAAAAGTGATTTGAATTTGAAATGTGGATATTGTTAGAAAAGTTCCAATCACCAAAGAGATTAATTACGAACATTGTATGAATAAGTAACAGGCTGTATGATAAAGTATAACGCGTGAGCCAAATTAAAAAAGTTTGTGATAAAATAAAAAACGCGCGAAAAGCATAGAACGCAAAAACAAATTAGGAATTTACTTAGTTTTATAAAAAAAATAGTAGGTACCTTTGTCTTCCTCAATTAATTGTATGTAAATAAATTAACGTACTATTCTTATTCATAAGTTGCACTTACTTATTTTTTCATGGAAGGTGATAAAAAGTAGTGTCCAACTCGGGAGCAACACTATTTTAAGCTCGAGTGACGTAGGTACTTTGAATCCTTCAAAATAGTTGTTTGCTCCCTTGGCAAACAATCTACTATTTTGTGTCTAAGATAAGTTATATTAAGGTCAAAAGAAACTGTCGGTAGGTACCTTCATGCAAATTTAATTATGTACTTACATCGAATAAAAAGCAACAAATTCATTGTGTCAATTTATCTCATTAACTAGTTTCTACCCGCGACTTCGTCCGCGAGTAATATCGTGTTCCCCCGACCCACCCGTCTCGCATTGCCTGCCTACGCTATTTACATATTACCTACATCGTTCTCGCTTAGGTTCTTTCCGACTTGTTTTCTTTTTGCTCGACTCCTAAGTTTCCTAGCGTGATGTTAAATAACCTATAGCCTTCCTCAAGAATTGGGCTACTAAACGCAAAAAGAAATTTTGAAATCTGACTAGTAATCCCAGAGATTAGCGCATTGAAATAAACTAACAAACACAAATTCTTCCACTGGATTCTTAGTATGTATAAAGATTAGTATAAATATTTACGCAATCAGTAGGTATATTATTATTAGTCAACCCGAGTAAATTGGATGTTGTTGCAACATCAGGCCATAATTCTAATAATCACACGGTGTCAGAGCCTAATGAGCGCTATGATAATATACCTATTAACCAGGTATTAAACTCCACTTTGTATCATTTTGACACTGGCCCGTTATTAAAATGGCTCACAGGTAGGTAAATACACGGCTAGTTCATATCTATTAATTTTCGTATTAGCCCACTTTCGCACGGATGTAAAAATATCGCGGCGGGATTTTATCGCGCACTGGATTTTCAACTCTCGGTGTTGAGTCGAGCGTTGAGAATTCAACAGAGCGCACACCAACGCGTCAAAAAAATAAGCGCTAAGCAGTACGTTGAAAATCCCGTGCGCTAAAAAAATCGCCGTGGTACAAACGTGTGTAGCTGGGCTTACTGAACCCAATCAACCACATAACAATGTTTTACAGACGGCACGCGAATCACTTTAGCCTGTCAATAGCGGTCATTGACCCACCTAAATATTCTAACACTCTTTATTTAAAAAAACTGAAATAAAGTCCGTTAACGTCCGAAATCAATATGTTCCAATAACGAAAAACCACACATAGTTTATTGTTTCTCATTCTCCGTAGGAACCCTCCTACGGAGAGATATTAGGGCAAGGGTAGCGGTCATTAGACCGCTATTGCCACGCTAAAAGCGATTCGGGGATACCTTCGTACATACATACATACACTCACGCCTTCTTCCCATTAGGGTAGGCAGAAACCACAGAACGCCACCTGCTACGCTCCTTACATAGGTATTTCTTTTTCCTCGTTTACCGCTATACATCTGAAGGCCAATTCTCGTAATTCATCGCTTCAGGAGTTTTCGCTCTCGAACGGAATATTAATGACCGCCAGGCAATATTTTTTATAATATGTAGTAATATCCTCCAGACCGAATTTTGGCCACGGCGGCAAAACTTTACGGAGATTAGCCAGGTATGCATGCAGGCGATGTTATAGTGCACAATTATGCGCAAACACAGGTTCACTCCCTCTTTCCTCATTCTCATAGGATAGAGATTAGGACCAGGAACAACGGCAATGTGTTTTAATACAACGTAATTATTAAGATTACCTTATATATTTGCTATTTCTTCCACTAATGTCCTTCTTTTTCAAATGCAGAGTAGACTGATGCTTGTCGGCGAGTGCGTACCCGCCTCCTGCGACAAAAGCTCGGTTACCTCGCTACTAGGCGCCGCTGAAGGCGCCGCCGCCGCGCAGGCGTCGACTGCCGGCCTGGCTGCATCCTTCGCCACCATTAACGTGCGACCCGTACCTGGAGACTACGACCTCTTTGCTGACCCTAAACTGCAAATATTAGGGTAAGATGCTGTTGATTGTTTAATCAAACTGGGGTAGGTGAGGGTTAGCTTAAGGCTGACTTTCCACCATATCTGTGCGAGGAAGTGGTGAGTTCATTTAATATTTAATTTGGAAAGTAAGAGTAGTTGTCTACAGTCGTACAAGGTCCCTTGTGCGTTAATTAGTGAACACCAAACGAAAGATACAGGATACAGTTAAAGCATAGAAAAGTTGCTTGCCTTGTGGTAGTATTTAGTTAATGTTTAGGGAGCTGTTTCCTAACACTCCTAACTAAGCTGATGTACAGACGCCAGCACATCAACCTACCCGAAACTGTCAGATTTCCCCAATCAACTTTGAACCTTTTGGTTTAGTGATAAAGTTGTAAATCTATTAAAGAAATTTGACAGATTGTAGTAACTTGATGTGCTGGCGTCTGTACTTGACATGAAATTACAATAATGATAATCGTGTTTGGTAATATGAATGTAAATTATTTTATTGACAGTAGTTGTATGTTGCTGAGAGAGCTCACTAATTTTCATATAGAAATACTGAATTTTGCAAGACCCATTATTTTATATTCTGCATTTATTTTAGAACACATACATTTATGTTCAGTACCACGATCATAAACTCAAAACGACGCAACGTGTACTCAATATTCCATACAAATTAGGAAGGTACGTAGTTTTGGGCACTGAAATTAATTCCACAAAATAATACCTATTTATTTACATTTATACATAACTTAATTAATAAGGTTCATTTTCAAATAATGAGGCAGGTAGGTTTATTATGTAGAACTAATTCATTCATTCATCTCACTGCGTATGACGTAGGTACAGACGCCAGAACATCAAGCTACCCGAAACTGTCAAATTTTCCCAGTCAACTTTGAACCTTATGCTTTAGCGATAAAGTAGAAAATCTATTAAAGAATTTTGACAGATTGTAGTAGCTTGATGTGCTGGCGTCTGTACCTACTTATGTGTAAGTCACTGATGAAAGTCAGGACAGCATCACCATTCATTTAAGGTTGATTTACAGCTCCGAAAACATTTACTTAGTTTATGACAGGGAATGTAAATTTATTCAAAATCCAAATAAAAGTGAAAATCGACCATAGATAACGACATATAGATAAGAACAGTTTTTTTTTAAATAAAGCAATGAGCCGCACGATTAGATATAATCAATGGTAAGACGAATTAACTTCGTTTTTAAAAAAGGCTGCAACATAATTTAACCTTAATTACCTAATTAAAACAATTAGCTAACATTTTAATTTATCACAAAAAGGAATAGCATTATACATTGCCTAATATTTCTATGCATATATAAAATGCACGTCAACAAAATACAATCATTATGTCATGGCTGTATTTAAATAATTCCATTTTATTCCGGTCTGATCCCGAATGCAACCAACCAAATGCATGCATAATTTATATATCTAATTATTAAATTGAATACCAGTGTGAGTACAGACATGTGAATACACAATATGAATTATGTAAAACGTATTTCGCAACTATTACTGTAAGTAGTACACGTTTGTTAAATAAAATATACCTACTCTTATAAACAGTATAAAAGGAAAAAAAAGGAAACCTTTGCTTGCCTGTTAACAAATGCCTCAAAATATGTTTATAATTTCTTTTGGCGCGATTTCCGAAAATTCGTATTTTATCAACAAATATTTTAAACTGAAAGAGGCGCTCTTCAAAATATTGAATACAATTTTTTTGAGTAACCTATTGAGTAGAGTGTTGCATTCGCTATTGTTACAAAGTGCAATTTTCAAGATTGTACACTAAACCTTTCGTGATCCTGTATTTTTTTCTTACTGCTGACTTATTTGAGTACATTATTGTGTAATTTTAGGATTATGCAATCATTAGTCTCGATATAACTTAACGACATGACAACTAGGTTGTCCTAATGAACCTGGGATTGCTTATTTTACAGTCGCAGATACATAGTAGGCTTAGAATATACTGAACTAGTGGTTTTACCCGCATAAGTGTCGATCTCGTGGGAATATCGGGATAAAACTATCCTATGTCCTTTCCCGGGACTCCAAACTATCTCTATACCAAATTTCATCTAAATCGGTTCAGCGGTTTAAGCGTGAAGAGGTAACAGACACTTCCGCATTTATAATATTAAGTATGGATATCACACATTCACTTCAAAGTCTATTACTAAACACAATCTCTCTGTTAAGGTCAGAACTATCATTACTTAAAAACTTTAACACATTAACGTATTGCTCGCTTTGTCTGACAACTCCTTTACAAAGACTAATGCTGAAACGTCTTAGACGAAGATGTATTATCCACATGAGCCGTTTGCAATGCGACCCCAGTACTAAAATCTATTACGATCACGTATGTTAGGGCACGAACATATTCCACAAGGAGAAACAAAGGCACTAAACTTTAATAATCTTCTATGTAAACACGTAGTCCATTAGTATTTTGGATTTAAAAATAATTTCAGTAGATTGGAATGGCAACACTGTGGGCATTTACAGTTTTTATGCAGTATACTACACACTGTACTCATAGTTTTTATTCCTTATTTAAATGCGTATTTGCTGGCTGGCTGTTTTGCGCTAAAGTGTGAGTTTGCCAAAATACCAGTTGTTAAACAAGGTTCTGAACGAGTGCCAAGAATCTCGTTAAAGCCTCTCCTGGCCGTCGCCATGCTTGCATGATAACAGGTGTTTGGAAGCTGTTCAATTGAGTTCTACCGCTAACAATGTCATTAAAGATTTTTGAGAAATTCATTAAACTTCAACTATGTACAAAACTTTTAGTAACAGAAAGCTCTTTGAATATACCTATGTGAGTTTCTGTGCAATTGTGACATTTGTGTGTAATAACGGTGTCTTGTTGCAGAACGGTGGTGACCCTGGTAGGAATCCTGATGTTCTTCGCGTCCCTGTACGAGGGCTATCTGGAGCACAAGTACCGGCTGATGAAGGACGACGACCTCGAAGTGGCAACCGACGTCAACCATAAGCAACCTGTTGGTACTTTCGTTTATAATATAGTTTTAACAGTATCCTTCTGAACCAGGGCATTAGTATGAGATATTTTAGCTTCAAAAAGAGCCTGTCACACAGCTATATCTAAGCACCAGACACAATGCTCTGCTCTCGCTCTCGTTATGCTCTTGTTTGTTAGGCAAGCTTTTTAAGTTTAGTAGCAACAGAAAAAGTAATTGTGTCTCATTAGTGACAGTTGAGCTCTTATACTGAAATTTTTTTTTACTCGATGTGCCCTATTTTCTGACCCGTACTGTACCTAGGTCATCTTTTGTGCCGATCGCTAGAAATTAAGATGACCGTACAAACATCGTGGTAGCGACAATAAGGAAAAAAACATTTTCCTGGATTCGCAGAGGTGTTTCATTAAACACACCTACCGGGTGATTGAGCATGGCGTGTAACAACCAGTCACGCCCGACGGCCCGACCCAGGTCGAAATGTCGTCGTATTTTTCAGCCAACGGTCCCATACAAATTAATTTGAACTAAGCCCAAAACAAACGTGACCAAACGGCATTGTGTGGTCGACGAAACAGCAAAGGGACATTTATTATTATACCGAAAAGTTCAGTACCCACTCAATTATTAAAACTTCCAACTTGTCAACAGGAATTATTGAAAATTTTACTAAGTCTTTTTAAACCTTCGTTTTTTACGATAACTTTTCTGTTTAATCAGAACCGAAGTTCGGTCTTAAATTCTTTTAAGCTGTTTACAGCTTCTCTTCTACACAGTCTAATTTAAGCAAACCCTGGTGTTATATTAATAAAAGTTAGGCGATATTGAATAAATCGCCACATAATACCTATATCTATAGGCTATGGATGTTAGCAGCGTCGAAAGTAATCGATTCGTTTAACCTCATCACGTCAACTGACTGGGTGAGCGGATCATTTGTGCCATTCAATGTTTTGACAACATTTTTCCCATATTCCCACAAGCCGGCTTTAATATCCAATTAATAAGCGGATTTTAAACTCTCCATTATTGAAGTACAGAAGAAATTAATTACGAAAGTACAATTATGTTGTTAAACCTACTCACTGTCTCATACTCATTTAGTAGATCAAACAAAGGTTAGCTTAAAATTATAATTGCTTTTAAATTAAGTGAGAGGATGGTTTTAATAAACATTATGTTGTGAAACCGAAAATATTCCTTATCGGTGTTAATGGGTTTTATCATTACCAAGGTATCGCATTGCGGGAGGTCACGGATATGGCACGGAGGGCACACCGTGGACACGCGATTAACGACCATGATAAAAACGAGAGATGCGTTAATTGAATGTCACAATTAGATTTGGTTTACTTTTAGCAGAGTTATGATATTTTAACATTTTTAATTCAATGGACTGTCAGTTCAATTAAATCGATCATAAATTTTGTCTTTTTATTTTAATCTCAACTTAGCAGGCACTAACGAAAATTTTTTAAACTGTGAACATTAATCATACTAATTATCAAGTACATATCTAACGGTTTCTATACTTGGTTATCATTTTTTTTCCAAACGAATAATTAGGTATGTGAAAAGGATTGGATGCTCTTCTATTGTTTGTAGCCAATGAGCACTTCTGACGTCACGATATTTGCAGGCCAACAACAATGTACCGGTTGCCGATGGGAAGCCAGTGAGCGCAGACAATGGCGATAGGGACCTTCGACGAGAAACTTGTGGTGAGTACCTAATACGCGTTAAGTGGAGAGGAACACTTCATACACCGATACTAGACGTAGCTACGAGCTTGTTAAATTTTGTTTGAAAAACTCTCGAGGTCTAAGAGGTTGCGAAGGAATTTCTGATAATAATTAAGAAGATAATGAAAAATATACAGAGAATCGCTTTTAAACAAAGAAAACAGAGACAATGAGCCCAAGATGATGTACGCAACTCCGACACTTGCTTTCTTCCAACTAAATGAGAATATATTAAATATAATGAACCTAAAACCTTATAAGAAAGTTCCCAAAAGATAATTAACATATTAGAAAACTACTTATTCAAGGAATTAAGCAAAGAAAATATTTTAAGAACTGACGAAACTTCGGGTATAAAAAACCTGCCAATTCTTCATAGCTCTGAAAATAAAGTTCGTTCATAAGTCAACAATTAAGAAGTTTGAATAAGTTTGAAGTCATGAGGTCAAGGAATACAATCGCTGAGAGGCATAATTTTGCGACCAGCTCGCAAATTACGAAAGTGGGTTTTGTGTTTAGCATGCATATTATTATTCTCACGAGATTAGTGAGGATTTACTTTCCTTAATATTGCTTTTTAGGGTTCCGTAGTCAACTAGGAACCCTTATAGTTTCGCCATGTCTGTCCGTCCGTCCGTCCGTCCTCGCTTAATCTCTGTGACCGTTAGCACTAGAGAGCTGAAATTTTGTACCAATATGTATATCAATCACGCCAACAAAGTGGTAAAATAAAAATTGGAAAAAAATGTTTTATTAGGGTAGCCCCCCTATATGTAAAGTGGGAAGTGATTTTTTATTTAATTTCAACCCTAACGTGTGATATATTGTTGGAAAGGTATTTAAAAATGAATAGGGGTTTACTAAAATCATTTTTTGATAATGTCAGTAATTTCGGAAATAATCGCTCCAAAAGTAAAAAACAATGTGTCCCCCCCTCTAACTTTTGAACCATAAGTTTAGAAAATATGAAAAAAATCTGAAAAGTAGAACTTTATAAGGAATTTCTAGGAAAATTATTTTGAACTTGATGAAAAAAACAGTTTTTGTACAAAAAAGACAAAAAGTTGTACAAAATAATTTCTGGACTAAGTTTGTAGTATAATCGTATATGCAAGCATTTTTTTAACTTCGTTTACATAATTCTTATTGTAACGGACGGGATATTACGGAACCCTACACTGAGCGTGGCCCGACACGCTATTGGCCGGTTTTTTTATGTATATTTTGTTAAACACTAGATAGAAATCAAAATAGAATTCCCTTGGACCTAGAAAGCCTAGAAAGTCGGTCTAGAAAGTCGGGGAATTGAACACAGTAGTAATTTCTGCGGATTGGGAATAAAGGAGTTTAGATTCAGCGATTAAATCAGCATTACCTACTAGATATAATAGATAATGTTGTTCTCTCATGGAGAGCATAATATACGGGTTATGAAGCATAATTAATTGTCATTCGCGGTGCTAATAGCATGTTAAGTAACCCTAATGTTGTGGCTATATGTCTGCGCTAAGTCTGTTATACAAGTCAGGGGTACATTAAGCTGACGGTGATGGCATTTCCCCTGAGACATCCTTCACTTAAAGAGAATTAGACTAAATGTGACGCGTTAGTATAGCTATGTATACATAACACCGCCATTCCAGCTACAAACATATTACCTATTGTAGTAAAAACTCCGAAGTAATTACCTTGGACTTACGGCCTCGGTTTTATGATTTCTCCGAGCTCCCAAATCTTTATAAAATTGTGTCGCAGCCCAGGATATTACATTGTGAAACAATGTTATCCAATTGAGTTGCTATCTATTGTTTGTATGGAATTTCTTTTAAATAAATAGTAAAGTGAAGTAGTAGTCAATAAATCGGAAACAAGATTCAAAGCAATTCCTTTGTTCTGGGAAAACATTCTCAAAGATCTTTGAAGTTGTGATCCTTTAGTGGAACTTATCTTTATTTCAATTCAAGTTGTCCTTTTCTGTGTTCAGGAGTATGGTCGGAGGTGCTGTTATCGTTCTCCATCTTGTCGAATGGACGGACGATCCTTAGCACGGACCTGCCCAACGATGGGGCCCTCACATGTCTTCACGGAATGAGGTACATTTATTTTATTACGGAACTTTTTCGTCCCATATCAGCTTATGTGAGTATATGAATGCAAATGTACGGTCCCAATCATTTTGTTTTACGACAGTGTGTCCGCTTCCTATCTCGATCGGTTCTCAATCAACTCTCGTACAAAGAGCCCGTTGATCTAAAGTATTGTACTTAAACCTGATTGGAGCGCGTTCTGTTCTGTTGTTTAGTTTTACGCGCTTAGGATTGGTTTTCCAACATAAATTGCTACTAAATGGGAAACTTGTTGTACCCATAGTAAATAACTGTAGAACCACAATAGAAGCATTTATATTTGTGTATCCAATCGATAGATTTTATAGAGCGTTATTCCGACGCGGGTAACGAAAGTTAATCAAACTTTACAAATTAGTTCCACTTTAATGGTCGGTAGTTTAGTATATTATGAGGGTAAGTACATCGTATATAGGAATATACGATGTACTTACATAGGGTACTGACCGTCAGTGTTCTTTGTTCTAAAACTAGCTTTTGCTTGCGGTTTCACCCACGTGGTTGTCAGAAAATACTTATCTCGTGGAAACGAACTACCGGGATTAAAAGTATCCTATGTGTTAATCTAAGTTCTAAACTATCTGTGTTACAAAGAATGATGGTCATAACGTACCCAACCTTGTAGCAACGACCTATAGCATAAGATAGGTCTTTGATATTAATATATTTAGATTTCTACTAGCTGACCCGGCCACGCGTTGCTGTGGCTAACGTTTTTGTGCAATAAAATAATATTGCGATTATAAATGGAGATGTGAGCTATCCTATCTTTCAAGTTGGATCAAACTGCACACGGTGTGCGTGTTTTCTCATTTACCTAGTACCTACTAGGAACTATTTCGCCCTTATATGATTATAATATAGATGTGTCTTTCAGCCCTAGTCCAGTATTTCGTACTATGGGTTAGCGACAGAAAACTGCTCGTTATTTCGAGGCTCGTATCAAATAAAACAATAAATAAATAATAACACGTACGTTTTGATAGAATCGAATATCCAGGGCAGAGAAGCAATCAAAGCCTGTTATTGGCTCTGCGTGACAGGTACGGGAACTTTAGGTGCCTGCCCTCATAATGTTAGTATTATATGCTACTTAGATATTGGCAAGCACCTAGATAACTTCGTAGGAAATTGCCTGGGATGAAATAATCATTGAGGGCAATAATACAATTTAGAAAAGATGCTTATGACTTTGTTTTCTAATGGTCTAGTGTATTTGAATGAATGGTGGTTTTAATTTATATTTTCCGCAGCAGATACGAGCCGTAGGTACCAATAAATGACTTAATGACATAGCTGTAAAGAAACTTTCACCCGTTCAGCCGTTTTTGCGCCAAACCGGAACATACACCAAGACAAACGAACAAAAATTCTTCGTTCGTATATGACCCTAACAGGCGAAAACCACATTTGACACCATTTTAAATTTGAACCTACTAAGTTTTTGTACTGTAAGAAGCTAACACTACTTTCCACATGTTCAGGTTCATGTCGGTGATCTGGGTGATAATGGTGCACACGTACCTGACCATTTTCTACGTGGCTGACAACAAGACCATGCGCGTCATCACCGAGAGGAACTTCTGGTACCAGTCCGTCGGGAACGCATCCTATTGTGTCGACACCTTCTTTGTTATCAGGTCAGTTATTAGATTTATTTTCTTCGTTCTGTGTGTATTTTCCTCATATTGTTTTGAAGCTGGCATGGTAACGGCTGAGCGAGGTTGCTCTTTAGATGGGGGTGGAGTTTCTTGCCCATTCTTCTCCATGCATACGAAACAACCTTTTGGAAGGGGCGACTAGAATCAATTCTATTTTATTGTACATTTGGACGTTCAAAAGTGCCTTTTATGTGCCTACTAAGTAGTAACTAAGCTAAGTAGCTGACCCGGCGAACTTTATACTGCCTCAGAATCAATAAACGTTGTGTTAACTTATTCATCAAAAAAGCCGTTCCATACAAAATGTATGAGAAACAAAAATCTTCATTTTTTTATGGATTTTTCCCATGTTATAATAGTTATCCTGCTATTTGAGGCGGAGACAAATCCAACAAATCAAAGATCATAAAAATCTTGTATAAGGAATAATAAAGTTCTTGAGTTATAAATGGTGTAACTAACCCGACTTTGTTTTATTTATAAATAAATCTATACTAATATTATAAAGCTGAAGAGTTTGTTTGTTTGGTTGAACGCCCTAATCTCTGGAACTACCAATCGGATTTGAAAAATTCTTTTTGCATTTGACAGCCCAATTCTTGAGGAAGGCTATAGGCTATTTAACATCACGCTATGACTTTTAGGAGTTGAGCAAAAAGAAAAAAGTCAGAAAGAACGCTAAGCAAAAACGAAATAATAACGCGGGCAGGCGATGCGATGCGACGGGGTGGGTCGAGGGAACAAGAAATTTCACGCGGACGAAGTCGCGGGCAGAAGCTAGTTTGAAATAAATGCTTTGACTTTGAGTTTGATGATTTCAAAAACGTGCTATAGGTACATAAGGATACTGGACACTACTTGAGACACTTTAGCAACTACGAGTACAGGAGCCGACCAGTAGGAGCGACAGTATAAACCACATTTTATTCGAGTGTGTTTAACCCTATACCATCGAAAAAAATGTGGTTTATACTGTAATGCAATACATAACATTCATAATTAGCTTATGATGTTTCCACTGCTGGGACACAGGCCTCCTCTCGGTGATAGGGAGTGGGCCATAATCCACCAAGCGGGCCCAGTGCGGGTTGGTAGATATCTTCGAATTTTTTGGTTCTAGGATGTGCTGGTTTCCTCACAATGTTTTCACCGTTTTGAGAGCAGTGTTGATGAAATAATTTACACAAAGTAAAACGCCTGTCCGGGTTGGAACCTATAAATGCTCCTTCAAACAGGCGCGACACGAGACGCGATACAAAGGCACCGCAAGTCGCGCAACGAGCGGTGCCTTTGTGTCGCGCGCGATTATATCGCGTGTCGCACCTGTTTGTAGGAGCCTTAACTCGTAAGTCGCGACCGTTACCACAGGGCCACCCTGTAATTCAATAATACACCGATTTTATAATGTTTATTGCGATACGCACTTATTCATCATTATCATTATAATTTAAATCCAAGTGTAAGATGTTCATATCATAGTGAAGGGGCCCATCAGGGCCGAAGCCTGCCGGGTCAGTGGGATTGTCCGAAAGGGTTACCGCTGGCTCGGAACATAAAGGGCTAAGGAAGGAACACGTGTGGGTTTTAGTCAGTAAGAGTCTGACACTCCCTTCCGCTCCACCCAGAGCAGTCATTTGATGATTTCCCATCCTGAAAAAAAAAAGATGTTCATATCATTTTTACGATTACATAATTCTAAAACACACTCAATATTTATATAACAATGTAAACTAGGTTTATTTAATGCATTAACTTACTAAAACATTGGCCTTGAGTAGAAACAGAAAGTAAACAATCTTAATATTCATACCCTCGTAAAGTTCACACGATAGCATTTAAATTACCTATGTGACACGAGTAAAGGAGTTTCCTCCGGAGGCATTTTTATTACCAACTAGCTGTTACCCGCGACTTCGTCCGCGTGGAATTTAACAAAAAAGTTATTGTTCAGTTCGCGGAGTCTAAGATAACTTATTAATTCTGTATTCCGCGTAAAGAAATACCTATGCTAATTTTAATGAAATTCTTCTATTTTATGAATCGATATTTTGTTTTTGTACATATTTCTCCATTTAGTTATATTTTTTCGTGTTAGCATTTTTAGTTTAATTAATATTTATTTTTAATTTTTCTTATTAGCTTTATTGAAAAATTTCTTTATATTTGTATATAAAGAAAATCGTACACCAAAATATATTGTATTTGGTGTACGATTTTCTTGGGCTAAAACAACAACACTATTGGCATTCCTCGCACGTGAACATGCCACGTATAGTTGCCCATGGGTAAAGCAACCCTTAGTTAAATCTATGCCAGCTTTGCTTAATGTTTGCCCTTGTGACTTGTTGATTGTCATAGCAAAACTGACATTGATAGGGAATTGCAATCTTTTAATTCAAATGGAAAATCAACGGTATTACAGGAATCCGTGGTATAAATACTACCTCACCTTTTCCGCATCAAGCATTAAGTGTTTAATGTTGTTAAATACTAAAACTAAAAAAAAGGCCCCGCGGCTAGAATGTTAATTGTTATTAATTACTTTAATTGTTTTATTTATTTATTTATCAAAATCTCCCTACCACTATCATTACAGGTGTATATCTAATGCGATAGCGTGGTCTTAAAATTAACTTAAGAACTTACAGATTAAAACTATAAAAAACGTAAAAACTAGTAGTACAAGTATTAACATCTAAAAGTAATATTATGCATTAAATTCCCTAAATAAAATAAAATAAAATAAAAACAACAACATATAGCCTACCCTAATCTACATTATAACATAAAAAGAACATCAGTATTTTTGCGAGTTCACTGAAATGGCATGTAAATATATCGATCTTCACGTGAAGATCGTTAATAACCCGAATAGCGCGGGTCAATGGCGTTTTGGCGAGAAGGTTGATCCTAGCAAGCGGTACGGCCAGCCAGTGGCGGCAGTACTTGTGTATGTTTAACATAGGTAATGCAGAGTACGTGGTTTCAATTAATGTAATAACCAATGTGCCTTTCAAATGGTGATTTTTTTTTTTAAATAGGAGCTATGGTACCGGAGATTACCCTCCACACAAATACAAACTCACAAAATGCGATCTCCCCTTTTATAATATACAATTTTAAATTTTAGCCCGCACTTCCTCACCCATAAAACGTTTTTGATTTTCTGGTGTAAAACGAAATTTTATATCTTGAGGGGTTTCAAAATACCACTCTAATATTCCATTAAAATCGGTTCTAACGTTTAGCTGCGAAGTTGTAAGAACAACTTTTGTTAACTTTCTTTTAAATGGGAAGAATGCCTTCTTGACTTACATTATAAGTTATAAAGGCATGTCTCTGTAAATGTAAATCTATCAAAATTCAACTTGTTCTATGACTTTCGTAATGGAAAACGAATCTGTGTATCAAATTAATCAGACCCATTAAATATTTATTTTTAAGGTAAATGTGTACCTAAGTAAATTTAATTCCGGTCCGACGATTACCCACGGGACTGTCCACACACTTTTGGCTTCAAAAACATTTAATTACGATTGAATAGGAATGAACATTTGATTAACGATTAGCAGAGCTTTCATCTGAGCGACAATGGAACCCTTATCCGCTTTGATATCCATCAGACTGTTTGACCGTCAAATCCAATTACGTCCGAAACTCCAAAAGGACTGCAAACGCCCGTTGTTGTCAATCTAGAATAGTTACAGGGACAGTTATTTATAGATTCTCGAGCGGTAAAAAGCTGCGGACATCAATTTCGAGTCTCATAAAACTGCTTCATTTACCTAAACGTTTTATATACCAGGGTTATCATTCTTTTTTTTTGCGAATATGGTTGACTTTTTGTGCCGTGACCGGTACAAATTGACGTGTGCCGTGGGCATGACAATTTTCATAACTGTTTTTGCAACACGCAAAAGAACAAAGAGAACAACAAAATTGCGCCGTGTATCGTTACCTGACTCTATATTTGTATTTATGGTAGACAAAGCTTATCAAAACACGAGTACCTATAATACAATAAAGTTGTTATAACAATGCCCAATTTATTTGGGCAGTTCGAGCAGTTTCTTTTTCCTCCTTTTGTGTTTGACAACCCTGGTAATACCGGGTGCACAAGGGTAACTTCGTACGTGTTATAAGACGGGTGTAAATCAAATTAATGTGGTTCACTTGGGCGATGTAATCAAGTAGATAAGTTATTTGTATTAGCTATAAAATTGGATCCGATTAAAGAGAACAAAGGGATGATGGATTTTTAGCGATGGGCACTTTCAGGCTGGAATTATTATGATTAGGTACGAGTAAAATCTAATGTGCTAGTACAAATTCTTAAATGATGTTAAAGCTTTATACATAAAAGAAACAATATCTTTATAACGTCCTTTGCTATCTTGGGGCTATATTTTATAAAGAATCTCTTCCATGATAGCCATCAGTGAATGACCTAAAAGGGTCGGATATTGGAGCTTAATTATATCAATTTCCTTTGTACGGCCTCTTAGTATCCTAGGTTACATCAACTGACCACCTCGTATTAACTGGACCTCGGAACAAGTGTCTTCAATAACCTACTCTAATTTGTTACAGTGGGATACTCGTCACGATTCTATTCTTACGAACAGAAGACAAAAAGGCCGCAAAAGCTGAGCAGCAAGACAAACAGGACATCAACAAGAATCTTAACGGCTTCAGTAATTCCGCACTCTCCATCTCTGTGATAAGCCAACAATCTTTTAAGGAGGACTTATTGGACAAGCCGAAAAGCAGCGCTTACTCCATAGCAGAATTCGTAGCTATGATTAAGTCTTTCTTCATTTTATTCTCTTATCGATTAGTGAGACTTACCCCAGCGTACGGTTTTGTGATTGGTCTAAACGAGATTGCTCTTAGGTATACGCACGATAGATCAGTGTTCGAGCCAGCGATTTTCGATCATATTACATGTGATAAGTACTGGTGGCGTAACCTGCTGTACATCAACAACCTGTACCCTCAGCGGGAGATGTGCATGGTGTGGTCGTGGTATATGGCCAACGACACACAGTTCTACGTCGTTGGAATTATACTGCTACTTATTTCTGTGAAGTAAGTGTGAATTTCAAATATGAAAATCCGAAAAGGAAAAGCAATGTAAAAATTCAGTGACATAATATAGCGTACATTTTCACTGGTTTCCGTATTATCTAGTGTCGTGTTAATGTATAAATACTTGTAAAAACTCTCTACTTATTTTCGTTGACACTCTTTTCCTAAAGTGGAAAAGTTTGTTTACTCAATTCTTACAAGTTGCCTGAGGAACTATTAAGCCGATTTATGTTATGAATCCTTTTGTAGAATCTTGAAACGGTATTCAGCCAGCGTGGTCCTAATGTAATGCACTTTATTCAACGAGCTACCTACTTTTCTTCGCTAACTTTGCGTATCGTATTTTCATATCTTTGTTTTATTTGTTAGTCTTGTTTCTTGTGGGTGTAGTATATTATACAGTATAATATTTATATTTCCAGGCATGCAAAGTCCGCGATGATATCACTAGGGTTGTTACTTGTGAGCTCATGGGCAACCACCATCTACATATCGGTGTGGTATCAATATAAGGCGCGGATACAGGAGCCCTTCGAGATGTTCGACCCACTGTACGACAAGCCTTGGTCGAGGATCGGACCCTATCTAGTTGGTAAGAACATTAAAAATTATAATATCATAAAGACAAATCCGAATCCAATTACAGCTGGGAAACTAGGAAAAAATTTGTTGGTGCTCGTCGATCTTAGTAAAACTTGGACGAAATTATGAATAGACTATGATGGATGAATGTTGTAGCAAGAAGTAATTACCAGTTGACTAAGTATTCCAATCCCCGGCAAAGTTACGCATGTTCTGTCATCTCAAGTTAGCTGACGTTTTTTATTATATCAGTATCGGCGAAGCTCTCAGCTTCCTAAATCGAATCACCCTCTGAAGCAATTTCAACTTTGATAAATTAAGAAGAGCGGGTGAAAATGGATGACGGGCTACTATACCTACCTCTGTTAAATATATTCGTGCGTCATCCTTCTTATTATTAAGTGTTTTAAAACACTCAAGGATTACTATATCTTTTTAATATACCTACCGGATTCTGTATGTCTTTGTTTATTATAAACCAGCCGGTCGATTCTGTAAAAATCTCACCATGAAAACTTAGGTGAAGTGAGTTTGTTTTTGCTAGGAATTGACACTGTTGACAGCACTCCATGCTCACTTTACCTAAGTTTTCACGGTGAGATTTTTACAGAATACCACCGCTGCTTCGTATTACAAACAGTTATGTATTATTACGAAATTAGGTGTCACTCGTGAAAAACATCCGCGGTCGCATTGCAAATAATATTATATTTAAACTGTCAATAAATATACATGTCATAACATAATATCAAGAACATATTAAACAACTTTCATTTCCCTGTTGTTAACATTATTCTAACTCTAAAACATGGCAGTCTATTGCGAAGGTTCATTGTTGGACTTCATTTGTTCAACTTCGCGTAGCCTACATTGTGTTATGTATGCACTTTCAGTACACAAAACAATGTCGGGGAATTGAAAAACGCATATTAAAATAGGTCAAAATGGCTGGCTCAGCTAGTAGTATGCAATAAAATAAAAGCTCTGTTAAAAATTATGTGGGTCGGTACAAGCCGTCCGTACCGAGATCGCGCGGAATGCTCGACGCGCCACTGATTGTGTAGCCCTTCCAAACTCGCCTCCTCGGATAATCCCCGAAAATGGGCCTTTTACTGAGATTTTATCGATCCTACCAGAAAGCTATACGCTCACTACATTTCGGTTTCCTTTCGCTGGTCAGTGAGGGAATCATGAACGCGTTCGAACAAAGCGTAAATGGTAGACTGAACAACCCGATAACTTCGCTCATTGCTCAGTCCGTTTCACACCATTCGAGTACGTAGGTTAGGTACCCGACAAGAACATTGATTATTATCAATAGAACCCCTTTCCTTGCGCAATTTGCATGAGAAAAAACTTCCTTTCTATTGTGGCATTTTCTATTCTCTACGAATTGTGCGTGTATTTTGTCGTTTAGACATCGAATTATGTATATGGGGTTTTGTTCTACGATTTCCTGCTGATATTCTGTTCAAAATAAGCGAAAGTTTGAATATTTTTTCAGCACGCTCCTCGGATCTGACTTAAACAGACATACGACATACCTTGAACGGCGCTGTCTGGAAGGTAATTTGAAAGTAGAACGTGGGTGTAGAAATAACAAGCGCAACACAAGTCAGCCTGACGCGAGCGAGCTGAGATCGTTGGAAATTTATTAGATTTTTGTTATCGGGAGTTGAGGATGACAGGCAGCCATAGGTGAAGTCTAAACTGTCTCATCAGCGGGATTTATTCCGCTCATGTAATATACAACACATGCGTGAATGTTTGATTAAACCAATTCTGTATGGCTTCCGATTGTAAAATTTGTAAATTGGCGATCCATGGAGGATCGCCAATTTACAAATTTTTACATATATTATACTGTAGCAGCTTTGAAGCGCTGTATTTAGGATTCTAACTAAAAAAAACATAATATATTCCAATGTTCAAAATGAATGACTAAGTTATTTCAATCAACATAATTGCTCTCAGAACGAAGACTTTACATTAGATAATATGAAAAAGAAAATCTACGAAGGAACAACCTTCTTCAGCAATGTAAAAAGTCTTGTATTTATTCCAGGAATGGTGGTGGGATGGTACTTGCACAAGACCAGGTGCCAGTTGAGGCTGCCGTACTGGGTGGTGGCGCTGGGCTGGCCTGTGGCGCTGGCCATCATTGGCAGCCTCATCTTCAGCATGGTTGACGGCTACTTCGAAGTGTGGCCCACTGCCTTCTATATTAGTATAGGGCATACAGGTAATGACATTCTACATATTCTATCTTGACTCTTTACTCTAATACAGCAAATAAAACCTACTTCTTGCGTAACACACTTTCACACAATCCAAAGGATTTTGAAGGACTTCGTAAACCATTGCATCACATGTTTGCAAAATTCTTCTGTTCGACAGCATATATACCGAAATAAATATTGTGAGTGTTACGAAATTACCCCTCTGTTATGTTTTAATACACCTTATATTAAACTTCAAGGTAAGCTTATTGTCAGTTGAATTAAAATAACCTAATCATACTCAGCTGCGACTAGCAAAATTAAGATATTTCCACATTTTCCACTTTGCTGAAATCCCCCTCCCCCTTGATTTACCCATTCGTGTGCAAAGTATCCGAATCCCATTAATTGGACAATGGAGTGCTGAGTTGCTAACGTTACCACCCCACTAAGAACACCACGGTGCCTTTTGTGCTATCTCAATGACCAATTTAAAAGATTTTTGGCATACTTTCATTAGAATATATTATTAAGTTAAGATCGGCATTAAAAAACGAAGAAATTGATAAGAATCATAGTTAACGGTCCCAAACCCCACATAAAGAGGCTCTTTTTATTAAAATCTTATATCATTGATAAGGCTTTTAGAAAACCAGACTACGCCATAAAGATTACTCGGATTCTTCGCCTATTTGCCGAGTTATCGAGAACCTACACACACAGCTACGCGTAGTTATCTACGTTGGGTTGTAAATAATACAAAGAAAAAATATAAATCTTTAAAATAATTATTCTAGTACAATAGGTATGATCTTGTTAAAAAAATTATTATTAAAAAAATATTTTATCCAAAACCAAATGATGGACCAAGACACAAAGGACGGATCCGAAATAAAAACGATCGTAGCACATTGCTACGCCGTAGCTCAGTGCGTAGCGAGGCGTAACCAATAGTTGAGTTCCTTCTTTTTTTTTGGGTGGGAAATTATCAAATAACTTCTCCCGTTTTGGGCGGAGCGGGAGGGCGTGTCAGACTTTTACTGACTAAAACCCACCCATGTTCCTTCAGTTGCCTGTGCCAGGGGCCACTGTATCTCTTTTGAACAACCCGTGACCCTGGCAGGCATCGCCATCGGCCCTAGCGGACCCTGTCAGTTAGTGCTGACATCTCTTTGAGGCGCGCCTGGAAAGTTGAGTCCCATGAGTATGTTCTGTATTCATTTATTAGAAAATTCTTTTTTTATTATAGAAGTGAACCATTAATTTAATTAAATGAAGTTAGTGTTAACACTTCGCTAACAGCTTTGCTCTTTTACTTTTGTCGCAGAGCATTTAACACTTTTATAATTAAAGACTTGAAAACGTGTTCAACATAATCTTTTAATGATCGCTCTGTTATTACAATTTAAACTTTATGTTTACCGGGCGTTGTTTACCGGGGGTGTCGTAAAAGGCTAAGAGTTTCCACAAAAGGGCGGGTATAATGCCTTTATCCAATAATAAAGGTATTATTATTTTCTATAATAATAATAAGTTTATTAGTACATAAAAACAACAACAGCACATATGAAAACAGTGGGTTGTACTACCAAGTTTAAAATTCAGTCAGCTTTCCGAGCTCCCTAAACTAGGTACGTACGTCTTAGGAGTCCGAGGTTTTGCGACTTCAATTTATATAATACAACCGTATGTACACGTGTGTTGACCCCTTATGAGGTCACATTATACTAATGCAATTATTATCTCCATAGCCTGGGGCGTAGCAGTAGCATGGGTGGCCATCTCCTGCTGCAGTGGGTACGGCGGGCTGGTAAACTCAGCGCTATCATACCGGGGCCTGTTGCCGCTCAGCCGCCTGACCTACTGCGCCTACCTCGTGCACCCCACCATCATGATGTACACCTCCTTCCTGCTCGACGGACCCTACCACATGCAGAACTCCACAGTGGTGAGTACAAAGAGTGGTATTCACTGTTGCAAGGATTTTTTTGACGCTCGAATGACATTTACAGAGAGGTACATTTGTGAACCCTGTACGTATATTTTGTTGCTGACGATCCGTCAGGAATAAAAACAAAAGAAAAAGGGGATCAGACCGGAATGAGAAAGTTTCTAGTGGATAAGACAGAGATTAAAACAAAAGAAGAACTAGCAAAGGATCTAGTTGCGGTTCAGGGGATACGACCAATATTGTTTTGTGAAATGTATTGAAAAAACAAAATGACGGCGTTAGTTCCGATTTTGGCCACGCTCCAAAATATCCTTGTACAGCTATATAGTAGTTCATTGGGCATACCTATTTCTGCTGCCAAAACAACGTTGCTGTGTGCAATGCAAGCAGGATTCCATAAAATGGCAACGAATCTGCCATAACTCATGTACCTATATGATGTCCAATTGTCCATATTGCTAATTGTAATTTTTTTCAAATGCTACATACAGTTCATGAATGGATAACTTGATCTATTTAAAACATTAAGTATAGTTTACGCATTACGAGTATACCGCTTAGATTACATGTTCTGGTTTCACACTGGATCCATAATGATTACTGAAAAGCCGCAACGGTATCCGTTGTTTTATGTAATACAGCATGATATCAAGAGAGCACAACCTTGAGTTCTTACAACAGGAACAATTGCTTCTTACTCACCCGCACAGCGTGATAAGAACATAAACTCCACCATATACTTGCATAAACAGTATATATTCAACAGTAAATAAAAACGTCGTAAAATTTGATACCTGTCCATTACCCAGAGAAGCATCGGGTGACTCATTAGCCACTCCCTGACTTCACCCTTTTCAGCAAATATAGGCGTTAATTTACTACCCCACACAGTGTCATAAATATTCGTAGTAGGTACAGTTACGAGCAAACATATTTACACCCTTCAAGAAAATCAAAAGGGATGTTTTCGAGGAGTTGGTTCGATTCAAGTAACAAACCGTAATAGTTTGTGTTTACAGATTCTGTCTACACAGGACTTCATAATTTCAATCAATAATTAAACAGAAAATGGTTGTTGAATTTCACTAAAGCCTAACTTCACCAATATTCAAACCACCGGTTAGGTACTTAAACAGTTGGTTTATGACAAATTTCCTAAATATCTAAACAGTTGACTTAAGGGGAATACAGGACCTAAATGCAAGTTTTAGAAACAATAAAAGTATATGATCGACTACAGTAAACAAAATCAGAAAAATATATGATATTCTTCAGGATATATCGAGCCTTTTCAGGAAGAACATCGTAAGCGCCAAAAATCAGTTGATCTGGCGGTTAATATTAAAACAGTCTGTTTTAATATTAACCGCCAGATCAACTGATTTTACACCTTATTTGAATTAATAAGGAGGTGCCCATATAACATCAAGTAAAAATTTCAAATTGATGCTATAAATATTTTGAGAAATATTTAACAAAAACCTTCTCCTGTAAAATATACAAAATGGCGGTTACGATCTTCTTCCTGAAAAGGCTCGATATGCTAGGTAAATAGTGTGTTGAAAACATAATACAACTAATTTGATACGATAGAAAAAAATCATGAAGATACTTCTAAAAACTTTCTTTTTAAAATAAAAACCATACTAATATAAATACAATCATTCTGATTTAATGTCAGATTATTCAACAAGCAACATACTAAAACACTAGTGTTTTAATTTTTTAGTCCAAACAATTGATTTTTTGTAATTAAATAATTTCTTCATATTTTGCAATAAATTACCAGCGTTGTGTCATCGCGCTTCTCTTTCTTTTCTATGCAGTCCGACAGTGACCGCGCTTTAGGTCATGTAAGCCCCTTAAATGTTGGTTAACACAAGGCTAAGTGTGAAATTCTACAACGATTATATAGGTACGTATTATTGCTCGCGACTGTACTTATTGTTCTACATTATTGCCTCGATATGTTTATTTCATTTTGCTGTTAACTTGCAAACATTGAGTTTGATGTCCCACAATGTTGTAACTTTCCAACTGGTTGAACCCAACAATACACAATTGACTAGGAATTCTCTTCAGTTCTCATTCCGTATTGAATTTTATTGAACACGAACTGTTTATTGGATAAGTTGTTGTTGTTTCAGTAAAACAATGAGAACCCTGTATTTTATCTGCTGTTTTGGTATGGTGATGATAGAATAAGAACAAAATCACTAGACTTTGTAAAATAATATAAAACCTGAGCTAAAATACTGTAAGAAAATTCGTTCCGTAAAAATCATAAAGTGTAGTTTTGTTACCGCCTCATAAAGATAGGAAACTGTTGTGTTCCCAGAGTTACCTCACTCAGATTGAAATTTCTTAGGAACATCGTGCATGGGTACCTATGGGAAACAGGCAACTGATATCGCTTATACCTACCTACAGGTAAAAAATACAAATAAACCTTTCTTTTTTGGTTTTGCTAGTTAAGAAGTTGCGAATCGTATTTAGTATCCATATAACCTTATGAAGGTTAAAATACCGATTGTCTTTAGGTCAACAATATCGTTAATGAATAGTCAAGCAAGCTGCTGAAATTCGAAACCATTCCAATACTCGTACTTCTGAACTTCCTTTCATTTATTTAATACGACGGGTTAGATAAATATAGGGTCCACACGAAGGAATTCGGGACAGTGAGATTAAACTGCAGCCGTATCTTATTGGCGACATAAATCTCTCATTTGGGAGACAACGGTAACACTAAAATATACACGACCGAAAACTATATCTAGGTAAATGAGAGAGTAAACATTTCATTACTGTCGCCTCCTCACGTTATATGTGTCGTAAAGAATGGTCTGAAAGCTTCAATACACTTGTATAGCTGGGTACTTGACGGGCACAGATTTAAGCCACGCTCTTGACATCCACTCAAACGTTGGCGCTTGAAAGCCGGCCCTTGAATTGTATGAGAAACTTCTGATTCATTGTAAAGTACAATATATTTTCATGACACAGAATTGGCAGGCAGACACTAGTCATTCTTTTGTCAGTATTTTTTCCAAGTAGCTGTACCTTGTATGTGCCAGTACTCATTAGTTGATGTCACCATAACAACCGTACTTAGAGAGTTGTTAACTAGTTACTTGTCACCCGAGACTCCTAAGTGACACTCAAGACCGATTTTGGATCGAATATCTTTGAAACCAAATAAACTTTTCAGGAGAATTACGTTACTCACTTATTGTCTTGTACAATAAAATGTTATATGGAATATGAAACTTTCTACAAAGGAAATATCGGAAGAAAACAACGGTGACAAAAGAAAATTTAGTGTAGAGTTGTTTGCCTATAAATGCTGCTTTACAACAACGTGTGACGTAGGTGTTTAATCCTTAATAATTAATTGATTCCTACACAAAATGTACCTATGTCTTTTTACCCTTATCTGAAATTCCAGGTATAGGTAGGTTGAACAGGGTCGGTATACAATTTATTATCGATGTATGACAGATTGACAGTATATATTATTACATATCTATAGGGCGGTTATGGTGTATGATGATGATTGAGGATATAGACCTCCCGTAACCTTCAGAATGGCCTATTCAAAGAATCACATAACAATACACATAAATAATAATTTGCTACGTTCTCTCCTTTTATTTCTGTGCGTCCTTCGCAATCCTTTTCAATTTTATTTACCGAAATATAAAAGCAATAACTAAGTGTCATTTCAACTAAAATAATATCAAAAACCCTTTTCATATCCCTGTTGTATCGCCTCAGGAATGTAAACACGTATGCCATAATAGGTTTATGATATGTACCTCTTAGATGATTTTATTATTTCGATAAATGGTGTTATAAAGATATGATCATGTTCGAATCATTACGTGGCTGTTAAATTTTATAGCATCTAATGTCATATAGATTTCCATTAGTCTAGCACTATTTAGTGTAAAAGGCTTTTCACGAGATTTTACCGGGAACCAATCACTTTTCCGATTTTTTTTTTCGAATTTCATTTTACCGAAAACTATTGACAGACGTCTTTTTTGCTATATGCATTATTTGACATACATACTCGTATGTATTTTTAGATCATCGAAGTATCAATAGTCATAGGTATTATTTTACTGAACTATATTTCGCCGATTTACAAAATAACTTTTTGCTATTGGCCAAAGTCTCTTTTGAACTTTTTCATTTGCCAAATGAATTGCTTGGATGTTGCATGCTTGTTTGCACGCTGCATGCCTGCTTGCATGTTGCACGCTTGTTTGCATGCTGCCATATGCCTGCTTGCATGCTTGAAGCAAGACTCCTTGTAAACAGTGGTATAATGAATGTTCGGAAACATAATACTTCGAACAAATATTATTTCGGCTAAGCGTAACTTCGGTAAAAAGTTTTTCGCTCAAATGAAACGTCGGAGTAACAAAAAAAATCGAATTGATAATAGGTCAATAGTGGCAGACGTGACTTCGATGAAGTAAAAACAAATGAAACGATAATAGATGAAAAGTTTTAGTTGAAATGAAATTCGGTCAAATATTTTTCGAACTTATGCTAGGTAACTGAGACATTTAAAAAAAAAATCTTTATTTATTTTGTAAATCATGAAACTTTTATTTTCTCTTGACTGTACTTACCTGTCAAAAAGAGTAAACCTAGATAATGTCGATAAGACGGATTAAAACAGAAGACGAACAAGCATGGGATCGAGGAGGGAGGGTGGAGGGGGGTCCAGGGGACCAGACCGGAATAAATCGATTTTACCATCTCATGTTAATATTTAATGCCTTTTTAGTTCGAACGAATCTTGGCATTTTCAAGTTGGTTAGTAATGCACTATGAAGTACAGCTGTGCCATAACACAAAACTTAAGAACAACTACATTACATAGTGCACTGAAATGGGTTCAGAGTAAACTCTTAGGACTGAACGTAATAGCACAGTACTGTTCCCCTGAAATATAAAATGGAACCTACCGTACACTGTTTAAGTGAACACGAACCGTGCTATTAAACTTTGTTAATGGATGTCTCGCTCTCAAACATGTAACGACCATGAAATATTTTTAGCTGCCGCCGTTAATCAAACACGAAGGGTAAATGTCGCCTAATTAAGTCAAAACCAAAAATCGAGGTAATAAGTCATCCCGCGCTTCCTCCGGGGAACCCACAGTTTGCGGCCAAAAGATTTATATCACATCGACACCTCAGTAATGGGTTAGTTGTTTCACGTATACTTTACCTTTGTAGTTGAAGGATAAGAGGAAAACTCCTTCCTTAGTTCCCCCTCCCACTCACCCTCAAGACGTGACATAAAACTCGTGCGGAATCATATAAATATTGAGTTATGAAATTGCACTCAAACCATAACCTGAATTTAACTTTTTCGTTCCCACATACCATCAACTGAAATGTTTTCCGCAAATAACATTTCGGTGAATGAAGTTGGGAGGTATGCAAAGTTTTTTAGAACAACTATACACACATTAGTGCACAGTATACACAGGTCGAAGTGATTACTGCACGGTGCAACTGAAATATTACTCAGGACATCTAAACAAACTTGAAAGTTTCCAAATCACATTACGCGGATTACATTATATCATAATTATATTATATATACGACAGGCGGCGCGCAGGCCGCCGGCGCGGCCGGCGCCCGGCGGCGGCGGTGCTTTCGCGGCGGCGTTTATGTATGCGATGCGTTGTATTTTTGTTTTTTTTTTTATTATTTTTTTTTTTTATTTTATTTTATTTATTTATAATATTTTTACTATTTTATTATCATTTATTTCAATCTAGTTTCATGACTACTAAAGTACATACATAATAACAACAAAAATATACATTAAGTATAAAAATAAGTCATTATTATAGTCTTGTAATATCAAAAATTGTAGAAACGGACACGGACGGAAAAGGAAAAAAACGGAAATAAGAAAACGTTATAAAAAAATTAAAATAAAATAATAACGTTATAAACGAAATTGTTAAACGGACTGTTTAACACAAACTTTTGGTTTTCGTAAATTAACGAGCACTTATTGTTCGGGATTTTATCAGGTTTTTCAGCGGGAGATGTAATAAAAAAAAAAACGACTTGATTCCTCAGTAAAATTGTGTCTATAATAATCGTAAAAACAGTAGGTAGAAGGTGATTAAAATTAATAAAATAAAAGAAAAAAAGTCATTAGCTACAACACACGTAGCTGCACTAGTGCTATGATGACTTTTGTAGGCGTTCCGCGCAAACATACCCCCGGGCGTTGAAAGCCTGTCTTTCAACCCGAATAGTCAGACTCGGGGTAGATGGGCAACGGACAAATCTTACTAAATGATCTTCGGAGCAGGCCGCTGGAGGTTTTGACGTCTGCAACTCTGATCACGCCATCAGGACCTGGATAGGTAGCGACAATCCGACCCATTTTCCACTTCAAAGGCGGCATGTTGTCTTCCTTTAGAAGTACCAGGGAGTTCAGCTTCAGAGAACCCTTACATGTGCGCCATTTCGTCCTGAGTTGGAGCTCCGATATATACTCCTTGCTCCATCTGTTCCAAAAATGTTGTCGGAGTTGCTCAATGCGTTGAAATCGAGATAAGGAACTGGTGGCATGGTCATGGTAATCAGGTGTTGGCAAAGATGTCAAAGGACGTCCAATTAAAAAATGTCCGGGTGTCAATGGTGCCAAGTCTTCAGGATTCGATGAAAGTGGAGTCAGTGGTCTGGAGTTCAAAATTGCTTCTATTTGCACCAACGTAGTATAAAGCTCTTCATAAGTTAAATTACAAAGGCCCAGCACCCTGACTAAATGATGCTTTGTTGACTTGACACCAGCCTCCGCAAGGCCAGCAAAATGAGGAGAGTATGCAGGGATGAAGTTAAAATTAATACCCTCTTTAGCCATCTCCTCGGATAACGAGTCGCAATTAGTTTTAAGAAATTTTGATAGATCATTGTATGCACCAACAAACGAGGTGCCATTATCGGAAAATATATTAACCGGTTTACCCCTACGCGAGATGAATCTCTTTAACGCCATGATAAAAGTATTGCTAGTTAAATCACCGACTAGTTCAAGGTGTATTGATTTTGTCGTGAAACAAACAAATATTGCGATATAAACTTTCACCAATTTACAGCCACGACCTTGTCGAACAGCAGACTGTATTGGACCCGCATAATCCAAGCCGATATTTTCAAAAGGGAAACCTCCAGCTAGAAGTCGCTGCCGTGGTAAATTACCCATGATCGGTGTGACGGTTTGACCTTTAAGACGACAGCAACGTACACATCTACGGTAGCACGCCCTGGCTAAATTGCGACCTCGTATGGGCCAGTATGTATCCCGTATAGAAGCTAACAGCAACTGGGGCCCAGCGTGAAACAACCGCTTGTGTTCATACTCAAATAATAATTTTGTAAAATGATGGCTAGAGTGTAAAAGAATTGGACATTTTTTATCATAAGGTAAATCCGAGTTTTGTAATCGACCTCCAACACGCATTATTTTATGGTCGTCCAGGAAAACATTAAATTTCAATAAAGTACTTTTCTTTGGTAATTGTTTATTATGAAGTAACAACTTGTATTCACTAAAAGACTCGATTTGACATATTCGAATAATCAAGATTAAAGAATTTTGTAGTTCATCTTTACTTAAGGGACCATAAACAGATAGCTTTTTACATACAGCAATAAAACGTAAAAGGTATGCTACCGTACGCTGAAGCCTTAAAAAACTCGAGAATCGGTTAAAGTTAAGAAATTCATTGGCCACATTCTCACTAACAGTACCATGTAGAGAGACATTTGATTTAATTTCCGGCAATAATTCATCAATAGATTGTGTAAATCTAGAAGGCCAACATGATACGTCATTCTTTAAAAAACTTGGACCAGACCACCAATCATCTAAAGAAGGCAATAAATTAATGTCTACTCCTCGAGAGACATGGTCAGCAGGGTTCTGATCGGTTGGGACATGTCTCCACTCGCAGCTGCCAGTCTTTTCTAAAATTTCAGCAACTCTGTTGCGGACGAAAGGCTGCAGCCTATTTGGCAACATTTTAAGCCATCCTAGGACGACAGTCGAGTCTGTCCAAAAGAATGTACGCGGTCTAGTGTTTAAACGTAATGATGCGACCACCTTTTCATAAATTCGAACTCCGACCAGAGCCCCGCAAAGCTCAAGTCTGGGAATGGTGGTTGGTTTCAAAGGGGCAACACGACTCTTTGCTAACAATAAACGCACCAATACTTGATGTTCATTGTTGACACTGCGAACGTATAAGCACGCTCCGTATGCTCGTTCAGACGCATCAGTGAAAACGTGAAACTCTAAAAGGTGCATTGAATCAATTAAAACATGACGTGGAATATAAATTTCATTTAATTTTGGTAAATTCATTACTAGTTCAGTCCAAACCTGCCTAATGTCCGGCGATAGCTGTTCATCCCATGACAGTTTGTGTAACCATAGTTTTTGAAGTAACATCTTCATCACTATAATGCATGGAGCTAGAAGCCCCAAAGGATCAAAAATTTGTGATATAATCGAAAGCATGTCACGTTTTGTATTGTTACAAATAATTGGTTGACTAATGGGAAAACAGAGTTGATCAGATTGTGATTGCCAACCCAGACCTAAGGTTTTGGTAGACTCAGATCCGCCAATATTCAAGTCAAGTGAAGATTGAGGACAGTCATAACCACTCACCAAACGCTTATTATTTGACTTCCACTTTCTTAAGTTCATTTTAGCTGAAGCAAGAGTAGAAGTTACTTTATGACGCAAGTCTCTTACTTCATTGAGATCATCTCCTCCCGTCAGCAAATCATCGACGTAGAAATCGCGTAGAATGACCTCAGCAGCCCTTTTATCAACGCAATCTAAACCTAATTGTTTGAGACACCTCGTTGCAAGGAACGGAGCGCTGGCCGTGCCGTACGTCACGGTATTAAGCTGGTACGTTTGCAAGTGAATTAACGGGTCATTACGCCAGACGATTTGTTGGAGATGTCTGTCATTTGGATGAACCACTATCTGCCGGTACATTTTCTCCACGTCAGCAGCAATAATATATTTGTGCTGTCTAAAACGTAATAATATCGATAAAAGATCATCCTGTACTACAGGTCCGGTCATCTGTATACTATTAAAAGAAGTGCCTGTAGTAGTGGCGCTGCTGGCATTAAAAACCACTCTTAATTTAGTGGTGAGACTGCTGTCACGCAGAACTCCATGATGAGGGAGGTAATGAGCGGAATATTCAACGTTTTTACATTTCGACATATGACCTAGACTTTCGTACTCTGCCATGAAGTCTTTGTACATCTTAGACAGTTGAGGCTGGCTTTTGAACCTGCGCTCTAAAGAAGAAAAACAATGTTTAGCCCTTAGAAAGGATTCACCTAACATATCCGGGGAACATTTCAGTGGAATTCGAACACAAAATTGCCCGTTCCTCAAACGTGTAGTATTCTTTATAAAATGCTCCTCGCATAGTTTTTCTTCTTGTGAATACACTGATGTAGTACAGACCTCTTCTAATTGCCAAAATCTTGTGAGTTGATGATCTATGCTATTATTTAATTCATCATTACCGTCAGACATGATCTTTGTAAAATTACATTTTACCATTTTTGATGGTGTCGAAGCATAACTAATTTTAGTTGGGCCTGAAACCAGCCATCCCAGTCTAGTTTCGCAAAGAATAGGTTGTCCATCTCCTAACTTAATTCTTTGAGATCCCAGTAAGTCCCAAAAGATGTCAGCACCGAGCAGTATATCTATTGGGGCCGGTGAGTAAAAGTTAGGGTCGGCCAGACAAATATTAGATGGAATTTTCAATTTTAATAAGTCTACATGTCTACTCGGAATATTATCGGTAATTGAAGGTAGAACAAAACAATTAATGTTAATGGAAAAGTTATCGTTTAAAGATTTTATTGAGACAGGACACATTTTATTGATATACGAAGATGAATTATTAATACCTAATATGGAGTTGTTCACAGTATTGGCAGTTAAACCTAGTTGATAGTACAGTCTTTCAGTCATGAGACATGATGTGCTGCCACTATCAAGCACAGCACGAGTAACGTATTGCTGACCGTTTTTACCTATGATCTTAATTAACGCCGTGGATAGCAATACGTCACCACGTTCAACACTCGCAGAAAGAGCTGTACTACTAGCTGTACCTGAACTAGAAGCTAACGGAGCAGGGGCGCTGGTCGCATCATCACTGTTAGTGGAAGTAATAGCCAAGTCTGACTTCTTCGAATGATCTGCGACATGCACCAGAGTATGATGCTTGCGCCGACATATTTTGCAACTTGCTTGTTTACAGTTATTAGCGTAATGTCCTGAAGACAAACAATTATAACAAATCTTATATTTCGGTAGCAATTGTAACCGTGCTTCATTACTCAGCGCCAAAAACTGAGGACAATTGCTTAATTTGTGCTCACCGTTACATTTAACACAACTCTTAGGTTTAGAAGAATTATTATTCACCTGATTATTCTTGTCTGTTTTATTATTGGAATCCTGTATTACCATTGTCCTAAGCTTAGAATGTTTACTAGTGTTTGAATGTTTATCAATTGTTGAACTTGACATTTCTAATGTTTCAATTAACTCAGCACGATTCTTAATGAATGTGAGGAACACAGTAAATGTAATCTCGTACTCCTTGTCAAGGCGACCCTTATACTCTTCCCATTCACGGTAGGTTTTATTGTCCAACTTGTATCTCACAATGTGAATGAGTAAAGTATCCCAGTGATTAACAGGTTCGCCAAGAGATTCCAAGGCACGCAAGTTTTTATTAATTTGATCGAGTAAAGCTTTTAAATTCACAGACGACTCCTTACTGATCGTCTCAATATTAAATAATGCTGAAACATGGTGTTGAATCAATAGATGTTTATTATCAAACCGGTCACAGAGTAATTTCCAAGCGACTGAATAATTAGCGCCAGAAAACTGAATTGAATTTATCACCACTGCAGCTGAACCTTCCAGTGATGACCTCAAATAATGAAATTTATTTATGTCGTTTATGTCGTCATTAGAGTGAATAAGGCTGACAAATGTATCGTGAAATTCCAACCAATTTATGTATGAACCGCTGAATTTTGGTAATTGAATAGTCGGTAATTTAACAAAATTGTGATTATTAGAACGTGAACCCACCTCACTATCAGTTGGATCCCTTTTCTTATAATCATCGAGCACTTTCTGAGCTTCAGATAAGGTTTTATAATAAAGAGACTCAAACTCGCTACGTTCTAACATTTGACCATCCAAATTGTCAGTGCTACATTCCAGTGCTAATTGCACCTCGTCATATTGGTCATACAATGACTCAAGCCTATTTAAACGCAATTGCAACTCACCAACCTCTGAAGGACTTATAGAAGGTTTTAATGAATTCAAATAATTCAAGAATACTGTTACCCTTCCCTTGTAACTCGCCCTTTTTCTAATGAGCTCCTTATCCTCTGGCATTGCGTAAGCTGGTGCAGTCAACCTGGAATGTATACAATTCAAGTTTTAACAGCGTCTAAAATTGTTACGATATCTGCCTGTAAAACTACTAATCTACCTACACATATAAAATACGAATCAACTGCTAACTTATTGTTAATTGTTTTCTTATACTTTTATACTAATTATCCATCAAACGTTTTAACAAAATCAGTACAACCTAAGTAATTACTTTATATTCACAATGCAATTATAAACCTATCTAACTTTTAATGTGATTACATGAATAAATGACCAGTAACTGTTACCTACCTAATAAAGTTATAATAATGCAGCTATTTTTATAGCTACTCTTTAAAAGGTACACATAACTTTGATTATCACAAGATTAAGATACTTACTAAAGTCTGATCAATTATAACAATTTGTAAGCACTGATAGGGTTTTACAACGATTAAGTATATAATATAACTCTGTACTAACCTGGTTATTAACTGTTAATTACCACTAAATACAACCTGATACTAGAGTGTTGGGTGGAACAAATGATGATTACGATTATCCAGACCACGGAAAATTCCAAATCTTCGCAATGACACAGCAAAATGAATGTCACACAACCAACTTCGCTTGTAACTACGAGTTATCCACCAATTCTCTTGAAATCCATAAAATAATAGCTGATCGAAGTTTTCCAACATGAAATCTTCTAATCCAGGCTCGATAGGACCATGTTCGGGATTTTATCAGGTTTTTCAGCGGGAGATGTAATAAAAAAAAAAACGACTTGATTCCTCAGTAAAATTGTGTCTATAATAATCGTAAAAACAGTAGGTAGAAGGTGATTAAAATTAATAAAATAAAAGAAAAAAAGTCATTAGCTACAACACACGTAGCTGCACTAGTGCTATGATGACTTTTGTAGGCGTTCCGCGCAAACACTTATTAAAGTGGCTTTGAGCGGAACTACGACTCGTCCGGAGGCTCTTTCTCACGCACATAACCCCTCGACTAACATGAAAATACATAATAATATTCTCTGTACATATTTAACTTTTATTCAAGATGAAGTTTACCTATAACTTTTCCCGTATGTTTAGGATAAGCACCAATGTTTTACAAACTGTAGGTACAGAATCTCACTTTAGCATTATCTTTTAACTTTTCGGTACGATCGATGGTCTGTTGGGATCAACTCTGCATTCGATGACTTTCGATTTAATTAGAGGAAAAATTTCAACCTGACAACATTTTGAAGTTCGTTCCAATAATAAGATTTAAAACATCCTCAAAGATCAGTTTATTTGAAGGGAGACGTCAAATTTAATATTTCTGTTTGCAGCTCGCAATATACTCCGGTTATGCAGTGATGGCATTCTTGGCTTCGTTCGCCATTTCACTGGCGTTTGAGGCACCCGCCGTCCGACTCCTGAAGATCATCAGCGGCGAGCCACGAAGCAAGAAAAGCTCCTGAACCACACAGGAGATACCACGGTCTAGCATTGACACGTGTAAAATAAACGTGTTGATTACATGCGGTATTTGTTCAACGCGCACTCATTGATTTACAACAATTGTAAATAAAAATTATACTTCTATACCTTTCAGAAATCTCTTACGTAAATGTTAGTTCGAAAATCCCGGCGAACCCGGTATATTTGGAGATTTCATTTCCTGTGTCTATTTTCATCAAACCTTCCCCAATGAAGTGCGCTCTATCGAAGCTTTATTTAGGTTATAATATTAAAAACCCAAACATTAAGGACTTGATAGTTACCAATAAAGACTTTATACATGTTACCAATGGGAGTTCATATCTTTTTATCTATCGGTTTCTAACATACAGTTGGCCAAATGGTTGGCCCACATTGGACGTGATGCCGTTGGATATGACATCGATTCAAAGGGGTACGTTTTATTGCTTTATCTATTGATGAGAATGGCACATTGTCACAAGAGCGAGTCATCACTAGCTTGCTGACCCAATTGCGAAGTTTAACACATGCTTGTCCAAGTACTTACTTAGATTTTGGCACCTTATTGAGACGCAGTTGTAGATATGTTCTACCTACAGTATATCTAGCATCAAAACGCAGGGCACCGAGCATTGTAGGTATCCATGAATGTGTCGTCGGGTGTGGATCAGAGTAAATGTTGTGGTTGCGCGCTAATTTAATTCAAAGAAGCGTGAAATTTAATTCAGTGATGTAAGAATAAATTGATTCGAAATTATATTAAATAGGCAAGCCTCTGTTCTCAATTGTAATACTAAAGTCTTGTTTTATAGAGACCTTTGCGAGCAAAATACAGCCCTTTGTAAAGCACGTCATCCTCGCACACACGTCGACGTAAATTAATAAATGATTTCTCCAATTGTCGAATATGGAGTATGGTAATTTATTATGATTACGCTCGATAGCCGCGCTGCTCACCGCACTTTATCTCTCCGCCACATACATAAATCCTCTTTGTATAATAACTAGGTTCTTGCTAACAAGCACCTAGTTATTATACAAAGACGATTTATGAGGAGGACAAAAACATTATCGGTAGAGACGAAGTGCGTGCGGTGTGTGGTTCTAAAACCACACTCCGCACGCACTTTGTCTCCACCGATAATGTTTTTATTGCTAACCACCAGACAGACGCTACTTGAATATACACCAGCGTTTATTTCATAAGAAATTAACATGTTAATCGAATATTTGAACTTGCTCTGTAAAATAAAATTAATGCTGTACCGCTTGCTCGTCAATGGTCCATGACACTTTACCCCGTGAATTACAACATTAAATTAGGGTCAGAGATGGTACACATGTGTTAGTTTAATATTGTGTTTTATATAATTTCGAGGACCTATTAAATATTTTCTACCTCTAATAAGTACCTAGTGATGTATGCTCAGTTAGTCCTTATTTGACGGTAGTGTAGAAGTAGGTCCAACAGAAACTTTGCTTTCATTGGTAAGCTAGTACAATGATTTTATTTTATGTATTTCTTATCAATAGTTAGCAAGGAAAGTTTAGAGTTTAGGTTATTTTTATGGTAAAATATTTTTAACATGTGATATTTCATTGAATATTTAGAGGTCCTTGATAACTTGTTCATACAATTCGCCATATTTTATAGATCGTTCCGAAATTTATAGCAGTTTAATGCATGTCAGATAATAAATACTTATCATTTAGTTTTGTAAAAAGACAATTAATTATTCATAATGTTATCATATTAATAATAATAATATTTATTTCAGGTAAATAACACCCATTATTAGTAACTACACGTATAAAATAAAATCACATAAAATTTAAATAAAATCAATACAAATCAAATTAAATTAAATTCAATACAAATCAAATTAATCAATACAAATCAAATTAATGAAAAATGCACATAGAATAAACCAAATTAAATTAAAATAAATCAAATTAATTAATATTGACCGACCTCAACTGAAAAATAAATTGTAAATATTTGATCAAAATACTCTGAAACAACGTTACTTAATATTGTAAATAGAACATTTTATAATAAAGCATTATTTAATTACTCTCTTGTGTATTATTAGTTTCATCCTGGTTTGATTGTGGTTCAGATATATTATAAGTAATTAATTGCTAAACAATGGGTGATTAACTTTTGTGAACGTGATTCAACGTTCTTTATTCCTGTGGTGGCACAGGAATAAAGAACGTTGAATCACGTTCAATTTTAGCATCCCTCGCCAGTAAAAGTTAATTTTGAAAGCGAATTACTGCAATATTACTTGAATTTGTCTACTACACCAGTCAATATGAAAATATCTATTATCTAAGTATGGTATTGTTCACTTTAGATGTTAACAACATTTAAGTCTTTAAGTGATGTCGAAGCACTTAGGCTTATTAAAGTCTAGGCTGTTTGCTTTGAGCTACCAAACGGTAGGCTACTACACATGCCTACGTATTAGAACTTTATAACAGTTGGGTCTGAACAGTCTGTTTAACATACTTTGGGAGAGTTTTGTTGACGAAGATCAAGGCATTTAAAGCCCAGACCGCGGGCTAAATACCTATAGCCGGCTAAGTAGCAAGTTTATGCTAAGTTTTTATTGTCATTCCCTTGTGTCGAAACTAGCTATAAAAGTAACAGCCTGGGTACGCCGGACGTATTTATGTAGGTATCATATTTCATTTACAACATCCCATAGCGTGAATACCGTATTCACGAGTAATTCAATCCCGAATAAAGGAATTTATTTCCACTGTATAATAAAATTACTCAGTTCTAAACTCTGCATTTATTTCAAAAGCAAAATACACAGCGAACCGAATAAAACTAGTGACTGCAAGAGCAAATCGCGTCAAAATATACGAAAAATTAATACTGAGCTCCTGAAATGCAATGGTTCATTTTTTATTTTTTTTATTTGTAATGGGTTTGCTCTTGACTCTAATCTAGGTCAGAGATGACACAGACAAAGTCTACGATGGATGGTTCATGGTGAGATTAGATACGTGAGCTTTTGTGCGACACGAGACCCGCAGTTTGCGACAGAATAGTCGCGATCGATCCGCAATGCCTTCTGCCTGACCAGTCCCGTAGCGATCACCAACGCTTATAAAAATGATAAAATACGGGAGAGCAAATTGATAAATTGATAACACCATGAAGAATTTTGATTCCCTCCAAATAAACATAGATCATGTGAAGACGTGAGGTGAACACGAATACCTATGGATGTAATTTCGTTAGATTTACTCAAGCTGTGTGTATGTGCGTATCCGGATCCCGATGCGGAGGCAATAAGAAAGAATATTCTAGTTCTTGAAGCCTTCCTGAAGGCTCACTGCTCCTGAGCTGTCTCAGGAATGCTTTGCGAAAATCTTTTGCCTTTACCAAGAAAATGGTAAGCATTCCTCATTAACTTTGAGCTTTTGGTAAAAAAACAGTCGTCGGTTCATAACATTGCATTAATCACTTTTATTATGATGGTTCACCTAAAGTCTGAAAATTATCTCATAAAAAATGCAATGCAAATGGAAGCACGCGATTGCTCGTTTTATGTCCCATAACGCATAATCATAATATTTTCTTCACGGAAAACATCGAAATATAAACAAAATTTGTACAGTAAAATGACCATAAGGAAAGATGCATCATTCTGTGATAGTCATCATCTGCCTGGCCTTTTCCCAACTATGTTGGGGTCGGCTTCCAGTCTAACAGGATGCAGTTGAATACTAGTATTTTACATGGAGCGACTGCCTATCTGACCTCCACAACCCAGTTACTGGGTAATACGATAGGTACCTCTTGGTAAGACTGGTTGTCAGACTTTCGGGCTTCTGACTACCCGTAACGACTGTCAAAGATCCACGAATGACAGCTAGGACCAACAGCATAACTTTTTTCCGAGGCACGGAGTGGTCTCGGTATGTAAAGATGGTCACCCATCCACAGACCAACCGCGACAAACGTAGTTTAACCTGATCGATCGACCTGTGCGGCTGTTATTATTTAGCCACGGGCCACTAGTAGTAAAGTGGTAATAAAGCTAAATAAATTCAAATATCAAGTATGTACCTACTATTTTTGTTCTCCGTCTAATCTCAATTGATTTCAGTGTTTGTTGAAATTGGTGTAAATACGAGATTAAATATTCACCCGATCTGGGTAAAGTTGCCCACTCGTAACACTGAAGTGGCGGTACGCAGTAAAAGGACAAAGTTAACCGAGGAATTTATTTGGAATTATATCTTATTGCTTATTGTTTGCAAACTTTCATTCTCGTGTGTATTGTATTGTTAAAGGTTGAACAGACTTTATTGACAAACCATTTATTGCATGGAGTGTACGTATGTGAAACAAGAACCTCCTTCTTTTTTGAAGTCGGTTAAAAACACGGATCACAGCACGCCTAAGCACCGTGAAAGTGCATGTCGGGTTAAACGAAAGAGCCTTCGCAAGTAGGTAGGTACTTCGAATTTAATCAACTTATAGGATTAGAATATTCTAAGTTATTATTGTTGCCCGATATGCTCGCTAAACCGTTATTCATTGCCCCTACTACAGGTAGGGGCAATGAATTACGTGAACCTATGTAGGTACTTGTAAACGAGTACATAATGCCGACGAGGGAACACATTAAGTATCTGATTAACTTTACGAACTCACGACTTAGGTATATGTGCCCACATTAATCAGTGCTTTCAGACATCTTACAACTTGTTAACATGATACTTGGTAACTAACCTTCATATTAACCTATTCATCATGTACCTCTGTGTTGATTTGAATAACAACTTAATAATAGAAACAATGAATGTCTTCTCGTATCCGTATCAATCAATCAATCAACTCGGCCTATCGCAGTCCACTGCTGGACATAGGCCTCGCCCAGGCTGCGCCACAACACCCTGTCCTCCGCCTTCCGCATCCAGTTTCTCCCAGCCACCTTTTTTAGGTCGTCCGTCCATCTACGCTTGCCGATACGCGGTCTCCAGTCCAGCACTCGTCTACTCCACCGGTCATCGGTCCTTCGACAAACATATTCAGCCCACTGCCACTTCAGTTTGCTTAGTCTGCAAGCTATGTCGGTAACTCCGGTTCTTTTCCGGATAACTTCATTCCTGATTTTATCCTTCAAATAGACTCCGAGCGTAGCTCGCTCTTTATCGCGCTGAGCGACATGGAATTTGTGGACCAGCCCGACTGTCAGTGTCCACGTTTCGGCACCATATATCATGATGGGCAGGACGCACTGGTTGAAGACCTTAGTCTTCAAACACTGCAGGATAGGCGACGAGAAGACTTGACGGAGTTTTCCAAGTGCTGCCCAACCAACTAGATCCTTCTGTCGGCTTCTTTCTCAAAGTTGTGTCTACCGAGCTGTATTACTTGCAGGTAGACATAATCCTTCACCACTTCGAGAAGCGACCCTTCGATGTGGATTGGACTCGACAAGACGTGCAAATTGTACATGAAATCTTGTCCAAATTCACGCCAAGGCCAACCCGCCGAGGGCTCCATTTAGGCTGTGCAGCATTTGGTCTAACTGTTACTACATCGCATCCGTATACTTGAAGTAAATCTATCAAGTAGTCACCTGTTTATGAACAACTTATTGTCTGTCTACAGAACACCACAAAACGTAACAATAAGTCCAAATGGACAAAGGTTAAAAACGGAAAAAAACGGTTAAAATATATTTTTGTGAAATGAGCATTCCACAAAGCCCGCTCCAAACTGTGTGCGACTCTGGTACTCTGCTTCACTTCAAGATTGTACTAATTGCTTTTTCGCTTCCGCTGCAAAACTGCCCTGACTGTTAACGAAAGACATTTTTGCTCTCTTAATGGGGTGGATGTCGTTTACGGACGAGCTGCATCCACCAGCATGCCGACAGTGAAACTGCCTCGCCAACTTTTTAAATTCATAAATTATTTTTTGTAATTCTCTGTCTGAGGTGACACTAGAAAATATTACTCCGGAGATAAAACTTTTTATGATTAATAAACCTGGCTGGCCACTTCTGGTATTCCATCGCCTGCTAAATTGCAAAATCATGTTTATCCACGACAATTTTCTCCGTTTCGTCTTTGACAAATATAAGCGTGCCTAAGCAAGTTGCGTATTTATGTACCTACTTATAATTTATCAGGTGCAAGTGCCTATAATCATAATATTGCGAACATCAAAGTTATCTGAACTATTTATCAACTATTTAGATTTGGGTCGCAGTTCAGAGGATGTTATGTGTACTATTTATCGATAGTTACATCTTAGCACATTTGGTACACTAACAACTAATATAAACACCTAGAAGAGGCATGAATTATTTTTATTGAAAACTTAATTTCACTTATGACATCAAATACCTAGCGACCTAGGTATCAGCACAGTTGTACAACGATCTTATCAATAAATAGATAATTAACCAATCGAGTAAACTAGTGTTAGGTAACAAAATAGTTAACAATGAGATTGATAAATTAATTGTTGAATATTATGTAAACCAATGAAATTAATTAAAAATGAATTACATAATAAATAAATATATCTACAGAACGGCCATATTATAAACAAGGCCCACATAGAAAGCTTCCACACTGCTAATGAAGCTTATCTTTGGAAATTTTGGTTGTGCGTACCTAACATAATAGAAAGGGATTGTAGTTGGCTGCAATTACCATTCATAAGCACGGAAACTAACTAAGTGTGAACGCGTCAAACTAGGGCAATTAAGGGGCTTACAGGAATATATACCTATCATATTCTTCAGGATATATGCTAGGTAGATAGTGTTTTGAAAACATAATACAACTAATTTGATACGATAGAAAAAAATTATGAAGATACCTCTAAAAAATTTCTTTTTACAATAAAAACCATACTAATATACATAGAATCATTCTGATTTTACAAGCAACATGCAAAGAACAAGTGTTTTAATTTTTAAGTCCAAACAATAGATTTTTTGTAAATAGATATTCATATTATTCATATTTTGCAATAAATTACCAGCTTTGTGTCATTGCGCTTCTCTTTCTTTTCTATGCAGTCCGACAGTGATCGCGCTTTAGATCATGTAAGCCCCTTAACGAGTCGAAAAGTCACGTACCCTCACGGGGTTTCAAGGGTTCGATACGACGGCGGTGCTACCATAACATTTCAAATGCCTAAAGTTTCTCAAAACCGTTAATCATCACACGTTGTTGATTCAACACCGACAGATTCCTTCCCTCTTTTCAAAATTTCCTAAACCGTGCGCTAAAGATACCGGACAAATTCAAAGTGGAAACAAAATAAAAGTTGTTACTTGTTGTATAACCAAATAAAACGAAGCTGGTGAAAAGATACAAAATGTAATGAGTGCCGAGTTCCCGGCGGAGAATTTCAGGCATACCCTGAAATCCGTTAAATACATCCGTTAGAATTTGGGCTGAAATGCATTTATGAAGTTAGCTTTCAGCGAGCTTTCACTACATTTTAGCCAGGGATATGTGTTTTTTGACAGTTTGTATGGCGGGACCTGAAACTTTCAACTTTCCACATCGCTTTGGTATACTGAAATGATAATAATGAGCAAAAGTTATTGCTAAGTCTCATCCAGCACATGACGTATTTTTGAATTTTTATAGAGGCGGAAAAAAGATTGCGAGGAAAAAAGAAAATTCCTAAGTATCTTTTTAGGGTTCCGTATTCAGGAGGAAAAAACGGAACCCTTATAGAATCCCTTTTTGTCGGGTGTGTAATATATGGCATAATAACAGATAATAATAATATCACTTGAAATAACGTTCTATGATATAATTTTCATATGCTATCAATACGTATAACCTAATTTCATGTGATCGAATGTTATATTTCATATAACCTTCTTTTACCCCAATAACAACGTTCATTACTTATAATTTACAATTTGTATAATGCTCTTTTTATTTTATATAACGTTTAGTTGACCTAATTTTCATATTTACTCATTTTCAGCCAAAATTCTGTAATGAATAGTAAGTTAGTACCTAAGTATCAGGAAACATCATACTGTTATAACCTCATCTAGCCCAAATGATTCACCAACAATTTAGGGGGATCTGGCGTTTGGCAGCCGCGGTACGCTCGCTTCACTTGTTCGCCTTCTGTTCTAACCGAACCTAACGTAACGAGAATGGGAGGCGTTTAAAACCTAATTAGTTTTTGCAAAAATATACAAAACAAAGTAGACGTTTCTAAATTATATTAAATGTTACTTATAGATTTTGAAAATTATACCTACTAAATGAATATTAATACAAATTAATGTGTATTATATAAAATATCCATTATACCATATAAAATTAGGTAAAATGACATTATATCATTTCATCATTATTTTAAAGAAAAGTATAATTAGGTCGTAAGTATAATCATTAGAATTTTTGTTAATATATCAAACGTTACACACCCTTTTTTGTCCGTCTGTCTGTTTCTCTTTCTGTCAGTCTGTCAAGAAATTTTTGTGCAGGTATCAAGTTGCAATTAATATCAAACACTTAGGTCTACGGACCCTTGATGCTCGAAAGTCAAGCTTCTAAGTCAACGCAATAAAAAAATACGGCCATTTATGCGACATATTTTGATACTCGCAAATATATTGAAAGTTTTAGGGTAGTTACCGTTGATATAGCATCATAAAATCTGGAAACGAGGTCTCACAGCACAAGTAAAGGAAAAAGAAAATTCACTAATTCCGAAAATTTTCAATTTGTATTTTCATCAAATAAACGATACGATTGCAAACTTACATTTGCAGTTAGAAAATACGAGACCATGGTTTTCAACTACAATATTGAGTTTGTTTTTGGTATAAATATTCATCCCAACCCTTCATTGTGCGTCCGACACGCACTTAGCCGGTTTTTTCGTTTAAACGATCATCTTCCAATAATAGAGTTTTTTATCATCGCGACGGGAGATTATTGGATTTTAGAGATTGATGGCTATAATTAGGTACCTATTGTATTTTTACTTTATGTAGGTAAGTAGATAGTGGTAGATTATTATATGATTTACTTACTACCAGAAATTATTATAATAGTACATTATGACACATGTGTGCTATCTCAGGCCAGGCGCAATCCGCCGCGCGACGCGAATGGCGCGCGACACAAAGGCACCGCTCGTTGCGCGACTTGCGGTGCCTTTGTGTCGCGCGCGATGTTATCGCGTGTCGCGCCTATTTGAAGGAGCCTTTATTGGCATGATGCTACAAGTACGAGGCGGGCCCGTCTGGACGGGTTAATTCAGTGGGAATGCCACGCGCCGGCCGGGTCGCATGTTAGTTTGATACTCATGCGCCGCGTCGCGTTTTCCGTAAAATGAATGTAAACGGTCCCATATGGCACGACATAATAAAAAAATAAAATCGGACTGCCGGACGGTAAAATTCCTTGTAGTGCACAAACGCCCATAAAGTGCAATTTAGCTTGCGCGTTGGCGCGATGTGATTTTGTAGGCTATTATAAAAGCGGCTTTCTTCAAGATCAAAGGAGGCGGCCTTCTGTACTAGGTACTATTAAATTCTGTGGCTATGTTGATCAGCGATAAGGAAGCCGAGTGTGTAATATCAATGCACACGCGTTTCATACGACGTATTTCAACACACTTACGAGGAAAAAAACAGACTTGTATTGTTACGAGATTAACTTGTATAGAAAATGGCGCGCTGGTTTTGTTTTTCCGCGCGCCTCGCCTATTATATATAGACTATTTAAAAAAAAGTGAAATATGACCCGCGGATTCCTTTTGGCATGAAGTCTCTTTGATGAGATTAAAAAAGCGCACATTTCCGACTAGTAAATAGTTATCTGTGGCGTTACCGCACTAGTGCGGTAACAGTAAAAAGCACGCGTGTTTACAACACTGCATTATGGACCTACAAGCGGTTCATTAAGTCACTTTACGAGCAAGTGTGTTGAAACAAATACTGACATTATTTTCAAAGGAAGCTGCTGCTATGCTGACATTGTTTTCAAAGGAAGATTCGACCTTCGCGAATTTTACGACCGGGACATTTTGGGACATTGCCATAAAATATTGTGTTACATTCCAACTAACTTCATGTCTTTAATGTGAATCCAGTAGTTCCATTAAATGAACTGACTGCGTCTTCTAAAAGTAATTCACATTATAGAAGGTACCTACGTGTTATTTACTTTAAGAAAGTTGTGTCGCTTTGTGGTTCTATCAGGGATATCCTTTTTTATAGTATGGCCGTTCAAAAGCCCTATTCCTAGTCCGCAGAACAGAGGCGAGGGAAAAAAGTTAGCTCCACGCGAAAATATTAGAACAACAAAATCAGCCTTCATTTTCAAGATATATTTATTATGCAGTAAAGTTATTAGGACCAACATGAGTTGAACCCAAAGTGTTTGGAGGTGTTTATAGGATAAAATATATTTTTATTTGAGTGACAAAACGACAATAACTTATTAAAAATTAGGTTATTTTAAACATTTTGGTTGATATTAACCTACCTCCAAACGGAGGTAGGTGGGTTTTTTTTTTTTTGCCCTTGTCGCAGTATGAACGGCGCCTTAAAATTAAGGCGCCGTTCATACTGCGACCCACGCTCGTTGAGTTACGCGAGGCAGTGTGACCAACGCTTGACAATCATCGCTATCATTGGATCAAAGTCATGGATTTAATTCACATTCAACATCTCAACGACTTAATTGTTCTGGGATATAATACATTGAAGAGCAGTGGTGGCCAAGTGGTAACGGCCGCGACTTACGAGTTGTAGGTCGTGGGTTCGAACCCAGACAGGCGCTTTACTTTGTGTAAATTATTTCATCACAACTGCTCACAAAACGGTGAAGGAAAACATCGTGAGGAAACCGGCATGTCCTAGAACCAAAAATTCGAAGACATGTGACATCTACCAACCCGCACTGGGCCCGCGTGGTGGATTACGGCCCACTCCCTTTCACAGAGAGGAGGCCTGTGTCCCAACAGTGGGAACATTATAGGCTGATGATGATGATGATAATACATTTTCTGACGGCAATTGGATTTTATCGTTTTTCCCGCTACTGCTTTGACTTATTATAGATAGTTGCTAACATTGTTTCCTCTCGGTGGTAATATTTAGGCGCAATAATGGACGTCTATGTTTATCTTACCCTAACGATAATACTGTACACGCCCCTATACAAACACTATACCGCGTAAACAGGGAGAAAGGCGCCTCACGACGGGGCTTGGCTATCGAAGCGTTTATCTGATGGTCCCTCATCACATCGTCTTTGTACATAACTAAAATGATTCGCAGCCCCCCGTGGATACACGTCAATTGTAAATTCTTGTGTGACGTACCAACCGAGGCAATGATCAGTTTAATAATTAATGTATAATTTTCCCACAGAGACGGCAGCCCTAGATCCTCTTCGCCAATCCCACTCGAGCCGAATATTAGATTCGATAAGCCTTGCTCCATAGCTCGGCCAAGCGGCATATGGCTCTCGGGCGAGTTAATATTAAAATTGAATTCTGCAGTCGGTACCTATAGAAATATATCATTTCATAACAATATTTAACTGTTTCAGTCTTTTAGTTAACAAAGGGATACCTAAAAATCTGTTTAGTAGTAAAAACAAAAACAACAAATTCGGCATTTGAAATAAGGCTTTTGAATAATAGACTGAGAATGCGTTTATTTTAATTAAAAAAAATATAAACGTCCGAATTGAGAACCTCCTCCTTTTTTGAAGTCGGTTAAAAATGACCTGTATTTTATTTTATTTATCATAAATGACAAAATAACCTTTTTGGTTGTATTAATTTACTGCATGTATTTGTATTTACATTTTAGATGATTTTCAGCAATAATTAATTATTTTATTACAGATAGCATTGCTGCATACGAGTACAGCATTTCTACATAATCAATAAACACTACATTGATAAAAAATCATGCCTCATAGAAAACCTGAAAGTTACACAATATTGAGTCAATTTCATTGATTCGTATTTCCGTACCTACCTGTAGCGGTATCTACAACGCCACATGCAAACAACGCGTCATACTGACGTCACGTAAAATCCTGCATCGCGCAAGCAGAGTTTACCGCGCAACTATCATGGACACAACGGCCCGACATGAATCATCGGGAGTTGCCCGCCAGACACAACACCCGTCTGGTCGGAGAATCCTCCCTTTTCTATAGAGTATGAGTCAACTTTACACACTGTTCCTCATACCTCTATATACCTATCTCTGAAACTCTCACAAACAATATCCTACTGAAAACTCATTTCTATAATAAATTCACTGTCCTTATTTTAGAAACAATAGTAAATTAAACGCGACGGTTCGTCGCAACATCAACCGAGACGAGATAGTAATATTGTTGTTGTTCGGAGCTCCGTGGCTAATGCCGCGATAACTGCCCCTTAATTGGACTACCAGTGTTTAAGTACAATAAAAACTGGACTAGAGAGGGCGAGGGGGGGCCAGTAGGGATTCTAAAGCAGATGCTCGCTTCTCACGACCGAAATTCTAGAGCAATTAGCAAGAGTAATCGTTTGCGTACACTTGGTATTACCTCATTTAATATTTCTCACTTATTTTCGAGCGAACAACAGATGTTACAAACATACCGAACGTTATATTTTTAGAGATTTATATGAAGGTGCAAATACCAACGTAGGTACATATTTTATTCATGCAGTGTCTGATTCCTTAACCCGCTTCAGCTTCCGTACCTACATAAATAAGTATTTTCCAATACTTTGGAAGTTGAGGTTTTCATAACAGTTACCTTTATTTTATTTTCATCGTTTTTGGTCGTAAGAATTTATAAAATTACATCGATTCTGTTGGATGACGGTAAAACACTTTGATCTCTCTGTCAGTCACACAACTTTTACATGACGTAAAAAATGTTTGTACCTAAATATTAAAGCACCATTTTCACCACGGATGCGAAGCAGCGGATGCGCGCACACGCGGCACCAGCCAACTGCGTCTGCCCGTCTACTAAAATGCTATGAAACCACGGCGCATGTTTGCGCTTTCGCCGGCACCCTATCTATCATGACTTGAGTGACCTAGTGTAAGTCGCTCAAGTCATGATACATCGTATCATGGTAAATCATACATGGTATATCATAATACATCGGGTCGCATTTAATGTTTCACTAGCCGGCCGGCGATGACACTCGAGCGCGTGCAGTTGTAGCCGAACGGAGCTGCCCAAACGCGACGGCAGCCGGACGCAGCCGTCCGCGTACGCGAGAAGTCGATCGGCTACCGAGGCATGCTCTGGGTGTTCCATGCCGTGTAAATTCCAGATAATTATGACATTTAACGAATTCATAAACGATTAAATATTCCTTTGACATATTGTAAAATACGCTCTGTTGAGGCCCGACGTGCACCGGCCGGTACGGTTTACCGGTGCGCCTACAGATATTTAGTGTACTCATCTACCTACTTAAGAAGTTATATATAAAATAAGGGTGGAAACTTACTGACCAGTCAGAATAATGTTTAATTACCAAATAATTATTATCTAACTCAAATTTTAATAGGCTAACCAATAAAATAAAAAGATACATTACTTATTTAATTTTACTAGCATAATTTTAAAATTGCTTATTGTTAATTTGTGTCCTAAATTTATTATAAGATTACATTTTATACCTTTTGCTGTGCCCTACAGGGTCCATAATTGTACCTTAGCTTTAAGCCATTGTAACACCTCTACAACATTATGGAATGCAAATAAATATATGAATATGAATATGAATAATGCACAAATAGACAATCGTAGCATCATTAAACGGGCCCTATAAATAATAACCAAAGAATTAAAGTTTTTTTTTTTTGTTAGCCTGTTTTGTGCCCCACTGCTGGGCAAACACCTCCTCTTTTACTTCCAAACCCTTCCCTGTCTTGTGCGATCTCTGGCCATGTTGACCCTTGTGCGATCTCTGGCCATGTTGAACCTTGTACGATCTCTGGCCATGTTGACCCTTGTGCGATCTCTGGCCATGTTGAACCTTGTACGATCTCTGGCCATGTTGACCCTTGTACGATCTCTGGCCATGTTGACCCTTGTACGATCTCTGGCCATGTTGACCCTTGTGCGATCTCTGGCCATGTTGAACCTTGTGCGATCTCTGGCCATGTTGACCCTTGTGCGATCTCTGGCCATGTTGAACCTTGTGCGATCTCTGGCCATGTTGAACCTTGTGCGATCTCTGGCCATGTTGACCCTTGTGCGATCTCTGGCCATGTTGACCCTTGTGCGATCTCTGGCCATGTTGAACCTTGTGCGATCTCTGGCCATGTTGATCCTTGTGCGATCTCTGGCCATGTTGAACCTTGTGCGATCTCTGGCCATGTTGAACCTTGTGCGATCTCTGGCCATGTTGAACCTTGTGCGATCTCTGGCCATGTTGAACCTTGTGCGATCTCTGGCCATGTTGACCCTTGTGCGATCTCTGGCCATGTTGAACCTTGTGCGATCTCTGGCCATGTTGACCCTTCGCCTTGGTCTAAAGTTTTTATTAAAATCGTTTAAAAAACCGGGTCTGTGCTTATTTAACTTACGTCTGGTTCGAGTATAAGAGATTCAGCGGCCGCGACCGACTGGAGCCGAAAATACACGATTCAGCGTCACTGACCCGAGCGTGACGGTTCAGTTTCGTTCACTGTTCAGAAAGAACGCAATGTGCGCCTAAAAAAGTTTTCACTTCAAAAATACATTATTCAAGTACTTTTTACTTAATTTTATTTCTCCTCTAAAATCACCAAGATCATTGAGAGTACAGACTCATCAAAATTGAGAGTACAGACTCTCAATTTTTATTAAACGACGCTAGAATTTCCGATACTATATTTCCTGGAAAAGAAAACACAGGAGCTCCGACATTATTCACTTATAGTATTAATGTAACGAAAGCAACAAAGTTTGACAAAGTGAGCGCTGTGCAAAGTAATAAGTAAGTCCCACAAAGTAAGGCTACGTTATTTCAGTCATCATTTCAGCCGAAAGGCATCCACTGCTGGACATAGGCCTCCCCCAAGCACCTCCACTTCGACCGGTTCTGTGCTTCTCGCATCCAACGGGTTCCTGCGGCTTTCAAAGGTCGTCGGTCCACACACATGGTAGTATTTTATGTTAAATCGAAGCTTTATTAAACCTTTGTTAAATATATTAAAAGGAGTAAGTATTAATAAATAATGCCGATAAAACATAAATAATTAATGTTTACCGTAGCCGCTTATAAATACAGGGTCCCACGAAGGAATTCCGGACAGTGAGAATAAGCTGCAGCCGTATCTTATTACTTACCGACATAAATCTCTCATTCAGGAGACAACGGTAGCACCAGAATATACATGACTAGAACTATAAGTAAATGAGAGATAAACATTTCATTACTGTCGCCTCCTCACATAATGTGTCGTAAAGAATAGTCTGAAAGTTACAATAATCTTGTATAGCTGTGGGTACAAGACGTGCACAGATTTATGCCACGCTCTCGAAATATTATACTCAAACTTTGGTGCTTGAAAGCTGTCCCTTGAATTGTGTGAAAAACTTCTAAAGGCTCCTACAAACAGGCGCGACACGCGATATAATCGCGCGCGACACAAAGGCACCGCTCGTTGCGCGACTTGCGGTGCCTTTGTGTCGCGAGTCGTGTCGCGCCTGTTTGAAGGAGCCTTAATTCGTTTTAAAGTACAATATATTTTCATGACATAGGTCTGGCAGGCAGTCACTGGTCATTCTTTTGTCTGTACTTGTATGTGCCAGCACTCATTAGTAGATGTCACCGTAACTACCGTAATTACTGAGTTGTTAACTTTACTGGTCGCTCGACACTCCTAAGTGACACTCGAGACCGATTTGGGATCTTGGAAACCGAATAAACCTTTCAGGAGAATTACATTACGCACTTATTGTCGTATACAATAAAATGTCACATGGAATATGAAATTATATAAACAAATGAAATATCGGAAGAAAACAACGGTATCAAAAGAAAATTGAGTGTAGAGTATGCTGTTTTACAACAACGTAGGTGTTTTATCCTTCTTAATATTTAATGGTTTCGTACACAAAATGTACCAGATGTCTTTTTACCCTTATCTGAAATTCTTCCGAAGGGGTTGTAGCTAGTGATTGTTAATATGTACAGACACAGGTATGTTGAACACGGTCGGTGTACGAGTTATTATCGATGTATGACAGTATATATTATTTATTACATATCTATAGGGCGGGTATGATCTATGATGATATCCTCAATAGAGGTCTCCCGTAACTTTCGGAATGCCGTATTCAAACAATCACATACCAATAGGTACACATAAATAATAATTTGCTACGTAACGTTCTCTCCTTTTATTTCTGTGCGTCCTTCGCAAGCCTTTTTTATTTATTTATCAAAATATAAAAGCAATAAACAAAGGGTTATTTCCACCAAAAATTATATTCAAAACCCATTTCATATCCCTGTTGTATCGCCTCAGAAATGTAAACACGGATGCTATAGTAGGTTTATGATATGTACCTCTTAGAAGATTTTATTATTTTGATATAAGGTATCAAAATAATATGATCATGTTCGAATCATAATGTGTCTGTTAAATTTTATGACGTCTAATGTGATAAAGAATCCATTAGTGTAGCAGTAATTAGTTTAAAAGGCTTTTCTCGAGATTTTACCATCTCAGGTAAATATTAGCCTTAATAGTTCAAATGAAACTTGGCATTTTCAAGTTGGATAGTAATGCACTGCGAAGTACAGCTGTGCCATAACACAAAACTTAAGAACAACTACATTACTTAGTGCACTGAAATGGTTTCAGTAACTTCTTAGGACGGAACGTATTAGCACAGTACTGTTTCCCTGAAATACAAAATGGTACCTACCGTGCGCTGTTTACGTCATAACAAACCGTTCCATTAAACTTTGTTAATGGTTGTATTGCTCTCAAACATGTACAATGAAATATTTTAAGCTCAAGCACGAAGGATGAAATGTCGAGTAATAAAGCCAAAATCAAAAGTCGAGGTGATAAGTCATCGTCAACTTCATCCCGCGCTTCCTCCGGGGAGCCGACAGTTTGCGGTCTAAAGATTTATATCACGTCGACACCACGGGAAGAAGTTAGTTGCTGCACGTATACTATACTGATCTGGTTGTAGGACAAGGGGGAATCTCCTTTCTTATTCAGACCCCCACCACCTCTCAACACGGAACATAAAATTCATACGAACTCATATAAATGTTGAGTTATAAAATTGCACTCAAAACATAACCTGGATTTAACTTTTACGTTTCCACATACAATCAGCTGAAATGTTTTCCGCAAATAACATTTCGGTGCATGAAGTTGGGAGATATGCAAAGTTTTGTAGGAATCACTTCGACCTGTGTAGGTATATTACTGCAGTGCACTACTGCACTGTGCAGGTCAACTCAAATATTTATACTCAGGACATCTAAACACATTTGGAAGTTTTCAAATCACATTAAGTACATTGCATTATCGTTTATTTGAATCTAGTTTAATGACGACTAAAGTATTACATTAAGCATAAAATGAAGATATTATTATAGCCTTGTAGTATCAAACGTTGTAGAAACAGACACCCCTGTTTACATTAACACTAATTTGGTAATAATTAAGAGGTAATTAATGTTGGTTGTGTTAAATTAACGAGCACTTATTAAAGTGACTTTGAGCGAAACTACGACTCGCCCGGGAGGATCATCCTCACGCATATGAACTATCGGCTACCATTACTATAGGTACGTAATAATATTCTTTTAAAAGCTTTTTGGATCTACTGCACATTCGATCAATTTCTATTTAATTACAGGAAATATTTCACCCTGCCAACATATTAAAGTTCGTCTCATAACAAGACAATCACAGTCTTCATTAACAAGACTGTGATGTCTTGTTATTCGTCGGCATTTAAAACAGACAATGAGACAGTCCACTTGTTCTTTGAATGGAGTTTTCAATTTTATATTTCTGTTTTCAGCTCGCAATATACTCCGGGTATGCAGTGATGGTATTCTTGGCTTCGTTCATATCTTTTTATTTTTCGGTTTCTAACATTAAGTTGGCCAAATGGTTGGCCCACTGGTCGTACCGAGATTTTATCATTAGATGAGAATGGCACTTTGTCAGAAGAGCGGATCATCACTAGCTTGCTGACCCAGTTCTTTGCGAAGTTAAACACATGCTTGTTCAAGTACTTATTTAGATTTAGGCAACTGATTGAGACGCTGTTGAAGATGTTGTTGGCGCCGCGGATCGCTAATGTGACGCTGTCACTGTCGTTGATACGTCAAAACAGACAGGAGTGCCGGTCGGCGATTCCCCGCGCATTCCGTTGAAGAAACCGACATGATATACGTTTCTGTGTCAATAATTATTACTTGTTTTTCACTTTACTCATTGTAAAAGTTTAATTAAACACCAACCATAAAACCAACAAAAGGGAGTTCGTTATTTAACTCCCAAACATTGGACCTTCATCGCCGGATTATCGTCAGCGAAAAGTATCGTTCCAGTAAAAACTCAACACACGAAAAAGCGAAAGAGGATAGCGCTTGCGTGGATAAGGAATAAGTTCAACTTGTGTTAATACCGTGTCTTTGCATTTTAGTGTCCGTATCGAGCTACCGGTTTACAATCGCCGTGAGCTACTTCATACTCGGTGCTGTTTGTAAGTACTCTTTTTCGTTCCCTACACAGCCATCACAATGAGTCTAACAACTACATCACCTTGTACTATTTCCAATAGCGATGATCTCGATATTAGTGATTTAAATAAAAAACGGGGTACTTTACGCGGCAGAATCACACTCTTTGGTAAATACATTAGTGCGTTAGAAAATATTTCACTAAGTGATCAACAAATTGTTGAGATACAGTTACGAATAACTAACACTGAACAAATTTTCCATGAATTCCAAAATGTGCAAACCAAAATTGAGAACACTATTGGTGAAAACGACATGGATCCACAATTGGAGATCAGAGAAGTAGTTGAATCACAATATTTCAAAATAATTTCTTTAGCTAAATGTATTTCAAGCAAACACAAGGAGAGAGTTGTGACCAACGAATTATGTTCTCATGGTGGCATCACAAATAATAATACAGTCAAATTACCAACCATAACGTTACCATCCTTTGACGGATCATATGAGAACTGGTTAGAGTATCGTGACACATACATATCGTTAATCCATAATGCACAAGAAATTAATCCAATTCAAAAATTCCATTATCTGCGTTCAACATTAAAAGGTACAGCGTTACAGGTTATAAAATCATTGGAATTCACTTCTGACAACTATCAAGTTGCGTGGGATCTATTGACTAATAGATTTGATAATAATAGATTACTAATAAGCAATCACGTTAAAGCTTTGTTTTCTTTGCAAGCCATTACAAAGGAATCACCCACTCAAATAAGAAAGTTAATTGACTCGGTGTTAAAAAACTTGAGATCATTAAAAATTATGGATGAGCCCACTGAACATTGGGACACTCTAGTCATTTATCTAGTAGTTACCAAGCTTGATCCAGTTACAAATAAAGAGTGGGAAAATATAAAAGGTTCCATTTGTAAGGGTTCCGGGAAAGTAAAATTAGACAACTTAATACAGTTTTTAAGAGACCGTTCTGATGTACTAGATATGATACAAAGCGGTCACAAACAGACTAGTGAATTATCAAAAAGGTCAACAAATAATAACAATTCACAATCTTCCACGCAGCTACGTTCCTTTGTTTCAAATAACAACAAACAACCGTCCCGGACAGGTAAGACCACAGCCAAGCCAGCGGGCAGTTATAAGTGTCTCATGTGCGAAGCAAATCATGCATTATACTCGTGCTTTCGTTTTCTTAATTTACCTGTCCAAGATAGGTACAAATTCGTTTCTGAAAAAGATATATGTAGTAACTGTTTACGTTCTAGTCATACCATTGACGAATGTCAATATGGTCCATGTAAACAATGTTCACAAAAACATAACAGTCTTATTCACTTAGATAGCAACACAAGTTGCAATTCTATTAGTTGTGTTCCTGCTCATACGCACACTGAAGCGACCGCTAGCGTGAATGGCGCGTTGAACGGTGCTTGCGCAGATTCACAATCGTTAAACGCACATACAAATGACTTGAAACAAGCCGTGCATTCTATCCCATTAGAACAGCATGTCGATTCTGTAAAAATCTCACCGTGAATACTTGCGTGGAGTGAGCTGTCAGTGTCATCCTACTGATGCTAGGGATTGACCAAGCAAACATTTACAATCATAAAAGAGATTTTTTGATTCCCACGTAGTTTGTGTGGCGTGATCACTTCACCCGATTCACGACACTAACACACTACACACACTACACACTAAATCGGGTGAAGTGAAGGTGAAGTGATAAGATCACGCCGCGCTTGCGCGTTAATCACTGTCATTATCACATTGCATTCACCTTCCCTTCACCCGATTCACGACATTTAATGTCGTGAATCGGGTGGAGTGAAGGTGAAGTGATAAGATCACGCCGCGCTTGCGCGGTAGTCACTCATCACATTAGAGATTTGTTTTTACATATTTAACTTGTAAGGCGTCATGTATAAGAACATTAGGAAATTATGGTAATAATATTAATAATTAATATAATACACCATGGCGACCCTGCCTTAGAGTCTGCCAAGGGGCAGATTAAGCAAAGTTTTCATTGAGCGATTTTCAAAATGTGTAATCATAATAATCATAATCATTTTTTATTTGTCTAACATAGGTAGTAAATACAGTTCTTAAATTAAAATTCATAGGTCGCTATGTTATGCCAAGAGGCGTACAAATATGGTTGCATGCTAATTAAATACAATCAACAATATGGAATCATTTCTACAGTCAATGCATAAATAAATAATCATAAATTAGAATTAGTCACAATATTCAATTAAAATTAGTTAACTCTAAAGTAGAAAAAGACGAGGTAGACGAGGAGAAAGACGAGGTTCGTCAATCAAAACGCGGCTGGTGGAGGTGTTGTTGACGCCGAGGTGGTGTTGCCATGGTTACGAGATTCGAGTGGAGTGATATATGGTACATTCCGAATTGCACTGTAATCGACTACAGCGTGCTTACACCTTGACCCCAATTCTGCTGTATGGTATTTATCTATTATTCCCCGCATAATCTTACCACGCCGTACGTTTGTCAAGCGTGGTATTTTGACAGTTCAAACCGGTTTCGGTCATTGTGTCATAGAGAATACGTTAATAGCAGATGTAGTGATTAGGTTATTAAGGAATTGACGTGGTTTCGAAGTAACGAATCATTAAGTGGTCATAGTGAATTAGGGCCCTTTTCTGAATTAACGTGAACGCGATAACGATGTCCCGTGAATCGACATATATGAAGTCATGGCATGTGCCATCTTGCGATAACGCCGACTACCGACCATGCCCTAAAATTTAGGGCATGGTCGGTTTTTCATTTAGGGCCTAAATTAATAATTATCACCGATCTTTAAACTAACGTGGCATTTTCGAAATTGTGCTTCTGGCTACAGTCGCCACCTTACCAAAGAAGAAGAAATTCGTGGTGTATACACAAATAAATACTATAATCCAACCATGAGTAACTATTCAAGTGAATAGGTATATTACTGACTCTCAGCTGCCATAGTGGTGATTTATCTAAATCGGAAAGCAAATTATTCATGTGAGCGATGATGACTTAATTCGGAATGAGCCATATTTCACGCCGCGCAAGCGCGTTAGGCGCTGGCGCTGTCTGGCTATATAAGGACTTACTAGTCTAGGGAAAAAAGAAAAAAAAAAACAAGGTTGAGATTCTGACTGCGCTTCTGTTTTGCTATTTTATTGTAAGTAAAACCCCACAAAATATTACTGTTTTGACCACTAAAATACTAGCTTTGAATTATAAATATAAAACTATCAATAGGATTAGCATTAAAAAATATTATTAAAATCTCGATTATGATTGTAAATGTATGCTTGGTCAATCCCTAGTATCTGGTAAGATGACACTGACAGTTCACTCCACGCTCACTTCACCTAAGTTTTCACGGTGAGATGGTTACAGAATCGCACTGCAGGTTTTACTTTCAACTGCGGTTGTTGAAGTATGTCATAACAACACACACACTGTTGCGCGTGCCCTTCTCGATAGTGGCAGCCAGCGATGTTTCATTACCGAATCACTTTGTAAACAATTACGTTTAAAACTAATACAGTCCACACTCACCATCACTGGGGTAGGAAACACTGTTACGCGTTCACAGCAGTCTTGTAACCTCCTCATGCGATCGAAGATTAGTAATTTTAGTACTCGTTTAAATTGTTCCGTTTTACCTAAGATTACTTATTATCTCCCGAACTCAATCATAGATGTTCACTCGTTACAAATACCACAAAACGTTACACTAGCAGATCCAAATTATCACATTCCATCAAATATAGATTTGCTCATTGGCGCGGATGTGTTTTGGAGCTTGCTACAGGAAGGTCGGATGCGTTTATCCAACGGGCCTTATCTACAAAACACTCACTTAGGGTGGATTATTTCTGGCACGTTAAACCGTAATATTCCAACTAGTGTAAGTAATATGGTTTGTTGTACGCTGACAAACTCACTAGATGACCAATTAAAACGTTTTTGGGAACTAGAGGAGGTTGACAACGGCAAATCAACACATAACATTCTTACAGCTGATGAAAAGGTTTGTGAGGAACTTTTCACTTCAACCACCACTCGCGATAGTGAAGGTAGGTTTGCGGTGCGAATACCTATGTGTGAATCAGCTGATTCCCTCGGTGATTCATACGAGCTAGCAAAAAACAGGTTCTTATCTTTAGAAAGAAAGCTGGATCGCTCGCCTGAATTAAAACGTATGTACTCAGATTTCTTAAACGAATATCTAGCGTTAGGCCACATGAGCCGTCTCGAAACATACAAATCACCGTATTATTTTTTACCCCATCATTGTGTACAGCGTGAAAGTACAACAACTAAGTTGCGAGTTGTATTTGATGCGGGTGCTAAAACAACTACAGGTAAATCGTTTAATGATATACAGTTAATCGGTCCTCCGTTATTAAATGATTTAGTGGGTATACTTCTACGTTTTAGACAATTTGCGTTCGTTGCTTGTGCGGACGTGGAAAAAATGTACAGACAAGTTCTAGTACAGCCTGATCACCGTACATTACAATTAATCCTATGGCGGGAAAACAAACATGACTCATTACAAGTTTATCAACTGAACACAGTCACCTATGGTACTGCTTCAGCCCCGTACCTAGCTATGAGATGTTTACGACAATTAGCGTTAGATTGTCCTGATGAGCAAATATCTCAAATAATATTAACTTCATTTTACGTCGATGATTTAATATTCTCTCATAACAACAGACAAGAACTACTGTCGTTTTGTGAAACTATTAGTAACATTTTTTTTTTTTTTTTTTTTTTTCTCTTTATTTGTTTTGGGGTTTTTGTCTAAACAGATATGTCAACCCCATCGTGCCTTTTATCATTGTAACATTAACACTTATAATAATAACACTTATAATAATTTAAACACATAAGCTTATACTAAACAGTTCAACAATCTATGAAACACTGTGGTAAAAGATAGAAGTCACCGATCAAGGACTGTTATTAAATGACATAACTTTTTGGCACCTTCTGAATTTGGTTGAGATAAAATTGATTGTATCAATCCCACGTTAAGCCTATTTAAATCTAATTCTTTCAGAATCAACTCCCTCTCGCGCCTGTTGCGGACACAATCCATCAGCAAATGTTGCACATCCTCAATCTGATTACAATCTCTGCAATTCGGTGAATCAGTTTTTTTCATAAGGAATGCAAACTTTGCTGATGGATAGTGTCCAGAGCGAAGTCTTAAGATTAATCTAACATAATACCTACTCAGTTGATCGACATGAAACCAAGGTACACGTGTAGGCTCGCCTTGTATGCTCCTATACCATATACCTTTTTGCTGACTGATACTATCAAAGTGTTGTTTCCAGGATTTATAACAAATTACGTTATATTTAGATATATATTCCCAATAATCCGGCAAGTAGTCAATTGCTGTACCCTCTACTGCTGCTAATTTAGACAATCGGTCAGCTTCCTCATTCCCACGAAGTCCAATGTGAGCTGGAACCCATTGCAACTTAATTTCTATATTATTTTTAAATAATAAAATAATGTTTTCAAGAATGTCATATGCTATCGATGCACCTCTGAAACCAGAGGCGCATCGAGCAATATGCTGTAGTGCGCTTTTACTGTCTGAAAGAATAACGACTCTTTTTAAATTCTGATTTCGGCTATAAAAGATCGCTTGATAAATTGCAATGAGTTCCAGTGTCATTATTGATACATTACAGTTTACTTTAAAACAAAGATTAGTTCCTAAGCTTTGGTCAAATATGCCTGAACCTTGGCCGGAAGTACCCTTTGAGCCATCTGTAAAAATTTTGTGCCAGTTACCGTACGTAGAATTTAATTCAGCTAAAACATCGAACACTAATAAATTTGGATTATAATTTGATTTGGGTTCCTTTACACATTCTAGATCAACATTAATTACATTTTTAGTTTCAATAGCAGTTGTCCAAGTTTCTAAAGTATACATTTTATGAATATCTGTTGAAAGAACATCTATGTGCTTTACATCATTATATATTTTAACTAATAAGGGTACTTTTTTATTTTCCCAATATTTAATATTACAAAGGGCACTCAAATCCGAAATCAAACTAACTGTCATATTGTTTAACCGTGACATTATTTTTAAACAATATTTATAGGCTAAATACTGTCTCCTTAAAAATAAAGGGGGAATACTCAAATCAGATTCCATTACATGGATTGGGGAGCTTCTGATATATCCACCTACATTTCTCAGGGCTTGATTCTGTACCTTATCTAGCTTGGAAACATGGGATTTTGCACTACAATCATACATAAAACACCCATAGTCAATTCGACTTCGAATTAGTGAAATATATAACCTACGTATATGCTTTGTGTGTATTCCCCATGAGTTACCCGATAGGACTTTTAATAAATTTAGAAATTTTAAACATTTACTAACCGTTTCATTTATATGTTTGCCCCAACGCAGCCCTCTATCTAGCCACATACCTAGGTATTTAATGCATTCTGAGAAAACCAAAGCTTGCTCATTTACCTTTAGGGAAGGAAGTATTCTACGCCTGCCCCTGCTGTACACACAAAAGGTAGATTTACTTGAAGATAATTCCAAACCAAGTTCATCCAAAACCGCCACAATAGAATTTAACGCATTTTGTGCATACATTTCGCATACTTTAATATCTTTGTGTTTAACATAGAGAACAAAATCGTCTGCATATTGAGAAACAACTACATCAAGTGGAATCTTACACAGTTCGTGTGTAATTAAATTAAAAAGTAATGGGGACAAAGGATCTCCTTGAGCCAACCCTTTATTAGTCCACCTACCCGTCAACTCATCACTATTATCAGATTTGATATTTAAATATCTTTCACTCAAAAACGCCCATATATAAGAACAAAATTTTGATCCAATTTTAAGCTTATCTAGAATACTAACTGCTACGTCAATCGAAACGTTATTATAGGCGTTTTGAATATCTAAGAAACATGCTAATGTAGGAATATTTCTAGAAAATCCAATTTGGATATAGGTGACCAAACGGGTTAATGAATCGAGACATGAATAAGATCTTCTAAAACCAACGGTGCATGGTGACAATATTTTTTGTTTTTCAGCGTACCATTCTAAACGTTTTACTATCATTAAATGAAAAATTTTACATAAACATGAAATTAAAGATATAGGTCTTAACTTAGTATCAGCATTAGAATTATTATTAGCTTTAGGGATTGGAATTATTTGGATATGACGCCACTGTTGCGGTACAATACAAAATTTGAAAATATTGTTGTATAAATCAAGCAGGTAAAATTTAATAGAGACGGGTAGATTAAAGATCATAGAATATGAAATACCATCCTCGCCCGGAGATGAATCCTTTTTTTTTAAACAGTTTTCAAGTTCCTGAATATTGAATTCGCGTTCTAAGACTTCATTATTAGAAACAAATACAGGTGCTTGGTTTGGAACATAATCAGGTGTTAATGCGTACAGTAGTTCTTTTTGTTTCTCAATTGGGGGGTAAGTTCTAAGTTGCTTGTAGCCCTTTATCCAACGCATACGTTGCCACATTTCAGACACTGACGTTACTTCATCGATGGAATCACATAATCTCTGCCAGCCTATGGACTTTGCTTTTTGGATCAATATTTGAGATTCTTTAGTTTTTTCTTCTAGTTTGGTCAAATTGTCAGGAGTCGGATTGCGACGAAAATTGGATAAACATAATCTACGCTGTGCTACTATTTTAGATAATTCCGAGTTCCAGTATTTTCTTGGTTTAAAATTACTAGAGGGATGGCAACTACTTTTAATGAACGGAATATATTTATCTGCAGTAATATTAATTTGAAGTAATAAATAATCGTACATTTCTTGAACATTGTCGCTTGGGGGGCTAAAATTGTGTGTAAGGTAATTCTGGTATTCCTTCCAATTAGCTTTGGAATAATTTCTTTTTTTTTTAATAATAAAATCGTCAGTTATATTGATTGACATTTTAATAACCATGTGATCGCTACCCAAATTTTCGTTGAATACTTGCCAGTCAAATTTAATCGCAATGTCGGAAGATGTAAATGAAATATCCGGTGAAGTTTCTTGCATATTTCCGTTTACTAGTTTAACCCGTGTAGCCGCACAATTATTAAGAGAAACAAATGAATTTTCAAGTGCTGCGTCCAATATTTGCGTACCTCTCGTATCGGTTTTAACAGACCAGTTGGTGTGATGACCGTTGAAATCACCTGCTATCAAAGTATTTTTTGAAAACAAAGAAAATACCTGTTCCCAGTCTGAAAGTTGCGTTTGGACAGAAGATGGGCAATAAATAGCGATAACATTTTCTATATCTCTACAATTTATCAATTTAACGCAAACGATTTCTATTCCACTATTTCGAACTCGAACCGAACATAGGTGAGACTGTATGGATTTATGCACTAAAATTGACACACCTCCATAAGAATCATATCTATCCGATCTATAGATGTTATAGCCACTAATATGAATATCAGTTTCACTATCTAACCATGTTTCACTCAGAATTGCTATGTGTACATTTTCCTGATTTAGGAGCTCAGAAAAGGTAATAAGTTTAGGACGTAGACTTTGAGCGTTCCATTGAAATAAGTTAATTTTTATATTTTTGCGTGTACTATCCATCTAAAATATCTATTAATTTTCCAAAAATCCCTCCACCAAAGAACCTACCTAATAACATCTCCTTAATTTCTTCATAAATGGTTTTAATTACCAATATAACTTTATCCTCAAAAGTACCTTCTGACTTGTAGATATTTTTTAACTTATTAACAAACTTTTTTAGTTCAAACTTGTATCGTGATTGTTCATTTCTTTCCCTGTGTTCTTCATTCAGAGTTTTTCTTACTTCTTTTCCGATCGGTTGTTTTAGAGCATTCTGACTTTCCTTAATTTTTATTTTTTGCTTTTTTTTTTCACCTCCGTTTCTCTGAGCTGTATGTGTTATACTCTCTGTGCTATCTTGTTGCGATATTTCCATTTCTTCCTCTTCTTCCTGAGCTGACTGTTCGACAAATTCTTCTTGATTTTGTATTGATCCTGTTTTGTTTCCTGAGACAATGCTAGCATAGTTTTCAGCTCGGATATCTAAGTTTGTAGGTTTTATAAGGTTGTTAGAGGTATCATTTGATGTGTATTTATTCAATTGTCGTTTTTCAATAACTTTTTGAAGTGCCATTCGATAAGTTAGCTGCTCACTACTCATAACATTCCTAATCTCTTTTTCTTTCAAAAAAAAAGGGCAAGTTTTGTCGATGACAATGTGATCACCCTTACAATTAAGGCATACGATATTATTAAGATCACAATTCACATGATCACCCCCGCATTTTGGGCATTGTTTCTTCTTCGTAGGACAATATTTTATGACATGTCCAAATTGCCAGCATCCAGAGCATTGAGTTACAGGGAACACGTAAGATTCAACTTTAAACCGGCATTCATACGCATAGATATGAAGCGGTACATTTTTACTTTTAAAACCAACTCTCACTGACTCACTGTCAATCCATTTACCCTCAGAATCAATTCGTTTTAATCTTTTTATAGAAGCTATTTCAGTGCTATATTCAAAGATGCCCATGAGCTCTTCCTCGCTTATATCAAGATCAACCCCTTTTACCACACCATAGGATATTGACAGCTCATTAATCAATTGGCATCTGCATCCCATTTCCTTCAATTTTATACAATTTAATAGTTTAACAGCATCTTCCTTTTCTTGAAATTGAACAAGTACCTTGTTAAAACTTTTGAATTTAATTCTTATAACGTTTTTTATATTCTCAGATCTTAGTAATTTTGCTAATGCCATTTGCTTAGGCATATTTTCAACCGACGTAATACATACTTCATGTTTATCATGGAAGTTCACATTTTTTTCCACATCTACCCTCATATTTTTGGTTTCCGATAACGCGCTTCGAATGAAGCGTTTGGGTTTCCTTCTATTAACAGTAATAAAGTCATCATCCTCGTTATCATCATCTTCTCTTTCTTTTCTTTTCTCAGCTAATCTCTTCTCACTTTCATATGTCATATCATTTTGCAAATTACTTGGCTCCAACGATTTGTTAACTTGTTGTTGGTTGTTAGGTAAAGTCTCCTCATCACCAGAGTCATCATCTTCCTCTCCACTTCCCATCATATAAACTAAAAATTATTATTTCGCTAACGCAAGGCAGCACTAATTGCGTGACGTCTAAGGACACCGATAATATGGTACACGAGCGCACGCTACGAATGCGCGCGAGCGACTTGTAGTAACATTTTAAATTCCGGTTGTTTTCCTTTACGCAAATGGGCATTTAATTTCGATAGTTCATCAAATAATTTAACAAAATCATTATCACTCGACAAATCTGCCCAACATAAAACACTTGGTTTAGGTTGGTGCAATAACAGTGATGAATTAAAATTTAATACCAAAATAAATTCTGATATTAATGTTTCACAAATAACTAAACGAAAAATTCTCTCTGTCATATCACAGGTTTATGACCCATTGGGGTTATTAGCACCTATTATCATTGTTAGTAAAATACTCATGCAAAAGCTTTGGCTTTGTAAAGTCGGATGGGACGACCCTGTTCCTAGTGATATCGCAAATTCATTTATTCGAATATTAAATTCATTACAACATTTACATAAGGTTCACATTCCGCGACATGTCACCACACAGTACGCCTATCAGTTACAATTACACATCTTTACGGATGCTTCTCAGGAAGCCTACGGTGCCTGTGCGTACATACGAAGCGTTTGCGAGCATTCAAAAGAGGTTACTGTAAAATTATTATGTGCAAAAAGTAAGGTTGCACCCTTAAAACCGGTAAGCATACCGCGGCTTGAACTGTGCGGAGCGTTAGTGGGTGCGCGTCTTTATAAAAAAATTATAGACTCAATGCATTTAAGATTCGAAAAGGTATTATTTTGGACTGATTCGACGATCGTCCTGGGGTGGTTACGGACTCATCCAACGTTAATAAAAACTTTCGTTCAAAACAGAGTTGTTGAAATTAATGACTTAACTAGTAATTGCGTTTGGTCGCACGTACAGGGCGTTAACAATCCAGCTGATTTGTTATCGCGTGGTATCAATTTACCTGAGCTTCTTCATAATGATTTATGGTGGGTTGGCCCTAGGTTCATTAGTGAGTCATTTGATATTAAAAGTAGTCACGCTGATGTACCTTCAATTTTACCCGAATTAAGATCTCATGTTATGTCAGATTCATCATGTAACGTGTATCCGTTCGAACGATTTTCATCGTTTAATAGAATGATAAGAACAGCTGCTTACGTTGGGCGATTTCTTCACAACATTCGACATAAAACAGAACGTAAACACGGACCGCTGTCCGTAAATGAATTACATGAGTCAACTATTTTACTTGCACGTTTGTCTCAACTGGAATCATTTCCTCGTGAATACAATTGTTTATTAAAACAATCTTCAAATATAAAATATTCACGGAATATGTCAGGACTTAACTTATTTTTTTGTATAAATGCTTTGATTAGAGTAGGAGGTAGGTTGGATAATTGTAACGACTTCAGCTACGACAAAAAACACCCGATACTGCTTTGTAGTAAACACAGATTTACTTTGCTTTTATTCCAGCATAAACATACACAATTATGTCATGCTGGCCCTCAATTATTACTTTCAACCATTCGTAATGAATGGTGGCCACTTGGTGGTAGAAATTTAGCACGCTCAATCGTTCATAAGTGTGTTAGGTGCGTTAGGTTGAGTGGGAAAACGTTTAGCCCAATAATGGGCAACCTACCAACTGAAAGGTTGTTATCCGGTTCTCCGTTTCTACGTACTGGTACTGACTACTGTGGTCCAGTTTTCATTTTGAGCCGTCAAGGGAGAGGCTCAAGGTTAATTAAATGCTACATTTGTATATTTATATGTTTTGCAACTCGATCAGTGCATCTTGAGTTGGTCACAGATCTTTCTACGAACAGTTATCTTCTTTGTTTAAAAAGGTTTATATCTCGAAGGGGAAAACCTTTAGAGATATATTCCGATAATGGAAAAAACTATGTTGGAGCGGCTAACGAATTAAATAATTTCTTAACCAAATTTTCAAACGAAATCATCGAGAAAGTCGCTATTGAAAACATTAAATTTAAATTCATTCCCCCGTATTCTCCTCATTTTGGTGGCTTGTGGGAAGCGGGAGTGAGGTCTTGCAAGCATCATTTGAGACGCGTCGTAGGGAACTCTAATCTCACGTTTGAAGAGTTTAATACGATATTGATACAAGTTGAGGCTGTTCTGAACTCTCGTCCGCTAACACCTCTCTCTTCAGACCCGAATGACCTCCAAGCATTGACACCGGGGCATTTCCTGATCGGGCGTCCGCTCACAGCACCGGCCTGCGACGACATCACCAACGCAGCTACCAATCGTTTACCTCGTTACGACCGCATCGAGCAAATGCGTCAACATTTTTGGCAACGTTGGTCGAAGGAGTACGTCAGCGAGCTCCAGACTAGAACAAAATGGAAGTCCAACAAGAGTGAAGTCACTATCAACCAACTCGTTCTCATAAAGGAAGACAACGTGCCGCCATTAAAATGGCGTCTCGGGAGAGTCATCAGAGTCTACACTGGCAGGGATGGAGTTTCCCGTGTTGCTACCATCCGAACAGCCTCCGGAGATGTGCAGCGTTCTTTCTCAAAAATATGTCCTTTACCTGTTGAGACATCTGAAGCCACTTAAAGCCCTAAAACCAAGGACTTTCAGGGGGGGGAGGATGTTGGCGCCGCGGATCGCTAATGTGACGCTGTCACTGTCGTTGATACGTCAAAACAGACAGGAGTGCCGGTCGGCGATTCCCCGCGCATTCCGTTGAAGAAACCGACATGATATACGTTTCTGTGTCAATAATTATTACTTGTTTTTCACTTTACTCATTGTAAAAGTTTAATTAAACACCAACCATAAAACCAACAAAAGGGAGTTCGTTATTTAACTCCCAAACAGATGTGTTCTATCTACCTACAATATATCTGGTATCAAAACGCAGCGCAGCGAGTATTATATTCATGATTGTGTGGTCGTGCGTGGATCAGATTAAATGTTGTGGTTGCTCCCCGATTTAATTCAGTAACGTAAGAATAAATTTATTCCAATCATAAACACTGCACCTAGTCGATAATACCTATAAAGATGCATAGATCTTGATTCTCAATTATAATACTAAAGTTTTGTTTAATAGAGACCTTGGAGCCTAAAAAGGCCACTTTGGCAGAATCATAAAAGGATAAAATAATTAATCATAATGGATAGTTAACTTTTAAGTTAATCGTATCAAATCCTATTGGTGAAGGATTTTTCAATAATTTTTTGTTGTCTGTGCTAAATAATACCAATCAATCCAATGCAAATCCAATCCATATCTTTGATTATATCAACGTAGAGCAGCGAAAAAAGAAAAATACGGACTGTCTTCGTCACATTATGATTCATAATGTTTTATGATTCTGCCAAAGTGGCCTTTTAGGCCCCCTTGACGTAAATTCTTAGCAAGTGATCTCGAACATCTTACAGCCAGCTAAAGCACGTCATTCTCGCACACACGTCGACGTAAATTAATCAAATTATTTCTCCAATTGTCGAATATGCCGCTTCGGAATATGATAATTTATTATGATTACACTCGATAGTCGCGCTACATGCGATGAATCAATCATACTGGCTCACCGCACGTTATCTCTCTGCCACATACATAAATCCTCTTTGTATAATATCTAGGTTCTTGTGAGGGCCCCAAACCACACGTACTTCCTCTCCACCGAAAATGTTTTTGTCCCTAGCAACCACACAGATGCTACTTGTACTTGTACCAACGTTTATCTCTTGAAATAAACATATAGGCTACTTTTTATCCCGATATACCTACGGGAGCGACATTGACGCGGGTGAAACCATGGGGCGCAGCTAGTTTATTATTATAAATGTGAAAGTTTGTGAAGATGTTTGGATGTTTGTTACTTAATCACGCGTAAGCCGTTGAGCAGATTTGGATGAAAATTGGCATATAGATAGACCATTTCAATATGGTATTGTTCACTTTAGACGTTAATAACAAAGTAGAAGTAAGTCTTTAAGTGATGTCGAAGCACTTAGGCTTATTAACGTCGAGGCTCTGTACACTTTGAGCAACCAAATGGTAGGCTACTGCCATAGCCACATGCCTACGTATTAGAACTTTATAACAGTTGGGTCCCAACAGTGTCTGTTTAAAGTACTTAGGGAAAGTTTTGTTGCCGAAGATCTAGGCATTTGAAGCCATGACCGCGGGCTCAATATAGCTGTCTAAATATGCTTAGTTTTTGTTGTTATTTCCTTGTGTCGAAACGAGCTATAAAAGTAATAATTCATATAGCGTGCCGTGGTGAATTAGCCTGTCAGCGTGGTTCATAGCACCAGAGCTACTAGGGCTAGGGTGCGCCTGACGATATTTATGTAGATATTATACTAGTGGAAGTTCCATTTAAAGCATCCAATAGTGTGAATGATATACCATATTCACGAGTCATTCAATCCCGAATAAAGAATTTTATTCGCAATGTATAATAAAATTACCCTGAATTTCAAAAGAAAAATAAAATAAAACCCTGTCGGTTCTAAGCTCCGCATTTATTTCAAAAGCATTATCTACTACAAAGCAAAACGAATGTATATAAAACTAATGGGCTGTAAGAACAAATCGCATCAGAATAAACGGGAAAATAATACTGAGCTCCTGAAATTATATCAGTGGATAGGGTTGTACATGGTAGGATTAGATACGTGAGCCTTTTTGCGACACGAGACCCGCAGTGTGCGACTGAATAGTCGCGCGATCGATCCACGATGCCTGCTGCCTGCCTTACACGATATGCTCCGTAACGATTACCATCGCTTATGAAATACAGAAGAGCGTCAGTAAATTGATAAGACCGTGAAGAATTTTGATTTCCTCCAAATAAACGTGGATCATGTGACGACGTGAGGTGAACACGAATATGGGTGTAATTTTGGAGGATTATCTAAGGTGTAGGAATGTGTAGATATATATCTATCTCTCGTATCCTGATCCCGATGCGGAGGCAATAAGAAAGAATATTTTAATTCGGAGCGGACTCGGGGATGCGTTGCGAAAATTATTTTCCTCTACAAGAAAATGTCTTAGGTATTGCTTATAAGTACACCAGGTTCATAATATTAATAGATATTCATAACATTCTATAGGCTAATATTAATATGATGGAAACACTATTATGATAGTCCACAGAAAACCTGAACAATGACCTAATAAAAAAATGCAATGCAAATGGAAGCACGCGATTGCTCGTTTTATGTCCCATAACGCATAATCATAATATTTTCTTCACGGACAACATCGAAATAAAAACAGCAGTTTACAATAAAACTATTATAAAGAAAGATGCATCATTCTGTGATAGTAATAAAGCTAAATAAATTAAAATATTATTCATCAAGTACCTAATTACTATTTGTTTTCCACCTTATCTCAATTGATTTCTGAATTTGTTGAAATTACCTTGTAAGTCCCCGCGTGTGTTTACGAGATTGAATTTTCCCCCGATCTGGGTAAAGTTGCCCACTCGTAACACTGAAGTGGCGGTACGCACTTAGGGGGCAAACTTAACCGAGGAATTTATTTGTAATTGTGTCTAATAAGATACAATACAAATAACAAAAACTTTGAAAAATTATTATCCTCTTGTAAATTGTATTGGTTGTTGACGTCATTCACTTTATTGCATGTAGTGTGCATATGTGAAATGAAATCACGGATCACAGTTCGCGTAAGCACCGTGAAAATGTATGTCGAGTTAAAACGAAAGAGCCTTCACAAGTAGGTACTGTAGAGGCTATCTGTGTAGCTCGAGCCTTTAGCAGTACAGAATTGCCGGTGTGTTCCATTCGAACGTTCAAGCAAGTGTCAAATATTTTAAAAAGGTAGTTTTGTTTTAGTAGTGAGTGCTAGAAATAACATTATAATGTAAAGTCGTAAATATATTTCACACAAGTCAAAGCTTTTTAATTATATGTATTGTGAAGCTCCCATCTGGACCCCCCACAGTACTTCGAATTCTATCAATGTAAGGGATTGTAATATTATTTTGAGTTATTATTATTGCCCGATTTACCGATTTACCGTAATTCATTACACCTACCTGTAACAATATACTTGTAAACGAGTACATACATAATTCTGACGAGGAATATATCTATTAACTAATTAATTTTATGAACTCATAACTTCTAAGTTATGAGTTTATGTATGTTCATAGTTATGAGGCAAAGTTTAATGTATGCAAATATACCTATATATTTGCCTACATTAAACATTGCCTTCAGACATGGTATAACTTGAACTTGGTGACGTAACGTATACTTATTCGGTTAATAACCTTCATGTATCTATTCATCATGTACCTCTGTGTTGATTTGAATACACAGCTTAATTGAAACAATTAATGTCTTCTCACATCCGTATACTTGACGTAAATCTGTCAAGTAGTCACATTGTTATGAACAACTTATTGTCTGTCTACAGAACACCACAAAAGGTACAATTAACAATAAGTTCAAAAGGACAAAGACTTCGCCGTGAACGAGTTACAAATATATTTTTGTAAAATGAGCATTTCACAAAGTCCGCTCCAAACGATGTGCGACTCCTGTTACTCTGGTTCATTTCAAGATTCTACTAATTGCTTTGCCATTTCCGCTGCAAAAACTGCCCTGACTGTTAATTAAAGACATTTTTGCTCTCTTAATGGGCGCAAGTCTATCATTACCGAGCTGCATCCACCAGCATGCCGACAGTGAAACTGCCTCGACAATTTTTTAAATTCATAAATTAATTCTAGTAATTAACACTGAGGGACTAGAAAATATTGCCTCGGAGATAAAACTTCTAACGATTAATAACTTCGTCCTTTTTTGGTCTTCCAACGCCTATAAATGGCGAAATCTTGTTTACCCAAGAAAATTTTCTCCGTCTCGTCTTCGGGAAATATAAGCGTATCTAAGCAAGTTGTGTATTTAGGTACCTACTTATAATTTATCAGGTTCAAGTATTTAATAAGCATACTATCACGAACATCGAAACTATCTGAACTATTTATCAACTATCTAGATTCGGGTCGCAGTTCAGAGGCTGTTATGTATGTGAAATCTTCAGTTCAGTTAGGTGTACCGCAAGACTCAATATTGGGTTCATTCTTGTTCTTAGTATAAATCAATGATTTACCATTCTATTTAAAGGCCATCTGTGACGTTGTACTGTTTGCAGATGATACCTCTCTTATTTATAAAGAGACAGCAATAGACAAGATTTTGACGACGTAAACAGTGCACTCTCAATAGTTACGGATTTCTTTACGTTAGCCTTTTCCCAAATATGTTGTGGTCGGCTTCCAGTCTAATCGGATGCAGCGGAATACCAGTACCTATCAATATCTGACCTTCACTGCCCAGTTACAGGATACCCCTTGGTAAGACTGGTTGTCAGACTTTTGGGCTTCTGACAACCAGTAACGACTGTCAAAGATCTACGAATGACAGCTGGGACCAACAGCTTACCTTGCTTTCCAAGGTATGGAGAGATCTCGACAAGTAATGGATGTTCACCCATCCACGAACAGACCACGGCAAGCATAGCTTAAACTTCAGTCAATATGTGCGGCAGTTATTCTTTCGCCACGAGCCCCAACGAGAACAAAAAAAACAATCACAGAACAGAAAACAATCATCTGTTCCCCTTAAAAGAAAAGAAACAGAGATGTCTTAACTCACATTTCCTGTCGTTTTGTCGTAAAACGAAGCATCCGAATGGAATTTCGTACGTCACGTACACAGCGTGACGACACGCTTGGAGGGTCCTGTCTTCATTTAATTAATATTGCCATAGAGCTGTGTAAGTCGTTCACTAATGGTCTTAAAATCCTTTAAAGCATACAATCATCTGTTTTATTTTTTATATCTATTTCTAGACCATAAGAAATAAAACAAAATAGCTAAAGCTGTATCATAAAACAGCTTCACTTACTTTGCGTTTACCTAATACCTAATTTGAATATGCAGTGAATTTTCAGTGATAATATATTTAAGCTACACGAAATATATTATCCCTGCCTGAAATAACGCTGTCTTTGTGAATTGTTGGAATACATACTGAACAGAATTCGTAAAGGAGTGAATTGAATCGACAAGGCAGGAAATTAAAAAACCGAGTCTGACAGCAACACCGGCGCGGTCGTCTGATTGAATTACAAGTGGCAGTGGTTGACTGCCTGTCCGCTGTCTGTAGACCACGCGCTGGATGCTCCGATCACATTCGTGAATGTGGGCCGGTTGAAATTCAAAGGTTCCATCCTGCATGAATTCGGGCCATTCGATATATTTTATGCGATGAATTTCAAGTCACGTGAGAAATGAAATTGGTTCTCGAATTCAATATGACACATTTAGTTTTCAGCCTGCTGGTTGAAAGAGGACATCGAATAGTTTTACAACTTGCGAGAGCGACACTGCAGAAAATATTATTGAATTCTACCAAATTATAATGAAAAAGCAACCTGCTGCTTTATGCAAAGCATTTGCTTGAGTTATGTTCAAAGTAAAACGTTTTATTCACGCTAATAAATGGGTGAAGTAGATAAAAGACTAACAGAAGAAGCTTTACTGAGCCAGTTGTGCTCCATTTCACATCGGCCTCAATGAAACTGCTATTACTCACTGGGTGAATCTCACAAAGACAGTAATGTCCTGAAGTGGCAAATTAAAAACAGAAGGAGAAACCGAAGAACAGTTACGTAAGTTAATCCGTTACAGTTGTGGATTCAGCTCAGCTAGACAATGAAATATCGGAGCTGTTTCAGCGGCGCGGTGGTAGTAACTCCATTTTACGGCTGAGGAGCCGCGAGCATGGCGGCCGCCGACATCGGTACGTGTTTATCGTCGAACAAACTTCATAACGTTTTATTTCTGTCTATTTTTAGATTGTCATTTTCTTAGCAACTGAAATGTTATAGTTTCATTTTACTTGTATTTTCAACGTTATTACAGCAATCTTCCATTTTATATTTTCTCGCTCAATTTATTTACAGACCGTGCTCTTTTCACATTTATATGCTGCGCCACTATCACACTTATCATAATATTCGTATCTACTGTGAAGATGAAGAGTGCTATCCTCTTCGAATGACTTCTAGAGACAGACGTGAAGCCAAACCAATTACGGAAGCTAATCAAATTGTTTGCGGTCAGTCTTTGTTCTCCGAGAAATATCGAGGAAACTATAAGTCAAAGAAGGAAGGACCGCAAATGTGATGAAATAGATTATCTCTCAACTGACCACATTTCTTTTGAAGGTTTTAAATAATGTAAATTTATAAAATTATTCTAGAATAAACTTGAAAATAATATAAAACTTGTTAACTTACACAATAGCAAGATAAAACAGAATGAAACAATTGCTGGGTTGCTCTAAGCATGATACAATTTCTCTCAGATTGGTAAAATGGTAATAATACCAGGTGAGCGCAAAATTAAAGGTCAAGTTGCTCCACGTGTAACGTTAAATTCTTGAATTATAACTAAACACTCTCAAGCTGCATCTTGTATCTTGTTATACAAATGCCCTTTCCATGCAAGTACAGTAGGTACACTGCACGTGGGTGGTAACCCTTTGACCTTGAACTTACAGCCCTAGCGTAGTACGGAGTTTTAATAGAATGCGAGACCAGCTTGTACTGGTTTTGTTACCACGGACGTGCGGCCTAGGATATACGATACAATACGATTATTGCACAGAATCGTAATTCCATTGAGCAGCACTGAAAGCTCGTTTGCACAAGGAGATTTCTTCGAACGGATGAGGCGACAAGAAATGCGATTCTCACAACTCAAATGTCTGTGCTCAAAGCCAAAGCTGTTTTCCAACCAAACGTTATGTAAATACAGTTAGAATTTTCACTCTCCCATATCAATAGTTGTACGATAGTTTTACTTGCCAAACTTTTCTAGTCAAGGGTCATTTCACCCTCGTACAGTACCCGGCGATAAATATTGCACATCGACCTTTACCTTTTTTTGTATCTATTTTATACAAAGAATAAAAATAATTATCAAAAGAAGCAAATCAAAATTATTGTTTTAACAGCTCCTAATAGATACCGGACTGTTTGTATTTCGTGCGACAGAGATAACGCTCTACGAAGCCGAAATTAGCCGATTGTCTCTTTCCAAAGGTCGATGTGCAATATTTATCGCCGGGTACTGTATATGCATGCTAAATATGTATTAACGTGGTAAGTGCTCTGTGTGCATGTTGATGGGTTAGTAGGTTGTGTTTTTACAAGACACTTGGCAGGATAATGTTTGTTTTAGTAAATAAAATATATCGAACTCTCAATCTACTTCTCTCTACGTACTTATTGATTTTGACTGCCATGTAATGTAGTAATTACCGACTATTAGACTGCGGTAAATTCAGTGAAACTCTCGGTAATAATTTATTGTGTTTACTTTTCTGATACGCCTGATGTCTAAATAGTGAGTTTTGTCACGTACGTTTTGTCGTCGCGTATATCTCGTAAAAATGAATAAGATATAATAGAAAAGCCTCAATCACTCCGCTCGAACTGGGGATCAAACGGAGAAGACTGCGAAGTCTTACGACGAGAGCTTTATTCGGTTTTAAAGCTCAGATTAAGATTGCAAACATTATTTAATTAACTTTTAACGCACATGAATATACTTTTATTTACTATTTAGTTAATTTACAAGAGCTTAATTTGCAGAACTAAGCAATTATCCTTATCTGTAGCGGTCTTCACTCCGGTTATTCGTCGAGTATTTAAGTTGTCGCAAACTATGAAATGAGCAATTTGCGACCGCTGCTGTAAAGTAACTACGTCATGCTCACTAAATACGATGTGTTTTAAAGTTTTTCTCGCTTCGTATTAGCAGAGCTTGAGATGAGATAATCCTCTAGAATTTTAAACAGCTGTCTAAATGTGGTAATTGTAAAGGTCGTCGCAAAAATAGTATACAGCGTGTATCAGAAAGGTGTGGTCAAATTTAAGGGTGTGGTTCAGACCCTCAAACTAAAATACAACTTACTTCATTAAGTAAGTTGATATGAGTAAGTTGTTGAGTTTATTGAAGTTGACAACAACAACAACAAGTTGACATATCAACTTCAATACCTACTCGACCTAAATGTATGGGATGACTGATATTTTTTTCTCGATTACAATATTGGTCCCATGGAGAAAGTTGTTCACTTTGATGGTCTGAACCAGGGACTACACGGTAGGGTGTCCCGAAAAATTTTTTTTTTCGCTTTTCGCTACTCAAGCCCCCTCAAAAGTTGCATTATTAGTTTTAGATTACCGTAAAAAAAACATAGAAAAATATCTTGAGGGTTCTACCGGCATTTTGGTTTTATTTTTTTGGATTCAAGGATCTGAATCAGGATCTGAATCAGGATCTGAATCTGAATCTGAATCAGGATCAGAAACAGGATCAGAATCTGGATCAGGATCAGAATCAGGATCGGAATCAGGATCAAAATCTGGATCTGTATCAGGATCAGAATCAGGATCCTGGATCTGAATCAGGATCTGAATCAGGATCTGAATCAGGATCAGAATCAGAATCAGGATCAGAATCAGGATCTGAATCAGGATCAGAATCTGGATCTGAATCTGGATCTGAATCAAGATCTGAATCAAGATCTGAATCTGGATCTGAATCAGGATCTGAATCAATATCTGAATCACGATCTGAATCAGGATCTGAATCAGAATCAGGATCTGTATCAGGATCTGAATCAGGATCTGAATCAGGATCAGAATCAGGATCGGAATCAGGATCTGAATCAGGATCTGAATCAAGATCTGAATCAGGATCTGAATCAGGATCTGAATCAGGATCTGAATCAAGATCAGAATCAGAATCAGGATCTGAATCAGGATCTGAATCAGGATTTGAATTTGGATCTGAATCAGGTTCTGAATCAGGATCAGAAACAGGACCAGAATCTGGATCTGAATCTGGATCTGAATCAGGATCTGAATCAGGATCAGAATAAGGATCGGAATCAGGATCTGAATCAGGATCTGAATCAAGATCTGAATCAGGATCTGAATCAGGATCTGAATCAGGATCTGAATCAGGATCAGAATCAGAATCAGGATCAGAATCAGGATCTGAATCAGGATCTGAATCAGGATCTGAATTTGGATTTGAATCAGGATCTGAATCAGGATCAGAAACAGGATCAGAATCTGGATCTGAATCTGGATCTGAATCAAGATCTGAATCAAGATCTGAATCTGGATCTGGATCTGAATCAGGATCTGAATCAGGATCTGAACCAGGATCTGAATCAAGATCTGAATCAGGATCAGAATCAGGATCGGAATCAGGATCTGAATCAGGATCTGAATCAAGATCTGAATCAGGATCTGAATCAGGATCTGAATCAGGATCTGAATCAGGATCAGAATCAGAATCAGGATCGGAATCAGGATCAGAATTAGGATCAGAATCAGGATCAGGATCAGAATTAGGATCAGAATCTGGATCAGAATCTGGATCTCAATCTGGATCTGAATCTGGATCTCAATCTGGATCTGGATCTGAATCTGGATCTGGATCAAGATCTGTATCAGGATCTGAATCAGGATCTGAATCAGGATCAGAAACAGGATCAGAATCTGGATCTGAATCAGGATCTGAATCAGGATCTGAATCAGGATCAGAATCAGGATCGGAATCAGGATCTGAATCAGGATCTGAATCTGAATCTGAATCAGGATCAGAAACAGGATCAGAATCTGGATCAGAATCAGGATCTGAATGTGGATCTGGATCTGAATCAGATTCAGAATCAGAATCTGAATCAGGATCAGAATCAGGATTCCGAATCAGGATCTGAATCAGGATCGGAATCTGGATCTCAATCTGGATCTCAATCTGGATCTGAATCTGGATCTCAATCTGGATCTGAATCTGGATCTGAATCTGGATCTGAATCGGGATCTGAATCTGGATCTGAATCTGGATCTGATTCAGGATCTGAATCAGGATCTGAATCAGGATCTGAATCAGGATCTGAATCAGGATCTGAATCAGGATCTGAATCAGGATTTGAATCAGGATCTGAATCAGGATCTGAATCAGGATTTGAATCAGGATCTGAATCAGGATCTGAATCAGGATCTGAATCAGGATCTGAATCTGGATCAGAATCAGGATCAGAATCAGGATCTGAATCAGGATCAGTATCAGGATCAGAATCAGGATCTGAATCAAGATCCCTATATGTACCCTATAGCTACCATTTACCGGGTAATAATATGTCTTTCATTGACTCGAATGTGCTCTGGCAGCTGATAGTATGTCATGCTCACTCAAATGTCTCGCTGACGGTGGCGTGTGTGTTAGATCATTTAGCTCCCTTCAAAATGGTTGAGCTAAATGGTGCTGATTTATGCGTCATGTTCGTGAACGGGCGCCGTCAGTTGGGGCTGGTCTTCACTTAGCTGCCTCGGCTTATTTTTAATTAATTTATTTTTGGATTGTAGTTTGTTAAGTAGGTACTATTTGTTGTACTCTGGACGCTTTTAACACTTACGTTTTTATTAATTTTTTTACATCGTTCTCACATTATATAATTTTAAAATCAAAAGTAATGATGTAACTAATATTTTTGTAAAATATCATTTAAAAAGAGTGTCCATGGAGTTTCTTGCCCGTTCTTCTCCATAGGTACCTACGCTTTGGAATGGGCAACTAGCTTCAAATTTTCTGACTGACCGACTTCTTGACAATTCAAAAGTGCCTGTAAATGGTTTAATTGAAATAAATGGTTTGAGTTTGATCTGAATCAGGATCTGAATCAGGGTCTGAATCAGGATCTGAATCAGGGTCTGAATCAGGATCTGAATCAGGATCAGAAACAGGATCAGAATCTGGATCTGAATCAGGATCAGAATCAGGATCAGAATCAGGACCGGTCGATTCTGTAAAAATCTCACCGTGAAAACTTAGGTGATGTGAGTTTGTTTTTGCTAGGAATGGACACTATTGACAGCTCACTCTACGCTCACTTCACCCAAGTTTTCACGGTGAGATGGTTACAGAATCGCACTGCTGAATCAGGATCTGAATCAGGATCAGAATCAGGATCTGAATCTGAATCTGAATCAGAACCTGAATCTGGATCTGGATCTGAATCTGGATCTGGATCAGAATCTGGATCAGAATCAGAATCTGGATCAGAATCTGGATCAGAATCATCAGGATGTTCTTTAGCATCGTTGTGATTTGAAAGTTTAAGACACGAAAAAGCGACAGTTTTTACATGTTGTTTTGTTGTTTTTTTAGAGACATGTAAATTCATAAGATTTAACATGGGAGAAAATGAGATAGGAAGCATTATACAGTTTTTGATGGTTTCACTTCTATCACGTGTGATTGCACACATGCTGTTTTTTTTTTGTCTGTGTAAAATACCAATCAATCCAATCCAAACCCAATGCCAATCTCTTTGATTATACCTACGTAGTGCAATGAAAAAAAGAAAAACGCGGACTGACACAGTCAGTGGAAAGATGTGTAAAACTAGTGACGGAGGCTTCTCAAAGCGTCACGGACGCTACAGCTCGGGATGGTTTTATTAGGAACAGATTAAAATCTCGCTCAGAAATGCCTAATTTTGGTCACAAAAACCAGTTCCGTTTTTAAAGTTGCCATTGATTATTTTGTCTTTCAACTATTTTAAACCTTGCTTTAACTCATTGTTGTACCCTTAAATTTAATAAAAACCATGTAAATGTTATTTTTGTATGATTTATAGTTTATATTAGGAACCCTTAAAAATAGCAAATTTGAAAAACTTCAAGGACTGGTTGAGGCCTCAAGATGCCGGATATCTAATTAAATTTTATAATAATCGTAATATATGTGTCAAAACGCAACTTTTGATACCTCTTGCGTAGCCGTAGCTCAATTTTTTTTTCCCCCATACATGAACGGGACACCCTACTACACGGTGTCCACACCTTTCTGATATACACTGTATATTTGATACGAGTATGAAGTTTTTCAAAAGTCCATGAGATTATCTGGCTACAACATAAGCCATTTTGGTAGGTTTACTTTAACATCAGCAGTGGTGGCCAAGTGGTAACGGCCGCGTGTTGTAGGTCGCAGGTTCAAACCCAGACAGGCGCTTTACTTTGTGTAAATTATTTCATCACCACTGCTCACAAAACGGTGAAGGAAAACATCGTGAGGAAACCGGCATGTCCTAGAACCAAAAATTCGAAGACATGTGACATCTACCAACCCGCACTGGGCCCGCGTGGTGGATTACGGCCCACTCCCTCTAACTGAGAGGAGGCCTGTGTCCCAGCAGTGGGAACATTATAGGCTGATGATGATGATGACTTTAACATCCAGTGTTTTTACATACTTTTAATGAGCACATTTCGTAATTGTACTGACGTCATTTGGGTATTTACTAAAGATATTTTCCAGACAATGGTAGCTACTTTTGACTGTAAAACTTTTCAGTCATGCTTATTAAAAGTTGGCTGATATTCTGAGGCCCTGAAACATGATGTTAATTCCTTTAATTAGTAGTACTTGTAGGGGATGTTGAATAAAACTCCGCTTGATGTTCACTCGATGTATTCACTAAGGATGTTCGCCGCGTACTGCCGTTTAGGGCGTTTGGGCGCCATTTATATTACAGTGTTGTGGGGTACAAGTAGTGGGTGGTCTTAGTGAATTTTATTGTTTTGGCGAATGGTCTCGGAGCGAGGTGTGGTTTTTTCCGGTCAGGCCGAAACCTGATCCCGACAGGTCGTAACCTGTTCCTGGGCGCCATGCATGTACGTCGCTGTGTGTATGTGTGTGTGCGCGATCGTAGGCATGCTTTCATTCATGCGCGTATCATTTTACTTTATTATTCAGTTATCCCACTAAATGTATTACATTAGAGGTGCTTATAATTAGACTACTGGTTCTATTGTTATCTTAATTCTAATGGAAATAAAACAAACCCTATGCTTAGAGTACAAAACTTACATACTAGGTTATCTATTAAGGACTTTGGCTTTATTTGCTAATAATTAATTAATTAATTCTAAATTAATCTTCGTCGCCAACAGTCTCCCCCTCGGTGCGTTGCACTCCATCTCGTTGGGGCGACGTCGCTGGTACAATCAGGATCAGGCGCGAAGCTGGTCGTCGCAGAACGCCCGCTGTAGTCCGCACGTCAACGATCCTGGTTCTTCCATCTGGTCCGGGATGAGCTGAAACTATCTCGCCGCGTGGCCACGAGTATCGTGGTAGTGTGTGATCCACGATTAAGACGATGTCTCCTAACATCGGGTCTCTGTAGTGAGGACCCTGGTGATAGCGAGGCGAGAGGGTTGGGAGGTACTCTCGCACCCACCTTGACCAGAAGTGATCGGCCAAGCGTTGGGAAGTCTTCCAGTTAGGAGAGCCAATGAGCTCTGCGTCGTCGAAGGAGCCAAAGAGGGTGGCTCCACATGACCGCCCAATAAGGAAATGATTGGGGGTCAATGCTTCTTCTTCTTCTGGATCGGTGCTGATGGAGAAGAGAGGTCTGGAGTTCACGATGTGTTCAGCTTCGAGCAGTAAGGTATGGAGAATTTCTTCCCTGGGTCGTCGTTCGTGTAATGTGGCTGCGAGAGCGACCTTAACGGACCGCACCATTCTTTCCCAGGCTCCGCCCATATGGGGGGCACCAGGAGGGATGAACTTCCAGACGATGCCCATCTTGTTTGTTTCTTCTCCTAGGTTCGCGATGGCTTCGGCGATTTCTCTGTTGGCACCGATGAAATTTGTTCCGTTGTCGCTCAGGATAATCTTCGGTGTTCCTCTTCTGGCGATCATTCTTCGTAGTGCTAGAATCATAGAATCAGTTGATAGAGAGGTAGCTAGCTCTAAGTGGATTGCTCTCGTAGTGAGGCAGGTGAATAACGCCCCCCATCGTTTCTCGGTTCGTCTTCCGACGGTGACGAACATGGGGCCGAAGTAGTCGACTCCTATACAGGTGAAAGGAGGGCTGGTCTTTGTCAAACGTTCGGGTGGAAGATCTCCTTGCGGTGCGATTTGTGGTGTCTTCTTGCGAATTCTACACCATCCGCAGTTACGTGCTGTTGTCTTCACCAGATTTCGGAGCGATGGTATCCAGTATTTCTGGCGAATCTCGTTCATAATTGTGTTGTGGTTCCCGTGATTGAAGGCTTCATGGATGTACTTCACTAGCAGTTGAGTTATTCGATGATGTTTGTCCAACAGGATCGGATTCTTGTACGAGCCTATCAAGTATTTGGCTGCTCCGATGCGGGTGGACAGCCTGATGACTCCGTCTTCTAATTTAATCGTGAAGTTCTTGAGCTTGGACGTTGGCGTAATGCCTTCTTTCTTCCGCAGGGAGCCCAGTTCGTCTGAGAAGCTGTCTTCTTGGATTCTTCTTATCAGCAGTTGTTCCGCCTTCTCTACGTAGAGTGACGACTTTGGTAAGAGGGCTATGTTCCTTCTATACGATTGGATCTTTTGCTCTTGTGTCTTCTTTCGAGTCGACTCTTGAGTTTTTCTGGTGACGAGTTTCGCGCTGTTCCCCTTCTTCTTTACTTTGCGCCTGAAGACATCCACGACTTGTAAGACTCTTGCCGTCGCGTGAAGCAGGCGAGTCCAGCTGGAGAATCTCGCTGGGTCAGGTATGATGACTGGAGCGATTCTCCTAACGCTCAGAGTGACAGCGCTGGGTTTTTCTTCACCGGTGTCGACGATGGAGGCTTTCGTTTCATCGGTGGGCCAGTTTCTAGGATCTTCGTACAAAAAGGCTGGTCCCCTGAACCATCGATGCGCTATGTCGAAGTGAGATGGAGCCTCTCTGGTAGCGTCGTCGGCCACGTTGTGTTTCGTTGGAACCCAGTGCCATTCCTTGTGTTTCGTCAGCTCTTCTATCTCGGCGAGCCGATGTGCGACGAAAGGCTTGAATCTTCTAGGATCTGTCTTGATCCATGTTAAAGCTGTCCTTGAGTCGGTCCAGAAGTATCTCCGGGTTGCAGCCAGGTCCATTTCTTGACTTACACTGCTGGCTAGGCGGCTTCCTAATAGACATGCTTGTAGTTCAAGTCGAGGTATCGAAGTCGGCTTGAGAGGTGCTACCCTTGCTTTCGCCGTCAGCAGCTTCACCTCTACGTTGTTGTCCGGATGTTGGGAGCGCCAGTATACTGCACAGGCGTACGCCTTTTCGCTGGCATCGCAGAATGTGTGCAGCTCCCCCTCGGTCGCGTCGTATGTGAGGCAGCGTGGGATTCGCAGGTTTTCTAGTTTTCTTAAGTCTTCCAGCCACTTTCTCCATTCCTCTTCTCTACATGACGGCAACCTTTCGTCCCATTCTAGGCCGGCTCTCCACAAATTCTGAAGCATTACTTTTCCTTGTATGGTTATAGGCGACGCCAGTCCTAAGGGGTCGAAGACCGACATTACCGCGCTTGTTGCTTCCCTCTTTGTTGGCGCGCGTTTCCCTTCTTTGGCTTCAATAGGAGTGTTGCGCAGACTCAGTGTAAAATGAAGGCTGTCTTCACGGACGTTCCAGTTGAGTCCTAGGGTTTTCTCGTCTTGATTCTTTTGTTCCCCTAGTCTGATGGAGTTCGAGTCGTTCTCTGCGTCGGTGAATTCTTCGATTGCAGTAGGGTCGTTGCTCGCCCAACCTCTCAGGAAGAAACCTCCCTTCTTATGGATCTCGTTCACTTCTCTTGACACCTTCGTGGCTGTCGATACGTCGGAGAAACTTGCTATGTAGTCGTCCATATAATGATCTCGTTTTATTGCTTTGACGGCTTCCGGACTTTCATCGATGAAGTCTTCTGCATTCTTGTTTTTGACGTATATGGCGGTGCACGGTGAACAGGCGGACCCGAATATCAGTGATGTCATTCTGTACTCTTTGTTCTTCCAGAGAAATCGGAGGCTATCTCGGTCTTCATCGTTGATTTTTATTCTTAAAAACATCTCCTTTATATCTGCAACGACGGCTATTGCTCCTTGACGAAAGCGAAGCAGAACACCGAATAGTGATTGTAACAGATCGGGTCCGGTCAGCAGCGCGTCGTTCAACGATTTTCCATTTGACTTGGCTGCGGCGTCGAACACCAATCTCATCTTCTTCTTTTGGGGATGAACTACGGCGAAGTGTGGCAGGTACCACGTTCTCGAAGAGGTAGATTCCTCGTTTATTTCTTCAGCGTATTCACTGTTGATTAGATTTTCGATTTGCTCTTCGTATTTTCGTTCATATTCTTTGTCTTTCTGGAACTTCTTCTCTATTCCCTTCAGTCGTCGTGCTGCAGCTATTCTGCTCTCGGGTAGGCCTTCATCGTCCGTCTTCCAGATCAAGCCTGTGGTAAATCTTCCATTGGGCAATCTTTTCGTAGTGGATTCTAACACGGCGAGGGCTCGTTGGTCGATGTCGCTGGATGGTCTTCTTGCGGCGATTCCCAGGGCTTCAATGTCGAAGTGGTCTCTGATCATCTTTTCAAGGTGATCGTCGTTCCCTTTGGGTGGCGTTACTAGATGATTCACTATTCGTACCGGGTTGTTGCTGTTCATTTTGGTTCCATGTAAAACCCATCCTAACTGAGTTCTAGATGCCACCGGTTTGCTTCGATTGCCTGTTTTCAATTCTTGAGACACGATGAGATGCCAATTGTCCTGTCCGATGAGTACAGTAGGACGAGCGTTGGGATATTTGAGCTGCTCTGCTATTTCTTCTAGATGATGGCAGTCCTCCAAATCTTTATCGTTGACTTCTTGAGGAGACAAGTTTAGGGTTTTCACGGTGTACCCTGTCATCCTTTCTAGACTTCTTCCGAACTTCCCTCTGACTTTAATGTTGATTTTCTTCGACTTCTGGTTCATTCGATGACCTCCCACGCCCTCGATTCTTAGTTCTTCTTCTGGGCCCTGGGCTCCGATCGTGTTCACGATGTCATCTTCTATGAGGGTCACTGTTGAGCCCTCGTCCATGAGAGCGTAGACGCTGACTTTGGCGTCTGGTCCCCATAATTCTACTGGTACAATCTTCAGGTAGGCTCTTGATATTGTCCGTGTTGCGTTCACTGTTGATGTTACAGCTTGAGTCTCCTGTGTCTTCGGATTCTCCGCGCGTTCAGCATGTAACATAACATGGTGGTTCCTCCTGCACTTTCCGCACGGCTTTGCTCTACAGTTGTATCCTCTGTGTCGCCCCAGTAGGCATTTGAAGCACACTAAGGCTCGCCTTGCTTGTTCCCATCTCTCGTCTACAGAGGCTTCGATGAATTTCTTGCATTTCGACAGGGTGTGTTCACCTGCACACTCGGGACAGACGATCCTCTCTTGTTTCTTTGTGGTTTCTTTGCATGAACAGACTGCCGCTGTGTGTGGTTCCGATTGCTCCTCGTCAGAGTCTTCCTCGTTCGACGAACATTCTTCATCGCTGTGCTGTGTGGCTCGTGCGGTGTGCACACCGCGAGAGCTCGTGGGTCTTGTGCGATTTCTGAATCCTTCTTTCTTCATTTTGGTCCCCGTGAACTCGTGCATCTCGAACTGATCCGCCATTTGGTTAAAAAAGTTCATGAGGCTGAGGAGGATTGGTTCATCTTCATCTTCTTTGGATGCTCTGTACTCGTACCACTTGAATCGCACCAAGGCGCACATTTTCTCGATTATTCTATTCGATATATCGCTTGAATGCAAATAACTTTGTTTTTTCATTAGCTTCACGACACTGACCGTATTGGCTATGGTTCCAGCGTATCGCACTAACTCTCTGGCGTCTTCAGACATGGGGGGAAGCTTCTCTATGTTTTCTATCTCGCTTCTGATCAGGTAGGTGGGTCTTCCGAATCGACGCTCCAATGCAGTCATTACTTCTTCCGGGTCGATTTGTGTAAAAAGCAGAGACTTCACTGCTTCTTTGGCTTTCCCTTTGATTGCTCTTCTTAATCTTCCCATGTTTTCGATAGCACTAAAGAGAGCCTGTGAGTCTTTGTATGTTGCCTTGAACGCCATCCAGTCTCTTGCATCGCCGTCGAATTGGTGTAGCTCGCTGACGTACTTCGGTGCTCGCTGCATGATCGATGTCGCTTTGCTGTCTGTGGCGGACTTGACTGCTTCCATTATTGCTTCGGCTAGCTTATCGGTGCTAGTCGTAGCAGCTGGTTCTGTTGCAGAGGTGGGCGGCGCTTCGATTACATTCTCTACTTCGCCGTGCTCTGCTTCCTTTGACTTCGACACCCATGCTGCAGTGGCTTTTGCTGCAGTGGCTTCGGCTTCGGCGTCTATTTCATTATCACTCAAGTCCGTGTCATCTTCATCAACGCGTGCTAGTTCTAACTTAGTATTTGCCAGCTTGGTTTTCAATTTAATTTCTTCTAATTTTAATTTTTCCAATTCCAATCTGGCTTCCAGTACTTTCTTTTTATTGCTTGCTTTGTTCGATGTTGACTTTGCCGTTTTCCTTTTCTTCTCTATCATAGTAGCGTCGACATCCTCGGTCGCGGTCGTATCGTCGGTACGTGCGCTGGTTTCGGTCACCGTCTCGGAGGTGGTAGGTGACGTCTCCGTAGTTTCGGTGGCAGTCTCTTCTTCCGTGGTCGAGCGCGTGCTATCTCCTTTCCGGCTTCGCGTCATCATTGTATCACTATTCACAGCACTTATTGTTAATAATGTTCAATAACTCACCGGGGTTCGTAATTAGTGGTCGCTCAGCAGTTCGCGTTGGTAATATCCTTCACAACACAACACAACACAACACACTCGTTAAGTTTTGGAGTGACGACACTATTTCACAGTTCCAAATGAATGTCTATATTCACTAGACACTGATCACTAAACACGTCGATCCGTTTCACTTGACTTGGATTCGAGAACAAGCGATCTTCTATTCGTTGTTCATTCCCGTCGATAACTACACTTCACTAACACACGTAGGGCTTCGAGTGACACTAGGCTTCGAGAGGGCGCGGCTCTTCTTTGGTCGTCCCTCCCAGCGGTCTCTTTAGTCACCCAGCAGGGTCACGTGCACATCAACCGGTCCTCCGCAGAGGGCCTGGTTACACTTCACTGGCACACGTAGGGCTTCGAGTGACGCTAGGCTTCGAGAGGGCGCGGCTCTTCTTCGGTCGTCCCTCCCAGCGGTATCTTTAGTCACCCAGCAGAGTCGCGTGCACATCAACCGGTCCTCCGCAGAGGGCCTGGTTACACTTCACTGGCACACGTAGGGCTTCGAGTGACACTAGGCTTCGAGAGGGCGCGGCTCTTCTTTGGTCGTCCCTCCCAGCGGTATCTTCAGTCACCCAGCAGAGTCGCGTGCACATCAACAGGTCCTCCGCAGAGGGCCTGGTTACACTTCACTGACACACGTAGGGCTTCGAGTGACACTAGGCTTCGAGAGGGCGCGGCTCTTCTTTGGTCGTCCCTCCCAGCGGTATCTTCAGTCACCCAGCAGAGTCGCGTGCACATCAACAGGTCCTCCGCAGAGGGCCTGGTTACACTTCACTGACACACGTAGGGCTTCGAGTGACACTAGGCTTCGAGAGGGCGCGGCTCTTCTTTGGTCGTCCCTCCCAGCGGTATCTTCAGTCACCCAGCAGAGTCGCGTGCACATCAACAGGTCCTCCGCAGAGGGCCTGGCACCGCCTGTTCACGGCGGTAGTTACTGCACTCGTTGAATCCACTTGACAACGCGGCGCCAGTCTTCAGTTCTTCAATAGTAAGTCTTCAAGTAAACTTTTCATCCGAAATTTCAGTGTTCGGACGCTTAAGTACTTTTCTTGCTGGGCGCAAGTAGTGGCGGACCGGCGACGCTTGCTTGTTGTTTTCAGATTTCGTGGATTCTTCGCAGTTTGTTTGGTGAGTACGCGGCTTGTAGAACACTAATTTTCGTCTTCAGACTCAGGCTTCAGTTCTTCTAATCCGGCTTTCGAAGGACCAATTCTTGTAGGGGATGTTGAATAAAACTCCGCTTGATGTTCACTCGATGTATTCACTAAGGATGTTCGCCGCGTACTGCCGTTTAGGGCGTTTGGGCGCCATTTATATTACAGTGTTGTGGGGTACAAGTAGTGGGTGGTCTTAGTGAATTTTATTGTTTTGGCGAATGGTCTCGGAGCGAGGTGTGGTTTTTTCCGGTCAGGCCGAAACCTGATCCCGACAGGTCGTAACCTGTTCCTGGGCGCCATGCATGTACGTCGCTGTGTGTATGTGTGTGTGCGCGATCGTAGGCATGCTTTCATTCATGCGCGTATCATTTTACTTTATTATTCAGTTATCCCACTAAATGTATTACATTAGAGGTGCTTATAATTAGACTACTGGTTCTATTGTTATCTTAATTCTAATGGAAATAAAACAAACCCTATGCTTAGAGTACAAAACTTACATACTAGGTTATCTATTAAGGACTTTGGCTTTATTTGCTAATAATTAATTAATTAATTCTAAATTAATCTTCGTCGCCAACAGTACTACTTAACAACTGTTTGAATACCGATATTTCATCTATAGGTTTCAGTGCTAATCTGGTCGATAATCCTTCGAAGCCACGATCAAGAGAATTGAAATAAATTAGGGGCTTATGGTTGCGGAGAGCAAGATCTACAACTTCATCTGAACTTTAATGCTATCCAGTCCAGTTTCAAATACCTATAGGTACTTACAGAAGCTACTGAATAGACAATTTCTTTTAGAAGCATGTTACCCACTCATTTCTTCATAAATTGAACAAATTTAATCATTGGATAAAGTTTTTCAAATTCATGTTTATTTGAATATACTTATAAAACTTACAAACCTACCTGTGTAGGTTTGATATGAAGGTTTGAAAGAAGGCTTTAAACGGACTTTGCATTATTTATTTAAGCTTGATCATAATCATCTAAATTATAAGCTTTTTACAAAGAACAAATTAAATACAAATAGTAAAAAAACAGTATAAAGTGCACTAGTGGGTGTTGTAACATTTATCTGCTACTAGCGACTAGCGCTACACAACGAATGAACGAAAGCAAGTTAGAAACATTTCAGAAAGGCGAGCAGTTCAGTTAAAACTGCATATATCAACGTCACGAGATGAAAGAATCGCCGAATGGTTTAGCGAAGTTGGTCACGTTCGTGTGTGATGTGTTTCTGACCGCGACTGTACAGTGGCAATTTCTCAGTAAACTGAACACCGCCTGTGGGGTTGCGGGCTAGTGATAAAGAGCTCCATTTGTCGCTTATCGACACGGCAACACACTTAGCTCAAGTGTTTGTTGCTACAATGTACAAACATAACATTATACACTCTAATGCCGAGCCTGCTAATTTTTACTTCCACTTTATTCTAAGTATACCAATAAACCACTTTATACTAAGTATACAGTTTACTAAAGGAAATTGAAAGTTCCCCTCCAGATTTATAATGATATCTTCAGTCCAGGCGACTGAAGCAACTAAGATTCAGTTTGAAAAAGAGGAAATTGGTAATTTTCTTGAACATTGTCTTAGTTTCCTCGTGTACTGCTTAAGTTGTTTACCTTTTGGTGAAATTGTAGACATTATCTTCTACTTGTTATAAATACAGATAGACACACACACCGCGCAGCTCACATATTTTGCACACGAGTTCCTTTATAACCAAGGTGAGCACTAAAGAGGATTTTTTTTAAATTGCTTCCCTTATGGAGTAAAATGGGGTATGAAAGTTTGTATGGAAGTTCATCATTTTTGTCCATTCGAAATCCCATCGGGCACACGGTTTGTATAACCATAACAGCGGTGTTATACCTCCGAGGCATACGATAATGGCTTCTGCCATATATCATAAAGGTCGACAGGCCCCAGCAAGTGAAGAGATCGTTAGCGCGATATCCTTGAAGTTACAGAGCGTGTCGTGTTCAATTCGTGCGGCTTACTATAGATAATCCGTTCCGAATGCTGTAGGTAGAGCATGTATACGAAGTAGTACCTCTTACTCCGCTATTGTCTTTTCCATTTCGTACCCTCATATAGAAGAGCTTCGCTGGAATCAGGCCGAACTATTGTGTTTTGGCTATTGCTAAGTTTGCGTTCCGAGGGCTGCTACGTGCTTTCTATTTCCACTTTGTTGCTAGCTACGTATCGAGCTGAATAAGAATATCAAGAATATCAAGTTTCCACTTTTCCAGTGATAGCACTATGCCAAAAGCTTTTAATTTTTAAATAATATGTACATTTAAGTTACGTAATGCAGATCAAAAAGCTTGTATGAGCGCACTAAAAACACCAAAAATCAGAGTACATGGCGAGAAATCGTAAGGCAAATCACGTCAACCCCTAGACAATAAACTACACGAAGACCACGACCGCTCTGACAATAGTGCTACGAAAAAGAAGAAGAAAGTTCGATTAAAACCATTTTGATTAACATTCCAAGTACTCAAAAGAGTCGCGGGCTAGATTTTGATAAAAACTAAAACTGCATCATTGGATTTTTGAAAAATCAATATTTCTAGCCAGGAATCGAACCCGTTGATTTTGATTTAAAAAAAACACACTGTATTATTACACCACTCGATAGTGTCCCTAATAAGGATCAAATTCTGGGAAGTAATGATGACACGACCGGATCCGAGATAGATCAGGCGCAGGACCAGCGGCTTAACGTGCTTTCCTAGGCACGGAGGTGTCACACCGTCAACTTCCAAACTCCGGGCTGTTACTAAGAAATTCCTAATGGAAAACCTATACAATAACACTTTGCTCGACCTGGAAATCAAACCCGCGACCCCACGTTCAGCAGTGACGCTTGTGACTACGACACCAACGGCGCAGTTACATACATTCACCGTACCACACACCTACCACCATAGTAATATATCTACCTATCCGCTTTGCTTAAAGAACTATCAAATTAGTTAAATTGCCAGTGCCTCTACCAATAAAAGAAAAATAACGTTCTAGTTGAAATCTACTACATATACGGGTTTTAGGTACCTACACTTCTTTAAGAAACAATATGAATCGCTTCCAGTATCGAAAAGTGACTTAGATAAGGCCCGCCGATGGGAAATTTGATTTATACGGTCCAATGGAGCGCTAAATATATACGGTATTGGCCCGGGAACGATCCAAGCGATGGATGGTGGGGCGTACGCTCAAATAGCCCCCGGGGCGACTCCAATGACCCACTTCATTTTTCTTAAGACTTATTACAGTGAAACGTGTTGCGTATTAGAGGAAAACAATAAGTAAAGCCAGGGAAATTGACTAACAACCTAAATTGCCCGTAATATTGAAATCACAACTGTCATTCTCAGGCACACTTTGACAGTTGAATGAAATAGTTATAACGTGTTATTCCATTTCATACAACTGCCAAAGTGTTCCATTTTCAAAGTGTGTGTGTGTGTGTGTGTCCGGTCTATTTGCCGTGGCAGGTTGATGTAGTGTGTCAATTTGAAAAACAATTAATTTCCCTGACCGTACAAACAAATATAAAAAGTGTTTCTACTTTTAAGTTCATCACAAGCATTCACAGATGGGTTATCCGGATTCAAAGCAAAAACAGGCTTTTTTACAATATCTCTTATCATTTTCGTTATAACCATGTTTTCTTTAATATGATAAACATCAGAATCACTCGGATTGGGCGTTATATTTAGAACTTGAGTGCCTTTTGTTGAGTGACAAATGAGGCTCAAACACGGTCTGGGACAAAGAGCTTCGCAATCACGTTGCTTTGACATTTACTTGTGTAAAACATGTAAACTAAGTTTTATAGCATTAGCTAGGAGCAGATTGTAGCATCCTTACGTCAGACTTGGTAGTGTTGGGCTAAAAAAAACGGTAGCCAGGTAATAAAATAATATGCATTTTTTGAACGATAAAGACTAATCTTCCAAATAAAGGCGACTTCCGTAATTTCCACTTACTCCGAAAGGTAGGAAAAGAACAATAAGAATACAATAGAATAGACATTTATTTTGGAAATATGGGTAATACAGCATAAAAGGTTTTAAAATAAATTAAACCTTAAACCATATTTCACCATTCGGCATGCAACATTTATATTATTAACATTAACAAGTTTAGCCAAAAGCCAGTAGGCCAGATCCATCAATCCAGAGCAATTTAGGCAATGAGGGTTTTCGTGAAAATTTACGACACCAGTTGGCACCACTGTGACAAGAGGTCTTCCAATATAAAATATATGATGACGTTCATCATTCGATTCATTCATTCGTTCATCATTCAGTCATGACTAAAGAAAATATAGACTCTTTGACAGATGCCTGGACCTGACGTGTCAGTGCTGCCACCTAGCGAACGTCATTTCAGAAAACCCTCATTCTTTTCTGTGATAAAAACTGCAGTCACTCTGTAGTCAGGGTAGGGGTAAGTAGGTATAAGAAGTTGCTTAAGGGTCCATAAATGGGGCAATAAGTCAACCGTGGCGCGTGTGGACGCCCGGGCTGCAGGGGCCACCATACATCAGCAGGTTTCGTCCAATCGACCGGTTCCCGAAAAATTATCAAATACCTGCAGAGCCTTCCATTAACTAAGTTTCGTCCAACATGCAGTGACCTTGGGGACACTGCATGTTGTGTGGGAGCAGTTAATTGAACTAACTTATACACTCCAGGCCATACATAAACGTGTATATACAGGTAAAGCCAGTCTGTTCTGTAAAAATCTCACCGTGAAATATTACGTGAAGTGAGATTTAAGTGAGCTGTCATTCCACTTGATGCTACGGATAGCTAGAGATTGATGCTGTTGACAGCTCACTTCAAGCTCACGTTACCTAAGTTTTCACGGTGAAATGTTTACAAAATATACCGGCAGCTATAGAAAGCCTTATAAATACAATAGAGTCAATAATGAACTCCGTTAAGTGTTCAAAGAAGACGATTGAAAAGTAAGAAAACTGTCTGTAACTACCCGTAACATATTGAAGATTACCCAGTACAAGTTCTACTGTAAATCCGAGTTGATTGTTCAGACTTTCCTTTGCTATAAAAGTATAAAGATTTAAAAGTTTGTCGGAGAAATTCAGCTTTTTCTTTCTCAGCTCTAATACTTTAATATTTTATTGGATAGTATAGCTTTTAAATAAGATGGTACTGACCACTTAGGTACACATTAAGTACCTAATGATTAGGTCAAATAAAATATTGATAGAATAATGTATGTGTTCTAAGTAGGTAGGTAAATATAGGTAATTAAAGTAGAAAGCTTCTCAGCTCATGAATATATATAAATAATTTTTGAAATTATTATGACACCTGAGTACATAGTAGTAGAATTATAAGTTAGGTACTTAGTTACTAGGTACTCAGACCTAGTTCTATATTTATAAGTTATGTAGGCTACTACTTATCTAAAGTGAAAAACTTGTTATTGTACATATTTGTCTGTTTCGTTCTGAGAATCCCAGGAGACCCAGACATGCAAGCTAAACGATGTGCGTAAAGCTCTCTCAGAACGCGGGAAACAGAATTATGTGCTTATATTCTCCCGCAGTACCTACATTCATATGAAATGAGCAACTGAAATAAAAAAAAAGATAAAGATTCACTGTACCTTAAGGTGATTTTATCTGACTTTCCCGGAATACAGAGAGCTATCCCAAATTATTTCGTAATTTTAATCACAGTTTCCCTCGATTGGTTTTACAGACGATGGTGTTACCTGTCTATATATAATATTAACACGTAACATTGTATGCGAGAGTAATCTAAATAAATCCGATACTGATCATATATCGACGGGTGCAAAGTAAAAAAAGTCAATCGCAATTTTTAGATTTTTGGTTTTTTGTAAAAACTATCTTAAAATATCATGTTCTACAACATAGCAAAAACAAAAATACAAATATCACCTTATTTTTGGTACTTTTGTCACGTAAAAGAAGACAACAACGCCTGTTTTGTGAAATTGCACGATGTAGATGCGGATAACTACCGCCTGGCCGTTTATACGCGGGACGCGCGGCGGACCAGCGGTCAGTCAATGTCGTCATCAGTCAGATGACATGTTCTTCGCCGGCCGGCACGAATATTTGTTTGTTTTGGTTTGTTAAGTGATAGTGTGTGTAAAAGTGTTATCATATTAGTAAACAGTTTGGGTTTAACACAATAGACATGGAAAGACGTAAATTATCGGTGAATTTGGGCGAAACGAGACGACAATGCGATATTATGAACCGAGAAGATCTATTTGAATTCCCACGTAGAAACGACCAAGTGGTAGTTAACACAGTTGTCATATTTTTAAGCGCAATGTAGATGCAGACAACTACAATATCTCGTAAATTAAACATAATTAGAAGAAATGAAATATACATGTGGATATATTATTAAATAATGAAACAATGATGATTTCAATAAATTTGGTTTAAAATTGACAAAATGGGAGCATTTTTTCCTATTATGCGCTCTCCTGAAAAGTAGCTGTTTTGTAGATGACTCTTTTTACTTTGCACCCGTCGATATTTCCTCACGGAATTGAACAATTCTGTCTAGAAATTCAGGAAAGTTCGAAAAGGTCGCTACCTCAGCCGTGATTCATGTGCCTCCTTTAATCAATCTATTTTAGGTCGCGTTTTTAATCGCTCCGGCCCGGCGCGTACCTACCACTGGTGGCACATTATATATATAAAATCAATAGAATAGAAAATCAATTATGTCTCATTAGCCTAAGAGACTGTCAGCGCCCTCGGCATGAGTAATTAATGTGATGAAATGCTTTTATTTAGCCAAACCGACCAATTATCCATTTTCAATGTAGTTTTTTTTTATTTGGTCATTGAAAGTTTGAATAATATTTGATGATATTTTCATTTAAACTGGCTACATTTTGTGACAAGTTGAATAAAAGTTGTTTCAGGATATTGGTGTTAAGTTTGAGATTTTTACACCGAGCTCAACTTTGTTGATCAAATTAACAGCATGCTCTCATACTGCTCCAATATGCGACACAGTAATTCAAACGAACTAGGAAATATTAACATTTTAAATAAAACACAATTTGCAAGGTATGTAGAGCAAAAGAAAAAATATATACCTAATATGAAAAATATTTTCGGCTCGAATGCAAATAGCATTCATCTTGACATTTATTATTCATCCGGCCTCCTAGTGGTTTTAGCCAAAATGTGGTGTTAAAACTATATAACGAGTTGGTTTTTACGTGCATTGAATAAAATTATCGTAGGGCGAGAGAAGGGCCGTCACCGCGTCGGGTTTTTTTGGGAAGTTCCAGGCGTATAATTAAAATGGCATATACATAATTAAAATGAATATTTTTTTCCTAGGAGACTAGATATATACACATTTTGTAAGGATTCCAACTATTTTACGCTACTTTGTCACCTTCTTTCTTTTTTCAGTTTATTTAATTTATTTTTGTGATGTCTGTCTGCGTTTAATTTTACATAGATTTGATTTCATAAAAAAATCGTTTCTATAATTCAATTAAGAGAAACGGAGGCCGGAGATATCCTGATTTAACCCGACTTTAATTTTTTTAAATAGAATACAATGAAAAAAGTTAGGTATGACCCTAATTTTGTTCATAAAGGTAAGGCACTCGTAGGTGCTTATATATTTTCACAGAAAATAGACCTCACTCAGAGAGATCTAATAAATTATCATGTTTATTTTATGACCAGTTAGACAATAGTTTCTTATCTCATGAATATTTCACATACGTTGTTATTTGCTGAAATTAAATCTGTACGTAGATGCCTAAACCATAAATTTATATTAATTAAACAAAATTTTGTTTAATAACTAATTTTGATGCATCTAAATTTCATTTTACATTGTTATAATAATTTTTTCAGAACATAAAATGTTGTCAATCGGGTCTTCAAAGTGACATGGATTCCCCGTCTGATAGCCGAAGCGGTACTGACAAATAGGTACTGAATCGGCCGGGTCCTGTTGGGGCCCGGGTGGCAGAGCAGTTCAAGGTAGAGATGATGAATATCACTATCACCCATTAAATTTAACTAATATTTTAAATTGACTATGATATTCAATAAACAAAGTTAACATTATCGAATAAAAATATCATACCAAATTCTTCGGCGCAAAATTAGAAATATTCATTCCGTTACGTGCCTTCAATTGTATGCTACACATTTACTGTTGGGGATATTTTATTCTTAACAAAGGAATTGATATTTTAACAAATATTTCGGTCGGTTAATGGTTGATTTGAGTTGTTAACAATTTCAACATGCATTAGTTAATAGAATATTCAACTATTCAACATGTTGCAGATACCTACTTGAATAAAAATATTAACGAATATTTTCAACTAATAAAATCTTTGATATATTTTTTTAACAATTAACTATTGACCAATAAACAATTTCAACCATCCCTAGTTCCAGGTGTGAGTGAGTGGTTATACTTGATATTTCCGATCTCATCTTTTTATATTAAATGTAGCGATTAAAAAATAATAATGAACCTACCGCACCTGCTTTAAGCTCCTTCATACAGGCGCGACACGCGATAAAATCGCGCGCGACACAAAGGCACCGCAAGTCGCGCATTTGTCGCGCGCGATTATAATCGCGTATCGTGTCTGTTTGTAGGAGCCCTTTTATGCGTAGTTCGATTAGCCTGCAAGGTTTCAAAACCTAATTTGAAAATTTTCAATGAATATTTTCCATTTATTTGACGGTTTACACATAACTTTGCCTTTGTATCGAGAAAATTGTATGCAATCGTGTATTCGCAATAGATAACACTTATCAGTAGTCCTCATCTTTACTGTATTATTGGATACTACCCGGCCCAGGAGCACGGAGGACGCGGTCACTGAAATGAGGCCGCCGCCGCCGCCGCAGGCGGCGGGTCAGGCTCGCTGGTCTGGTTTTTGACAGCGTTGCGTGTGGAAGCGATGTCCGTCGCCCGTTCGGTGTAATCTGGTATCTCTGTATCTCATTATTCTCTTGTTGATTTATTTAATTTGATTAGTGATGATTTTGTTCCTCTGATTGTAATTTTGCTATTCTTTTTAATTATGATTTCACTTCTGTCCTAACAGTATATTAATTACAAAGTAAATTCTGCAGTACTGTTGAAACTAAAGCCATTAATGCTAAGACAATGTTCGCAATCTGGGGTAGTACAGTCCCTTAAGTCGGAGCTTTGTAAATAATGGCTTCCTGTTCATAATATAAACACAGATCCTAAAATATAATGTGTCTCACGCGTTATTATATATGCTTAACGAAATATTATAATGATTTATCGCGTGTTCTGCCTCTGTGACGCCTTGTCGAGAAATTTGATTTTCTTTCGCAAATTAGTGGAGAATCGCTGTCGTATGGAGCCAAGCTGTATCCACTGCTGGGGAGCTAAAAAATAATTCTATCGCCTAATGTATTTCTCATGGCTGCTCGAACGGAATGGTGTATTTTTTGACAAACTGGGGATATTAATGAAATATCATTAGACTTTTGATTTGCCGGGTTTTCTTAACACTTGATTATCAGCATCCGACCGAATGATGGGGTAAACGAGGCCCGCCGCGCTTGTTTACTTGATCGTTCATTATTCACTCTATAGGCTTATTACGCATTCAGGATGCTGCCGAGGCTCCCTCCGTTTTGCAGCGCGTCCGACACGCGGGGTAATTGCGTAATGCGCCTGCCACACACTCGACGAGTGGCATGGGAAGTAACGAGGAAAGGAGGCAGAGACATAGTGTGGCAACATTACTCGTCATGCCACACGTCATGCTCCTCGTCCTACCCACTGCTCCCTATTTTGTCGGTTTTTGCGCGCGAGTCAAAGGACCGGCAATACGAGTGCGAGTAGCCGGCCACATAATCGCGCGGTCGCAGTCTGCATGGAGCGCTCGCGCAAGACGCACGCGTATGCAAAATTGGAAATTATGTCGTCGCCAAGCGTGGAATGGTCAAATGAAAAGGTGTTAATAATCCACCATCTCCGTTGGCGAGGACGACAACGACGATGTATATTTCTTTTTACTACATTAATATAATTAGCTATACTAAAAATGCATAGCGCGCACGCTGCCACCGTTTCAACGTCCATTGTCTCACCAAGGCAAATGACAAGTGAGGAGCGTCGCGATTAATTGCGCGAGTAGAGCAGTGTGTGGGCAGAGAGGGCAACATCGCGGCAAATCACGGCAGCGCGAGGAGCATAGCGATGAGCAGCGCAAGGAGCATAGTCTGGCAGGCGCATTACACACTGTCAGTAGCAATGGGTTTCATTTTGACAGTTTAATAACATTCATTGCGTTATTTACGTTGTTGAGCAGACACATTTTTCGAATATATTAAGCAATGGATTAGCAATATCCTTCAAATTGATTCAGATTGAGATTGATAGTGTGTTACGCAATTAGGCCGTTTACACATTATGCCGTAGATGCAACGGCACCGCCGCTGCCCCGCAGTGCCGCTGTATTAGCTACCCTTGGTTTTGTATGAACCCTTAAGGCTCCTTCATACAAGCGCGACACGACACGCGACACAAAGGCACCGCAAGTCGCTCAACGAGCGGTGCCTTTGTGTCGCGCGCGATTATATCGCGTGTGGCGCCTGTTTGTAGGAGCCTTAACACATGGCGCCGCGGCGAGTTTTGATAAGTCTTGATACCGCGGCGGTGAAAAACGCTGCCGTTGCGGCGCCATGTGTAAACGCTCTCAGAGTGCAGTTCATGGAGGCACGCACGGAAGGTTTCGAGCGAACTTACGCAAGAAAGCGGCGTCACTGCTGCACAGAGTGCGTGTGAGTAGCAACAGCATACTGAGTGTGGTAGCACACAGATATAACTGTCCGTTCTTGAAAAAGTGTATGCGTTTATGTGTGAACTAACATAGTTTAAAGCATTATTTTACTAACATAATGGATCTTGTTGTCTGAAATATAAATAAATTAAATTAAAAATGATGAATAAACTAAGCATTCGTACAGTCAGGGAACTTAATTGTTTATCAAATTGACACCCTACGTTTATTTTCCGTATTATAGCCATTTTATACAACTGTCTAAATAAGAGTTGTGATTTGAAATACTTATACGTACAATTTAATTTGGTAGTGAATTTGCTTAACAATTAATATCCCAGACTTTACCCGCTCGGTTATAGGAAGGCACATCTGTAATTAAGTGCGTTACTACTCTTGAAAAATAATAACAAGGAAAAGTAGTAGGCTTATTGAACCATAAATCTGATAACCAGCTCATAATATGAGTAAATATGAGTCTGTGGTTCTCGACGGTGGTACCCGATGGTCTGGAGAGTTATTATTTATTGCATACACAGTGCGAAGAGAGAAAGTTTGTCTCTGGTGATACCACAATCTAAAGATTCGATATGAAACTCTTTGTTTGTTAGTAGGTACTTATTACTTTAACATCGTTGCTTTTGAGTTCTCCGACACTTTATTATTAGGTTTGTAATTTAATGTGTATAATGTTGGCTGTAATCGCTTAGACCTGGAAGCCGACTCCAACATAGTTGGGACAAGGCTTGGCATATTGAATGTTGGTAGTTATTGAAGAACTTTTATTTTGTAAAGCCATGACGACTGAGGCCTTTTTTAGCGTTTAGGTTTACTATCAGCACTCAGCAGTTTCGCACCGCAATGCTGTGATTACATTACCCCGCAGAAAGCACTAGACAACACCTATTTTTATCACAGAAAACAATTTGTATATTATTTTTAAGCAGCTGCGGTATATAGAATAGAATATTCTTTATTACGTGCACCATACAAATTACAGAATCATATCAAATGTAGAAATTTTACATAGGGTGACAGTGACACATTGTACAACACACAACAATATTAAAGACAACCTTTGGATGGATTTAAAGGAGAAGGAGAGAAGGAGAAGAGTCTGAGGTAACATATTCAGATACATACATACATAAACCATACGGCATTATTTATAAACATTAGCTGCTTTTTAACATCCAAACTAATATTATAAATTCGAAAGTAACTCTGTCTGTCTGTATCCTTCCACGCCTAAACCACTAAACATATTTCGATAAAATTTGGCAGCGAGATAAATTGCATCCCGGGGAAGGATATAGGATAGTTTTTATCGACATACCTCTCGGGCGAAGCCGCGGTCGGAAGCTAGTGTTAAATAAAGGTTTAATGAAGCTTCGATTTAATATTAAATACTGAAATAACGTGGTCTCACTTTTTACTCTTACTTTGCACAGCGTTCACTTTGTCAAACTTTGCCGCTTTCGCTACGTTAATACTATAAGCGAATAATATCGGAGCTTCCGTATTTTTTTTTAATGCAATATTTCAACAAAACATCCTCAACTTCCAAAGTATTGGAAAATACTTATTTATGTACGGAAGCTGAAGCGATCAGACATTGTATAAATAAAATATGTACCTACGTTGGTAGCTACACCTTCATGAAAAACTCTAACGTTCGGTATGTTTGTAACATCTGTTAGGTTCGCTCGAAAGTGTACGCAAACGATTGCTTCTTCTAGAATTACGGTCGTGAGAAGTGAGCATCCGCTTTTGAATCCCTTCGGTCCCCTCTCCCCTCTGGTCCAGTTTTCATTTTACTAAAGCACGGCTGATCTATTCTGTAAAAACCTCACCGTGAAAACTTATGTGAAGTGAGCTATAGTGTTAAGGAAATAGCACGCTTGTCAACTCGGAAAGGGATCGTCACCGTATCAACTCAAGCCATTCATTTTATTCTTTGTATGAAACTCCCTACTGCAACGCAAACTAATCGGAATCGTAACGTAATCGCCTCGCCTCGGGACAAGCTCACGAACCGCGGTGCAGTGCGTGGTCAACTCAACTTACAGTTCCCGCGCTTACGGTTCGTAGTGCCCGCGCTTTATACGTTTCTCCGTGCCCAAGCTTACGTCTCTTCGTCCACCCTTGCCCCTCTCACCCCTCCTGCGACCTGCCTGCAGCACCATCAACCAGCGGTCGGTGAGCAGTAAGCGCGGCGTCTCCTAGTCGTAGCCGAGTCGACGTATTGGAGCTGCTGATCCGCTTTGGTTACGTGCTTACGTTAGGTTGACGCCTGTTTGACGACGAGGCGAAAGGCGATACGGTGACGATCCCTTTCCGAGTTGACAACTGTGCTATTTCCTTAACACTACTGATAGCTCACTTCACCTAAGTTTTCACGGTGAGGTTTTTACAGAATTGATCTGCCGGTGGTCCAATTACGGGGGAGTTATCGCGGCATCAGCCACGGAGCCCCAAACAACAACAAGATTACTATCTCGTCTCGGTTCATGTTGCGACGAATTTTTATTATTAGATATCAGCAATGATTTGTGATTATAGTGGTTTTTGGTAGGTTAAGCTAGGTTTGAGCAAAAATAGCTACCTACTGCATTTCTACTTAATCATTAAACATTACTTTTATATTAAATTATGACTCGTGGAGAACCGGAAAGGAGTGAATTTCAGCGAAATTCACTCCTGTTTTGAAACATTTATATGACTAGGTACATCCTGAGTTTTCTATCGCGGTCTAGGAGCTCTAGGTGATGTTCAGATAATAACTTTTGTGTTAAATCATCATCATCTGCCTAGCCTTTTTCCCCACTATATTGGGGTCGCCTTCCAGCCTAACTGGATGCAGCTGAGTACCAATATTTTACATAGAGCGACTGCCTATCTGACCTCCACAACCCTGCAGTTACTGCATAATACGGAACTCCTTAGTAAGACTGGTTGTCAGACTTTCGAGCTTCTGACTACCCGTAACGACTGTCAAATATCCACTAATGACAGCCGGGACCAACGGCTTAACATAGATGGTCACCCATCCACGTACCAACCACGGCAAGCGTAGCTTTACCCGATCAATCGACCCGTGCGACTGTTATTATTTAACCACAAGCCCCTCAACTTTTACGTGAAAATGTTAACGTAATTGTGTTTTTTATTGTTTAAACAAGGGATTCTTAAATGTAGTTATGGTATTACCGAAGTCTTTGATTGTAATAACGCTAGTTTTATGTAAAAAGACTGAATTATTTTATCGGCCTTTTGGAAGAGTTTAGTAAAACTAACATTTGATAGAGATTTATAAGCTCCATATGTTATTTTTTATATGTTAAATAACAAAATAAAGTGTAACTTAATAGTTAGTTCATTTTATTTTCCCCGTAAATAAAGGAATCATACGTTTTAGTTGGCAGCTCTGGACACAGAGAGGTGGAACGGAAAAAAATACCAACGTGACGTGGAAAGTTGAAAAGTTTCAGGTCCCGCTATAAAAACTGTCAGAAAACACACATCCCTGGCTGAAATGTTATAATGTAGTGAAAGCTCGCTGAAAGCCAAAGAGAATATAAAGTCTTTGCTGAAAGCTAGCTTCATACATGAATTTCAGCCCAACGTTCCTATCGTAACGACTTCAGGGTATACCTGAAATTCTCCGCCGGAAATTCGAAACGCGTTACCTATATTTTGTATCTACGTTTTATTCGGTGATACAACCACGTTTATTTTGTTTCCACTATGAATTTGTCCGGTCTTTAGCATACGGTTCAGGAAATTTTGGAAAGAGAGAAGGAATCTGTCGGTGTTGAATCAACAACGTGCGACGATTAACGGTTTTGAGAAACATTAGGCGTTTGAAATGTTATGACAGCGCCCCCGTGTCGAGCCCCTGCAATCACGTGAGACGTGACGTCTCATCTTGTTAATTGCCCTAGTTTGACACGTTCACACTAAGCTAGTTTCCGTGCTTATGAATGGTAATTGCAGTTAATTTCAATCCCTTTCTATTATAAAGGCACCCACAACCAAAAATTCCAAAGATAAGCTTCATTATTAATAATTTCAAACTTGAATATTTTTTATATATAATAATTTCAAACTTGAATATTTTTTTTATTAATTCATGAATACATTATTTTGTCATTTAGCAGGCGATGCAAAACCAGAAGTGGCCAGCTAGGTTTATTAATCATAAAAAGTTTTATCTTGGAGATAATGTTTTCTAGTGTCACCTCAGTGTTAATTACAAAAATTAATTTATGAATTAAAAATCGTTGTCGAGGCACTTTCACCATCGGCATGCTGGTGGATGCAGCTCGTCCGTAATGAAACGACTTGCCGCTCTTTAATTAACAGTCAGGGCAGTTTTTGCAGCGGAAGCGGCAAAGCAATTAGTAGAATCTTGAAGAGAACCTGTACCAGAAACTTGCACCAGGAGTCGCACACCATTTGGAGCGGGCTTTGTGAAATGCTCATTACACAAAAATATTTTAACATTTGGACTTATTGTTACAATTGTACCTTTTGTGGGGTGCTGTCATAGATGGTTCTGTAGACAAACAATAAGTTTTTAATAACAATGTGACTACTTCACAGATTTACTTCAAGTACCTACCCACATGCGAGAAGACACTCATTGTTTCTATAAGTATATGTATAATACACAGATTAATAACTGAACTGTGTATTTAAATGAACACAGGTAAATGCATAATGTAAATGCATAATCCTTTAATGTTCCCTCTGCTGGGACACAGGCCTCCTCTCTGTGAGAGGGAGTGATGGGCGCGCGAACGCGGGCCTAGAAGTAAATGCTGAATAGTTAAATAAAGGTTATAACTAACTGAATAAATATAGGTACCTACGTTACGAATCCAAGTTTCATGTAAACAAGTTGTACGATGTCTGAAGGCAATATTTAATGTAGGCAAATATTTATACATAAGTCATATACATATTTAATCTTTTCGCACACAAAAAGGTACAAAGGCGGACTTAATGACTTAATCAGGTAATTTATTCCCTCGTTGGCATTATGTATGTACTCGTTTACAAGTACAAAGGTGCAGTAGGGACAATGAATTAAGGCTACTTCACATAGGCGCGACACGACACGCGACACACAGGCAATGCAAGTCGCACAACGAGCGGTGCCTTTGTGTCGCGCGCGATTATATCGCGTGTCGCGTCCGGAGCAAGCTAGGCCTGATAGCCGTAGCGCTATCAACCACTCTAACAGGCTAATCTATTGGACATGAATTATTACTTTTATAGCTCGTTTGGATATAAAGCAATAACCAAAAAAACTGAACATAAACTTTCTACTTAGCTGTCTATATTTAGCCCGCGGTCTGGGCTTCGAATGCCTAGATCTTCGTCAACAAAACTTCTCCTAAGTATTTTAAACAGACACTGTTGGGACCCAACTGTTATAAAGTTCTAATACGTAGGCATGTGGCTATGGCAGTAGCCTACCGTTTGATAGCTCAAAGTGAACAGAGCCTCGACGTTGATGAGCCTAAGTGCTTCGACATCACTTAAAGACTTATTTCTACTTTGCTGGTAAGATCTAAAGTGACCAATACCATATATTTACCCCCTTACTAATAAACGTATTATATCAGATGAATAGTTACACACCGATTTCTCTCTTTCAGTCGTCAGTAATAATAATTTGACTATCGAAAGAAGAAGACAAAGCGTTGTGTTACTATACAGACGCTATACAACGTTTATTAGTAAGGGGTTAGACAATAAATATTTTTATATTGACTGATGTAGTAGACAAATCCAAGGAATATTGCAGTAATTCGCTTTCAAAATTGACTTTTACTGGCGAGGGATGATAAAATTAACACAGTGACTAGGAACGCTGAATCACGTTCAGAAAAGTTAATCACCCATTGTTTAGTCATTAATAACTTATATCTGAGCTACAATCAAAAAAGGATGAAACTAATAATACCCAAGAGAATAATTAAACAATCCCTTATTATAAAATTTTCTATTTACAATATTATGTAACGTGGTTTCAAAGTAGTTTGATCAAATATTTACAATTAATTTTTCAGTTGAGGTCGGTCATTATGATAACATTATCAATAATAAAACTAAATGATAAGTATGTACCTACTTATTATCTATCATACATTAAACTGCTATGATTTCGGAAAGGATCTATAAAATACGACGAATTTTATAAACAAGTTATCAAGGACCTTTATTTAATATTCAATGAAATATCACATGTTAAAAATATTTTACCATAAAAATAACCTAAACTTTAAACTTTCCTTGCTAACCATTGATAAGAAATACATAAAATAAAATCATTGTACTAGCTTACTAATGAAAGCAAATTAAGTTTCTGTTGGACCTACTCATAGATATCCGGACCTACTCCTACACTACCGTCAAATAAGGACTAACTGAGCATACATCACTAAGTAGCTGCTGAGGTGGGCTGCCATTTGGTGCAACCTTGAGACGCACACCGCAATGTTTTCGTTATTTGATTTAAAGTATGTCATAGTGTTACTTTTCTTTATAAGTATGTTTTTGGAACGAATTTCTTGAACGGAGCTTGCGGTAGGAGTAAACTGGGAGAAATAGTCACGTAACGAAAAAGCGTTATGCTCCATGTGGCTTTTTATTATATATAATAGAGAGAGAGAGATAGTTGTCATGGGTTTCGAGGTTTTTGAAGCCGATAGTGAGGTCAAAATCCATGATGACAGATGCACAAATTCTCAAATTTTTCGTCATGGGTGTCAGTTTTGTGGTTTTCGAGAGTGCTGAAGCCGATAGTAAGGTCAAAATGAAAATCCTAGATGGCGGATGTACAAATTTTCCCATTTTTAGTCATGTATGTCGTTTTTGTGGTTTTCGAGGGTACTGAAGCCCAAATGAAAATCATAGCCAAGCCCAAATAAAAAGAATAGCAGCTGCGAATATTTTCAAATTTTCGCACCCGCCATCTTGTATTTTCATTTTGAGCTTCGTTCCTGCCAGTGGTCCCCCCGACCCAACACGTTTTTATTTCTTTTGTATATTGGCTCCTTGTTGGATCGACAATTGGAGGAAACATTTTATTGATTTACGTCGACGTGTGTGCGAGAATGACGTGCTTAATAAAAGGCAGTACGATGTAACGATTTGTTTGCACTCGCTAATAATTTACGTCAATGCTCAATGCACTATGTTTTGATGATACACTAATATATATACTTACTATAGGTAGAATATATCTTCAATTGCGTCTCAATTAGTTGCCTAAATGTAAGTAAGTACTTGAACAAGCATGTGTTTAACTTCGGAACTGGGTCAGCAAGCTAGTGATGACTCGCTCTTGTGACAAATGTGCCATTCTCATCTATAGATAAAGTAATAAAACTCTAAAGAATCGCTGTCAGATCCAACGGCTCGGGACACGACCAATGGGCCAACCATTTGGCTAACTTTATGTTAGAAACCGATAGATAAAAAGATATGATACCTACTCACATTGGTAAAATCTATAAAGTCTTTATTGCTAACTACTTATCAAGTCCTTAATGTTTTGGGTTTTTAATATTATAACCTAAATAAAGCTTCGATAGAGCGCACTTATGTTAGAAACCGATAGATAAAAAAATATTATACTCACATTGGTAAAACGTATAATATCGTTATTGCTAACCACTTATCAAGTCCTTAATGTTTTGGGTTTTAATATTATAACCTAAATAAAGCTTCGATAGAGCGCACTTATTGGGGAAGGTTTGATGAAAATAGACACAGGAAATTAAGTCTCCAAATATACCGGGGTTCGGGATTTTCGAAGTAACATTTTGTGGAAGAAATAACAAGACATCACAATCATATTATTGGAACGAACTTTACTATATTGTCAGGGTGACATGATTTCTCTTATTAAATAGAAAGTCATCGAATGTGGAGTCGATCCCAACAGACCATCGATCGTACCAAAAAGATAGAAGATTATGCTAAAGCGAAATTCCTATAAACCTAATTACAATTGAAAAATATTCTGAATCCTACGAACCTACTTCAGATATACCGTTAGTGCTTGCTCTAAACATACGGAATAAGTTATTAGCTTTGTCTTAAATAAAATGTATGTGCAAAGAATATTATTATGTATATTAATGGTATCCAATCCTTGGATACCATTAATATACATAATAATATTCTTTATGTGCGTGAGGAAGAGCCTCCCGGGCGAGTCGTAGTTCCGCTCAAACCTACTATACTAAGTGCTCGTTAATTTACTACAACCAACATTAATTACCTCTTAATTATTACCAAATTAGTGTTAATGTAAACAGGGGAGTCCGTTTACAACCTTTGATGCTACAAGACTTTAATAATAATGTTATGCTATTAGTATACTTTAATTGTTATTATGTACTTTAGTCCTGAGCACGGATATCGAGTAATGTTTGAGTTTACCTGTACAGTGCAGTAGTACATAGTATACACAGGTGAGTGATTCCTGCAAAACATTAAATACCTTCCTTTCCTTAACTTCATTCACCAAAATTTTATTTGCAGAAAACATTTCAGCTGATTATATGTGGGAACGTAAAAGTTAAATTCAGGTTATGTTTTGAGAGCAATTTCATAACTCAACATTTATATATGAGTCTGTACAAATTTTATGTTTCGTCTTGAGGGGTGAGGTTGGGTGGCGAATAAGGAACGAGGTTCCTCCTTGTCCTTCAACTAGAACAGTAAAGTATAGGTACATGAAACAACTAACTTCTTCCTGCGGTGTCGACGTGATATAAATCTTTTGGCCGCAAACTGTCGGTTCCCCGTAGGAAGCGCGGGATAAAGTTGACGGGATAACTTATCACCCCGACTTTTGGTTTTGGCTTAATTAGGGTGACACCCTTAGTGTTTGAAGCTAAAAATATTACATGGTCTGTCCTGTTTGAGAGCAAGCATCCATTAACAAAATTTAATGGCACGGTTTGTGATGACGTAAACAGCGCACGGTAGGTTCCATTTTATATTTCAGGGGAACAGTACTGTGCTATTTATTATTATTATTTACGTTCAGTCCTAAGAAGTTACTAAAACCATTTCAGTGCACTAAGTAATATAGCTGCTCTTAAGTTTTGCGTTAGGGCACAACTGTACTTCGCAGTGCATTACTATCCAACTTGAAGATGCCAAGTTTCATTTGAACTAAAAAGGATTATATTCACATGAGATGGTAAAATCTCGTGAATAGCCTTTTAAACTAATTAGTGCTAGACTAATAGAAATCTTTATTACATTAGACGTCATAAAATTTAACAGCCACATTATGATATCATCTCAGTGGTGCGTATCATATACCTTTTATGGCATACGTGTTTACATTTCTGCGGCGATAAAACAAGGATATGAAATGGGTTACCTGAATATCTGTGGCGGACTAAGGAGGTCAGATCGGTCCGCCTCGGTCCCTCATATTTTGAGAGGTGCTGTTTAATCAAATCCCAAAAAACTGAACTCCTATTTTAGTCAAAAAAAAAACCTAACCTATACAAAGCGGTGTGCTAAAATTATTTTCAAGCTCGCTACGGTCGCTTTTGCATCCTTCATTCTCGGTCTCTACATAAGTTGACAAAGTATCTAACTCCTATTTATGTATGAAGAAGAAGCAGTGGTGGGCCAGTGGTAACGGCTGCGACTTGCGAGTTGTAGGTCGTAGGTTCGAACCCAGTCAGGCGCTTTAATTTTTGTAAATTATTTCATCACCACTGCTCTCAAATCGGTGAACGAAAACATCGTGACGATTAATAGAGAAAGAAGTATAGAAGAAAAAGAGATATTGCGCCGACCCCAAATAAATTGGGATAAGGGCAGGATAATAATGAAGTACTTGAATAATGTATTTTTGAAATAAAAACTCTTTAGGATTTACTTTATTTGAAATTTATAAAAATAGTTTGTACATGCCCTTATATTCTTTGGTTAATATTTATAGGACCAATTTTGTGTTGCTACGATTGGTTGACAAAGGATTTGTTCTATGATATAAATCAAGCGTTTTGTATACATTAATGTCTAACGCCTGAAAAAGGAAAACCTGTATAAGCAGGTCTGGTTGCTTAGTAAGTTTCCTCCCGTGTTTTATATTAAGATAAATAATTCTGTAATCTTGCAAGCAACGTGCAGCCGGTCGATTCTGTAAAAATCTCACCGTGAAAACTTTGGTGATGTGAGTTTGTTTTTGCTAGGAATTGACACTGTTGATAGCTCACTCCACGATCACTTCACCTAAGTTTTCACGGTGAGATGGGTACAGAATCGCACTGCAGGTTGTTGTGCCTACTTATAGTAATTTTAAAACTTCTACACTAACAATAAGTCTCTGTAAATGCACCGGTAAAGGCTCCTTCAAACAGGCGCGACACGCGATAAAATCGCGCGCGACACAAAGGCACCGCAAGTCGCGCAACGTGCGGTGTCCGGCTCCTCGCGTACGCGGACGGTTGCGTTGACGGCCGTCGCAGTTGGGCGCCTCTGTTCTGTTACAACCGCATGCACTCTGTTATCGTCGCCGGCCGTCCGATCGCATAAGAAGTCGCAGTAATGATGGCAAATGCACGCACTTGCAACCTTCAACGGATTTTAGCAGACGGATGCAGTCAGCTGCCATCGCGTGTGCGCGCATCCGCTCTGCGCTGGTGGTGAAAATGATACTTTCATGTGTAGTAACAAAAAGTTTTTACGTCATTCATAAGTTGTGTCTGTAGTATTTTACAGACACATCAAGATGTTTTACGGCCATAACATCAATGGTTTTATGTGTATAGCCATCCTACAGAATTGCTGTAATTCTATAAACCTTCTATGACCAAAAACGATGAAATTGTAATATACCTGTTATGAAAACAACCTCACTTCCAAAGTATTGGAAAATACTTATTTATGTACAGAAGCTGAAGCAGGTTGAAAGAGATCAGACATTGAATGAATAAAATATGTACCTAGTTTGGTACTACGTAACACCTTCATATAAATCTCTAAAAATATAACGTTTGGTACTTATGTTTGTAACATCTGTAAGGGTCGCTCAAAAATAATTGAGAAATATTAAATGAGGTAATTCCAAGTGTACGCAAACGATTACTCTTGCTAATTGCTCTAGAATTTCGGTCCTGAGAAGACGGCGAGCATGTACTTTTGAGCCCCTTCTGTCCCCCCCCCCTCCCCTTTGGTCCATTTTTCATTGTACTAAAACACTGGTGGTCCAATTAAGGGGCAGTTATGGCATCAGCCACGGAGCTCCGAACAACAACAACATTACTATCTCCTCTTAGTTCAAGTTGCGACGAACCGTCGCGTTTAGTTTATTATTGTTTTTAAAATAACGACACTGACTTTATTTAGGAAACCAGTAGAATATTTACTTTACTGACTTATTGCGCTTTCAGAGACAGTTACTTAGGTACGGAAATTGAAACACTGATTTTGACTCAAGACTGTTGTACAGACGCCAGCACATCAAGCTACTACAATCTGCCAAATTTCTTTAATAGATTTTCAACTTTATTGCCAAAGTATATGGTTCAAAGTTGATTGGGAAAATTTTACAGTTTAGGGTAGCTTGATGTGCTGGGTCTGTACCAACTTTTCATGTTTTCCATGATTCATCATTTATTATCAAAGCAGTATTATGTAGAAATGTACCTATATCTAGCTATTTTTGAACAAACTTATCTGTTATGTTTATTTATATTTTATGCAAATAAAACTACAAAGTACTTATTGCTGATAATTATTACGTAAAACTAACTGATCCGACAGACGTTGTCCAGTCCAAACAAGTGATGCGCTTACCAGCGAATTTTTCAGCATTTCATTTTATTTATTTATATACATGCAAATTACAAATAGAGCGTAAATTAAAGACAACCAAAAAGTTTCCTTTGTAATTTATACTACTACCTAACTGGCAAATTATGAAAAATTCGGAATCTCAGCCATTTATTCAAAAATATAAAATAAAAACGAAACTTCACTGTTTTGGACACAATGGCCAATAAATTGATTCAAGAAGGTAACAATTTTTATTTTATTTTATGCCAACTTTTTAGTGGAACCCACTAATTCAAGGGCCGAATTTGTTGTTCTTATTTGTTAGGGTTCCGTACTGAAATGGTAAAACGGAACCCTTATGGTGAGACTCAGTCTGTCTGTCTGTCACAGCTGGATATCTCAAGAACTACTAATGCTATTAACTTGAAATTTAGAATAGTTTTAGATGACGTTCGCCCAACTATTTTGCAAATAAGAAAGAAATAAAAATATATGTATATTTTTAGCAACAGGGTCTGAAAGGGGGTCTGAAAAATTCGAAGTGGGGCTACTAGGGCATGTGGGGTATCATATGAAAGAGCGCAGTTTGCACATTTTCAAATATTTTTTCTTTTATTTTAGGCCGCATAGTTTTTGAGTTTTGATGAAAAATGTAAAATAAAATACCATTCCTTATCTCCGAAGTTTGCAAAGAAAAAAATCTGAAATTATTCTATGTGATAGAAGTTTATGTAAAGATTACAGGAAAAATAAAACGAAGTCTCTAAATAGCACACTTTTTCAGAAATGATCAAGTAGAGTTACATTAGTTCCACTATCTGTCAAGAGATGGCGCTAAAATAAAACTGCAATATTCTACATCGCAGTGCACAGTGTTAAAATTCTTTGACGAAAACACGCCTCGCTGATGAAAATTTAAAAACATATGCTGGTACGGAACCCTCGGTGCGCGAGTCCAACTCGTTCTTGTCCGGTTTTTTTTTACTTTTCCCTTTGTTGATTGGCAGGCTGAAACTGTTAAATATTGTTATATGCATAATGATATCTTTGTATAGTTCGACTGCAGAGTTAAATTTTAATATCAATTCGCCCGAGAGCCATTATGCCGCTTGGCCAAGCTTTGGAGCAAGGCTCATTAAATCTAATATTCGGCTGGAGTGGAATTGGCGAACAGGATCCAGTGGCGGCCGTCTCTGTGGGAAAATTATACATTAATTATTAAACTGACTTCAATTGCCTCGGTTAGTACGTTACACAAGAATTATAATTGACGTGTGTATCCACGGGAATAATTTTAGTTGTGCACAAAGACTTGCCTGTTTTGGGTAGATACGGATGTCTCTTGGGAAAAAGGTTCTGTCCCTACAAATAAAAAAAATATTACTGTACCTGTAATCCTATGATTGCTTGTAGACACGGATGGAGGACACGGCGCTGGAGAAGACAGAGAAATCCTGAATTTCATTTCCTGGGTCCCCCTGCATCTTCTTTGAAATTCTTTTGATCTCCGACCGAGATATCAGCCTTACTAAGTGGGTTGGTTTAAAATTAAGGAACAATGATTCTGCTACGTTATCGTACAAACATGTTGATGTTAAGATCTCATCGCGATACTGAATTCATTTTAATGATGAACATTTTTGAAGATTTTCTTCTTTAACTAATCTAAACTTTCCCCAAAATACATATTACATATATTGAATTGGGCTCCGGCAAATAAGTACCTACTATCCGAAAATAAATATACTTAAATGACGTTCAATTCCTTTAAATCTCTCTCAAAACAAATTCCCCTCGTTCAGTTTCCAGTCAATATCCTTTTATTTTACACGATACTGGCATCACGCAGGGTTCGGACAGAAATACTGACTACTTGACGAGTGACAATAAATGGCCCTTTGAAAGATGTTCTTCGTTAAGAATGTTTTTCAAAGGTGTGCGATCAAACGAATCGACGACGTCGTTTGACGTGAAAGGCGTCAAGTAATTTTAGCGAGGGTGAGTGTGGAAGAAGGGTGCGGTGGGAGGGGGGACGATGTGATGAGGGACCTTCAGATAAATGTCTCGATAGCCAGGATGCGTCGTGAGACGCCTTCCTGCCTGTTCACACGGCATAGTGTGTACAGGGGACGTGTACAGTATTACCGTTAGTCTAAGATAAATATAAACGTCCATAATCGTGCCTAGATATCACCACCGAGAGGAAACAATGTTAGCAACTGTCTATTATAAGACTAAGCAATAGCAGAAAATCAGATAAAATCCAGTTTCAATCAGAAAATTTATTACATCCCAGAATATTGAGTCGTTGAGATGGTGTTTTGATGAATGTAAATTAAATCCATGATTGTGATAATACGATCTACTATAGCGATGATAATCAGGCGTTCATCACACTGCCCCGCGTAATTAATTATCATAAGTTAATGTAAATTTTTTCATTAAAATAATAGTACATTATGACACATATTTACTATAAATAAAAAAATAAAAAAAAAACATATATATTACATACATATATTATACATATATATATATTCATATATATATATATATATATTTTATACATATATTTACTATGTTGATCATTATACTCGAGGCGATATTATTCAATTTTCAATTCGATATGGAAGCCGAGCGTATGATCAATGCACACGCGTTTCTTACGACGTTTTTCATCACACTTGCGAGGAAAAAAACAGACTTGTTTTGTCGCGACTAAAGACAAAACAGCCGAGAATACAGACTATTTAAAAAAAAGTGAAATTTTCTTTTCACGATTTCTTTTGGCATGAAGTCTCTTTGATGAGATTGAAAAAGCGCGCATCTCTGACTAGTAAATAGTTATCTGTGGCATTATCGCACTAGTGGAATAACATAAAGTAAAAAGCACGCGTTTTTAATACACTGAATCATGGACCTAATAGCGGTTCAATAAGAGCCACTTTACGAGCAAGTGTGTTGAAAAGATAATTTTGATAAGTACTATTTAAACACTTTTTGGTTTCAACTTACGTTGGTCCTAATAACTTTACGGCATAAAAATATCTTAAGAAACAAAGTTGATTTTATTGTTCTAATAATTTAGCTATCCATTCTTATCCCTCGCCCCCGTCAGTTCTGTGGGTTATAGGACTCTTGAATGGCCATAAAATAAAATAAAGATATCTCTGATGAGAACCTTATAAGTGGCACACCTTCCCTAAAGTAAATAATACGTACCTTCTATAACATGAATAACTTTTAGAAGACGTTATCAATTCATTTATAATTTTATAGAAACTACTGTATAGTGGTAAGGGATAGACAATCATGAAGTCAGTTAGAATATAAAAATATATTTTATAGCAATGTCCCAAAATGTCCCGGTCGTAAAGTTCGCGAAGGTCGAATCTTCCTTTGAGAGCAATGCAGCATCAAATATTTTTTTATACTTATCTTATTATCTTCTTTCATCCCTTTCTTCAGTTTCTGGTAGTAGGTAAAGTAAATCATAGATAACCTACCACTATCTATGTACAAATAATAGGTAATTGTAGCCATCAATCTTTAAAATCCAATAATCTCCCGTCGCGATGAAAAAAAAACAGTGGCACTCCGGGAGTGCCGACAGAAGTGAAAACTTGAACAATTACGTGTGTATTTTGTGAATCGTCTTATAAACAAAACATGCCCTGTACCGGCTATGGCCATCCGTCTTACGAATTTTCGATCAGGTCACGTGTCCTGACGTGAGTTTAACATTTTTTACCCATTACAAAAAAGTGTACAACGCCGCTAAATAAGTTTTCACTTCAAAAATTGTCCGTGTGACTCCACTGCAGGGCAAAGGCATCCCTTTAATTTTTCCAGTCATCTCGATCCTGAGGCAATATGGACCAATGCCGCCTATAAGCGTCAATTTATCCCGCGGTCCCGCCATCTAAGCACAGGATTTTTATTTATTATGTTAGCAATAAGATGACTAAGACATGCATTTTTTTCTTTCTTTTCTTTTTTTAGAAAAAAACGTTGCCCTTCACTAGGAATTGCTCCTGTATCGTGGGTGCGTTTACAAACATTTAAATTCACATTTACAAACAGCCAGACCCGGAACAATTACCTTTAGCCAATACAAATATTTGTCCCGTGCGGGAATCGAACCCGCGACACGCAGCGCAGCAGTCGATCGCTCAGCATTTGATTTGATTACCTACCTAGAGAGAGACCCGTTGATAAAAGTATTGAATCAAAATAAGCACGCCAAGGAAGGCTATTTTGTAAGGACAAGTAACTATAAAGCTATGGACTCACAGTTTTTATTATGTAGCATTAAGATCAGATAAGCTGTCTTTCAAAGATTGGGTTCTTCCTACGAGCTTCACATGAAACAGATGAAGCTACGCTACATTTAGCATATCGGTACTCTTTGTCAGATCGGCATCTAAGTTTCTAATTTCCCGTAGTAATATTCATTTCTTAGTAGGTAAGGGGTTTTCTTGCTTCGTTCACTGAGTTTTGTTGAATACATTAATTTCTTTTCTTATCTTATTCACTGCAGTAGCTGATTCTACTTGGCCTCTATGTGTGGTTCCCCTACTTCTGTCCGCCATCCAATTTGTATTCACCGCGACACATGTCTGGAATGTTAGCGTAATTTGGGATTCCACAGTTGTTGATTTATTCAACATAAATAAGATTTTTGGTATTTAATACTTGCATTTGCTATTTGTGTCTAAGTATTTTAAATATTTGAGCTTCATATAATTATAGATGGAGACAGAAACGGACACAGGGTCAGACTGTTTTTTTTGCAGAATTTTGTAATTAAGTAATATTTTTTTTTTACTTAAAAAATGTTTACAATCTTGAAATAGTCGTAGGTTCGAATCCAGACAGGCGTTTTACTTTGTGTAAATTATTTCATCACCACTGCTCTAAATAGGTACGGTGAAGAAAAATCTCCTAGCGTAGAGTCATCTCAACACCTCTCTCCCTTGAATTTGTATAGTATATATTATAGTAAATAATATGTATGTGTGTGTGTATGTGTGTCTAACCTAACCTAACCTATTTATGTATTTGTGTACCTAGTTTTAATAGATTTTTTTTATCATTGTTCCTCTCAATCAAAGCACCTGCCATCCAATCTCTTCACCACCCTTGGTTGACTGGTAGAGAATGCCTAAGGTATTAAGTCCGCCTTTGTACCTTTTTGCGAGAAGTTTAAATAAATAAATAAAAATATCGTGAGGAAACCGGCATGTCCCAGAAACAAAAATTCGAAGACCGTTCACATGTACTGACGAGCACTGGACCCGCGTGGTGGATTACGGCCCTTTTCTTCTCACCGAGAGGAGGTCTGAGTGCCAGCAGCAGGAATATTATGAGCTGATTAAGCTACTTCAAGAATTTTGTCAAGAAAAGTCTGGTTCGGGAAAATAGAGTTTAATATTAAGGATGAAATTCAATACCCTGACGATATGATTTGCTCAGAGTACCTACTTAGCTTATTATAATGTAAACTTCTTGGTATTATAACTCTATAGCATTACAATGATTAATCTATGAACGCATTAAAAAGAATTTGTCAACGAAATGACAGCCCACATGGTACCGCTTTCCCTGATGATTATCTCAATAATTTTCTACCGAAACTCCTACCACTGGCTAAAAATGCGACTTCGAATAAACCTCAACGGTACAGCGTATCTACCAGGTGTCTCAAATATACCAGTAAGTTGTACCTTTCACCCGGAGACGATTATACCACCTCATGTTCAGGCGATGGTCTTAGAAGACGCAAGGATGCTCTATCCTGTATGTCTGATGGATGATAACGACAGTGGAGGGGGTGATGACTCCAGCAATGATAGTGCAGAGTCTGAAGGGCGAGAAGAAGAAGAAGATGACACTGATCCCCCTTCATTTTTTTCAAGTCACACTGGGCAGGGAAGACGTGGACTATTTGGTAGTTCGCACTGCAGAACCAGTGATTTTAGTTTTTTAAGTTTGGTGTGTAGCTCGTTATTGGTGGTTGTATATAATAATACTAACTTTTGATCGCACGGTGCTGGTTTTATTACTTCCTATATTATTATGTTAATACTGTCTGACACAACATCAACATTGAACATCATCGTAGCTAAAGAAATTATTTAAGAAATGGCACCAATTCTTACAAATCGTTGTTAGAATTAGTAGGGACATGGGCATGGCAGCGGTTGATCTACAATATATAGTAAAAAACATAGATGGCGCTGTCCTCAACAACGCGCGTCTTACGTTTTACGTCTGACGTTTTACGTCTTACGAATTTTCGATCAGGGTCACGTGACCTGACGCGAATTTAGAAGTTTTTACCCATTCCAAAAAAAGTACACAGCGCCGCTAAAGAAGTTTTCACTTCAAAAAACTCTATTATTTGAAGTTGATGACCGTTTAAACGAAAAAACCAGTCAAGTGCGTGTCGGACCACGCAAAATGAAGAGTTCCATAGTTGGGATTAAATTATCTCAAAAACAAAGTTAACATTGTAGTTGAGACATGTTCTCCCATACACGTTATGGTTAATTCTCTGACCGCAAATGTAAGTTTGTAGTCGCAAAAAAAAAGTAGGTGATGATACTACAAATGAACGAGTTTCGGACTTTTTCCTTTACTTGTGCAGTGATCCTATGAGTTCCGTTTTTTCCATTTGAGGTTCGGAACCCTAAAAAGATACTTAGGAATTTTCTTTTTCATCGCAATGGTTTTTCCGCCTCTGTAAAAATCTAAAAATACGTCACGAACTGGATGAAATTTAGCAATTTTAAAACTTTTGCTCATTATTATTTCAGTATACCAACGCGACGTGAAAAGTTGAAAAGTTTCAGGTCCCGCCATACAAACTGACAGAAAATACACATCTCTGGCTGAAATGTTATAATGTAGTGAAAGCTAACTTCATATACCTATGAATTACAGCCCAACGATCTTATCGAAGTAATAATTATTTATCGCACTTCAGGGTATACCTAAAATTCTCCGCCGGAAATTCGGAACTCATTACATTTTGTATCGTATCGCCATTCGTTTTATTCGGTTATATAACAACAACTTTTATTTTGTTTCCATTTTGAATTTGTCCGGTATCTTTAGCTTACGGTTCAGGAAATTTTGGAAAGGGAGGAAGGAATCTGTCGGTATTGAATCAACAACGGTCGAACGATTTTGGGAACTTTAGGCACTTGACATTTGTGTTGGTAGCGCCGCCGCGCGCCGCCGTGTCGAACCCTTGCAACCCCGTGAGGATACGTAACTTCTGCTCTTTTTACACGACCCTATACTTCGTAAAAGATAGCTTGATCTCTGCGACAGCTGTCAGTAAAATCACGCCTATGAAGTTCTGAATTTCATAGTAGTACAGACAGTACCTGTAAATGTCATACGACCTTAGTGATGGGCGATGAATCAACGTGACCACAGACTATAAACTATCGATATTTTAAATAAAACTTAATTTAAAATTAATTATTTTTTTAATTTTATTGTATATTTTATTTTAATATCGTAACATTATTTACATTTGTATATACTTAATTGTTCTAGCGATTCAGAAACTGATTCAGATATGGATTTGAGGTGTACTCCGTTACAAGAATAAATGTATTTTATATTCAAATATTCGTTTAATTTAGTAACGTTTGTAATTAAATCAAACCCAATCAAATGTTACATTAGCATCGATAATAGTAAGAAACGTCGATAATTTCTATCGACAATTTTTTATATCATGACAACCCTAGGAATGTCAGTTTGACTTATAATATGTCGCAGAGATCAAGCTATGTTTTACGTAGTATAGTTTCCTAGTTTGACACGATCACACTAAGCTAGTTTCCGTGCTTATGAATGGTAATTGCAGTTAATTACAGCCCCTTTCTATTATGTAGGTACCCACAACCAAAACTGAAGATAAACTTCATTATTGTCCGGTATAATGATTTCAAACTTGAATTACTTTTTTTTACTAATTCGGCCAGTAAGGCACACGTGAAAGTGAAAAGGATTCCTTTACCTGAGGACCATTGAACGTCCGAATATTACGCCAGTGCTCAAAAGATGAATAGTGATTTGGAAGCTTTCTCTGTGGGCAGTGTTTATAATATGGCCATTCGTTAGGTATATAGTATAGTTATTACGTAATTATTTTAAATGAAATTCATTGGTTAACAAAATAATCAATAATGCATGAAAATAATAATATAATATAATCATCATTGTTAAATATTTTTAAACCCTAGTTTACTCCATCAGTTAATTATTTATTTATTGGTTATACAACTGTGCTGATACCATCGCTAGGTATGTATTTTGTAATCCAAATGGGAATATATTGTTTCATGGACTTAAGGCCGCCGAGGCCGGCCCAGAAAGAGATGGTGAGATGACCTGGACGCGTACTGCGAGGGCTGGTTCGAGGTGGCGCAAGAAAAGAGTTCCTGGAAGGATTTGGGGAGGCCTATGCCCAGCAGTGGGACAGCATAGGCTAGCAAAAAAAATGGACTTAAGGCTTCTACAAACAGGCGCGACACGCGATATAATCGCGCGCGACACAAAGGCACCGCTCGTTGCGCGACTTGCGGTGCCTTTGTGTCGCGTGTCGTGTCGCGCCTGTTTGAAGGAGCCTTTAACACACGGTTTCATTAGCTGCTTATAAGTATTAGAGGTAGGTATATAAATAATTTCACATCTTCCGTTAAAGCCGAATGTTCAGCTAAGATGTGATTATCGCTAAATAATACAAATAACATCCTCTGAACTGCGACCCGAATCGAAATAGTTGATAAATAGCTCCGATAACTACGTTGTTCGCAATATTATGCTTATTAAACACTTGAACTTGATAAATTATAAGTGGTACGCAACTTGCTTAGGAACCCTTATATTTCTCAAAGACGAGACGGAGAAATTCGTCGTGGATAAACAATATTTTGCCATTTAGCAGGCCATTTGGAAGACCAGTGGCCAGCCAGCCAAGTTAATATACATAGTTAAAATCAGTTTTTAGTTTTAATATTCATATATGGTTCATTAGTTTTAACTAACGTAAACTTGTAACTGAATAGGAACCATATATAAAAAACATATCTAATTTAAATTAATCACAACCTCTAAGGAAATTCATTTTGTCCGTGTAGTACGGACAAAATGACATACCTACATAATTATGAAACACGAAAATAATGAAGTACATATTTTACGCACGAAGTTTTTGGTCTTCTTGGGTACCTACATCAGCACATGATGTATGACTTGTATGAGCCCAAAGAGTACAATGCTGCACCGTAGTCAGGCTTGGAACTGGAAAAGAGGTCGTTACAGTAAATGCATGCGCAATCATCATCGTGGACCCTTCCACGCAGCTGGAAAATCTTCTACATCTGAGGCCTCATTGTAAATCCTCTTCTGTACCTGTTTTGTTTTCCTGACTGCTTTTTGGGATCATGATCGTAGTCTGAGCCATCATTGATATGTCGTTTTGCCCCGAATGTAAGTATGTCATTTTGCCCCACATGTTATCAATACAATAACTAAGTCATAATTTCTATAAGCACGAGATATATATATTCATTCTTATACATCGTTCAGAGAGCAGTGGTGGCCAAGTGGTAACGGCCGCGACTTACGAGTTGTAGGTCGTAGGTTCGAACCCAGACAGGCGCTTTACTTTGTGTAAATTATTTCATCACCACTGCTCACAAAACGGTGAAGGAAAACATCGTGAGGAAACCGGCATGTCCTAGAACCAAAAATTCGAAGACATGTGACATCTACCAACCCGCACTGGGCCCGCGTGGTGGATTACGGCCCACTCCCTCTCACTGAGAGGAGGCCTGTGTCCCAGCAGTGGGAACATTATAGGCTGATGATGATGATGATACATCGTTCAGTGTAATGTTACACTACTTCAATTTACATCAAAATATGTAATAAAAACCACGTAAAACACGCCAAAAACGAGACGAACTCCATCAAAACAAAAAAACTTTTACGCACACAAAACGCATTCGTACCAGTTACACCGGCGGCGGCGTGACTGAGTCAGTCACACTTCATGCAATAAAGGGTTTGTCAATAAGGTCAACAAACCTTTACCGATACAGGTCACAAGAGATTAAAAAAGAGAAAGAAAGAGAGAAAGAAAAAGAAGAAAGAGAGAGGAAAAGAAGAAGAAGAAGAGAGAGAGAGGGAAAGAGAGAATAAAATTTCCCCCCGATCTGGGTAAGGTGCCAAGGGGGCCAACTTAACCGAGGAATTTATTGTTAGAAAACTTTTATTCTCAACACCCGCGAGGACTTAATAAGGTAAATAAGGTAATTTCAATTTCAACTAACTTAGAAATCAATTGAAATCAGGCGGAGAACAAACAGTAGTTATGTAGGTACTTGATGAACAATATTTTAATTTATTTAGCTTTATTCCTACAACAGAATGATGCATGTTTCTGTATGATAATTTTACTGTACAAGTTGTGTTTTTATTACGATGTTGTCCGTGAAGACAATATTACGTTATACAAAACTAAACGCTACAAAGGCCTCAGTCGTCAAGGCTTTACAAAATAAAAGTTCCTCCTTTTCCCAACTATGTTGGGGTAGGCTTCCAGTCTAACCGGATGCAGTCAACATTAAACACGTTAAATGACAAACCTAACAATCAAGTGTCGGAGAACACAAAAGCAATTAAAGGATTAAGCACTGACAACAAAGTATCGATTCTATAGATTGTGGCATTATCAGAGACAAACTTTATTTCACGTATACAGTGCGAACTGTGTACGCAATAAACAAGCCTTTCCAAACCATCGGGTGCCTTTGGAGGACCACAGCCTCTCATATGAGCTATTTATCAGATTTATACTTCAATAAGCCTACTAGACTTTTCCTTTGTATTATTTTTTCAAGAGTAGTAACGTACTTAATTACAGATGTTGTGTCTTTGGGATGCTGATTAAGAGTCGAGAAAATCCAGCAAATGAATTTCAATTTAATAATCTTTCTTTAATGTCCCAGTTTGTCAGAAAACACATCCATTCCGTTCGAAAATTGCCGTCAAAGCAGAGCTTCAAAGTGCAGGATGACAACATGATGACGTCCGAACCTCTTCCTTGCCTCTGCACTGAAGTAGTCATGAAAAATACATTAGGCGATAGACTTATTTTTTATCTCTTATGACGCTCCCCACCCGTGTATAAAGGTCGGCACCAAACGACAGAGACTCCGCACTAATTTTCGAAAATCATATTTCTCGACAAGGCGACACAGAGGCAGAACACGCGAGAAATCATATTATATTATAATGCGGGAGAAACATAATATTTGAGTATCTGTGTTAATATAATGAGCATCAAGTCATAATTTACAAAGCTCCGACTTAAATATTTGTTTCAGGCACATACTTAAGTACGTACAGTTAGTTTCAGCAATGGAGCATAAAGCACTAGAAGATAATAAATTATATGAAATATTCATGAGATAAGAAACTATTGTCTGAGTAGTCATAAAATAAACATGATAATTTACTAGATTGCACTGACTGTGGTCCATTTTCTGTGAAATTTACATAAGCACTTACGAGCGCTGTACAATCTTTATAAAAAAAACTCAAGTAGAGCTAATGACTCATGTAGACTTCATTGTGTTCCACTTTATAAAATGAAGTTGGGGTAAAAACAAAGTATCTCTGGCCTCCTCCTCTCTTAATCGATAAATGGGGACGATTACTTTATGAAATCAAATCCAACTCAATGAAACGCAGACAGACATCACAATAAAAAACAAATTAAACTGAAAAAAGAAATAAGGCGTCGTCGTAGCGTAAAATGGTTGTTGAATCAACACGAATCCTTACATAATGTCTCCTGGGATCGAATAACATAATCATAATTGGCCTATAATGTTCCCACTGCTGGGACACAGGCCACTTCCATGTGATAGGGAGTGGGCCTGGGAAAGAATGATTAATTTTAATTATTTGCTAATAACCCTGAAACAACACAAAAAACCGACGCGGTGACGGCACCCTTCGCTAGCCCTACTATCATTTTATTCAGCGATCTTGAGAACAAACTTGTTTTATAGTTTTCATGCCTAACCTTTTGGTTTATAATACTACTAGGTGGTCGGTTCAATAATAAATAGTTAGATCGTTCATCTAACTTATTCTCTTCATTCGAAACAAAAATATTTTTCATATTTATTTTCACTTTTGCTCTACAAACCTTCCAATGCAAAAATAATGCCAATTGTACTTTATTTAAAATGTTAATATTTCCCAGTTCGTGTTAACTACTAAATTGAAATCTAACAGTGTTCGAAGCTCTGTCGCCTAATGGAGCAGTACACCAGCACGCTGTTCATTTGATCAACAAACTTGTTATCTGTGTAACAATCCTGAAACAACTTTTATTTAATATCCTGAAATAACTTTTATTTAACTTACTTTTCACAAATGTAGCCAGTTTAAGTGAAATATCACTGTTAGGTAATCATTTGTGGACATATGTGCCTACCTACCTAAGTATGATTGGAACTTTTAACGACCATATTGGCGAAAAGTGGATAATAGCTGAGTAGGTGCGACATGAGGAGAGAACGCCGAAAATATATTTGAAAAGTTCACATAGAAGCCAGGTCAGGAGTCCACTTTCAGATTTAAAAAAGGGTCACAAATAAAGTGATCTTCAGAGCCATTGATTTTCATATGATCGTGTGGGCCTAACCCATAATGACTTAAATACGTATATCTGACGAAGAAATTAAGTATGGGTTTTCCCTAAATCTGATGACTTTGAAAACTCAGATTTGGACATTTTTTAAACGGATATTCAGGGCGAATGGAAGTTGTTATATGCAATAGTGTTACATGTCCTGATACTTAATATAAATAAGTATCTGACGGATTGATGGAGCCCTTTGCAAACATGACGAAATTTCATTCATTCAGAAAAGCACCCAAAAGTGGTCATCATTTTTCATTTATCTCTAAATTAACTAATCGAATAGCTTTGTTTGCTATCTGAATTTGAATCTGACCCTTTTGTGATGATTTTACGGTATTGAGAAATTTTAAAATATCAAACACTTGAAAACAATGCATGATTAAAAGTTAAGTAGCAAAATTAGAAAATCGTTAGAGTACACCATAAACAGAGTTGATTATTTCAAAATTTAACTATGTCACTAAGCAATATTGTCTTGACAGGATTTTTCAATTCCGTAAGAAAATATATGATCCGTATCGCAATTATTCCGATTATATTCTCACATTACAAATGTTACGTGTTAATATTATTTATTATATAGACAGGTAGCACGACCGCCTGTAAAATGAATCGAGGGAAGCTGTGATTCAAATTACGAAATAATTTAGTTTGCTGTCTGTATTCCGGAAAAGTCAGATAAAATCACTTTAACGTGCCATGAATCTTTACGTTTTTCATTTCAGTCACGCATTTTAAAATGAATTTACCGTCAGAGAATATAAAAACATATTTTATATCCCGCGTAACTCGCCGCTCTCAAAACATAATGTCTGGGTCTCTTGGGATGCTCAGAACGACACAAAAAATATGTACTCAAATAACATTTGTAGCACTTTAGATAAGTAACTAAGAACCCAACTTATGATTCTACAACTACTCAGGTGTCATAATAATTCCAAAAAGTATTGAAACATTAATGAGCTGAGAAGCTTTCTACTTTAGGCACCTACCTATTTAAAACACATACATTCTATAAATATTTTATTTTACCTATTCATTAAGTTGTCAATCCCGTCTTGTTTAAAAGCCATAACTGTCCAATAAAGGATTAAAGTCTTAGAGCTGAGCAGGAAAAAGCTAAATTTCTTCCACAAACTTTTGAATCTTTTATATTTTACAAATAAAGGAAAGTCTGAACAATCAACTCGGAGTTAGACTAGAAGTTTTCTTACTTTTCAATCGTCTTCTTTGAACTTTAACGAAGTTCATTGTTGACTCTATTGTAAAGGCTTTCTATGGCTTATTAAATATATTATTATTCCGGTATAATTCTGTAACTTCACCGTGAAAACTTTGGTGACGTGAGCTGTCAATTGTGTAAAATCGTAGCATCAGGTGGAATGATGAATGATGATCCCTAGCACCATTTCACCTAAGTTTGCACGGTGAGAATTTTGCAGAATAGACCAGCCGTACCGGTAGATATAGGTACATGTTTATGTATGTCCTGGAGTGTATAAGTTAGCACAATTAACTGTTTCCCAAGGAGGCCTTCTGCAGGTATTTTATAATTTTTCGGGAACCAATCGATTGTTAGCTTAATCAGAACCTGGACGAGTACGTGGAAATAACGAAAGCCACATTTATTTGGAAGATTAGTCCTTGTCGTTTAAAAAAATGCATAATATTTTATTCCCTGGCTACCGTTTCTTCAGCCTAACACTTTACCACGTTTAACGTAAGGATGCTTCAATCTGCTTCTAGCTCATGTTTATAAAACTTAGTTTCCGTGTTTTACACAGGTAAATTGTCAAAGCAATGTGATTGCGAAGCTCTTTGACACAGCCCGTGTTTGAGCCTCGTTTGCCGCCCAACAAAAGGCACTCAAGTTGTAAAGATAACGCCCTCATAAGCGTTTGAAATCCAACTGACTCTGATGTTTAAAATGTTTTGTTCAATATGATAAACATCAGAGTATTGTTTACATAATAAAGAATATTTTATTCTATAAGTAATGATATGATGATGGCTAATGTGATCATAGCATTGCGGTGCGAAACTGCTGAAAGCAAAACTAAACGGTAGAAATCCCTTAGTCGTCAAGGCTTTACAAAATAAATGTTCTTAAAATAACTACCCGTATACCCATTACTTAACCTTTTCCCAAATAAGATAGGGTCAGCTTCCAGTCTAACCGGATGCAGCCAACATTATACAAGTTAAATTACAAACCTAACATTTCCGTTTTCCATTGCCTATTTTCGGTTTTTTTTTTTATATACACATTGACATTGAGAAATTTTACATAATAGTGACATGAATATATTTACTTTTTAATGTATTATATTATTTTAATGATTGTGAAGAAGAAGTGGGTTAATTTTATTTTGTCTTTATTTTTACTCAGTTTTAGTCACGGTCTGGCAATTTGAATAATTTATGCGGCCTACCCAAATGTCCTTTCTTTGGTATTGTTCGTCAAATCGTTGAGCTCCTTAAGTTTTGAGTTGAGCTGCATGATTACTGACAAATGCCTGCACTGACTGGACAGGTCCACTCAATCTGTGTGGTTCTTTCCTTGAAAGACCATTTTAGACACCAATCTACATGATCTTCACATGATCTGACGAAGATTATGTCTGGACTTTAAAAGAGACTGTGACCTCTGAGTTTGTTTCGGCATTTCTTCTCAGAGTAGTCAGATGGAAACGCCGATCTCATCTAGTTTTAAAAATATTATTATCGTTTAAAAGTGTTTGTACAAATCTACTTACAGAAATAAAATCATTAACTATAAAGTGTCAGAACACACAAAAGTAATGATCGATGTTAATAAAGTAATAGGTAGATAGTAATAACGACGACGAGTTTCATATCGGATCTATAGATTGTGGTATTATGAAAGACAAACATTCTCTCTTTTCGCAGTTTGTACGTAGTAAATATGCCATTCCATTGAGTACCACTGTTGACCACAGTCGTTTATATGAGCTAGTTATCAGATCTGTGTTTCAATAAGCCGACTAGACTTTTCCTTTAATTCACTAACAATAATTTGTATCTGAATTTACACTAAATAAATTATAAGATACGTACTAAACAAAACAAACAACATAGATTTAATGAAATTTATTCAATGACATTAGTCTTTTATTCATTTAATTCAGATAGGCATCCTTAACGTTCGAGAACTGCCGTCAAAGCAGAGCTTCAAAGTGAAGGTTGACAACCGAACCTCTTCCTCGCCCTTACACTGAAGCAACCATGAATAATACATTAGGCGATAGAATTATTTTTTATCTCTTTTGACGCTCCCCAGCCAATGTAAGGCCAAACGACAGCGATTCTCCACTAATTTGCGAAAATCATATTTCTCGATAAGGCGACACAGAGGCATAACTCGTGATAAATCATTTTAATATATCTTTAAGCTTTATATTATAATGCGAGAGAAACATAACATTTGAGTGTCTGTGTTAATATAATTAGCATCAAGCCATAATTTACGAAGCTCCGACTGAAATATTTATGTTTTAGGCACCTACGTACAGATTTAGTTTCAGCAAAGAAGCTTAAATCACTAGAAGATAATAACTTTTTTTAAATAATGATGAGATAAGAAACTATTGTCTAAGTACTCGTATTAATAAAATAAACATGAAACTTAATTTATTAGATCTAGTGAGATCTAATACATTAAGTTCTAATAAAGTAAATGTCACAGAAAATGGACCACAGTCAGTGGACTGTGGTCCATTTTCTGTGAAAATTACATAAGCACCCACGAGCGCCGTACCATCTTTATGAAAAAACTCAAATAGAGCTAAAGTTTAGACTTCATTGTATTCCATTTTATACAATTAAAGTCAGGTAAAAAGAAGATATCTCCTGGCTCCTCTCTTTTTATGAAATCAAATTAAAATTAAATGAAAGACATCACACAACAATAAATCTATTACACTGAAATAGTAGATTGTTTTCCAAGGGAGCAAATAACGATTTTGAAGACGAGAGTTTTTCTTTGAATCCAGAGCGTAGCGAAGGATTCTAGAGTGGAATCCCGAGCGCAGCGAGGGTTTCTTCAAAGTACCTCACTCGAGCTTAAAATAGAGTTGCTCCCGAGGTGGAAACTCTACTTTTTATCACCCTCTATGAAAAAATAAGTAAGTGTAACTTAGGAATAAGAATAGTACATACAATTAAGAGCAATACATAGAAATAATTAGAGGCTAATGTTTATATTTGAACAATTATGGAAGTATCAGCTTCACAACAATATTTTTTTAATTTGGCTCGCGCGCGTTTTTCTTTATCATACAGCCTGTTACTTGTTCATACAATGTTTGTGATTGATCTCTTTGGTGATTGTAAATTTTACTAACAATATCCATATTCCAAATTCAAATCACTTTTAGTCCCTAGGGATTAAAGAGCTATTTTAATCCCTGTTTACGAAGAATACACTAGCTCTTTTTGAATAGATATGATAAAAAAATAAGGCGACGTAGCGTAAAAAACAATAAATAATACCAGCCTATTATTGCCCCACTGCAGGAGAAAGGCCTCTACTAATAGAGAAGATATGACCATTAACGCTTGCTCAAGGCGGGTTGGCGATTTCAAACTTTTATTCAGTACCTATGTATAGTTAAGGATTCTTCATGACGTAGTTGTACATGATTGTTAAACCAACGCGGATGTTTATTAAATATGTCTAAAGCTCGTCTCCTGGGGAATATATTTTAATTATATGTATGCTAATAAGCCTGAATAAATAAAAACATCGCGGTGACGGCACCCTTCGCTTGCCCTGCAATCATTTTATTCAGCGCACGCTTAAAACAACAACAACCAACTCGTTTATAGTTTTAATGTCTACATGTTGGTTTATAAACTTTTCATTTGAAACGAAAATGTTTTTCGTTTTTATTGTTTTCACTTTTGTTTCAATACCTATTACCTTGCAAATTTTATTTTATTTAAAATATTAATATTTCTCAGTTCGTGTGAACTACTTATTTGAACTTAACAGTGACCACTGTTAAGTTAAGCTGTGTCGACTGTTGGAGCAGTATGCGAGCACGCTGTTAATTTGATCATTATAAAAACGGCGATAATGTCATATCGAGCGTATGTGGAATCCTCGTTGCGGTATGGAATAATGGAATGGGGAAATAGTACCGACTTTAATAGAGCATTTATCGCACAAAAGAAATGTATACGAGCCATATACGAGATTCCGTCAGATGAATCATGCAAACCAATATTTAAAAAGCTTGGTTTGCTACCACTGCCTTCAATATATGTGTATGAAGTATGTATGTTTGTACAGAAATATAGAGAACTGTTCAAAACAGCTGAGGATGTATGTTCACGAAGTCGGCGTGATCAATTCAGGCTGGTACTAGACGAGATACCCCGGTCTGTTAAATTTAATAAAAATTGTGTAGCCATGTGTGTGCGTATATTCAATAAATTACCAAATACATTTAAAGATCTAAATTACAGACTTTTTAAAATTAAATTGTGTAACTGGCTGAATGAACATAGTTTTTATAGTGTTAAAGATTTTCTCGAGCATAAACTATAATGTTGATATGTTACTATAATTTTGCATGCTTTAATATTGAGCAAAACATGTTTGGTCTCATCTTGTATTGTAACATCTTTTAATACCGTGTTTTTTGCAAATAAATAGTATTATTATTATTATCAACAAACTTGTTCTCGGTGTAACAATCCTAAACTTAACACCAACATAATAAATAAAATTAACTTAAACAAATAATCCTGAAACAACATTAAATAACCTTACTTGACACACATGTGGCCAGTTTAAATGATAATAATTATCATCATTAGGTATGATTGAAATTTGAATGACCAAATTTAAAAAAGCATCCTTATTGGAAATCGATAATTGTTCCGATTGTCTTGAAAGCATTTCGTTTTTACGATTAATTAATTACTCATGTCGAAGGGCTCTGACAGTCACTTAAACGATAGACATAATATGTAGATAGATTTAACGAGATTTAGATACATTAATCACGGCCTTGACAGTATCATTGCTATCGGAGAGCATTTCGGAATGTCTTTACAAGATTTTTCTATTCCGTAAGGAAATATATGATCCGTATCCCATTTATTTAGATCTTACACTACAATTTTACGAGTTAATATTATTTATAGACAGGTAACACGATCGTCTGTAGACCGAATCGAGGGAAGCTGTGATTAAAATTACGAAATAATTTTGGGATGTTATCTGTATTCCGGTAAAGTCAAATAAAATCACGTTAACGTAACTTTTTTATTTCAGTTACGCATTTTTGCATGAATTTACGTGAGAGAATATAAAAACATAACTCTTTTTCCCGCGTTCTGAGGGAATTTAGCGTACATCATTAGCATTTTTTACTCGCCGTTTCTAAAACATAATGTCTAGGTGTCCCTGGGGATGCTCAGAACGACACAAACAAATACGTACTAAAATAAAAATTTATTGTTGCAAATTAAAATAATAATAACTAATAAATACCTAATTAATTAATAAAAATAACAAAATTAAATCCTAACTTAACTAAAACTATAAACAAACTAAAATATAGCGTCGAAAAATTCATCTGTATCGCTGTCGACTAGTAACGTACCCAAGAGACTGGCAGCATTACCACGTTGTATGGCAATGCTTAACCTCTGGCCAAGGTAAAAGCCAGCCTTGGGTCACGGGAAGTGTCAACCAGCCGTTTCGAAATTTCCTTAAAAAGAACATGAGCACTCGGACCCACGGTCCGAGGGTTTCAACCCCAAACGGCTCGAAAATATAATTTCTGACAAGGTTATTATATTTTAGCCGCTTGAGGTTTTCCGCAGCCGCAGCAGCAGCGCCAGCACAGCATGCCAGGAAGATGGGATTGTGCAAGAGTTGCGGCACACGTTGCATCCCACACTAAAGGCCTACCCATTGCACCTTCCATGGAAATAAAGACATACCGTCCGGGGTCTTGCTGTTGACATCTTCGCATATAATAATATGTACTCAAATAACATTTGTATCATTTTAGATGAGTAAGTAAAGGTACTCAGCGTGTCATAATAATTCCCAAAAGTATTCAAACATTCATGAGCTGAGAAGCTTTCTACTTTAGGTACCTATACCTACCTACCCACTTAGAAGTTAGAACACATACATTATTCTTAATATTTTATTTTACCTATTCATTAAAAGACTACAGTTTACCTAAGTTGTCAATCCCGTCTTATTTAAAAGCTATACTGTCCAATAAAGGATTAAAGTCTTAGAGCTGAGAAGGAAAAAGCTGAATTTCTTCGATAAACTTTTAAATTTTTTATACTTTAAAAGTAAAGGAAAATCTGAACAATCAACTCGGATTTACAGTAGAACTTGTAATGGGTAATCTTCAATATGTTACGGGTAATTACAGACAGTTTTCTTCCTTTTCAATCGTCTTCTTTGAACTCTTAACGAAGTTCATTGTTGACTCTATTGTAAAGGCTTTCTATAGCTTGTTAAATATATTATTATTCCGGCATATTCTGTAAAATTTCACCGTGAAAACTTAGGTGACGTAAGCTTGAGGTGAGCTGTCAATAGTGTAAAATCCTAGCATCAGGTGGAATGATGAATGATGATCCGTAGCATCACTTCACCTAATTTTGCACGGTGAGAATTTTACAGAATAGACCGGCCGTACCGGTAGATATAGGTACATGTTTATGTATGCCCTGGAGTGTATAAGTTAGCACAATTAACTATTTCCCAAGGGCACTGTATGTTGGACGAAACTTAGTTAATGGAAGGCTCTCTGCAGGTATTTGATCACGGTTCGGGAACCCATCGACTGGACGACACGTGCTTACGTATGGTGGCCGCTGCAGCCCGAGCCTCCACACGCCCCACAGTTGACTTATTACCTCACTTATGGACCCTTAACCAACGTTTTATATTTATCCCTACCCTTATTGTTGATTTCGAACCTTTCGGAGTAAATAGAAATTACGGAAGTCGCCTTTATTTGGAAGATAAGGCTTTATCGTTTAAAAAAATGCATAACATTATTTCCGTGTCGTCAGCCTAACACTTTACCATGTATAACGTAAGGATGCTTCAATCTGCTTCTAGCTCATGTTTATAAAACTTAGTGTCCGTGTTTGACACAGGTAAATTGTCAAAGCAATGTGATTTCGAAGTTCTTTGACACAGCCCTTCTTTGAGCCTCGTTTGTCGTTTAACATATGGCACTCATGTTTTAAAGATAACGCCCTCATGTGCGTTTGAAATCCAACTGGGTCTGATGTTTATCATATTAAAGAAAACATAGCAATAAAAAAAAATAAGGGAGATTGTAAAAGTCTGTTTTTATTTTAACGAAATCCAGATAACTCAAAAGCTATCTAGTCTGTGTATTCACCCAGGGAGGTGAACTTAAAAGTGGAAATACTTTTTGAAAGTCACTATGTTTGTACAGTCAGAGAAATTAATTGTTTATTGACACACTATGTCAATTTGCCGTATTATAACCATTTTATACAACTGCTGTCAAAGTGAGCCTGGGAATGACAGCTATGATTTGAATATACGGCAAATTTAAGTTGGTAAGTAGTCGATTTGAAAAATAATTATTATTTTTTCCTGACTTTCTCTATAGTTTAGGTTTGTCTTAGGGTCTACACAGACGAACCGCATGCCAACTGCAACTTCGCAGTTTGAATGCAGTTGTCATAACTAGGTTTCGAAGCAGTTAAGGCTCGTACACACAGGCGCGACGCGACACGCGACACAAAGGCACCGCAAGTCGCGCAACGAGCGGTGCCTGTGTGTCGCGTGTCGCGTCGCGCCTGTGTGTACGAGCCTTTAAGGTGAACTGCATCCAAACTGTCAAGTTGCAGCTGAAATGCAGTCAATCTGTTTTGCGCCTTATATGCAACAAGTTTCTTTGTTAAAAGACTTAAGAAAAATGAAATGGGTCATCGACGTCGTCCTGGGGTCTACTTAAGCGTACGCCTCCACCATCCATCGCTTGGATCGTTCTCTTCCAATACCGTATATATTTAGCGCTCCATTAGACCTTATAAATCAAATTTCCCATCGGCGGGCCTTATCTAAATCAGTTTCCCATAATAGAAACGATTCATATGATTTTCGCCAAGAAGTGTACCTAGTTATGGTACTAAAATGTTTATTTTGTTAAATTGGTGGAGGAAAACTAACTGATTTGAGAGTTTTTCAAGCAAATACGGATTCGGACTATGGTTAAACTAGGATTAACAAAATAATGTAGTCAAAGGACTTAGGTATATAATTTGATGTGAATATTGTTTTAATGTAGTCGTGTTAGTTATTATGGAATGTTATCTAATAAAAACGGTATAAATCGAGATTTACCTTTCGGTTAATAAAAACGGTATAAATCGAACATAGCCTTTATGATCTGATTGTTGTCACTTTAATGCACATTTATTTGAAAAATTAAAACCTCTATTCCGTTATCGCTTATCGTTAAATAGTGGAAAATGTGCACTGGAGTGAAAATAGAAAGCACATAGTAGCCCTCGGAACGAAAACTCGGTCAGCAATAGCCGAAACACAATAGTTCGGCGTGCTTCCAGCGAAGCTCTCTTATATGACGCTTCGAAATGGAATAGACAATAGCGGAGTACGAGGTACTACCTCGTATACAGGCTCTACAGCATTCGGAACGGATTATCTCTAGTAAGCCGCACGTATTAAACACGACACGCTGTGTAGCTTTAAGGATATTGTGTGCGTACCATCGCGCTAACGATCTCTTCACTTGCTGGGGCCTGTCGACCTTTATGATGTATGGCATTATTAGTATGCCTCGGAGGTACAGCACCGTCATTATAGTTATACAAGCCCGATGGGATTCCGCAAAAAGCAAAAATGACGAACTTCCATACAAACTTTTATCTTCTTTTTAACTCCTTTAGGGTATCAATTTTCAAAAATTCATCCTTAGTTCTCCTTCGTTATGAAAGGAACTCGTGTGCAAAATTTCTAGCTACTAGAACGGTTTAGGCTGTGCGTTGTCTCTTAGAGATTGAATTTAAGATTCTTATTATGTAAGAGATAGTAGGTACAGACGCCAGCACATCAAGTTACTACAATCTCTCAAATTTCTTTAATAGATTTTCTACTTTATCGCTAAAGCATAAGATACAAAGTTGATTGGGAAAATTTGACAGCTTGATGTGCTGGCGTCTGTACATAACACTTTGCGGGACACTTAACGCCCCTCGACGTAATAACAATAACTTCTATTGTATCTCGTTCAGTGTCCATCAATGTGTGAAGTACTACACGGTGCGACAAAGACAATGAAAGAAAATGTTCAAGAAAACTTCCCAATTTCCTCTTTCTTAAACTAAATCTTAAGTTGCAAACGCCAGGATTGAAGATCGGTATTATTATAAACATGGAGGGGAACTTTCAATTTCCTTTAGCAAGTACACTTAGAACAAACTTGTTTGTATACCCAAAGTGGTAGTGTCCGCCCGAGATTTCCCTCGAGGAAAATAATTAGCAGGCTCGGCATTAGAGTGTATAATTTTATGTTTGTACATTGTAGCTACAAACACTTGAACTAAGTGTGTTGCCGTGTCGATAAGCGACAAATGGAGCTCTTTATCACTAGCCCGCAACCCCACAGGCAGTGTTCAGTTTACCGAGAAATTGCCACTGTACAGTCGCGATCAGATACACATCACACACAAACGTGACCTATTTCGCTAAACCATTCGGCGATTCTTTCATCTCGTGACGTTGATATATGCAATTTTAACTGAACTGCTCGCCTTTCTGTGTTTCTAACTTGCTTTTTGTTCGTTCTTTGTGTAGCGCTAGTCGCTAGTAGCAGATAAATCTTACAATATCCACTAGTGGACTTTATTCTGTTTTTTACTATTTATATTTAATTTATTATTTAAAAAAGCTTACAATTTATATGATGATCAAGCTAAAATAAATAATTCAAAGTTCGTTTAAAGCCATCTTTCAAACCTTCATATAATTACTTACCTACACATCTAGGTTTATGAGTTTCATAAGTATATTCAAAGTTCTTCTCCATAGAGATCTACGTTTTGGAATGGGCAACTAGCTTCAACTGTCTGACTAACTGACAGACTATTTAAATTTTGACAATTCAAAAGTGCCTGTACAAGGTATATATTATTTCAAACTCAAAGCATTAATTGAAATAAATGCTTTGAGTTTGAAATAATATATAATAATATATTATTTTTTCGCAGCACACTAACATCCATTCTAAATGTGGTCTTGGACGACCCAGGGTGGCTGCAAGCCACACTACCCATCCGCTTTAGTTGCCTCGGCGTCCGCAAAATTACCAGTATTAGCTTTCGGCGTCCTATATGCTCTATCCACAGCACAGAAAAGTTGACCGGGAAGATTTTAGCCCCCTCCCTGGTTGACACTGAAGGGCCGTGCTTGGCCGACGCGGTGAACGCCTGGAAAATGGCTTGCCCGGATACAGATCGGCCCGCGAACCCATCTTCCCAGAGGCAGTGGGATGACCCGCTCTGCAGGTTGGTACGGAATAATCTTATTAATACGTCCACCAATACTGCTGAGCGTGCCCGCCTACTGGCACTTTGCTGGGTGACACCACCTTCCGGCTTGCTACTTGTCTACCTCTCGGCGCTCCTTGCGTGGCTCCGCATCGCTACCAATGCGGTTAAGGTGTCGACTGCCTCGGACACCATGGCTTATCCTGCAGTAAAAGCGCAGGCCGGATAGCACGGCATGCCAGAATCAATGGGTCAGCGGGATTGTCCGAACTTGTATTATTATAATGTCCCATTTAGTATTTCGAGACATCGCCATGCGGTTGGTCGATTCTTCACGTGACCAGAGAGCTGGCCTATTTTTTGGCCAAAGAATCAGCATTGCCATACAACGTGGCAATGCTGCCAGCCATTTGGGCACGTTTCCTGTTGATGACAGCGATGCGGACGAATTTTTTGATGCTCTTTGATTATTTCTCCTCCTTTTTATATGTACTTGTAAATATTATTATTATTTTAAGACTGTTAGCTTTTAAAATTATGTAAACACTTTAGATAAAAAAAATCAATACCATAAAGAAATAAACATGGATTTAAAAAACTTTAAAAAAAATTAAATAATGAAATATTTCATGACAAAATAAATAACATGCTTCTAAAAGAAATCGTCCCTTATATAGTTTTTATAGTATCTATAGGTATTTAAAACAACTGAATGAATTGGATAGCATTAAAGTTCAATTGAAGTTGTAGATCTTGCTCACCGCAACCATAAGCCCCTGATTTATTTCAATTCTCTTGATCGTGGCTGCTTAATCATTGTTTGAACTTCGGCTTCAAAGGATTATCGACCAGATTGGCACCTTAGACCAATGCTATTTATACGAGATACCGAAATTGAAACATTTGTTAAGTAGGGTACAGACGCCAGCACATCAAGCTACCCGAAACTGTCAAATTTTCCTAATCAAACTTGAACCTGCTTTAGCAATAAAGTTAAAAATCTATTAAAGAAATTTGACAGATTGTAGTAGCTTGATGTGCTGGCTTCTGTACATACTTATTAAAGGAATTAACATCATGTGTCTGGGCCGCAGAATACGCGCCAACTTTTAATAAGCATCAACTGAGAAGTTTAACAATCAAAAGTAGGTACCATTCTGAAATGTGCTCATTAAAAGTCTGAAAAACATTGGATGTAAAAGTAAACCTACCAAAATTAGTAGTTATGATCTAGCTAGATAATCTCATTATTAAAAAACAACCTTTTAAAAACTTTATATTATACTATAATATTATCTATTACTAGACCAAAATGTATGCCAGTCTGATTATTTTTTCTCGATTACGATGTTGGTCCGACGGAGTGTTCAGTTTGACGGCCTGTACCGCACCCATAAAGAACACACGTTTCTGATACACGCTGCATACCTACTCTTTTACAGCGATGACATTCATAATTACCACATTTTAACAGCTGTTTAAAATTCTAGAGGATAATCTCCTCTCAAGCTCTGCTAACACGAAGCGAGAAAAACTTTAAAATACATCGTATTTAGCGAGCATGCGAGCGTAGTTACAGCAGCGCAGCGGACACAAATTGCTGATCTCATAATTTGCAACAACTTAAATACTCGACGAATAACCGGAGTGAAGAACCTGTGAATAAAAGTTTATTATCTGCTTAAAGTCAATTAAAAAATACTTGCAATAATCAGTAGCTTTAAAGCTCGCTTCGTAAGACTTCGCAGTCTTCTCCATTTGATCCCCATTTCGAGCGGAGTGATTGATTACTTTTCCTTTATATCCTCTTCATTTTTACGAGATATTCTCAACACAACATAGTACGTGACAAAACTCACTCTTTAGGTACAGATACCTAAAGAGTGGAATAGAGTAGCTAAAAAAATAATCAGTGAATGATTAGCGAAAGTTCCATAGAATTTACCGCAGTTTATTAGTCGATAATTACTACATTACGTGGCAATCCAGATCATTAAGTAAGTAGAGAGAAGTAGATTGAGAGTTCTTTATATTTTATTTACCAATACAAACATTATCCTGCCGAGTGACTTGTAAAAACACAACCTACTGACCCATCAACATACTCACAGCCCAAGTAACACAAAATCGATATAATGGAAAAAGTGATGACCAGAAAATTTCTTCTAGCTTCGTTATAGAATTTGAAGGGTTTTAGCAATGTCTTGCTTCTGTATAACAGCATTTTATTAACTTTGTAGTTCCTAAAGCTATATAATCCTCTTTTTCAATCTTTTGTGCAGCTAAAGGTTTTATTTTAGACATAATTTATGTCTCTATACAGCTTCTAATACAGCTGTAAGCATTATACAAAAGTGTAGGCCGTATGTAAGCATTAATTACGGCTTAGGCTATTAAAAAGCATTTTAAAATTCTTTAAAACTGCTCTATGTTTTATAACGACCTTTCGCATGGGTCACAACTGTTTAACGGTGTACATTGGTGCTGTTTTAATGCCAGCTTTTTAAAAGCATTTCATCATAATATTATATAGCCTTTATCTATACAAACGTATAATGACAAGAATTTTAACAAGCAATAAGTCGTATACCGGCATCCGCATGCCTAAAGTTTTTAATTATGCTTACGACATTTTGCTTTTTGTATCGATAATATTTAAAATTTAATTTTATGGTAAATAGTCCTTTAGAAAGGACTTCAACCTATGGTATTGACCGGCCGGTACAATACAGATATCATAATGACTAAAACTAAAGATTTCTTCGTAAGAGCATAATTTTTTTTTACAATTCCACATATTTTTATAATATTTTTGTAATAAATAGCTCTTTAATTTGAAGGCGCATGAAATATTTGATTTAAATATATACATACTTTCACAGTAAACTGATACTCGCAACCTTAATTCACTCATAGAGAACAAAAACAAGAGTTTAATTACTTGCCTTGTAGCACTTATATTTTTTTGTTGAAAGTATCCATGTTCTTTTTACACAAGATTTATTAATAATAACAGAAATTAAAAATAATATTTGAAAATGTTTTTATTTTGCCTTTGTAATGGTACAAGCTGTATAAGAGCCGCATTTAACATATGCGCACTGCTTTAACCTGTTTCCACAGCCCATTATAATGCGTTTATCATTCCGGTAGACAACCAATATAATGCTGCTAAAATGCCATTCTAACACTTAAGGCTGTATAATTTGGGGCCCAAATTAGCATTACAAGAGCTGTATAGTGGTTTATAATGCATATATGTAACTTCTTATAAAGCTATAATAATATGCTAATTCTGTTATCCATCGATTATAAAGCTATTTTGTGCTACTTGGGAGAGCACTTACCACGTTAATACATATTCAGCATGCATTATGAGGGTGAAATGACCCTTGACTAGAAAAGTTTGGCAAGTAAAACTATCGTACTACTATTGATATGGGAGAGTGTAAGTTCCAACTGTATTTACATAACGTTTTGTTGGAAAACAGCTTAGGCTTTGAGCACAGGCATTTGAGCTGTGAGAATCGCATGATCCTATGTCGCGTCGCCTCATAGATCCGAGGAAATCTCCTAGTGTTGCTCAGTGGAATTACTATTTTGTACTATAATCGTATTGTACCGTATATCGTAGACCGCACATCTGTGGTAACAAAACCAATACAAGCTGGTCTCGCATGCTATTTAAACTCCGTACTACGCTAGGGCTGTAAGTTCAAGGTCAAAGTGTTACCACCCACGTGCGGTGTAATGTACTTGCATGGAAAGGGCATTTGTATAGGTAACAAGACACAAGATACAAGATGCACTTTAAGAGTGTTTAGTTATAATTCAAGAATTTAACGTTAAACGTGGAGCAACTTTGACCTTTAACATTGCGCTCACTTGGTATCATAATCCTTTCAAAAACCTGACAGAAATTGTATCATGCTTAGAGCAATCTTGTAATTGTGTAAAATAACAAGTTTTTTACTATTTTCAAGCTCATTCTAGAGTACCTAAGTGATAAGTAGCTAATTTAAATTTTTAACCTTCAAACTCAGAAAGAAATATGCTCAGTTGAGAGATAATACTATGTCACCACATATGCGGCCCTTCCTTCATTGACTTACATTTTCCTATCTAATTCTCGGAGAGCAAAGACTGACCGCAAACAACTTGATTAGCTTTCATAATTGGTTTGGCTTCACGTCTGTCACTAGAAGTCATTCGAAAAGGATAGCACTCTTTACTTTCACAGTAGATACGAATAATATTATGATAAGTGTGATATTGAGCGCTGTATATAAATGTGAACAGAGCGCGATCTGTAAATAAATTGAGCGAGAAAATATAAAATAGAAGATTGCTGTAATAACGTTGAAAATACAAGTAAAATGAAATTATAACATTTCATTTGTTTGAAATTACAATCTAAAAATAGACAGAAATAAAACGTTATGAAGTTTGTTCGACGATAAACACGTACCGATGTCAGCGGCCGCCATGCTCGCGGCTCCTCAACCGTAAAATGGACACCACTAGTTACTACCACCGCGCGTCTGAAATAGCTCCGATATTTCATTGTCTAGCTGAGCTGAATCCACAACTGTAACGGATTAACTTACGTAACTGTTCTTCGGTTTCTCCTTCTGTTTTTAATTTGCCACTTCAGGGCATTACTGTCTTTGTGAGATTCACCCAGTGAGTAATTACCGTTTCATTGAGGCCGATGTGGAATGGAGCACCACTGGCTTAGTGAAGCACCTTTTGTTAGTATTTTATCTACTTCATCCATTTATTAGCGTAAATAAAACGTTTTACTTTGAAAATAACTCAAGCAAATGCTTCGCATAAAGCAGCAGGTTGCTTTTTCATTATAATCTGGTAGAATTCATTAATATTTTCTGCAGTGTCGCTCTCGCAAGTTGTAAAACTATTCGATGTCCTCTTTCAACCAGCTGAAAACTAAATGTGTCATGTTGAATTCGAGAACCAATTTCGTTTCTCACGTGACTTGAAATTCATCGCTTAAAATATCTCGAATGTCCCGAATTCATTCATGCAGGATGGAACATGTGAATTTCAACCGGCCCACAATCAAGAATGGCATGCATATAAACACACACACACACTCACAAACTTTCACCTTTATAATATTAGTGTGATTTTGATTTAGATCTTTTACTGCAGAAAATCAGAAAAAAAATGTGAAGCCCGTACAGGGTCGCTTTAGATTTAATGCAGTATTTATGTGTCCATCGTTAAAAAAAATCTGATTACTAAAAAATATAATCGACTTCCATAAAAAACCCTACAAAGTGCAAAATAAGCTTAGTTTGGGAAGTCGTTGGCAAGAAATTACGGAATCCTATTTTGTTTTTAAAGTCGGTTGTATTTTATTTTATTTCACACAAATTCGCGTAAGTGCTACTTTATATTGATACTCAGCAACTTTCTTTGATCTCTGTACAATACGTATACTGTTCGTTATTGAGGAGTTCTATTGTCAGATCTTCACTCTATTAAAAAATGGGACCGTCTCGGTCGAATACTCTTTCAAACAAAAAATAATGTGACATACGGACGGACTGGATAAATGATAAAAGTTCCTTTTCTTGGGCCATTATAAGTCGGTTATAAAGATGCCTCAAAGAATCCTTCAGTTTTTCTTCTTATTTAAATACGGTTAAAGAGAACTGAGGAAAGACTTATGTAAAATAAGGGCCTAAAAAGGCCACTTTGGCGAATCATAAAAGGATAACATTATGAATCGTAATGGACAGTTAACTGTTAAGCTAATCGAATGAAATCCCATTGATGAAAGATTTTCAGTTATATTTTTTGTCTGTGCTAAAATACTAATCAATCCAATCCAAATCAAATCCCTATCTCTTTGATTATACCTACGTAGTGAAGCGAAAAAAAGAAAAACACGGGCTGCCTACGCCACATTTTGATTCATAACGTTATCATTTAATGATTCTGCCAAAATGCCCTTTTTAGGCCCCCAGGACCTCTAGAGATCTAGAACCAAAATACATTCTAAGAGCCAGGTCCACAGTTCAGAATCATAACAGCATCTGCTTCTCTACGAAACTACTTTCTTTCCAACAATTTTATGACAACAATTTCGCTTTTATAATTAAAAATCGTCTATAACTATACGAATAAGTAATAACTAGACCACCTCAACCAAAATATGAGTACACTTGGAATGTTGATACTGTATTTTTATCACAAATATTTCCCAATGAAAATTTAAGCCTCGAATTATGATCTAAAAAACTAATTACGTTATTAGCTATCGTAACAGCTCACCGAGTTCAAATACTTTCAAAAAATTATGTTAAAAAAATGATTTTTGACCATAATTGTATATTAATAAAAATTTCACAAGTTATTAAGACTTCAAAACCGAATACTCATCAACCATTATCAAAACTACCATACTTTAATGAAAAACCAGAAATCTGTCCAGCTTTGACTTTGTTGTGTTATAAAAATAAAACGGATTCTGTAAGAGTTTCTAACGATTTAACTATAGGAAACCTCATGCAAAAGTGACTACTCAAACTTTGAGTCACTGGATAAAGGACATGCTCCACAAAAGCGGTATCGATACAAGTGTCGCTTTGAATTGAGCACCTCGCATAAATGATAGAACTTCACGTACAGGTAAGTTCGTTTTAAGGCTCCTGCAAACAGGCGCGACGCGCGACGCGAATCGCGCGCGACACAAAGGCACCGCTCGTTGCGCGACTTGCGGTGCCTTTGTGTCGCGTGTCGCGACGCGCCTGTGTGTACGAGCCTTTATCATCAATTATCATATCGACTGAATAAGAAGAAAAACAAATCTGATTTCGCTACAATTTTTAGCTGAGAGGAGTCTGAGTAGCTACCCAGTTTTGATAGCAAATGCAATCTAATCTTACAAGTGATCATAGTACATATTATTATTGAAACATCTCGAATACAAGTCGCGCATAATTCACTTTGATAGCGCAATCTATGATGCGATATTTTCAACTGTGCATTAAAAAAAAGAAAGAAATGTAGGTACATTATTTTGTACGTTTCTACATATTTTGCGTTTCGAAGACAGTAAAGATGTTCCATTTTCGAGAAAATATGGGAAAAATTAGAAATGCCTAATTTGCAATGCAAATACCTACTGTCAAAAGTCGAAATCTAGAATAACGCACTCTTTTGTATAGCCTCATATTACTTAATAGCATACCATGATTATTCCAAGTTGTCATGTCTACCATGTTTTTAACGATATAAAAGATAACGTAATTTCAGCAGTTGAAAAAACCAAATCTCTGTTCTGTTATCGTAATAATCTCTGTTACCAAGGATTATTTTTATTTTATTTAAGTCCCACTATCTCATTCCAGTGGCAAATAAAATTTCACAAAGATAAACTCTGTCTCACATGTAGGCAATAAATAAAATTTTCGTCAATTAAATAGACAAAGGTCAGAAAGCCTAAAATAGCCTTATGTTTGACAGCTGAAGTAAAGCAAAGGCAACACCAGTCAGACTATGTTTCTGACAGTTGATGAAAGCAAAAGCACCACCAGTTAGCAGGCAGTCAGTCTACTTATCTTGACATTCCTCTTACAGTACCTACCTGCCCACATAACATTGGAGAATACAGGTACTGTACATGCACAGTTACTTGCTAACCTAATACCTGTTGCACTGGGTATATTTGACCATGTACAGAGGAGACGCCAGCGCATCAAGCTACCCGAAACTGTCAAATTTTCCCAATCAACTTTGAACCTTATGTTTGAGCGATAAAGTTGTAAATCTATTAAAGAAATTTGACAGATTGTAGTAGCTTGGTGTGCTGGCGTCTGTACATATTTTCGCTTCCGTCACAATGATTGATATCGAAAAACCTCTGCAACCCGAGGATCCGACAATGTTTCTTGGAAACCTTACTTTTCTTTTATGAAGTAAAACTACGATTTGCACTCAAACTTATAAGTGTTTATTTATAAACGCTGCTTAAAGTTAAAAGACGTTTAAACGTAACAAAAACATGATTACGATACGTTAATTTGTTACTTAACTTTATATAACGTTTATAAAAAAAAAATAAAAGAAAGTCCCTAGCAGACTGTAAGTTGGTTCTATATTTCACAAGTCCCTAGCAGACTGTAAGTTGGTTCTATATTTCACTATGGTCATGAAATCAGACGCTAGAAGTAAGTATAAGTTCGCTATAAATTCCTAGAAGGTGCCTAGAACCGTATAACACGGTGTTAGGCATGTTCTAGTAACTTATAATGGCAAAATATAACAGTAATAGCTGTGCCCCGCGGTTTCACCCGCATAAATGTCGATACCGTGAGAATATCGGGATAAAAAGTAGCCTATATATTAATCCAGGGTTTCAGCTGCCTCCATGCAAAATTTTATCAAAATTGGTGCAGCCGTTTGAGCGTAAAGAAGTAACAAACATATAAACACACACACAGACACACTCACAAACTTTCGCCTTTATAATATTAGTGTGATTTGCGTTGTGCTATGAGCTACGATGAGTATACACTGAACTACCCCCCACGTCCTCACTACCCCTTGACTTCAGTTACTTTGCTTACCCAAAGCTACAGTTTCCTAGGAGTCTAGGAGAGCGTTGGCCGCCACATAGTACCCGCAATTAAACAAACGAATTACTTTACTAAAACGTTATTTAAGAAAGTAAATTGGTGGGTTTTCCGCATGTTTTCCTAGAGAGCGTTTTTGACACCGTAAAGTCAAACCCCGCTGCGACCATTTCCATGATAGCCAACACTGCGGCCGTTTTGTGGCGGCCGCCGTTTTTGTAGGAAACCGTAGCTTTAGTGAAACGTACGTTATGTTACAGGAATACATCAAAACGTTTAATTTGACATTGGAACTTTAAATAATTAACCTTGATAAAAGACAATATGACTCGTGTAATGAATGTGTAAACACCTCACTGCACAAACATCGGATTAAAATGTACTCGACCAAACTCATGCGAAAGACCCATGATTATCGATTTCAAACTAAGTGTTGATCTGAAGGTGATTACGATTATAAATTCATGATTAATGTCATCACTAATCAAATGATAATAATTACTCAATAAAAAAATTCTAATTACTAAGTAGTTTGTTGGTTGTTAGAAAAAGGTATTGTTGGTCCGTCGATTGTCCTAACCACAGATATAAATACATCTAGATAACGCAAGAGCAACGACTTCGCGTGCCAAAAATCACACCAGCTTACGTTCAAAAGCCGCCACTTTACAGCAGTACAATGCGTGCCACGAAAGATGAGACTTGACCCCGCCTCCCCCGCTCTTTCCGCCGCCCCTATGACGTCCGGTCCCTTCCCGCACTCAGACCTCATACCGCTAAAGATACCTAAAATCGTGTACTGCGCATGTCAAACCACGTGGTGTGTCAAATCTCATCTTTCGTGGCACGCAAACGCATTGTACACCCATGTACTGCTGCTGGCTGGATGAGCGTAAGCGCTGGCGCTCTAGACCCCGTGGGGCGAGATGGGTGCCGCAGCGTCTTTGAATCGATTTGATTTTCCCATCACTAAATAGTGCTTGTGACGTCAAAAAATGGCACGCTTGGGTTTCACACAGATCGTGATACTTGCGTTATCTAGATCTATCTATATCTGTGGGCCTAACGAAACACGAACTTTATGATCGAGGAGTTATCAGTGAGGGTTTTTACCATTTTTTATTGTTAATCAAATGCAAATTGCACTCTGCCGTTTTAATGCAAAAGTGCATTGTTGATGTTATTTCAGCTGACGATTAGCCTGTGTTCCAGGCTAACCGGTTAGACTATACCTAGGCCTTTTTAGTTACTGTACTCTATTTACCTAGGTACAGACGCCAGCACATCAAGCTACTACAATCTGTCAAATTTCTTTAATAGATTTTCGACTTTATTGCTAAAGCATAAGGTTCAAAGTTGATTGGGAAAATTTGACAGTTTCGGGTAGCTTGATGTGCTGGCGTCTGTACTTAGATAGGTACTGGAAACATTACATAATCAGTGTATAATGTTCCCAAAGCTGCGACACAGGCCTCCTCTCTGTGAGATAGAATGGGCTGTAATCCACCACGCGGGCCCAGTGCAACCTGCACTGGACCGCGTGGAGCAACACATGGAAACATTATCAGCTATCAATTACCTACGATTGCAATCACCATGAGATAGGTAGGTACTTAAAAGATCCGCGCGACTAAAATTATCGTCCTTTACATAGGTATAATTAGTGAAACACATTACCTATACAAACATGAATTACAGATGATTGTTGTGTATTTAACCGACTCAGATTACCTGTCATTAGCCAGCCTACTCATTTAGGTAATGAGTTCCATGCATCAAATCGGGGCTTCGTCCATACTGATCCCTAGTCACAACTCGCCCGCTTTTTTATATGCCTAGTAGCTGCAAGGGTACAGTTTCTCGGAAAAGTGCTACGATGTAGAAAATAGTATAAATTTTGTCTTGATCTTTTTCTATATATTTTTTTTCAACTATGTTCTGATCTTCACAGGATTAGAAATATTAAAATGTAATAAAACAAGATAAATAATTAATAAAATAATAATAATGAATACTTTTTAATTATTGTAAAAACTGTGATTTGTGATAACTGAATAAAAATAAAACCATACAAACACTTTTCTTACCATCTGTACTTTTGCGCCTTCTAGCTATACATGTAGGTAGATATATATGGACCAGGCGAGTTGGGACTAGGGATCAGTATGGACGAAGCCCAAATCGGAAACCGTTTTCGGTTTCATTTTTATGCATTTAAAATTGATGTTGCTATGCTACTTTAGTTTATTTGATGCTAATTTTGCAGGACAAAGATTTACTGAAACTCAAATTCACCTGTGTCCTTAAAGACTATTCCTACGCAAGACGATACGCGACGATGATCACGCAAAATACCTACCGCTTGCGATTGCTCAGATTGCTTATACAATATTTGGATAAGCTATGAGACATACAAGTGACAGCCTGGCACGGCACTCAGTGTTCATGACTTTGATAGCGAGCTATCCAACGAGCAATATTGCCCGGAGCCCGAGGTTATCATCCCTAGAGACTCGTTACCACGTCCGGTAGTGATAATCTCCGGTTCACTTTCCTGACGTTCAGACAGGGGGGGCGCTATTGCATCAGTACGTTCTGCACTTCAATATGGATTACGTAATGTCGCGATCATTTGACCTTTCCCACACTGCTTTAGCTCTTCTATTGTTATCTTTATAAACAACGCTGTTTTTTGCATAATGACTGCTCTATAGACGGATACAGTATTATACTTAATTATAAAGTGACACAATGATAAAGTGATGAATGTCGATTTGTGTTGAGATAAATAACTAACAAATCTGAAAGTTTTAAAAACGCGTTATCATCAAGTAATCATAACGCATCCTGGTTGGCCCTCTTAATGAGACCTATACAAAATATGTATGTCGCCCTGTAATCACAAAAATGCTCGGAAAATATAACTTCAAACACGTTCTTTTATAAACGCGCCATATCATACGCCAAGGAGGCTAAACCAAACTACGTTAAGTACACCAAGTGTAGAGATAATTCCTGTATTCTTATTACCCAGTAACTGGGTTTTGCAGGTCAGATAGGCAGTGCTTCATGCAAAATACTGGTATTCAGCTGCATCTGGTTAGACTGGAAGCCGGCCCTAACAAAAAGGCTTAGGGAGATTGAATTAATGCAACTAAACATCCATTTTTAGGTCAACAGTTGTTGACCCACAACCCAAAAATAGTAGGTATACTTAGTTAACAGAAAGCATTGTGGACAAAAGGTACACTCAAGTAGTGCTTCAGTGGATATGAATTGTGATCATTAATGCCACAGCGCGTTCTGGACGCTGATTATTCAACCATCAGACAGAAAGAAAGGACATTTCAGCGAGAGCTTGCTCTGGCTCAACTAGGAAAAGCATTTCCACGAACTTATTGTTTTCTTTATTTTTACATAGCTACTAGAATAGCTAATAACTACTTATTTATAATAATGAACTAGCTTTTTTCTGTGACTTCGTTCGCGTGAAATTTTGGGCACGACGAAATGTAAAAAACACTTCTTTCTTATATTTATAGTATAGACAAGGTTATAAACATTTATAGCTGATAAACATTTATTTAAAATATAACAAGTAATCTTGTACAAATCTGTCTGGTTTTCGAATATACCTACATATGTAATTCTTTGTTACTGATTTTTTCTGTAATTAACCGACAAAAAAAAAGAGGAAGTGCTCAAGTCGACGCGTATACAGGGTTATTGGTAAAACATTAACAACCTCTTAAGAGGTCATTGTACTCATCATTATGAACAACTTTTACTATGGGAACTAACCTGAAATCGCAAAAAAAAAACCAGCTATTCCCTACATTTTGACGAGTTAAGGCTCCTTCAAACAGGCGCGATGCGACACGCGACACAAAGGCACCGCAAGTCACGCAACGGGCGGGCGGTGCCTTTGTGTCGCGCGAGATTCGCGTCGCGCGTCGCGCCTGTTTGCAGGAGCCTTTATACAAACATAAATGTAGGGAACAGCTGAATTTTTTTCGCGATTACAGGTTTGGTCCCATAGTAAAAGTTGTTCATAATGATGAGTACAATAAAGGGGTTGTTAATGTTTTACCAATAATTCTGTATATTTTTTTATTTTATCAAATTATTAATGAATAGAACATACAAAAATATCGATAAAATAAAAACATACCCAGAGACTAATTGTGACTAATATAATTATTTCCCTACCATTATTGTGCGCAATAAATAATTGAGAAGGTGAAGGACCACATTCACGGTGACCGTGAATGGTTCTATGCAATCTTAGTTATCACCTGCATTCTGATTATTTTAGGGCTTTCCTGCACGGTGGCGATGATGCCCGAAAGTTTCGTACATTAGATATACGATTATACGTATACATTTAAGTTTTCGAATGTTATTGTGATACAATAATATTCGATAACGTATATGTTCATACGTCTGTGTCAAGCGAGGTTTCTGCAGTATGTAAATAGTTTATTGGTCAAGTGAATTTACTATGTCACTACTAAGACACAAAGTGAGATTTTTTGCACCCATACAAGAGTATCTTTAAAAAAATCTGAAGATTCGCATCCGAATTTGAGCCCTCAAAAATCCGCAACCGTATCCGCGGATGTCAAAAAATCTGCATCCGCAATTTCCGCTAAATACCGTCACGTTAGTAGCGTAGTCGCGCATTAAACGCTACTCGACGCGACGTCTGCAACGATCTATTGCACAGCGATAAGTCATCATCATCATCTGCCTAGTCTTTTCCCAAGTATGTTGGGGGTTGGCTTCCAGTCTAACCGGATGCAGCTGAGTACCAGTATTTTACATGGAGCGACTGCCTATCTGACCTCCACAGCGATAAGTAAACCTACGTAATTGATTGATAATTTTTATCTACAAAATACCTCGTTTTACCCAAATACACTGGTTTTAAATCATTCAATATTTAGCTAAATCCCAGAAGATATCTAATGATATTCTTTGTAAGTCGAACACTCGACTGGACCGGACGTCAACATGCTCGGTCTTATCATTCAATTGTTTCTTGTTTTTTTGATATCTTGTTTAACGATACTCTATCTTTTGTCCCGGAGTAACTATGGATATTGGAAGCAACGAGGCGTTCCTTACGAGGAACCGACAATATTCTTCGGGAGCCTTCCGTTCCTGATGAGGAGAAGTTTCTCTGACGTCTTCTATGACTTAGGCAAGAAGTACAAGACGAGTGATTATTTCGGAATGTTTTTATCATGGAAACCAGCCCTTATACTCAATTCGAAGGAGCTTGCGAAGAAAGTCCTAGTGAAAGACAGTGATAGTTTTCAAGACAGATACAGTTACGCAGGAGCCAATGATGACCCGTTGGGTTCGTTGAATTTATTCACAATAAAGGTATGTACGAGATTGATTGGTATAATAATTTCATGATAAACTAGTTTATCAAATCTTAATCCTGAATTAATGAATGCAAGTAGGTTAACCATCCCGAAAATGTGAAAAAGCGTATCTACCTACCAGTTATTTTTGCCATTGACCTTGACTTGAACATGCACACTATTTAAACGTGCCAAGTACAAGGATTAGGAAGTAGGTATGTAAGATTTAGTATCGGCGCGTGATTCTGTCTGTCCATCGTCTCTATTTGCATAATATATTATGTCATAATTTATTTATTAAAGATTAGATTACTGTGCGGTTAGATATTCCCCCTAGGGGTGGGAAAAGATCTTTGGGGAATACATAAATAGGTGACGTTATATTATGGTGTCAAAAGTCCCACACAAAGTGCTAATATTCACAACCGTCCTGTAAAGAACCTGTTTGTAACTTTGTAACTATAACGAAAAAAATATGTTTTCAGAGTCCAATGTGGGTGCAGATGAGGAACGAGATCTCTCCCATGTTTACCAGCATGCGTCTGAGGGGCATCACCGAACTGATGAACATCAACTCTACTGAACTCGTAAACAAGATACAGAGGGACTACGTTGATAACAAAGAGCCTGTTGATCTTAAGGTAATTGTACCCTATGCTTATGCTTGTTACAGTACCCAGGCGAAAGCGCCAGGGTAGCCCGCGAAATTCAATTTTTTTTAGGTTTTTTGGAATTTGCTGGTCAGTATTAAGTTGTACGTTGATTAATATATGAATCGCGGCCGTAAGAAATATGTGTTTACAGAATTATAATCATTAAAGTCATCAACACAACTCTCTAAGACCACGCAAGTCCCAAGAATAACTGTTTCATGAAATCATCATTCATTATCCTTTTTTGATTCTGCCAAAGTGGCCTTTTTAGGCCCCCTGCTCAGGGGCACAAAACTTCGCTCGCTCGTACTACTCACATTACTTTTTTTTCCATTTGGTCATTATTTTCAGGAAGCCTTTCGTTTCAAAATAAAGTTATTTGAAAATTAAAGTAGATTCATTTTGATACGTAAGTCTAGATCATGTATTCCAACTGAATACATTTACATTGAAATAATACCTCGTGAGGTTTTACATACCACTAGTCCAGTTTTTCTCAATTTAGAACTGTCTTTATTTTATTTGAAAAGGTATTTAGGAAATCTACCCGCGTAATACCTCCTCAAGGTGGGGTCGTCGACCTTACGTTATATTCCGTTAGGGTTTGTGAAACACTACCTAGCATCACAAAGTCAAGCAGAACTGATTTTGAGCGACGCAAATTACGTCTAACTACCTACATCTTTGCATTTTCAGACACTGTTCTCAATGTACACCTCTGACACCGTGGCGTACACCGTGTTCGGTATTCGAGTGAGTGCGCTGAAGGAGCTGACCTCGCCCCTATGGTTCATCACTCGCCACATGGTCAAGTGGACCTTCTGGCGGGGCTTCGAGTTCACCATGATCTTCTTTCTCCCCGCTATTGCTGAAGTTCTCAGGTATTTTATATTGTTTTTTTAATGGGCTGCTTTATAATTGCTAATTTATAAACAGCGTCTGTGAGAAAGACGTAGACGTAGTTGGCGTATTGAAAAAAAAAAACGCATCTACCTATTGAATTGTTTGTGTTTTATGTCTACTTACCAATAATTATCTACAACAAAATAACATTACCTAAATGAAAAATGATCACTTCTAATCTCTATAAAATTATAGCTGTCGGAAGCAATTTTATTAAAAGCAAATCATTTTCAGATTGAAGTTCTTCTCGCAACCTGCAACAGAACACATAAAAAAGTTGTTCACGGAAGTTGCCACCAAACGACAGGAAACTGGCCAGACTAGTGACAAGGATCTCGTTAATCATTTGTTGAAGTTAAAGGCGAACTTGAAACTACCTGTTGGATCCGACTCGCGTAAGTTCTCCTCTAGGAATCTGCGATATATCATTATTACATATTATAATACAAAAAGGAAGAAGTAGCGAAAAAAAAAACAGTGAAACCTAAAGTATGTTAAACATCAGTCGGAAAAAAGTGTTTGTTAAAACACATGTCAGACAAAATCTAAAATCAAAGCAACGATAATGATCAAATCGTGGACAGATGAAAATATCTTATCACTAACAAATAATATCAACAATCAAATTAAAACTTCTATAGGACAGTACATTCTTAATTGCAACATTATCACTGTACCTTCTTATCTTTCAGAATTAGCTGATAACCTAATGATGGCTCAAGCGGCTGTATTCATATTGGGGTCTATCGAAACGTCATCTACGACATTAACCTATTTGCTCCACGAGTTAGCATACCACCCTGACGAACAGGTATCAAAACATCGTTAGCTAAATGATTATTCATTAAATTATCAATACGTGTTACAAACATTCATTAGGGAGGATAACTGTTGGGCCATAGAGGATTACATGTCATTTAGAATAGAATAGAATAACTTTTACCATTTACGTATTACAACTAGTAGTAGTACCTACATACACAAAACTATAATACCGAAAGCAAAAGATTTAAGCGTAGCATTATGCTGTCCTATTATAGTGGGTTTACTCCCTTTACTCATGTTTACAAAAAAAAGAGAGAAAACATAGCAATGCGTTTTGGAAATGGCTCGCATTCATCCACGTCCTCCCACTGTGCTTTTATTTCTCAGACACGATTCTTTTACTCTCCCTCTCTCTTCCCAAAGTTAAAATACAAAATGTCACGTTTCGTTATCTCCACAAACCGTTGCTACAGTTTCTTACTAATATTTACCGTGTATAGTAGACAAAGGACCTATTTATTCCAGGAAAAACTTTATAAGGAAGTCAGCGAGGCGTTAAAAGAAAGCGGGAAAGACGTTCTGGAGTACGACGATTTGTTGAAAGTTAAATATGTTACTGCGTGTATGCATGGTACGTACCGGAAACTAAGATAGATTTTATTGAGCTTTAGATTGTATTTAGTGGAATGTTAATTAATGTTCCAGAAACATTGAGGAAGTATCCTCCAGTGCCGCACTTGGACAGGATCTGCAACAAGGCATACCAGCTGACCGATGGGCTGACGGTGGAAGCCGGCACGCCAGTGTTCGTGAACGTAGTGGCCATCCACTACAACGAGGAGTCGTACCCTGAGCCTGAAGAGTGGCGTCCCGAGAGGTTCATCCACTCAAACGACAGCGATAACCATGACTTCACGTTCTTGCCGTTTGGTGAAGGACCGAGGTTCTGCATCGGTATGTAGCTACTGCAATTGAATCATTTTTTGACGCTGTAAACAAGAGGGCGATCACACTATATCGTTGTGGCACTAATGTGACCTTTGGCCGTTTTAAATAAATAAATAATTTATCAGGAAACGTGAAGCAAAAATATCTACTTATGTTGCAATGTCAAGTCAATTACCTATTATGAACCCGATTCAATACTCACTGACTCAATTACCTGTGTTAAACTTGAACTTTTTAAAAAGGCATAATCTCAGTTTCTTTTTATCTTCAGGCAAACGTTACGGAATGATGCAAATACGTACAGCAATTGCTCAGATGATTATGAAGTACAGATTCGCGCCTGATGGACCAGAGCATCTAGAAACTGATCCTTACAGTGTTATTTTGGGGCCCAAGAATGGTGGCAAAGTTAAGTTCATTCCACGAACATAAAGTAAAAGAGCGTACCTGTAACAACTTAAGAACTAAAATGTATTATCATTAGTTTATTTAGTGATAAGTCCGATTGTTTGTACTAAACACCATGAATAAACATAGTCCTTTTTAAGAAAACTAAAAACACTTTATTTTACATATCCTACAGATCTAACTGCGCTTTTTGCGAAATAAAAAAATAACATTGTCTTTGTCCCTTCCTCTCCGAAGCACTCTAATCAACGCGTTAGTGCCCCCAACCAATTCTGCGACATACTCGATAGAATATCTAAAAATACTCCTCAATTGCTATGCACTGAGAAATATCCAATACAATTTCCTATCTGCCTGCAGTATTATAACAACGCCTTCGGTTTTTATCATAGCAGAAAATTATAAATAGACAAAACCGGTAGCTCTAACTTGAGAGAATAGCAAATAAAATTTACGGACTCAGTACAGTATAAAGTTATTATTGAACATTGACTAAATATGTTATGAGACAGGCCAATTTATGAGAGCAAATTTATTACCTAATCCATTATGAGAACAACTGCCAAGTTCCATAAAACATCTACCTACAAGACTAGTATTACAAAGAGAAAGATTTTGGTGAATTCTTCGGAAAGAATTCACCAAAATCTTTGTTCTGCCAGTGCCAGAATAAGTAACGTGCGGTCCGCCGCACGTTACTTATTCTGGCACTGGCAATATTTATAAGACAGAAACTGAGATATAGTAGACCTAAGGCTATATAGTACCTAAGTACACACAGAGGAGCTACCAGCTGTAAGGAGGAAGAATTTTAAACAGGAAAATATCATGATGCTAACATTTTTCGATAGCTACAACAACCAAATATAGACCCACCCATGACAGCTTTTGCCGATCAACCATAGGTATACTTCGGCAGCGTACTTCACTTCTAAGGAACATCGGGGTCTACCTACTTATCACAGAGTTAGGGCTTCTAGGAATCAAGTGTTTTGATCACATTCGGACACCACAATCTACGAGACCACGCGTTGAAAAGTCCGCGCGGAACTAGTTGGCCGCGCCTTAGGAGCGGTGGGACGGAGGGGCGGGGGCGCTTGTCATTACTCAGTAGAATACGTGCGTTGCGAACAATAGGCAACCCCGCCGCCCTCATCCCCGTCCCCACCCCAGGCGCGGCCAGTTATTATAGTTCCGCGCGGACTATACGTAACTATACCAAAACACAAAACCAAAAGTCGGTCATATTTCACCTAAAAGGCATTTTTATTCAGTTAGAATGTTTCATTCCAACAAACATTCAATAAATAGTGTTTGAATATACACGAAATTCGTTTCAAACCGAACACGAGAGGAAAAGGGGAAATAAAATTGGACATCGATAAGTGTCGACTTCACAACATCGCCGAGAGTGTATACTGTATTGATACCTTCGATCGCCTTTGGAGGATATTTTTCACAACATATAGTTACATTATGAAAAGGACGTTATTGTGGTATTTTTATTGATGGAGTTACACATGATCTTAACAGAATATATTGCAAGTTAACGTTAAAATGGTTAAAGGGAATGTTCAACAATGTCTATTTTGGGGTATAAGTCTTGTATGTTTGAGAACATTGATTTACTGGCAAACGGTTCGCAGCCTGCCTTCACACGTGAAGGTTTCTAATACATCAAATAGTTGTTATCCGCACACCTGAACACCAATCATACGTCTTCGTCTACTTACTACAAAGGTTTTGTAAAGGACAAAGGACTACAGGCATAGAACACAATTTTAATATCGTACATTCTTTGAACAGAAATTCGCTTTAATAACATGCCTGAGTACTTTTAAAAGCTCTTATTGTGGAAACTATTGAAATAGGAATTTCCCGGTACACCTTTGTACGAGCTTTGATGTCATATTTTTACCGAAACATGTTGTGTCATTTTACTTTATCTACAGAAATAAACATGAAATGCTTTGGTAAACGCATTACTTGAGATCGACTGGACGATTCGGTTATATTTGGTTTTAAAATGTTTTTAGTAGTCTGAAAAAGGTTTCTGCAGAAAAAAAATCCCGTAAAATTTTCAAATTCGAGGACCCTTTTTTCTATGAGTAAGTGTATGATTTAGTGAAATTTGAGCATGATGGACAACGTCTGTTGGGTCAAGTAATTTTTAACCGACTTCAAAAAAGGAGGAGGTTTTCAATTCTGATGTTTATACATAGTATATATTATTTTTATGTATGTTCGGGCATAGCTCCCTCATATATAGACGGATTTCCAAAATATTTTTTGTTCGAAAGAGGTTTTGTTCCGAAATGGTCCCATTTAAATTTCGTAAAGATCTGATGATGAGTTTCGGAGACAGACAACGCAACTCTTTAATAAATGCCAGCAAATCAACCGCGATTGCTGCTTTAGCATATGTATGCATTGTTTACGCAATCACATGAATCACACAACATAACATCACGCCTGTACCCTTTAAAGGGGTAGGCAGATGTGTTCAATAGTTTGTAGGCAGATGTGTTCAATAGCCTGTCACTGATATTCACATAGCAAGTAGTGTTATATGAATTTGTTTGGGTAGGTTTGTTTGTTTGTTTGGGTACAACTAAAAAGTGTAATATAAAAACTTTTTACAAAAAAAACAACCGACTTCCAACAAAAACACTACAAAGTGAAAAAATACTTTAATTTCGAAAGTCGGTGTCAAAAAACGAAAATACAGAACCAACGACACCGACTTCCGAAATTAAAGTTATTTTTCACTATGTAATGTTTTTTTTTTGAAAAAAGTTTTGAAATAAAAATATTTTTCATGAATTTGATATATCTTCCATAGCTGTTGTAGTAACTTTAAAATGTGTATTCAATAATGAGCCCCTTTCTTTCAATCAACTTTTAATTTACATCTTGCACCATACAACGCACTTTTGTTCTCAATGGCTCCCAGAGTTACACAGAAGTCCACCATCTCTATTTATAAATATTTTTCCAAAGAATAGTTCAAAGAAAAACATTTTCCGAGACCCATTTCTTCTTTACACAAACACAAATGGGTTTTAAGAGTGCCAAAAAACGGTACACTATATTCACTATTCTTTTTGCGGCAGCCGCCGCGTCCTAGCCGCGTCCGTAGCAAGCGTGTTAATTGAGTGGCGAGTTCATTTAGGATATGCAAACATTGATTGATTGCAGTGGATTGATGAAGTACGTCACCCGCTGTGAAATTTTCGTGAAAACGAATCACTAATCCGAATCGTCTTCATGCGGATGCATCCGAAGCTGAAATGTATAATTTCAGCTCTGATATAAGGCATATTTAACAATATTTCGATATAAACTAGGGTTTGAAAAACTAAAGAGCTTGACCTACCTAATTAGTGAAGAGACTGGAAGGACCGACTATATTTTTTTTCATGAAATCTTTTCCTTTCCTCGGAAAGGAAAAGTTTTCATGAAAAAAAAACGAATGCGTACGATAGAAAAAACTGAAAGCACTTTTATAAAGTAATTAAGCTTTTAGCTTTTAATAAAGCTTTCCCGATTTCGTGTAGAAGAACCTTTAGTTACCTACATTTTGTAACGTAGGTATGTCGATAGGTACTCCAAGTTACGACGCATCTGTATGTATGTATGTGCTATCGTGCATTTAACAGATAACACCATCCAACCAAACAAGATATCGAACGCACCCTAATGGACGATTTTGTAACACAAGGCCTCCCTCGTTGTCTTCGAACGGACTTATCTGCAGAATAACAGTAACCATTCTCACAGCTTCCTTTTCAGTAGCCCGACATAGAGAGTACGAATCTGTACAATTTCTTTATTGAACAAATGTTTACGAGGAAATAAATGAAGCCTTAAAAGAGCGGGAGAAATAGACCCTGTCGATCAATACCTAATTTAATAAATGTAGAGATTTAAGGCTAGTGTTTAGTGCCGAGATGAAAGTTTAATCTTTGAAGGCGATTTTGTCCAACTATAAATGTTGCTTCATACATTATGTCGAGTTATGCGAACATAAATGTATGGATCAACTGATTTTTTTTCACGATTTCAGGGTTGGTCCCATAATAAAAGTTGTTCATAATGATGACCCCATTTAAGGATTAAAACGATCAAAATGTAAGGGTGTAAAATTGTATAGTTAGTTAGTCATTTAATTTAGTTCCTAGAGTAAATAGTTATCTAAGGGCAGATTTTTCAATCGACCGATATAATTATTATTCGTAGTAAGTATAAAATTTACGTCTGAAATATTATGTATGAAAGAACTGTTAAAAATTCAAAATTATTCCTCCAATAAAGTTAACTGGCGTTGGAAAAATCAGCCTTTATATAAAAATACATATCCCCTTTAGATGTGGTGGTATTATACTAATTGTGTGTGCAGCAGCACATCGATGCACAGTCCATAGTCCAGATATTGCTCATCATCTATACGTAATAACGAGCATCAATATCTAGACGAATCAACGTCCTTAGAGGAAAACTGTCGATCTTATCCTACAAGAGTCATGTACCTAATCTTTTGCCACCAAAGTTCTTTATTGCACGTTTCTGCATACCTAATATTAATGTTATTACTAAAATTACCTACATGTAGTAGACATTTGTACTTTTAGACAATACATCTCAACCTTTGCAACACGACGTTATTTATTGACAAAAGGCTTGATTCTTGAAATAAAAACGCATTGCGGGATTGAATGTCAATGTGTGTGTTGAAATTGGTTTCTTGACCTTTTGCCCTGAGTATGATTAGCCAAAATGTTACGAACAGCCTTCAACACACGATTGAATGCCACACGTCATCGACTGACCATGTCAATAAAAGTACTATTGTTGTTTCGGATTGCCGCCCTGTAGGTATCTGTGTTTTACGTTATTTGGCGTCATATAAGCATGTTGGACAACTGCAACAATAATTCTTATCTCATATGCATAAGTATAACTAGCTTATAACATTCCCACTGCTGGGACACAGGGCTCCTCTCTGTGTGAGGGGTTTAAGTATATATCATAATATGCCGATCGATAAATTAGACCGGTTCTTTTACCCTTCAAACAAAAACAATCATGTAGCTCATCCAGGGAAGTAATCGTACCATACCTTTTACTGCCGTAACAAGCACTTTAAATTAACAACACTTTAACAAATAAAAATAAGGTCTGTAGACCGTGAACACCGCAATACCCGACACCCATCAATAAGACTGCCACCGCGAGAGACTATCCCGAAGAAAACCTTCTAATTGAACCTTCTTAATTGAAATAGAGCTTAGAGCAGCAATTTGGCGCTCTCTCTACTTTAGCACCCATAAAGTAGACAGATGACTTTTTTAAATTAAATTATTTAAGCATTACGAGAAGGCATTACCGGATGAGTTTATAAGACACACCATTCCATATTAGTTTACCTTGAGTATGAATTAAACAATAGTATGAGTAAGATCCACAATAAACAGTAGATTACCTGTCGATGCGATGACTATGAAATAACTAATAAGAACCCAAAACAATTTTTAATATCCATTGCTAGTTAATGCCACGGGCCACTGATTTTAATCTACAAACGATTATGCTGATTAACTAATTTTGTAAATCGCTTACCTTACTAAGAATAGGATTGGAGAAATTAATTGAAAAGAGGCACACCCTCTCCGTGTAGCGGCGGGGGTGAATCAGCGCCATTAAAAGCATTTTTCACGCGCCATCTTGCCACTTACCAGGTACGCATCTATACTGCACAGTTTGTTTGGACGGTAACGAATAAATGTGCCAGTAATAGTAGGTCACATAATGTTAGAAGTTTTCGCTGAGTTGAGGAAATGTGGCTGTTACTATGTAAAATACGACATGAACGTATAATGCAGTGATGACCGTTTGGTTTTGGTTAGTATGGATGAATGCACACGGGTAATAGATTATGTTAGGGAGAAGGGCTGTGGCATCCATCTCACTCACTAGACTTCGACCTGGGAAAAGTCTGATTTCCCTAAAGATGCCAGTACCCAACCGGCAGTTGCAGATACTCGCCATGTAGTAGACGAATAAACTGGTAGTTTACATCGACCTTCATGCTCAAAGTCATCATACAAGGATAATCCTAGTATACAATGGGTATTATTATACAACGACTCTCGGTGAGAACACTTAAACAATGCGTGTCGAAGTGTGAGCTTTTGGAAATTGTACCGTCACGCTCGTGTGCCGCTCGTGAAATAACGAGATGGAACCGCGTAGGTATGTTTAAATACGTCGTATGTCGGAGGAATTGGGAACGGATGCTTAATAGTCACGTGATCACGTCGAGATAAACCCAGGAACGTGAAACAGATACAATGGGAGATGGAGGGAAAGAAGGGCCGAGCGATAACAAGACTATATAACTTAATGAAAAGGATACGGGATCTTAGAATGTGTGTTTTTAGGGAATGCTTGAAAGTAAAAACGTATACAGTACCTGCATATAGCTTTGAGGAAGATTCTCTTCTATTTCAGAGAATGAAAAATATAAATATTAGTAGATAAAATAAAATGTCAGCCCAAGAATATCAAGGACTTTCCAATTAACGCTACAATAAACCTTTCAAGGAAAAATTAAAGGTATAATTACCCTTCATAAAAGCAAAAATAATTTCTTTATAAATTAAAAGTATTTTCTTTATGAAAATTAAAAGCCAAAGTATTATAAATGCCTAGTAACATTTATGAAAAAAAAATCGTAATGTTGGAAAGTTACTTCATAAAGTTCTTGGAACATTGTTTTGCTGAAATTCCTTAGACCAATTTATTGTTTCTTTGAAGCATTTCTGATTTCACTTTTATAAAAATTCCTTTGTAAAACTTTATTCTTGACTTGAGAGCATACCTACCTTTTGAGCGTTTTAAAATAGATTCTAAAGATATTGCTGGTAAAAATCCAATCTTTAAACTTTTAATCCTTTTGGTAAAATAAATCCGATAACAGTCTACCTGAGCAATATTATCTTTTTATAGAAGTCAACCATTAAAAATGGGTGATTGATTGATTTGAAATTTCTTAACTTTAACATAAACATAACAGATAAAATGACATTCAGATCTTATTCAGAAGCATTCAACCTTATGATTGGGTGTTTTGTGGACACGCCTTTATAAAACATTTACGTATAGGTACATAAATTATGTAACGTAAAAAAACTTCTTGTTATGAATCAAAGGTACCATATTACTTAGGTGTTCAGCGCGATGATTAGACACAAACGCACTTTATAACACATAATTAAACTATTTTTTAAGGTTGTAACAAAGCACAACATTGATAGAATTACATTTTTACCTTGACAGATCTATAATTTAACTAAAATGCAAATGAACTTCGTGTACTGAGTGAGATTCGTTGTAAATTTACCTACATTTAGAGCGAACGTAAAAAAAAGTCCGGTCATGGAGTCGCATCGCCTTTGTTAGTCATATAGCAGCAAGTAATGTGGGAGACGGTATCGATGATATGTGTCGATATATTTTAAGTTAGTAGATCGGGGTTCGGCCAATAGAAGAAATAAGTGGGTTGTGATGTTTAGGGTTAGTTACCACATTTTTTTTTTGTGAATTTTGTAATTAATTGTGACAGTGTAAAGTTTTAAGATTTGTCCGTAAGGGTGTATTGAATGAGGTTTTTATGGCTTTATTTTGCACTAAGTATTTGTAGTTTGGCGTAATTACTTTTGCATGTGCTACTACAAACTGGTGCCGCGTAGGGTAATGCAGGGTCTTACTAGGATTGTGTAGATTTTTAGTTTGGTCATTGAGCTGACTTTAAATCGCCGTTTTAAGATTGGACGTAGGCAGGTTAGAGCTTTTATTCCTTTAATGCGGAAGTATTGACCAAGATGAGTAAGTATAAGAATAACTTTGTCCATCATGTTTTCACAGACACTAAATTGTTCTTTTATTGATTTTATAGTTTTAAGGATAATCAGCATATTTTCTGAAGTAGTTTGATCAAGGGGAGCACTGTGCAAAGGTTGAGCTTTATGATCTGCCTTGTCAGTTGTAGACGCGATTGTAGTCCAGGAGCGAGCGTCGACTTTGGAGTATTTTTTGATATGACGCTCTTCTTGTGCTTCTTTGATATTATCTTGACGAGTTTGTAAAATTGTTGTAGATAGTTCTGACGCCCTTTGCAATTACGGAAGTTAACTGGGTGATCTTCGCCACAATTACAGCATTTGGCAGGCTCAGTGCGATTATTCTTCGGGCATTCGGAGGTAAGATGGGCTTCAAGACACTTGACGCACCGCAGTGTTAAGTTGCAGTTTTAAGCAGAGTGACTAAATGCTTGACATCAATAGCACTGGGTTCCATACGTATCTTTATTATGAAACCTGACGATGCGAACAGCACAATTACTTAAATATTTTATAGATTTAAACTCGGAGATGTCGGCACCGGCCTGAAGTTGAACAAGATTTGGCGGACATGATGCATCTCTGCCCTCAGCAACTTTCATTGTGCGTACCTTAGCATTTGGAAACCCAATAGATGTTAGCTCTTCAGAAAGGTGTTCCTTAAGAAACTCGGGCAGGCCGAAAACTACGGACCTAGGCATCCTTTCATCTTTGCGAGAGAAAGTGTGATAAGGAACACTTTCTGAGCAGATACCCTCCTTTAGTGCTTGATGACCTTTTGATGTGTGAGGGTTTATAGAAATTTTATTATTGCCCTTGTACTCCAGGTGAAACCCTTTGGTGTAGCGGGCAATCATCGCCTTTATGTAGGAGTGGGTCCATTCAGGTCTTAGAGTATTAAAAATGGGAAGTGTCTTACCCGATTTTTTTACTCTGGTTGTTCCACTATGAGTGTGTATTTGCAGAGGATGCCATATGATCGGTAGACAGGTTACTGAATCTGTTGGTGGTGTTGACAGGTACCCACTTCAGGTTGGAGTCTGGTGGGGAGGAGTATTAAAAATAGGTGATATAGTACTTAAGTCAGATAATCAGATTAACGACTATCCGTCAAGATTTCCCGCTTGAGTGAAACAAATTAAACCGCACATGTCATACACGTTACGTCATGTGAAACACGTGACTTCAAGACATAAACAATACTTGCGCTGTGCAATTAATTCATAATGTTAAACGCCTGGCAACTAATATGCACGCAATTAAGTTAACTGAAGCTGTATTGCCAAGTTACTGGGTAATTAAAGGTTTGTGAAATTACGGAAACTCATTTAGGGCCAGTTGTTTCAAACGTTTGGTTAACATGACATACGTACGTCGATGATTACGTAATCGTTATTATTTAACATAAGTATGTCAAGGCTTTATTTTGTGAAACAATGCTTTTTTGGTTTGACTATAGTTAGCGTTAACTTTGACCTAACGCGTGCGTCAAGTGGACGTGACACAACGCGGACTCACTGGTTCACGATTATTGTAAATATTCGCAGGAAATGTGATTCTTAACGCAAACCTTTTATTGCAATCCATAATGTAAATAGTTAATGTAATTGTTTAACGGTAAAAGGGCTTTGCTAGGAAGCAATTTAGTTCTTGGTTATAGGTTTGTAACTTTTTGAGGACAAATTACTTCGGATTCACACCACGATATTCTAAACTTATGTTCGTATCTAAGTATTGCAACTAAATCCTTGTAGTAATTCTACATATAAAACTCGACGAAGTTAAGAAAGCACTATTTCCTGAAAGCAATTCACTTCTAACTCGCAATGTTTTATCCCAGAACAAAATCCTGAAACGTGGAGTTTTATCCGGCACTCTGCCTTAGAAAACTTATATATTTTTAGCTTTCTTTACACTTAAGATTTATAAACTTGGTTCATAATATAGAATTTAAATTGCTTCCTTTTCTTAAAACCTACAGTTTAAAATCCTTTTATTTGAATACAATCAACCTATTTGGTCATTCTATCTATTGTAACAAAATGGCTGGCCATAAGTCGTGAAAAAAATAAGAAAAGCCATTTATGTTTTCCTTATAATGCTTTTTTTACCAAATTTAAGGGCTTGTAATATTTTTTTAGGTAAATGTGTTGCACTTTTATAATTGCATACTAAATAAAACCTTTTCAGGAAATATCAATTTTTTTACATATATTTTTTTATAAATTTTTTTACTCTTCCGTCGTCGTAGCTACCTACTCTATCACTATGTAAATTAATCATTACTATCTATATAAATAATAATTAAATGATGTTCGTTGGCAAGCACATCACTTGAGAATTATATTATTATAGAATAAAATTTAAATTTCGAGAACAACTGAACGCCCTTTTTTAGGGTTCCGTAGTCCGTCCGTCCACAACTTAGCTCAGAGGCTCTTAGTAGTAGAAAGAGAAGAAAGCTATAATTTGGCATGGATATACATATTAATCACGCCGACAAAGTGGTAAAATATAAACATGAAAAAAAATTAGCGAACCTCCTGTACACGTAAAGTGCGGATGTTTTTTTTTTCTCGTCTACCTCATGGTTGTGGGATATCGTTGGATAGGTCTTTCAAAAATATTACGCGCTTTTGAAAAAAATTTTTGATTCATGGATCCGTTTGTGAAATATTCAGCTTTAAAGTGCTAATCTTTGTTACAGTCAATTGTCCCCCTGCCAGCTAAATGGTTGTTTTTGGATACGTGAAAAATTCACAGTAGTAGTATATAATATAACGGAGTTAAAAGGAAAACTACCACAGCTAAGTAGGCTTTACAAGTTTACTAGTAATAGTCGACCAACTTACATTTGCAGTTGCAACGTATGGGAGAACATGATTTTCAACTACAATGTGAAGTTTGTTCTTCGGATAATTTCATTTCAACTACGGAACCCTTCATTTTTGCGTGGTCCGATACGCACTTGGCTGGTTTTTCTTTATGTATTTTTGGATATTATGATAAAGTCTGTTGGGTCACTAGTTTAAAATAAAAAGACTTGCTTTTATACAATCACCCTTTGGTCATTAAATATAATTTGATATTATATGACTGGCCGTAAGCCGAGAACGTAATAAGAAAAGCCATTTATGTTTTCTTTTTAATGCTTATTTTTTACGAAGAATAAAAAGGCATTGTTTTTGTAGGTAAATTGGCCTGTACTTTTATTGTTTTCTTTTTAATGCTTATTTTTTACGAAGAATAAAAAAACATTGTTTTTGTAGGTAATTTGGCCTATACTTTTTAACCAACTTCAAAAAAGAAGGAGGTTCTCAATTCGGATGTATTTTTTTTTTGTTTGTTACCTCAGTACGCCGTCATTTATAAACCTATTTGGATTTTTTTTATTTTATTTAAAAGAATATACTTCCAGATTGGTCTCATTTTTATCAAAATCCAGTTCTGATGATGGGATCCATGAAGAATTGAGGGAACTCCTCCTGAGGGTATTTTTTATAGTAAATCGTGCATTTGCTCTCGGAAACCACCATTTGGTGAAGTGGAACTGATAAAGAAGGCTACAGATGGCCAACGGAACTACTCAATAATAAGTATTTCACAGGTTGCGATTCGATTACTTTAATATGGTTGCTAAGCAATTATGCTCGTCACAATGCGAATGGTGAAATGGGGCTGATAGTGGAATACTAGCAGAACTCCTCAACAATTAACGTCCCTGCATCGGTAAAATCAATATTTTGTAAAAGGCGATGGGCAAGTTGACATTAGGCTATTGTAACTTAGATACATTATAATCAGACCCACTTAAAGCGAGAAATAAAAACTTTTTAACAAAATTTGGTGGTATATCAGGCATGAGTTTTCCATTTATCCATTTACTGAAATTCACGAAATTCATAGAATCGTGATTTAAATAACACAAGTGCTCAAACTCAAACTCAAAGCTTTTGAATTGTCAAGAAGTCGGTCAGTCAGAAAATATGAAGCTAGTTGCTTTGTGCTTTATGTTGTTTTGTGGCTCCGCTACAAATCCAGTTTGGCCTCCATAATGTACGACGATCAAACGTTCTCCTTTACCGATATGAGACAGCACTCCGAATTCATCCTCTGATTGCCAACATTTTGAAACGTTATGAGTCGCATTAAAACATATAAAATAATTTTTTTCCTATATTTTATAATAGTATTTAGGTATTTCCACCTCCACGATGTTATATTTGGCTATTCGATAAGGAGTTTCTAAAAAAAAAGAAATTTAAAACCTAGATCATGTAATCATAGTCTTAAATATTCCCTGCCGTAGTGTAATGTACAGCATTCAAAGTTGATATTTTTTTTAAATTGTACATAAAAATTGAGTGAGTTTTCTTCTTACCACGCCTTTTGTGAAATCGTCCACTTCCACTCTTTTTCTGCGAATCTGTTTTGGTTTTCTCGGTGATTTAAATCTTTCGTTGTCTTTTAATAATTTTCCTTAATTCTAGATACAGACTTTACCGATAGTCTAGTAACGTTTGCTACGGTTTTGTTTAAAGGTTGGTATTGTTGATATTCAGCAGAATTTGGATCCAGTTTTTTTTTTTAATATTCGTATCGTTATAAGCCATTTGCTTGCATTGACTATTAATTTTATGTCCGAAGATATTTCAAATCGTCCGCAACTGTGATCACTCGCTAACCGCGTAACGAGCGAACTGAGTTTTGACAAGAATGCGCCTGCCGCCCGCACCTCTCCCGGTCCCCGTTCTCGTCCTACCCCCGCGCCCCTATACCCGCAGGCGAGTACTCAATTAAGCGGTTTGCCTATACCTCACTACTTGGTGAATGAGTCAGTGTTTACATTTATCTAAAAAAAAATGCACTATACTATCCAAACAAGTCAGACTGCTTTAACAGGATCAGTTGTTATTTTTTTTAATCATTTTATAGGAAACGCAGTGTATTTTATCGAGCTAAAATAGCCGGAGGGCTGCAGCTACGCTACAAGAAGTTTTATAATGATGTAGGTAAGTAGTTGAAAATTAGGGCATCCAGATCAGAAGAGATCTGGATGCCCTATTTTCCAACATTTTAATCATCTATTCACATATTATTTACCGACCCCCAATACTTACTTTATTCGAATAGATGAATGCATTCAAGATTCTCTATTCGAAATGTCGACTACCAGTCATTTATTTCATTTATTCAAATACCATACCTTAATCTGACCTGATCAGCACCTTGAACCAAGTTACGTTTCCACAAACGCTAACGCTAATAGCAACACAAAAAATGTATGGAGATGACATTTCAAATCGATAAGTTACATGGTCATAAAGCGATTTGAAATGTCAGTTCCCTACATTTTGACGTTGGCGTGTGGCGTTAACGCTAACAGAAAAGTTTTTAGTCTAGGCCTCCAGATCTGTTTTCTAGGTACTTATAGTTATTAACTATATTTTATGTATGGAATAATGTTCTAACCTAATCTGATCTGTTTTCTGTGGGTGAGTAGTCATTAAATTTTAATTTTGAGTAATATTCTAACCTGATATGATCTGTTTCTTGATCATAATATTTTGCGGTTAAATGAAATGTTATTGCGAAATCTTCATTTAAACTAAAACTCCAAAATCCAGACCGGAACAATTTATTCGTGTGGGAATCGAACCCACGACACTTTGTGGTTGAAGAACGTGTAATCTGGCATTTGATTGTGTTGTGATCAGGTCTTAACCATTAAGCCAAACGTGTCGTCAAATATGTAACAAAATAGCGAACCACTTCATGCCCTTTTGTTTACTTTAACGATACGCATGTTGTATGACATCATTCATTCGATGTACTTCCATATATGGTTTTCATTGTATTCACTTACAATCAATACTTTGAATCGAACATCTGTTTGAAAATTAAACCATGAACTGTGGGAATTACTATATTATCGATCTTTAATGAATAAAACAAGAAAATATTTATATCAAAAATTTATTAGTTACTTACTTAAAGTGTTTATACTACATTGTTTATACGCCATTTATTTAAACAGAGAACGTTTTTCAATGCACATACTGAATCATGATAAATACAACTATACAGATCATGAGAGTTTTCATATTGTTTATATAAGTTTAATAAACTAGGACAACCTTTATCTTCTAAGTTATTAATATTAGCACTATTTACAATGTTTCTTAACCACAACACTTTTTCTGAACCTTTGACATAAACACATTTATCTCTTAAAATATTTATAACCAAATTCTGATAATTTGAGTAAGGCACAACTCCTTCATTCCAGTATATCTTTCTATTGCGCTCAATCCAACTTACTTGTCGCCGTTCTTGTTTAGTCAAATCGTAAAATGGGAATGGAGGTTTTATTAGAAATACCTGTATTTTTTTATCACATAATATCGCAATCTCCTTTATTATAAATTCGTTAGCTTCTGTTTTGAAACCTTGAACATCTACAATTGCAGTCATGATAGCCTGCGCACAATGTTACTTAACGGTTTGTATTCCACAAGTCGATCGTTAATAATTAAACAATAAGCAGTTGTGTTATCTGGTATCAATGTTGAACATTCAAATTCCAACCTTACGTCTACCGGGCCGGTTTTTAAACAGTCATTTTGCCTTGAACAATCTATGATAAAAAGCGGTGCTTTTTCTTTAAAATCTTTCAAATCAAGCAACGGATCGATTGGGCTGCTATAATACGACTGACGAAATTTCACATACATTTCATATAATATACTGTACTTATTTTCAGAAAACTTTAAGCCTAAAGGTTCATAAGGGTAATATTGAGAATTCAAAAATAGCGTTACGTTTGTCACATCGCAATGATCAAATACTGAGCTGTCTTTCAATTTATTACTTTTTCTATTAGTCTGCAAGCAAAAAATTACATACCGGGGCTTTTCTAATTGAGAAGCAGTTTTTACTGACCAAGAATGCTTTGTGGTTTTAGGTAGTAAAGGATACTCATATAAATCCCAATTTCTAAAAGCCATCTGAATAGATTTATCTCTTTCTAAATGCTTTAAAAGTGTTAAACGTTCTCTATCTGAAACTTTTATATGTGGTACTCTCCACTGAATCCTTTGTATATCTATTTGAAGCTGAACGACTTCATCAGTAACAATAATACTATTTAAGTTAGAATTACTCCTATTCAATATAAGTTCGTGTTTACAATTTATCACAATTTTATTGTAATCCTCTGCAAATCCTAAAATCTTATTTAATGGCACCACAGCACTGAAATGCCCATCACTTTGGAACCCGTTTAAATTCCAACCCCATAATGCAGCAACTTTACTTTCTGCTTCGTTTAATGAGATGTATGACTTTATTGTTGATGTTATTCCGGAATTTTTTATACGATCTATTTCAATTCCATTCATTTCGTATCTGATGTCTTGAAACAAATGCATAACAGGGTTATTAGTGAACGTAACAGTTTTCTTGATCGGATTCCCATCTTTACCGAACAGCTTTGCCCGACCTTCGATGTAGATTGAACTGGCTGATGGTAGCACGTATATATCTTGCTGTTGTATGGGGATTCTGATTTCATCGTTTTCTCTAAAGCTGTTATTGTAGGGATTGTATGAATGGACTTCATAGCTTTCGATTGAACTATCAAAGTGTGGTAAATCAGTAATCTGTAGTATACTCATACTTTAAACCCTAAAGCTTTAAGAAAATCTTTATTTGATTTAGTCAATTTCTTCACGTTTTTCTTACGTCTGTGCACCTTGACGTTTGTTGACGGAATAGGACGTTTTATTTTCGTTGGAGGGTTTTTATCATATACTATCATTTTGCTTTTCTTAAATGAAGACGTAATTGAATATGTTCTTCACCAAAGTCAATACAGTATCCAAACTGATCTACAATCCTGACAGAAATGGCTGAAATTATATTTTTGTTCACTGGGAAGTAAATAACGTTCCGGGGTATTTCTGTGTAGCCGTGACTTGAAGCAGTATCAGATATGAATTCGTGAATAAAATGAGTCGGTAATCCGTTGTAGTATGAACCGTGCACAAGATCACATTCGATTCTGATTACAGCTGTTAAACTGCTGTTATTAACGGGAACATTCGGTCTTGTTTTTAACACTGAAAAGTATAGTAAACCGCACTCGTATTGATCAGATAAATGAAGAGGTGGTTGAAAATACGAGACCAGTTCTGATTTATTTCCAGAGATGGTAACTGTAGTAGACATGCTTTCATACTGAACTCTTTTAAATGATCCTGTTTATTTTATTTCTTGATTATACCAAAAACTCTTTAAGAAATTTAAACATAGATGTCCACAGTTGAAGGGGTGATCGCGTTGTATATTTTCATAATTATATTGAATGTTAGAACCTACATATTTTATAAATTCCTTTGGAGGCTTAAGATTTCCGTAACTGTCAAAATACTCAACATAATCATTATATTTTGCATAGGCTACCCAATGAGAACCAGGATTTTTAGAACTATCTAAATTAATAACTCCACATTCTTTTTTATACGGATATTTAGGAAGCTCATCTCTCATAAAGACACCTCTAAAATGAGGAATTCTATTTCCATACTTTAAAATGTCAAAGTTAGTTAAGGCCCGTTTGGGTAGCCGATATCTTAGTTTTTTTCTTTTGATACGAAAATTCCAAGGCTGCCTTTATGTGGTTTAAGGTGTAGTCCTTTCCCAATACATAGAGCTTCCATTTTTTCATTGTGTCTCCTCGATTCCTCATACAGCTGTTTAGCCATTTTGAATTCATTTATGGTTTTGGCAATACCAGCTGCACCGCCTGCTAAAGCTCCCGCCGCTGATAATCCCGCAAAAATAGGAATCAAAGGTAGTACTCCCCCAGTTTTTGGAATAGGAATAACACGCGGGAGCTTAATCGATGAATCATCAGCTAATTCTCTGGTAGCTGCAATAGCTAATTCTATAGCCATTTTCTTGCTCTTAGGTTTTAATTTTTTTATGTGTCTTTTTGCTTTTGTAATAACAGTTTTTAATTTACTTTTTAATCCTTTTCCAGATGTAAATTTTGGAGAACCAGAACCAGTTTTAATTTTTGCCGTCATAGCCTTACTTACTAAGCGTGCCGCGAGTTTTTCGCCTATACTGGCATCGGAAGCAACTGCTCGCTGTTTCGCCATTTTTAACAAAATGAAATCAGCCTTATGTCGATCTTTCAAGTTTGATGACTTGTGATATGCAATATCGTGATCTTTGCAATATTCGTCTAACTTATTTACACCGTTATCTCCTTGTGCAAGTCTTTTTATTAATTTAGTACCAGGGCCACAGTAATTATATCCTGGTAAGTGTAATTCAAATGGTAAATTATTAATAAGCCAATTGAGAAGACTACTCTCTCCAAAACACATTATAAGACTGATGATTCCGGTTTGAATACTTTAATAAATAGTTATGCGATTCGAGTTTGTTGTTAATATTATTTATAATATTACATTCGATTTATCAATCCAACTGCTTTCAGCTGTAGATAGACCTAACCATTTTACTAACACTCTGTTACCTTTTCTTCTAAGAACTTTCTCAACTAGATATACATCGGGATGTTTTGTTTTTTGAAGTTCTTGTGTATAAAATGCGCCTAAAATAGGGTAACCTCTGATAGTATCTTCAATTAAGTAAGTTATGGGACTTGTTTTTTGTATTTTACGAATTTTAAATATTTCTGTTGACCAGTTGGGAGTGTAACCTTTTTCAAATGTTCCTTTGTATTTACTGATACGCACATAATCACCTACTTTGAACTTGCTTTTTAAATTATATTTTTTTAGCAACTTTAAATACCTTTCTAATATCATTTTTTTATTAATATTGTCCACATTAGCAGGGATTTCATTAATAGTGCGATGGTGAGTGTGATTGTATTTGTAAATGACATCATTTAGGGTATTATTTATCCAATTGTAATTGCCTTTTAAACTAAATTCCTTATAAACTTTAGATTTCAATGTCCTGATAAATCGTTCAACTATTGAAGCCTTTTTTGTTGAGAAGGTTGAATAATGGTTGATATTATATGATTTCATAAGCTTTTGAAATTTGTTATTATAAAATTCTGCTCCATTATCCGTTTGCAGATTTTTTAGGAACACGCCCTTTATCCAACAAAGTTTTGAAAGAGTTACACACATCTTCTTTGGTTTTACTTCTCATAGGAAAGGCCCAAGCATATTTCGAAAATGTATCAATAACGGTAAGAATATATCTGTAATTTTTATTTTCTTTTGAAATTGATTGCATATCAATTAAGTCTGCTTGCCATAAGTCATCTATATCTTTCATGATAACATGTCTTCGTGGATAGTTCACCCTCACATTTTTATGAATTTCGTTTACCACGTCAGCTTTGCTCATGTTCACAATTCAGTATACTTGTCTTGAACTCAGCTATTATACTGAATAAAAAGCATATTATTATGACTATTTATTATTTAATTATATCAGCTTCTTTTAATTCTTCGATTATTGATAAAATTTCATTATCATGGTTTGTATTACCAGCATCTCGGGAAGCAATTAATAGTTTCAATCTGTCGACCAGTTCGTTAGGATCATCCCAATATACTAAGTCAGTGTTATTTTTGTATTTCTTTAGCGTTGGTAAGCTTCCACCAAATTTAGTGACAATATTATTGTTTAACGATTCAGAAAACAATGGCCTAATTATTTCGCGATATTTTATACTTTTATCGCCTCTTATTTGTCCATTAGGATTGAAATCTCTCTTATGTGCATTTGTATAATGCAACATATCCTTGTAGACAAGTTTATCTTTGCTCGATATTAGTTTTAAATCAGGTTTTCTTCGAAGCAAAAGTTCTTTTAAACCGGGGGTTACATTGTAGGTTCTATCGCCAACTTTAATTAAAATGACATTATCATCATTCACACTATCTATTTTAGAAAATGAAACTATTGAATTACCCATTAGTAATGTTTTGTTTGCACTTCTTATTCCGAATGGTATATTTACCCCTTCATAAATATCATGAATATCATGACCCTCTAATGATATTTCTAAATCTTTCAATAATTCCGTCTGGGGAGACTTTTTAACGAACTGCACCGAATTCGGTTCTGGATCGTAGCATTCTTCAAACTTTGTAGATGAGCTAGTATTAATATCACTCAATTCCTTGTCTTCAAAATTAAAGTGTGTATTTTCTACATTTTGTGTTTTTTCAATTGCTTTATTCGAATCAACTAGGGTTTTAAGAGGATCTGTGACAGGTTTTAGCATTTTATCAACTGACAAGTTCATCGAGTGTTCCTGATCCTTCATTTGTTTTATTTTATTCTTTATGGAATCTACAGACTTCATTAATTCTATTTTAATATGTTTCTCCATGTTATACCTATTATAACAACTGCGTTCAGCTAAGGAACAAATTATACTGAATTTGATTTTACATGTTAATTACTTATATGTATGCATATGTAAACAGTCAGTCAAATTTAAAAAACATATCAAAATTCTGTCTGTACCTTCCATTATTTAATGACGATTCTTTATTAATAAGTAGAAAATGATAAGGTTTATTCCAAACAGTTTGACAAATATTTCTGAACTCTTTCCATTGTAAATCAGAACTAACATGCTCTTCATAAATATGCTTTAAATTTACATCATCTTGTTTGAATATAATAAGAAAATTAACATTGTCACGTAACAATTGCTTTGGAATTTTAGAATAGGTTTGAGACAAATAGAAACAATCTATTTGTTTATGCCTACCCATACAGAAATAATTGCGGATATTTATTTGATTTTCACAAGCAACATCATCAAATATAAATACAGAATTTGTTAAAGCTTCACTCGGAGAAATTACATCTTTGTCATTATTGAACTCGTAAAAGTTAATCTGTGGCACCCTTTTTAATACTTCGACCAAGAAACGGTATTTTGGTTGAAAAGAAGTTTTAGAGTAAAGATAAAGATTTTTAAATTTGAGCCCATTTGCGTGCAGCAGTAAACTAATCATAACATTCGTTTTACCACAGTTTGATGGGCCACATATTATACAGCGAATAGTATTTGGCAGTAAAGCGCTATGTCTGATGTGGTGAACAGAGTCACTTAATCTTATATTATTAACATTGAGAGATACGGGTTGTTTGATCAACTTCATAGTGTATATTAATCTTATTTCCACCTAACGTACACTTATATACTCGTATATATACTACATGAACCTCATCATAGAACAAGCATGAACTTACAATTTGATGATAACGTTTAGGAAGTTGAATACGTTTGAATAAAAGTCCATTTGTTTAGGAAATATCATTTTATTATAAATGTTCATCATAGCGTATACATTCACTCATAATAGTAGCGTAATATATTCATTTATAGTAACTTATTCTAAAATAATTATTCATACTTAATTTCTATACAATAAATTAATTTAGAACAGTGGATTACGTATCACTGGAATAATCTAAAAACATAGAATCACAATGACCCCAGGGTAATGTGTGAATTTGATCTTGTAGTACTTGAATTTTATCATCGTTTCTATCTAAAACTTGTTTATCTACTTGTTGGGAGTATAAAACATGTTTAATTCCAGATCAGATAAGATCTGGAAACCCGCAATTTTCACCATTCATTCATTCATGAGTGTTGTATTCAGAATCCTCTATTCAAAATGAGTGTTGTATTCAGAATCCTCTATTCAAATGAATGTTGTATTCAGAATCCTCTATTCAAAGTGAAGGTTGCATTCAGAATCCTCTATTCAAAATGAGTGTTGTATTCAGAATCCTTTTCTGCGGTTTCGCGGCCTTCCGCGAATTTCGGCGATTTTCGAATTTGAAACGCATTTAAACTACAATTGTAGGAATTGAATGACACATAAAATGACTGTACATAATTTATAGTTACTTAGACTCCATTTCTAATAGCATTTAGTAGCTTATTCAGCAAACAATCAATCTATGCTGCTCCACTTTAGAATAATTTTATATTTTATCTTTCTTTTAAAAATAGATGTTTTGATTTGTCAACATAATCCGTTCCTTTCACAGCGTTCAAATAACAACATTGAGGAAATTGTATGGTATGTTGCATCCAAGGATCATCGTAAATCTCCCAATCTTCTATAACACCTCCACATGAGAAACATGCTGCTTTATCATTTACACCATTTCCACAATAAAAAAATCCCGCGTCAGCCATTTCCATTACCAATCTTCTCCTTGAATCAGCCGTTGCCCAATAGGAACGAAATGAAAATTCACGCATTTTATATGTATTAAACAGGTCATATCGAGGATTGTATTTATTTTGAGACATGTTCTTGATACAGATAATTATAAATGTATAATGACATCGCACAGCTGTTACCATCAACTTATAACGATTAACATTGGACGGGATTGGTAGGGATAGGAAACTGTTACCTATTACCCAATTGTGAAAAATTAAACAAAAAATATTTACTTAAAAAATTTATTATCTATACACCATTTATATAAACATATTACATTTTTTAAAGCACAAATTTTATCATGATAAATACAACTATACACATCATGAGAATGTTCAAATTTATTGTACAAGCTTAATAAATTAGGACAACCTTCATCTTCTAAATTATTTATAATATTATTATTATTCGAAATATTTTTTAACCACAACACTTTTTCTAAACCTTTGGTGTACACTTTTTTATCTCTTAAAATATCTGCAATCAAATTCTGATGATTTGAGTAAGGCACAAATCCGTCTCTCCAGTATATCTTTCTATTACGTTCAATCCAACTGACTTGCCGTTTTTCTGGTTTCGTCAAATCGTAAAATGGAAATGGTGGCTTAATTAAAAACACTTGAATTTTTTTATTGCATAATACAGCAATTTCTTTAATGATAAATTCATTTGTTTCTGTTTTAAAACCTTGAACATCTACAATGGCAGTCATGATAACCTGCGCACTATGTTACTCAGAGGTTTATATTCCACCAGTCGATCGTTAATAATTAAACAATATCCAGTTGTGTTATCTGGTATTGGCAGTGAACATTCAATCTCCAGCCGCACATCTACAGGGCCTGTTTTCAAACTATCGTTTTGTCTTGAACAGTCTATGATAAAGAGAGGAGCCTTGTCCTTGAAACCGACCAAATCAAGCAACGGGTCTGCAGGATAGTTGTAATACGACTGACGAAATTTCACATACATTTCATATAATATATTGTATTTGTTCTCGGAAAAATTTAAGCTTAGAGGCTCGTAAGGATAATACTGTGAATTCAAAAATAGTGTTACGTTGGTAACTTCACAGTGATCAAACAGAGAACTGTCTTTGGTTTTATTATTTTTTCTGTTGGTTTGCAAGCAAAAAATTACATATCGAGGTTTCTCTAATTGCGATGCAGTCTTAACTGACCAAGAATGTTTTGTAGTTTTAGGGAGCAAAGGATACTCGTATAAATCCCAATTTCGAAACGCTATCTGAATAGGTTTATCTTTTTCCAAGTGTTTTAGTAGTGTCAGTCGTTCGCGGTCTGATACTTTTATATGTGGTACACGCCATTGCAATCTTTGTATATCTAATAAGCCAAGATCTAGAAAAATAAACTGTGACAAATGTGAAATATTAATTCCAGAAAATCAGTATTCCTATCATATGAGAACTAATATACATAAAGCAAACTGTTTATTGAATACCAAGTTCGCAAATATTCATATTATTGCGACAGCATTCAATAACAGAATAATGACATACAGATTGAATGTCACTCAGGAAGACGAGTACCTCGGTCTAGAGGCGTTCCTGAGTGATCACCAAACCAATTTAGCAGAATTGATTACTATGTCACTAAATAAACACAATTGCATAAAAGTTAATTTCGAATTGTTTGCCTATTTTATGCTACCAACTTTAGAAGAAACGCAACTAAAGTCATTTAATACCAAATACAATATTATCTATAAAAACACTGATTTGAATGAATTATTAACTAAAGACAGTTAGACTTGAAAAGTTACGAGAATGGAACCCTCGACTATCCAATCTTTACAAAGCATTCATAATATCATTGTGCTATAGTTGAAATAAATTAAAATAATTATGTAACTGGTACTTAGTTTACATTTTTTCAACACAAATTAGCTTATTTGATCTGTGCAGGAATCGAACCTGCATCACAGAAAAGCATCACAATATTGACGGTCAACATTCGAATAGTTGAATATATCAATTAATACATTGCTCTGACCATTTAATAGTTAGATATGATTATGAATAGATACTTACATTCTTGATAGGCGCTTAGACGAGTAGCTTGATTAGGAGCTCGGAGCGTTGATCCCTTGTAGAGAGGATTCGTTCCAGAGAGGAATTGTACCGGAGAGTAATTTGCAACGCGTTTTTATAGGCCTAAAATCACGTCATTCAATCCAAATTTGTAAAACTGCATACTTGCAAAAATTGACAATTGCATACACGAGCGTACAAATCGTAGCGGTTAAGGTTTTAAGCTTACAGTGTTATTATATAAGATAGCTTTTACCCATGGCTTCGCCTGCGTTAAAGTTTTAAATTATCCCACGGGAACTTAATATTGAGATAAAAAGTCCTATACCATATGGTTATGGTTTATCTGTTTGTGTGCCAAGTTTCATCGAAATCGGTTAAGTAGTTTTAGAGTTTATTCGTTACAAACAAACAAAAATACAAATCTTTCCTCTATATAAAATTAGTGTAGATTATTATATGTATAGATAATGTAGACGAATATAGATACTTACTTAAATAAACAATAGGGGAATTTCATATTTAGAAATAAAAGTTTGAAGATTGTTGTTTATGCTGAATGTTGTCGACGCCGGGCGACGGTACAAACGCTGCGGTTTGCACGCTCGCATGCAACTTCTAGACACGTGGAGGAATGGAGATATGACTAGTCAGAATCTCATATTTCGGTATGTAAGAATAAGCTTGTATTTATCTTGTATTTATCTTATTTTTTTCTCGCAATTACTATGATAACTTATTTCAATCTAATTTTAGTTTTTATGAATATAGAAGAAGTTGAACAATTGTATGAAAACGTAAAACGTGTCTATGCTCACTAATTGTAGGTACCAACTAATAATCAGATCGATTAAGTAAATCTTGCGTTTTATTCCAGCATAGAGGTATATCTAAGCTATTTAAAAAATAAATCAATAACAAAAAAATATTTATTTTTAATCTTTATAATAATAGCAGGTAAAACCAGGCTTAATAGTTGTATGACGATATTGATAAATTGTTATGATCCGTCTCCTTAAAAAGAATTCAGCTACGTTGCAAGTTGGCTAACGCTGATATACTATTAACATACCATGATTTTGCTTGCCAAATCATGTGAATAAAATGTATGAAAACTATTACCGTGAACAAAAAGACGGTAGTATTATTTTGTCGATATATATTTTCGATAAACAATAAAATATTAGGCGTCGTAATGTCTGCGGTTTCAATTTCACCATACCATTTTTGTATAGATATTAACATCTAACAAAAATATACGATATTGAACTCTATGTATTAAAAGAAATAATTAAATTAAAAAATATAAAAGGGGAGTATAATAAATTGAAATCCATTTCATCTTTGCATCTGATGGTGAAGACTGATATATTCGCGGAATGTCGGTAAGTGTTACTTTAATATATTCATTAACAATTTAAATATGTATTAACAATAGTAGTAAGTGCATAATTTATTTCCACATAATCCTTTATTTCAATCGTAACGTTTGTAGTGTAACTTAAATTAATATTGCATTGTTATTTCAGGACTCGGAGGATCTCTTCAATTTTGTACCCATGAATCAACCAGTTCAACAAACCAGCGGACAGAAGACGCTAGGTCTCGCTCGCAAGAGATCAAAACCAGATCAGACATTCTATCAATTTATAAAGAAGCCTGTTTCTCGCGGAACGAAAATAATCAAAATAGAAATATATGATACAGACAGTTTTCAAAAATCCGAACAGCCGATGTGTAATTGTGACGCTGATGTGTGTGTTCAACATGTTGTAAAAACTATATTATACGATGATATATATACCAGTACGAGAGAATTAATTACCAAAATTCAGGATGACATCGAACCAAGAGTATAGATTTAATCATTTTTATGTATAGACAATAAAATTAACTATATGTATACCGTTTACCGCTTATGTATATTTAATTTTCTAAAATGTAAGTTTGTGTAAATAACTATAAGTGTACCTATGTAGTAATGAATAGATATCGATAAAATATAAAATAATTCAAAATAACATTTTTTTTTTATTGCTACCTCATTCTTATACATCTAAATAGCCACTGCACTACGTACCTATATAAGGCAGCGCAATGGACAATAGCGAGAGCATTCCATTTTCGCTAGGCTATCGCGCCGAATAGACTATACCGACAGTTGCCCGAATTTCATGCGCGAATCAATGAATACAATTGTTTAATGAACGTAATAATTTAACAATGAAAATTAGAATGCATGTAAATGGTAGTCGACATTTCGAATAGAGAATCTTGAATGCATTCATCTATTCGAATAAAGTAAGTATTGGAGGTCGGTAAATAATATGTGAATAGAAGATTAAAATGTTTGAAAATTTGTTGGAAAATAGGGTATCCAGATCTCTTCTGATCTGGATGCCCTAATTTTCAACTACTTAGGTACTCGTTATAATTTTTTTTGTAGCGTAGCTAATATTTTTCCTACAAAATTAGAAAACCGTTGAAAAGGAAAATTTTACTTCGAATTATAAATATACTAGCGACCCGCCACTGCTCCGCATGGTTTTTACGACCTTACAGAACATCGAAATTTCTTTATATGATAATAAACCTGAAGACTGATGATGGCAGGATCGTATCCACCAAACCTGAGCTGTTGAGCTGTTGAGAGAGATCGAGAGGTTCTATGGACAGTTATACATGTAAACAAGTAACCCCGTTACGAATCTGGCAAACGAACCAAGAGCTAGATTGACCCGACACTATACCGAATACATCCCGAACGTCAGCCTGTACGAGATTAGGATGGCTCTGCAGCAGCTCGAAAACCCGTTCTTAAGGCTCTTCAGAAGCTGTTTGGTTCCGTCATACTCGAGGGTAAAAAACCACAGGCATAGAACAGAGGTGTGGTAATACTTATCTTTAAGAAGAGCGACAATGCCCTTCTTAAGAATTATAGGTCCATCTCACTTCTGAGCCATGTATACAAGCTGTTTTCGAGACATCACGAACCGTCTCGCGCGCAGGTTTGACGACTTCCAGCCTCCCGAACAAGCCGGATTCCGTAAAGGCTTTAGCACCGTAGACCACGTACATACGCTGCGACAGGTTATACAGAAGACTGAAGTTATACCTGCCTCTCTGCTTAGCGTTTGTGTACTACGAGAAAGCCTTTGATTCGATCGAGACATGGGCTGTAAGTCTCAGGGCTGCAGTCTCTTCGATGATGCCAGATCGACTATCAATCTCATAATGATCGGAGACGCTACACTCGAAGTCGTAGCAGAATATATTTACCTAGGACAACAGTTAGGTAGGTCTAACTTCGAGAAAGAGGTCAATCGTCGAATCCGACTCGGCTGGGCAGCTTTCGGGAAGCTACGCAATATCTTATCATCCCACATACCACAGTGTCTCAAGACGAAAGTCTTTGACCAGTGCGTGTTGCCAGTGATGACTTAATTATGGCACTGAAACGTGGTCGCTCACAATGGGCCTTATAAGAAGGCTAATTAAAGTCACCCAAAGAGCAATGGAGAGGGCTACGCTTGGAGTATTCCTTCTTCTCTTTGGCCTAGTCTGAATATATTACAACACAATAACTGGAAATAACGTTGAAGCATGAACTAGGTACTGAAAAAGTTTTCAGCATAAAATTACCGCTAATACGCGGCTGGAGTTAAAATCTCCTGGCTTATAGTTTGCAGGGACTGTTAACCTACAGCCGGTGAAGTCAGTCACGTGAAAGGGTCGATTCACACGTCAACGGTTCTTTGACAACTTTAACTTTTATAATACTCAATATTTTTTTTCAGGATGGTAAATCATCAAATGACCCCTCCCGCTCTGGGTGGAGCGGAAGGGAGTGTCAGACTCTTACTGACTAAAACCACCCGTGATCCTTCCTTAGCTCTTTATGTTCCGGGCCAGCGGTAACCCTTTCGGACAATCCCGCTGAACCGGCAGACTTCGGCCCTGACGGGCCCCTTCTGCTGATGCTGACATATCTTTGAGGCGCTCGTGGAACACGTACGCGCCGTTCGGCACGGGCCTGGTCCTGAACGGACGGTGAGCTACCTACCCATTACTCTCCGCCCGCAGGCCCGCGCCTACGGTGGCCGGGAGTCGTCGCGCGGCTCCCGACGCCCGGAGCGTCTCCAGCGGTGGCTGGGACGGAAGGCGCTCTCCCTCAGCCGTCCTGCCGCCTCCTTCGCTAACATGACTGCTTCGCAGACGGAGGCGACGATACTCAACTTTGACACCACTTCACTCGGTCACAGCAAAATCAGCCTATAATGTTCCCACTGCTGGGACACAGGCCTCCTCTCTGTTAGAGAGAGTGGGCCGTAATCCACCACGCGGCCCCATTTCGTGTTGGTAGATATCACATGTCTTTGAATTTTTGGTTCTAGGACATGCCGGTTTCCTCACGATGTTTTGCTTCACCATTTTGAAAACAGTGGTGATGAAATTATTTACACATAGTAAAGCGCCTGTCAGGGTTTGAACCTACGAACTACAACTCATAAGTCACAGTCACAGAATTTGATAAAAATATTACTCATTCCCCAAGCATATCTATTGTCCAGATGGATTTTTTTAACTGTAAACACAGAAATCCAATTAAACCTCATAAACGCTAAGCCAGGTTCAAAAACAAAAAGTAAAAAGGAACTAAAAATAACACTCATTGGATTTTTCATAGAACGAGGGTAAATGTTTTTATGCTTCACCTCTCAACGAGTTTTTGTTGGAACATGTAACATGAATACAATTAATTACATTCCTATTTTTATTAAATGCTGAATGGTAGGAAAACCTAGAGCTAGTATTCTCTCTTGGAATTTGTAAAGGTATTCAGACATTCAGTGGGCCGCCCGGATTGGTTTCGACTGTAAAAGTATCACCACACTCGTTCGTGAACGTCGGGTCTCGTCAACGGACATGTATTCAATGTAGCGTGTGCAAAATTCTTCCTTAACTAATAAACATGCCACCATGAGATGTTACATACTTACAGGAATTCTGACTGATATGCAAGAGCATTTACGAGCGTTGAAAACGATTTCCTATTATAAAACACCAGTGATATGTGCTTTCATTTGTTTTTAGCTACGATATTTTCAGATTAAAAGCTTTAAGAATTAATAAAAGAAACAAACTATAATGAAAGCTTTTCAATAGCAAAGCAACACAACAGTCGACGCCGTCTTAAAAACAAGAAGTCGAAAAACATTGAAAACTTTTCAACAAAAATAGAAAAAGTATTCTTTTGACAACATAAGAAAAAGCAACAAAGAAGTTCCATCTTATCGTTTTCTTAGCCCTTTGGTCCGTTTAAATCACTACTATAACCTTCTATAGTCACAGGTCTTATCCGTAATAATAAAGCGGAAGATTTTGTGTGTTTGAAAGCTCTGGAACTGCTAGTTGGATTTGAAAAAATCTTTTTTTGTATTTGATAGCCCAATTCTCGAGGAAGGATATTTAACATCACGCTAGGACCATTTGGAGCTGAGCAAAAAGAAATAAAGTCAGCAAGAACGCAAAGCGAAAACGAAGTAATAGCGCGGGCAGGCGATGCGATGCGACGCGATGGGGCGAGTCGGGGAACAAGAAATTCCACGTGGACGGAGTCGCGGGCAGAAGCTAGTACCTTCTACACTTATTCACAGATCTTATCTGTAATCAAGTGTGTGATTAAGTAGAGGTATACTGCAGTGCGATTCTGTAACCATCTCACCGTGAATACTTAGGTGAAGTGAGCGTGGAGTGAGCTGTCAATAGTGTCAATTCCTAGCAAAACAAACTCACTTCACCTAAGTTTTCACGGTGAGATTTTTACAGAATCGACCTGCTGGTACCCATATGTATAGGTTTGTGTCGCTCCCAGATATGATTTACGCTGCAATCGGTCGGTTCGACGCTTATGAGTTACTACCTTGCGACACAAATCGTAATGAGGTAAGCTATTCTTAGATAGTAAACTACACGTGAACGTAAACTGCGCAACTGAAAACGTAGATACAGAGGCCCTAGCACGAAGACACGACATAATCGTAACGTTGATTGATGATTCAAACGATTTTTGAATCGTAAATACACCAGACTACCCTACAGCATTTTGGTTTAAATTTTTCGACAAGCACGTAGTATCACATACAACGTGCCGCTACAATGGCGACATTAATTTTACACACGGGTAGGGCTAGTGGTCAGTAATCATAAAACATATAACAACATAAAGTAAATCGTAATTTGAAAATTACCGCCTGCGCCCCTCGCCGACATAGGGCTCTCTCTCTTTCCTTCAATTCGCCTACATTTTGCACGTTTTTCGTTTTAATTTCATTGATGTGATGTTAAGATCCGTGACCCCGGCAAATGACCCTTACGCTACAATGCACATCGACCTTTACCTTTTTATGTATTTTATACAAAGAATAAAAATAATTATCAAAAGAAGCAAATCATAATTGTTTTAACAGCTCCTAATAGATACCGGACTGTTAGTATTTCGTGCGACAGAGATAACGCTCTACAAAGCCGAAATTAGCCGATTGTCTCTTTCCAAAGATCGATGTGCAATATTTATCGCCGGGTACTGTACAGGTCTCTCCAAGGTGCTATTTTAGAAAATTGTAAATAAATAAATAATAAAGTTTAACGATATTAAAATATTTTTATAAAACGTAAACGCAAAACCGTTTTAACACACGTGTTAAATGAATGTCGTCATTAAAGCGGCGCGCTGATGTTATGAATAAAGTCTCAAAAATTAGTAAATATTATGTGCGTAACGAGTATTTTCAATTTCAAAATTGTTCGTAATAATTTACGTCATGGTTACTTCGCGCGTTCGTCTGAGGCCCACAGAACATGTGAATTATATGACACACCGACCAACTATCATCATAGAGGTACGCAGAGTGAAACAAAACAACGATCTACAAAGCCGAAAATTCCTTAAAAGTCGATGTGTTAAAATGGCCGGGTACTGTACTTCTAAAAATTTATGAAGATGGCACAGTGGTGGCACAGTAGTAGCTTAGGTTCGAACCGAGACAGGCGCTTTACTGTGTGTAAATTATTTCATCACTACTGCTCTCAAAACGGTAAAGGAAAACATCGGAGGAAACCGGCATGTCCTAGAACCTAGAACCAACAATAGAAGATAAATGACATCTACCCATTCGCACTGAGCCCGCGTGGTTGATTACGGCCCACTCTCTCTCTCTAGGCCTGTATCCCAGCAGTCGGAACATTATAGGCTGATAAAATACTACTTTTAACGTCTTTACAGTAAATTCCACAAAACAAAATCGTTATAATATCAAGTCAAGAATAACAGATACACTTCTTTGTCATTCTATCTGAATAACATTTACGTTATCTTCGAGGGTTTATTCGCATCATACACGGCATAAAAGCTTTCTTATAGTTTCATCCCCAGGGGGTGTCGGATCGTGTTTCGAAATTGTGCTCATCTCACTGCAAAGCAGATGACAGGCTCGGTCCGGATTACTCGTGTGATGTATGGTGATAACACAATCATGTCGGTATCTCTTTAAGGATTGGTTCTTTTGTATTGCAATAATATATTGATGCCTCAATGGCGTAGTGGTAAAGGATATAATAACTGTATTAATATATGTTGAGGCCCCTTTTTACAGGACTGCAAGAGCTACATTGGACGGAAAAGAGTAAAAGATGTGTTAGGCAAATATACATCTATCACAAATAAAAAAAAATTAAAGTATATAGTTTGTAGGTAATTTCAAAATAACAGCTTTTTACTAAATGCATATGAGAGTATATATACGGTACTTATCTATAATAAAAAATCTATTTTTTCAATTTTGTCTGTCTGTCTGTTTGTTCCGGCTAATCTCCGAAACGGCTGGACCAATATTGATGGGATTTTCGCTGGCAGATAGGAGGAGTAACTTGGGAAACTTTTATTTTAGAAAAATAATTAGGGTTTCGGGCAAAAAAAAAACTCATGACATCCAATTTGTTTTCCGACATGCACGCGAACGAAGCCACGGGCACAGCTGGTAATTAATAAAATAGCATCCTGATTCGGAATGTCAAGCTGTCATTGTAACTACTAAGGGCTGATTTTTCTTAACTTTAATGGAGGAATAATTTTGAATTTTTGACAGTTCTTTGGTTCTTCCATACAAAAACTGTCAGACGTCAATTTTATTCCACGAATAAAAATTATCGGTCGAGTGAAAAAACAGCCCTAAGAGAATGTAAGAGCGAGTGGAGTGAGCTAGAAAATGAGAGCACCCTAACTCGGATAGGTACTTGTACAAGTAAGTAGGGTTAAGTTTCATTGATGAGCGAACGTCACGAGCTCGAAATTTGGAGCATTCTAGACCGAGATTGGTTCAGATTCCTTTGTAAATTTTTATTGGAGCATCGTGACTCGGATATGTAACATTTTTTTTTTATTTTACGAAACAAATGCAGAATGAGCAGAGCAGAGCATGCAGAGCTTGAGAATTATAGCTTGAAGCTTTTGTAAGCCATAAACAAATTACTTTATTTTAATATTTTCATTGGCTATTCATTTATTACGGACATCTTATAAATAAGAATTTGAGGTTTGGGATAACATTTAGCAAATTTTCGCTTCCACAAGTCGCTTAAGCGACCTGTAGCTTGACCGTATCCTTGATACGGCTGATTGGGCGCTTGCCCTTGAATGCCTAGGTATATTACGTTCTATTCAATAAGGCTCATTTTTTAACATCTACCTATAATCGAGTCTTTGGTCAACTGGACCCACTCGAACTGGACCCACGGGATCACCTCCAGGCTGCCTATCAAATGTGCTTACACTATAGAAAGTTTAAAAAAAAAAACACTGCCCTTGTTTTAGAAATCAGACAAAAAGGTCTACGCAGTAGGTCTACGAGACGTAGACCATCTCGTAGACCTACCGCGTAGACCTTTTTGTCGCCGCTACGAAAGCAATGAGGTGATGTCAACTTCTTATTTTTTTTATTAATAACTTCTTATTAAATAATAATATTATAAATATTTGACGCCTTTGCCCAGTAGTGGGACAGTGAAGGCTAGTAAAAAAAAATAAGTATAGTAAAGTTTCTGAATATCCTTCTAATTAAAATCACATAGAAGTAAAGTCACTTAGCAAGCAGTTACTTTCAAAATTAGTTTATAGAAATTAATTACTTCTACTTACTTAATATTTCTTCAGGGAACTTGAAAGTTAATGAAAAATTAAACTCGATTGCGATATTTTTCAGCAAACATAAAATTAACATTAAAAGTAACGATATTACGTACGTAGGTACTCTAATTAAGTAAAATCCTTTGAGCCAAGTGCTGGTGAACTGTACCGTTAAAAAGTAAGGGTAAAAGTAGTCATAATTGCTTATAATATTAAACGAATTATTTTACTAAAGCTTTACAAAATTAGGAGCCATTTAGGTATACAAATTAGTTAATCTTAGGATTACAAATAGGTAAGGAAAATTAAAAGACTTGGTGAAGCCTAACATTAGAGAAAGCAAAGAGAAAAATAAAAATTCCATTATGTTCGGTGACTGTCTGTACGGAATTGTTTGTTGTTCTCAACTGGTCTTGAGACAAGAAAGAAAAACGACCAAAATGGCGGTTAAAAATGAAACCCTAGTGAATTATTAAAGCAAATTATTATCCTCTCTTGTACCGTGAACAATGATTAAATGTTCAACTTTGACAATTAAATAGAATGATGCTTGAAAGTAGACTGATAAATTATACGCTTCATTTACATTATAACCGGCACTCAAACGTAATGAATTACTATTTTTAAACGCAAAGCACGTAATAAACTACTGGAAGCCCATGTCTCAGTTACTGAAAATGTACAGCAGGTACACAATCACGTCGAGCGTATTAATTAACAATCCTTTTATATATAATGAACAACGAACCCTTCCGGACAAAGCTTTTACCAATTCAGCCGATGAGTTTCCGTTAGGTAAGTTCTGTTTGATTCAAAAAGGATTGTCTGGAATCGGTGGCGTTAGTGAAGTGCTGCGAACCGGGTTGTCGGACGAAATGCACCGACTCCCTAATGTTTCGGTTTCAGTCGGGCTCGGGTTTCCAGTGTAACGGCGGGAGAGCTCCGGGCCGGCCGCTTGTCGCACGCTCCCGATACCACACCGCGTAAACCGTACCAACACGAAACATATATGAACACCGATGTTCAAGACAATTCTCGAACGATTTAAAAGTTTTCTAAAACAAGTTTTTGAAGTGTCAGCGATGCGTGTAGCGAGGATGACTTCAATAAGTGCATAACAACGCGCTGCATCGGTGAGTGCAGACCGCCATATGTACCACCTACCAGCTCACTTACTTCGGAACATTAAAACATTTCACTTACGTGCCCGTGTTCAGCACGAGGCTCTATTTTAGTAAAATTATATGACGAAAATTTTAATGGAAACAAAACTAATTAAGAGTTCCTTTTGAAGCATAAGTTTGGAAATCACTTTCCTAAAAGCCTTCCTTCGTATCGATTTAAATGTCATTGCTCTAACTAAGAAGATTAAAAATAAGTTGTTTTTGGACAAATTATTTCAGAAATTACCCTTAAAACGCGATCAATACTGTTAGAGTCAGAATAAGTAAAACCTACTCTTTAATGGTTAATCTTCTTCGGAATCCCCTTAAATAAAAAGAGTCCATTAGTCCTCATCAAGAAAGTAGAACGGTAAAGGGTCGGGAAATGTTGCTAGGCTGGGTAGTAATGGACCAGCTGGAATTAAGAGAACTTGATTTACATTCACGTTACTGCTAATTTCCACTAATGGTACAATTGAACTTATTCCGGTCGGCGGACGGTGAAAAATAAATTCACTTTTTAATTAGTAAAATTAATTAAATTGTATCAACGATTTTGACTAAAATTAGTAGGTAATCAGAATCACGCAGAATTGAAAATTCCATTAACGTCTTCGTAAATTATTCTGAGTCTAATTGTGTGCTTAGAAAGATTTTCAAGCCTGAAATATAATTTGTTTTATTTGATTAATTACATGAAACGGTTTGTTCTCGCCTCTCATTGAGATTAATTACTGTTGACTTTTTCAAATGGGTAAATGTTTGATTTTTAGGATTCTGTACCCACATGGTAAAAACGGGACCCAATTACTAAGACTCCACTGTCCGTCTGTCACCAGGCTGTACCTCATGAACCGTGATAGCTAGACAGTTGAAATTTTCACAGATGATGTATTTCTGTTGCCGCTATACAAATACTAAAAACAGAATAAAATAAATATTTAAGGGGGCTCCTATACAACAAACGTGTTTTTTTCGGCGTTTTTGCCTTGTGGTAAGGAACCCTTCGTGTGCGAGTCCGACTCGCACTCGGCTAGTTTTTATTTAATTGCCTACATCAAAGCCACAATTAAAGCAAAATTTATTTTAATACCATTTTGAAACGTTTGAAGTTCTCGATGTTTCTCACGCTCTATTTAATGGTTTTTCTTTTCATAACAGGGTTATTCTTGCGCGTTCGTTTTTTGCTTAGTTGATGGCAATTGCCTGGCCTTAAGGGACTTAAGCATGACTGGCTAAATGTGGGTGTACTATAGGTACACCTCTGCACAACCCTTCGGGAAAACAAAGCGTGATGGTTAATCCAGCCCTATTTTGATGTCCCATCGACTTGGGCGAATAAGGTATTTAAAAAAAAACCCTGAGCCATGTAAGTTAATGCTGTTAATATTTGCAAATCTCATTAAGAGGAAATGCGGTCGGAGAGACTTTTGAAAAAGCCTAGCTAAAAAGTCATAATTCGCGGTTTGGCTCTCGCCTATTTCCTCCTCCGATATTGGGCCAATTTAAAAGATATTTCATAATCTGAATAAGAAGGATATATACTGTGTCCCTGTTTTTCTTTATTCGTTAATAGTTGTCAAATTTGTACAGTAGGCCTCTGTTGACCGCGGCAATTTTGAGCAATTTTTGTGAGTTCTAGTTTAGTGCTTATAGAAATAATGTACCATCAAAAATGAAAAAATAAACAAAAATTAAACAAAAAGTAAAGAAAAAGAGTAAAAAACTAGTACTTAATTAAAATTATTATTCTGTAAAAATCATTGCTTTATGGTCACTTAACCAAAAAGAAAACAGGCGAGAGCGTTTCTATGGAGAAAATACCACCCGCATTTCCTCTTTTATCTATGGTATTAAAATCCATCATTATATATTTTGTATTGTTTGATGTATTTTTATGTTATGTATTTTTGTGGTGTACAATAAAGTATACATAACAAATAAATAAATTGACAAAACATCAAATACACAACATAGGTTAGGTACCTAGATAAGTCAAGACTTCATACAAGGTGGAGACGACAATAAATAATCACTATAGATAGGTAATCAAAGATTGGCACAACCCATACTGCCTGCGGACGGAGAGTGGGCCTGCGGACGGAGAGTAATGCGTAGCTCACCGTCCGATCAGGACCAGGCCCGTACCGGACGGCGCGTACGTGTTGCACGCGCGCCTCAAAGAGATGTCAGCATCAAATTGAAGGGGCCCGTTAGGGCCGAAGCCTGCCGGGTCAGCGGGATTGTCCGAAAGGGTTACCGCTGCCCGGAACATGGCTAAGGAAGGAACACGGGTGGGTTTTAGTCAGTAAGAGTCTGACACTCCCTTCCACTCCACCCAGAGCGGGACGGGTCATTTGATGATTTCCCATCCTGAAAAAAAAACCCATACTGGGTTTGTTTAAATAACTTTTTTTTAATGTCGATGCATTAGTATAACATTACCTAGCCAGTGTTTTCATTTATTGTCGTATTGTTGTCTACACATTGTATAACATATACCTATTCCAAATTCTATGCTCCACAAGCACATTGTTAAACTAAATCTTATGCGGCATCCATACTTACTAATATTATAAATTCGAAAATAACTCTGTCTGTCTGTATGTTACGTTTTCACGCCTAAACCACTGAACGGATTTCGATAAAATTTGGCAGAGAGATAGATTGCATTCCAACATAGGATAGTTTTTATTCCGATATTCCCACGGGATCGACACTTATGCAGGTAGAACCGCGGGGCGCTGCTAGGTGATTGGGAACAAAACTTCAGGCATGATGTTGGGTTGAATCGCGTCTGTCTCAAATAAGATAATCGTGGCACTGACGGGCTGTTTGTTTACAGGCTGCTGTCACGAAATGATAAGCAATGGATTTCCTTACACCTACGTTTTACATTCAGATTAAAGATGTACCTAAATGTACACGACTATATGACTACACGTGTACACATGTGAAATGAAAAATGTAAAGCAATTTTGAAGCATTTTCTTCTACGCATTGGTTCATGTCACCTTTCACACTGTACAAGTAATAAAAAAAAGTTTAAAAACTAAAACCCGACTACTGAAAAGATGAAGCAGGAAAGTACCTTGCTCGCATGCTACCATAGCTTATATGACATGTATGTTAGTACAGCGGCATGTGACCACGGGAAGGTACTTTCTTGTTTCTTTGGGTTTTAGTTTTTAAACTTTTATTTAATTATTTTGGGGCTTATTTCAGTAATATATATATTTTTGAAATTTTAAATACTTACACTTGATAATAAAGTATTAATGGAAATTATGTAATAGACACTGTCGCTGAAGACGAGCGCTGGGGACTCTGTCTCGCATTATACTGAGCGATGGCCGCTTTGCGTGGATGTGACGCATATTTTCCTCTAACTTGTTCTTTTTTGTGTTTGTGTTCTTCCTCTGTGTCATGTTTACCGCAAATAAACGTATTTTCTTTCTTTCTGCTTTTTTTTTTACAAAATTATGAGTATTGTGCCTGAAATAAAGATGAATAAATCAATAAAATTTACCCAACTGATTTATCCTTACATAGTAGTGAGATTAAAGTCTATCAGCAAACAATATCAACTATATATGCCTTCCGTCAGAACCATCAAACTTTCACGTTTGAAACCAAAATAATCTTGTGAGACGAACTGACAAACTTTTTCAATAGACGTCTATAGGCAAATCGCTTAATTGAGACCTCGCCTGCGGGGTATAGGGGCGTGGGGGTAGGTCGTGAACGGGGACCGGGAGAGGTGCGGGCGGCGGGCGCTCGTAGAGTGACACATGAAGCGAAATGTGCACTGGACAGTTCTTAAGATATGTAACGTCACAGCGTTAACGGTGAACAGGTGGTGATTTTTTATTAGAAAATTAATTGATGATTTTACATAATTATATGTGGGTAACAAAATAAAATATGTAATAAACTTATATTTATTTATATTTATATATACTTTATTGTACACCAGAAAATACATAACAAAAAAAATACGATATATACGATATATATTATTTATTATATGCAAGATTTATCAAAATTATAAATTAATCACTTATGTCCATATCAATATCACTGGAACTTGATTCTTCACTTTCGAAGCAGCCATCATCAGAATCGTCTGAATCGTCCTGCATATTAATAATAAAATCAACAAATTCATCTAGAACTCTGTCATGTTTGCATTGTGTTAATTACATGGTTAACATTAACACAACAATGCTCCCACTTCTCTACGGAATATTCAGTAAATAAGACCTCCAACATATTTTTTTTTTGGTCCAAATTAGAATCGATACTTTTTTGTGCTAACTGTCCTGAACCCCACACCAATTCAACTGGGTCTGGTCTGGTCTGGGTGGTATGGAGACAAACGCAACACTTCATGTCCGTTTCTTTTCAATAACTCGTCAATTTTGTAAATATCTTCTGTGAAATGGCTTTTAATGAATTTAAATAAGTCATCCTTTCTAAGTTTATTATCAAAAGGCACGTCATGCCGTCGTAGCCAATCTTGCATAGCTGACTTGGTATTTAAGCCGTAGTCGGCTTTTTCTCTTTTCGAGCCGAATGATAAGCTACGTTTTCCATTACTATGTCAGAATTTGGTAGTAATAAGACATAAGTATTTCATTTATCCATTTACCTTCCGGAATAAATCCTCTAAATTATTGTAAAAACCACATCAAAATCCGTTTCGTAGTTTAGAAGAACAACGGGCCCACACAGATAGACACGAAAAGCAACTTTACAGCGTTTTCTCCCAAATTATTGGGGAGAACAGCCATTGAAATGTAACTCCGAATTAATAAATAAATCAAGAGCCATTACTACTCCTAAACGCCGAGTGACAAATACATTTCCAAACCACTTTTCGGATTCGGCCGACCAACAATAATAACGAAATCAAATTGACAATTCTGATTCAATATTTGATATTAAAATAGAATTGATTGACGCTCGTTAAGTCGAAGGTAAACTTGGGGATGCAAAGATGAACATTTAATTTAAAATAATAATAACAATGCTTTTGGTAGGAAGGGCCTACCAACTTCATAATTTCAAATTAAATTATTTAAAATACTAATAAAGGTGCAGTTTTGAAGTATAAAAAACGGAAATCAAAAAACTTATAAAATGTATGAGCGAAAACTTTAATTAACTTAACTTGCTGTGCCTTGACTGTTAAAGAAAAATAAAGGTTAGCCTACACCATAGAGTGGTTATATGTATAGTCTTTGGCCTACACTGTAAACCTATAAAAAGCTAAATAATAACTTAACTGGGGCAGAGTTCTAGTCCTACGCGTTATTAAAAAACATACAATACAAACGAACATAAGTAGGTACATAGAGAATTGAATTTCCTTTGTAACACAATATAATATACAATTATGTACGTGTTACAATAAAGAACAGATTGGCAACACGAGAATCCAGCGAATATCGAAGTATGAAGCTACGAGCACGAGCTACGAATTGCTACGAACACCTCAAGTGTTCAGCGATGCTCAACCTTTTTTGTTACGTTTCATTCCATCCTCTTTCAGTGAAGCGGTTTTATCGACAAAAGCAAGAATGTAACTCGCTATAGATCTACTGTAAATTCCAAATATAAGCACTCTGTAGCGCTGCAAGTTTCTTTTGGCGCGTGGCTAAAAACGGAACTGGCGTCACAGTCCGTTCGTAGTTGCCTATTTAATTACCTCTGATTTTGCATCACTGTCCAAATCGCAGTGATCTTTATTCTCATTCTAATAAGGTTGCTGTTGGATTGCTGCGACTAACAAGTCTGTCAACATCATTGTGATCTTTATTCTCGTTACAATAAGGTGTCAGCTATCAGAGGTAAGAAAACTGTGAACTGACTGTAGTTCCGTTTGTTTTTAGTTCCATCAGCCATCTTGTTTTTTGAATATGGTTCACTTGAACCAAACACAAAACAATGGCATAAATGTTTAGCGACAGCGAGCGCCCCTAGCCAACGTCATTCGTCATCCCCTAGCAGTGTACCTGCTACCTCATGATGAATTGAGTCAAAGTACAAGGTATTAATTATTTTACGTTTAGAGCCTACATAAAACTCGGCGGGGTTAACCCGACCCCAGGTTAACGATACCTGATTCATCTCCATCAAATGACTCTTACAGCCTGCGCCCGTAACAGCTGGTACACCGTAAAATATGCATAAACATGCAAAACTAAACTAGACCAGGAGCCTAAAAAGGTCACTTTGGCAGAATCAAAAAAGGATAACATTATGAATTATAATATGGCGACGACAGTCCGTGTTTTTCTTTTTTTCGCTGCACTACATAGGTATAATCAAAGAAATTGGGATTGGATCTGGATTGGATTGATAGGTATTTTAGCACAGACAAAAAAAAATAACTGAAAAATCCTTCACCAATGGGATTTGATACGATTAACTTAATAATTAACTGTTTATTATGATTCATAATGTTATCCTTTTTTGATTCTGCCAAAGTGGTCTTTTTAGGCCCTCTGTTTATTACCCGTTTATTCATAAACGTTGCTTAAAGTTAAGTAGTGATTAGCGAATGTTGAACAAATTTTTTTTTGTCAGTTGAAAGTCACTTAACTTTAATCACCGTTTATAAATAAACCACTTAGGGCGCATTCCACTACACTTTTATACCTAGGAATAAGTCTTATCCTGAGAATATATTTAGAATTATTGACAATTTTTCCATACTAGAACTGTCAGACGTCAATTTTATTCCACGAATAAAAGATATCTGACTTGGTAAAATCAGCCTCGTGTTTGTTGTCGGATTACTCGACTGGATTCAGGTTCAAAAGCAGTCTTTACTTACCTACATACATATCAATAGGGTCGCAACTTGAACCGGGGACGATGCGACTTACGACCTCACCGTAATCCTGAAATTCGGCTAAGCTCACATGTTTGTTTCGAGCAATCCTTAATCTATGACACCGTTACCAATAAAAAATATAATTGTGTCCTACGCAGTTTAAAAAAAGCCTAATCGCCTGTTTCATTTTTAACCCACTTCAAAAAAAGGAGGAGGTTCTCCATTCGGTTGTACACTTTTTATGTTTGTTACCTCAGGACTCCGATATTTATTGACTGAAATCTTCTGTTTGAAAGGTTAGTCCCATATAAAGGTCAAGTTCTGTTAAGTGGTTTTAGAGTCAGCTTCAATAATACGTATTTTTCCACTTATTATATGTTGATGGTGTTATAATCATTTCTTGTCACTGTTTTACTTATAGCAATTGAAGGTATATGAATTTGTGTGGGAATAACTAAATAGAGTAAAATATTTTTTTTTTTTTGTTAATTTGTAGTTGTAAAATGTCTTGTGTGCACAATGCATGTGAAATCTATGAAAACCCCTAAGACGTTGTCCTTTCTACATGCAGGAGTGAGGATGACGCGAGCGTCGACGTCGCCGCCGCTGCGACTGCTGGAGCGCTTCACCAACAGCACGCCAGCGCCGGCCACCACCACCACCGCCAACAATGTTGGCCCACCTGTGCCCAAGCCCAGCGCCAACAACAAGAGGCCCACGCCCATCATTATATACCCCACGGGTAAGATAATGTAACGTAAAAAGCCTTATTATGCTCCCCGCTACGGGCGGAGAACTTTTTCAAATAGTTTGTTTTTTTTTTTTTTGCGGGAAAAACGTTACGGAAAGAAAAAGTGACTCACCAAAGGTACCATATATTCTATCTATCTATACTAATATTATAGCTGAAGAGTTTGTTTGTTCGTTTGAACACACTAATCTCTGGAACTTTCGATTTCGGAGCCCTATTCATGAGGAAGGCTATTAGGCGCAGGCGATGCGATGCGATGCGACGGGTTGGGTCGGGTGAACAACAAAATTTCACACAGACGAAGTGGCGGACAGTAGTTAGCAAATAATAAAGGTTCTCAAATTACAGTGTGTTCCTAAACAAGCAAAATATGTGATTGATGATTATTATTAACGACAGGGAGTGTGTTGCTGCCCATCCTTGTTTCCTTCTAATATGATCTATTTACCCTTATTGCTTTCGGAGATCGGGAATTTCATACTCTTTTCCGAACACGGCCGCTGTTGATCCTTGAAACTAATTAAATAACCTATTTAACTTCCCCGATCCCCAACCTTTTTATGAAGCACATCATAACTCGAGGGCAATTTTTCCGGACTGATATGTAAGTGGGACAGGTACGAGTATTTGCCTCTCTGTGGAGGTTATCTGGAACGACAAATCCATGATAATGGAGGGCCGAAGCCTGGTTTTTGCACGATGGCAGATATGGCTCAGTGTTAATTGCCTCGTTATATTTTCGCGACCTTTCAAATTTCTGGGAGCACCTTAGTGGCTTCCGCATATTTTAACTCGACTATTAGCCTAGGTTCGCACGGGTTAATTTTTCCCGAGGGATTTTTTTTTTTGCTCAATGGATTTTCAACGCACTGCTCAGCACCGAGAGTTGAAAACCCAACAGTGTGTTTTTTTGACGCCCGTAAAATTATCCCGCCGCGATAATTTTACGTCCGTGCGAGTGTGGGATAATACAGCGCGTTATATTGTGTCGTATACCGACTAGATACACTTACATATTTAGTTAGTTCAGTTTGAGAAGGGGTAAAATGCCAAGCAAACAGACTCCAGTCCCATCCAAAAGTCCCAGCCGTCCCTTTCAAAAGTTATTTTAGAATACACGTAGTTTTCAAACATACCATAATGGCTGTAATTTCCGTTGATACAGGCAGGGATTTAAGGGAAAGTGGGTCTGAATCTGAAATAGAGAAATACATAGGTACTTATCTACTTAGAGCAGTGGTGGCCAAATGGTAACGGCCGCGACTTACGAGTTGTAGGTCGTAGGTTCGAACCCAGACAGGCGCTTTACTTTGTGTAAATTATTTCATCACCACTGCTCACAAAACGGTGAAGGAAAACATCGTGAGGAAACCGGCATGTCCTAGAACCAAAAATTCGAAGACATGTGACATCTACCAACCCGCACTGGGCCCGCGTGGTGGATTACGGCCCACTCCCTCTCACTGAGAGGAGGCCTGTGTCCCAGCAGTGGGAACATTATAGGCTGATGATGATGATGACTTATCTACTTATCTGATATTAATATAATTAAATTAGCTAGCGAAACTCCGCCAACGTGTTTGGTATCTATAACCAAATATGATTAAACAAAAAATAAATTAATTTGTGAGTGGTTGACCAAAAAGGGACCTCAAGGGAAAATAATTGATTTCGAGTAAATCGCGTTTGAAATTTCGTGTAGAAACAAGTTTCGACTCGAGCGCGGGCGAAAATAAAATAAATAAAAAAAACTACGGCCGCTAAAAATATTCTGGTTAGACCAAAACAAAGCTAAAAGACCACAGATTAAAAAATTCAAAAAAAATAAATAACGGTTTCCAATCCCTCCAGGTCCCTTTTTGGTCAACCACTCACATTTGATGATTTTTTTTTGTGGGATCATCGACCGCAGTTAGTGTTGTGTCATTTGAAATATCAGTTATTTTTTTTGTGTAAATTTGACCATCGGGATGGAGCTGAACACGATAGAACAAAAGAAAACAGATTTTCTCAACTCATAGGTAACTCAAGTATCAAACCACCAGCGGTCCAAAATAAACCTCAATTGTTTGATTTTTTTTTATTTTACCCTATTAAAATATTGATATTTCGCTTATCCTATTAAAATATTGATATTTCGCTTATCCTATTAAAATATTGATATTTCGCTAGCTAATTTAATTAGACCCTATAAATAAATAATTCTAATACATACGACAAAAGATTTATGCACCTAATTGTTCTTGTATAGAAACAGATTTATAGCCACCAATAAATTATCGTTAGCAACTCAAATATATACCTAGTCTAAAATATCGCCGAATCGAGCGTGTAGAAACTAAACCATCTCTAGTAGAACTGTACTAGTTTGTAGCGTGTCTAATGACTTACAACAAGAGTGATTAAATGGGTAATTTGCAGTAGCTTAATTGTGTAAGTTCAATGGTAACCGGAATCTGTTTCTACTTGACGTTCCAATGTGGTAAACCAAGTTAAGGCTCCTACAAACAGACGCGTAACGCGATATAATCGCGCGCGACACAAAGGCACCGCTCGTTCCGCGACTTGCGGTGTCTTTGTATCGCGCGCTATTTTATCGCGTGCCGCCTGTTTGTAGGAGCCTTTACTTGTACATGCCACTGATAGACTGGGGCCGATCGATACATTACTAACATTGTGAACCAATTCGAGTATTAATGGTGTTGCTTTTAAAGATAATAAGTTAATAACATAAAACAAAGGTATATAAATAACTAGCTTCTGTCAGCGTGAAATTTCTTGTTCCTCCGACTCACTCCGTCGCATCGCATCGGTTGCCCGTACTATTACTTCGATGTCGCTTAGCGTTCTATTATTTATTTTTTAGCTCGGCTCTTAAGGGTCGTGGCGTAATGTTAAGTAGCCTATAGCCTTTCTCCAGAATAGGGCTATCAAATGCAAAAAGAATTTTTCAAATCAGACTGGTAGGTCTAGAAATTAGCGCGTTCAAACAAACTCTACAGCTTTATTATTAGTGTAGAAGATTAGTATATAAGTATAGAAACCATGAAACAGTCTACAAAGGATTAGGAAGGCCAACACTTAATGTTGAAAGGCATTTATTTTTTTCATTAAGTTTCAAGCAGTTATCATGATATTTTGAATAGCACCATTATTGCACCATAACAGCCTGGAGGCTTAAAATTTGCCTGATTGTTATCACGAACTGGGGCGGCAGTTTGGGTTGCCAACGTCGTCATTATGCCGACCAGCCCGTTTTAGGTGGCAAGTGAAAAAAATGAAAAAGTAATTAGGGTGGTAGAGGAAGCCAAGTAACGTTCTTACGAAATACGCTTCATTTTTTGGCTGGAAATAGATGATTTAATTACCGATATCAGTGTCAGATTTATTTATGAAACGGAACGAAAGATGTTTTCGGCTTGGTCTCAAATTAGCCTCTTCGTTTATTATTTTCGCTCCTTAGAGGCAGGTATTTCTACTATGAGGATTGAGGTATTTGTTTGCCTATATAGCAATATCTTTCACCATCTGCCTAGCCTTTTCTCAACTATGTTGTGGTTGGCTGCCAGTCTCACCGGATGCAGATGAATATCAATATTTTACATGAAGCGACTGCGTAATAGGTAAGACTGTTGGTTGTCAGACTTTCGGGCTTCTGACGACCCGTAACGACAGCCAAAGCAAAACATAACAATATCCTTATAGATAGGAATTATCCTTACACATACAGCACCCATAAAGCCATAATGTCGTAACATCTCGTTTGTCCTGCACTGCTAGTACAAACAGCCGGTGTCTTGTTTAATATTGGTCTCATTTATCGTAGACAAGGCTGCGCACTTAGCTGCCTCTGCCTCGAGCTCCAACATCAAAGTACTGCACACGTTCTAAAGCCGGCCATGTTGGCTTTTGATAATAAAAGAGTATACATATTTAGCCCAACGAAAGAAGTAGATTACAAATTCACTCTTTTTCTCTTTGAAATTGAAATTATAAAGTTCGTTGAAATATAATCTAGTATTCAAGATCTGAACATTTAATTGACCCCGTAGTATTTTGTTACAATTTAAATATTAAATTGTTCAAGTAGATAATCGAGACACATTAGATATGCCATTGCCCCTTAAATGTGTTTCAAAATTTTACAGAAAATTACTTTAATAACGAGCAAACAATAAGTTCTGGCATGTTTAATTAAATATCTTTCAACTAAGAATAATTAAGTTCAGTTTTTCAAGTAACTAAAACTTAACGTGGCGTTTACCAATTTTCACTTGTCTGAAAACTTTGAATGCTGTATCGATTAGCTGTTTTTGACAACCGAAAGAAAGGCGTTAATTAAAAGCGTTTGTTTTCAATTTAATGTGTAAGCAACTCCTAATTAGTTTCTGAAAGTTTAACTTGCAGAGCTTAGACATGTTGTTGAACCGTTTATTAATAAAAAGTAATAAAAATCTCTCAACTTAGGTAGTTCGGTATGTATTAAATGTTCAGCAATTTCAAATGCAGAGATACGTTACAAAATACAATTTCATTTTCTGATCAATCAGATTGTACAACAAAAGATTGGTCGGCGACCCCCAAATAAGCATTTGCCTGTATCTTGGGGATCGGAAATAATAATAATGTTTGTAAAATATTCAAAATATAATCATTTAAATTCTCAAGTTATCTGACGAACGAAAAATCGACCTGCAAATATTGATTAAAACCACAATAAAAATTTGCTACGTTTAATTAAGATTTAATTTAGTAAGAAATAACGAGTACCTACATAATCTCATGAAGCTATCACTTCAAGTGATCAGAGGGCTGGGTCGTTCTTTAGCCAAAGAATTAAGATTAGGTATATATTATATTATAATTAAGATTGCCATTCAACGTGGCAATGCTGCCAGTCTTCTGGACACGTTTCCGGACGATAGCGATGAGGACGAGAGGGTACTTCGACGCCTAAGTGTCCTTTGTTTTTGTATTTATTTGTATAGTAAGTTAGTTAGGTAGTCATTTAAGGCTCCTACAAACAGGCGCGACACGCGATATAATCGCGTGCGACATAAAGGCACCGCTCGTTGCGCGACTTGCGATGCCTCTGTGTCGCACGCGATTTTATCGCGTGTCGCGCCTGTTTCAAGGAGCCTTTAATTTTAGTATCTAGCTAGAGTTAATAGTTATCTATACATACAATAAAATTAAGTTATTAAGTTAAAATTATAACTAAAATGCTTCAAAAACGTTTAAAACATGCAAAAATATGAACTAGTTGGCAGTGGCCCACTATCGCATTTTCAGCGCCACTTTGCTTACTTATTTAACTGCCACAAAGTGTTCAAAATGCCTGTCTCTAGGCTCCTTTTCACTCTGCTTCCATTTCCACGAACTTTTAGCTATATTTAAAATAGTAGTAAGTAGTGTAGGTACATAATTTATCCGGGTAGTGTACAAACCCGACTAAATATTTATTATTTACTAGCAGCGCCCCGCGGTTTTACCCGCATAAATTTCGATCCCGTAGGAATATCGGAATAAAAAGTATCCTATGTGTTATTCTAATGTATAAGCTATATTATTGTATAGTTTCATCAAAAGCCGTTCAGCAGATTTTGCGTGAAATGGTAACAAACATCCATCCATCCAGATACGATACTATAAATTTATTATATGTACTTAGTTCTGTATTCCAGCATGTGATATATTATATGCCGTCAAAACATCTGAATGTTTTACTTACCCAAATGTGCAATTAAACAAAAAGTTTTCAGCCAAAGTGCGTGTTGTCACACACCTGTGGATTTAACACCAATATTTAGATGAAACATAAATACAAATAGCGAAACGAAAACGAAACGCCTTGTTTTTATTTCCAACTCCGAACATTGTTGAAACTCATCGAGTCTGTTGGTTTATATCTTACTTGGTACATGTATATGTGGCCCCACTTTTCGCCGCCCTTTATTTACGGAAAATAGCCAAAGGAATTAGACTATAAACGTTCTTTTATTGTTCCAGTGACGCCGGAATCGATAGTAGTGCCGATTGTATCTTGCATATTCGGCTTCCCATTGTTAGCGCTCACCGTTATCTGCTGTTTGAGGAGACGAGCCAAAATGGCGAGGTGAGTTACGAGCATATTGGTAATGACAAGGACATCATGAAATCACAGGCCATTTACTGAACCATTATGGTCGTACTTAGACAGCCCGATAACGTAATGTTCCCCACGATAAACCCTTCAGGATCGCTCGTTCGCTTTTAGGTCAAACGTTGATTTAGGACATCGCAAGACCTTTTCATGTATTACTTGATTCAGGGCCTCTTCTGCGACTACTTGTTCAATCGAATAAAAGATAAGTTGAGCAAATAATGCCAACTTTAAGCGTAGGTATTTACATAATATAGAGGGAGTTATGGCGCGCATGATTTTGGTAAATGATTTCACCTTTCACCGTTAGAGTTACCTAATACCACATATATATAGGTATGCGTTCTATGGAAAGCAGTTACACGTAATGTGCGTGGTAATGATGATTGATTCAGATGAGATCGTCTATGGCTGTAGTTAAACTCAGCTTCAATACTCCTACGGATAATGTGAAGCAATTTTGCGCACTGCAGACTAGTAAAGTGAATATTTTATCGCACAGTAATCGAAAATAGGGTTTTTTTTTTGCTTAATAGACACGTGGGTAGACGAAGGGAATGAAAGTGAGACAATGTTTTAGATTTAGATAATTAAACATGATTTACAGAAATGTTGATGAAAGTACCTATAAAATTTTCCTACCACGCTATTTAGAAGAGCACAAATCTTAGCTTGAAGTGCCCAGTGGGCAGTCCACAATGTAAAGCAACTCATTGAAAATACTGCTAGCTCACTTCTCATAACTCACTCCTCTGGATAAATATCTCGCCATCCCATCCAGTAAAGAGTCTCAATACAAACCAAGCCACTTTAAATGCAGATATCCCAATAGCGCCACTTTTCTTCAAGTTTTCATTTTCAGGGAACGTGCGAGGCGGAGAAATTGCGAGCTGGACCGAGGGGAGCTGTCAGTGGTCAAGATGTCTCCGGTGAGATCGAAGCCTCGAGCTGTTAGCCTGATCCGGTCGCCACGACCACCACCCACTCTAGAACTGGACACCGTGCTCGAAGAACGATCCGACCCTGAACAGACCACACTCTCACAAGTACGGTCTACAGCAAGTAGTAATAACACTTGAGCGATGAAATTCACCTTATTGCAACAAAATAAAGACACCGTCAAATTGTTAACATGGATTGTTGACTGTACCTGCTACTTTATTAAATCCACGTTATTCATATATATTTATATTTTGTTAGTTTGATTTTACATACTTTTTGTAGGTAAATTGAGTCTGGAAACAAAGAGATTACTTAAAGCTTTGGGAAACAAAATGTATTTCACTCTGCGGTTTATCGTGATCTGAAATAAAACAATGAAACGTGACTTTTATGTGATGCTTGATATTGTTTATTCAACGCTTCGTATTGTTCTCACGGATTGACTTAATTATGAGCGTAGCTGTTGTTCTAAAGGGGTCGCGCGTTAATAAAAATAGCTTTTTCAGTCATTTAGATATTAGGTTCTGTTCTATATTTAATAAACGATTTTCATACCCAAGCTACCCAGTACTACTATAGTACTATTTTATCAAAATATTCTTTTGTTTCTAGAAATCTTCACAGGTTCTATCATTGAAAATAATGTGTGATAAATTCTCCAATAATGTTTGTACGGCTCTATTGTAATTTTGACAAAGGTCGTGGGTCCATCCCACGACCTTCCTTCCTTTCTGTTCTCATTGACGATATATCACTAAATCTAATAAGTAGATAAATTATCTGTCATAAAGAACAATTTATTGAATTGAATGTGAAATTCAATACCTATGTTAAAAATCTGCCCCCAAACATCGTTATCCAGATTAAGTAGCTTGAAGCCAGAATCAAGGAGATCTTACGTATATCTGCTTCTCTCTTCGGAATATCTTAACAAGGATTTATATTTAAAGGTGGAGATCACACCAGACCGTGAAGTGGGCACGATACTGTTCGGGGCCGTGGGCGCGATGGGCACGGCAGCGGCCGCGGCCGGGTGCAACCGGGACAGCTAGCGGCGCGGCTCGGTGCAGCCCGGCGCGCGCTCGCCGCTGTGGGCCGCACTCACGAGCCAGCCGCTCGACGAAGACGACCCCGATGACGACGAAACTGGTGGCGAAGACAGCTAGCAATTGGACGAGCGCTCCATTGTCGACATCGGCGAGCGCATGAAACTTTTCCTGGACATTCCACTCAGATTCTGAATCTGTGAATTGTGAACAAACAGTGTTCATCATGACTTCAAATATTTGAACAATTAATCGACTGTTATCAGATTTCTAAACGATGTAAATAGATTCACTAAGGGAATCCTAATGGATTCATTATCTACAGAGGTAGGTACCTACATGATTCCGAATATTGAAATTCAGTGTTTCGTGAATCGATTTCTCTTAGATTACACACAATGTGATGTGTGTACTCTATTGTATATGTGTTGCGTAGCAAGCTAAAGTGGCAAGTGGCAATGTGCTGGTCACATCTGCGCTAGAAAATAACTGAACGTTGAACTAGTTTCAGTATAGGCCTCGGACAATGAAGCGTGGCGGTCGGTATCATTCCGGACTTTACTATGTGCGAATTTCACCAATGAAATTGATCGCGATAAGCACATGTTGAACCGCGTTCAAGAGTTATCATGATGATGACATTGACAACTCTTGAACGGGGTTTAGATATGAAATATGCTTATCACGTTCAGTTTCATTGGTGAGATTCTCCCTAAGAATGGCGACCAAGTAGGTACTTATTAACAAAAGTAAGGCACAATCGAAATCTCAGACTTGAAAAGGCCTACGTAGATTATGTACATCAAATTAATAAACGCAAATTAATGACGAGGCTGATAATAATTTTATCAAACAAAGCTCTTTTGAGCTGAAATTCTAATAATATTTCTTATGAAAGTCACGTGAAAGATTTATTATATTCAAGTCAATTTTGAAATGTTTAATTGTAAATTCTCTCTCCTCGTTTCGCTTAAAAAGTAGTACCTAGGTACTGGCAATGGTACATAGTTTAAATAGTTTCCATCTAATGTACCCTGTTAACAGTATGAGTTGATAGTGTAGCGTTACACAACGAAACTGCTGTAGAAATATTTCGACTCATTTTAAATTACTCAGGTAATTCTTAATAAACTTTTGTAAAGAAGAGATGTATGTACCTACTAAGAAGTTCACTAATGTAAATAAGATCGTGCACTAACTTTAACATTGCACGGAGCTATTAGGCTTGACCCTCGTGCATAGCACAATATCAGATAAAAATATTAAGTAGGTAGTAACTAAAGACCTTGCATATATTATGTACAAGATGATGAATTTAAAACCATAAATAAGATTACCTATGGTATAAGGGTATACGGATTGACGTTATTTATTCGGAGAAGTTAGCGAACGTGTGTTCGCGCGGACTTAAACATATCGTGGCGGGGTTTTATCGCGCACCGGGTTTTAGAACTCTCGGCGCTAAAAAGCCGTTGAAAATCCAGTGTGCGATAAAATCCCACCGCGGGAAAAACGCGCCCGGCCACCCTGGGCTTAAAGTTAGACGAAAATCAAGGAAGATGATTAAACCCAATAGAGGAACATAGACAAAGAATATATAAAATAGACTAAAGGCTGATTTTTCCATCGCCAGATAACTTTTATTCGAGGAATAAAATTGACGTTTGACAGTTTTTGTATAAAACAACTGTCAAACTTTCAAAATTATTCCTCGAATAAAGTTATCAGATGATTGAAAAATCAGCCCTAAGAAGAAGAAGCAGTTTAGTTGAGAAAATTATCAGAAGACAGTAGGTAGATATGTAAGTACGATGAAACGAGACCAATTCAGCCAACATTAGTTAAATATAAACTTTACATATTAAATATTAGGTAGGTACTAATACTTAGTATGCGATTTACACTTTGTGTAAAATAATGAAAAACTGAATTTTGTATTAGTAGTTTCAGCTTTGTAGCCAATGTAAATAAACTCAATAAAAATACGATAAGTTAACGGAACACGTACTCGTACTGTAGCCGTCGCGTTTCAGCGAACTTTGTGTTAAAATAAATACTCTTTTTACACAGTCTTGTACAAAAATATACGGATGAGTAACCATCCATACTAATATTTTAAATTCGAAAGTAACCCTGTCTGTCTGTCTGTCTGTATGATACCTATTCACGCCTAAACCACTAAACGGATTTCGATAAAATTTGGCAGAAAGATAGATTGCATCCCGGGGAAGGATATAGGATAGTTTTTATCCCGATATTCCCACGGGATCGATACTTATGCGGGTAAAATCGCGGGGCGCTGCTAGCCTTACTATGCACAACACCCACAAAATACCTGCTATGGCATCTCTGAAAAAAGGTATGGAAAAACAACCTCAACCATGGTTGATTAAATAATATCACTGTCTAATCAGGCCGTTAAAGGTGTGTAATTTTGGCATAATTATTCAACTAGATGAATTAACCCTTTCTTGGCCGCTGTGCAGAATATTAGAGCCTGACCGTCAGGCCCTAATATTCTGCACATCGGAGAGGAAAGGGTTAGTTCTTCCGATAGCTCCATCAAGTCAGGCCCTGATCTGACGGAAGTATCGTAAGAACCACATAGATAGTTAAGTTTTCCGCTCTCTACTGTACTAGATCGATTATTTAGTTACTCTATCATTGTAAACGCACCATGAGATAATAACAGCCATAACAAACAAACAAAAATTATCAAAATCGGTTCAGCCGTTTGGGAGCTATGATGGCGCAGACAGACACACAGATACACAAATACACATCAAACCTATAAACACCCCTCTGTTTTTGTCGGGGTTAAAAATTGGTGTCGTATAAGAGAAGGAGAAAATTAAAAAAATGTAGACAGTATCTATTGTTAAACAATGTTTGCATGTAGAATGTCTGCAGCATTTTTTTTGTTGATCCATCAACACTGACATAAATTACATCCGACAAAGTTGCTGTGTAATAAGTAAGTACCACCTGCGTCTATGTACGAGTAACAACAAAATGTACGAGTAGAAGTAATGGAACAATTGAAACGAATGTATATCAATAGATGAATAAAATTCTGTTTGCGTTCTTCTAATGTTTTTTTTTTTGTTTTATTTACACCTACATAGGTACGATTATGTCTGGCTGTAAGTACAATGCGTGCCACGAAAGATGAGACTTGACACACCACGTGGTTTGACATGCGCAGTACACGATTTTAGGTATCTTTAGCGGTATGAGGTCTGAGTGCGGGACGGGACCGGACGTCATAGGGGCGGCGGAAAGAGCGGGGGAGGCGGGATCAAGTCTCATCTTTCGTGGCACGCATTGTAGTAGGGCCCTAATGAAGAACTGACTAAACTGCAGGGGAATGGGTTTAATTTTGACAGTTCAACAACATTCATTGCGTTATTTACGTTATTGAGCAGACACATTTTTCGAACATATGGAGCAATGGATTAGCAATATCCTTCAAAATTATTCAGATTGAGATTGATATTGTGTTATTAGGGTGCTGACTAGTTCTCAGCTTAAAACCATCCATACAGCTTCAACCAATCCATCAATCATAATATCAATGAGTTCGAAAATATAATGTTGTCCGCCGAGTAACGTACCTAAATAGATAGATAAACCATTTATTTGGCGCACACAAGAAGACAGCAAAATACAATATTAGATGATAACCAACGCAAAAACTATAAATAACGCAATATAAAAACATAAATTGCGATTTTTGGGTATTAATTTCAATTAATTACTCAGCACCGCTGCCACCATGTTGTAAATAAAAGACGGGTTGACCAAGACTGATTTTTATTGAGTACCCACAACCTAATTATTATTATAATGATGAGACACTGTCCTACCCACATAGTATACGACAGAATGTAGAACTGTCAAAATGAATGTCATTGCAAATTTGCAACTGCTACTGGGTTACGCAATTACCCCGCAGATCAGACTAAGTGCGGAAACCTAAACCCCATGATAGATGATAACCCCGCAGATCCTTCAATTGAGTCCCTGAACAAGCGCTTTGATTTCCTGTTCGTTGATAGTTCGACTTTTTATGTGCAATAGTGTGTTACATTAACCCACATAAAACCAAAACCTGTTTCATTCAACGGCCTCTAATATTAGCTCGTTTGCCAAAACCTGTATTTATAACGAAACTGTAAACATATACAACAGCTGGAGTTGATTTTTATGTGCTGCTTTGACTGCATGGCTATCAAAGTTAGGTAGTTGATCTTCTATCAAGGTGAGGGCCAAGTTATGAAATCGTTTCGGACGGTCATTTGGTCGGTACGGTCGTAAATATGCAACTTAATACATAAATTATGACATCACAGCGTTCAATGTTAAATTCAAATGATTAATTATAACGAATGGATTGTATACAAATGTCTCCCGTCCACAAATTCCACTTTTAATAGGTTGGTTAATAGTATAATCAGCCTATAATGTTCCCAGTTTCCCACTGCTGGGACACAGGCCTCTTTCGAGAGGGAGTGGGCTATAATCCACCACGCGGGCCCAGTGCGGGTTGGTAGACGTCACATTTTGAATTTTTCGCTCTAGGACATGCCGATTTCCTCACGATGTTATTAAGTTCTTATTTAATAAAACAATGCCATTTGAATGTTATTGAAACTTCAGATCTATAAACTATAAACAGACCCATGCCATATAGTTAATAGCTTGCCATTTTCGGCACTTCTCAAAATAAAAAAGGAAGGCTGTATCTATTAATGACAATATTTTAAAGTGACAATGACCTAATTAGGTAAATAGAATGAATCACAGTACTGATTAAACTAAGTATAAAATGTGATTAATTCACATGAAAAATGAATGCAGACAAAAGGTACCTACCAAATTTTTTTGGAATTTTAATATGCCAAAACAAAATTGCTAGTTACCACACCCAACATATTTAACTAAAAATTCTCAACTTCTCAAAACTAATTATAGTAAATTAGGCAAAATATCGCATAGCTCGATTCCCGGAAGGCATCTTGACTTATTATATATATAATTATGTATTATTTACCAAATTACAGCACAGCACACCCATGAACTCTATACATAGTTTACCCATAAAAATAATAATAATATTCACAAAAATTGCCTTGATCAATCCAGTTCTTACTTCTCATAGAGTCCTTTATTATCCGAAGGCCTGTATTACTCAATTTATTAGTGTGTTTATTATAATTAAATGTTACCCAGTATTGACATGACTATGCATTATTTTCCTGCGCCATATTGTTTAGCACTCTCTACGTAAAACAGTGTGAAGGTCGGCAAACCTATATGCCAAAGTTACTTCAACTTAAATTAGGTCAACACCATGTGATCGGTGGTACCTAATCAGCTTTTAATAAACGCCTGCCCATATTTCAAAAGGCTCTTTAGTCAACAGAATTGTCTATTAAGTAAGCGGTAGGCTTATAAGTGACTAGCTTCTACCTACGACTTCGTCCGTTCACTTACACACTTGATTTTCGCTTAGCGTATAACAGACTTTTTTCTTTTTGCTCGACTCCTAAAGGTCAGCGTGATGTTAAATGATAAATGATTTTATTTTTGTAAGTAGGTTGCACAACGTAACTTTTACACATCAAACATATATTTTTTTAAACTAGATGAGGTCAGCGTTTCCTATCTGACTACTCTGAGAAGAAAGGCCGAAACAACTCAGAGGTCACAGTCTCTTTTAAAGTCCAGACATCTTGGTCAGGTTATATGAAGAACATGTAGATGGATATCTCAGATGGTATTTTGAGGAAAGAACCACACAGATTGAGAGGACCTGTCCAGTCAGTGCACGCATTTGTCAGAAATCGTGCAGCTCAACTCAAGACTTAAGGAGCTCAACGATTCGACGAACAATACCAAAGAAAGGACATTTGGGTAGTCCACATAAATTGCTCAAACTGCCAGACCACGGAGCGAATAATAAAAAAATATAAAATAAATGACCCACATCGTCTTCACATTCACAATAATTAAAATAATATAATACTTTAAAAAATAAGCAAATGTCATTGTTTTTTTTTTATCATTAATGTCAATGTGTATATTATAAAAAAAAAACAAAACAAAAACACTCAAAATGCAGAAATTGGAAGCAGCTCAATCCCAAGCCTTTTTGTCCTCAATTATAATCTTTAACGGTATAAAAGACTTTCTTGCACAACTTACGTTAAAATGATTTAAATTTATTAAGGCTTAGACCTTGAACGTGGCTTGGTAGTTAATTATAAAAGCGTATACATTGGCACCTGAACGAGCCACCTATTTTCTTGAGCCTTGTTGTAGGTACAACAAATTTGTGTTTGTTAAATATATAATCGTAGTCCTATAGCCTCTCTCAAGAATTAGGCTATCAAATGCAGAACCATTTTTTCAAATCCGACCGGCAGTTCCAGAGATTAGCGCGTTGAAACAAACTCTTTAGCTTTAGTGTTAAATCAAATCATTTTTATTTGCAATAAAACATGGTATTACAGATGTTACATTAAAATAAGTGCTTACATGTTTTGCTATACATACATAGCATGCAAACTTGTCGGTATACGTTACATCAAACAATATCTGATCTATTGTTGGAGCATATTTAGTCTCATTATTAATATAGATATGCCTTTTTAAAACAAGATTTATAATAAGGGAAATACTTTGTTCCAACTAGTGTTTTTTTTGTATGATCTCACTTTTCTACTTTTAAACAGATCGAATTGAGGAAATCCTTGAAAGTAGTCTTGGAATACACAATGCGTTTTGCAAAAACTCGCAAATATGTGGAAAAATAAACAAAATGCCCCGAGATTTACTCTTAAAATAAGTATTGCAAGGTTAAAGTCGTTGATTGAGACACGTAGCACACACAAAATAAATAATATGGACATAAAGGTACCTACTTTTACCATTAAGTACAAAAGGCACTGCGTTTGGTGAACAAATTATACTAAATTGGGTCTCCAATTTCCCATGTTCTGATGTCGACCACATCTCGCTCGGGTGGCCACCCGATGGCCATACATCAATAAATCGTTGATCAAAAATAAGTACGTAGAGAATTATTGTCATCATCATCTGCCTAACCTTTTCGCAACTATGTTGGGTTCTGCTTCCAGTCTTACAGGATGCAGCTATATATATGAGTATTTTACATTGACCAACTGCATAGCTGACCTCCACAACCCAGTTACTTACTGGATAATACGACGATACCCCTTGGATTACCAAGGGGTATCGTCGTATTAACTGGTTGCCAGACTTTTGGACTTCTGACGACTCGTAAACTGTCAAAGTTCCACGAATGACTGCCAGGACCAATCCGTGGCCAGGATCAACGGCTTAACGTGCTTTTCGAGAACGGAGGGGTCTTGGCATGTAAAGATGGTCACTCATCCACGGACCAACCGCGGCAAGCGTAGCTTAACCTGATCGATCGACCCGTGCGGCTGTAAAATTATTTAGCCACAAGTCCCTCGTGGATAATTCTAATACACGCAAGTAATCGCATGATCAGTGAGTAATTGAGTGACATCGTGACAAGTCGTAAGTGAGGCGATGTTTGCGGCGAGGCGACCCCAACTATACACTGATAAATGACATCGCATCTGTTAGAACTCTATAGAGGAAGTGGATACCACAGCAGTTGACCTGCCAACCCGTGCCTCCGATACGGGGTTAACACAAATGTTCAATAAATAATGAGCATTGGAAGGGTTACCAGCATTAAAGGTTGATGTTTCCTGGTTTTATTTATAGCGAGATATTCAAGCGATAAAATACAAAGCGAACACACAAACACCTTATGTCTTGTATTTACTTTTAACGCGGTAAGCACCTACATATTATGACCGGTCTCTAGACGTGAAAGGTATTTATTATTTGTCCCTCAACCGAAGCCCTCAGGGCAACTACAAGGCTTGGCAGGTGTCTTTCTTATTCTGTCATCTGTCTACCATTTCTAACCGGCCAAATATGTGTGATCTTGAATTTTTTGTGACGGTTATATTTTGCTCGAAAAGAACTGACAATCTTCAAGAGCCAATGAAGTGGAAAAGAAATATTGACAGGTTGAAAACAGAGGATTTGTTAAAGCGAATTCTAAAAACCCGACTAAAGCGAATTCCAAAGGGTGATGTTCATTTTTATTTTTATATGACGTGACACTATAATACTGCTCTCAAAACTGAAGGAAAACAGCGCGTGAGAAAACCGGCATGTCCTAGAACCTAAAATTCGAATACATGAGGCATCTGCCAACCCGCACTGGGCCCACGTGGTAGATTATAGCCCACTCCCTCTCGAAGAGAGGAGGCCTGTGTTTCCAGCAGTGGGAACATTTTAGGCTGATTATAAGACTATCATACGACAATATTTAAATAAAAACACCGACAGTACTAATGCATAGGATTGTTTTTATTAAAATATCAAATAACACCTAACATCGAAATTGAAAACATGATTTCGTCACACAAACTAAATAGTAATAATAATAATAATCCCCTGACCGATTTCGGTTACGGTGGCCAATCTCAACGGAGATTTGCCCGGTTCGCAGGAGATATTATAATGCACAAGTGTGTGCGCAAATACAGGTGCACTCTCTGTTCCTTTACTCTCATAGTCCGATGGGACCGGAATTCGACACGAGCGGGGAGAGATCAGGCGCAGGACCAACGGCTTTACGTGCTTTCCGAGGCACGGGGCTATCACATCACCAACTTCCAAACTCCGGGCTGCTACTCAGAAATTCCTAATGGAAGAACCCAATGACTTTGCCCAACCTGAGAATCGCACCCAGGGTCCTATGCACAGCAGCTGCGCTTGCAACCGCGAGACCAAACGGGGCAGTTAACTAAATGGTAGTGATGGTAACTAAATGGTAAGTTAACTAAATGGTAGTGATGGTAACTAAATGGTAAGTTAACTAAATGGTAGTGGACTACGTATAGGGTGTGCCAATCTTTGACTAGCTATAGTGACTAAACTATTGGATACATTTGGTTGAATTTTTGTATGCGGACTGGCATCGTCATTAAATTTAGATATACTTACGCAGTTTCATTTATTGTCGTATTGTCGTCTCCACCCTGAAGATTTCAACTACAAACACCGTCTGCAAAATATTCCAAAAATAAAGTTTTTGCAGCATCTGCTAATCAATAAACAGCCATAACTGTAGTTAACGACTTGAGAATTATTTAAACTACGTTTAGTAAGTTCTGCACAAGATTTATTTTATGGGAGCGCGGACGAACTTCGAAATCAATGATAGGTCGAACTTCAAACTTAGCAGAGCGTTACTTGACCGGTTTTTGTTCAACTTTTGCTAAAGTTTCTAACACCTTTTAGCTGTTAAAGTGATAATTCAAATATAATTATGTATTATTTGCTGTTTAGGTACTTCAATCACGAAATCTTCTGATTTGAAAGCTTAGGTACGTTGAATCTGGAAATAGTTAGTACAAAAGTGTCCGAGGAATTCAGGAAAATGTCCAGAATGTCTTCCCAGCCGCTGCTAAAGTTTGTAACAGTGTTTAACTGTTAAAGTGATAATAAAAGTATAAATGAGTATGATTTGCTGTTTACTTCAATCACGAAATCTTCTGCTTAGATAGCTTAGGTTGGATCTGAAAATAGTTAATCTGGTTTAAAATAAAAGTGTTCAAGGAATTGAAGGAAATGTGCAGAATCTTTACCCAGCCGCATTTCAGAAGCATGTTACTACAACCGTAGATTTTTCTTTGTTTTAACAAATCCGTTGCACATAGCAGTTAAGCAGTAAGTAGAACATCAAACAAAGCTTTATTTCTGGTCAACTAGTAGTAGGTAATGCTGCATTATCTTACACTTAGAAATAGTAGTCTTTCATTTGTGGTCAGCGCTGCTAGTAAAATTGCAGATCAATAGCGTGACTGTAACACCGGAGCCCACTCTCTAAGTCAGTCAACAAAGATTCGGACCGGTCCGAAAGTAGTTCGAAACTTCGGAGTGATAAATCGGATGTAGGGTTCACCCTACACCTGATTAATTAACTTTTCAGACGGGCAAAAACACATCGGGAGTGGAGACAACTGTCAAATCATGGTGTGATTCATTTTTAGGTCGATACCCAATCCAATCCTATGACCGACCCAGGGAGGTAGTGGACCCTGGAGGTCTACTCCCTAATACTGGCTGTTACTACATGAGTAGATGAAGATAACTGTTTACTGTACACTAAATCCAAGAGATATGAAATTGAATGGGTGCGACAAATAAAAAAAATAATTCAACCTGTTATAAAGGAAATTTAGAGGATGCACATACCTGCACGTAGACGTGCGATTTGGCAAAGTCGTCGTGAGCCCTTTTTTTCGTAGGACACTCAAAATTAGGTAAATACCGCTAGTTCAACGCGTTGCCAACTTGCTTCATGTTGTGAACTCTGCGATGAATGGAATGCTTATCAGGCGCGTGCTAAAATTGATACTTTAATTTTTTTATTTGTTTTGATAATTTTGAAAAATAATGTTTTACTGGAATGACGATGCTTCGTGTCTACTTGAAGGTAATAAGTTTGCAACATCTAAGACCTTGAATTTTTTGAAGAATTTAGAATTGGGAAATGACAATTTAAGTATATAATCATAATGATTATGTAACAATTACTGCACCTCCTATTTCGATTTGTCGCATGTTTCCAATTTCACTCTGTATAGCAGACAGTACAAAACTATAAAAAAGTGAAATGGAGGACATGTCACACTAGTGTATTAGCCTAAGTGTAGGTAATTAGTCTTTCAGTTATGAGTTTTTACTTAGGTCAAGTTAGGTGTTAGTCCAGTGCTGTAAGCTGTTGCTTCACTCTTGGTAATGCTTATGATTCAATCTTACCTAATTCTATAAAAAAAAACAGTAAGGTTTGGTCATGTTTATTGCAATGCAGCTATTGAATAACCAATCGAGCATTAAAATGCATCATAGCGTTAAGATTAAGCAGCTGCAAATGCCAAATTTGAAGGCTACAATTCGCAAAATTCTACGGTTGAATTCTGTGAGATGTCGTAAGTCGAACTTGGACTCCAATGGCAGCATTGCATTCTATGAGAAAATATACATCGATTGTTGTTACCGAGATACGTTTACTGGTCCAGTGGCAAGGCCGCGTGTCTACGGACAGTAGTTTAAATTGCGTGTCGTTGCGGGCGCGCCTGGACAATCCTCGCTTCGTATTCGTCGTAGGCCGGTGCGCGCATGCGTAGGTACTGCATCCGATACCATTCATCTATGAACATGCGAAGCTGCTATTACACACAATTAACAGATGTGCTTGTTAAGTTACATAATGTGTATGTAGAACGGTGTCAGTGCAGTGATTTTTCATTCAACTTTTCATGAATGAAGTGTTGTGTTTAGGATTTTTTTTGTGGTAAGTTTTAGTTGTTTTTTTTTTTAATTGTTTAATAGTTTTTTTTTAGATTTTATGAATAGTGTCTTCCGGTACTTTAGAAAGAATATTATTTTAAATAATAAAATATCCTTAAATATAAATAAGTACCTAATAAATTTTATATCTAAATTTAAAATAGGTAGGTACACAAGCCTGCTAGGCGGCTATCATTAATAATCCTCAAACATAACGCATTAAAAAAAATAACAAACAACACCTACTAACTAAACAAAAAGGTAACCCAATTAACGATAATTAAATAAATTAGCTAGGTGGAGCTAGATTAGACATAATTAATTGATGCTATTACAAAATATACAAATTTGATTAACACGCCTACTTATACGTGCTGGCTGGAATAAGGTATACCTAAACATATTGCTTAACTTCCCTTTAAATATATCTACTAAGTAAGTATCGGAAATCTTACGACATTTGATACAAACAAACAGAGTAGCGCCTTACGCCTCTAGCAGATTTCGCGCCATAAATATTGTACCTACAAACGTTTACAACTTAAGAAATGCTGCAGTTGCTTAAAAATAACGAAAGCATGAATCGGATTTGTAATAACTGTGTTAAAATAAGTAGTACATGATACACGTAATTATCATTATTTCATTGCTACCTACCGCACCTTTTGTTTGCCAATATGGGTATAAGTACGTAGGATCAAGTGAGTTCCGTACCTCAAAAGGAAAAACGGACCCTTATAAAATCACTTGGTTGTCCGTCTATCTGTCCGTCTGTCTGTCCATCTGTCAAGACCCTTTTTCTCAGGAACGCGTGGAGTTATCCAGCTGAAATTAATATCAAATACTAAGAGTTGCAATCCCTTGAAGCAGTGAAAAAATCAAAACTCTAAGTCGACGCAATCAAAAGATACGGGCGTTTATGTTCCGGAATCAAAACCTATAGGGTGCTTCCCGTTGACCTAGAATCATGGAATTTGGCAAGATGCAATGTCATGTAGCACAAGTAAAGGAAAAAATCCGAAAACCCATAAATTTGTAAAAAAAAAATTCTCTTGATATTTACGAGTATATATATATTATTATAGTACACTTAAATACCTACAAATTTGTAGGGAACTCTCGGTGCGCGAGTCCGACTCACACTTACTTCAGCAAGACCTAAATAGAAGACTGGCTGAAAATCTCTCTCTAAAATGTTTCATCTTTTAGACAAGATAGAGAATCTTCCAGGGTTTTCCGAAGTTGGGAATGCAATTTCATTTAACATTTTGGATACCTACATACCTTCAAGTAGGCCTAGGGTTAGGCTATTGAACAAAGGTTTTTCAAACATCGGAACACCCTGAAAATTCTGCAGTCTAATGATACCGTAATAGACAAGCTAGAAAACGGTAAAGCCCTATCTATGTAAAGGGCAACCAGTCAACGACAAAGGTTAAGTTAGAATGAAGAGTAGGTCATCTCATAGAGACAGTTTGTACCTTTTCCATAAGCACTCATTCAAAGCAATATATTCTCTATATTACGGAAAGGGAAGATGGAGCTTTTACTCACACAATAACTCATTATTAGTTCCCAAGTAGGTAGAGTAGGAAATTATTATGCAGAGACTCAGCTTTGAAAACATATCAATGGCGTTACATTGAATATGGAAAAGAGCCTTATTAGTCGATTCGCTCAAATCTACTCGCCCGAAACGAGCGAATCGTCACTTAATGCAATAAAGTATAGAAACAGTGATAAGAGTTAAACATTATGAAACGTATAAGTACTTGTTTCTTAACTTCATTGCATAAAATGCAAAATATACCAATTGCCGAATACATATTTCTGGAGTTGTCGACTCGCCCACTAATAAATAAACATCGTGCGAGTCGCCTATAGAAAAAATAATATTAACAACTTAGTAATGATACTACCTCATGAAGTCACGATTAATCAATAGCAAAGAACGTCAAAGTCATATTCCTTTGAATACTATAAATATACCGATATTTTACGATGTAGAAACAACATTTACAAATGCATTGAAGTAAATACGTTTCGTGTTAATAAATTGCACAAAGTAGTAAAAACCAGTTAACTGATTAATGACGTGCGTTTCCCGTACGGAGCCAACCACTTGCGTAATAGTTAATAAGAGCACATGTGTCCTTATTGCACGGCTTGATCAATCCTTAAGATTTTCTAGCCCTGTTTTTAATTAATCTTGTTTTTTATTTAATTTCATATTTTGAAAATAGTTTAAAAATTGCTTGCATTCTATAGGAGAATTTTAAAATTAAAAACTCATGAATTAAAGTAACTTACTTTATGGTTACATTGTGGAACTCTGTCAAAAAATCTGAGCAACCATTTCATTTTGACGTGACCATAGTAAACCAGTCGAATAAAAATTATATGACAGACTTTTGTGTTAAAGTTTTCCACGATTCGGCTTTTGGCACGATGCCATGCGATGCGAGCCATGTAGCAGCTCGTTAACGACGGCAGCCTAAATTTAATCCGAATAAAAAGCAAACCCCAGATTAAGCTGTGTAGATATTCACGAATACCCTACAAAGATAACAGCTGGAAGCAAAAGCTTGTTGTTTGTTACATTGTTCTTCTCGCTTGTTAAAGATAGCGAGGTTACCTGCATACTTAAACGTAATTTTAATTTATTTAATTTTCACAGGGACAAACTTTATTGAAATCGATAAGGAGGCCTAAACTTTAATGGCTTATAAAATGTCCATTTCCGATGGACCACTGGATATATATATTTTAAATTAATAAACATGATTACAATGCATCTAAATATAAAATGATTATAAACAAACTAAATTATGTAAACTACATAAATATTGATGAGATGATCAGATGACCTCTGATATAACAGATTCCATGCTGACCGCAGTGTCCGCAGTAACGCACATTCTTTCCATTTTTGTTTTTGTGTTACGCGAACCCCGCCTACAAGGTTAACCTGTGTGTTTACAACGCTACAATAATTAAGTGCAGTGTTGTGTTTTTACCTTAACTAGACCTTTACAAAACATTGAAGCATTTGACTTCCAGTTTCTAAACTACCGGCCTCAGTTTTGCAACAAATAAACCCGTTTGAGGAACATACATGCTTAATGTTCACTTAATTTTGTAACTCCATAAGTACTGTATTTGTGTAAGTACATACGTACCTACAGAATGAGCAATTTGATAGGATGTTTTGCCACACCTATGATTTCAAAAATATTTCGTTTTCGATGGTGGAAAACAAAAGCAAATATTTTAATAACTGCTCCCAACGTCCTCAAAGTTAGGAATATGTTTGTTGAGTGGCCCGGCTTACAACCCCATCCCGTTGGGCTTCGCACCGCGATTTCGTTTTATAACTCTCGAACTCGACGCGTAAAACATTTGACTGACTACCCAGACAATGATGTCGGACAAGTTAAATAGCTTCGTCTTAAAACATCCATTTATATTATTTACTAGCTGTTACCCGCGACTTCGTCCGCGTGGAATTTAACAAAAAAATTATTGTTCGGTTCGCAGAGTTTATTAATTCTGTATTCCGCGTAAAGAAATACGGTCTATGCTAATTTTAATGAAATTCTTCTATTTTATGAATCGATATTTTGGTTTTGTACATATTTCTCCATTTAGTTCTTTTTTGTCGCTTTTGCATTTTTAGTTTAATTATTATTAATTTTTAGTTTTTCGTATTAGCTTTATTGAAAAATTTCTTCAGATGTATACAATATTTGGTTTACGATTTTCTTGGGCTAAAACAACAACATTAAATATTATTTATTCAATCAATTTCTATGGAGATTAAGAAATCTTCACGTATAGGATCCACGTATAAACATAACTATACTCCGTTTCTTTATTATGATTTGTTTATATTTGGTTATGTACCTAAATAAACGGTATATAATACAACTTCCCTATTTGAATTGGATATTATTCAATATTTCATTTCATTTCATTGGTTTTAATTTTTTTTTGTGAGACCCTATTATTTTTTCAAAAATAAAATATATAACCTAAAATATATAGCCTAAGTTACTCCTTATTACATCAGCTATCTGCTAGTGGAAGTCCCGTCAAAATCGGTCTAGCCGTTTCAGAGATTAGCCGGAACAAACAGACAGACAGACAAAAATTAAAAAAATAAATATTTTGGTATATGTATCATGTATACATCCTTATGCATTTAGTAAAAAGCGTTTATTTTAATATTACAAAGAGACACTCCAATTTTATTGATTTGTATTTCATTTCATTTCTTGGTTTTTTTTGGGAGCTTATCTTTTTTCTAAAGTAAAAGTAGCTAAAGTTACTTCTTATTACATCACCTATCTGCTAGTGAAAGTCCCGTCAAAATAGGTGCAGCCGTTTCAGAGATTAGCCGGAACAAACAGACAAACAAAAATTGTAAAAAATGTTATTTTGGTATAGGTATGTATCGTGTATACATCCACATGCATTTAGTAAAAAGCGGTTATTTTAATATTACAAACAGACACTCCAATTTTATTTCTTTGTATAGATTTATCAAAAGGGTATACGATACAACATTTTCCACTCTGTCATTCTTCAAATTCCATCGGCAAAATTCGTCAAGCACGACACGATTTTAGTGTAAATTGAAGTCACACAAACTCAGGCTGGAATTGACAGGGTGAAAATCGTCAATACTCGTGTAGGTAAAGCAAAAAAAGTGATTGCTGTTACTAGTTTTGGTTGTTCGATTAGGTACATCAGAGGAACGATTAGGAAAATTTTGAGACGGGGCAGTAAGGGCACCTTAACCGTGCATCCACCAAAAATTCACCCTGTATATCTGATTTCTTCCATAACGAACAAGGCCATAATAAATTATAATATTATTTCAGCAATTCTCATAAACATAACTTCCAGTTTCTAGAAGACTATTTTAGGGACAGAGTTACTTGAACGTTGTTATTTCGGTCCCAGCGGTCTTATGACGTAACGGCAGTGTCTGAAGTCTAGACTAGTCTAGGTATAGAGGCAGACAACCTGCATGGCCTAGATACCATGGCCTACTGATCTACAATGCCGGTCATTTTTAGAAGGGATTTCAGGGAACAACTTTTACTACGAGACCACACGTGAAATCGCGAAAAAAAAAACAGCTGTTCCCTACGTTTATGTTCGTATAACTCGTCAAAATGTAGGGAACAGCAGATTTTTTTTTTCGCGATTTCAGGCTAGTTCCCATAGTAAAAGTTGTTCATAATTATGAGTACAATGACCTCAAAAGAGGTTGTTAATGTTTTACCAATAACCCTGTATATACGCTTTTCATCAGGCGTGATCGAAGTCAAGAGCAGGCACATTCAGCAATAAAAAAATAGCCTTAAATAGAGCAAGATGGTCTAAGATCCATCAGCTCAATTTTCAAGAAAATCAAAAATGCTGTTTTCAAAGAAAGAAAATAAGTTTATTTGACCCAGGTTAAGTAAGGCACACAAAAACAAAGGAAAAAAAACAAGTTTAAATAGTATCTACTGTACCTACCTCACGGCTGCGCCAAATAGGCCCAGTTCAGCATAAATGTCAGACAACTAATCCCCGACGCTGGTTTTCAACTGGACCCTATGTTACGAGGACGTCTTACGAATGTAAATCAGTTTTATGATGTGTGTAAATATTTAAATAGAAAAATATTTTTAATAAATAACTCTACCAAAACTTAATATTTAATTACACTGACAAATGTTGCCTTACTACAATATTAAAAAGCAACTTTCCTGACCTTGCAACAAATTACATGTCATACAAAAGATTCAAGATTAAAAATTCACAATTATCTGTTTCGAAAGTCGCGAACAAAAGGCTACAACTTTAGACTTAACTTGACTTTTTTACTTTTAAAAGTTGTGAATCGTCGTGGTGCAGTTGTTTTTGCAGCCAGCAAGTCTTGAAGTTTAAAATTAAGATTTGTTAGGTGTAGGTCTTGGTACCGAACCGGTAGTGTTGCCAAATATTAAACTCAAATATCCTTTTTAATAAAATAACTTGTTGAGAATCTGAGTCGTTAACTTTACTAATGTTTACTTTAAACCCAACTCAGTTAATATTAAAATGCATACAATCAAATTATCACAGTGCCAATCAATTGGACAGAGACCGAATTATAAAGTAGAACGGACGATACTACAAATAAACTTTATCTCGCTTTGACAAATCTTAAATACTAAAATACCCAAAAAGACTAAAACCACCACTAATACTCAATTACTTATATTATGTACGAATATATAAAAAACGGGGAAGAGCTCATTGGACATCAAAAATTCGTCTACAAAATATCCTACTTTATTTTCTGCATTGAGATTTCTGTGAGCTAATAAAGTATTTATCACCAAAAAATTGTAGAGATATTCTTAGTTGTTAGATACTATGGAAATCTTACAGCGAAAAGATATGCCTTCAAGCTTGTTTTATTCACAAAAGGAATGTCGCTATCTACTTACTTTATTGCAAATATCTGTGAAAGCTCGTGTGAAATATGTAATGTCGCGCTGCCTCTTCGTGCTCAAGTTTAGCAAGATTCCGAGTATAGTATATAAACATACGGCTCGATAATATCGCCTGAAGCCATGAGCATCCATAACGAGTAGTCTTAAAGATCACAAACATAGGCACATTAATCATGGTGTTGTAACAATCGTAACTAGGACTTACCCAGTTCATCGTAATAGGAATACGAATTGTTTTAAAAATAATAGGCCTACTTTTGTACGGACTTTATGGGAATCGTACATGATTCTGGGCCCCCGAGCCCAGAATCCCAGAATTTTTCGTCGGTTTAAAAAAAACTTGTGTTCCATACATTTTCACCGCGTGCACTTTTCTATGGATCAGCTGATTTTTGTTTTGATAACCGACGGGATTTATTGATGGGAAATCATCAAATGCCCCCCCGCTCTGGGTGGAGCGGAAGGGAGTGTCAGACTCTTACTGACTAAAACCCACCCGTGTTTCTTCCTTAGCCCTTTATGTTCCGGGCCAGCGGTAACCCTTTCGGACAATCCCGCTGACCACGCTACGGGGAGAATCATAATTGTGCTGAATTCACGGTTACAGTTTGCGTGTCGATGTGCCTGCCGTCCTGTATAGATGCCAATATTTAACAAATACTTAGGTAAAATAGTACTTTACAGTAGGAACTATATTTCGCATTCACGTTGCATATGGAAAACTAAATAATATAAATAATAAAAGATAATATTAAAATTAAAAACAAACAAAACACAAAAATCCAAATGCGTGACGACTTGTCGGTAATTAATAACCCATACGTTTACAATGTTATCCTTAACTTAAAATCCATTGCTGCATTTAAATTGTTTAAAATTACTTATTAATGCAAATAAAGCCATGCCATTTAAAACTACTATTTTATGCAAATGCCATCATTCGAAAATCAAATAAGAATTAACTCAACTATAAAGTAGGCCTTAAGCTGTTAACATTAGTACCTACTTATTGTACATTTTTTTTTCTGTGGTAAAATCCTCATGGATACTTGGATACCCTCGGTCTGGGGAGAACGGAGGGTTATGTCGGACTTCGTGAAATCCTCATGGATACTTGGATACCCTCCGTCTGGGGAGAACGGAGGGTTATGTCAGACTCCGTGAAATCCTCATGGATACTTGGATACCCTCCATCTAGGGAGAATAGAGGGTTATGTCGAACTCCGTGAAATCCTCATGGATACTTGGATACCCTCCGTCTGGGGAGAACGGAGGGTTATGTCGGACTCCTACCGACTAAAACCCCACTTTCTACTACCATAAGTCGGGGCCCGGGAGATACATGTACCTACATTCGCCGCAAGTACCTATTGTACCTAAGTAAATGGGAAATACTCTGTGAATGAGTTAGTGATATAATAACATATTAGGCTATAAGTCACAGTGTGGATAACATCGGCCATTGCTCACGAGAGCCATTACTAAGAGTTACGTTAAAATGGCCACTAAGTAAATAAGCCTTCATACGGCTTTGAATAGGTTAGTAGGTACATTTATGTGCGGTGCAATTAGAGTTTCTGCCGTACCTACCAGCTGCATTCTTAACGAAATGCAAAGATTATCGGACAAAGCTTTCTGTCGAAATAGGTGTGCCTGCGACTTTGTCTTATTTATACATTATCTACTACATAATACATTATCATACATTAACTACTAAGATACAGTACCCGGCGATAAATATTGCACATCAACCTATTCGATCCTATCGATTAAAAAAAATAAAAATAATTATCAAAAGAAGCAAATCATAATTGTTTTAACAGCTCCTAATAGATACCGGACTGTTTGTATTTCGTGCGACAGAGATAACGCTCTACGAAGCCGAAATTAGCCGATTGTCTCTTTATAAGGGTCGATGTGCAATATTTATCGCCTGGTACTGTACTCTATTTTTCATATTCAGTGAGAAAAGTATCCAAAATACTTACCTAGCTACTGTGAGAGCTCTTGCAAGCTCTTCGTACCGAAATGAGCGAACTAAACAATTGTCATACAACATCCATAATTATTCCTAGAATGGATTTACATTTTACATATTTTATATTCTTTCAATACCGAATCTCTAAATAATAGTAGTGGCACTCGGTAAAATTTGCATAACCCATGGCTGAACAGACCCCCTGAGATACAGGTTCAGGGGATAGAGTCAAAACTTCATGGCAATAATCAGAGCCACCACGTTATATTATTGTATACAAGACTTATTCAAATATTGTTTGGTTTTGTAAAGTACTTCGAAATAATTTTCCTAGAAATGGTAAAATTTATTGTGGTGAGAAATAAACAATTTTATTTTATTTATTTATATTTTTTATCTTCTGTCTTCTCGCTTGTCAGCGAGAGAAACCCCTACTCACCCCTACTTGTTTGATATTCTAATCTTAAACTTAATTAATGTTTGTCTCGTATTTCTAGTCAAAGAGTTTGCATGTAAGCACCAAATAGGCTATAATCTCTACAATACTTCGTTCGGTCAGTCGCTAGCAAAAAGATCAACAGTTAAGGTTTTGTTTTAATAATTTATATGTGCTTTCAGATGTATTATTGTAGTAAAATAAAGGAAGAAGACAAATAGCAAAACGTAATTAAACAGTATGATGGGATATATCGTGGCCAGCCTACTGATAGTTTCATCACCGGAGCGCCTACGCCTATCAAGGACGATTCGGCATTAAATGCTTAAGTGTGCGACATTACGTGAGTGATTTTACAATATCGTCGCTTTAAATGATACCTTATTCCATTTAACTATTTGTAAATGCTCGACTACCTTTGATTTTTATTTGCAGAGGTCACTCGCTGAATTAGTGATGATCCCATTTTTTACAAATTTGAACGTTCGTAAACTGCTTATAGAAAGAAATACTTAAAGTAAATATTTTATTTAATAAATAAAATCATTTATTTGTGACACACACAGGCAATACAAATAGTAAAAAAGGAGCATTTAAAAGTAACACATTTAAATTAAAAAAACTGAAAAAAAAAATCCTGTGCGAAGCCAAAAAAAGACTCCCTATCTCAGCATGTTTAAAAAAATAAATACCGCCACGCTGGTATTCTGATAGGGCCGGCTGGTATTATATGGAGGTACTTCAAAATATAAAACAACGCCGTTTTCCAGGAAAAACAATCAGTCTTATAAAAATATTAAATTACCCAAGTAGGTATTAGGGAATAATTTTCCCGCAAAAAGGGCTTTTGACATTCATAATTCATTTAGCACAAAAAAAGATAAGGAATAAGGATTGTCGTTACTCGTCAACACCGAGACATTTTCTCTCAAGAGAAAAGTTGCTTTATTTTTGCGTTATAAAACTTGAAAGAAAATACCTATAAGTAGGTAAACTTACCCAAGCTGCAATACCTATCGACTAAGTAGGTAGGTAATAAAATTGATAATTTTATCTTAATTACATTTATTTATTCCATTATTAAACACATTATTTCTATTCTATTTCAAACTCGTTGAACTGTTGAAAACATAAGCTTTATTATTATATCTTTCTAAACGACCCAAGTTATTGAATAAACGTTTATAACGTTGGTTAAGGCTACGCCGACCGCCTAGTGGCGCCCTCATCGTTTGTTTGGTTATTTCTTTTATTTTGGAATGTAAATAAAGCACGTTAAGTTGTGCTCCACAAGATTATACGTTAATTTTACTATAAACTGTAGTTTTACATTGTTTAGTTTTATTATAATCAAGAGAACGGAAAATAGTGGCCACTTTTATCCGTTTTAGTGATTATAATAAAACAAACCATGAGGGCGCCACTGCGCGGTCGGCGCCCTCTTAATAAATATTACATTTTCTCAAAAAATTAAAAAAACGCCTAAAAGACTGCTTCGTTGGTCTAGTTGTCGCAAGCGCAACTGCTGAGCATGAGGTCCTGGGTTTTATTTCCAGGTCGAGCAAAGTTTTATTGGGTTTTCCCAGGAATTTTTCAGTAGCAGCCTGGATCTGTGCGCGGTTGATGGCAAAAGGCTCGCCGCGCCCCCTACATAGGACTTGAAACATAACTAGCGGCATGTGAGTGTACTATAGGTACCTACACCTCTGCCTAACCCTTTGGGATTACAGGCGTGACGTTATGTTAAAACAATTGCGTCAGAACAATCATGTTTCGCAATAGATTTCAAAACATTGGTCGAAGTACGTACTTATAGTATTTGCATAGGCACGGTGGCATGCAATGCGTAGTGCACACGTGCACACTGCAGGGACGAATGACGACCTACCTACTACACACACCTATCTGCATCGTTAACACCACCTCGCTAACTGTAATGGTATTCTGTTAAAATCTTACCGTGAAAACTTAGGTGCAGTGAGTTGGCAATCCCTAGAGTCCCTAGCGACACCGTCAGGTAAGGTGACAGTTGACTTCAAGCTCCACCACCCACCACACCTACATTCACGTACCACTACCTACCTTCCTTTCCACGGTGAGATTTTTACAGAATAGATCGACAGTTCTCAATGTAACTAAGACCAAACCTCCCGTGTGTATTCCTACATAATTAAAATAAAAGTACTTATAGATCTCCAAGCTGTCAATTATGAAGGTTTATAAGTATTTCCATTTTAAACCCTGTGTGATATAAGTCCATGAGCACCCGGGCGCCTTCTAATTAGGCGCCAAATGCAGCGCGACAGCAGCGTGGCTGCGGCCGCGCTGCTTTGTATAAATCCCTAAAAATGAAAAACGCGCGACTGCAGCGCTGCAGCCGCGCGTCAGTTGTTCGATCGAGTGACGGTGCGCACGTAGGTTTTTTCAAGCCTAAATATGAACGAAAAAAAAAAGTCAGTTTGAAGAATTTATCGATGAGGTTGAGAGTCGTCCAGCGATATGGGATTCAAAGTCCGACAAGTACAGTAGTAGAATCGAAAAGAAAAAGGCTTGGGAAGAAATATGCAATATATATATATATATACAGTGTGTTAGGTTAAACGAGGGACATACTTTAAGGGAGTGTAGTACTCATAAAAATGAAGAACTTTTACTAAGAAACCAACATTGAAATCGAGAAAAAAAAACCAGCCGCTCTATACATTTCTGTTCGCATAACTGGACAAAATGTGGGGAACAGCTGTTTTTTTTTTTCATATTTTTGAGTCAGGCCCATATTAAAAGTTGTTCATTTTCATGAGTACTACACTCCCTTAAAATATGTCCCTCGTTTAACCTAACACACTGTATATACATATATATAATTATTGAGAATTTCACAAACAAGAATTCAGTTCATTGGCTTTACAAAATAATGGCAACGTTTTCTTAGGTTTCCTTTTTTTTTTCTTTGTCCAAAATCCTTTTTCGTTTTAATAGCAGTAAAGTAAGAGCACTGTTTCTTCGTCAGAGTTCATCGTGAAACTGTAAAACGTGAAATGTACAACACTGTGATGGTAATGATGCTCGAACCTATGTAGCGACAGCAGCGCGGCTGCAGCGCTGCCGCCGCCGCGCCGCGCTGCGGTGCTCCACCCAAGCGGGGCAGACCTCCACCGTATGCTCCACCGTGTCCTCTGGGCGATCCTGGCAATGGTGACACTCGGGCGTTTCCTCCCGCCTAATGATGTGCAGGAACCTCCCGAAACTTCCGTGTCATCAACACAACTCTCTAAGACCAAGTAATCCCAAAGAATGACTATTTCATGAAATCTTGGCATTTTGGGATTATACTAACCTAACAAGTTGTATTACTGATTCTAATGATTATGATTCTGTAAATACATATTTGTTACGGATCATATTTTACGGATCGAATCATATTTTGATCGACGTACAACTCAATACTGACCAGCAAATTGCAAAAAACGTAAGAAAATTCGAATTTCGCGGGCTACCTTAGCGCTTCCCCCTTAATAATCGTTTGGTTTAAGTTTGTATTTCATTGAAACCTTACTCGTCCGAATTTTGAAAAACTTGCATGGCAAAGAGGAGAGACCGGTTCATACCTACTATAACTTAAAGATTCTATGGTTGAAGCTGCCTGACCTTGCCTATTGGTAAGTAATCGTACCTAAATGCTGTGATTACAAGTGTGATTGATCCTTATTCTGTTCACGTAGGTAATCGCGGTTTAAACGTGACTCGCTGAGCTAAATAGTATCGCACCGGGCATTCCTTGAGTCGACTGTGTTACTGGGTAATTTAAACCAACCTAGTACAGGCTACCTACGTCCTACACGGTAAGATGTGTGCGTATGCGGAACATAAAGGCTCCTACAAACAGGCGCGACACGCGATATAATCGCGCGCGACACAAAGGCACCGCTCGTTGCGCGACTTGCGGTGCCTTTGTTTCGCGTGTCATGTCGCGCCTGTTTGAAGGAGCCTTAATTCTGAAACAATAAGGTTGTAAATGATAAATGATTTTATTTTTGTAAGTAGGTTTGCACAAAACACTTTTACACGTCAATCATATTTTTTAAACTAGATGAGGTCGGCGTTTCCTATCTGACTACTCAGAGAAGAAAGGCCGAAACAAACTCAGAGGTCATGAGTATGGTCATTAATTTAAAGTGTTAATAATTAATTTGACGCGATTGACTGCTGCGCTGCGAGTCGCGGGTTCGATTCCCGCACGGAACAAATATTTGCATGACCTACAAGTAGTTGTTCCTGGCTGTTTGTGTATGTGAGTTTAAATGTTTGTAAACGCACCCACAATACAGAAGAAATTCCTAGTGTGGAGAAACGTTTAAAAATAAAAAAAATGTCTGCCAGATTCATTAGTAACACTTTAAATTAATACTCATGGAACGGAGAGGAAAGCCCCTTCATCTTGCTCTGTAGATACCTTAATGATATGCCTGATTGACAACAGAACGCACAGCAAGTTCGACAAACTTACCTATTATGGCAAACGTCGTGAATGAGCAAGTGTTCAGCTATTTCGTGGGGTTTCGGGTTCCGTGCTCATATCCATATCCATTTACCATAACAAACAGTCAACCTACATAAACAAACATTTCGTTGCGAAACCAATTTGCACAAATGATTTGTTTTCAAAGCAGTTCAGTCGTTTTGTCAGAATCTGGCTACGACAACAAAGACAGTAACTAGTGAACCAAACTATCAGCGTAGTAGGTACAGACGCCAGCACACAAAGCTACCACAATCTGTCAAAATTCTTTAATAGATTTTCAACTTTATCGCCAAAGTATAAAGTTCAAAGTTGATTGGGAAAATTTGAGTTTCGGGTACCTAGTAACCTTAGTATTACGAAATAATATACCTACTCATGTTGCTAAAAGAATTGGGTTACAAAAGAAATATTTAAATCAATAACCATGAAATAAAATAAAAACTAACAAGGCATGATTCTGTTGCTCTAGGTGCGCGTCACGCATATTAAACAGAATTATTATGATTGTTGAATAAACATTTCACACACAGTTTTGATCAAAAGTTGTATGCCTTCGGATGTCGGCCATTATGCTGGCCTGCTGTGCTAGCGTGACTGACAATGACTTAATCCTTCGAGTATTAGGTGATGGTCAACCATCCTCATTTGCAATTTGGGTTATGTCATACGTCATCATAAACATGAATTATCGGCAAGTTCGTTAAATAAAAATAAAAATCCCCAGACAAATTACCGAGGTTGTAACAAGGTAGCTAATGAATTTGAAATCAATTTAAATTCTAATAAAAAGGATTGCTGTGTAGCTAATATTGCCTGATAATGTTACTAGATTCTTTGAATGTTCGTATCGACTAACAAAACGTTCTAAGTTACTACTTAGAACTTTTTGTTAATCAATATCTAAGTATTTGTTGTTGATAAGTTGCTGTTAACTATTCCTAAAAGAAAGATTTTCCAACTTAGGTACCTACTATATGGTATTTAATATTGTACTTAGAAAAAACAAAATACTTCTTCTAGCAATTGTACATATGGAAATTTAAGATCGCGAAAAGTAATTGGATTTCGGAAGAATGTTCTGGCGGCGGCACTGAAGAAAAACCTAATTTCAGAAGGCAGGCGTAGGTAATTTGCACAATATAAAACAGATTTCAGCAGCATTGGCTAACAAGCAGTTTTACGCTCATTTGAAAGTTAAGAGATAAAATCAGGGTGTAGATGTACCTACCTATTTGCTCACCACCCCTAACATCAAATGAATTGTATTGTTTTTGCGATCGATTGAATTGGAATTATTGATGAAAATCGGTGATGTATGTCCTTAAGTGGTAATTTATATTCTAAAAAAACTCTAGACCTACTGAACGATCATCTTTAACCTTCAACTATCTGGACGCACCGGACTGTCAAGAGAATTTAGATTGTTAAATTAAACATTGACAGCGTGAAGATCATCCACAAGTATTCCTCAGGTACCTATTACGAGGCTATGATCAACAACCAAGTAGACTAAATTAACTTCGCTACCGATGAATGAGTGCCTAGCAATGGCGTGAGGCCCTCTAAATATAAGTAATAGGTACGTTTACTGATTAGTCTTTTGTTTCAGGAATAAAGAATACAAAAACACAGCATGCATGCATGGTTTATCTACTTACTCTACATCACCGCGGTCAAAGCATTTGACAGCCGGAGATTTATGGACTACTGGACCGACTTATTTCGACCTCTACCTCGAAACCCAAGAGAAGGTTTCATACCCGACTATACACCAAAAGATCAGGAAGAATTTGATTTCATTGTCATAGGAGCTGGATCAGCGGGTTCTGTAGTTGCTAACCGCTTAACTGAAGTTCCACAATGGAAAGTGTTACTCATAGAATCCGGTGGAAATGAAAACTTCTTTTCCGACATTCCCATATTAGCTGCTTTTCTTTCCCTCACACCTATGAACTGGGGTTACAACTCAATGCCAGAGCCGAGAGCATGTAAAGGCTTAAGAGGGAAAGTGTGCTTCTTGCCCCGAGGTAGAGTGCTCGGCGGTAGTAGTGTGCTCAACTTTTTAATCTATCAACGAGGACATCCGGAAGATTACAACGACTGGGCTAGAATGGGTAATGAGGGCTGGAGCTACGACGAAATATTACCGTATTTCAAGAAATCAGAAAACATAGGTATCAAAGAATTAAGGAACTCCTCATATCACGGCGTTGGCGGATATTTAAATATTGAATATTCGCCGTACCACTCACCCCTCGAGAAACCATTTAAGCAGGCTGGTGAGGAACTAGGATATAAATGGAGAGACCCGAATGGAGAAAAAGTACTCGGATTTTCTAAACCACAGGCGACCATGAGGCAAGGAAGACGATGCAGTTCCTCGAAAGCGTTTTTGGAACCAATACGCTTTAGGCCAAACTTAAAAGTTACGAAATTCTCTACTGTTTCAAAAATTTTAATAGACCCATACACCAAAACAGCCACCGGCGTAGAATTTAGGAAGTGGAATATAAGGTATAACTTGCTACTTTTGACAGAACCCCTAAAATTATGTTATGTTTTCTTGATAAGACTTAATGGACTAATAGTACATATTAGTATACATAAATCACTATATTGATCTACACCAAGTCAATTTTACAGTATGCAAGTGCGCGCTCGTCGTGAAGTCATCTCATCTGCGGGCGCTATAGGCTCCGCTCAACTGTTGATGGTGTCAGGAGTAGGACCAAAGGAGCATCTGTCAGAGTTTGGGATCCCTGCGGTCGCTGACCTCCCCGTAGGATACAATCTTCAAGACCACGTCACGTTTTCTGGCAACGCCTTCATTGTTAACCAAACTGGAATGACCATGAATGACGTAAGTGAAAATAAAATTACATCAGAAACATAAAATAGAAGAACAAAAGCCGATGAGTGCGAAGTGAGTGCGAACCCAGTCCCCTTTCTAAAAGTATTCTTGTACTTGACCTTTGAATTACACTCAACTAGCGCATTCGAATGTGCACGAGTATATTTAAGTAGGTTACAAGGGGGAAACCGTTTCTTTTCCTCCATAAATGAAAAAAAGTTTTAGGTAGGTACCTAGGTACTCACGGGTATTTGTGGCTACACGAGGTAGGTACAGTTTATGTATTTAACAAATATTTTTTTTTATATTCATTTGGTTATTCCTTTCCGTTAAAGGATTTGGTTGACTCGTCTTAACGGATAGTTTAGCTCCTCGTTTTACGTTCAAAATTATAAGACTCTCAACAGCAAAAAGTTTTGGTAGTCTCAATACATGATTATGGGGATTTTTTAGATTTATATCCCCAATAGTATCAAGTCTTTCAAATTAATTGATTAAGTACATGCAAAAATAAACAAATACCTTCCTTAACGAAAAAGCCCCCGTCAGCTAAATTTTCAACCCACAAATTCACAATAGATACTTTAAGTATTAAGTAGGTAGGTATGCTAATAATAATTGGATCACGTTTTTAAACTGATATTAAAAACGTTTTTAGAAAGGTTTTTAATTTCAGTTTAAAAACGTGCTAAAATTGCAAGATCAGTGCTCATCAGCGTAATGAATTAATCGGCAAACTCAGAGTGGCGCCGATTATGTACCTACGTTAGTAGCTACTAGTTAGATAGGTATTTGAATTGTATTGCTGTATTTGTTTATTAGGTAATTAGGTAAGGTATTAATAATCATGTCCTGCCCGCCCGCGCCGCCGCAAGCCAAGCACTCCAGGCAGCGTGTTGATGACGAGCAATTTAACGACCCTTTTTGTTTTAAATTCATCTTTCTATCCATAATCTTAGCCGTCTTCGCAAGTAGATAGGTAGACACTAACGGCTACCTATCTATCACCAGTTTCGGCATACTGGAGGTAGAAAACCTATCAATCTCTGGTTTTAACGTCCCAATAATCTATATCAGTAGCGATTTGTATGATTGATAATTATGATTAAGTATTATGATACTGGCAGTTAATGATTATAATGGCTACCACCAGTAGGGATCTGTCTCTAACTGAAAATATTTTATTGGGTTCGGCCGTCATACTGCTTGGACTGTGTGACAGTCACACAGTGACACAGGTACCTATTAAGCAAACCCTATAGATTCGATTAAAAAAAATAGGAATTAAAAAAAGAACATCTCTATAACAGGTTAAAATGCGTCATCAAAACATTTCGATTGATTTTCCCCTTGCCACATAGCGGCGCCTAAGGGAGCGGCCCCTATCTCAGTCAACTGAGCGGAAAAAACTGCTCGTTCCACTAAAATCCCCTAGACCAGTCCCCCAGGAAACTGAAATATGTTTTTTAAACCAATTTGTAGGAAAAATGTACAATCCTATGCGCTGCTGACTTGAAAAACTTTTTGGCGGCAGAATACCTAAGTAGGTACCAACGTACCTATTAAACCTAACGTGTTTTTGCTACATAATGAACAAATTAAGACTTGTCAATAAATGACTTTTACGTGCAATCCGTAACTAAACAAGTGGAAGTTAACCGCTGACCCGATTTGTGCGCTGCCGACCATTGTTTTCCAACTTTCGCACCAGTTTTTCTGCATAATACGTTCAAAGCTAGCGTAGTTGCAAAACTCTGACAACACCAACTTTTATGTTACAGTAAAATACCTGCAACCTACGGTTACAGGGCGTGCCTATTACCTACTCATGTTAAATTATTTTTAAATACTTTTGACTGATAGGAAGTAGGTAAGTAAGTAAGAAGCTCATTGATGAAAGAGCTGTAACTGTGATTAAACATTTTAGGGTTTTGATTATGTTAAAGTTAAGTGACGTTCAAACGTCAAAAATGTATGGTTAAACAGTTGCTAATCAGTACTTTACTTTAAACAACGTTTATAAATAAAGAGGAATGAGGTTTATTTATAAACGATGTTTAAAGTCAAGAGACGTTTAAACGTCAAAAATGTATGGTTAAAAAGCCGCTAACCATTACATAACTTTAAGCAACGATTAGTTTATGAATAAAGGGGTCACGTGCTCCTGCAGTTACGGTGTGGTGTACCTACGGGATATACTACATAATTTTATCAAAATCTCTATACCTAATTCGTCAATAAATCCCTTGAAATATTTCTCTCCCCTGTGCAGCTATCTGCTGCATCTCCGTTCGCGGCAGCAGCATACATGTCTGGACAAGGTCCGCTGACCCTGCCTGGTGGAGCTACTGGACTTGCCTTCGTACACACCAAGTTCTCCCAGGACCTCGACAAGACCAGACCAGACATCGAGCTCGTCATGGGAGCCGGCTCCTTGGCCGGTGATGTTGTTGGAATATTACGAACTTTACTTGGTAAGGTTACCACCACCATACACAACCAACTAACGAGCACACTCGCAACTGCAACATACTCGTATTTTCCAAAGTGTATAAAAGCTTTATTCTAAGCAGCTTTGTTTATTCCATTAAAACTTTAATGAAAAGAGATTATGAAACTTGACGAGTATCAGTGAACCGGAAAATAACCTTTTCCGAGAACAAGGACAACCACTTCAACTTTTGATGAATAACTTGAGTTTGTTGATATTGCAGGAGTAACAGATGAGTGGTACTGGAAGGTGTATAGTTCTGTCCCATACATGGTGAGGCAGCGCACTTTTTCTTTAAACCCAGTGCTAATTCGACCGCAAAGCGTTGGCCGACTGATGCTCCGAAGCCCAAACTTTGTGGACCACCCCAAAATCCATTTAAACTATTTCGCTGATCTTAACGATTTGCGAACTATGATAGAAGGAGTTCGTATGGTAAGTAGAGAGACCTAGATGATCTAATTAAAAGTTTGCTCTACAGTCTAAACCAGTTAAAATATATTGCTGTTTTTCATTTCCAGGTAGAGAAAGTAATTGGTACCAAAGCGTTCCAGCGTTATGATACTAAATTACACACAACGCCATTCCCCGGCTGCGAGTCTTTGTTGTTCGACTCGGATGAATACTGGGAGTGCGCTATTATGCAGACTTCCATCACATTAGACCATCAAGTAAGTGAATACCTACTGTGTAGAAAATATTTGAATTCAATTTTTCTCAACTCTAAAAGAACTGTCCAAGAGTTCAAAAGTTGTGGTGGCAAACTTACATACATATCTACCGACATAGGTACATACTATGCATGGACTCTGAAAAAAACACTCCTCTTTTTGGTCAGTCGTGTAAAAAAATACCTATTCGTACTTATCCCATCTTAACGGAACTTCCTACATTCCATGGCCTCCAGACCAATAAAACTCTTTGTGGTTGCAGGTGGGAACGTGCAAAATGGCTCCAGCGGGCGACCCTACAGGCGTGGTGTCACCGAGGCTGCAGGTCCACGGGATCCGAGGACTGCGCATCGCTGACGCCTCCGTCATGCCTCGTATCCCCGCTGCGCACACGCACGCTGCCGTCCTCATGATCGCAGAAAAGGCTGCAGACCTCATCAAAGAAGATTGGGGAATATCTATTTAATCAAACTTTAGATGAAAACCAGTATTTATTGTTGATCAAGCAAGCCGCATAGCAAGTGGCTTATTTAGAATTAAGTAGGTACCTCCTAGTAGGTACTTATACAAAATTTGTGTTTGTGAATATGGTCAGTCTAGTCAAGTCAATGTACCAAATAAAACACTTCTAGTTATTAATTAAGAATGGAGATTGAACTATAAATTAATGTAGTAAGTTTTAGTAAAGCTTAGCTATAAGTTGCTACTAGTTATAATAGGACATGATTAGCGAAATCGTTGACTTCCACTAAAAAGCGTAGACCATTTAGAATTATCCCCATTACCAATCATGACTATCGGCAAACTCTTTACCATCTTAGTGCTCTGCCCCGTTGGTTTCGTGATCGCAAGCGCGGCTGTTTAGCGTGGGGTCCTGGGTTCAATTCCCGGGGCGGGCAAAGTGATATTGGGTTTTTCCCTTGGCAATTTCTTAGTAACAGCCCAAAGTATGAAGTTGGCGGTGTGATACCCCGTGCCTCGCCGCGGAAAGAACGTTACCTGCGCCTAATCTCTCTCCGGTCGTGTCGGATTGCAGTCCAATCGGACAGTGAGAGTAAGGGAAGAGAGAGTGCACCTGAGTCTGCACACACACTTGTGCAATATAGATAATATCCAGCGCCGAAGGCTGGTCTCCGCTAACATTGGTCGCCATTGGCGAAATTCGGTCTGGAAGACTACCCCAAGAAAATAACTAAAACGAAATGCCACGCCATGCCATGTACTCTAGAGATGGGCTCTCTCATCAGCCAAGGGGCCCGTTAGGGCCGAAGCCTGCCGGGTCAGCGGGATTGTCCGAAAGGGTTACCGCTGGCCCAGAACATAAAGGGCTAAGGAAGGAACACGGGTTTTTTTTTTGAGGATGGGAAATCATCAAATGACTCCTCCCGCTCTGGGTGGAGCGGAAGGGAGTATCAGACTCTTACTGACTAAAACCCACCCGTGTGCCTTCCTTAGCCCTTTATGTTCCGGGCCAGCGGTAACCCTTTCGGACAATCCCGCTGGCTAAGGAACACGGGTGGGTTTTAGTCAGTAAGGGCGTTTGTGCACTACAAGGAATTTTACTGTCCGGCAGTCCGATTTTTTACGGTCCCATATGGCACAACATAATAAAAAAATAAAATCGGACTGCCGGACAGTAAAATTCCTTGTATAGTGCACAAACGCCCTAAGAGTCTGACACTCCCTTCTGCTCCACCCAGAGCGGGGGGGTCATTTGATGACTGCCCATCCTCAAAAAAAAAATGCCACGTACTCTTGTAGGTATGTAAAAAAACTCCCAGGATACTGCTGCACTGCATCCCGATCCGAACCCGAGAAATGACAGCAGGTACGAACAATACGTGATAAAATGTTCTGAATTCGGACTAATTTCGTACCTACAGTAGGTACCTCTAATTTTGCATCGCTGTCAAACATTACAAAATTTGTATTTCGCGGGCTACCTAAGCGCATCCCCCATAAACCTGAGCATACCAGATCAGATACTGACAGTTACCAATAATAATAATATTTTCATGTGCAATACATTTACCTATCACCCTGTGTGCATTGTTTGATTTCGTTTCTGAGTTCTTTTCACTTGATTCATTCGAGAATCTTTTTCATCAGGAGAGCGGTTTCACTTCTTTGTACGCATTCCTTAGTATGGTGCACTCGGGTTGCATTCATTCTTGCGGTTGTTCTCAGTTCCATCGCTGAGATGATCTTTGACGGTTGAAAATTTTTGTGTACTTTAGAAGCATTTTTTAAATTTTGTAAATGTAAGAACCATGTATCCGTTTATTACGATTTTTTGATGCTGACTTGAAAGAGCATAGCAGTTGAGAACGTGTCATACTCACTTAAATGTCTCACTGATAGTGGCGCGTGTGTTGGATCATTCGGTTCCCTACAAAATAGTTGAGCTGGATGGCGCTGATCCACGCGTCATGTTCGTGAACGGGCACCGTCAGTTGTGACACTTGTGACTGGTCATCTCTTAACTGCCAAGGCTTATTTTTATTTTACATTGTTCTCACATATAAAAGCAACAAGAATAATCTACCCAGGATTTTGTTAAATCTTGATTTAAAAGAGTGTCCATAGAGTTTCTTGCCCGTTCTTCTCCATAGAGATCTACGTTTTGGAACGGGGAACAGCTTCAACTTTCTGACTAACTGACAGACTATTTAATTTTGACAATACAAAAGTGCCTGTACAAGATTTAATTGAATAAATGCTTTGAGTGTGAGTTGTTGGGTCAACGTTTTCTTTGGTCTGTCCGTTGTAATTTCCTTGGGTTACAATTCTTTGCCCCTGAGGCCAGAATACGTGGGGCTGCCCGAGCAGTGCTCAGAGAGGGATTCTCCGACGGATTCTCCGCCGGTACCCTGCTAGAGTAGTTTATTTTTAAGTCTTGCTTTTTCCATAGCTGCTGATTTTGTTTTTTTTTTGTTAGGTTTGTCTTTCCTTTGTGGGTGATTTCAGAGTTTTCATCCCTTTGCGTGTTGTTGTTTCTTCGTTGGGGTTTTCTTCCCTTTGGCCAGATAATTCGGTTAAAAAAAAAAGCGCCGAACGTTCGCCTATCGCCCTTCGTATTAGCTACTGCGCTCCCGATGTAGGTGGAAGCGTGCGGGGACTCGTTTTGGACCGCAGCATTGCCCGGGAGGGACGACCCACACAGAAAGAAATGTGGGTCCATCAATAGACCGAGGCGTCTGTCTAGACTCTAGTGACGCCGAGAATTGTTATCAAACACCTCCACTTTAGTACCTACACCTAAAGATGAAATTATGGAACTGTAAACACATATATTGGGGCTCAAGACTGACAACTACAAAAAGACAAGAACTGAAAAAGAGGATCGATAACGAACAACTTATAGCACTAGGAACAAACAAGGCAACATATTGGCCAACTGACGTGAACAAAACCCCTGATCTTGTGGACTTCTTCGTTGTAAAAGGCTTTCACACTTATACTTTGACATTGAATCTTTACTCGATTCTGTTTCTGACCACACACCAATAATAGTAACTTTTAGCGCAACTACAGTCAAAGTCAAAGCATTTATTTCAAATAGGCACACAAAAGGCTCTTTTGAACGTCAAAAATTACAACAAAATAAATAATTGATTCTAGTCGCCCATTCCAAAAGGTAGTTTTCGTATGGAAAAGAATGGGCAAGAAACTCCACCGTTACTCTTTTAAAATGTTTTACAATATTTTGCATACATTAATTGTATAATATATACAATAAGCGAAGACGATGCACCTAAAATAAAATTACTGTACCACAATAGGTAAAAGAATTAAAAATGAAACCATGACATATAAATTAATTATCTGATAGATACATGGTGCTCACATATTTACAAACATGGTAAAAGTAAACGATTTTCATTTAAATAAAAAAAATTACAAGTAATAAGTTATTACGGTATTATTGCGGTAAGTATGTACAACACCAATCACAAAAATTATAGGCATTCAATCGCAAGTTATCTGGAAAGTGAAGTACATCTAAAAGTAAAACTCAAAACAGATGATGACATAGACGACGCTACTTTGTACATAACTAACCTAATACAGGTCGCTGCGTGGCGCTCTACACCCGCCCTCAGCAACAATGTCCCAAAAAATAACATACCACTTAAAATAAGGCACAAGTTGGTGAAGTTGGCGGAGAAGCGGAAGTTACGAGGGCAATGGCAAACAGGCAGAGACCAAACAGATAGAACAAGATACAACAAAGCTTCCAGAGAGCTAAAAGAACTCATACAGGAAAATGATATGAATCTTTTTAACAGAAGTTGCAAACTCTCTCTACCCATAAAAAAGGCAACTATTCCCTATGGAAAATAACAAAAGACTTCAAAAGACCACAAAACCACATTTCATCTATAAGAAAAAACACCGAAAAACCGTGAGCCAAAAGCGAAAAAGAGAAAGCAGAGTTGTTTGCTGAACACCTAAGTGAAGTGTTTACTTACTCCAAATGAATTATCTATGACGGAATTTGAAGATGATGTAGACAAGGTACTCCTGAGTGATCAGCAACTATCGCTACCTTTAACACTTGTAACTCCCAGGGAACTTAGGAGAACGATCTGCAATCTAGAAAACAAATTTAAAAAAGTAATTTTAAAAGAATAACTTAAGTTTTTTACCGCGGTCGGGTTTTTTTTTAATTACTATTTCCAGCTTTTTAGTTTACAAAATAATGTGTAAGATTTCGCAGACGATTTAGTTTTTTACGATTTGTCACTACGAATTACTTTTAACTATATATTTTTGTAATCACCTTTTAAAACCCTTTATTTTACCAAACTCGATAGGTTTGAGAGAAAAAAAATTATTTGAAGACATGGCGCCAAAAATCGGCCATTTTTTTTTTAATTTTGATATACCCACCTCTCAAGCTGAAATCAATCAAGTTGTTTAGGCTACGGAGCGTGCCAAAGAAATATACATACATGCATACAACCTACCTACATACACTCGAAAAACATAACCCTTTCATCTGGCGCAGTCGGTTAAAAAAACATAAACCTCCTTCTGGCGCAGTCGTGTAAAAAGCACCCGGATTTGATCTGATAACGGGAGAATTCCTTAAGCAACTGCCCAAAAAACCGATAGTATTTTTATGTAGTATGATATATGATAGTAAGTATATTCATTACATGATAGATATTTTATATGATAGTAGGTATTTTAGATATAGTTTTTTAATGTTATTTAACGCGATCCTCAGAGTGCACCACTATCCAAACTAGGGATGTTACGGAGCTTCGGTTCCGATTCCGAAAAGTCGGAACTTCCGATTAATTTTACACCTCCGATTCCGATTTCGGTTCCGATAATTTTGAATCGGAGTTAGACCGAAGTTCGAAACGCAGCGATACACGTGACTAGAGCGCCTACAAAAAAGTTTTAACTTGTCACCAGGGTAATGTTTGTTTATTTTATACACGCTCGCGCTCACAAAGTCTCAGTTTATTGTTTTGTTTGTGGATGTTAGAAGAAATAGAAGAAAGATGTTTTAAGGGGAGGCCCCTTAACACATCTTTCTTCTACTCCGCCCCGGTTCCGGTTCCGATTCCGGTTCCGATTCCAGTTCCGAATCCGGTTCCGATTCCGATCAATCAAATTTAAAACCTCCGATTCCGGTTCCGGTTCCGGTAAAACGACATCCGTAACATCTCTAATCCAAACATACGGAAGATTTCTACAATGGAAAATATCTATGCATAATGGCCAAACCGGGAAAACCACCAAATTTAGTTGGTGGTTTCCCAGCTTATACAGGCCTATAAGCCTACTCCCAGTTCTGTTAAAGCTGTTTGAAAAAATCTTGATGCTTGACCCAAAGCTTGACCCACTAAAACCAGTTCTGGCTGAGCACAAGATAATCCTAGACCACCAATTTGGATTCCGGGAGAAGCATGCTACAGTCGAGCAAATGCACAGAGTAGTGCACAAAATCACAGTCCCTTGAGACAAAAGAGTACAGTTCTGCTGTATTCATAGACATCCAGCAAGCATTCGACAAAGTCTGGCATAAGGGACTGCTATACAAGCTTAAAACTCTGTTTCCAAACTCATTTTACATGATTCTAAAATCATACCTGGAACAAAGATGGTTTCAAGTAAAATACGAAGAAGAATGAGAATTCTTCTTCGTATTTTACTTTCTTTTATTTTATTTGATGAAGCTTTGAGAAAAGCTTCATCTAATTAGAGCCTCTGTACCACAAGGACCAGTACTTGATGTACTTTATTTCATAGGTATATACGGCAGACCTGCCTGAAACTGCTGATGTAGTTACAGCGACCTATGCAGATGATACTGAGTGTCTCGCAAACGATACAGACCCTGTAAAGGCATCCACTAAACTGCAGAAAGGGGGATTGCGCACCTGTTTGCATGGAACGAGGAACCTTGCTAACCAGAACCACGGTGAAATAACTAGGGTTGCACCTAGATAGACGACTGACATGAGGGGGACAAACCACATTAAAGCCAAAAGAACAGAACCAATATTAAAATTTGAGAAATTTTACAAAAATTTCTTGGCCTTTGGGCCGAAAATCACGGCTCTCTCTCAGCAACAAATTGCTCGTCTACAAGGCCATCATAGAGCCAATTTGGACCTATGGAGTAGAGCTCTGAGGGCCGGCTTGCAATTCCAACCTTGAGATACTCCAGCGTTTCCACACAGACAGACTGAACAACCACAGCAACTCGCTAGCCAGAGATCTACTCCAAGACAAAGACCATAATAAAACGCCTTAAAAGATGGCACATACTGGAACTCGATCAAAGGAACTGAAGTGTTCCCACGTGTAGATTTAAGACCATTCATTGGAATGGCCATCAAAATAATTCCACCCTAGTAGACCACATCTAATTATGGATAAACAGCCGATTGTAGATAAAATGGAAAAGAAGGAGAAAAGTGCAATTACATAATAGATAAGTGCAGGTGATTTTTTACATTAACAAACCAACGAAAAGTAAAATGGTTACATTTTACATGTCTGTATAGGACACACAACTCTTTGTCTTATTCTTTCGAAAGTCAAATTACTGACAACTGAAAGAGAGAAATCAGTGTGTAACTATTCATCTGATATAATACATTTATTAGTAAGGGGGTAAGTAATTATTATGCAATGTGGTTTACAAAATTCTAAATGCATTTAGTTTTTTGGCAAACAATGTGGCACTCCAAAAAAATGCTTATAATAATATGTTGAACATAAAAAACCAATTCTTACAAAGGAATATTACTGTTACTCTTACTCAAATGAAAATGTAATCTGAGAAATTTTTTTGAATACCACTTTTAACTGACTTTACTGATGGTTCTAACATAATTAAGAAAGACAATTAAGAATACAGTTTTTTAAACACTTTATTCCTAAAATTACAATACTACAACAATATCCCTAGTAAAAAAACAACAAACAATTTAATCAGGAGACGGTCCTGTCTTTGTTTTCCTGTTGAGCTTCCTGTACAAGAAGGATACTCTCCTCTCCAAGTCCTTCCATTTAGTTGGCCTAGTTTGACGAGAACCAGTGTGAACCCACATTTTTCTTTTTCTCAGCAACATCTGTAACATTAATAAGATATAATATGTAGATTATTTAGTGATAGATATTTAAATATTTTGTACATAAATAATGTGAGTGCAATAAATGTATTGGCTGTTTAAAGATTGTTTCATTTAACACTTAAAAAGTGTTCCCTTAACCTTATTTCTATTCTTCTACTCTTATAAGACATATGTACTTACTTGATATTCATTGCCGCTTACTCCTCTTATCCATGATGGCACAGTGTACAGAGTCTTTACTGGGTGCAATTCTCCAGATCCAAGTATATCAATATAATCATTTTGACCAAATAGAGCTTTACGCTCCGTCCAAGCATTTGCTGGCCTGAAACAAAACTTTTTAATGGTAGGGCTAGAAATAGAAGCCTTTTTACACAACTTTTTAACAGTCAAGAAAAAAGATAAATATATTGCATTGAATGATGAAAATGTAATTGTTGATAATGCATGAAAGAATGCTGCTGAAATGCCTCGTAACATGATTTATTTCAGATGCCTTTTACAACAACCACAGAAATATTATTACCAGCCGGGAATAGTTCGGCCACAAAATAGAAATCAAGTCACAGTTACACATTGAAATGTTGATTTAACTGATAAAATTTACTTAACTTTATAAAAATATTTTTTTTTAAAGTTACCTGTACTCTGGTATAGGTAAAGGTTTCCCTAGTGTCCGAGGAAGTAAACCACCACTCCATAGCTTTTCTTCATATCCATATCTTTTAATCAGGCGCGACTTATCAGCATGATACCGTGTTCTACAATGAATAAAAATGTGAGACTACATAAACATAGTAATAGATATGGTACTCGCAACAGACTTTTCAGTTATTTCTAACCTCACGATGTTTACAGTAGGTTTCCAAAAAACATTCAAAACAGCAGATCCCAACCACGCCATTTTATTAAAATTGTATCATCAGATTTTTTTTTCTCTATATTTACTCCACAAAGTACTTTTATATCTCTTTACTCTTTGATGTAGGTAGGTAACCTTTTTCCACTTTCTTCTTCTCTTCGTTTAATGGCTTTCCAGCAATTTCAATGACACTTGACATGACAGCGACAGAGACCATAGATAATAGAATACACTTTATTATCTTCAGTTAGCACAGACACCCACAGACTACTCAGAGATAATGAATGATATCCAATTTTTAGGAAATCTAACTAAGAAATCGGCAGATGTAATCGCAGTTAGAACAGATTGGATCAGATTTAATGTAAATTGGAAATCCAACCGCTCTACTTCCTAAATTGTCTACGATCTAGGACAGTGTAATCACGGCGCTACGATTTAGAACGACTAGTCGGCGTCCGCGCTTTGAGCAAAAGTACTCTGTCGCTTTGAGCAAAGTGGACGAGTAAACCGCGACGAATGCTACCAAAGAGTATTTTTTATATAAATGCTACATACATCATGGCGACTGCATCGGAAACGGCACACTGACCTGTATTATACACTTGTATGATAAAGGTCAGTGGAAACGACAGCAATGCCCACAGAAAAAGAAATCCATACTATATACTATCCATACTTTAATCTATTAATATCCATACTAATGTCATGAGTGGATCTTTGACTGTCGTTACGGGTAGTCAGAAGCCCGAAAGTCTGACAACCAGTCTTATCAAGGGGTATCGTATTACCCAGTAATTAGGTTGTAATTAGGTCAGATAGGCAGTCGCTCCATGTAAAACACTAGTATACAGCTGCATCCGGTTAGACTGGAAGCCGACCTCAACATAGTTGGGAAAAGGCAAACGATGATGACTATCCATACTAATATTATAAATTCGAAAGTAACTCTGTCTGTCTGTCTGTATGTTACCTTTTCACGCCTAAACCACTGGACGGATTTCGATAAAATTTGGCAGAGAGATAGGTTGCATCCCGGGGAAGGACATAGGATAGTTTTTATCCCAATATTCCCATGGGATCGACATTTATGCGGATGACCCGCGGAACCGGAAACCGCGGGGCGCTGCTAGTAATATTGTAAATGCGAAAGTGTGTCTGTTTGTTACCTCTTCACGCTTAAACCGCTAAACCGATTTAGATGTGGTATAACGAAATTAAAAGGAAAACTATCACAGCTAAGTAGACTTTACAAGTTTACGAGTAATAGTCGACCAACTTAAATTTGTAGCTGCTGTATGGGAGAACATAATTTTCAACTACAATGTTAAGTTTGTTCTTGGGATAAATTCATTCTAACTACGGAACCCTTCAATGTGCGTCGTTTTTTTTTTAATTTGTATCTGTGTTATGGGACTGTCCGAATTATTTTTATTAAAATAAAAACAAAGGAATGATACCCTGATGAAGATTGCTACATGCTTATTACTATAAAATTAAATGCGGCTGAAGCTAAGCGGCCACGAGGCTCTTATAATGGGGACGCGTTACAAAAAACAGCAAAAGCCTCGCGAGGCTTTGAGGCCGCGCGGCCCTCGTAGGGACGTGCCTGCCCTTGAGCGATGCCGAGCTGGACACTCTCGACCCTCTGGTTGTCAGTCTACTTCAAAGAAAGCCGCGCGGCTCTGGCTAATGGGAACGGGCCGCGCGGCCGGTCAGTGCGCTTATATTAATTGATTTGTATCGGTGTTATGGGACTGTCGAAAAGGAATGATGCCCTTATAGAGATTGCTACATGCTTATATCCACTTCTTCGTAAATCTCGAAAGCTATTGCGCAAGGTGTTCTTATAATGAGGACGCGTTGCAAAAAGACACAAAAGCCTCGAGGTCCCAATAGGCCGGCCGTAGTAGGGATGCGCCTTTATAAGTTTGATAGGTAAGTCTTTGGGATGGAACATGTTTCAACACCTTTCATCCATCCCAAATTCGTCATCCGACTACGCGTTTACTTTTCCGGAACATCTTTTCAGAAAATCAGGACTGGTACAAAACGTGCTGCCAGCCTTTTCGGCACTTTATCAGTTGACTGCTATGTTAATATTTTTTTGCCATTCCAATAATAAGTTCTAGTTTGGACGACCGTAACGACCATCAGTCTATCTGCACCGCATAGTCTAGGCAATTAAAATCTCTTTCACTTATAAGCCTATGTTTCCAAACTTTCATGGAACTGTATTAAAAAAAAACAAAGAAACTAATCAAACAAAATGGCCGATATTCTATAAAAATAGTTTTATGAGAATATTGAGAATTTTATGGAAAGGCATAACATAGTACGTATTACATTTATCAAGTTATTACTTATTAATTTTGTTTAATACAAAGGTGTAAAATATGTCCCTGTTCTGTTTGAAAAAACCGTTCACATTAATCATTTACGCAAATAACAAGGGAAGCAGTGTTCCTTGTTTATATTTTATTCTTTGATAAATACTGACTGATAAAGTCTTAGTTTATTTTTATTAATAAGAATTTGAATCTTATTTCGTTTTGTTCACAAACGTTGTCTATTCATTCAGTGTTTAAAATAATAAAGTTGTGCTTGTGTTTACTTGGGCGCGTAATTGCGTTGTTTGTTTACGTTTCTTGATGTTGCAGTTATTTATACAATTAATCCCCAAAAATGAAATTGTAATGTAAATACAAATTTCGTTTCCAGATATTGTTCTTAAATAATGTCTAAAAGAGATCAAGGCGACCGAAATGAAAGAAAGTTGGATTCGAGTGACTACGAAAACTTAATATCTCAACACAATTTATTTGAATCGTCTCGAGCAAAACATCAAGAATTGCCTAGTTTCCCCGGATTTTCGAATGCTGAAACACAAACAAAAACAAGCGACATAAAAGAACAGCCCGTGCACTCTGGCCTAGGTGCTTGGCATTACAACCCGTGGTGGATGCTGGCCAGCACGTCGCGGAACCTGCCGTCTCAGGATGACTACTCAGAAAACAGTGATCAAACTAAAGTCAAACAGGAGCCCCCTGGAGCTGGCACTCCAGATAGAGACCCATTACATACTGACTTGGAGCAGTTTCAAGCAGAAACAGTAACACCTCCAGTTGGGTTAGATTCGTTTTGTGATGACTGTTCCGACCCTTTTTGTGACTCAAGTGGAGCAATCTGTCGCAAACTTTTTCACTGCCCTCATTGCAGAAAGAGCTATCCCACAATTTTAGAGTTTAACACACACTTGACAGGAGTACATCCAGCACAAAAGCCCTTCAGATGTCAGATATGTTTGGAACCATTTCACAAGAAATCTCATTTACGAAGACATTTAGATGCCAATCATACACGGAAAGATGTCAACAAGTGTTCTGTGTGCTCCAAATATATAAAAGATAAGAGCAACTTACGCAAACACATGCAAGTGCACACTGGACGTGTACCTCAGAAACAATTCAAGTGTGATTTGTGCAATAACAAACGCTACATGTCATTAGACAGACTTAACAATCATAAGGTGGTGTGCACAGGTGAAAAAGTATTGAAATACTGTGACATGTGCACTAAAGTTTTTGATAATTCAAGATCACTCAACAGCCACAAAAAAGTGCATGCAAGGGAATTGAAGTGTGACAACTGTGGGGAACAGTTACGTTCATTAGAGCAGTTTACAAATCATAGAATGATTTGTCAAGGAACAACATCGGAAGCAAGCGGCAGTCACGGCCACGCTGGTCAAGGGCATGCTGGTGGCCCCTCCATGGGCCGCTGCTGCACTCAGCCTGGGATATGTGAACATGACAAACCGGCCTATCTAAACATACCTGGATATGCAGCTGGCAGAGTGCTCGATGCCACTCTTTCCTCTTTGAAATCAGAGCTGAACTGATGACACATGCCGCAATGGCTTACAAAGTAACTAATTGATACATATAAATTAAACAGTTTCTTTTTTTACAAGATTACCAAATAGATAAATAAATGACAGTAATAATTTTCACAATTGAGAATTTCACAAGACTGATGCAAATATCCCGCCTCACGACTTGCTTTATTATTACCATTTAAATTTAGGCTTTAGTTAGTAGGTTAATACAGGTAGAGTAAGTAATATAGCCGTTTGATCATGTTCTTATATATTTACAAAGATGAGGTTGAATATATTTGAATATGCTGAAATTGTTATAACCACCTTTAAGTTTTAACTGAAAATATTTCATAGCTGTTCAGTGGACAGTGATATAGAACCAGACCATACATGCAACAATTATTGTACGTTTATCAGATTTTTTTTTTTTATTATTTGATATCTTTTCTATAACAATGCTTTTGACTGATTTAGAGTAAATGTGAATTTGCAGTATTACAAACATTAAAACAATTTTTATTTTTCTATTTTGGAGAAGTTTAAGAGTATGTTATTTTTATAATTTTTAGAACATAATATGTTAGTTTTATGTTATGTACCTAAGTTACATGTTGTAAACAGTCAGTGGAGACGTATGAGGAGCATGATATATTTTCCTGTGCTCTGATGTACTTTTTTCTCCAAAGACATAATTATTATGTAGATGTGTGTAGTTTCGTATACAATAGGTAAACATGTATTTCGAATATTTTCTAAAGACAACTTTTATATACATAGCTATGGGACATTAAATTTGTTTCATAATGTTACACCTCTAGGGTAAGTTAAACTTGGTGAAGTGCAATGTACCGTTGGCAAAGCCTTGTGCATGTTATGGTTATTGGAAGTATTTGTTGTGTTCTCCCTACCCATAATATTTATTCTTGAAGTGTTATACACTGAAAAAATTATTGCTGCAATTTATAAAAAATATGTATGTGTAATGTTTTATTAAATATTTAAACACGATATGTGTGCACACATATTAATTATAAGATTCGAGGCTATAATATCTAAAGCTAATAAGCCTTTATTATGCTAATATGTCATAGGAGTCTATTACTATACTCTCAAATTGTATCTTGTATACTTACTTATATTTTTTTAAAACCTTATTATTTCTAATTTTATTTATTTTGTTCATGTTATGTGGAAGGAAGAGTACTTCTATATGGAGGCTTTTTATTCATAATCAGTTGTTGCTATTTACAATTGTTTTTAATACTAATAGCTTAGTTTATTTTTAATATCTTTATCGATTAGTTACGTAGTTTATATTTTGAAGAATTTTAATATGTAAGTTCCATACTGGAATCTTACTTTTACTAGCCACCGAAAAATTTATTGGGTTTATTATACCAAATTCGTTTTATAAAGATAATACATAATATTATATTGTAGTTACTTAACTGGTGACTTTATAATGGCGTCTTGGTTGATTATGATCTAGTTTTAACATTTGTATTTAATTTTTTCTTTTGTAACTATATCACTCTTCGAGGAGCAGGGCAACACTTATTTCAAAAGAGAAATCCTTACTACACGACGTACCTCTTAGCGATTCTGCGCTATGTAAAGAAGTATCTAGTCTGTCTCACTAAGAATTGTCAAAGACAAGCTCCGACCGAATAACATGCTTACTCTTATTACACTATGCTAGTTAACAGAAAGTCTTATTAAGACAGACTTGATACCGCGTGTTGTACCCTTAAACGTAATGCCATCTGACATCGCATGAAAAACCAAAAACCTTTATGCAGTCTTTTCAATTGTCAGCCTTATTCAGGATTTTTTTCATAAAAATTATACTGTTCTTCCTTGTGCTGCAAGTTAGTTGCCCTGCTTGTCGGAATGCGCCACTGATACCCATTATAAACGTATAAGATGGTCTCTTTGAGAGTTAGAAGTCGGTGAATACCGAAAATGTGTTCTTTAATTCAGTAAAGTAAAAATGAAAGAAGCTATTTCGAGCTACACTGATTTAAATAAAAAGTGCTAATTGTAATCGCACGCCGAGGGTCCGTACCTACCTTGTTATGAACACGAGCGTGACGAACATTTGTGGTACGCAAGACGACATCGAGCTATACATTTCCAGAGTAAGCTGACTTCTTATTGTACGAAAAGCCTATAGTATACAATGCGAGGTCAGCTAATACTGGAAAGGTAAAGCTTGAGTACCTTCGGTGATTTTGATACGACGGTGAACATTAATATTTAATTATTCTTAATATTTACGGACTCGTTCAGAAATAATTCTACAGCACGGCTCCAAATAACTATCGTAACACCACAAAGTTGTCAGTCGTCTTGTTATTGGCACTAACCTGTAAGAAAATGTAATGTAAAGAATATATTTTATTATGAAATATTCATAAGTTTAGTATAGAAACCACATAACATCGGGTACTGAAAAAAATCTGGGGGCGGCGGAAAATGACAATAATATTGTGTAATCTATTACAGAAACAGTCATATTCTCTTTTGTATCGCCGCCACGTCCTCGTGTTTTAGAAATCATAATTACACTTTGTTTAAAAAATATACACCTGTAAAATAATGTACTTACGATTCGTGATGATCATGATTATCAATACTTTTGCGTAACCTTTTCTACTCCTGTCTGTTAAAGTTAACTCAAAAAACTGTAATGTTAACCATAGGATTTTATTATGAATTTAAATAATGCACTTTAAAATTAGGGACATAAAGCGCATTATTGTACGACCATCAAGGCAATCGTGAAACGGATCTTCGGGCGCTCAAAAGCGCACACGCACGTGTTTGCACCTTATGTCACTAAGGATAAGATTTAAAGTCATTAAAAATCTGCTCTGCAAGTCTGGCCTGCGCCATAGAAGGTTCAAGTTGTGAATGTTGAGACCAACGCCTACAACTTTTCTTATCGACTAATTATTATATTCAAAGCTGGTTTTCAGAATTTTTACTAGGTACTTAGTTTTGATTGTACCTATTTAGTTGCTGAAAGAACAATATATGTTATTAGGCCGAGCTTGAGCTAGACAGCAATATTGAAAATGTATGTACCAGTAATATACATTCAGCTAAAAATTTTTTTTAGTGCATTGGTTCGGTGTTCATAAATGAAGTTTTAGAATTATGTCGTCAAATACGGCAAAGCCTCAATTGCCAAACCTCTGTAGCCACCTTTCAAAGTATTATTAATAAGATAATGCTAATCACTGAAGAATATCAAAACCGATGATTTGATTTACGCAGACCCAAATCAATGATTTAATTCATACATTTAATGAATTGAGACACCTTGCGTCGATGTTACTCCCAAGACGGCTGTTTCTAAACTAAAATTATCATTTATACCGCCGACTTTGTGACTGATTCTGCCATTTGTTTGGATTGATATTATACAGAAAATATATACCATTAGGTACCTAAATATTTTGTCTTTGTAGTTTTTTAGCATGGTGTGTAATTTTTAATGCACCTAGGTTTAAGAAAAAATGTGTTCATATGAATTTAGTTAGGTACATAGAGTATAGTTCATCTATTTGATTAGTGACGTAGACTGTAAAACAGTTTAATGTGAATTACTGTACGAACGCATTATTTTCTGACTAAGCCTTCCATTGCGTATGACAAAGTACCTAAGCCAAATTCGATTTTTTACAGTTAGGTCTTGTTATCTTATGGCTGTTGTGAAAACAATGCTGCCTTCGCTAACATTGCCCCCTTTATTTATTATGTATGTACCTACTCTACCCGAATGTAGAACTTAGTTAAAATCAACGCAAGTTAAAAAATAGCGTGCCTACCGTTACTAAATATCACGAATAAATGACATTTCCTTTCTGTTAAAATGTTTTATTATTTTTCCCGTCTACACAGTCATCACACTAATATTATAAAGGCGAAAGTTTGTGTGTGTGTTTATATGTTTGTTACTTCTTCACGCTCAAATGGCTAGACCAATTTTGATAAAATTTGTATGGAGGTAGCTAACACCCTGGATTAACATATAGGCCACTTTTATCCCGTTATTCACACGTGATCGACATTTACGCGGGTGAAACCTCGAGGCCCAGCTAGTGTTACATAAAAACTATTAATAGTTGTCTCGACAGGCGCAGTAACAAAATGGCATTTGATCTAATGGTCAAGGGTCTGATTGCTCACGCGTGGTTTGGTATTTTTTATTTTTCTATGCAATTTTTTCCATACTTACTCTTAGGTAATAGGGGCTGGTGTCCGCAACTCCACGTCAATGCGCGTATTTTGCGTTTTGCGTATTTATACATAACGAGTAGCCACGGCGGAACCCACTAAGTCTTTCTCGGGAGTCGGGTAAATACCTAAAGGGCAAATATCCATGCAAGTAAATTCCGATAGACGTACAGACGAGTGTGCGTGCTTCTATATTGATGTGAAATAAAAAAAAGTTAGGTCATTTCAGCAGATGGCAGACAGCATCACAGACTTGTCCACTTAATAAAAATCATAAATTCTCTTCTCCTTAGTCTACCCGCATAGAAGTTTGCTCAAGAGTCTATTTAACGGAAGTGAGCGCTAACGAAGGATTTTTGAACATTCTAAGGGCTATAGCTTAGGGGTCAGGGGATGAAAGTTTGTATGGAAGTCCGACATTTTGCCGATGGGAAATTCCATCAGTCGCACGGTTACAATCATAATAAAACATTAGGTAATGAATAACATTCTTACAGGCTTTACTGATTAAGACTTAGGTACCTATCGCTAATCTAAATAGTCATCATTATCAACTCAGCCTACTGCAGTCCACTGCTGGACATAAGTCTCTACCAGGCTGCTCCACCACAGACTGTACTCCGAAATGAAAAAACTTCACGATTTGCCAAATGCTGCCCAACCCAACTGGATCCTTCTATCGGCTTCTTTCTCAAAGTTGTGTCTACCGAGCTGGATGAATTTCCTCACGGTAGACATACTCGTTCACAACTTCGAGAAGCAACCATTCGATGTGGATTGGACTCGGCAAGAGTTGTGAATTGTACAGACGCCAGTACATCAAGCTACTACAATCTGTCAAAGGACATGTCCAGAAATGGTTTTTTGTTATTTAATAATTCCAACCAGAGTAAGTTAAATATATTTGGATAGACATCCCTAAAACTAGTCGTTCTAGTTATATCATACATTTTTAAAGACCTCCAATTTTGAGAAAAATCGTTTTTTGTTTTCGTGAGAATTTACATCTAAAACGAACAAACCTTCTAATTATCTAGAATAATAAAATGAACACACCTAAAAAAAAAGTAAACTTGTCAAAATTGACACAGGAGAACTGTCATTACTGGCAGTGAGCGTCAACGTCAATCAATTTTTGATGTAGGAGCATGACGTCGGACGAATGACGCATGGAGCCGGTAGGGATGGCGATCTGACCTCAATTAATCGTTTTATCGGGCGAAAACAATCGATTTTTTAAATCAATTTTTAGCATAGAAAATCAACATTAATTGTATTTTCTATTGAGACTATAAGATATATTATTTATTTTCTAAACTTTTTAATGTAAAATCATTGTCTTGTTTTATACCGAATACTCTTTATAATATGGTAATTTGTTATTAACGAATTCCCTGAACTAAAAAAATCCCTGATTTTACTGATGAGAAATCGTTTATTAAGGTATCTTTCTTGATTTTCATAAAATGGACTAAACATATTTACATCTAATCTTCTAAGGATCTTTTTCGGCAAGAATCGATAACACTTTGAGCTGGTGACGCCAGCTATGTATGGCTAACTCGATTATTCGAGTTGCGCTCAGATTGAGATGCCGCGGTAAATGAAGAAGCGAGTACGTGATTGACGTCTCTGGTTTGGCATGTATTTTAACCTTATTTTATATTTAAATTCTACTGAAATTGTATTTTAAATAATTAAAATATGTAGTCTCAATATACGTTTCCTTGCGAATCTATAAAAAAAAAATCGTCGCGAAACAGAGGTGAAAAAACAATAATTCGTTCAATTTCATCCATTTACCAGAGTTCCGTAACTCGAGTTCAACTCGAGTCACATGAATTTCAATCCGAGTAACCTTAAGGCGTGTTTTATCCTGAGTTGGCACATCTCTAAAGCCAGTGACAGCGGAAAAATCATCTGTCAAATATGACATTGTCACAGAGTGACGCAGTATTTATTAGGGTTGCCAACTACAAATAACATCAATTATTATTTTATGATTTTTCGCTTAAATGGAGGGGTTTAAAAATATTATTTCAGTAGTTCTGAGTTCCATATTTTTGTCGTATTTATTTGAACCGAGTTTGATGCTGGTTAGATTTTTCTTGGAATAAAAAACCAACGTCCATACAAAAAGCGGACATCTCCTTTGTTTAATAGATTTTCAACTTTATCGCTAAAGAATTAGGTTCAAAGTTGATTGGGAAAATTTGACAGCTTCGGGTAGCTTGATGTGCTGGCGTCTGTACATGACTTCCGTCTTGTCCAAATTCATGCCGAAGCCAATCCGCCGAGAGGCTCCATTTAGACTGGCATACCTGTAAGTACTAGAGATGTTACGGAAGTCGTTTTACCGGAACCGGAACCGGAATCGGAGGTTTTAAATTTGATTAATCGGAATCGGAACCGGAATCGGAACCGGAAACGGAGCCGGAATCGGAACCGGAGCCGGAACCGGGGTGGAAGTAGAAGAAAGATGTGTTAAGGGGCCTTTCCTTAAAACATCTTTCTTCTACTTTCTTCTAACATCCACAAACAAAACAATAAACTGAGACTTCGAGCGCGAGCGTGTATAAAATAAATAAACATTACCCTGGCGATACGTGAAAACTTGTTTGTAGGCGCTCTAGTCACGTGTATCGCTGCGTTTCGAACTCTGGTCTAACTCCGATTCAAAATTATCGGAACCGAAATCGGAATCGGAGGTGTAAAATTAATCGGAAGTTCCGACTTTTCGGAATCGGAACCGAAGCTCCGTAACATCCCTAGTAAGTACCATGCAAACTTATTAGTTATGACGCTAATGTTCACTGCAGTTCTCAATAATATTAGTTAGGTATTGACTCATAACATAACATTGAGGAGGCTTACGAGTAAATAACAGCCGCTCGGGTCGATCGATCAGGTTAAGCTGCGCTTGCCGCGGTTGGTCCCTAGATGGGTGACCATTTTTACATACGTGCCTATACTCCACGGCCACGCCTCAGGCGTTGTAACCTCCTGGATGGCGGAGTTCAAGAGACTGATCGCTAGCACTTTCAGGAGGTACCTACTTAATGGATAGTTATTATATAGTGTTGTCCCTTCATCTTCGATTCCGTATTAATATTTTTTTAAGATTCCATGAGTCATGACACGTACAAAATTTTAGCTGCCCTTTGTGGAGTTAGTAACTCTAACTCCACAAAGGGCAGCTAAAATTTTGTTTCCGCGTGTACCTAGTGCACGTGGCCGAGAAAACAAAATGAGTTTTTCTTCTTTCTTTGTTCAGGCGGTCTTTCTATGGAATGGGCAATCAGTCGGTTATTTTTTAAAGTGAAGGCGCGTGAACATATTCTTCGGAAGTTGGCAGAATCATCCCAGCGCTGATTTGCTGGATTCGTTTTCTCCTCTACGATTGCATGAATGCTATATTGCTATGCATGCTATGCTATGTGATCGCGAAAAGGCTATGCTTGCTATAGGTACTATGTAATCGCGTAAAGAGGGGCCCTTGTAATGTGAAAAGAAGCGACCATGTAATCGCGGAAAGAAGCGACCTTGTAATTGTGAAAAGGAGCGACCTTGCAATCGCCAAACGAGGCTACCTTGTAATCGCAAATAGAAGCGACCTTGTAAACGCGAAAAGAAGCTACCATATAATTGCGAACAGAAGCTACCTTGTAATCGCAAAAAGATGCGACCTTCCAATCGACGAAATATGCAAGACTGGGTTTTGCTTGGATTGCAGCTTCAAGCTTCGAGCTTCCTTCAGCTCTTTATAAATTAAAAGCACCATTAAAAGTAGCTTAGAATGAAATGAGTAGAAAATAAAACAAACAATTTAAAATTATGGATTTTTTAAACACAAAGATCAATAACGGTTCTCGTTGATATTATATCACGACACGCCCTCTTTTAACTGACGTTTTGATAATTTTAGATTTCTTCTCTTTCTTTTTCTTAGCAATATTTTCTGTCCTCTTCTTTTGTCTTTCGTCCTTCTTCTGTTCCACATTCTGTATTCTGGTGTCCCACTGTTTCTTACTTTGTTTCTTCTTTTGATCCTATAAAACAAAAGACGAACATAATATCACACCTTTTTTTTCCCCTCAGGGTTGGTCAGAGGTATACTTATAGTACACCCAGGGCCGTCTTTACCCGGGGGTGTAAGGGGTGCGCAGCACCCAGGCGCAAGGTTTTAGGGGGCGCAAGCCGATCAGGTCATTACTAATCACTCATTATAACCGCATCGCTCCAGCACTGTATCCGCCTCGAAAAAATCCCTTGGAAAAAGTTGGTGGAAATCATCTTCATAATGGAACACAAAAATTAAGTTTTAATTTCTTTTTGTTGGTAAGGGCCCGCAAGCTGATTTTCGCACCCCGGCGCCCAATATGGTTAAGACGGCCCTGAGTACACCCACATTTCGCCATGTTTATGTTTAAGTGCCATGTAAGGGGGCGAGATTGCCATAAACTGCATAAACAAGACACAATTCCAAACTCCAGGCTGCTAATGAGAAACTCCAGATAGAAAAATCTAATAACACTGCCCGACCTGAGAATCAAACCCAGAATGTCATGCTCAGCAGTAGCACTTGCGACTATTAAACTAACAATACAGGCAGAAGATGAAATCAATTAGAAATTACATACTTTTTTTTTTAGCCTGTACTACTACTACTGGCAAAGGCCTCCCCCAAGTCCTTCCAGGAACTCTTTTCCCGAAATTACATACTTATTACTCTTTATATTCTTTGTCAAGTTTTGCTAAATGAAATATTTTGAATGGATGAAAATTAATTACATAAAAGAGCAAGCTAAAATTAAAACAGGAAAAGGGATTTTTATGTACCATTTTCTTTATTGACTTCTTCAGCAATATGGGGTCATCTTTAACTTTCTGTCCTTCAGCTTTGTTCAGCACATTTTTCCATGCTAGTTTCTCTTTTATTTCTTTTACTTTACCCGTGTCTTCTTTTTCTTCTAACTGTTTGAACCTGTCTTCTTGTTGTTTAAGATTTTCTAAAATCTTTTTAGGGTCTCTCTCTGCTTTGTTTACTCTTTCTGTAAAAAAAAACTTGTTTCAGCAGGTTTCAATACTTCCTATAACTTTTCTTTAAGTTTTATGACAATATTTCTCTGTGTCTGTTTGCAATGTCAAAATAACAGCGTATGAATAAATTATGAAAGTATATTATGAAACTTATAACAAAAAATATTTTATAAAATTTTTGTCTGTTTGTTCCGGCTAATCTCCAAAACGGCTGGACCGATTTGACGGGACTATCACTGGCAGATAGCTGATGTTATAAGAAGTAACTTAGGCTACATTTATTTTAGAAAAAGAATTAGCACAAAAAAATTAAAACCCATGAAACCAATTTATTTTCCGACATGCACACAACTGAAGTTGCAGGCCCAGCTAGTTTCTATTATATAGAAACTGTTGTTTCAAAAATATAATACAAATATTATCAATTTAAACAAATTGAATATCTTACCTTTCTTGCCAACATTAGCAAAGTCAAACTTGGAGAACACGAGTTTGCCTTCATTGTTGAAAACTGGTTTGGCAATATTTACTTTTGGTTTCTCCTCTGTGCTTGACTTTAACATTTCTGCAAAAGGTGCATCTACTACAGGCTTAACTTTGGTTGGTTTATTTACTCTCTCTGTTTTCTTTATTTTCTTTTTCATTTTACTACTCAAGCTTTTCTTTTGTAGTTTATTTTTGAAACTGAACTTGTTCTGTGATTTGATCTTCTCTAATTTTTCTTCAAGTTCTGCTATACTGCGGGCTCGCTTTGGCATTTCAGCATCTTCATTACTCTTAAGATTCTCATTTACTATTTCAATATCCATGTTATCATCATTTTCACCTGCAATTCATAAGTCAATTGTTGTAGATTCTAAACCATTACATACAATTACTTTCTGGAAAGCCTTATTTTATACAAAAATGTCATGTGAAGAGCCCTTGAATCAGAGGTGGTTTATTAAAACCATTTTTGTTGGGTGTAATTTTTTTTCCTTAAATACAAAAGTTATTTACCTTTCATCTGCAGTGGTAAAGACATAACTGAAAATACATTTTTCAGAAAACTGAATTCTTTGCTCAGGTCAGCTTTTATTTTTTTAATTGCTATTTTCTTCTGTTGCGTCATTGTAGTTAATTATGCTGAAACGAAAATTTTAATAATGGTACCACAAGTCAGTATTTTTAATGTACCTAATTATACTTAAGTTTCTAGTAGCACTAGTTGTTATTTAACTATTCACATTCTATTTCTTTGTCCTCATATTTTTTTTACTGTGCAGACGCCAGCACATCAAGCTACTACAATCTGTCAAATTTCTTTAATAGATTTTCAACTTTAGTGCTAAAACATAAGGTTCAAAGTTGATTAGGAAAATTTTACAGTTTGGGAAGCTTGATATGCTGGCGTCTGTACTTAACATAGTTTATAAACTTATAATACAACTGTATTACTTACAATAATAAGGGCAAAATATGTCTGAATTAAAAAGATTTTATTTTTATGTTTTTATTTGTATAGCATGAATCTATTTTTAAGCTGATAAAAGAAAATTCGGGTCAGTGGGTCGTCTTAGCGGCGCAGCGGATTAGATATACAAATAAATAACACTCTGTGAATAACATTGCATAAAGGTTGCCTCTTTAGAGCGTTTACAACATACGGCATTTCATACAAAATTTCAAGCCCTTGTTTTTCGAAATGAATGAACCGATTCTAATGAAACTTCATACGAATAAGCAGGATACAAAGGTCTGAAAAGTTACTTAAGAACGTTTTCTTAAAATAGTGTTACAGCAAAATTAGACCGATTTTAAATTTTCCATAGAAACAGAGATTTCCAGTTATCTTTTTTTAACTATGACATTTGGAAAATGTTCTTTACAACTTTTTGGACCTTTGCTGCATATGAACTTTAATTAAAATCGGTTCATTCATTTGGATAAACTAGGGCTTCAAAGTTTATATGAAATGTACGTCATAAACGCTCTTATGGGTTTTAAAGTAACCACAGGCGTAGTAAAGCGGGTGCCAGGTGAGCCCCGTCCACTGGGTGCTCCCTAGAACTAACTATTTACCTATTCAAATCAATATCTACAAAAGAGGTAGCAACAGCAGTCATGCCTCCAGTAGGAGATCCTGCTCAATTCAACAAAAAATTACTACGCTACGCAATTTTTTTGCCCATATCACAAAATATAAACTTAAACGAATACGTAACTTACCTTAGAATTATTGACGATTTTAGTTCTATCTGATAAAAATATTACGAATTATAAAGACCACACGAGTAAACATAACCTCTTTCCAGCCACAGATAACTATATACTCAGTTACCTACTCACTACTCAGAAGTCAGATTAGATATTAGTAGCTAGCTGGAAAGCTAGCGAGCGCGGGCGCTGTCAATCCGTCAGTCAGTGAACGACAGACTAGCAGAGTTACGAGTGGTTGCGAGTTATATTTCCCTCGTAATAAAATAAAAAATAACAAAACAAAACTGGAAAGTTTTGTTATTTTTTTTTATTTATTCATGACCATGGATACATGTTCTTTTCTTCAGTCGCTCGTAGTTACCGATATATTACTTTCCTCTATGGTTCATATGTTTGAGCTGTTTGAGTTCGCCGCGCCGCGCCCGCCCCGCGCCCAAGCCCCAGTGTGGTCAAGTGCTAAAGGCCGGCCACATACAGAAGGGATTTCATTTCGAAATATCGATTCGGAATTTCGAAGGCAGCAAACCCATACAAATCAATCACACACTTACGACAAAACACACAAAAATACATAAATAAACACACACATAAATTTCCAGTATAGGCTGACTTCTCATTGTACGAAAAGCCTATACAATGTGAGGTCAGCTAAAACTGGAAATCTATAGCTTGGTGTCCCGTCGTCGTGTGTACAGTAGTTCTCCATTCGAAATTCCACATGGTAGTCTATGCTTTCAGAATCCCGCACGGAAAAAATCCGTTCCGAATGCAAGTCTTCTATAGATTTTGATCACACGTCACACGTAGTATTAGTATACCACCGCCACCTTACAATATATGGGTCGGTTCACACGTTCGTAAATTCCATACGAAACACGCCCATACGCTCAGTGTGCGTCGCACCACCGAAGCCAAGTAGATGTATGTATTTGGAGCATTCATCCACGTGAATTTACACGCACTTTCCTCTTATTTTGCCGAATAATATTCCTCGAAAGAAGTTATAGACCTGTAATATTTAAAGAATTTTTCGGGATTGGCTTGTGTTTTGGGTCTTTAAATGTTATATTTTCTATCTTGCAATCTTTGGTTTTTTAGTGTAATGCACCCATGTGCCATACGGCCGTCTAACGGCGAGGTTTTTCAGTTTTTTTTAAGCAATAAAGAGCAACAACGCAATCGCATTCAGAAAATCGCCGTCAAGGTCCATATTGCCTTCCAAATCGTCTGGACTCTGTGCCTAGCATCTATCAATCTATCTATCAAGATTCAACTGAGACTTGTTGTTTCTAACGGAAATAATCGTTTGTGTGTGATGTATACGGAATCTCGAATCGATATTTCGATACGGAATTGCGTATGTATGTGACAGCCTTATTAAAAAAATTTGATTCATCCGAAGTTCCGAACACAGAGTACATCCGACTGTCTGACTCTGACAGTGACATGACATAAATATGTTCCTTGCATAGTTAAGTATTCACAATCACAATATAATATTTGTCAACAAGGCTTTCGGAACAATTTACAATAGTATTTTTGTTCATTTTGCAGGACAAAATAACGTACTGTATTACAAAATGCGTCTTCCTTTCGTATTAATTAGAAAACATTGCACTACTGCGTCTAAAAGTAATCACTTTCATGAAGAAATGAAGAAAAACTTCATTGCTACAACTTCTTTTCAAAAAACGTTATTATCATGTGGTTCAGCAGCTATCGCTCTTCTAAATCCTCATCGTGGAGATATGATCGCTTGTTTAGGCGAAGTTACTGGAGAGGGTGCTCTAGAGCACATGCGACAAAAGATGATTGAAACTGAGGAGGGTGCTGAAATACTGAAAGAAAAGCCGCGCATAAATTCTGGAACAGTTTCTTTTGAACAACTCTCCCAAATGCCGGAAAACGCTCTGGGTAGAGTGTACGCAGATTTTATGACAGATAACAACATTTCAGCTGATTCACGTCTACCAGTTCAATTTATTGAAGATCCAGAACTGGCTTATGTTATGCAACGTTACAGAGAAGTACATGATTTAGTGCACGCCACCCTATTCATGAGAACCACCATGTTAGGAGAGGTGAATATTCTACCAGAAACATCTGGGCCCTGATTCACTATGACTATTGAATGATTCCTTACCCTGAAACCACGTCAATTCCTTAGCTAATCCCGCCAATCTTGCTCGGTTTTGTTCATTGTCAGAGACTATGGCCCCTGTAATTCTGTAGATACTTGTTATACTAATTGTATGAACCACTTTTTAAAGGTTACAGTAAAATGGATTGAAGGCATTCAAACAAGACTACCCATGTGCATCAGTGGTGGAATCTGGGGAGCAGGCAGACTGAAGCCAAAGCATCGCCAACTGTATTTAAAGTATTACTTACCCTGGGCAATCATAACTGGAAATGATTCAAAATTTTTACAAGGTAATTTAAATGATGAATCCAATTTTCAGTCAGCTAATAGTCCACTTAACAAAGCAGTTATAGAGTGTGTGAGCTAGGCCCTAAGAGATTCCTTCAGAAAGTTGTTTAGGATGCTTAGGGTGTAAACATACTAATAGTCCCCACATGTAGGTGAGCTGGAGTAGGGGGGGGGTAAAAGTTCCCACTTTTGAGTTTTTCGCTAATATCTTTAAAACCAACCCGCACTGGGCCCGTGTGGTGGATTAGGGCCCACTCCCTCTCACAGAAAGGAGGCCTGTGTCCCAGCAGTGGGAACATTATAGGCTGATTATGATGATATGATCTTTAAAACGGAAAAAATATCTTCTATGTAATGAAAGCTTATACAAGCTATTTCGAAAATTTTCACTTTTCCGGAATGTGTACTTCGAAAATGGGTAGGAATTCGAAAAAGTGTGTAAGATAAAAGTTGTAGAAAATTGTATTAGCTTTCATTATGTAGAAGATATTTTTTTCTCTACGACGCACCGTTTTAAAGATATTAGCGAAAATCTCAAGTGGGAAATTTTATCACCCCCCCCACTCCGGCTCACCTCCAAGACGCGGGGACTTTTACGTATAGTATGTTTACTCCCTAAGCACCCTGAACAATGTTCTGAAGAAATCGCTTAGAGCCTAGCTCACACACTCTACACCTCCTTTTGGGTCATTCATTGAGTGGACTATAAGAATGCTGTTTTCTCTTACTTGTAAGGTTTGAAATAATCTTTATGATGAATTTATTACAGGAATTTACTATGAAAAAAGGTGGGATCAAGATATAGATGACTTTCACAAAGAAATGAATATTGTGAGATTAGTGAAGAAGTAATTCTTACCTCATGTTCTGTGTAAATAAAATGTATGTGTTCTGTTATTAGTTAGTGTGTATTAAAACTCATAGAGGATAGTATGTTGTGAATATGCTGTACATAGTATTATTATCTTTGATTATATTGAAGTTTGGAAATAAAATACAAAATAACTCTGTCAGCAATTTTATTGCCAAATAGAAATTTTCTTATCAAAGTTTTATAGAAAAGTAATCATAACAACATTTCCGAACTTCTTCCATTAGCGTTATGAAGGGTTGTAGTGCGATTACCCACTTCCACTATCCATTCATACCAAACTCTCCGTGAATCCTTGCAACGCCAAAATCTTGCAGTAATTATTTCACCTTTATGCACTCGAAGAGGTGTCTGCAAATCAGATATACAAAGTCATTAATATTATTTAAATGTCTTTGGTTTAAAGGTTTACACTTTAATTTTTTTTTTTGACATCAAAAGTGCCTTTTATATGCCTATTTGAATTAAATGATTTGACTTTATTGTGTTGTGGGTTTCAAATACCTTAATTGGAATGAAAACTGGGAACCAAGATATCATCCCTGGGCTGTGTGTAGAAGGAACTATGCTGATCATTTCTTTCCCATACAAGGTACAATCAAAATATCCTCCAAATCCATGCATGACATTATCTTGCTGGACCTCCCAAGTTAATATTTCTGATCTTCTATTGTCTGTCAATGGTAGTTGTCTGTAATCTGCCATTTCTTGACCCTCATGATCCTTTGAACCTTTTGCTGGATGTTCAAAAGTAAAAACAAGCTGAAAACAATATAAACAACATTTAATTTTAACCAGATTCCTGGATAAAAATTGTAATCATTTTTATAGACCATCTCTTTCATATTACCTTCGTTTCAGCTATGTCATGTTTATTTTGCATGTAAACAACCCACAATGTCTCTAGATTTTTATCCTTTTGGTTTGATTGAGTAACAGAGGCTGCTTTCGCTGCCGCCCACAATCGGGGCGAAGAAATTGGGGCCACATAAGATTTGTATTGACATGGTATTGATATACCACCTGGCTTCAAGAGACCAGCAGCCCCATCTAGACATTCTGGGGACAATTCGTTGTCACCCCATGACCCTGAAAATAACAATTGGTTATTTATAGGTACAGTCATTAGTACTCCAATGAGTTTGCAATATTTAGAAATGGCAAGGTTACTTCTGATGGCAGACATTTGAATTGAAAGGCATACATAACATTATTTAATACTTAGCTTTACCTAGTAACTCAGACACAATAATATCTGCCTTAGGAGATAGATTGATCTGGCGCATGTCGCCGGGTATGACAACCACATCGCGGTCACGCCATACTTCACGAACTTGAGCCGCCAGTACAACCACAGCACAAGGATTCTTTTCTACTGCCACCACCTGTTGCAACATAACATTAACAAATAGTTAATACATCCTATTCCATGACTATAGTTCAATCTTTATATAAACTAATATTATGAAGAGAACAAGATTTGATGTTTTGTATGTTTGTTTGTTAGGCTTTCATGCTAAAACTCCTGAATGGATTTGGATGAAATTTGGAACATATTTGGGTATACATATTAGGTATTGATTAGGCCATAGGATACTTTTTACCCTGATATTCCCACGGGATCAAGACTTATGCAGGTGAAACCACTCAGCTAGTAGTTAGATAATACATGGAAAGTTCTTTAATTAATTTTCACCTTGACTTTACTGTCAGTTATATCAGCAGCATTTAGTGTAGCCCTGACCAGTGGGCCCCTGCCAGCTCCTAGCACCATTACTGTAATGGTTTTCTTTTTTTTGTCTGCACTATCTCCCTGTCCTAGTTCTTGTGCATTTGCTGTAGAAATATCAGTATTAATCTGAAAATAAAGTGTAATGTAGCTATAGGTTACTAGAAATAAACAAATAGTCTGAAATCATGGCAACAATAAGTAATAAGATGAGAGCTTTTAATGTTTGCATGATAATGATGCTAATAAGATATAAAAACAATAGGGATTGTTAAGACTTGTTGGATTGTTAAAAAAGATAAACAAAGTAGCTGAATAAAAACAGTTACCACTTGAGATGGTGCTTTCTGCAAGTCAGTCAAGGCTTGAGCAATGGCTTTTTGGTACTGGTCATATTTAATTGGGTCTTTCTCAAACACATTATAAGTATGTGTGTCTAAGTTATCTGCCAAAGGTTGCAGAGGAGTCTGTAGGTAATCTTCCCACCTAAAAAATTACATACTGATTATATCATTAGACCTTTATTAGCAGTCACTCTACATATTATTTCATAATGCATAGTTAAAGTTTTTAACTATTCGTTTGTGATTGGTATTTACAATTAATCAACCCTGTAAGTTATCATGAAATATGTATAGTATAAAACATAAATTTTATCAACAATATTATAATGTAAAAAAATAATAACCTACCCTCTAGCATAACACAGCATTGGATCATCACCTAGATAGGGTTTTCTTTTCCAAATCCTGTACAGGTACTGCAGATAGAACTCTACATTGGATCTCCTAGCTCCACTCACAATGACCTGAGCTTCATGCTCTACCAAGCTCACCACTAAATGCTGATGAGCACGAGATAGCACTGGGAATCTACAATGATTACAACATATGAGTAACAACACTAAGGCTACATATTAGCATGCACAGTGACTATGTAAGACAAATAAATTGTTGATATGAAGCAAAATATAAAGTAAGAACATAATGTGGCACAGTAAAATGAACAATTTGAGCAACAAGAAAAGCATATCCACCCTTTTTTATTGTTGTGGAAAATAGATGTGGGCACAATGATAGCTTTCACGGGCTCTCCCATCCATCTTTGAATCACTTCTTCTGTTGGCAAATCTGCAGACAGTTCCAGCGCTACACCAACTCGCTTATCCCACTCCAGTCTCTCATGGAACTTCGACCACCATAACCAAGTCTCATTCCAAGCAGCATCATCTTCACTATCACAGTTTTTCATTGTTTTGGTGCATGTCATAGGCACATGAACCCATATCAGAGATGGATGGTGGCTATAATACAGAAAACAGAATATTATAGCCAAGTTAATAGTACTATCACATCCTTATTTTCATGGAAATATAAATTTACTAACCTGGTTTCATAATATGAATTGAGTATTCTTGCCAAATTATTGGATTCCCTACCATGTAAAGATAACATAATAGCAGGAAGACCAAGGCCTCGGCAATAACTTAGTTCTTCGTTCAAGCAATCCTCATGACGCTGCCGGACGCCGGGAGACGCAGAGTCAACGTTCAGATAAGGAGACAACCTTCCTACCATCCTATTCGTCCAGTCTTGAGGTGATAATATCATATCAGATCTTGTGAATCCTCCAACCCTGCCGGCACTTGAGTTTGGTCTTCGAAAACGTGGGTGAACTATTGGTGAAACTATAAAGGAGTAATTGCAACGCAAAGCCTCTGTTAAACATTCTTGTAAATCTGGAATAGATGTATATTCTAAGCCGCAAGATATTTCTTGCTGCGACATAGTGAAATTCTTATTTCTTCCCCCTCACTGTCTCGCGAAAAATTAAAGAAATCAAATCACTAATCAATCAAACAAATTTGATGAACGCCAAAGAGTAAAGAGGAACGCACAGGTTTTATTTTACCACAGAACATATAATATATACCCTAAGGTTTAACGCACGACCACAGAGTACTTTTACTATACGGGCGCAGCCGCACGACCCACTGTACAACCATAGAGAAAAGTAATATATGCACTGTACTCTGTGCGTGTGCATCGTAGACAGAGAATAGTAGAGTAATATATATATATTCTCTGTCTACGGTGTGCATATACCTCATACTCCATGGTATTTTTTTTGTGATTTTAATGGCCTGGTTGCTGGAACCTTTTAGTCACAAACTTTATAATCTGTATTCTGCTGTTAGCAGCAGAATACAGATTATAAAGTTTGTGATGCGCGCGATTATATCGCGTGCATCACTTTGAAGTTAGCTTCAAAGTGATGCACGCGATATAGTCGCGCGCGACACAAAGGCACCGCTCGTTGCGCGACTTGCGGTGCCTTTGTGTCGCGTGTCGTGTCGCGCCTGTTTGAAGAAGCCTTTAAATACATCTATGTCACGCACGCTCGCTATGAGCATTATTACGGTGCATATCCGAATTACGCTGTAATCGATTTGAGCGTGCCGAATACCCGTTCCGAATTAGCGCGAGCGCAATTACGATGTCCCGTGAATCGTCATAGAAGGCGTCATGACGTGCGCCCATTGGCCTCTAATAAACAAGTACGCAGGACTAAATATAGATACTACACGAAATGACAGTAAAGTTGTTTTTTGTGCCGATTCAAAGCGCCCCACTCGAGGTACTCAGGAACTAAAAGTCAAATAAATAAAGTTGTGAATGTTCCATGTCGATAATTTCCTACAGACAGTGAGTAATTTTAAAGAACAATGGGAAATTCTGTATGGGCCCTATACCCAAAAAATTTGACTGTAGCAATATGAACTGTCTATATTTTATGTCCATTGTTTAGGGTGAATGGGTAGTTGAGACCGCGAAATTCAAATTTTCTTACGTTTTTTGCAATTTGCAGGTCAGTGTCAGATTGTATCTTGATCAAAATATGATTCGCGACAATAACAGGTACATATTTAGAGAATTATAATCATTAGAATCATTAAAATATCTTTCTAAGTTAGATTTCTACCACTAACCACCAATCTCTATGGAAAAGTGTTAGTGGTACAAATCTAACTTAGAAAGATGTATTATTGATTCTAATGATTATACTTCTCTAAATATGTACCTGCTATTGTCGCGAATCATATTTTGATCAAGATACAACCTGACACTGACCTGCAAATTGCAAAAAACGTAAGAAAATTTGAATTTCGCGGTCTCAACTACCCATTCACCTTAAGGAGGAAGCGCTAAGGTAGCCCGCGAAATTCAAATTTTCTTACGTTTTTTGCAATTTGCTGGTCAGTATTAAGTTGTACGTTTATTAATATATGAATCGCGGCCGTAACAAATATGTATTTATAGAATTATAATCATTAAAGTCATCAAAACAACTCTTTAAGACCACGTAAGTCCAAAGAATGATGATTTCATGAAACAGTTATTCCAGCAAATTACAAAAAACTAGTGACCGACCGAAAGTTCGGTTTCGGTTTCGGTTTCGGCCAGTTTCGGCCAAATAATCTAGTTTCGGCCTTAGTTTCGGTTTCGGCCAGAAAATGGCCGAAACTTTCGGCCGCGCCGAAACTCGAGTGTTCATGAATTATCGTCCATCGTTCGGCGAACTTCGCGGCTAGCTCGTGCTCGCTCGTCGCGTTGCCGGCCCAGTTCGCCGCCGTCCATCGTTAATCGCATGGAGTTGAGGTTGTGTTTTGCACATACGAGGGCGGTCCCATAATGAATTGGCCTAACTATGAACTAATGAAGGAAATGAAACGAAACCAATTTTATTTTTCAATATAATCACCATGAATACTACTAACACACTTCTGACATCTGTGAATCAACATCTCTAAACCTTTATAAAAATAATCACAATTTTTAGCCTCAAAATGATCGAAGACGGCCGCCTGCAATTCTTCATCGCTTGAAAATTTTCTTCCTCTTAAGAGGAAGAAAATTTAAAGCGAGACGGCGGGCGGGCGGGCGGGCTTTTTTTTTTTTTTTAAAGCGAGACTTAAGTCTCGCTTTAAATTTGGACATAAATACCTAATAGTCGGACGGGGCCATGTCTGGACTGTGAGTTGGATGTTCAACTTCTGTGAACCCGCATTGACGAAGTGCATCCTTCGAAACACCAGCGGTATGAACAGGTGCGTTGTCATGGAGCAACAGGACACCTTGCCTCTTCGTTTTTCCTTTATCTTGTCTCGTAATTTATTTATTAAAGAAGCATAATATTAGCCGTTCACGACTGTATTACGTTCTTTAAAATCCACCATCAAAATGCCTTGAAAATCCCAAAAGATTGTGCACATCAGTTTTTTAGCCGATTGTTGCACCTTTGCCTTTCTAGGGGGCTTTTCACCCTTATAACGCCATCCCATTGATTCGCGCTTGCTTTGTGGGTCATAATACAAGATCATAGTTTCATCACCAGTCACTAGCCGCTCGATCACAGTCTTTGAATTTTCGCCACAAAGATCCAAAAACTCCGAAGCGCAGCGCTTTCCTGTCTCTGTACCGCTGAAAGAAGTTTCGGTACCCATCTTGCACTCACTTTTTTCATGTGAAGATGTTCATGGATCGCACGATGACGTACTTTTAGAGAGCCCAAGCCTAGCTGCAATTTCTCTAATCTTCAAACGGCGGTCACTCAGAACCTCCTCTTCGATAAGAGCAATCGTTTCGGGAGTGAGCACTTCCACAGGTCGACCGTCGTGGCAAATGTCTTCGACGGTTTCTCTCCCGAGGCGAAACTCTTTCACCCAATTTTTCACTGTGCTATAGGAGGGGGCAGACTCCTTATACACGTCATCCAATCGTTCTTTTATTTGGGCAGGGATAAACCTTCTTTAAACAAAAACTTTATGACACTTCGATACTCAGTTTTCGACATTTTGAAAAAATACGCGACTCGTTATGCTAATGCCTGCTAAACTAAGACTAAGCATTTCATGTCGATGCGTGTTTCTTATATTAAGTGCACGATAAACGTACTATTTAATGCAACACAACATGTCGCGTAGAACTATGTATATCAGGCCAGTTCATTATGGGACCGACCTCGTAAATAATTAGGTAAGTATTCAACTGTCTGTATGTATAATATACATTGTATATGCAAACAAATGTGTAAAAAACACACCAGATTTCTGTATACGATAAAAAAAAATTTTTTTTTTTTTTTTTAATATGTTTAAGTAAGTTTCGGTTTCGGTTTCGGTTTCGGCCGAAACTAAGAGCAAGGCCGAAAGTTCGGTTTCGGTTTCGGTTTCGGCTGAAAAACCTGTTTCGGTCGGACACTACTAACCACCAATCTCTATGGAAAAGTGTTAGTGGTACAAATCTAACTTAGAAAGATGTATTATTGATTCTAATGATTATACTTCTCTAAATATGTACCTGCTATTGTCGCGAATCATATTTTGATCAAGATACAACCTGACACTGACCTGCAAATTGCAAAAAACGTAAGAAAATTTGAATTTCGCGGTCTCAACTACCCATTCACCTTAAGGAGGAAGCGCTAAGGTAGCCCGCGAAATTCAAATTTTCTTACGTTTTTTGCAATTTGCTGGTCAGTATTAAGTTGTACGTTTATTAATATATGAATCGCGGCCGTAACAAATATGTATTTATAGAATTATAATCATTAAAGTCATCAAAACAACTCTTTAAGACCACGTAAGTCCAAAGAATGATGATTTCATGAAACAGTTATTCCAGCAAATTACAAAAAACTAGTGACCGACCGAAAGTTCGGTTTCGGTTTCGGTTTCGGCCAGTTTCGGCCAAATAATCTAGTTTCGGCCTTAGTTTCGGTTTCGGCCAGAAAATGGCCGAAACTTTCGGCCGCGCCGAAACTCGAGTGTTCATGAATTATCGTCCATCGTTCGGCGAACTTCGCGGCTAGCTCGTGCTCGCTCGTCGCGTTGCCGGCCCAGTTCGCCGCCGTCCATCGTTAATCGCATGGAGTTGAGGTTGTGTTTTGCACATACGAGGGCGGTCCCATAATGAATTGGCCTAACTATGAACTAATGAAGGAAATGAAACGAAACCAATTTTATTTTTCAATATAATCACCATGAATACTACTAACACACTTCTGACATCTGTGAATCAACATCTCTAAACCTTTATAAAAATAATCACAATTTTTAGCCTCAAAATGATCGAAGACGGCCGCCTGCAATTCTTCATCGCTTGAAAATTTTCTTCCTCTTAAGAGGAAGAAAATTTAAAGCGAGACGGCGGGCGGGCGGGCGGGCTTTTTTTTTTTTTTAAAGCGAGACTTAAGTCTCGCTTTAAATTTGGACATAAATACCTAATAGTCGGACGGGGCCATGTCTGGACTGTGAGTTGGATGTTCAACTTCTGTGAACCCGCATTGACGAAGTGCATCCTTCGAAACACCAGCGGTATGAACAGGTGCGTTGTCATTGAGCAACAGGACACCTTGCCTCTTCGTTTTTCCTTTATCTTGTCTCGTAATTTATTTATTAAAGAAGCATAATATTAGACGTTCACGACTGTATTACGTTCTTTAAAATCCACCATCAAAATGCCTTGAAAATCCCAAAAGATTGTGCACATCAGTTTTTTAGCCGATTGTTGCACCTTTGCCTTTCTAGGGGGCTTTTCACCCTTATAACGCCATCCCATTGATTCGCGCTTGCTTTGTGGGTCATAATACAAGATCATAGTTTCATCACCAGTCACTAGCCGCTCGATCACAGTCTTTGAATTTTCGCCACAAAGATCCAAAAACTCCGAAGCGCAGCGCTTTCCTGTCTCTGTACCGCTGAAAGAAGTTTCGGTACCCATCTTGCACTCACTTTTTTCATGTGAAGATGTTCATGGATCGCACGATGACGTACTTTTAGAGAGCCCAAGCCTAGCTGCAATTTCTCTAATCTTCAAACGGCGGTCACTCAGAACCTCCTCTTCGATAAGAGCAATCGTTTCGGGAGTGAGCACTTCCACAGGTCGACCGTCGTGGCAAATGTCTTCGACGGTTTCTCTCCCGAGGCGAAACTCTTTCACCCAATTTTTCACTGTGCTATAGGAGGGGGCAGACTCCTTATACACGTCATCCAATCGTTCTTTTATTTGGGCAGGGATAAACCTTCTTTAAACAAAAACTTTATGACACTTCGATACTCAGTTTTCGACATTTTGAAAAAATACGCGACTCGTTATGCTAATGCCTGCTAAACTAAGACTAAGCATTTCATGTCGATGCGTGTTTCTTATATTAAGTGCACGATAAACGTACTATTTAATGCAACACAACATGTCGCGTAGAACTATGTATATCAGGCCAGTTCATTATGGGACCGACCTCGTAAATAATTAGGTAAGTATTCAACTGTCTGTATGTATAATATACATTGTATATGCAAACAAATGTGTAAAAAACACACCAGATTTCTGTATACGATAAAAAAATTTTTTTTTTTTTTTTTTAATATGTTTAAGTAAGTTTCGGTTTCGGTTTCGGTTTCGGCCGAAACTAAGAGCAAGGCCGAAAGTTCGGTTTCGGTTTCGGTTTCGGCTGAAAAACCTGTTTCGGTCGGACACTACAAAAAACCTAAAAAAAATTGAATTTCGCGGGCTACCCTGGCGCTTTCGCCTTAAGGTGGAAGCGCTAAGGTAGCCCGCGAAATTCAAATTTTCTTACGTTTTTTGCAATTTGCTGGTCAGTATTAAGTTGTACGTTGATTAATATAATGAATTGCGGCCGTAAGAAATATGTGTTTACAGAATTATAATCATTAAAGTCATCAACACAACTCTCAAAGACCACGTAAGTCCAAAGAATGATGATTTCATGAAACAGTTATTCTTTGGACTTACGTGGTCTTAGAGAGTTATGTTGATGACTTTAATGATTATAATTCTGTAAACACATATTTCTTACGGCCGCGATTCATATATTAATCAACGTACAACTTAATACTGACCAGCAAATTCCAAAAAACCTCAAAAAAATTGAATTTCGCGGGCTACCCTGGCGCTTTCGCCTTAAGGAGTAGTTTTAATCCTAAGAAAGCATGTCTGAATTCACTTGGAGAAAAAATATATTTGAGGAAGATTAATTTTATAAAGAGACATATTTAACTTATCCTCTAACAACTTATTGACCTGTTGATGATGGACACTTTTAGCAATTAATGAACCTCCAAAAACTTTGGATTGGACTTGATTGAACTTGCGCTTCTAATAATGCACTTAAAAAAAAAAATTGAGTCTCTTTTTAACTTTCTGGCCTTTTGTCTCAGTTGGTGGTGGTAACTAAGCTAGGGTCAATCAATAAAGTCAGCCTATCGCAGATCACTGCTGGAAATAGGCCTCTCTTTACACAACACCCTATCCTCCGACTTCCGCATGCAGGCTGTCCCAGCCAATTTTTTGAGGTGGTCTGTCTATCTAGCTGGGGGGCGTCACACACAACGCGGTCGCCACTCCAGGACTCGTGTGCTCCATCGGCCATAGGTCCTTCGACAAACATGGCCAGTACACTGCCACTTCAGATTGCTTACTTTGCGATCTGATGGCATACTCCTTCACAACTTAGAGAAGCGAACCTTCGATGTGGATTAGACTCGGCAAGGCGTGCGAATTATACATGATTTTCGTGTTTTCCAAATTCATGCCGACACCAACCCGCCGAGAGAATATATTTAGGCTATGCAGCATCTGGTCTAACGAAGGTGTGAGAACGGAGGTGTGAGATCGACGTAACGACTAGGCTGGACTAGACAGGGTATCGACGTGAACGTGGATTACTCCACGTTCACGTCGATACCCTGTCTAGTCCAGTCCAGCGACTTAAGAACGTCCTCTAACGCATTCGTGAACATTTTCGAGGGTATCACATCCCTTGTCTCACTCCCCAGAGTAAGTGGATGGGGTTGGTTTTCATATCCTGGATCTGGACAATCATCGTGGCAGCGTCAAACTCCTCAACACTTCGATGTATCGCCAGTCAATTCGTCATCGTTGCAAAGAGGCCCATATTACGATGGAGTCGAAGGCTTTCTCGTAGTCCACAAATGTCATACACAGCTAACACAGCAGATGGTTGTACTCTTCGGTCTTCTGCACAATTTGCCAAACAATATGGATGTGGTCTACGATAGTGAAGCCGAAATGGCGCCCTATAATTATAGCGTATAAAATAACAGACTATTTAATGCATTTTATAGTTCATAACACGTTTACAGTTTATAGCGAATTTGAACATCACTAGACACGACAACACGCAGAACGAAAGCAACCGCGCTCCAGCGCGGACAGGCAATCCGCGCGCGTTCCCGCACCCGTGCCCACGCCCCAGCCCCACACCGCGCCCGCGCCCCATTCTGGACGCACGCTGTGAGTGTGCAGTGTGCACTGGCCGACGGCCATAGAGTAAATTAATATATCGGGCCTGTGCGTAGATAGAACATTCTCTATCTGTACTCCGGCTCCGCTACGACTCTACGAGTATAGATGTTCTGTGGGCCTGTAGCACTGATGGCCCACGACTGGCCCTGTCAAATAAAATGTCAGTTGTCATTTTGTCAATTATTTTGAGTAATAATATAACAATTAAAGTTTTTACTTTTTGATGATAGATTTGGGGAAAATAAATGAATGAGCTAGTTTTTATTACCTATTTAGATAGATCTCACAAAAAACACTACAGATTTACAGTGAAAGGTCAAATTAAACCCGAGTACATTAAATTTGTGACACTGTAAATGAAACCATGTTATAATCCATGAATATCTATAAACCCTATTAAGCAACAAAACAACCTGTCTTGTTCAAAAACATCTCATAGTTTTAATCCTCAAACATAATGGATGAGATAAACCCATTGCAAATTTGGCCGGAACCGTCGTCAATAAGCAATGGTGAGGATTTAAATAAAGGAGGAAGACCTGCTATGGACAGTATTATAAAATTTGGCCCTCAACCACGATCTATAATAGCTCAGATGTTGTCAGAAATGAAATCCAAAACTGTTGTTATTGAAGATGAACCAACAAACGAAAATGAGCAATCACAAGAGTGTACTGAAACAAATAAAACTGAAGGACATGTGTGTCAAACTTGCTCACATAGGTAACTTGTGTACTCTCCATTTTCTATAGGGTAAGATTATTTTGTTGCTGTACATTAACCTATTTACTGTTTTCTAGGAGCTGCAGTGTTGCCGAACACAAAAAGCATCAGTCTTCACACCAGCCACTGTTATGTGACTTTCCTAGCTGTAGTTATTCTTGTAAATTGTCATCAAACCTCATAAAACACAAAAGGGTTCACACAAACGAAAAGCCATATCTTTGTGAAAGATGTTCCTTTAGGACAAATTTTGTGAATTCTTTGAAAACTCACAAAAGATTACATACAGCTGAGAAACCATACCAATGTGACCAGTGCAGCTACAGATGTAACAGTAGTTCAAATCTTAAAAAGCACTGTCACCTAAGGCATCCTGATGGAAATAAATGCAAATTTAAGTGATTTACTAAACTGGCCATACATAGAAGGATTTTAAAAATACTGGTCTAATAAATAGTTATAATTTATACTACTACAATTTAACATAATTGTTGTCAATGTTAAATGAGTAAGAAATAAACAAAGTCATGTCCAAAGCATTATATTTTTTACATTTACCCAAGTATATAGATATAATATGATCCTAAAAAGTATATAATAATAACTGGTATAAATGTTGCCCAAAGTACTTATATCAAGGCTTTCCTCTTAACACATGATAAAATATTCCATGATACTTGTAAAATATTTTGAGCTCAAATAGCGAGGTTACATGAATAATAAACATAAAATTAAGAAAATAATACTAGTCTGGTTCACAAAACATAGGTATTTTAGTGTGTATCAGTGGCAATGTTCTGTAAAGTCCACTACAACGGATTCACGCCATCCAAAGAGGAAGTAACCAGTTGCTGATCCCAGGACCACGGCAGCACATAGCCATGTATTGTATGTCATGAATACCAGCATTAACATATAACTCACTAAAACTTGCATCCCATGAAGCACTGTCTGCCACGCATGCGCTGTACTCAACATAGTAGGACTGAAATTACATAAAAACATGGTTACATACATATATGTATGTGACTATTGTAAATAAATCTACATTTAATTATTATTGGATTGAGTGTTTTAAGTACTTACACATTTCTTTCGAGAACATGAGGCACCGGCCTTAAAAAGAACACACATTTGTTAGTAAAAAGATTACAAGTTAATCAAAACCCAAAAAAAGAATTTATTTGAATCAATAGGTAAAAAAAATATTATTCTCACCCAGGTGCTCACCGGACATGGTTGCTTCGGTGAGTACCTGAACAGAATTGGGCGAGAGGCCACGGCAAATTGCCACCACTGCGGAGGCAGCCTGGATTCCGCACAACACACGCTCGAGGAGTGCCCTGCGTGGGCCTCCGAGCGGCGGGTCCTGGTTGCCAGGATCGGGCGAGACCTGTCTCTGCCGGCAGTAGTGAGTGCTATGCTGGCAGAGACAGAGAATTGGACGGTAGTAGCCTCCTTCTGTGAGACCGTGATGGTCAAGAAGGAGGCTGCCGAGCGGGATCGGGAGAGTGCTGATCCTGCTCGGAGAAGGAGGCGTCGGGGTGGCAACCGCCTTGGCGCCTGATACGCCGAACCCGCTTACCAATAAGGTAGGTGGACCTTTGGGGTCGCGGGCGCACAGAGTGGGGACTCCGTCCGCCCACCAAGTGACCCCAGGGAAGACGGTGGCACAGTGATCACGTGCTGCCGTGCATAGCGAGGCTCAGGGGAGGCCCCTTTACAGTCTCCCCAGGGATGTGCCTTACAGGCGTTGCACGGGGGGGTTCCGGAATTGGTCTTTTAAGAGGAACCGGGACCACCCCTATGTGCTGAAGGTGATCACCGGGGCGGTTTTAGTGAGGTAAAAATCCCACACTCCCCGACCTCCCTCCCCGGAGGTCGGGTGCCTTTTGAAGGTTTCCCCCCGACAACAAAAAAAAAAAAAAAGGTAAAAAAAATGGTTTCAGTCTATATGATTTAATATAAAAGTTAAGATGGTATTAGTATATAGGCTGTGAAAGGAACTGCAGGACGAAAGATGAAAAAAATAGCGAGCATTTCCCACCCTTCCCCCACCATGCATGCATCAAAGTAATAGTAATTTTTAACCGACTTCAAAAAAGGAGGAGGTTCTCAATTCGGATTTATATACACCGTGAAATTTTAATGGTTGTTTTCCCGCAGCGAAACAGTTTTGTCTTAGTAATATAATCGTTTCATAAATAAATAAAATATTAGAAACAGGAAATGACAGATTTAGCATTGTGAAACACAAAACTCGAAAGTGATCACGAACTAATAGTAACACCGCCCGATATCTACGGCTGAAGAGCCGCACGGCCATTGACCCGCGTGCGTTTCAATCAGCTGTTTGCTATCCAACAAGTTATTCAAATTTTCCCTTCATACCATCGAGCTTCATACTTTTACGGGCTTAGGACCGTCATAAATACTTTTTTAACTGCAATTTACTGAACACGAAATTAAATTTAGATTATTACCGCCGCACGGATACAATAGGCGTCGAAACGCGGTTTCGATCGTTTGTAATTTTTGCGCGCAGGCTAGTTTATGCTGTATCACTACACGCGAGAGCTTATTTTACTTTGAACTAGTGACCGACCGAAAGTTCGGTTTCGGTTTCGGTTTCGGCCAGTTTCGGCCAAATAATCTAGTTTCGGCCTTAGTTTCGGTTTCGGCCAGAAAATGGCCGAAACTTTCGGCCGCGCCGAAACTCGAGTGTTCATGAATTATCGTCCATCGTTCGGCGAACTTCGCGGCTAGCTCGTGCTCGCTCGTCGCGTTGCCGGCCCAGTTCGCCGCCGTCCATCGTTAATCGCATGGAGTTGAGGTTGTGTTTTGCACATACGAGGGCGGTCCCATAATGAATTGGCCTAACTATGAACTAATGAAGGAAATGAAACGAAACCAATTTTATTTTTCAATATAATCACCATGAATACTACTAACACACTTCTGACATCTGTGAATCAACATCTCTAAACCTTTATAAAAATAATCACAATTTTTAGCCTCAAAATGATCGAAGACGGCCGCATGCAATTCTTCATCGCTTGAAAATTTTCTTCCTCTTAAGAGGAAGAAAATTTAAAGCGAGACGGCGGGCGGGCTTTTTTTTTTTTTTAAAGCGAGACTTAAGTCTCGCTTTAAATTTGGACATAAATACCTAATAGTCGGACGGGGCCATGTCTGGACTGTGAGTTGGATGTTCAACTTCTGTGAACCCGCATTGACGAAGTGCATCCTTCGAAACACCAGCGGTATGAACAGGTGCGTTGTCATGGAGCAACAGGACACCTTGCCTCTTCGTTTTTCCTTTATCTTGTCTCGTAATTTATTTATTAAAGAAGCATAATATTAGCCGTTCACGACTGTATTACGTTCTTTAAAATCCACCATCAAAATGCCTTGAAAATCCCAAAAGATTGTGCACATCAGTTTTTTAGCCGATTGTTGCACCTTTGCCTTTCTAGGGGGCTTTTCACCCTTATAACGCCATCCCATTGATTCGCGCTTGCTTTGTGGGTCATAATACAAGATCATAGTTTCATCACCAGTCACTAGCCGCTCGATCACAGTCTTTGAATTTTCGCCACAAAGATCCAAAAACTCCGAAGCGCAGCGCTTTCCTGTCTCTGTACCGCTGAAAGAAGTTTCGGTACCCATCTTGCACTCACTTTTTTCATGTGAAGATGTTCATGGATCGCACGATGACGTACTTTTAGAGAGCCCAAGCCTAGCTGCAATTTCTCTAATCTTCAAACGGCGGTCACTCAGAACCTCCTCTTCGATAAGAGCAATCGTTTCGGGAGTGAGCACTTCCACAGGTCGACCGTCGTGGCAAATGTCTTCGACGGTTTCTCTCCCGAGGCGAAACTCTTTCACCCAATTTTTCACTGTGCTATAGGAGGGGGCAGACTCCTTATACACGTCATCCAATCGTTCTTTTATTTGGGCAGGGATAAACCTTCTTTAAACAAAAACTTTATGACACTTCGATACTCAGTTTTCGACATTTTGAAAAAATACGCGACTCGTTATGCTAATGCCTGCTAAACTAAGACTAAGCATTTCATGTCGATGCGTGTTTCTTATATTAAGTGCACGATAAACGTACTATTTAATGCAACACAACATGTCGCGTAGAACTATGTATATCAGGCCAGTTCATTATGGGACCGACCTCGTAAATAATTAGGTAAGTATTCAACTGTCTGTATGTATAATATACATTGTATATGCAAACAAATGTGTAAAAAACACACCAGATTTCTGTATACGATAAAAAAAAATTTTTTTTTTTTTTTTTAATATGTTTAAGTAAGTTTCGGTTTCGGTTTCGGTTTCGGCCGAAACTAAGAGCAAGGCCGAAAGTTCGGTTTCGGTTTCGGTTTCGGCTGAAAAACCTGTTTCGGTCGGACACTACTTTGAACATTTCTTTTGTCGGCGATTGCGGTAGATTTTTGTATTGTTAAATGCAAGCTATTTTATGCTGTATTACCGCGTATGAGAGCTTATTTTGGTTTCAACATTTTAAATCGGTCTTCGCTTTGTCGGCTTAGCAGGTGATTTTTTGCAATGTTGCGTGCAAGCTATTTTATGCCGTATCACCACATGCGGGAGCTTATTTTGGTTTGAACATTAATTTATGCATTGTTTTCTTTTGATGGCGCCGGCGCGTGCGACAGTACCTACAACAAATCTCGTCTAGTGTTACTATTTTTTCTCACTTTTTCGAGTTGTTGAATATTTTTTTAATTATTTTAAAACAAAAACATTTTTATTTTTTTACTTTTACTCTATGTTTCGAAAGTACTCCTTATGGCAAGTCGTTCTGCCGCGGGAAAACAACCATTAAAATTTCACGGTGTATATACATATTATGTATATATTTTATGTATGTTCGGGCATAACTCCCTCATATATAGACGGATTTGTAAATTATTTTTTTGTTCGAAAGAGATTTATTCCGAAATGGTCCCATTTAAAATTTGTAAAGATCTGATGATGAGTTTCGGAGACACACAACGGAACTCTTTAATAAATGCCAGCAAATCAACCGCGATTGCTGCTATGCATTGTTCACGCAATCACACAACATAACAGCACGCCTGTACCCTTTAAACGGGTAGGCAGATGTGTTCAATAGCTTCCTGTCACTGATATTCACATATTCTGTACATTCAAATTGAAAAAAAAAACAATGCCAATTAAACTGATTTTTTATGTGACCTCACGGGCCCTTTCAGCGTTTTTCAATTAAATCATTTACAGGTACAGTAGAATCCGGATATAACGACCTTCAAGGGACTAGCAATACTATGTCGTACTAACCGGATGACGTACAAAACGGCAGGATTATGTCTTAAGTACAAATTTTGCATGTCTAACTGTCTAGCAAAAAAGTTTGCTTTCTCTTGTAGCAGAGGTCCATTAACGGGTATTCCCCGGTCGCGCTGAAGCTTGAACCACTGTAACAATGCCTTATCCAGCTGGTCATGAGTAGAAGTCCTTACACGTTTGCATTTCAAAATATTGGCATTAAACAGTGGCTCGATCTTATCTTTATTCTTCTTTACTGTGGATATCGTAGAATGAGATACGCCAAACTCCTTTGCGAGGGTTGCATTTTGAAGCGAAAGCGTTTTACAATTGAAGAAAAATGTGCAATATTACGCCGATTAGAAGCCGATTCACCGGCTTCTAATCGGCGTAATATTGCACATTTTTCTTCAATTGTAAAACACTTTCGCTTCACAGAACTCATTTTAACAAGTGACAAACACTAACTGTGATTTACGCGCGCCAATAAGGAGAGGTAAAGCGCGCTGCGGGGCGCTGAAGTATTGGTGCGTAGGTTGTGTAAACAAAAAATTGCGCGTCGTTTTAAACGGACGTATTATCATAAATACTGGTCGCTATAAGCAGTTGGTCGCTTAAACCGGAGTCGCACTAAACGGTTATATTTTCTCAGTACCTAATTATGAAACCTAACTTGAGTAAACATTATCGTCGCTAAAACCGGTTAGTCGTTATAAGCGAAGTCGTTATATGTGAATTCTACTGTACTTTTGAATTGTCAAGGAAGCGATCAGTCAGAAAAATGAAGCTAGTTGCCCATGCCAAAAGTATTAGGCACTTGACTAGGTACAATGCGTGCCACGAAAGATGAGACTTGACCCCGCCTCGCCCGCTCTTTCCGCTGCCCCTATGACGTTCGGTCCCGTCCCGCACTCAGACCTCATACCGCTAAAGATACCTAAAATCGTGTTCTGCGCAAGTCAAACCACGTGGTGTGTCAAGTCTCATCTTTCGTGGCACGCATTGTACCTATGGAGAAGAATGGGCAGGAAACTCAATGGACAGTCTTTGAGAAAGAATCATTTTCAAGAATCTCCATGGATATGTAGTTTAGCTTACCAATACCAACCGGAAAAAAAAGCCACCTGTACAATGCGTGCCACGAAAGATGAGACTTGACCCTGCCTCCCCCGCTCTTTCCGCCACCCCTATGACGTCCGGTCCCGTCCCGCACGCAGACCTCATACCGCTAAAGATACCTAAAATCGTGTACTGCGCATGTCAAACCACGTGGTGTGTCAAGTCTCATCTTTCGTGGCACGCATTGTATATCCGTACCGGCTGGCTATTTTAATACTTACATCATTAGAAAGTTTTAATATGTCATGAGTTCATGACACAAAACAAACCATGTAAATTCTAATTTTTACGCATTTCCACGTTATTTTACTGTGCTTCGACACGGTCTTCAAATCATTAGTTAAATACCTATTATGTTTATGTAAGTAGCGGAAATAAGCGTAACTAATTATTGTTTTCTTAGATTTTTTTGAACATGGCGACTGATAAAGTTATAAACCAATATTAAGGTGAATGGGTAGTTGAGACCGCGAAATTCAAATTTTCTTACGTTTTTTGCAATTTGCAGGTCAGTTTCAGGTTGTATCTTGATCAAAATATGATTTGCGACAATAGCAGGTACATATTTAGAGAAGTATAATCATTAGAATCAATAATACATCTTTCTAAGTTAGATTTCTACCACTAACACTTTTCCATAAGAGATTGGTGGTTGGTGGTAGAAATCTAACTTAGAAAGATAATTATATTAATGATTATAATTCCCTAAATATGTTCCTGTTATTGTCGCGAATCATATTTTGATCAAGATACAATCTGACACTGACCTGCAAATTGCAAAAAACGTATGAAAATTTGAATATCGCGGTTTACCACTATCCATTCACCTTAAGTATCAAACAGGATAGTGTAGAGATAAGAGCGTTTTTAGTGTTATGCAGATTTGTTTTTCGTCCAAGTGCTGTTCGCATATAAAGCTGGGTCCATACTTGTATCACCTTTAAGTTCAAAATCAGGCGTATCGTATCGAGTATTCGTATCCTAAGTGTGGACGCCCATTTCGACCATATCGTTTCTCTCAGCGTGTCATGCCAAAAATAACAACGTCCATACTTAATTTAGGCCCGGCGCCCATTGGCGGCACGGCATGGCAAAGTATTTTTAGGCGAAGAATAAAAATATAACTTAATGGTATGGAAATAAAGTTGAAATTTCAATGTTAACGGTCGTAAGTACAAAAACAATACCGCGGTATGCTTAGGCATGCCGTGTCGGCATCTCTCGGAACGCTTTGGCAATCTTCGGGATACCGCCGCGCCGCAAGACAGCGCCCGTCCGAACCGCACGGCCCTGTGCGTAGCTTCATTAGCTTAGCGTCGTTCATGCCAAAACGTGTCGTTGTTGAACGTTGCGTTAAGACTGCGTTAAGACCGCTCTGAAGAAGAGATACGAATAATTTCAAAAATGCTAGGCGTGAGCACGGTGTCTAAGGACGCCTCGGCATGCCTAAACACGCTTCGGTATACTTAAGGACGTCGCGGCATACTTAAGGATGCCACGGCATAGTCACCGCCAGTGTGCGCTTACATGTAGGGATGCTGAAGGATCCCCTGCCATGCCGTGCCGCCAATGTGCGCCGGGCCTTACTGTGTCTTGTCATCGTGTCGCCAACGCGTGTCGTCATGTGTAGAAGCTCAATATTTTCTACCATCCTCGTATACAAATCTCCGCGTATCCAGTTATCCCAACTCATGATAAAACAAGCTCAGCAGACGCGAATCTCTACGGGAACTGTTTAAAAAAATTAACAACATGACGGTTCCTTGTCAATATACATATGAAAACATTATGTACATTCGAAAAAATCTACACTTTTTTAGTAAGATAAGTAACAGGCATAATTTTATCACTAGAAACAGGGACAAATTATTAGATTTACCGTGTATTGATGCCCTTATTATATTTTTCTTGTATGGCATCACCGGATGTGTGAACCCCATATTGACTACTCTGTTTCCGGTGCTCCTCTCTCTCGCTTGCTAACCGTGAACACGATGTGTAACTGATAATGTGCTCGAATAAAACTATAGGTAAATATGTAATAGTGCTAAGTGACGATATTATGTGTGCATTTATTGTGATTAATAAACTGCTACATAAATTGAGGTTGGACTGTTTTTCTGTTCGCTACTGGTCCCGCAAACACTCACACGAACCACGTGCCTCACCATCATATTAAAAGGTTATGGGCCCAGAGAAGTGAGCATCTTGGCTGCTTGCTGAAGCTTGCTTTGCTTTGCATCTAATAAAAAGGTTCGTTGAAAAGTAATCGTCGCTTTGGGAGTGTGATTCGGTGCGCACGCGCAGTACTGCAAGCCGTGCATCATGGAACATAACCTCAATGGGTTCGAAAAATTGGATGGTATATCTAACTTCCATACCTGGAAGTTTTCAGTCAAGAACCTGCTTATTTTAGAAGGCTTGTGGGAAGTCGTTCTTGGAACAGACCAAGCCGAAGGTCACTTGAGGCGTGATCAAAGAGCACTTGCACGCATTTGCTTAACATTAAAGCCGCATTTATTTCAATATGTACGGAGCTCTGACACTGCTAAAGATGCTTGGAAGGCGTTGCTTGACGTTTACGAAGATAAAGGCCTTTACCGAAGAGTTCTTCTACTGAGGAGACTGCACCGCGTTCAGTACTCTGAATTTTCAGATATGCAAGCTTATATTGATGCTGTGTTTACACTAGTCCAGCAGCTTGACGACATTGGGAAACACACTGAAGATGAGGAAGTTGCTGAGATTTTGTTGAGTGGTCTGCCAACTGAATATGATTCCGTTGTTTCAAATTTGTCAACTGCTGCGGTCACTACTACGGTATCGAGTGAACTTGTGCGAGCCCGACTACTGCAAGAGTATTCGAGGAAGACATCTGGTGATGAAGAAAGTGCAGCTTATGTCTCCAAAAGTAGAAAAGTTATTGTTTGTGAATTTTGCAAAAAGAGTGGTCACAAGAAATCAAATTGTTTTAAATTAAAGAAACTTAAAAAGGCCAGAAAAGCCAATGATAAAGAAAACGGAGATAAGACTTTTTCAGCATCAGCATTTCTGTCAAAAGCCAGTGAGTTTTATATTGACAGCGGAGCTACCAGTCATATGGTGAACAACAGGGACATACTTCAGGACTTGAAAAAGTCAGATAACTTAATAACTATGGCTGATAATTCTAAAATTAAGTGTGAAGGTATAGGCACTTTGGAGATTCAGTCAAATCATAAGGTTAGACTTTTAAATGTTTTATATGTTCCCCAAATTGCGGCCAATCTTATTTCTGTTAGCAAATTAGTGTTGTCTGGCCATTCAGTTAGGTTTAGCAGTGAGAAATGTTTTATTTATAATGACAATGTTGGTCATAAAGACAAGTCTGGCAACTTAGTTGCATCTGGTGTATGTATTAATGGTTTGTTTAAACTTAATGGGTGTGTTGTTATGTCTGAGTGTGTAAATGTAAATGGTTTCGGGTCTTTGACTAAAAGTGGATACTCTCTACTCCTTGATCATGGAGAGGAGCTGTTGAGTACCAGAGATATTGCTGGTCTTCCTGCAGAATTATGGCACAGACGTCTCGGTCACCTGAATATACAAGGTATGAAAACACTGGAGAAAGTTGCATGTGGCATGCGTTGTCTATTTCAGGATGAAAAGTCACTCAAGAACTGTGTTGCTTGTCTCGAGGGGAAGTTGTCGGCCGCAGCTTTTCCTGAAAGCACATCGGAAACGACGCAGCCTCTGCAACTGATCCATTCCGATGTCTGTGGACCTATGCAGGAGCCAAGCTGGTCTGGAGCAAAGTACATCGTAACTTTTACTGATGACTACACTCGGAAGAGCTTTGCATGCTTGATGAAAAATAAGTTTGAGGTAATTAACCATTTTATTACATTTAAAACACTAGTTGAGAAACAGACAGGCTTGCAAATTAAGATTTTAAGATCAGATAATGGCGGTGAATACTGCAACAAGTTTAGCAACTATTTAAAAGAGCAGGGTATTGTCCATCAGGTCACTGTCCCTTACTGCCCTGAGCAGAATGGGGTTTCAGAAAGACTGAACCGTACCTTAATGGACAAGGTTAGGAGTATGCTGGCAGAGGCAGGTCTCAGCAAGGAATACTGGGGTGAAGCTGTCATGACAGCTGTTTATTTAAAAAATAGGTCACCTACAGCTGCTTTGTCTGGACGAGTGCCCGAAGAAGTATGGACTGGGTCTCCAGTTGACCTCAGCCATCTTCGTGTGTTTGGATGCTTAGCATATTACCTGGTGCCATCGCAAAAACGGCAGAAGCTGGATTCGAAAGCCAGACTTTCCATTTTTGTTGGCTACAGTGACACCTGCAAAGGTTATAGACTTGTGGAGCCTGCAAATCCTAAGAAAGTGGTATTGTCACGGACAGTAGCTTTCATAGAGAATAAATTTTACAAGGATTTGGGACATGATTTTAAAAATGACCAACATAATTTTGTATTTTTAAAAGATTTTATGAATATTGATGGAAACAAGTCATTAATAAATAATAATAATTTAAATAATATTGAATTGAATTCTGATAATGATATAATCGATAATAATATTGAAATGAATTGTAATAATAATATTGAATTAAATAATGACTCAATTATTACAAATGATGATTCAGATTCAAGTATTTTAAAAAATTACATAAATTCTTTTTCTGACATTTCAGGATCAGAAGAGAACTCAAGAGCATCTAGCGAGACTCATGACTCATTGAGCACCTCAGCTGGAAAGTCTGCTGATGTTGGAGGTGATAGCCGTCTGACATGTGGTGGGACGTCTGCTGGAGGGGAAGTTATTAACACAGAGACAGTCTCTACTAGGCGTAGTGTGCGTTCTACACGCAATATTCCTCCCATAAGGTACAAAGATTATGGTTGTTTTGTGTCTATGTCCTTGCATGACGGTTTGTGTGGAGAACCATATTCATATGAAGATGCGTTGTCTTCTCCACATTCTGATGAGTGGCAAGCCGCTATGCAGCGCGAGTATGACTCGCTAGTCGCCAACAAGGTATGGGAAATAGTTGATAAGCCTCCTAACAAAAACATTGTTCAATGTAAATGGGTTTTTAAGGTTAAGCATGACACAGATGGTAATTTCAACTGCTTTAAGGCGCGACTAGTTGCCAGAGGCTTCACTCAGAAGCAAGGAATAGATTACAATGATACATTTTCACCGGTGGTTCGACATTCTTCAATGAGAATTCTGTTTAATATAAGCAATCAACTAAACTTAGAAATTGATCACATTGATGTGGCAACTGCGTTTTTAAATGGAGATCTTGATGAAGAAATATATATGCAACCACCCTTAGGTTTTTCGGAACACTTTAATGGTAAAGTTTGTTTACTAAAGAAAGCTATCTATGGTCTAAAGCAATCCAGCAAGATGTGGAACAAAAAGGTACATGACTTGTTAATTGTTAATGATTTTAATCAATGTAAAAGTGAACCATGTGTGTACAGTAAAAAGGTAGGCAATGACATAGTTTTACTGGCACTTTATGTAGACGATTTTTATCTGTTTTATAATAAAAATAGTAAAATTAAAGTTCATCTGCAAATAGCATTAGAAAAACAATTTAATGTAAAAAAATTTAGGTCCACTTAAAAATTGTTTGGGTATAAGAGTTTCTAGACATAGACAAAAAGGTATATTATGTTTAGACCAAATTGAATACACAAAGAAATTATTGGTTAAATTTAACATGCAAAATTGTAAACCAGTAACCACACCTTTGCCTCTTAATTGTAAGTTACAGAAGTCTGAACATACAAGTGTAGAGTTGGATGATAGTGTTTATAAATACAGACAACTTTTAGGATGTCTCATGTATTTATGTGTTTGCACTAGGCCGGATATTGCCTATGCTTGTAGTTATTTAAGCCAGTTTAATAACTGTTTCGATAAAACCCATTGGCTCGCAGCCAAACATGTACTTAGATATTTAGTAGGGATGTTATGGATATGATATTTCGGATACGGATTAATTACGGATATAGGAATGATTATTATACCGGATACGGATACGGATACGGATATGAAATTATTTCGGATTATCCGTTAGTTTCGGATAATTTCGGTTACGGTTATTAATTTTTTTAGGAATTTCAAAAGTACAATACAAATAGTTAATAAAATAGTTTTATTTATATGTAACTATTTGGTAGGAATTACAATCAGTCTGTGAGTTATTACAGCTATTTAAATTAAAAATGAGTATAAATATTATGTTGAGTGTTATCTAATCTACCCAAAATGAAAATGTAATAATAAAATTATTACTTATACTTATTTAGTAATTTCGTATTCAAAGAAAATATTCAAATTAGATTTAAATTTAGAATGCACATTGCACATATTTATTTACTATGATTTAAGTTTAACATAACAATCATAGCTATCTTTATCTTGTGTCTCAATTAGGCTCCGCCCCTATCCGATATTATCCGAAACTTTTATTTCGGATTCGGTTACGGTTACGGATAATTTTTTATATCGGATATCCGATAGTTTCGGTTACGGTTACGGAGCTCCCTAACATCCCTGATATTTAGCTGGTACAATTGATCACTGTTTGCTTTTCACAAAAAGTGTCAATTGGAAATTGAGCGCGTACACTGATGCTGATTGGGCTAACGACGCTACTGATCGTAAATCGTACACTGGTTACGTTATAAAACTAGGCAATTCGACCATAAACTGGGAATCGCGTAAACAGAGGTGTGTTGCTCTCTCAAGTACGGAAGCGGAATACCTCGCAATAGGCGATGCTTGTAAAGATATCTGTTTTATTCAAAATTTACTTTCAGAACTAACATTAATTGAATTGGATGAATGTATTTTGTATAATGATAGTCAAAGTGCCCAGAAGTTATTAGAGTCTAAAGAAGTATGTCATAAACGAACCAAACATATTGACATTCGATATCATTTTGTCAAAGATTTAATTAATAATGGTTCTATAACAGTTAGATACTTACCTACAGACAGGATGATAGCGGATGTTCTTACCAAATCTTTAGGTAAACAAAACACAGTAGTTTCACACAAAATTTGAATGTGGTTAAAATTATAAAATAAGTATATTATAGTATAATGTGTATCTTATGTAAAAACTGTGATACCTATGTAAGTGATAGAGACTGCAGTGTTTATTGTATAGTGTCATTTGTATATTTTGTATGTTTTGACTAAAAATATAATAGGACAAGGGGAAGTATTAGATTTACCGTGTATTGATGCCCTTATTATATTTTTCTTGTATGGCATCACCGGATGTGTGAACCCCATATTGACTACTCTGTTTCCGGTGCTCCTCTCTCTCGCTTGCTAACCGTGAACACGATGTGTAACTGATAATGTGCTCGAATAAAACTATAGGTAAATATGTAATAGTGCTAAGTGACGATATTATGTGTGCATTTATTGTGATTAATAAACTGCTACATAAATTGAGGTTGGACTGTTTTTCTGTTCGCTACTGGTCCCGCAAACACTCACACGAACCACGTGCCTCACCATCATATTAAAACAAATAAGATCAACCGCGTTTCAGCTTGTCTAAAGTAAAAACTTCTTTTATGGGTTACTGTGTAAAATGTTATAATAAAATACCACTCGATATTCTTAAACTAAATGAGAAGAAATTTAAAACATGCATTAAACGCACACTATGTAGACAAGCATTATTACAAGTTGGATGATTATATCGTATATAAAAATGCTTGGTCCTGCTACACAGGCACTTGGGCTCACTAGTTAAAATTTCAATATTGGAAGAGGTGCTTCTCTTTTTCTTTTTTAGTGTTTCTGACATTACGAACATAATTTATTTTTTATTTTAATCAATCAAGTTTTAATTTTTGAATACTTCATTATTAAATATCTCTTCCTGTTTGGTAGTAAAATTCTATTAATCTCTTAAATAAATTGCAAACTATAATTTTGTATAATTTAGAAGCATTTTTTTTTTATTTTGTTAATGTAAGAACCTAAGAACCATGTATCCGTTTATTATGATTTTTTGATGTTGACTTGAATGAGCATGACTGTTGCGAACGTGTCATGCTCACTTAAATGTCTCATCGATGGTGGCGCTTGTGTTGAGCTGGATGGTGCTGATCCACGCGTCATGTTCGTGAACGGGCGCTGTCGGTTAAGACTGGTCATCTCTTAACTGCCAAGACTTATTTTTAATCTTATATTTTGAATTGTTTCTTCATTTGTCTTTTTTTACATTGTTCTCACATATAGAAGCAACAAGAATAATGTACCCAGGATTTTATAAAATCTTGATTTAAAAGAGTGTCCATGGAGTTTCTTGCCCGTTCTTCTCCATAGAGATCTACGTTTTGTAATGGGCAAGCTTCAACTTTCTGACTATATGACAGACTATTTAATTTTGACAATTCAAAAGTGCCTGTACAAAGTTTAATTGAAATAAATACTTTGAGTTGAGTTGAGTTGATAAAATAAAAAAACATCTACGTACGCCGTACCCGTGCGACGATCGCGGAGGAGCGTTCCCGTGCGATGATCGCGAATAAAAGTGCACGTCCAAACTTATCTAGATCGTGTAGCTGCATTGCGTATCCCCTTTGATGATCGGTGAAAAACCGCCTCGAGATGGATCGCGGTGTATCATGTATCAAATAACATAGACGTATCGTGACACAGTATCAAAATGCGTCCATAGGTACTACGATCATTCTGCCGATCAAGAAACGCTTATCCGATACGACATGTGTACCTATCAGATACGCGGTTACATGCGGATCGGGGTGTATCAAGCTACGGCGTGTAACATGATCGCGTATCATTTTGCGCACACTAGCGAAAATGATACACGTCGATGCTACGCGTCGAAGATCTGATACACCATGGATACACTAAAATGATACAAGTATGGACCCAGCTCAAGGTGCATTGCAGGTACGGGCAAATTCCGCGTGCATGTGTAAAGCGCAAAGCACTAAAAAAGCCCTAAGGAATTAAAATAAAAGAAACCCCTACTAGGATCTAGAGCTAGACTGTGTGATGGGTAGGTAGTAGGTACAGTCAGGGAAATTAATTGTTCGGTATATTGACACTAAGCCAATATGCCGTGTTATTTTACGGACATTTTAAGTTTGTAATCATAATCAATTTGCTAAACAATTCATTTCCCAGAGTTTACATAATTTTACTCAACTGTATAACTTGCGGCTCATCTGGAGTACATAGATTTGAGGCACCTTTATCTGGAGGTGCTACTGCACAGTATTGGAGCCCTGTATACGTTTTCCACAATAGATGTTTTCTGTAGTATTTTAGGCTGAAACAAAGAATTTTAATTGTAATCGTGATTAATATTGATATTATTATTATTTGTACACCAACAAGTGGTAGGACATAGAGATCATAATATACTTGACTGTAAGACCTATTGTAACCTGTTCACAAATAAATGAATCGAATTGAATTTATTGTTTATTGTCTTGTGGCGTTCTCGGGGTTCGTTCATGGGGCCAATTTTTATTTATATCATTATCTTAAATTATGATAATGATTAAAAATGTAAGAAACTACAAAACTGCAACTGCTACTTGTAATCAATTATGCTTTAACAGTTTATTTTTATTATCATATTATGTATTAATTGTTTTATTTAATTAATTGTGTTATTATCTGCGCGTAATGTAGTGCATGCTGTGCTTTTCTGTAAGTGGTGAGGCGCTTAGACTTAAGTTTGCAATGTACAAATTATAAAGTAACAGTGTAGTTATTGTTGAAAAGCCTAACAAATGAATAAAACTAGGTTTTTACAGGCAAGTTATAAGTAGATATTACCATACTAAAAGAAATAATACAATTCGTTTAGAAGCAAAAAGGAGCACCGAAGGGACTTTAGGACTTTAACTTGCTTTACATAATATTGTTCTATTTCTATGGTTTTACTTGGGGAACTTTTTTTGCCCTTTCTAATACATATACCTCTTACTATCAATTAATATCGCCCAAACGAAGACAATTTATCCACATAAACAAGAATCATTAAACATAAATCTTACCCTTCATAAAGTAAAGCCATTAAGAATACTGCAAGGAAAGATCCAACAAATTCTCCTATATCTGTTACTTTCCACCAAGAAAAGAGAATGACTTCATCGTAACCCCCGTGAAACTAAAAATAAGATAATACAGATTTATGTGAAATATTTTGTGTAGGTATCAATTTTAATTTCAGATTTTAATTCACGAAATCTATTTAGTTTTCAACTGCACGCCCCACCACAAAAAAATCTATTCAATTATTTGAAATGTATAATCAACAAGCAGTGGAGGGGCGTGCAATTTTAAATAAAACGATCTCTACGCGGTCGTTAATATGACACATTCGAGTTTTAGAAAAAGTGCGGCTTGTAGAGCTCCGTTTAGGAATAATTCTACCTTCATATATCTAATAATATTAAATATTATTAAATAAATTACGATTAATTATAAATTAAGTAATTATTATCTATGTCACTCATACATAAGTGACAATCTCTTAAGCTCTATGTATCATATTAACACCCAGAGGGGTAATTGCGTACCACACTAACAGTAGCAATGGCTTTCATTTGACAGTTCAACTACATTCATTGCGTTATTTACGTTGTTGAGCAACACATTTTTCGAATATATAAAGCAATGGATTATCAATATCCTTAAAAATTATTCAGATTGTAATTATTATAGATAGTGTACGCAATTAGGGTGCAGGTATTGTATAGGACCTTATAAGGGATGCTGTGAAAGATGATGATAAGCGATTTGGCTTAGAATATAAAGCAAAATGGCTTTAGGCAAGTAATAATAAACTGCTTGTAAATCTTTCCCCTCCTAATTTAAAAAGTAAAAGTAATGGCTGACGCGTGTTAAAAACTTCGCCATTACCTCCCAAGATTCCGGTTAAAGTCGCTATGTGGACATTAGTTTATTAATACGCGCCTATAAAACTAGTAAAGCAAGGGCAGATGGTTGAAAGAAAAGAAGTAATGTGATTATTACAGTCATAGCCATATCATGACCTCCAGCCATAGAATGATCCCCGTGAGCTCCGTGTCCGTCATGTAAGGCATGTCCCTCATGTCCGTGGTGTGCATGTGCTCTTAACTCTGATCTGTAATCTATACTCTCTTCACTGGCATTAAAGGTGTTCTGAAAAAGTATACGTCATTAGGTACAATTAAATGAAAAAAATTAAAGACTTCGTTGGTAACCGCATAACTTGAAAACGGCTGGACCGATTTGGTATTTTTTTCTTTTGTAATTTTCGTAATAGGGATAAGGTCTTTAGGGAAAGAAAACTTGGAAAAGTTGCCCGGAAGATTGGAACGTACGGCAAAAACAGATTTTTTTTTTCTTCGGAATTTTATATGAATCATTGGAACTTGGACAGGATGAATGTCTGTCGGCTCTGCTAGTGACAAATATAAATTCCTGCTAAATTATATCTGTAAGCATGAAGGGGCGCTGGCCGCTGACATTCTGTTAACCCGTACGCGCTCTCCGCACACGCATGCTAGTAAGTACCAATCATGGTATATGCCTGCATAACTTGACCGAGATAAATTCCGTTTTGGGGTAAACATAGTGTATCACAGAGGCGTCTCTAGCCCTTGTGGCGCCCGTGTGCAACCAGTACCCTTGGCGCCCTCTAGTCTAGTAGGAGCGGGGTCAAAATGGAATACTAACAGTTATATTTTCAAACGGAAATTCGGATGCAAATGGTGCAATTTTAAAGCATGTCGGGAAGCAAAAAGTTTTTTTAGGAAAGTTGTGATTTTTGTACGTCCGTACTCTTTATTTACCTCCTTCAAAATCAGATATACTCTATTTCTTCTAAAAAAAGTTGGCAACCCTATGTGCGGCGCACTCGAGCGCAGGGTCTTTGAAAGCGCCGGCATCGACGCATCTTTGGAGGTGTCGCATTAGAGGGCGCAGGGCCTCCTAGAGTAAATATGTTCCTTACGCAAGGCGCTTGGCGCCCCCTTAGACCCGGCGCCCGTGTGCGCCGCACACCCTGCACCATAGGTAAAGACGCCTCTGGTGTATCATACAAGGATCCCAGGATCAATTTCAGAGAAAAGTTATCCGTTTGTCTACCTGTCCTCTGTCCTATAGTATACCGTAATACCGCTATTGTTCATAGTTAAGCATTATTTTTCATTGAGCAGTGCAGTGAAGCTGGGACTTATCTATCTATACTAGTATAATCTATAACTAACAAGAACGTTGAAGTGTTTGTTTTTTTGTTTGAACGCGCTTACCTCTGGAAGTACCAGTCGGATTAGAAAAAATATTTTTGCATTTGATATCCCAATTCTTGAGGAAGGTTATAGGCTATTTAACAGCACGCTACGTTAGGAGTCGAGCAAAAAGAACAAAAGTCAGAAAGAACACGAAGTACGTACACGGGTGGGCACCGTTTTAGCATATTGTGGTGTCTTACAAATTTCACGCCAACGAAGTCGCAGGCAAAAGGTAGTCCCGTATAATTGTATAACAGAGCAAAAAGACACACACATTGGTCGACTCCCAAATCTATCTTAATTTGCCTGTTACGAATCCTTGCGAATTACAGTAACAATACAGCATGCCTAGCTTACAATAAAACATCAACACCCCGAGTTAATAATTATGTCTCAATGATTGCGCGTATGTATGCAGAAAGTGAAGTATCATATTGATAAACAACTGTACCTAGGTTTCTGCGCCGTGCGCACGATTCACGTTCGTATTAAAATTATGCGGCGTAAACCTGCCGAAGTACTGGCGCTAAACACGAAATAAACAATTAAAGGTCATAGCACATATATCAACTCGGAAAGGGATCGTTACCGTCTCAACTCGAGCCATTCAGTATTCTTTGTATGAAACTCCCTATTGCAACGCACACTAATCGGAATCGTAACGTAATCGCTTCGCCTCGGGACAAGCTCACGAACCGCGGTGCGGTGCGTGGTCAACTTGCAGTTCCCGCGCGCTTACGACTTGTCGTCCCCGCGCGCGTCGCCACTGTCACCAGCGCCATTAACGAGTGGTCGGCGAGCCGTAGCCGAGTCAACGTATCGGAGCTGCTGATCCGCTTTTATTACGTGCTTACGTTAGGTTGACGCCTGTTTGATGGAGAGGCGAAAGGCGATACGGTGACGATCCCTTTCCGAGTTGATATTTGTACTATGACCTTAAATCATTACTTTTGTGTTTTTATTTGGATAGGTACCTTAAATATTTACGCTCTTGTCCGTGTTTTATTGCTTGAAACGAATTAAATTATACCCTGGATATCGAAAAATTTGATGACAAAGAGGAGAAATTAAAAGTTTAAAAAGGATTGTTCTCACACGCAGTCTTCTAATGTGACCGCTCGCGCTAGTGACGTGACGAATGATTGATAATATCGATAAATCCTTACAAAAATGAATGTGAAACTTTAACTAAATGTGAATATGCAGACGAATATATTTAATACCAACTGATTGAAATAACAATGATTAAAAGCTAATTTAAAATGTGTTTTATTTATTACAAAATAATATCATTCTACAAAGTATCGATAATAAGCGACATGTTATGTTGCTCGATCCCTAATAAAATTCCGATATATATCAAAATAGCTTCCGCCCGCGAGGTATGTCGATAAAAACTATCCTATGTCCTTCCCCGGGATGCAATCTATCTCTCTGCCAAATTTTATTGAAATCCGTTCAGTGGTTTAGGCGTGAAAAGGTAACAGACAGACAGACAGTTACTTTCGAATTTATAAAATTAGTATGGGTATCTGATATTTATCATAAATATCGGATTTTTATGAAACCTGATATTAGATAGAAGCGATATTCTGTACTGCTACATCCCTAAATCAGATGCGAGGAAGTCATTCATAATAATGGGGGCTGGGCGCCCACGCCAGTGTCACGATTTCAAGACAGCAGATCGAGAATATTGTACCTTAATGTAATTTGATTTAATTTTTATTGTCTCCTAATGTCTGCTTTTACATTTATATATTCTGTAGATGCCGTGTAATGATTACTATAGTGGGAATTAGTGCGAGGTTAAATAAAATTGCAATGTCATGAGTAGTGTTTATTCGAAAATTACAGACAAAAATGTTATTAATAATATTGCTTATTGATAACGTTTTGGAATCCCTATTATTTTTGTAGGTATTGGCGGTGAAATTGTGGCTTGGCGTGGCGGGCGCGCGTGCGTTTATGCTCTGGCGTTCAAAAGGTTAGCTTAGCGGACATACGCGGACTAATAAAAGTTTAGGTACCTACTTATTTTCAACTAACGAAAGTTGATACCTACCTATGTATTTTGTTTTTTAAGAAAAACGTTGCCCCCCCCCACACTAGGAATTACTCCTGTATCGTGGGTATGTTTACAAACTTTTAAATTCACATACACAAACAGCCAGACCCGGAACAACTACCTGTAGGCAATACAAATATTTGTTCTAAAAGTGTTGTTGTTTGATATTTAAAATATCAACTTTCGTTACTTGAAAACAAGTAAACTGTTTTCCAGTGAAAACCGTCTTGCGCTGCGCTTCACCAGCGGAGTAATTGCGTAACACACAGGAAGTTTATCACGGGAAAAAAGATCTTTTGTATGTAACCACTTTACGGTTTTCGGATTTTTTTTCCTTTATTTGTGCTACATGACATTGCTTCTTGCCAAATTTCATGATTCTAGGTCAACGGGAAGTACCCTATAGGTTTTGATTCCCTTGCGAGTGTCAAAATATGCGGCATAAACGGAACATAAACGCTCCTATCTTTTGATTGCATTGACTTTAGAAGTTTGATTTTTTTAACTGCATCAAGGGATTGCAGCCCTGAGTATTAGATATTAATTTCAACTTGATAACTACACGCGTTCCTGAGAAAAAGGGTCTTGACAGACGGACAACGAAGTGATCTTATAAGGGTTCCATTTTTCCTTTTGAGGTACGGAACCCTAAAAATGATCCAGTTTGTGATTGATAGTGTGTTACGCAATTAAAGTGCTGGTTTGCGTCGGCCATAAGGACTCGGTTTTCATCCTTTTACGAACTCGAGTTTCCTTTTAAAATACTGAGCACCGATACCAACTTCGCGCTACTTATTATTACACGTTTATTACGTGTATTATGCACAAGGACTGTGAATGGCCACTATTGAAGGTCGATGAACATTTTATGTATCTATGTAAGTACGGCACACTGTTAAAAAAACCTAATTCACTTAGCTTGTTAATAAATTACTTAAGTACGCACGACGACATTATCCAGTTATTCATCTCCAGTATAAGCTGACTCTCATTGTACGAAAAACCTACACAATGCGAGGTTAGCTAAAACTGGAAATATACCTACATATAGATTGATGTGTACATATTTCTCTTCGTATGGTAGAGCATCATCTCCGTGACACACATAGATGCAAAACAGGTTTTAAACCCTCTTATTGGTAGAAAACAATTCAAAACTACACTCAGCAGTTTAATAATGGTTTAAAATGTTTTTAAATAGGATACTGAGGCTCCACATGAAGTGATCTAGATCACACCTACTCCCTGATTTAGGATATCAAGGGTAATTTAAAAAAAAAAAAGATTTTTTTAGAGCCTCAAGTAAGCCGTAATCCACCACAAAAGCCCAGAGCGGGTTGGTAGATTTCACATGTCTTCGAATTTTTGGTTCTAGGACATGCCGGGACCCCTCACAATGTTTTAATATTGTAATATTGGAGCTTATCAAAAAAGACTAGGTTATTCATATTGTCTGCCATCGGGGCAGATAATATGAATAAAAACTTACTTGAATAATATCATCCTGAAATGTACCATTCATCGACATGTCATGGTCAGGAGCTGGCATCATGTGTTCTGTATTCATATGATTACCATGTTCATGATTAGCATGACCCATACCCATTCGCTTCATTTCTGTAATATCAAAAAAAAAATCCAGTTAATAATAATCTCATAATATTTAATCATGTTGTATATGAGGTGTAATATTTTGAAAGACCATAGTGAAAATGTAAATAAAATCACACTTTTGAAGAGATTTAGAGGGATCATCGGTGTTTATGCTACTTTTGAGATTTCTACAGATCACATTGTCATACTAGCCTATGTTCTTGTTGTTTTCATTTTATTTTAAGTGCAATTCAAAATAGATCAAACAGATTGTTGAATAAACTATAAGATGTTTTAAAACTGTGCCATGGAACTACAGAAGCAATGGCAAGTTTATAAAACAGCTAAGTGAATAAACTAAAAACAAACCATGTTATGTTACAGGTATTTGCCTGTAGCTCAAACCAGATGTAAGAATAAATTAATTGAGTTTATTACTAGTATAAATATCAGTGTGTGCATTCAATGTTAGCATAGAGCACACAAGTTTAATTTAAATACTTCATGATAGGTACCTCACTCATTATCTAACACTTTATGATAGCAATACAAATAAATGTATAAAGTTACTGCAGTGAATCACTTCAGATTCAATTTTGAAATAGATCACCCATTGTTATTTTACTATTTAGAATGAATAAACTAATATCAATAAGGAGAGGCCTTTCTTTATAGATACATAATAATCTATAATATATATAAATCTATGTACAATAAAATTATACAAACAAAATAGGATGTAAGACAGTAATAAAACTACATATTATTTGGTATAACAATACTTGTAAGTAAGCATAGTGAAAGTACATGATAACATTAAATTAGAAAGTATCTTTTACCATTCACTGGTGAACTCAACAGATAATTAGTGCACAGTGAAAGTAGAAACAGGAGCAACTTTTATCAGAACTTGATGAATACCTACAAGACATAAAGTGTTAAATAAATATTCATACACACCTGTGTACACCCTTACAGGCTATTGTTATTCAATTCAAAAGTGCGAGACCTTGTAATGTGGTAGAAGGTATCAAAAATAAAATAAGCAATAGTGTTCTTGAACACAAATATGTACAGCTTGCAGCATTGATTCAACATTTATGTTAATACCTATAGGAATATCTCTAACAGAAGACGTTGAGTTTCTATTATAAGTCAGCGTAAGAAACATTGAAGTAGTAACATTTACATAATTATTAACACAAGCACTTACTCGATTTAAAACTTTAACGTGGCACTTATTAGTATACAATTTAAAAAATAAAACGACTGAATTAGATAAAATGTTAAAGTTCTACGTATTACAGATAGCAATTTTAAGTCATTGTATGGTGTTCGAGCTCACCAAAAATCTCAAACCATTGGCAAAGCAAACTGCTGTCGTCTGACCGTGACCACTGACCTGTGCTGTCAGTGTCATTGTCAATATTAGACATGCCAGTGATTGACGCAAACTGTTAATAATGTCTTGTCAACTTGAAATTTTCGATCATGGAATTAGTAAGTGCTGATGTCAAAGTATAGTAATAATACCAGCGTATCAATGGCCCATTGCGAAGCAAAAACCTCTTCTCTTACAGAGAAGACACTAGCATTAATCACCAGGCTTGCTTAATACGGGTTGGCGATTTCAGACTTACATCGACTATAAGTCCAGATTTCCTCACGGTGTTTTTCCTAAATAAATTATTCGGAAAGTATATACATATTAGACATAATATGCCTGGATATGAACCCACAGCCTCGTGCATGAGAAGCAAGACAATGGGTTTGCTTCAAATTCACAATGGCCTAGTGGTTAAAGAACTACTAGGCCATCACGAATTTAGTAATGATTATTATCTATTAAAAGTGGTATCAATATTTTCCAAAAATAAAATCAAAATCTCACTTCCAGAGATTTGAACATCTCTAGCGACAAATTTTGAAAACCGAAAGTGTGCATCCAGACTGGGGCGCGTGTGCGAAGCGGGCGCGAGGTGCGGGAACGCGCGCGGGCTGCCTGCTGTCCGCACTGGAGGAGCGCTGCTACGTTCACTTGTCGTGTCCAGGGCAGTGTGACCAGATTTACGAAAAAACCGAAGCACCTCAAAAAAATATTATCTTATTTGAATGAAATATAGTAGATTAAATCCGGGTAATTCCCTGAACATCAATGTTCACGGGGACGATCGCTACGGTGTTACCATAGCTTTTTATCCAAAATATACCCAAAAATACTTCCGCCAATATACCTACAAAAATACTAAATTACTGATGCTCGGAAAAGTTGATAAAATATTAAAATACTGAATCTGGTCACACTTGTCCAGTGGTTGTCAAAATATAAGCGCGAGCACCCCGCGCGCTGCCCGCGCCGAGCTGCCCGCGCCGCGCACCGACCCCGCGTGCCCACTATGGACACAGATCATGTAACTATTTATTTATTTATAATAAGCACACCAACAGCACAATCACTTACAATTCAAATAAAAACAACATCTAATATTGGCATTTCAGTAATCATGCAAACACTATGGACACTTCCAAGGAAGTTCATATGTTTGAGTTTGCCGCGCCGCGCCCGTCCCGCGCCCGCGCCCCAGTCTGGCCAAGCGCTAACCGATTTGTCACTAAATGGTAGCTAGTGATGTCAATATGTGTCGCCGGTGACTAAAGTCGCTGCGTATGTATGTGTACCTAGCATAAGACACCGAAAACAAGTTTTACAGAAATCTAATATATCGCACACACCCATTTTCAAACAATAAAAATGAGCCGTCTGAAAATTTGTTTTATTACTGTTTACAGGTAAGTAGGTAGGCAGATATTCACAGATCAGTTTTTAACCCCCGACAAAAACAGAGGGATGTTATAATTTGACGTTTGTATCAGTGTGTCTGTGTGTGCCATCGTAGTTCCTATATATTCCATCCTATGTTGTGCTTTTGTGAACCAAGGTATCTGGAAACAGTGGTTTCTATGAACAAAGTATACGGCGAGAAGTGCTATCTGTGAACAGAGATCTCTGTCAACAGTGCTTCCTATGAACCGAGATATCTACAAACAATGTTTTCTATCAACAAAGTTTTCGGCGAAACGTGCTGTCTAGGAATAGAGTTTTATAAGCTTTGCTTTCTGTATGTAGTTGTAACGTATAAGCGTGTTTCTATCTTAGGTTCCACACTCTCTTCAGACGGTTCAGATCGCTTTCGGCTTCGCTCGAGCAGTTGATCCATGGTGTCATAACTTAGAACAACCTGATAGAATCTTCAAAAAGTTTGTTGGAATAAACACTAGATGGTGCTATTCAAAAATTTACATACAAATATTTTTATTACACTGGTATTACTGTTTTTTTTTTGTTGTGGCTACATCACAACATAGTTGTCATGTGTTTATTTCATTTCACGCAGACACTGGCATTTACATTCTCTTCAACAGAAAAAAAAACTTATAAAAAAAAGCAGACAACAAATAATCATTTAATATTTGGTAGTTTATTTACTAAAAATAATAATAATTACTAATAATTGAGCAGAAAATGTTAATTATTTATTTAAACAAATATAAATTACAGTGATTCATTCGGAAATGGAACGTGTTACTAACATTGACTGTTTAGTGTTTACAAAAATCCGTTTATTTTCTTCTGAGGTGAATGGATGCTTTTATTGTATTTTGTAAATTTTTAATGACGACCCGGCTTATAACACTGTTTCTTTTCCCGACTGACCTGGCTTTTACTTGGATTCCGATATTACCGCTATCATCGACTGACCTGTGGCTGAGAATTTGGACTTTACTGTTTTGTATTGTGAATTGGATTTTGTCGACCATGCCTATGAAAAGATGTTGTGCCTGCTGCAAAACACGTAAGTGCATTTAAAATTACAACCAATCTAAGTAATATTAGTTCATTTTGGTCCTATATGTACATACAAGACTTAACTAAATGGCAAAAGTGATGTGGATAACACATCACATTTTTGGGAGTACATACTAACACAATTAATGAATGTGGATGTGATCTATACTTGCATTATTTCTACGATTTACAGGAAAATAATATTGTAAAATGTTTCCTTGTTGCTTAGATTTGCAACTTGTAGTGTACATTTTACATTTGATTTTATTCTATGTTAATAGCTATGTGGCTCGTTTCGCCACTAGTTTGTTTAGGCTTAGTTGTTAGCGAAGCAATGTTTGGGCCTATGTTTAAGTTGAGTGTGTTATATTTAGTATAATACAACTTGTAGTCTGGCTATTATACTAACTGACAATTCTTTTCTCTTTACAGGGGCAGATAATGTTATCCTGCATTTATTTCCTAACCCAAACAAGGAACCAAACCGATTTAAATTATGGGTTGATGCTATTGGTGGTGATCTTTTTTTATTAAAAGATCAAACCATTTTTGATTCTAATCGAGTGTGTCATGTACACTTTGATGAAAAGGAAAGCACCTGGAGTAAGAGACTCAGCCCAAATGCAGTACCTACATTAAACTTGCGAGGTAATAATAATATTTGTGTATAACTGGTGCAAAAACACAAACAAGTTATTATCAGGGTCCAGAACTGATTACGATGAAAATGATGAAATTCAAAAATTAGCACATGTGTACTGTACGAAAAGGTTAAAGAAATAAAAACAGATTTTTGTATTATCTATGTCGTTTTATTTAATTTCCAATCGAAATATTTATTTAAAATCTTAAAAGTCTAGGGAGCCTATTGCGAAAGTACTTTGCACAAAGCACCAGATGGCGCCATACGCCATACATTCGGCAAAATGACGCGAGTGACGACTCTATACCCTATTATAAAAATGTACTCTGTGAGTTGATCAACTGACACCGAACCTCGAGAACCCGTTAATCGAATTTTTCTAACGTTTTTTTGTAGCTCGGTATCATGAGTCACTTAAATAATAAATATGAAAGAAGCTAGAGGCCGCACTGCAGTTTTTTGTTGCGTGCTATAACTGCAAAATTATAAAAACATAGGCACATAGTATATAAAAACTCCACGTCAAAAAACGGCCATTGTAAAGTTTTATAGGTATGGTCCAAAGTCAAAATATCATTTACTTGGATTTTTGCCCTTGCGGTATGAAAAAATTTATAGTATAGCTTGCGCGATTCAGTTCCAAGTAAAAAAAACCAGTATTCTCATAATGATCATTTTCAAATACTCGCAGCTGCAACTGTGGGTGCTCAAGTAGGCTCGTAGCCGTTACAATTTTTGATCTTGCAACTTTGAATTGATTGAATCAGAAACAATAATTTCTATATTTTCTATGCTCTGCTCTATATATCCGTACAAAATCCAAAGAATCTCAAGCACAGAGCTATCGTAATCAATCCTATGATTAATATGGAATCCTGAAAAATATTCATATGAGAAATTAAAATACACACGTTTTCTACATTTTCTTATGCTGATTTTATAGAATTTTCCTTTCCAGTGCAAAATGAAAATTTTTGCTATGCCTAGAGACGCTCGTCATTCTTGGGTCTTGTTTGGCCGCCATGTCTGAAGTTCGTTGTGTCTTCGGAGGTCGTGTTGTGCTACTCTTTAATGTTTATAGATTTCAGTGAATTTAGTTACTTTAGGACGATGAATTTATACAAATAATAAAGAACTATGATTTAGTTTCTTGTGTGGAGTGACTGTTAGACTGGAGCAAATCGATACATTTTGCGTTTGAAGAAGTTACTCTAACATCGTATTTTTAGTTCATCCGCCATATTGGCGTTAATATCTCTTCGTAAGTCTTTTTTCATAATTTTTAGCTTTACTGGTATTATTTTGATGTATTTTTCGTACTATTTTGTTGCTGTTTTCATAGGGCTGCATAATTCGTTCAAGTAGAGTATGCATGTTACTTGTATTGAGCAATATTTTAAACTTTTTGTTCATGGCCTCTTTCAAGCAATTTTCTCCCATTTCTAGTTACTGAAATTGAGGTAATTTAAGTGGTATCTAACATAGAAGAACCCTATATATTTTGACTAAAGTATTGGCCACAATCAGTTTGTATTAGATTCAAACATTGTTTTGTAGATAGTTGTTTTATTGTACCTGATCATATTCTTATGAAATAGATGTTAAGAAACAAAGCTGTACGTTATAATTTGTCTCTCTAAACTATATTTTCAATTAAATATTCGTGCCAAATCTGTTATTTTTTATTGAGGTTTCTGCCTCTGTACCTGGTACCTGCAAATCACTTGAATGAATGTAAAGCTGAGCCCAAAGAATGTTCTAGAACGTTTATACGCTCTCTGAAGCGTCATTCTGCTATGTATGTTGCTGATGACTCATTTGACCAGTTTAAATTTTCCATAATTCACCTTTAAAAAGCTTGAATTAGTGTATGGTGGTAGTGGTACACAACTTTCAACTATAAAAAGATGCATGATAAAGTTACATGCATGATGCATGACAACAATTTGCAAAAGGTTACCTGATATAAAAGTAGGTTATGTGATGTCTATAGTAAACACTCAAAACACCCTTAGTGTTTTGAGTCTTTTGGTAAGACTATCTCCAATACAATTTACTTTAAAAGGTTTATCTTTTAAACATTACACATTCATTTGAAATTATGTATCATAACCAAGTTATATAGAAGCTTCAGTTGCATTTGTCTATCAATTAACCTTGGTCATCAAAAGGTGTTACATTCTATGGTGACAGTGAATGCTGTTTATTTTGAAGCAATGTATTTATTACCTCTTTGTTTATATATACAACTGATTGGGATGAATTTAAACAATATGCTTATTGTTTGAACCTTTCTCTCCAACCTATGAAATTAGTTGTATCCAATGTGTGTATGGTGAAATTAAAAAGAATACCCATGGATAATAACAAATTTATTATAGTGTAAAAAGGCAAACCTCCTTACTAATAAACATATTTTAACAGATGAATAGTTACACACCGATTTCTCTCTTTCAATAGTCAGTAATTATTTGACTTTCGAAAGAAGACAAAGCATTGTGTAACTAACTATACAGACGCTAATATGCCATACAATGTTTATTAGTCCTTATTAATTGCAACTTATTAAGTGCAATGTTACCAAATATACTTTTATGATTAGTTAGTTGGAACAGTAATCATGGAGTGTCTTGTCCACACTTGTAAAAAAAATGAAAGTGGTACAGGCACTGGTTGATTCCTCACCTGATTAAAAATGAAAATCATTAAATGAACTCTGCCATGGAAGTATACTATCGACATACTTGCACATACTATATACAGACAAAATTGCTCTTTTAATTTTCCTTGCATATTATTACATGTTTAACTGTATGGCTTTCTGATATACAATCTTGTAAAGGTAACTCTTACATCATTAGGAACAATATTGCAACTTTAAGGTGGAAGAAAATACTTCTACCTATTTGATCGGTAATAAATAGAATTTAGAAATCGTAAATACTACCTAAATTGATAAATTCATAATTCTCTGAGTAGTGCGTGGTCAGAGATACGATTTTTCGTAAATTTTGAAATACAACAAATATTAGACTGGGCCCTTTTTACACATTGAAATCGTGCAAGCAACGCAGCTGTTATCATTTAAATGCTAGACAAAATAGGATATTACTAAAAATCAAAATTACTGTATTTGACACATGGGTATGTAATGCCACTGTGCTATGCAAAGCATGTGATTTTTGTAAAGTACCACACCACAGCTACGTAATTTTATTAGGTTAAGAAAATTTATCATCAATTATTATAGCTCTTGGTAACACTATGAGCAGACCAGGGAGAAGCAAATAATTCGAGATTACTTGGTTTTTTTTTTTTTTATTCCTATCTGCAATCAGCCCTTCAGATTTAATCAGATTGGTTGTTTCTACACTAGGCAGTTCGAGATTGTTCACATCCAGCGATGTGTCATCTCATTATTAGATTTATCAGTGTTTGTTAGATTGATGCTATTCAATCTCGTTTTAAGTCTGTAGGTAGAGTCTGAGGACTTTAGAAGTGTCATAGCGAGTTAATTTTTATGATGTTGGAGTCTTTCCTTGTAATTCTTGTAGGACCTTTCTACAACCTTGATAGGTGGGATTTGTAGGTAGTAAACCAAGGTGCACCACTTAAGGTTTTGGAAACACCACTTGGAAAAATAACACACTGTCATCAGAGACAGGTTTGATGTCGTACAACCATCATCCCAGACATCAAAAACATTCTCAGGACAGCATACCTGAGAATGTTGTTTGATGGCAACGCCTCCTTTAGTTTGATCTTTATGACACTGATAATACGGTTTAATATTCAATGTCCGAAAATCCCTCTGCTCTTCATCTTTTATTTGCGCACAGCCTATAGAGTAATACTAAGGTGTCCTTCCAAAGGAGACCGCAAACTGCAGCGTCAACGTCGCCAAATCGCAAAGACAGACGACACAACTGGTTTCTATGTTACTATGAAAACGGTAACAGGCGGCAATGTGGCGTTTGCGGTTGCGGTCGGTCGCCTTCGGAAGAGCACCTTAATATTAATCATGTTTGTGTTATAAATTTTTACCTGGGTCGCATTTTTAATCAATATAATGTGTATTGTTACAGATCCGAAGACACTGCTGTCAATAAGCTGAGAGCCTTTGGTGCTTCAATTTCTCATATTTCCCTACCCTGCATTCAGATGCAAGGTAAGACATTTTAATCCAAAGCTTTTATTGCACAGGTTAAATATCAAAGTTTTCTAACTCACGGGAAACTATAACAAAATTTATTATTTAAAAAGAAAGACATGTGAAATTTTTTAACACCTTTGCAGATTTCATCTCTAAAGAAATATTATGCTAGAGGGAGTTTTATAACTTTCACTATATTTCTTTCAGGTAGGATTTTTATTTGTCTATGAATGGGATGAACTGAATCTAGGTGCAAAAGCACCAACATATTTTATTATGATAGAATGGTTTAGTGTTATAAGAGGATATAGCTGATGCCTCTTAGTCAGAAATTGGATGAGCCTCTTGTTACAATTGAGGTGAGAGTTCTTTGTTGAATACTCCTTACTATTTCATATTCGGTTGTAATATCTACTACAGTTGTGGTGTCACTTTGGCAGGTAGATTGCTGACTCCAGCACAATGCAGCAGGCAGTCGATCCTCTCGCTACCACCAGCACGGTAAGTTTCAACCAAACTTTTTGTAATTTTATCAACTTCAAAGTTATTACAATAGTTAAAAAAGGGTAGGCAATATATATGTTACTATGGAAACTGAGAACCTTGTAACTTTTATTTTTATTGTGATACACAGACAAAATGTCACTATAAATTAGTAGAATTGATATTAAAGTACAATTCTTTAAACAAGAGTGACCATAGTAATTAACTCACATGTACGTTTCATACAGCCAACGGCGGAGCCAGTCAATGGCGCACCCCCTGACGAGCCGGCGCGGCGGCAGGGCCGGATGACAAATCAGCTACAATTTCTTCAAAAAAATGTAATGAAGGCAGTATGGAAGCATCAGTTTGCTTGGCCTTTTCACCAACCAGTAGATGCAAAAAAATTAAACCTCCCTGTAAGTACTTTTGTATTATTACTAACACACAATACACTAAAAGTAAAAATGGGTACCTACGTATTGCAATATCTAAAATTAAAATAACTAACGTAAAATAACCTACATTCAAAATCCCTAAAATCTAAATACCTAATGTTTGTTTCACTTATATTCAAAATACCGAAAGCTTAAAATGTCAAATGGATATGTTACTGAAGTTCATAAAGCTAAAACTTGAAATTCCTATGTACAGACAGACGCCAGCACATCAACCTACCCGAAACTGTCAAACTTTCCCAATCAATTTTGAACTTTATGCTTTAGCGATAAAGTTCAAAATTTATTAAAGAAATTTGACAGATTGTAGTAGGTTGATGTGCTGGCGTCTGTACAAAGTTCTTTAAATTGGTTTACCTCACCGTTAATTGACCAAAATGAAAAATACCGATCTAAGTACCTATGTAAAGTTCAAAATCCAAATAAAAACACAATTATTATAATATAATATTTACGTGTTATAATAACTAGTTATTCTAACTGTTTTCGATATAACTAAGCGTACAGTTGATTCTTCACATATTATGTTCATAACACATATTGGTCGACTGAACTACTGGTTTACTTTTACTTTATTAAGATTAAACTAAAATTAAATGCACTAACGAACGATTAATCTAATGGTTTTTTAAGATATTGGATATTTCATCTATGTATGAAATACCAGACGACTCGCCTACAGCTTATTAATCGACGTCGACGTCAGGTCGACGGAGCCTCGCTACGCGGGACTCCTATTTCTGTCTGCAGGATTTAAAGGAACCTATCCAAACCGAACCTCGGGGTGTATCAATCTGTCTCTTTTACGCTTGCGGAACCTGATCTACTACTTCATACAAATAGCGCGCAAGTGATGCATCATTTTAGGTATTTTGACCAATTGCCTTTTCAAATGTTGGTGTATCAAACTTAGGTGTAATAAATAACTGTTGATATTTTAAACGTTTTAATCAGTATTTTAAACTTAGGTAATTCGTAGGTAGGTGTTAGTTGCTTAGGTATTTAGATTTTAGGGATTTTAAACGTAGGTTATTTTACGTTAGTTCTTTTAATTTTAAATACATATTGCAAAAATTACACAAACTTGAAAGTGAATAAAAGGAATAACATCTAGGTAATGAAATATATTATGAATTTTCGTGTTTTAATATAGATATAATACTAGCGACCCGCCCTAGCTTTGCACGGGTCCAATCTATTTTTTTTCGAATTTTCTTTCATGCAAACCTTGTCCTGGCAATAAATACCAAACACAACAAAAAAATAATTATCCAATTTGTTGCAGTCATTCGGAAGTTATGCGCGTACAGACATTTCGGCGACTTTGTTTTATACTATGTAAGGATTAAGAGTTTAATTTAAACTGACTATTTATATTTTAGGACTACCATAAGATAATTAAGAAACCCATGGATTTAGGAACTATAAAGAAGCGGCTGGAGTCCAACTATTACTATTCAGCTCAGGAATGTATTCAAGATTTTAACACCATGTTCACCAATTGTTATGTCTACAATAAACCAGGCGAGGATGTGGTGGTCATGGCACAGACCTTGGAGAAATTATTCCTGAATCGAGTAAGTGACCAACAAACTTAATAATTTTTTTTGCATAATTTTGCTACTTATGGGTCAAAATTGATTCATCCAAAAAAATGTAAACACACTCATAAAGAAATCAGCTCTGGTTGTTTTATCCGATTTCGTTGGGACTTTGATTAACTTTATTGTATACGGAAAGAACACTCAGTTTCGATCCTGACTGCAGATATTTAGATTTCAACGACAAATTTCGCCATCCTCAGATAGCACAGATGGACAAGGAGGAAAAGGAGATCGAGGCACCGTCGAAGGGAGGCAAGGGCGGCGGCGGTGGGGTGAAGAAGCGCGGCACGTCGACGCCGGGCGCGGCACCCGTGCCGGGCACGCCGGCGGCCCCGCCGGCCCCGGCCGCGGCCCCGCGCGCCGCCAAGCCCGCGCCGGCCGCGCCGCACCCCGCGCTCGTGGGCTCCACCAACACCACCACCACGCCCGCCATCCCCGCGCCGCCCGCCACGCCGCCCGCCACGCACACCGGCCTGCCGCAACAGGTCCGCAGCTTTTTATCTCGGTCATTATTACGACAGAGCACGAATTCGAATTAAATTAGATTAATATAAATGTGGGTTCTTCTCAGGTGGCGACGCAGCCTTCGAGTTTCCACGTGGCCCAGCCGGCGGCCCCACCCGTCTCCACGATACCGGCGGTAACATTATCCCAAACGCAGCCGGCTAAGGTTATTATTACTCTGTATTAATTGTATTATTGTTAGGGCACTTGTTATTTTTACGATACTCACAGATTTATTTTATCCAAATAGGTAAAAAAGGGTGTGAAGAGAAAAGCCGATACTACAACACCTATGGGGAGTTCTTTTGAAGGAGGATATACTACACCTACCATTGATCAGCAGAGTGGTCCCAAACCTGCAAAAATTTCCACAAGGAGAGAAAGTGGTCGCCAGAAAAAGGTGTGTTGGAATATTACAATATTGCAAATACAATTTTGTACCATCTTAAGCTTGTTGTATTTACAAATAATACCACTTCCAACAGGCGAGCAGAACAGCAGACGATGGCTTCAAAATGGCTGGATTATCTCCGAGCGGGGCGGGCGCTTCTCACCATTCCGCTATGACTCCTCAGCTTGCGAAGAGCAAAGAGAAACTTTCTGATGCTCTCAAGAGTTGTAATGAAATTTTAAAAGAACTGTTCTCTAAAAAACATTCAGTAAGTTACATTTCAAATAACTCAATATTACTCTTTTTCTGATTCTCAATGAATCCTCTGCTACACTTATTTTTTTCGACAGGGTTATGCCTGGCCGTTTTATAAACCTGTAGATGCTGAATTGCTTGGACTTCATGATTATTTTGATATTATTAAGAAACCCATGGACCTTGGCACCGTGAAACAAAAGATGGACAATAGAGCATATAAAACAGCAGCCGAATTTGCCGCCGACGTACGTCTAATATTCACAAATTGCTATAAATATAATCCGCCGGACCATGATGTCGTTGCAATGGCTCGAAAACTACAAGACGTCTTTGAAATGAGGTAAAAAAAATGTTTAATTATTAATCTGTGGTTTGGTTAAATAAAACGAAATCATTATATTGTTTGTCGTCTTACAGATACGCCAAGATTCCTGACGAACCCGTTCATGTTGGCGTTCCACACATGGATAAGGGAAGCTCAGCGTCAAGTTCGGAATCGGGCTCTGAATCAGACTCTGAATCCGACGATTCAGAAGAAGAGAGAAATAACAAAGTTAAGCTTCTAGAAAAAGAATTACTTGCGTTGCAAGAAAAAATGAGGAAATTAGTAGAAGAATCTAATAACAAAAAGAAAGCCAAGAAAAAAGTTAAGGATAAGACGAAAAAACCATTACCGAACAATGCTGTGCCTAAAACCAATGCGGCAGCCGCATATGCGGCGAAAGCAAATAACATTGGTGAGAATTTAGGTAAGTTATATTCCTTTTACAATACAAAAGTAGACAATACAATAATTATGAAGAACATTTGTACAGCCGTTTGTGAAAGTTCTTTCCTTTTTTACCACCTGCAGCTGAAGTTGGAGGCAGATATGACATTATAGCTTTGTCTATGGAATGGTATTACATATTTGTGGGACACCAAAACATTCAAAATCTAGTCGCATTCTCATCTCGGCGGCAAACAAATGTCAAAATGTAGGGAAATTAGAGGTATTTTTGATAGATTGAAACTGAGATCAGACTGTGAACATTCTTAAAGTTACGAGAATTGCCCCTCAGGTCACATTACTTCTTTTAAGTTTGGTGGCAGAAAGCAGCAGCATACTAGTTTCGACTCTGCAGTAGTGGTTAAAAAATCGGCGTTGATCTGAACGGAATGCATGCAATATTATAAAGACGAAAGTTTGTGCGTGTGTTTGTTTGTTTATATGTTTATTACTTCTTCACGCTCAAACGGCTGGACCAATTTTGGAAAAATTTTGTAGCTGACCCTGGATTAACATATAGGCTACTTTTTATCCCGATATTCCCACGGGATCGACACTTATGCGGGTGAAACCGCGGGGCGCAGCTAGTTGTCCATAAAAATAAGAGCCAAACCTCAAAAGTGTTATATGATCGCAGCGCCCAGCAACGTCCGAGGGAAGACTGGCAGCAAGCGCGGCGGCGGCGGCGGCGCGGGCGGCAAGGCGGCCGCGCGCGCCGCGCCGCCCAAGAAGAAGAGCGCCGCGCCCGTCGCCGCGCCGCCGCCGCACGTGCCGCCGCACCCCGACACGGACGACGAGGACCAAGCCAAGCCCATGTCCTATGACGAGAAGCGACAGCTCTCGCTCGATATCAATAAGCTGCCCGGTACGTATCTTGTTCGAGCTTTTATACAATTTTTTTTTGTATACGACCGGCTGTACTGTTTTAATATTTGGTCGAAAACTTTTTGACAGTAGTAATAAATTACTTTGTTCAACAGGTGACAAACTTGGCAAAGTAGTCCACATCATACAAAGTAGAGAACCCTCTTTACGAGACTCTAATCCGGACGAAATTGAAATAGATTTCGAAACCCTAAAACCGTCTACACTTCGGGAACTGGAAAACTATGTCGCATCATGTCTTCGAAAAAAGACACGTAAGCCTTATTGTGAGTTGAACCGACATTATTTACCTTTTCCTTGCTCCTATGTTCTCCTTTACCTAACCATATTCTCATTGTGTGTGAAATAATTAACCTAAGAATATGTATAATTTACCTGTGCAGAAACTGAGTGAGTACAAACCAATCGCTAACATACCTGTAGACTTGTTTCATCATAAAATTCATCAGTAATTATAATTATGTAGAACTTGAACTCCTATTTATTTCCAACTTCCTTACTGACACTGATAAAACCACTCTCCTTAAACCCTTTGGCAAATAATGTTGGTGATACCAAAATTGTCCTTTAAATGTCTATTAATATAAAAGTAAATCGAAAATATATTGTTGATGCTACACTTGCAGATCGAAAAGTGTCTGGTAAATCAAAGGATGAACAAATAGCAGAAAAGAAACAGGAATTAGAAAAAAGGCTGCAAGATGTATCTGGACAACTAGGAACAAATAAAAAGCAGCAACAGAAAAAAGGTCAGTAATTAACTCTTGTCTAAATAATCCATTTGTATTTGTTACCGGTGCGTTCCGCCGCTGTAAAGCTTTGGTTTCCGAAGAAAGTGGTGAATGGTCACACAATAACGGCTGTCTAAATACAGAGCGTTTTTGACACCTTAATGTCAAATACTGATGAAAATGACAGATTCTCATGACAACTGTAATAACATGACTGAACTGCTGTCCAAGGAAATCCAGGCTTAAGGTAAATAAAAAAACACCCAAGTGCGTGTCGAGCCACGCGTAGTGTAGGGTTCTTTAGTTTCCCACATAGCCCATAGGATAGGACGATGGTAGGTAACTGAAGAGTTATAAAATTTAATTTCGAAAGGAAAGATCCAAAAATTTGATCTACTTGAAATGTATTTTTTTTTTACACTGGTGGTACCAGTACTAAAAGCCAACAGTGTAACCACGTACCAGTGTAAAAAAAATACATTTTATTATGAAAACTACATAATTCGCGAGCTTATCCAATACTGTCAAGTATTGTATTAAGTAGTTCATAAAATGTGGAATACCTAATAAAATAAAAATAAAATATTCTACAGAAAAGTAAGCATGATATGTTACTAAAATAAATACAGTGAAACTAACTCATCCATTTTCGGCTCTCTTATAGAATTGAATTTGGATAGTGACTGTATTGGATTAAGCGTGCGTTAGTAGTTTAAATCATAAAATGTTTATTTTTTACATTTTACAATAACGCACGTTTTAACTTATTGGCAGAATGTCATCAAAGTAATTTTCTACAGAAATTTTACGAAATTTTTACTTAGCCATGGTAGTTTTTCTTTTAATTTCGTTTTAAACAACTATCGTAAATGCTTTTCTCACATATCTACAATGATTTAGCTGGTAGGAGGGGGAGAAGGACGACACATGACTCTAACAAAGTTGACAACTTTAAGGCTCCTTCAAACAGGCGCGACACGCGATAAAATCGCGCGCGACACAAAGGCACCGCAAGTCGCGCAACGAGCGGTGCCTTTGTGTCGAGCGCGATTCACGTCGCGCGTCGCGCCTGTTTAGGAGCCTTTAGGCCTCTGCCTCGAATTTTGCGGGAAGCGGGGCGGCAGCGGCGGCGGCGCGGGGGTCACCGTTTGACTGGAGTGCGCCGCTCGTTGCCCGCCCCTGCGCCGCTGTTTTCGAGAACCGGTCCATTTGATTTTACGCATAAGATCCTGCCGATCCCGCGCCGCCGCCGCCGCCGCCCCGCTGCCTGCAAAATTCGAGGCAGAGGCCTTACACTTTTGACCGCCACAGTCGTGTACAGATGACAAACCAAAATGTGCCCAGCACGCCACGGTTAAACTCACTACTACAATATTTTGATTTATGACAGACTTTTGTAGGTAAGTTTTTGTTTTTTTGACATGGCGGTCAAAAGGTATTATCCCCAGTTTAAGGCGGATACAGACATTGCGAGGCATTCGCAGCACACGGCGCTCATCGCCTGATTCGCAATGTCTGTATCCGCCTTTACGTGTATGGGTACCGTAAAAAACTACATATTCGTAAAACAACTTTATTTGGCGTGATTACTATGTATAACCATGCCAAATTACAGCTTTTTAGTATCAAGAGTAGAGACCCTTAATCTGAGGTTTTCTCCGCGGTTTAACTCTGAGAAGTTAGTTAAACCGCGGATAGACAGACGGATCAACTTGGCGAAACTATAAGGGTTCCTTGTTTTACTACGGAACCCTAAAAAGGATAAAGCTAGATCAAAATTTGACCCTTGATATGTATTGCGTTGTCGTCGTAACAAGATATTGAGTGAATGTAATTGTAACCGTATGTTTATTGTCGGCAGAGGGTTGTAAGGAGGCGCTGGGCGGCGGCATGTCGTCGTCGTCGAGCTCGTCCGACTCGTCCAATTCGTCGTCGAGCACGGACACCAGTTCGTCAGACAGCAGTGATAGTGAAGCAGGTTAGCCCACATTGCCGACGACTTACGTAATCAATACTATCATTTCGTTCACAGACAGACACAAAGTATAGCACTGAGTGGTACCCTACTTGTACCATATGATGTAAATTACAGTTATTAGTAATAGATTTTAATGATATTTGCATTTAAATTAAGATGGATATTTCACTTTGTATGGATATGTTCAAATGCTTGAGATATATATAAATAGATTTAGGTTACTAGCAATTTTTCTTAAAGATTTCAAAGACGGAAATATAAGTTTTTTACCTTTGCCAGTATTTTTTGAAGATATGTCCGAACACAGCCTTTTTTTATTTAAAATGTGAAATACAATTTTAACTGTTAATGTGTTTCTAGTCTGAAATTGATGTCAGTGACAGAATGAATGATAATGGAATGAACATAGGAAAGTTGCTCGAGTGTGTTAACATCTGCTGAGAAATTATGTGTAGATGTGTAATAAGCATGAAGTTAATTTTCTGAAACTACATCTTGGGGCCAAGGGTGACCCACAATATATTATTTATATTATAGTATTTATTTATTAAAATCTCATTGTTGAGGATTTAACATATTTTTTATTTTATTGGCAGTTTTTTTTTTTTTTTTCTCATTTGTTATAAATGAGAGTGGAGTTTGGCTCCATCAAGTATTTTATTAGATTACGTACGACACGAAAATGATTGCACGTCGGTAGAAATCTGCCGCGTCCTCGAGTATTTTCATTGCGTTTGTGAACTTAGTTCCTCTAATTTACAATCACCATGAGCGTACTCAAGGGGGGCGCGTGGCGAGCGAATGTTTTCGCGGCAAATGAACGCGCCCATAGGCAATAATGAAAGGATCATGTGAATAATTATTATGTCCTGTTTTGTTTCATTTAAATTAGCCAATATGCAAGAAGAAAAGAAATGTTAGCCATAGTGTGATTGTGTTAGCTAATTGAATTGTTGAATGGGGATATCAGGTGCTAAAAGAAAACCATAAGATGACAACAAAGAATGGGTTTATTTGGCACCATTAACGAATACAAAAAAAAAAAATGGAATATCCCCCAGTACTGTGTAACATATTGTTTGTGTTGAATTGAAAGTATGAGTGTGATTACTGTGGTAGTAGTTTTGAGTATACATTATTTTCATAACTGTGATACTGGAGAGGGATACCACCTGAAGTTTGATTCAAATAATATATAATTCGAGTCTATAGTCTGCTGCGAAATATAAGAAATGTTGGTAAAGGCACAAAAACAGTTGTTAGTGAGGAGGAGAAGCCAGCTTTGGTGTTCACTGATACTATGATATTGGTGCCGGTAAGAGTAATATGTTATTTGGTTTGATTTCATAAACCAATAGGAAATACCTTTTCACATTAATATTTTTTTAACTATATCATGTCCTCAAACGCGATGTTATTTCATTTGCATCCTTGAAGTTACGATCTCTTTTTATGGATTATTATTGGAAAGTTCAGATCTCACGGTTACTAATTGCTTTTGAGTGTGAAATTTAAACCCACTTAATATTGATTGAGGCTTGAAAAGTATAATAAGAACAAGGATAGATAGAAGTGTCGGTACGTCCAGTGTTGCGAAGCGAAGAGGATCTCCGAAAGCAGCTGGCGAGTCGAGCGCAGCCGTAGGGACTATTGCAAACAATTGTGTAAGGACGGATACCAACTTAGCAAGCAAAATTAGCCCCAAGATGGACTCAGTTCTCATTTTGTTACAATGGAGGATGTATTTTTGTGACATGTTGTAGTTAAAAATTTATTTGATTTGAAAAGGTATGTTTTATTGGTTTAATGCTTGATACACTTTGATGCTTGCTCTGAAAAATATGATGTGACGTGTGAATCAAAATTGTCTATATAAACATGAAAAAATACCTAAAGCTGGCCTCCTTCCTTCACAAATTGTTTGCAAACTTTGTTATTGATTGTCGAGGATTAACATACTTTTATAATAGTAAGCAAAATGTTATGGGCACCAGGATTTTTCCTTGTATCTATCAGTGCAATATCAGCACATTTGTTTGACAAGCATATATTTTTTTTCCATATATCTCAGTTCGTTTATAATTTGTTACCATAAACTGACTATAAGTATCTACCTATTTGGCATTCACTCTTTGAGATTTTATAATTTAATTGTTATAACAAAATCTATTGGAATTTTGGTTACATGAGCCAGTTTTAGTGTATCAAACATATATGAGTAAAGATGTAAATGTTTGTAGTAGGTACAATTTTTGATTGCCTGATAGATATCAAAACAAAATTTTGTTTATAATGTAGGTACTACAATATAAAATAATACTGTGAGCATTGTAAGGAATAAGTGATGTAAAGAAATACGGATATTTTATCCAAGTTGTAGTCTCATGTTTGGTTGTAAAAACTCGAGCCATTAGGTCTTGCAACTAAATCTGAACAAAATAATGTTTCTATTCATTCTTTGTATATAATTATTTTCTGTAACGCAATACGCACTGTAAACCAGTGTCTTGAAGACTGGATTACATTACGTTTGTAATTTTAGTTATTTTTTTTATGACAAGATTTAGGTCACTAATCAAGGTTTAATGCAAATATTTCTCTTTGTTCGCGTTCTGGAACAAAACAATTTTAGTGGTCCTTTTTGTCCATTTTGTTTGTATAATCGAAATTTTTACAAATTTAAATAAACATAGACTAGTATCTCTCAAATCTTGTAATTTATTAGGCTGATAGAGGCCTAAAATAAATTTTATACTGAATACATTACACTTTTTACTAGGCATGTTAAACCGATTGTAAATTAATTATTATTTGTCAAAACATCACATTTTATGATTGACCTGCTTAGTGAAATGTTGATCATTTTGCTTGTTTACTTATGTTTTATTGTCCTCTTATTTAGAAAGTTTTACACTACGCATATGTACCTATGTTTTATTTTAGATAATATATGCACATTGAGTAGCTCAATTGAATCAGACTAGAACAATTAGTATTTTAAATTTTGTTGGATAATGCGAGAGTATAAGTGGATTAACTTCCCAATGAAATCACTATAAACAATAGTCCAATACTTACATAGTATATATTTTTATCAAGTACAATTTGCAGGTTGCTTCAAAAATCTATAGTATAAGTTAGTATGTAGTAAACATAATATTTTATCTAGAAGTCCCTTATGTTGTCCACAAAGAGACAAGGGAAAAGAACAAAAAGTTTACTGTATACCTAATGATCTTTTATTTTCTCAAAATCGAGATTATCTGAAAAGACTTGGTAATCAATACTTGCTTATTTTGGGGCCCGTTAGATAAGAATGGATAAATCTCATTAGTTAAAGTTGGTTTAATATTTATCAATATTATAGACAAAATATTTTATAGTTATAATTTAAAATAAAACAAAACTTACTAGTTAAAATTCAATACAGAAATGTTTTGACTAATCTAACGGGTTCTGAAGTGTAGCAAACCGATGTAACTTTCATTTTAAGCGAATAGTATGTACGCTTGGTGCAATTAGTTATTTAAAGGTAACATTTTGTTGTAATGTTAATGTAGAGAGTTGACAAGTAAACAGAAACACCATGTGTGGAAAATTTTATGTAAGATTGATTTAATCAACTCATGACTTAAAATTAATAGATGTAAGAGTGAGTGGAAATAAACTTTGTATATATTTCAATATATAACGATTTAAGTAAATCTCTTAAGTAATTTATATTGAATTTCATTTGGCTGCCCTGAGATCTGAACAATAAATTAGTAATTAATGGTATATTTCATGAAAACTAGAGAATTTATTACAAATAGTGTTCGCATAATATTTTAATATGTCAGTGTGGTATCAGTGAACCTAAACTATATACACTTTGGCTTCTCCTCACATTATTTTCTTTTACTTCGAAGAATTTGTGGTTACTGGATCGTGATGCTGTGTCCCAAGTTAAGTATACATTCGTGCAGTAGTAGGTTACGTTTCGTGGCTCGCAATCCATTTTGTGCATCGTTATTTCATTTCAGGTACCGGCCCCAGTAGGACGCCAAAAAAGAAACCGAAGAAGCAGCATCAACACCCACCGCAAACTGTAAATATTAGTTTTATTATGAATTGAATATTACTTAATACAATAGTTAATGTACCATGCAAAATTATTTGTTTATGATATTGAACGTTAATCATTTGTAGCAAAAAACCGTGCCTCCGGTGACAGTAGCGACGACCGTGTCCGCGCCTATGCCCGCGCCAGCCGCGGCAGAGCTGGCGGCGCCCGCGCCGGCCGAAGTGAAGCCCGTGCCGCCCGCCCCGGAGCCGGCGCCGGCACAGGAGCTGGAACTCAAGGAAGCCGTCGCGCCGCCGCCCGTCCCGCTCGCAGTGCCCGCGCCGCCGCCGACAATACCTGTTAACATTATTCCCGATTCTTCCATCCCGCCCATTGTTCGCGAGACGGAGGACCATAAGCTTATTCCTAAAATTGAACCTCGAAACGGTCTAGATAAGGTTGATCCGTCTCAATACATTGATCCCATTGAACGGTCCTTGGCTAGTCTCGAACGTAGCCTTAAGGCAGATGTGCCTATGGATGTTAGTGTTGGAGTATCAGAGTCGTCGATGCGTCTCGAGGAAGAGTTTTCACTACCGAAACCTCAAATGATGCCAGATACTGCTCATCAGAACTTGATGGCACAACTAGGGGGTCTGACAGAGGCCCGTGTGCCTGAACAGATTAAAACTGAAATGTACCTTCCACCTCACAATGGGTTTGTAGACAAGATGCCACATGAACGCGAGATGTTACGACCCGAAATAAATCCTATTATTCCTGGCATGACCGGTGTTCCACCCGTGTCATCTATATTTGACCCCATACCTTCAGCACCACACAGCGTAATCTCCCAGTCCCATCACAACATACAGAATGCACCATGTTTAATCACACCTGCAGCGAAAAAAGAAGATGTGAAGCCTCTACTCACACCAAAACCAATCGAAGACCTTATGGGAGTTCCAAACATGGTTTCTAATAATATGTCCGACCGAGCTAAATATGAAATGGAAAAAAAGATGGAAGACTCGAAAAATACAAATTTTGCTCAAGCTTTCAAACTCAAACAAGAACAAAACTTAAAAAATGCGAGTTCGTGGTCGTCTCTTGCGCAGGCTGGAAGTCCACAGAGTATACCAAACATGGGAACCAATCATCAAATAAAACAAAAACCAGTCATGGATAGTTTTCAAGTAAGTTTAATTGTAGATTTTTTATTCTTACTCAGAAATAGCACAAGATGTTGCACAGTAAAATTTACATTGTAATTTTTTGTAGGCGTTTAAAAAACAAGCTAAAGAGAAAATTGACCGCCAAAGAGCACTTATAGAACAGCAAGAGTTACGAAAAAAGGAACAGGCTGAGAGAGAAAGACAGCGCCAAGAAACTGAAAGGCGACAACCAGACGAAGAAAAAATGAGGTACGTAATATTACTAAAATGCCACTTGTAGTTATATACAGAGTGTTTTTTAACCGGAGAGTTTTGGGTAATCCGAATACATAGTAAATATGTACGGGGAAACTGTCTTTGGAATCATAAGCTCTTTTTTTTTTTCAAGTAAACCATTTGGGCATTTTTAATTTTGTTTTCAAGTCCGAGCTCATTAAAAGTAGTGAAATTGATCAATGTTTCTTTTAATTGGTTTGACCCTGTTTCTTGTTTCTTCACTCTGTATGTACATTGATAGATACGCATAAGGTGCTTACCTAATGCATACGGTGTCGATTCACAGAGTACTCACAGGCGTGCGCAAGGTAGAGAGCGCGGAGGTGGCGTCGCCGCGCGTGTCGCCCGTGGCGCGCGCCTCCCCGCCCGCAGCCGCCGCCGCCGCCGCTGCCGCCGCGCCCGACAAGCCGGCCGCGTCCGAGCGCGAGCGCCTGCGCCAGCGCGAGCAGGAGCGCCGGCGCCGCGAGGCCGTGAGTACAACTGCCTGCTATTTACTGCCTGTGCTACGGGACACACCGCGATACTGCTAGGCAGTGTTAGGTCAGAGTTTGAGTTTGAGTGTTAGGTCAATCAACTCCTTATTACACTCTATATTGATCAGTTATGAGTAATTTTGTCATGACTAACTGAATCATAGGAATAAGTGCTGATTTTTCAATTGACAGATAATTTTTATTACTGGAATAAAATTGAAGTCTGACCGTTTTTGTATGGAACAATGGTCAAAAATTCAAAATTATTCCTCAAATAAAATTATTTGGCATTGGAAAAATCAGCCTTAAATCAGTAAGTTACAGCACAGTTTTAATAAAACAAGCCCTGCTGGGTATTGTCTTAATACAAATTGTGTAGTCCAATTTATAATGTTATGTAGATCTACATCAGTGGTCTGTGCCAGCCAGCAGTGAGGTCCAGAATTATTACAGCTCCTAGGTTGACCGGAGTTGCGGAACTGTTCCAGCTGACCTTTAAAAGGCTCAATATCCCATCTCCAAACGACTACTACTGACTACAGATACAAGAAATATCAAAACTTGTTACAATTGTTTCAGATGGCGGGTCAGATAGACATGAACATGCAAAGTGATTTGATGGCCGCATTTGAAGAATCACTGTAATGTGCTTTAAAGAAGACACTAATAAATTGTACATATGAGTATATAAATATTAATTTTACGTCAATGCAATCGATAATTATGGTGATAGTATGACACCGAAGTGAGTTTGTGATCGTTTAGTGCGTGAAACAGTTGACTAACATGTGGTTAAGTGCTGTGAATAGGTATACTTAAACTGTTGTAACGTCATTATTGATTTCGTGGTCACATATTATGGGCCTTTACTAGAGGGTTGCATTTTAATTAAAATTAACTTGTATTATAAGTTTGTATGTAAGGTCTTAAAGGTAAACAACTCTCTTTACATTCGTAAGTCTATATTTATATTTCGTTTTAGATTCGTCTTCTTCCTTCCATAATTGTTTTATAGTGTCTACTAATGACGATAGAATGGTAGATTGAAATTGGAAAATCAACATGTTTTATGTAATTGGTAAATAAACAATCAAATAAACTATGAAATCTGTTACGCGACTTCACACCATTTCTCATTGCATCGCTGTATTATTTGAATGTTTCGGAAACAGCAGTAAATGTTGACGCTTAGAAATTAAATAAAAATAATTAAAGTATATAATGCCATAATATTAGAATGTCGCTTTTAATCCAACGTGCAATGGGTGACGGCGTGGGATTATATTTATTAGTAAATGGAATTTCTGTTACGTATTCGATTTTCGATAAATATTGCTTAATGTTAGTAGATTTTTTATCAGTCTGTCATGGAAAACAGATCAAATGTCATACATTTGATTTGAAATATATTTATTTTACATTGGAATATGTCTTTTTGTGTTTGTAGATAGATAACTCCAGTGCAAATGTAGTAAATTTTAAACAAATTCTGCATACAAACTCATTAATATTAATGAGAATATAAATATTAATACCAATAATACAAATCTCCTCAAAAACATTGTGTATTGTTAAGCAACTTTTTAATTTCAGCCATTTACTTCTCAAATTCGAAATCAAATGTAGATATGAAGTAAAATATATTGACATTCCATATTGTATATATGTTGTTTAAATTGTTATTTATATTTTATTTTCGCCAATTTGTGCAGCTTTGGGCATTTTTGACAAGGCATAGTAAATATAACTGTGTCACTGAATGTTATGAGAGGTTCACTACAGTAAATTAGGCTTATATAAAATATAAGCACAGCAAGTGTTTCTTATAAACATACCAAATTAAACGTTTTAATGTTCATATTATTTTTTTGAAGTCGGTATAGTTTTAATTTCTTTTGGATTTCGTTCTATTGTACCCTCTTTCGTGCTTAGTTGCACATAAATGTCTTGTTCCCACGTAGCTGATAATGCTATAAGGTGGACCCGTCCACTGCGGGGCAATTGCGTATTACACGTTATCATTCGGAATCAGTTTAATCTTAACAGTTCAACAACATTCATTGCGTTATTTACGTTTTGAGCAGACAAATTTTCCGAGCTTATGAAGCAATGGATTAGCAATTTACTTCAAAATGATTCAGATTCCGATTGATAGTGCGTTACGCAATTAGGGTGCTGATTCGTAGGATGTGCATGGAGGGGTTAGCTGCGCGTTCATTTGTTTACCAGCAATGCATTGTCTAGCCTTGCCGTGGGTCGCACTGGACGATCCCGCCCTCATTTTCTTACAAAGCGAATCTCACGTGCGTAGCTTATGTGTTATGTGGATTATTAATATGTATTATGTGGAGCGGCGCCTAAACAAATGAGGACACAAAAAAATCATAATTTTGTAGGGTCTAAAAATAATCTACACATTAAGACTGATTTAGATTGGTCCAGTATTTCCAGCACTGGAATCCAGTGACGCTGGATCTGTCACGGCACTGGATCAAATCAGCGTGATTTACAGTAGGCCAGAAGTTATTTTAATTTTGTTCTACAATATTATGCTAGCGACTCGTTTAGACGGGTCTGGTGCGTTTAAACGGGTCCAGCGGGGTTGGGAATGCGGTTACCAGAGAAAAAATAGAGCATTTACTCTATTCTGATCTAATACTGGATGCTTTGTCCAGTATCGATCCGGGTTCGAGCGCTACATCGAAAGGATAATGATAATAATATTGGATCGATGTAAATCAGCGGATTATCCGTTTGACAACCCCAAGGTAGATACTCTGAAACGCATGTCCGAGAATCCACCCTAGGCCTAGTTGGATAAATTAAATTTATAGAGGCTTAGGGTGATTCTCGGACACGAGTTTGCATGAAAATCCACCTTAGGGTGGATAAACTGAATAACCTAAGTCAGCCTGTTCTGTTTAGTTGACAAGCATTGACAGTTCGTGCCTCAGTTAGGCCCGGTATCCACCAAAGCGGAGAGGAGAGGAGACGAGAGGAGATGTGCCGCGAAGCTGGCAGGTAATTTCCACCAAAGCGGAGAGGAGATGTGAGCTGTGAGAGATCGAAGATCGAAGAAAGGCGCGGGGTGAGGGGTGCGCGAGCGCGTGCGCCGCCCGGCCGCCCGACTAGACACTTCTCCGCTCTGCCGCGCCGCTTGCTCGCTCGCTGCACAAAATTCTATAGAAAAATTAAGACATCTCTCCTCTCCGCTTGACCCATTTCCACTAAAGCTAAGCGGAGAAGAGATATGGAAATAACGAAATCGGATTGGTTTATTCAAACACATCTCCTCTCGTCTCCGCTTTGGTGGATACCGGGCCTTACAGTCCTTTCACAGTTATTTTACCTCTGCAACGATGTCGCGGTATGTGATAGAAAAGGAGCATAATCAGCCAATACTGCTCCCACTGCTGTGACACAGGCCTCCACTTTCTGAGAGGGAGTGGGCCATAATCCACCACGCGCACCATGCTAGAACCAAAAATTCTAAGATAATAATAATCTTCGAATGTTTCCTCACGATGTTTTTCTTCACTGTTTAGGGAGCAATAGTGATGAAATTAAAAATACAAAGTACCTGTCTGGGTTTGAACGCACGACCTACAACTCGTAAGTCGGGGCCGGTACAGTGGTACCGGCCAGCACTGGGCCACCATTCTATCTGCTCCGATAGCAAAGCGCGTGGCGTGACGCTAACGAATCTGTTCAGGACATTAGTTTTGATTAGACCTTGTCCAGAAAGGGGGAATTCGCCGCTAAACGTTTCGCGCGAATTCATTCGCGCGTTAACGAGATACTAGCCGCCAATACATCACGTCCACAAGCATCGCGCGGTTTCAAAATCCGCGCGTAAATTGCGTGCAGTTCGCCAGACTCGACTCGCGCGTATTGCGCGCGAATCGAGATACTAGAGACTCCTTGTTGCGTCCAGTTGACGCGCGAACTCCAGAGCGTTCAACATGTTTACTACTGACAAATGAAATTCGAACCCAAATGCTCGCGCGTTGTTACGCCCCTTCTGGACGCAACGGTCGCGCGTAATACCTACGCACGAGAGAATCGCGGCGAATTCGCCCTGGACAAGCTCTAAAGGCAGGCGTCACGACACAACTCAAGCTTTCAAAGTTAAATTTCCCGTTGGCTCGATCTTTGCGATAGCAGACCGATACGGTATTGATTTCTTTTTAGGGTTCCGTACCCAAAGGGTAAAAACGAGACCCTATTACTAAGACTCCACTGTCCGTCACCAGGCTATATGTATTTATGTTGTCGCTTTAACAACAAATAATAAAAACAGAATAAAATAAATATTTAAGGGGTGCTCCCATACAACAGTTTTTTTTCGGCGTTTTTGCCTTGTGGTACGGAACCCATCGTGTGCGATTCCGACTCGCACTTGGCCAGTTTTTTTTATTAGAAAAGGAATCAATACCGTATCGGTCTGCTTATTTCAATGGAAAACAAACCTGATTTTAGTTAGTCGGGTTACATTTTTCAAAATTACCCTGAGTGGCCCTCACACCACACGCACATGATCTAACAGCTAACAAGTTACAACATAACATCACGCCCGTAATCCCCGAAGCGTTGGCCAGAGGTGTACCTAATAGTACACCCAAATTTCTCCAGTTATGTTTAAGTCCCATAATTATAATAAGGGGCGAGCCTAATTATGTCCATCGACTGGACAAAATTCTAGACCTCGGGCTGCTACTGAGTAATTCCATTTGAAAAACCCAATACTTAATTCCTACTGCACGGGACGGATTAAATGAAGTCTGATGCTTTGCTTTCATTGTTCCGATACGGTGCGCGGCGCCGGCGACGGAAAAAAGGAATCTTTCACACGGCTTACGAGTGTAAGTTGGAACTCGAGACAATGGAGGGCGGTCCTTTAACATCCTGGATGTCTACCAAGCCTAGGGAACGGTGAACTGATAATTATAGCCCTTTATTTTTATATAAAAAGTAAGTACCTACTCTTGAGACTATACTTTGGTGTCAAGTAAAAAACTCTCCAGGTATACAAAATGGTACAAAGATGAACGAAGTAGAGCTTGTCCACTCTGAAATGACGCGCCCTACCACCGCACTTACCGTAGTGTACGTACCTATACTTAAGTAGTGGGGCGCGCCATTTCAGATTGGACAAGCTATACCTACCTACTCAATAACAAATTTACTATCTACTGTAGATATACACAATAAAGTAAACGATGGTAAGGTGCCATTGCTGCCATTTCATGTTTCTCAAATCGAGGTAGGTTCTTACAAAAATATGGGTACAGATCTCGGGACGACACCAGGGGGGCCTAAAAAAGCCACTTTGGCAGAATCATAAAAGGATAACATTATAAATTATAATGGACAGTAATTAACTGTTTAAATCCCATTGGTGAAGGATTTTTCAGTTATTTTTCCGTACCAAAATGGTAAAACGGAACCCTTACGGTGAGACCACGTAAGAAAAACGTACGTACGTATTTAAAATAAAACATCGAAATCCAATTGGAATAATAATATATCACATTCCTTGATCTTACTGTACAACTAGACTACAGACAAGCACTTATATATTATTACAATAATAATATGTATAGATATTTAAATAAATTCATGTTTGCCAAACATCTAGCCCAGTCAAATAAGGATTAAACCTTGGAATGAAAGTCAGCAAACAGCTTTTTTTTTTGAACACATCTTTGTTTCGAGATCCTAAACACTTTTTATTGACCTTTGAATTTTGGCTCGCTGCCACTAGACCCGATGGTTGATCTTTATGCAAGTTCTCAGAACATAAGAACAAAGGTTTAAGCAAAAACTCGTCTTGTAGTCTTTCATTCCGAGGTTTACCCTTTATTTACCCTATTTGACGGTACTCATTAGGAGGCGTTAGTGTCCCACTCGATGAGGTATGCGGGCGGCGCGCCGGGCTCCAGGCGCCGCGCGTGCACGTGGCACGTCTGTCCAGCGCGGAAGTACGACTGCACGCTCGACTTCAACGCAGACAGCTGCTCGGCGTCCACCTCCGCGGCAGTAATGTTAGCTTTGTGAGGACTTAACTGTAAACTCTTCACGCTGTTATTATTACTAGTGTTATTATTCGTATTTCTTCTTGCATTCTCATAATAATTCTTTTCTTGTCTCTGTCTCAGTCTTCTACCGTGAAATTTCACGTTATTGATGTGCCCCCCGCCTTGTGGAGTGACCTCACCGTTTTCGTTTGGAATTTGAGCAGGTTTGTTGTTGTCATCAGGCAGAGGACATGACTTGTTCAACTGTAAAAAAGAATCTTATTTAAAGAAAATTCAAAGTCCTGACTATCAACGCACAGGCTAAACCGCTGGTCCTAGAGAATCCATGAATTTTTGAGGGTGTGTTATTTGTGAAGAGTAGGTATCCACTAAGGGGTTTTTGGAAATTCAACCTTTAAGGGGGTGAAAAGGGGGGATTTTGTTTGTATGAAACATCTTATCCCTTGAGTTAATAACCTTGAAACTTGTATGAATATCTAAGTAAACCATGAAGTTTGGCATTTTTGGTTTTTCTGAACTACCTCCTGAAGGGGAATTGGGAGGTGTCAAAGTTTGTATGGAAGAATTATAACGAGCGGTCCGATTAACTAGAGACTAGTATTTATACTAAGACCAAAATAAAGAATAAAGTGTATCAGGGTTTTTAAAAAATCTACCCCTAACGGGGTGAAAAGTTAATTTTACAGGGGAAGACTTTACTGCGTGGCTTGATTAACTCGAAAATTGGTATAAATAATCTTTGGGTCAAGTAATGAACACATGCCAAATGATTTTACGAAATTCCACCCCTGTGGAGGTGAAAAGCGGGTATACAGTTTATAATAAAATCTGGTTCAATTGGTTTAGTTTATCAAAACTACCTCTCAAAGGGGTTTTGGGGTGTTAAAGTTTGTGTGGAAGAATTTTAATGCGCGGTCCGATTAACTCGAAACTCAGTATTAATACTTTTGACAGAAAATGATCAATAATAAGTGTATGGGGTTTTCGAAAATTGACCCCTGACTGGACAAGAAGTGGTAATTCGATTTTGAAGATTTTAGTGAGTGTCTAGACTAACTCAAAAAAAAAAATGGTATAAATAAATTTGAACTTGAAACTTGGCACAAATACATACTATCTATGTAAATTATAAAGTTCGTAATTTCTTGGGATTCTAAACTACCTTAAAAGGAGATTGGTGGTGTCTAATTTAGTATGGAAGGATTTTAATGCGCGGTCCAATTAACTCGAAACTCAGAATGTAAGACCAAAATAAATAATAAAGAAGTTCAGGGTTTTTCGAAAATCTACCCCTAACGGGGTGAAGAGGTAGTCACTTTCACAGGGGAGTATTTTACGTGGCTTGATTAACAGGAAAATTGGTATAAATAATCTTTAAGTCAAGTTTGAGAAACATCCCAGACGATTTTTCAAATTTCCACCGCTGTGGGGATAAAAAGAGGTGATACAGTTTATATGAAAAATCTTGTTCATTTGGTTAATAAACTTGAAACTTGGCAATATTTGGCTCATGTAGTTTCGAATTAACTCGAAACTAGGTACTACTAAAACGAAAAATAAAAAAGTATGTGTTTTAGACTTTTTCAAAAATCGACTCCTACCAAGGTGGAAAAGGGTAATAAAGTTTAAGGGGTGGATTTTACTGCTTGCTTCCATTAACTGGAAAATGGGTATGACTCTTTGAATCAAGTTATGAACACATCCCAAACGATTCTTTAAAATTCCACCCCTGTGGGGGCGAAAAACGGGGGGTTACAGTTTATTTGAAAAATCTGATCCCTTATTTATCTAAATAAATGATAAAGATCATAAACATACATTTTCGAAATTTTTAGAGGAAAGTACGAATTTCATGCGGACGAAGTCGCGGGCAGACTAGTGCTATTATAAATCGAGGAATAAAATGTACCAAATGTTTATTTTATAGATAACAATTACAAATGACAGGTAAATCACACTATTATTATAAAGGCGAAAGTTTGTGAGTGTGTGTGTTTATATGTTTGTTACTTCTTCACGCTCATACGGTTGGACGTATTTTGATAAAATTTTGTATGGAGGTAGCTGACACCCTGGATTAACATATAGGCTACTTTTTATCCCGATATTCCCACGGGATCGACATTTATGCGGGTGAAACCGCGGGGCGCAGCTAGTATAATTATATATTGACGTGTACCTGCGCCTGTAGATATTTCCGCGGCCTCCTGAATTTCCTTCTTTTTACCTCCCCATTTGGCCCGATCACGATGTCTTTCTCGCAAAGCTTTCTTTTTAATGGTCTCACTAGAGGACCCATCGCTGGATTCAAGTTCACCGGTAATGAGAATCGTGAATGGTGATGGTTTTGCTTTCCATTTTGTTTATTGTATATGTTTGTTGATGAGAATGGTTTCTTAGATGGGTAAGACATCAAAAATGGATTATTCTTTCCCTGGAAATCTTTCAGCGGTGGTATAATAACGTCTAGGGTGCCCCTGCTGGAGGTCTCGTCGCCTGACGACTCCATGTCATGGCTGAAGTTGCTAGTGTACGGAGGTATGCTATCCATGTGCTGCAGAGACATTATTTTGGAATGTTCGATAATGTTTTTAGTAGACAACTTAGATACTTCTAAGTTCATTGTAGCTATTCTTGTCGTGTGCGTGTTAATGCTGACGTTAGTAACGTCAGTCTTGCTCACGTTCGTATCAACTATTTTCTCTTTGGATATTTTATCTAACTTTACAGAACATGGAACTAAAGAAGTGTTGAGAGATGGCACTGGAGGACTTTCTTCACATATCGACTTTGCTTCATTCGTAGTGTTATCGATTAGCTCTGATATTTTCTCTATGTTACCGGCTTTGGCATCAGAATTTCTAGCAGTAGAGGTGCAAATGGAGGGTGAAGGCTGTTCGTCGATTTCAGAAGGTTTAACAGACTCATATGAACTAGTAGAATCATTTTCTGAATTTGAGTTACAATTGAGATTTTCATGGAATCGCTTGCCCATCATTAAGTTTAACCAATGACCATCTACTGGCACAATCATACGTTGAGTGTGATTTTTATAGGAACTTTTATCATTGTTACTACTAGAAGGTTGAGAACTGAAACAAACAAATAATACAATTAAAATTATGCTTCATGGCAATATCTTTCAGTATGCATAAAACTTCTAAAACAATACCTGTCATCAACAGTTAGTACTGTCTGCGGCGACGGCGCTCGCGGCAGAAACCTAAGTCGCGGTGCATATTCCCTCACTAATTCATCTGATAACGGCTCCCCTTTCCTGATCTGTTAGTAAAAAGTATAAATATAATGATTTATTTCTGTAAGTAGGTTTGTACAACTTAAGGAGCTCAACCAAAGACAGGACATTTGGGAAGGCCACATAAAGTACTCAAACTGCCAGACCATGTTTAAAACGGAAACAATGACCCACATAGTCCTCACATTCACAATAATTAAAATAACATAATACTTTATACAGTATTCGATCGAAGCGATCGATCGAATAACACAGTGGCTATGGATATCAATTAAAAACCAGCCTACGAACCTGTTCCAAAGCAGAAAGCTGCAGTGGAGGCGGCGGCGGCCGTCGCAAGCGCAGTCCCCAGATGGTCGCACGTTTCTTCATTTCGCGACCACATTTAAATCGTTTACGAGACGACGTCAACGCTGTTAGGATTTTTTCTCGGCGTTCTTTTACTGGGGTTCGCCACATCTAGGCACAAAGAGAAAAATAATGAAGTGAAATTTCTAGAAATCTAACCTTTCTTCTTTCTTTGTCATGTTACTTGTTGAATAAATATATTATTACACAGAAAAACAAAATAAAACTTTTTATTTGTTGCATGAAGTTTTTCTACTGTTGTTTACTAATTTGGGTGCGCTGATTTCAAATCTACCCTCAGATTTTTTTGTAGCAGCTCTAGTTAGTGAGATACAGGTACCGTCTTGAATTTACATAAGTAGTCGATAGTTTCTATCAATAGCGGTGTAACTTAACTAGTTCCTTTATAAATTTCATTATGTCTTCCTCAAGAAGGACGTGTTTAAATAATGCTGATTGTTTTTGTGTTATTTGTGGAGAATAAAATTATGTTCCAAAAATTTCGTTTAAATGTGTCGGACTTTGTGAAAAAGGTATACTTGGACTACTTTGGGTTTCCGTTGCCGTCAAACGCTAAACCTTGGATACAAAGTTTGGTATGTAAAAGTTAACATAAATGGGTTGTATATGTGTTGATTTGAAAATGGTAAATTTTCTCCTGGGCCAACTGTTAGATATTAAGTTGATGTAGCGTGGCAACACCAGATTATTAAATAAAACATGGACGATTGGAAAGGGTTTCAATTTTATTACAAAACATGGTGTCAGGTGTAAAACTAAGAAAACAGCGATATTTTGGCATTTTTACTGTGTCCTATGAAAGACTTACGTGTTCCCAGTGTGGAGACAAGTATTAAAAGTAACTACAATGGACGGTATAAAACCTCCAAGAAACCTAATGCTGACAGGAGAAAATGCCAACTGGAAAAAGTTTAGGCAACTTATTTCAATTTATCTAGAAGCAGCGGGCTTAGAAAAAGCCACGGAACAGAGAAAAATAGCCCTGTTCCTGAACTGTGCGGGTGAGGAAGCTATAGATGTGTACAACGTTAATTCCAAAAACTTGCTTACGTTAGTCTTTGCTTGGGTATTTTGACGAGTACGCAGAACCACGGAAAAATCTAGCCTTACATACCTAGGAGTTTTTACAATATAGACAAGAAGAAGACGAGCCTATGGACCACTTTGCTACCAGGTTAAGGACAAAAGCCGGTAAAAGAAATAAAATTCATATCACTATGTATTTTGGAATGCCATGTGTAGCAAACACATGGCATTCCAAAATACATAGTAATAACATGCCTTTTAATAGTTATGTGTTCAGACAGTATGCTAACTCATTGGATATAAAATTGATACATTCAAGCCCAAACTATGCACAGTCTAATGGAATGGCAGAAAAGGCAGTAGGTATTATTAAAAACATCATGCGCAAATGCAGAGACAGTAATACTGATTTTAGTATGGCTATGTTACATTATAGAACAACACCTGTTGCAGGCTTAGAGTACAGCCCGTCAGAACTATTGATGTCTAGATTGTTGAGAACAAACTTGCCTTGTGATCAAAAAGTACTTCAGCCTAATGTACCTTCCGATGTGAAGCGAAAAATGTTGAGTAACAGAGAGAAATCTAAGAATAACTATAATAAAACAGCTAAAAAAAAAATCCTTTCAAACGGGAGATAATGTGTTAATACAAAATTTTCCTGACAAAACTTGGCATACTGGGAAAGTTATAAGTAATGAAGGGCCTAGATCATTCTCTGTTAAAAATGAAAAAGGAAATATAGTGGTAAGGAATGAAAAGCATGATTCAAAGTAAAAATAAGTTTATTGTGAAGCCGCAGGCTCAGTTGGACTATGGAGACACATATGAAAATCAATCCAGAAACCCCTCGGCAAGCAGCAGTGGTGGAACACAAGATAGTTCTAATAATAATTGTAGTAGCACAGGGGTAGTCAATCAAGCAGCAAATAATGATGATAATGATAGGGTGACCACCACTACTACTCGCTCAGGAAGATTAATTAGGACTCCGGTTTATTTACAAGATTATATCAGTTGAATTATATTACTAGAATTATTAAGTGCCTGTCATATATGTATCTAATAATGATGAAAGGGGGATGTTAGATATTAAGTTGATGTAGCGTGGCAACACCAGATTATTAAATAAAACATGGACGATTGGAAAGGGTTTCAATTTTATTACAAAACACCAACAAAGTGTGGCTACACAAAATATCCCTGTTTCCTATGCTTATGGGACAGCCGAGCTAAAGCTGAGCACTGAACAAAAAGAGACTGACCTTCTAGGGAGGCTTTGACTCCCGGTAAGCAAATGCTCCACTAGTATCCAGAGACCGAATTATAGTGCCTCCTTTGCATATAAAACTGGGGTTGATAGAACAGTTCGTAAAAGCTCTTAACAAAGATGGCGAATGTTTCAAATACATTGTAAAAGTGTTTCCAAAATTGAGTAGTGAGAAAATCAAAGGTGGTATTTTCGATGGCCCACAAATCAGGAAGTTGATAGATGATAAAAATTTCATCAACCATATGACAGCTGTCAAGAAATGTGCATGGGAAGAGTTTGGGTATTTTTTGGGCAATAGGAAGTCTAACGGCTATATTCAGCACGTTGAACAGTTGCTGATACACTTCCAGCGGCTTGGATGCAACATGAGTATTAAGCTTCACTACCTTCACAGCCATCTAGACTATTTTCCTGAAAATCTCGGTGACCTAAGTGAGGAACAAGGAGAGCGCTTTCACCAGGTTATTCGCACTATGGAAGAGAGGTATCAGGGTTACTGGAATGAACATATGATGGCTGATTATTGTTGGAGCATTCAAAATATTACTCATAATACGTCTCACTCTAGAAAATCGAAAAAAAGGAAATTTTATTCAGAATAAATACAGTATGTTAACTAACAGAGGGCGTTCCCGTTAACCCGCAATAGTATAGCATCCATACATGCTAAAAAAAATATTACCATTCGAAAATAAAATGTTTTTATTTTTTTTTATATTAAAATATTCACTAAAAATCGTAAATTGATACGTTAAAGAAACACTCTGTACACGCGTACTTGAAGGACAGCAATGTCGGAATTTATTTAATTAAATAAATTAGAATTAATTAAATAAATAGAGTATCAATTTACGATTTTTAGTGAATAATTTAATATAAAAAAAAATAAAAACATTTTATTTTCGAATGGTAATATTTTTTTTAGCATGTATGGATGCTATACTATTGTGGGTTAACGGGAACGCCCTCTGTTAGTTAACATACTGTATATTTAATAAATTTTTTAAACTTAAACTATGTGCATTTTCAATGAAAAACCCTGTCACTTCATAACTCCAAAACTAGAGCTGCTACATAAAAACGGCATATATTTTTATATCAGCGTGGAAAAATTATTCAGATTCATGTAAAAAATCTCATGCAACAGACATGCTGTTTTCCAGTGTTATTATTAACTTTTATTAGTAAACTAACCTTCTCAGGTAATTGCAGAGCATGCCAATTGTCCATGATGTAGGGCATAATAACACTATCTAGGTCAAAATAATTCGGCGCATTATATGCAGTAAGATTATACAGAGCGAGATGCGCCAGGTCCAGCCAACAAAGCTCCAGTCGGCGCAGATATTCCGCACCTCCGTTGCAGTGAGCGCACGCAAATATGTACAACCTAAAATTAAAATGCATTTAATAAAACAAATTGATAGTTAAATATCGGCCAAGTGCAAGTCGGACTCGCACACGAAGGGTTCCGTACCACATAAGGCATAAAACGCCGAAAAAAACGTTTAAATTTATTTTATTTTTATTATATTTTGTTGTTATAGCGGCAACAGAAATACATCATCTATGAAAATTTCAACTGTCTAGCTATCACGGTTTATGAGATACAGCCTGGTGACAGACAGACAGTGGAGTCTTAGTAATAGGGTCCCGTTTTTACCCTTTGATTTATATACCCAATTTTGATACCCAAAAAATATGGGCCACCAGAATCTTCCATCTCTTGGATCCGATCTCAGACAACATTCCGTGTACGTTTTAGTCGATCGATAAATCAGTGATGTCTAAGTCTGTCTCGATTTTAACCTTTTTATTTATTGATCATTAAAATCAGCAAATCTGTAAGAAGGTGACAGATGTTATTGTTCGTCAAAACACAGTATATTGTCGTAGCGTCACTAATGATCGTCAAATATCGAGCAAATCTGCAGAGACTACGAACCAAGGGTTGTGTGCCGCGGCGTCCACGTATCGTAATATTCGGAACGTAACCCAATACGCTTCATGCACTATGCAGCCAGTCGTTCTCATGGAAGCGTAGTGCGCTAGATCCTTAATCAGGTTAAATGGATTTTACACCCATACTTACTTATCGCCAGCATACAACGGATATTGTAAACTTGATACGCATCTTTGGTGAAACCAACGAGAACACCGACAACATAGTAACATCTGTAAACAGAAAAAAATATTTCAAATAATGACAACTCGTAAGGATAAGGTTTGTAATCACATAGCGACGACTTATGGAAGATCAAAATCATATCTGCAAGTTTAGTGCAGATTGTGCGTATGTATATGAATTTATTATCGAGAAAGTTGATGGAGGTCAACTTTGCAAGGAACCTTTCAGGATTTTCCGCTTTACATATTATGCGGAGTAGGATTACTGAATGAGAATTGGGGGCTAGTGCCTTATTTCCTGTCGATGGAAAATATTAAGTTACCTAAATATCCAATTTGGCCCAGAACTCAGCAACGCTGACGCTAGCGCCTGTGGATTACGAATAACTGCCGATATTTCGCTACACATCTTCATACAATTATAAACGCAGTAAATTGAACATACCTGTGCAAGCCAATCGCTTTTTTCGCCGCAGTAACAATGTGTTTCATTCTGATCTTTACCAGCATCGGATACTGAGGCCGATGATGTTGTAGAAGCAGTCTGAAAACATACGTCATTTAATAATATCTAACAATCAAGTAAGCTGGTAGTTAGTTCGGAATGGTAATAAACCTACATCGCAGGGTGGGGTGAGTTCCTGTTGTTGCCGCCGTTGCTGTCCGCCCTTAAATCTAAACATGTCTGATCGCTTGAGCGCCCTGTTCTCCGCTGCGGCCACTCTATACCTTTGGTCCACGCATCTTTTGCAGTGCCATGATGCACCTGTTACAAATTTTGAAATTTAGAAAAGAATGATAAGTCGTCGAAAAATTATTCAGTCAAAAATAAATTTGTAGGGGCTATGTATGTTAAAAACAATCCAATACCATAAAGGAATTATTAACAAAGTTTAAGAATAAATGACGCATTTCTTGCAGCCTGCCTTTAATGGTAATTTGAATTAGGTGCCATGTTGGTAACAGTATAGTTGGGGTGATGTCAGTGTTCTAAATACGATACGTGAAGCGTTTACCAAGATTTTAAATTTTAAAAGAACCCAGCTTTCATAATACATTTATACGCGCATTTGTAATGTTACCGTTACAGTGAGGAAGCAGGTAGGGCGCACACCTACGAGTCAATCTGCAAATAACTCATGTTCAGTTAAAGTACAGAATTTTTGTCTGATGACTTTTTGGTACTACATAACTTGAAAATGTGCAGATAAAAAATACTTCTGCAGATAATGATTAAAAGAATATAAAGATCGTGGTATGCATTGCTACGTTTTTCAACGAAACTCAGTGCCCGGTACTTCTGTTTCTTTTAAGAACTAGGCTACAGCTAGATTAGGAATACCACATTGATGTATTTAGGTATTCATCAGATACATAGCCTTACATTCCAGTTGAGATATGTTGCGCGGCTGTTTGCGAGATGCAAGTTTGTGGGTTGCACGCACACAACCACGCTACGTAATGTTCCTTGCTAGCTTAGTGTCTGCTTCTAATAATTATCTAATATACGGTCCAGTTGGCACTGGCTGTATACAGCAGAGTTATCAATACAATGGAGTTCAGACAAAAAGATCATGCTCTACACTCACAAAGTTATCATAACATTCACATTTAACTTTAATGTGATGATTGACCCTTTAATGATTGAAGGGTGCCAGTGGCGCTTCTGTAAACCATAATTGATTTTCTGCAGAATCCATAGTTACCATGAGAATTTGACTACATCTTCATTTAGTCAGTGAACCAACGGAGTATGTACTTATCTTGATTTTGTGCACACAATCTGCTTTAAACACATTAACGGCACATCAAGTTACTACAATCTATCAAATTTCTTTAATAGATTTTCAACTACATATGTATATCGTTAAAGCATAAGGTTCAAAGTTGATTGGGAAAATACGACAGTTTCGGGTAGCTTGATGTGCTGGCGTCTGTACATACATAATTACGTTTCACGCTACGATTACTTGGGCGTGCAGCAGCCCTTTACATGTTTGTGTTTTAGGAGTTATATTCCCATTAAGACAGTCTCTTACATGACAACGATATCAATATTAGTAATATGTTCAGAGTGCGGGTACAAGAAAAATAAAATTGTTAGGTGTCAACCAGTTGGGAATAAATTTACAGGTTCCCTGCGATAAGGCAGGTGCCAAAAAAAAAACAGTGTCACTCCGGGAGTGCCGACAGAAGTGAAAACTTGAACAATTACGTATTTTTTAATCGTCTTATAAACAAAACACGCGCGGTGTCGGTTACGGTAACAGTGTCGAGAGTTCAATGGTATTTTCTCCATCTCAAAAAATGCCCAACGCGATAAAGAAGTTTTCATTTCAAAAAAAAAATAGGTGTCACTTGCCACTGATGTTCATAAAACTACATACCGCTTATCCACGCGTCGACTGGTGGTGAGTGACACTTGGCGTGGTAGCCTCTGCCGCACATGTCGCAGGCGATGATTGCGTTGGTGGCGGGGCCAGCGGCCGGGCCCTCGCGCCGCTTACACACCACGCACATGATGCGCCCGTCGTCCGCAGGCGGGGCGCTCAGCAGCTTCAGCGACGCCACTGGCGCCCACGCCTGCGTGCCATCCCCGAACTTCACCAGGCACCGCGCCGTCCCCGTTCCCACCTCGCACGAGTCGTTATCATTGCTGGTACTCAACTCTACTATTGTTCCTAGTTTGAAGGAAACGCTGCATGAATATTCTGCACTAGCTTATTACTTTTGCAGTAACTAGGTATCATTGCGAAAATAAGGAATCGATTCAAGAGGACAGTTAGGCAAAAATAAAGCTTTATAATTATTATACTAGAAGATTAATATAAATTGAGTGCAGGTTAGCAAACATGGTCATTCTCCAAAGTTGTAAATGGTTTGAGTTTCTGCTGAACTCACCTGTACCTCAGATAGGGTGTGATTGCAATGTAGGGGCTAATGTAATATACAAATAAATACACACCTAAATAATATCGCCCATCTTTGTTTGGTACAAGAACATCATCCCCACAGTGGAATGGATTATAATTAGTTTTTTCCGTGTTGGTTGTAGAGTCTGGCATGGCATCCTGTGTTTCTTCTTCTTTTTTTTCATTCTTTTTGCTAGCACATGGTGTGATCGTTTTGTCAAGGTCGCTCAGGAGGGCATCGATCAGAGACAATTGCGTTGAGACCTCTTTGAAACAAAACAAAAAAGTAAATCAATGACATTTTTGGAATCTTACTGCATCTTAGTGATATTTATTTGCTGAAAATAAATATTATCTCTGCTAATCGTCAATTTATTGTAGTGTTGATTGTTCAACATAAAAAATTTGTGAAAAGCTACTTATCAATCAATCAAAATAAAAGTATACACAAAACTAATTTATAATTCAAATAATAATATAATTTCTTTAAGAATAAGATCAGAAACAAAACCGTAACCCAACATAATTAAATTTAGCTTTGTCTTTCATTTCAAGTTTAGAGGGTCTGAATAATTTACTTCGATTCAGCATTTACCAAGGAACCTACATAATTATGTTCAAATTATAATATAATATAGCACTATCAGGGTAACATCTGCAAAAAATGATGTACATATTTTGAAAATGCCAATTCTCACCAAATTGGAAAATCGTTGTCCCAGGCACTTTTCTTGCATAAATCATGATTAATTACTAAGTTGTCATACCAGAAATAATAGAATTATACCTATCCAGCCTGGACCAACTTGATATTTTGATAAAATATATTCTCAATTTTATCATACTTCTCAACCCCAAAACACATGTGTCCTATTTCCACAATTATGAGTAACCTGACAAATATTTCTTTTCAGTATTAAAATTACCTAATTTAAACATTCTTAAGTAAAACTAGAATACAGTAAAATTAGTTCATAATAACAACCATAACTTTGAATACTGATATGAAAATATGCCACTTCAATGATGACCGTGGCTTGCCTTGACTGGCACATTTTACAGTCCTCTAATAAGTGGATTTTGTCTGAAGGCCAATACCAATAATTAAAAACGTTCAAAATCTAGTCGTCTAATCTCAATCTCATCTCAACGACAATCAATGTTAACAACTTGTCAAAAAATGTATAGAAATTAGAGGGATCTTTGACAGATTGAGAGTGAGATCAGACTGTAAACATTCATAAAATTATGAGAATTGCCCCTATTATTTTAAGTGATTTACTGAGAATAATTGTATGCATCATTCCTTCTGTAAGCTCTTCATGACTTTTGATTTTAAATCTAAAAATAATCCCAAGCTATGATTTTTCTTTGGTATTACCCCAGACGCAGTCTCCTGATTATTTTATATGGAAAATGTTAAGGGACAGTCTCGTTTCCTAACCCTGACTGATATCAGTTATTTCCGGTTTTTGGCACTGACAATATACTGTTAGTATAACACGGCAACTGAATGTCAAAATATGTATCTTCAAATCAAATCTTATATCAAAAATGTTCATTGAGCTTATATTGTGTGTGATAAGTTCTGTTAAGAGGTATAAACATTGAGAAATATAATATTGATTGGTTTATTGCGCTAAAAGATGTTTAACATTCCAATAAATAGTTCCCTGGAAAATAATCACAGATATTTTAATTCATCCATGCCTCGAAATATGTAAAACCTTTTGCAACATCTGTTTGATAATTAATTCTTACTAAGTTTTTCATTTTTAAGAAAATGCCTGCCTGGGTTGCCTGGGGTGTATTGCATTCGACTTTCCAATTGAGTGAGAATTACACTAAAAATCTTTGCTTCATTATAAGAAAACATTAGCAAAGCACCTATTTGAGAATTGGAATGTCCAAAAATATATGAATTCTTTTACAGATTCAGCAATGGATTCAGTCTTGTGACTTTGCTTGAAATATTTGTTGATTTCTAGTTTAAATCCTAACTTTCATAGTGATACTGACTTGAGGTGGTTCTACAATGCAAAAGACAAAACACCGCAACTAGGGGAAATATGAAGTTATTTTAAAGCAAACATAGTTGTTGAAAATCTGTATGCAGTGCATACTGGGTTGGAATATATTTCTTTATCATTCAGGGAAGGGTTATGTTTAATACACTTTGATAAATATGGAGATTGATGTAGTTCATTGCTATAAACCTGCAAACAACTAATTGGTAACACACCCCCCTTAGATTTTCAACCCTACAGTTATAGGTTAACAAAGAATTTAACTACTGTATAAAAATAAACTGTGAGCATGTATTTAATAATTAATGGTTTTCTTGATCTAAGAACTACAGAAATAGGGGAATACTTACACTTTAATTATATTATGGGTCCAACATGGTAAGCAAAAATAATAGAATCAGTGAATGTTTACATGACATAATAATAAAGTAATTGTTTCCAATAAAAGCAAGGAAATTTTATATAAAGTAATTAAACAAACATTTTTGGACAGACATATGCCTTGTACAAAGCCCATAAAAACTATGCAAGCAGCAAAAGCTATTAAAGCATTCTCACAGAAATTGTGTTGATATTATGTTTTGTTAAGTACAAATTGTCATGTTCAACTCAATCCAAAGGTTGCGTTCCATAACTCTGGTTTAAAAAAAATATCCAAGAGATCACAAAGTGTATCACAACTGTAACTCTGGAATTCAGCAAATGGAGGTTGAAACAGATTTATTTGGGTCATTTTATGTTATTTCAACATATTTTCCCTATACCATTTACAAGGAAAAAATATTTTAGAGGCATGTTGGAGCTTGCTGGAATGGAAAAGGGTACAACCAGTTTAATTATAATCTGATAAGAATACAAAACATTAAAAAACTCACGTAATCAGTTTTAATTAAAGGTGGTTCTTTGGCAATAACTTAAGTTCAGGTTAGAATTTACTCTCTATAACCTTTTGTAAGCAATTTTGTATAATATACAAAATTATTGTTCTGAATGTCCATAGTGCATGCTTACCATGCAAAGTGTAAGTTGTAAACTTTTCTTTCTGCAAATAAGTACCAATATGTTTACAATTAAAAACTTCTTGCTTTGTTTGTATTTATGGGCGTAAGTCATTCAAAATGACAACAATTGTAAATGGGACCGCAAGTAATAAAACTTTATCCAGAATCACAGAATATGGTAAGTTTATGTTTCTGTGTTACTTACAATTAGATTTATCGTTTGTCTCAGTTATTACTCGTCGAGCGTGCCTACGTATATTTTACCAGATACTTTTTCTTAGAGCGGTGTACATATTGTTCGGACACCGATTTTAGTGTAATTGTATTCTATAAACAATTAAATAGGGCTGTTAATGAAGGCGCACGCTGAGAAAAGTTACGAGTAAAGCTATCATCACAATTATCAAAGCATTTGAAAAAATAAGCTATAATCGTCTTGTAACAATTAATTGCTACTTACCAGCGTTGATGTCCATCTCAATTATGATTTTTTTAACTCATATAAAGCATTGGAGAAGCATAATTTGGACTCAAATTTCATACTTTAGGAGCAAACACGTAAAGCATTGGCGCTTTTGCGGCCATTATACTAGTCAAACGTTTCACAGTTTTCCCGCGGTAACAAAATCTAACATAAAAATCATGGGTAAACTTGATTGATAACGATTTTGTTAATTGACTACACTTTCGTTTCTTTTAAATAAACACTTTTATTGCTAAATTCATACTAAATTCCATTATAAATTAAACAAAATAACCTTTCGAATTTCTTCTATCGGATATCAATCCCTTATCCCTCTATGCACGTCACTATTGTTGAATGTTGGAAGTACTGTTTTGAATGAATCTATGTCTGTAATCAACTAGCTTATTTGCTCATAATTACCGGTTTTTGCAAAGTATTTTTATTTTATTAGTTTAGCTTCAAATTTTGTAAATAAAATCCGCTTCATAAAATTATTACTACTATACTATCACCTGATTAATTCTAAACATTTTAATTTATTTCATGCTAGCCTGTAAGAACCTTTATAACTCAATATTTTCTCTATGGTTTAGTGCTAGGCCACACTGCTGCAGATCGCACGCGGTTTTTAGCCGCAAGATTTTGAGGCATAAAGAAAAAGAAAGAATAACATTATAATAATAAGCAATAGACATGAAAAGTGAATGCAAGCGCACGACTTGCAGTTTTTTGCCGCGACTGATTTTAAAACCGCAACTAATGAGCACTCGGGTAATTTATCCCGCGAAATAAACATTTTTTTACGTTTTTCGTATGAAATGTGAATTTGTGTTTTGCATGATCTTACACGATTAGTTTGGCATTACTTCGATCCGTGCATTAAGTATAAATTTATCACAACAAAATCAATCTGAATAAGTAAAAAACAAAATGAAGGGATTATTTGCGTCTATCTGGCACATGATCAATCTTACTGAAATCATAGATTGAAGATTCAACTGATACATATAATTTTGAGTAAACAATAAAAGAAAGAAAGAATAAAGTTTATTTGGACACAGTTCGTGAAACACAAAATACGAACAAAGTCAGAATGCTTTTCGCGCGTTTTTTATATGTTCACAAACTTTTTTTAATTTGGCTCACGCGCGTTTTACTTTATCATACAGCCTGTTACTTGTTCATACAATGTTCGTTATTGATCTCTTTGGTGATTGGAACTTTTACTAACAATATCCACATTCCAAATTCAAATCACTTTTAGTCCCTAGGGATTAAGAGCTATTTCAGTCCCTGTTTACGAAGAATACACTAGCTCTTTTTGAATAAATGTGATAAAAAATAATTTTAGTGTTATGTTTTTCTTACTTTGAGTAACAAGTAAACGGTGGAATTAGTAATTACCATTTGAAGTAAACTCAGTCTTAAGTTGATTAATTTAATCTAAATATTTTTTTGAAAAATAGTATTGTTTTATTTCGGTTCGAATCATATTTTGATCAATATACAACCTGACACTGACCTGCAAATTGCAAAAAACGTAAGAAAATTTGAATTACGCAGTCTACCACTGCGCATTCACCTTAAAAGAGGACATCACAGCTCGTTAGGCTTAGAAATGCGCGTCACGCACATTGCAGAGTCTTAACGAGCTGATGTTTCTGAATCTCTCTTACACCTAGCCGCGCCGAACAAACCGACCGAGTGACCGGGCGGAAACAATCGTTGTGTTAGGTACACACGACTTTGGTCACCAACGACTCGCTGGCGATTTCAAATCTCACGTCCACACAGAATTTGACATCGCTTGCGACCAATCAGCTGTCAAAATCTGCGTGAGAAAGTCATATTTTGAAACCTCCTGCAACAAAATTCGCTGCTTGTGTACCAAGCGTATGGTAGATACATAAAGCTCGTTGCCCGAAGAATGCGGGCGCTTCGTTCAAGCCGAATCTGATGACATGTCATCGTTAGGATTTTCCGAATTATTCTACCTATGCAAATGATTCGGTTCGAATTGATGTGCGAGGTTTCATAGGATGTCTTAAAATTCGGCTCGTTTAGCGCGAACCTATGTGCGTCCACCATATAATGCGCTCGTAACTCTGAGACTCTCTTTCCACTCGGCTCGGTTATCTCTCTCTCACCGCTCTTAGCTCGTATACCTATAGCGTATTTTCTATGCAAAATAGTTCCAATGCTGAATATCTGCCAGGTGTCCCGCGATGGCTCAATTTTTGAAGTGAAAACTTCTTTAGGCGCGTTGGGCATTTTTTTTTCTATGAGTATCTTCATTATTTATTTATTTATTAAAACTTTATGCAAAAGTAAAAAACTGTACAAAGGCGGAATTAATGCCTTGGGAATTTTCTACCAGTCTACTTTAGCGTGATGCAGAAACAATACTCAGTAGGTGCAATAGCAAAAACACAAATAGAAAATATTTATAAGTAAAATATAAGAATAAATACATATATACATACATACAAAAAAACATTCATTAACCGTGGGATTATCTTCAAGTTTCTCCACCGCAACCGCCACCGCTTATGTCTGAACAATGGGGATTTTCGTGAAAATTTACGACACCAGTTGGCACCACTTTGACTCTTGTCAAAGTGGTGCCAACTGGTGTCGTAAATTTTTTGTCTTCCATTTCAACAATGAATATAAAATTTAAAATATATGATGACGTTCATCATTCGATTCATTCATTCGTTCATCATTCAGGCATTACTAAAGGAAATATAGGTTCTTTGACAGATGCCTGGACCTGACGTGTCAGTGCTGCCACCTAGCGAACATCATTTGAGAATACCCTCATTCATTATGGGCTGACACTGACACTTTACTGTGTCGTGTTCATGCGGGATACACCAATCAAACGACTCACTTATGCTAGATACACACGTAGCAATTTTGATCGTGAAGATGTTGACAGCGGCAAAGATTTAAATCTTTAGATTTGTCCTATCGTGTTAAAAGATAGTCGCGTTTCCGTTTCGTTTTGACACCTCTGACTTACAATGACGCAGCGACTTAAGGGGGAAGCGCTAAGGTAGCCCGCGAAATTCAAATTTTCTTACGTTTTTTGCAATTTGCTGGTCAGTATTAAGTTGTACGTTGATTAATATATGATTCGCGGCCATAACAAATATGTATTTACAGAACTATAATCATTAAAGTCATCAACACGACTCTCTAAGACCAAGTAATCCCACAGAATGACTATTTTATGAAATCTTGACATTTTGGACTTATACTAACCTAACAAGTTGTATTACTGATTCTAATGATTATGATTCTGTATTTTTTAATTTTTTGATTTTTTATTTGTTACGGCCGCGAATCATATTTTGATCGACGTAGAACTTAATATCAACCAGCAAATTGCAAAAACGTAAGAATATTTGAATTTCGCGGGCTACCTATTGTCATGGAAACGCTATTTAATAATCTGTGACCTCATTCTTCTCAGTATGTATGGACACTTTTTCACGTGAAAGTGAAACGTTTCCTTTTTACGTTGAGGGCTAAACTGGCGATTTAAAACTTTGGGCGGCGGGGTTGGATTTTACGGTGTCAAGAATGCTCTCTCGGAAAACACACCAACTACTTTCATAAATTTCGTTTCAGTGACGTCATTCGCCAATAAATTGCGGACACAATGTGGCGGCCACCGCTCTTCTAGGAAACCTTAGCTTAGGGTTACAATCTGTGTGTGGACGTGAGATTTATTTGCATAAAATAGAAATGTTATTACGTTTTTTTTATCAAAAAAGTATTATTTTAGTAGTAGAAACTTAGGAACGAATCTCATTGATGTCTTTGATCTATTGTCAATGTCAAACGTATAAACTATAAACGTATTTCAAACAAACGTCAATCGCATAGAGTATAGTAATAGATTGGTCAATCGTGAAGTTGAAGTTGAGTGAAAAAGTGAACGTCAATTACAAAAGAATAAAAACAACACAAAAATACCAAAAAATAAATTCAAGTTACTACATCATTTTCTCATGAATTTATGTACCATTCTTCAGCTGTTTTACATTCATTTAACATCATAAATTACAAGTGAATTAATTGAAATGGGCAATTCTGGTATTAAACAACATTATGAAACTGCATCTAAAACAGGTGTTTTACAATTATCTGATTGCAAGCTGAAAGAAATACCAATTGAAGCTCTTAATCTGAGTGATATTTTAAGAAACTTAGACCTATCCAAGAACAAATTGACATCGTTGCCGGATGATATTTGTAAATTTAAGCTAATGAAACAGCTCAACCTAGACACAAATAAAATAGATACCATTCCAGAGTTCATAGGTAATATGAAGAAACTCGAGTTGTTCAATATATCTAATAATTTAGTAACATTCCTGCCAGAATCTTTTGCTAAACTGAGTAATTTGAAACAAGTCTATCTGAATAACAACAGGCTAAAAGAATTTCCAAAACAGCTGTTGGGACTACATAGCTTGGATGTTGTGGAGCTGTCACACAATAAGATAACAGAGGTCCCTAAAGGAATGTCAGAGCTATATGCAGCTGAACTAAATTTAAGTCAAAATGAAATATCAGTCATTAGTGAAGACATGCATCAGGCTCCGAGACTTAAAATTTTAAGACTGGAAGAAAATTGTTTAAGTTTGGATTCCATTAGACCAAGTTTACTTAGAGACTCTAAAATGCACACAATTAACTTGGATGGTAACTTGTTTGAACCAAAAGAGCTGGTGTCTGTTGAAGGATACAACGAGTATACTGAGAGATACACTGCTATGAAGAAGAAAATGTTTTGATGGATTTTCATATTGTTTTTGGAACTCATCGAAGAAATACAAAAATATTGAAATGTCTTGCAAAACTCAAGTTTTATTTTAATATGCTTATAAGGACACAGTACCTATTCTTGTAATAAATTCTACACCAAATCTAGTTTGCTTACTTTAGTGTTTATTATTACTTAGTTATACTTGTTATGTGATTAAAGATTATAATAATTATAATAAAACATTATTACTCTAATACCTATCTGTTTTTTGCTTTACTTTTGTCAACTGGTTTTTTGATGAAGATTATATTATTTATTTTGATATTATTGATTATAGCAATTAGCTGATCTTTGCATAAATAGTTGAGATTTTTTAGAATATGAATCAATATTTTTTTTTAATTATTTTGTATTTTATTTAGGTACTTTGCTCAAATAAATGAAATACAAAAAAATTATAAAATTTTATTGACTCTTATTCAAAAAAATCAGGAATCACAACACCAGCTTATTGCTGTAACTGACTGTACCTATTGCGTTGCTATAATATGTATAGCAAAACCTACAGCATACAATTCCAGATATGCAGTGTGTTCCAAAATACAAAATTAAGTGTAGGTGTCAAAGTGGAATTTTAATGCACGTCCTGTGCATGAAAATTCCACTTTGACACCTACACTGATTTTGTAAATGCATAACATAATCTTAAATAACAACGCGCCGTGTTAGGAACATGGTATGGAGCAAGACACATTTCGCATCCTCACACGTATCCAACTACCAAGCCATTATGGACATTTCGTCTGGTCTCTTCCTATCGTCGCGTGCCATTCGATTTGTAGTATAGCTGACACCCCAATCTAGTGACAAGATGACGGATGATGTCTTTAGGCGATTGGCACAATGCACCGCACCACGCAGCGGGACGCAGATAACGTGACCCCGCGCGTGATTTTTTACATATAAATTTAATAAAAATGCGCTTCCGTGCGGGGAAATTGGCTCCGTTTCACGCACACCGCTGCGTAATGCGGTGCAGTGTGCCAATCGCTTTAATGCTGGCGTGCCGTGCTGTTCGACCTGCAGTTAAGACAAGCTACGGTGTCTGAGGCTGCCGATAGCTTCACCGCATTGAAAGCGATGTGGAGCCCCGCATGGAGTAACTAGACGCAAACATGTTGCAATAAGGCAAAATCTGAATCAGTGGACAGTAATTAGACACCAGTTTATAGTAAGAGCGACCTTTGATTGACCGCTGACCTCGACGGTCAAAGGTAGTCTGTGCGTCAATATATAGTACCTCCCTAATAGTAGGTGTATAGCGCGACGGACTGTAAACCATAAGGCAAAAAAAAAAATACGCGACTACTTTAGTACTTCCTACTTTTTTCGTCAGTTAACAAAAATCTATAAGTATGTGTATTGAATTGAAGTTTTGTATGGGACAGCTGATTAATTTTTCGCGATTAAATTGTTAGTCCCATGGAGAAAGTTGTAAGTACATTTTGATGGTCTACACCACACATTTAAATATGGCCATGCATTTCTGTTACACACTGCGTAAAAAAGAACAGGGTATTTTAGTAAAACACGTGTTAGTGCGGGGAGCAATAAAAGAGTGGACTGTATTTTATTGTTAACAAAATTAACTTCCGGACAAACAATAAGTTAATTTCAAGAGAGGAGTATCGTCCGTCGCGGTGGAGTCCGTGGAAGCGAGTGGTCAACGGGCCGAGCCCCGAGCCGTGTCGGCGCCCGCGCCGCCGCGCCGCGCCTCAGCTTGCCGATGACGCGTTGGGTTCGATTCCCAACAACACGCAAGGCAAATTTTTAAAAATATCGAACAAAAAAAATTTTGCAAATGCATCGGATCTATTATGATTATGACTTATGAGGGAGTTATGCTCGAACATACATAAAAAAATATAAACATCCGAATTGAGAACCTCCTCCTTTTTTGGAAGTCGGTTAAAAAATTTACCGTTGTCGGGGAGAAAAGGGGTATGAACATTTTCGTTCTTCTCGGGTAGGTACGATTTAGAAACTTGAAACTTGACGACTAATTTACCAAAACTACTCTTGGGTGGAGGGGTGAGTCCTTCTTTCATAATATGGTGTGGTGGGTGTGCACGCGTGCGTGCGTCGAAAGTTCGCAAGGGAAGTGCGAAATCCGCGCGAGCGAAGTTGCGGGCAAAGTGCTGGTAATTCGATAATCCGTTACATCCATAGATATAAAAAAGTAGTTTTTACATTTCTATGGTTACATCTGGCGATTAGGTATGAGCTTAGCTTACGAGGGTGACGCTGAAATTTCTTAGAAAATAAAAAACTGAACAAACTAACAATTTATTAGTTTTATTATATCTTTTCAAAATAGTGTCCATTTACATCAATACATCGCTGCATCCGATGGAACCACTGAGAAAAGCACTTTGCCCACTCGTCCTTAGGGGTCTCTTCGATGGCATTTTGAAACGCAGCCACTGCTTCCTCGGCGTCCATAAAACGTTTTCCTCGAAGTTTTTCTTTTATTTTCGGAAATAAATAAAAATCGCAAGGTGAGAGGTCGGGGCTAGAGGGCAGGTGACCCAGTAATTCCACGTCTGACGTCGCCAAGTAGTCGATTGTTTGCTTGGCGGTGTGCGACGAGGCGTTGTCGTGGTGAAGAGGATCCTACTGCGAGGTCGTTTCTCCTGAACTTTTTCCAAGACAAGTGGCAAACAATTGTTAGTGTACCACTCTGCAGTACCTGTTTTTCGATCTTCAAAAACAATTGTTTCATAATGACCTGTCCTTCCGAAGAACGAGGCCACCATCTTTTTTCCCACGCTTCGACCTTCTTCACTTTAGTTGGCAACTCCTCGGAACCAACCAGACAGCAGACTGTCTCTTAGTTTTAGGATCATAACAATAAATCCAGCTTTCGTCACCCGTAAGTATGTCGAACACAGCATTTGAGTCATCTCCGTTAAATCTTTGAACCATTTCACGACACCAATCAACAAGACGGAGTTTTTGGGCCTCTGTAAAATTATGATGTATCCATCGGACACAAAGCTTTCTGACCGCTAAATGTTCATGGAGGATTTTGTGCGCTTGACTCATACCGATGCCTAAGCTTGTCCGAATCTGCTGATAAGTCACTCTTTTGTCAGTCTCTATCATACGCTGCACAACACTGATGTTATCTTCAGTCGTCGCCGTAGAAGGCCGTCCCTCACGCAGATCATCGGTGAGATTAGTGCGACCACGTTTAAACTCATTAAACCAGTTACCTGTAAAAAGTGGCACGAGATAAGGCTTCATCGTGAAAGGTCAATCCAAGTCTGTCATAACTTTCTTGTTGACTTTTAAATGACATTGAAAGTCATAAAAATCATTGTACGAAAATTTTCTCGCGTTAAATTCATGCTGACGTGGTAGACAATTTTCAATTTGCCGCTAAATCGTAAACAAATGACAAATTAATAAAATACCATACACAATAATATTGGCAAAGAGTTCCATTTTCAAAATTTGAACTTATTTTTTATTAAGTATATCGTTTACAAGGTTTACAAGTGGTCAGTACTAAAAACTTTCAGTGTCGCCATCGTATCGTTGTTACCTACTATTGCTCGCGTACGCGTTTCAGTATTACTATAATAGTGTACTCGGTGCGTCCGCGTGTACGTGTTATCGTACGACGACGTGACGCATCTAGCTCTAGAGCATATTCCACACCACAGGAGCAGGACTGGCCGAATGCCGATGTTAGTCGAAGTTCAGTTCAGTAACACTAACACATTACACAACTACACAAGTCCAAGTCAGTGTTGTCGTAGTACTGCCGCGGCGAGGTCGCGTGACTAATGCAGCGGCTCCAAGTACATCGCGATCTCTAACATTCTAACATAAAATACAATTATTTCTCGTGAATATTGGTTGTTATTGTGTAATTGAGTTAGAAGCGGTATTGTGAAATTTATCAAAGGGTTTTAAAGTAAGTTATGAATTAATTTGTTTTTATTTGTTAGAAAACGATGGTAGGTAAGCGCATGCATGTTAAAATCTACAGGATAGGCTTTAGTTGTTTGTTCAATAACTGTCGCGTTGTTTTCTTTGCGGGCTGCAGCATGGACTGCATGGTCATGGTTAGGAAAACCATAAACGACCACCCTCAAAATAATTATAAAGTAAATCCTAAAGGTAAACATAGCAGATAAAAACAATCCGCCGGTTGCTTTAATCAAAGCCTGTGCTGTGTTTAATTTATTAATTGTTAAAAGGGAATAAACCCTGGCTAGGGCATGACGCACCCTAACCCAGTCTCTTCTCTAATAATAAAGAAGATCATGTTAGGACTCTATTTTGAGAGAAGTGATCCACTGAACGAAGCACAATTTAAAATTGGTTGCCAGGGCCAGGGTAGTTTACATAAGTCAGGGTCAGGGCGACCAATACCTAGGTCATATAGGTACATAGACCATAGACACAAGATGATCTGAGGACCTGTACGTATCTATTTCACTAAAATCCCTAATTTAATTAGGTTTTCATAAAATTTCCAAGAGCTGGCGTAAACTTCATGATTTGGTTAAGGCGATATTTGTTCTCTATCTGCCAAGCTGCCAAGTCTCTGATAAGTTCCTAGCTAACTCATTATTTAGGGGTGTTCAGTGAGGGTGAGGGTGGGGGTGTCATATCACTATGGGCACGGATAATTTGGTAGGTAAACTGGGGAAAAGAAATGCCAGACTTCGATCCATAGTTGTTATAAACTGGTTTTAACTATGTTGGTAGGTATAAGTATAACGTTACATTTGATTACGCACGTCGAAGATTTCATTCATATATTTAAGTACTTACATAACGTTCTCCACTATAAAACTATGGTTAGGTTTTAATGAATATTTTATTTATTTAAGTAGGTAATCACTAATCGTTTTCTTTTACCCTTTCATGATGTAATAGGGTCATATCTGCTCATTTCAATTGTTTTATAAATCCTACTAGCTGCGCCTCGCGGTTTCACCCGCATAAGTGTCGATCCCGTGGGAATATCGGGATAAAAACTATCCTATGTCCTTTCCCGGGACTCAAACTATACTTATGCCAAATTTCATCTAAATCGGTTCAGCGGTTTAAGCGTGAAGAGGTAACAGACAGACAGACAACCACACTTTCACATTTATAATATAAGTATGGATAGTGGCCAGCTACTATAGGGTCTATAGGTAGATACTATCCCATGGGGTTGCTGCCTAGTCTCATCAAGCTCAACGCTTGCAAACGCAAACTAATCAATGTACAAACAAAATACCGCTATCACACCGATAAGCTCCAAGTTCGATTTATGAAATGACTTTGAACATATCAATTATATACCTACTGAGCTGAACTGTTCTTTGCTTGTATCTATAGGTATATCGGATTAGTAATCGAATTCTTTAACTATTAGGCACTTACAATACTGACAATCTATCGGATGGCCGAAGGGGCCAAAAGGTTCTGGAGTGGCGACCGCGTACCCGAAGATATAGCGTTGGTAGGCCTCACACAAGGTGCACCGATCACCTGGTGAAAGCCAGCAAGTGTTGATGAATTTGTCATCAACATCATCATTTAGCCGAAAAACGTCACTGCTGGACATAGGCCTCCCCCAAGCACCGCCACTTCAACCGATTCTGAGCTTCTCGCATCCAACGGATTTCTGCGGCTTTCACCAGGTGATCGGTGCACCTTGTGTGAGGCCTACCAACGCTATATCTTCGGGTACGCGGACGCCACTCCAGAACCTTTCGGCCCCTTCGGCCATCCGATAGATTGTCAGTATTGTAAGTACCTAATAGTTAAAGAATTCGATTACTAATCCGATATACCTATAGATACAAGCAAAGAACAGTTCAGCTCAGTAGGTATATTATAGGTACCTAATCCATGTCTTTGGAAAAAGTGGTCAGTTAATCAGCGGTGCTGTATGATCACTGCGTGATTAGTGGTCAGTAGGTTATCGAATCTCACGTGCAGAGTCATAACGAAACTGTAAATAACTATTTCCAATCAGCTCCATTTATTAAACCGATATCCAATTATTTATCTTACTAGAAAAGTAATAGAACTTACTCAATATGATTGATGTGATCGTATACCTACAATAAATTTGTAAGGACAAAATTATTCTAGCTGCGCCCCGCATAAGTCTCGATCCCGTAGGAATATCGGGATAAAAAGTATTCTATGTCCAGTTCATGGTATACCCATGTGCCAAATTTCATCCAAATCCGTTCAGCCGTTTTAGCGTGAAATAAATTAAGCGTAACAATAACAAACATACATACAAAAAATCAAATCTATTCTCATTATAATATTTTAGTTAAGATTAATTTTAGTTAAGTAACCTACCTAATGCAGATGATAAAACTAAAATTAATTTTAGGTGGTAGGTACTTATGTACTTATTTGCACAAAATGTTTATTTAAAGCTTTAATTAGATACATCTTCGATCAGAGATACATGGAACGCCAATCGTCGCCACGTGAGTTGTTTAGATAGAAACATCATTAGGTACAGACGCCAGCACATCAAGCTACTACAATCTGTCAAATTTCTTTAATAGATTTTCAACTTTTTTGCTAAAGCATAATGTTCAAAGTCGATTGGCAAAATTTGACAGTTTTGGGTAGCTTGATGTGCTGGCGTCTGTACATACATATTTAGTTAATTATATAAACACGATTAGTTGCATGACGCTTGGTGAATTTTCTAAGGAAAGGGGTACATGGTTTGCAACTCGACGGAGTTATCCGAACAAGTAGTATCAAGCTATACATTCAGTATATAAGCTGACTTCTCATTGTTCGAAAAGCCTACACAATGCGAGGTCAGCTAAAATTGTAAACATCTAAACAGCTCCATTGGAACTTCTGTTTTGTTTTCCTTCATTTGTTTTCATAATAATAACAATAATATATTTTTTATTTGCATAAAAACAGAAAGATGGTAAAAGTATTATTTAGAACAAAACATGTTTTCAGTATGTAACTGGCAATAACATTGATTCTCTATGAAATCCTTAACACTACAAAAACTATTAACAGACCAACCATTCGTACATTTTATTTTTAAATAACTTAGTATTTAAATTTTTGAGATCATTTTGGTAAATTATTATAGTATATGTATAAACGTACACACATTGCAAGTAGCCCGCTCACTTAGTACGAGCCTGTTGGGAGTCTCATCGGTTTCGGACATCAACATTTTGGAGCGCTTGGGGAGTACTCGTTAAACTTTATGGCAGTTTTGACATTTGACAGGCTTCAAACACGAACCAATTAGGTAGTTACCAACTTAAGTTTAACCCTTTATGCCTAAAAAGTTACGTAAACGGTCGCGTGGTGTGTGTGAAACCCTAAAGGCTCGTACACACAGGCGCGACGCGACACGCGACACAAAGGCACCGCAAGTCGCGCGACGAGCGGTGCCTTTGTGTCGCGTCGCGCCTGTGTGTACGAGCCTTAAATTTGATCTTATATAGGTATATAAAACATGAAATACCATGCTAAATATTTTTTGTATTGATTAGAATATTTTTACTCACACATTAATTACATAACACACTACTACTATTACTAACATTAGTGGTACCATTGTTACTAACAAAATATGGAGCTGGTCTGAATTAAATGTTTTTATTATTATTTTTTTTATTAATTAACTTTTACACATATTTTAAACATAGACAAACAAAACACAGATATATTAGTTTTCTTCTGCACATGTTTAGCAGATAGCAGATAACAGTCATGTGGTCATTGCATACTATACATGTTTTTGACATTTTGAACAAGTACCTAGTCTTTGTTTTTTTTCTTTGATTCTTGGAGATATGCAATATCATTTATATGAAGGCGCTCTGCCTGCTCCATAAGATGATTCTTTCAATGTGCCGTTTTAGACGCTTTTGCAAAGGTAGTTCGTAGGTAGTTGGAATGCTAGATCTCACTTTTTGCTATGGTTTGAGCAAATCGACAGCTAATAGCTTCAGAAATAACCTTTCGCCATATTGTAGATTCAACTTTGGCCTTGTATTTGGCATAATAGTTGATACCACTAATAATGAATTTATGACCAAAAACAAAAAGCTGACACAAAATTATCATAAATGTAATATGTAAATAGTCATTATAAAAACCCAAAATCTAGTTTATAACTACCACACTGCATAAAATAATAGTACATTACGATATTAGTGCGTAAAGATGGTTATAACATGCGAGGCGGAATTTCAGCCCGAGCCGAAGGCGAGGGCGTAATTGAGCCGAGCATGTTATAACCATACGCACGTATATCGTACGACGTTTTTTAACACATTTGCGAGGAAACAGAAAAAAAAACATTTTATATTTTGTTCATTTTTAATTATTGAAACAGTGAAATTACAATTGTTAAAATGATACGTAGTTGTAGTTGGTTTTTTAATTATGTTTTTATTATTATTATTACTATTCATAATGTCATTGTTTTGTGTTAGGGTAAATGTTGGAGACGACGAAACTTCTTGAAAGGCGGCAGAAGAGCATTGTAATTCGTCATTAGTTTGTAAATAAAAAAGTATCATCAGTAGAAGAGGGGCGCGGCTCAGGGCAAAACTTCTTCGTTTGTGGCTCCAAATTTATTGTCTGAGTTATTTTGGCACTCATATTTGCTTTGTTTTGGATGGAATCTTTAAATTACCGAATAAACTGTTTTTTTTAATTTTAAATAAACTCAATCTATGAATGCACACTGTTGCTTTCCCGCTATTTTAACAGCGCGCTAGCGCTGCCTACTGACTGGCGCCGCGCGGCGATTAGTTCGAAATTTGAATAGCAACAGCGCGCTGCTCACTAGCTGGAGTCGTGCGGCAGCGCGCGGCGATCAGTTCCAAATTTGAAATGGCAAATAATGCTGTTATGGAATTTGTATGGACTATAACTTAACTATTTGCTTTGGTAACACACGCGTTTTTTATGACCCTCTTTACATATTTAAAACCGGTGGAATTACATCAGCTTTACGAGCAAGGGTGTTAAAAAATAATTTAATACTTTACAAAGTAAGCAAATGTCATTGTTTATAAAAAATTCATTAATGTCAATTTGTATTAAACCCAAAAAAAAAAAATTCAAAATTCAGAAATTGGAAGCAGTTCAATCCCAAGCCTTTTTGTCCTCAATGTAATCTTTAACGGTATAAAAGGCTTTGAATTTATTAAGGGTTAGATTTTTAACGTGTCTTGGTAGTTTATTATAAAAGCGTATCTATACATTGGCATCTGAACGAGCCATCTATTTTCTTGAGCCTTGTTGCAGGTACAACAAATTTGTGTTTGTTTCTAGTATTTATATGGATATCACTGTATTTTTTAAACAATTTTATATTTTTATTGGCATATAAAAGATTTTCACGGATATACTGAGAAGGCACAGTCATTGCGTTAATTTCTTTAAATTTGTCTCTGAGAGAGTGTCTCGGACTTAATTTATAAATTGATCGAACCACGTAAATTGTCTCTACTGACACTACTATAGATCACCGAGTGCTGCTTGCTACTAGATCATGAAATAAAGGTTAGGTATGCGTTTTTACGAAGCTACCGGGAACAACAGCGCAGTAAATTCAAAATTTTAAGAGTTTTAAGCCTTCAAAGATGCACTGGGGTGTCCCACTCTACCTTTATTAACATACAACTACGCTGGACGGGGCTGGTTTATATACAGTTAGCAACACCTACTTAGTTAATTATGTAAACATGATTAAGTATATATGACTCCATGACTGCATGGTCGACGGAGTTATGTGAACGAGTAGTTACAAACTAGCATACAAACCACAGTACCATCTAACCCCGAAAAGTCAAGCTGACTGTCGTTTCACAACCAGAGGCGGCTCGTGACATTTATTTGTGGGGGTTCACTAAAAAAAGAAACGTAGAACTAGAGCTTACCATTTATTTTATTTGTAAAGAAAATCCATTCGGCGATCTTTTTGGCGAGCGAAGACATCTATCACTTTCTTGTGAAAATCAGTTATAGAATTAATTAATCGTTTTTCAATGCTTATCATACATAATGCATTGAGACGGTCTTGCGCCATTGTATTTCGCGTAAAAGTTTTGACTTTATTTAATGTCGAAAAACAACGCTCACATTCTACTGAGGTCATAGGAATGGTATGTACATACAATATTTAGAAGTTTTATGCTTTCAGCAAATACAGATTCTAATGAAAATTCCAAAAAATGTTGAAGTAAAGCGACGGCGCCATCAGCATTGTGAAAATCTTCTCTGCTATAAATTACTAATAACTCATTTTTTAGTTTGTTTTTTTCCAGGAAATTGTAAGTGTTTACCACTTTTTTAAAATCATCCTCCGGAAAACTCTTATTGTAGTCCGCAAATCTATCTGTGTAGAACAATTTAGACGCCAACAAATGGTCCGTGTGTACGAATCTGTCTTTAATCTGCACTCTTAATACGTCACATACTTCTTTCCTCATAACTGAATAGTTTAAGTTATTAGGCCGACGTTTTTTCTGTGGCGAAGGGGGTGGAACAGTATCACGTAACTGGTTTACGACCTTTTCGAATTTACTGACTTCATTTGCGATTTTAATCGCATCAAGTGATCGAGACTGTAAAAATTTGAACAGCATTTCACAGTGCGGCATAAGCGTCCCAAAAAAGTTCAGCCAATACAAAAAATTGTTATCACATAAATATGAAAGGAGCGATTGAGCTTGATTATAGGTATTGGGGTCACTGTTATGATTGTCCATTATTGCTTGCATGCATTCTTTAAGGGGCTCTAAATTATCGTGTATAACTTTCACTGTACGTGTATTATAATTCCATCTCGTCTGTGGAGCAGCAGGTATTCTTTTATGCACGATTTCTTTTAAAATTTCCGATCGTTTCGGCGAACGCGTGAAAAACGATGGAAATGCATGCAAATTGCAAAAGAAACTTCGTACTGTGTGATTAATCGATGCACATTTTTCTAAAATTAAATTAAGTTGATGCGCGTAACAGTTTACATAATAAGCATATGGGTAGATATTTCTAATAATCTTTTGGACACCATTGGTATTTCCACTCATGACGGCAGCTCCGTCGTAGCTCTGACCAATTAACTTATTTTTATCAATACTTAAAGAATCAAGCTCCTTCATGATTTCAGCCGCTATTACTTCTGCTGTATAGCCTTTAGGTTGTATAAACTTCAAAAATCTTTCATATATTTTACCATCATGTAAATACCTAATAATCAATACCAGCTGCTGAACAGTAGAACAATCAGTTGATTCATCTGCCTGAATTGCAACAAACTCTGCACTTTTAATTTGTATCTGTATTTCTGATCTGCAAACTTCATAAATAGCATCTAAAATGTCATTCTGAATGGTTTTAGACGTACCTTTAAAAATGGAACTGCTGGATAAATGCTGTTTCATAGCCAAATCGATCTCTGACACGAAATCAACCAAACCTCTATAGATTCCGGGATTCAAGGATTCCGTAGATTCATCATGCCCCCGTAATGCAACTTGAAATGCACCACAAAATACCACACAATCTATTAAACGCCGTAAAATATATCGATTTTCATCAACGCGTTCATTGAACTCTCTAATAGATTTTCGATACGCAGAATCGAGCGCCTTACGAATATCTTGGCGGCCGATAGATGCCAATTGCACTTCACATAACATATGAAATCGAGATTGCGAATGTTTTTTCACTTTTATTGAAAGATGCGCTAAATCGTCAACACCCGTTTCCGTCCATGCAGATTCACCACCATTGCCGGCGCCAGCTCCAAACACCAGACACGGGAAACAAAATAATTTGTTGCTTTCTTCACATCCACACAACCAAGGTGTTTTGAAATATTGTTCAGATTTAAAACCACGCGTAAAAGATTTATTTTTCGTAACACATTTTTGAGTAAGTGCAATTTCGGGACGTGGTGGTCCCTTAGCTTTCAGTTCGATACGCATTTCGAGAGTCTTTTCACAATTTTTAATAAAAGATACACTGTATTGTTCCATTTTTAACACAAATGTCGCGCACAAACTATTTTTTAATACTTATTTAGAATAAACACTGTGAATCTACTGACAGCCGAGTTGAGCCGACCGTTTGTTTCTCAGAACAATAACTAAAGCTTTAGTCGTGCTTTAGTTATTGTTCTGAGGTTTGTTTACATAAGATCGGCAACAGCGCATAGGCATAGATCGCATATGCGCGTGGCCGCCTTGCGCCGCGCGCCGTTTGGCAACGTCGCGCGTGAGCGGCGCTCCAGATTAGGCTAATTTCTCATACAAAATCTTTTGTTTCACGCGTCGGACTGTGTCGATATTTCTCTTTCGCACTCATTGAATACAGTGCTAGAAATCGTACTGAACTTTGTTTCATAGGAGCGCAATCGCTGGCGCTCCCGGCTCCACACATGTTACAACTTGACGCCAAATGTACGCGTAGGAAATGGTTTCTAAGTTTCTAGTAAACTGCTATTGTATGGGCATAGTAGAAAGAATGTATGTATAGGATTATAATAAAGAAATATAGATTATGCTATTTTCGTGGGAGTGCACTGCACCAGCGCTCTTTAAGACGAGCCGCCTCTGTTCACAACTACTATACGATTCTCAATTTGAACCAAACGTGACCCATGGTTGACAGCCGCGCTTGCGACTGCTGAACCTATAAGGAGATTGCGAGGCTGTTCCATTACAGGCAAAGGTCGGCGGCGACCTATAGGCTTTGGTAAGGACATGGCAAGGACAAGCTTGCATTTTTCTGACTGACTGACGCCTTGGCAATTCAATACTTCCTGAACATAAATGGTTTAATTGAAATAAATCCTTTGAGCTCAATTTAGTGACCAGTTAACAGCGGGGTAATTGCATAACACATTATCAGTAGCAATGGGTTTCATTTTGAAAATACAACAACATTCTTTGCGTTAATTAGGTTGTTGAGCAGACAAATTTTTCGAGCTACATTCACTACATTCATTACGAGCAACTAAATAGGATTGCAAATAACATATCACTTCTTGTTTTTGTCTCAGTATATGCAAAATAAGGACAGTTTTTGCGTCATTACGAAGTGGGCAATGACCATATCGCAGTTTGTTATCAGTTAAGAGCACAGTTGTGCCAGAGTCTTTTATCGCAGCGGGGTGGCACTGTGCTGCCGATATAATCCGCATAATATTTTGTTGTATACTTATAATCAGTGGCGGGAAAAATAATCTTTATTATTATAGTGTGTTTTTTTAGGAATACACAGAGGCACCAGCTCCTACAATGACGGCCAACGTAGTGTTGGGGTGCGTGATGGCGCTGCTCGTCATACTTTTCACCATCAGTTCCATTGCCAGATATTACATTAAGGTAGGTAACTGTTTATTTTTATATTTTAGGTTATTTTCAAAATCAAAGATCAAAATCAAGTCATTTATTCAAATTAAGGTGAGAATTAGAACTTTTGGAAAATCTAAATTACAGAAGATAGTCCCCCAAAACACCCGCCCTTCACCACTACCTAAGAGCCAGTCCACACGGCGCGTTGCGTCGTCGCAGCGCTGTCGTTGCGTTGTTTTACATACAAATAACCACGGATATCGGATATATCTATGCAAATAACCCATAGTGAACACACGATGCGTTGCGTCGTTTGGCCGGCAATGCGTTAAAATTCATGCGTGGCGACGAAGCAACGCGCCGTGTGGACTGGCACTTACAGTGCTTGAGAAATGGCGCAACAAACTCCCCAGCAGCACAGGGGCTTGTACCATAATAGCTTCTGATTTCTGAATGCTACATTAGCATGCAAGCTACTTGCACAGTTTTGTAAGCTAAAGGAACCTGTTTTTTTTTTTGTTGTCGGGGTGAAACCTTCAAAAGGCACCCGACCTCCGGGGAGGGAGGTCGGGGAGTGTGGGATTTTTACCTCACTAAAACCGCCCCGGTGATCACCTTCAGCACATAGGGGTGGTCCCGGTTCCTCTTAAAAGACCAATTCCGGAACGCCCCCGTGCAACGCCTGTAAGGCACATCCCTGGGGAGACTGTAAAGGGGCCTCCCCTGAGCCTCGCTATGCACGGCAGCACGTGATCACTGTGACACCGTCTTCCCTGGGGTCACTTGGTGGGCGGACGGAGTCCCCACTCTGTGCGCCCGCGACCCCAAAGGTCCACCCACCTTGTTGGTAAGCGGGTTTCGGCGTATTAGGCGCCAAGGTGGTTGCCACCCCGACGCCTCCAAGCTAAAGGAACCTATGTGTATTACGGGCTTCAAGTTAGAAGAATTAGATTCACAATAGTAGTAGGTATGTGGTTTAGAAACCTATCGAAATAAGAGCACAAGTACCTGTTGTACCTATGTACAGTTATTACTGATAAATGATACGAGCAGACCGTGACTTGTATCAATTTATTAAAATATGAAATTAAAAGATGGATTATGATAGGTTTATCTACCCGTATTAAGGTATTAAAAATGATTAATATGGATCCGCAATATTATCTGATGATATATTATATCTGTAGACTTTGAAGTTTGGACCACCACGAACTTTGAACAGTAGATTCTTATGTGGTTTTTTATGTTTAATAAAACTTTTTTATATTTATACCTTATCTTCTGATTTGAAGCACTTACCTATAATATAGAGAGTGGCAGGGATATCAACGCGCAATATATTACCATGGATTCAGTACATGATTCTGACTCCTGCATGAAAAATTTTCGTCGGTAATTAAAATAATAATTAACTGTTGCATACATTTTGACCGCGTAGATTGCACTTTTGTATGAAGCAGCAGATTTTTGATAACCGAGCAAAAATTTCTACGGCGTCTAAAGTCATGTGCTGACTTCATGGCTTCAGTTTGCGCGTCGATGCGCCTGCCACCCTGTATTTAAGAAGGGAAGACCCGGAAACCATTTGAATGTGATGATGACAAACAACACAAGATATGTCGAAAGTGTCAATAAATACGGCTATTGAGGCTGGCAAGACCATCGAGAAAGTGAAATCCGATAGGTCATAATAACAGTTCCGATAGGAAACAAGCCCAAATCCATTATAAAGGTACGAATCCAATATAAGCGCCATTTCCAGTATAAGTTGACTAAGTACTCATTGTACGAAAATTCTATACAGTATGTTAACAGCTAACAGAGGGCGTTCCCGTTAACCCGCAATAGTATAGCATCCATACATGCTAAAAAAAATATTACCATTCGAAAATAAAATGTTTTTATTTTTTTTTTATATTAAAATATTCACTAAAAATCGTAAATTGATACTCTATTTATTTAATTAATTCTAATTTATTTAATTAAATAAATTCCGACATTGCTGTCCTTCAAGTACGCGTGTACAGAGTGTTTCTTTAACGTATCAATTTACGATTTTTAGTGAATATTTTAATATAAAAAAAAATAAAAACATTTTATTTTCGAATGGTAATATTTTTTTTAGCATGTATGGATGCTATACTATTGCGGGTTAACGGGAACGCCCTCTGTTAGTTAACATACTGTATAATGCGAGGTCAGCTAAAACTGGAAATGTGTAGTTCAGCTAAATATGTCGTCGTGTGTACCTACTTACCATTACTATTAAAATACTGTCGATAAATTGGTTTAATTTGTTATTTTGTTTTCAGTTCACACTGTTCGTGGTTATGTCGTTAATATTCGCCACAGCCCCAGTACCACTTATGTTGATCAAACCATTCGACCCAAGAAATGCGTTGTAAGTACTTATTTGTATACTTATTTACTATTTATTTCAAACAGCCTGCCTAACGCTTTGAGGATCATAGGCGTGATGTTATGTCTTGTAGATATCTATGTTAACTGATAATGAATCAAATAAACGTCCATAGATTAAAATTCATGAACCAAGAATCCATAATTCTTGGTTCATGAATTTTAATATATGGACGTCTCGAAATTCTGGAAAGAAATATGTATACCTACGTTAACACTTTCTTTGTCCGCGAAGCAGTTAAACAACCGCTGTGTATAATAATTATGTACGTAATTACCTAACTGGTCAGAGAAAGTGTTAAAATTATAATAAGTAGTGTACAGTCACGAGCACAAAGTATGAACTTATACGCTCAGCAAAATTCAAAAGCGATTGCCTCGTTGAATAACGATTGCAACTTTGAGATATGACCTATTTCATAATTTAGTAGGTATGCATGGTTCCAAAATACCTACTATGTTCGCAAAACCATATCAATTACAATGAATCAGTATGAGAAGGAGATGATTCTGAAGGCCGCAGGAACCCGCTGGATGTGGTAAGCACAGAACCGGTCGAAGTGGAGGTGCTTATCTGGTGCCCAGTCTGAGAAAATCACAAGTTAAAGTTGCTCTGTGTATCTATACATACGTATCAGTGCTCGTGACTGTACTATCGCTTCTGTAGTAGAAAATTCATCCAGTTATAGTATACGTATAAAACATCAAAGACCTTCAAAATGTGTGTCATTCCTATTTTACGCAAGAAGTATAACACAACTTGTAGTATAACGCGTGGTAAGTTATCTTTAAAAGTCTTATGTAAATGGATCTTGATAAGATTTCATTTTTATATTGTTAGTATTTCGTGAGTCATGACTTCATGAGTGAGACTTTTAGGCAGGTAACATTTAGCACGTCTAATACAGCGTTTCAAAATTCTTTCAGTAGGCAACATTTATTTACTGGTATAATACGACTTGACAATCGAGGTCTTAAGTTCAAGACATACTTTCATTTTAAAAGAATTTATTAACTAAGGTACTCACCTATTTGTATTTGTTACCCAGTAATCTTTGACCCAATAAACTGCTCTAAATATAACTCTTGTGAGAATGGTAATCGTCTTCAACATAAATACGTCATCTTCCTACTTCTGTAGTGTACGTTGACAATTTACATCATCACCTACCATCGTTAAATTGTCCTTAAGATTAAAGGCTCCTACAAACAGGCGCGACGCGCGCTTATATCGCGTGTCGCGCCTGTTTGTAGGAAGCTTAAGTAGGTAGTAGGTAATTAAAAATCACCGAGCTTGTGTGTGTTCAAGCTTAGTATCTCATAGCATAATCAGCCTAGAATGTTCCCACTGCTGGGACACAGGCCTCCTCTCTTCAAGATGGAGTGGGCCGTAACCTACCAACCGGGCCCAGTGCTGGTTGGTAGATGTCACATGTCTTTGAATTTTTTGTTCTAGGACATGCCGGTTTCCTCACGATGTTTTCCTTCACCATTTTGAGAGATTCTATCTCAGATCTTAGCAAATAATCTAGTTTTCTTTTTATATAAATTCACAAGCTTAAATACACTTACGAAAATCCAAAAGCGATTTTCTCCTAAAGTATTGATATTTACTTAGACATTTTATGGCGTTATGAACATAGTACTATCGAAAGTAGATATAAAAAGTTTGCATTAAAATGTAATAAAATTAGGTATTAGGTAGGTGGTATTAGGTTATTAGGTGGGTTTGGGTTTGCATTAAATAGGTGCATAAGTAATTAAAACAAGTTCACTGAGTCAATGTCTTTATTGAGATGGAGATGAAGATTAAAACAAGGATGTTTTCTCCTATGAGGATAACCTATGAACCCTATTACAAGTTATGAGAAGATCTAATTGGTTAAAGTTTAATTACGTCTGAAAACAAATAACATTCCGCATACTTAATGAGAATTATAGCCAATATTATTGGCTTAGTATTATGTGTAATTGTATCGTATATTTTCCGGTTTCTGGAGAGAAATTCTCTGATTAAATCCTGTACTTACTTGTACCTAATAATAATAATAATTATGTTGGTTATCGTGATTATCTAAGCCCAAAGTAACAGCAACCAATTGTTCAACTTGAAATGAGTTTCTCCAACAGAATTTAATGTTTAAGCACCAGGGAAACAGGTAGTGTTAAGATTGTCTTTCATTCTGCGTAGGCATTGACACCGCGTAGCGGTTCCGTAGGCGCGTCGTAGGCCTCCGTAGTCGCGGCGTCTACGCGGCGTAGGCGCTACGCCTAGCGGCTTGATTGCTTGCCTTTCTCAGAACAAACGCCCGATGCGAAAACAGTCCAGACCCCTCGGATTGTAAAAGGCTATCTAAGGATATGAGTATCATTGGTACCAGCGGCGGGGTAATTGCGTAATACACTAACAGTAGGAATGGCTTTCATTTAGACAGTTCAACAACATTTATTGCGTTATTTACGTTGTGAGCAGACAAATTTTTCGAACATATGAAGTAATGTATTAGCAATAGCCTTCAAAATAATTCAGATTGTGATTGATAGTGTGTTACGCAATCAGGGTGCCCAATAATAGATAATGATCATATTTGATAATGATGATGATGAATGATCACATTATATAATATCATATCGGTAGGTATCTAAAAAGACAAATACACTTCATACCTAATAATAACCATAAGACTGCGTTGTCGACTAAGCGGCCTTGCCGTGTATCATATACCTATGTATGTATATTATGCTTTATTATAATTAAACTATTCAAATTGAATACCATATTGTATCGAGTTATTTTGTTTTCGCATAATGTTGTTCAAATTATTCTATTTTTGCCTCTTTTCATCTGTATGTCCTTGCTAAATACCTAGTACCTATTTAGGTACTTATTTAAGTTTGTATGATTCATCGCTTATCACGAGGTTTCTCTTAGTTTTTGTATTTTATAATATTTGAGATGTTTTTGATAAGATAACGCATTATGATAAAGAAAGTTGTCAAACTAACCGAATTAACATCAAAGAGATTGCAAGTAGATAAATAAATATAATTAAGCTGCATTCGAGATTTATTTGCCAAAAATGTAAGCGAATATGTGTTTATGGGATAATAACTTTAATTCCTACACAATATAGTTCAGTTTACACTACAACTTCGAACATTTTTATAACTTTTTCAATAGTGCTTGCTAGTCACTCTGAAATTAACGTAATTTCCATTAAAATAAAGTTGGTATTTGTTTAACTTGAAATAACATCAATTTGAAACAAAAGTTTGAATAGAATTTAGGTAGTCTTGACATTACATGTAAGTATATGCAACTGATGTCAAAACTAAATATACGAGTAGTAAGTAAGTAGGTATACAGGCTGGTAGGGATATCGAAGCGCAACGTTATCAATTGGTCTCAGTACATGATTCTGAACCGAAAAAAAATAATGCTGTTCCATACATTTTGTCCGCGTAGGTATTGCACTTTTCTACAAAAACCCAGATTTTTTTTTGATACCTGAAGAAAATGTCTACGCTAGGGGGTTTTGAATCATGTGCTGAATTCATGGATAAAGATTGCGCGTCGATGTTCCTCCACCCATCCATGTCCCATCTGTAGGTTGATGGATTGTAAAATTCTGGTGCAAGATTTTAAACTAACTAAAATTAAACTATGTTATATTTATTTTAATATGAATTTTTTTATAAATATGTATATTTTTTATAAACAGTAACCCGCTTAATTACACACATATATATTTTAAGAAGGCTTGCAAAAAATGCATTAGATAATATGCCTGCATAATTGCGTAACACACTATGTCTCAATCTGAATCATTTTGAAGGATATTGCTTAACCATTGCTGCATATGTTCAAAAACTTTGTCTGCTCAACAACGTAAATAACGCAATGAATGTTGTTGAACTGTCAAAATGAAAGGGATTGCTACTGATAGTATGCTATGCAATCACCCAGCTGCTCTTATTAAGACAGTAAGCACCAGTAGCTACCTTTCTATGTACAGACGCCAGCACATCAAGCTACCCGAAACTGTAAAATTTTCTCAATCAACTTTGAACATTATGCTTTGGCGATAAAGTTGAAAATCTTTTAAAGAAATTTGACAGATTGTAGTAGCTTGATGTGCTGGCGTCTGTACCTTCTATTTTGTATCTAATAGCGTTGTCCTGATTGCGTTAGTATACGATGTATCCGGGTAGCGATTTTGAAACAATGCACACCTACTTAAACGTGACATGTATATAAGTAGGAAAAGAATTCAAACCTATTTGGATTACGATTGGGTAATTATGTAGATTCTACTAGCCTCTTATGTAGTTCAAGACTTTTTTTTTTTTTCCTTGAATATAATTTTTTATTTTTTATTTTGCGTGGGAAATTATCAAATAACTTCTCCCGCTCTGGGCGGAGCGGGAGGGCGTGTCACACTTTTACTGACTAAAACCCACCCGTGTTCCTTCAGTTGCCTGTATGTACCAAGGATCACGGTAACTCTTTCGAACAGCCCGCGACACTGGTAGGCTTCTCGGCCCCAGCGGACCCCGTCAGTTACAACATAATGACTCGGTCCTAGATTAAAGTATGATCAAGGGATCATACTTTAATCTAGGACCGAGTCATTATGTTGTACGAATGCGACAGTTCAGCCTACACACAAAAAAAAAAAAAAAAACAAAAGTACGTTCTTAATTAGTTCGTGTAGGTACAAGGTACCATATTTTGGCCTTCTTATCTTATTATTCTCAAAAATGCTATTCGGTGCACTTAAAATACCTCCAGGATATGACAGATATCTGTTTAAAATTCAACCATCATCAGCTTTTTTGTCAGATTATACAAAAATAGATACTTAACAACATAAAGCTAAAAACGAAATTCGGGTTTTTTTTAGTAATGATGATGTTTTGATAATAATACCTTGGGAGGTATTTTGAGTACACGAATTGCATTTTTCATGATAGATAAGGTACGACTAAAGATACCGACTTGTACTTTGTAGGTACACGTACTAATTACCTAGCTTACATAATCAGCTTTTTAACCGACTTCAAAAAAGCAGGAGGTTATAACGTTTCGACTGCTAACACAGGTCTCCTCTCTGTGGGAGGGAGTCGGCTGTAATGTACCACGTGGGTCCAGTGCAGCATCCTAATTGCGTAACATAATATCACCTAATTATGGTAAATTAGATATGAACTAAGCATAACACTAGCAATGCTTGTAAACTAATGTAGGCAATTATCGTAAACCGGAACTGATATGCAAATTGAAGCAAAAGTTCTCATGTCAATTAGTGAAACTAAACAAACATGAAGACAGTGACAGCAAATGGTAATGAAATGAGATAAGAGTGCATGTCGTAACTAATTATGTAGCTTATCACAGGGTGCCTACGTTTTAAACAGTTTATATAATGGGGCAGAATACAATATTGAAGAAGTAGGTCAAAAACATACTCCTTATGTATTTGACCGACTTCTTCAATATTGTATTTTTCTTCGAGAGCCAAGCGACTAGAATCAATGAAATGCTTCGATTACAGGTTTCCATATATTAGGCTAGCCGCACACAAACAATAATTTTACACCCTACGTCATATTATTGTCAATTTTTCCTGGTAAAATCTGACTCCTGACTCAGTCACGCAGCAGCTTAATTCGTGTGCGCACGTTTTATACAGGGTTATTGGTAAAACATTAACAACCTCTTAAGAGGTCATTGTACTCATCATTATGAACAACTTTTTTTTACTATGGGACCAAACCTGAAATAGCGAAAAAAAAATCAGCTGTTTCCTACATTTTGACGAGTTATACGAACATAAATGTTAGGGAACAGCAGATTTTTTCGGCGCACACGACAATATTATCGGCAATACGGGGGTATTGCCAATAATCCCTCCGATATTGCCGTGATAAAATCAGAATTTCTGGAAATCCACAATAATATTGAACAATACCGAAATACGGGCCGCACACACACAATATTATTGAAAATATGTATTTTATTGGCGTACCGGATGACGTAGCGTGGGAAGGCCTCCCACAAGGTGGACCGACGACCTTGTGAAGGCCGCAGGAACCCGTTGGATGCGAGAAGCACAGAACCGGTTGAAGCGGAGGTGCTTGGGGAGACCTATGTCCAGCAGTGGACGTCTTTCGGATGAAATGATGATGATTTTATTGATAATATTAAGGTGTGTGTGCGGCTAGCCTAACCTTTTTATTCTTCTGTTTACGTAACCTACCGAATGTTGATGGAACAAATTAATTGCCAGTGTTACTTATCATAACATCACGCCTGTATACCGCGAATGGTTCGGTATAGTAGGTACATTACGCAAGTTATATATGTTTAAGTCCCATGCAGTGCTGGATAAGACTACTGATGCCCTAAGCAATCCACGCCTGTGGGCCCCCCTATCCACTAGTAAACTAGTATCGGTCTTTATTTTTTTTTACGTATTTATTAATTAAGCGACACCTCGCGTTTTGTTTATAAGACGATTAAAAAAATACCCGCTTCGGATGTGTTCGGCTGTCCTCGGGATGTACTCGATTTTAATGTATATCCGATATGTCAGTGAGTGATGGCAAAGTATTCTGTTTGTGTTTTGTTTTAGTGCCACTGTTTTTTATTTATAGAAATGTGAGAGTTGTTCCACTGCGCTCCAGGAATGCATTCCATTGCGCTTTAAAACAAAATACCTAAATAGAGTCAGCATACAAGGAAAACCATAAGTTGTTCGTTATACACAAATATAAATATCGGTAAGTAGTATTTTTTTTTACCGTAGATTCATCTCGTGTGTCAAAAATGCTCAAGGCCATTTCGCGCTTTATGGCCCTAGTGTCTCATGATGTTGCATGACATAATGCGCAAAAATCGCGCGCGCCGCCGCGGTCATTGAAATGACGATATTATGTAATTATCTAAAATTTTGTATGAAAGCTATGTATTAAAACATAATATGTCGTTGGAATTGCAATAAAATAAGCTAACTGAATATGTACCTACAACTTATACAGTTTTACCTTGTGATGTGTTGTTGTTTTTACTTTGTTTTGATTTTTCATTATTTATCAGCCATTTCTGTCCCACTGCAGGGCAAAGGCCTCCCTTCCCTCCTTCCACTTATCCCTATCGGGCTGTTATACGCCAATATTTGTGGAAAGAGTCGAGTTCCTCCCGCCATCTCATTCTGGACCTGCCGCGTTGTCGTTTGCTGCTGTTTGGGACCCATTGTGTGGTTACTTTAGCCCATAGCTGCTCCGGCATGCGACAGATGTGACCAGCCCAGTTCCATTTTAGCTTGACAGCCGTGTGAGCTACATCGTTTTTAAGAAAAAAAAAAATGGTTAGATATGACGTTGTGATTATGACTGAATAAACATATTTATTATTTAATATGCATTTTTTTCTTTTTTTATGTAATTTAATATAATGTTTCATGCTTAATTGATATTTTTTGCTAACTCTACTCAACATTTTTTGGAGCGCAGTGGAATCAATGTATGAACATTAAAATTATGAGAACAATGGGTTTTGGAGCGCAGTGGAACAACCCAATGTGACGTACGACTTTTACGGCCCTTAAATTAGTGGACAATAGTTTTTAAGTTCAACGTTTTTAGTATATCTGCCTCTTATATACAGAAAAGTGATATTTAGTGACGAATTATGGAAAATTTTCAAAAATACATAAATTTGAGGTTTCTCGAATTTCATGAAATTTTACCTAGGCTTTATGGGGTGCTTAATTGTTGCAAATGGGGTCCCTCTATCGTGATAGAGACCATTTGACCATTTGACCCCCCTGGGAGGAATACGTCAAATTACAAGTCACCCTGTATAATATTGATAAAGCATTGAGCCTTTCCAACGTCAACGCAAAGACATCTACCGCCGACAAAACGTGCGGGATTTCAAATAGCCTTGCTTTTCATTGCTAGCAAATATATTTTCGGTGCTGTTTAATGTGCCCCCCGAGACGTGATGCTCCAAGCAATTGCTTAATTTGCTTAGGGGCTAATCCGGAACTGGTCCCATGTAATAAGGGGCGAGCCTATTGTCACCAACCGTACACAAATCCAAGACTCTCCCCACGTGTTGTACATTTAAATTGCTTTTCTTTAAAAGTATATTTGTTTTCCAGAATACCAGCATTTTTCCTGAGATGTTTCGCGAGGTTACTCGGTCTTAGGTGGACAGTAAGAGGACTAGAGAATGTGGATAATAGCCGGGGATCGGTAGTACTACTAAACCACCAGAGTTGCCTGGATTTATACGGTATGTACATACAATAACCTATTCTGTCAATTATTTTTTTCAAGGAGTTTGTCAATTTGTTAGGATACATTATACGGTAGCGCAACAACCGATTCCGATGGAAGGAAAATAAATGAAATCCTAAGGAAAAAATCTGTTTCTGATCCTCTTTTGCGCTAAGGATCTTCATTATTAGCTGAAATTCGATATGATCTGTTGTTTGATTTTTAACAAACTTAAGTCAATTTTGCAGGGCCAGGATAGAATCAATATTGTATTGTACTGTTTTCCACATTCCTCGTAATTTTAGAATGCGTAAAACATTTTCCGTGAGTAAGGTCTTGTCAGGTAATTGCGACACACCTGCATGTTTATAGAATGCAAATTAATCAGTGTTAGCTATAGTAGCTAGGTACAATATAACTCGGAACATAAATAAGATTATACCTAGACTGCTGGACATGGGCTATGCCACAACACACTGGCCTCCGCCTTCCGCATCCAGTGTTCGTCGGTCCATCTAGCTGGGGGGCGTCCCACACATTGTTACGTACTTGTGTGTACCTATATCTATTTGACTTTCTCTTGCCAGTTCACAGTTGTGACAGTAAAAATAAATTTTAAAGTCCGTAAAATTGTCCGTGATACGACTTCTCCAAAGCAAACCCTTATTTTCCGCTTCGATTTAGGTAAGTACGTAAGCAGGCTCGAGAGAAAACTAAAAAAAATCAGCATTGATTTTATATTGATTTAATTTTGGCCATAATACGTGCCTACATAAATATTGTAATTTTCTGGTCAATTTCGTAGGTATCTATATGTATTTACCAGTTATTTTGAAAATTGTTTGAACCATGACAAATTAGGTCCATAAGTACATATAGTAATTTACATTATTGCGATTATCTCAATGACCCCATCAGAAACCATCATAGTAATGTTTCCTGTACCTCTATTATCTATAGGTAGCAGGTATAGAAATCCGAGATGGGTATCTATAGGTATTAATGTACCTGCCTACTACATATCTGTTCTGTAGTATAATACCTACCCACCTTTGTAGGCAAACAATGCCTGAGAAATTCGGTCATAATATTCGAGTGCGCATAGTTACTATTTGACCTAATTGTTTATTTAAATACATGGATGCATAATTTGTATGCATTGTCCATAATTAATATACCGATTACCGATAATAGGCCGCCCTCCTACATAAACAAGTAGGTAGGTACGTACTGTACACGTGACGACCGACGTTCCGCATGTTTACAAAATAAATTATAGCTAGGTACAATTGAATTGATAAAGTTGATAAAGGGAACATATTATACCTACACAGTATACATCGCTCGGTGAAATAAATATGATTGACATTGAATACGAACAGCAGGCTTCATTGATTGAACTACAAACATAATTATTTCACTGCGATTCTCAATATTTACGACGCAATGATATTTATGTCTTTTAACCTTAACCTACCTCGTTACCTATCTAGGTAAAGAGTACATAAACATAACTGATTGATATGTTTTCTTGAAATGGCCTCGAGATTTTTTCCCAACATAATTGATTTTCAGCCAGTATAATGGCCAATGTTGATTAGTGGAACATCCATTTATCAAAATGACCGTCTGTCTTGTAGACCATTCGGGGTCGTTGGGGGACTGTTGCCATGTTAGGTACTATACCTACCGACTTATTTGTACAAAATGTTATAATTAGGGCACGCGTTAAATTCATGCTGACGTGACACAGACAATTTTCAATTTTCCGCTAAATCGTTGAATAAAATACATACACAAGAGCAAAGGGAAAAAAAAGCAAAGAGTTCCATTTTCAAAATTTGAACATACCTATTTTTTTATTATAAGTTTACAAGTGGCCAGTTCTAAAAACTTACAGTTTCGCCCTCGTATTCGCACGAGACATGCTGTTTTGAGCTGGGTACAAGGTTAATTAGGTACAAATAATTTCAATTTAATAATAAATAATATATTTATTTGCATAAAAACAGAGTATAAAAAGATGGTAAAAGTACAATTTAGAACATAACATGTTTTGTCAATATAATAAGAAGCTTGCCAATTTTTCAGTATGTAACTGACATTATTTATCATTAAATCATGTCACATAATCCCTCTTTTACCTAGTAGGTATTATCTTGTATTTAAGAGCTGTAATCATTCCGCTATGTTAATCCCTGACTGATAAGAGTAAGCGGGTGTAAATTGATATTAGAAAGATAGAAGTTGATATCGTTGGTGAACCTGATCCTTCATTTTTTGTGACGATAGGCACATTGTTTTTTGAGAAAAATGATGATGACTTTTTATCGTAAAAGCAATTAGAAGTAACCTAATAATGTTGGCTTAATATGAAAAAGAAGTGGGGTCGTTGAAAACTTTTTGTCATTCGACTATTTTCGACATTGAGCGGAGCATAGATTTTTTTGATACCTCCTACAGTGCCTAGCCTGTGTATGAGAAAGGTAAGAGACGGGAAAATTGCTCATTATTGTTTTCCTTGTTGGAAAATCCTCATATATATTGGTACCTGCGCCCTACCTGGGTAGACTCGATGGGTGATGTCAGTTTCCTACCAACTAAAACTCCACGTTGTTCCTTCTGGCTCGAGACCATAGGCGTATGGTCCTAAACCTAGGGCTTTTCCAGGGGGCCCACCTGGCCCTAACCTTTTTTTTTTTCGTGCGTAAATCCTCATGGATACCCTCCGTCTGAGAAGAACGGCCTTGCTATACGATACGTTTTTAAATTATCGTGTATACCTACCTACCAACTGTTATCATTTCTATGAAGCGGCAATCACCTGCGAGATATTGCCGTGACTAACACTGAATTATATTTATTTAACAACCGTTCAAGCCTGCTTAACTAGAAACAAAATAATGTCGTAAACATTACCTATACCTTTGAAATGAGTATTTTTAGTTTTAAAGGAAATCAATATTTATTTTCGATTGGAAAACAAGAAAACTTTGGGCTTATGCGATGCGGGGTTTCTATCTACATAATATATGACTTGACAACCTACCACTTTTCTTTTTTTTGGAATAGATAACGGCCTAGGCGGGGTTATATTTTCACCTCCAATAAGGCCGTACTGACCCGTATATTTTTGTTTTTAGCGCTGGCTATATTATGGCCGCTCATGTCTCGGTGTACCGTGGTTTCGAAGCGATCACTGCAGTACCTTGTACCATTCGGCACTGCGACATGGCTGTGGGGCACCGTTTTCATAGACAGGGGCGCACAAACTGCACGCGATGCCCTCAACAAGCAAGTCGATGCTATTAAGAATGAAAAGGTAAAGTTGCATTAAAATGTTACTTGTTAGAACATTTGACACAACTTTTTAATCTGGTTGATTTTTCATTCGTTAATCTAACTGCAGTAATTACCCACTCAATGACTTTTAAATAATGTACAGACGCCAGCACATCAAGCTACTACAATCTGTCAAATTTCTTTAATAGATTTTCAACCTTGTGACTAAAGCATAAGTTTCAAAGTTGATTGGGAAAATTTGACAGTTTTGGGTAGGTTGCACATGTGCTGGCGTCTGTACCTACGAAATATAGACCAGAGCAGCACCCTAATTGCGTAACATACTACTAATCTCAATTATTTTGAAGGATATTGCTAATCCATTGCTTCATAAGTTGGAAAAATTTGTCTGCAACGTAATTATAGCGCCATGAATGTTGTTGAACTGACAAAATGAAAGCCATTGCTACTGATAGTTTGTTACGCAATTACCCCGCAGAACAGATCACATCTGTACCTTTCACCGGGATAAGGTAGGGGTTAGGTTAGGGGGGGGGGGGTTTAGGTAATCCACAAATAGACTACAAGGGTACCTAGTATTTATGTCAGAATTTGTTTATACTATCTATAGAGTCATCCTCTCTCTCATCGTAGATTGATTGATTTGATGTCCGGTCACCTTCCGAAATAGTGTCAATGTTGAGTCATGCCACAATCAGTCAATATTATTATTGTATTCAGCGTACACGTTTTCCTGCTAGTAAATATACGAGTAGGTACGTACATTAGTCCTGTAAACAATGAAACCTTGTAGGTACTTGCCTTGTTTTACGTCGCATTCCGTCATACTGCATGATCTAATCGCTGGGAATGGGCTGGCATGGTACCTACTTACTTACCTTCCCGCTAAATTTTACGAGCGTGTACATTTCTAAGCTAATGTTTGACTTGCTTAAGTAAATGTCTTGGGTTGGTCGGTATCGGAAGACACCAATGAATTTTCCGCAACCACAATAGTTCTTTCAACACTACATGTTTTTTTTTAAACCTAGTTCATTAGTTTTTACTTTAGTTTCCAGTACCCTAATTGCGTAACACTCTATCAAAACCAATCTGAATCATTTTGAAGGCTATTGCTTATCCATTGCATATGTTAGAAAAAATTGTCTACCCAACAACGTTTGTTGAACTTTCAAAATGAAAGCTATTCCCCTACTGTTAGTGTGTTACGCAATTACCCCGCAGAGTTAGATACCTTACCTCTACTCGAAACAGAGATATGCTATGCGAAAACACAATGAAGGATAGACAATATGTCACATGTAATATGCATTATGTATTTTCATATTTCCATCGAAAGTACTTAGGTTTATAAGTAGGAATTGTAATATTTTCATGAAACAGCTGAATCATATTCGTTCTCCTCGGAAATCGCAACGATTTTACGAAGTAATAACTATTGCTCACTTTCTGAGCAAGTATTATATATAGTTATAGTTTCTATTTTGTGTATCGATGTTGCAATCTCGAAACAATAGTTTAGGTAGGCAATACGGTCATGCTTAGACTACATACATAATTATAGGTAGATACTCTATCGATACCGATGTTACAGCAGACCCACTTTTATTGATGTCGTATTCGAAACAAGAGTTCATTGTCCCAGGCAGCGTAATCTAAATCGAATGTTACGTAAATGGCTTTTAAAATGCTTACGTACCTATATGGAACCAAAACATTTGCTTTGCATATTAATTTTCCGGTTACTTATAATTTATAACACCTACCTATAGCAAAAAGTTTGTACGCTAATGGTATAGTCATAATATCGGGCATAGTCCAAAAGTCAATTGTAGGTTCGTCACTGGCCGCAGGTTCATCGGTCAAACACACATCACACATTTTTGTTGTTGATTTTTTTGCTGGGCCTGCTCTTGACCTCGATTACGCCTGATGGAAAGCGGTGGATAAGTTCTATAATTGTGGCGATGGACCTTGTACTAAAGGTTTATTTTATACAGTACTAGAAATTCAAGATTCATTGAATTAGTACCTATGCGAAATTTCAAAGATTTGATGGGTCGATATCAATGTCTAAAATGAGAACAAATGGTTTTCTAAAGGTTTGATCCGAAGAATTAGGCAAGCTTGGAACACACCTATCGGTCTATAGCTGATGTGTCTCTCATTGTTACAATGAGTTATTCCCGTTGCTGAAATAATAATCACGTAATGAAAATTAAAAACTGGCCAAGTGCGAGTCGGACTCGCACACGAAGGGTTCCGTACCACAAGGCAATAACGCCGAAAAAAAACACGTTTGTTGTACCTACCTATATTTATTTTATTGTTTTTAGTATTTTTTGTTATAGTGGCAACAGAAATACATTATCTGTCAAAATTTCAACTGTCTAGCTATCACGGTTCATGAGATACAGCCGTGTGACAGACGGACTCGGAGTCTTAGTAACAGAGTCCCGTTTTTACCTACTGTAATACCTTTTTAAGAACTTCTGTAACCATATTTAACGGCAAATAAATCTTTGACTTTGACTTTTGACTTTAACCTTTGGGTACGGAACCCTAACAATGATCGCACTGGTCTCGAAACAATCCTAAACATTTCCAGACCTGTACCCTAATTGCGTAACATACTATTGATCTCAATCTGAATCATTTTGAAAGATATTGCTAATCCAATTGTTTCATAATAATATGTTCGCAAAATGTGTCTGCTCAACAACGTAAATAACGCAATGAATGCTGTTGAACTGTCAAAATCATAAAAGGATAACATTATGAATAATAATGGACAGTTAACTGTTAAGTTAATTGTATCAAATCCCATTGGTGAAGAATTTTACAATAATTTTTTTTGTCTGTGCTAAAATACCAATCAATCCAATCCAAATCCAATCTCTTTGATTATATCTACGTAGTGCAGCGAAAAAAAGAAAAACACGGACTGTCTTCGCCATAATAAGATTCTTAATGTTATCCTTTTATGATTCTGCCAAAGTGGCTTTTTAGGCCCCCAGGTAAGGTATTGTGCAAATTGCCTGTTAATTTTTCATTTTACTTAGAAAACCGATGTACTTATTTACCTATTAATAATGCAAATGGTTGTTGATGACAAAGAAAATTATCCACAGTTTTATAAAGGTAGGTACCTAATTACAAATAAATTGTTTGCAAATGAGTTTCAGCGGTCGTTAACGTTACATTACCTACAGACAAAATTAATTATATTTGACAAGGTATCACGTCACACGTGTCATAACTCGATTTCGTTAGCACTATAAATAAATTAATTTGTAATTTGTTATTTTTAAATAGGTGGGGTATTTAGTCTAAGATCCGGTATAAGAAATATATATCCTCATCTGTTATTTAATGATAATAAAGAATATAGATAATGTGTACAGACGCCAGCACATCGAGCTACTACAATCTGTCAAATTTTTAATAGAGATTCAACTTTATCGCAAACGCTTTAGGTTCAAAGTTGTTTGGGAAAATTTGACAGTTTCGGGTAGCTTGATGTGCTGGCGTCTGTACATTGATACATCGCAAATAAGATGCCTAGCTAAATAACTGGTCGATGATGTTAAATAATAAAATGTTTAATTAAATTTCTTTGATCTACTTTCCCAATTAGTTATTTATGGAAGTCGAGCATCAGCCGAGAGTATATACCCCAAGGTATTGAAAAAATAAAGGTTGCCTTCTTTTCTCTTTGCGCAACCATGGAGATGCCAGGTATAAACAGGTAAGTAAACGTTATTAATATACCTACCCTTATTTTATTCCCAAACTGCCTCAATGTTTTTTATGTGCCCATCGGGGTCTCCGTAGCTCAAGTACCTACAGTTTTAAGTGAATAAGACAAGTAAGTAAATCATTCCGGCTCTCGACAGGGGTCATGATCCCCATGACGTTTTTATTTTAACATGTTTGTTTACAACGGAATGCGAGTCAGCCGGTCAAGTCATCCTTGTCTATTATTGAGAATAAGGAGCATTTCCCACTCTCTTTTATTAAGGGGGAAGCGCTAAGGTAGCCCGCAAAATTCAAATTTTCTTACGTTTTTTGCAATTTGCTGGTCAGCATTAAGTTGTACGTTGATTAATATATGAATCGCGGCCGTAAGAAATATGTGTTTATACAATTATAATCATTAAAGTCATCAACACAACTTTCTAAGACCACGTAAGTCCAAAGAATGATGATTTCATGAAACAGTTATTCTTGGGACTTACGTGGTCTTAGAGAGTTGTGTTGATGACTTTAATGATTATAATTCTGTAAACACATATTTCTTACGGCCGCGATTCATATATTAATCAACGTACAACTTAATACTGACCAGCAAATTCCAAAAAACCTAAAAAAAATTGAATTTCGCGGGCTACCCTGGCGCTTTCGCCTTAAGCAGCTACCGGGCGCACACCTGCCTCGCGGCATCTTTTTCTTTCAAATGGAATTGCGCGTGCAACGCTTCTCTGTCACTCTTAACACTCGGTGAAGAAAATTTAACATCTTAAGTTTGGGCAACCATGGATTCAACAAACTTTTTGATAAGGCAACCTAATACGGATGGATTGGGAATAAAATAAGCTTTCATTTCGATTAAATAACATATGAGGGTATATATTAATAACGCTTACTTACCTGTTTACTTATACCTGGCAACTCCATGGTTGCGCAGACATGAAAAAAGGCAACCTTTATTTTTTCAATTCTTTGGGGTACCTACCTATATTCTCTCAGCCGAAGCTTGACTTTCATAAATAACTAATCGGGGAATTTGATAAACAATAAAATGATAACACCATAGGCACGTGATTTAGCTAAGGCACGTGATTTAGCTAAGCAACCTATTTACGATGCATCAATGTACTTACCTCAATTATCATCAATCATTATCAAACATACCTATATTCTTTATTATCATTAAATAACAGATGGGGGTATAATTATATTAATTCTTATACGATCTCGCACTAATTGTAATTAACCTTGATCGTCAATTCGTAATATCTTGCGAACTTTTCAAGGTAAAATCGCTTAGATAGGCAAATGTTAACATCAAAAATATAATGGAAATATAGTTCCTACATGTACCTACGCAAAATACGCGCATTGACGTGGAGTTGCGGACACCAGCCCGTATTATTCTTACTAGTTCCTACATTCCTAAGCCCGTTCTCACTATACGACACCTACATGTATTGTATTGCCTAATAGGTAAATAAATTTATTTCAGGTAAATAAACCAATTGCCAAACATAAATTAAAAGAATTCAAATAAAATCAGATAAAGCCAAATAATACAAATTAAATGAAATCAAAATCAATCGAATAAAAATAATTAAAACGATAAAATTGATACCTTTTCTCCGACACGAAAAGCGCATTGTTGGAGTTTCATCTCGGCACCGCGCGCCGCTGAGTCGAGCGTTAGAGCTAGCGCTAATTAGACACCAATTAGTCATCGCCTTGTATATTTATAAACGACGAAGGCATTTATCGAGAGAACTCCTTTGAACCTGGTGCTTTACTTATTTATCTAATTGTTCGTTGTGAACTTATTTTTTTATTGCATTACGAAGCTAATTAACTTTCTGATAAAGTTGAAGCTAGCTGTATCTATACCTACCAAATGAATTTTGAATTTCGTTAAAATTCATTTCTTTTTATTTGAAATGTGTTTGACTTTAGTCTAGGTCAGAAGTGAGTGACAGAGACAAAGTCAAGTTATTGCTCAACACAGTACATAATAATACATTTCTAGATGTCAAGTGAATGCGCAGTCCACTGTGTTGCACCAATTCAGGCATGCAAAATTATCATTAAAATTATACTATATCATAAATTCCAATTAATACCTTACGAAATGTCATTAATTCGAATTAATACCAAAAAAAATGTCATAAATTACAATTAGTACTCTATACAATGTCATAAATTCAAATCAATAAGATACATATATAAATAAATATACAATGTCATAAATACCAAAATTTAAGCAATTCCATAAATTCAAATTAGAGTAAGTAATGTCAGAGTATATAATGTCATATAAAATCGTTCAGTTACATACATAGGTAATAATTATCTGCCTACATAGAAAACTTGACTGAAGACTGCCTACTTTTTGGTTTTCCCTAGTGGAATACGATTGAGGAAATAAATACTAATTGGAAAATATGCTTTACTGGCTAGGTAGCTATTCTTGTAAGAATATAAACGATCGCTAGGTACCTACAATTCAAAGGTGACGTAATTATAATTGACTTCGCGGACCTCTCTATTTCTGTAACTACATAGGTTATACATTACATTTTGCATGCCTGGAGTAGAGAATAAAGTTAGGAAAGGCGAAAGCGCCAGGGTAGCCCGCGAAATTCTTTTTTTTTAGGTTTTTTGGAATTTGCTGGTCAGTATTAAGTTGTACGGTGATTAATATATGGTTCGCGGTCGTAAGAAATATGTATTTACAGAATTATAATCATTAAAGTCATCAACACAACTCTCTAAGACCACGTAACTCCAAAGAATAACTGTTTCATGAAATCATCATTCTTTGGAGTTACGTGGTCTTAGAGAGTTTTGTTGTGCACTGCATTACGCAACGCGGCGGGGTGCGTGAAACGGAGCCAAATTCCCCGCACGGAAGCGCGTTTTTATTGAATTGGATGTAAAATAAAAAATCACGCGCGGGCACGTTATCTCCGTCCCGCTGTGTGATGCGGTGCAGTGTGCCAATCGCCTAAGATGGTACGGTTATAAATGGGGTGACTACTGAGACGAAGACATGTTCCGTCGACCCTTAAACATATGGGTGAAGGGCAGGACGACACTGACGCTGAATGGTTTTTGCAAAATATTTTAAAACTCCTACAGCTACACACTATAGTCTACTCTAGATACAAAATAGAATATCATATATTTACCGTTACTTTTTCCTTATCCTCAGCGAAAACTGCTGCTATTCCCTGAAGGTACGAGGCATTCTGGGGACAAGCTGCTCCCGCTCCGCAAGGGAGCGTTCCACGTGGCCATGGACGCAGCAGCGCCCATACAACCCGTCGTCATCTCCAAGTACCACCACTTGGACGGGGAGCGACACAAATTCGGCTCGGGTGAGTAACTGGACGGATTTGTTTAGAAGAACCAGTTTCACTTGCCTTGGAATGCTCTCTGTGAACACACGTTTGGTGTTTTCGCTATAATTGAGTAATTTGGTTATATAGTCAAAAACTAATCTTAGTTTTTGATTATTTTAACATTTTATGTAAGTAGGCAATACAATACAAGCCAAAGTGAGAATGTTTCTCTAAGTAAATAAAAACTTAACTTTTCTATTTTGATATAATGTATTCCATTATTGTTCGTAGGAAACAAACAAGGATATAGTTTTTCTCCCTCATTGGGACATCACAGTTTTGTAAATTCTGGCACACTTAACAATAATGTTACTTTACCACATTTCAGGCGAGTTCATCGTGTCTATTCTGCCAATGATCGAGACTGAAGGTATGACCAAAGACGACATCGCAGCGCTGATAGAGAAGACACAAATCAACATGCAGGAAGAATTCACAAAGGTCTCGATGGAGACGCTAGCGCGCCGTAACCTTCGCACTAAGGCTGATTAGATGAGGAATATAAGGTACATTACCAAGTTTATGCGGTACCATGTTGGGTAGCATCAGTCATGTCATGATGTCATGTGTTTTTGGTATCCAATACATTCATTCTGACCATGAAGTAGTCACGAGTGGTACTGAAGTGATATTTTTTTTTCTTATATTTTCCAGGTAATTAGATTTCATATCGACGTGTAAAAAGAGCTGTGATAAACAAACGTATAAAGAAATAGTTACTAAAATTTTAATTTGACAGTTAATTGTTGGTGTTTACATTGTTGTTCTCTATAGAAATGTGTATTTATATAATAAAGTTAACTAATTAAAAATTAAAGGAATGTTTCATTAAAAATGCATTTACCCTGTGATTTCTTTTTATTAAAAGATTTCACATACGAAAATATGTAAAAATATACATTTCATCGTCGTTTTTTTTTCTACAGAATTTTCACACGAATACATTTTAATAACTAATAGTAGGTATTTTAGATACATCACAATATTTGCACAGATACGAGTACACTGATATACAATTAGATACAAACGTGATAAATGGCCTTATTCCTTAATAAACCTTGGAAAATATGGTTTAAAAGATTTAGTAAAATTTTGGTATTTTAGGAACAAAATTTTTAAGTTTGTGATGGTATAATATACCATACAAGATATTTGCTAATTGTCGTTGTCAACAATATTTGTAAAATTATTCATAAATTCGACGTAGACTGTCATACAAATAAAAGTAAAACTTACTCAGTTTTAAGAATATGGTACACTTTCTGGCAAAGTAAATAGGTAAGCATCAATCGGAGTGTTAAAATGGCACCAACCGAGTACTTTCTGTGATATGTTCGTTGGTAGCTGAAATACAATAAGTATTTCGTTTTAAAGTTTAAAAAAAAACATTTAAGCCGACTATACCAATGAGCCATATTTATTAATCAGTTGAAGGACAGACACAATAAGTTTTATTGTTATTACGTCTATGGGCGCTTAGGTTGTTCCTCAGTGTTAAGTAACGCAATTCAGTTTAAGTGCAAGCCAGTTACCCTTTTCTCTCACTTATTCTGACTAGCAACCCTGATTAATTAAAAAAGAAACATTGGCAAGGTACAGACGCCAGCACATCAAGATATTGATGTAACAACTAGTAAGTTCTTGTTAACGTTTAGCATAGACTGGATTTTACTATGGTACAATAATAATTAATGTCAAAGACTGGTTGACCAAAAACTTAATTCTATGACGAGGTTCGACTACAATTAGAACTCCTATGCGGATACCGCACTTGGGGCACATACAATACTATCATCATAATATGGAGCTGTAAGTAGTTAGCGAGTAAGTAATAATACTATAAATAATAATGTCAATTACATATTTAAAAATAAAATATACATAAATTAAACAAACAGACAAAATATATTGTATATTCCCTGGGAAAATAAATTCCCATTGATAAAACTGCGAATCCGGTTGGTAAGTTTCTTCAAAATGAAATATCACAAGTAAGCTATAGGTACTACCTACTACGCCAGCGTAGTCAAAAGTACCCTATGTTGTAACTTTAGCCAAGGCAACGGCCAGGCAAGAAAGGTCATAACATAAATACATACATAAGCTCATGTCTTCTTCCCATGACGGTACGCAGAAACTACTGAATGCCACCTACATTATCTACCTAGACTTTTTACAACTGTGTTGGGGTCGGCTTCCAGTCTAACCGGATGCAGCTGAATACCAGTATTTTATATGGAGCGACTGCCTATCTGACCTCCACAACCCAGTTAATTGGTAATACGATACCTCTTAGGGTAAGGTCGTAACAATCATGAAAAAAATCCTGATTGTAGCTTCAAAAGTATGAAAGAGCGGAAGTCTGATAGTAGATAACGTCAGTAGGATGTAGATAGTGATAATTCTGGAAAACTACAGTTCAAATTTCAAGGATTAGTTTATTTCCGGGTATTTACCTTGTAACACCATAATATTGTGATTGATGATGATGATGACTATTGTGATTATATAATTCATAATGCGCAGTCATGGTGTTTGAAAGTATACCTAATCTCTGTTATGACCAAGGCTAATACTAGCTTTAATTAAGTTAGGCTACAATCTTCTTCTTAGCGTTTTGATAGCAATCTAAATGGACTCGGCCCAGAATTCAGCTTCTTGTTTGGCGCCATCACCAATGTCCATTAGTTCCTGTAACGTGCAGCTGACAGGACACGCAGGACATGATATTAAGTGTTTCATCATTCGTGAAACAGCACCACATTTACACTCCAGGGCGGAGTCGTCTATGAATCTCCACCTGAACAGGTTTTCCTACAATTGCTACAATTGGAACGATAGGTTGCTAGCTAATCTGTGGTAATTATAAACGATAACGAGAAAATCCGAAACAGCTTTAGTATGGTGGTTATATTTTTTTGTCTGTTTGTTTATCAGGATTAAATTAAGTGAATATATACTAATGATTAGCATCGATCACTATGCTTAAAATAACTAAGATATAAATTAAATTTAAGTGCATATAGCTATGGTCAGCAAAATTGCTGGAAATGTATTAAGATTTAAACGGATTGCTTCGTGTGATTGATTACTATAGGTATAGCAGCTGGAGAACATAACTTAAAAACTAATTGTTAATTAGGATTTTTCAAAAAATACTTGTTCAATTAAGCTTCGGTTTTCTAAGAAAGCGGCGAACGGTTACATAATTACGGCTGTCCAAATGTGACACCTTAATGTCAAATAATGGTGAAAATGGCGATATGTGACGGAACCGCTTTTCTAGAAAACCGTAGCTTTAGGGCCGGTTGTTTCAAACGGTTGGTTAACGTAACATACGTGAATAATAAGGATTACGTAATCGTTATTATTTGTCATAAGAAAACGCCATAATTTTGGGAAACAACGCTTAGCGCCATTTTTGACGTATACGCGTGCGTCAAGTGGACGTGAAACAACCCGCCCTTAGGCTTTTCACTTGTTTTACAAGAGAATAGACACTATATTTTTTTGTTGATTTCAAAAATAATATTAAACCCACTGGTTATCTTGTGATGTAAATTAAAACGTGAGAGCTGATATTTAGTGATCACGAGATTTTTTTAGTTATTTACAAATTTCGTGGATATTTTAGACCCGCACGAATGATTAGATACATTGGTGAAATACTAAATTTTCAAAAGCTTAGTGGAAACGCGTGAAATATTCTACGTCTATAGTAATACATTAAAATACATATTATCGGTACTAATGGTACTATGGCCTACACTAATATCGAATGGCACGATAAAAGCGTTTATTTACATTGAGTTACATTAAGATACTTGCTTATAAATTATTTAGTGATGGCACGAATGAGAGGAGCGGAGAGATACGTTTTATCTCTTCTTCGCGCTTGGGCTTTCAAAGAGCGTTATCTCACTCTGTCATTCTGAAAATATTTCTTTTATGCCATCTCTAAATAATATTAAATATATGACATGAAACTTACACATAATAATAATTATGTCATGAAACATACTTTTACATAGAATAATATAGTAATAATAGGACCTATACGTTTACACAAAAATAATTGGAATTAATTCGAATTAATTCATTCATTTTTGACAAGTTTTTGAAATTATGTCGCTGAGATGAGATTGCCACTAGATTTTGAACATTTTTTATTACTGGAATTGGCCTTCAGCAGTACTATTCTGTATAAATCTCATCGTGATAAGTTAGGTGAAGTGAGTATGAAGTGATCTGTCAATCCCTAGACTCCCAAGGGACAGGTAAGATGACAGTTTACTTCATCTAAATTTTTATATTGACATTTTTACAGAATATACTACCAGTACTTCGACCACATCGTTCTTTACTTCGCTTACCATTGCTATTCCCCGGGAACTGTACTTGTGTATTATGAGTTGTGCTGCTATTGACAATTTCTTTGGTAATTGTAACAAAAATGGCAACTGGAAAGCTCAGACCAAATAAAAAACTAAGACAGAGGGTTGTCAACAGTAATGCCGGTTTCGTAAACATGTGTGCACATAGTGAGGTGTAGTTTGATTGTAAATAGTTGTAAATGTCTGCGTATGAGCGTGTATGCACAGAGCGGAGGTGTAGTTTTTGCATGCTTAACTGTATTGTTCGCAGCGCTATGTCTTGACTTTTTATTTGGTCTGAGCTGGAAAACAGACTTTTTATCAGATGCGAAAGGAAGTTTACATAAATAAATGCAAGACTTTTAGGGTTAAACAAATCTTTGGTGGATATCTTAAATTGCTTAATATAACCAATTCAAATTAGCACAAACACTCTTATTAAAAAAAAGTGGTAATAATAATAATTATAATAAATTTTCAAAGTCTGATAGTTAAATAATACTTTAAATATCTTATCACAAAAATGTTATTATGAAAGATTTAGGCATTTCAATAATTCGAAATTTCTACGTTGATTAAAACTGATTAACTACGTTTATGTAATTTGTATTATCAGAAAAATGAAACAAATTATTTACGTTATCTACGCAGGCTATGATAAACAAAAAAATATTTGCCTAGTAACTTTGATAATCTCGTTACTACCGGATTAAGATAAAGCTTCATGCGTGTGATAAGGTGTTGAAATTTATCATTTACAATGGGTATAAAAGTGGTCCCATTATAATTTTGACATCATAAATTAGAAATAGGTTAGCGTAGAATTTAAAATGGCACCGTAATTTTAATAAACATTACTTACTTTTCTAAAGCTAGTCATCTACATAATAAAATTCAAACATTATCGATAAAACATCGGCAACGAATTTTGGTAACTTCTCGTATTTTAATTCTCTTTTATAACAATCTAGAAGATTAATCGCGGATAACAGTACACGTTGATGGGATTTTAACTTGAATACTTTTACGAGTACCAACAACAAAATAATAAGAATTGCAAATTTTATAAATTAGACGTCGCATTTGGCTACATAATGACGATATTATGCAAAAATTGCCTCGAAAGCTTGAAAGTTTCCCTACGAAGTCGATTTTTTGGGAATTTTCTCACGAAGTGAATTACAGAATGATTACAACGTACACAGAATTTATAATAAGTAATTCATCGTGTTTGAGTAATTTATTACAAGTATAGTACCGATTGCGGTGACGCTGAGGTATGCGAAGCACATCGAATGGACTCCACAGTTAGTCGTTTACATGACTAGAGAGTAAAATTAAGTGTATCATACGATAGAGGAACATTCCCTATAATATACCTATTAACTATGAGTAGCGACAAAATAAAACTGTCGAAAACTCACCATGCCCTTCAAAGCGATAAAAAAAGTAGGTAAATATTAAAATAAATAATACTGGTTTAAGGGGCTTACAGGACCTAAACTCAAAAAACGCAAGTTTTAGAAACATCAAAAGTATATGATCGACTACTGTAAACAAAATCAGAAAAATATATGATATTTTTCAGGATATATGCTAGGTAGATAGTGTGTTGAAAACATAATACAACTAATTTGATATGATAGAAAAAAATCATGAATATACCTCTAAAAAGTTTCTTTTTACAATAAAAACCATGTTAATATACAAACAATCATTCTGATTTTTACAATTAGTATATTGCAAACACTAGTGTTTTATTTTTTTTGTCCAAACAATAGATTTTTTGTAATCAAATAATTGCTTCATATTTTGCAATAAATTACCAGCGTTGTGTCATCGTGCTTCTCTTTGACCTCTCCTCTCTCGTCTTTCGTGACCGTGCTTTAGGTCATGTAAGCCTCCTAATAGACTATGAAGCTGTTGATTATTGAGTACTTAGACAACACATTGGTTTTATACGTAAACAGTAGTGTGGATGAAAACATTGACCTTGTTTCACGAAGTCTAGTTAGATAATATTCGTGGTTCATTCATGCAATGTAGGTAAATCTATTTAAGTGAATGCTAAGATGATCATTTAATGTGACGCAACTCTTAAGTACCTATGGCATACAAGGCATTGTACACGCGTAAGTAGGTACTGATCGTAAGAAGCGTATTTTGAATATAGCTTTTGTCGCCATTTTCCCTAAGAAAAACAGGGTAGCACAAAATTATTCATTGAAGTATGTCATATTTGAATTATTATTAGAGATCAAAACAATTTAAATATAGTTAAAATGTATTGCACTAAAATAGATTTTTATATCTAATGTTGTTTTTACCAAATAAATACCTAGTGTTTCAAAAAAATATAAGTATAGAATTTTGGTATCCTTACAATTTACATCCATGAAAAGAAATTCTGTAATGAATGTATTGTGCGCTTTAATATTTGGGACGAATGTTAAGAGCCCCTAACAATTTCGGCGCACTATTAGATTAGGTAATTATAGGAGCGCAGTGTGTCTGTGTGCGTTCGAACTATAAACTGATAATCGTAGTGTGCGTTGAAGCGGGGACAAATAATCTTGGTCCGTAACCGCTATTATTAGCACTCCATAGTTTTACTTACTAGATTGCGTAATACTGGATGGATTTTATTGTGATTATGACATGTTATGTTCAGGTACCCTATAGAAATATCGTAACCTATTACGGCATTCACTATAGTACTCGTAAAACCAAATTATAAAGTGTGACCAGCGTATTATAAGGTACGTCTGAAACGAATTACACGTGTTATTGTTTACGTAATACAGAACGACGGGGAGGTCTGTAGTATTCCCTCGCCATAAGACCGCAGACCATGAGAGTATAGTATAGCAAGTCATTTTGTCCTATTTTATAAAGCTAATCACTTTATTTGTATAGAACAAGGAGAAAACGAGCGGGGAATGGAGGAAAATTACTTTAATATTGAAGATAGCTTTATTCAAACGAAACTTTATTTTGTTTATCCAAAAGTACAATACAAAACATTAATATGTATGAATAACATTAACAAATCACAAAGTGTCACACTATTGACATAAAAAAATAAATATTCATACAGTTTCAAAACTGTTTAGGCGTAGTACAAAATCACTCGCGATTCAAGAATTACGACGGGAGCGGCGAACGTCACAGGCGACACAGGTCCGTCGTCTAGAAGCCTTTGGGCGCGACTGAATGTATCGAGCGAGCGCATCGGTTTATAAGGCATTATTTAGATATTTTACTACAATTAAATTAGTAGTCAAAATAAAAATATAAAAATTGAGTTTGGTAGATAAACATCTCAAATTTTAAAATATTTAACACTTTTTGTTATTTTCAATAAATTCTTACGCGTACACGACGGTTTTGCACATGACTTTATTGGGATTTTTCAGCGTAGTTAACATTTTTTTACAGGTACTAATACATTAAACTTAAAAAAAATAAATCGTAGACTTACTAATATATTATATGCCTAGTATTTAGGATTTTTTTTCAGATCGTTATTTGCTACCAGTAAGCTAAAAAAGCAATCGAAAAACTTGGTGTTTCGTGATTACGTAAAAACGTGTGTTTGTTTTTTATTTTTTGGAATTTATATTAAGTAGTTATCAAAAATTAAATTCGTAGACTTACTAGATAGATAGGTGATAAATAATTGTGTATTTTTTAAAAAACTAGATAACTTAAGGATATTGAGAAATTTGCGCTGAAAAAAACTGATTTTTCTGTTTTTAGTCCGCGAAATTGTTAGGGGCTCTTAAATAACACGTTTTTTCTCAACTCGACAATTCTACGGTACTAACTAATAAAGTAATAACTAAACATTAAAAAAGTGGTTCTTTAGTAGACCATTGTTCAAATACTGAAATGGTAATAGCTTCAGTCAACTTAATGTGCGACGTTGCTTAACGAGTGATTAAAATTCCGTACTGCAGCGGTGCAGAAACAAACAGCACACTGCAGTGTGATTTGAATATAAAAAAAAAGGTCAACAAAGTATAAATAATTGTCGCGGCGTGCCGCCTGTCGCAACTCAATCATCTGCTGATTGCTAATTAACTCCACATGCCTATGATTGTTTCTTAACTTTCTACAATACACTATTTGATACTAATTTCATCAACCTTTTCTAGCCACGAGTCACTTTTACCGTAAAGACGTATTATGGCATGTTAACGACTTTATCAACGCTTTATAAGTGTTGATATCAGCCAATATAGATAAGAAAACATACAACTAATATAAATTTTATAAAAATAATACCTCATACAAGTTTGACATCAATAAAATATTAGCTAAATCGTGCAGCTATAAATTGTGTGACTTGTTCCTTCTACCAGTCATTTTATTTTACCGTAGATTGGTAAAATGGAAATCTAAGAAAAAGGTCACTTTGCCAGTCGATGTGGCGATCTGTAAGTCGTTATAACACAAAAGTGTGCCATAAATATTAAGTAAAGATTATTTAGACAAGATGTAAATACTTACCCCCTTAGGTACTAATAAACGTATTATATCAGATGAATAGTTACACACCGATTTCTCTCTTTCAGTTGTCAGTAATTTCACTTTCGAAAGAAGAACACAAAGTGTTGTGTAACTATACAGACGTTATACAACGTTTATGAGTAAGGGGGTTTTTATAAAATCACGGAAATATTCATATTTCTAGTGATTGGAATGCTCGCTATAGGTGTACAAACATTTCATGAACCAGCATTATTATGCAAACCTAAAAGCTTAACAATTTGGTGATTATAAATTTAATACATAATAGGTGGTACCGTGTCGGTCGATGGCACTGGGAGCTCAATCGGTTGCCAGCGGGTAGTTGGGAGGCAAGGCGCTTAGCACCTCTTTTGAGAGTTCCTTGTAAGCCGCGTCCATAGTGTTGCGCACTTTGGTTATTAATTCAGGTACATCTTCCATAGTCAATCCCACTGTTGGGACTGGCTCTAAACACTGGATAACTGCATGGCCTGGAAAATCAATGCAATACCGTTAAAAAATGTACCAGATACAAAGATCTTTGACGACTGCTATCATATTAATACGTGTTTTGTAATTTTCGACGAAATGGTGCTAATGTCAATTGTCATTTATTTATTACTAGCATCCGCCCGCGGCTTCATCCGCGTGGTATGTACATACATACGTGGTATGTACGTATATGACAAGCCTTATAAGGTTCAAAGTATCCCCATACAAAATTTCATCAAAACCGTTTCAGCCGTTTCGAAGATTACCGGAACAAACGCTGTTATTTTGACATTACAAACAGACACTTCCATTTTATTTATTTACATATAGATGGTTATTTAGAACATCCTAACTGACCGCTCTATTTATCTATAGAGTGTTGATGAACAGTTGGCCCATAGTGTCGACACTCGTGACTTTAGGGCACGAGTGCACGGCTGCCTCAACTGTGCCACTATTACTTCACACTAGGCCCCATTGTCTGTATTATTGGAGCTTGGAGCGTGTGTCCTTTCCTCACCATGTTTGTCTTTACAATTCGAAGCTATTATAAAATGTTTTACGCACGTCGTACAGTACCCGGCGATAAATATTGCACATCAACCTTTTTACACAAAACCATTTTATACAAAGAATAAAAATAATTATCAAAAGAAGCAAATCATAATTGTTTTAACAGCTCCTAATAGATACCGGACTGTTTGTATTTCGTGCGACAGAGATAACGCTCTACGAAGCCGAAATTAGGCGATTGTCTCTTTCCAAAGGTCGATGTGCAATATTTATCGCCGGGTACCTACTGTACATTTATTTTTAAAACAGTGTGTTTTAAATCCGTGATCACAACAATGAACATGACTATTTTTTCAAATAAAACAATTATAGGAATTGTCAAGGGGTCCATCAGTCAGGAAGATGAAGCTAGTTGTCCATTCCAAATCGTAGTAGGTACCTATGAAAAAGAAACGGCAAGAAACTCCACGGAAACTATTTCAATCAAAATTTTCTTCTCAATTCTTATACTTGAAGGTTGATGCATTCAGATAATTCGAAGCCTGCAGATGTAAACTAAAAATTACGGATAAAAATCATACCTTTATTAAAAATGTATTTCTTCCGATTAATAAAATAATAGGGCGAGAACACAACAGGAATGATTGGCACTTGGGCAGCAACCGCAATGTTGAACGCGCCCTTTTTAAATGGCAGCAGTTTTGTGAAATCTTTGTTTCGTGTTCCCTCAGGGAACAGCCAGATCTTCGTCTGTAAGTAAAGAGATTAAGTACGCGGTTACTTATGCAGTCAACAAAACTGAATATCCACTACGTAGGACATACATTCGAGTCTGCTCAATTGATAGAATCAAAAAACGTGCACTGCTGGACACAAGCCTCCTCCAAGCACAACTACTTCGATCGGTTCTGTGCTTCTTACATTCAGCGAGAAGTAAGCATAGAGTACATATACTCGTACATACATATATACAGTATGTATCATAGGTGCAGATTTGATCAGAATCGAGAAATGCAATCCAATGTCTTGTTGCTGAAAAATATTGCAAACATGTTTGGTGGATCCGTTTGTAGGAAATACGCAAATTAATAAAATTACGTGGTTGTACTCCTCACAATAGTAATCGTCAATGGTTGTAGATCCTGGCGTCTGAAAAAAATGATGAGCAAAACGCCGTTGATCGAGCTCAATTCAAGTTTGGACTTAGATACAGAGTGTTTCATATATTATAATTGTTTAAATTATTCCACTGATCGCCTACCTTATTTTTAATCATGATTTCTGACGTAATTTTCAGTTGCTTGTACGCATCTTTTGAGTTATTTCTGTCAATGAACACGACTCCTGCGAGGTATGCAGCCAGTCCAAATGGCCATACATAGAATATTTCTTTTCTTGCTATAGCAGCTACTTTGTCTGCTACATGCCAAATATTGAACATTCCTGGAATTAACACAACCAAGAAATTCAAAATTAATATATTTTTAATACATTTAAGTTATATTTTTAAATACTAGAATCTAAAAAAAATTAAAATAGTAGCCCACCGGTATCGGGAATACGGTCCAAGCCAAGCTACCGGTGCGGTGGTCCTAACAATACGAGCCGTTTCCAGAAGTACGGCTCGTTGTCACTACTATCGGTGCCGACAGTAATGATCGCTGAGTTCACATACCACATATAGACAACCTCGCGAACGAAGTCAAAATACTTGATTTGTTTATATTTCTCGGCTTTCACGAGGTTTCCGTCTTGCAGGACCGTTATGTCAACAATCAGAATTAATGTTATTGTTACAATTTTATAAAATAACTAGCTGCGCCCCGCGGTTTCACCACATAAGTCTCGATCCGGTGGGAATATCGGGACTAAAAGTAAAAAATAATATCCTATGTCCTAATCCAGATCATGGTCTACCCATGTGCCAAATTTCATCTAAATCCGTTTTAGTGTGAAAGCGTAACAAACAAACATACAAAAATTCAAATCTTTTCTCTTTGTGATATTAGTTTAGACAAGCCCTGTGCCTAATGGGACACAGTATTCTTCCTTCTCTCTCCTACTATCTATGTTGTGCCCGACAGCAGTGGCGTGCCTAGGGGTCAAAATTAGAGCAAGCCCACAGATTTTCAACGTATAAAAAAAACGCCCAACTGAGGGATTGGCTGATTTTCAGTTATTAATGTTTGTGTTAGAGTTCATTGATTGGTATTTTTTTAATATATTTATTTATTGATAGGTTTAAGTAAGTTTGTTGTTGTGAATTATGATTTTATTAGGGCAAGCCGGGCTTTTCGGCTTCTATGAAGGTACCGCCCCTGCCCGACAGGGTCCATAATTGTGATTAATATAGTTATTTCCCTACCAACTATAAACATTATGGTACGCAATAAAGAATTGGGAATAGAATTGAGAATTGTTATGGTACTAGGTACTAATCTTTTATGCCTTTTGTAAAATAGGCTTGAAAATGAACAAAACATAACTTCATACAGGTCTACTAGTGCTAATATCATTGCATGATTCATGGTCATAAAATCCATATCAACCTCTATCAGAAATTTATCTCTTTTATCTGCACTAAAATGTGATAAGTTCATTTAAATATGAATTCACTTGCGTGTTTGTTTTAATTAATTTCTACTCATAAATATCTGAGGCCCTAGGATTGTATACTGCCATGGCTGAAGCCATATGGAAAACAGAAGAGCAGGCGATTTTTTAATTTTCTCTTTATGTAATTTTGATATTCAAAACAGCCAGTTTGGTTTTCAGCCTATTTGAATAAATTAATTTTTATTTTGATATCTACCTAACAGCATGATTTGTGAAGTAAAAGGTTTCATAATTTTTTTAATGCACACAAGGAGCTCCCAATAAAATTAAAAAATTTCAGATATAGCTATGTGCCGATGTGTGCTGTGTGTGCAAGGTATAAGAAGTCTTGTTGGATATTCTAAGCATGACAATTGCCAATTGACCTCAGGATCATTAGGTGACATCATTCTATGTTGCACTATTAATAGACATCAATAAATAGGGATAACATAGCAATAATAATTCTACATAACCACTGCAGGTACTTTATATAATAACATTGTAAAATAGACTTCATTATAAAAGATGTATTATTGTAGATTTAGTTGAGCAACCCACACAGTCTGAGCAAGATTGGCTTAAAACTGAGTCAAACTATTAACCACAAGGTGGGCTTAAGTATATAGGATAACAGGGCGTAGTGGATGAGGTAAGAGGAAGATAAAAAAAAAATATTAGGTACCTAGAATGTCAATAGAAGACTGATGGTTGGACACCACCACAGCTCCACGGTCTTCAGATAATACTCTTCCATTTCGCAATAGCCATTTAACTTCTATTACTTTTGTGACATGTTTTACTATTTGTGATCCAAATCTGTAAACAATAAACAATGGGAGGATGAATTATGAAGACTTGAGTTAATAATGATGTCTCTTTCTCTTAGCTTTGACTTAAATGTTGTAGTTATCATTCAAGATTTCTCTGTTTGATGATGCGTGGGATAAACCCATTCAGTAAAATCCCTATAAGAATCAACGTACAGGGATCGCGTACAGGTTAGTGCGCTATTCTGTGACATAAGTTCTAATGTATTGGTTTTTACATGGGAAACAAAATGTATACTTACAGGGAATTCTTAACATTTTTCGGGTTGAACACAAAAAACGGCATCAATATCACTGCGGTCACAGAAGTCCAGATGTAAAACACAAGAAATTTCGATTTAAATTTCACGAAATTCGGTGTTTCCGACAACAATTGTTTCAAAATGTACGTTACTATGATAATCACTATCATATAAATGATTTTGTCCCACATTTTTAATACAACATAAATATTATCACTCAACAATAAAACCGTCAAGCTTCTAAAAACAAAAATAAACACAAAACTGAAAGATATCCTATAGCGCGCAACCAATCATGAGAAACGAAATACTGTTTTACCAGAGAGCGTTCCAGCAACTTCACTAAATTCTATTGGTATTTGAGCGCCAATTTGACGTCCAAGTTAAATGGACATGGAACGTCGCAAACATTGATTGCTAGAAAGAGACAAATACAAAATCGATTTGCAATGAAATATTTTAAGTTATTATAACTTTATTCCACTTTATTCTCTTATCAGAAAATATCTTTGTTATAGCTCTATACGGAAATTGCTCGTGGTAGACTGTAAATAGGTAATAGGCCACACCCTCCCTCGGCGCAGCGCGCAGCAGCGCTATGGTGTTTGAATCTGAATCCGTGAGTAGGTTGTATATCCACTGTTCATTGCATGCACCATGCAGTACAGTCTAAGCAAGCGTGAATATACTCGTAATCATGGCATCACGCTGAATACATGGGGTCAAACTGTGCTATTTAGAGACATCGTTTTATTTTTCCTGTAATCTTTGCATAAACTTCTATCACATAGAATTATCTCAGATTGTTCTCTTTGCGGTGGTGCGGAACCCTCGATGCGCGAGTCCGACTCGCTCTTGCCCGGTTTTTTTTACAGAAAAGCACTACAGTTCTGTGGCTTTTTTTCTTTTCAGGTTGGTAAAGCATCAAATGACCCCTCCCGCTCTGGGTGGAGCGGAAGGGAGTGTCAGACTCTTACTGACTGAAACCCACTCGTGTTCCTTCCTTAGCCCTTTTTGTTCCGGGCCAGCGGTAATCCTTTCGGACAATCCCGCTGACCCGGCAGGCTTTGGCCCTGACGGGCCCCTTCTGCTGATGCTGACATCTCTAAGAGGCGCGCGTGGAACACGTACGCGCCGTCCGACGCGGGCCTGGTCCTGATCGGACGGTGAGCTACCCATTACTCTCCGCCCGCAGGCCCGCGCCTACGGTGGCCGGGAGTCGTCGCGCGGCTCCCGACGTCCGGAGCGTCTCCCGCGGCGGCTGGGACGGGACTCGGGAGGCTCTCTCCCTCAGCCGTCCCGCCGCCTCCTTCGCTAAGCATGACTGCTTCGCAGAAGGAGGCGACTGCTCCCCACTCCCTTTCGCCCCGGACCATGGCTTGAACCAGGCTCGGACGCGAGAGGTCGCCGCCGCTGCGGCGGTGCCACCGTGTCCTTTGGGTGATCCTGGCACAGTTCTGTGACTTAAATGCTGCTCGTTGCGGTTAGGTGAGCATCGTTTGAGAACGGCTGGACCGATTTAGTTATTTATTTTTAATGTTCGTTATGGTCTGTATTATAAGGGTTTTAGGGAAAAAAACATTGGAAATTCGGGAAAGTCTAAAAGCGATTTTTTATGAGGACTACGACTAACGCTTCATCTACTTAGAGTACTAAAACATGTGTTTTCTATAAAATCGTTCAATAAACTTTAGGTAATTAGAATAAATAACTTTGACACAAGACTCACAGAAGACATAAGTAAATAATTTTATCAATAAAACTACCAAGGCTAGCATTCAACACCACATTTTATCAACCGTGGTACATAATCATTTTATCAAACGTGGTACAGACGCCAGCACATCAAGCTACCCAAAACTGTCAATTTTTCCCAATCAACTTTGAACCTTATGCTTTAGCGATAAAGTTGATAATCTATTAAAGAAATTTGACAGATTGTAGTAGGTCAATGAGCTGGCGTCTGTACATAATAATTTTATCAACCGTGGTACATAATCATTTTAGCAATCGTGTTCATCACTCGATTCTGGAGAATGAACTTCTTTGGACAGCTGTTCGTAAGTTCGCGATATGGTCCGGTGTAGACGCTCAGCTAGGGCTGGCACGTCCTCCAAGGTTAGTCCTACTGTTGACACTGGCTCCAGACACTGCATTATGACATGACCTGTAACATAGTATTTAGTTCTTTTAGACTTTAAATTAAGGTCTAGAAAAGCTACAACATCCTCGTTAGTCTAGTGGTTGTAACGCGCTGAGTACTGAGCAAGGTCTGGGTTCGATTCCCAGGTTGTAAAAAGTTTTTTTAAATGGAATTTCTCAGATATCCAGATATGACTAGATATGTGCCCAGTTGATAGTGATAGCCGTGATTCGATTATATGGGACTTAAGCATAACTGGGGGGCCTAAAAAGGCCTCTTTGGCAGAATAATAAAAGAATAACATTATGAATCATAATATGGCGAAGACAGTCCGTGTTTTTCGCTGCACTACGTAGGTAATCAAAGAGATTGGGATTGGATTTGGATTGGTTTGATTGGTATTTTAGCACAGACAAAAAAAATAACTGAATAATCCTTCACCAATGGAATTTGATAATGATTTATAATGTTATCCTTTTATGATTCTGCCAAAGTGGACTTTTTTTTTTCTGGGGATCATAAACTTGAAACTGTGCTGAATCTTACCTTTATTGAAAACATATTTATTCTTGTCAATGAAATAGTAGGGTGAATACACAACGGGTATGATCGGCACTTGAGCAGATACTGCTAAATTGAAAGCACCTTTCTTGAATGGTAATAACTTCCCATCCAATTTTGTGTTCCTTGTGCCTTCGGGGAATATCCATATCTTGATCTAGACAGAACATAAAAAAAATTATGGTTCTGCTAACTGGGAAACATTAATTGGTCTATGTACAGACGCCAGCACATCAAACTACTACAATCTGTCAAAATTCTTTAATAGATAGATTTTCAACCTTATTGCTAAAGCATAAGGTAAAAAGTTGATAGGGAAAATTTGACAGTTACGGGTAGCTTGATGTGCTGGCGTCTGTACAATCCTCAACACACATTTTTATTGGATAGACCTAAAGATAAGTACCTACTTAATTATAACTTTGCTAAGGGCAGCTTCTGCCTTTAGATAGGTAAGTACCTAATTATAACTTTGCGAAGGGCAGTTTATAGGTAAGAAAACTAGCGACCCGACCCTACTGCGTACGGTTTTTACGATTAAACCTTCCAGAATACATTCTCTTGTTATGGTAAAACCGCATCAATGAACGACGCGGTCACACAGACGCGTAGACGTAGAGAAGCGGGGTCACCCGCCCTATAGCCCCAACCTCGCACCTTACGATTTTTATTTATTTCCGAAAATAAAAGAAAAGCTTCGAGGAAAACGTTTTATAGACGCCGAGGAAGCAGTAGCTGCGTTTCAAAATGCCGTCGAAGAGACCCGTAAGGACGAGTAGGCAAAGTGCTTTTCTCAGTGGTTCCATCGGATGCAGCGCTGATAACTTGCTAGTTCGTTCAGTTTTTGATTTTCACTGTCACCCTCGTAAGTAGGTAGCTTCTTGAAGTGACAAGCAACATTCAATTTTTTTTTTAAATAACCCATTAAAGTCACACCAAATACATAGAAACAAAAATGAAAGAGAAAGACAAACAAAATCCCAATACAAAATTAAAGCATTTGGACAAAAAACAATTAACTCTCAAAGTAAACCAAATTAAGGGCCTTACTCTCGTTTAGTACCGTAACTCGGTCACTTTATGAAGCTTATAACTCATTAACGGTTTGGTTAGAAGGTCTGTAAAAAATATATGTTTGCTATAGATTCATGTACAGCATTTTTGAAACAGGGTTTTTTCATAAGGCTAATACTTTTGCCTTAAAAAAATATTTACCAAAACGCTATTTTCGCTAACATTTGCTTATAACTTCTAAACGGCTTTGATGTTTGGAAATATTTTTACACTGAAAAATTGGTGGTTAGAGGTACTACATATTTGAAATAGCGTTTTTAAATCAATCAACAGTTGCAAAGACAATGCCCCATTTTGAGATATAGGTTCAGAGGTGCTCTGCGCGGGCGCGGGCGGCAGTCGTGCGTTAGCACTGAGACGGGGTGGCTGTGTCGCTCGCTGCTCCGCCCGGCTATCGATCGACTACGCGCGTTTGGCTGTGTTAGTGCAAATATTTATGAACGAATTGTATCAGTATGCGTTTATAGATTAGCTCGCTGCAGAGGGCCCATTTCTATTGTCCGCATGGACGCTTTATTAGTGGTGCCATTTCTAAATACTGTTTTTTTTTATATTGTTTATTTTGTAAATATGTATAAGATAATTTGTAAATAAATAAAAATGCCAAAGCAAAGCAAGTCAAGAAAAATACGTTTTCTCTACGACGACGCACCGTTTTATAGATATTAGCGAAAAACTCAAAAGTGGGAATTTTTATACCCCCCACTCCGGCTCACCTCCTAGACGCGGGGACTTTTAGTATGTTTACTCCCTAAGCACTCTGAGCAACTTTCTGAAGAAATCGCTCGGGCCCAGCTCACGCACTCTACACCTCTTTTTGGTTTATTCGTTGAGTGGACTAATAAGTATCTATCTATCTATACTTAATCTTATAAATAAAAATCTTTAAAACTTTATCTAATAAATAAAATTGGAGTGTCTGTTTGTAATATTAAAACAACCGCTTCAGGCCATTTTATTTTGACTGTTTAGAAAATAACTACATACTTACAATAAAAAAAAATGTTTTCAAATACCTTAATTTATAAAAAATGAGCATTCTTAGTTGTCAATCTACGAGTAGGTATTTGCATTACTGAGTTTATTGATTACTACCTTCTCATATTCTTGTGCGGATTTATTTCTGTGACTGGGACTTTCACTAGCAGATAGGTGAATAAGGAGTAACTTAGGCTACTTTTATTTTAGAAAAAAAAAGAAAATAGGTTCCCACGAAAAAAAATTAAAACCTATGAAATGAAATATTGAATAATATCCGATTCAAATAGGGAGGTTGTATACTACGTTTATTTAGGTACTTAACCAAATGTAAATAAATCATATAATAAAGAAACGGAGTATAGTTTTTTTTATTTTTTATAAGTGGATCCTATACGTGAAGATTCCTTAATTTCCAATGAAATTGATTGGATAAATAATAAAATAATATAGTGTTTTTGTTTTAGCCCAAGGAAATCGTTCACCAAATATTGTATATAAAAATGCTAATACGAAAAACTAAAAATAAATAATAATTAAACTAAAATGCAAAAACGATCAAAAAGAACTAAATGGAGAAATATTAGAAGAATTTCAATAAAATTAGCATAGGTATTTCTTTACGTGGCGGTGAATAGACGACTTTTATGTATTTGAGGGGGTGAAGCAGATGAAGTGGGATACGAATAGTCCCCGCCTTCGGCGGGGTGCACCGCGCGGATTTCGTCGATGAGCGACTTCCATTATATTTAGAAGCGTAATTTCGCGACTCGAATAAGATGCACGATTGCCTCCGCGCTCTACTGTCCGGATTCTCACTGCGTAATCACCAGGTTCGAATCTCAGTGGACGGCATAATCTTTAGTTTTGTTATTTTTTAATTATAATGTACTTATCTTTTGTTTTGTTATTTTTTAATTATAACGCGCATATTTTTATTTTCTTATTTTTAAAATAATTCAATAAGTAATTGTTATTTTAATAAAAACAATCATTTTTATTCCTATAGTTATTTTTCTTCAGAATATAATAAAAATAAAATAAAAACGTCCACCAAGCTTGATTCGGAAAAAATTATATACCTACAGTGTTTTACAAAAGAGTGTAAGCAATAATAATATAGTCTGAAAATTTTCAAACAAGAAAATCGGCAAAAAGTAAAATAATAATTAAAAAAACATATTATCAAATAAGAAAATAAAAAAAAAACCAAATATGGAAAAGTTTGGATTTGAAGCCGGGCGTTAGTGACTAAACTATAGTGACGTGACGCACGAGACCACTAGATCAATCAAGCTGTTGTAACGTATGTCGAAATTACGCGTCATAATCTGTACAAACAAAATATGGTGTGTGCAAAAAAGTAGGTACTTACTTTACAATTTGTTTCGTCGAATAAGATCTCTTTATTGCCTTCCGTTTATTTTCTTATTGACCATTTTTTATATACTGATAGTACAAACATTTACACCAACAACATAACTTAGAAAAAACTAATCAAAAAATAAAATATAATAAACAGCTTTCATCAACAAACAGATACCAAAGTACGTACCTACACTAGGTACCGACTCGAAATAATTGTGTCCCTTCGTCCAGCATACTCACCATGGAATCCTGATATTTCATGAATGTCAAAAAACTGTTCTGAAATAGTGCTAAATAGTGCCCAAAGGAAAAAAATAGTGCTCTTGTACTTGCGAAGTTATAGCCATAGTTCGATGAGTATGCTGGACGAAGGTTTCGCCCAGCATACTCACCTCCGTCCGGAGAATCTGTATACGCTTCAAACATAATTCATACTTCAAAAAATAGTTCCCAAATAGTGCCAAACGGTGCCCAAAAAGAAAAAACAGTGCTCGAATAACTTCGGAGTTATAGGCTTCGTTCAGTGAGTATGCTGGGCGTAGGTTCTACGCCCAGCATACTCACCTCAGTGCGCGAATATCGAACGAGCTATAGGTACAATTTACGTCTCAAAAAATTGTGCTTGAAATAGTGCCCAATATCAGTCCAATTTTTGCTTGACTTTTGACCTAGAAAACCATTAAATTTGATTGTAAACTTCTACATACATTACATTGAGTACAGTCGAATACAATATTATTAACTTTCTTTCTAACAATTTTTGTCTTGTGTAAATTATTAATTGTCTATGTAAGGGAGTATTTACTTTAGAATCGCAATATTATTAATTACACATTATTTTAATAATACTTTATAATAATATGATTAAGCCTTCGCGCGTCGCATGGGACCCCGGTAGCTAGGAACAATGATTTTATATATTTTGTCTAGATCACGGCGCTTGAAGGATTAAGATATCAAATGAAGTAAATCATGCATGAAAAATAAAGTTGCTGTTATTAATGCTTACATTACAACTGACAAAATTATTCAAAATAATCATTTTCCGGATCAAGGACGGTACCACAACGTTTACGGAATTGACCTGTATTCCTCATGTGATAAAGTTCAATATAGTGTGGCAGTAATGGATGCACGTGAAGATCGGTCCTAACTTGTTAGTTCCTATTTTGTTATTGTTTGTTTGTTTTTTTTTTGTTCTTGTAAAAGTTATTTTATTAATAACTTACAGAAATGTGATTATAAACTGTGATTGTTAATTTGTAATTACTATAGGGTATTTAATATTAATAAAAAAAACGTGATTATAAACTGTGATTGCTCAATTTATACTTATTTGTAAGATAATTTTATTGTGATTAAAACGTTGTAGCAGTAAAACAAAGTACAAGTACCTACGTGTTATATTTTAGAAAGTTTTACCAATATTTGGCTAAACATTTTTTTATATGTATATTATATACAATATTAAAACTACAATTTTTTCTATTTACATTGATTATATTATGAATGTTAACAAAAGCTGTGAACTAGTTAACTAGAATTCTGATTACTTTGGCCCTTTAAATAGTAATAAATAACGTAAGTAATTAAAAATGTTTTTTATTGCTAAACCTTTCATTGATGAAACTATTGGAAAGAGTTTTAAAAATTTGTATAACTATGTCTATGTCACAGTACTAGTTTTGACTGGTTATAAGTTTTGCCTGCAACATATATACAAAAAGAAACTGTATAATTTCCTTTTTACAATTTTTCAAGATATTAATTTTATTGGCTGCAAATGACTGTTTTTATTCAGACAAACACACAATGCAATGAAGTAATAGACTTCATTTACGCTTAAAGTTTCATTCATTTATTATTATTTATAAAATATATAATAATGCATTTAATCGAAAGTTTTTGACATGTGAGAAAATACCATAATTATTTCCAATAACATGAAGTCTACAATTAGAAAGTTTAATATTTTTGTCCAAAAACATGTCGTCGACCGTAGGTTCAATTGAGGTAAGGGACAAAATACCCAAAATGAGTTGAGTATACAGTTTTGTTCAGAATTTTTCGCTCTATCGAATGGTGTATATGAAAAAATTCTAGCTTAAGAAAAATGTCCCTTACCCTAATGATTTTTGGATCCAAATTTCGAATCACCCCCATAATAACAATGTATCTGAAAGACTACGCAATATAGGAACTTGAAATGGTGTAATTATCGCCGCCAATCCACTTCAAATAAGGTAAGGGTCTTCCCAATCAACGAATTACCGTTACATGGTTTATTTTTGAAGAAACAGTAATATAAAGTGCGTACTTCATTTGCTGTCAAAAACCTCTTTACACTGTATTTTTTTCATAAATTTTTTCAACAAGTCCTTTACACTATTTTTGATTAATAGATTGGATCCAACGCAGAGGTCAATTTAATGTAAGGGACGGGACTACAAGTTACTTGGTCAGTAAGGGACATTACTAACAAAAATACGTTGTTGTAAGGGACATCTATTTTCTTAAATAGCTAATTTATTTAAATAAATGTTACACATGTAGATAGAGCACTAAAATACAAGATTATGTGTGAAATCAGACCCGAAATAGGTTAATAACTAAAAAAGTTATGGGCGATTTAGTCCGAAAAAAAACTTTGTCGGCCTCTCCTGAAAAATCATATTTTGTCCCTTACCTCAATTGAACCTACGGTCGACGATGTGTCGACGACTGTACCCCATTTTACGTTAGTATGTAGAAGTTTACATTAAAATTTAATGGTTTTCTAAGTCAAAAGTCAAGCAAAAATTGGACTGATATTGGGCACTATTTCAAGCACAATTTTTTGAGACGTAAATTGTACCTATAGCTCGTTCGATATTCGCGCACTGAGGTGAGTATGCTGGGCGTAGAACCTACGCCCAGCATACTCACTGAACGAAGCCTATAACTCCGAAGTTATTCGAGCACTGTTTTTTCTTTTTGGGCACCGTTTGGCACTATTTGGGAACTATTTTTTGAAGTATGAATTATGTTTGAAGCGTATACAGATTCTCCGGACGGAGGTGAGTATGCTGGGCGAAACCTTCGTCCAGCATACTCATCGAACTATGGCTATAACTTCGCAAGTACAAGAGCACTATTTTTTTCCTTTGGGCACTATTTAGCACTATTTCAGAACAGTTTTTTGACATTCATGAAATATCAGGATTCCATGGTGAGTATGCTGGACGAAGGGACACAAATAATTGCAAGACTTCAAAGTATTTTATACGGCTACTCGCTCAACTACATAGGTACCCAACGCGTCAGTTTTCGCAAATGCGATCATTCTCCTTATCAATTAGAGTCTACGGAACAATTTCATATGAAAGTATTTTTACTTTAATGGTTTGTGAAAATATTAATTGTAAACGCGATTATGCTCCTTATTCATAGAAGGTAACGGGTCAATTTCCTATGCAAGTATTTTTACTTCCAACTAAGATTGAAAATAATAATTGTAAAACAAAAGAATCTTCGTTTATTTGTGGAATATTTAACATAATTATTGGTTAGCAACTCGGCATTCTTATTTCACGTGTAAACGTGTAATACTTAAAAAATATTTTTCATGTTTGATGTGAGACTCGAACCCGAACGTTCGCCATGCGAGGTACAGTGTTAGCCATTTTGGCCACCGTAACGCTTACGAACCTTAATGAAATTTGTAATAACAATCATGTGGCCAATTTGTAGTGTTGTCAAACGTTCTTATAGAAGAAGGTCATTACATTAGTACTAATTAGAGATGGGCCGAGTACTCGGTTGATACTCGGTTGATACTCGGTACTCGGCGTACTCGGCGGGTTTTTTGATACTCGTACTCGGCCGAATAACTCGGTTTGAATGCCGAGTATACTTTGTTTAAGAAAAGCAATATATTTAGGTAGATACGTAACGTACGTACGTAAAATGCAATGTTCCAGTTTCCTTCTTAGACTTTTAAATTAATACTTAAATAAGAACATACCTTAAAATTAACAATACTTAATTTAATACGATTTTATAATGTAATGCAAAATCACTTATATATTGCACTGATTCGTGTTTCCGTTACGTTATCCGCCGTTGTGACGTTTGTTTTAGTCCATGGTACTGTTTTTATTTGCCAGCGCTATCATACATAAGTAAACTTAATAAAAAGAAATAAGACATACAAGGTTACGCTATTTGTTGACATTAGTTTTGATTTTCGCGGATTATCCCAGAGAAGGCGTGAGAATATAATTATGTCGTAGGTATCTCACGAGGGATTTTTAGACAAAAAACCTTTTTTTTTATATCAGCCTATAACGTTCCCACTGCTGGGACACAGGCCTCCTCTCTGTGAGAAAGAGTGGGCCGTAATCCACCACGCGGCCCCAGTGCGGGTTGGTAGATGTCACATGTCTTCGAATTTTTGGTTTTAGGACATTGTCTTATCAGTTACAAATTTTATTCTAAATTTAACATTTAGTCAAATGACCTAGTAATACTGGTAATACACAAAAGAATGAGCACAGTACCTACTTGCAAGTTATAGCCAAGGGCTACGGGAAAATATCCGGAAATGCCCTTTTTGTGTGAAATTAAAGGCATTGTTTCTTTTAAAAGGTATGAACCACGAGCTAAGAATATTTCATTAAGTATATAAAATACAACCAAGATAGCTTTATAATGAAGCTTGGGATCAGTCGGAATAGGTACCAGAGGTAATAAAATGTTATTAACTGCTGTAATAAGAACAGCTGACTGTTCATAAAGGAATCAGTTAATTAAAATAAAACTATGTTCCAATATTGAAGTTCGGGGTAAAAATATGTTCTTTATTTACAAAGCTTTGCACACGAATTGTTAGTGTACTGACCGATATTGGATACTAAAGTACGTTCACAGTTATTTTACCTCTGACAGCAGCAATCTAATAGCAACCTTATCGTGACGAGAATAAAGATCACAATGGTTTTGACAGACTTGTCAATTTCTCGGAGTATGAGTAAGGTGGATAGATGATACAACCTTGCCACCAGTACTCTTTAATAGTACGATCGTTCCATTTGTCCTAGGCTTGCACATTGATAGTTCTTTGAACTGGCGTGGGCAGCCAGAAAGTTCTGGAACGCAGTGGGCTCTGCACTGACTGAAAAATTTATTACTAATGAGTACGAAAACAATGCTTGTGCGGTCCTTCATTTCCACCCCATCAATCATACCACCATCTCCTCAATGACTGCATACGATTTTGTTTTCAATCTGCGTAAGTATGATAATCTGATCTCTGCGCATCGGTCGCTTCTAATGTAGTTACCGTGGTTATCATACGCCAGTGCAGAGAGCAAAGGGCGTTCACCACTTTGTTTTCATTTCTTGACTCTCCCACTTCTATTAGTTATAATCTAGCCCTATCTAGCTACTTTCAGTGCAGACGTCAGCACATCAAGCTACTCAAAACTGTCAAATTTTCCCAATCAACATTGAACCTTATGCTATAGCCATAAAGTTGAAAATCTATTAAGGAAATTTGACAGATTGTAGTAACTCGATGTGCTGGAGTCTCTACCTACAGTACCTATACACTTTAAGATCGTATTTAAGTCTAGAATTATATCTCAACAGTCGAATAAAAGTAAAGTAGGGTAAACAAAAGTGGGTAGTACCTAACAGAAGTTGTTACACTTATAAGGACGACGTTACACGAACTATCAAAAGTTTTGCATGGAAACGAAGACAATACCATAGAGAAATATAAATTCCGCTTTAAGGCTCCTACAAACAGGCGCGACACGCGATAAATCGCGCGCGACACACAGCCACCGCAAGTCGCGCAACGTGCGGTGCCTTTTTGTAGCGCGTTGCGCCTGTTTGTAGGAGCCCTTAATTGCACAATAAAATATCGGCAATACGAATAAAGCGCCTGGAAAATATATTTTACAAGTTTTTCCAAAAGTTTTCGAAGAAACTAAGACCAGAATGAGTTGAAACTGTTCGTCGTAAGTTGTGTTAGTTATTTATTGCATGCGACACATAAAAGTTTGAACTTTCACGGCTGATACCGTCACGCCCCGACACCTTGTGACATTCAGCTACAATCATTATTATGAAAGTTCAAAGGTATGATAGGTTTGTAAAAATAATAATTCTACTTGTCTATAACAACATTTGTACCTAATGCTCATGTTTGTTGAAAATGAAAAGTATGGAAGAAAAAGATATTTTGCAACGACCAATGGGCAAGAGAACACTGATCCCATGTTGAAAATGAAAACGTATTTTTATAAATCTCAGAACATAAGATCCAGAATGTGTCTGAATATTTTTGTAAAAAGCTACTCATCTACATCATCATCTGCCTAGCTTTTTCCCAACCATGATGGGGTCGGCTTCCAGTCTAACCAGATGCAGCTGAATACCGGTATTTTACATGGAGCGATTGTCTATCTGACCTCCACAACCCCAATACGATACCCCTTAGTAAAACTGGTTGTCAGACTTTCCGGCTTCTGACTACCCGTAACGACTGTCAAAGAGCTACGAATGACAGCCAGGACCAACGGCTTTCCGAGGCACGGAGGCGTTACGGTATGTAAAGATGGTCACCCATCCACAGACCAACCGCGGCAAGCGTAGCTTAAACTGATCGATCGACCTGTGCGGCAGTTATTATTTAGCCAAAAGCTACTGTTTGATAGAAAAAGGACTTTGACGAAAAATATATAGGTATTAAAGTAGCTGACCGGACAGACGTCCTGCTTCCTAGAATTCAACCGCAGCGCCACCTACCAGGTCCAGTTGTGAATCTAAACCATCCAGGGATTAACTCAAACACACAAAAAAATTCAACAATATCGGTCTGGCAGTTTAGGAGGAGTTTAGTGACATGACATGTTTATGTCATGTCACGTACAGAAGAATTTTATAATAATAATATAAAAATTATATGTTATTCTTTTATTCCAGTTTCATAATGGCTAACGTCCATCATTTTCACATTACAGTCGTTAGTAGCAATTTTTGGAGCTTATCTTTACATCTTGGGTTATAAAACGAATGTAACTTTTTTCTTTTTTGATTTTGGTTACTTTTTTCTGTTTTTCTTTAACTCTTACATAGTTTTATTGACCCCTACCATTTTGTTACCCAAAAGAAAATACAAGAAGATGAAGAAAATGTAGTGACGCAAATTGAGAAGACTATGATTTGGTCATGTCACCGCCTTTCATTCACCCTCTCGATGAATTAAAGGCGACTGACAATATATATTTACAAGGCAGATGATAGTGGAAACGCCGGGAGCTGACGCCATAAAAGGATATATAGTGACCTCATTGTTGATGTTCTTCGGAAAGGTCAGGTGCGTGGTACTCGTAACCGGCGTGCGTGTCAAGACTAGCGGGGTAATTGCGTAATTCACTATACTTCGTAAAAGATAGCTTGATCTCTGCGACAGCTGTCAGTAAAATCACGCCTATGAAATTCTGAATTTCATAGTAGTACAGACAGTACCTGTAAATGTCATACTTTATGGGCATGCCGACCTACTTAGTGATGGGCGATGAATCAACGTGACCACATTCTATAAACTATCGATATTTTAAATAAAACTTAATTTAAAATTAATTAATTTTTTAATTTTATTGTATAATTTTTATTTTAATATCATAACACTATTTTTTATTTAATTAACAAGATTGTTCTAGCGATTCAGAAACTGATTCAGATATGGATTTGGGGTGTACTCCGTTACGAGAATAAATGTATTTTATATTCAAATATTCGTTTAATTTAGTGACGTTTGTAATTAAATTAAACCCAATTAAATGTTACATTAGCATCGATAATAGTAAGAAACGTCGATAATTTCTATCGATAATTTTTTATATCATGACAACCCTAGGAATGTCAGTTTGACTTAAGTCGCAGAGATCGATTTACAAATGCCGGAGATATCGCGTAACGAACATACAAAAAAAAAACGGACAGTCGAATTGAGAACCCGTTTTGAATCCTGTTTTGAAGTTAGCTAAAAATAAATCGAAAACCTCAAGCCTGCTTGCGTTAACCATTGACGCAATGTTTGCTTGTAGCAAATATGGTTTGCTTTGTGATACGAAAGGTTTCCATACATACATACATAAACTCACGCCTTCCTCGCATGGGGAAACTACAGAACTGCAGAAACTACAGAACGCCACCTGCTACGGTTCTTACATACTCCTGTATGCGGTATCTACAACGCCATATTATGTGAACAACGCGTCATACTGAGGTCACGCAAAATCCTGCAACTCGCAACCAGAGTTTACACCCTGTTCTTCATACATTTATACTCCTAGACTTACATAAATATGCTAGATAATTTTTCGTTTTATTATAGCTTAGTAAAACAAACCGCTGGCAAAAATAAGTATTAAATAAAGTTACCTTTTAGAACATAATTTAAATAATGTTGGAACAAAATTATTAAACGCTCAGGTGGTAATATTGTTCAAAGTTCGTGTCTTATTTAGTTGAAAATACTGCTTAATCTCCTAAAATATTAGCGGCGCACAGTGGAAGTAGTAGAGTTTGCAAACCACTCTCTATTTTCAGTGGAGCAGGTAATCGGTTAAACAAACTAGTTATTTAGGCGAAGTTTTTGTACGGTGAGTGCTTAGGATTTAAGGGCTTGAATTAAATGAGTCTTTGTTGAATAATAATAAAAATATTTTATGAGCATTGGGCTATTCAGAAACTACATTTTGAGATGCATGAATAAGCCTCCTCGTGTAGCGCAGTTTCTTCCGCCAGTTACTCAACTAAACCGAGCGCTCGGCGCATCCTGGACAGTCATACCTACCCAACACCTTATTTGACTGGCCAATTCTTCCCTTGCGGTGGTAGGGCTAACGACCGCCTGGTTTGCGACTACCCTCCCACCGGAGTCCGGCGTCAAGTAGCCTGCTGTGTTTCGTCGATGCGCGGGAATTCCAGTGCCTCAGTTATCTTCTGGGCACGCTCGTTCCATCATAGACCTCATCCATCGCTTTCCATCAGGCGTGATCGAGGTCAAGAGCGGGCCCATACAGCAATAAAAAAAAAAACAAAAAAAAAAACTATAAAACGTGGTGGCGTTTACTACGATCCTTACTACTCTTTCTAATAGGTACACATTGTGGGTCTATGTAATTACCTAAGTTAATAAGAGAAAATATTACTACCGTCACTCTTTTTGTGATGCACCTAAAATGAGTATAATAAAAAACAACACAGTGTAAAAACAGTTTTTATTCAATTATAAATTTATTTCAAAACTTAAGTACTCACCTCTTACCTATCACCAAAACACTTACATTTTAATGCTTAACTTCATCGTCATCTGCCTAGCCTTTTCCCACCTATGTTGGGGGGGTCGGCTTCCAGTCTAACCGGATGCAGTTGAACACCAATATTTTACATGGAGCGACTGCCTATCTGACCTCCACAACCCAGTTATTGGGTATCACGATATTAATGCTTAAGTAATAGTTTATAATTATTCTAATATTATTAATAATATACAGTCGTGGTTTCTATCCTAATAGAGTGAAGGGGTAGTCTGCTGGCAATGCATTGACGACCTCCTTGGTCAATTCCTTATAAGCTACAGTCATTTTTTGGTGGACCTTAATGATCAGCTCTGGCACGTCTTCCATAGTAAGACCTGCCGTAGGCACCGGCTCCAGGCACTGTAGGACAACGTGACCTGTAAGCACGGAAAGCAGTGGTCATTAATATAGTCAGATCCGCGAAGGAACCTTGGTTGTTTTTTCGAAAATGTCTTGTTATGTCGTTTTCGAATCGTAATCTTTGAAATTGATACTAATTGCTGTAAGAATTTGGTAGGCGCCATCTCGATTGAGATCGTAGTTTTTAATACCGTTAACGTTAGGCGTAGCAGTAATGAGCATCATGCACCCTAAATCGTCATAATAATAATATATACCATGGAAGGTAGAAATGACGATGATATTTTAGCCTATGTACTAAAATATCATCGTCATTTACATTTTTTTCACACATAATATTTTGTGTTCCAAGTTTCAACCCTAAATTGGGATAACATTAAAGAAATAAGAAAAGCATAACTGCAGCAGTCCGTAGGTACTGAGATAAGGATATGTTGTTAGCTTGTGTGGTGAAGGTTCTTTCAACAAAAGAAACCTTTGTGAGAGAATTCAAAAAATATTTCCGTGAACTCGTTTCTCTGAATATTTTCACACAGGGGAAGTTTTATGTGGATTGTGATGGAGCTTCCACTGGTAAGAAGATTAAAATCCAAATTAGAATATAGACAGTCTACTTTTTGCCCGGAGAGGAAGGGTCATGGAAATTTTAACCTTTCAGATTGAAGTTGCAAAGCGAGATAAGCTGTAAAATCCTTTTTTTTATTAGACCTTAGGAATAATATGTACGTGGACAAAATGTTAAATAGAATTTGAAAAGTGAATGACGATATAAGGACGATTCTTTCAGAATTTTGACCGGCTTCTTTCACTTTTACTTCGAGAAAAAATATATACGCGCATAGTTATGTAAAGCGTCCATTAATAAATAAGCCATTGGAAATAATAATATATAAATCTCAATATAAATATTTCCAGATCAGTGGGAAATAAATAGTGGGTGCTTACCTTTATTGAAAATGTATTTTTCCTTATTTATGAAATAGTAGGGTGAGAACACAATGGGTATGATAGGCACCTGCGCGGCCACTGCTATGTTGAAGGCACCCTTCTTGAAAGGCTGTAGCTTTGTATAATCTTTGTTTCTTGTTCCTTCAGGGAACAACCAGATCTTCGTCTGAAAAAATAAAATTTTCACTTTTATTACAAACAATTTTTATAAACGCTGCTAGAACATTTTTTAAAAATATTTTCCAGCGAAATGTCTGTTTGAATTCCCTTAGGTTTTTTTTTGACAGTTATGATCTTTGTGTTCCTCTTGATCAAAGCTAAACTGAATTTAAATAAGGGTTTTGGAATACTCTATGGCCTCTTTGACATTAAATATGAATCAATGGAATAATTATTTTATTTTCGCGATCTGGTTACCTGAATATCATAGTGGTTAGTTCCTACCTACCAGTTTACTTCATTCCATGTTTTTTATAAAACAATCCATAGGTACTCATATTATACATGCAAAAGTGTGTTTGTCTGTCTGTTACCTCTTCACGTTTAAACCGCTGAACCGATTTAGATGAAATTTGGTATAGAAATAGTTTGAGTCCTGGGAAAGGACATAGATCGACACTTGTGCGGGTGAAATTTTACGAGGACGAAGTCGCGGGCAGAAGCTAGTATTAAATATAGAGCAACAAGTCTAAGAATTAAAAGCGACATCGACGTTCATTACCTAATACATTGTTGAAATTGGTTGTTTTCAGAAAGTTTTTTTTATGGAAACAAAGTCCTGTTATCTTGCAACAAGGCAATTTTATATCTGCGTAATATCCTAGTTCGTTACTGGCGCATTAAGCTGAATTTATAAGTTTAATATTATCCAAGCCAGGAAGCTTCCTCTATTTAATAAATGAGAGGCAGTAAGTACGATGTACGAGGTTATAATGTTCGCGCCACTATGCCGGGGTAAAGGAAGGGAGATAATGTACTATTAATCCTCAATTTTTTCTGTGTGGAAGTCTAATTCAAAAGCGCTGGTACTTATAACATAAGTAAAATCTTCCTTTTGATACCGAGACGGTCTATTCTGTAAAAATCTCACCGGGAAAACTTAGGTGAAGTGTATATATATATCCGTACTAATATTACCTATAAATTCGAAAGTAACTCTGTCTGTGTGTATGTTATCTTTTCACGCCTAAACCACTGAACGGATTTCGATCGGAACGGATAAAATTTGTCAGAGAGATAGATTGCATCCCGGGGAAGGACATAGGATAGTTTTTATCTCGATATTCCCACCACTTATGAGGGTGAAACCGCGGGGCGCTGCTAGTATATATATATCTGGCAATAGAGTCAATCCCTAGTCTCAGGTGGAAGGTGGAATGACAGCTCACTTCAAGCTCACATTTACCTAAGACATCGTCAGAATAGATAGGCTATCCTATGTCGTTCCCCGGGATGCAATCTATCTCTCTGCCAAATTTTATTGAAATCCGTTCAGTGGTTTAGGCGTGAAAAGGTACCATACAGACAGACAGACAGAGTTACTTTCGAATTTATAATATTAGTATGGATTGTTATTTCATTCTTTGTGAAATCGTGAATGGTGGTGGACATTACTAGTGTCTGTCAAGGCGTTTGTGTTGTGGTATAGTTGTTATCGATGGTTTCAGGCGGTGCCATCATAAATATATTAGGTCTGTAAGTCATGAATGTTTTCCTGTTTGTTAGGGAAAATTAACTGTGGAAAATATTTTATATGCGATAGAAACTGTATCATGCCGTCAACACTTCAACGTCAATTTTATCTTTTTCCTATTATGACCAGAAACAGGAAAATGATAAAATATATAAGTATGAGTAGGTAGGTAGTGGTACCTACACAAACATAAAAAAATAAAATACTTGCGTTTTTCATAATGCGTGCGAAAGAACAGATTTTAATGGGATTCTCGATGTTGTTTTTCTTTGGAGCTCGAAAAAGCTGTATATTATCGTGTTATGCTTAGGGAGGCCGGACGATAAATTTTATTGCCCAATCCCCGAGTCTGCATTATCGTAGCCGCAGGGAAGTCCGTGTAGATAATATATTAAGATACCAACCTTATTTTTTACCATGACCTCGGATGTCAGCTGGAGTTGTTTGTAAGCTCCCTTCGCGTTGCTTCGGTCTATGAACACGACGCCAGCCAGGTAGGCCGACAGACCAAACGGCCATATGTAGAACAATTCTTTCTTGGCAATGGCCGCCAGCTTATCAACCACTTCCCATATGTTGAACATTCCTGGAAAAATAAACGATCGAATATGAATAAACAGAAAGGGCAAATAATAGTGGCAGATAATATCAATACTTAAATGTATTGGCAATCAATAACGTCAAAGGTGAACGAACTTGTGGCACCTACCCTCGAGTACATATTTGTACATATGAAATTGAATGTTAATTGCTTTTTGGAATTGGTTTGCACTGGGAATAAAAGGAATAATATTTATTGAATTAATTGTGTTGATATGATTTATAACACTTAAATAATAATTATTTTGTTTATTTTACTTATTTACTTACAATTAATACATAAAAGCATTGAAATTGTTGTTTGTTTTATCTTGCAACTTGACGTCGTTGATAACAAGGTCTAGAAGTAGGTACTTAATTACTATACTATTTACCTAATATTCCACCGTTACTTTTAAGGGGCCATTCAAGTATTACGTAAGCACTACAGGGGGGCGGGGGGGTCTTTCCTTTGCTTATTTTTGATGACATGGGGGATGGGGGGGTCTGGATGGTGATTACGTCAGCAGTATTTATTTTTTTACTTTTTCGGATTTTCTACAATATTTAGTCGATTTTGGTTTGAACACATATGCATATGGCAACCCTACTTGTCTATGCTTGAAAACGAAACGCATATAACTGCTGTTCATGAATCAATAAAGAAACCAGGAACACATTTTTTTTCAATGTGTTCTGGTTTCTTTATTGATTGCATGCATGATGTTTACGTAAGCATGGGGGGGGGGTAAGAGCTTTGCTTACTTGTGCTGACGAGGGGGAGGGGGGGGGGCTAATAATTGCAAAAAATCTGCTTACGTAATACTTGAACGGTCCCTAACCCTTATCTCGTTTGTGAAGTTTCGCTAACCAATTCACAGCAACGTTATGTTATTTATTGTGTCAATATTTAATATTATTATTTAATACTTTACCTAAGACGTCGAGCGAGCTCTGATGATTCGAGATGATGACGGCTCCTCGATCCTCGGCTAGGATATTCCCGTCTCGCAAATGCCATTCCAAGTCATATAACTTAGTTACATGCTTCAGCATTCGAACTGCTATTCTGAAAACAGCATTAGATTTTTGATTAATTATCAGAATGACTAGGTAGGTATATATACATATTATTACACATATAATATATATAATATATAATATTCATCTTACGTTTCTCCTGCAACCAAAGTCTGTCTTATTGGATACTTGTTTATTTTTTTCATGTGTGCAGTTTTATTCTGGTCTACATTAGTCTACAGTAGCTATATGTCGGTTATATAGTTTTTGATGGAAGGATGGCTATTTAGGAGTCTAATACGCGTTTATCTAAAGGATAGTTAGATAAATTATAATCTGATTAAAACAAAATGATATCAATGGAAATCATCATATAATCAAATTAATTGATATTATAAAGTTGGTGGCATTGATGATAAAAAAAACTGGGAAATAGGGTCAAACCTAATTTGATACAATTTAGTAGCTACGTGTAAATAATTTCATTAATACCAAGTGTTTTTTTTTCGAAATCAACACCTTGCGCAGTTATTTTTAAATAAACATTTAAATGGCCAATGTCATACGTAGTTAATTATGCTTAATTTAGTTATTTTGTACCTTTATGGATATTTATGCAAATTATTTTTAATTTTAATTAATGTCTTTAATTCACGAAGATGTTGTTTTGTAATATGACAATGTCGCGTAGTTCACCAGAAGTGCGATTCTGTAACCATCTCACCGTGAAAACTTAGGCGACGTGAGCGTGGAGTGAGCCGTCAATAGTGTCAATTCCTAGCAAAAACAAATTCACTTCACCTAAGTTTTCACGGTGTGATTTTTACAGAATCGACCGGCAGTGGTACCGATATACCGGCTGACTTTTTACCGTCTGGAAAAAACAGGGTATAAAAGGTGAACGGAGTAGATGCCGCCTATGGCACAGATATTTCTTTTATTTTCACAATTTTTTTAAATGAAATTTTTCTTTTTTGTTACATTCTTTCCTTTGATTGAAGCTCATCGGCCGGCTTCAGTCAAAGGATAGATTGTCGCTACGAATTCATTAATAATTTCCGCGCGTAGAAAAGGGTGCGTTTATATTAATTAGTTAATTTTTTATTAGTTTATTATTTGTCGATGTCGTTGCTGATCTGGAAGCAATAGAAAAACGTAGAATGTTTCAGCTGCTTATCATACCGTGCAGGTGCAGGTCGTAAAAGTCGACTAAGGGAAACGTTGACTCTTACATCTTTTAGTAAACAAAAACCAACTTAGGGCATGCGAACTGCCACAGTTTGCGAATGGCCTGAGTTGGACAATCGGCGCAAGAACAGCGGTGCTATTCTGTAGAAATCTCACCTTGAAAACTTAGGTCAAGTGAGCGTGGAGTGAGCTGTCAATAGTGTCAATTCTTAGCAAGAACAAACTCACTTCACCTAAGTTTTCACGGTGAGATTTGTACAGAATCTACCGGCAGGATGTCAATTTTAGGGTGGTGACGGTAAATATTAATGTTAACCGCGGCACCCACGAACCGAGTAAGCAGGTTCACTGTTCACCCGTCAACCCGCATTAGACAAGCGTGATGAAGATGAACAACAAAAGGCCCCAAATGCCCGGCGGCTCCAGTGGTGTTGCTGCTGATTACGGTGGGCAGCTTCGCCCTGGAGTCAGGGGTGCTAAGAATCCCCGGGTGAGATCAATCCCCCGTTCAGCGACCATGGCAAATCATCCGGATAGATAGGTTCCGTCAATATTGGAATGAGGATGCGTGGGCTCGCGAAAGAGGAAGGAGTGGAGGGAGGCCTTTGCCCAGGAGTCAGCGCAGGATAGTAAAAAAAAATATGTGCTAGACACTAGCTAGCTAGCCAGACTTCGTTCACCTTTTATACCGTTTTTGTCCAGACGGTAAAAAAAAGTCAGCCGGTATAATTATAAGAATATAATAGAATACTCTTTATTATGTACACCATATAAATTACCGACATAAATATAGAAACTGTACGAGTACAAAGGGTGACACAATGGGCGGTCTTATCGCTAAGAGCGATCTTTTAAAGACAACCTTAGGATGGATGGACCTATTAATTTTAATAATTTAATGTACAATTTAGCTATATGCTGTTGGCGTACCTATTTTAAATAAATAAAGAAGTGTTTACAATAACATATCATACTCTTCAAAAATACATAAATTGTTGAGCAAAAAATTCCATTTCGTATTGTCATCCTTCAAAAATCTTCTAATATCGGATGACGTTGTTTTTATTGGCCCTTTTTGTGCGTGAGCGGCGTCTGTATTCTATCCGATAGTCCGATAAGGCCAGCTCCGTGTGACAGTGAGACGGGTATGATCAACAGCTGCCGTTTCACACCATTCCGGGACATGCGAGACGTCTCAATAAAATAAATTAAAGCTTTGCATATAGGTATTATCGCATAATATAAGCCCCAACAGCCAAATCGATCGATTAGAACCTAATATATGTAGATGTCTTTAAAACTAGCCAAGAAAGTGTTTATTGACGTGACAACGTCTAATAAATCGATGAAGCTGGTTGCACTCACGAAAAAACATGACTCATGTAGCGTTACCTCGCGGCCTCGCTCTGTAGCGTTCCATGGCGGCTTGAAGTGCAAGCGAATATTAACAAATGCAATGCAACTATTCCATCAGTATTTTCTTATGACGTTGGCACGTTCAACTATCGTCAGTAAACCGACTTTACAGACAAACGATTTTTTTTAACTAGCTTTTGCCCGTGACATCGCCCCGTGGATGTAGGGAATTATCCCTCGGAGACATGCTACAGGGACAAAAAGCAGCCTATGTTATTCCTTATAACATAGCTATCTGCCAATGAAAGCTGGACAGGCCAGCAATCGTTCCAGCCGATTCGGATATTAGCTGGAACAAACAGACAGAAAGAAAAAAAAAACTGTTATTTTGACATTACAAACAGACACTTTAATTTTATTTATTTGTATAGATTGTATAGTATAGTATAGATATAATAAATCACTTTTCCTATTCAATATCTAAACAATTTAATATTTGGACGGGAGACAAGTCTGATCGTTTCGTTATGTAGGTCTAGGTATGTGTCAGCAACAAAATTCTATGAACGTAGTGCTTTCAAATTCTTAGTTATTGAGCAAAAGATTTAACTAAAACGGAGTAGAAGAAAATTAACTCTTAGTTGCTATATTAAATGCTAAAAAACAAATTATCGAATCTTTACATGTCAATTTTATAAAATTGTTGCTGGTCGAACCTACTACGTACTTATTACCTATGTGAATTCACTTTCAAATCTTCACTCAAAAAAAAAAAAAAATCATCAAAGCATTTATTTCAATTAAACCTTGTACAGGCACTTTTTCACAATCCCTAAAGAATTAGGGATAGGAATTAGGGTTTAGGGGCAGTTTAGAAAAACTGAATTTTCCTACACGTGCTGCATAATCACCTAGCGCTACCTACGGGCACCCGTATGTATTTTTAATTTACTAATGGCACCGCAGTTAAAGAGAAGATCAACAAAGTGTAACACAATGTTTTTTTACCGTTTCCGTATCAAGCCATCCAATTACATTGCATTTTATATTTATGTCTGTTGTAGGTACTTTCAATGTTTTGTTATAAATTTTCTCTTTCTATTTACTATGCTCTTTGAACTGAGGGCTGATTTTTCCAACGCCAGATAATTTAATCCGACGAATAGTCTTGAATTATTGACAGTTCTTCCATACAAAATCTGTCAGACGTCTATTTTATTCTACGAATAAAAATTCGATGAAAATTCGATGTCGATTGAAAAATTAGCCCTAAATGTTATTATTGTTGTGATTGTTATTAACTGACAGGTCATCTAATGTTATTGATAATATTGGCACAGTACATCGTGCCATGACCTGTTTGTGTTTATTTACCCAAACGATAACATCAAACGTCCGTCCAATGTTTGCGTTCCGTATTTTCTACGCAGTGACCTAAGTCATTGATTGGTTCGGACTGATGAGGGAACTCACTGAACTACCCTCGCTTTCCCTAAGTGGCTTTTACTCCAAAACTTTAGCTTCGTTTATGTGGGGACACATTTAACTTGGGTTTATTTATCGAACTAAAGTTCTTTAGAAAAGTTCATTTGTGTGTTTAAGAGCAAGTTTAAGTCCACTACCCAGCTGAATGGGGACCTTTTTTTTTTGGGATATTTTTGTTAGATAAATATAGCAGTGGCGTGCATTGCTAGGCATGTAAGCAGTGCCTTCCTCGACAAATCACCATAAGCCTATCAATTACGTTTTAGTTTAGGTATGCCCCACAGTTAGGAAACAAAAAACAAAATCTTCATATAAACACGCGCGGCTGGTAGGCAGTCGCCCTACTCGGCTCCCGTACTATTTCGCACATTGTCATTGGTCTTTACTCGTTCAAGTTAATACGACGAAATTAAAAATACGTACGTCTCACGCGTTATACATGGTTTTCGAGGGTGCTGGAGTCAATAATAAAGTTAAAATGAAAATCCAAGATGGGGGGCTGTGAAATTTTTTAACTTTTCATCATTGGTGTCGTGTCGTTTTCATGGTTTTTGAGGGTGCTGAAGCCAAAACTAAGGTCAAAATGAAAATTTAAGATAGCGGCTGTAAAACTTTTTTTTTGTTAATATATATTTTTTTTATGTTTCTGATTAGTGACCGCGTCTGCCTACACTAGACCCGGCCTAGTGCCTGCCTACCTATTCTGAAAACCAATGTACGCCACTGAAATATAGGAACTTTTAGGTAGTTAGTCATTGTAACCTTCTGTCTATTTGTAGTCATCGTGTTCTACCAAAGTATTTTAGGAAAATCTAGTTATGCTTAAAAATAAATAAAGAAATAACCAAATCAGCGATAAACATTAACAACATTCCAAAAAACGCGCTCTCCGCATGACCACTCGCAACAACGTATGCCGTCCCGTTCGGGTTGCTGTCTCGCTGACATTAACTTCGTGATCGCTCGGCTTTTCCGGCGAAGAGGCGTGTCGCGCATCACGCTTTACGTAATTAATTTGCTTGTTTGGCGCCGACTCAAAATTACTTAGGTATACTTATATTAGTTTAAGAACTTAGTTATTAAGGTTAAATAAAAAAGGTTTATTATTTTTTGCTTTTCAGTTTTTTGGCGGTTTATTTTTTTTGTTAAAATATTTTTAAGTATTTGAAAAATTTTTGTGGCTATAATTTACTAATTACTACATGCTTAATAATTTATTACTTCTTTGTAATACACAACTCAGCATTAAAATCTGTGAGTGAACAATAAATCACCCTTATTTTCCCGCCCTTAGGGTAGAATTTTTTTTTTCAATATTATATGGAACCAACTTCGAGGTATCCCTATCCAATAAAAAATGAATTATCACAATCGGACTACTCTGTAAAAACTTATGCGTAGTCATATATTACAATCAGTGAGTGAACAATCAATCATCCCCTGTTTTCCTACCCTTAGGGTTGGAGTTTTTTTTTTCCAAATTTATATGAGACCAACTTCGGGGTAAGTATACCCTTTCCAATAAAAAAAGAATAATCAAAATCGGACTACTCTGTAAAAAGTTATGCATGGTCATAATTAAAAAAAATATATACGCGTCGACTTGAGAACCTCCTCCGGTTTTTTCGTCGGGTCATAATACTCACGAGGACCCATCGAAGGTTGTGAACGACATCGAGATTGTCATTAGCAACCAAATTTATTTTGTCAATGTTAAGTTTTCGTACGTTTATGCCACAAATCAAGAATTCAAGTTTATAATTATGCAAGTGAATGTAATCAGTGTGAAAGATTGCTATTTTTTTCGTGGCAAACTCATGCAAACTGAAAAATTATTCAGGCACTACAGCTCACAAAGATCATAATGAGATTTTGTGCAGATGTACAAAATCTGTACCTATATATAGTACAGATTTTGTGCATCTGCAACACAATATATCTGCGACTTGGATTGATCGTGACATACAAACCTACAAATTACGAATGTGGAATAATTACAAAGTCGCTCAAGCCCGACTGCAAACTTTTATATTATGCTATTAGTTTTTTTGTTAAAACAACGAGAATCATTTATGTTGTTTTTTATCACATATTTCCGATAACTCCTTCAAAACCACGTAAAAACAAAGTTGGTTACAGTTTCATCATCATTCTCCTGTCCTTCCTTATCCCAATTCATTAAGGCTCCTACAAACCGGCGCGACACGTGATATAATCGCGCGCGACACAAAGGCACCATAAGTTGCGCAACGAGCGGTGCCTTTGTGTCGCGCGCGATTATATCGCGTGTCGCGCCTGTTTGTAGGAGCCTTTAAGGGTCGGAGCAACATGTCTTTTTCTTCCATACGTCTCTATGAGTCGTCATCTCTGTAGTCACCCCCTTTTTAACCATATCATCATTCACACAGTCTATCTCGTTTTTTGGTCAAATCAAATGAATGATATTAACAAAAAAAAAAAAAACATAAAAGACAACAGACAATATTATCACTTTTATAGCTTTAAGTAAATGTACTTGATGATGTAATTTATTTCATTATTCCCACGACTCGTAACATGTGGAACAAAATCCAATTAAATCATTATTTTACCTGTTTGCTAAATCATGTTATGTATACTCGAAGGTATAAGTGTACCTAGTTATCTATAGAGGATAACATGTAGAATGCGTAGATAAGAATTCTTTTATAAGGTAAGCTGAGTCACTCCATTGTAGAGAAACCCAGTAATATAAAGCAAATAATTTTCCTTTTTATTTGTTTTACCTCTTATTTATTAGGAAGTAGATTCTTAAGGCGCTGCCCAAACGTAGGACACCGTAAAATGCTCAGTTTTGTTGTGGCACATTTAGTCGTGTAATTGGTACCAATTATACGACTAACAGAACAAAACCACAACAAAACTGATCGTTTTGACAATACAATCAATTTTTTTCTAGTTTGTAATATGTACTACATATTACAAGCTAGAAAAAATAATATTGTCAAATGTTCAAAGAAAAGAGTTATTCGAAAATCGTAAAACAAAGCTCAAAAAATATTTTTCGTTGCATAGTTACGAATTACGCTCAATAAAATATTGAGCGTAATTCGTAATTTATTTTATGTAATGGTAATAAAGGGAATTCAATCAACTAAATAAATACCTACAATTTATTCCACTGAGCCGTGCATTTAATTAAATTAAAACTGCAAAATTACTTTTATTTTGGGTGGTCATTCGATTCGACTATCATCAAACGCATCGCTATTTTGAACCTTTTTGTTGCCGCGATGCGCTATTGTCCTTTACTTAAAAATTTACTTGTTACCGCGCCTTTATCCAATAAAGGGCTTACATGACCTAAATCGCGGTCACTGTCAGACTGCATTGAAAAGAAAGAGAAGCGCGATGACATAACGCTGGTAATTTATTGCAAAATATGAAGCAATTATTTAATTACAAGAAATCTATTGTTTGGACAAAAAAACTAAAACGCTAGTGTTTTAGTATGTTGCTTGTAGAATAATCTGACAAAAAATAATAATGATTGTATTTATATTAGTATGGTTTTTATTGTAAAAATAAAGTTTTTAGAGGTATCTTCATGATTTTTTTCTATCATATCAAATTAGTTTTATTATGTTTTCAACACACTATCTACCTAGCATATATCCTGAAGAATATCATATATTTTTCTGATTTTGTTTACTGTAGTCGATCATATATTTTTATTGTTTCTAAAACTTACGTTTTTTGTGTTTAGGTCCTGTAAGCCCCTTAAGGCGCGGTAAGAAGCAAATTATGCTGGTACACGATTTAAGAGATTCAATGTCAAGAAACCGTCTCCAAACGAAGCAGCTGTCAGAATTTATTAATATAGATGTAATGTCAAAAGTGTGCCGAAGTAGGTTTTTGAGAAGATCGTTATAATATTGATAGTATAAATTATTATCGTTAAATACCGACATTGCCAATATTTAATCGCGATACAAATATTATAAAAATTATACGCATGATTATAATTTTTTCCATTGTAATGTGGTTGATAAAATGTTAATGGTGATATCTGCTTATCTTTATTTTTTAAGGTTCAAAAACCTGGCACCTATGTTCAGGTGTTACTTGAATTTGAATTTTAAAGACTCAGTTGAGTGAGAGTTAAGCGAGTGAGTTCTAAATAAAAGTGGTAGAAGTAGATTGCTTTACCACTTTCATTTGAAAAATCAAGAAAAATGCAACGTTGCATTTTCTTTGCTTCGCCACTTCCTCTTTACTTTATTTTACTTTTCTCTTTTATTTTATAGTTTGCCTTTGTCCCTTGCCTGTGATCATTATCAGAAACATTATCGGTCAGAGTAATAGTAAAAAATACAAGTTTTCTTTGATAGCGTGGCCATTTCATGATTTTCTCTTATTTCTCATAGTTTCAGTTTTACTCTCAATTCCGTCTGAAGTACTTACCGTCTATGAATATTTAATTTCTGTTTGAATGTTCATTAAAAAAGGTATAGGTAGGTAATTATTTACATTGCAGAAAAGCGAAAAATGCATAATTTAAACTGTGTTTAAAAATAAAATCTGATAAAAACAGTTAATATTAATTGCACTTACTTGGCATTTCTCACATTTTTGGGTCTCAGTAGAAAGAAGGGCCAAATCACAGCTGCTAAAACTGAAGTGAAGAAATAGAATATGCAGAAATTAAAATAAAACTTGACTTTATTAGGACCCGTATCGTGTAACTTCTTGAGAATATACGTCATCACACATACTACTGCAAATATAAATATTTTGTACCACATCGTGATCGTCCCTGTCGGCACCAAACACACAATCGCACCGTGATATGTTTATGTCCATACTGAAATAATTACTTTATCTTGCTATTTATGTTTTATATCTCTAGGATTCTGCGGAAGCAAGAAAAAACTGCGATAGATTTTATGAATGGGATTGCCAATAAAGCTAAGCTATGGGTGCTATAAAGATCAACCCGTTGATCAAGTATTTACTCACAATACACTTAGGTACCATACCTTGTAGCATTTATAGTTTAAGTGTCAACAAACTCATCGATGTACCTACTACTATTATATACTTAAAGGAACACATATTATGTATGTGTAAAAAGCATAACAACTATTGCGATGTTTTATCATAATTATGTATTTCTGGTGCACTATTTAAACTTCCTGGATTTCACATTAGTACGTTTGGCTCACCCTGGGCAATCAGCCACTTTGCTAATATAAAGTACCTCCTTGAGCTATTCTTGTGTAGCTCACTAAGAGAAGAATGCCCTATTTGACGACATTTGAGTTGAATTACGAATAATACTTATTTACAAAAGAATTGAGCAATGAACAGTTTTGAGAGTGAGACTTTCACTTAGGGTTAAAAAGTGTTTAAATTCTCAAAATGCATTTGATAGACACAAAATAGATAGGTAGGTATATAGATAGAATTTATTCTGTATTGTGGCTAATATACCAAGAGTGGTTCGCGTTACAAAATTATTGCCGAGACGCAGAAGTGCGGTTTTTATTTCAGCAACAAAGAAAGAAATTGCATTTCTTACTACCATAGTAAGACATGTAATTTCTTTCTCATAGGTCGTCGTCATTTATTTACCGACGCCAATGCTGATGGTACGTTATTACCTAGATTTATATGATATAATCCGCGCGTGATGAGAATGGGATGGAACCTTGTCAAAGCAAATCGAAAATTACAGTTCTCAAGTAGCGTTTCTGACCATTTGCTGATGCTACGACTGGACGGCGGACCGCGCGCGTGTCAGTTCCAAAAGATGGCATCCCATTCTGATCGCGCTCGGATTATACCAAGTTTTCTATGATGCGTTCTATTCTATATAACACCGCATATAACAACCGTTAACCGTCTTTGCTCATGGAGTTTCCATAAAAAATATAATTTTAAAACCAAAGTAAGTCTCGACCTGCGGATCTATTCTGCAAAAATTGCACTGTTAAATCTTAGGTGAAGTGAGTTGTCAATAATATCAATTCACAGCATTAGGTGGAACGGCCGGTTTCTTCAAGCTCACTTAACCTAAGTTTTCACGTTGAGATTTTTACGGAATGGAGCGGCTGGTCAACCCAAAGTTACGCTTATTCATACATAGAATCACGGATAAATTGAGGAAATGTATAAAGATATGGAGATCAATAATTCCTACACTAATGTCAGGATATAGTGAAGTGGTGAAGAAGGATAAAAAGGACGCTCACCGATCGTCGCGAAGGGAGAGGAATAAGGTCTATAAAAATAAATACTTCTACACTCAAAAGCATACAGATCTTACAATAAATGCTTTTATTCTTCTGCGGAAATAGAATTTCTCTCGATCTAAGTCTATTCTTTTTGATCTTGCGCAGAAATTCATAGTTGAGTTTAATAAATAAATACAAAACCTGAACTGATTGTTAACTATTGCATCGGGCCGATAAAAGTCGGGTCGAGAAACGCCCTAATAATTCATTTAATTCGTTTTTTCACTTTTATAAAAATAGATTCCATTATAATGTTAGGAATATTATAGCTTCTGCCGTAAACGGAAGAGTACAATATATTTTGTAAGCACATGAATACATATTTTTTTTCTTTAAATCGAACTGTCAATTTAGCTTCCGTTTCCCACAAAAGTGCTGAAAACGGAAATGTACGGAACTGTTGAAAGGTTGATGCGAATCGCGCCCCCGGGCCCGGCTCGATATCTACCAGCCCTGACGTCACGTAAGGGCAGTTGTACACCGCGACATTGTTTCAGTACAGCACCTTACACCTGTACCTACACCGAGCAAAAACATCAGCTGCTAGTTTTTTAAAATGTATGTCTGTGTATATAGCATCAAAAAAGTTAAGTAAGTTCCCATAAGATTTGTACCAGGACTATCTTAGCGTATTTTTATGTACTAGGTACATCAAAGTGAAAAGTGTTTGGAATTGGAAGCTCTTTTTCGACTAGGACCGTATTTTAATAAGTGTTTTTTACGGCGGTCTCCCAAAAAACGAATACGAACTCTCTAGATTTATAACTTGTATTGGTACTTGTTTTATTTATTATTTCTTACTAGCTTTTGCCCGGGACCTCGTCCGCGTGAAATTCCTTGTTCCCCCGGCGACCGACGTCGCATCGCATCGCCTGCCCACGTTATTACTTTGTTTTCGCTTAGCATTATTTGTGTTCTTTTTTTGCTTGGATCCTAAGTAATGTTAAGTAACCTTCCTCAAAAAATGGGCTATTAAATGAAAAAAAAAATATTTTTTTCTAATCCGACAAACAAAAAACAAACAAACCTTTCAGCTTGTTGTATCTTAATTTATGCTTCACCGGTTGACGTCATCACGTTAACGCCGGCTGTCGCTGTGGCTCTGTCTCGTTTAGGGTCAGAGAATTATGCTCAGCGATGACCATTTTGGGTGGATGTGACGCTTGTTTTGTTCGTGTTTTTTCGTGGCTGTTTATATTATTGATGAATTCCTCTACCTGCATTACAGATATTAGATATTGAGTAGTTCTCCTTATAACAGAAAATAAAAAGATAGCTAACAAACGACGATCGCAGTATGCCACCGTCCTTATACCAAATCAAGTTTACAACGTTATATCCTCATCGCTAGATAACTGCGTTATCTACGTTATCGTGCCAGTCACCTACGAGGCGATACAAAGCAGATTAGAGATAGCATTCACGTTTATTGACGAGAATTTAATAACTTTTTTTTTTACCTTTTTTTATGTCACTTACCTCTTGTTGCCGCTTTTGGCATAAGACTTAGTTTTTGTTTATTTTACTTATCATTAAACAAAACTTTTTCTATGGGACCAACCCTGAAACCACTATAAACTAGCGGTGTATCGTCGGTGAAATTCCTTGTATTAATGATAGGATAATTCTACCTATATTCTGTTCACGTGTCATCTTCACAAATCGCAACAGATCGCTGAACATCGCAGAACGCTACGCATATTCGTGTATAAACAGAGTCAGCGTCAACTGTGTGGCGTCAAGGCAACTACTAAGCAGAGTCGACACCGTTATCGTTACTACGCAGGTTTTACGTAGATGCTACGCAGGCCCTATGCCATTGCTACGAAGACCTTACGCCACTGCTACGCAGGTTCTAAACCACTACTACACAGGCCTTACGCCGTTGCTTTGCAGGCCGTACACCGCTGCTACGAAGTCCCTACGTCACTGCTACCACATGAGTAGACACTGCTACGCCGGCTCTACGTCGATGCTGCGCAGGTCCTTTGTCGCTGCTCTCCGTTGATACGCTGGTTCAACACCGCTGCTACGCATGCGCTACCTCGCGCGCTGCTAAGCAGAGTCTACGCAGCGTCAACGTCAAGTAGTACCTATAAAAGCGTGTATAAGTGATGAGAGTAAGTACCTACCTATATAATATTGATGTGTAATTATTAGTTTTAGTTAAATAACTTTTAGCTAAAGGCGTAAATAATAGTCCCTATCACTGCCAGATTAGTTAACCCAATGTTTTTTCGAGAAGCCGACTCCAACATAGTTGGGAAAAAGCTAAGCAGATGATGACTTACTTAGGTAGGAAGTAAGGAAATATCTAGAACATGCGAAGCAATAATTTAACTATTCAATGTTATTGTTTTGGTTATGTCATTTGCAAAATGTACTACTTACCTATCATAATCCATAAATGGTTGCATAATTTTATCTGATATTTAAATTCGAAGGTTAGCGTGACCTACAATTTGATAGTAAATAACACAAAGTTTAGTTCTAAGCCTGGCTAATGTCACAAAGTGTGGGCATAAAAGTTTTATGTATCGCGTCGCCTAGTCGTAAACCAGACGTTACGGTAAAGTAACCTACTTTCGAGGCGCGAAAAGCACACATTTCGACGTTCAGAATTCGCTTTTTATGACCGTGAGTATTTTTGTCAAGAATACCAATTGTAAATTTATACAAAAAAAAAACACTTTTCTGGTTAATTACGGAGATCATGGATTAAGAAGCGAATTAATTGACTAATTAGCAGTTTAATGGGAAAAAAAATTAAAGTACTTACCTTATTTCAATTATGCCGATTAAGATTACCATTTTACTTGTTTCTGTGGCTACTGAACCATGTCGTGTAACAAATGGATAATATTATCCTGTGTGATAGCTCTATCTATGTCTCTGTGTGGTGCGTCGTCACTTCCGCGCCAACGTGTACCATTTTTCAAGCCGCTGGATCCTGATTACCAATATCCTACATTGTACAAAGACCATGTCTACACTTCCTTGACTGAAAACGGTCAGAAATTATTTTTCCCCGCAGATACACGTATGTCCCATTTTTATAAAATAAATACTGAATTTTATATTTCATTATTACTAGATAATGTTAAAACGACGGTATAATAATATTATCACATATTATGACACGCAACCTGTTACCATGGATTCATAATATGATTCTGAAACCTCGGGGGTTGAAATTTTTCGCCGGTTCTTAAAAATCAATTAGCTGGCCCCAACATTTTGACCGCGTACATATAGCACTTTTTTATGAAACAGCTGTTTATTTTTTTGATAACTGACCAAAAATTTCTACGCTATAGCGTTGAAATTTTTGGTTATAACCAAAAAACGGTTGGTAATTTTTGGTTTTCTAGTTATAACTAGAATCATGTGCTGCTGAATTAATTGTTATAGTTTGCCCGTCGACGCCACTCTGCATTTCAAAGTAATTTAGTGTAATCATAATTCTAAGAAAACATATTTATTAAATATATGTATATGTTATAAATATATGTTAGATACTATTAGTATCTAACTCACTACCGCTAGACAATAGTCAGTTTTGGAGAGCTGACAGTTTTTCCATCATGAAAAACTGTCAGCTCTCCAAAACTGACTTGAAGATCTCAAGCAAAAACATTTATTTCTTTCATATACTCGTACATCTCAATATACATATATATACCTTCTTATATTTTTAGATCCGTCGTGTGTCGCAAAAAGAGGTCAATGTATCAGAAGAGGGAAATGCATAGAAAAGAAAATGCTGTACATTTCGCGTGGTTGTTATATGCGCGATTTGGTTTGCTGTTACACGGAGTTGGAGATGTACCCCTTCGTCGAGCACAGCACGAAGTACCCTCAAGTTCTTCCAAATCTTGATTGAAGCTTAGAGATCCTTCCGCATTCTGATAGCCAGAATACATTCCTATATCCTTGAAGAACAACACAACATCTTTGAACTCCTTGATTTAAAAAAAACTAATATTTAACCCCCTAACATTCTCACTTTATTTAGAAACATAATAAGTCTTTGGATAAAAAAGCTGTACCTACCTAAGAATTCCACGTTTTTATATATAAAAACGTGGAGAGTTAAATATATTTAACTCTGTGTTTGTAACACTAATTATGATTTATTCCGGTCTGATCCCCTGAACCCCCCTCCAGCCCCCCGATGTACATTAACCAAGCTTCCGCCTCGGGGACCTCCCATCCATTTGCCAAAATTGATGAACAGTAAACAAACGATCCAATCGAAATATAAATATTTATTCTATTTTTACTTCTAGGGATCCAAAATATCAATCAATCTGTGTGATGAAAGTAAGTATATAGTTTTAGTGCTGAATCCAATCGTGTAACATCAAAAAAGTGGTTTAGTGGCAAAACTAGACAATGAGGCAAAATAAGTTTAGAAAAAACAACATTAAGAGGAATTGCGGGTGGTCGTTTGTTTCTTCATAGATACGCTCTCGCCTGTTTTCTTCCTGGTTAATGACCATAAAGCAATGATTTTTTTACAGATTTATTATTCTGTATGGATATATCAACTACTTGTATGTCCCTGTTTTCCTTTTTGATGTAACACTATTTTTATAAGCACTAGAACCCTCAAAAAATTCCGATTTAAACCGCTGTCAACAGAGGCCTAGTGTACAAATTTGACAACTATGAATGAAAAAGAACATATAGGGTCACAGTATATTCTTCTTATTAGGAAATTTGCGAGAGCGAAACCTCGAATTACAACTTTTTACTTAGGATTTTTCAAAAGTTTTCCCGACCGTATATCCTCTTAAGTCCCATGAAGCACGACAACGAGACTGTGAAACAGTCGCAGCCGATGTAAACAACCCATAGATTATTTATAGTATTGTTGTGACGAGCACGGCGCTGTGATATTTTTTCCTCGCGCCTAAATTTTGGTCACGCGCGGGGGACCCTTACTCGAACCCTTAGTAAATGCTCTAATAGGAAATTGTTATCCAACAAAAGGTCAAGTGAAATTAAGTTATCGGCACAAATTACGTTTTAGAAGAAGATAAATAGAAGACAATTTATTGGTCTAGTTCTGTCTATCCATTAGAAAGACCCTAGAACATTTTCCAGTGGACGTGGGTTAGTACTAGACAAGAATTACTAATGTTTTGACCTTTGAAATGTAAATAGATGGTAATTAATGTTGACAGCCCTGTAGCTGGGAATTTGTTTACATTGCAAAAGTTTATAGGTGCGCGAAAACCGGGCCACCCCAAACAAATGCTAATTTCACGCTTTGAGGGCAACGCGCGGCCGCTGAAGTTATGATATATATATCTGTGTTATCTGAGTGACGAGACGGCAACGGAGTATATTTTCGTGTATTCAAACTTAGTAATGAATTACGCGAGCGCGAAGTAGTGAAAGTGCTTGCTCGCGGTCTAGACTATCTACATATTAGTTCGGGGACAATAATAAGGTCAATATTAAATATAACTTGGAGAGCAGTTCTCCCCTTTGCTTCCTCGTTCATGACATTTATCTGGACCAACGCAAAAAAAAAGCTGTTCCCTACATTTTGACGAGCTAAACGAACATAAATGTAGGGAACAGCTGATTTTTTTTGCGATTGCAAGTTTGGTCCCATAGTAAAAGTTGTTCATAATGATGAGTACAATGACCTCTTAAGAGGTTGTTAATGTTTAACCAATAACCCTGTATAACGGACCGCCAGAAAGAAAAAGAAGTCAACAAAAATGGCCGCTTCTGGTTGCAAACAAGAGCGATTGACGGCCCCAAGTATTAGCATACTCGATTTTTATTTTCGCTGTAACTTTCCAGTAACGCCTATGTATTGTTTAAGCGACATGTGCAGCACTTTTCCAATTTATTACCGGATCGGAAACGGGCGGAGCGGTAGTCCTGTTCTTGTTTTTTCATATCACCGCTGTGAAGAGAATTTGTTATAGTAAGTGCAGTTTTGATGTTAGGTCGCATCGACGAGGTGAAATACAATTTGATTTAAACCTCAAACGTATAAAATAGAGTAAATAAGTATTTATTATTTTTAACAAAGCTAACTTTGTTACTTGAGTACCTATTATTACGGTGGAGTTTCTTGCCCGTTCTTCTCCATACGAAAACTACCTTTTGGAATGGGCGACTAGAATCAATTCTATTTTTTGTAATTTCTGACGTTCAAAAGTGCCTTTTATGTGCCTATTTGAAATAAATGCTAACTATGTCTTTGACTTTGATTATAAGCGTGGGGTCCTGGGTTCGATTCTTGGGTCTGGCAAGAGTGTTTTTGGGTTTTGCCATTGGGAATTTCTTAGTAACAGCCTGAAGTTTTGAAGTCGGCGGTGTAATACCCCTGTGCCTCGGAAAGCACGTTGAGCTGTTGGTCCTGCGCCTGATCTCTCTCCGGTGGTATCGGATTGCCGTCCCATCGGACAATGAGAGTAAGGGAAGAGAGAGTGCAAAGTGTCTACGCAGACACTTGTGCACTTAAATATCTCCCACGCCGAAGGCTGGTCTCCGCTAAGATTGGTTGCCATGTCCGAAATTAGGTCTGGAAGACTTTATCATAAGCTGCATATCTCAAACGTGAGTGATATTGTTAAGTTAGGCGTAAATAAGTGCTTAAGCATTCGATTTTTGAAACATAGCAAGCATTCGTTCTCGAGTATAGCTGCATATGGACCAGCTAACGAGAAATTACAAAAATCACATTCGACCGCATGCCTTGCGAGTGCCAAATGCGCCAACTTAACGCGAAAGCCTAATTTAAGATGAACGTAAATTAACCCAACGTCTATTTGGCTCGGTTACATTAATTCCGAACTAACGTCAAGCCGTAAAGCAATAAAGAGAACGACTGCGACGTCGTTCGGTACAACAATATTGTAACCTGTGTACCTGTTACCCGTGTAAGTATTACTAAGTCGTTCTTGAATATTATTATACAAGGTAATGCCCTCGATTTATTGCGCACAGATGGCACACGGCTGTTGGAACATCTCAATTTAATGGTATAAGTAGAAGGAGATTGGCTTGTGGCTAAGTAATAACATCAGCTGCACGGGTCGATGAATCAGGTTAAGCTACGCTCGCCGCGGTTGTTCCGTGGATGGGTGACCATCTTTATATACCAAGACCCCTCCGAGCCACGTTAAGCCGCGTGTCCCGGCTGTCAATCGTGAATCTTTGACAGTCATTACGGGCCGTCAGAAGCCCGAAAGTCTGATAACCAGTCTTACCAAGGGGTTTCGTATTACCGAGTAACTGGGTTTTGGAGATCAGATAGGCAATCGCTCCATGTAAAATACTGGTACTCAGCTGCGTCCGGTTAGGCTGGAAGCCGATACTAACATGGTTGGGAAAAAAATAGGCAGATGAAGAAGTGGAATTAGACTGATTTATTTTTATTTTTTATTGCTGAATGGGCCCACTCTTGACCTCGATCACGCCTGATGGAAAGCGATGGATGAGGTCTATGATAAAACGAGCGTGCCCAGAAGATGCCCAAGGCACTGGAACTCCCACGCATCGACGAAACACAACAGGCTGCTTGACGCCGGACTCCGGTAGGAGGGTGGTCGCAAACCAGACGAGCGTTAGCCCTACCACCGCAAGGGAAGAACTGGCCAGTCAAACAAGGTGTTGGGTATGACTGTCCAGGATGCGCCGAGCGCTCGGTTCAGTTGAGTAACTGGTGGAACAAACTGCGCTACACGAGGAGGCTTCTTCATACATCCCAAAAATATACATAGCTCTACTAAGGTATACATATAACGTACAAAAAAATCAAATTGCAGCGTAATCTAAGATGAAATTAAAGAACTTGACTATGGGCAGGTTTCAATAATTTTACGATAGCAATTTCACCAAGGCACAAGAACGTGATTCCACGTAATTAGTATGTACTATTACTTGCGTGATTCACTGCTGAAGAATGTACGTACAATACAATTTTAATTAAAGGATTTTTGTTTTTTTTTTATTATTTATGTAAACACAGTAAAACAGATATATACGACATAATTTAGGTATACAACATGTCCCGGATATAACACACACCTAGGAATAGGTATTATTTTCATAGAAATACACAGACAACAAATATTACATGTTTTTCGATTACAACCATAAAATACAAATAAAATAAAATACTTTCTTAAACTGATTGTGGGAAAAATAGTGGTCACATTACAAATCTACGCATGCACACATTCGCACAGAAGGGTCTAGCGTAGAAGGTTCTTTATCCATTTTGGTTTGTTTTTACTGTACAGCGGAAGTGTGACAATAATTTATGTAGTTTTAATTATTTTTGGAATAAAAAATTACCTATATTCAAAATGATAAAAATCGATACAGTAAACGATTCTGAACACTCATAATGTGAATTATTTCAGTTATACATTGTATAAGTATTGAAATTTCTTTCAGCACACCTGCGACAGAAGAAATGAAAAAAAGAAATGTAGACAGTAGATAGTGTGTGAAAACAAAAAGAGAAGAATATGATTTGTGAATTGTAATGTCTTAAACTAAAATATTAACTGTACCTACATATTTGTTTATATACGTTTGTTTTTGATGGTTTTGGCTCTTGTGATACAGAACTTCCTAGTACAAGAGCCAGGGCCACACTGATTTTTGTGTCTTGAAGTGGAAATAAACAAATTATTAAATTATCAAGGAGCTCCCATTCTGCAGTAGGTATTGGCTAATGACTCAACGTTGTATTGTTTCGAAGGCTTACATGAAACCGCAGAGTAGTGTATGCCTTTTGTAAGTCACCTGATATGTCAGAGAATAACGTGAAAAGTACGTAAGCACAAACCACAAACCAGTATATTTATCCTGTAAATCCGGCTCGAGCTTTCAGCTGAAATCTGTGGAGCACATAACGTTTACGTGAGGTAAGCGTTATATCTCGTTTAATTCAAAATATGATGTTAGTAAAATAGAATTTATGGTTTCCTACCATTACATAATTAAAAACATTTAGGTACACGTCACATACTCATATTATGAGCATACGCTCAGTATGTGACGTGTACCAACGTGTATATTTTCCGTGACTACCAAACCATCGTCTTTTGTATATGTTGCAGTCAAAACTCTTAACCAGTCAAAAGTACTATTGACTAGCAAAATCAGTCAAAAGTACTTTTGACCGTATGCTTTAGTCAATAATACTTTTGACTAAAATAACAGTTAAAAGTACTTTTGCCCAATGGAGCTGGTTAAAAGTACTTTTGACTATGTGATTCCGTCAAAATTGGTTTTGACTGGTTGTATCAGTCAAAACTCTTAAAAATTATTTAGCATATTATTTAGCATATTTATTTCTTTGAAATAATGTCATTTGACCGAATTTTCAAATGCACTAATTTGCTTGTTTAATATGATATGAGGTACCTAAAGGTATTTGTATTCTCATTCACTCGCTCTTGCATCCAATGTCGACGGAGCCTCGCTTCGCGGGGCTCCTATTTCTGTGAAAAGGGTTTAAAGTAACCTAACAAAACCGAACCTCGGGGTGGGAACATTACATCAAATGAACATTATACCTTTTGATTAACAGCGCAAATGTTGTTATCGCAAATAAATATTCGATGAAATGAAAATTATGTTAATAGATACATATTATACAAATTGATTATTTTCCTAAACGTTGTTCGAATTAGTAACATTACATCAAAAGTGGTTATACCAAACAAGGGTGAACCCCTTTTTTTTTATCACATCTAACGAGTTAATAGTGCTTTTGAGTTTTGACTGATGCTTTATTGCAGTTAAAACTACTTTTGACGAAGAGCGTCAGTCAAAAGTACTTTTAACCGCAAATTTGCAGTCAAAAGTACTAATAACCAATAATTTTCAGTCAAAACCACTTTTGACCAACCTATTCAGTCAAAAGTACTTTTGACTGATTTTGCTAGTCAATAGTACTTTTGACTGGTTAAGAGTTTTGACTGCAACATATACACAAAAGACGATGGTTTGGTAGTCACGGAAAATATGATTTTTGTGCCCGGGGTTTCGCCTGCGTGGGTTTCGGGCTATATCCCACGGGAACGTACTATTGGGATTAAAAGTATGTGTTAATCCTGTTTATAAACTATCTGTGTGCCAAATTTCATCCAAATCCATTTAGCCGACAACCAGACAAACTGACAAAAATTCTAAAAACTACAAGTATATTTTCGGCATTAGTCTCGTTGCCAAACCTCGTAGCAATTACTATTACGAGTTAAACAGGCTCCTATAAACAGGAGCCTTTAAATCAAAATGTTAAAGTCTATACCAACTAAGAATAAAGCTGAAAGTTTGTTTGAACGCGATAATCTCTATAAGTACTTATCGGTCGGATTTGAAAAAATATTTTTTGCATTTGATAGCCCAATTCTTGAGGAAGGCTAATAGACTATTTAACATCACGCTAGAACCCTAAGGAGCCGATCAAAATGAAAAAAAGCCAGAAAGAACGAAAATGAAGTAAAAGCGCGGGCAGGCGATGCGATGCGACCGGGTCGGAGTAACAAGAAATTAGGCGCGGACGAAGTCGCGGGCAGAAGCTAGTGATATTATAAATTCCGGTACTTCTAAAAAGCAATTAATTTTGAAAGCGATACAATAAAGTACCGTCTATAAACGTCACCCATAGACTATAAAGTTAATTTAGACTCTGTATACTCATTACACGCAATGTAAACGTATGTAAAATAGGCTCTCATTACGTCTGTGTACATTAGTCGCCTATTGTATTAACCCGTTGACCTTAGAGTCAGTTTCATTACGAAGAATTTACGAGTATTGAAGCGCCCCACGGCCCCAGCCTAGCCAAATGGAAGTCCGCTCATTGCCATCGTAAAGTACCACACATAGGCACATTTATGTAGGCTGTAGCAGCTGTAAGTATCTATAAGTCAAACTATAATTATTCTGAAACTTAATATTATTATTCAGACTAAAGTTAATATTTTGTTAGTATTTTGATTTTAGTAATAATAGTGCTTGGGTAAATAGGTTAGTAGTGTTAGATTTCGCAATTTAATTATATATTCAGTCCTATGACTGTCTGGCAGCGATCATTTTCAGAAAATTGTTGTCACTACAAACTACAATGCAAGCGCTGTCTATGGAGGCCGCTTTCTTTCGCATGATAGCATGGAAATCATCTGTGCTGGCCTCCCCGTATTCCATTCCCGAAGCGCTACAGCGCCATGACAGGTCACTACAAATAAACTACAATGCAAGCGCTGTCTACGGAGGCCGCTTCCTTTCGCATGATAGCATGGAAACCATATGTGCGGGCCTCCCGGAATTTAATTCCCGAAGCGCTACAGCGCTATGACAGCTCCAACAGCATCCTTAAAGCATGATTAAATTGAACTAGCTGGACGCTGTAGGCTCGGCGCGTGTATGATGACACCCACGGGCCACCCGTGTAAAACGATTGATAGAACGCCTTAAAAGGGGTTTTAAAAAACAGTTTAATTTATTTATAGAAAATTATTATTATGTTTGTATAAGCTGTCAGTTTTTGTCTAAAACTGATTTAGTTTTCGGAATCATAATGCGGTTTGGATTTAGCCATGTTAAATTATGCAAAATGCAGTGGCAAATAAACTACAAGTGTAACGTCGATCCCCTTGACCTATTGATATTAATGAACTAATACTGTACGTAACAAACGTAACGTGTTCATTCTACACCCTAATTGTGTAAAGACACACACACTACACTATCAATCTCAATAATTTTGAAGGATATTGTTAATCAATTGCTTTATATGTTCGAAAAATTGGTCTGCTCAACAACGTAAATAACGCAATTAATGTTTTTGAACTGTAAAAATAAAAGCCATTGCTACTGATAGTGTGTTACGCAATTACCTTTAATTATCAAAATTCGCAATCAAAAACACAACCACCAACAAAACAAAAAACAACACAATACCACCTTTTTTATATCTACAATAAAATATCTGCAATGAAATTTATAAAATGACTAGTATTTGGGCGTTGCGCGAGCTGCAAGCAGCTCGCGGGGTCGTGTTTTTGAGGAGTATTTCTTACCCTTGTAAAAAGTATGTGGGCGTTGCGCGAGCTGCAAGCAGCTCGCGGGGTCGTGTTTTTGAGGAGTATTTCTTACGATGGGGGGAGAGGGGGGAGTTTTGAAAAATGATTTTGACCAACTCTGGGCCCCTTGATATGAATCTGAAAAAAAAAATGTTCCAAGTCTCTTAACTTCCGAGATCTACCTAGAGGGGGGGGGGGGGAGAAGGGGGGCAAGGGGGCAACTTTGAAAAATGGATTTTACTTTTCCGAGCCTCCTCTATACGAATCCGTAAAACAACAAAACACGGGACTCTTAGTTTCCGAGATACGATAGGGATGGGGGAGAGTGGGGTGGAATGGAAAAGGGGAGGTTTGAATTTTGAAAAATGGTTTATACTTTTCCGAGCCTCCTCTATACGAATCCGTAAAAAAACAAAACCCAGGTTTCTTAATTTCCGAGATACGATGAGGGGGGGTGAAGGGGGGGAGAGAGGGGAGTTTTGAAAAATGATTTTGACCAACTCTGGGCCCCTTGATATGAATCTGCAAAAAAAAAATGTTCAAAGTCTCTTAACTTCCGAGATCTACCTAGAGGGGGGGGGGGAGAAGGGGGCACGGGGGCAACTTTGAAAAATGGATTTTACTTTTCCGAGCCTCCTCTATACGAATCCGTAAAACAACAAAACACGAGACTCTTAGTTTCCGAGATACGATAGGGAGGGGGGAGAGTGGGGTGGAAAAGGGGAGGTTTGGGATTTTTCCCATACTCGTGAGAGTTACTTCTATACGAATCTGTAAAAATATACCCACCTCCCCCTTCACCATCTGGGAGAACAATTACAGTAAAACCCGCTTAAGACGATTTCTCAGGGACCCTACCAAAAACGCGTCTTAAGCGAGAAAGCGTATTATGCGGGATAGGGAAAATAAATCGTACTACATATTATTATGTATTATGTTCTAATTTTGGTATATATAGGTATTAAATTATACATTTATAAATTACATTAAATACGTAGTGTAATTATAATTACACTATTTAAAATAATCACTTATTTTGATTTGACAGAAAGATTTTGATGCATTAGCAATTAAAAGATTTTCAACATAATTCAACTTTTGCAGTGCGTCTTCGCTTTGATCCAAAGAAGCTACATAGCGTCTTAAATCATTACCAGCTGATAATGCCTGGGCGTTTGACAAAACCGGAGTTGACTCATCTTCGTCTTCATCATTATCACTTAGGGCCTCGTTTTGTGTGTTATTCACATTCTCAATAAGATCTTCAATTGATTGAATTTCGTACGGTGCTATATTGTCATCAATGGAAGAATATCCAGGAAAACCCTGCAGTATTTCGGGTTCTTCTTCGGGTTCTTCTGGCTCGGGCTCGGGCGTATTAAACGGGTTGACGAATCGTATTAAGCGTTAAGAAATGTATGAAAATATGTCTCAAGTTGCAGGGACTGGCGTAAAGTGGCGTATTATGCGAGAAATCGTATTAAGCGTGATCGTCTTAAACGGGTTCTACTGTATGTCAGTCAGTCAGTCAGTGAGTGGTAATCGAGCTTTATTATAGTATAACTAGTATTTGGGCGTTGCGCGAGCTGCAAGCAGCTCGCGGGGTCGTGTTTTTGAGGAGTATTTCTTACCCTTGTAAAAAGTATTTGGGCGTTGCGCGAGCTGCAAGCAGCTCGCGGGGTCGTGTTTTTGAGGAGTATTTCTTACGATGGGGGGAGAGGGGGGAGTTTTGAAAAATGATTTTGACCAACTCTGGGCCCCTTGATATGAATCTGAAAAAAAAAATGTTCCAAGTCTCTTAACTTCCGAGATCTACCTCTAGAGGGGGGGAGAAAGGGGGCAAGGGGGGCAACTTTGAAAAATGGATTTTACTTTTCCGAGCCTCCTTTATACGAATCCGTAAAACAACAAAACACGGGACTCTTAGTTTCCGAGATACGATAGGGAGGGGGGAGAGTGGGGTGGAAAAGGGGAGGTTTGGGATTTTTCCCATACTCGTGAGAGTTACTTCTATACGAATCTGTAAAAATATACCCACCTCCCCCTTCACCATCTGGGAGAACAATTATGTCAGTCAGTCAGTCAGTGGTAATCGAGCTTTATATAGTATAACTAGTATTTGGGCGTTGCGCGAGCTGCAAGCAGCTCGCGGGGTCGTGTTTTTGAGGAGTATTTCTTACCCTTGTAAAAAGTATTTGGGCGTTGCGCGAGCTGCAAGCAGCTCGCGGGGTCGTGTTTTTGAGGAGTATTTCTTACGATGGGGGGAGGGGTAAAGGGTGGGAGAGGGGGGAGTTTTGAAAAATGATTTTGACCAACTCTGGGCCCCTTGATATGAATCTGAAAAAAAAAATTTTCCAAGTCTCTTAACTTCCGAGATCTACTTAGAGGGGGGGAGAAGGGGGCAAGGGGGGCAACTTTGAAAAATGGATTTTACTTTTCCGAGCCTCCTCTATACGAATCCGTAAAACAACAAAACACGGGACTCTTAGTTTCCGAGATACGATAGGGAGGGGGGAGAGTGGGGTAGAAAAGGGGAGGTTTGGGATTTTTCCCATACTCGTGAGAGTTACTTGTATACGAATCTGTAAAAATATACCCACCTCCCCCTTCACCATCTGGGAGAACAATTATGTCAGTGAGTGAGTGGTAATCGAGCTTTATATAGTATATAAAATCGAGCTTTATATAGTATAATAATAATATAATAATAACTAGTATTTGGGCGTTGCGCGAGCTGCAAGCAGCTCGCGGGGTCGTGTTTTTGAGGAGTATTTCTTACCCTTGTAAAAAGTATTTGGGCGTTGCGCGAGCTGCAAGCAGCTCGCGGGGTCGTGTTTTTGAGGAGTATTTCTTACGATGGGGGAAGGGGTGAAGGGGGGGAGAGGGGGGAGTTTTGAAAAATGATTTTGACCAACTCTGGGCCCCTTGATATGAAACTGAAAAAAAAATGTTCCAAGTCTCTCAACTTCCGAGATCTACCTAGAGGGGGGGAGAAGGGGGGCAAGGGGGGCAACTTTGAAAAATGGTTTTTACTTTTCCGAGCCTCCTCTATACGAATCCGTAAAAAAACAAAACCCAGGTTTCTTAATTTCCGAGATACGATGAGGGGAGGGGTGAAGGGGGGGAGAGGGGGGAGTTTTGAAAAATGATTTTGACCAACTCTGGGCCCCTTGATATGAATCTGAAAAAAAAAATGTTCCAAGTCTCTTAACTTCCGAGATTTACCTAGAGGGGGGGGAGAAGGGGGGCAAGGGGGCAACTTTGAAAAATGGATTTTACTTTTCCGAGCCTCCTCTATACGAATCCGTAAAACAACAAAACACGGGACTCTTAGTTTCCGAGATACGATAGGGAGGGGGGAGAGTGGGGTGGAAAAGGGGAGGTTTGGGATTTTTCCCATACTCGTGAGAGTTACTTGTATACGAATCTGTAAAAATATACCCACCTCCCCCTTCACCATCTGGGAGAACAATTATGTCAGTGAGTGAGTGGTAATCGAGCTTTATATAGTATAATATAATGTAGTAACACAATATTGACAAGTTCTGAGTATAAAATTCGGCATTGTTATATATGAGAAATGCATTTAAAACAACTCGTAGTAGTTACATTATTTAAATTGTGCCTACATTATTGAAATCACATTATCGACTCATCCAGAATAAATTATTCTTCCGTCCAAACGTATTCCACGTAAACATCGCAGCAAATCAAAAATGGTTTTAAAAAGAATTTGTTTCTAAATTATATGCAAAGTGATCTCGAGGGGCGCGGTCAGTACGTGAGGGTTTTTCATTGTCTTTATCTAATTAAAACTTGGAATGAAAAATGAACGCTGTGTGTGCTGATTACAAAATCAAAAATTAAAAATCTTCTGCCCGTCTTGAGTAAACACATGAATAAGATTCGCGTCACTTACGTTAAAAGCGCTCTTGGCTCCAGCTGATATTCGCCACATCTGCTTTTTAAACGAGAATGCTTTCAAGGGAATTCTGGTTGAAAGTGGGATCTATTAATATTATTACAATTTATTATCACCTAGAGAAATTCCGTCTTCTAATCCTCGAATAGGAAAGGATCGGGAGATCGGGAAATTGGGAGGTTTCATTTAAAATACCGACTATTTTAAATGAAACCTCCCAATTTCCCGATAATAAGTGGTTATGAACGTTAGTAAGGATGTTTAAAATACTTACCTAATATATTTATTGTGTCACCCTTTGTACAGTTTCTATATTTATGTCTGTAATTTATATGGTGTACATAATAAAGAGTACTATTCTATTATTGAGTTTTTCAACCAAATATAAATAATATCTAGCTATTGTATTTTTAGTTTGGGTACTCATTAAAAACGTGTGGGTAGATGGAGAGATCGAGTATTTCGTTTTTTTATTGTTTATTGTAGGTTCTAGTTTTTAATGTTATGTGTGAACGTATTCGTATTTATAGGTAACAATATAAAATCTTTGTTTTTGTCTTTTCAACAATGTGTTATTATCCAAGTATTATTATTATCCATAGGTACTATCTATATATATAAAAATGAATCCCTATTTCCCTTGGTCACGGCATCACGCCTGAACGGCTGGACCGATTTCGCTAATTCTTTTTTTGTTCTGTTCGTTATTATCACGAGAAGGTTCTTATGAAAGAAAAAATTAAGGAAATTGCGCGGAAAATTAGAAAATTTAAAATTACTTAACCACCATATAAAATTATTTAATGTAACCTTTTTAATGTAACCTTAGACATTTGACAAAAAAATATGAAAAAAAAAATGACGTTTAAAACGGATTCTTCTGTCAATCTTATTTTATTGATAAACTTATTAGTTATGTTATTAATTATACATGATATTTTTTTATGTTTTAGTATATATTTCAGTTACTATTCGTTTTTTTTGTTTGTTTAATTTTGCCTGTAAATAGTTGTGATTGTTAGGAAATAAAAATTATGTTTACGTTTATCCTCCTGTGTTTGGTGGCTAACCCGAGTACACTTGACATTGGCTAAATTGTGGTGGTTTTTCCGCAAAAGCCATTAAACGAAGAGAAGAAGAAGAATACGTTTAAAATAATTAAATTAAAGGATCTAAGAAACCTGATTTTCTTAGTTCAAATGAAGGTTACTTTAGAGCCATCAGGCCTAATATTAAAAGTTCAATTTAATATGGAATTTTGGTAAGTTTGGATAGACTAACATACACGTTACTAACATAACAAGTAGTATATACCTACTTGGTTATAAAGAAGAATACAATAGTTTTATTTTAATTTACAGATGAATTTTCGTTTATAAAAATGCCAGCAGCTAGACGTACAAACTTAAGTCGCAGAACTCGAGTCAAAATGACGAGCAACGTGAAGCGCGGAATGAAGTAGAAAGGAATCGATGGAATCGAAATCAACTACATAGAAATGTTGCGTTTAACCCCTATTGAGCTGCATTCAATTATAACGTGGAAATAGATTACAGTTCACAGCGAATCGTTACTATTGGAACAATGAACGTTGTGTGTCAATATTGCAAGGCATTTAAATTTAAAAATGAAGATCCTGGTTTGTGTTGCGCGAGCGGTCAAGTCAAATTGACGCCATTGGAACCGCCACCAGAGCCACTACATTCACTGGTTTCCGGAAATGGGCCAGATTCTAAACATTTTTTGACTCATATCCAGCAATATAACAATTGTTTTCAAATGACATCATTTGGTGCAACAAAAGTTATTCAAGAAAACTTTATGCCAACTTTTAAGATTCAGGGTCAAATATATCACCTAACAGGTTCCTTATTGCCAACGCCGAATAATGACTACAAATTTTTGCAGATTTATTTTATGGGCGATTCAGCAAGCCAAGTCAATCAGCGTTGTGCACACAACAATTCGGTGAAAAGATCAATTGTGGAACAACTCCAAACGTTTTTTCATCGACATAACGAATTGGTTGCATTATTTACGACCGCTTTGGACCGCATGCCGTCTGATAATTACAAAATTGTCATCAAAGCTGATAAGACGCCTGCAGGACAACACGCGAGACGTTTTAATGCGCCAACAATTGACGAAGTCGGTATTGTTGTCGTGGGTGAAAATTTAGAAAACCGAGATATTGTTTTACATCGGCGTAGCAATCAACTGCAGCGTGTGTCCGAAACACATCGATCATATGATGCGTTACAATATCCTATCTTATTTTGGCAAGGTGAAGATGGATATCACTTTTCAATGAAGATGATAAATCCAGTTACAGGTTCCGAAACTAACAAAAAAGTTAGTTCAATGAATTATTATTCATACAGACTGATGGTTCGGGAAAATGAGGACAATCATATTATATTAAAATGTCGGCGTCTCTTCCACCAATATGCTGTGGATATGTACGTGAAAGTTGAAACTGAGCGATTGACATTTATCAGGTTGAACCTAACTTAATAAAATCAAAAATCTGCTCATTTATGGCGTCTAAGGCGGAACAAAGTTCGCCGGGTCAGCTAGTAATATTATAAATTCGAAAGTAACTCTGTCTGTCTGTCGGTATGTTACCTTTTCACGCCTAAACCACTGAACGGATTTCGATAAAATTTGGCAGAGACTAAGATTGCATCCCGGGGAAGGACATAGGATAGTTTTTATCCCGATATTCCCACGGGATCGACACTTATGCGGGTGATACCGCGGGGCGCTGCTAGTTCTTATACCTACATATAAAACATTAAATTGTGATATTTTAAATGTGTACAGACGCCAGCACATCAAGCTACTACAATCTGTCAAATTTCTTTAATAGATTTTCAGCTTTATTGCTAAAGCATAAGGTTCAAAGTTGATTGGGGAAATTTGACAGTTTCGGGTAGCTTGATGTGCTGGCGTCTGTACATTCTTGCCTACCTACTGTTAATAAAACCACTTTACTTGATTGTTCAAATTTAGGACTATCTTTGGAGCACAGATGAGGAAGCTAGGAGGGGCTCGTGGCTAATTAATCACAGCCGCACGGGTCAATCGAAGGTTAAGCTATGCATGCCAATGTCGGCCCGTGGATGGGTGATCATTAACTACATATCTAGACCCCTTCATGCCTCGAAAAGCACGTTAGACCGTTGGTCCCGGCTGTCATTTCTAGATCTTTGACAGTCGGTACGGGTAGTTACGTAGTTAGAAGCCCGAAAGTCTGACAACCAGTCTTACCGACGGGTATCGTATGACCCAGTAACTGGGTTTAGGTCAGATATGCTATCTCAGGTCAGATATGATATCTCCATGATAAATACTGGTATTCAGATGCATGCGGTTAGACTGGAAGCTGACCTTAATATAGTTGATAAAAGGCTAGGCAGATGATGAGATGAAGAAGCTGTTAGAAATGAATAAAAGTGGGTTAATTTAACGTAAATTTTGATGTCAAAGAGAGCGACAAATCTGTTTGTTAGGAGATATCTTTATCAAACGTTAGTGCAGATAAATAAGTTGGCACAGAGTTATCTCGGCCGGGACAACAAACTTCGCGCTGCCATCACCAAGTTTGTTTCACTGCATTTGCATCATGGATTTGATAAGTAAAAACCACATTTTGCAAATGGCTTCGACTTAAACAACAAAGAGCATTCGAGACTCTTAAGAACTGCATAAGTTTTTATAAAAAAACAGATTGACAAAGTGAGCATTTGGCTAAGAGGTCGCATGCTTATTCTAACTGGGTATAAATAGTTATATGATCAGGAAATTGCCGTAATTTTATACCAACAACTTTTAGGTGTACCAATTTGGGTATTGAGTTCAGGGTTCGCATTCCTTTCTCTGTCCTAATTTGAAACAAGCCCCCGACTTGATCGAGTTACCGACATAGTTATTACCCGTCTCGCTATACATTACTGAGCCTACGAACAGGTTTTTCCTGACATGCCTCAGTAGGTTACCTACTTACAGTGATATCTCATAGCAACATGCATCATATTTGTATTCTCTTTACCAACAACACGTACAAACTCCACTACGAGTGTTCAACAATAGGCAGTAAATTTTATGACGCGGAATAAACACGGACGGTGAAATGAAAAGGCAGATCAGGGGAACAGAACTCAGTCACAGCCCGCAGGGTTTAGCGGAGAGCCCTTACCTAAAACCCTCATTATCCAGGCTAAAGTAAAATGAGAAACAGTGGATAACTAATTGAATCGGTACTAATTGCAATTGGAGCGCGGCGCGCGGCGGCCGGGCGTCCGGGCCCGCTCCGGTAACACGGTTAAACCGGGGAAACACGGGAGAATATTATATTATTTTCGGAGAAATATTTGCTGTCAATTTACCCCTAACTCCCCAAGATAAACTGACAAGCTAAGGAAATTAAGGTGCGCAGTGCATGTTTTAAACAGTTTTAAATGTGTAAATTAATTATCTGCAGTTGAATCGTGATATTTGTTCGAAGTCACTTAGGATGCTAGAAAAAGCGAAAAAAGTGGTTTAAATTATACAGCAGGGGCGGTAGCGGCTGTGCCAACAGACAGCAGAAGTTGTTGTTAGAAATTCATCTAGAGTTTTCCAAGCCTTTAAAAACTAGGGAAAACTGGATTTTCAGAAAGAAAATTCTGACTTTAAACAATACAACTCCAATAAATTGTTAAATATCAACATCCTGGTTAGAGAGGTCGTAGACATAACCAAAGCAAAGGACTCTTATTTACGTAATTCCATAATCGCAGTGATTCGATGAATAAGTAAAAATAAAATTCATTAGAACTAGCTAATGTGGAACGTAGCGTCCGTCGATGTCGCGGTCGGCGCGGGCATGACGTCAGACAGGCCAAAAATAAAGCCTCGCTACCCGAGCCGTTAACTACCCTCTATAGATCTTATTTCGCATGAGCAGGTATATTGAGAATTCTAGTTTCGTCACGGCTGAATTCCTGAAAGGCTAGGTAAAATTGTGCCATCGTTTTGCTGAAAAAGGCATTAGGGATATTTACCTTTGCCTTTATGGAAGGCGTGACGTTACGCAATAGTACCACAAAACTTTATTCAAGACACACGTTGTCCTGTAAAAATTTCAAAATGCTGGTCTTCAGTTCGTACAAAAACTTCACAGAAAAAAGCTACTAAGACTAGTTGTCACACTTTTGGGCTTCTGACTACCCGTAACGACTGTCAAAGATCCACGAATGACAGCCGGGACTAACGGCTTGACGTGCTTTCCGAGGCACGGAGGGGTCACGGTATGTAAAGTTGGTCACCCATCCACAGACCAACCGCGGCAAGCGTAGCTTAACCTGATCGATCGACCTGTGCGGCTGTTATTATTTCGCCCAATTAGAGTATTGAGTTAAAATAAAAAAAGCATAATACAATGACCAAAACTTATTATTATAAATATAAAGAAAATCGGGTCGATCTCTGCATTACTTCATGCATTTACAATTGAGTCTTAATGCCTTGAAATAAAATTTAATTTTCTTTGGCTCAATCGGCGGTCAGTATTACAAAATACATAATTTTTGAAAAAATGCCTAAGTATTTTCAAAAGTTACCGAAATCGATTCAGGAATCAATTATGAACAAACATTTTTCAGGACTTGCGTTACACCTTGTATATATATAGTTCGCAAAGTTTCTTTCAGATACACCATTGGCAATACACAAGGGAAAAAACTAACAAAACATACATTCAATACTTGTATCTTGCGATTAGCTGGAACAAAGTGATTATGTTATCATTCGTATATTCCCCGAGGTTAACAGAAAGTGGATACGTCAAACCTAATCGAATGTCAGTTACGATGTGGCATAGCTAGTGTATCTACTTAATACTTGATAATACGTACCTACCTACTTACCTATGTTGCGTTTTTTATTTTATTTTTTATTTTGGTGTGAATTTGCATTATTTATTTGATTCCATTATTTTGACAATATCTGCTATTTGATACAGATATTGTTTTGTGGGAAGTTTTAGTCGCGATGAATCCTATGTTGCGTTGGGTACTCCTGTTCTTGACAGGTGGTGTCCAACAATCGATCCGTGTTTTTAAACCATTTCGTATTTGAATTTGGAATTTAGGAAACTTTGGATAGACCTTTCATAATGTTCTCAACTTCTCATGTGACTGCTGAACGTGGGTGGCAAAATCTATATATGTACCTACATCTGTACTAAAGTTGAATAATTTGTTTGGCCGTTCTAATCTCTGAAAGTACCAGTCGGATTTAAATTATTTTTGTTGTTGATATCTCAATTCTTGAGGAAGGCTATTTAACATCACGCTACGACCCTTAGGAGCCGAGCAAAAAGAAGTCAGAAAGAAGTCAGAAAGAAGTCAAAAAGAAGTCAGAAAGAAGTCAAAAAGAAGACAGAAAGAAGTCAAAAAGAAGTCGGAAATAACGCTAAGCAAAAACTAAGTAGGTATGTAATAGCGCGGGCAGGCGACGTGATGTGACGGGGCGGGTCAGACAAAGCCGCGGGCAGAAGCTAGTATATTAATAAATGTGATTTGAATGATACCTACCTTAACTATGATTAAAATAGACCCACCTACGGATCTATTTCGGGAGAGGATACATTGGTGAATACATTGTTACAAGTTTAAATGTATAAAGCTTACGATTGAGGTAAAAATCCCACACTCCCCGACCTCCAACTCCCCGGAGGTCGGGTGCCTCTTGAAGGTTTCCCCCCGACAAAAAAAAGGTACTTTCTCAACATAGTTAACATTTATGAAGTATCATCTAGCTGGAATGTGGTTGGTACTGCTGTTATAGAAGATCTCCAATCGTTATTATAGTAGCAGTAACATGGTCATTCTCAATCAACTCAGCCTATTGCAGTTCACTGCTGGGCTTCTCCCAGACTGCGCCACAACACCCTGTCCTCCGCCTTCCGCATCTAGTCTGCCCCAGCCACCATTTTGAGATCGTCGAGGCGTCCCACACTACGCTTGCCGATACGTGGTGTCCACTCCAGGACATTCTATATTAGTTCAAATAAGTGGCCGCGATGAATAACGTATATATTACATATCTACCCTTTCGTATATCATCATGCCATTTCGGGCAGCAAATATCAATAAAGATCGCGTGGAAGGCTACGACTCTGCGAACGAAATCGATTTGGCCTTGTTTATGTTTATAATGATCATCATCATCTGCCTAGCCTTTTACCAAATATGTTGGGATCGGCTTCCAGTCTAACCTGATGCTGATGATTTATATTTATAATTATATAAGCAGCAAATAAAGCACTCGCACGTAACGTGCATTCTATTTTGTGTGAACGGTGCCGCGCCTTGTATGTAACCCGCTTTATATGAAATAGGTATAATAACGAGAGGTATTCTATTTTAGGTGCTGTCGTATTTCGAGGGGTTTATTTCGACTTTATCCTCTGTTCGTGACGAGGTGAGCAACTGAGCAGTGCTCGTGTAGAGGCTTCGCAATTTAATCTTTCGCTCATCAATTCATCCGTGCATGAAACCTCACGTACCTAGCAGTAATTTGTTAGGTCGTAATATATTAACAAGCCACCGTAGCTTCCGTTGTTTTATTGACAGACCAATAGCATTAACCTTTGCTGTTATTCAATAAAAAATACTTATTATAATTTTAATGTCTTTCAAGCGATTGAACTTTTCAATTGTGAAATGTGTAAATAACTTTGAAATCTGCATTAAGTTTGAATTATGCATTTTAAGCAGGTGTGAATCAGCTAGAGGGACTGTGGGTGAAGTATTTATAAGTAGGGCAATGTTTTATACGCGGCATACGACGTAGTTGTCACTGTCAGGATCCTCGCCAAGGAAGCGGCGCGCGGCGGTGCACGCACTAGCTGCGGGGATGGACGCCCGCGACTGACATGCTTTCCGCGGTGAGTAGGTATAAGGTTTGTAAGCAGGTGTAGTAAATGTTATTAGGTTTTTCCATTAGGAATTTCTCAGTGGAAGCATGGAGTTTGGAAGTATATTGTGCGGTAGAGACACTCTCGTGTCTCGGAAAGCACGTTGAGCCATAGGTCCAGCGCCTGATCCCGACAAGTCGTGTCGGTATGATAAAAGACGGAGTGCACCTGTGTTTTTTCTTTAACACAATTCTGCACTATATTATATAATATGTAGGACAACCCAGAGCAAAAGGAAAATAAAAAGAGTTCATTTGAATAAATAAGCATGATTACTGGGTTCAAACACTGGACAAAATAAATGCACAAATATTACGGCAACACGTTTATATTATTCTTAGTACTTACACTCTCGCAGTTCAACCACTACTGGTTTGTAAGATGGCGCTACCACGTAACTTTTAAACTCTTTCCTCTTTATCAGACTCAAATATCCAGTGGTGCTAATTTAGCATTTTAAACAAATCAAATTACTTTTTAATTTTACCAAAAACAAACTGTGTTAATTAAAAAATACTGGTAATATCTTAAAACTACCTACACATTTATACAGGATGGTAAAAAAGTCGTGGATCAAACGAAATAGGGAGATAATGGAGGTCATTTCCAATGCTTTAAAGTGAAAATAATTTTTTGGCAAGACTTCAAAATTTTTGGAAAAAAATTAATTGCTCTTGAAATTTGGTACCCAGAGCCGCAACAGAACTTTTGTAGTGCTGATACATTATCTAGTAATAATACAACACCGTTTGTTTTATTGTTTAATATCACATTTTTTTAAATTAGTCTTTGTAAAAGAACTCGGTATACAAAAATATTAATTACTTTTAGAGCAATTGAATTATGGCCATGTCGTAGAAAGATTTTTTGTTGGAAATTACCTCCTTTATCTCCCTATTTCGTTTGATTCACGACTTTTTGACCACCTGTATAAATAGCTAAAATATATGTCCTGCGGAGTTGAGATTGGCCGCCGTGACTGAAATTCGGTCAGGAGGATTATAGGTAGGAATAAGCTTATTGCGTTGTAGTCTACTTATCAAATCAGCTTGATAATTATATCACTGTCGTGCAGAGATTATGACATGCATTATTATTTTGTGGCAAGTCCCTTACTTATGTAGGCTAGTCATGTTATAACTTACTTGCTTACTTGGCGATGGTTGATACTATGATTGTCAGCCATCGTCAACCAAGCTAGTAAGTTATTAATAGGTAATAATAAGCAATGACAGACAACCTTAGCTCAAAGAGAATTGGCTTTTCTTTAGAGAGTAATACAAGGTGCACGATGCATATGTCACCGTATAATTATGAACATCGTTAGTTTATATTTATAATCAATCTCGCACGAGATTATAAAATATATAAAAAAATTGAACTGGAACAAATTAACAATTACAATTTTACGCATTAAGGCTCCTTCAAACAGGCGCGACTCGACACGCGACACAAAGGCACTGCAAGTCGCGCAACGAGCGGTGCCTTTATGTCGCGCGTGATGATATCGCGTGTCGCGCCTGTTTGTTGCGCCTGTTTGCGCCTTTATGTTTCGATAATTTATGGTCAGGTTTCAAATTTGCATGCGATGATCGCACCTTGCGCCAATACTAACTGGCCAAGTAACTGTGACCAACTTGGAAGTAGCGGTTGGTTGGGGTGCCCTGGTTTAGTTACTGCGGCCAATTTGGCTACCTTCAAGACCGACAAATTAGGGACGGTTAACAATTTTACGGGTAATAAAATCAGACAGATTATGAACCCTGTCGGTAAGTGCAGCCAGTCGATTCTGTAAAAATCTCACAGTGAAAACTTAGGTGAAGTGAGTTTGTTTTAGCTAGGAATTGACAGCTCACTCCACGCTCACTTCACCTAAGTTTTCACGGTGAGATTTTTACAGAATAGCACCGCTGCTGGTTCGTTCAGAATTTGACGGTTTGACATGGATAGATTAAGAACTATCGAAATTGTATAAGTAGGTACGTTATATTGTATGCAGCATGGTAATCCAGAGATCAGCTATGCATCACAAAATTCCAACCAGAAAGAATCAGGCCTGAACTCTAGAACAAAACTGCTTTGCACGCGTGTTGCGGGTTAAGTTATATGCGGCAGCGCTTTTGATCCATTTACTGAGTTCACAATTTATCAATAGTTTACAATCTCGCGAGGTAGATTATAAACGAATTGTGTTCACAATCATACGGTGACACATATACTTTTATTTGGTGTATTGTGGGTTCAAGATTAGGCTACGAAATATCTCGAATTTATTACGAGAAGTTTATTAGGAAAAGGGGGAAGGAAAAGCTTCTTCATTTTCCTTATACGAGTAGTTACCTAAACGTCTCTATTTGTGTCGTTTATTTACCGCGCTACACAATAAAGTGGTGTTTTACATTTAGCAGTATTTCTAACCGCCAGGAAGTTAATATGTATAAGGAAATAAAGATCGTAGGTATTTTTATCATAACTATCACAGACGTAAGACATACAAATAATCATAATCATTGAGCCAGTGATTAACATTATTACGGAACATTAGTAATACACTAGTGATATGTATTAAATACTAACATAATGTGTATAGATTATAGGAATTATCGACAACTGGTATAAAATTGTCTGCCTCTGATAATAGTTTCAAATTAATCCATACCACAAAGAATCATGTAATGTAACTCATCAATCATCACTCAAAGACAAAAATAGCCCTCAGAGTTACGCACATGATGTCTGTAACTTTTGGGGCTATTTTTGTCTGCTCATTGCACGAAATAATCTGCTATAACGTTACATACTCATGATTTATCATCATTACCATCTGCCAAGCCTTTTCACCAGCTGAATACCAGGTATATTTCATATAATGGCCAGGCCAGGCCATTAAAAAGATTTTAGGTTAATGTCAACTTGACATTGGTCCAAAGTCTGAGCTATTTTGATCTTTTTTATCAAGTAGTTAAACATAGTTTTCTATGCAATAGTCTGATCAGTAGTTTCCAAAGGTCTAAATCAGTCCTGTGCTGCTGGGGAGTTTGTTGCGCCACTTCTTCCTAGCAAAAGCACTAGGAAATGGGGAAAGGCGGGCGTTTTAGGGGAACTGTCTTATGTAATTTTGAAGTTCGAAAAGTGCTGATTCTCAGCCGGATTTGAATAAATGACTTTTGATCTAAGAGTTCTGACTTGAGAAAGAATTTGAAAACTGACAATAGTTTTATAGCCTTGATAGTACCTATAGCACGTCACATAGATGTCCCATCCGTTAAATGAAATCGGAAATGTCAAAGCTGGAGCAATTTCAGGACCTCCAATTGAGTGAAAGTAGCCAATATGACGGCATCCTGAGTCTCTGACAATCGTGAAAGGAATCCTTTTGGCAATACATCTGAGCCGTTACGTTCTGTTACCGGGAAGAATTGCCTGTCGGAAGCTGCGCTGAACAGGGCTCAATACTCATCTGTCTGCATCCGGGCTTGTCTCTGCTATAGCGATGTCGGTACTTGAAGATCTAACTTCCGGATGAGATGTAGGTAAATGTTATAAGGTGAAGAAATAATGAAAATGAAATATAAATTATTATTATTAACACATTTTGAGTGTAACCTATTCAAAATAAACACAAACTTTTCATTGCTACATTTATCTACTTATGGCATCTTTCATTTGATAGGTACATACTGAATGTCACAGAAGTAGTTCAGTTATATCACGTAATAAACTTGCTAATAACATCAAGACACGAAAACTTATGAATAAACGTCGTTTGAGGGGCTTATCACAAAACCGCAAAAAGCTAGACACAGACGAATTTATAAAGTTCATAAAATTTATTTAGTTTGAACCGAAATGAAACTCTACAGTTTTATAGTTAGGATCATGACTCATAATTTCTTCACGTTATGGTTTATTTAAACTGACAGATGTTAAAGTTTTAAACAGCTAAGTAGATACTTGACCTTGAAAATTTTTCACAAAGAACTTTTTACATTCTTATTCTAGAGAATTACGTCAAAAAATGCTTCTGCACCCTTTGAGAACCGTAGAGACAGTACAAAAATAATGTAGTGTTTCCTTTGGAGTATGCAAAAACGACGACTTCCCCAGACTCGCGACTTAGCTTTCATACGAAGTACCTACGCTTTTTCACGTTAGAGACGTCCCGCGGCTTTGTCCACGTAGACTATCGTCAAATGAAATTTTCTCTTTTCCTTGATAGCTTTTACACGCTGCTCTCGTAACAAGAATAAAATTGAATTGTGCTTGAGTGTGCCAATAGAACATGTTAGCCTTTGTTTTGCTTCTTCATTTAATATACATTATTTAGTCGAGTGCTTTTTTTTTTTTGCTTTTTTTTGTACGGCAAATAGAGTTGTGTGATGTGGTGAGTTATGTAATTTTTACGCCCGTATTGATGTACTATTATGAAGCTTTATTTATAACGTTATTTATTGAGCATTGATTGCTTTGAAAACCCGAAATGATTTAAATACGAGTCTAAAATATTCAAAAATAAATAGTCAGTCAACAAACAGACTCGCTTTTAGGTTACGACGAAAAGAGATTCGTCCATACAAAATAGTTTCGTACTCTGTAACATTTAAAAAATGTTAATAATATAAGCTTTTAAGAACTTATAAGATACTTATGTACCTATTTCGAAATCACAGGCAATGTTGTTCTTTTATTCATGAACGCGGAATTTATTTCATGAAAAGCACTGCAAGGAAATATTCAGCCGTTTCCATATGGGAATACACTAACGTAATATAGGAAAGTAATTTCTCCTTTTTCGCTTGGTTGTTTTTTTTTCAATTACACAGCTGGTGAAACATACGTTGTGGTCTTAATTTAATTCTGCAAGCCTTTGCGGCTTATTCCATATGGCTTAAGACAAGTTGTTGACGTTATTTTATGACTGCTGGCTCCGGTTTTATTTACCTGTTGATATGAAATAATAATTGGTAAATGGTAGTATGGAGCTTATGTCAGTGGAAAAGTAAGGCGAGCAGACCAACGATAGTTGAGTATCTATTATATACATATCATATTGTTTATTTAAACAGTTCCTATTTCTATACAAAAAATGCTAAGGTCAAAAGTTATAGTTGTATCGTGGGTATAACGTGAATTTGCTAATTCAGACCTCACTTTCTCGGTTAAATTATCTCGACAGGCCACATCACATGGCCTACGTTATTATAATTGTGCGTGCCCCTTTCAACCGCACCCTGTACTATGATTAATAAACCCTTTTATAAGAACAAAGGAGATTCAAAGTTCTTTTATCTTCAGTACTGTCACGGAGAAATGTTCGGGATTAAAGATAAACAAATGACGACAGATCGCAGCTGATTGCTGAAGCCTATCTCTCTTCACAAAGTAAATGAAATTCGCAGCTGTGGTAGAGATAAATATAATCTAATAATATAGCGTACATTATAATCAAATTAAGTAAAACGGCAAAATAGAAATTCAATTAAATATGTATATTATTTTTGGTTCTATTTCTCCACTAAAAAAAACGTAGAGAGAGTTGCAAACTTCGTAGGCACAATAGAAACAACTTTTAATTGGCTTTTTCACTTTTAGTCGTGTATTTTTCAAGTAGAACAGTGTTTTATTTCTAACACAATAGTCTCATTACAAGTTAGGTTCGCTTGATCACTGTATATCGAATTATTTTGTGCTATGTTTTTACATTGTGCTTTTAACTTTTAAGTGCACTTCGCGAACCGGTCTGTGGAGTAGTTTTAAATAGAATTATTTATGCAGTACGGAGGTGAAGTAGATGTTGTAGCTAAGTATATAGTGATTACATCAGACGCTCACGCGATACAATCGGCGTGTCGGAGCTCACATTGTTATAGTAATAACGAGCAGGTGGTTCAGTGTTCATAATTGTGTGTTACCGGTCCCTAATTAATGGGCTAAGTATAGTATTATTAGAACTATCAAGCGGTAGCTTGGTAATCAGGCATTTAATTTACATATTACCTTCAAACTTTGAAAGGGTTCGTCTGGGTCCATCGATTCGTGATATGAAAAAACTAAAAAAATAACATTATTTGCGCTTATTTATTATGCATTAAATTAAATATAAAGTAAAAATAAAACAAGTGGAGAAAATATGTGTCATATCCGCGCAAAACGGCCATAGGTCAGCTTAATATACATATATGATAATGAGATCAAACTTTGATAAAAAATATAGATAATATAATTAGGAGACCTAATAAATTGTTGGTAACTGTAATATAGTTATTACCTTTCTTTTTAGTGTTGCTCAAATTACGCTATGGATTTTCAGTAATGTGATAATAAATTAATTGTTTAGCGTTGTTGTTGTGATCAGGGTTTGTGAGTTTTGTGATGGAAAGTGTAAAAAGGAATGTTTAGATCCTCAACAGGTCAAGGGAGTATCACAAAAGAAAGAGTAAAAGTCAGGGCTACCTCTAGTATGTTGTATAAATTTTTTTACAAAAAAAAAAAGTACTACAAAGTGAAATATAATTTCAATCTCGGATGTCGGTGTCCTTGGACTTCCGAAATTAAAGTTATTTTGGAAGTCTGTTGTTTTTTTTTGTAAAAATCTTTTTTTTTCACTTTTTAGTTGTGCCCTACCTAGGGTTGCCAACTCTCGAATGGACCAACCCGGGAGAATTTAAAAAAATCAAGTATTGCGTTGAAAGAAAATCTCAATATTTTATTATTGATGGTTTTTTACCACAAAATCATAAAAGTAGTAGGTATTTGTATCTCTGCTTTTACTAAAGAAATATTCATTCAGTTTCTTTTCTTGTTCCATCATAATGACTGAATACGCGCTCGCAAGAATTGTTAGAGACAGGAATGGAAAGAACAAACGCGACGAGTAACGTGCGAGCGACGGATGCATAATTATACTTTAAAAAAACCGGAGAAATTATTGCACTCCGGGAGGTCGGGAGATTAACCATTATTACCGGAGTCTCCCGGGCAATCCGGGAGGGTTGGGAACCCTAGCCCTACCCCACACAGATTCATATAACACTACTTGTTATGTGAATATTAGTGACAGGAAGCTATTGAACACATCTGCCTACCTCTTTAGAAGGTACAGGCGTGATGTTATGTTGTATGATTGTGTAAACAATGCATACATATGCAATAGCAGCAATCTCGGTTGAATTGATGGCATTTATTGAAGAGTTCCATTGTCTGTCTCCGAAACTCATCATCAGATCTTTACCAAATTTAAATGGGACCATTTCGAAATAAACTTCATTCGAACGAAAAAAGAATTTTGCAAATCCGTCTATACCTAGATGACGGAGTTATGCCTGACCATTCATAAAAAAAAAAATTGGCACTCCGGGAGTGCCGATAGAAGTGAAAACTTGAACAATTACGTGTGTATTTTGTGAATCGTCTTATAAACAAAATTACAAAACACGCGGGGTACCGGCTACGGCCATCCGTCTTACGAATTTTCGATCAGGTCACGTGTCCTGACGCGAGTTTAACATTTTTTACCTATTACAAAAAAAGTGTACAACGCCGCTAAAGAAGTTTTTACTTCAAAAATATATACATATATAAACATCCGAATTGAGAAACTCCTACTTTTTAGAAGTCGGTTCAAAACATCGTCGAATAGAAAATAATACATATGTAGGTATACATACCTTGTCGTCAATCCTCTGGTATGTAATCATTTTACAACACATCGTGTACCAGTCAGAGAGCACGTAAATGCGATCCCGGTTCCATCCGCTCCAATCCTTGGTTGTCGTAATTCCCTAGTAATTGGGATGCGATGGTCAGATGGCAGTTGCTCTGTGTAAATGACTTTTTCAGCCGCATCTATCTGGACTTGAAGCAGATCCCTAACATAACTAGGAAACGTTTGATTTTTTGTTAAAAATAACGCAGTACGATATAAATTTTAAATCTTTCCTTTATTAGGTATATGTTCCTTATAAATATGGAAGCATAAATCGCGAACATACAAACATGATAACGTAAAATAGCCCACCAGGTTTGTGCTTAGTAGGGATCTACGATACACAACTGCAGGTAATCCCTCGGTCCGATGTTTTGATGTTATTCAATATATCCGATGCGCGGAAATATGAAAGCGGATATATCGGAAATACGTTTTGCGTTTCATCGCGAATAGACGTGAATAATTTAGTCATAAGTATTTGGTAACACTAACATGAAAGTGGACAAAAAAAGACACAGATCGATACCCGAGAATCGAAAATAAGTAGACCTGTCCACCTGTCTTGATGTTTCGAAATGTTGCCACTACAAAAGAGGAGGAGGAGGATACGTTTATTGAGGATGATATTCTCATAGCATGTATATTTCCTTTTTTTATATTTCTGTTTAGTAATTTAAATTAAATTATATTAATTTTCTTTAAATACGCTGTACCGGTAGCAGCGTCCTAATAATTGTTTGCTGCACCGGACGACGTCATTACGTCAGAGACGGCTGTCGCTGAAAACCAACGCTGGGTTTTGAATAAGGTCACAGCATAATGCTGAGTGATAGCCGTTTTGCGTGGATGTGACACATATTTCCTCCAACCTTTTCTTATTTTTTTGTGTTTATTATCTTTTTTGCGTCATGTTTCCTGCAAATAAACGTATTTTCTTTCTTTCTTTCTTCCAGATGAAAAGGTGGGAGGACGATCTGCCAAAAGTTTGGCAAAGAACAGCTTTGGGCAGGAATAAGTGAAGAGAAATACAGGAGGACTATGTGGCACGACAGCCTGACCTGGTAGCAATTGATAATGTAGTGTTAACAACCAGAAGACAAAATGTTGTCAGTATTAAGAACTTGTTTATGTAAGAAGAAGGAAATAAAGGCTATTTGTATTTAACTTATTTGGTAATATCGGATTCCAACACACGGCTTATTCTTTCCATTTCAGCCATATTGGTGTCAGATTTCGCCACCAAAAGGGGGCCTGAATGTGTCTACTTGTAACCTCTTTTAAGCCTATTATATAACTATTTCTACGTGCTTCCCTGTGCGGCCAGGATTCGCAGTTTCTTGATAGTATTCCCCAGTGAGGGAGAAACACATTGTCTTAATTCGTCTCGGGTGTGTGATCACAAATGTGGCAATTATGCTAATTACATCTTTCGGAAAAGGCTACAGAGCTAGGCGTTTTAGACGCAACTGCGCAGTTTATTATTAATTTTATTTGTCTGCACTGAATATGCACCATCTGTTATGTGGTAGTTGTTTAACTGCTACATCTGTGTAGTGGTAGTTTTATAGCTGTCTCATACCAAACTTCAATACCTACTCGACCGGGCTGATATTTTTCTCGATTACGCTGTAGGCCCCATGGAGAAAGTCCTTCAGTTTGATGCTCTGTACTAAAGTCCGCGAGGAACTAGATGGCCGCGCCTTAGATATGTGAGCGGTGGGACGGAGGGGCGGGGGCGCTTTGTCATTACTCAGTACGTGCGTTACAAACAATAGGCAACCCCGCCGCCCTCGCCCCCGTCCCCATCCAAGGCGCGGTCAACTAGTTCCGCGCGGTTTTTAGTTGTACATGACCACACATATATGATACACGCTGTATAAGTTGATTTCTTAAAATGAACCATTATATTAAAATAGAGCTATTCCAATATAATATCTTACGGACTTACGGTGGCTAGGTACTCGTAGTTATTGTACCGTCACTTTTAATCTGCTTTCCCATCAACGCCAGGATCTCTTGTGATATTGCAATATCATGCCGAAGGTATCTTCTTCAGATTTTTATGAAAGTGGACTTTAGCTCTCCGTGTGATTGATCGAGTCCTCGTTCCATGTATTTATAACCTGTTTACATTCTCGCGGGATTGCCTTTTCTCACGTTCGTTGGTTTACGTATAAACAGGATTAAATAATTTATTTGTTTGTTTTCGATACATATGTTTTACTTAAATTATGCCCAAAGACACATTTGGTATTCGTATTTGTTCTCATGTCTTTAAGGTAAATAGAACAGACTGAAAAAAGTACTTCAACTATAAATAACAAACGTTTTCGAGTATAAGTATTTAGAGACGATGTCAAAAAAGAAACTTTCATTGAATAATCCATACTTAGATAATATTAGAAATGCGAAAGTGTGTCTGTTTGTCTATCTGTTACCTCTTCACGCTTAAACCGCTGAACCGATTTAGATGAAATTTGGTATAGAGATAGTTTGAGTCCCGGGAAAGGACATAGGCTACTTTTTATCGCAATATTCTCATGGGATCGAAACTTACGCGGGTGAAACCGTGGGGCGTTGTTAGTGGATTTATAAATCGATACCTTCTTTCGAGAATGCGAGGTACGCCCTTTAGCTGCTTGAAGTTCAATATAAAAAGGAAACCGATACCTGATATAGATGTAGTACAGAAGCCTGACGGAGCAAACTAATGAGGTTTGCATAGACGTCTAGCTCTCCTTGATTTTCTACGTTACATTTATAATGAAACGAAGCTGGTCGTTGGTCGTTGCATTTGAGCGCCGACATGCTTTCACCTTTTCAGCGAGCTGTTACTTTGAATATTTCAAATGTATCGACTGGATAGCGATACTAAATAACTGATTCAGGCCACCTCGGGCAACGTGTGTGGCCTACAGGCTAAAGGCTCCTTCAAACAGGCGCGACACGCGTTAAAAACGCGCGCGACACAAAGGCACCGCAAGTCGCGCAACGAGCGGCGTCTTTGTGTCGCGCGCGATTCGCCTCACGGGTGCGCCTGTTTGCAGGACACACCCGAGAGGCAACTTAGAAATGAATTTTTGGGCTTGGGCATTTTTGAGTACGGTACCCTTTATAATTTTTTTTTTGTTTCCTAAGTATATACTAACATAGTTTATAAGATAATTTTAGACACTAACACAATGTGGGGCCTATGTAGTCTGTAAATAAAAGATATTTTTTAAATTTATTTATGCCCTGGAGGTTATGTTTGGAACTTTAGCTACAGTTTTTCTCAGAACATTTTGGTAACTGAGGCACTTTATAATAGAACACTGAACCATTTTATAAATAATTGTGATGAAAGTATTTTTTGCCCGTTTACTAACAAGCTTTATTTTTAAACCCAATTTAAAACATGTAGTTAATAATGCATCAGCTTTGATGTGGCCAGGTTGAGTGACACCGACCGGGCAATGTTCAATGTCATTACAATTCGGTGTTTTTACGAGGGTCAAAGTTTACGTAATTATCCGGAACGATAATACGCACGTATTAGAAATGTGCTCTGAATTTTCAGAGTTAAAACGCTCTAAAGTTATAAAATGCAGAGCATATTTTTAATATTTTTTAAGCCCTTTATCATTCTGTGGTTGCCGAACTACGTCTTTCTGTGCATAGCTGTCAACAAAACTCAAAGTCAAAGCATTTATTTCAATTAAACCATTAACAGCCACTTTTGAACTGTCAAGAAGTCGGTCAGTCAGAAAATATGAAGCTAGTTGCCCATTCCAAAGCGTAGGTACCTATGGAGAAGAACGGGCAAGAAACTCCATGGACACGCTTGTTAAATTATATTTTACAAAAATATTAGTTCTTTCATTACTTTTGAATTTATAATTATAATGTGAGAACGATGTAAAAACAAAAAAAAAAACGTACGCGTTAAAAGCGTCCAGAGTACAACAAATAGTAACAAAACAATAATCCAAAAATAAAATAATTAAAAATAAGCCGAGGCAGCTAAGTGATGACCAGCCTCAACTGAAGGCGCCCGGTCACGAACATGACGCACCGTCTCGCACAATCACTAGTTCAATAGTCATGCGTAGAGAATAGCGTAATTTTCCCTCGAAATGTGATTATAGTACCGGATTATAGTAGCGGCGGGTATTAGGAGCAGCATGGCATTTACGGTTTCTGATTGATACAAATAATCCCCAAATATCATAAACTAAAATTGATCGGTTACCAAGAAACAATAACTTCCTTTTATACTATTACTAGCTGCGCCCCGCGGTTTCACCCGCGTAAATGTTGATCTCGTGGGAATATCGGGATAAAAAGTAGCCTATATGTTAATCCAGCGTATCAGCTACGTTCATACAAAATTTTATCAAAATTGGTCCAGCCCTTTGAGCGTGAAGAAGTAACAAACACATGAACACATACATACACACACACTCACAAACTTTCGCTTTTATAATATTAGTATGATTTTTAAGTATACGTATTAAACATAATCCCCAACTTTAATTTAGCTGAATAAATTTTCCAATTGTGCACAAATTTGTTTAGGGCGGGTGGTGGCCACTGATAAAGGGAAAGTAAAGCTATTCTCACTCGTTTAGCCATTCACAGGTTTATTTAACGGGTACAGTACTGCTCTAAATATTGGAAATCGTTCTTAGTACTTACAAGAAGTAGATCCAATTATTGTACTGTTGACAAGATGCATGAAGTCAATAATGGATACGCAAAAATGATGAAAAAAGGTTTTTTTGATTAGGTAACTGCAATGAGTAAGGTCTACCCTGTTGTTGTTGTAATTTAACTCGAACATGTAGGTACCTACTTCTTGAATTTAAGTGGAGCGAAAAATATGGGCACGTAATTACTGAAATTCAGACTCAAATTATGTTAAGTGCCTACATACCTCAAATAGCTATGTATGCCCGTTAAGTTACTAAACTATAACTTATTGCAAACCATGCAATGCTTATGATGTTAACCCTAGATAGCTAACGTTCCTAAACTTCTATGATAAGCTAACCATTCGACATTTTGACGACCATTTTTAAACTTGTTTTTTATTAAAAAAAAATTGTTATTTTAATCAGTTTTATTATATTTATAGGAAATATGGGATGTAAATTAAAGATCATTATAACAAAAATGAATATTCATTTAACTTTTAAGTACTAAATCATAAATCTTAAATGACACATGTTTCATTGAGATCATTAAGGGACAAATCTTGACTAAATTAGGAAACTAAGTATTGTTTAAAAATTTCTATTTTTATTTTTAGTATAATATAGAAAAAAGATTAAAATTAATCGTGAGTATCAAATTACTTAGATTTTTTTAGCACAAGTTGGGCAAAAGTCAATCTTATGTTCGCCACAAATGGGAACTCTGCAACTATTGCAGTGCTTCTTGATCGTGCGCCTTTTTTATAGGAACACAAACTGCCGCTTTTCCTTTTCCTTGTTGAGGTATTTTCAGGTATCAGAGGACTACTTCCAGAACCAGATTGCTCAAGGTCTTGACCTTGACCTTCAGCTCGAGCCCCATGGTTCAAACCCATGACGTCTCTTATCTTGTCTTTCATTCTACGAGGCCTTGTTGGTATATCCAGTCGACGTTTTAGCCATGGTTCAACGAGTTTTTCATGCAATTGTTTAATATAGCTCTTTCGTGCCAGTGGTTTACTCCCAGACACCGATACATCACAGAAGTTCGGGAAGACGTATGTCCTTTGTGAGTTGCCCACACATGACGATTTTTGCCACGACTATTAGGTTGAGGCAAGTGGATTATGCTGTTGGAAGCAGATGATGAATCCTCACTGAATGGACGAACATCGGAAGGTGACCTGTCTTGTTCCTTTTCAATATCTAACGGTGGACTTACTGAAAGTCACTTTCAACGTCATCAGACAACAAACCATCCTCATTTTCACTATCAAAAACACCATTGTGTTGACATAATCTTCACCATCTAACGCCCGAACTATGTCATCAACTGTGATCAAACTCGCAGCCATTCTTCACTGTCAATGAAATAATAAAAAAAAACGAAGCAAAAATCAACTCAAAGCACGTAAGCTAAAAGTTACGCATAAGCTAACCATTCGTCAAAATGACGAGTACGCAGTGGGTATCTCAAAACCAAAAGTACTTACCGGCTAAACGCAACCACCACGCGACACAGTCTAGCAGACCCTAAGTTGGCACGAAACCGCGAGTGTGTAGGTAAAACGATAAGAAAGGCAGACGAAGATATTTATTAGATGCTCGTCATTTTGACGAACGTTAGCTATCTAGGGTTAACAATATAACGCCAGAGACAGGTATATACAGTTATTTTGCTTCTCATCGCAGCGTCAGGAAAACTCTAGTTGAAATAATCTAAGCGTATATAAAGTTTTGTACGTGAGGAAACTGGGAGCAGATGCTTTAAAAACTGATTATTTTAGTACTGTTGTGTTATCACAGCTGCGCCATACTTAGATACCTGTCTATACTGCTTTGAGGAGACTTTTAGAGGACACTTGTTTATTGGTGAAAGCTACGGTTTCCTATGACAGCGGTGGCCGGCACATAACGGCCGCAGTGACAGCCGTCGAGAGCGTTTTTTGTCAAAAAACGCTCTAACACACCAATTTACTTTCATAAACAAGGTTTCAGTGACGTCATTCGACGGTAAATAGCGGACGCTACGTGGCGGTCACCACAGTGGCTTGCATGATGTTCTTATCGCATTGAAGCGATGATGGCATTATTCCTGAGCCCACATAACGACCACCATCTACAATTTGTTTTGAATAAAGTTAATCGACTAGAGCTCGTTAAACAAAATCGGTTTGATTGCTCAATTGTATTATTGCGCGGCAAATGCAATCGTTCGTGAAATGTTCGCAGATTGTGACACGGTGACAGCACAGTAATTTGCTGAAAGTATTCTGTAAAAGTTTATTTTTGCCATTCGATTACTTTAGAAAAATTGACATTCCAATTGCAGTGCAAAAGTCTCTCCCATAATTTTTCATTCCGTTAATTGCCATTGCGAAATTAATTCATTTTAATATCATACTTTTATTTTATAGGTTTATTCAGTTACACTACATATGGGAGAAAACAAAGACATTCGGTGAAAATCTCTCACAAAAAACGGATTTGGACACCGCGCCGCTTTATTTGCTCTTTCATGATCGGATACCGTCATTCAGAACCATATTTTTCGTGGAATGTTGATTCGAATCCGAAATGGAGGTCCTATCCCCTCGTTCCGAAGCTAACGATCTACAAACTCTGTGAAGTATTTGTTTAATTTCAATACTTTTAGTCTAAAGTGATACTTGGAATGTTTGAAGAACATGAAATAGAGTGATTGTTTCACTTAGGAAATGTGCTTACAGTTGTAATGGCCACTTACTTGAGTTTTTCAATAAACTCAATCCTTTTTATTAATTCTCAAATCGGTACAAATATTTGATAACCATTAAGAATTTAACAAACACGTAGGTATTTACTATTCGTCGTGCCGTACCTATGTGCAAGGTTACCCAATATTTATGAGTGATTCGTTCCAGATTGTTCTTTTACGGGTTGATTTGGTATCTTTCCGAGCCTATAAAACTTACTTGCCTTATTTCCCACAAGAAGCTTCCCACGAATCTCGCTATATGTCGATGGTAGAGTCAGCAACAAAAGTCGATTACACTTCAGTTTTTTTAATCTCAGTTATTGAGCAAAATATTTGTTCAAAATTGCAGCAGAAGTACAATGCAATTTTGAACAAATATTTGGCTCAATAACTGATATTAAAAAAAACTGAAGTGTTAATCGACTTTTGTTGCTGACCGTACATTACAAGCCACGCGTGCCCTAGTATCATCCATCCAAGGTAAAAGATGGGTATGTGAATCATTTTTTATTACATTCCGGTACACTTTCACTTGTAGTGCTGGAGTTTGCGAACATATCTTGAGTAATGATACGGAGAAAGTAAATACGGCCTATATTCGCTCGAAATAACGCAATATTGAAATATGGCCTGTATTGAGCATGACTAAGTTTAGTTTCTCAAGTAAACCTACACTTTGGTTAGCCGAGTGTTTGGCTATGCTATGAATATCATAGTTTATTGGCATGCTAACTAGTTTGAAACTGGACAGGTGACGTAAACAGCGTTTAGGAGTGAACACAAGTCCTGCTGGAGTATTCACGCTACTCAAAATTACGTGAAATCCACGTATAACTTACATAATTCTGCCTGTATTTCTACGAAAACCTTATTGGTAGGTAAGTTTGTACTTATAAGGTTTTCCTCGAAATACTGGTATGTAAAATTAACAGTGTTATTCTCAACAAACAATAAGCCAGGAGCACACGACTTAATTAAACTAATGTTTTACATTAAAATGATTATATACAATATATAACTAACTATGTGCACTACGTAAATGACTAACAAACTGAATATACAAATAAAATACAAAAATGCTTTTGTTTTTTGGTCATTTAAGCGTCGGCGATGCGGACGAGTACCTACCTACTTTCCATCGCATCGCCGTCATCCGGAAACGTGTCCAGAAGACTGGCAGCATTAATGCCACGTTAAATGACAATTCTAATTCTTTGGCCAAAGAACGAGCTAGCCCTCTGGTCACGTGAAGTGTCGAGAAATTATTGTATAGGTACATTAATTTTCAATACATATTGGTTTTAAATACTTAGTATGTATGTAAACTATTGAAAATAGCTACCTACGAGTACTACTAAATTGCTAAATATGATTGAAAATTTATACAACCAATGAATATTCTAAGGAGTTTTTTATTTGTAAATACTGGAAAAAATGAGGTATAGCACTTTTATTTTATGTTATCGATATATATGATGTCCGCGACTTCGTCTGCGATCCACGATGAGAGATAGTTTATGTCCTTGCCTAGGGGGCCTAAAAATGCCACTTTGGCAGAATCATAAAAGGATAACATTATGAATCATAATGGACAGTTAATTGTTAAGTTAATCATATCAAATCCTATTGGTGAAGGATTATTCAGTAATTTTTTTTTGTCTGTGCTAAAATACCAATCAATCCAATCCAAAATCCAATCCCAATCTCTTTGATTATACCTACGTACGGTAGTGCAGCGAAAAAAGAAAAACACGGACTGTTTCGCCATATTATGATTCATAATGTTATCCTCTTATGATTCTGCCAAAGTGACCTTTTTAAGCCCCCAGTTTATGGTCTATCTGTCCAAATGTTTTAGCGTGAAAGCAAACAAACTCACTTTCGCTTTTATACCTAGAATCGATACCGTACATAAAATCTATTGGCCGTTCTACGGTCAACGCCGGAATAAGGAAGGACCACGAGCCGATACTTGGAATATTGCTTGAATTGCATCTACCCGAACGTGGAGTAATCGTGTTACGTGGTAGGTAAGCCTTCGAATTCGGAGTGGGCTCCTAGTAGTACTGGCTGTTAGCCTCTTGCGTAAGGCTACAGTGCATTTCGTTACTGCAGAATATTCAACGCAGTTTGTGATGTACAAGTTTCTGTGAACGTCTTAAGGATATATCGATTATATTCAACCACTGTTCTATGCAGAGTCACTGTTTTTATTGTAGTAGAGTAGACTAAATGCCTATTTACACATGTACAGACGCCAGCACATCAAGCTACTCCAATCTGTCAAATTTCTTTAATAGATTTTCAACTTTATCGCTAAAGCATAAGGTTCAAAGTTGATTGGGAAAATTTGACAGTTTCGGGCAGCTTGATGTGCTGGCGTCTGTACATTGCGAAAATCGCAATTTGCGATTCACTCTCAACAGGGAATTAGCGAGTTCACTAAATCACTAAATGCTAAAGATCATTAGGTAGGCTGAAACTAATTGAGCAAATCGATCTCTCTGTGTTCAGCTTAATTCGAATCATTCAAATAACAGCCGATCTATTCTGTAAAACTCTGACCGTGAAAACTTAAGTGAAGTAAGCTTGAAGTGAGTTTGTTAATAGTGTCAATCTTTAGCATGTAAAAGCTAATTCTCGCACCTAAAAAACGTTAAATTCAAGTCGTATCTCATCTCAGCGACAATTAATGTTAAAACTTGTCAAAATTATAGGGAAATTAGACGTATTTTTTACAGATTGAGACAGATCAGGCTGTGAACGTTCTTAAGATTATCGGGAATTGCTCCTCTGCTCTGGTAGAATGACAGCTCACTTCACCTAATTTCTCACAGTTCTATTTTTACAGAATAGACCGGCTGGTCGATGGTTCGTTAAGTCGGTGCGATTTATTCGATTTTCAATACCTACACATCTAAGACAAAATAATGATTTATCTTTCACCATAATATATAATTACAATTTAAGATCAAGAACAACACATAATGGTTTAATTATACTGTATAAGCTAGGCGTACTTCAGGTGCTCTCCTTTTCTTTTTTTTTGTTTTTAGGTCTGTATCTCAGGACACCTGAGGCAATTCTCGTGATTTTAAGAACGTTCACAGTCTGATCTCAGTCTCAAACGGTCCAAAATACGTCTAATTTCCCTACATTTTTGACAAGTTTTTGAGATTTGTTTGTCGCCGATATGAGACTGCGACTAGATTTTGAACGTTTTAAATTACGATAAATTAACGATTAAGGCCCCTTCAAACAGGCGCGACATGGCACGCGACACAAAGGCACCGCTAGTCGCGCAACGAGCGGTGCCTTTCTGTCGCGCGCGATTATATCGCGTGTCGCGCCTGTTTGTAGGAGGCTTTATGCACTCGTACACAAATGCGGTAAGTTATAAAAGCAGAAAAAATACAGATTGATTATTACTTATTCCAGGGTAAGTATTTTTGTGGTAGTGTGTGTGCGCGCGTGTGTGGGTGTATGTGTGAGCACGTGTGTGAGGGTGTGCGTGTTTGTGTGGTGTGTATGCGGGGTATGTTTGCGTGTGAATCTACATCTCAGAATCGTACATCGCTTATTATCAAAGATAGGAAGATTACCCAGTATCTGGTCAATGAGTGCGCAAGTCCTTGCGTATGTTAATGAATTGAGCATGACAATCGCGACTACCGCGATGAATAAATATGAAGATTCATGAATTTTTCTCGGATGAAAAAATGATTGCGACGAGGGTAATGACCTGAGTTTTTTATACAGATAAGAAAATACAGCGGCAAGTATAATTTGACCATAATTAAATTAAGCTGTTTGTTATTATTCATGGGGTTTTTACATATTTAAACGACATACCTACTCATTATTTTAAAGCTGAAATCAAAATCAAAAGTCATTTATTCAAATTAGGCTAAGAACTTTTCGAACGTCAAAATTAGAGATCCATAGAGATCTATAGAGATCTACGTTTTGGAATAGGCAACTAGCTTCAACTTTCTGACTAACTGACAGACTATTTAAATTTTGACTGCCTGTACAAGGTTTAATTGAAATAAATGCTTTGAGTTTGAGTTTATTACTTAAGACAGTCCCCCAAAACGCCCGCCCTTCACCACTTCCTAGTGCTCTAGCTAAGTACTGAGAGATTTAAAATGGAGGTACCAACTTCAGTAGCAAAATATAGTAGCAATAAGCAGCACAAAGCCACTAAAACAATGCACAGACTCTCATATTAAATCCGCCGAGCACAAACCGGCCAAAAGTCCATCCTATGTAATAATACAGAGTGCAGTGGTGCAAAAATATGCGGCTCGCTACTCAACCGGACGAGTTAACTTACCGCTGCCGGGCCGGGCCGGGCAAACGGTCGGGATATGAACATCGTATTTAGAGAAACCGGCCTAGGAATGTGTTACCTGTCCGACCGTATTTGCAGACAGCCTCAGCTTGAAAACAATCAATTCAATGAGCAGGAAGATAGATTCCAACAGGAAATTAAGTAATTAATGTTACTTAGTTTCATTGCGATGTTTGCAAATGTTGCGAAAAACAGAAATGCTATCTTTGGTTTAGTGCCCAAAAACGCTTAGGTACTGGTTATTGTTAGCCTGCATCATTCCACTGTTGCAATGAGCAAAGGACTCTCCCTATGACATCCAGCTCTTTCGAAATGTATTTTCTGCAGAGAATACATTTCTATGATTTTCCTTTTATGCTTTAACTATCTGCGCCCCACGGTTTCACCCGCTTAAATGTCTATCCCGTGGGAATATCGGGATAAAATAAATTATAAATGATAAATGATTTTATTTTGTAAGTAGGTTTGTACAAACACTTTTACACGTCAATAATATTTTTTAAACTAGATGAGGTCGGCGTTTCCTATCTGACTACTCTGAGAAGAAAAGCCGAAACAAACTCAGAGGTCATAGTCTCTTTTAAAGTCCAGACATAATCTTGGTCAGGTTATATGAAGACCATGTAGGTCGATGTCCGAGATGGTCTTTTGAGGAAAGAACCACACAGATTGAGAGGACCTGTCCAGTCAGTGCACGCATTTGTCAGAAATCGTGCAGCTCAACTCAAGACTTAAGGAGCTCAACGATCCGACGAACAATACCAAAGAAAGGACATTTGGGTAGGCCACAAAAATTACTCAAACTGCCAGACCATGGAGAGAATAGTAAAAAATATAAAATGAATAAAATAAATGACCCACATCGTCTTCATATTCACAAAAATTAAAATAATGTAATACTTTACAAAGTAAGCAAATTCATTGTTTAAAAAAAAATATTAATGTCAATGTGTATATTATATAAAAAATAAACAACAAAAGAACAACAAAAACACTCAAAATGCATAAATTGGAAGCAGCTCAATCCCAAGCCTTTTTATCCTATATGTTAATCCATCAAAAAAGTAGCCTATATGTTAATCCAGGGTATTAGCTACCTCCATACAAAATTTTATCAGAATTGGTCCAGCCGTTTGAGCGTCAAGAAGTAACAAACATATAAACACACACACACACATACTCACAAACTTTCGGCTTTATAATATTATAATATAGTGTGATTAAAAATGTATTACAAGTCTTAAGTATTAATAAACTGGGGGAGAACATCGGGAAGATATTCGTTAATAGTCGGAGGGCTGCGTATTGACGACAAGAAATTATATGTCACTGTTGAGCGCTTGACCCAAATAAACATGGCCGAAAATTTCGTGTCCGTCACGGTAGGCTTATACTTTGGAAATTGAATTCCGTGCTCAGCTTCTGTTTATCGTCTGGCGCTGATAGCGAGAGGTCATGTGCCAAATATCTCCCATTTTCTTACAACATTTAATATTAGTGTACGTCGATTCTTTATTATGTCTGCTCCAGTAGGTACCCTTCAATTTCTTTGACCTACAGTTCACAGTCGTTCAACTTATATTACCCTAATATTATGACTGAATTCTCCGAGAAATGTTAGTTAGTTAGCTTCAGGAACTTCCACTTTATTAGCCTGGAGAATTTCTCTAGAAATAGTGCTTCCATATGGATAGTTCCAGTTAAGGCTCCCAAGGGCAATGAAAATTACGGTCTACTAAGATCGATACTTGAGGTCATCTGCAAGTGGTTACGTGAAGTACGGTCTCTACTTACCTACCCACAATGTTGTTTACAGTTTTTTATTGGATGGTAAAGCAAACGTGTCCTTGCGATGTTTGGAGTTACGTTGCCCTGCAATTCCGGGGCCCTACAATTCTGGGGCCAATTGACAAAGGGCAGCCCTTTCTGAAGGGTCACCTGCAAGTGTTTGCACTATCCAATCCTATATATATTTGAACAGAATCGGTTTAAAATATAATGTTGCACCTATTTCGTTTTGGGACGTGACCTCCTTACACATTTCGCTCATGTGTCTCCAACTTGGAAACCTTAGAAGTCGTGTACAACATACTTAATTGCAAAACTTTAGACTTATGTGACGCCGCGTTTGTATAATATTTATTTTATTTTATTTATTTATTAATAAGCAACTTATATTAACAGTTTGCATCACACTTACAAGTTATTAGTCAATATATGTAATTACACATGTCATACAATATGAAAGAGATGAGTGGCTGCGCCCGGAATGTTATTGGTTTGCTAAAATAGTAAATGATCAATTTTAAATAATTGAAACTTGTGTTCACCGCAAAATGTTCAAGTTTGTGTTGGGCATGTGGTTGGTACATAATTACTGAAATTCAATTATTTGGATAAAGGCCATCTAGATAATGATGAGTCATCATTCGATTATAATTTTTTTTTTATTCTGGCACGTATGGCACGTAAGTACCTTCGTTATGTAGTGTAGGTAGATACTTATTTCATAAATAAGTATTCTGAAGTACCCATTAGTAAGAAAATCGACACAACAAAACATCGATATCAAAAGCCATTTTCATTATTTACATTCAAATACACAATAGGCAGAGTAGGCAATAATTTTGTCAGGTAATGTTTTGTAAAGAAAGTTATTTTACTTGTTCAGCGTTCAATTCAACCTAATAGTTATCAAAATGGATCTATTCACCGCCATTCGTGATACGAGAATCAGGTCGTATTGATAACAATCTATCTGTAACTATTGAAATGTCCAATGTCGTTGGTTTACTTTTTATTTGTGTTTTGTTATTTTTTCTTCTACGGAAACCGTTTCATAAAAGGACTAAGGCACGTTTTCATTTCTTGTTAAAGTATATGCAAGTTTAATCTGTTCTACGTAGTAGATATTTGCTTATCGGGTTTATTTTCTAGCTTTCCGCAATGGGAAATAGAAAACAACATGCTGGCTTTCCATTAATAAGATTAGAACACTGTATTTTGTAAAAAAAATAAGACGCTGCATTTCATTTTATAAAAATACCAGGCAACCTGCTTGAGATTCACAAGTTAAATGTAAATCTTTCTAATTATTATTACAAGCTGTCCCTCCTGGGAACACCTTAAAGTTTTTCGTAACATTAAATCTTAACTGCAAATTCTAATATGCAAAATTGGCCTGGTTCCCAGTTTCCTGTAAATATTGGATGATGGACAAAGTTGGCAGCGGATACTTTTCATACTTTATCTGCTTTATGATGTCTACACTTGATAATGTTTACAATTTGCACTTTAACTATGTTGTGTGGTTAATATTTCCTATACTATCACCCTACAGCGGTATTATTGATTACTAGCTGCGCCCCGCGGTTTAACCCGCGTAAATGTCGATACCGTGAGAATATCGGGATAAAAGTAGCCTATATGTTAATCCAGGGTGTCAGCTACCTACATACAAAATTTTATCAAAATTGGTCCAGCCGTTTGAGTGTGAAGAAGTAAAAAACATATAAACACACACACACAAACTTTCGCCTTTATAATTTATTAGTGTGATTCAGGCCATGAGGTGCATGGTCAGGTTTATAATACCTACAATGGGATCTGTACGTCTGTTACTGGTTCCTACCTAACTACAATATTTTGCATAATTATTTCGACACACGTCTCCCTGAAAACTTTCCTAACAATGGACCTCTCAACGCGCAGCCTTGTTTAAAGCTTCTTAATTTGCTTTCATAAAATTTCCCAAAAGTTAAGGTAACAACTCCGAGGGGCCTAATAAAATACTTTTCAGCGTATTTAATTATTCCCAACGACAAAAGTACACGTTTTTTCGACAAAGTTTGTATATAAAGACATGTTTTCACTCTCTCTCCGTCGGGTAATTCAATTTCGAAATATCTCCTAAACTAAGCATTTAGCTACGAAAAAATTATAAAGAGCTCGCCGCCCCTGAAATGGTGGGTGCCGAGGCAGACTCGAGTGCCCTTATTTGTAATTCAGATGCGGTAGTTGAAAGCGCGCTATCGTATGCCTGTCGTCGACTTTTAGGCGAATAGGCTCATCTGCGTCTCACCACAACATCGCGCAACCCACTAATAACCTTTTTATCCACCTTCTGAATAGAAACATAAACTCAGCGGTGAGTTTTGTTTATGTTTAGAATAGATTTTATTTTTCTTTCTACAAATTACAGCTTAAACTAAAATTAGTCTACAGATAGGTATGTTTCTACACGAGGAATAATTGATCAAGATTTCATTAAGATATTGAAGGAAGTTGGTTATATTGTTATAGTTAGGATGGCGGACAATAAATAGCCAAAACAACGGTGTCATTATTAATGTGTATTACCAAACAATTGGTATCTTGAAAGATGGGTTCTGTAACATTTGCTTGCAAACCATTATTGATGTAAATAACTACACCCTCGTTTTGAGTATTGTTTCTGCTAGTTGGGTATAGCATATTATAGAATATTGCCATAGTCATCTAATACCGGGTTTGATGTATACAAAGTAACCAGCATTCCGTAAGAATATCCCGAGTTCTCGATTGAGCCAATAGGATATTAAAGCCAGGCATATTACGATTTATGCTTCTTATGTTTTGATTTAGAATTTTGAGCCGACTTTTTTATTTTAAATGAGTTCAAAGTAATCTGTGAGGTCACACGTAATTGATTCAGCCACTACTAGGTTGTCGATATCACGGTTTATTAAATACATACACAATGTTTCATACTTTAATTTGAGGGATTCTGGGTTATTTTGTAGACAAAGTTCTAGGTTTGATGGGCAGTTTATACGCACCTTTGTTCTGATGGAGCAAGTACCTTTCTAACCTTAAAGTTCACTATACAACACATGACAATTTAATCAATTTGATAAAAATATTTAATATCAACATGTATTTAGGCACACATCGAGCGAACCCTGAACTCAATGACCTTTTCAATAAAACACTTACTCTTAAAATGCATAACGTTGGTGACGAAACTCTACATCATACATAGACACGTAGACACTTACGTAAGTCAAATGAAGCATAAGAGAAAGTTTCGTGAAAATACTTCTTCACATAAAATGTATATTTGCTAAAACATGTGAGTGCTGTGTGGGTATACTTTGTGTTCTCCTGCAGACAGCAATTGCTTCTTTGTCCCACTTTATAGAGTTTGCATTCAAATCATCCAACACAAGCTGTTATTTTCTCAGAACGCTGGCAGGGTAACTCCAAAGCGGTTCTTTTGGTCGGATGATAAAAAGAGCGAATTGATTATGATACGATCAAGTACAAAGATGTTCATTTCTTTAGCGATGGTAATTTGACAAATGAAATGTTATAATAAAATAAAAATCTATTCCATTAAATATCATTATAATTGGATTATGTCAGTCCATTAGGCGAATGAAAAGAAAATTGAATTGCGTAATAACGAGGTTCATGAAAATCTACGTCTATAGAACGACGTGTTTAAAAGTGGTTGGTTGATTTAGTTGATAATGCATTATCATTACAATTATATATATTTTACTGTAGGAAACCGGCATCTCCCAGAACCAAAAATTCGAAGACATGATGTGGCATCTACCAACCCGCACTGGGCCCGTGTGGTGGATTATGGCCACTCCGTCTCACTGAGAGGAGGCCAGTGTCCCAGCGGTGGGAACATTATATGGGCTGATTATGTATATTTTATTGTTGTTGAATTGGAAATGTGACGTCACAATTCTAATTTGCCCTTGCAGCATTCGTATGAACCCATTACTAATGCATGACTGGAAGTATTGATTCGATTATATTTAGATAGGAAGCTTTCTTGTAATGTTTCAACTGTTTTAATGATTTTAGTTTTAATCTTTTCTTCACCTTTTTAGGTCAGTTTTTCTTTTAGCTGAGGAGTTTGTCGTAGGATCAGCTCTTGTCGTAAAATTATAAAGTGTACGGACGAGAATAGACACATATTTGGCTAGCTCCGTCCGGAAATCTAGTAAAACGGTCGAAAACTTCAGTCAGAAGTCTGCCGACTTCACGCCAACTTCGACGTTAGTCATCGTTTAATCCAGCTCTTAAAACAAATTGCTTCGTTCCCGCTACGCTTAGAAATAACCATCTCCGTTAATGAAAACGTGAAACTAATTTGGTCAGTTTTGCAAAATGTTTATTGTTCTGACGGAGATTCTTTTAAATTCCTTTGCGGCTTTGGGAGTACTTACCTTTGTGAAAAACTAAAGGCTCCTACAAACAGGCGCGACACGCGATATAATCGCGCGCGACACAAAGGCACCGCTCTTTGTGCGACTTCCGGTGCCTATGTGTCGCGCGCGATTTTATCGCGTGTCGCGCCTGTTTGCAGGAGCCTTAATTCCTTGCCAGCGCGCTGCTTTTAGAAGATAGGTAACTGTTATCACTATTTTAAATTTACTAATGATATGATTATTCAACCTCTTGATTGATCTTCTTTTAGGGAGCTTCTTATTACTACAGTAATTTTCTCACATCGCTGCATCGGTAATAGCAACCTAGCAACTGCACTGTAACTTACTGATTTTTAGAAATGTGTAGTTGCACACATATGACGCATGTTAGAACGAATACTTTATTGCGAAATGTAGAGAAGGTCAGTTCGCCCGTGGATATACTATCGATTTCATTTATAAAGGTTACTAAAATAGTAAAACGTACAAGCATTTCGCAGAATCACTCTGTTTCCATTTTACTGTGATCGAAAGGGTAAAGTGTAAAATTAAATGTTTATTTTGGCGCTGTCGAGCGCCGCGATAAGGGTTTATAGAAATAAAACGTATTTGTACATTCAGATCATTCGATGACTCTTTATTTACACAGTGATGATTTGGGTGAAACGTTTAATACAACCAAACGTACAGATCACAGGAAAGTAATGTACTAATTATTACGAAGCTTATAATAAACTTGACATTATGACTAACATTCTAGATAAACTTGTACGATCTTGGCCCGTCACCGCAGACGCCGTGAGACGCTCCACGCCAAGCGGAGCCTGTCATTGACGGGGTCACAATAATGTATCGCAACCATTTCAAAATGTAATAAAATTTAGAATACCAACGATTTCCTAAATGTATTTAAAATTTAAGAAACAATATGTACAACGTTAGACAACAATTTGGTGACACCCGTAACAAAAATCTTTAATTCTATGCAGTCAAATCTTTCTAAGGCCGAATGCGTGACGTTAGTATTATTATTATAACGATCAACAAAGTTGTGACTTATAGAGATAGATAAATAAAACATAATTACATATATTCTTTAACAACAAATTGATAACGCATTTATTATAACGATCAAAATAATATAATGAAACCTATCTAATTTTGAGACTATTTTGTGTTCAAAACAAACAGTTATATATTTGTCAAGTGTGCGACATAACATATAGGTAAGTACATCTCGGTAATAATAAATAAAGTAACATTTCTCTTACGTAACATCATTCCTCAGTAATAGCGAACTTCAGACACAGCAATGCTATTTGGATGGATCTTTCTTTTAAAGTTGCGGAAATAAAACTGCACTGGTTTTTGAACACACGCCAAAAAGACATTCGGGAACAGCCATTCTACACGAGCTCAGCTTGCATTGTGGACAACGTACATACCTTACCAACGGAAAACCTGTAATATCGTTATTAATCTCATAACATTTTATCTTTACATTCACCTCTATTGCACTTACCGGACCAAATACTCGAAATAAAAAAAAACTCGATACCATAAAGGGTCTATTCCTAGAGTTCTAGACTTGTCTCCATTTAATCTACTTATAAATATAAATGACTTGGCAGTGCTGTAACAACTGTATCATAAGTCTAATTGTCTGTATGGTAACATGACGGATTTGTTTTTGAATTAATTTTATCGATTTGACTAGATAAATAATATTTGGATATTTTACTTATATTCTAGTGTTTGCTCGACTAGCTCTCCTCTTAATCATTATAATTAAACAAAGACAGCTTCTGCGTGTTTCTGTCGTGTTTGTCAAGTTGCAAAAGTCGGTGAAATTAACAAACTGATAATGCATATGTTGTAAATATAATGTATGTCTTGTTCCTAACATGACTTTGGCATCCATTATCACTGGAGTTGAGCCGCTCGATTAATATTACATTGATCAAATATCTTACTAATAATTTCAAAAATGTTTTCTATTCAGATTTCATCATTAAGTACGTTTTATTGTGATATGTAAAACATAATGCTACATTTTATTGGAATTGTAGACTGAAACATGTATTTATAAAATTTACAAGGTACATTTTAGAGGTATTAGATCCAGACGTATAAAGAAGTATATTTTAAAGGGAACATGAAAGTTTTTAAGGTTTCTTTTTTAAATTTTATATTTTTTAACATTCTATATCAAATCATAGACAGACGGTACATCAAAGTCTTCGATTTCGAGGATATTACTGTGATCTTATAATTTCATTTTTAACATTACCTTCATTTTATTATACACTGAGCAACGATCAATTAAATTCAACTATTTAATAACAAGTTTATTCACATCTATGTTGTGTCTCGTAAACCGTGCACACTATGTAGACTCCTACACATAACTTAAAACGAAACAATGCGCACCGTGAGGTACAATATATATTAGTAATTGATTAGCTAGGTAAGTTCTGCGCAGAACGTCCTTCTGACGCCAACATACGCACTTAGTCCAGTTAACTAACAATATAAGAACACTTTTATTTCTTATCAATATAAAAGAAATTCACTACGGCGCGATGAGAGTTCTATTCAACATGAAATTCAGCTATTAATCTAATATTTCTATCGGAGATTGCCTTGCGATCAGATGTGTTCGTCCTGTACATCTGCCGAGAGAGAAAAAGATCATTTAGTTAACAATGTATATATCTTCCCTCTATATGTACTATTTCGTAACCACAGCACCAACTATTTTTAATTATTTAAAACTGTATTCGCTGAAAGTCAACCCCTGAAATATATCATTTACTGTGTTACGCGATACGTGCTAAACTGCATTTACGAAATCACACATATAGACTGATCATATACAAATATCCATTACCCATATATGTTCAAATCTACACATTACCTAGCAGGTACATATAAAAGCTTGTAAAGAAAAGCAAACAAAAGAAACATCAAAGCGATATAAGAATATATTTTCATTGTAGCAATAAGTTTTCAAGGAGTCAGAATATCGGAAACAACTTTGGTGAGGTCAAGAAGTTGATGACGGAAGAAAAGATTGTTCAAGGTGAGTTGGAAATGTCCTGAAGATTTCATTATCTTACCAAAACTAAAAGAAAATAAATGGAGATGGGACGATCACGGATAAACTAAAATTTCCCTTTTTTGATTCAATGATGCTATTTGAATACATTTTCAGCTTACTTTTTCCCAGACACTTTTTACCGCAATATATTCAGATAAACACAAATATAAGCGCAATTTACATAAAATAAAACAACCATATCATACATTCATGCAAGGAAATCTCGTTAGTCAGCCTTTACCAACACCTACCATTATTTACCTACTATATACATATTTAATACCTAATGTTACACATTAAACTCAGGTACGGCAATATAAATCAATGGAGTGCTGTGTGTAAATCATTAAGTTTTGAATAGGGGTGTACTCCAAGTCAGAAGGATATAAAATATTCGTGAAAGTATAATTTGTTATTAGATTCGGTTAGTGCTCAATATCGCTACTAGGAACTGGACCTTAAGGCGAAAGCGTCAGGGTACCTCGCGAAATTCAAATTTTCTTAGGTTTTTTTTTGCAATATGCAGGCCAGTGTTAGGTTGTATGTTGATCTAAATATGATTCGCGGCAGTAAGCAATATTTATTTATAGAATTATAATAATAAAAGTCATCAATATAACTCCCTAAGTTCATATTACCCTATTCAAATCATGACATTTGAGGCCAATTCTAACTCAAGGAGTTGAGTTGCTGATTCTAATGAATATAATTCTTTAAAGTCATATTTGTTACGATCGGGAATCATATTTTAATCTTCGTACAACCTGACACTGACTGGCAAGTTGCAAAAAACCTAAGAAAATTTGAATTTTGCGGGCTACCTCAGCGCATCCCCCTTAATAAAGCAGAAACAAGCACCAAGTATAGAGGGCCGGGGGACCGGAGTGCGGTGTAGTGTGGGTGACATGCATCTCTGGGGTGACAATAGGGGAACTACGGGCTCGGACAACATCTTCAAACTACTTACGTAACTACTAGGAGCTGGGGTCACACGTACGTGGCTCAACATACCTATGTATACATCGAGCTCCTCTCTTACTCTTCCTTTAAATGGTCTTTTTCTCCCCATTACAGACTATAGTGTGTCCTAACCGTTTATTCTTTACATTTCAAACGAACAGTGCTATTTTAAACATTAAATAAATTTAACAAGTGCATCATAACGAGATTTGACTGCATGAATTCCAAAAGCTACGCGTTAAAGATATGCAATAAAATTTGAATATGAGAACAGAATGTAAAATGGACATTATTTATACTTATTCTATGAAAACAAACCATAACTTTTACATAAAGAATTAATGTAATCTGTCAACGTTAATATGAGGCTAAAGCTATCTAGATATTTGTGCCAATAAAATAGAAACGTGTCAATTTGAAGAAATTCGTGTTAATTATCATGTTTTTTTTTATATTTAAAAAAATGCATAAAGAACAATCGTTGTAGTCATACTTAATGCTAGGTTCTCGTCTGTAGAGACACAAATTAATACTAGGAACTAATAGCCTAATGGATTTTAGAGAGTAACATCTACTAATCGTAACTTACAATTGAGTATGTAGAAACAATTTATGAGTAGATCTCATAATGCTAAGAGTACCACTAAATCAGTCTAGTAGGAATAGTAGATAGGTTGTTTAGACATAAAGACACGTGCAATCGTAACAGTACGTGTGAGGTAGAATAGGTCAGGCCGCGGTCTGACTGACAGCGGGGAACGCAGCGGGATAAACTTCTACAGAGTCTAGTTTTTTAATATTTATATTATCATGATCATATTTTTTAAAGATAATTTTTACATTTAATAAAAATGGTTTAGACTTGATTTTTTTTTTCACACAGACCGTGGCCTGATTCAGGGACAAGTGTTCCAGTTTCAAATATGTTCGCATACGTGAATGAAACTAAGAAGCCAAGCGGTTTTCAGTTGTCAATGAAATAAATTAAACTTACTGATGCGAACATATTTGCAATATTGGTGATTGGACATAATGTTGGGCATAATTTTGGGAACAGAATCCTTATCGAGATAAACATTAAATTGTAATAACAATGCATCAATACGTTAGAATGCTCAATCACTGACACGTGCTGACGTCACATCCGTTATTAATGGAGCCGTTCAGATTTAATGACGCTCACAATTTACTTGAAAGTAATATTTTATTACAAATTACTTTATCCATAATCGATTGTAAGAGGTGTGAGACTAAGTGGAAGTATGTACACAGTTATTTGTCAGTCGGATAAGGGATTAAATTAAGTAATCGTAAGATATGTAATTACTTAATTAGTCTCACAGGAGCTAGGTATACAACAAGATCGCAATCAACATATCCCAATCGGACACAAAGATCATAAAGGTAACGAGAATATCAAAGGAAGGATTTTGGGATTCACAGACTGTCATTTCAGTGGTGAGCATTATTAGGTATTGCAGGAGAATTGTCGGGAGCTAGCAGAGGCTCAACTCGTGTTACCGAAGCATATTAATTAAACACGAGTCGAGCGGTACGGGCGAGTCACTGGCTCGAGTCAGCTCGCCTAATGACCAGCCCAGGCGTGGGTAATGAGGGTCGAGTGTGATTCTATCGGTGATAGACTAATCTCACCGCCATTCGATTGTATTCCCTTCACTAAAGAGAGCCATTTCAAATGAAATTGAATTATCGATTCAAATTATTACTTCCAGCAGACGTGCAGTTTAATAGACCGACTTTATAGGCCGTTAAAAAACAAATAGTTCATTAGTGAAGATCACGGTCTAAGGGTGTATGAAACGTTACGAGATCGGGACGTAGGGTGTGCTTTAGTTTATTTTAATTGAATAATTATTCAAGGTAAACCTTAATATAGTTCTAGTTTATCAAAAATAAGAACACTAGAAAATAGGTACAGGTAGGTACAAGTTTTTTATTAACATCGTGTTTTTTCTTTTATATTAAGAGGGCTGAAACAAATGTAAGATTTGAAATCATTAGAACAGAGTGGTGTGTTGAGAGAGCTTTGAGTTAAAGTCGTGGTGAGGTGGGTGTCAGGGAGTCAGTTAGAGGTAGCTCTCAGAGAAGTCAAGGTCAGAGACGGAGGCGCGCGAGGAGCGCGTGTAGTTGGTGGAGGTGCCGTAGTCGGAGGTGGCGGTGGCGAGGTCGGCCAGCACGCAGCCCGTACCTTGCGTCACGCCGGCCGCCGCCGCCTCACGCTCCGCCAGCTTCTGTTTCAGCACCCGGATCCGCTCCTCCTTCTGTAATTACACTTTTAGATAGAGACATAGAATCGTTTTTACTCTCTCTCTCTCTTTACCCTTTCTTTATGTTGGAGCTCGCTAAAACTTATCTTATTATGCCAGAGCTGCTGTAATAGTGCAACACGGTAAGCAATTCTGCTGGAAAACGTTTAAGTTTATTGGAGCGAATTAAATGCTATGTTCAACTTTGACTTTAAGTTTGTATTTCGGAAGAACAGCAGATGCTGGGCGTCTTTTGGTTCGCATGGCAATCTGATTACTTAAAACAGTTGACATTTAATTTTGTTCTTATTAAGTTTGCCTTAATTTAAGGCGCAGTAAGATGCAATTTTTTAGGTAATTCACAATAGCGCATCGCAGCAACAATTAAGGTTAAAAACAGCGATGCGTTTGATGTTAGTTGAATCGAATGACCACCAAAATAAAAATAATTTTGCAGTTTTAATTAAATTAAAAAATAAATACACGACTCAGTGGAATAATTTTTAGGTATTCCTTCAGTGAAATGAATTCCCTTTATCATCATTACACAAAATAATATGATAGTTTACGTTAAAAATGTTGAGAATTATGCGACGATAAATATTTTTTTGAGCTCTGTTTGAGATCCACTTTTATTATTTTATTGTGAAATATTATGGTATAAGTCTTTTCTTTGAACATTTGACAATACATTCAATTGTCTGGCCTAACTGTGCGACAAATAACCGTATTTTAAGGTGTCCAATGTTTGGTGTTTGGGCAGCGTGCAGCGCCATAACCCAAGATCTTTTCAAAGGTTTTTATATCAATAGAATCAAGACAATTAGGTATCTATTGGTAAGAAAAAAAAATACCGGTAAGTATACAAATATTTTGTTCAAAGTGACTAAAAGCTATTGATGAGATTTTTAATCAGAAGCACAACCACCACAACCTAATCCGAGCATTTAAATGTCATCGTACGATAAACATTTAACCGAGATAGTAGATAATTTTCTTTGCCTCCTCTGAACTAGTAAATAGATGAATAATTAATTAATTAGCTTCTGTTTACGCAAATAACGAGCGAATCATTAGGTATCAATAAATCAATTTAATCATAATAATGCCTCGAGATTAGAAGTTAACAGATAAAGATGGTTGGAATTCCTAATTACTAATTTATTCATGATGTAGTGTTTTGGTATATTAAAATATAATACTTAGGGGGCTTACATGACCTAAAGCGCGGTCACTGTCGGATTGTATAGAAAAGAAAGAGAAGCACGATGACACAACGCTGGTAATTCATTGCAAAATATGAAGCAATTATGTAATAACAAAAAATCTATTGTTTGGACTAAAAAACTAAAACACTATAATTTTAGTATGTTGCTTGTAGAATAATCTGACAAAAAAGCAGAATTATTGTATGTATATTAGTATGGCTTTTATTGTAAAAAGAAAGTTTTTAGAGGTATCTTCATGATATTTTTCTATCGTATCAAATTGAATATCCTGAAGAATATTATATATTTTTGTGATTTTGTTTACTGTAGTCGATCATATAGTTTTATTGTTTCTAAAACTTGCGTTTTTTGCGTTTAGGTCCTGTAAGCCCCTTAATTATGAAAACAGATTTTTAATCAACATGTTGTAGTAATTAGAAGATTTAAAATACAGTGGTGCCATGTGCCAGCGACATGAAGAAGAAGAAGTCAAAAATGTATTTTACTTATAGTATGATTGTCCTCACCTTAGGTTTAGATCCACTACAATTTGTCATACTTAATGATTATACAGGGTGGCATCACCGACGCACAAACTGTAACCATAAAATCGGCTGAATTCGTTCAAAAAATTGCGCAACAACACACACATTTATATACACATACATTACATGACCTTTTTTCATTTTGACCGCGGAATATTGCACTTTTCTATGAAACAGCTGTATTTTTAATATCAACTAAAAATTTAATATGAACGCAGTGGAATCCATGGTAACAGTTTGCGCGTTGATGTCCCGGCCACCTTGTACACCGAAACCAGTTTCAATATTTACTTAAAGGTGTTGCCTGAGTATAGACTTTCGAAGTAAACAATTTCGAAGTACCTAAGGGCCCTAAGGTTACATCGCAGAAAAAGATAGTTCTTAAAACAAGGAATCGAAATATGAATAAATAAAAAAAAAAATATACCTATTTATTTGACACTAAGAATTACATGTTACAAACCAGTCATCATAAAATAAACATGAATGTATTGCCACAAAACTGATCCTAACCCCCATACTAGGCCTGGACCTGTATTTTGGGAGTCAGAACAGAATATATCGATGAACAGTTATCGATGAAATGAAATTCGAACAAACGATTTACGAACTGACTTTGTAAACTCAATTAATATAAGTATGTAGATAGGTAGGTATGCAGACAATTTAAACTAATTGGAATTATCAAAGATTTATTTGATAATAGTCGCACTAATTGGTTTCCAATGGGTTTGTTTGTACAGAGCTGTCGAGACGCTATAGATAAATTGATTAAAGGTAAATGCCAATTTACCTTTAATGGTTGTAATGTGCAGTTACATAATTGATGCAATCAATAATACACGTAGTTACAGCAAGTATAACATGAATCCCATGCGTTTAAGAGCACACTACAAAGGAGTTATAAAACCTCCATTTATAACAAAAAATGTATATCGAAAAAATCCGATATTTGTTCGTATTGGATGGGGTATTGTGTGGTTGCCAATCAGTCATGTTTTCCTTACGTACATTCATGAATACGCATCATTTTTTGTTCTCTGTTTCACGAACGTGATGTGTGGAATGGTATAAGCAACAAACAGAGGCAGTACACACACAGACACACGTAGACTTGGAAAACAACATGTATTGTGAGCTTTAGGCGCCTCCGTGGCTTATAAAAACTATACGAATATTTATACAGTTAGTGGAAGGGTGCTTTATTTACCGGAGGATGTGTCGTAGTGCCTTCAGAAGAGATGAATTAAACATGAAAGTAAACACCTTTAGGTGCCAGAGATAAAGCGAGTAAATACTTTTTTTGGAGGAAGTGTCAAGATTAAGCCTTTTCCTCAGACAGGAATCTCTCGTTTTGAATAATGAGTTTGCGAAAGTAATCCATTATGGATAGGAAGGGTGTTAAACGGAGAGTTGACTACTAGAAGAAGTTGTTCATCGTTTGACTAAATTGCAAAGTTGGAGCCATAAATCTTTTTAATGCTGTATTAATTTTTAATAACACACCTACAAATAGCTCTCATTCGTCCGGTTGTAATCAACAATTGAAAGTAAATCAAAGATAGTAGCACAAATAATCTGGCGTACCTACGTACCATGTGACCGAAATATGTAGGTACAGATAAGATAAACGTGGGATGCACGGGAGGGGTGCATGTTGCGGATACGGCGTCGACATTATTGTAACGTATGGATTTACTACATACGTAAGATAATTAGGATTTTTGGAACAACGCCTGAGCTGGTTTAACGAAGAATTGGAGTTTATATGCAAACAAATTTGCTAGCAACGGCTAGTTACAATGCGTGCCACGAAAGATGAGACTTGACCCCGCCTCCCCCGCTCTTTCCGCTGCCCCTATGACGTCCGGTCCCGTCCCGCACTCAGACCTCATACCGCTAAAGATACCTTAAATCGTGTTCTGCGCAAGTCAAACCACGTGGTGTGTCAAGTCTCATCTTTCGTGGCAATGCGTGCCACGAAAGATGAGACTTGACACACCACGCACTTCAGTAAAGACAAAAATCATCACTCTCCATTTATTTTCACGAATTTATTCAGGGTCGGCGCTAGATACATGTAATTTTTTTCCATAGTACTCTATTAGTCGTCATCTTGGTACTCACCCCGTTTCTAACTATATCCTCTTTCACAGAGTTCATCCATCGTTTCTTTGGTCTTCCCCTACTATAGCAAACCTATTTTTAAAGACATACATAATAAATTGGTTAAATCCATCTGTCTATCCTACTATCAATTATTATTATAATTATTTTATTATCACACTAATATTATAAAGGCGAAAGTTTGTGAGTGTGTGTGTTTATATTTTTGTTACATCTTCACGCTCAAACAGCTGGACCAATTTTGATAAATTTTTGTATGGAGGTAGCTGACACCCTGGATTAACACACAGGCTACTTTTTATCCCGATATTCCCACGGGATCGACATTTACGCGGGTGAAACCGCGGGGCACTGCTAGTGTTATTATAATTCCATTCACCTTATATAAAATTCTGCCAATAGTTTGTAATGGACATGAGCCCCTTTCCAATAAAGCCGATTGACAAGGTTTCCTACTTACGAAGGATTTTATTTCCCGTACCTGTCAAGGTGAGACCCACATTATTTATGTACGACATTGTGAAGGCTCCATTCCGTGATTGCACGCGAGTCATACATAACAGGTATATCTATGTAGCTAGTATTTACCTGCATTATGCATAAATGTATGTTTGCAAATGCACTCCGACCAAAACGGTTTAGAAACTTGAATATTTTTGGGATATAACTGTAGCAGAAATGTTGAAAGGGTAACGAGAGAGTGTTATGCTTTGGTATCGACTAATATTTGATGTAGAAACCTGATTTGTTTTAGGTGAAAAATATTGCTTCAAAACTACTGTAAATACCCCAAAAGACGAAAACGTTCTACATAGCTAGGATTATAGTGTTTTCCGTCCAAAAAATCTTGTTTGTTGAACTCAACTGTGACCGATGAACTGTAAGTATCTAATTGCAACATTATTTATCGCTTAGAACTAACCTATATAATGTGTATCTGATACGAGACTGTTTTTCTTTCAATTTCCATAGGAAAATAGAAAGGTAATTGGAAACACGTCCTACATTTTTTTAATAACGTTTAAATTAGAATAAATGTTTTATTCCTAGTGCATTATGAATTGTAAGAACCTTCACGAGTGCTTGGGCAGTCAGTCAGCTTCGCTACCAAACTTGTAGACTGGCTAATCATTTCACTGGAATAAGTGCTGTTATCAAAATTCATCATCATCATAATTTCAGTCGAAAGTCGTCCACTGCTCGACATAGGCCTCCTCCAAGCACCTCTACTTCGACGGGTTCTGTGCTTCTCGCATCTAACGGGTTCCTGCGGCCTTCGCAAGGTCGTCGGACCACCTTGTGGGAGGTCTTCTAACGCTACGTCTTCCGGTACACGGTCGCCACTCCAGAACCTTGCGGCCCCATTGGCCATCTGTTCTGCGAGCAATGTGCCCTGCCCACTGCCACTTAAGTTTGGCAATTCTTCGGGTTATGTCGGTTACATTGGTTCTCCTGCGGATCTCCTCATTCCTGATTCGATCACGCAGGGAAACTCCAAGCATAGCCCTCTCCATTGCCCTTTGGGTGACTTTTAGCCTTCTTATAAGGCCCATTGTGAGCGACCACGTTTCAGTGCCATAAGTCATCACCGGCAACACGCACTGGTCAAAGACTTTCGTCTTGAGACACTGCGGTATGTGGGACGAGCAGATATTGCGTAGCTTCCTGGACGCTGCCCAGCCGAGTTGGATTCGACGATTGACCTCTTTCTCGAAGTTAGACCTACCTAACTGGACAGTTTATCCTAGGTAAACATACTCGTCCACGACTTCGAGTGTAGCGTCTCCGATCTTTATAAGAGTGGGTGTTACATGCGCATTTGACATGACCTTAGTTTTGTCCATGTTCATTTTAAGACCCACTCTTTCGGAGGCTCTACTGAGGCCATCGAGCATTGGTGAGGCATTGGCGAGGCTATCAAAATTATATATGGAGAAATTAAATTATCTGGCCAAACTTAACAAACGTTATGGGTATCGATATCTATTAAAAAAATAAATAAACAGATCTATTATATATTATGTTTTTCTAAACTCATACAGATAATAATTTTCAAGAACGTAACTATTTAAAATGCCCGCAGTTGATGTCAGTATTAGTCCGAGAGCCGGCTGTATAAAAGTCCTATGGATCAGATACATGAATCATTTTTGGGGTATGAACAATAAAACCATAGGTTTAGAGGTCGACACCCCTGAAGTCGCTTGATTTTGCCCGCATGCAAAATTATGACGTCACTTCCGGTTTTTATTTTAGGTGTAATTGTAATTTATGAAATACATCAAGAAAATTTATGTCAAACGAAAGTTTTTGATGAGTAGAATAGAAATGTCAAGGGTCGACAAGCTCTATTTATTCGCTACCCTGAGTCGACCTCCGTTAAAAATTATTTTTTTTAAATTTTTCTTAAGCCATCGAATACATGGATTTGCTTACGATTTTCTGAAACTAGAACCTCTTAAATGACTGAAAAAAATTGGTCGACACCTTTTATTTGCCCGGATCTGACTGTCGACTTAGTTTGAAGAATTAAAGAGCCTATGCTTATACATTTCATCTCTATGTATGTTTAATTTATTTAATTATCTGCATATCTTTTCCAAATACATTGATAATTTTTTTTTATTCATTCTGTAACTCTAACATTACAAAAAAAAATTGGTTGACCCCTTTTATTTGCCCGGATCTGACTTTCGACTTAGTTTAAAGAATTAAAGAGCTATGCTTATACATTTCATCTCTATGTATGTTAAATTATTTAATTATCTGCATATCTTTTCCGAATACATTGATATTTTTTTTTATTAATTTTGTAACTCTAACATTACTAAAAAAAATTAGTCGACCCCTTTTATTTGCCCGGATCTGACTGTCCACTTAGTTTGAAGAATTAAAGAGCCTATGCTTATACATTTCATCTCTATGTATGTTTAATTATTTAATTATCTACATATCTTTTCCAAATACATTAATAACTTTTTTTTTCATAGAATTTATTTTGTATTTCTACCTTAAGTCCAGGTACCCGTTAACGTTTTTTCTTTTGCACCTACAGGTACAAAAGAAAAAACGCAACGCCTAGCTTACGTTACAACGTAAGCTAGGTTCGGAGTTACTCCGGCATTAACAAAAGAACACGAGTAGGTAGGGAGAGCCCGATATTTTTCAGCCCTAAGTTTGGGACAGTAGTGTTACGAGCTTGGGGTTCGTGACAATAAAAACTGCCGATTTAATAGCCAAAAAAGTGACACTTTAATTAACACACTAAATAACACCAAAACTTACAATATATGTGGTAAAGAATGGAGAAATGTACAGTAAGTATTTCAAGAAAATTGTAGTTATGTTACAATTAATGAAAAAAGAAGTTATTAATGTATTTGGAAAAGATATGTAGATAATTGAACATGTATAGACGTATGATGGAACGTATGAGTTAGAGCTCATTGATTTTTTAAACTAAGTCGACAGTTGGATGTGAAATTGATAAAAGGTGTCGACCAATTTTTTTTAGTAATGTTAGAGTTACAGAATTAATTAAAAAAAAATTATTAATGTATTTGGAAAAGATATACAGATAATTAAATGATTAAACATACATAGAGATGAAATGTATAAGCATAGCTCTTTAATTCTTTAAACTAATTTGACAGTCAGATCCGGGTAAATAAAAGGGGTCGACCAATTTTTTGTAGTAATGTTAGAGTCACAGAATTAATAAAAAAAATGATCAATGTATTTGGAATAGATATGCAGATAATTAAATAATTAAACATACATAGAGATGAAATGTATAAGCATAGCCATAGGCTCTTTAATTCTTCAAACTAAGTCGACAGTCAGATCCGGGCAAATAAAAGGTGTCGACCAATTTTTTTCAGTCATTTAAGAGGTTCTAGTTTCAGAAAATCGTAAGCAAATCCATGTATTCGATGGCTTAAGAAAAATTTTTAAAAAATAATTTTTAATGGAGGTCGACTCAGGGTAGCGAATAAATAGAGCTTGTCGACCCTTGACATTTCTATTCTACTCATCAAAAACTTTCGTTTGACATAAATTTTCTTGATGTATTTCATAAATTGCAATTACACCTAAAATAAAAACCGGAAGTGACGTCATAATTTTGCATGCGGGCAAAATCAAGCAACTTCAGGGGTGTCGACCTCTAGACCTATGGTTTTATTGTTCATACCCCAAAAATGATTCATGTATCTGATCCATAGGACTTTTATACAGCCGGCTCTCCGGCTATATTGTTATGTAGTGTTGTCACTGTCAGTATAATTTCAACATGATGTAACCAATATTTTGTAACAATTTTATGATTAAAAGAGTGTCCGTGGAGTTTCTTGCCCGTTCTTCTCCATAGGTACCTACTACGCTTTGGAATGGGCAACTAGCTTCATATTTCTGACTGACCGACCCCTTGACAATTCAAAAGTGTCTGTAATTGGTTTATTTGAAATAAATGCTTTAAATTTGAGTTGAGTTTGAGTTTGTCCCCGTGATCAGCTGTAGGTAGTTGCTTAAAATTAGGATAATTTTTTTTAGATCGTTTTTTTATGATGGTATAGGTAGGTTATCGTGTATTTCTTTACCGCCTTAGGGTTGCACGTCACAAAACGACAAGTTCTACTTGCCTATGTTACAGTTAAATAGTTTCAATCTTAGTGAAGTTTTTAATTGACTGGGAATTGTTGTGAGAAGCTTCGATCAACAATAGCACTAGAGTAAGGATCACGAACAAAAACACATCACACAAGTGGCCGCGATTGCATATAACTTGATTATAATCCTTAGCTTGCAAACATAAAGTTTATTATCGTTTGGAATATATTTAAAACTATGAAAAGTAAAATTATATGTAAAATGAGAACCAATATATTACAAAATAAGACCACGATACTATTTGTGGTCTTATTTTTCCGGCTGTGTTTGATGCACTCGTCAGAAATCTAGTACTATTGTTGATCGAAGGTGAGAAGTGATACAACAATTGAAAATTATCGATATCGAAGGTCTGTGAAGTCTCACCTTTATAGCTCGTGCCTACTTGAGAGAAGTGTAACATTTATACCTGCGCGATGAGCTTCTGCAATTCTTCGTTTTCTTTGACGAGTTCCCGGTAGCGCTCTTCGTCGGCGGGGGCGGAGCCCGACCCCGAGCCCCGGCCGCTCTCCGCACGCTCCGTCGGGTGACGGATCACTTCGATCACCTGTATATAAACTCTTATTTTACGCTTGCGTTATCACGCCATGCGATCGTAAGTGCATCTAAAGCGACATTGAGTACCTACCTACATACTGATAGATGAAATGCATGTGAAATGGATGATGTAACCAATATTTTGTTTTTTAAAGAGTGTCCATGGAGTTTTTGCCAGTTCATCTCCATAGGTGCCTACTACGCTTTGGAATGGACAATTAACTTCATTTTTCTGACTGACCGACTCATTGACAATTCAAAAGTGCCTGTAAATGGTTTAATTCAAATAAATGCTATGCGTTTGTGGTTTTTTCGTAAATTAGAGGTCGTATAAATGATAGTCTAATTACGAAACAGTACGTGGTAAAATCACACTTTATACAGTGGATTGAATAATTTCATCTATGTAGGTGGTGACTTGTAAGTACCACAAAATATTTTATGCTAAAACGAAAAACCAACGTGTGTTTTATAGGTATCACATGCTACGAAAAATATATTTTTTATCTACCTGTACATTTAAGTTGATTAAGGATTAATATAGTAGGTAATTGGGACTTCTTGGCTTCTTTCTTGTGAAATGGGTCTGCGTAATAAGGTAAAAATTCATACTAATATTTTAAATGCGAAAGTGTGTCTGACTGTCTGTCCGTTACCTCTTCACGCTTAAACCGCTGAACCGATTTAGAAACCGGACCGGTTCCGGTTCCGGTTTTGACCGTTTTTTTTATGAAATTTGGTATAGAGGTAGTTATATTGCGATATTCTCACAGGATCACACTTATGCGGGTGACACCGCGGGGCGCTCCTAGTTAATCATAAATCAAGTTTACAATCTGTGATAAAAGGATAAACAAGATAATTTTGTTTTTCCCTACACCGCAATATTATTACGTTGTGCATCGAACCAGGTGGTTCAGATAATAATTAGATATCATACATTATTTCTGATTGAATGGATAAGTATGAACGTAGATTGATTGTAATGGCATTGTCTTTTTGATTGGTGTTTATCTGTTAATTTAGTACTGAACATTTATCAAGCTTTAAATTCAGGTATATTATAAAAGACTCGCCAAATAACGCTGATAACTTATTATTTGTAACAATGACTCTAGATATATATAAAACTAGCAGCGCCCCGCGGTTTTACCCGCGTAAGTTTCGATCCCGTAGGAATATCGATAAATCCCGTGGGAATATAAAAACAATCCTATGGCCTTTCCCGGGACTCAAACTATCTCTATTTCATCTAAATCGGTTTAGCGGTTTAAGCGTGACACGGTGGAGGTCTGCCCCGCTTGGGCGGAGCACCGCCGTGCCCTCGTAGAGGCGATCGGCAGCGGCGGCGACCTCTCGCGTCCGGGCCTAGTTCAAGCCATGGTCCGGGGCGAGAGGGAGTGGGGAGCAGTCGCCTCCTTCTGCGAAGCAGTCATGCTAGCGAAGGAGGCGGCGGGACGGCTGAGGGAGAGAGCCTCCCGTCCCAGCCGCCGCGGGAGACGCTCCGGGCGTCGCGTCGGGAGCCGCGCGACGACTCCCGGCCACCGTAGGCGCGGGCCTGCGGGCGGAGAGTAATGGGTAGCTCACCGTCCGATCAGGACCAGGCCCGTGCCTGACGGCGCGACGTGTTCCACGCGCGCCTCAAAGAGATGTCAGCATCAAACGAAGGGGCCCGCAAGGGCCGAAGCCTGCCGGGTCAGCGGGATTGTCCGAAAGGGTTACCGCTGGCCCGGAACATAAAGGGCTAAGGAAGGAACACGGGTGGGTTTTAGTCAGTAAGAGTCTGACACTCCCTACCGCTCCACCCTGAGCGGGAGGAGTCATTTGAAGATTTCCCATCCTCAAAAAAAAAAAGAGGTAATAGACAGACAAACAGACAGACATACACACTTTTGCATTTATAATATTAGTATGGATTCAAAGTCCTGACTGATTAGTCCTAGAGACATGAAATTTAGAGGGTGTGTTCTTTGTGAAGAGTAGGTATCTACAAGAAAGGGTTTTTCGAAATTATACCCCTAAGAGGGTGACACGCGGACGAAGTCGCGGGCAGAAGCTAGTAGAAAAAAAAATAGTGGGTTAGGAAAAATATAGGCTGGTCATTGAAAAATAACCCTGTATATTCATACAATGTAATCATTTTTAAATTCTGCTGAACTCAGTAATGTGGACATAGTAAGGCAACGTTAATATCCCGTAAAGACATTTTTATATTTAAACTGCCGCTTAACAATACCGATTATCATGTTAAATCGTGTGAAAGTATCTCAAAGATAGGCTAGCATTAATTTCGGTAAGGGAGCCGAACTTCGGCAGTAAATCACAATTTGGTTTATATTTTAACGACTGAATCAATTCGGCCATTATACTCATAATCTGCGCGCACAATTTCCAGAGGCCAAGACAAAACGTTCGTTTATGTAATAAATAAGCATCATTATCTCCCTCATAAAAGTTCTGAAGACTCATTTAGTTTTCGGTTTTTTAAGTCCTTTCGGGTTATCTACGAAACGGATGGGAAAAAGTTTCTTTTTAATCGGTTGAACACAGACTTATTCAGTAGAGGTTTAACTTTTTTTATTGTGTTTTCCAATTGTATACATTGTGCGATACGCTTTATCAATAGCAGGCAGTCGACAGTAAGTACATCTTGGAAGCTGGGATCTTTATAATTAAATAGGTCACTGTAAATTAGGTCCGATGTAATTTAAAGAGCCAATTTTCTGTAGCAAGGTCCTGAGCAAGATAATATTTGTTGTACCATTATACGCAGACATTTACTTTAATCTTAGGGGTCCGTGGCTAAATAATAACAGTCGCACAGGTCGATCGATCGGGTTAAGCTACGCTTGCCGCGGTTGATCTGTGGATGGGTGACCATCTTAACGTACCGAGACCTCTCCGTGCCTCGGAAAGCACGTTAAGCCGTTGGTCCCAGCTATCATTCGTGGATCTTGGACAGTCGTTACGGGTAGTCAGAAGCCCGAAAGTCTGACAACCAGTCTTACCAAGGGGTATCGTATTACCCAGAAACTGGGTTGTGGAGGTCAGATGTAAAATACTGGTATTCAGCTGCATCCGGTTAGACTGGAAGCTGACCCCAACATAGTTGGGAAAAGGCTAGGCAGATGTTGATTTACTTTAATATCAAAATGTTCAGTGTATTTGTTTGTAACTATTCAATTAACTTTATGGCCTTAAAAGTGACCACAAACTAAGTTTATGTTACTCGCGAGTTTACTCGTATTTCGATTTTAGGTGTGACCGTGACCGGTGTTTTGTATGCCTGAATACTCTGTATTTTTAACATTGTAGGTTTGTGCTTTTATTTTTTGTGTTTTATGCAAGTGATGGATAAGAAATCTCTATCTACTATGAAGCCTAAACTGTGATTTTGTTACTAACAAATGAACCTTTAACTATATTGTAAAGTCAGGGAACTTGATTGACAAGAGAATTGACTATCAATCAAATCTGTCGTTCATTGTCGATCGTATGATAGGGCAAATTGACGTAGTGTAGTGTGTAAATCTGCTCTACAATCAAGTTCGCAGACCTTACAAAGTACTAACATGATACTATCTACAACTACATGTAAGATACATTTCAAATCATCTACACAAAAAGAAAAGTATATAAATCTTCGTTTTTCTCACCTTACTCACCTTAGGAATAAAAATCAGTGCCATGCTGAGGAAGCAGCAGAAAACGATGGCTAAGGAGACGAAGGCGAAGGCTGCGTCCTGCTGGCTGGCGATGACCAGGGTTACAGGTGCCGTGATGAGGCACAGCACCACCACATTGTAAATGCTCATGCCGACGTAGCGCGAGTCGTTGATCTGTCGGACCTTTACTGAGCGCGTCTCGTAGGCGAGAAACAGCCCAAATACAAGGACTAGGCCTTTATAGCCGTACATTACACCTGGAACAAAGATGTGGCTGTACAGTCAAGCCTATGCTTTATGTAAAAGAGATTTACAGTCGATGAATGAAAATGTTTTTGTGCACAGTATGAGACGTAGAGGAAAATTAAATGTTCAATTCAATTGTTTTTTTTTTTAAATTCGTCATAGATAAGGTGTCTAATAGACAATTTCGAAAGCTCGGGTTGCTACTGAGAAAATTCTTTAAATCTAAAAACCCTCCCCGGTCTGCGAATTAAAAACAGTTATTTTCTCCTGAAAGCTGCATTGGCGACTTCTCGAGCAATGGAGGAGTAACACGCACACCTTTAAGAAAAGGACACTAAACAACATAAAAAAGAGACCAGATGTTATTAACGACTCAAGAAAAACTTTTAAAATTCCCAAGTTACCGTCCGTCGCAAATGAGTCGCAGTGGACTTGGAAGGAGATTTATTTAATGTAATTTACTGTTTAGGGTACTTTAAATCACTTCGTATTAGAGCTCATCTTTTATAATTATTGTTGTTTGTATTTTAAGGGCGGGCGCAGAATTCAGTTGGTTCATTTTGTAATTAAAACTTGGTATCAAATTAAACGGCTGTCTCAAGTAGGTATTCTTTGAGATACAAAATGGCGCCAGCAACTAGGAGCCCCCAGTTCAGCCTTTAGGTTCCAGTAAAGGTTACGGGGAACAATATTTTTGTTTGTGCAGTGCGCATTGGAATATTCTGGAGTAAGTGATGCGTGAAAATGTAACGTATTCGTTGTTGAAGGCAGAGACACAGTATAAAGACATACAGTACGAGGTCTTCATACAAACGGACGAAACGCGAGCTATACCTACGCGCCTCGACCACGGCATGAGCTCAGCATGCAGACAGTCGCGACTGTGCTGCAGTGACGAACGGACGGTGTGTTGTTTTTTTTAACAATAACCGCGCGATTTTTGCACTAAAAATAAGTTCAAGTACATATTTAATATGACGAGTAGGCTATATTGTGCTGTTTTTGGTTGCATGAATTCGTCAATAACGCATCCAGAGATAACTTTTTTTAGATTACCTGGAAACTCTGAAAGGTAAGACTATAAAATAATTTTACTTACTTGTAGGTAGGTACATAATGTGTGTATTTTTAATGGATAAGTATTTCATTTTATCTCCCGAAAAAAAGATGTCTGGATTAATAAATGAAGTGAATAGAGTAAAGGAAAGTGATAAACACGAGTGAGGTAGGTAGTTATAGGCGGTTCATGAATCATTAAACGGTAGGTACGCTTGTGTTAAAACCTCGGCGCATGTGTGTTTTGTTAGTTTGTATAATTCAAAGTAAAGACGTGGTTTTTATTATTAATAATAGTTGTTTATTGTACTGTGTGTATGAATAATACTACAAAAAAATTGGTTGTCTGTAAAGTCGATTTACGGACGATAGTTTAACGTGACAACATCATAACAAAACATTAATGAAATGATTGCATACTTTTATGAATAAAATTAATTATTTTTATTGAATAACTGTTACTGTAATAAGAATAACTGTTTCATGAAATCAGCATTCTTTGGACTTACATGGTCTTAGAGAGTTGTGTTGATGACTTTAATGATTATAATTCTGTAATAGTACATTACGATATTAGTGCGTTAAGATGTTATAACCAATACGCACGTATATCGTACGACGTTTTTTAACACATTTGCGAGGAAACAGAAAAAAAAACATTTCACAATACAAGTACAAAGAAAAGAAAATTTGAGAAATATGGCGCGAGGATTATTTTCTGCCGTGGCTGCGTGAAAATGTTGGCAAAGACACTAGAGCATGCAGCCAAGTTTTTAAATTACCGAATAAACTGTTTTTTTAATTTTAAATAAAATCAATCTGTGAATGCACACTTGCTTTCCCGCCATTTTAACAGCGCGCTAGCGCTGCCTACTGACTGGCGCCGCGCGGCGATTAGTTCGAAATTTGAATAGCAACAGCGCGCTGCTGCTCACTAGCTGGAGTCGTGCGGCGGCGATCAAAACAACACGCATTTTTATTAAACACTTCCTATTCAATTCACAAAGTATTTTATTTGTTTATATAAAATTATTTATGTACACACAGTAAAATACAATAACAAAACTAAATGGAAACACAAAGTAGGCAAATGTAATTAAAATACTGGAGGCGGGCAGCCCTATCGCATGTTTACGTACCGCGCGGCTGTAGGCATTTACATCAAGGTTACGGCCGAGTAACAATACTGTATTTCTTTATTCTGTGGCAGAGAGGACACGTTCTACGCATGTTTCACAAGCTTTTCACTTTATATTTAAAATAATTGGATACATTTTAAAACGTTTGTCAACGTTGTATTTACATAATGGTAAATAAAATTGGTAATACAAAAAGGGTCAAAAACGTTTGCCTTATGTTTACTCGTTAAGAGCCCTATCTCGCTAGGACACCGCCGTGGCGGTGCAATCATGGTCACACTGCCAAATAATGAATTATTGTTTGCGCATCCGATTGGACGCCTGGTGAGGTACCCACCATAAAGCTGTGTATATTTGTGCTGTGTGTATGGTCTCCCAGTGAGATATAAGCCTAAAAGTCATGCTTTAATGGTCCATTAGGTCATCACAGTATTAACATAACATTTAGTACGTATTAACGTAGCATGAGCATTCATATTATTACCATTAAGCTTAGCAAACAGATTACGAGATTAGACATCACCTTGGTAGATTGTCTGTCAATCTTGCTGTTAATAATATTAGTGCTTACGAACGGGGAAGCTGCTGTCATCCTCATTATGTATAATATATCTCCATTAGGGAGAAACACACACGACAGTGCGGTTTCAACCCTGAATCACAAAAGTCTGCGATGCAACCGCAACCTAGCGCCATGTGCATTCAACGCAGGAACTAACTAGTAAATTATGCGTTGCGATGCCGCATCACAATGCTTTGTTCTAGTTTTACATAATGGTACCAAGAACTGAACACTGAACCGTTTGATCGTATTTCCTGGAAACCGGACATCAAAGGGTACTCTCTTGATTGAGATGGTTTAATAAGCACCTCTTTTATAACTACGTGTACAGTCACGAGCACTAATATGTCAACACTTGGCAACTTTCAATAGCGATTTTTTCGTGAAATAACGAATGCAACGTTGAAATACGACACTACACAAACCTATGGGTTCGAAAATGCTTTGTTCGTAATAACATAAAATTTCATTCAAAACTAAAGGAGAAAATCGTCTTTGGATAAAGCCAAGTGTATATTGCTATTTAACCCATTCCATGTCCCATGAACCACATATGGTTCAGGTTGATTGTTTAATTATTGTGTCTACTTTGTGGACAGTGAAAGTGTTAATAATCCCGTCCTGTCTTGAAGAATAAATACATTTCGTGGGATTCGCGATTCTTTTGACAGGCTACTACTATAATCAAGTAGGCAGCAAATTCTTTTTGAAACCTTGAAAATGAATCAGCCTCTAATGTTCCCACTGCTGGGACACAGGCCTCCTCCCTGTGAGAGGGAGCGGGCTGCAATCCACCACGCGGGTCCAGTGTAGATTGTATTTCTGTTGCCGCTATAACAACAAATACTAAAAATAGAATAAAATAAATATTTAAGGGGGCTCCTATACAACGAACGTGTTTTTGTCGGCGTTTTTGCCTTGTGGTACGGAACCCTTCGTGTGCGAGTCCGACTCGCACTTGGCAAGTTTTTTATATACTTACTTGAAGATATAATTTTTTTTAGACTGTTAGCTTTTAAATTATGTAAATAGGTAGGTACTATTACAACTTGCTCAATTATCATAGATCAGCAGTGTTACTTGTATCTAGTTTTTTATTACCCGTCTCCAAAGCAAGATTAGTACCTTAATTATGTTAAACGCTTAATGTCTTTTAGGCCTACCTACGTCTCGCTCGACGTAGGCCTAAAAGACATTAAGTGCTCAACTATAACTACAAAAAAAATAATTAAGGAGCTTGGTCAACAAGATTATCCCACAATTTAAAAGTTGTGTGTGTGAGAGCTCACGTAAAGCCATGTCTATTCTATTTATAAGAAAAAGTTCTAGACTTTGTAGCCAAAGTCTAGAACTTTCTCTTATGAATTAGGTATAAGTACTCTAAAATGTATTCAATGAAAATTATGCCACTTGGCCGTTACGCAAATGAAAACTTTCAAGATATCTCGCATTTTCATATTATTTTAGGCTACATATTACCATAAGGTGGCAGCAGTATCTAATGTATCCAGCTGTATGCAGTAATATTTTTATAAAAGCTTGTCTCGCTCCTGATACAGATTGTATTTCCAGTTTGAAAAGCTTTTGGCGTATGTCCGCGTTTCGTAGTACGAGACGCCACCGGACGTACAACTACGCGTAGGAAGTCTACAACTTACGAGTAGTTATGTAAGGAACATACAATCTAGATTCTAGAGCTTGGAGTATGTGGCTGTTAGTGATAAAGCTAGCTCAACATGGCGCCTGCGAGTAGATTTTCATCTGTTTCATGTGATCGTTCATTCTGTTCAGGATTTGTTTTAAATTGTGTTCTTTTTTTGAGTCTGTGACGTCAGGTGTGTTCTTAGGAAGGCCATAGACGATCAATTATATGGCTCAATCTCACAAATTGCGCAATGTTTTTGACCGTCTAGGGTTCATACTGAAGATTGCACGTGTAATGGATTGAAAAAAGTTTGAACGAGTTTGATTTTATACACCATATTTTTTCATTGCATTTTCGTATACTGTACCTATCATTCAGACAGCGTCAAAGTGGACGAATGATATAGCAATTTATTCAAATGAGTGTACTCGAATGTCTTAAAAGCTCTTGTTTTTCTTAATAAAACAGAAATTATTCTTGTTGTAGAGGTATCGTAAAAAATAGACAAAATAACTAATTTTCCTAATAGGTACCAGAGCCATAATTCGTTTTATTTTTTCACAAAAGCAACTCAAAAAAAACGACGAATATTTGTCAAAGTAAAGATTTTTTCTTTTTCTCTTTTTTTTTAAATTCTATTATGTTTTGGTACACTACTTTTACCATTTAATAATTAGTCATTGAAGAGCAGAGCAGGGCCTCCTAGCACAGGTATATCTTTACTTAAAAGGAGGTCCCTATGTAAGATTTACTGTAAAAGTTGTACATGTTACTGCAATAAAGTTTTTGTAATTTTTTGTTTTTGTAAAAACACTTACCAAGCCATACAGTATTGTGTTTACTCTCGCAATGTTCAAGCTCGGGTCGTATGTGCACGTCGTCATCATGGTGCCGCGGGGCCTCCAGCGGGAAGATCTCCACGCGTCGCTCTAGCGGGTCCCGCAGCTGCCACGCTGTGAGGAGTGCCACGTCCACCACTAGAAGGCCTCCTACCATTGTGTAGAGCTTCCAGCCGTGGATGCGTTTTTTCTGTTAGGAGATATTGAAGGAAGTTCAGTATGTAGATAGTAATCGCAGTTTAGTACTAAGTGTACCATAAATAATGAATAATAAAGTCCTCCAGACAGCATTACGGTTACGGCGGCCAATCTCAACGGAGACTAGCCTTCACAGGTGCACTCCTTCTTCCCTCACTCTCATAGTTCGATGGGGTACAGATATTCTATTTCACGAAGTCCGTTCGGCTTTGATTGTAGTAGTGACGTATCCCGACAAGCGCGCTCCCACAGCGGCTGCCCCTTGCTGCCGTCGCATGAGGCTATATCCACGAATGTGTACCGTTTTACTTCACCCATTGTTGAGTCTCTGTTGATCACAATGTGCATGTGCACGCTTGACAACATTCATAGCCAAACGGACTTCGTGACATAGAACATCTGTATCAGACCGCCGACTTCCAAGCTCCGGGCTGATACTAAGAAATTAAACAACAAAAATGAAAAATAAAAAGGCACAGAGCAATGGTCTCTTCTCACACAAAGCTGGCACGAACATTGGTCACCACGTTTGCTTACCCACGACAACGTCCGCGTGAAATTTTTGAAGTGAAACCTTCTTTAGGCGCGTTGGGCATTTTTTGAGATGGGAAAAAACCATTGAACTCGCGCCACTGCTACTGTTGCGTAAACGACACCGCGCGTGTTTTGTTTATACCCGCTTCGGATGTGTTCGGCTGTCCTCGGGATGTACTCGATTTTAATGTATATCCGATATGTCAGTGAGTGATGGCAAAGTATTCTGTTTGTGTTTTGTTTTCACTTCTGTCGGCACTCCCGGAGTGCCACTGTATTTTTTTGCTCTCCCGACCCATCCCGTCGCATCACATTGCCTGCTATTACTTCGTTTTCGTTTAGCGTTCTTTTTGTTTTTTTTATTTTTATTTTTGCTTGGCTCCTTCGGGTCCTAGCGTATAGCCTATAAGCCTTCCTCGAGAATTGGGCTATCAAATGTAAAAAGTTTCAAATCGTCGGATTTGAAACTAAAAAAGTTTCAAATCCGACTGGTAGTCCCAAAGATTAGCGCGTTCAAATAAACAAACAAATAAACTCTTCAGCTTTATTTTTAGTATAAATAAGTTGTGTAACAGTCAGCATAATTAATTAACAAAAGTTAAAGTTGACTAACTTGTGATGTAATTAATTAAATTCCGGTCTTGATCACAAATCACGTTTGCAAGAACTATGCAATATGTAAACCTCGTCATTGTAATAATACACACTATGTAAACTCGTCATTGTAATAATACACTAATTAATAATGTTATTTAAACTAAATTAATCATGTTAGTTAATCTTAATACTACCTACATACCTACCTAAATAATATATCTAGATATATTTAGAATTCTGCATAGCCACATACTTAAATATTACGTATTTTAACTTTATCATCCCACTCAAATAACAGCAATTCCGTATTCCGAAAATGACAAATGACGGCTTTTCTGAATAAAGTAAAATCAGAAGTCAACAATACAATGTATTTAAAGGACGCAACGGGTGGGCGTAGTATCAGGTTCAAGAAAATAAAAAATCCCGATATCTCAAAAAGCTTTTGCTTCGGATTTGCTTACAAGAGCCTCGTCGGATGTGATCTCAATAAGTCCTATAGGAAAACTTCAGAGGACGCAATGAAGAGCGGAAACAAAAAACGCAAACATTCGATATGTAAAGTGACACACGACGATCTAATTTCCTTTGTAGGTACTTTCGAAAAACAAGGGCTTGAAAGTTTGTATGAAATGCCGTACGTCGTAAACACTCTTAAGTGATATTCGACAAGGATTATGTCACATTACATGTAATTTATGTGAACGTTAATACCGAATGAGCGTTACGGACGTCTGCAAATTCATTCTAATGTAAATAAATAAATATTTTATATTTTTTTTTTCGGGTTAAGTGTAGAGAGAAATGTGACAGGTGTCTAGTACACATAAGTAATGCGACAAGTGACATAAACTAGACAGGATAGAGGCAGTAAAATAATATAATACAATATTCTTTCCCACTCAGTTTATATAACTTATGGTACCTATTTACTGTAGTCGTAAACGTTTGCACGCTCCTTAAACTGGCTGTGTTTAAAATTCTTCTCAAAACCTACGTGGGGGATTGCACGGAAATTCCAATTACCTAGTTGATTACCTTTGTTTCCACTTTAGGTTTAGTGGTGTGCCGATGCACTCGCCATACTTTAGTGAACATAGCGCCGTATGCCATAGAGAAGCCGGTGGCGAGCAGCCAGGCGCGCGCGGCGCACAGGCCGGAGAAGTGCTGCGGCATCACCCAGCGCCCGTCCACGCCCAGCGCGATGGCGGCGCTCAGGCAGATGCAGCAGCCGCACAGCATCACCGTGTTACACGCCGGGTGCGACCACTGAATCACCCTGCACACAATACTCTACGTTACAGTACAGGTACTGCAGCAAACCTAAATATAACAAAAATTACGGCCCAATGTACCAACTTTAACGACTGCAGCACTGGTTTCACGTAATAAAAATCAAAACAAAGTAAGCGCACAACGGGTACATGATATCGGCTTTGACGTTAAAACAGTATGATACTCTTATTCCTTTTCCTTGTGTCATTTAATACTCTCGCTAAAATCTTATTCTATTTTCATTTCCATCGAAGAGGAGTGGAATAATTCAGACAGGAATAAAATATAAACAAAAATAAAGATGGCAGTCCTCAACACTATCGGAGTTCCCCTTTGACTGTTCACTGCTTCAAATCATTTACATTCATCTCATCGCAAATTGCTCGTTTGGCATATAAAACTCCGCCGCCGCCGCGCCGGGATAAAACAACGACCAGCGAGCGACGCAGCGAGAAGCACGGTTTTATTTTAGCTACATTTGTTTTCGGTAAATATAACATCGAGCTTAGATTTCTAGTTTTCAGTGCAAAAATAGCTGAGTGAGTTCTAAGTCAACTTTGTAAACGATATGGGAAGTGAACAGTAATTTTAAGAAAAACAAGTGACAACAAACACCAGAAAAAAACAACAGTATTGAGTCTCTTGAGTTTAAAAAATCAAGCTACGATAATTTCAGTTGGACACGTTCCGAGCATTAAATAAATTAAGTGGATTGCCTTAACAAGACCCTTGTCAATATCATGCACTACCCGATTTCAGCAGTAACTTGAGGGCGGGGGGCTGACGTTGACAAAGGTTCTTTAAACAAGATATATAGGATTTCTTACCTCCGGTGTCTATGCAAGATGTTGAAGATAATTAGTGCAATGGCGGCGAGGATCCCGGCGATGCAGAGCGCGGTCATGCACGCAAAAAGCGGCAGAGAGACCGTCCGTAACTCGTTAACTACCACCGTACGGTCGGGGGGCACCTTCCCACCTGCCCAAATCCAAACCCATTTCATGCTTCAGTGAAACGTGTGTGACGCTCGTAAAACAGACATAAAACTATTAGGTATACGGGATACGAAAGAAACTGTACCTACACGATATAATTGCTGCTATTTTTCCGTTTACTGGTCATCTTTCTCTCGTTCAGTTAACGAAAGAATTTTTGCTGCTTTGACTTTACGATAGCAGTAATTCGACTGTTATAAATATTTAGAACTACGAGAGTCTTTCCTCCTGTCAGTCCTGAGGCAATATTCCTTTACAAGAATTAATAACAATTTATTTTTGTTTGCTTTGTTGTTTTGTATGCGGTTTTCCCGCTGAAATGTTACAGACCCTCGTTTTTATGTGCCTGTATTTTAAGTTAAATTGTTGCAAAGGTTTTATATGACATTAACAAAAAATGTTCGTTTTGAGATACGGATACGTACAGTTTTGGCAATAAATGTGACAGCGAAAGAAATTTATGTTTTTCTAGATAGTGTTTTGGGCACGTACCTACTCTTTAAAATATGGATTCTTTGGAAAACCAAAACTAGGCATATAAACAGAAAGTTGACATAAATTTGGTTGACCTTGATCTGTTTCTATTCGACAAAAACTTATTTCTTGGTCAAAATGTTTAATCATAGCTCAAAAATTGTAAGAAATAATCGTCATAAAGTAAACTTAACTTAGTTATTTAGAAGTTATCCCTTCTAACAAACATAATGAGGGTTTTCTGAAATGACGTTCGCTAGGTGGCAGCACTGGCACGTCAGGTCCAGGCATCTGTCAAAGAGCCTATATTTTCTTTAGTCATGACGGAATGTTAAACGAATGAATGAATCGAATGATGAACGTCATCATATATTTTTCAACACATTTGCTCGAAAAATGCATTTACAAAGCCTGTATACATTATTCGAAAGTTAAAAATTACGCACCATACAACGGAACGTGCGGTAAAATACGTACTCTCACCTAAGTACCTATTTTACCGCACGTTCCGTTGTATAGCACCGTGCGTTTTCTTTACGGTTTTTTTTTAAATTCCATAAAAAAAATATAAGAATTCCACCAAAGAGTTTTTTACAATGAGAATAAACAACCTGACTGATCGAACCTCCTTGGAAGCGCTTTTGCTCAATACGTTGTCTCACTTTAATACTAAAGAGTAAATGAGACGAAAGATGTAGTTCTAATTTTCACCACGTGCATGTGGCGCCATTTGCAAATTCGCGCCATTTTCATATTAGAAACTCCAAAAATTGTTGCGACTTTCCCACTGTTAAATAAACAAAATAATAATATGAGTTCAACATAGGTACTAAGTGTGAAATTAATAATGTTAGTCAGTCAGTTAAGCTTCCAAAGCAGCAAATTTCACTGAATTTCAATAATTGTTCAAATTTTACTATTAATTTCCAAGAGTAGTGACCTATCTGTTTATTTTCTTATTTGCTATTAAAAATAGTCAAATGAAAAAGTTTGTTTAATTACATACTGTACTGTTTTCTCGCAAATGTGTTGAAAAACATTGTATGACACACGTGCAGAAATTGGTATTTACAAACTCGTGACTATGGTAAGCCCTCGACTTCGTCTCGGGCTTACATTCGTCTACTCGTTTGTAAAAACCAACTTACCGCACTAGTATCATAAATAACTATTATATTGGAAGACCTCTTGTCACAGTGGTGCCAACTGATGTCGTAAATTTTCACGAAAACCCTCATTTTGTCAGCTTCATTTGAATGTCGTACGTACCGACCCACCGCTCTCGTTCCAGCCACGTCAAGTTGTCAGCCTGCGTGTCGTAGTAGCCGAGCTTCACATAGTGGTTGTCAGTCAGCTGCTCGATCTGAGTCAACGCTATGCGGTCGCCTTGGGAAGAGAATGCCACCAGACCCTGGGAAATTAACACAGTAAGTATATTATGTAAGAAACATTACGCCCGTTTCCTGAACTTTCTACAGTTATGTGGTACGGGGTGAGCATGTTGTAAGTTAAATATGTTGGTGATCATAATAGATAAGAAAATAATTTAGCCAATCATAATTATGATACTATCAGGATTTTAGCAAAAAACCCAGTCTGTTTGGGACGAATGGGACGATTAGAAATTTGCTTACTGATTGACTAATCGAAAAATCAATTTATAACATCTTTATTCTGGTCATAGCTCGAAGAAGGAATTCCTGCCTACCCATAGATTTTCAACACTTTTGTTTAAGTCCCAGCATGTAATAGGGGGTGACCATAATGACATTAGGTTTAAACTCAACTTTATTCTCAAAAAGGCAAAAAGAGTCACTTATAATATAAGATTAAAAAATAACATTATGTAATAAACTTATTCTAGGTAAGTGTCACCGATACAATACAATAGGCATACAATAAAATGATATTGTTTTTAAATTGGTTGGGTTACACGTTCAACGGTTTAATTCTAGTCTGTTAGTGAGTGCTTTCAATTATGTAATTTGATAGTTTTGATATAGTGGTGAAAATAACTTTAATTTCGAAAGCCGGTGTCGTTGGTTCTGTATTATCGTTTTTTGACACCGACTTTGTTATGTTTTTTTTGGAAGTCGGTTGTTTTTTTTTTGTAAAAAAGTTTTTATTTTTCACTTTTTATTTGTACCTACTTACCCCAAACAAATTCACTACTTGCTATGTGAATATCAGTGACAGGAAGCTAATGAGCACATCTGCCTACCCCTTTAAAGGGTACAGGCGTGATGTTATGTTGTAACAATGCATACTTAAGCTATAGCAGCAAACGCGTTTGATTTGCTGGCATTTATTGAAGAGTTCCGTTGTCTGTCTCCGAAAATACTCAACAGATCTTTACGAAATTTAAATGGGACCATTTCGAAATAAACTTTGTTCGAACAAAAACAAAAAACTTTGCAAATCCGTCTATATATGAGGGAGTTATGCCCGAATATACTTAAAGAAATATATTATAAACATCCGAATTGATAACCTCCTCCTTTTTTGAAGTCGGTTAAAAACCACCGAAAGAGCTTACATTTTTATACAAGGTGTAACAGAATAAACGCAAGCCCTGAAAATAGTTTGTTCATAGTTGTCTACTCATTCGATTTCAGTAACTTTTAATATAGGTATTTTTTAAAATTATGTATTTTGCTATACTGACCGCCTATTGAGCCAAACAAAATGAAATCTTATTCCAAGGCCAAAGAACTTAACTCAAGAAAGACTCAATTTTAAATGCGTAAAGTAATGCTAGAGTCAACACGATTTTTACCTGACCTTTAAAAAAAAGTTTTGTTTATTGTATTATATTTTAACTCAATGCTCTAATTGGGGTGTATGAGGTCTTGCGTTAATTAGGTTACACGTTGCATATAAAGGTAAATTACAAAAACATTAAAGATATTTTTTTCTATTCAAAAAGAGCTAGTGTATTCTTCGTAAACTATAATAAATAAAATCGGAATAAAATAGCTCTTTCATCCCTAGGGACTAAAAATGATTTGAATTTGGAATGTGTCATATTGTTTAAATACCAAAGAGATCAATCACGAACATTGTATGAACAAGTAACAGACAAATGAAAAAAAAAGTATAAAACACGCGAAAAGCATTCTGCCTTCTTCGTATTTGTTTACTCAAAATTTTATGTAAATAAATAATCGTACTGTTCTTATTCATAAGTTGCAATTACTTATTTTTTCATAGATGGTGATAAAAAGTAGAGTGTCCATCTCGGGAACAACACTAATTTAAGTTCGAGTGAGCCCTCAGGATTCAACTTTAGAAACCTTCGCTGCGCTCGGGATTCTACTCTAGAATCCGTCGCTCGCGACGCTCCGCGCTCTGGATTCAAAGAAATACTCTCGCCTTCAAAATAGTTGTTTGCTCCCTTGGCAAACAATCTACTAATTCATATCAGTTCAAACCAACCCAATCATAATTATGATAATAAGCACAATTTAAAGTTTTCGCGAAACTTACATTCTCATATTATTTCGTTGATCATTTAACTTTAACATGTTCACTTACAAAGTTTGAAACTTTGAATGAAAACCTTTACTATTTCAACGTATATTGAAGGTAAATTATAAGATTGCAAGTATGGAGTAGATGACAATCTCGTTAAATTTAACAATTTAACTTTACTGCAAGGGTGATAAATTATTTCCACATGTAATCTTAACATTGTAGGGACAATCCTCGTAATTTTAAGAACGTTAACAGTCTGATCTCAGTCTCAGTCTTTCAAAAATACCTCTATTTTCCCTACATTTTTGACAAGTTCAAATAATCAAATCAATGTACTAAATCTTTTGAATGACACTACAAATTGAGTGATTTGATTTTTAAACAACAACTACTTTCTGATTGATTTGTTTATATTTTTATCAGGCACTTTTGGAACAGACTATAGATCACCTATATACATATTATAACTGTTGAGTTTTCCTAGGACGAATTAGTAACATCGTCGCGTTCATTTAACTCAAGTTTCCATGATCAAAGTTTTGCAGTTAGAAACATTTTTTTGCGAAAGCCCTTTGAAAACCGGTTGGAGTTTAATAACTCTAGAGGAAATAACTTATTCGTATGCTATTGTTCCGAAAAATTCTTCGAAAATAACTTCGAGTTACGTCTCCATTGAAACTGAAGCTTAATTGTCACAAAGGCGAAGTAATTTCATTCTTGTTTCTATGCCAATTGTATCTAATAATAGAAAAAAAATCGGGAATGTTTATTACTTTTATAAATCTTACGCCGGCACGATATTTTGAGGCTGATCAGTACTTTTCATCTATACAGTTCACGGTTATGGCTTATTTAATACATACTAGCTTTTGCCCGCGACTTCATCCGAGTGAATTTTCTTATCCCCCATCTACCCCATCGCATCGTATCGCCCGTCCACGCTCGGGTCCAAAGGGTCCCAGCGTGATAGCCGATAGCCTTCCTCAAGAATTAGACCAACAAATTCAATTTATTTTTTTCAAATCCGAATGGTAGTTCCATAGATTAGCGCGTTCAAACAAACAAACTCTTCAGTTTTGTTATTAGTATTAGTATAGATATAGATAGATATATATAGATTTTTTTTTAACTATTTTATTCAAGAGTTGAGTGTTTTCTAGTACCTAGTTCTGTTGTATTCATGAGTCTCTGATTACTGTGAGCAAGCAATAAACATTTCTCTTGACCCGAAGCACCGAAGGCTACACGGGTCAAGTTGGGAGCAAAAACTAGTCATAAATAAATTTTATAGCTTTAATTGCAGCCGTTTTATGCTATTGACGTTACCGTGACTAATGCTAGTTTCGTTTTTAGATTTTATTGTAACAATACGATACTGAAACGATGTGATATGTATCTACAGCAGGTACCTTTGTGTAGAATAATATTTTTTCTTTCTAGATTTTACAACAAATATGGTGATAACGAATTATGTACTGTTACCCAGTCACTGATTATCGTATTACCCCGTCACTGAGTTGTGGAGGTCAGATAGACAGTCAAACGACCTCCACAACTCACTCAACCGAATGCAGCTGAATACCAGTATTTTACATGAAACCATGTAAAATACTGGTATTCAGCTGCATTCGGTTGAGCCGGCCGACCCCAACATAGTTTCGAAAAGGCTAGGCAGATGATGATGATGGTACAGTACCCGGCGATAAATATTTCACATCGACCTTTACCTTTTTTGTATGTTATACAAAGAATAAAAATAATTATCAAAAGAAGCAAATCATAATTGTTTTAACAGCTCCTAATAGATACCGGACTGTTTGTATTTCGTGCGACAGAGATAACGCTCTACGAAGCCGAAATTAGCCGATTGTCTCTTTCCAAAGGTCGATGTGCAATATTTATCGCCGGGTACTGTAATATTAGTCTGTAGAGCATAACAACTATATGTTAATAAAATTCTATTACTAATACTACCGTGCATTCGCGATTTCTTTGCCAAAAATGTAAACAAATATGAATTAATGGAAAAATAATTTGAATTCCTACCAAATAAAGTTCAGTTTACGCTACAATTTCAAACATTTTTATAACTTTGTCAATAGTGCTAGTCACTCTGAAATCAACTTAATATTCTTGGAAATAAAGTTGATATTTGTTTAACTTGAAATAGGGTAGGGGTTTGTAGCACTGCGCACTTTTATTTTAGATAGACCGTAGATATTTTTATGGCATAGAAACAAGCGCAGAATTGAAAAAATAAACGGAATATTTTTGTGTTCGCTGTGAAATTAATGAAATATTTAGCTTCACTAACTCAGTTATTTAAAATAGAATACCAAATTAAATTAGTTGTTCTGCTTTTGATCTTTCCTTTTGTTTTTATCATAAAAACGTAATTTTCCCTTGGGCAATGAAACCTAAAGTGGGAAAAAAGTAAACCTTAAAACACTGACATGTATTTTATATTTTTAATGTATGCCACACTTTCACAAAGCTAGCAAGTTATGTCTATAAAAGTGTTATAAACCAACACACAACAAGTCAATTTACTTGTCATAGTAGATTGCTCTATGCCAGAGAAACTTTATTCGGATATTATACTGTATTCTTATAAAATTTAGATTTGAGCAAATATATTAAGGAGTATCAATCTCGTGATTTATTTCGAGTTAACAAGCGATAGGGTACTTAAGATATAGTGCAGTAGATAGAGAAATACTTACCGATACACCGAGGAATGAAGTGGAGTTTATTGCCTCGTAAATGTCATCGGCAATCTTCTTGTTCGTGTATGTGAAGTTCTTCAAACTAAGTCCGCTTTTCTCCAGTTTCTCCATAGTTTTATTGAAGGCTAAGGAAATACAAATAGGTTAATCTCTTCATCCAAGGACATGCGGATTACTTTATTGTCAGTTACTTAAGTGTCGACCTTCTGTGTGTTACTGTTCGAGGAGATACCGCGCATAAATTTGGAATTATCTCAAAGAGTCTTGGTGACAGTTGTGTGTGAATAGTGGCTTTGACTTAGTTTTACAAAGCTTGAGACAACACTGGGGTGGTTTACGAGGCGCGTTTCGTATTCCTACGCTGTATTTTAGACTATATGCATTGTCGTAGCCGCTAAGGCTATGTATTCGACCTACGCCAGGCGCTGCTACGCTCGTAGCAGCGTAGCACTCAGCGCGTAGGCGCGCGCCTTCGCGAGTGTTCTCGCTGATATTTTAGGCGGAAACATCTGGGCAATAATAATTGCTCGCAGAATGAATTCATTATAATTTATTGCTCGCAATGTTTTAAACTGGCAAACATCTTTTGTATTTTGTACATTTAATTCCGTGATCGCGCATTTTGATCTAATACCCGCTATATTCGTAACCAAGGCCAAACTGTTCACGTTCAAAAGTAATAAAGGAATGTCAAAAACATTTCACATCATTATGGAAAGGTTCCATCTGTCCACAAACAAAATGGTCGAAAAATGATTGATATTTTTGCAATGGTAAGTAATAAAAAGTAATTGTTTCCGGGCGAACATATTAAATATTTTTGAACCGGTATTACTGTACATCCCATCCTTTTCAAAGGCCCTTTGTTCACGGTCGTGGCTCTGATTCGTGAAACGAAAGATGAAAAAAAAAACAAAACCGTTCAAGTGTGGGATACCGCGAATAGGTAAATTAATATGGACCGGGAAAATGTTCAAAGACCCAAATTGTACCGGGAAAGGGAAAAGGAAACTGAAATTGGGTGTCTTGTTCTTTAACCATCAGAAGCTTTTATTTTTAGGCACACAGCTAAAGTATGCTTAGAAATAAATAAAACGTTCTTCGTTTCGCGAGTTTTTGTCCAACAATTTTCTTTTAACTTATGAAAACAATCATTTTTAAATTTTTGATTAAGTGCTACTGATTCACTTGTCGCCGCTATTAGTAAAGAAAAGTCATTAGTTTCTTACAAGTTTTTAATTCTACATTATATTAGGTTTAGCATATTCCGCTCGTGACAAAACGTTACCTATGACTTTCAGTTCAATGTGTTCAAAATGTATTCTAACTTCAAAGTAAATTCTAGTTATTTCACAGCAGCTTTGACCTACATAAGCAAAGAAAGAGTGTACTGTGTTGTCAATTGTTATGGTGTGCTCCTCGCGTGGCTTCACGTAGGTACCTTGTGTCGGCACGTAATGTGGTACGTGACGTGTGGCGCCACCTATTGTGCGCCTCGAGCACTACACTTGTTAAATTTTATTACGCACATTAAGGCTGTCTCATTCTACTTTGAACATACTACTATACTCGTTAATGTAGGTACTTCAGCGAATTATTTTGCTAATCGAAAAAATACGAGATTATTTTTAAAAGAGAAATGAAATGCTCAATGTACAAGTTTTCAGATCGCGGGTTTTTTCATTTATGTTCAATATAAAAATGGTAAGACGAGGTACAGAAGTAAAGCGGGTTGCAGACCAAGAGCTAAGCTAAGTTAGTCGAGCTTAGCTGCATAGCTGAGGTAATTTTTCATACTTCTGTTCATAGTTTGCGGTCTGTACACAAGTAAGTATGAAAAACTAGATCAGTCCCTTCCGCTCCACCCAGAGCGGGAGGGGTCATTTGATGATTTCCCATACTGAAAAAAAAAAACTATGCAAGCTAAGCTAGACTAATTTAGCTTAGCTCTTGGTCTGCAACCCGCTTTAATATCATTAAAATAATGATAGCTGAGCCGCTAATGCTGTCTTTGGCTTTCAATTTCATTATTATATTTCAAATTAAGCGATTAAATTTTTTTTTGGAAGATTATCTGTATAGTATTACTAGCTGTGTCCCATAGTATTACTAGCTGTGTTCCGCGGTTTCACCCGAGTTAATTTGAGAAAATCCTACTAAAATATATTCCACCTCCTCAGGACCGGCCGCTTTGGATAAGGATTAATATCCATACTAATATTATTAATTCGAAAGTAACTCTGTCTGTCTGTATGTTACCTTTTCACGCCTTAACCACTGAACGGATTTCGATAACATTTGGCAGAGAGATAGATTGCATCCCGGGTAAGGACATAGGATAGTTTTTATCCCGATATTCCCACGGGATCGACACTTATACGGGTAAAACCGCGGGGCGCTGCTAGTCATGTTTATAAAATCACCTTCTCATATAATGCATATTGAACTTTGATTACAATAAAAAAGGTTATAGTGAGTCAACCTTAAAGCCTCCTACAAACAGGTGCGACACGCGATATAATCGCGCGCGACCCAAAGGCACCGCTCGTTGCGCGACTTGCGGTGCCCTTGTGTCGCGTGTCGTTTCGCATCTGTTTGAAGGAGCCTTAAAAGATAGACATGTGCTGTCCGCAGACTTTTTTTTAGAACTTTTATAGGGTAACAATTCCGTCATACATGATTTTAAAAACATGACTTTAACTGTTTACGCAGCTTACTCAACGGGAGCTCTCAAAAGGAATAACTTTTCCCGTTTTTGCAACATTTTTCATTGATGCTCCGCTCCTATTGGTTGTAGCGTGACGTTATAAAATATAGCCTATATCCTTCCTCGATAAATGGACTATCCAACACAAAAATAATTTTTCAATTCGAAGCAGTAGTTCCTGAGATTAGCGCGTTCAACCAATCAACCAAACAAGCAATAAAAAAAACTAACTCTTCAGCTTTCAAATTCAAATTCAAATTATTTTATTAATCACAATTTGTACAGGAATAGAGTAGACTGTGACCCCCAAACTAGGCATTATTTGCCTGAGCTTTATAATATTAGTATAGATAAATATACTTATATTTATCTATACTAATATTATAAAGCTTTGCAAGTTTTTTTTTTGCGATTAATAGCAAAATCTACATCAGCATCGGCCACTCTATTTATTTTTTGTTACATTATTCATTGATAATTTTTCGCATAGATTTGCTGTTACAAGGATAGACCACGAAGACAAGTCCCAAAATAAAAGACACTCTATCAATGAAACTTAAATGAACAGACACACAAAACGAAGACCAAAAGTTTTTCTAACAATTTATTTGTAAGTAAATAAAACAGGAGTACGTACCCAGGGCAACGGCCCAAACTGCGTCGTAGGCCAGCGGTGCCTCTTGATAGCCCTCCGGATATCTCTCGCCGTCGATGTCGTAGCCAGCCTCGCGCAAAGCCTCGTTCAGGCGCGATCTGTTTAGATAAACCATTGTTTTTGTTGTACCAAATCAGACAGCCTACTTCTAAAGGGATATAAAGCAAGGATTCCGGATCCTTCTTTGATTACGTAGTGTTTTTTTCTACGTTATCATTAGTATGCAGGCGTGTTACTAAAAACATGTTCCTTTGTAATAAAAATCGAGTTTCATTTCTTTGTAGACGTCAATTGTTTTTAAATAAACACAAAGCTATTCAACGTGTTTCAATGTAACAAAAACAACTGTCTGCCGTTTCAAATGTCATTAGAAAGGCACAAAAATGCATGTTCCATTGCCCTAAAATAGTTTAGAAATTCTATGAATTCGTTGTACTTCACGTTCTAACTCACGTTAAGTTATGAAAAAGCATTTCTAAGCATTTTAGCTGTGTAGTGAATTGAATAAAATGCGCTTAAACTACTTCAAAAAGATATCTGGAGGGCCTGGATCTATTGAACACGCAAAAATATTTCCACTCCATAAACCAGGCTGCTTTATATTATTTGGACGGATTTAGAAAGCTTTTTTACATCAATATTAATGGCATGTAAATGAGTAGATGCGTATTTCTACTAATGGTTGAGTTCATGTTTAATAATAAGGAAAATAAATAACGTCGTTCAGCTCTGTAAGGTCGCAAGAATATGAGTGGTGCCACAATTATATTACAGTTTCATTGACGTAGTGTACCGACATGTAGTTTGTTCGCTTAGCAACTACGATGAAAAGCTTATTGCTGTGGAACCTCCGGAGAGCGCCCGCCAGTACTTAGCTTTGTTCAGGAGATGTACGGCGGCTCTTTCTTTTACTTTTTCTAAGAAGTGTGTAGCAAAGGATATGAGAGGATTGGGACCGCTGCAACTATGAAATATTAAGTGTGGCAAATGAAAGGTGTACATATTGCACAAATCCCTGAGGAATATAATGTTCCACATTATTTTGTGTTCCAGTCCATTCATTGCTTTTCTGTGTGGTAAGCCACACAGAAAAGCCTATATAAGAGGATTTAGTGGGGAATTTCGACCGGATTATTCTTATCCTAGACCTGCGACCCCGAGCTTAAAGCTCTTAGGCACACAGAAACTGACAATACTGCTAACAAACAGCTTGCGTGTTGTTTGAGTGTTTAAAAGGAATTTCAGATCAAAGTGTTTGCTTTTAACTCTTTTACTTATACCATTATACAATGTGAAGACGACAAATACGTCAATAAATGAAAACACTGGTTAGTAATGTCTAAGAGGGTTTTGGAACTATCGAAAAAATGCTAACATCGATTGAATTTTGGTGTGCAGACTGGGAACGCCATTATATATACGAAGTATAATTCATTGTGGTATTTTGTGCCCGCATTGTATATTAGGTTCATAAAAATGCAGTAAGAGGGAAAAATAGGCACATGTGAGTGTAATGATAACTTGATAGTTTAAGCAACGTTTTGTTTTGTAAAAAAGATTTGTACTCGGTACATCGGGTACCTCATTACGTGTAAGGGTCGACTTTCACGCCGGGCTGGTCTTAGAACTCTTTTTTATTCCATCACAAAGGAGCACTTGGACGTATGAGAACAACGTATTATGTGTAACCTCCACACTTTATACTTTTTCCACCATTTAGCGCAATTACTATGCTAATGTTCAGTGAGTCATATTTTACTATCTTTAAGGACTACAAAGGATATCCCAAAACAGTAAAGTTAATGCAGATATAACAATAAAGTTCTGAAGCGATTCGCGATATCGCATATCTCTAGGCATTTTGAACTTGAAGTGTCGATGTCGCCTCGACGACGAAAGAATTGGATGTTATGTTTAACCGCATGAAACTTTTATTTACATTGCATCGCGAAAACGTGTCTTTGCCTATATTTAGAGAAGTTCAAAGGAAATGATGGTAACGCACATGATGGTTGAACGTCTACAAAAATAACAAGATTGCCGGAATATTTTAAACGAGAATGAATTTGTTTTTCTTTCTTTCAAGGGTATTCTGACGGTCTGAATAAATAAATTTAATATTTTATTTATTTTATCGCAGCAATGTGTTTCAAAAGCTATTTTTATTAGAGCTGGTCTACATTGACGTACCTACATAGTACTGACATACATTCAAGTAACTTACCGAAAGTCTTCTGATGTCATTCCGGAGATGGTAGTCTGGTTGGAGTTCTGGTTCCACATGAGGGCTTCCGTGGTCAAGTGTCCCTCAGCTGCCTCCCGCATTTGTTCTGGTGTGCAGTCGATTCCTTCTTTCTCCAAGTTAGTCTCGAACCAGTTGTCTTCGTACCAACCTGCCAAAATTATTCGCGTGATGAATTAGGGTACCTACTATTATTTACCGACTCCTAAATGGAAGAGGTTATCAATTTATTTATATATTTTTATAGATACTGAAATTAAAAAACGATTTATTAAAACATTGACATAAGCGATTTGCTGTTCGCGCTAATTAAAAAAAAAACTAATTAAATAAAGAAAAATTAAACTACTTTTGTTTAATGTTTTATCATCTCATGGTTTAAACTTCGTCCATTAGGAACGTAGCCACAGTTCTTATAGTCGCAATGGGAAAATTCATTAATTTATGTAATTACTTAGTGCGCAAAGAAGTTCTCTTAGTCCAACAGCCTACTTAAGTTAGTTCATTTCATTAAGTAAAGTTCTAAGTATGGATGAAACGTGTTAATTGGGATTATTTGTAACAACCATGTGAATGGGTAGAACATTCTGTAACTTCCCGACCACCGCAGACGAACCGTCAGTCTTTTCACTAAGTTGACCTTTATGACTTGCACGGAACGATAAGCAATCGAGTTAGTCTTTTCAATCTTTTTCGCCCCCAAGCTAACGCGAAAACTTCACAAAGATACGGAAATGTTGAAAAAACATGGCAGGGTGAATCTCGATTATTGCGGTGATCAATAATGAGACGTCTTTTTGAAGATGAGAGAAAAATATGGAGGCGAGCCTTCCATTATGTGGCAAGCTATTATAATTACTCATTTTAAACAAGTTAAAATGTTAAAATAAGGACTTACCCAAGCGAGAAAGTATAAACTGGCATATCATGCTGAAATGCAATTTTACATAAAGCTCTTATTTATTACCGTAACCCTAAGTGTGTGTAACATGAATGACCAAATTATCATAATGCCAATTATTCATTCAAGAATAAGCGGGAAATTATTTCCCTTTATTTTGCGTTTACGTCGAGGTTTGCCCTCGACCATTATTTATCCCCTTTCTCTAACCATTTCCTTTGTACTGTTTGTTGGTACAACCTGATGCGAATAAATGTGTGTTTGCTGTGTCATCTCCGCTTTGCTTGAAGCGATATATTTTCATGAAAGTCTGGATAAATGTTTTTGAGTGGCAATAAGTATAACTTTTCCATACTTTTTCTAACATTTCAAATTGCGTCATAAAGGAGTTCTGACGGTTCTAAATTTTCATACTCGCTCAAAGTTTTGACCCGACGGCAGTTTTATTTGTTTGTGGCAAATAAGGTTCTTAACAACATTTTTTTTTGTCATTTTTCTTCTGTGTTTGGGTTTATGAGTGTTCTTTTCTATCTCAATAGAAGTTTAAATTCATGATTTATTTCTAGGTACGTTATTTTGTAAAAACTATTTTTTTCTTTGTTTTTGGTTTGTCTAAGCCGCTGTCGCAGATCACTTTACCTGTTATGGTAACTTGTACGTGTTCCTAGATTCATGGAAGTACTCACAATGCCAATAAGTATCTGATTTTCTATTAGATACTTAATTACCTACCTATTTACCTATATTAGATCGAATTAACCTTTTTGAACTTCTATTGCTGAGATTAAATTAAAATGAATCGATTTTCATAATTTCTAAAATAAATATATCGTAACCGGTCAAGTTTCAATTTTATCAGAAAAATATCTAGAGATTTATGGGGGGAAGTTTGTCATAAAAAAATTTGCAAGCACGAAACTCACATCACCCTCAAGTTGGCGAACGTGTCGATTATTTTTATATGAAGTGATCTCTTAGTGGGCTATTTTATGCCGTAATAAACTTTTATTACGGAAGAGAAAAGATTTTTGGAGCCTATATTAAGGCCAACCGGACGTTGATAACCTGCCGAACTTGGGTTGACGTACCTTTGGCAGGACGCCAGTAGCCCAGCCGCACAAGTGTGTACACTTATCTACCGAGCCTCGAGACTCCCACCTTGAACTAATTTGGACCACTGTTCACGGCGAATGTACATAAATATTTGAAACTGAGTCGAATTACCATTCCGAGGCAATCCCCACTCATTATTGTGAGTACCTACCTACAACGTTGCCAATGTAGGAGTGAATATAACTCATAGTACTAAATCAACGTGGGCACAGGAGAGGAATGTAAATGTACCTAAATTGGATAAATTAATGAGAATTGATTCAAAAGACAATCACCATCCCAAACAACCGTCACGGCGCGCGGTGGTGCTGCGGCGAGTTCGGAGTCATGAATACACAAATGGGGGTTTATTGCGACTGTAAGCCAGGTCAAAACAAAACATTTTACTCTGCCGCCAGCCATATGCCTACTTCCAGTCGTCCGACAAGGACCATATGAATCATTTAAATAAAACACATAAATTGATCAGAAACTGCCTTACCGGGGAAAGAACTTTAAATCGAGTTGACATATTAGATCGAATGCGCTCGCAGAATTTTCGGTTATGTACATGGCCACTTTTAGATTTTTGTTTAAAACATAGCTGTCGTTGCAAATTCTACGAGTCTGAACTTTACTTGGGAACTTTACGCTATGTAATTATACATTCCATATTAAAAAGCAATGGTAAAAGTTCTACTAGGTAGACGGCTTAGTTTATATTTTATTTATAGGTTGTTATTTCTACAAACATACAACTAATATCTAACTGCCACTTTCTTTTTCTATATTAGCATGTAATCAACTACAGGCCTATTAAAGGGGGTTTGATCACGTTACAGAAAAACATTGTGAAATTATCCATGGAAATTGTAATTACATTCTCGTTACTCTTTGGGCCGTATGTTTTTATAACGTTTACCCAAATTAATATTTCATTACCTTAATTAAATGCCTAGGGGCATGTTGTTTACTAGTCTCATTAACTGGGCACTGACCTACGTGCTGTTCTCACACAAACATACTGTTTTAAGCCACCTTCGGAGAGGGAGTCATTCTTTAAAAATACCCATTTTCTTATTTTATGAGAGTCTCGAGTGTCGTTAACGACCGCTCTCCTCTGTTCTTCACTTTATGTAAGATTTTTTCTCACTTCCATTACTGTCACAGCCTGTGGTTTATCCCCGGGGGATTCATCCGGGAAATTCATTAGTAAATATCTCAGTTAGACACAAGGAGTCATTTATAAAATAGAAACAACTACTACGCAAAGTGAAAAGTTATTGTGATACGTTGACGAAGTGCGAAAATAGTATATAATTCGATATTCACACATATTTTTGCATAAAAACAGGGTGGAAAAAATCAATGGGCCCTGAAGGGAAATCACTTTAAATCCTTAAGATAGATTACATTCATTGACATTGCATTTATTTACAGGCATCTCGACAAGCTTTGTTCCCTAAACTGGGAATCAAACCAGCTAAAAATACAACCATACAGTGTTAACATTTCCTTATAAAATATAGTACAAATAAACTACTCTTAAAATTATTGTTACAAGGAAAACATATAATTTTAATATTTTAACTTGTGGACTCCACACTAGGTCGAGCCTGTCTCGTGAAGTCCTTGAGAGATTTTTGACAATTGGAAATATCAGGGTCGATGCTGTATTGTAAAATTTATTAGATGATAATTTAAAAAATTAACGTAAAACAAAATCAAAAATGAAATATTGTTTATAATTGTTTGGTAAATAATAATAGTTTGAAACAGGGTGTGTCATAAATGTAGGTATTTAATAAATTGGGCAAGGATGCGTCCAAGTGAATGATAAAGTAAGAATGAATGAGTATGAAATGGTTGGGGAAGAAGTGTCAGAGTGAAGGTTCAGTGAGTAAGCGAGTGAGATAAAGTGTTTGTGATAAATATGTTATGACATTACTCGAACGAAGGCTTCGGTTTCTGAGTAGGATTAAGTTAACAGGAATTGTTTAATCATTTTTTTAACTTGGTTGGTCCTACAATTTTTGATGTTACTGATGGTCGCAATTTTATTATAAACGAAACTGAGCGAATTCTTGCATAATTATGTTGAGCAAAAGCGGTTTGTACTACAGTAAGTGGACATTTGTAGATTCGTTGTTTAAGTAGTTCTTGATATTCTGTGGATTAGATTGTTGTTTTGTGTTGTTTTAGTACTAATTTAAGGATGTATTTCTGTCGGACATTAAGTACTGATGCTTCTTTATACAGGTGATCTATGGGATAGCGAAAGTGTTTTGTGTACAAAACCTTTAGCACTGATCTTTGGGCTCTTTCCAATTGTAGCATTAAGGTTATGCCGACTCCACCCCATACAGTAATGCAGTAACAGAGAACTGACTCACATAATGCCACATACACCAGGTGTAAGATTTGTTTTGTTGGCCGAGTTACGTGGCATTTTCATTACGTGAATCAACTTTCTGATTCACTTAGCTACTAAGTCAATATGGGGTATGAATGAAAGACGTTGATCCAGCAGAATCCCTAAGTATTTTAGAGATTCGACCTTTTTAATTTCCTCACAAGTGCACGGGGCTGTGTTGCAAGTTGAAGCGTGGATTTGAAGATGTGAAGGAAGATTTGATGCCGATGAGAGAGTTTAATGGAAACAGATGTAGCTTGTTTTTTTTAATATTAAGGCAACTTTTTTTTATATCAGTTAGGCCGTTTTGGGCTTTTTCGCGGACTGTTTCCCAAGACTGTAATGGTACGGTCAGTATCAAAAGTCGATTGACACTTCAGTTTTTTTAATCTCAGTTATTGAACAAAATATTTGTTCGAAATTGCAGCAGAAGTATAATGCGATTTTGAACAAATATTTTGCTCAATAACTGAGATTTAAAAAACTGAAGGGTTAATATTTTGCTCAATAACCGAGATTAAAAAAACTTAAGTGTTAATCGACTTTTGATGCTGACTGTACCTACTGGACTATGGACTGCCGGTCTAGTGCTTGAAAGCGCTACTACGTCTTGGGTTCGATTCCCAGTTTGGACAAAGATTTATTGGGTTTTCTACCTGGAATTTCCTAATACCTGCCCGGGGAGTCAGAATTTGTAACTGGCTATAGGTTCGCCCCCTCTTACATGGGACTTAAGGCTCCTTCAAACAGGCGCGACACGCGATAAAATCGTGCGTGACACAAAGGCACTGCAAGTCACGCAACGAGCGGTGCCTTTGTGTCGCGCGCGATTCGCATCGCGTGTCGCGCCTCTGTGCAGGAGCCTTTAAACATAATTAGCGAAATGTTGGAGTACCTACCTACTACAGCCGGTCGATTCTGTAAAAATCTCACCGTGAAAACTTAGGTGAAGTGAGTTTGTTTTTGTGAGGAATTGACACTATTGACAGCTCACTCCACGCTCACTTCACCTAAGTTTTCACGGTGAGATTTTTACAGAATAGCACTGAATGATACCTCTCACCCTTTGGTTGTTTTGTATTATGTATTTGTACTAAAATATATATACAATGGTACAAAGGTTTTTTTCTTTTTAAATCCTTTATTATGAACCTGTTTCTTTTTCATCATCATCATCATTTCAGCCGAAAGACGTCCACTGCTGGACATAGTCCCCCAACCACCTCCATTTTGACCGGTTTTGTGTTTCTCGCATCCAACGAGTTCCTGCGGCCTTTACAAGGTCGTCGGTCTACCTTGTGGGAGACCTTATTAATTCTAACGCTACGTCTTCCGGTACGCGGTCGCAACTCCAGAACCTTTCGGCCTCATCGGCCATCTGTTCTGTGAGCAATGTGCCCTGTCCACCTGCCTGTTTATTTTTAGAACCAGGTTAATAATTAATTACAATGTAACCTAAAAGACTGTTACGCAATTTTAATCTAACTTAATTTTTTACGTGATAGCTAGTTATTTTTAAACTTAGAATAGTGTTGATTGTACTTTCTTAGAGTCTGATATGATGATAAAAATCCTTTGTTCATGAGTTATTATGTGTGTCATTGGCACTATTATTTCTACACTTTTACACTACACTAACTCAAAAGGTTTTGTCTAGTTCTTCGTCATTATACATATTTTTATGGTCTAATAGCTGAAATGACTCGATGTTCACATGTCGGTGAAGTCGGTGTATACAGGGTTTTTAGTAAAACATTAACAACCTCTTAAGAGGTCATTGTAAACATCAAAAAAAAAAATCCTGTTGGTGAAGTCAATGTGAAATGACTTCGATTTATTTAATTTGATTCTCCATTTTTGTGCCCAGTTATGAACTTTATTTACAGCGATTTGTACCTTTTTAGTTGCTTCCGTATGGCATGACCCTGTAGCCATAATAGCAGTGTCGTCCGCAAAGGTTGCAATAGTATTATTTTCCAGCACTGGTATATCATGCGTGTACAACAGGTAGAGGACTGGGCCCAGCAAACTACCTTGAGGCTCGCCAACTTTAATAACTTTTAACTCGAAAAAGGCATCCACGTGCCTTACTCGAAACATTCCATCTGTAATGTTTGATTGCAGAATGTCGGTAAAATCATTGGGCAGAATTAGTTTTAGCTTGTATACGTATATCATACCCGTATGCCAAACTCTATCAAAAGCTTGTGCCACATCTAAAAATACGGTGGAGCAGACTGACAGAATTTATAATACCTACCTAATTAGAACAAACTGAACCGCCGCTGACACATAGCAATTGTTTTCCCAGACGTAGCTCTAGTTGTCATTTTTAAACGGGCATAATAATATTACAAGAACTGTATACGTAGCTAAATTTCTGTTATTACGTTTTCGGTAAAGCGTCGTATTTCATTTTATCCTTCTTCATAAACAACGTCTAAATGAGTTGTATCCGCGGCCTCGTGAGCCACGACAACGAATGTTGCCACTCTCATATTATTCCTTTCATAATATTGCTCACAATTTATAACGCTTATGACTTACGCGGCCATTTCTTGTTTTAATGACGTGCTGTTTTATTTAAATTATAATATGATATTTTCAGTATGTGCGGAATGAGACCTAGCTAAATGAAGTCACTTGAATGAAATGGTAGGAATTATGAAACTATTTTTATGTTTTGTAATTTAATTCTTTAACTGCCGACAGAACAGAGGCCACAAAAAGCTCAGCAGCTCCTGCCAAAAAAACTAAGCCATTTGCTAGTTCTGGGTTGAAGTGTGTTTGTCATTTACGTTTCTCCCAAATCACATAAAACCACGAATGTTAAACCCGATGACACTAAAACACATTCCTACTAACTCGTCTGGTACTGCATTCGTGACAGTTACGTCACGAACTGAAACGGTTGGCAACTAAGTTTAATATTTCTCTTTTAAAATTACTTTATGAACATAAAAAAAAAATGAGAAAAGGTAAAATCGTGTATTGCCCATGGTCCACCCGGCTAGTCCATCTAGGTGGACTATGGGAAATTAAATTATTTTTCCCATCGTTCACCAGATATAAATGATCTGAACAAAATATACGGTTACGTCGCACTTATTTCTCGCCGAATGCAAATATATTTTTTGCGAAGGCAAGACATTTCTGGGGATAAGAATGATGGCGGTTCTAGAACCTCTAACAATGTACAAACCTAAACAAATCCTTTAAGTTTTTTCAGAATCAGTATTTTAAACAGAGTTGGAAAAGTGTGTTTTGATAAATTGCAGTTCTTAGAGTCGAATATATTTTAGCTTTGAGTGCGCGAGATACTTTATCGGTAAATTTTAAAAGAGCCATAAAGTTTAGAACCATACTAAAGTGGGAACCTCCCAGTGTAGCATGGAGTTTAAATTTTTGTGGAAATACCTAGCCATTTTGATTATCTGAAATATCTATTTGATGATAATATTATGTCACCCAACTTAATAAGACACTCGTCTGCCTCATAAACACCAAATGAGACACTTATGGAACAGGTTCTTTAAAATTTATCTCTACCATAATTGATGTTGGTAGATTGGAGTTACGCTTGATACAACATCCTGCAAATATTGAGTGGTGTTTAAACGTATTTGAACGTTACGTCACTCACAACACAACAAAGTGTACCTACTTGTGAGACATTTTATGAAATTATAATAATGTCGAGCCGTGTTGATGCTTCCATGAAAAAGGATTATCTTCCGCGTATGTGTCAGTCTTCGGAACCCGAGTTTTTTTGGATAATGTTATTTACTTCCAAATAACTGGCATCCCCCCAAGGGTTCAAGAAAGCAAATTTTATACAATTTTCATAAATTTTTTTTTGATGCATACATTTAGCTCCTATGGAATATGTACCAGTAAGTACACAAAAAACCATTCGCATCTAGCTATCTTTGACTCATGATATGGCGTTAAAAATTTTGTGGAATGAGTTTGGAGGACAAGCCAAATTGCTATTAGATGATGCTGACTGCTTAGAGTGTGCGACTGCGCTTTACTAACAGGTACCGTAGTTACTTCGACTTACCAATAAAAAACCAGACGTAGGACTTGCCGTACAAGCGATGTTTGTAGACCTCGCACAGCACGCGCCTGGCCGCGACCACGTAGAACAGTCCCACGATAACGCGCGCATCCTGCCGCCGCAAATTCCGCACCGCATCAGCAGGGTCGGAAAGAAATGACTGCCTTGTCACGATCTCGATGCCCGCCTTCTTACAGTGCGCCTCCAAGTCTTCCACGGTCTGATGAAAAAAAAACACAATTAAAATAACCAATATTAAAATGTCAGTATCAAAGTCGAATGTTTATCAAGTTCCCAAATCCAAGCACTGTATCGTCAGTATTGGTATCACGGATATTAATATACCAGTGTAACCTCACGCGTCACTGGGTCCCATTCCGCCTAAATTGAAACCCAAAGTAAATAAATCACCAGTTCAAAAATCACATGTACTCGTACCAAGATCGACTCAATAGCCTCATTCCAAAGGAAATTCGAGTCGAACTGAATTTTCTTAACTCCTCAAATCCTGAGTACTAAAGTGGCTGCGGAATAAGTGTTTGTATGTAAATTGGATCGTTGAGGGTTTTTGCTCCGATCCCCGCCAATAAGAACCAAAATGAAAAACCTTTATTATAGAAATATTTGAGGCGTCAGTTGTTTTTATGTGCGTGAGCTGTAGCAAAAATATTTCTTCGCCGCGGTGAAAGCAAAACAGGAGCGCAAGAACGCTTCAAACCCACTTATGCAGAAAAAACCGGGGCCGCTCTAATTACATTGAAACCAGCGTGAAAGGCCTCGCTCCATTCATTGCGGGTAACTATACACTATACACACCCTTCGCTATGCTCGCGTGCGCTATATAAATACGTGCTCTTACCTGATAAAAACGCCTACAGCCTCAATGCATAAATCTACGGCTACACCATAATATTTCATTTTCACATTCTCATAGACATCTGGTTCGTTGTAGGTAACTCTCCGTGTACTGAACGAACTTAAAAAAGATTTATTGTCAGACGAAAGCTATGTCATCATCTGCCTAGTCTTTTCCCAACCATGTTGGGGTCTGCTTCCAGTCTAACCGGATGCAGCTGAATACCAGTATTTTACATGAAGCGATTGCCAATCTGAACTCCACAACCCAGTTACTGGGTAATACGATACCCCATGGTAAGACTGGTTGTCAGACTTTCGGGCTTCTGACAACTCGTAACGACTGTCAAAGATCCATGAATGACAGCTGGGACCAACGGCTTAACGTGCTTCCCGAGGTACGGAGGGGTCTTGGTATGTAAGGATGGTCACCCATCCACGGACCAACCGCGGCAAGCGCAGCTTAACCTGATCGATCGAACCGGCTGTTAATTCTTAGCCACAAACACCTCAAGACGAAAAGCGAAATCTATGTATTTTATTAAATGTCCATCTCTTTCTCTTAAGCGGAATGAACGCGAGAAAAGGTGGTCATTTCGTGAATTTTGTTTAGATTAGGCCCGTGTTCACGACGATATTACATCTATATTAATCAAGTGTGAATGTTCGCACATTTATTAAGCTTTCAAGTACTTCACACTTCATAATAATTGTAACAAAGTTGTAGAGTTCTTACTGGCTCATCATAATTTTATACCGATATAAGAGCGTGCTTTTAACACAACTTTTTAGGACAAGTATGAAAATAAAAAAGTAATCGCCAAATCGTTGGGTCGCATGGTGACAAGATGGATTCTAACGTAATTTTTATAACAACATGAAGCCGCAATATTAATATCTCAGTTTTATTATACAAACAATGGCTCGGAGATACGATAAACAGATAAAAATAAACACGTACGGCACAGAGAGCACTCATAAATATTCTCAGTATAAATATATCTGTTACAGAAAACACTTTCAGTCGACTTCACTCCGATTCGTTTATTCCTGCTACGGCCGCGCTGCTTGTATAAATACCGTTCCATCTATGAAAGTATTCGAGAAGATACGACCCAGTCTGATTCCGTAAATATTAGTTCTTGTTTGTATCGTATATTTACACCCTTTGAATTTCATATTGTGGCTAAAATTGGCCTATAGCAAGATAGGTCGCTAGCGGATGTCGCATAGAGGTAAAAAATGTCCAGTTATGTCCATTTATCATGCAAGACGCATTGTAGTCCTGGCTCACTCGGGGGCGATTATTTTCCCTTTATAACCATTGTTAGGTTATATGTTACGTGGGGGTTTAATACGTCCGGCAATCCTAAACGCCTGTTTACTACTATGGATTGTTAAGTCGTAACACGAGCTTGTAATGTGTGTTGTAGGAAAACGTTTTTAAAGTAGCTAAGTTATAACGTTTTAAAATGTCGTTTTATTTTTAGCTAAGTGTAAAATAAATTGGTGTAATAACGTGATGTTTTTATTTTTTATTTTATTTTTAAACACATACAACTATCATCACAGGCTTACCTAATACTGTACGTGTAGTTATACTAGCTTAACATTGGACTACAATTATATATTATTATTAAGGGGCTTACAGGACCCAAATACAAAAAACGCATGTCTTTAGAAACAATAAAAGTACAAGATCGACTACAGTAAACAAAAACAGAAAAATATATGATATTCTTCAAGATATATGCTAGGTAGATAGCGTGTTGAAAACATAATACACCTAATTTGATACGATAGAAAAAAAAAAACATAAAAGAAAGAATGTTTTTAGTGGTATCCACTAAAAACTTTCTTTTTACAATAAAAACCATACTAATATACATGTAACAATCATTATGATTTTTGTCAGATTATTCTACAGGCAACATACTAAAAAACTAGTGTTTTAATTTTTTAGTTCAAACAATAGATTTTTGGTAAAAAGATTATTGCTTCATATTTTGCAATAAATTACCAGCGTCGTGTCATCGCGCTTCTCTTTCTTTCCTATGCAGTCCGACAAAGACCGCGCTTTTCTAGTTCATGAAGTCGCCCTAACAAAGAGTACTCGTAATGTTACACAATGCGGCCCGTGTGAATTCACTTAGAGTACAGTTAAAGTAGTCAATCTGTTGTGACACTGCATTGAGTTGTACGCAGCGCGCGCGTCAGCGGCGCGTGCTGCAGGAGGTTGGTGCGAGCGGGCGGCACCCACAGCAACGACGGCCGCCTCCGCCGCCCCACGTGCCATCAGGTACACATAACCCAACTGTGTGTAGAACGCCTGGATTGTGTATTTTATAATTTGTTGTTATAATTTTAATTAAGCTAATCAGACATGTAGTATCTAGTGAGCTTTTTTGAACGCACTTTCAGTTCTTTGCTATAAAAATGGTCTAAAAAAGGTCGAAGTCAGTATATAATAATACTTTTTATTTCTTTCTAAATATATGTGCTTAGGTAGCTACACTTAACATTTCGATACTTCTGCCATTGATATTATATTTCAGTAACAGTTGATAGATATAAACTTCCCTCGTATTTTATTTCCTAACAATGTGTAGATATCCAATAGCCAATATTATCTGGAGTATTTTATAGCTAAGTCGCGAACTCGCGACGTATCAAAAATATTTCCAATATTTCCTACCCTTGGCCCTCGTACATCGTTAAAGCGAATACTGCCTTTCTTATTGCCGCAAGTTATATCAACTGAGTATGTAATACTCCGTTTACTGGTTATTGATAGTTGGATCGTAGTGCTTTGTCTCATTTATTCTTTGACTCTCAGCCGAAATGCTGACGTATGTGAAGATCAGAAAATCGGCTTAGCGGTGCGCGACGAAGTCGAATACGCGATGAAGTCGAAGCAGTCGATCCGCTGAAGGCCTTCACGAAAATCGTTTGTCAATCGGCAACAAAGCGCTTAGCGTGTCATACTCCACTTGATGTCGATACGAACAACTGCCGATCGAACGATTTCACTCACGCAAGCAGTGGAAACAGCCGACACGATATGGTACCCCTACGTAATCACTCGCCGCCATCACTCCGTATTATCGGCGTGTTCACTGCTCCACAGGTTGAATTATCGAAAGCTAATGTAATGTAAAGATAACACATGTAGCAAACAAAGACGGTGTTAGTTTGTAACAACACTGAATAACAGATGAATGCGTTATGTGTTTTCCCTTTGTGCCATCTATCTCGTTTTACAATACCCCAAGCATCGAAATCTATTATGGCGGTTGAAATGGTTCGAACCGGGAGAATAAATTTAAGTTTGCCCATAAAATGGAAACGTTTTATTATGGGAGACATGCCTGTGGAGTAGAGAATACAATCCCGGGATCCCTTATCTCGGGATCGCGGGATCCCGACCGTTTTCTGGCCCCGAAAATCCCGGGACTGTACTTGGCTAATCTCGGGATTTTCGGGATTGCCACAAACAAGTCTAGTTTGTATTCCGTAGTCCGTTGCGCCTTGAAAATAACCTTGCCTAGATTATTTTAATACATTACGAAAAAAAGCAACTCGTATTATACGTAGGTACCCACTATTTACTACACAGGTACAGTTAGAAAACACAATCCCGGGATCCTTTATCTCGGGGTCCCGGAATCCCGACCGTTTTCTGGCCCCGAAAATCCCGAGAACCTGAACGAGCGTTTTCAGCTGCTGCTTATGTTGGCAATAAACTACGAAGCAGGCTCGGAAGTCAAACATTGGATGCTTTGATATTTCTGCGATTATATTTTCGAAATTCTAAATAGTTATTATGTGCTGTTTTTTAATTTCTTGCAAAAGTATAGTATTTTTTGGTTTGTGTTTTTTCTTTTCTTATTATTATTCTGACTTGTGTTGTGCAGACATTAAAGACATTTTTTTTTTAAATTACTGGTTTTTATTTTAATTTTAGCCCAATTAGAAACCACATAGTCTAATCCCGGGATAGGCCCGGGATCCCGGGAAAAGGCTTCAAAAATCCCGTAAGCCCGGGATTGAAAAACATGCTCGGGATTGTATTCTCTACTGTGGAGACGCAAACTCGGCCCGGTTCGTTGCGGCCACAATTACATTTCTATTTCTTATGTAAACCTTCATTCTATCTTCTTACGCTTGTTTGGTTGCACGAGACCAAAGCCGGGACTGAGATTTTTATTGATTATGAATATTCAGATCTTGAAGTTCTTCAAGATTTTAGGTGGTTTTGGGAACATAAAATATAACGTTTTTTCATTTAGAGAAAATTTAACTAACTATTTACACTAGATACTAAATTAAATGACTGACTAACTTACTATACGTACAAAAACAAAGGACACTTAGGCGTCAAAGTACTCGTCTGCATCGCTGTCATCCGGAAACGTGCCCAGAAGACTGGCAGCATTGCCACGTTGAATGGCAATGCTATTTCTTTGGCTAAAAAACGACCCAGCCCTCTGGTCACGCGAAGTGTCGACCAGCCGGCGAGAAATTTCCTTAAAAAGGAGACGCGCACTCGGGCCTCATGACCCGAGCGTTTCGACCTTAAACGGTTCAAAGCTGTAGTTGTCGATAAGGTTACAGTATTTGCGCCGCTTGAGGCTCTCAGCGGCTGCTGAGCAGCAACGGCGCCAGCACAGCCCGCCGTGCAAGGAACATGAGATGGCGCAAGACACACGTTGCGCCCACACCAGAGGCCTACCCACCTTCCAAGGCCATGCCGTCTGATCTCTTCCCATCGACACGTACCAAGCTTTGGTTCTAACACCGCTGGCACGCTGGCAGTGACAAGGGCTCGACGAATAATATCGTTGATGCTGGCGTGCCGTGCTATGCGACCTGCGCTCCTGCACCAGGACAGGCCATGGTGTCCGAGACTGCCTACAGCTTCAACGCAATGACATCGATGCGGAGCAACACAAGGTGCGCCCAAGCGGAGACACGTAGCGAGCCGAAATGATGAGTCATCCATCATTGTGCCTATGTTGGATGACTGGTGCGCGTGAAGCCACAAGCCTGATTCCCATTCTCCCACAGCCAGCAGACGGGCACGCTCAACAGTATTACGTGATGTGTTTACAAGGGTATTCCGTATAATACTGCAGAGCGGCACGTCCCACCGTCTCCGTCACCGTCACCGTCTCTGGGAAGACGCGTTATCGGGCAAAACCGTATTGGCAACCGTACAAGTCATTTTCAAAGCGTTCAACGCATCGGTCAAACACAGTACTTCAAAATCGACCAGTGAGGAAGATAAAATGTTCCTGGTTAATTTATCAGTACTGTGGACCGAGGAGAGGAAGGCCGGTAAACTTATACTTGAAATTTTGCGGACGCCGAGACCGCCCAAGCGAATGGGTAGTGTGGCTTGCTGCCACGCACGGTCGTCAAGGGCCACATTTAGGATGGATATTAGTTGTTTCTAATCATTTAAATATAACGTGTTTTGTACTTACAGATATAAAAACTTCCTCTGCCTGTTGCAAGATGGCTATCCTCGACCAGCCGAACTTCTGCATGAGCTTGATCCGGGTTGGGTTGTGGACTGTGGCTGAAGGATGAGTGCGAAACAGCGTAGGAAAGCGCGCGCGGTCAGACAGCGCCGGCGATGAAGCACCGTAGCACAGCTAAAACAAAGAAGAAATCTTAAAGGAAACATGACTTTTACATTAAAATAGATTGATCATGGTTTATTCTTTGCCTGAAGTACTTATTAAAGTCATGATAATAGCGTTACATAAACTATGAAAACCATAGATCCAAAGCTAAAGTACAGACGCCAGCACACCAAGCTACCCGAAACAGTCAAATTTTCCCAATCAACTTTGTACCTTATGTTTTAGCGATAAAGTTGAAAATCTATTAAAGAAATTTGACAGATTGTAATAGCTTGATGTGCTGGCGTCTGTACATTAGTCATTACACAGTAATGTCGAAGCAAAGATAATAAAAATTAATTGCTCCGCCACCCTCTTTATGGGAATTCATTTTGCACTTGACAGAATTTATGTCACCGTCGAACATAAATGTGGCGATTTCATAACACATCCAAAATTGCTTTGCGCATGTTCGTAGGAACCGCGTCGCTCTAGATCTCATGGGAGTGACAAAATAATATAAGGGTACATACATTCTCCAGTTCGGTTTGAAATATGATTCTGTTTGGATAGCCTGTTATTTACGTCTCAAAGTTAAAAGTTTAAAGTCCGAATGAAAGTTAACACAATTCATTTACGTGGAAAATTCGTTTAGAAGAACGGCTCGCTGACATAATTTACTTGTTCAGAAACTTCTTAAACGCTGAACAATAAAATTAATTAATACTCCAGTGAAACAGATACCCAAAAACAAGCGTGACTGAACTCATTACTATAAAAACGCTCTTCGCCTATCCAACCCTAATATTCATAAAGGGCCCTTCGAATTCACTTGAACACCAATTAACCAATCAAAACACGTTATGGCAATGTTCCCAAAGCTGACCCTCGTTTATGTGCCCCTGAGTTTTTATATATCTTCCAGCTGTTTTTCTTTTATTGGAATTCGAGCGAATTTTGGACTGTTATGATTTAAAGCCCGGACTTACAGTTTGCTGAAAAAAATAAAACATTGAGCCTAGAGCTTTCATATAAGAATGTTGTAGGCAAATGTTTTGGCATTTTTCCAAAGGCTTTGTCTTCATCAGAAATAGTCGGCTCTCGTAGTAATCATGAATCACGTGTAACCTAACCTAAGGTCGATAAGTGTTGTGACATTTAACGTCTATGTGAAGTTTGAGGCGAACAAAAAACTGTTTCGTACTTATTGTTTCAGCGGACTTGTTAACTTTAGATCTCAAGATGTCCTACTCGTATAGGTATTTACTAGAAATGTTAGTCGATGATCTTGTCACTTGGCACAAGAAAACTTTAACCCTCGCTCCTCGGAGAACAAACTTCGAGAAATCCCTGTAATATGGACATGTGTCAAAAATATAACCATTCTGAAAAGTTCGGGCTCAAAGGTCGGGTTTCGAAAAAGATAAAATTGTATGAATAAAAGATTGTTAGTGCTAAATATTTAAGAGTCCCTAAATTATAACTTGTTTACACTTATATAGCTTTAAATTGAGTTTGGAAAGTTGAAATGTTAGAAGATTTGGGTAGACCCAATAGGGAATTGAGTTGTATGAGAGTGTTAAAGGTATGAGAAGTAAATATACTTACAACCATGAGGTTCCACATCTTGGCTGCTTCGGCGACTGTGGTGCATACTGTGGAGCAGCCGGCTAGGAGTAGCAACTTCTGTGGTGGGTTGTACAGTAGGTTGTACATCACGCTCGCCCCCAGTCCCGGCTCGCACTGCCGATCATAGTTGACATATGAGTTTAATTGGACCTTGTTTAGCAAACAGTACATCTGTATCCAGCTCAGTTAGAAGTGGGTGTGAAGCGCGTAAATGATTTGTTGGTCTACGTTCGTTAACTAAGTTAATAAACAAACACGAGAAATAGGTATGTACATTCAACTGTTTCTACATTTTGAATGTGAAATGTGATTGTTATGTTTTACTGATAGTATACATTATGGTTTATTGTGTATTGGTGTATATTTGGTGTGTTAGGTACTGGCCTGAAACCAACTGATCCAACAGCTAATGTTGTTGTTAAAGTATTTTTAGAACGAATAACGGCTTTTTTAATTTCCAAAGAAATTAAGCTTTAGATAAGCACGAACAACTATGAAAAAAAAAATTGCTTTATTAAGTATAAAAAGGTATTGAATTAAGTAAATACATAACTAATATAGGTCCTTCTTTCCTCTAGGAGTGAAGTTATTTCAAACTTGAAAACAACATCAGAATTCAATGTAATACAATACTGAATCTTCTCTCCCTCAAAGTATAAGCTACTCAAAACATAAAATAAATAGACTACGAAATTCGCAAAAGTACATTCATATTCATGAATGACGCAATTGTTTAACGTGTTACGATTAGTTAATTGGGTTCCAAAGAGGTCCCTGATTGGTCGTAATCAAGGGGGCGCATGTAGTCCGCGAATCAAAGCGAAGACTTTTTAATTAATTAGTGAGCATGACCACATTACGAGATAAGGGAAAGGTCTACTTAAATATAATTACGGCAACCCATTTAGTCTGATTCGATATCCCTTAGTAAGAAGAACCTACATCCGTGATATATTGAGTTTATGCGGCGATGTTAAACTTCTCGTCAGAGGAAAGTAATTAGGTAGCCCTAGCCAGTAAAAGCTTTAGCCTGTTTCGGAGCCCGCGTTTTTTTTTATTAAATTTTCGATGGCCAATGTTCAGCTAGCTCGGAGTTTTACATAAAAGCCAGGTAAATTAATAGCCGATGGAAAACTTGTGTGGTGAGCATGTAGTTTAAAAACTACCTACAGTTAACACTAGTTTGTGGATATGCAAAACAGCTTTCATGGGTAGTGTTATATGAAATTGGTTGGTTATCTCTTTACGATTTAATCATTGTCATTATACAATGGATTTTTAGATTATTAAGATATAAAATTATTTGCTTAAAAGTTTTCTATGACCATTCATTAAAATTAAGTATAATTTTCATTTTAAAATAATTTATAATTATTTAGTAAACGATAGGTAATTTTACAAACATTAAATAGGTAAGTACCTACCAGAATTTATCAAACGAATTTAATTTGTTTAATAATAAATATGAGTAGGCATAATTAAATTAAAATTATGAACGACAAAACCACACAAAATGAAAATTATTTTGCATAATTTGATTGCACGAATAATATTTTAAATTAATTACGTTGCTTTATGAATTTATCATGAATAATTTTGACGTTGCTAGTACCTTTCTTGTAGAATTTAAAATCTATTTTATGTTGCATCATTCTGAGGTAGGAATTGACCTTTGACCTTTTATCCTTTCGCAAGATTAAAAATGATTAAACTATGTTTGTAAGTTGTTAGAAAAAAATAATTGATTAACTCACCATAAACCATCTCTAGCTAATTAACAAAGAAATATTTTTTGAAATTGGTTTCGTAATTTATCTGTCAATTTTCACTTTTAATGAGGCGTCCCCGTTCTTTTTAGGGTCCCGTACCCAAAGGGTAAAAACGGGGCCCTATTACTAAGACACCACTGTCTGTCTTTCTGTCACCAGGCTGTATCTCATGAACCATGATAGCTAGACAGTTGAAATGTTCACAGATGATGTATTTCTGTTACCGCTATAACAACAAATACTAAAAACAGAATAAAATAAATATTTAAGGGGGCTCCCATACAACAAACGTGTTTTTTTCGGTGTTTTTGCCTTGTGGTACGGAACCCTTCGTGTGCGAGTCCGACTCGCACTTGGCCAGTTTTTATTTTTGATTTAACTCCTATGTAAATTTGTATCCAGCCTGTATTAAATATACCGAGTGACCTCTTTCGTTGGTGTTAATTTAAATCCTACTTCGTTTAAATATTTATGTAACTCTGTTCTAAATTCAAATGTAGATATTTAATACAAGGTCAGTGTCTTGCATGGTATTCGGTATTAGGGTATTAGTGATTTATTCAAATAAATGCTTTGAGTTTGAGTATGTAGGTACTGCCTTGTTTGTATTTCTATCTCAGTATTCTAGGTGGTCAAGTCAATGCAAAAAAAAAAATACATTCAGCGGTGCTATTCTGTAAAAATCTCACCGTGAAAACTTAGGTGAAGTGAGCGTGGAGTGAGCTGTCAATAGTGTCAATTCCTAGCAAAAACAAACTCACTTCACCTAAGTTTTCACGGTGAGATTTTTGCAGAATCGACCGGCAGTTTCCGAAAGGTAGGTGAATTGAATCCTTTGGTCGTTGTTGGTATTTGGTCAACTAGTAGCAACAGTTAACTTCGGATTTGAAAACAAATATTTACCTACTTATGGGGATAGATATGGAAAACACGGAATGAGTAGGTACTTAACTAAAATAGATATTTTGAGTTTTAATCCTTACTAAACCTGTTTTATGTTCTCTTAATCAAATTATTTATACTTTGTTTAAAAAAAATCTGTCAGTCCTTTGTACTTACCTACTTACTTTATCATAATTATATAGTTGAATCGCAAGGGATGGGGTTAATTACACTTGTGTGTAACACGACCCGAAAGTTATCACATTATTTCAAAGATGTCTGATTTCGGGTGTAGGTAATGATGTCAAATTTTGCGCTCAGTAAATTATTTTCTCATCAAGATGTTATAATGAGAAATTTTGTGCCCTAATGATGCCCTAGGCAGGTATATTAATTTATTCGACACCGTGTAACATCCGATCTCTATAAAGCACCTTCACTTACTACCATAATGACTCTTGAGGTTATCCTCAATAATTCCTCCCTATTATGTGTTATCACTTCCCCTCGGCCGTCGGAAATCGCCACGTTATCAACATCGAACTGATCGGAATCGTCAATTTGGTCGTGAATAGGTAGGTATGGATTGATAAAACGGGAAATTACCTTCAACCGGCGCGGAAATTCTATCCAATAAAATTTTCTTCCTGAACCATTCGTAAATTCTCAATAATTGAATCGAACGTCAGCTTCACCCTCTCGGTTGCAATATCATAAGCCTATGATTTTAGTTCATTCGGATTTATAGGAGCAGTCCACTTCGATAGAAATACGATCCCTTTTTGTTAATTAGAGGACCGCAGTCAGCTGGGCGGGTTTCAACTTGGTAATCCATTAAGTTGGCACTTGTCATTCTGAATGAGGAGCGAGAGGTGACACGCTATGCACATTAAGTTGATTGGAATTATAATCGGCATTTTCGTAACTTTGTCGCCGACGAACTCAAGTTGTCTACGTCTAATTAAGTTTCATGTTACCAAGTGAATTTACATTATAAGACCCAATTTCAGCAGTAGATTAAATATGAATTTGCAGAGCGTATAATGTGTACCTTCGGACACGAACGATAACTGAAAAAAGCCCATAAATTGTCGCACACAATACACACGTATTGGCACATGAAAGTACATAATTTATCGACTCCCTTGGTAAATGGATGATAATCAAATATACCTTGCTATCGTTGCTGTGAATGTATAATTTGAAGCCGGACAATAAATCAGAGCGCGCGTTGACATCGGCGAGTGCGAGCTCGGCGGCAGGTTTGCAGGCCTGCCCGCCTTGCCAGCCGCCTTCGCCCTCCATGGGGAAGATGCCGCCAATATGGAGGTCCCCGTCGCGCCGGCCCTCGCTGTAACCGCCGCCGCCGCACCCGCTCAGCCACAGCACCAGCAGCGTCCGCGCCCGCCCGCCGCCTCGACACCGCCGCCGCCACACAACACACTTGGCAACAACGAATAATTGCACTAACGTCTTCACTAACAATGCTTTAATATCACAATACACTGTTCTAGTTCGAAAACTAAACATATTATTCACATCACTTTTTAATTTTACTAGCGGACGCTTTGAAAAATTAAAGTTTACTCGCACCCGCGGCAGGGAGGCGGCGGCGTTTTGATATAAACGTGATATCACCCGTAGATATTGTAGACATAGCCTAATAAGCGTTATTTTTTCTATAAAATATGGCATCGAGTGTGCACGGGGGCCCGGGGGGGCGCGCCCCGCCGCGGCCACTGCGCGACCCTCGGCGCCCTGCAGGGTCATCGCTCGCGGCGGGGACATGCTGTCATTGTTCACCTCTCCGAGCATTTTCCATGCTCTCTCCTGAAACAAACAAACGTTCTCGTTTTCATTTGGATTGCAACTTTGTGAGCTTTTGAATAGCTTGTTATTTGTAAATTACAATGTGGAATAATTTTCGTTTAGTTTACCCGACTACAGTAAAAGCTAACACAAGGTGTAGGTACCTGTTTGACTGTAACTAGTCAGTACTTACATAAGTAGATACTACGTGCAGCTCAAACGCTTCAACCAATTTGGTTAAATGAGACGTTAGAATCGTATTCGGGAACGTGTCATTAAGCTTAATTCAACAGACCGCTAGCAGCTAATTATGTAGGTTGTAGAAATGTTCTAAACTCTATCCAAATGGGCATTAAAAACCAAATAAACCGGACATGTTAACCAAAATGAGGGCAATGTTTAATTTACATTTATTAGAGACTGTTTGGCCAGTGGCCTGCCACTGCAGTACATCCTAATAATATTATAAATTCGAAAGTAACTCTGTCTGTCTGTCTGTCTGTATGCTACCTTTTCACGTCTAAATCACTGAATGGATTTCGATAAAATTTGGCAGAGAGATAGATTGCATCCCGGGGCAGGACATAGGATAGTTTTTATCGACCTACGACGACCTAGTGTTATAATATTCTTAACTGTTGTGTGTTTCCTCATGATCCGCTAACATTAGATGGTAATTGGAGAAAAAAAATACTACTGTGAAAGCTACAACGAAATAATAGAGCTTAATAAATAACTCCGCCCCAATTTATTCGTACACATTCAATATTTGTTTTCAATACGTAACGTTTGAGACGTCTTCATTTCCCGGAAGAATAAACCAATCGATAAAATAGGTATGGAACTTTGATTACAGCATTAATACTAAATCTATCTTCGATTTCTGATATTCTGGAGTGTGGAAATGCTCAATCTTTGTCTTAAATTGTATAAGTTGAACATTTTCATATCCAGTATTGTACAAATTCGTCGACATCGGAGTGATGTCGGCAATAACGCGAGTTTCAGTTTAATACTGACGTCTGGCGCGGCTTTAGAACCACTTAGTCGATAGCTATAGATCACAATGGCAGACTTCGACGCTTCTACTTTTAAAAAGAGTTCCATTCTCTCGAAATGTCGGAGTACGGCTGGGGAATGACTTTTTCCCGATTTTTGTGAACGAAAAACTAATCGTTCCGCTTTAAAATATTGCATTGGTTATTGGTAGGCAGCCCAGCACAGATTGATAAGATAAGGAGCCTAGTCCTAAATTGTCATCTGCCTAGTCCTTTCCTAACTATGTTTGAGTACTTGGAGTCGGCTTCCAGTTTTACAAAATGCAGCCGAATACTAGAATTTTATATGGAACGTTTTGGGCTCTCTACAAAACTCTACAAGTCTAGAATTCTACAAAATAGTTTAACTGTAGAAAAAATTGCGTAACTCAGGAATTTGAAATATTATGTACCTATGCGTTACAATATTGTAGACTTCTCAATACAATTTACCTATATGTAAGGTTTTTCCGTTAGCCAACGTTTGCACGGACGTTTGCCCGCGCGACATTTTTACGTCCGTGACACGTCGGCTCACAATATTGTCTGGCTTAGATCTTTGTGATACATGCACTTGTAAGATTTACAAATTTGTAACTTGCGTAATTTTGTGGTATAGGGACCTAATCTCCACAACTCAGTTACTGGGTAACGCGGTTACTAATTGACTTTGTGTACCTACTTCTACTTACTTTGGCTTTTTGGCTTTTTTTGCTTTGTAGCGATAAGGCAGTCCTTTGTATATTTTGTAGTGTTCGATCTATTTTTTCTTATGTATTTTTGTGATGTGCAATCCATACTAATATTATAAATTCGAAAGTAACTCTGTCTGTCTGTCTGTATTGTATGTTACCTTTTCACGCCTAAACCACTGAACGGATTTCGATAAAATTTGGATTTCGATATAGGATAGTTTTAATCCCTGTATAAATACATACAATATTTCTACTACACAGATAATAGTAAATACTTCGAGAATAATCGACTAGATACTGCTAAAGACTCACAAATAAGTCCGGTAACGGTTATTCATAGCGAATGTAGCGATCAGTAAAATACAGAAGCCGTGAGCTATTCAGTAAGAATTTCTGCTGGCGGATACAGAAAGTCTGATAATAATCGACTCTCTGTAATCGTGCCGCAATGAAATGAGAAGTTAATGATTCGTGGCTTATTCCTTTGTAATACCGGTGCTAATCATTGGAAGAAAATGGTGTTCAATTAAAATGACAATTTTGCTAATCACGAGCCTTAATTGAGTCTTTTATTTATCAACCTTCCTTTTACAACATTGGGAAATCGTTTATTAAATTGGTTGTAATAGTAGGTACCTATGAGAAATTAATACTTTCGACCTTTTTTTAATCTAAATCTTAATTATAATAATTTAAAACGCAAGTCACCGACTCCTTCATCATTATCATCATTTCAGCTGAAAGACGTCCACTGCTGGACATAGGTCTCCCCCAAGCACCTTCACTTCCACCGGTTCTGTGCTTCTCGCATCTAACGGGTTCCTGCGGCCTTCACAAAGCCGTCTTCACTGACTCGCTCTTGGGTAAGTAATTAGGACTCGCGTGTATTCTTTAGTTTAGGTGGTGTTTTGACTTGTTTACTGCCCTCATTAATCACCCTATCCCAAGAATTCCTGCACAGGAAACAACATTAATTCAACTGAAGCAGTTTACCTATGGAATTATAACTTGCAGCATTTTCCCAAAAAACAAAAGAAATATCTTTAACAATGTGAATTTAATAAAAACTGAACGCCATTTGTGGCGGTGTACGAGAGAAGTCAGCTTCAGGTTATTATTTTAGAACTGGGTTAACTAGGTAAGTAGACGTTAAGGTGATAATTTTGACTTGTTTACTACCCTCATCAATTACCTTATCCCGAGAATTCCTGCACAGGAAACATCATGAATTGTACTGAAGCAGTTTAGGTACCTATGGAATTAAATGTCTTAACTTGAACCATTTTCCCAAAAAACGGAAGAAATATCTGAATTTAATCAAAACTGAACGTCATTTGTGGCGGTGTACGAGAGAAGTTATTTCAGGTTATTATTTTAGAACTGGGTTTAACTAGGTAAGTAGACGTTAAGGTGATAATTTTGACTTGTTTACTACCCTCATCAATTACCTTATCCCGAGGATTCCTGCACAGGAAACATCATGAATTGTACTGAAGCAGTTTACCTATGGAATTAAATGTCTTAACTTGAACCATTTTCCCAAAAAACGGAAGAAATATCTGAATTTAATCAAAACTGAACGTCATTTTTGTGGCGGTGTACGAGAGAAGTTATTTCAGGTTATTATTTTAGAACTGGGTTAACTAAGTAGGTGAAAATTCTGTTAGTAGGTACATACTTGTCGCTTTATTAAGAGGTTCGACAATATGATGAGCCGTTATGAATCCATACTATACTACTAATAATAATATAATAATAATAACATTATAAACGCGAAAGTTTGTGAGGATGGATGGATGAATGTTACTTTAACTTTTTCACGCAAAAACTACTGAACGGATGTTGATAAAACTTTACAGTAATATAGTTTATACATCAGAATAACACATAGGATAGTTTTGATCCCGATATTCCCACGGGATCGACACTTATGCGGGTGAAACCGCAGGGCGCTGCTAGTATTCAATAAAATTGAAATTTCATTATGAATATTGGCAATAAACAGCGATAGTGTGAACCCGTTGAGTAAAAACTAGTCACGTTTCTATAATACATAAGATAACACCTCACCAATACCTAATCTCCGAGGGGTTTGGCAGAGCTTAGCTTGTAGAACACCCATTTTTCGCCAATTATGGCGATGCCATCAACCGGGCACAAATCCAGACTCCGAGCTACCGAGAAATTCCAGATGGAATAACCCAATAACACTATGCGCGACCCTGAAATTGAACCCGGTCCCATGGTCAGTCGGTAGCGCTTGCGACCACTAGACCGAGGCAGTTAACGACGCGAGGCGACGCGTTTATATATAATATACTTATTGTATACAATTTAGTTAAGGGGCGAGGTTAATGTAGTTAGGTGCGCGGTGATCAATCAGAACCGTATCGAGTGTGCGGAGGCGATATGTCGAGTTTGTATACGTAATTTAGATATTTACCCAGCCACCTCAGCCCAGCTCACTGGCCGAGTGCCCGTATCCACCCAAATGATATATCACTTCCCCTACATAAAGTTGCCACTCTCATCGCGGATGTAAATGGAATAAAACAATACCCTATTACAAACTTTGCCCATCTCACAAATAGTATTTTCAGTGCATTTTAGCTCAGATACGACAGTTAGGGAGTGAATGAAAGTTTCACAACAGAGTGACGTTAAATTCGCCATTCTCTGGCAAGTCGACTGTCCGCCTCCGCAATCATTTTTCAAATCGTATTTCCAGATTTGTTCCTTCTGTAAGCAATATTTCAATTGAGGTCAAAAGGTTTCAATTTACCGTAGGTATAGTGAGTAAGGGTCATGCTAAAAATAACAGCTAGAGTGATAAATTGTTCGTACTAGGCAAACTATTGTTATCGTTTTTTCGAATACAACACAAGAGCTTTTAGTAGAACTCCAGCTAATTTGATCTTTATTCGCCTGAATTAGAGTTTATTTTTATTTGGATATAATCTAATGGACACTATTAGCTCTAATTCAAAGCTACCATCCTCTCGTGTTTAAAAAGGAAAAATTGTTATGCGTAAAACGTTTCCATTTCACGGTAAATAAAAGCGGATAAAGTTAGGTATAAAGATTAAGGCTTTTAAAAATAATGGCACAGATGACGATAAAAAATGAAAATGAAAATAAAAAGGCTGAATGTTTTCATTTGTTTACATTTAAGATGTTAATCTCTAAGAGCACTTTGGCTTAACGAAGTTAAATATCGTAATTTCAAAACGTTGCCTGTTTATTTTTAATTGGCAACCTTTACTAATCGGAAGTGTTGCCAACTTAAGTTTCTGAATGTGGTTCCCAGTTCGGGTAGTTTTATTTAATAAGTTTCAGGAGTAGCTCAAAATGGTAAATGACCCATAGTTCGTGCCTTTCAGTTTTCAGTGATGATTTAGTTAAACAATTTTTTATTATTAAACTATTTTTTGTAATAAAGATAACGATATCAACGTTTCATATTAGAAAGTATGATAAATAATAAATAGCTAAGCTTGCTGATCCCAGTATGTGGTCCTTAGGGAATCTTAGTATGTACTTCGAAATAATCGAATTACTTATAGATAAAGCACTTAATGAAAGGCAGTAAGCAATCACATTGAGCCTCAAGAGCTGTTCGAGTGGTTGGCAAGAGGCTAACGCAATAAGGTCGTTATTGCGGCAATTTCCGAGAGAATCACATAAAGGAACCATTCGACCGTTCTATTCCCGCTTATCATTACTATTGTCTGTTTATTTTTATTATTTTGCCCGGTTTACCTTGATGATACAACGGGGTGATTCATTCATTAATTTGCCTATTTTCGTAAGATAATGTGACTGTTCTTAAATTACCCTAGGCTGATAACATTTTCGTTTTTCCTGAATTATTATAAGTTACTTACTAGCTTCTGCCCGCGACTTCGTCCGCGTGAAATTTCTTGTTCTACCGTACCGACCCGCCGCACCGCATCACCTGCCCGCGCGATCACTTCGTTTTCGCTTAGCGATTTTTTTGATTTTTTTCTTTTTGCTCGGCTCTTAAACGCTCTTTCAAACAGACGCGACACGACACGCGACACAAAGGCACCGCAAATCGCGCAACGAGCGGTGCCTTTGTATCGAGCGCGATCGCGTGTCGCGCCTGTTTGTAAGAGCCTTAAGGATCATAGCGTAATGTTAATTAACCTATAGTATTCCTCAAGAATTGGGCTATCAAATGCAAAAGGTTTTTTATGAATCCGACGGGCAGTTCCGGAGATTACCCCCTACATACAAATAATCAAATACCTTTAATATTAGTAAGGTTAGTGTTAAGATCGCCTTTCCCTTTCCCCTTAAATAGCATTGAGACCGGAAAACATAACTGGCTTATTATTTTTGTCATAATGACACTAAAGGCTCCTACAAACAGGCGCGACACGCGATATAATCGCGCGCGACACAAAGGCACCGCTTTTTGCGCGACTTGCGGTGTCTTTGTGTCGCGTGTCGTGTCGCGCCTGTTTGAAGGAGCCTTTATTCATATTCGCAAATAAAATATACCCGCGCTGTCGGTAACTGGATACAGTCACCAGATACGTTTTTGATAACGATGATCATTATTCTGGCACATTTTTGCAAGCTGGGTCCTTTTGTGACGTAACAACATCCAGGCTTCATGTACCAACGTTTTTCTGTTTGTATTGACATTTTGCTGACACGAGGCCATAAATGTAATAAAAGGTTGGAATGTAAAGAAAAAAATACGGTCGGGGTAGAGTGAACAACGAAATCAACCATTTACTTTTATAGAGTACATACAGCATTTGTCTCGGTTCATTTACATTTCGGGGCTCGTTTCGAAACCGAACTGATTTTCTGTCTAGGAATGGGTACGTGATAAGGCCACGTATATACCTCTACATAAACTATGTAAATCGGCGAGTTTTCGAATACCCGATACCGAAATACGAGAGGCAGAATTTCTAAAGCTCCGCCGATCTCGATTTCGACGTATTTCGTGACACAAAATTTCTGTTTAGGAGCAAAGTAGACAGTAGTCACGATTGAAATGCTTCACAAGTTAAGTAAAAGCTAAAATTTTAATATAGAAAAGCGGCCAAGTGCAAGTCAGACTCGCACACGAATGGTTCCGTACTACTGCACAATATTTTAACACTACATTTTTTTATAAATACTTTAGTAAAAACTTCCTTAATTTTTAACTTTAGTATATTTTTATTAATTGTTGGTAAAGCAGCCATACAGTATGTTAACTAACAGAGGGCGTTCCCGTTAACCCGCAATAGTATAGCATCCATACATGCTAAAAAAAAATATTACCATTCGAAAATAAAATGTTTTTATTTTTTTTTATATTAAAATTTTCACTAAAAATCGTAAATTGATACGTTAAAGAAACACTCTGTACACGCGTACTTGAAGGACAGCAATTTCGGAATTTATTTAATTAAATAAATTAGAATTAATTAAATAAATAGAGTATCAATTTACGATTTTTAGTGAATATTTTAATATAAAAAAAAAAAAAACATTTTATTTTCGAATGGTAATATTTTTTTAGCATGTATGGATGCTATACTATTGCGGGTTAACGGGAACGCCCTCTGTTAGTTAACATACTGTATATTCAGTAAACATTTCAAGTGTCTACCTAGTACGGTTCAAAAGGTACAGCCCTGTGACAGACAGATGGACGGACGGATGGACAGACGGACGGACGGACGGTCGGTTGGACAGACGGACGGACTGTCGGATGGTGGACGGACAGACGGATGGACTGTCGGATGGACGGACGGATGGACAGCGGAGCCTTACTAATACGGTCCCGTTGTTGGCACCCTTTGGATACGAAACCCTAAAAATGTAACATTTACACCATTTTTGTATGTGTTTTTATGCTACGAACTTTTATATTACGGAGCACTTTCCCACGCGTGCCCGACATACTTAGGTACATGAATAACCTTGAGACGGGATTTATCTACTCGTACCTGTGTAGCGTAATCCTTACAGGTTGAACAGGTGAAGTACCAACAGGATTACTACTGGAGGCTTTCATATTAACATACCTACACGTTCCTATAGCATATAATCAGCTTATAATGGTCCCACTACTGGGACACAGGCCTTCTCTAAGACAGGGAGTGGACTATAATCCAGCAATCTACATTGTCTTCAATGATCTGACCAAGCTTTTGTCTGGATTTTAAAAGAGACTGACCTCTGATTTTGTTTCGGCCTTTCTTTTCAGATTTGTCAGATAGGAAACGCCGACCTCATCTAGTTTGTTTTAAAATATGATTGACGTGTAAAAGTGTTTATCTATACCCATACTATAAATTCTCTATAAAAGTTTCTGAAACATTTAGCTTATTGCTAACATTAAAACAACTAGTGTCATAGTAACCATAATATCATTCAAACGAGTGTTATAATGTTGTACTAAATTTCATTAAGCAACTCCCTTGCTTTTTGGATCCCTTCCTTACTCATCACAACCACAGCGCCGTAATAAAAAAAAAAACAGTGGCACTCCGGGAGTGCCGACAGAAGTGAAAACTTGAACAATTACGTGTGTATTTTGTGAATCGTCTTATAAACAAAACACGCGCGGTACCGACTACGGCCATCCGTCTTACGAATTTGCGATCAGGTCACGTGTCCTGACGCGAGTTTAACATTTTTTACCCATTACAAAAAAGTGTACAACGCCGCTAAAGAAGTTTTCACTTCAAAAAACTTATAGGTTACCTATTCGAATTCACGTCGTATCCCGCCATTTTTGTTTGATATTACTTAGTATTGCAAAAATTTATTACTTTGTTGTTTACAAAAATGAGTGATACAAACTTTGATACTCAGCAACTAAACTTTCCATGAATTTACATAGAGTTCTTACAACACTGTACAACACCCTATGGTTTCAGAACCTTTTATAGAAATTTATATCACGGGTGTAGATAAAGTCTTGTACGAAATTGTACATAATTAGGTATTAAAACACTATGTGATACTAATATCACACGAGGCGAAATACCCCTTATTATACAACAGTTGCATAAATAATTATAGTACAATTATGATATGCTATGTTGATCATTGCACCCGAGGCGGTATTATTCGTGCAAGCCGTAGGCGAGCGCGATAAGGAAGCGAGTGTATGATGATCAAGGCACACGCGTTTTATACGACGGTTTTCGACACACTTGCGAGGAAAAAACAGACTTGTATTGTTATTAATTTTTATGGAAAATAGCTCGCTGGTTTTGTTTTTCCGCGCGCGGCGCTAGCGATGCGCGCGCCTAGCGCCGCGCAGGTGTAAATAAAGGCACTGGCAAAACCACTAAACAGCCTATAGAAAAAATATAATAAACACAAAACAATGTTTAGACTGATCGTAGTGTTGTTGTCGTATGTCAAATTGTAGTTTAGTTAGTATGGAATTAGAAAGTACTATTGGCATACAGAAATATACAGTGAGAATCCGCAATAATAGAACGCCAGTCAGGGTCTTTTCCGTTTGGTTCCGGTAGGGACCAGGTAAATAAATTTAAGTTCATTTTGGGACCAAAGACAATTCAGACTATTTAAAAAAAAGTGAATTATGGCCCGCGGATTCATTTTCGCGTGAAGTCTCATTGATGAGATAAAAGAAAGCGCACATCTCCGACTAGTAAATAGTTATCTGTGGCGTTACCGCACTAGTGCGTTGTGTGTAGTAAAAAGCACGCGTGTTTAATACACTGCATTATGGACTTAAAATCGGTTTATCGAGAGCCGCTTTACGAGCAAGTGTGCTGAAAACCTATTTACAGAAATAAATAATTTATCACTAACCACGCGGGTCCAGTGCGGGATTATGGAGGTTACAAATGTTTTCGAATTTTTGGTTCTAGGATATGCCGGTTTCCCCGCGTGCTTACGTTACTTCTTATTAGTAATCTCGAAGCACAAATATAATTATTATCTTGAATAGACGCATCAAGATGAAAAATAAACACCTAACGCAATCAGTGTGCTATTGTGCTGGATTGTAACGTTTGACGCTCCTTCCATGTAAATAGCTGACTTCGATCTGGAGGGGCTTGTGGTTAAGTAATAACAACCGCACTCGTCGATCGGTAAGATTAAGTTACGCTTGCCGCGGTTGGTCCGTGGATAAGTGACCATCTTTATATACCAAGAGTCCAAGACCCGTCCGCGCCACGGAAAGCACGTTAAGCTGTTGGTCCCAGCTGTCATTCGTGGATCTTTCACAGTCGTTACGGGTCGTCAGAAGCCCGAAAGTCTGACAATCAGTCTTACCAAAACCAAGGGGTATCGTATTACCCAGTAAGTAACTGGGATGTGGAGGTCAGATAGGCAGTCTCTCCTTGTCAAAATACTGGCGTTCAGCTGCATCCGGTTAGACTGGAAGCTGACCCCAAAATAGTTGGGAAAAGGCTAGGCAGATGATGATGATGATGAGCTACTTCGATCTTGCAATACAGATATATAACGATACTCTATTAGGTATTCAGTGCTCGAACGAAAACAAAAAGAATTTGAGTGATTTGTGAGCGTAATTAAATTTCGTCTTTTTCACTTTTGTCAACCGTAACGACGGCTGTCAATGGCGCCTGCTGTCGCTCCTAATGTATTTTAATTTATCTCGACTGAGATTAATTGAATCTATTTAGTACTGCAAAAAAATGCAAGCCACACACAAAGTAATCCCTTTGTTTGTTTAAAACCTATTTACGTCTAAACAGAATTTAGAAACTCGAAAAATCTTTTATCTAAACTTTTTAAATTAAAAAGCGAGATTCTTTTGTCTGAGTTGGGGCCAACAAACTTTAACTTTTTCTTGCAAAGCATATCTACTGTTAAGTGAAATTGCCGGTGAATTTTTTCACTCCGTTTCTCCATTTGCAATTTTTAAAGAATTTATATCACTGTAAATAAGGCTGTCCCTACAAAGGGTGGACACCCCGAGCATTTCAATTTTGAATTCTTACTTGAGCAGCTTTGTGTTCAGGTTGATGAGGTCGCATAATTCAGGCCCTCCACTAGTGTTTACAGCGGACAGACATGCAATCAAATTAAATCATGGGCCCAAATGTTTGGGAAGATATGCAGATACATTTTCCTACTGAACCTTCGAAATAAGTGATGCCTGTACAATTTGGTAGTTTCGCCTCTCTATAGAAATACCGGCTCGAAATTTATATTGGAAATCAGTTTTGGAGATTGAATGAACTATCGATTCTGAATTGAATTGATGTAAGTAAGAGCTATTTTATTACTGTTATTACTTATATAACTATTCCTCGCTACTTCCCCGTTGGTCTATTGGCCGCAAGCGCTACTGCTGAGCTTGAGGTCTTGGGTTCAACTCTCAGGGCAAGCAAAGTGTTGCTCGGTTGTGCCCGCTCGATGTCAGTAGGGTCGCTCCCTTTTAGATGGGACTTAAGCAAAACTGGCGAAATACAGTACACTTCTGCCTAACCCTTTGGGAAAATTATGTTATGTTACGTTACCTAAAAGCATTCGGAGAATCCAGATAAAGAAAAACGTAATGATAATAGTTTACAAATAAGTAAGCAACTACCTACAGCAGAGGACCATTGTGCAGAGAGAAGATACCATCTCTCTGTGGATCTCAACAATATTGTTGAAATTAATTCTTGCCAACTCTATCTTAAACCTATCTTATCTTCACCTAAATAGGCGTTTCGTGGGAACCCGCCAATAAGATCGATCTAATATAACCGATTTCATGCTCGTTAACTAACCAGATTTGTCTGTTACTCCACCGAGGAGAATATTCGAAATAGTTTAACTAACAATTCTGAAATCATACCGAGCTTGAATGATTAAAACGAAGACTTGTGTATTATTAAATGAAGTATAGTCTGCAATTTTTAGTATAGCAGCCCACCCAGCAGCTGCAACAGCATAGCAGACTGGTAAAATTGACTCAAGACATGACATGACAAGAAGAAGAATATATATTATATTATTATTTCATATTGGTAAGAATCTTATTATTCCAGGCACTTGGTATTTGTGGAGTCCCTAAGGCATCAATAACACTGTATGTTATCATTTACTTGTTTAAACCGTTCGTGACACGTAGCACGACGACGTTTATGAACGATGTCGTCGTAAAAATGTTCAATTTACGATTCGATTACGTCCGACGGGGGTTTGGAACATTAACTGATGTTGCTGCGAGCTTTTTAGCTAAGGCGCGCGCCGCAAAATTACGGTTGTACAAGGGGCGCGGCGGCCAGCCAGGCAACAGCGACATAATTAAATTTACCATACCTACAGGTGCAAGCAATCTTGGTTTCTTTGACGAAGGAACTAAACTCTCAACGGACGAGATACGCGCCTTTATTGAGTTCGTGTTCAAATCCCAACTGTCGATTGTTATTCTTTTCATAACAGGAAAATTGGGATTGAATGAAAGCGGTTTCAGAATATTGGATGGCAGCTTTTTGCTTTTTTTCGACCACATAGGGTCTGAGTAGCGGAAATATAATAAATAAATTGGGAATTTATTCTTTTTTAAGGTAAATCGTGAATGGAAATGAGCGTTAAACGAGTCGACGTAATGGGGCTAACGAGCAGCACCTATAACGGTTTATACTATGACTTTGCTCCATTTCACTTTTAGGATTATGCTTTTCGCGTTTTTATTTTAACAGTCCCGTGCTGAATTATTCTCAGAGTGTGAGATACAACAATGCGGGTGCTGGCTGGTGTTTTATTGCTGTCTCAGTCAATTGAAGGTAGTAATGAGCGGTATACGGTTCGCATTGGCACCCAGCCGGGTCGCTACCCCTCTTCAAAAACAGTCCTCTGCGACATAAATAACAAATGGTGTTTGAAAAGACCCATCACAACACATCTCGCGCTATGTCACAACTTTGATTGTATCCATTTAACTTGAGAACTTAACACCGTTAAATATTTAGTGTACATGTCGCAGCGAGGTGTATTGTCGCTTCAGAATGTAATTAGAGTCAATCAGGGAACCAAGTATTCTGTAATTACTTCTTGGTAAACTTGCACGGTCTAAGTTATATCCAACAAATACTTAATTTATTTAAGTTTAATCACTGTAAACCAGAGAGCAGTGGTGGCCCAGTGGTATCGGCCGGGACTTACGAGTAGTCCTGAGTTCGAATCCAGGCGGCACTTTACTTTGTCTATTTTATTTCATCACTACTGCTCTCAAAACGATGAATGAAAACATCGTGAGGAAAGCGGCATGTCTTAGAACAAAAAAATGGCTGTCCGGGAGTGCCGACAGAAGTAAAAACTTGAACAATTGTGTGCGTATTTTTTTAATCGTCTTATAAACAAAACACGCGCGGTGTCAGTTACGGTAACGGTGTCGCGAGTTCAATGGTTTTTTCCCATCTCAAAAAATGCCCAACGCGGCTAAAGAAATTTTCACTTCAAAAAATCGAAGACATGTGACATCCACCAACTGGGCTCACATCACCACGTGGGCCCAAACCACCGATTATGGCCCACTCCCTGTCACAGAGAGGGGGAGACCTGGTATCCCAGCAGTGGGAAAATTATATGCTGATTATGCTATTATGCTTATCCTAAATCAGTTTTTAAAATTAAAACATAGACCCCTTTGTTCATAAACTTTGCTTAAATAGGTAAGTAATGAGTAGCGACTGTATAACCATACAGTTTAGTCGTTTAAACGCCTTTTAACTTTTAACGCCTTTTAACGTTTATAAATAAACCTCTTAATGACTTTATATTATGTTGCGTATAATGTGTATAATGTAACGCGAATGCACCCAGAGAGATGGGCAAAGATTGTCATTCATTGGACGCCTGAAGGAGGACGTCGCGTCGCCGTCGAGGTAGACCACGGCGAAGGTGGTGTGACGATCGAACGAGGTTTGCAGGGCCAACATGGCCAGAGATTGCTCAAGACAGAGAGGTTTGGAAGGAAAAATAGGAGGCCTTTGCCCACCAGTGGGACACAATAAAGGCTAGCAAAAAAGAAATGTATATTAAAACCCAACTACAGTACCCGGCGATAAATATTGCACATCGACCTTTGGAATTAATCGACTATTGGTGTATTTTATACAAAGAATAAAAATAATTATCAAAAGAAGCAAATCATAATTGTTTTAACAGCTCCTAATAGATACCGGACTGTTTGTATTTCGTGCGACAGAGATAACGCTCTACGAAGCCGAAATTAGCCGATTGTCTCTTTCCAAAGGTCAATGTGCAATATTTATCGCCGGGTACTGTACATATATTTCCTTACGCACCCCTTCGCCTGTAATAATTAGTTTGTATCGAAGTAAATCCAGTGTGTCAGTTAATTGTAGCGCAGTTAACAATGTCGATAAGGTGTCTGGTGCACAAAGAAATAAACGGTCGTTTGTTCGGGCGGCGTCGAAAGGAAAAGCAATTAGCTAGAATGCAAATAGCAAAATGTATTGTAGTGTTGAACACATTTGCATACGAAGCGACGAGCGGACGGAATTCCGAGGGCCTGGCGCACCCATTCCCTGTATAAGCTTCCGTTCAAAACTTCTATCGTAAAGCTAAAAAACCAATGCTCCGCTCACTGTAATTTCGTTTGGCGAGAACAGAACGCCATTCCAAGTTTGAGTAATTTGTAACGAAAATTGCCTCTGTACAAAAAATAACTTCTGAGAAACTAAAATTCGAGTTATTGTTGTTGGAAGGTTACATTTTTAATTGCCATTCACCGCATTACCGTGCTTAACGATGACTGTAGCTTTAAGCCGGTTAAGAATTCATTTGTTTTCCAGAAAAGTGTTTTCTGCGAAGCATTTACGTTGGGCCATTCCGATTTACGTGGTGCCATTTGGAGGAATTGTCTAATTAACCTGCCTATTGAACAATTTATTACACAACCCTGGATGTTTCTGCGTAATTTCGGCTCAACCTTATTGACTGTGGTATTACCAATAAATCACTGACGCTGTAATTTGGTTTCGGGCGCCTATATTACAAGCATCTAATATTCATTATAACAATTACGTATATCTAATGTTTTTTCCCGCAAATTAGAATATAATACGCCTGTTGCAAGATTAATAAGGATTCTCCTTCATTTATTTGCCCAATATTAATCACTTAATTCAACATTGATTCTCGTTATTAAATCATGAATCTTGGATAAATTTCCTCAAAATACCATTTCAGACACCAATCTACATGGTCTTCACATGATCTGACCAAGATTATGTTTGGACTGTGACCTCTGAGTTTGTTTCAGCCTTTGTTATCAGAGTAGTCAGATAGAAAACGCAGACTTTCATCCACATAGTTTTTTAAATATGATTGAAAAAAAAAGTGTAAAAGTTTGTACAAACCTACTTACAGAAATAAAATAATTTATCATTAATGATTAATTTTTAACTAAACAATAAGAAAATACCTACATGTTGGATTTCTTTTTTGAAACTGTTTCAGTTTAATTGATAGCGATGGTTCTTTGTTTTTGTAGTAATTAAGTCTTCGATAAACAAGAGTATGGATGATGTTGCGATAAATTGAAACAATACAGGCTTTATTGCAGCCCTCATTACGCCGTATTGCCCGATATCTCGTAACAAGGTCCACTTTTATGCGACCTATTGCTTTCAGTGCCTTTAATACAAATAATGTAACCCTTTTCATTCAATTGCCTCTAGAATTGGGCGGAATAAGCTGATATACTCCACAATTTTCTTTCATGACTCGAGCATTGAAATGTTAATAGCACTAAGGCGATTTTATATTAAGAATAACTTCCATTACAAATATGGGAGAATGTTGGAAGTAAAAAATCTTTTGAAATATTTCAGGGAGTTAACAAAGCCCCCAAAATCGTGGCATATTTCAATTACTTTGGGGGTGCGTCCCCGTATGGAGGCTATCATGTGAGAATGGCCCCCAAAATGGTTTCCAGGATCCCTTTTATGTAGGTATGCACGTTTGGTTTTGATAAACGGTGTCAAGGCCTTTTTTTTAAAAAGATATACGCGTTTTTACAAAAAAGAAATTGTTGCCTGTTTCGACTCGTTGGTTTTTTTTATATATTTTTTTTCACACCATAGATTGGCATGAATAATAAAAAAATTTGCGGTCGGGGGCTCCTGTCAGGAACGAAGTTCCTTACGCAATACTCGCACAAACACATTCGCATATAATAGAAAGAGACAGAGAGAGAAATTTGCATGGAGGGGGCATATGACGCTTTTTAGGGTTCCGTACCCAAAGGGTAAAAACGGGACCCTATTATTAAGACTCCACTGTCCGTCTGTTTGTCTGTCTGTCACCAGGCTGTATCTCATGAACCGTGATAGCTAGACAGTTGAAATTTTCACAGATGATGTATTTCTCTTGCCGCTATAACAACAAATACTAAAAACAGAATAAAATAAATATTTAAGGGGGGCTCCCATACAACAAACGTGTTTTTTGAGGCGTTTTTGCCTGTGGTGCGGAACCCTTCGTGTGAGAGTCTGACTCGCACTTGGCCAGTTTTTTTGTTAAATGCGACGATTTCTACCTGTCAACTCCTACCGCAATACGCATTTTAAAGAACTCCATTCCAAAAAAGTAAGCAACTGGCTGGTGATTTCTAGCTCTCTTCAAAACCTTGTGAGGGTAAAGTAAACCTAATAAACATTCTGTCAGATGAACAGGTAGTCCCATTACCCGTGTTACCTGTACACAAACAACATGATGCTGTGATCGCGAATCCGCTTACCGATCGCGATGGTTATGGTAATATCCCCGAGGATTGTTCGCTGTGTCGCTTCTATGGCCGAGGTCCAAATTCACGTGCGGACATTTATTTTACGACAGTTTATTACGACCATTAATATTTTACGGCTGGACGTATCACACAATGATTTTAGAGCAGAGTAGTTTGGTCCTTTGTTAAAAATATTGACCAGTTTCTAAGTAAAAATAACTATGGTGCTTTAGTGTCTCATTAGCGCAAGACGTTAAGGAATTGATTGACAGAGCTATTATTTCTATAAATATCATAAGTAGGCACGTCAAAAACACTCTTCAAATAATTTCAGTACGCAAGTAAAATCAACTTGACTCAAGGTATTTAACGATTCTCTTTACCGGTAATTAATGATGGCTACTACTGGAATCACAGACTGGAATGAAATCCGTTAATTATTGTTCATTCTTTGAATTTTCTTTAAAATTTCAGCATGATTGTTTGAATTCCTTCTATCATGGATACTAAAACATTCAAGGGAAGTACTTATCCAGAGGTATGGCGAGCAGTTTGGAATTGGAACGATTTTTTAAAGCTATAAATTTCGCACGTGATCGTAGCTTCAGTGCCACGGTCACGCGCGGACCGAAAGCTTCTTCTGAAGCTAAATGCTTCGCTAATTAACATCCCGACCCTCAATTTATTCCGAACATTACTGAGGTTCTTTTATTCGACATCGAACAAAAAGTGGTTATGAAGAATTCAATAAATCGACCAAGTTTAATATTCCGGAATAAAATGGTAGGGAGGGAAATATTTTGAATAGTTCCTTGATTAAAAATGGATAATTCGTGCTCGTGAATACCGTTGGTGCCTGTGCGCATTTTTTGTCAGGAAACGCCGACCTCATATATGTACTTAGTTTTAAAAAATACGATTGACGTGTAAAAGTGTTTGTACAAACCTACTTACAGAAATAAAATTATTTATCATTTATTTGGCTACTTTTGTGACTTGATCGTCAGATGACCTTCCTAGATAGCCGTTACCGATTAAGCTTCTGCCTTACTCCTGTAAGGCAGGAGCTTAATCGGTAACGGCATACAAGTTGAGCCACGAACTCTTAGGCCCTTTGTACCCACACGTGTTTCTTGCCGCCGTCGTGTGTTGGCACGGTCATTAGTGTTGTATGGATAACTATGGAAGTTTGTTGATGACACTGCGGCACTAGGGCACGGCGCGGCGGCGTCGCCTACCATAGGACCGTGTCATACAAGAACACACGATTTTTTACGGCGTGGTTAACACTCCGTACCTTAAAAAACCGTGCCGTGTTGAGACTTATACACTCGTAAGTAATAAAATACATGTAACCCTCCTGTAAAATGACGTCTTCAGTTAGGTACTTACATTAAGTACTACATAAAATATAGAAAACAACGGAGTTTCCACAGATGAAAATTTTACTTCTTCACTCGACTGAACCTTATTCATATTCTCGCTCGTAAAAAACTTAATTCAATTCAATCTCGTGGAGATCGTTGCGTTAATTTTTGATAACTTGTAGGAAACCGAAAGGATTTTTGCTAGGTATATAGTTCACACCTAATTGAATTTGCTATGCAGTATGAAGGAAAGATGTGAAGTTTTATTTCATAACTAGCTGACCCGGCGAACTTCGTATCGCCTCAGAATTAATTAATATGATAAAGTTCAATAACTAAAAATTTGCAGAAAATCAAAAAACATGTTCAAATTTTCATGGTGGTTCGTTGAAAGGAACAAAATATATATTATACTTTTCTACTTTAAAATTAGTCAAATCGGTCCAGCCGTTCTCGAGTTTTAGTGAGACTAACAAACGTCATTTCATTTTTATAGATTGACATACAGGGTGTTTCTGTTTTTTTTTTATTCATTTTGAGCGCGTAGGTATTGACTGCATTTTTATCTGAAACAGCTGTTTTTTTTAATGACCGACCTAAAATGTAAGACGCTAGGGGTCTAGAATCATGTACATATTTACTGAATTCATGGTTTCAATTTGCGTGTTGATGTCCCTGTCACCCTGTACTTATACCTAATTGAATTTGACATTATGAAGGATAGGTGTGAATTTTTATTTCAGATTTGACATAATATTGGGTATATTATGTCAAATCTGAAATACCATAATGAAAAATTGTATTATTTATAAAATGACAAATTAAAAATGTCCTCTTATATTTGCCCTTCGAATTGTTAAGGTTGAAATATTAGAAAAATACTGTTTGCTCAGACCGTATTATTATCCTATTAGTTCAAACCCAAGGTGCTCCAAATGTTCCATAAAGTGTATCTACTAGGTATGTGGCATGAATCGACGCGTTACGCCAGAACCTGCTTCATCATTACCGCGCACTTGGGTCCATGTTTCGTAGAGGCACGTTAAGAACACTGATGGTTTACTTATAACTTACTGCTTACTTAAGCGTTATGATCTCACTCTAAGTACATACAATTTTACGTCAAACTGTAATTTGCGGCCGGCCTTAAGTACGAATACATAAACTTAGTTGTGTTCATTACGAATGTTGAAGGCAGCCCGGTCGAGGTAAACTAATTTGGAACGCATTCAAACTAACGGCCCATCTTTGAACCAAGAATCCTTATTACGAGTACGTCGCGTCGAGAGCTCGGCTTTACTTACTTTCCCCCTAATGTTAACCTATTATGTATGTGCAATTGAGGATTTTTGCACCTTTTGTAGATTTGCGTAAACGGTCCGGGTGAGATTGGAAGTTTTATTTGCGTTTGTTGTTTTTTATTGTGTTGTTTGTAGAGTGTTGGTGCTAATTGGAACCGTGGTATTCCGTAGGGAGCTCAGGCGTGGTTATTTGGACGAAGTTTTATTAAATTCGCGCTATTGTCAATACAAATTCTGTAAACATCAGACTGCTAGTCGTACTTTATTGTAGGTGTTGATGTTAAAAAACACAAAGCTTAATGAAAGGTATTAAAAGGCACTTTTCGCCTTCGCTAATATAATTTTTCAAGTGATTATTTATCGCAATACATGGACATATATATTGGTAGTGTTCACAGATTGGTGATTATATTCCGCAATGATTAAATTTCCTGATGCGCGCTTAGTCTAAGCATTCGTCGTGCGTATACGCTGCGCTTACGCGACGATCGAGTCTACGCGATGCGAAGCTTGTGTTGCGTAGACGTGTTAATTAGTAATTTTTCTTCACCTCTCTTTCTTTACTCTTAGTTTTTATCTGATGTAAGACTATTATCTAACTATCTGGTGTATTGTGTGTCTCTTAGTCTGTGCTAAATAAATGTATTTTCTTTCTTTATATCTATATTAAAACACGAGCAAATGCTGTAACAGGCTTCAAGATGTTATGCAATATATATTCTAATTGCTAGCAAGCACGGTGGTGGGGCACGAATGAGGCACTTTATTATACAATGGTGGGCTTAATATAGGCACTTCATGGTTAATGAATTGGTAACACTTAAGCTCCTCTCTGATATATTGCTCAAATTATGTTTTGAGGTATAATAGTATCGTTAGGACTAGTTTCTTGATTGATGAACTTGAATTTTAGATACGTCTTGATTGCGTTTAAGAGCGGTTACGCCGTACGGCATTTCATACAAATTTTCAAGCCCCTGTTTTTTGAAACGAATGAACCGATTTTAATGAGACTGCATACGCATAAGCAGGATACAAAGGTCTAAAAAGTTACTTAAGAACATTTAAAAATCTCTTATTTAAAGAAAGATAACTGGAAATCTCTGTTTCTATTGAACATTTCAAATCATTCTAATTTGGCTAATTCTATTCTAATTTAGCACAATTTTTCGAAAATGTTCTTAAGTAACTTTACATGACACACAATAACAGCTTATTGTGCACACACACAAGCGGCACACGTCAACAGCAGAGGCAACTGCAGCCGTCGATACGTCTGCGGCTGCCGTCGACAACGCGCCGCGCCGTACATGAGCGGCGCACGCGTTGCCATCGGCTGCAGTTGACGCGTGCCGCTCGTGTGTTTGCAACACTTAGTCATCACAGTAGTCAGTAAGTGACGGCAGATGAGGTACCGCTCGTGTTTCCAAAAAACCCCTACAAAAATCAAACGGTGTAATATTATATTTATTCAATTAAATAAATCACCTAAGTATATACTAACATTATCATCGCTCTTAGATTTTTGAGATTGCCAGTTGGACAATAGCATTGAATTCCTTAGCGCAATAATTTCTAAGGGTGTTCCTAGTTCGTCTAGATTGTTTATGAGAGGTATGGTGTTTCTCCGTGTGGTGCCCACAGTGGGGGAGCCTTGCGCGTGGGTCCTGCAGCAGACCATGTGGCCCCATGAGCAGCCAGCCACTCCCACGTCCATGTTGAGTGTGCGACAGTTATTGATAGGCACACAGATGCCGCCGCGCGCCCAGCAGGTAGAAATAGCAGTGCCTGTATGACGTAAGAGGTATAGAGCCTAATGAAAATATCTGCGGACATTCTTATTACGTAGTTAGAAGTTAGAAACTGTATTATTAAATAAACCAATTACTCGTTCAAGGTTTTAATATTAATAATATTGCTGTTGACTAAAACAATAGCAAGTAGGTATGGATACTTTCGTTTTGTTAACCAGCACTCTAATTGCGTAACAGTGCGTTGTTTCAATCACAATCTGAATAATTTTGAAGGATGTTATTTATCCATTGCTTCATATGTTCGCAAAATTTGTCTGCTCATCAACTGAAATAACGCAATGAATATTGTTGATCTGTCAACCATACCATTGATACTGTTAGTGTGCTACGCAATTACCCCGCAGGTATTGGCAATTCCTGATGGCAGAATTAAGAACACAGTCTGTAAACTAACCAAGAGTAGGGCTTTTGCCCATTCCAGCTTTGAATACGTCCACGTAAGTGTCTGGTAACTGTTGGCCAGAATACTGAAACCTTCTGTAGGCGTTTCCTTCTCTGTTCCTTCCTCCTTGGCACAGCACATTTGAAACAACTAGCATTACAACGCCTCCAACCAATAGAAACATGATTTTTTGTTTACATGCTTATGGCAAAATTTAAGAAGAAACAAATGAAAATGGAACCATGTACAATTGACTTTTTAATTAACAAAAGGAACGACAATCGATAAGGCACCTAATGTTTTGGTTGAAATATTTTACTACATTGTTTTGACGCAGACGAGCCATGTAATGTTGAATCAAATAAATTAGACATATTCAGTAAGGATTGCTTAAGCAGTTTTTACTAGTAACTTAACAATTATGTTTTCTTTTTGTGTCGTAATACCACCAACAAACGTGGATTCTCCTGTGACTTGTCACTCTGTTTTTTTTCTTTGTCAGTGTATATGTCTTCGTCTTCATCCATAATTATAACCTTTGATTTTTTCTTTTTCTTTTTCAGATTTTCGTTAGGGCTGGGTGGATCTAAAACGCCTTTACCACCAAAATCTTTAGACTGAGACCACGGCATCAGCAGGGGTATGCCCTTGTCCGTCATGTCTCTGACTTGGTAGTTGTTCCAGTTGAAGCAGCAGACTTCTAGCTTGTCTCTGCATCCGGCGACTTCAGCCAAGGAGCGGTGTCCCTCACACATCTTGCGGTCGATGCAAATACCACCGAGTTGCCAACACGGCGTCGTTTTTATCGATCCTGAGGAAAACGTTCATTAGGTAAAAGTCTCGATATAACATTTTTTACGAGCGTGCTTGGAGTTCGTGTCGGAGTATTTTTCGTATTAAATAGATTTCACATTACCTTCACATACATTGAGTTTACTTCGAAAGTATCGAACTTATATAAGGTTTGTTCGTGTTTACATAATAAAATAGCATCAAGTTTATAATAATCAACGGTAAAGTTTAAGAGTTATAATGTTCATTATTACCCAAGATATATCGCCCCGGGTTATAATGAAGCGCAGCGAATCTGTCGTCTTCTTAATAATTGTTTGGTACATAAATCTTCCCCGGAAGCAATATCAGTAACATACTAACCTATTTATTTATGTAAATTGATTAAGGTTTAATAAGTAAGGTCTCTCAATGTATTGATAAGACGCGCATTCATCAATATAGCACTCGTAAATTGGACTTTGTCGCCGATGTAACGGTAACTTTAAATCTGTCTAAAGCTAGAAGTTAAGTATCAGGCATAAAGCAGCAGATGAAGTAAATTTTGGCTCAGTTGGTGTACCTAATTGCTGCATGGCATTCCAGTGCGAGGTTAAATAAATAAGTAATAAATAATTAAATGTATAAACTCACTGCGGCTGGATGTGAGGGAAGCAAGTGCTGTATGGTAGGCGAGGAGCTCGGCTCGGAGGTCCTCATACTCCTCGTCAGCCGAGAGGTCTATGTTAGCGTCATCCCTTAAGTCAGATACCAACTTCCCGCCTAAGTCACCGGCGCTGTCAGATGAATCTTTGTCTTTATGCTGTCTTCGTTTACATATCACCAACGGACATAATATTAAACTAAAGAGTAACACGGACCGCAACATATTTCTCAAACGTTCCACTTTAGTAGAAGAATTTCATATTTCACTCGATATAGCGTTTTAGAGCGTTTTTATTGAAGTGAAAAAGCATAAATTCGATGATAAGCCACGGCCAGCGAATGGATTTTGCAATCGGAGTGTGGATGGAAAATATACTATATGTAGGAGTTTGAAATAAAATAAAACGTAAGTATAGTTGGTAAGAAAATGGGAATTGCAGATCGGTGTTCGATAAGTGTGGTCGTTTTGCAAGGTATTTCGGTTATTGGTAATAATGTGATTTCTTTGATTTAATTTAAAAAATATCTATATTATTTTAATAGCGAATTATAATATCTACCTATCCACTGTGGCAACACTGTCAAAGTACAAATTATTTATATAACGATCTTTTAAATGTATTTTCATTACCTATGACTACTATAACAACTGAATGTCAACTTTCGCAATACTTAGAAAATAACGGTTATGATATTATCGTTTTTCTGGATGGGGCAAAAGACATAAATGGTAAACTGTAGTGCAGAATAGAATAGAATACTCTTTATTATGTAAACCATATAAATTACAGACAGAGCCAGTCGTTGTTGAATTGTGAAAGAGTACAGTTGAGCGATTAAAAAGTATTAGCAAGAAAAGGGTGTTTTTGTGTTAGTCCATGCGCCAGCACATCAAGCTACCCGAAACTGTCAAATTTTCTCAATCACCTTTGAACCTTATGCTTTAGCAATAAAGTTGAAAATGTATTAAAGAAATTTGACAGATTGTAGTAGCTTGATGTGCTGGCATCTGTACTTATCTAAAATAGGCTATAGCATATTTAGATCGGAAACTAGGTAGGATCTTGATAACAAAGTGGCATTCGAAATGTTTTGGCTGTAGCGATAAAGTTGAAAATCTATAAAAGAAATTTGACAGATTGTAGCTAGCTTGATGTGCTTTGTGTGTCTGTACATATGTATTTATACATAAAGTTTAAGGTAAGCTTGGATATAATTTTGTTATTTTTATTAAAAAAAAAACAAAATAATATAATATACTTAAATATTTGACGTACTGCACTTCTAATTTTAAATTAGTTAAAATAGAAGTTTAATCAAATAATTATTTTTATAATATGCTTGTCTCTGGGTCTGACTACGCCTGTATACATAGTCTGAATGCCCTTCTGGTTGCCAACCCCAAAAATGATGTGTTTGCGGATGAATGCTCCATTCATCCGACTCAATCCATTCATATTTTCTCTCATAGAACTCCAGAGTTCTATGAGAGAAAATATGCAATCCCAGTCCACTGTTCCATGTTAGTTTTAAATTATATTATTGTGAACGTAATTATTGTCTCTATGTTATTTAAAGTAATTAGTGTTTTACCGTTTTAATTAACTGTACATAAATAAATAAAAAATAAATAAATACTCGTTCATAAAAAAGGTCACTGACGAAAATGTCCTGAGAACGTTTTTCTCACAAATAAATGATATCTTGGCGACGACAACGTCGCGGTAGACTTTATTCTACGGCATGGTTTCCGGCTGCCTAATTACAGCCCTGTCGCAAATCGGTACTACCATCATTAGTCAAAATAAACTCTTCGTTTAAAATACGTTTACCTGCCAGCATTTTTGACAATGACATGAGATTACGATTTTGAACCATTTCAAAGATGTTTTTTAATGAAAAGATACTACAAAATTTTGAAAAAAAGTCAAAATATTTTTGTTTAAACTATCTTAGTATAATTATCTAAGACATATTTTTATGACACACTAAAGGACATCATTCACATCGTATCTCAGAAAAAAAAAACAGTGGCACTCCGGGAGTGCCGACAGAAGTTAAAACTTGAACAATTACATGTGTATTTTGTGAATGGTCTTATAAACAAAACACGCGTGGTACCGGCTATGGCCATCCGTCTTACGAATTTTCGATCACGTGTCCTGACGCGAGTTTAACATTTTTTACCCATTACAAAAAAAGTGTACAACGCCGCTAAAGAAGTTTTCACTTCAAAAATCTGCTTTCTTACGGAAAATAAGATCTTGAACATTTTTACATTCATTCATCATTTTTTTCCCTCTTTTTATTGGTACTTATCAAACTCTTCTCTTTCTTTTGTTTAAAAGTACCTACCAACCATAAATCATTTTTGCCAACAATTACCTATAGAAATGGACATGAGCGTTAGTTATACTAATATAATAGGTATTAAAAATAACAACAAAAGATAAAGGGAAATGTTTTCATTATACAATAGCTAGTAACCGGGCCGGTGGAAAACCCGTCCTTAAGACCCTCCAGCAACCGTTTAACTCCATCATACTCGAGGGTAAACGCCGCAGGCATGTAACAGAAAAAGGTTAGAAAGGGCGAAAATGTTATGTTAATGTTAGTTGCTTAAGAATTATAGGCCCATCTCACTTCTGCTGAGCCATGTCTACAAGCTGCTTTCAAGAGTCATCACTAATCGTCTCGCGCGCAGGCTTAACGACTTCCAGCATTCCGAACATGCCAGATTCCGTAAAGACTGCACGAGCACCGTTGAAGACCACATACATACGCTGCGGCAGGTTATACAGAAGAACGAAGAGTATGCTTTCGATTCGAGCCTTGGGCTGCAATCTCTGCAACGGTGCCAGGTTCACTATCGGTAAATCGAAGTGCTGATGTGTCTGTTGGAAAACGTTACGGTCAGTGCAAACCGTAGATACATATATGAAAATTATGAAAGTACAAGAATGCCAACAAAAAAACATAATGTTTGCACCATAGAAATGTACATTTCTATGGTGCAAACCTTCCGTTTGCGGAAGGCAAAGGTGGTATTTAGTACTAACACTACACTATTTTTCTAACCCACAATAAATACCTACTTAAGTTCTAGATGACAGATATAAATATTATGACATTAATAACTGAGAAATAAGATTTAATAAAACCGTTTAATATTATAATATTAGGGAAGTGATGCCGGAACGTGTGATTGGAAATAGCTCGCGGGGTTGTGGGCCCTGGCGATGCAACCTCGCCGCCATTTTCTATGTTCTTCGGAAAATGAGAATATTATTGATTATACTCATGTTGTCACTATTGAAATAGTAATTGCGTTAAGACACATCATAAAATATGTAATAATGAATGAAAAGGTTAACTTTTTAAAACGTGTAGACCTTTATTTCTGGCCCACGGAGTTTGAATGTCGAACACGGCGACATTTGACAACCCTTCTGTATTATTTATCTGTTATTTCGGCCAAGTTGGCTGACAGCCCTGTCAATATCGCGGCCAGTTCCCGTTTGATACTGCGACATGCCGGTCATCCTGCTGAATTATTGAACCATTCTCCGCTGAATCAATCGCGTCCGTGAGCGCACCGGACGTCACGACCCGAGCGAGCGTCCGTTAAAAAAGCTTTTTGCCTTTCAACTTCCAAAGATTTCATCAAATACCCTTTCTGCTGGACAACTGATGGGCTTTATTTAAAACTGAAAGACTTCCAAAAGCCTTACATATTGTGTTCACAGCGCGCACTCGCCCACGGAATCGTCACTCAGTATTCGAGGCTCTATTCACTTTGAATGGGCGCTTCATAGACAATATCGTGTCAATCTATATTCGGGGTATCGAATTTCATTAATCTTCTTAATTAAAATTCAGTTTTGAGGCTTTTAGAATTGTGTAGGCTTAAAACCTTCACACCAGAAGTTAAATTTCTGTAACAATTTGAATAGGTAATAATATGGCTTTTGTGGCTTCCAAACAACTACTATGAGACAGATAGATATAGATAGTGTCGTCTGTTGACCTCTACAATAATTGAATAGACATGAGACAGCAAAGTCCTTTGTCGAGCAAGTTGCAATTTCAAGGCGCGTCGTAATGACCAGCTCTTTGTCCTGTCCATTCTTAAGTGGTCACCCTTGAAGATAGATGGGGCTAACTCCAGAGACACGCGTAACAACACTTTGGACGGTCGAAGGGGTGATGAGAACGTATTACCTACCTATATTGCCTGACGTTGGACAATGTTGAGGATAAGCGCTTTATTTTTCAAGAGACACTAAAATAAATGGGTGTTCATTAAAGATGGGAAAATAGGGCGACACACTGTATATAGGAACTGGGGCTTGTGGCTAACAGCCGAACGGGTCGATCGATCAGGTAAAGCTACGCTTGCCGCGGTTGGTCCGTGGATGGGTGACCATCTTTACATAGGTACCAAGACCCTCCGTGCTTCGAAAAGCACGTCAAGCCGTTGGTCCCGGCTGTTGGTTCGTAGATCTTTGACAGTCGTTACGGGTCGTCAGAAGCGCGAAGGTCTGACAATCAGTCTTACCAAGGGGTATCGTATTACCCAGTAACTGGGTTGTGGAGGTCAGATAGGCTGTCGCTCCATGTGAAATACTGGTATTCAGCTGCATCCCGTGAGACTGGAAGCCAAACCGCAACATAGTTGGGAAAAGGCTAGGCAGATGATGACTATATATAGGTAACATGGTTTTATATCATCAACCTGTATCAAATTGTCACCGTCTTATTGCAAAACGAGATCCTAGCGTGAGCTTAAAACTACGAGGTACGAGGTGTTTGTATTTTGATCTTTATTCTTCCTAAGGTTAAGTTTTTAATACAAAATTGATAACTTAGTCTGGTACTGGTACTATGATGTCTGTTTATTTTATAATAGCAGGGGGCTGGCAATTCACCAGTGTCTGTTGTTTAACGGCTAGTTTTTCCATCATGGTTTGCAATTGTCGACAATACAGATCTGCCGTAATCGTCACCAGACGGCGTGGCGGCGAGATCTTAGGAAGCTGTAGTGGATGAAACTGGCATTGGCCCACCAGACATTTACCAGTAAGTACCTTTTTCTGAGTCAACTTTCGCTTGGGGCGGTTCTCTTGGGTTCAACTATTATGATGAGCGTTTCCGATTATCGTATAGGATCCATTTTTCATTAGAGGTAACGATACCATTCAAAATACCCTCGTTATTGTGATGATTGAGTAATGTAACGTAGCACTTGATGCGTGTTTGTATGTGTGCTTCACTAAATCCATGCGGTACCCATTTTTCGAGTTGTCTAACTTTCCAATCTGTTTCAAGTAAATAAAAATTGATTTATAACTCACTCCGAAGCTTACCGTTAACTCTGAAGTGGTTTTCGATGAATCCGCTTCATAATTTTAATTTTTCATTGTGATCTATGGTCTCCGGCCGTCCACGGGGTTTGTAGTGAAGGTCAACAATTCCAGAACGAAAACGTTGGAGTCAAAAAAGTACCGTCCTTTCTTTTACAGTAGCTACCCCATACAAATCATCAATCCTTCGAGCTGTTTCTGCATTGCTGGTAGAATTCGTATTCGTAAATAACGCGATACCTATCTAAGTTTTCCACATTGTGAATAGAACGATGTCAAAAAAATTCAAACGGCGAAATCAACGAAATATACACGAATATGATAATATACGAATATGAATCTCTAAATGCGAAACACAAATACACAAGCCTAAATTTGAATTTGGAATTCCTAACCAAACACCAGGGGCTCTAAAAAGGCAACTTTGGCAGAATCATACAAGGATAACATTATGATTCATAATGTTATTCTTTTATAATTCTGCCAAAGTGGCCTTTTTAGGCCTCCATGAGGCCGATTCTCGTATTTATAAAACGTTCAAATTCAATTCGCAATCTCATCTCAGCGACAATCAATGTTAAACATTTGTCAAAAATTTAGGGAATTAGAGGTATTTTTGACAGATTGAAACTGAGATCAGACTGTGAACGTTCTTAAAGTTACGGGAATTCGCCCCCTGGATATTTGAGATCAAAGTGGCCAGTTCGACAAAACGCCAACGGCCAACTTCTATGTAAGGACCTAATAGAACTGTATTTACATCACAGTTACGTTCTTATTTCAAAAACAGGCTCGATTGTTTAATCAACAATGGCAAATGACCTAATTTTGTAATAAAGCCGTGAATGTAACTTCAAAACACCTCTCCGAATCTCATCGTAATTTTAAAGTTTAAAGTTGTTTATCAACACAACGTAAATTCCTTCAGACATGGTACCTACGAACTATTTATGAACTGTTTGCATCTTCAGAGAAAGCTTTATGATTAATCGCCGAATGAATGACATTAACTGAGTCCGCCATCCCAGGCAGGGATGTAAACAAACAAAGTTTTACTTAAATCACTCTTGCAGTACCGCCCCTAATTGTTTCGAGTCACTTCTGACAGCTGATTGGCTACACAAAACTAATGGACGAATGAAGTTATCATGATAAATATTATAAACTTATTGTGATAGATCTTTTTAGTTTGCGACTGCAGAAAGTTGTTGGCTGTGCCAAAAAAAAAAACTGTCATAAATTGTCCTATGATGACTATGATGAGAGAATCCTTGGCGGGTTTGTGGCTAAGTAATACCAGCCGCACGGTTCGGTCGATCAGGTTACGCTACGCTTGCTTTGCTGCGGTTGGTCTGTGGATGGGTAATGGGTTAGGTACCATCTTTACATACCAAGACCCCTCCATGCCTCGGATGGCACGTTAAGCCGTTGATCCCGGCTGTCATTCGTGGATCTTTGACAGTCGTTACGGATCTTTGACAGTCGTTACGGATCTTCAAAAGCCCGAAAGTCTGACAACCAGTTTTACCAAGGGGTATCGTTGTATTACCCAATAACTAGGTTGTGAAAGTCAGATAGGCAGTCGCTCCATGTAAAATACTAGTATTCAGCTGCACCGGTGAGACCGGAAGCTGACCCCAATTTAGTTGGGAAAAGCCTAGGCAAATGTTGAGTAAATCCTTACCATTACGGTTTTATTCAACAGACATATAAGAATCCCATCTTTATTTTTACAAAGTCGCTCCCGCTGTAAGCTTAGATCTTTTAAACTCGCAAAGGATTTTAATGCAGTTTTCAGCAATAGATAGAGTGATTCAAGAGGAAGGTTTACAATGCATACACATGCATATACCTACATGTATAAATTATAGTAGAGAAAAGTCGAGAAATTCAAAGATTTGTAAAGTGATGTCGTAACAAATATATTTTAGTGCGCTTACATTACAAACGCTGGCTAAACCTTACGTGATAGATCAAATGTATGTACTATGGAATTGTACTTATATCTTAAAAATATCAATAAAAAAGTTCGCGATGGTATATGTTTATCTCTTAAGGATAACCCACAGTAGGTAGGTAAGTAACCATTTTTATCTTTTACATAAATTACAAAAACATTACGGGTTATTACCAAGCTATTTTAAACAATACAATTTTATTCTTTATACAATTAAATACATTAGATACGTTGTGCATTTCATTTAGATCAAAATTGCCCTTTACAGCATATCATTAAAATTAATATCTTAGAAGATATCAGATGTGTAGTGATAACGACAGAGAAATATGTATAACTGCCAACATAGAAAGCCCAAACTTATGATTTTGTCTACCAAAGTAAATAGATCCTAATTAGATGTCAGGAACACATACCTATCGCTGAAAATGGAACTGTGTCCGGATTATTTACCTTCATTTGGTCCAAGAAAGTAAACCGACTACATTATTAGGTGGCCATCTTGGCGTGAAAGTTATAAGGGTCAGCTGGGATAAACAAGGACCACTTATTATGGAGGAGGTAACAACCTACGATATATCCGATACTTTACCACTGTTCACATTTTTTTCTGTAATGATGATACAATTGGTATTGGTGACTTGCAATTATATTTGGTGACTTGAAAAATACGTGAGGAAAATACATTTAAGTATACTAATAATAAAGGTGAACACTTTGTTTGGACGCACTAATCTCTGGAACTATCAGCCGTATTTTTTTTTGCATTTGATAGCCCAATTCTTGAGGAAGGCTATAGGCTATTTAATAGGCTAGGACCTTTAGGAGCCGCGCAAAAAGAAAAAAGACAGAAATAACGCTCACCAAAAACGAAGTAATAGTGTGGGCAGGCGATGCGATGCGACGAGATCGGTCGGGGAAACAAGAAATTTCATGCGAACGGATGTACCTACGTGTAAAGGAATGTATAAACTTTATATTTTACGTACTTTAAAGGCAAATAGAAATTACAGCCTTAAGATAAATTATTTTATTTCTGTAAGTAGGTTTGTACAAACACTTTTACACGTCAATCATATTTTTTAATAAAAACTAGATGAGGTTGGCGTTTCCTATCTTACTATTCTGAGAAGAAAGGCCGAAACACACGCAGAGTCCCTTTTAAAGTCCAGACTTATCGTGGTCAGATCATGTGAAAATCATGTAGATAGGTGTCTGGAATGGTATTTTGAGGAAAGAAACACACAGATTGAGTGGATCTGCCTAGTCAGTTCACGCATTTTCAGTAATCATGCAGCTCAACGCAGAACTTAATGATCTCATGAAATGATTCGTCGAACAATACCAAAGAAAGGAAATTTGGGTAGGCCGCATAAATTACTCAAACTGCCAGATCATGTTTAAAACTAAGAAGGAAAAAAAGGAAACAGAAAAATAAAAGCATGTAAAAAAGCAATGACCCACATTCACAATAATTAAAAAAAATATAATACTTTAGGTACAAAGTAAATATTTACATCATGTTAGAACGTAGATATACTTTTCTGCCTAACAAAACGTTATAGTTACTCAAAACATGTTGATATTTGTATAGAATTCAAAACAGGAAATAGCGATAATCATAACCAAAATAGAACTCCATTTCAAAGTTTAAGTACGGAATGCAAAGTAACCAACACTTATCTAAATATATCGAAACGGGAATTCAATTTGGCGCCGCAAACGAAAGAACTCTTCAGGGACTGTTTCGAACAACACCTTACAATGTAACATGTGTACACGTACAGTTGACAAAGGAGTTTAGTTACATGCAGGATAGTCGTTTTACATGCAAGTGATATTCGTCTTTATTGCGTGCTTATAGCTTTTTGAATATAAGACAGCCAGTGGGCGTGTGTGGATTATTTAGGTAGGTACCTACTTAGTTAAGACTTTATTAATATCTTTGGAGCCATTGGTTCTGCGCTGATCTCTCTCCGGTCGTGTCGGATTGCCGTCCCATCGGATTATGAGAGTGAAGGAAGAGAGAGTACACATGTGACTGCGAACACGTTTATGCATTTTATAGACATCTCCCGCGCCGAAGGCTAGTCTCTGAAGAGATTGGCCGCCAAGGCAAGGCGCCGAAATATGGTCTGGAGGACAATATTATATACAACTAGCTGCGCCCCGCGGTTTTACCCGCATAAATCTCGAACCCGTGATTTCTAATATAATTCAATCATGATTCGAAAGACACGTGGCACTATCTATTATCATAATAACGCTATTGTTATTTTCCTCGGGAACAGCACTTTTTTTCGGGATGAAAGGTGACCTATGTCCGTTTCCGTACACCTGACAAAGTTTAAGCAAAATATCAGGATGATTGGTTCAGTGGTTTAGGCGTGAAAAGGTAACAAATAAACAAACAAACTGACTTTCGCATTTATAATATTACTAACTTCCGCACGCGGCTTCGCCCGCAAGGTATGTCCATAGAAACTATCCTATGTCCTTCCCCGGGATGCAATCTATTTCTCTGTCCAAATTTTATCGAAATCCGTTCAGTGGTTTAGGCGTGAAAAGGTAACATACAGACGGACAGACAGACAGATAGACAGACAGAGTTACTTTCGAATTTATAATATTAGTACTTATGTATAGTTAGGATATCTTTGGGTACCTACCTACCTGCTAATTTGGCTTGTCGCAATTTTTTTAAAGAAAATGCTAGTCAGGATAGTTGTATCTATTCTATTTTTTTTTATTATTTGTCGTCACGCGTTCGTGCTAGGGCCACAGACAAGCAGCCCCGCATCTAAGGGGGGCAAACCGGGGCACTTGCCCCGGGCGGCAGTTTCATGGGGGCGCCAAATCCTTGAGACAAGAATTCGAAATATCGAACAAATGAAGCCTCTTTTCCTACAATCTCATAGGTTTTTATCAAGTAATCGAATCTTAATATAATATGTATGTTTGAAAAACAAACTTTTCTATTTCCATATAACTAGGCTATTTTCCAAAGATTTAAAAGTATCTAGTGTTTGACAAAATTTTAACAGAAATTCAGATAAGAGTAGAGAGTGCAAAGAGTCTACATGAAAAATTCGCCTTCCTCAGTGGCCACGCCTTTTTAAATATGTTTATTAAAGGATTATTAGTTTATCAAATGGTCACAAAAATGCTACTCATTGGCAGTATTAACAGTTTCTCTCAAACACTGAAGGGAGGGGGCGCCTCTATCAAGGTTTTGCCCCGGTTCGAAAAAATCGTAGATCCGGGGCTGCAGACAAGCGCTGTCAAACTCGAATAGAGTCCTTTCACAGTGATTTTACCTCTGACGGCAGCAACCCAATAGGAACCTTATTGTAACGATAATAAAGATCTGTGTGAATTTGACAAACTTGTAAATGGCAGCAACCCAACAACACCCTTAGTGCAACGACTATAAAGGTCACTGTGGCTTTGACAGTGATGCAAATTCAGAGATAACATAGCTGTGAACGGACTGTTTAAATTCGGTTCACGGACAAAACGAGTTTAAAAGTAAAATATTTTGTTTGCTGTTCGCATCCTTTTTTTTTTTCCTTTGTTGACAGTACGTTATGTGGAACGTACCCAAATTATGCCCCATGTTTGCAAGTGACGAAATATGGTTATTACCCAAATCTTTGGACCTCACACAGCGCCCTTCTTTTTCTATTTTTAGAAACAATGTCAAGGCTTTCTGGAAGATTAGAAACGCTTCCTCCTTTAGGGCATAGATTTATCTTCATATATGGGTGGATATTAGTGAGATGGAACGCTCAAAAGTTTTTTACTGAGGCCCAATCTTGGACATCAATCTTAATGACTTAGTAACCTTTTGAACTTTTTTGTTACGCGTCTCGCTTTTTGTTAGAAAATAGTGTGAACGTGATTTGCTCATTTACTTTAGGCATTTTTGGTAAATAGAAGTATTAAAATTATCATAAACTTGTAATCTAAGTATAATTTAAATATAGGTTGGTAACGTTAAAGAGAGAGAGAGAGAGAAGAGACCTTTGCCCAGCAGTGAGATAATAGAGGTTGATGAAAAAAAATTTAAAACGTTTATCGTCTTTCATATCCGACTTTCTAAAAAATCACAAGTTAGAGCTTGATGCAACTTCTTTTTCTCTATCTGCCAAACTAGTGGCCATGTGGAATTCCACGATGGAATTTCCAAAGACACAACTAGTATTTTGTTTCAGTTTCAGTTGCTAGGTCACACTCGTTGAAAACGAGGTATGGAAATGCCGCTGATAGAAATATACAATAATTAACTATTACTTTTTTTTTTTTAATATTATCCTATATATCTATTAAGCCCTTAATCTGACGACGAATGCCGTTTTATATTATATTTTTACTACATACCTAAATTAAAACCATTTCAAAAGGCTAACGGAGATCTGACCTGACTCTAATCTAATTTCCTAAAATAGAAAAAGCAGGTTCACTTAGGTAAAATCAGGCTAGCCGAGATTCCGCGAAATCGGCGAACTTGCATGAAAAGGTATCACGAAAATTCAATAAACGAGGGTTTTGTGTAGAGATCCGGCGATCAGTAGTCTTTGGCGCTCCCCGCCTTAGCTCACAGTTCGGAACACGTGGTCCTACACACCTGTGTATACAATATCTATATGTAACCAATGTCGGGCTTTTTATAGCAATGTTGAGCTTTTGTTGTGATAACCTTAAACACCCAAAAATTACTGAATTTAGAGTAACCTGTAAGTAACTAATCTAATCTCTAAGCTGGATTACTGGTGAGACGAGTTATTGCCAAAAATTAAAGACTCCCGTTTGTGGTGTAAAATCAACCTAAAAATATGTCTTATTCATTTCATTTGCTCTTGGCTTTCAGGTCACACGTATAGTGTTAAATTTTAGAGATATCATCTACTTTTACAATATTTGTAAACATGTGAGCACCGAGCTATCTATCACACATAATTAATTTACCAGACACTGCTTTGTTTTAATTTTTTTTTACCTATTGTGCAGTAATTTTATTCAAAAAGAATAAAATTATTACAGCTAAGTATAGGTACATATTAAACACATACACACATGCATATTAATACACACGGTAGTAATAGTCTTCACAATATAATTAAATAATTAATGTAAGTAGGTACACAAAATATTTTAAAAGAGTAACGGTAGAGTTTCCTGACCATTTTTCTCCATACGAAAATACTTTTTGGAAGGGGCAACGAGAATCATTTAATTTTTTGGTAAATTTTGACGTTCTAAAGTGTCTTCTCTGTGATTTGACTTTGACATAGAGAGTACAGACTTCCAGCACATCAAGTTACTACAATCTGTCACATTTTTTAAATAGATTTTCAACTTTATCGCTAAAACATAAGGTTCAGAGTTGATTGGGAAAATTTGACAGTTTCAGGTAGCTTGATGTGCTGGTGTCTGTACATTAAAGTATGCTTATGAACGCTAAAGACTCTAATGCGTATACTAGTAATTGTTTAATCTTTTAAAAGCTTAAAAGGGGATATTATAAATGTGCGGTCAAGAGCTTTTAACAACTCATTTCATAATTTGGCGCCAAACAATATTTACAGACTCCATTTTGACCCGTTAAGCTAAACTGCCAGAATATCGTGTTCGTGGAGAGCTCACGCCTCTTATCGATTAAAGGACAAGGCATTTTATTATTAAACGCTCTTTGTAAAGTAGACGGTAAGCGGATCCGTAAGTAATTTATTATTAAAGAGATAAAGATTGGTCTTAGGTAGACCTCCGGGTGTCGCCCGCTCCAGTTGGCGTGTCAAATCAACTCAATATTTAAATTGCTCTAAAAGCGTCATCCATATTTAAATTATTAGAGACGTTAACGGACAGGGTGTGTGACGTTAAGTGGCAAACTCGTGACAAAGACACTCGCTGGACTCAAAGGGATGCCGAAGCTAGGCCGTCCTTGTGAGGACCATCTCTCACACATTGTCAGGACACGAGGACCAGCCATTATTTATGACACATTCTGTAGCTATGTACAGACGCCGGCACATCAAGCTACTACAATTTGTCAAATTTCTTTAATAGATTTTCAACTCTATCGCTAAAGCATAAGGTACAAAGTTGATTGGGAAAATTTGACAGTTTCGGGTAGCTTGATGTGCTGGCGTCTGTACATGCAAACACACCTGAGGGGCAATTCTTGTAATTTTAAGAACGTTCACAGCCTGATCTCAGTCTCAATCTGTAAAAAATGACTCTAATTTCCCTAAATTTTTGACATGTTTTTGACATTTGTTGGTCGCCGAGATGAGACTACAATTAGATTTTGAACGTTTTTTAATTACGAGAATTATCCTTCTGGTATTATACGTTGTATGTGAAGTAGGAAATTATGTTCTATAATGTTGTTACTTAGACTTCGGTGAAATAATAAAACAGAATCTAAACAGCTCAATTCACAATCTCATCAGGTAAGAGAAAACCGTTATAATATTATATCAAATTCACAACAGGAAGCTAATAGCAACCGCCATTAATACATTATCACTTCCGGTGTGCGTACTTAGTTCATTAAAACAGTACCTATTATGATAAGCTTTCCATAATATTAAACTGACTTTCTTAAAGTAACACCGAAATTAACGTCTGTAACATAATTTAATTAAATAAAGATTCCAACACACTTGGGTGAACCGCGAACACATCAGCGCGCGCTACCTACGCGTATTTTGACAAACTTCGAGCAAAGTTATAAACAAAAGCGACTGAGCGATTCTCATGCGATTAAACAAACAACCACAAAACAAAACATTGTTTCAGATGATATGGATACTGGGAACAATTAAATATTTACACAAATATTTGTATTTGCCTAACATTCGGAACGCTTATTAAAATTTTCATGAAAGCGTAAGTTATATATTTTTACTAAATCCGGATGCCCACTTGAGATGTGCTGAGACAGCTTATACAAAATGGATCCGACGCCATTTACTTTGTTTTTGGAGTGGACGCATGCATCATTTAGCTTTGTTTGCCAACCATATCGCTGAGCTGTGTACGAGTCACTTGTGTACCAACACCTAATACCTGAGCTGCATTATGTTGTTTTCATCAACAAACGACACGAGCCGCAAGGTGATTGCGTAACACACTATCAGTAAGATTTACGTTGTTGAGCAGAGAAATTTCCTTTAAAATTATTCAGATGGAGATTGAAAGTATGTTACGCAATTAGGGAGCCGATCTGATAAATAATGTTTTGAGAAACATCTTTTTACATAAAATCTTTTTAGTCGGTTCGTTAAACGTGACGATAATATGAAAATAATAGACCATCGATAACGCGCGAACTCGAGTGAATCATTATGGCTTTCCAATTAGGAAACCGTCAATATTTACCATTTCTAACGATCAAATATTTTTCCTAAAGCACGAATTCACCTTTTTATTTTTCCCTTACACAGAAAAACACACAACCTGGGAAATTTTATCCCTTGCGCATATTTGTATAACCTACTCTTGTCTGTGTACTTTACATTAGAGTGGGGTAACCTCCTTCACCTCTACATGTGCGGGTAACTCTTAGTGTGGAACACATCTCGAGCTCACACCTGTACGTAGTTAGTTTTATCTACTTGTGTGCGCCGCTTTACTATCTCTGGTACCAAGGGTACCTAGGGACTCCTAACAAGCATCGCTAACTTAAAAATTTATGTACAGTAAAGATACCTTACAAAAGCACTCTATTAAGGGGTCATAAGCCTGAATGAACGAAGTAACATAATTATGTGAAACAAAACGTGTGCTGGTCTGAAAATAGCTAAAAGGGAACAACAGCGCAAGATGTGTCTAAAGCAACGAAATTTATCGTAATGAGTTTTCAAATATCATCAAGCACCCATTTATATTTAGGTTGCGGGAAAGGGGTGTTTACCGTGGTTTAGGTAAGAAGATACAATTTTGAGAGTGTCGTATTTAGGTATTACGTAACGTCGTTTGCGCAATGGACTGCTTACATTTATCATCGCCTGCTTCTTGCGCACATACATTACGCTTACTTACTTCCATCCTAGTTAAGCCAATGTCACAGTAAAGCCTTGTATGTTCTCTCGACAAAAAAGCTGCATGGAGGCCATGACAGGCAGATGTCATCTCTCATCATCCAGAATTAGCTACGAGCAACAAATATCTAGATATGTATATGCGCTATAAAAAGTTCCGGCTAGGCATGACCGGCATCATCAACAAAGATCGTTACTAACACTGAAAGAAATAAGCAGTAAATAGAAATGAAAAAACATTAATCTGAACTGCTTTAAACAGTTCCATATTAGCCTAACGTTCAAAACAGTATTTTTTACTGATGGCCTGGGGCAAAATGTTACCGTCATTACAGTAAACTTTTAACGTTTTAAGTAGCTAAAAGGTCATAAAATTAACTGTTTTATTTATTTTATTTGGTGATATCGTTCAAACCATTGAAATTTACTTACATTTACATTACAGTAATGGTAGTTTTCCTTTTATTTTTGTTGTTTTTTTCAGTACATAGTATGTTCAAAAATAAAAAGTTACTGTTTTACAAACATTTCTTCTTACTGTACAAAGTCAGTAAGTCTTAATGAAATCACTTTAATGTACTGTAGCGCATAATTATTTTTTTGAGTGTATGGTAATATTTTGTGAGGCTCTCTGAGCAGTTCTGTGTCATAACAATTTTATTATAAAGCTATTAAAACGGGTAACATGTTACCTGAAGTTTAATGTACACAAGTCCTTATCCGTAGGCATCGATCCTCCGCGCCACGATCATTTGTCTTGCCGCAACACTTCGCATTCAACTGTCAAATTCGATGTTCCATTGTTAATAAGGCTTAAGTTCAAGTATAATTAAAATGGAGGAGTTCCCAGTTAACTGACGTAACGAGTTTTCACTCGGAATAAAATAATACATCCCTTAGCGATACATTTAATTAATTTGTTATGTAAATATGTGGCAATTGCGCCACCACTTCAATGTTTTGAATCATATTCGTAAGTGCCAATTTAATAAACTAATCGATATCACTAGAAACATTACAATTGAAGTGCTAATTAAAATGATTATTAATGAAAAGTGGATTTCGTTTAAGACAACGATGGATCAAAATTTCCAAGTGGCGTAAATGGATTATACAGTGGAGGATGGATGTCTACTATCAGGCAGGTTGGCAGTCAATTTACCTTTATCGTGTTCAAGCGCCTACAGGTAAATTATTAAAGCGTTAAGCTGTTCCCACCTGTAAATATTAGTGGGTTTTACATCGCACATTGTGAGCGTTCACAATAATAAAGTACTCGGTGTGCGCTTCGCACGCATGCAATAAAAAACTTTTAAAAGCCTGCAAGAATTTTTACAGCGCGCCAGCTCATTTAATATTTATTAAATTGGCTTGCGTATTATAACTACTCTATGTTAAAGGGACGAGGAATTGTGAATTAAGACAATCAGATGAGTTACAAGGTTGTTAGCCTCTTTGGTAGGTGAAAGGGTTGTAATGGCATTTGTGTTCCCGTTAATACTTATTCCCATGGGATTTGCGAGGTTAAATCAACACGAAATTATTTTGCGGAAACACGAATTAGCCGGCAGCAGGTGTTGGGCAACCCTCGCTTTTATTCCAATTATTTGTTAAGGACCGATTACTCTTTATTAGGGAGTATATTTAACGGTGATCTAATAACATTATATAATTGACCTACTACAAAAATAAAAGGTCTTCCGCCTATATTTTCATAGAAAATCGTTGCTGTCCAACTTTGTTTTATTTATTTTATAAACAAATGAATTTAGTAAAATGTTAATTAAAGCTTACGTTTCAGCAACCATAATTTAACAACATTATTTTCGATGCATAAATTGGCTTCAAAATTAAACGCTATTCAAATTGAAACATAATATTGAATTTAATTTTATTGATATGTAGTTAGCGAATTTGTAGTTTCCACAAGGATGGGTTGCCAGCAAACTGTGTATAGACGGCATTCGGGGTTCTCATTAGGGAAATTGTGGAGTTAAATTAGCTGGTAGTGTTCGGCGGATACATGGAGCATCAGTATGCATGGCGAGCCCCGGCCCACACCGTGAGGTGTCGGCGTCACTGATTGCGTTACCACCTGCGTTAGGAAATAGGAGTTACTGGACTCACACTAATGCGGCTTAGAACATCCCGTGCTTCAATATTTTGCGGTTCAAGGAAAATGTTGGAACGATTTCACCGTTACTCTGAAAGAATAAAAAATAAAGAATTTGTTCTCGGTTCGTGACGTCAATGATTAAAATATTTAGCTTCGACGTGACTACTTAAGCTATCCATTATGTACTATTTACTATTATTATATTCTAGCTTAACTAAAACTATACAGAAACTACAAAATAGCGTCGAAAAAATAATGGTTAATCCATCAAAACCTATTTAGTCGGTGAACTGTAGATGAAATGGTCGAATATCAATTTTTTGTGGTCGACATTTAACACTTTTATGTATTAAAGTTGATACGATCGCGATCGTTGAAACTTTTTCTATTTAGTGCGGTGTGGAGTGGAGGCAACCATTTAATCACACGAAATATTTCAACTTCGGACATTATATTGCGTAGATGAAACACGGGGCCTCGCGTGCCCGGCATATAAGCCTAAAGTTGTATTGTATATAACAATGTTTCCAAACTGAGAATTCGTTATTGTACTGTACAAAGTCGAGCCAAGTTCGACAGTAAATTGAAGAAATTGTTACAGTTTCATAGTTTTAGCGTCCGTAGTTCAGTATAAACCTTACGTTTAATACCTGTTAATGTGAGAGTTCGGGATTTTTGTTAAGCCTCTTAGGGATCGTCCTAATAGAACGCGAATGCGCAATCGTCGTAGGTTCTCGCGAAGTCTGCTCGTATGAACGCGCGATCAAACATATTGAACTCGAATTAAGTGTCCTAACTGACAATCGCACGACGCAATCGCGCGACTAAAATTTTTGAAAATTTATTCTCGCGAAGTTAGTTCGTACGAACGCGCGATCAAACATATTGAACTCGAATAAATGTGCTAACTGACAATCGCCCGACGCGGTCACGCGACTCAAATGTTTGAAAATCTATAAAATGGTCATCCAAATATTTTCTGACAGCAAAAATTGAGCGTCCCTGACTTCTATGGTTGTTGGTACCTACCAACCGTGCCAGTGCCAAACTAGGTAATCCACGGTCGCTCGCGTCGTAAATTCGCGCGATAACCACGTATTCGCGTTCTACTAGGACACCCAGTTTTGCCATCGCGCGAACACGCGATTGTCACGTCAATTAGGGTGCATCCAGACATTGCGAGGCATGCACCGCAAAAGATTTTTTTATATGTACCGTTGCTTCAGGCTGAGGCACGCTTGAGGCAATCGTACATACAAAAAAAATTATTTGCGGCACATGCCTCGCAATGTCTGTATGCACCCTAAGTGACGCGACCATCGCGTGTTCGCATTCTATTAGGACGATGCCTTAGGCGTCGTTAATATGTTATTATAATGAAAGTGTCAACGGACAGCGTCGGCAATTACAGCTCGAACCTCTCGTTTGTTTACTCAAACTTTATCTCAGCGTTGTCCTATTTATTCGGTAAACCCCATTTAACGAGCCTATGCAAAGTTAGCAGCCCTTAATCCATGATTTTATGGCCGGCATTGGGATCGATTAAGCGGCAGCCCTCCTGTATCAGGGTTGATCTCGCCTCAAAGGGCCTTCGTCATGCATTGACGCTTCGTCACTCGACAGTTATAAGATTCAACTAAACGTTAAATGTTTATCAGCGCGTGACAGACGCTGCCGGCAGCTGACTATACTACTATAATACTTTGTTACATGTGAAAATATAACTTTATTTCAGTATTGTCGGCTGATTAGCGGTTGGTCAGTTAGCCGTAGTTTTCTGTAAGTTATGGTCCGTGTGTGGGTTATAAAGTAGGTAAAGGTTAGCAGAGACATAGGTATGTATGTGTAGATGTTTGCAGTAGAAACGCTAGCATCTGTCGCTACTTGTTGAGTCACTACATGCAATTTTTAACCTCATGTTGCACGATGTTCAAATGCTGTTCACATACCCGGTTATTTATCTAACACATCACTGCAGAAGTTTTATATATCTTGTGTTTGAAAGAAACGTGCAGCTCTTTATTTTTCTACTTCTTACTAAACTGGAAGCAACAATGAGAATAATGTTACAGGTTTTAAAGTAGACATGATCTGCCTAGCCTTTTCCTAACTATCTTGGGGTTGGATTCCAGTGTTACCGTATGCAGCTAAATACCAGTATTTTACATGGAGCGACTGTCTATCTGACCTCCACAACCCAGTTACTAGGGTAATACGATACCCCTTGCTAAGAATGATTGTCAGTCTTTCAGGCTTCTGACGACCTAATACGACTGTCAAAGATACGCGAACACGCGAAACAGCCGAGACCAATGGCTTAACGTGCTTTCCGAGAACCCATCCACGGAGCAATCGCGGCAAGCGTACCTTAACCTCATCGATTGACCCATGCGGCTATTATGACTTAGCCCAGAGCCCCTATGTTATAGGTTGTAAAGAAGCCATAAAATTGAAAAGGAAAATTCGATTAAGTATTCGATATTGACCCACTGGAGGCAACGATGTACGCAAGTTCTTGCTACAAAAAAAAAATAAGGACCTCAGCGAGACGTAACGGTTGGCTGTTCAGCAATATTTCTAGGCTATTGGACAGCCTCCCTTGAGATATTTTGATAGAGCGATGAGTAGTCAAGAGCCTATTCGTTTCACATCCATCACGAGTGTCTGGGATGTCCCGGTTGAGTAGTTACTATACGTTTACGAACGTAGATTAATGTCAGAAAATTCACTGATGTATGCTACTGCGATGTATCTCAGGAATCGAGATAAATAAGGAGGTGTACCTGTTTCTTCTTGTAAGTATTTCGGTATTTTACTTTGATAGGTACTTATGGGTGAATATGAATTTATATAGCATGCATTAAAAAAAGGTGTGGTACATCAAATTGAGCAACTTTCTCCATGGGACTAACATTGTAATCGCCAAAGACAAAGTGGTTCAGTTTGATGGTCTGTACTAGACCCTTAAATATGACCATACTTTTTTGATATATGCTGTAGATACAAGAATTGAGTTATTGAAATTAAGTCTCTACTTAAGGGGCTTACAGGACCTAAACACAAAAAACGCAAGTTTTAGAAACAATAAAAGTGTATGATCGACTACAGTAAATAAAATCAGAAAAACATATGATATTCTTCAGGAAATATGCTAGGTATGATAGTGTGTTGAAAACATAATACAACTAATTTGATACGATAGAAAAAAATCATGAAGATACCTCTAAAAACTTTCTTTTTACAATAAAAACCAATATACATACTTGATTTTTTGTCAGATTAGTGTTTTAGTTTTTTCGTCCAAACAATAGATTTTTTGTAATTAAATAATTGCTTCATATTTTGCAATTAATTACCAGCGTTGTGTCATCGCGCTTCTCTTTCTTTTCTATGCAGTCCGACAGTGACCGCGCTTCAGGTGTAAGCCCCTTAAAGGCAAATGATGCTTTACGTTCATATTAATCGTTGTGAACGTAGTGTAGGTATGCGTTACTAGGAACTGAAAACGGGCCTTTGTATGGGCGCCGTAGTTGTAGCAATACCTGTGATCCCCTTGGGACCAGTCGGTATAAAGGGCCGCCTACGCCAATGTGTAATATTTAATTTTCCCAGTTTACTAATGAATTAATGTAACTTGTTTTCTTTTAAAGCGAAGGCACGTGAACTATAGCCGTCAGCAGTTGGCCGAAACATCCCAGCGCTGATTTGCTGAATTCGTTTTCTCCTCTACCGTTATTTCTCCTGACAGTTTATTTTGTTTATATGTATGTATCTATGTATTACTATTTATTCTTGTCATTTCCGAGCTATTTATCCCGTATGTTGCACCTGTCATGTTTTGTCTCTGCATCACCTTAAAGTTGACTGGTAAAAAATGCCTCAGGCATTAAGTCCGCCTGTGTGCCGTATTTTTTAACTTGTGCATAAAATTTTAATAAATAATAGTAGATTGTTGCATCGAGCGCAAAGTGAGTTATTAATGCACGAGAGTTCTGTTGGTGCCCGAGCGCATGCAAGCTTAGGGCACTAAATTAACGCGAGTGCATTAATTACTCACTTTAGCAAGGTGCGTAATCTACTTTTCTTTCAACTACCAATCTACCTACCGTGATAAAATATACCTACTAAAAATAAAAACTCAAGTTAATGAAAAAAAGTTCTCCTAAGTTTTTAAATATTTATCCCGCGACTTTTGCGCCAAAAAGTTATTAACAATTTCATTTGCAGCTGTTTTTATACTTTCTGGAGTTGTATTCATATCGCTATCGCTATTTACATTTTTTTAATCTTTTCTTGCTAAATATGAAGTATCAAAGTTTTACACAAATGGTGCAAAATGCGCGCCATTTGTTTTTTTTTTACCAAGTTTACATTACTACGTAGTTGAAAGAAAATAAACTTGTCATACACATAAGCTGTGGTAATTATCCAAGGGAAAATTTTTGATTACTGCACTGAAACAACTGCAACTAAAGGACAAAGTAATCAGTTATTACTTTGTGGTTCCACTCGTTACAGCGATAGAACCTCTTGAGCATTGTTTAACTTTAAATTGTAGGACATTTTCATTGGGTAACGGTCCTAGACAGACTGGAATAAATCTCGGTAGGGCGAGAACCTATTTCGAATGACACCTTCATAGAAAGAAAGAATAACGTTTACTTAGACACAGGTGAAACACAAAATAAAAAAGTGAAAATAATGTTGACCCACAATAATGTGTGTATAATATTAACTACTTAATAAAGGCGATCAATTGAAACAAATCGATACTAATCATATTATTATAGGTACGCATTTATACGATATAATTAATAAGGTACACAAACATAAACCTCTATATAAATCCGATCAAAAAGGCTGGAAGTAAAATAAATATCCAATGTGTCTTTTATTTATTTAGGTAATATGTAGGTAAATTAAATAATATAAAGCCCACCATATGTAGTCTGCGCACGTAGTGATGCTAAGATATAACTAGAACATTTTCCACAGGGGTAAAATTAAATGGTACTCTATTTTGAAGAGGTTTTGGTATTCTATTACTTTGAAGTATAGGATATTCGTTTGTATAACTTTCACAAAGCAGGTACCAGCTGACCTTTCGAAAATCTAACCACAAGTAAAAGTTTTACATTTTTTCTGTTTTCACAAAGCAGATGCTGACCTTTTATAAAATCTTACTAAAAATAAAAACAGTATCGCTTTCATTTTGTTTATTTATTTGTGTGATGTGGGGTTTTATAGTATTTGGACATACATCAGCTTTATCGAGCAATTTATGGTATGTATTATTGTTTAATTCACAACAAAGTGTTACTCACTTTGTTGTGAATTAAACAATAATGAAGATATTTTCACTGAATATAGCTCTACGGTATGCCCTACATGTAATCTAGGTAGACGGTAACAAAACATTTCGAATGCCACTTTGTTATCAAGATCCTACCTAGTTTCCGATCTAAATATGCTATAGCCTATTAGATAAGTACAGATGCCAGCACATGAAGCTACTACAATCTGTCAAATTTCTTTAATACATTTTCAACTTTATTGCTAAAGCATAAGGTTGAAACTTATTGGGAAAATTTGACAGTTTCTGGTAGCTTGATGTGCTGGCGTCTGTACTTTTTTAGTCGTTTGAATTAACATACACAATACCGCGCCAGTAATCCTCGAAGGGTTAAGCAGAGGTGTGGGTGTCGTTCAAAATCTACGGGGAAAATGGGAAAAACATTTCCAGCCATCATAATTATAAATACTTCTAAAGCACCTAAAGTATTTTGTACCTTGGATTTCGCGCTAAGCAGCTATTGACCTAAATGCTTCGTTTAATTTACGGTCAGTTTACAGCTTAATAAACTTCAAGTTTTCTTTTATTTTAGAAGCAAAGATTTGTAGTGCCTGCCTACAAGCGAGATATTATTCTGATGTCAATTTAAGACCTTGTGGCCGATATTCTTGACATCTTGCCCTACGACTCGTGAACAAACAAGATTCATCAAATGAAAATTTTATATCCTAGTGAGTAAATTGTTCCTTTGTCAACCGTTAATTGAACTACAGCTTCAATTATATTTAGACTCAGGTGTTTGTGTATGTGGTGTAACATGCTAGACAGCTGTCGCGACTCGTCACCACGAACGCTTCTTGAGGTGCCTCCAGTCAGAGCGAGGCGTATGCCTCGTATGGTAATCACGCATGTGACGCATGCGTCAGGCTGAAGAATCTAACATAAAAACTTGCTTTTGGGACGTAAGCTTCGTACTTTCTGGAGAAAAAGGATTTTATTTTTGTGTTTGTTTGTTACGCTTTCACGCTAAGAAGTCTGAATGGATTTGGATGAAATTTGGCACATGGGTAGACCATGACCTGAATTAGGACATAGGATACTTTTATCCCGATATTCCCACTGGGTCGAGACTTATGCGGTTGAAACCGCTGGGCGCAGTTAGTATCTAATATGGCTGACAGAATTCAAGGCTGAAATACGACGCCAAAATAGTCCCTAGTCGTACAGTATTCGCGTTCTATGAACAACTTTGGTGAAGTTTTACCGTTAAGGCAGTCTCTTACATGATATTTATTAAAATGTTGCTTCCCCTTGTAGCACGACTCCTCATCGCCCCAAGCTTATCTTGCTTCGAGCAACTCGCATTATTCTTTCAAGAGATACTTCGCGTCTAATTAAGGAAATTGTATTTGAATATAAAACAAAGAGCCCGGGAATCTCGTTATTCAGACTCTTGTGGTGGAGGTATCTTTTAGGTTTGTGTTAAATTAAGAGGTGCATAAATTGCGATTTAAACGTTTGAGTCTGTTAATTTTTACTAAGATGCTTCAGCGGTAATAGGCTAGTTGACTAAATTTTAAACACTGTTTAATTCCCTACCTTGGTACCTGATCTGTACAAAAAATAATTTATATGCAAGAAAAAACACCATTTACATTATGTATTTGCGTTTTCAAAAAGTGGATTTAAATTTAGCTCGAAAATGCTCAAAACTGTCATGGCGTCTTGGATGACGTCACGCCGTGCGAAACAATCCTATTAGTATAATATGACAGTTGGACAGTTGTTAACTTTTCTTATGAAAAGTGAATAAAAATGAATCCTTCTTATTACAAGTACTGTATAGTGCCCCAATGTGAAAGCACAACTATAAAAACCCCAAATAAATTATTTATTTATGTTCCTAACAATAAACAAATGCGGAAAAAGTGGCTGACTCTTGCAAGGAGGGATGATGTTCATACTTTATCAACAGATTCAAGAATGTATTTTGCGAAGATCATTTTGATTTAAGTAAATCACCCAACCTTATTTATATTAATCTAAGTCTAATGCAAAACTGACAAATTTTGTAAACACAGAATTTTTGAAATATTGTTGTATGAGTTGAGGTTATGTTTTTGAAGATATAAGACTTGAATCTAACTAAAATATGCACATAAATTAATATTTTACAACTTGTGTTTACTTACATGGAAGTTTTTACATTGCGGAATTCCGATGAACAAAAATCACTGATGCGAAAAATCTGCCAAGCATAACAACATGAACTATGGGTACATTGTTGCTGTTTGCTTTGATAAATCCTGCTTCCATGACGAGTTATATACGTCTTCGAATTCGAAACACACTTCAAACTAGAGATACCTACTTAACTCATTTATGTTGTTAACATTTTAGCTAAATATTCTAAATATTTAGCTAAAATGTTAACAACATAAATGACGTTTCGGATTTGTTTCGCACGGCGTGACGTCACACTTTCTAATTTGAATTTTGCTGAATTTATTTTCCAAAAATAAGAATAATCTTTTATTTTTATTAATAACAATTGTGTTTTTTATAATTTTCACATCAAGATTAATCATTAGAAACTCTTAACCATCCAATTTATTCTTAATGGACACAAGCCTATTCTCTGTATTTGCAGGACGATGTCATTTTTATCTGTTGTTTTTATTGTAGGTAAACACGTACAGTCAACAAAAGAGATAAGTATGCAGGATCGTCGGATATAGTTGAAGTTTAGTAAGAAACCGATGGATGTTGTCGACTGAAATTTAATTTGATAAATGAGCGGTTTGTTTTCTATTAATAAAATCAAATTTTATTCGAGAACATCTGTCGGTTTCTTACTAAACTTCAACTATATCCGAAGATCCTGCATACTTATCTCTTTTGCTGACAGTACTTAAGTAGGAAATTGCGTGCGCAGAGAGTGTAAGAAATTGGACGTCAGGGTTAACTAAGTGGTTGTGTTTAAGAGCTAGCTATTATTTGCTTGGTTGGAGCACTGGCGGGGTCGGAGACGAACTAAGTCGCATGTTTAGGCCCAGTATCGGAGCGAGATTAGATTAAACACCTCTAAACTGCTAGTGTCACTTCCTTTGTCCTGAGTAATTGATCCGTTTTGATTATTGCGAATAGAAAGCCATCCCACGAAATTGCATAATCAGCATATAATGATCCCACTGCTGGGACACAAGCGTCCTCTCTTCGAGAGGGAGTGGGCTGTAATCTACCACGCGGGCCCAGTGCGGGTTGGTACAGACGCCAGCACATCAAGGTACCCGAAACTGTCAAATTTACCCAATCAACTTTGAACTTTATGCTTTAGCGATAAAGTTGCAAATCTATTGAAGAAATTTGACAGATTGTAGTAGCTTGATGTGCTGGCGTCTGTACATTAGGGTGTCCCGTTCATGTATGGGGAAAAAAAAATTGAGCTACGGCTACGCAAGAGGTATCAAAAGTTGCGTTTTGACACATATATTACGATTATTATAAAATTTAATTAGATATCCGGCATCTTGAGGCCTCTACCAGTCCTTGAAGTATTTCAAATTTGCTATTTTTAGGGGTTCCTAATATAAACTATAAATCATACAAAAATAACATTTAAATGGTTTTTATTAAATTTAAGGGTACAACAATGAGTTAAAGCAAGGTTTAAAATGATAGTTGAAAGACAAAATAATCAATGGCAACTTTAAAAAAACGGAACTGGTTTTTGTGACCAAAATTAGGCATTTCTGAGCGAGATTTTAATCAGTTCCTAATAAAACCATCCCGAGCTGTAGCGTCCGTGACGCTTTGAGAAGCCTCCGTCACTAGTTTTACACATCTTTCCACTGACTGTGTCAGTCCGCGTTTTTCTTTTTTTCATTGCACTACGCAGGTATGTATAATCAAAGAGATTGGCATTGGATTTGGATTGGATTGATTGGTATTTTACACAGACAAAAAAAAAACAGCATGTGTGCAATTCACACGTGGTAGAAGTGAAACCTTCAAAAACACTGTGTAATGCTTCCTATCTCATTTTCTCCCATGTTAAATCTTATGAATTTACATGTCTCTAAAAAAACAACAAAACAACATGTAAAAACTGTCGCTTTTTCATGTCTTAAACTTTCAAATCACAACGATGCTAAAGAACATCCTGATGATTCTGATCCAGATTCTGATCCAGATTCTGATCCAGATTCTGATCCAGATCCAGATTCAGATCCAGATCCAGATCCAGATTCAGATTCAGGTTCTGATTCTGATTCAGATTCAGATCCTGATTCAGATCCCGATTCAGATCCTGATTCCGATCCTGATTCTGATCCTGATTCAGATCCTGATTCAGATTCTGATCCTGATTCTGATCCTGATTCCGATCCTGATTCAGATCCTGATTCGGATTCTGATCCTGATCCTGATTCAGATTCTGATTCTGAACCTGATTTTGATTCAGATTCAGATCCACATTCAGATCCTGATTCCGATCCTGATTCTGATCCTGATTCAGATCCTGATTCAGATCTTGATTCAGATCCTGATTCAGATCCTGATTCAGATCCTGATTCAGATCCAGATTCAGTTCCAGATTCAGATCCAGATTCAGATCTTGATTCAGATCCAGATTCTGATCCAGATTCTGATCCTGTTTCTGATCCTGATTCAGATCCTGATTCAGATCCAAATTCAGATCCTGATTCAGATCCTGATTCAGATCCTGATTCTGATCCTGATTCTGATTCTGATCCTGATTCAGATCCTGATTCAGATCCTGATTCAGATCTTGATTCAGATCCTGATTCAGATCCTGATTCAGATCCAGATTCAGATCCAGATTCAGATCCTGATTCAGATCTTGATTCAGATCCAGATTCAGATCCAGATTCTGATCCTGTTTCTGATCCTGATTCAGATCCTGATTCAGATCCAAATTCAGATCCTGATTCAGATCCTGATTCAGATCCTGATTCTGATCCTGATTCTGATTCTGATCCTGATTCAGATCCTGATTCAGATCCAGGATCCTGATTCTGATCCTGATTCTGATCCTGATACAGATCCAGATGCTGATCCTGATTCCGATCCTGATTCTGATCCTGATTCTGATCCAGATTCTGATCTTGTTTCTGATCCTGATTCAGATCCTGATCCAGATCCTTGAATCCAAAAAAATTAAAAAAAATGCCGGTAGAACCCTCAAGATATTTTTTTAGGGTACATATAGGGATCTTGATTCAGATCCTGATTCTGATCCTGATACTGATCCTGATTCAGATCCTGATTCTGATCCTGATTCTGATCCTGATTCAGATCCTGATTCAGATCCTGATTCAGATCTTGATTCAGATCCTGATTCAGATCCTGATTCAGATCCTGATTCAGATCCTGATTCAGATCCAGATTCAGATCCAGATTCAGATCCTGATTCAGATCCTGATTCAGATCCAGATTCAGATCCAGATTCGGATCCTGTTTCTGATCCTGATTCAGATCCTGATTCAGATCCAAATTCAGATCCTGATTCAGATCCTGATTCAGATCCTGATTCTGATCCTGATTCTGATCCTGATTCAGATCCTGATTCAGATCCTGATTCAGATCCTGATTCATATCCTGATTCAGATCTTGATTCAGATCCTGATTCAGATCCTGATTCAGATCCAGATTCAGATCCAGATTCAGATCCTGATTCAGATCTTGATTCAGATCCCGATTCAGATCCAGATTCAGATCCAGATTCAGATTGAGATCCAGATTCAGATCCAGATTGAGATCCAGATTGAGATCCAGATTCTGATCCAGATTCTGATCCTGATTCTGATCCTGATTCTGATTCTGATCCTGATTCTGATCCAGATTCTGATCCTGTTTCTGATCCTGATTCAGATTCAGATTCAGATCCTGATTCAGATCCTGATTCAGATCCTTGAATCCAAAAAAATTAAAAAAAAATGCCGGTAGAACCCTCAAGATATTTTTTTATGTTTTTTTTATTATTTTTACGGTAATCTAAAACTAATAATGCAACTTTTGGGGGGGCTTGAGTAGCGAAAAGCGAAAAAAAATTTTTCGGGACACCCTACTGTGTACATGTCACGTCTTCGATTTTTTTGGTTCTAGGACATAGCTACCTCACGATGCTTTCCTTAAAGCAGTGGTAACGGCCCCGACTTAAAAATCGTAGGTCGCGGATTCTAACCCAGGCAGGCGCTTTACTTTGTGTAAATAATTTCATCACCACTGATCTAGAAACGTTGAAGGAAAACATCGTGAGGAAAGCGGTATGTCCTAGTACAAAAAATCGTAGCCATGACATCTGCCAACCCGCACTGGGCCCGCGTGGTACATTAGACCCCACTCCCTCTCCAAGAGAGGAGAGGAGGCCTGTGACCCAGCAGTGATCATGATATTTTCCTTCACGTTTTGAGAGCAGAAAGAGCTGATAGTAGAAGGTCCCACGAAATTGGAAATTTGAATTTTTTATTTATTCATAATCTGCGTAAGATTTTCGAGGGTCAGTCATGTTATTTTATTTATGACCGGTCCGAGTGCGATCGTTCGTGACTTATTATCATAAAGATTCCAGCCTTTTTACCAATATCGCGGCGTGGAGTGGTGACGATGCTTTATTTTATGTCACCGCATTGTTCGCGCCCTCTGGGCACTAGAAAAGGAACCTTTTTATACTCACATATATATAATATTACCTATATGAAATCGATAACTTAGTTTAAAGGAAAGGATGTGTCCTTGCTCATTGTGTCCATGTAAATACTTATAAATCATTGCTTTACATAGGCCCGGAAAGTCTTCGTAAGAAGATTCATACAATATCTAAAGGGATAGGTATTTTGATGACACATACCTACCGTAAAATGGAGGTGTAGCGGGTTTAACAGTGTATACATGATGGGGCCAAGGTTATGGGTAGCAATGTCTCTATGGACTCGGGACCTGACATTAACCGCTGACGTTATTTCACCGAGTAATTTATTTAAAGAGGCTCCAACTAAGAGGCCCTCTATAAGGTAGTAAGGAAGTTTGCGAAACTTGTTTTACTAATAAATTAAGGGATAATTGGCGTTCCACCCATTTATCTCTTGCCCGTGTCCTATTTATTTTCAAAACGAATAATTAAACCCTACTAAGCTTGAAGGAGGTAATTCCCGGAACTAAAACGATAAAAAGGATTCATTGGGCGTATTTGTTTACTAATCACCCTTACTCGACTGTTTGTCTAGTCTATAACAATTTAAGGGACGTTTTCCAAGAGCCATCCTACTAACAAATGAAATACATACAGTACGTAGGCAGATTTTATTAACCAATGCGCAAACTGTAACCACAAATTCAGCATATGATTCTAGTGCCCCTAGCGTAGAAGTTTATGCCTATTAGCTGTTCCATTTTGTCCGACAAAACATTTCTAAGCTAGGGGTCTAGAATGCTCCGGTGGGATCTCATGGCGATATGGAGAGTGCGACTGTAGCAACCCAATGCTGCGCACGCCACAATTGCGGCGATAAGTCCCTTTTTGAGGAGTGACTGGAGAGGCGCCACGGCGTCCTCACCTTCCGCCTAACGCAAGTCCTCATCGGACACGGCTGTTTCGGGAGGTTCCTGTTCCGGATAAGGCGGGAGGAAACGCCCGGGTGTCACCATTGTGTGGATCGCCCGGAGGCCACGTGTACGTGAGATGATAGATCAAGATATTACTCTTGGGCATGTTGTATTGAAAAATTGATAAACTGTTAATGATTTTCTTTAAAACATTCTTGATGATTTACCTTAAAACAGTAAAGTAATCATATAGTACATACATAGATATGAATAATAAAGTATACATATTTTGATACTTACGTTTTATTTCGCAGGTTTTTTTCATTTTAATGAAATTAAATCCTAATTTGTCGATTTAACTTCGATACTTTTTCCCATGGTGGCCCACGCATTCGGCCAACTTTTTCACTACTGTTCCTATTCCGTGTAATGTGGGCCTAGGACCAGAGGCCAGTTGCTCCCTACCCCGAAGGAGAAGGAACACGGGTGGGTTTTAGTCAGTAAAAGTCTGACACGCAGAGCTGGAGAAATTATCAAATAACTTATTTGATAATTTCCCACCCAAATAAAAAAGGAGTCTAGAATCATATGCTGAATTCTTCGTTACAGTTTGCGCACTGGTTTAAAATGTATCCTGTATAGTTTATGAAAAGTTCTCATATATAACTACAATATTTATAAACAAGTGAGGGTTAAGAACTTTCTTTTATATGTGTATTTCGAGTTCTGAATATAACAATTACATTCAATTTTAATCAAGGTTACAAAAGCTCAGCTCGTCTAAGAAGCTTTTAAGTCCCCTGTGATAGAGTCGACAGAAAATCTCCTCAGCCACTCGAGAAGCTTTCGAACTAAGAACCGTAATTATACTCCCATTATGGAACCTCACGATTTTAGGACTTATTTATTAATATCCGACCGTTTTGACGTGACAACGTCTAATAAATCGATGAAGCTGGCTGCACGCACGAAAACACATGACTCATGCGGCGTTACCTCGCTCTGAGGCATTCCATTTAAGGCTTGAAGTGCAAGCGAGAGCGCGGAACGAGCGACAAACAGGCACAATCGGCCTCCGCGTTCGGCAGCGTTCGACATCTGTCTCTCTCCTACTTGAGTGAGCGATGCGTTGCCTCCGCGTGGACAGCTGCTATACAATAATACATTTACATGTTTTCGTCAAGTATGAAGTGCAGTGAAAAGTGAATGTGGTGTCAATTGTGTATAGCAATGATAATAGCGGCGATAAAGGTAAAGATTCTTTCGATATTAAACATATGTTCAGTGATATATTGTCGAATATGCGTGCTTTCATCATTAAAATAAACAGCATCGGTCCGCTAGTGCAGCGATTGTAGCTTATGCTATAATTGACAAAACTATAACAATAAGTTAACAGAACTATTTCACGATGAGTAAAAAATCAATCGCTTTACTATTCGATCGAAATAAAACACTCCCTTTTATTTCCTACTTTTCCTATCATCGTCCTATTCTCAACAGAATAACACAAATTGTAAGAAGTTAAATATATTTAAAAGTTGTAAAACAATAATTGCTCAAAGCACATTCATACTTGTAAAAACTATGTAAGTATATTGTTAAAAAAAATAAAATTGACTTACTAAATTGAATTTATGCGTACAAATAAATGTAACTTGATCAATTCAATTGTGATTTCCATTTACCTCCTTCTCTATATCCATACAAAATATCTATCAAACAAATAAAAATATAATTTTCTTTTGAAAAATGCACCTATTCCATCAGTATTTTCTTATGACGTTATTTATTTATTTATTTATTAGGGACAAAACGTTATCACGTTCAACTATCGTCAGTAAACCGACTTTACAGACAACCGATTTTAGAAATTGATTTTTATCTAATACTAGCTGCGCCCCGCGGTTTCACCCGCAGAAGTTTCGATCTCGTGGGAATAGCCAATATGTTAATCCAGGGTGTCAGCTACCTCCATACAAAATTTCATCAAAATTGGTCCAGCCGTTTGAGCGTGAAGAAGTAACAAACATATAAACACGCACACAAACTTTCGCCTTTATAATATTAGTGTGATTAGACTGGGAAAGCAGCATTGGTAGATAATTTGACTATGTAAACGTGTTAAGGCTCCTTCAAACAGGCGCGAGACGCGAGAAAATCGCGCGCGACACAAAGGCACCGCAAATCGCGCAACGAGCGGTGCCTGTTTGTCCCGCGCGATTATATCGCGTCTCGCGCCTGTTTGAAGGAGCCTTAACACGTTTACATAGTCAAATTATCTACCAATGCTGCTTTCCCAGTCTAAACACACGACGACGACGGTCGATCCCATAGATATCCGTGGTCGATCCAAATATATGAGACGGCTGATAATTTTTTCTAGATTACGATGTTGGTCCCATCGAGAAAATTGTTTAATTTGATGGTCTGTACCCACCCACACCCTTAAATATGACCTCACCTTTCTGATACATGCTGTATAAACTCAGTTCATATATGTAAACCTAACAATATTACCCGTTTTACTAGTTCGCTAATAATTTCTGTCTGTTTCTCTTACTGCTTATAACCTCGAGGTTATTATGTTTTAGACAGAATCCTGATTACACGCTCCGTTTGAACACAATTATGGAAACAGTTTACCACAATTCATGATTCTACTAATAATTCTTGGGTTAACGTCACCGAGGTAGGTATATCAACGTAGATATAATTATGGAGCATGTGAACCCTGATAAATAACTTTAATCTCTTTTATCCTCCGGCGTATTTTTCTCCCGGGCAAGGCTCGCCCCTCATTATTTAAAAGTGGAGATACGTGAAAAGCTCCATCGATTATCCATTTGGCGGCTTTGTTCACAGAGATTATCGGGAAGTTATTCCATATCACTCCTTCTATGGGATGCGACTTGCCCCGATTGCAATCAACTTGTGTAAACCGAACGGTTGCACTTAAATTGCTTTCCTCTCTTCTCTAAAACTCGCTGCTTGTCGGATATTTTCATGATCCTTTTGTGTAAAATTGTATAAAGTTTGTAAATTTAAACTCAAATCATTCGACGGAATTGACTTTTGAGACGGAAATTGGTAACTAAAACTAATTTTAAGTTACGTCAGAGTCGTAGAAAGGGAATGTCGATTATGATTTATGTTTCAGGTTCCTTCTAGCGAATTTATCAAAAGCAACACATTCTTTCCCTTAAATATATTGAATGATAAAAGGAAGAACTTAACTGTTTTTAAAAGTTTTTTTTTTATCTAATAGAATAATTTATTTAGCACCTGCATGAAAATCTAACAAATCTTGCTGTGCAAAACCCAAAAAGTTTGTACCCAAAAAAAAATATAGCGGAAACAATAGTACGTTGTATAGATATATGTAGGTAGGTACATTCTACGCAGTGCCGTGATTAAAAACACGACTGCAGTACAATTGGCATATTTAATCGAATGCATGATCCCTATAATTCTCAATTTAAACAAATAGCGTGGGACGGGTAGGGTTCGAAAATACAATTTCGATAATTACTGTTTGTATTTCGCGATGACGAATCGAATTACGATTTTATCTCGTCAGTACGTCACGACAAGAGTGCAATTTGTCGGTATAGTGGATGATATACGAAGCTATCAAGTCATAACGACGTGGGATCCAATTAGAGATGTTACCTGTACGGCCGTACCGGACTGCGAACACCCGATAATTATAAAATTCTACACCGCACTGGTTGTTAATACGATATGTTGATATAGATTTTAAAGCCACAAAGCAATTTAAGTTGAATTATATTTGTGATTTTGTCTGATGATTTTGATAATCTAGCTTAAATAAATAGTGACGAAAATGTTTTACACGTCCTTTCATTGTAAGCTTCTACGTATAAAAATTGATAAATTTAAATTAATTTTCCAACACAGCCACATCCTAGTAGGATCAGTGTAACATTTATATCATCGAGCGCAATATATTCAGTAAACAAACTACGGAAAGATATAAATAAAAGATGCGACAGTTCTGGACATATTAGAGATGGATGAGGATTGATCTGCATTCCGAAAAAACTAATGGGATTGGTGTGAGTTTTCTATTTTACCAAAGTTATTCCGAAACTCATTTTTCGTCTTGGGATTTCCTATGTTTTTTATGTAACCTATGTGATTTTTTCTCATTTGTTCAAATCATATACGATTCTTCGTTCCACAACTAACGAATGCTTACAAATAAAATGCTGTTCGTTAGTAAGCGCATCACTTGAGAACGGCTGAACTGATTTGTCAAATTAATAATAATAATGAAAAGTATCTACGTACTTTTGTTAAAGACAGTACAAGTGCTCAGATCAGCTTTAATTAAACAAAATATAAATTACAACAACCACGAGCTATTTCCAATGCTTAAAATTCCGAGTTACGGCAAAATTAATTGGTATGGCTCGAGTGAATCCTCAGATTACACACAAACGAGAGATTCAGAGGTCTTCAAAGTTACCGCAAGTTTAACGAAACGACAAAGTGAAATCATAATGTGATTATAAACAGGTTTGCACCACCTCGGGTCAAATTCTAGCTTGGAAGCGTTCCTAGACGGTTTGTCAGTAGATTTAGTTGCAACAGATCTTCGCGTACACGCCTTGGAGGTGTTTTCTGTCAAGAAACGTAACGTTTCAACTGTCAGAGATAATCTCGGCTGTCTCTCCCGCCCACTCGCTTTGTTATCCGTCGTCATCAAGTACGTACTCGTCTGTCATTTTTGTTTCTTTACTTATTTTCAAATGTCTTAAAGGACTATCCAAGTCACTTGTGATAAATCCAGAAACTTGTAATTTCATGGTCGAAGAAATTGGTCGTGCTTTTTTAGTTAATTGCGCTCGTCTAGTTTGTTCAAGCAAGGCGCGAGGTTGATGAAGAAGTCTTTTTTGAGACTGAATAGCGATCTTGCTGAATGCGGAATGGTCGTGCTTACAGCAAACTGCAGTTTTTACTAGAAAGGTAACGGAAATACTAAAATATTTTTGTATAAAGCTTGATTGCAATAGGCAAGATGTTTGTAGGTTGTATATTCATTCGTGTCTTTAGGTTTAAACACACTTTGTATGCTATTCGAATGAGTCCAGTTGTTTAACCAAAACGTTAATGAATTTTGCCAGCAGGTGTATATAAAATATGTATACCTACTGGCAAAACTAATCAAGCTTTGGTGAGTTATGATCTGATCCATTTATAACTTTAGTAATAAAACCACCATTAACTATATTGTGTATCCGAACCCAATTTGCGACAAGAATCTATGTCGGCAGTCTTATTGTGGATTACAAGAAGATATTATCTTGTATCTCTATATTATGTTAGGGATGGATTAGTTTAATGTTCCCGCTCTGGGACCAACTCATAGATATAGACACACGGTGTATGTTAGTTCTGTGATTAAATTAAGCCATGGATAATAAACAGTCACTCAAATTAATACTGGCTTGGAGTAATTGCTTGTTGGGTTGGCCCGAATAACGGCAGTGGCTTGCGAGGCGTGTAAGATGGTTGCTGTGGCTACGACTCGATCACCGCGAAATGTACGTGTGATGTGAGTGTGCCCAAGAACTCTACGACCTCATTCCACCGGCCCCTTCTATGTTCGGACTTCCAGACGCACTGCAATTTACCATCCCTGCCTAGTTGCTATTCCACCAATTCGCACTAAGCGTTTTCAAATGTCCTTTATAATGCGCACAGCAAAAGAGTGGAACTCTACCTGTGCCTGTGTTTCAGAGCGCATACAACCCGAATCTCTTTAAAATAAGAGTGAACAGGCTTCTTCTGGGTAAGCTCACTCCATCGTAAACTTAGTCTCTGTCACCTCTGACCTAGACTAGAGTCAAGAGCAAACCCATTTCAAATAAAATAAAAAAAGTACTTTACATTGTTACACAATAACGTCGCATTAATGTTGTCACTTGTACTCTTGTAAGGTTACGCCAAAGACGTAATAATGAATTGGAACCGCAGCCCACTTGGGGTCAACAGTCATTTAAGTAAGTGAAGTAAACTGTATACGCAACGTTCGATGAGGCTCCTAATTCTATCAGTGATAATTCAACTGTGATAATAATTGATGTACACCATTGTGGATAGCGTTTGCTTAATTAATCGCAGATGGTCATTACAGAACCGCAAGGAAACTAGATAACTGAAATACACTGGCGTGCAAAAAAATTGGCCCACCCCGTGCTCTTCATTTGAGAGACATCTCAAAAATCTTAATGAATATAATCCATTATCGTGTGAAAGTAGGTAAGGTACAGTTTATTTGCACATACACGACATATTTTGATAAAAGCAATATTCTTGACAAGATCGACTCGATTCTTCAGATGTCCTCATCACTCACTATTGCTCGGAACAAATGCGTGACTTGATTTTTTATCGGACTTGGAAGAGAAAAAGGACATCGCGATTATCTCAAAAACGAATGAATCAGTTTTGATCATTCTTTCACTAACGTAATTTACATACTTTTAGGAAGGTATACAATATAGTTAGTAAAACTTGATGAAGTAGATTGTTTCAAATCAAAGAGTACGGGGTGGGTTCATTTTTTTGCACGTAAGTGTATAAAGGCGGGATGGAGAAAGAAAGACATTTACGCTGGATTAAAGAAATGTAGAAAGAAAACGTTCTTTGCAGCGTACTACTCTTATCGTGTAATAGTCGTTACGGTATATAGACAGAAGGAAGAAGTCTTCGATTCAGTACCTACTCGAATGCATCTTAAAAGAAATGTTGTACCATTTATTTTATGCATAATTTTAAAAGCTGACAGTCTTAAAATAATAATATATACAAGTATATTTAATAAGGAAGGGAAATAATCAAAGGGCATCAATAAATTCGTCCGCATCGCTGTCAACAGGAAACGTGCCCAAACGGCTGGCAGTATTGCTACGTTGTTTGGCAATACTAATTCTTTGGCCAAAAAATAGGCCAGCCCTCTGGTCACGTGAAAGGTCGACCAACTGCTTGGCGATGTCTCGAAATACTAAGTGGGCACTCGGGCCCCATGGCCCTAGTGTTTCTATCCCAAACGGCTCAAACATGTATTACGTTCCAAAGATATTGGAGTATTTGCGCCGTTTGAGGTTTTCCGCACCTGCAGCAGCCGCCCCAGCACAGCTCGCCGTGCTTGGAAGATGGCATGGCGCAAGGGTGTCGACACACGTTGCATCCCACACCAAAGGCCTACCAACCTTCCAAGGCATTAAGAAAAGTCTCCGCAGCCGGTAGGATAAAATGAATTAATTAATTTATTTTATTTATGCATACAAAAGCAGCAATTCCGTTGGCTGAAAACTTCAATTTGTCGCTATCGCAGAACTGCAATGCTCGAAGTTTTATAGCGCTATAAATCTATAATGTCGTAAAATCCCACAGTTACTGTAAACTTAATTACAAGGTGAATAAAACTCTTTTCCTGCTGCACAGAACATTAATCCTGAAATCGACTTAACGCGATCCTGCATGTTCAATTTATCGGTTTGTACGTATTGCGGAGTCCTGCAACGAAATTAAAGTAGTGCCGGCCAGCGGATCGACAGAACTAAATCGCCTGCGGAATGCAACGTACCAGCGCATTCGTTGCTACTACATCAATAATGTGGACATTATTCGCTCGAAACCATAGCCAATACCGAAAGGTTTTCTAGAAAGTAAAGTATAGAGTAACACAAGCAAACGTAGCCGCAGCGTCGAGGGAAATAGGAAATCGATATGAGAATTAACTTACAGCTTCTCGTATTGTAAAATTTGCTGTCTTTACCGTCTGATTATCACGGAGAAAGGGGTATTTTGTTGGACGATATTATTATCGAGGGACATTTTCTTACTTTATTATTGTGAACCGACGTAATAACAGGTGTGTTAAAAAACATCGATGACTGTTATTGTGGAAGCGGAATATTTATTTATTTATTTAATACTTTAAGCACATAAATTTGTTGCGCATTTGTTTTGTTTATTTTTAAGGGTTTTTTGTTTTGCCAAATAAACGCAATTTTCTTTCTTTCTTTCTTTCTTTCTAAATGTACTGAGGCGGACTTAATGCCATAGGAATTTTCAACCAGTCAACTTTTGGGTAATGCAGAGACAAACAGTGGTAGGTGCAATCATGAATAATGAATAAATAATAATGAATAAATATAACGAATGAATGAATAATTATGGAGGTAGGAACTAAAATAATATTGTGTCGTGTGTAGTGAACGGCGCGTCAGAACACAATTGTTACTATTTCCTTCACACCGTGATATTATGTAGGGGCGCTCCGGCGGCGGCGCGGCGCCGCGGTGCTCTGTCCCACGGTAAATACGTGTGTCGCAGCTGCTAGCGTTAATATTTGTCCGCTGCGAAACAAAGCCAATATCTGTAAAAGTTTTGGCGCGCCGCACCATTATTTATTCAGAGGCTCTTGCTTTACTTAAACTTTTCGAGAGCTCTATCGATATTATAAGGGAGCCCCGGTTTGGATACAATTGGCCGCCATTTTCTCAGAAAGTGGAGATGTGCAAGTAAATTTTTGGTTTTTTTTTTCAGTATCGTGGTCAGAGGGAAATGACATAGGTATCCTATGGTGAAATTAAATATCAAAACGGAGTGAAACATGCTATTGACCTGTTAGGAAGAGCTTCTGACGCGTTCAGTCGACGTTATCAAAGAGAACAGACGACTCTGAGATGAATTATGAATTCCCCCCACCGTATCATCAGTCACAGCTTCTGTTTCAAATGAACGCGAACGTGTCCTCCTTTTTTTCAATAACGAAAATTTATAATAGTTTTTCGCTCTTGTTTTTAAAATATCCAAGAAAACTTCACTACAAAATCTGAGTCTGAATGTTTGTCGAGTTCCCAGTAGTTGATACTTACCTACAAACCTACCATTTTTGTTTGTCTTTAGAACCAAGTTTCGCAGAATATAAAAACTTCGCTGTCTGTTTTTGTCCTCAATTAATTGTCTCTGGTTCCAACACAAATAGGACTCTGTTCGAAAATAGAAAATAAAATTGATAGAGTAGGTAGGTACTTATTACCCGCTCTTCACATTGACAATAACATAAAAATAATCTCTCATGTTATTTCTACGTGTTCCTAAAAAAAACAAATACCTATTGTAAAAGATCGTACAAATTCACAGACAAAAGTTATAAAACCATAAATTGATTCAATTCTATTATTCAAATGTAATAGTATTGATCGTCGTACATGATTCTGAAATCGAGTACCTTTTACTGAAACATTTCCATACATGAATGAATAAAATTTAATATATTCACAAGAATTGTTTGAAATTAATGAAAATATACTCATAAGTTAGCAACTGTTTTTCAGTTTATGAATAGGTAAACTATGCTGAAAGATTAAAAAAAAATTAAATTATAATATTATTACATTATAATACGAATCTCTTCAAGTAATTGTAGTACAAATGGCCCGAGATTTTCCCTTTCATACTCACGTGAACTTTTTACACTAATGCATTATTTTTATTAAGTGTAACCGGTGGCGAAAAATTAATGAGGGAGAAATAATAACCACAGCACGAGCAAACTCAGATAATAAATACATATTATATTTCTCGGAACCTTATAGTGGAGTATAATTATCTTTTTCTTCTCAACACTCATTCATCCACTGTAATAGAATATTAAAACTTTAATAAACGCTTTTAAAGTGTTATATACATAAAAAGAAAAAGAAACATTCGAAAGTTCAAATAAAGAGCGTCTGATAAATAAAAGAATAAAGCCGGTGCGGTGTGTTATGACGTCAGCAGTGTGTAACGGGTGTCACACGTTCGGTTCAGCTCTCGAATGCAGGCTGGGTGTAAATTTTAGGCTAGCTGCGCAGGAAGACTAAATCAATCGTATGGTAGTCTGTCGATTGAGGATTTTTTTGTCTTTTCGACAGGTTTTTCAGCAGCGGTAGGACTTTTATGCTATGAATTGCACCTACATAAATGTCCTGTACGTGCACTGGTGAGTCGTTTTTGATTGTGATTTCTTTTAACTATCCCATTACCATTTCCCGTTAGTTAGGTTAGGATTAAAACCCAACAACCTGTTTGAATAAAATAAGTTTTGATTCGTTGAAATATACCCAAATAAAACCAAAGTCATAAAAAATACCGCCAGACTACCGAAAAAGAAAAATGATGACCCAACAACAACTCGGAATTGGGTTCCAAGAGTAATATCTAGAGAAGGTAAATAATTACCTCGTATATAACGGAATGGGTATCTCCCGATAGAATCACATAAGAAATATTATCCTGTTGCCCCAAAAATACAATGGTACTACATCTCCAATAGGTACGGATCACGGATATTTGTCTTAGAAACATGTTCATGCCGTTTAGAATTCCATTCGTAAAATGAAGAACGAATTCTTCCCGTAGTATTGTTCATGACACAATGAACGAATGACAGAGGGTATGTACTCTATGACATACCACGACTACAAAAAGACACTCACTGAATGGTTGATGAGCAAAAGTTACGAAGAAATCGAGGCTAATATGCTCCACACAATCACACAATTCTCAAAATACATGTAATCTATAGATTCAGTTTGTCGCTGGACTAAAACAAAAAGTACACAAAACAACACCTCCCACACCAACACACACACACACACAAAACCCAGTGCGCATTCCTTGTTTATATAATTTTTTAAATGTTATTGTTAAAAACTTATGGCATGCATTTTTTTTTCAAAATTATCTATTGTTTATTTTCTCACACATATATAGTTAATGTAAACTGGAGGAGCGGAACCACCATACAAGCAAATCTTTGCTTAAAAGGTGACTCCAAACTTATTAATGTTATTTACATGAGTTGATGAAATAAACATTTATATTTATTTATTTTTATCTGTTGTCTGTTATTAAATTATTTATTACACTCGAATACTGAGGGGTGTGTGAATGGAATGTTAATTTAGTGATTATAGAGGGTTGACGATATTTGTATATTTTTGACGCAACCAAACGCAAACGTTACCCAAAAAGCAGCCAATCTCAAATGGGACTAGACCGGACACGTTTTACGGGCAGGTTATAAGGGCTAAGACCACCACATCATGGGTCCCTGCAAACGTCCAACGGCATCGCGGAAGAACCAGGAGTAGATGGCGGGATGAACTTGATGCCTATGAGGGATTGGTCCATATTAGCTCAGGATCAAGTTGAGTGGAAAGGAAAGGGAGGCATTTTCCGTGCAGAGGGTGGGTATGAGCTAATTATTATTATTTTTAATTTTTTATGTACAGCACATCAAGGTACACGAACCTGTCAAATTTTCCCAATCAACATTGAACCTTATGCTTTAGCGATAAAGTTGAAAAACTATTAAAGAAATTTGGCAGATTGTAATAGCTCGATGTGCTGGCGACTGTACCTACAACGCCACCCTAAAAGAAATTCTGAAACTCTCATAATATGTCTGTAATTTTTCCAGCACCCTTCAAACGGAACATAACAAAGCGCATTCCCAGACAAACTTCAACAAAGAACTCTACTAGGATTCCGTGTCGTATCCGAGTGATGTCTGACCGTCTCACTGTCTGCCAAGACATCGACTAACAACTGCACATTTCAACTAAGTTGTCGCCGAGAGAATTCTATTTATATTAACTATGCAGTGCAATGGCTATACCAGGGACATCGACGCCCAAACTTTAACCATGACATTCATTTTATTTCTTAACACAGGTTATTCTATAACCTAGCTAGGAAAGCAGAACGTCACCCACCAGATTGTGTTTGACATGGTACAGACGCCAGCACATCAAGCTACTACAATCTGTCAAATTTCTTCAATAGATTTTCAACTTTATCGCTAAAGCATAAGGTTCAAAGTTGATTGGGAAAATTTGACAGTTTCGGGTAGCTTGATGTGCTGGCGTCTGTACAAACTTATATGTATACCTTTATGTATGCCTCATGTACAGACGCCAGCACATCAACCTACCCGAAACGGTCAAATTTTCCCAATCAACTTTGAACCTTATGCTTTAGCGATAAAGTTGAAAATCTATCAAAGAAATTTGACAGATTGTAGTAGCTTGATGTGCTGGCGTCTGTACTACAATCTCCCTTTTTTATGAAATAAATTTATTATCATTATTATTCAGCACATGATTCTAGACGATATGGTTGGAATATTTCGCGTCGATGTCCCTGCCACTCTGTATAGTGAACTATATGTATAAGTTATAGTCCATCCGAAGGGCTGATGCTGATGCGAACACTATGAAACCATGTTGTTTATAATAATGGACATAACGAGGTGATTGCGTAGCACACTAATATTAGCAATGGCGTTCATTTTGACAGTTCAACAACATTCATTGCATTATTTACGTTGTTGAGCAGACAAATTGTTCGAATATGTGGAGCAATGGATTTGCAATATCCTTCAATTTTTTTTAGATTGTGGTGAAAGTATGTTACGCAATTAAGGTGATGTTTTGGTTTGTGTAAAAACAAGTTTTTAGTACATTTTGAAAATTGAAAACTTTGGCTATGAGACTGTTTTGTTGTGAGTGTTCACGTCAGCATAGTTTTTACAGTCAGTCAGTCTTGTCACAGTCTACACACAGCCTAACTCAAACTCACTTTAACTGTACTTAGCTAAAGTTTGGGTATACTTGACGATAGTACACCGCGAAGTGTGAGCTATACCTGGCAGCATGTAATGGGTCCTGTCATTAGTTGTATCCAATACTCTAAAGTTAGTTGTTGTAACTTGAGGTTCAGCGACACAGGTGTTATATCAAAGCCAATTCATAAGAAGAAGTAAGTAGGAAATGGTATAAGATTTCAAAGAGAATTTTCTCTTTGATATCTATTTGGATCTCAAACAGGTATTGGATTGAACAGGGCCAATTCATTGTGTAAAAGTATTTGATGTCTACTCGCCGCGCGATAATCGCTGGCTTGATGGATGGCTCAGTTAAAACTGATTCAACTGTTTTTGTATCGACCAGTTAAATGAAAGAAGTTATGATCCCGCTGAATGTAGGACGCGGTTCACGAGGTTCCATTTCTGTTTATTACGTTCCGAACTTAATGTTTACGACTAGTTTTTGATTTTTCGTATTTTTTTTATCGGAAAACGTTCAGTTGTTTAAGTCCTACTGTTAAAGTTAATTTAAAACACATAGCGCCACGTTGCTTTATACGCTTTATATTGTCCAAAACATATTAGAACAATGCTGCTATCTCATGAATCTCACGGTGCTAGCTATTCATTATTGTTACAATACCTAAGGAAGTTACAATACAACAAAGTAGGTACTTATTATGTTTCCGTATCTAAGCGACACACACAAGTATCTATCTAACTCATGATTGCTTCTGTAATTTATTTAGATCCACGTTTATTTTCTCACCTTCTCTGGGATCCAGCTTCACCCGTTTTTAAATCCCAACTACGAAACTGGAATAGCTTCCACTGTATTCAAATTAAGTTAGGATAGCATATAAAAGAGATTTTCGTAGAGTTGGTGCAGCTCTGCAGTATTGCTCAGGCACTTTGCGCTAAAACTTCACGCCGAGCATTCAAATGGGATTTTTGAGTCCACATTTATGAAGAGCATAATATTAGTTGCCCATTTAAACGTCAGACGGCATCCCCGAGCCGGGAACTCCAAAGATAACTTTATTTTAAGTAAAGACACCCTCGTAACTTTTTGCCGCAGCTCCTAACGCACCAAGTTTGCAGCGCGGAGCTGCAAGAATGTTTTGTGTAATTTCCTAATGAGTTCCAAAATTACATACCTATCTTTTCTTATCTTAAGTTCGGTAACACAGAGTCATAAATTATACTTTACATAGTTAAGAATATTCGTCTTCAAAGTAACAAGCTGAAGTAAAATCAATAATCTCGCTCACAAAATAATCTCGGGGATAGGACGCCGCGTAATATCGTATTCAAAAATGGCATGTGTTTTAATTAAAAGTTCATATTTAAACGCTGTTGTATAAGCTCCAGGCAAATCTTTAGCTCGGTGTAAAGGCTTAAAGTATTAACTATTTCAGCAAAGACTTTTCATTTTGAGTAAGCAATTTGTTTTCGTTACTTTGAACTTCTCATTACTTAGAATGTCTCCTACAAAAATTTACGAGGCCTTTCTATCTTGACTAGCATAATATTTATAATATTACGTTCCCAAAAAAGGCTGATGAACTTAAATGTGTACTAAGATGGATTTGCTAGACACGTTTCTACTTACCTAATAACGAAATACAAAACGATTCACTTTCTTAAAGGTCCGATGGGTAAGCAAATGTGTATTGTAAAGAAATGTTGTCTATCCTCAGTTTGTTAGTTTTAGTATTATGTCACGTACTGCCGTGTACCGCAAGGATGTTGTGGAAAATGACTTTGTTTCTCCGGAGACGTGCCAAAGGCGTTGCAGAGGGCACTGGTGCGTGTCACCGGAGATCCCTAAGTCCCTTTCCATATTAAGTGCTAAAGATAGAAAACATTTTGCCGAAGTAAACTCCACTATAAGGCTCTCTGTACATAAACGTTTTTTCTTGCCGTGAAAAACTACGGTTCATTCGCGGTGTATAGGCACGGTTCGTGAGTGTTGTATGGAGCACTTTAGAAGCTTGTTGATAGACACGTTTTTTCTACGACGCGGTTTATTTGCCGTACCGTAATGAAACCGAGCCATGTGCAAAGGGCATGAGGTGTGACATGACATTTTGCTTAACAAAAGCAATAATGAGATCATAAATATTTGTGCGTAGAACAATACATTCTTCTCGGCAAAAAGAGATCCCGAATTTAATAGCCTCTACTACAAAACGGAAGGTTATTATTTAAATGATTCTACTTAGGTACAACTGTTGTGGCCTATGGATTTATCCAACCAATTTTAATAAAGTAAGAGGGATATAATTTTCATGTGGTTTTCTTTATTATCCGAGTTGCGGGTTCATAACAATAGGTTTATATTAAAAAGGAAATTGGATATTCCGACTTTGAATATCAATATCAAACCTACTTTATTTATGTTTAAAATTAATGGTGTAGAAGATAATTATTATTTCATCTGAAGTCCATTACTATTGGTTACTGTCATAATCAGTCTATAATATTCCCACTGCTGGGAGATAGGCCTCCTTTCGGTGAGTGAAGTGGGCCGTAATCCATAACGTGAGCCCAGTGCGGATTGGTAGACGTCACATGACTTCGAATTTTTGGTTTTACGATATGCCGGTTTCCTCACGATGTTTTCCTTCACCATTTTCAGAGCAGTGGTGTTTTAATAATTTACACAAAGTAAAGCGTCTGTCTGAGTTCGAATCTACGACCAACAACTCCTAAGTCGCGACAGTTAGTACTGGGCCACCACTGCTCACTAATTGGTTACTGTGCTGGTCGATAATGGGGAAACTAAAAAAATGCGGCTACCATAGTCTTAACTTAAAGATATCGTGAAAAACACGACTGTGGTATTAATCCGTAAGCTGTTTTGTTCGTAATTCCTGAGCGGCTGTTTTCGCTCAGTTTTTGTTGCGAACTTTTTGTGTGTTCGCTCGAAGAAGAAAGCGATATTACATAATAATAATAGGTCACGGAAAGCGAAAGTCATTCCAACCGTCTGATCACGAAGGTTGGTTTTCATGGGCCTCTGTAGGTTACCGCAACTAAAACTTATGGTAATTCGAGAAGCATAGCAGAATTATTTTAAAATTAACTTTATAGAAGTAGAAAACTAGTAATATTCTTGAATAGATTTGTCGTAAGATTATTGTGTACTTCGATTGTAGACTTATTACCTGCCTGTATTTTTTGTCAAGGTCGTCATTTTACTTGACGTTTGAGTTGATCCACTAAAATATAGCCTCTTTTCAGTTTTGCAATATATTTTCGTGAAGCTATGATATTATTTATCTAAAGTTCGGCTTAGATCATATATTACGTTGTTCTGTAGACTGGAATCGAATAAATAAATAACTTGTTTGCTCACTTTTTGTTTCTTAACAAAAATGTGAGCACATTTGAGTTGGTGGCTTATCGCCTTTACGAACAAAGGAATAGTCTTAGAAATTATTTTCTTTCACTTATTTCATCAGCAGTTTGACGTTCTACTAATAACGATGTATGAGGTAAATATTCAATATTAAAGCTGGAACTCCAATATATGTACCTCCGACCTCGTGTCTTATGAGAGAGTAAATTAAGTATCGAGCTCGGCAAAATAACGCCGTCCGGGGGTTCTTCAGCATGTTATAAGTGTTGGTAACCTGTTAAGTGCTACACTATCGATAAAGTCAATATTTCTCGCAAGTGTGTAGTGGTAGAAGTACGACGGGAAACTTCACCAAGTACCCTTAATTAAATGCGGCAACATTCGATACAGCCCCCCTTACAAACTGAAATCTAAATGTCTTAGAGACGAGACATCGCGACTCACCCTGCTCCGGTTCTTAAGGGTTATCAAAAATACAACAGTTTCAAAGTTACACGAAGTTTTATAGTTTTTGAAATTGCTTTGCCTTACACAACATAAAGTGGAACGTCTGCAACTAATACAATACTTAGGTCACCAAGTCTAGAGTGGCGTTTAAAGTTACTGCTCTGTCTGCGCTGTTGCTTTGTATCTTTTACAATAGCTAGGTATGCTACGAGCGTATTATATGGATTTTAAATGGTTACTATAAAACGAATTTGGGGTTTATAGGTGCTACTGGTTTCACTGATGTGTTGTAGTTAAATTTTTAAAGACGTTATTTTACTGTTTTCAGAGTTCGGACATAGAGTTGTACTTGTAAGAAAGTTTAGCTAAGTGTCATCTTCTAAGTATTTTTGTCTTGTCTTATCTTTTGTTTCTTTTTATCAATAGGCTCTGAAAAATCTTTTCATGTTGGTTTACAGTCAGACAAATACTCTATCAAGATTAAAGGTAACTCTTTTTTTATTACGCTGGATCAAAGGAGTCGGGAAAGGAAAGGCAAGTTTATTAATTAGCATCTTGTGTACCGACTTGGTTTGTACTTTTACCAACCGTCTTCACCGAAAGAAGGAGGAGGCTCTTAATACGTGTGTATAATTGACCTCGTAATTGCTTTACAACTGATGAGAAAAATCGCAGTAAATTTAAACTTCACTAAAGATGAAGCTGAACTGACCCATAGACAATAATTATACCTTGTATTTATTATATGACGTGCTCTTAGAACCAAACTTGACGTCCCGGTGACGACGATCGTTGGTCCACCGCGACCGAACTCGGTGGAAAACGTGCTTTATATTGCCGGCACATCGGCCCGTCACAATAACAATCTCGGGCCGAATTTTGGAGGTAGTCGAAACTGCGAACTAGTCGAAACTGCGGCGGCCGGGATGACGGCGCTCAGGTGACGTGAGATGGATACGCGGTCATAAAAAATGTATCGCTACCTCGGCGCCGTTCTCGGTGACGTGTCGGTGACGGCTGCGGTGGACAAACACACTTAGGGTGGTAAAGCCATTACGAGGTCGACGTTATACGGTGGAGTTTCTTGCCCATTCTTTTCCATACGTAACTACCTTTTGGAAGGGGCGACTAGAATCAACTCTATTTTATCGTCAATTTTGACGTTTAAATGTGCCTATTTGAAATAAATGCTTTAACTTTCACTTTATATGATTTATTACATTACACATGATTGTTTCGCAGCGGGTGGAACATTATAGGCTGATCCTATAATGTTCCACCCGCTGCGAAACAGGCCTCCTCCATGCGAGCTAAGTGCAGGTTTTCACCCGAACCAAAAATTCTAAGACGTGACATTTTCATGTCACGTCTTAGAATTTTTGGTTCTAGGAGATAGTTTTTTTTTTTTTTTTTCTAGTTCGTTTCCTCACGACACGATGGACGATTTATTACATAACGACTGGATATATGATTGAGTCTTGAAGTTTATCAAAATTTCAAGACTCAATCATATATCCAGTCGTACGTCGCCACCAACTTTCATAATTTCTTTTCCAATATTATCACTTAGATCAAATATCGAGACTTAACAAAATTGTCAGAAATTCAAACAAGTTGTATCTGCGAGACCGACTTAAAGTTAGATAGTTCGTGAAAATCAACTAAACAACAGTCTTTGAGAAATTTTGTTAAAGACTACCGTCGAATTCGTATTTTCACATATAATTTGGTATTATATAAACTTGTAATGCCATTGTAAAGAGGATGAGGTATGTTTAGAGCTATAATTACTTTGTCGCTCGCAATTTTTTCCTCGCAATAAATACTTTTTCTTTTCTTTTTCTTTTTATATGCTCTATAGCTACGGTTTCCTAGAAGACCAAATTCCTAGAAGGCCAGCACATCCACCATATAAACACGAAAATGATGACACTGGTGTTTGTCTTTACGGTGTCAAAAAACGCTCTCTAGGAAAACCCAACTTACTTTCATTGTTCAGAAGCTCAGGGAGATTAATAAATGAAAGCGTGGACTATACTATTTAAATTATATTAAGAAAAAGGCGATAAAAAGGGGGCGCGAGTGTCGTCCTAGCCGACTTCACGATTGCACGGCTAGGACGACACTCGCGCCCCCCTTTGACAACATCACTTTACCGCTATCTATTTACGCCTTTTTCTTAATATAATTTAAATAGTATACAGTCCACGTTTCATTTATTAATCTCCCTGAGCTTCTGAACACTCATAAATAACGCGTCCGTGACATCATTCATGACGTTTCGTTAAATTGCAGACGCTATGTGGCGGCCACCGCAGTCTTGGGAAACCCTAACTTAGGGGTTTATTTATAAACGTTGCTGAAAGTTAAGTAATGATTAGCGACTGTTTGACCATAATTTTTTGACAAATAAAGGGGTTACTGACTAAGCCAAAAGTAAGTAATTATGTTGGGGTCGGCTTCCAGTCTAACCGGATGCAGCTGGGTACCAGTATACTGGTGAGCAGAGATCATACCTCTCCATTACTAAGTTTAGCATTAAAAGAAAAAAATTAAGCTTAAAAAACTACACAAAAAACCGCTTAAATGAAAATAAAACGTTGAAAGGTACACAACAGACTGTTTAATCTGTGAGTAAATGTAATTATTCACACGGTTCGCGTAATTTAATTTCGTCTAGTGGATTTTAATATGTTTCGCCATTTTAAATTATTATTCAAAGGTATTTATAAAGGCCGACAATATGAATCAAGTAAATAAGGGCAGGACGTTATCGAAATGGAAGTATAAATATGGTTTTCACAATGCTTTATATTAAAAGTGAAGAGAACGAGTTGGCTGAAGAGCGATGCAGTAGCTATCAACGTAAACGAATAAGGAATTGACGCTTCAACATCAAATGGCGGATAGTATGAAACTGCATACACTATTCAAGAACCAAGTGCAGTTCCGGAGATCTATGGGCACCTAAGAATACAGTGTTTTGCAGTGTGCCTGTAATAAATGTTGCTCGTGTTCGGCTACGGTCGCTATGCCGTAGCCGCCCGCTACGCCGTAGGCGCCCGCTACGCCCTAGCCGTAGCTGCTACGGCTACTAGAAACGCAACTAATTAAAACTTGTACTAAATCTACTAGAAACTAACTTCTACTCGCAACGTTATGTGGTCTTGATGGTCTTGACATGACTTTTGTGCTAAATTGCATTACTTGGTTGGCACACGAGTGGATACGTGGGGTAAAGCCGTTTCGGTGAAACGGAGTTGTACTCCATTTCGCACATCCAAAGTTTTACAAAATTGTTAAAGTTTTTAATTTTATTTTATAACATAACGTCCCATTTGTATTCCCCGAAGGGTTAGGCTAAATGTATCTAAAGTTGACCAACTTTTACTAGTTATGTTTTAGTCCCATGTAACGGGCGCGGGTCTATTGCCATCAATCGGGCAAAAATCTGGACTCCGCGCTACTACTAAGAAATTCCATGGTAAAACCCAATAATATCTTATAACATTAGTTTATAAAACCGGCGACATTGTGTGTACTGTACACCTGTGCCTACCTCCTCGGAGAAAACAGACTTGATTTTATTTAAACTATAAAAAAAATATAGTGTTCCACCGAATTTCAGTGCGTCCCGAGCTTCTGTACAGCTTCTTCAACTAATCCTTCAAATATTACTGTTTATATAAAAGACTACGAAAATATTAGACGTAGGTAGCAACATAATGGAAAAGCGTGTACCAGCATTTTTACGCCCGCGGCGACCAAGTTTTTCTTACCTTAGTTTTTCTACAATAATTGAATAATAATATTGTATTACAAGAGCGAATACTAACCTAATTAATGTATTACTGAATAATGTTCTTAAGATATCTTTGAAAATGTATTTACACGTGTCGAGTCTGTGGACTAGACACGTGTAAAGTCTTTGAGTGTTCACAGAAATATGTTCACAGTGCAATAATACGTTGACTTTACGTATAAACTTTCCTACACCAGAAGGGATAAATTCCAAGAAATACACAAGTAGGTATATGTCTACTTAGTATCCAAGGAGCAAACGCAACCCTCCCCTTAAGAGAGCAAAACTTTTCTGATAACAGAAAGCACGGAACCAAGGAGTATCTACTGCGTAATAAATTTATCGCTGAAGGTTACAAGAAACTGCTATAGTGGACATAATTAGTTTGCTTCTCCTTAAATATGTATCGATCAATCTTATTATATACGTATTTTGGCATTACATCGACTCGTGAAGAAAAATGGCCGTATTAGGCACCTCTATCTCCCATGACGTAAGAGGATTAATAGATTAACACCTTGGAGATAATATTGGGACTTTGGGAGATCAGGTTTTTATAATAAAGGTGAACGTGTCTCGTGCTTTGAATTAGAATTAAGAAAAATGTTATAGCTTAATAGATATAAAGCTATTTTTAGATAAAGTAACACTCGCTGTCGATTAATTTGGTTTGATATGATGTCTAAAGTAAGTAATACTATAAAGATAGTAATACTATAAAAGTCTAAAGTAAGTAAATAATTAATTATTAAAAATAACAAAATGATTTCATTTATATATTATTATATTTTTATAACGTTGTTAAATTCATCCGCATCGCTTTCGACTGGTAATGTACCCAAGAGACTGGCGGCATTACCACGTTGTATGGCAATGCGACTCTGGCCAAGGTAAAAGCCAGCCCTTGGGTCACGGGAAGTGTCAATGGTATTATTGTTATTTGCTTACTTATTATTTTAATTAACAGAAATACATACCTGATTTTGAAAGTGGTTTCCACTGTTACTGAATTTTCTTTTTTTTAGCAAAATTCAATTAAATTGTTAGATTTCAAAAAGAAAAAATCTTTTTCCAACAAGGTGTATATTTACGTATCCCATTTGATTCTCATACATTTACATTTGAGCGGCGTAACGTGTAACAACATACGTATTACTCACCCAGCGGCACTGTCTACTTATAAAAACCGTTAGCACGCGACTTTTCGTGACTGCAACTTTTTTAATTAGTGTTTTGTCACATTAGCAAAAAGCCTTCCTAATGAGGTTTTGCTTCCCCTCAAATTCGTGTTGGAAGCATGATTCTGCAAACAGAAAGCAGATAATTTAATTAAGTGGACGTATTAATAGGTACGGGGCTTTTCAACTCACTTATCGAACCACAAACGCCCCTTAACAACCACAACAATCGCTTACTCAAACATCATGAACATATAAATTCTTCCGTCGAGACAGGGAAATTGATAGTGGGTCATCCTACAACCCGTCCCTGGCCATGCTAAGGTCCTTCAAATATTCGGAATAAGAATATATGATAAATCACCACGACATGCTACGAATGCGAAATTTATTTTATAGGATAAAGTGAGTTCAGGCGTCTAATTACAAGTCTCATATATTTTGACCTGCGTAGGTGTACTGTAAACAAATCTCCACGAGCAATTTGACGCCGGGATAACTCTCCTGACACCACAAACCCGGCCAGGCCGAGATAAAGCGCGATGATAAAACCACATTTGACCTTTTTATAAGAAAGGGTAAAAGGGTTAGGATGTGGGAAAACAGTATCGATTTAAAGTTTCTTCAGTGCTGGATTAGCCACGTAGCAGGTGTAGCAAATGCTACAGGCCCCGCGCTGTGGGGGCCCCGCGCTTGGACGTACAAAAAAGAAGTCATGGTACCCTACACTGAAAAAAAAGAATGATTGATTTTACTAAATTCCGCGTAAATTTTATCAAATCCGCGGGTTATATAGGTCCTACACACGAAATTGTTGATTTTACCAATGGATTTTGTTAAATTCACTCTTGTTATAGTAAAATTAACTATGAAAAGGTAAAATTAACTATGAAAAGGGTTGACTATGGCAGTTCATTACTCAACCTACGCTACTTTAGTACATTCAACAATTCTTTTTTTTCAGTGTATACCATTAGGTTTATTGAAATATTAGGGAAGAATGGTCTAAAGAAACCTAAGCTCTCCGAGATGGGATGCTAAAAACTTTCGAACTCACTTCGCTCGCTCTTGCATAGATACAAGGTTCTCTCAGAACTTGCGAGTACGTAGGTTTTTACAAAAGTACCTATTATACTGACCATTGTTTGAAGAAAGTAATTTGGCTCAAGTACTTCAACTGACTTGAAACGGAAAAGAACGTATTTGTTAAGAAACATTGATTTGACGAGTGAAAAATCACTACACAACTAAAACTATTATAAATAAGTTCTGTTTTATCTTGTAAACCTTAGAACCTTTAACAAAGTTCTACCATATTTTCCCCTAGGTAAAATTTGCTACAGGCCCCGCGCTGGCTTAACTCCGCACTGCGTATCTTAGCCAAATCATGATTGTAGATGAATGAAAGAGTATAATATCCCACAAAGCCTTGGCTTTAGGGGCATTTTCGGTAATATAGGAAGTACGGACAGAGGTAACGGGAATGAAAATAGGGTTGTTTGTTATAATCCCGAACATTATTAAAGTCCCTAAAATATTTTCGCGGATAATATTTCACTTATATTTTTGCCTGACGGTATATTTTTTACTTAATATTATGGGTTCATATTTTACAACAATGTGTTCTGAAAAAGTATATATTGTAAGCTGCTTTGAGTATTTTATTTTCACAGAGACAAGAAATATGACCGAATCTAGGATTTAAATCGTAGTCTGTGCCAGCTGTTTTGCCGCATAACATTGTATAATACATAATTATTGTAGAAGTCGCTGTCGCTTCACGGTCCGGAGCCGATGAGCTGCTATATACAGCTTATGCACCGTTGCACCTTTTAAATTCAGCACACCGCTGCATATGTGTCATGAAGCGGCATCAACATTCACAAATGTATCTCGATTAAAGCACATATCTACCGGTAAAGATCGGGGAGATTAGATAGTACTGGGTAAGGCCGGCCCAGCAAGTTTTTGGTACGGATAAAAGTACTGCATCTGTCCCTTAAGGGCTGATCAGAGATACGTACACTTCATCGGATATCAATCATCGTGGATAAAGCTCGCTCTCCATACCTTTACGCTGTGTCGGAATTTCACGCTTAACGTGATAGATGGCGCTTGCTATTGCATTTTATCTCTGACCGATCCCTTTACGTCAATACATTGCTGTACAGGAAGCCCTCAATACCTACCTTCATATCAAAACTTCCCATACTGTTTGCTTATTTTTATTGCATGATGTGGTATCCTATTAATTAGAGCACATAGATTTTTGTTCTTGTCCTTCATAATATAGCATGTAATGTGTATTCTTTGTTAAAGATCCTAATAAAATAAAATAAAAAGCTTTAAGAAACTCGCTCAACAAAGACTAGTATTTCTACACTTTTCTAGTAAACTTTTTGTATCATTTCCAAACATTAATCAAGTATCTAATCAAGTAAAGACTTGTGATTACACGGATAGCTACGCATATGGTGTCGGTTTCGATGGGCATATTACACGCATCATTAAGAAAAGGAGCAAGACACATGACGCGCATAAGAACTTAATACGTACATTTGGCGGGTGCAAAATTATACTTGAGTTTGAGGCGTATACCGTGTATATTCCACCTAATTATGCGGGAGATTTGAGTTCCTTTGAAATTCCCTTTGCATATTGTGACGAAACACACGCAATTACATAATAGGTCCCACTCGAGTACACTCGAGCCTTCTCTAGCCTGTTTTCATTTACCTTGGCCAGTGTGTAATTGTGCGTGCTATACGGTGATTAATTTCCATTACAGACCTTATTAACACGACATTTTTACGTAATGAAATATTACATGAGAATCGATGAACGTTCCACTGTCACCTTGGAACGAAAGCGGATATTGATTTTTCGCTATCCACCAATCTTTGCATATTGATTCATGTAATTATGGGCGATACAAAGTAATATAGGTATATGATGTCTATTTAACCTACATTTGCTTATGGCAGTTTTTTATTGCGCCATTTTCAATTTCAGACTTTTTCAGTCACGATCTTTGAGTAGGTAAATGGGTTATTAATAACATTTCGCTAAAATTAGCCGTACCCTGTATTCCTGTGGGTGTGAACGATTAAGGAATTAATCAGGTGGAAGTACATCAGCAGTCATGTGTAGCCTGATATTGTCGTGTTATGAAAACGTAGTGGCTATAAACGCGGCTTGACGGCATTTGTTCCAAACCTCCGGTACATTCGTAATGACACAACAATTTCAAAGAATAGGTACCTAATCCCGTAATCCATGTTTCTTTTTTACTTAACCCTCATTCAATGTCTGGGCACGTTACCAAATGACAGCGATATGGAGGAGTATTTTGCCGTCAAAGTCCTCTTTAAAAACACGCCCTCTCCATGGTAAGAAAGCTAACATTTCTTTTGTGGCATTTCCTTCCTGTCTTTCGCTCGGTTATTTTAAGTGTTTTGTAAAGAATCGGTAAAACCGAACTCTTTCGGAAACTGTCTTTCTGTCACACCCTTTTATCCCAGGGCATTGTCGTGGCAACTTGAAATTTTGTTGCTGGAAGTATATTCGCCAAATTATAAAAGTGACGAGAGAGGATACTATAAGGATATTTGTTACGAACGTAGTAAAATACATACGTAGTCTGTGTCAAAAGTTGATACTGTGAATTTTATGATTAAAATATAAAGTACCATTTAAAATAATATGTAAGTTGACGCCATGATTGGCACAGCAAAAAGTGGTCTCTTGTACACCTACTTTATACTTTTTTACGCCCCTAGACGTAATAACAATAAAACTTCTATAGTGTCTCGTTCAGTCGTTCAACCGATCAATAAAATTTTATTTTTTATAAAATAAACCTAGGCAAATCACTGTTGAGTCAACTTGAAACAAATCGATGTTTCTTTTTGATGTTATCTGTAAATCCTTCATGTATATTTTTCTCTTTTTTACATTGTTATTTCCTTAAGGTAGTACTTACATTTGTATAAAACATGTAAATTATACGATGCGCTTCTCTCCGTCTTAGAACACGTCTGACAACCAGTCTTAACAAGGGATATCGTATTACCCAGTAACTGGGTTGTGGAAGTCAGATAGGCAATCGCTCCATGTAAAGAACTGGTATACAGCTGCATCCGTTTGATGGACTGGAAGTCGACCCCAATATATTTGGGAAAAGGCTTGGCAGATGATGATTTAAGTTATGGATGAGTGAAATCTCCTAACACAGGTTAATCTGCTTAAAAAGAGGCTCTAATCACTAGTTGCACTTTAGGTTACTGCCAAAATAATAAACCATTTTTCATTTCATCCTACTTCGGTAAACAGAACTGATATTATAGTGCAGTACCTAATGCCTTTGAGTTGACTAACATAAACAAATACGTACTGAAATCCTACATGAGCATGAAATTCAACAAAGCTGGCATCCAAACGTACCTAGCTTTACATTCATAATTGGCATCCAGTAGAGCTTGGACTGACAGTTGCATTTGTAACACTAATCACGCAACGCGCAGTGCACTCAACTACTCGCTTTTTCTTTGAGTCAGATTTCAGTTAGCGTAGTTTTGAGTTCGGAATCTGGTTTACTGGGTTGCTCTCCTGCATACAAAAAGATCAATCAGCCTGGCCTTTTCCCGACTATGTTGGGCTCGGCTTCCAACTGAATACTAGCAGGTACTTTACATGGAGTCCTCACGGCGGCGATCTCTCATGTCTGGCCCTAGTCCAGGCCATGGTACAGAGAGAGAGTGCATGGGAAACCATCGCCTCCTTCTGCGAAGCAGTAATGCTCGCGAAGGAGGAGTCGGAGCGCGCGAGGGAGAGGCAATCTTTGCGCCCTCACGCCCCTAGTCGCCGCAGGAGACGCCCTGGGCGTCGGAAATCAACAGCCGATTCCCAGCCACCGTATGCGCGGGCTTGTGGACGGCGAGCGATGGGCGCCGTCCGGTAAGGACCAGGCTCGGGTCGACGGTGCGTTTTGTTCCACGCGCGCCTCAAAGAGATGTCAGCACTAACTGATGGGGTCCGCCAGGGCCGATGCCTGCCAGGGCCCGCTGGTCGTTCGAAAGAGATACCATGGCTCCTGGCACAGGCAACTGAAGGAACACGGGTGGGTTTTAGTCAGGTACTTTCCATGGAGCGAATGCCTATCTGACCTCTACAACCCAGTTACTGGGTAACACGATACCCCTTGGTAAGTTGCTTGTCAGACTTTGGGGCTTCTGAGTACCCGCAGTGACTGTCAAAAATTTTCGAATGACAGCCGGGACTAACGGCTTAACGTGCTTTGTGAAGCAAGGATACCTACATGCCAATAATTACCACAGGAAATTGAAAGGAACTACAGGAAAAGACGCAATCGGAAGTTGATCCGTAGGCTGAAGTAATCGGTAACCTATAAGCCAATTTAAGATGACAACACTGTGATGGATCGATGACGATATCAAGAATAGATGAAAAGTTACCCTTGTAGAGGAACCAAATATGTTTTGATATATTATATCTTGTCATTGACGACTTTGTAGTTTAATTAACTAATGGTAGATTTAAATGAAACGTCACAAAAGCGACTTAAATAAATGAAGCCTTTTTCAAACGATAAATTGGTAACTATAATATTATATACCAGTACGTTGTTAATGCTCCAACCCTCAAATCATAATGCACATCTACGCACGCAACCCCATATCGTCCAAAGCTCCAAGGGAAACCCGGGTGACGTCACCCAAGTCACAAACACTAAAAATAAATACAAGGGGTTGTAAAAGAAATCGTGTTTGAATAAGGAAACGTTAATCGAAGGCTTTATTCGCCTTGACCTCGTTCTGCAGTCCAATGCTACCGTCTACCCCGGCCTATTCACGTGTGCCCGCTTTTTCAAGGACGCGGTTGTTACATGTTTAAGTTTCGGTTTCAAATGCACGTCAGCTTTGAGGTTTTTGATGTCTTCTGTAGCTTTATAAATGAAGTGAAATTATGTTCTAGTAATATTTAGTAAACAGCAGCTTAATTTCGTAACACACTACTTATCAATCTCAATTTGAATCATTTTGAAGGCTACTCTGCTAATCCATTGCTTTATATGTTAGAAAAATTTGGCTCAACAACTTAAATATCGCAATGAATGTTGTTAAACTATCAAGATGAAAATAATTGCTTCTGATAAAATGTTACGCAATTACCCCGCTGATTAGTTACAATAACAGTCATAACAGCGGTCGCCATTTGTTTAGGTATATACCACGGATAAAGGCGGGTTTAGACCAAACGAGCGAATGCTCATTACAGTACCCGGCGATAAATATTGCACATCGACCTTTGGAAAGAGACAATCGGCTAATTTCGGCTTCGTAGAGCGTTATCTCTGTCGCACGAAATACAAACAGTCCGGTATCTATTAGGAGCTGTTAAAACAATTATGATTTGCTTCTTTTGATAATTATTTTTATACTTTGTATAAAATACAAAAAATGGTAAGGGTCGATGTGCAATATTTATCGCCGGGTACTGTACGTTTATCGCCACTCTGTCAAAATCATTATTTGTTCTACCTACATTAAAATAAGTAGAACTTGAAGAAAATAATGACTTTCTCTTGCTCTTTTTCTATGCCTAAAGCCATCTTCGGGCATTTGCTCTAAGAGTTCGTTCTTCTTAACAATTTTAGGTATGTATTAAAACAAACCCTTTGGATATAACGTAGCGCTCTGTTAAATGGTGTAAATGCCATTATTCATGTATATACGTCTGACTTCACAGAATAATATTCTAGGAATAATTTCAGTTTTACTTGAACTTTGATGTTGCCTAAAGAAATATATTTGGTATTCAAAGGAATATAAAGTAAATCTTGAGCAAGCAAAAGTTAGCTTTGATTCTCCACATAATTCAAGTTTGAATGGTCAGCATTAATTCTGAATAAAAATCGGCCATTTACGTCAACGTTTTCTTCAAAACTTTTGCGTTGACGTCGACTTTTCAAAAGTTTGCTGAAAAGCTCGGGATCACTCAAACTTTGTTAAAAATACAAGACTGTAGGTACTGGAAATAACCAATATGGTATAATCAGCCTATAATGTTCCCACTGCTGGCACGGCCTCCTCTCAGTGAAAGGGCGTGGGCCATAATCCAGTTCGCGGGCCCAGTGCGGGTTGGTAGATGTCTCATGTCTATAAATTTTGGTTCTAGGACATGCCGGTTTTCTCACGATGTTTTCCTTCACCGTTTTGAGAGCAGTGGTGATAAAGTAATTAACACAAAGTAAAGCGCCTGTCGGGGTTTAAAACACTGCTCTCCAAGAAATATGTAAGGGGTGAAACAATTCTTACGTCTCCAATCTTCCGTCTGTTTCCATGGCGTACATAAGTTAGATAACGAATAATCACTTTTCAGTCAAATGTATTCCTTTATCTACGTTACAGTGTAAAATTATTATAATTATCATCATCTGCTTAGCCTTTTCCCAACTATGTTCTGGATCTGGGATCTGTTTCCAGTCTAACCGGACGCAGCTGAATACCAATATTTTACATGAAGCGACTGCCTGTCTGACCTCCACAACCCAGTTACTGGGTAATACGATACCCCTTGGTAAGACTGTTTGTCAGACTATCGCGGGCTTCTGACGACCCGTACGACAGTAAAAGATCCAAGAATGACAGCCGGGAACAACAACTTAGTGTGCTTTCTGATCTCGGTATGTAAAGGCACCCATCCATGGACCAACCGCAGCAAACGTAGCTTAACCTGATCGATCGACCCGTGCGGCTGTTATTACTTAGCCATACCCCTAAAAAAATGAATATTATATTATTTTTTTATTATTATTTTAAAAAAATAATAGGACTTATACTATCGACACGAAATGAAGAAGTGTGCCTAAACGCCAAAAAGTTAAGTGTCGGTATCTACTTGCTGACGTTACGCGACGGAAAATTAGCGACGTAAATTCCATCAAATGCTTACATCATATAGACTTTCAATATATAAATGATTGTAGTTTTAAATTGACGCGAATACCTACAGCTTGTTGTAGAAATGTTTTAATTAAAAAGTTTTCATTTAAGCGCTTTGATTCAATTGGAGCCTATATTTGCGCTTTAATTTGTTGATCGTAATTTAAATCAGTAGGTACCTATCATAGGCAGATCCGATTACTAATTCAATTAAGATTTCTTCTTATGTATTGTAATTGAAACTCTTATATCTGAAATAAGTCCTTTTTGGTCCTTTACCAATTCAAAAAATACAACCAATTCTTTTAATTTTTCAACAGCTTTAAACATGATTATTCGATAGTTTCAGCAACAGTTTTATAAAACTCAGTGCGTAATTCAAACGTTAAGTAAAAATACTAAGTGACGAAATCTATGTTAATAGCTCTTACAAACAAAGAATGTCAGTATGCAACGATTTCAGTACAAAAATAGAAGTTTCATCGTCAATTCGGTGAACATTTTGGTACGTTTATTCCGCCGCCCAGCGGGTAAGTGGGCAAACAATGTGATTGTTAACTCGTTTCCCCATCTCCCCTAAGCTTTTGTTTTGTGTGTTTGTATTGTGCCCAATGTACCCACCCGCCGCCATTATTATTTGCATTTCTTCTACATTCCTTGAACGTTTCCTTTTTTTTAACAATTATAACACACGCGACTTTTAATGGTAAGTAGGTTTGTTTATGAGTCTATACAAACCTTTAATAGTCATATTTAGGATGTGACGTTTGGTCTGAGGAAATTGAATTTTGTAAGTTTTGTTTCGCGATTTCCCGTTAAAGATAAAATCGAAAAACTATTTTAGTAACAAAGAGATCCTGTTTTTTATCCTCTATCAAATATAACCAGGTACTTAATAATTAGTCACACTCTATGAGACTAATAAGAAATTTTTATCTAACCTAATTTTTTACGTGATAATTCAAATCCGTTCCACTTTCTTAGAGTCTGATATAAATACGTTGATCATGAGTTATATGCGTATCACTATTATTTCTACACTTTTTACACTACACTAACTCAAAAGGTTTTGTTCGTACTATATTTGTTTTGTCTAACAGCTGAATTACCTCAATGTTCACATGTTGACGGAGTCGGTGTTCATGGGCCTCAGCAAATTTTTGGATTATTTTGGTGACGGCTTCCATTTTAGGGTCACGAAGGACGCATTAACAGTACTCCTGAGTACCATATTCTGGAATGTTGGTATAATTTTATTGTTGGCCGGTTTAGTACAACCCCACAGTTGGATGCCATATGTGCATAAGAATATGCTTATATAATTTAAAAAAATATGTATCCATCTATTATCACGTATTGTCATTCGTGGATCTTTGACAGTCGTTACGGGTAGTCAGACGCCCGAAAGTCTAACAACCAGTCTTACCAAGGGGTATCGTATTACCCAGTAACTGGGTTGTGGAGGTCAGATAGGCTGTCGCTCCATTTAAAATACAGGTATTCAGCTGCATCCGGTTAGACTGGAAACTGACCCCAACATAGTTGGGAACAGGCTAGGCAGATGATGAATACATGTTTTAAAACGCATATCTAGTTCTTTCGTTCTTTTTTGATGTGCGCATTTCAGCCCAGTTTCGTGTCAAGCGTTATGCCAAGGTATTTGGCTGTATTTGCGTATGGCATTCGTTGGTCATCTATGAAGATTGAGTAATAATCACAATTCTTGTTGATAAAATCAATGTGAAGTGACTTCGATTAATTCAGTTTCATTCTCTTTTATCTTCAAGCGTTTTCTCACTGATGTTGGTAATTCTATGTGCTTGGTACATTGCTGCATTGTGGAGTGTTTGTATAATAAGTTTTAAGCGTTTTAAAAACCATATTACAAACGGTTTTGATAGTAAAGGCAACAGGAAAATGGGTATGCATGATGATGCTTCGTAAAGTGGTTTACCCGGTTTTGCAATCATAATCACTTCAGCAACTTTCCATAGCTCAGAAACATGCTTTAACATCAATACAACATTAATAAGTCTAGTAAGCTTAACGACGAAAGAGATACTGTAATCCTGAAACCAATTTAATGTAATTTATACCTAACGTGTAGGGCTGTGTACTTAAACAGTATTCTTAATTAATAAATCACTCCATGATTGCGTCTAGAAGTGGTGAATAATAGCTACCCACGCAGACTATTTCTTGTAACTAGTTCATATAGTTGGATTGATCGATGGACATAAGCTCTAACTTATACTAAAATAAAAGCTGACCTTTCAGCATGCATCATATTATCAGCATGGTAGACGGATACAAATTCAGATGTTTTATAAATATTATTAAGTTTGTAGGTGTATCAGATTGTATAATATATAAACCAATATATATTTTATGTCAATATATGACGCTTTAACAACTCTGTACATGGAACACGACCATCACATGACTCATCTTTCAGCGCAAAGCTATTTCTGTTTTGACACTTAGACATAAACAATAAAAATGAATAAAACTTTGCCAATATCCACGAAATAGTTTCGTGTTTAGGTCGACAATATCTGGCATAGTTTTTCTATCTTTTCCGACTACCATATCAGGATAAAAAGCATAGCTATGAACGTAGATAAATCGGTTAAGGGTACAGGGGGAAAATGTAATAATGTGAGCGGAAAAAGGGGATATAGGAACCTCTGCAATATCTACCTACCTGACTGTTAGTAAAATTAATGACAGTGTTTTTATCCAACGTTAGCTTTGCCTAAGTAGTAAATTACATAATATATTATCACTGCACCTAAAACGGCCTAACTTCGGCACACTATAATAATATTTTCGTACCAAAAATATTGGCGGAAAGTTTTTATACTCGAAGTTCCAGTATTTTATGTCTTTTCCGTCAGAGGTACGTTTGAAGACGTTTTCCTGTATAGGCGAATTCATATGTAATACGTTACCTGCGTGTAGCTATATTCAGTTTTTATATCATAATAATCACACTTTTCATTTATTTCTGTAATGGGACTATTTCCTTACGCCGGGGGTGTTACACATTTATTTTGTTGCCTGCTGTATAATACATACCTGCGGTTTTTTTTCGATAAACGCTTTTCAGCAGGTAGGTACTTGAGTTTTCTACCCTTGTACAGTCACCTTAAGGATTATTTTTGTCTGCTTGATAGAATTGCTTTACCGACTAAAAATGATTGTATATAAGTACATAATAATATCAATACCGCATTGTCTTTACATGTCAGACCGAAAGTAAATTGTAACAAGGACAGACTGACTGTTAAAAACTAAATCAATCATCTATTAAATTTCATTAAATGGCCAGGCCATTAAAAAGGTTTTAGGTTGATGTCATCTCGACATTGGTCAAAGATGCTATTTTAATCTTTGTTAAGAGGTATTCGCATATAGTTTTCTATGCAATAGTCTGCTGACCGCCGTAGCTTAAAAAGGTGTAAGGTATGTGTCCTCACCGAAAAACTATCAATCTCAATCCGAATCATTTTGAAGGATTTGGCTAATCCATTGCTTTATATGTTCGAAAAATTTGTCTGCTCAACAACGTAAACGACGCAATGAATGTTGTTGAACCGTCAAAATGAAAGTCATTACTACTGATAGTGTAACACTAACGAAGGTATAAAGACTTGTCTGTATATGAGTTGTCTGATAATAATTTGCTTAAATTATAATGTAACCCATTAATCAGTTTCTACCTGTGGAATGGACTCCTACTCGTATCTGAAAACTCTATCAAAGCATAACTGCCAAGTTTTGAAACAATTATGCAAATCAAGATTGGGTTAATAGCAATAGACTCGACCCCTATTATGCGAAACTGGAAACATAGCTGATGAAATGAGGGAGTATTATTCAGCCCTGCCTGCCCCTTCAGGGAATATATGCGTGAAGTTATGTAAGCAAAAGTTTGCTGTATGTACTATTTCGTAATAAAGCATGGCAGGTAGATATAGTGTTGAATCGCCATTAGAAGAGCATTCTTACGATATAAACGAGGAGACATCTTATGTATCGCTCTTTGAACAATTTATTTGTACCCAGCAGGAAGAAAAAGAAGACAGTATGCTTGAAGTTCCATTAGATCAATCAGACGAATAATTTTCCCAAATTACGCATAACTTACACCGCTTTCATCATTTCAAATAGTACCATTTTTCTTGGTCATTTAAAAGTGATTTAAAAGAGATGACCAGGCTCAACCGACGGCGCCCGTTCACGAACATGACGACTGGCTTTCATTTTCGTACTGACTTGTAAGTTGGAGATCCGATAAACATAGCGAATTGACTCTCAATTTGTACGGTGGATCTATCAACTGCAAAAATACGTGAATAATATTTAGGATCCAGTCTACCCCATATTTCAACCTCTATAACTGGTAGCCAAGATCTGGAAAAGTCACCAACGAAAAATGGCGGTCATCATAGCTAGGTTCTACGAAAACATATATCAGAGAACTGTCGAAGCCCACAGCGAATCGAAGAAAAAGAGGTGGGACAGGTAAGGAGGAAGGGTTTTCGCGATTCAAATCGAAAGTTCGCCTTCATACACGTATTGGGAAATAAGAACAGACACGTTACTCGATTAATCGCCTTTCAGATTTTTTTTATATACACCGTGTTCCGGACGATATACATAAACTACTAGATCATAGAAATAAGCATTTTTCATTATGGACACATTAATGAATTCTTATTTTTTGTTAATTTTCATACAAACTAAATACCTTGACGTAAATCACTCGATATGCATGCCTCTTTATCCGAATTGGAAACGACGTATTTTCATTCATAAGATTTGGCGGGCTGAAACTTGTTAAAAAATAAGTTAAGACCCTTTGTTACTGCATAGTTTAATTAAATTTCACTAAATCATATTACAAATATATATGTAACGAAACCTTTTTTTAACCTACTTACTTCCTTTGTTTTTGTTTGTATATATAATAAGATTTTTCTAAGTAGATTTATTGAGTAGATAAAACGTGCGCCCGTTTTCACCAACACTAACCGACGCCTAAATGTTATTTCTAATATGTCAATTTATAAAAGCATTCTTTCTTTAACATAATAAAAGGGACATCATTTGCCAAGGGTGTGAGGTTAAAGTAGGTACATTGTGTTGTATTTTGCTCTGCATGCCACTCATTTTGATGACGTCAGAGTGTAGAAAATAGCTTTGAAGAAATACATCGCGAATGTTCAATCAAGTTTTTCTTAGAACAAATGCTCAAAGCTTTGTTTGTAAATAAGTGGAGATATTTCTTTGTAATATTGTGTTGCAAAAATAAACATGAATTTCCATATGCATTTCATGTGAAATATACGTAGTACTGGTGGTCATAGGTTGTTTCAGGGTTCCGTACCTAAATGATAAAACGGAACCCTTATGGTGAGACTCAATCTGTCTGTCTGACATAGCTGGATATCTCAAGAACTGCTAATGCTATCAACTTGCAATTTGGAATAATTTTAGATGACGTTTGCCCAACTATTTTGCAAATAAGAAAGAAGTAAAAATATATGTATATTTTTTGCAACAGGGACTGAAAGTTGGTCTGAAAAATTCGAAGTGGGGCTACTAGGGCATGTGGGGTATCATATGAAAGAACGCAGTTTGCACATTCTCAAAATGTTTACTTTTTTTAGGCCGCATAGTTTTCGACTTTTGATGAAAAATGTAAAAAAAATACCGTGTCCCCCTTATCTCCGAAGTTTGCAAACAGAAAATTTTGAAATTATTCTATGTGATAGAAATGTATGTAAAGATTACAGGAAAAATAAAACGAAATCTCTAAATAGTACACGTTTTCAGAAAACATCAACAAAAGTTACATTAGTTGCACTATCGGTCAAGAGATGGCGCTGACATAAAACTGCAATATTCTATACCGAAGTGCAGTGTTAAAATTCTCTGACGAATATAGGCCTCACCGATGAAAATATAAAAACATATGATGTTACGGAACCCTTGGTGCGCGAGTCCGACTCGCTTTTACCCGGTTTTTTTCTATCATTATGTTGTCCCACTGCTGGTAAAAGGTCTCAATAATACTTTTCCGATTTTTCTTATGTTGTGTCTTCTCCGGCCTATCGTTCCGGAACGACCTGGCCTAAGAAACGCGTGACGGTTTGGCCGTCACGCGTTTCTTAGGCCAGGTTCGGTGCCGACGTCCGTCTTCAGGCGCCCAGTATGTGACTATCCTGGCTCATCTGTGTAATTGCATACACTTAATAAAAATAAAGTCGAAGGACTAGGGTCTAGTTTACTATACAGGATTTTTGAAGTCGAAACTCCTTTAGGCACGTTGGGCATTTTTTGAGATGGGGAAAAAACCATTGAACTCGCGCCACTGTTACCGTAAGCGAAACCGCGCGTGTTTTGTTTATAAGACGATTAAAAAAATACCCGCTTCAGATGTGTTCGGCTGTCCTTGGGATGTACTCGGTTTTAATGTACTCTTATATCCGTTATGTCAGTGAGTGATGGCAAATTATTGTTTGTGTTTTGTTTTCACTTCTGTCGGCACTCCCGGAGTGCCACTGTTTTTTTAACCAGTGCGCAAAATGTAACCATGATTTCAGCATTATGTTTCTAGGAGCCCTTAGCGTAGAAAATTTTCGCGGGCTATAAAAAAAAGTTGTACCATACGATTTGACCGCGTAGGTATTCCACTTTCAGGTCTGTCTGTTTTTTATTTTGATATCCGACAAAACAATTCTACGCTAGGTCTAAAAGCATATGCTGAATTCATGGATACAGTTTGCGCGCTCGTTTTTTTTTCCTTGTAGGTATATCAATTTTATTGCGACTAACTTAAACTGAAGGACGTCGTAATCTTGTGCAAACAATGTTTAATTAAGTAAATAAATAAGATACCTACATCAATATAGGTAGGTACCTACCTAAGTTATTGTTTGACGCGTTGTGTAAGTTTACGCCACAAATACACATTTGCACCACTATAGCCTTCTTATTCATGTCTGTTGTTCGCATAGAGCAGCTACAAACAGTAAATCAAGAAAGGGCTGATTACTGAGAGAGCAGTCACAACTCACATACAAAGCAAGTGTCACATAAACTCAAAGTAGTGCTAAGTGAATAACGCGCGGAGTTAGTGTTATTTAGCTGATGTATTTACTATCCACTTTCCTCTGTCGATTTTACGACCGAAACTAAGTACGTAAATACCATCACTACCATCGTATCGTCAACGTAAATGTTCCCCTTATTCATAATCTTACAGTGTCTGTAAAAATAGTTACTTCACTCGTTAAATTAAAAAACACTTCGTATATATTATTTACTTCCCAACCGAACTAGTTATTTAATTCCAGTAATTAAGGTAATAACGAGTTCGACAGAGTAGTTCAAAAATAGAAAAGAATTATCGACAATTACTATCCGAACACATGAATATCACCGCTTTCCGACTAAAAGTATTTTCGTCACACTATATGACGGCATGGAATGACGTCATAGCGAAGGGTGAAAGTTGAAATCATGTGAGGCAAACAACGCGAAGGGAGCGAAAGGAATGCTACAGTAGTCGGTAAAGACAGCTAGTTAGCAAACAAATTATCGTAGTTAGGAGTCAGTCACGCAATCAGCCCTTTGCCAATTTATCATGTGGACTAGGTGCGTCGGATGCCGTCACTGTGTTCAACAACTCTCTCATAGGTAACTTTGTGGCTTTTCGTACTAATGTGTAACCGTCGTCGTCGGGTTAACCATCTGTTCCTTTGATAAGATCGCTGATGATAAAGTTAGCAGACGATGAGTGAATTATCTACAGTTGTAACCGAATATACCTTATAAATAGATTGGTACCTTCTGAGAACTTTACTTTCAAATCTGTCACGTTTTATTTGGTATTATTTAATTTGTATGTAGATTTATCTATAGAATTGTGACGAGTCAGAATGTATTTTCTTTTACTGTAACAATTAGATTACTATTTTTAATCATAACAATTCTGGAAAGGACAACTGCGAATAGTAATAGTATGTTCGAGAAAAACTTCAATGCGTAGATCGAAAGATATAAAAGTTGGCGTAGCGTTCTTCCAATTTGATATCAAGTAAAAAACTTCTAGTGTCATGATTTATATCTTTACCTACATGACAAGCATAAATGAATAGAAATGTTCAATTCTGTACAAGATGTAGAAGCGAAGGTAAAAGAAAAAAAAAGCGAAAATGATACAACAATAATTCTATTTCTCTTCTACCAATTTGACATACAACCTCATGTTATTGCATATAATATATATATCACGTCCCGCACATTACAAATATTCAGTACTCGTACGTACATCTATTGTGTATTTATTTGGGGTTCGCACACAACCTTAAAAATAACTCAGCCTTTAACGTTGAGGGAACCTGAAAGAATTTAGTTTATGTGCGGGTAAACGCATCAGTCAGCCTCCTCGTGAATTATAGTGGGTCCGACTCGCCTTGTCCCGAGGAAAGCACGAAATCTGAAAAAATACTGGCTACATGGGGTACACGTTTCGCTACGCTGAAACTACGCGTAAGTTGTATTTACGTTGTAAGGAAACCTTATGATGTTGTATGACACTCGATTACGCGGAAGACCGTTATAAAGTGTCAGATGTTTGCTACGGCTTAGGTAAGCGTTCTGGTGACTAATAGATTCCGGTAAACTGTGCGGGATGTTGAGCCTGTTTCTGGATAATCGCTGGCTTTATTTGATGTGACTAACGAGTTACAAAGCGGGAGCTGCGGAAAATTTGATGTACCGTTCCAGAATTTGAATCTGTTTAAACTGTTGTGATTTCTCTGTGAAAATGTATCGGAAATTTTGTATCAGGTAGCCAATATTAGGTTCACAATTCCAAATCATCATGTAATTTTGTAGTACTAGAAGCTGACATGCTACTGTCATTATATTTTACGACAATGATTCTATTTGATTACGCATAATTATCGCTGAAAGCGGCGTAAATTACTAGCATTACACGAGGCTTTTACAACATAAAACCGGGTCGTGTTCCTGTAGGTATGAAACCGCAATCCCTTAAGGGAATAGTCTAAAGTACTTCTAAGTACCTCCACCACGCTGGATACTGGAGTGGTGAAAGTCAACACTTGAAATACAAAGTTTTTCTTCTAAAATATAAGATCCCTCTGCGGACCCCAGTGTTATTGTTTCAGCGGTAACAAAAACTCATTTTTCACTTGTTTTAAACTTGTTTTTCGTTTTAATTAACTAAGTTTTAAAACAAACAAACTCCGAAGGCTGCGTTTGGACATATTTGTTATTTCAGTTAGACTTAGGATAGTACCACGGGTTGTTTTAGGGAGAACGTAATACTGTTGAGTAAATAAGAGTATTAGAGTTGGTCAGGATCGATTGAATGGACATTGTACTAACTAAGCATCTGTTGAGACTTAGTTAGTACAATGTGTAGTTGTTACAAACAAACAATTCCAGATAAATTATTAGCTTCTTAAGAAAATTATGAAGATTTGTGAGACAGCTAGGGTGAATTTATTACCGACGATATTGGCGTACATTGTATAAAGGCATATAAGCAGTGCCTACCTCGATAAATCACCAATGGAAACCAACAACCTGTCAATATTACATTTTAGAGTGAGTGCCCCACAGTTAAGAAAGTCACTAAATTATCATACATAACAAAAAACAAAATCTTCATACAAACACGCGCGGCAGTAGGCAGTCGCGAGACGGCCTACTCGCCTCCCGTACTATTCGAACATTGTCATCGGTCTATACGCGTTCAAGTTAATACGACGAAATTAAAAATACGTACGTCTCACGCGTAATACCGTGACGTTCGACCTTCGCAATTTATTACCCTAAAGTAGGCATGCCTACTCAAATAACCAACCGAGTATGAATGTTAAATTCGTAATTTGTAATTCGTTCGTAATTTGGCCGTGCGAAGAAAGCAAGGGATGGATAATTATTGAGGTCGCCGATAGTGAGGTCAAAATGAAAATTCAAGATGGCGGCTGCGAATATTCTCAAATTTTTCGTTATGGTGTCGTTTTCATGGTTTCCGAGGTTGCTGGAGCCGAAAATAAAGTGAAAAAGAAAATCCAAGATGGCGGCTGTAAAACTCTTTTTTTGTTAATAGATACTTTTGTTTTATGTCTCTGATTAGTGACCGCGTCTGACTAGACCCGGCCTAGTGCATGCCTATCTATTCTGAAAACCAATCCAAACCAGGCACGCCACTGCCGACGAAGCAAAAATGTAGATGAACATCATGCTGTCATAAAAATACGACCGGTCCTGAAACGCGCCACGATTCACGGAGCTGGTCAGTAAACAAATGATTATAATTTAGCGTGTTCTCCCCCAACCCCCCCTTCACCCCGTATTACCAAATGACTGCTCTCAGGGCACCCAGTGATCCAGTCACAACGCTAAGCGACCCTTTCAAATTTCCCCAAATTTTAATTAAAATGTTAGAAACTTGTATCAGCGGACTCGTGGTATTGCTTCGGTCTTAAGGCTGCCATATTTCGAGGTTAATAAACTAGACCAAACATAACAACGTAAAACAAAACAGAACATCTTGTGAATTCAATATACTTCACTGTATTTTATGGAGAGCCTACTTTCGCAAGCTGAATGTCTGACTCTTATGTATGAAAACATGAAAAAAACTGTACTAATTTTAAGTTTATCGCTAAGCGCGGGTTACGAGCTAAGTGAGAAAGTAATCTAGGAAGTTATAAAACTGATTTGAGAATTTCCAAGGTGACTAAGGCACCTATACAAAGCCGAGTCCGGCGGAGTTTACGTGACATTTCAATTAAACCTCTGATTTCGCTAATGAACTTGCCGACTTTTGCTGAACTTTGCAAAAACTCCGACGACCTTTGATTTCAATTGATTTCGGTTCGGCGTACTTTACCCAATCGCCTATACTGGGTAAACTGACGACATTTTGTACGTAAAAAAGGCGAAATTTCACTGATAACTAATATCGAGTTGGCAAATATGAATCCCCATAACCAATGCTAATATTAGATATGTCATAAATGATAAAATCTGTTCGCATGTTTATTCTGCGCTCAATCACGTTTCTCCAGAACGACGGATGACAATGAAACTTTGATCTGAGGAAGCTTACGTCACGGAAACGGGCAAAGAGTTCTTTTATCCAGATTCAATGGCAGTTTCCCCTGAGATAAGTAATAAAATATTATCTTTGGTTGTTATTCCTTTATGGTTGGACAGACAATTTCGTCGATATAATAATTTTATCATAACTTCAAAATTATGCTAATGAAGCCGAGGCAGAACCAGCGAATCGTATGAAGAACGCTGATTGGTAGATTTTCTTGCTGATGGAACAATGGAGGATTTTAAGACAGGAGCTTTTTGAACGGAATTAAAAGTCATTCACCGAACATTTTACCCACAAAATTCATGACTTAATTTAAATATAAAAACAGACTTTACATCATGTTCAGCGAATACGTTGCAAGTAAAGTAGTGCTTGCATAAATTTGCATGTAGGTACAGTCAGCAACAAAAGTCGATTAACACTTTATTTTTTTTAATCTCAGATAATAAGCAAGATATTTGTTCAAAATTGCATTGTACTTCTGCTGCAATTTTGAACAAATATTTTGGTCAATAACTGACATTAAAAAACTGGGTTGTTAATCCGCTTTTGTTGCTGACCGTACATATATATGAAGTTTTGTATTCGGAAAACTTAGAAGCAAGTTAATGAACCGCATCCTGTCTGGCAGATGAAAGAAAATAGCTGAAGTTTCATCACACTATACTTATACACTACTTACTTATTATAAATGCGAAAGTTTGTGAGTGTGTGTGTGTTTGTGTTTATATGTTTGTTACTATACAGATGCTATACAACGTTTATGAGCAAGGGAGATATTCTTTATTACGGACTGCACATACAAGTACACATAATCCATAATGTTAGTAACAATGACTTAAAAACTATGTTAGTAAACTTTTACAAACTAATACAACAAAAAAACACGTGTCCTAACACACAATGGCCCGTGTCTCCGAACCCAGTGCCTTATAAAGGGACTGTCCACTTTGTCTAATAATGTTTTCAGGATGCTGTTTGAGCTTCCGCACAACCTACCCATTGTTGACGCTGTTCTCTTGCTCATAATGGCATGAAAGTCGAAATTAAAAGAAAAGATTTGTTTTTTTTTTGTATGTTTGTTTGTTACGTTTTCACGCTGTAACGGCTGAACGAATTAGAATGAAATATGGCTAGGATAGGTACTTTTTATCCCGATGTTCTTACGGGATCGGGATCGAGATTATATGGGTAAAACCGCGGGGCGCAGCTAGTTAAATTAATAAATGGCTAGCAAGTTGTCATTGTACTTAGGAAATTACTCGAGTGCCTCCATAATTACAAAAGCAAGCCTAAATAAACCCTTTTCATAAACAATGTTTAATAACAATGATTAAGCGTTTAGACGTGCTTCCCTCCCCTCAAAAAACAAAAATTTTCCACGCTCCACTTACCCAATGATTTGAATAAATGAAAAGTTGAACCCTTTTACCGATCTCTCCAATAAAATAAGTTTCCCGAATGTGTAACTTCGTAATACTTATGTTTTCCGATCTAGAACTTAAATTGAGGAATTAAAGTTCTTGTGAAGTTTACCTACCATTAGAAGAATCCCAATAAAAGTGAGAAGTACGGAAGTATATGGAGCTTAGAACCTCCTTAATTATTATTTTGTGGATTTATCTATACTAATATTATATAGTATGTGGGGGGCGGGGGGGGGGGGATTGATCTCTGGAACTTCCAGTCGGATTTGAAAAAATCATTTTGTATTTGATAGCCCAATACTCGAGGAAGGCTTTTATTTAACATGACGCTACGACCCATAGGAGCCGCGTAAAAAGAAAAAAGTCAGAAAGAACGCTAAGCAAAAACGAAGTAGTATCGCGGGCAGGCGATGAGATGCGGCGGGGTGGGTCGGGGGAACAAGAAATTTCACACGGACAGAAGCTTATAGTTTATTAATATAGATATACTTCGTCTCTCTCCGGTCGTGTGAAAGGGAAATAAAGAATATCCCACTTTCGTGCCGTCCCGTCGGACTATGAGAGTGAGGGAAGAGGGAGTGCACCCTGTGCACAATATCTCCTGCGACGAAGGTTGCTCTTGGTTGATATTGGCCGCCATTGCCGAAATATATTTTTCACTTCAGTAGCTCAAACAAGTAGGTTTTGCTGCGTGAAATCAGTGAGCAAAATGCGATTTTGCTCACTGAGTGAGACAAAGTAACTTTTTAATTTTTTTTTTATTCTACTTTGGGTTAATCATACAATTCGAAACATTCACACTCTATCTCTTTCCCGCCATTAGAAAGAGAGAGAGACAAAGACCAGCCCTTTCGAAGTTCGGATTTTGAATTCGACCTCAAAGACAAACACGTTCGGAATTTCGTACTAACTAAAGAAATTTTGCAAAAAGAATATTATGTCTTTTAATGTAATTTATTGAATTTTTAACTTATTGTTTTATTTAAACGAAAATAAGTATTTACTGCAAATAAAACTGATATTTAACTTGGAAATATTTATTTCTAGTTTCAATAAATGTTAGGTACTTACGTAATATATTTTGAATAATAAAATATCATGGGTGCTATTTCCGAACACGCCTTAATTTAAATAAAAGAGCGGGAATAAAATTTCGTGACTGGCGTACAGAGTTGAATAAGTTAAAAAATATTAAAATAATCGTAAAATATGAGTGAAACTAGCGACGAGAACAGTATTTTAACACCGGTAGAGTTAAAACAACAAGTTATTAATGCAGAATTAAGTTTCCTACCTGAGAAGTCTCGCGAGAAATATCTGAAAGCATACCATGTCTTCAATGAATGGAGACTTACAAAGGGCGCAAGCAGTTTTCGGAGACGGTGTTGCTATCTTATTTTTTAGATTTTATAGAATTGGTATCTACCTTCAATGTTAATTATTTTGATTCACAATAAATAGTTATTTCAATCTAAGTATTCCTGTTTATTATTTTATCTCCTAAAGTGTTCTCGCTGCTGAAGTGAAAAGTTATGTGTGTTACACGAGAGCAAAGTTTTTTTGCATCTCGTGCCTTTGAATCCCTCGCCACACTCAGGATTCAACTTTAGAATCACTCGCTACGCTCGTGATTCAATCATTGAATCCTTCGCTCGCTCGGGATTCAAAATTAGCACTCGCAGCAAAAAACTACTTTGCTCTCTTGTTGCACAAATAACTATTTCACTTCAGTAGCTCAAACATGTAGGTTTTGCTGCGTGAAATCAGTGAGCAAAATGCGATTTTGCTCACTGAGTGAGACAAAGTAACTTTTTAATTTTTTTTTTTATTCAGCTTTGGGTTAATCATACAATTCGAAACATTCACATTCTATCTCTTTCCCGCCATTAAAAAGAGAGAGAGACAAAGACCAGCCCTTTCGAAGTTCGGATTTTGAATTCGACCTCAAAGACAAACACGTTCGGAATTACGTACTAACTAAAGAAATTTTGCAAAAAGAAAATTATGTCTTTTAATGTAATTTATTGAATTTTTAACTTATTGTTGTATTTAAACGAAAATAAGTATTAACTGCAAATAAAACTGATATTTAACTTGTAAATATTTATTTCTAGTTTCAATAAATGTTAGGTACGTAGGTAATATATTTTGAATAATAAAATATCATGGGTGCTATTTCCGAACACGCCTTAATTTAAATAAAATAGCGGGAATAAAATTTCGTGACTAGCGTACAGAGTTGAATAAGTTAAAAAATATTAAAATAATCGTAAAATATGAGTGAAACTAGCGACGAGAACAGTATTTTAACACCAGAAGAGTTAAAACAACAAGTTATTAATGTAGAATTAAGTTTCCTACCTGAGAAGTCTCGCGACAAATATCTGAAAGCCATACCATGTCTTCAATGAATGGAGACTTACAATGGGCGCAAGCAGTTTTTCGGAGACGGTGTAATGTTGCTATCTTATTTTTTAGATTTTATAGAATTGGTATCTAGTATCTACCTACAATGTTAATTATTTTGATTCACAATAAATAGTTATTTCAATCTATTCCTGTTTATTATTTTATCTCCTAAAGTGTTCTCGCTGCTGAAGTGAAAAGTTATGTGTGTTACACGAGAGCAAAGTTTTTTTGCATCTCGTGCCTTTGAATCCCTCGCCACACTTAGGATTCAACTTTAGAATCACTCGCTACGCTCGTGATTCAATCGTTGAATCCTTCGCTTGCTCGGGATTCAAAATAAGCACTCGCAGCAAAAAACTACTTTGCTCTCTTGTTGCACAAATAACTATTATCTCTCTGCCTTTGTCTGTGAAATTTTACTCTCTAAAAAAAAGGGGGTGGCATTTCCAAAAACCCTTTCTTAGTGGATACCTACTCTTCACAAAGAAAACACCCTCCAAATTTCATGTCTCTAGTACCAGCGGTTTAGGCTGTGCGTTGATATATTAGTCAGTCAGGACTTTGAATTTTTATATATACAACGTGTTTTTTTTTTGATATCCCATAACTCTATGGGGTCATTGTACTAATCATTATGAACAACTTTTACTAAGGGACCAAACCTGAAATCGCGAAAAAAAAATCAACCATTCCCTACATTTTGACGAGTTATGCGAACATAAATGTAGGGAACAGCAGATTTTTTTTTATTATATGTATTAGGGTGTCCCTTATATAGGTGAAAAAAAATTTTTTTCAGATATCGAAATGCATACCCCTTAATTCTTTTTAAACTACCTAAACTTAATAAAATACAAAATTTTATCTTTATATGTCAACATTAACCCGTGCCGACAGAGCCTTGAAGATTTTAAAAATCGTTGTCTTTAACTGTCTTTAACGCTTATCGTTGTCTATGTGTAATAAAATGAAATAAAATGTTTATATTGTATAAAAATAATAATCTAAGAGAAAGTTAGAAAATAGGTATTTATTAATCAAAAGAACATGACAAATCAGCAAGGATATTTTCTTTTAAGGGTCTCTTTTTTACAATCTTGGTACAGATTTCTATGCTTGTGTACACAGCGCAGCAAAAATTGTTTTTGTTCTTCCTTTGCAGTGACTAGACCATGGAAATCTTGCATAAGTTTTACAGCTCTTTCAGCTGTATCATTCACGGCCCTTAAAGAAAGAACCCTTCTTTTTGCCTGCAAATAGGTTACATCTTCTTCCCATGTAGAAACGGGTCTCTTCATGAAGTTTGTATCAATGTTTAAACGCGCAAATAAATTTGTGCTCTTAACAGATACAAAATCATTTAATGATTTTCCTGCAACAAAAGACAAGATAATATTATTATTAGTTTATTAAGAAGGATATAAGACATAAAACTATGTATTTTCATTTAAATAAAATAACTTAATACGGTTTTATCGCGTTTATTACATTTTTAGTCAGGTCAGTTCTAGATATAAAAATGTGATAAACGCGATATGTGTAACAATCGCGAAAACATATGAAAACATTACGTATTTCCACTTACCATACAAATAATCAGACATATCTACTTTTGATGGAATGTATCTCTTTATAGAATCATACAAACTCTCTCTTTGTAGGTTCGCTGCAATATTTGTCTTAGTTTGTTAATCTACTTCATCATCAAAGAATAGACGATTTATTTATCGGGAACTCATCACAGCTTAGATCTAGGGCTTCAACTACAGCCTGAAGTATATAGACAGAGTCCCTTATGTTTAATTGACATCTATCCAAAGCGGCAAATAACTTAGGAGTGATGAAGTCTTTCCTTCCTCTTTTGAAGTTGTTACAGAACTTACCATTTGAGATGTCGATGTCAAGGGTTCCTCAAGGCTTTCGTCAGAGCTGGTAGATTGATTGGGATTTTCTTGCGTTTCGATGAAATCTGCTGTAGTTAAAGATGACGACAAACTTTCGGAACACATTTGCTCTTGTCTTATAATCTCTTCTTTTAATTTTCTCTGTCTTGTTCTTTCTTCTTTCTTGGCTAACTTTTTATCTACTCCCGCTAAACATCCTGGACGCCCTGGTTCTCTTTGTTTTTGCAAAAAGATTTTACCTTGTTCTATTTTTATCCATTCCAAAGCATTTGCGTGTGCTATATCGAATAAATTATCTAAATTGTTTTGAAAGTCCTCCTCACGGCACTTGCGTTTTTTTTAAATTTTTTTGTAACTCTCTCCAAGCACGGTAAAGATCCACAAGTTTTTTTACACAGTTAGGCACAGCTCTGGTAGGGATTCTAGCTTTTTCCCAGAATATAATACACTCTCGAACGGCAAGATTTGCGCTTTCATTAACAGTCAATTTAACTTCGCGAATGTTAAAAAAGAGGACTAGAAGAACTCGACGATTAGACGGTAACTTTGCTCCAGTTATTTGATGGTTCACGTCACCAACTAAGAAAATACTTTTTTTATTGCTTCTTAATTCCACTGCCATTTTTTTAACATTAAAGCAATATGTTAATCACGAGAGTTACTGTGAACAAATGACAAATACGACGGGTGCACGCCGCTAGTTTGGCGTTAATTGTATGAACATGTTTCAATGCAAGTCGGCACGGGTTATCGTTCTCCAAATGAGGTAAAAATGTATTTTCGAGTGTTTTAGCAACATATGAACAAAACTAAGACGTATGCGATAAAAAATAAAAACTTTGAAAAATAAGGGACACCCTAATATGTATATATAAGATAGATATTATTTTTATATTTTTCTTTTCCTTCAAATACGTTCAAGAAGACTATTGTTATTATTACACCAGAAAATACATAGTGAAAAAAATATTTTTCGAGTGTAATAACACTACTTATATAAAATACAATGGGCGGCCATAAAGGTTGTATGAAAGAGATCGCAGAAAGCTACCTCGGAATAGACAGTGATTGCGTGGACATAAACATAGGGTTATCATTGATGGAAAATTATGAGTTTTAATTAGTAAACCTTAAATGTTCATACTTAGTTAAACCCTGAAATTCATTTTAAACTATGAAAACTATCGAAAGTAGCTCTATCGATCAGCTCTTTTATTGAGTGGCATTTAATTAGAGTGGGAAACGTTGTTCGCAGTTCAAAGGCAGAGCTCAAATCGGTAAGTTCAATTCTAGTTAGAGAGTTCTCGTTGGGGGGCCAATCATTTAATATAGAATTGTAACATACTGCCACTAGCTTTATTATCACACTGGACCGCAAAGTAAACGGGTTGGTTATAAAAAATGCGATAACTTTCTAAAAAATTTGAGCAATCCTTTTAAAATAAAAACTAAATTAAAGTTTATTTTAGGCACTATACAATTTTCTATAATAAAGTCTTTATTTCATAAAGCTAGCTCTAACATTTTGGAAGTTATTGAGGTTTTTGTTTCCGACCCGCTTTCTTTGCGGCCTAGTGTATGTTTCTTTATTCCATTTTTGTAACTCTTTTCCTTATACAAAAGTACTCTGTGTCTTTTCCTAGGAAGGGTAAATGGAGGTTTAATGTTTTGTTCTACGTGTCGTTCGTAGTGGCCATTTATCTGGTTTCTGTACGACTTTATGGCCACGAAAATTCTGATTTCGAATAAAGCGCATGGCAGTGAGGTACTGCACTTTATTAGAAATTGGAACGTTCTTTGTCATGGAATTAGTAAGTACTATAAATTTTTTACCAACCCGTACTGGGCCCGCGTGGTGGATTACGGCCCATTCCCTCTCACAGAGAGGAGTCCTGTGTTCCAGTAGTGGAAGCATTATAGGCCGATTATGTATACATTTTTTAGCACTAAATAAATTATCTATTCAAATTCATTTATTATTAAAAAACAGGTTATTAGGCCAGAGTTTCGAAGACATAGAACTATGATCTTAATCAAGACGGGCAATCAATACAAGTGGCAATATAATTAAGTTTGATCAGTCACAGAGTAATTGATTAGAAAACTATTCGCCTGTCACATTAGTCTTGGTCTAGACTTTGATGTCTAATATTAGAAACAAAATATGTATCTGGTTTCAATTTAGATGTCAATCCATTTGTGTACAGACGCCAGCACATCAAGCTACTTCAATCAATCTATCAAATTTCTTTAATAGATTTCTACTTTATCACTGATGCATCAGGTTCAAAATTGATTGGGAAAATTTGACAATTTCGGGTAGCTTGATATGCTGGCGTCTGTACCTACATACCTAATTAAAAATAGCGAGTCTGTGTGACTTACGAGGTTTAAGGCAAACAATATTTATATAAAAAAATTGCGCGTGTAGCAGAAGAAGAAAGTAAGTATTATAGAAGTGAATCTTGTTAAAAATATAGAATAAGAGAGATTTAGTGTGAGAATGATTTAGAGTGAGAGACATAGAAAGAGATATCTTTCTTCTTTCTCATGTAACGAAATGTGCCTAAACGTGACGCGTCCACTCTTTATTTTTATAAAGAGTGAAATTTCAAAGACGCGTCACGTGAGGACTTTTTAGGCGTTGATTCGACAATTGGATAAGAATCCAACTGTCGAATCATTGCCGAAAAAGTCCTCACTTTAATACCTAGGTGCTTACTCTTCAATTTAATTCCGATAGATCGACATTAGAATTGTAAAGTTTCGTACTCTTGTGTTCGATGCTAGCGCCAAATGATTTTTAGATTGGGTGTCCATTTTGGAGAACTAAGTGCAATTGGGTTCGGGGTTGGCGTGGGGTAATTGTTGACAATATTGTTTTCAAGAGTACCGAATCACGTGACGGTAAAATTAACATTGGAATCATATTGGCATCTCATTGGAATTAAAATTAGTTTGGAGAGTAAGCCCAACAAAATTGTCAATCTAAACCACATAAAATATTAACAGTATGGACTGAAAACGTCGGAATGAGTGGTGAAATGTACAAAATTAACCTACCATATTTGTTTATGAAGTAGAATTAACCAACTCATGATCTCAATTAAAGAGTGTCCTAATCAAACCATACTTTGGGAGGAACGAGCTAACAAATTCTAAGTAATTAGGAATTCCTGTTTGATGTTCACGCAAGTTTATGAAAACACGTCTCGCTTGGAGTCGTTTGACGTCGCTCTACATATGAAAATAATTATTAGTGTTAAGTATAATATTGATGTGACGGGGAACGTGTCTGCCATGACAGAGAATATTCATAACATCGTAAAACAACTTATATAATATATTCTCAGAACGGTTAAGCAAAGGTATAGTAAAATCATATTTCGACTATTACGTTTGTGTTCCATACCTAAGAGGCTTGTGGATAAATAATAACAGCCGCACAGGTCGATCGATCAAGTTAATACGGGATTGTTAACCATCTTTACATACCAAGACTCCTCCGTGTCTCGGAAAACACGTTAAGCCGTTGGTCCCGCCTGTCATTCGTGGAGCTAACGATTAGTCAGAAGCCCGAAAGTCTGACAACCAGTCTTCCCAAGGGGTATCGTATTACCCAGTTACTGGGTTGTGGAGGTCAGATAGGCAGTTGCTCCATGTAAAATACTGGTACAACATAGTTGGGAAAAGGCTAGGCAGATGATGGTGACGTTTATTTTCTATACTGCATGTATATAATAGGGAGTGACTGGGTTGCCATGCCATAGGAGCAGTGGTATTAGCCCCGACTTACCAGTTTCTAATCCAGGCAGGCAGTTTACATCATGTAAATAATTTCGTCACCACTGCTCTCAAAACGTTGGAGTAAAACATTATGAGGAAACCGGCATGTCCTAGATCCAATAATTCAAAGACATGTGACATCTACCAACCCGCACTGAACCCGCGTGGTAGATTACAGCCCACTCCCTCTCAAAGAGAGGAGGCTTGTGTCAGGCTTGGCTTGTCCACTGCTGGGACACATCCCAGCAGTGGGAATATTATTAAGCTAATTAAGATTGTGAGTTACCATTAACGGCATTAAGGCTTCTTCAAACAGGCGCAACACGACACGCGACACAAAGGCACCGCAAGTCGCGCAACGAGCGATGCCTTTGTGTCGCGCGCGCTTATATCCTTTAACCGGGCACAAATCCAGATTCCCGGCTGTTACTGAGAAATTACAGATGAAAAACCTGCACTGCTTTGCCCGTCCTGAGAATCAAGGACCCCATTGCTCAGTAGACACTTGCGAATGTGACCACTGAACCAACGAGGCAGTCAGTCAGTAGAGAATATTCATAAGCGGTAGGTTTCTTGTTATATTCGGGTGTCGGGTTTCGAGTGTCGGGTGTGCACACAATGAGTGCCACACGTAGACTCTGGTAATTCCACTTTATTGGGTCCGTAGTGCCAACACGTGTAGACCCAGTGAGCATGAATACAGATGACGCACATAAATGCTGTTATTGAAAAAGGGGTAAAGTTAGAGTTTTGAAATTAATTTTAGGCTTTGCTGTAGACGTTATTAGTTTTGTTTGGCATAAAATACCGACCTTTATGAAATATGGTGCTTTGCAAACAGGGCGTAGAAATAGAGGTCAGGAAGACTACACTTTCGCGCTAAACATAAATAAAAAAGCGGCCAAGTGCGAGTCGGACTCGCACACGAAGGATTTCGAACCCTAAGGCAAAAAACGCCGAAAAAAAACACGTATGGTTCATGAGATATAGCCCGCTGACAAACAGATTGACGGACGGACAGCGGAGGCTTAGTTATAGAGTCCAGTTGACACACTTTGGGCAAGGAACCTTAAAAGCAAACACGACAAAATGGTAATGAAAAAGATACCTACATGTCAGAACATTAGAGCTAATTCTACTTCTGTACCCTCTTAACAACACCGGTAACATACTGGTACATTTCGTAGCAAAGTACAACAAAGCTCGGATAACGTCAGGTAACGTTGAACAAAACAATTTGTACACTAATCCGGATTAAAATTCCGTGTAGGTTAGTATAATTAGGTAGAAACTGGAATTAATTTAAGGTGTATGTACGTTAAGCGTTGCGGTGCAGCGCCGCCGGCCGGATTAGAACCCGTCGTATGAAAACCGCGGCAACCCTCCACTGCAGCCTATCCATTTAGCGGAGTGGCGCGCCTTGGGAAACTACCAACCACGTTATACAACGTAGAAAAGGTTAATGATGATGAGGTACCTTGCTATACTTATTACTTTATGCCTGCTCTTTTTGCTTGCTGAATGGGTTAAGCTATGGAGCAACTAGTAGAGTTGCTCTATTAACGGTGCGACATTTTAAGGTTCCTTGAAACAACACCTTTAGCTAAGTTCTCAAATATAAGGGGTTCACATGAACTGCTAGAGAATCCCTTGTTATCTTATTTCATATCAGTTTTCAGGCTTCCTTACGTTCTTATTTCACATGAAAAGATTCATCCCAAAATTAATATTTCCCCCCATTTCTTCAAAAAGCAATTTCATTTTATTAAACTCAGCCGTCAAAAGTGACACGATGGCTTCGTATAGCATGATAATGCAGGTGGAGGTCGACACAGGGTGGGTGGCAAAGTACTGCAAGGCCGAGGGGGAGCGGAGTGGCGGGACATGCGAATCCTGGGCTCCTGATTCATGATAGCTGGAAAAACACCCGTCAGTAGAGAATGTCTTCGCATATAGAAGCCGGGTCCCAAAGTCGGTAGCGACCGGTACGGTTGAAATAGTCTCGTATTAACGCATGCGCTTACACATACAGAAACAGAAAACACAACTCTCCGAAGATCATCTTGCAGCAATCTGTACCGGGAGTCGGGTTCGAAAACCCACTTCTTTGTCCAAGTACCATAAAGCCTGAGTTTCCTAGTACCTAGTTTCGTCAAATTAAAACGGACTTCATGAAAATCTGTAACTTTCACCAGTATTTGACATTAAGGTGGAACTAGTCGCGAGCTCGAACTAACTGGTGGGCATTGCAACGTGTCCGACAGAGATAGTATCAGTGATAAACGCTAGTTTACACGCACAACATCTAGTTCGCACGCACACAAACACCGTTCCGAACTAAAACGCGCGTTAAAAAATACGAGAAGTCCTTTGAAAAATCAAGTTTTATGAAAAACCATTGCATAAATCAATGAAAAATATAGTTTATTGAACACTTCGATAATTGAGCTTTGTCGCTTCCGACTTTGAAGATTTTACACTTCTCTTTTATTACTTATTTACACCCAACGTTACATTAAAATTAGCAAGAATCTTTGATGGCTCATAACTTTTTAATGGCTTTTTATTTAACTAATTTATAATAAGAAAAAACGATATCATGTTTAAATTTGGATGTAAAATGTCAAACAGTGGAGTAATACCCCCCGAAATTTGTATGGAAAAATATCGACTAGTGGCACCTTAAGGTGTCAAAACCGGCCAAGTGCGAGTCGGACTCGCGCACCGAGGGTTCCGTACAAACCTGCAAGGTTTACAAAGTTCGTTCATTACGACAATCGAGTCATAACTATGGTATTTTTGCTGTAAGCTATTGCTTCTTACCAAATTTCGAGATTCTATGTCAACGGGAAGTGGTCTTTAGGTTTTAATTCCCTTGCGTGTAGTTGCGAGTTTCAAAATATGCGGTATCAATGGTTGTACTTTTGCGTTTTGCGTTTTTGCGTTGACTTAGAATTTTTTTTTTTTTTCACGGGTTAAAGGCAATTAGATCTAAGTATTTGATATGAATTTCAACTTGATAGCTCTACACGTTCATGAGGAAAAAAGTAATAAGTTTATATTTATTAAAAAATAAATATATATTTTGTAATGTAACTAAAAATTTAAGGTTTTCGGAATTTTTCCTTTATGTGTGCTATAAAACGTTGCTTCATGCCAAATTTCAAGATTCTAGGTCGACTGGAAGTACCCTTTAGGTTTTGATTCCCTTGCGAGTACTTGCGAGTTTCAAAATATGCAGCTTAAATTGCTGTTTCTTTTGATTGCGTTGACATAGAAGTTTGATTTTGTTACAGCTTAAAGGTATTATAGACCTGAGTATTTGGTATGAATTTCAATTTAATACCTCTACGCGTTTATGAGGAAATGGGTAGTAAGTTTAAAATTATTAAATAAAAAAAAATATATTATGTGATGTAACTAAAAATTTATGGTTTTCGTAATTTTTCCTTTATCTATGCTATAAGACGTTGCTTCGTACCAAATTTCAAAATTCTGAGTTCACGGGAAGCACCCTGTAGGTTTTGATTCCCTTGCAAGTGTCGAAAATTTGCGGCATAAACGGCTGTATCTTTTGATTGCGTTGGCTTAGAAGTTTGATTTTTTCACAGCTTCAAGGGACAGTAGACCTGAGTGATTGATATAAATTTCAGCTTCATACCTCCACGCGTTCCTGAGAAAAAGGGTCTTGACAGACGGACGGACGGACGGACAGACGGACAACAAAGTGATCCTATAAGGGTTCCGTTTTTTCCTTTTGAGGTACGGAACCCTAAAAACGCTCTGTATTTGGACAGCCGTTATTGTGCAACCGTTCGCTGCTTTCTAATGAAACCAAAGCTTTACTCAGGCTGCGACTGACCAGCGCAACCAGCGCGGGGATTCTGTATGACATTTGCGTGGATGTGACGCATATTTTGCCCCAACTTCTTCTCTTTTATGTTTGTTCTTTCGCTGCGTCATGTTTACCGCAAATATACGTATTTACTTTCATTTTTCTTTTGTGCAATGAAAAACTGAACACAACCAGGTAGGTTGTTTTCAGTTCTCCTCCTCATTATGTTCCTCCTTATGTTCCTCCTCAGCCTCATTATGTTCTACCAGTAAAATTCTCTAACCAGGTTGTTCCTGCGGTATTATAAGCATGTTCTTGTCTGCCACAAATACAGGCAAAACAGTCTTTTTTGTATAAAAAGGCAAGGATCGAATAACTCGGTTTGCGACACCGACGCATAAAGAGTTCATGAATAAGGGTTCCAAGGTCGAGACCAGGCGGGCACGTGGATGTAGTCATCCATAAATAAAACCGGAGTTTCCTTATGGTTTTTGGTGTTTCCAAATCGCTTGGGTCACTCATTGTAAGTACAGGTACAAATTATGGGTAGATTATTCAATCCCAGTTCACTAAGGAGATTAAATCTGTCCAAGATACTTTCATTATACTCGTATCGGCTCTCTGCCCTATTTCAGATTGAGCAAAATTAGGTACGATAATTTTATCAAATGTCCAAAAACCTTTGTAATTGGACTGAACGTAATAGTCTCCGGAGCAACTTAGTAACCGGTAAGATCTAGTTTAGTGGAGGAAATTAGAGCCTAATGGACCATCGTAATGGCTGAATGAACTCAATGCTTTGTTACCTACTATGTATGCGGCAATATCGGTGTGTTATGTATAGGACTTTATTGGAGGAAGCTGTCATAAGCTATTAAGAAGTACAGACGCCAGCACATCAAGCTACTACAATCTGTCAAATTTATTTAATTAATTAAATTTTCAACTTTATCGCTAAAGAATAAGGTTCAAAATTGATTGGGAAAATTTGACAGTTTCGGGTAGCTTGATGTGCTGGCGTCTGTACATGGGTTTAGGTATTTATTTAAAAAAAATACATAAATGCTTGTATTTAATTGAGCCTCGAATCATTCCCAGTTTGCGAACCTAGAAATATTATTGAACACTCGATTGCAATTCGTTTTGTGTACCTCAAATAATTACTATTTCGGGGCTCTAAAAATACTAACTTCGAACAATTTCGATAGTTGGTCACAATTCTAACCTAACCTAGCCGGGTTAGTCGCGGTATCCTAGATTAGATACTGCGATCGACTATAAAAAAGACCAGAAATATAAAAAGTGGCTCATCAAAAAAAAGGATGCATTAGAAGCCCTATAAGTTTTTCAAGAGGTTCATTAGTTTTTAGAGGATCAGTGAAATATTTTCCAATACAGCGTGGCGGGGCATCGACGCGCAACCTATAAGTAACCATGGATTCGCACATGATTCTGAATCACCGTGAGCAAGATTAACGTCTGTTGTTAAAAAAAAATTGCTGTTCCATGCGTTTTGACCGCATACATTTTCTATGAAACAGCAGATTTTTTTAAATAAAAAAATTCTACGCTGGGGTTTTGTGCTGAATTCATGGCTACAGTTTGCGCATCGATGGGCTGCCACCCTGTATATATTAGTGATCTATCGAATGAAAAACATACGTCTGCCTAGCCAAGTATCCACGGCAATTTTAAGGTCAGCTTACTATGTCACTATGTAAGGTTAATAAATATCAAATTTCATACGAAGCGGCTGTAACGTGACCTTTGCATCGAATGAACCGATATCCCATGAGGCTGTTAAATTATATTTTTCGGCGGGAGTAGGCATAGTAACTATCTACAGTCAGGGAAAATAATTGTTGAGCAAATTGACAAACAACTTAAATTTTCTGTATATTTCGTAGACAGAGTATAGCAATAGACAAGTCACTAAATAATAATGAGACGACACATCAAATCCATTAGTAAGAGTAAACGAAACAAATATATTTTTTCTATCTCTTTCGCGTATGCAAACTTTTGGTCTGACCCCAGCCAAATAAAACGGTTGTCACGCCACGATTACTCTGGAAAGTATTACCCCACTAGAATAGAAAGCACCAGTTAACAAGGGACTGTCAAAGACTATCGCTATCTCATAAGGTGTAGTATCTCGCTGATAGTTAAGCCATACAATTCTCTAACTACGGTATATTGAAATCACAACTGTCATTCTTTTACAGTTACATGAAATCTCCCAAGTTACTGCCGGTCGATTCTGTAAAAATCTCACCGTGAAAACCCAGGTGAAGTGAGTTTGTTTTTGCTAGGAATTGACACTATTGACAGCTCACTCCACACTCACTTCACCTTAGTTTTCACGGTGAGATTTTTACAGAATAGCACCGCTGGCTATAAACCTAGTTTGGGAGCCAGGAGATAAATTAGTCTTACATCTCTGTACCAAATTATTGTACAATTGATTTTGTCACCAAGTTATAGATAATAAATAGATTTTTATTTTTAAATGTCGATAAATATATTATTTGTTTCACTTCATACCTATTATCAGAAGCAATAAGACAATCTACAAATCAAGTTGTCTTAATTATTATGGTTTTAAAGACTTCTTTTGTACACTAAGTTACAGTAGAACACTGACTCCTAGGTCACAACTCTAGAGTTCCCCTATTTTATGAGGCAGGGTTTTTCACTATTTGTGCAGCCTTTTCCCAAAATCCAATGTATAGACGCCAGCACATCAAGTTACCCGAAAATGTCAAATTTTCCCAATCAATTTTGAACCTTATGCTTTAGCGATAAAGTTGAAAATCTATTAAAGATATCTAACAGATTGTAGTAGCTTGATGTGCTGTCTGTACTTACCTATGTGAAACATATTGGTATTGTAAAGGTATTTTGTCTCAATAAACTTTTTTTTATAGGCCTAACAATATCGCTAACAATTACGCCTTTTATCCCATCTTCTCACATACAAAAAAAATATCTATAGTCCGACTTTTAATTAGCTGCAGTAAAATGATATTTCATAATAACTCATTTCGGACTGAGTTTAGAGATATGCATGTCAAATAAGTTTCGTTTGTTACACTATCCTGTACTAGAAAAACAAGATTTTGGTTGATGGCCGCGAAAAAACAAAAAGACGCCAATTTCAGTCATTTAAGTAACACATAAGCTGTAATTTTACTGCAACTAATTAATAGTCCGACTATACATATTTCCAAAAAGCAGTAGCAATAACATCACTACGCCATTTCATTATAATAATATCGTAATACTTATGCTCGTCCTTGTCAATATTTATGCGTCGTTGGTCTAGTGGTAGCCTGCTGTGCTAAACGCAAAAGCGGTATCTCAGGAAAAACTAGTTTCGAGAATTTTGCTTTTATTCTCTGTGATTAGAGGTAAAGCTGAGATAGGGAACACTTTTCTAAGGACTTTTTTATTAAGATACCGCTATTTGGCTTAGCTCATTGGATGCATATATTTCTTTAAGCTATCCGATGCCACAAAAATCAAGTTTATAATTTTTTTTGAGATACCGCTTTTGAGCTTAGCCCGGCAGTAGCGTTACTGCTGAGCATGAGGTCCTAAGTTCGATACCCAGATCGTGACGTTTCTGACTGCCTATTTGAAATAAATGCTTTGACTTTTGACTTTTTTGACGTGCAAACTGTTATTGGGTTATGCTATGAGGAATTTTTCAGCCCGGAATCTTGATTTGGGCCCGGTTGATAGCAATAGGCTTGACCCCTATTACATGGGACTTATAAATAACTGGCGAAATTTGGGTGTACACCTCTGCCAAACTCTTTGAGGAAACAAGCATGATGTTATGTTAAAATATGTTGTACGAGCCTACTTCTCGTTAAAGACATTTTTATATAATCTGTGCTCCATAAGTGGCAACAATAAATAGACTTTTTTTCTTCGCGTCTTCTCGGAACTGTCATGTCGGGACCGGCGTCTTCCCGCCTTTTGTAATACATGAAACAATAAAACTACTGTTCAAAATCCGAAGATTTTCAATAAGTGTGCCTAAAATACACTTCAATTATGTGCGTAAACATATGTTGTTTCACCGAGGTTTTTATATCTAATCTAATCAATCAAGACAAGTAACACGGCCATTTTTTAATAATTCATAGTAGTAGGCGAATTGAAACACCCACAGCCCAGTGCTACAAAAGTATATTATTAGTTTTCTAACGGCCGTGGGAAGATAATCCGCGGTAAAAGCACATGTAAATAGAAGTTTAAAGAACACACGTATTGAATCCCCAAAACTCTCTTTTAATCAATATTATCAGATATATTTAAAAAAAAATCTGTTGTTCCATACATTTTGGTCAAGTAGGTATTGAACTTTATGATTTAGATTTAGATATTGAACTTTTGAAGCTGTATGAAACAGCTGATTTTTTTTCGTGATTTCAGAGCTTGTCCCATAGTGAAAGTTGTTCATATTCATGGGTAGAACACCCTGTGAAAATTTGGAACCGGTAAAAAAAATCATTCTGTATACTCAAACGAAAACTCTTGGCGATGAACTTTTAACGCGAAGTTAACGAACGGATGTGGAACACGAGCGAATGATTGATTGATTACAACATTGATTGAAATTTAAATAAGTCTATGTGAGAGTCAGTTTATCGTATCACATCTCCTGACGCCGACATGAAAATTGTGGGAACAAATTATGAAGAGAAACGTTTTGATTGTTGTTTAGAAGTTGCGATGAAGTGGTTAACAAAATGTAGATCGATAATTAACAATAAGGTGGACTGCCGAGCTCATAAAGCATTTACAATAATAAAAATATCGATTAGAGCTTAGCAGTAGGTACTGAAATTCAACTTGGACAGAATTTTTAACTTAAGGTACGGTTTCCACTTAAAAATAGAAAGAAATGGTGAAGCGAAATACGGCGAAGCTATTATTTCAACCACGGATATGGATTTCAACGCAGATTATTGAAATTCAATTTTAGTAAATTCTAGCAGACATTATATGTTTATTGTACGGTTTAAGGCATTTATTTCTCAAAAAGAATACAATTCACTTATCATGAGAAACACAAGTTAATCTTAATCCTTGATACACGAACATATGAAGAACGGTAGCTACTCGTACGAGTAAATAAACTAAAATAGTACATTATACAAATAAGTTTCGTTTGTTTCAGCCACCAATTTCAGTCAATTATGTAACACATAGGTAAACTGTCATTTTACTGTAGCTAATTAAAAGTCCGACTATAGTATGGGATTAGAAAGTACTATTGCCATAGAGAAATATACATTAGTTCAGTGAGAATCCGCAATAATACAACGCCAGTCACTCAGTCAGGGTCTTTTCCGTTTAGTTTCCTGGAGGGACAACGGACAATTTAAGGTGAATGCGCAGTGGGAGACCGCAAAATTAAAATTTTCTTACGTTTTTTGCAATATGCAGGTCTCTATCAGGTTGTATCTTGATCAAAATATGATTCGCGACTATAATAGATATGTTTTACAGAATTATAGTCAATTATTAATTTAATACATCTTTCTAAGTTAGATTTGTTTCTTAAGAACAAATCAATCATAAAAAGGATTCCTTTTGGCATGAAGTCTCTTTGATGAGAATAAGAACACCGCACATCTCCGCCTAGTAAATAGTTATCTGTGGCGTTATCGAACTTGTGCAGTAAAAAGTAAAAAGCACGCGTTTTTAATACACTGCATTATGGACCTAAAAGCCACTTTACGAGCAAGTGTAACAGTGGTGGATTCTTACAGTGCTATGGGTAATAAGAAAAAGTGACTGCACCATTACATATTGTTTCTTGATGGCAAGTTAATAGCAATTACTGTTTACTAACTAAGTAGTTTATTTAATTGATAACACTCCAGCGTCCAAACTATTGATAAACTAGACTACCTATCTAGGTGAAGAGTTACCGAATAAAACTAAGAAATTCAGTCCTGCAGAGGAAATAAAAAACAACGGCTGAAATTAAAGTGAATTTAGTGAATGAAACAAACAATCGATTTTATTCGAGGAAAGCGTAAATAATAACTACCATCATCATCTGTCTAGCCTTTTCCCAACCATGTTGGGGTCGGCTTCTAGTCTAACCGGATGTAGCCGAGCCGTATTTTACATGGAGCGACTGCCTATCTGACCTCCATAACCCAGCGTAATTAAATACAATGTACCTATTTTGAAATGAACCGTCATTTCAAAATAGGTACATTTTTAAGTACGTACAAACACATTTCTCTTAAAAAAAATAATAATAATATGAGTTTCTGCAGTAATACAAAACCTCTTTTTGCAATGTTTCGGGCTTTTGATATTTTTGTTTACACTAAAACCCTTGGATTTTCGGCTACGTATGAAGGTAGGTACGTATATCGGTATCACACGAATACCAGCGACTGCTTTGTAAAGGGAATGTGTTTAAAGTGAAAAATATGGGTACTTTATCATTAAGGCCGCATTTGAAAAGCTGCCGACAAAATTCTCAAATTCAAAGAATTCGGCCTGCTGAATTAGAAAACTGTGCTATAGGTAAGTGAGGGGCGCTTTCTGAAAGGTACTACATTATAAGGTACACATAATACAAACACATAAATGGGTTTCGCTAAGTTTTAATGGGTTTTGGTAACCGATATTAGCGTTAGCCCACATTCGCACGGGCGTAAACATATCGCGGCGGGATTTTTATCGCGAACTGGATTTTCAACTCGCGGTGATCCAACAGAGCACATCCCAACGCGTCAATAATAAAGACACTCTTGGATTTTCAACACTAATAACACTCTATACCAATGCGTTAAAAATCCAGTGCGTAAAAAATCATCCGCGGGAAATACGCGCCCGTGCGAACCTGGGTTTAAAGATTTTTTGAGGGATTGTTACTAATGAGGATCACTACCAACCTCTAAAAAAACTTTATATCTTTATATTTTCTTTTTTTTTTACGTATCGTGTTACAAATATACTGAAATAAGATTTTTAATTAAAGGAACAGGATATCAATATGATTATTTGTGTTACCGGCCAAACCCCATTTTAGGATGAACAAGTTTCGCCTAGGCCAAACCAGTTCTCCCTCGCTGTTGCATCCTATGTCGACGCTCCTTGTTCCGTGTAAAGGGTTTAAAGTAACCTAAAATCGGGTTGCTCTTCGCTTATCGACCGACCACAATCATGCAACCCGTGTAAGGAGAACTTGTTTGGCCTAGGCGAAACTAGTATGAACTAGTTTCGCCTAAAATTGGGTTTGGCCCGAAAAAAAAATGTAAAAAACAGCTGTGAACCTTATTATCCACAAAAGGTTTAGCTGAGGTATGGGTCAGTAAATGGGCCAGTGCCCACATTCACTAATATTAGATCCAATGTGGATAAATTGGTCCGCAATTTACCCGAACCGAGAATCTAACTTTGACTTGACTAATGAGGCAAATGCAAAGTTATAGGCATCCACAATTACATTCATCCCAAAAGCTTCAGATATCACAGAAACAATGTTGAAGGCTAACATTATCGTTCGACATAAACTGTTTTCATTACCCACATCACAAATATTATATGAAGGTCGTAACCGTATCCTCATATATACAAATTCCATAGCTCTTCTACAAATAGGGCCGACCTCTACCATAATATAGTTAAGTAACAGTAAGCATAAAGTTAAGCGACACAGTAAGGTCAGTAAGCGACTCTAAAGATTATGTTGTGTCAGCTGTTTAATCTTGTGTAGGTACCGGCTCTTTAATACAAGTGCTGGTGAAAATGTAATTAGGTATCCTTGCACTCGTAAAAGCTTATCTCGATGCGCATTGAATCTCGATATGAAAACTAACTCGATTTAACCTCATTTGAATCCCAAGCTCTGAGCTTGTAAGCCCATCAACTTGTATTAACATCGTAGTAGAAAGGTAGATCTATGTAAGTAATACTGTAACTCGAGGATGATTGGATTCAACGGGAACCCAATAACTCGCTCGTGCACTCATACGATGAAAAATACAATCAAACACTGAGACGTGATGGATTACCGTCATCTCCACGTGTGTACTGGAGTATTGATAAAATAACCTTTGACATTACAGATATATCACGAGCCACGCGGACCGACTCACCCGAGTGTATGCGATCGTGCGCTCACTGCCTCCGTATCCACTGCGCAATATTTTGCTATTCAGCACACAACAACAAACTAGTGCCCTACCATTTTTCAATTCACACGTGACTGGAAACTAGATTAAATACTTGAAAGACGTCGCTTTGAAGTAGGTGAACCGCTACTCAGCGTTTTATGTTCAAAAGTACGCGGCGAGTGTCAAGGTAGTTTACTCCATATTTATTCATAAGGAACCCCGTAGGCCCGGAGAGCCCGCTAAACACCTCGCATTACATCCTTCGTTCACCCTTTTGACGTATTTACATGTTATGTTATTCAGGATTATGTTCCTAAAGCCCCGACGCGAATTCACATTATTTTGCCCTAACAGAGGTGGGTGCTATAGATAGCTACCGACGACGACGTCGAATCGTAATCTATCTTACAAAATCAAGAATATGCTGCCACACAGAAATGCATAATATCGTCAAACAGGCACCAATCGTAGTGCCGTCTTATTTGATATCAACATTTATTCCAAAAAAGCCCCTACATTCCATGATCAGCTGCCACAATATTGAGAAGTTTCTACTTCAATACCTTGGAAAATAACTTTACTGGCAGGACATAATCTGTAGGTACTGAGCTCTTGTTGAATATCGAGCAATAAATTCAAACGAACAAGTGCTTTTTTCGTGAACGAGATATCGTGTTTTCTTCCTTTTTATGTGCTGAATGCTCAGGTGTTACCTCTGCGTAGTAAATCTACTCCTTTGTGTATGTTGTCGTTTTTATTGCTGTGTCTACAGCAGTTGAAAACACGCCTATCGTTCTGCTAAATAATTCCATCTGAAGTGTTGTTCGACTGCGACGAAAATCAATCAGCGATGTCAATTGTCGTGACGTACGCAGTCATCGCATACTCGCCGCAGAAGCCGTTCACCTCGCGGCTGATTTAAATATGCAGACGCTCGTATTGATTGTCTCCAAGAATAGCGCCCCTTCCGACGTGGAACCCTGAAACAGGCTGCGCACCGCCGCCCGCGCCACACCAACATTCGATACTCAACCTATTTTTATCCGTTTTGTTAATTATAATCTCCAAAAGGCTCTTAAATCGACTAAATCACCCCTAAACAGAAGATATCAGTGGACAATTAGAGCGAAACGAGCTATTCATTACTCTCTAACTACACTTTCAGTTAGATTGCTAGCTTTCAACAATACCTGTATATTGTTCGGCGTCAATTAACGCAAATCCGAATACTTTGCGTGAAGCAGTTACAATTGGTCGTTTTGTAAAAGGGCCGAGTATGCTGCCCGAAATACAAGTCAGTTGGGAAAGTTATTAACAAGATCATTTATATTGAAACAAACTTTGAAACTGGCTGGAAGAGGTTCTAACGATCTGATATTAGGTTTCATTAAAAACTTTTTAATTACAGTTATATTAATAGTTATAGGTCATGGTGCAGTTTGTGTTTAAATTGTATGTTAATCATTTGCTATACAGCGAGTTGTATCTAATTAACCTGAAACTGAGGACATTTTCACATATGTACCTATCTGCTCGAGAATATTATGTACCTACGTCATTTTAATAAACTAAAATAAACAACTGAAACTCAGTATGCTATATTATATGTAGCTTCTCAAAGCAACAACTTTAGTTAAATAAATTAGGTCACAATCGACAAATAACTAGCATAGGTACCATCCGGGCGCGACCAGGGCTAATGGAGTTGGCTATTATTGTGAACATTACCACAACCTAATTTAGTGCTGATATTTTGCAGACTGAGCGATCCATAATTTATATCAAAACTACATAAATAACATAACGTGTAAATGAAAATAAATTAAAAGAAACCCATAGAAATAGGTATTGCATTTCCTTTCGTAGTAACTTTGTTCGTAAATCAATCCACTCGATATCGGCCAAGCATTAAAAAGTTGAATAAAAATAAGTTTTAATAGCAATGACGATTCGAAAGTCAAGTTCTTTGTTTAATATCAGTGAGAAAGCACTCACATGAAGTGAATATTGCGTAACACGGAGGTGCAAAAAGCTTTTTCAACTAACTTTGACCCAGATTTGAAATTAAAACTGCACATAAGACCTATTTTGTTTCAGATATCTTGAGATAGACGGTTAATACTACATTATGTTACAAGTGAACTATGTTTGTCTTTATATTCGAGGCTTAATTAAGGGTAAAATTTAAATGCTCACCAAAATAATTTTAAGACCCTAAGATTAAGTAAAATATGTTAACTTCAAATAAGATAAAGGCTTGTGTTTAAACGCCTACCAGAGAAGTACCTATTTTACTACCAAAAAAATTCGAAATGCCTGCCAGAATGGATAAATGCTCACGAAATTGTGTTTCATAATGTATTGTAGAAATGAACCTATTTTCCTTTATATTCTATGCCATAAAGATTTATAAACGCCTTTCAAGTTAATTTCGGACCAAATATTTTATATTATCGCTAAATAGATGTTACTAATATTTTATTTCACGACTTTCAATTTAGTCAGTTTTACTGAGGCAAAAAAGCTAACGGTCGATAGTAAAATTTTTTTGAATATCAAATATAATATTGCGTATGCCAAAGTCATGTTACTTGGTATTTGTATTGTCATTCGCTCGCTCTTGCATCCTATGTTGACGGAGCCCTGCTTCGCGGGGCCCTTATTTCTGTGTAAAGGGTTTAAAGTAACCTAACCAAACCTAACCTCGGGGTGCCCTTCGCTCGTTCTCGCATCCTACGTCGCCAATATTTTTCATTTTGGGTGTCTATGTTACTATTTCAGGGAAACAAGATTTGGTGAGCATTTATCCATTTTGGTAGGCACAAAGAATATAAATACAACACGTACAATTATTCTGATGAGTGTATAATTATTTTGGAACTTAAAACGTTGTTCTTTAGGCACCTCGGTATAGAATTGGTTTATTTTATTTGAAGTTAACATAAATTTAACTTGGTAACTTTTCTGTTAGGCGTTTAAACACAAGCTTTTATTTTATTTGAAGTTAACATAATTTACTTAGTCTTATGGTCTAATAAGTTTTTTTGGTGAGCTTTTAAATTGTACCCTACCTAGTAAAGCGTTGTGTTAAAAAAATGTACCATATTATTTTTCAATAACTTGCATGTTAAAGTAACGTTTCATGTTTGTGCATGCCGTGGAAATTACATGGAAAAATATGGACTGGTAGGTAACTATTATTGTGAACGATTACGAGTAAGCAATCACGATAACTATGTAATTTCAACACGATACCATAATACCTAATTGTTTCATACCAAATATAGTTATTAGGTATGCTATTGGAAAAACAGATAGGTTACCCCAAATAGGTTTGTACACCACACCTACCTTTCCATAAGAAGGCGAATTTACAGAATTTTATTTTGTCCTAACACTAAAGTAAGGTAATATTAAGGTTGACTGGTAGAAAATGCCTCAGGCATTGAGTCCGCCTTTGTACAGTATTTCTTTTACTTGTGAATAAAGTTTTAAGAAACAAATAAATAATAAATAAAGTATCCTATGTATAAATTATGTACAAGTATATAATAAAAAATAATAAAAACGGGGCAGAGCTATTGGGCATCAAAAAATTCGCCCGCATCGATGTCAAAGGGATAAGTGCTCAAAAGACTGGCAGCATTAACAAATTGGATGGCAATGCTCATTCTTTGAGCCAAAAATAGGCTAGCCAGCATTATATTGTCCTTGCTTATGAATTCGCCTCTCTCACGTTTGTGTAGGAACCTACACAAAAGCCTACCCATGAAAAAAATGTAGGTAATCTTATTTCTGATTGAGTTTCCATCGGTGTCTGTAGGATCCAATTATTTATGATTTCGGATTCGGGTTGACTCATTCAATGCAAAATATAAAGCTATAAATAACGGACCTAAGCATGTTATCTAATGGCAAAATATATATTTCGAGAAGAGAGACTTGTTCTCTTATCTCGATCGTTTACTACCTATTTCAAGTCGTCAAAATTTTAGGAAAATTCTATAGCAACGTTCATAATCTCATATAATTTATATTCCATCGCCATTTAATTATCTACTTTAGTGAAATGAATTCTAAGTTGATTTTTCAGTGACCATTTTTGTAACAATAAGGTCCTAATAAGTTATCGGTTGGAATGGAATTTGAACTTTGTTAAGTATTTATGCCATTCAGTTTGTTGTTCCATAAGTTGAAAATTATCTCAAATTCCTGGCTCTAACATACATTGAATTTATGCAGTTAAATTATTACTAACCAATAATTCAGAAGCCCCATGTAAAAGACTAAGATCTACACCTATCCACACCTATTACCTTCCTACTTCCTGAACTACATAGTTAAGTAGTTAAAACTTTCCTGCACTTAAATTTCACTTTGCTTTATCATACTTAAATTTTATGAGTCTTGTAAGTTAGACTAGATACTCTCTGATAAAAGCTATGTGGAGAATAATGGGATCATTTAAGGCGACTACATGACCTAAATCGTGGTCTTTGTCGGATTGCCCAGAAAAGAAAGAGAAGCGCGATGACACAACGCTGGTAATTTATTGCAAAATATAAAGCAATTATCTATGTACAATAAATCATTGTTTGATTTAAAAAATTAAAACACTAGTGCTTTAGTATGATGCTTGTAGAATAATCTGACAAAAATCATAATGATTGTAGAATAGAATAGAATAGAGAGATAGATAGATAGACAGAGATATAGGTAGATAGTATATTAGTTTGGTTTTTGTTGTAAAAAGATAGTTTTTAGAGGTGTTTACGCCTGGTTTAATTATGAAGACGTTCGGTGTATGTCGCGTTGCTAATCTAAAGGGCCAGGCAGCCCATACCTATTTTTTAGTTTTATAAACCTACCTTCACTAATTATAATCTCAGTCAAAATTTTTCACCATCATCGAAACTTGTACAGCAATGTAGAGTACAGTTTATATCCGCAATAAAACAACTACGTCGATACGGGAGTTTCATTGAAGATACTTGAAGCCCCAACAAGATGTATCTTCATGATTTTTTTCTATCGTATCAAATGAGTTGTACCTATTATGTTGTAAACACACTATCTACCATATATCCTGAAGAATATCATATATTTTTCTGATTTTGTTTACTGTAGTCAATCGTATACTTTTATTGTTTCTAAAACTTGTTTTTTTGCGTTTAGGTAGGTAACTGTAAGCCCCTTAAAGCAGGTATCTTCTGTGGCTATTACACAAACGAGCCTTTTAAAAGTTTGCACAAACCTCAAGATGCCAATATTAGGCAGAAATAGTCCCGCACGTTTTACGTCTTCGCATTCTCAAGAACCCCAGAAGAGACAGATGGATCTTTGGAGGATTAAAGATATCCATTTTTCGGCGGTTTTACTAATCTCGTCTTCCCAACGTCTTAGTGGTCTTCCTCTGTTTCTTTTTCCTTGTGGGCCTCTCTATAGTTTTGCTTTCATATGTTTGAGTTCGCCGTGCCGCGCCCGCCCTACGCCTGCGCTGCCAGTCTGGCCAAACACTTACGGTCCATCTCTGGTCTGTAAGCTTTGATTCTCCTATACGGGGTAGTAAAAAATATGCAACGGATTAAAGTTTGTATGTAAGAGAATGACCCAATTAACTCGAAACAAACAAAAATTTTAGTACGTGTACTGTTCTTCATTATATTTACTTACTAAAGTAGGAGTGCTAACAATGAAAGTGATCCTATCTAAATGTTTATTAGTCGCTGACAAGCTTTCCATGTCTTAATTTGGCGTACATAACGGACTATTTCTATGTTAATGCCCCCGAAATGGGAGATAAGCCGAGTGTATCAGCAGTTTATCTGGGATATAATAATTTTTTACTACCTTAGGCGAATGAAAATAGGTAAAGAAGGGGTCTATCCTTTTGCTAAAACACATACCTACTTAAATATTTGCATAAAAAGAGGTGCCTATACGTGGTGGATTTTTGAGATGGGGCAGAAATGGCAGAGTATCATAATTGTTGTAGTTACATAAAAACATTATCAGGAGACTGTCCTTGACTTTCTGTCGTAATTACTAATTTGCTGCATTCAATTTTGTAAAAAAATATTCTAAAATGTAAGCCCTAAGCCGTCTTTAAAATCTACCCTGTATACCTGTACCTGTAGTCCAGCGCTCAGCACTCTAATTCCGAAATACATACACTATCAATAACAATCTGAATAATTTTGAAGGATATTGCTAATCCATTGCTCCATACGTTCGAAAAATTTGTCTGCTCTACAACGTAAATAACGTAATGAATGTTGTTGAACTGTCAAAATGAAAGCCATTGTGAGTATTGTGACTGATAGTGTGTTACGTAATTACCCCGCTGGTCAGTCAGACCAACCGTGCTTACTGACGGTTGAATAAGAATTTTACAAGGTTTCCATTTCATAAAGATGAGTTTTGTTTTTACTCTGGACGATTCCGAGAACTTCATAAAACATCTAATATACATCTGCAGTGCCAGTTTTAGCTCTACCAGCGCCCTGGGCGAAATTTCTACGGCGCCCCCTATCTGCCATTGAAACCCATGCGAAAAAAGAGGCAAGGGACATCCCTTGCCTCTTTTTTCGCATGGGTTTCAATGGTTATTTCATTATATAATGAAATAACCATATAATAAAAAATCCAATAAAATTTTACTTTTCTAGCCTTTCTATCGGCAAACTTATTATGACATCAAAGTCTATGTTTTCCGCAATTTCATTTTTGATTGACAAAATAGCTATGTTTGTCAAATCTAGATTGAGATATTGTTTATCTCAGATAGGTTTTTAAAACTCCTTTCTCCACTAGCCACAGTTACGGGTAGTGATCAATATTCGCAATGCTATCCATACATTTGGATACAGTTCTTGTAAGTTGCGATCATTGATAAAATTTAAAATAAAGACAGGAGTAACCACATTCTGATCAGACAAAAAGATTTTAGACTTATGAGTTCATTGCACAACATACAACCATCTATTTCTGATTTAGAGTCTACAGTTAATTTTAATTGGAGATCATTACAGAGTTTGAAAAGGTCTGGTTTTTAACTTGTTTTGTCTATGGTCGGGGATTCCCGGTAAAATGAACAGCAGTGCTCCAAACGAACACTGCATTCCATTCTAGTGTTGCTATCATAACGACTTAGTAGCTAGATTTAGGGAATTTACTAGTAAGTAGGACACGCGCAATGAACCAGCGGATAAAAAGGGGCGCCGCAGGCACCCCTTCAAATCTGGCGCCCTGGGCAATCGCCCAACCGCGCCCTACCCTAACGCCGCTACATAGACTAGTTAGTTACTAGAACTTTGCTGATCCAATTAGGTACGCAAAAAGGTATCACAAATAATAAAAGTTCTCAGTAAGTCAGACACTCCACTTTGGTTAGCGTCCGTCATGACTGACTTGGCTTTATTGGATGGAGGATAAACTCAAGGATTCTCGAAGGACTCTCAACTCTGGCTTAGTAAGTTGTCTGGTCAGAGGTCTCTGGGGTGTAGATATAATTATATTAACAGGTAGATTAACGTTCAATAGTTAATTCGTGGCATAATTATAGGTAACAGCCGCACGGGCTAAACAAAAGTCAAGCTACGCTTGCCGCGGTGGAATTGTGGATGGGGTACCATTCATTAGGTACATACTAAAACACCCTCAGTGTCTCAGAATGCATGTTCAGCCGTTGGTTCCTGCTCTCGTTCGTAGATCCTTGACGGGTCTTTGTTACTGGTAGTCAGAAGCCCAAAAGTCTGATAACCTGAGGCCTTACCTAGAGGAACACCATAACTGTTTTCTTTTAACATAACGGTCTTGTTTTAAATTATTACTCTGCATCAAAAAATGTTTATTAAGGGGGAAGCGCTAAGGTAGCCCGCGAAATTCAAATTTTCTTACGTTTTTTGCAATTTGCTGGTCAGTATTAAGTTATACGTCGATCAAAATATGATTCGCGGCCGTAACAAATATGTAGATATTTACAGAATCATAGGTAATCATTAGAATTAGTAATACAACTTGTTAGGTTAGTATAATCTCAAAATGTCAAGATTTCATGAAATAGTCATTCTGTGGGATTACTTGGTCTTAGAGAGTTGTGTTGATTGATGACTTTAATGATTATAATTCTGTAAACATATGTGAATCATATTTTAATCAACGTACAACTTAATATTGACCAGAACATTGCAAAAAACGTAAAAAAAAATTGAATTTCGCGGGCTACCCTGGCGCTTAAGCACCAATACTGCCAGCGAACGGCAAACTGGCAAAGACAGAAGTACGAATGTGTTATACAGTATGTTAACTAACAGAGGGCGTTCCCGTTAACCCGCAATAGTATAGCATCCATACATGCTAAAAAAAATATTACCATTCGAAAATAAAATGTTTTTATTTTTTTTTTATATTAAAATATTCACTAAAAATCGTAAATTTATACGTTAAAGAAACACTCTGTACACGCGTACTTGAAGGACAGCAATGTCGGAATTTATTGAATTAAATAGATTAGAATTAATTAAATAAATAGAGTATCAATTTACGATTTTTAGTGAATATTTTAATATAAAAAAAAATAAAAACATTTTATTTTCGAATAGTAATATTTTTTTAGCATGTATGGATGCTATACTATTGCGGGTTAACGGGAACGCCCTCTGTTAGTTAACATACTGTATTTAAAACGCTTCGTAAATCACGATGTGGCAACCGTTTCAGCTGAACAATTGAAATAAATCAGAATTAAACCCTTAAGGAATAAGTACAACACACCTGAGGGCTGGAACATTCAACAATACATGTTTTAGACTCTTTTGTGCCTCCAGTATCGTATCGTAGTTCGATTTATCACGTAAGTAATCTCGTTCTGAAAAAAGAAAGTTGTTTTCGTTCGATATCAGGCTAGCTTTGGCTTGCGACTTTGTTCGCGCAGTTCGTGGTTTTAATCCCCCTTTATCCATCTAAGTTGTGTTCCAAAATTTTTTTCTCAGTGCCAAGTTGTATATTTACTTCATGGTGCCAAGTCTCAAAATAGATATAAGGCGTCTTGGCGTAGGGGTTTAATTTTCAGTCAGTCGGGCCTTTTCTATTTACCTACCTACCTTTTCTTTAAACTTAAATACCTTCTTCTCAGGTTCATCTTATGAATAGCTGGGGAAAGAAGGACATCAATATCCCAGAAATTGGGTTGCGGAGGTCAGAAAGCACTCGCTCCGAGGAAATCAATAAGCCGCATCTGAATCTAGACTAAGCCGACCCCGGTGGAATTTGGGAAAAGGGTGCGATGATAATGACGAATACGTTATAGTACGTTATCGTAGATAAATTTCCTATGTTACGATTTTTTGTTATGTAGGTGTTTTAATAACACCAATCTTAGACCTTCTTTTTCTTGAACGTGCGTGTTCCATCTCTGCCCGTTCTATGTCCTATCTTCGTTGATGTAATTGCTGTGTGGCGTTCCAGTAGGAGGATAAATAAATACATAAATAAATATCCTACAATGCATTATATTTACTTTTGTGACAATAATAATCATGTTTCCAAATGATAACGGTTTTAATCACGCGTTTTATTCCCGGTTTGCCCGAAAAATCATGTTCTTAAGTATTATGTTACCATAGTGTTTGGTTACCTATAACGCCAAAGTGTGACTAACTGTCACTCAGAGCTTTTATTGCTATCGTCAACTCAGCACGATACCATACCATAACTTAACCGTAGCTCTAAAAAGCCGCCCCGTGGCCTCTAGGCTATACTAGAGGCCACGGGGTGGCATTTAAGTACCTATGTACCTACCGCCTACTAGATCCTGTGATAAATACAAAAAAACTGAATTTTATAATTTTTATGGTTTCTATTTAACGAGTCAAGTTTGGTAGTCGCAAAAAGCACACAAAGGGGGAAGAGCTGAGGTAGCCCGCGAAATTCAAATTTTCTTACTTTCCTTGCAATTTGCTGGTCATTATTGAGTTGTACGTTGATTAAAATATGCGCGAATCATATTTTAATCAACGTACAACTTAATACTGACCAGCAAATTGCAAAAAACGCAAAAAAAAAAAATGGAATTTCGCGGGCTAACCTGGCGCTTTCGCCTTAAAAGTTAAGTAGATAACAACTAGACAATTCAGACTCGATCATAATCATTGTCTAGATAGTTACAAGACCCTAGAACCATTCTAACAGAAAATCAAAATCTTAAAAAGTCTCATGTTCCAGAAAAAATACTTGAAAAATAAACTTTGATATAAATGTGGTTTTTCTCTCTTAGGAAAAAGAAATAATACATTTATTCGAACTCAAATTGTTTGTATTGTATTTGATACTCGGCTTTGATATTTCTCCGCTAACATACCTCGTATATTCTTAGAAAACCATTTCAAATAGAACTAAGTAGGTATACTTAGTTATCTCCATTACAGCTACAATGTATAGTCATCAAGCTTTTTAAAAATCTACTTGATTATTGCGAGCTTACTTTTTATTAATCGGAACAGAAATAAAATTACAAGAATATTCATTCTTAGTTATTATTCTGAAATCGGTTCAATGTATCGAATAATGTTATGTCAATTTAAATGAGTTGACCGTACCTAGGTCGTGTAGATCAGCCGGTCGATTCTGTAAAAATCTCACCGTGAAAACTTAGGTGATGTGAGTTTGTTTTTGCTAGGAATTGACACTATTGACAGCTCACTCCACGCTCACTTCACCTAAGTTTTTACGGTGAGATGGTTACAGAATCGCACTGCTGTATTGTCATTTACTAAGACGGGTGCCACAGTTGCAACACATGAATATGCGCAAACGTAAGTGTGTTTGGTTCTGTCAGTTCGATATTTGCCACTGGAGACTGGTGTGCACGACCTAATCCCCCCTGAGCCCTTGTGAGCACGGCGCCAAATTACGACGCTCGGTAGGTATTCCCGGGATTTTTGGGTGACATCCCGGGCCACCACGTGATACTTGCCGACAACCGACACATTTTGCTGGTTATTGAAAATTGGAACTGACTAAATTTACAGAAAATGTATGATTTGGTTTTTAAATCAGTGTTACTTCAACACTTGCTTAGATTTGTTGAGTGGGTTGACATGACACATGAAGTTGAAATGTTTACTTATAGGTACTTATTTATAAACATTTTTTTTACATTGATCGCGGTATTTCTTAGCCTCTCTTTTTCACCTATGACATTTTTTATCGTTTGAAAATTAAATTAAGTTAACAAGTGCCAATCAACTTTTAGTAAGGTATTTACCTTGGTGCTTATTAGATAGGTCGGTATAAAATAAGGTACGAGCATTTTTTAAATTATCATCATCAAGTAGCAAAGTAGGTACTTACCTAATTAATTGTTGTTAAGAGGAAATGCGGTCGGAGATACTTTTTGAAAAAGACTAAGACTAAAAAGTCATAGCTCGAGGTTTGGCTTTCGCCTATTTTAGATAAATAGATAAACCATTTATTTGGCGCACACAAGAATACAGCACAACACACAAAAGTACAATATTAGATGATAACCAAATTACCCACGTGATTATAAAACAAGAACAACAACAATTTTCTCCTCCAATATTGGACCAATTTAAAAGATATTTCATAAACAGAATAAGAAGGATATATACTGTGTCCCTATAGCCAAACATCGAATTATGACTATTTACTTAGGCTTTTTCAAAAAGTCTCTCCGACCGTAGAAATCCTCTTAATCCTTATAATTATGTTTGGTAGGTACACCATGTTTTGAAATGCTAATTTACACGTGAATGCAAACAACAAGTGAATTCATTACGTGCCTACATAATTAGCTAATTCAGCAATGCTTAAAATATTATTCATGTACAAAGTAAAAACAAACACTCGAGCGAAGTTGGTAAATCAAAATTCATAAAAATATAAAAATGTTCATTTTGTAGAATACTGAAATATATATTATTCATTCATCGAATTTAAATTAAACCGTTTAAAAAAAACTGCACATCCGGAGAGCAGCTGCTGCGGCTGGAGGGAGGGTACCTACTGGAGCCCAACGTGGGACCCAGTTATTGTCGTATACCGCAGCACATATTATAAATGAGTTGGGTGTAGTCGGGTGAACGGAAACTATTAATATTATTACCTCTCATACCTTTATTGAGCCTCGAACCTCATGGTTTCTGCTCTACAACGTTCCAAAAATATCGATTCACGACGAATCCAGCATGTCGGCCGCCCTCTAGGGCAGACGGCTCCTCTCGCTCTACGTACACATAGGACACAACACGTCAAGCGAGATATCAAAACGGTTTCCCGCCACTAGTATTTTAACACATTATACAGCCATTTTGGGAATTTTAACCCACGGTACGCGAACATAACAATGTCAACACTGTTTTTTAGTTTTTATAAATGTTTTACTCAGGATATGATAGGAAAATGGACTAAAAGTTTCATTATGCCGTTAAATTTCGAGGCGGACACCGTACCGACCCCCTACGCTCGCTCGACCCGACTGACTGAATTTCCTACATTTCCCGGCGCAAGCCTTCACCCCTTGTAATCGAGCACGTTCGCAAAGATCTATGGGTGAATATCTAGATGTTGTATCTAGTTACTTTTGATTAAAAAATTATTTATTTTCGACTAATTATTTTTAATATAATATACAATTGAATCTGGTTTTCTTCTGTCTGGGTGTAACTTTAAAAACAGGGATTGAAAATATTCCCGCTTTATTTGGTTTAATTACCGAAGAGTATGAAGTTTTAGTAGGTAGGTAGAGACATCTGCTATGATAAAGAATAGGTTAATGTTAGGTAAATAAATCATGAAGCTTTCTTTCATTGTTTCTCATTCCGTAAGTAGTTTTACATAGGTAACCTACTTAGACAAATTCATCGGTATACTTACTGAATTTATTATAGGTATAATGTACCTTGGGTTCCCCTAAAAAAATAGTCCAGTGAAATGCATAAACATTTACGTTTTAATGTAAAACCGATAAAAACAAACCGCGTAGCCTAGTACCTATTATTATTTCATATTTTTAGCTCTAGGTTACCTATCTTTTATCTTGATTCCCAAGAATGAATTACACCTATTTTTGGTTGTATATCTGTTTTAAATAATACCAATAAAATAATAATCGATGGGATAACAAAAACTATTAAAAAATAGCATTAATAAAAATCCATCATCTAACCAAAATAATTTATTTCCGAACGAAAACGACGCTAGCGCCAATCCAGCCAGCAGTCCATGATCTAACTTCTGAAATGACATCTCGCGCGAGCGAACCATTTCTTTGCAGTAGTAGACAATTTTAGCATTTTATATGCTTTATCTTGCTTTAACACTATGTTTGTGAATCATGTTATCCTGCTGTCATTAATGTCGAAAATTTTCATTGTGCTGGTGACAGGTGACGTCTTCACTGACTGACAGGATTGCGTCTCTCAGCAAGCAACAAGCAAAACAAGCGAGTTAAACACGTTACTCAGTGCCGAATTTGTGTTTTATTTACGTGAAATCTTGTATCAACTTTACTATAACATTATTTTCTTAAAATGGCGCAAGCTGAAGACACTGAACTTCGAGATCTAGTTATAGAAGCTTTAGAGAGAAATGGATCGCTAGCCAAAATACGCGCGTTGCTAAGGGCTAATATTTTTTTAGCTTTTGAAGATGAATGTGAAAACTTAAAACAGAATGTGAATTTAGACAATATCCTTAAATTACCGGAGGGCCTACTAGCTCTATCAGTGGTCCATGAGTTTTTAGAGTTTTGTTGTTTGAAAAACACATTATTCGTTTACATGTCGGAGTCGCGACAAGGTAGTGAATACAAATACGAAGGAAAGAAAAAATTGGCCGATAAGATGAATTTACCCAAAACTGAAAATATAAAGGAACCCCTCCTGTTCACACTTCTCAAAAATATGTTAAAACCACATCAGAAGAAATATTTCGATTCAAATGTTAACTCTAAGTACAGTCATGAAAAAAGTGAAGACAAGAATTACAGGGACGAACAAAACTGTACTTATATACTTCATGAAGACTCACAGAGTAGTACTACAAGTTCTTCCCAGTCTGATAATTCGTCTGATGAAAAAAATAAACTACATCTGCGGCTACAGCTTGATAACTCAGATACAGACACCTCTAGCGACTCTGCAAGGGACAAAACAAGTTCGGAGTATATACCTGGAGATCACATACTTCAAGTGGATAACAGTGGTGTTAACTCTAATAACTACATTGCAAATAAAACCAGTGATTGTGTAGATGCAAGAGATCAAAAGTTTATAACTTTTAACAGACCAAGAAATGAAAATGCTTTGTTAATGAGTGAATTAAAATTGATCACTAATAGTAGTAGTGACTCCACCTCATATGTAGAAATAAAACCTTTTAACTCATTAGATGAAAAAATGCTCAATACAGCAGGCTTGCCCATTATGGAAACAGATGTTAAGGATCAAACAAATACTAATATTTTACCAGTGGCAAATGTACAGAATGATTTAACATCTGCTAAATCTGCTAGTTTGAGTAATACATCACCTGCATCTCTTAAACAAGAAAGCGAGAATAAAGTTGCAGAAGTCAGTGAGAAAAAATCTCCGGAAACTGGCAAGTCTGAGGGGGATACTGCTGAGTTTAGTTATGGTGATGACTTTTCATCATCAGTCTCCAAATTTAAAGAGAATATAGATAAACAATCAAAGTCTTCAGGCTCCGCTCAAAGTGAACCAGAAAAAAGTTTGAACAAAAATGTGTCAATTGAAAGTCCGCATCAGACTTCCCAGGGCTCACAGAGTTCAGTTTCACTGTCTGATGTTGCAGATTTGATTAGTGAAAAAAGTTCCTCAAGTATCACAAATAATAAGTCCAAGCAGTCAGGAAGTACTCAGTCGAAGGGGAAAACGGAAGTTAAACAAAGTAAAGTTCATAGCGATGACTCTGGAGACTTCACAGAGTCTCCCGTTCCCTCTTTGTCTAATTTGAGTCTTGACATTCACAGTGATTGAAATCTTCATCACTTAAATACTCCTTCTTGTCTTAATAAGTATTACTTAGTGAGATATAGCAATAATATTTCCTGTCATATATACAAAATAAGTTCCTTAAAATATTGAAAAAAAATATTGGTAGTTATTTTAGGCTTTCAATGTTTCTTATGCTGTTGGATTATTGTGTACATTTGATGATGCCTAAAAATTTACCTATTTTGTGAAATAATTACTTGTTAAAAATTAATTAATAAGAGGAAAAAATTAGACCTCGGTTGCATTTAAAATATTGAATAATGTCTCTTTCCTCTTTAGACGCATATAAGTATTTATAATTAAGTGTCATCTTTGATGATTTTACATTGTGATAATTGTTCAAAATTTATCCTACACTGTTAGGAAGTCTTACTAAACTTGAATTCAGAATCTTTGATTATCAAGTTTCTAAAACAAACTCTATTACCATGCAAGACAAAGTTCAAATTTCAATGCATCCAAAATTTATTTAAGACCTTTTTATTGCAAATGGTCATTCAAAAATCAACTTGCTAAAATAGATTGTTCAACAATCTATTTATTTATTATGTTGAATCACTGATAGTTTACATTTATTGCCAAGTGGCAATGTAAACTATCTGTGATTCTGAATTCAAGTATAGGTAGGCCCTTTAAATTACAATATGTAGGTTGATACTAAGCTTTAGTATTGTGTCTGTATGTACATATAGGTACTTACCTACTACATTAGCATAATGTTTTTTTTTGTGCATGAACTGTTTGGTAAAGACATCCTATGTTTGAAACTTTTAGAGTACCTACTGACACTTTGATTGTAACACTCGATTTTAACAAAAATTAAGGTTGAGAAACAAGGCTTCAGCTTTATTGTTATTACTATGATATGTCACTTTAGGTAATAGTCTAAAGGTGCGTCCATACCGTGAGCGATAATGTATTCTGCTTTGCGTGCGTGCTTGTTTATTCGTTTGAGCTGCATCCCCACTCCTAGGTAATACGGACTGGTGTCCGCAACTCCACGTCAATTCGCGTATTTTGCGTACGGGTCCCCACTCCTAACAAACACGCCAACGATTCTCCCAACAAAATGATGCTACCATAGCTTATAAGTATGTTAGTGCAGCGGCATGCGACCAAGCATGGCCACGCACGGCATATAACTTTTTTCTACTCGTATTTCACATGTTAGAAGTTTTTTTAGCGAACATGTGACATGTGGGGACGCAGTACAACATATCCATTGCTTGAATGCTCCCTGCGGACGCAACTTAATATAATGTTTTCTGATACACTTAACTGCATTCTGTGTACCACTGCTTTTCAATGCTTACTGATATTATTAATTAATAATCATTCCTGTTTACAATTTATAATATGTCGGTGACAGATACTGGTTTCTAGAAATGGTTGTGCCTTATTTATATTGGATTCACCAAACAAATGCGATTGTTCCTTTTAGTAATCAATAAATGAAGATTCTAGTCCTAAATGAAATAAAACTGGTTCCGTCCAAATTGCTCCATTATCGTATCTGTTTCTGGCGAAGGTTTGATGAAAGTATGCTGTAACTTAAGTACTTCAATAAAAATGCCTCTACATCATTCTGTTGTTATTATTCAAAATGTTTTTGTAATCTTGAATATTTTGTAAGTATAATTATTTAATTATATGGGTAGGTAAAGCCCGCAAGAGTTAACTTGAGACCCGAGCGGCCCCTCCCGATCCCCGCGCTGTTAGACCTTGTCCAGAAATTGCGAATTCGCCGCGAATCTCTCGCGCGTACCTTGCGTCCAGAAGGAGCGTACAAACGCGCAACGTGCTAGCATTTGGGGACGAATTTTGCTGCTCCATTTCCCTTTGATAAGTGCACTCGCTATGAAGTTCGCCCGTACACTGGACGCAACAAAGAGCAATACGCGCATATCACGTGCCAGTCGAGAGTCTGGCGAAGTGCATGCGATTTACGCGCGTATTTTAAATTCGCGCGTTGTTTGTGGACGCAGTGTATTGGTGACGAGTACTTTGCCTCGCGCGTATGAATTCGCGCAAAACTATTCGCAGCGAATTCGCCCTTTGGACAAGGTCCTACCGCTCTAGCTATGGACGCCTACTCAATACCGCGCACTTACGTCATCCGAGCGAAGTCTCAAGTTAACTCTTGCGTTTTGTACAGTAATAAAATCAAAGACACCCAGATTTTTATAATCAATTTTTATTTCACATTTTCTGTAAAGCATAGATTGTAGATATCACGTTTCACTTATGCACACGAATCAATCCATACCGAACACTGTAACACAGTTGTTACGCATTTCTATACAAAAGTAACGCTGTTTATGATAGATAGCGGTTAGTGTAATCGCATACAAAAAGAAATATATTAAACATATTTACACTTAAATATTTTATATTAGGTACATGAAATTGAATATGAAAATGGTATAAAAATTACACTTTCATATGTTACATACATGTATCAGTAATACAAATGCGGTTTATATCCTAACTTTGAAAAAATATAACAATAGTAAAAGCCACAATGCTTCATATAAACAGTAATAGATCTAACATGTACCTAATTACGTCGTAAAAAAATGGAAAATTATCGCTCCAGGCACTGTTATTGATTTCTTATTCACTTACCTATGAGCGGATTTTTTTTCTCGTATGTAATAGAAACTAAAACAGTCTTAAAGAAAGGTCCGCATACTCATGCTATCGATATTTGCTAGTATTCACAAATATTGCAGAGTAAAACCTTTCGAAATGAAAATAAATACTTACCGCCATTACAATTAGCGATAAATTAAAAAAAAAAATCAACTAGAAATAATAATAGAATCGCAACTAAATTAACACTTAGAATAAGTAAATAATAAATATCAATAATGTACATATGGCAAATATTTGGCTTTATATATCATATTTATAATCCACATGTAAGGAACGTCAGTTTAGTTCATACACTGCATGGAATTGCTGCTGGTATTACTTTGTTTCAACTACAATACGCAGTGTTGAGAAGCAATATCACAGAATACCAGCGGGTAGTATAAAATCCTACGGATAGTGACGTCACAACACAGTCGGGACGTGGCGTCGCTATTAAAGCTCGTTGCCCATGGAGCTGTCGTGTGTGAGATTCGAATCCATGCTCGCGTTGTCAGAGTCCTGACTTTGGTTTCCGCTGTAGTTCGCCGCTTCTTGCAGCCGCATCAACATGTTTAACTGTAACAAAAAAGAGGGTAGGTTAATAAAATGACCTTAGGAACCCAAATTGTAAAAGCAGAAATTAAAGGAAGATATTCTTACCAAAGGGTCTTGATTGTTATTTGTGTTGGAATCTTGATTTGATTCTTCAATGCCTATCTCCTCCACAGTGATTGCTCTTAGAGTCTGTAAAATAAAATGACATTTTATTACGACACTTTGGTAATATTTTTTGGCACCTACGAGCCAAACCTAACAACTTGGCGACAAAGTTTATGGATAAAAATGTGTCCGTAGGTATTAGCCCAACTTTGAATAGGCAGTTCTTTGACTATTGCCAAAATGTACCTATAATGTGGTAGGCTAAGAATACGTAAAACAGTTTCATCGCATCTTATCAATCAATTCTCATCTCTCATTTAATTGTTGGATAAATCTTGTTCATCATGATATCTTCTTAACTCCCTGATGTAGGTAAGTAGACTCAAAATTTCATTACAATAAGCACAGAATACATATGCCTGTAACTTACACAAAAGTATGCAAGTCTTGCATGCCCGTGTGCCTTAACATCTTTTCATCATCATTTCAGCCGAAAGACGTCCACATAGGCATCCCCCAAGCACCAACAACAACTTCTTATTGGTGAATATCATACTGGCAGGCAAGTGTATTTCGGGTTATGCAACACAGAAAGAAAGCTCAACACTCACGTGTGAATGATTGGGTTCTCGCCAGGGGTATGAAGACTTGATGTGCTGCAGCGGATCGACGGCGGCGTGGCGTCGTCTGCCGTACAACGCGATACCTTCACGTACTGCTTCTGACGCGTACGGGACTATGCTGTAGTTCCACACGTCTGCGAACCACGCCTGAGGAGAAGAGGTAATGTTAACATTAGTGTTGCCCAAATGCAAGACCAAGACAAGACCTTAGCCAGTCTTGGTCTTGGTCTTGCGTCAATACACCTGGTCTTGGTCTTGGTCTTGGTATTGCGCTCTCAGTCTTGGTCTTGGTCTTGGTCTTGCAGCAAGAGTCTCGCAAGTCTTGCGAGACTCTACTACTTAGACTAGACTACATTCAAATACCTATTAGCCTATTGCTCAGGGTGGCAGGGACATCGACGCGCAACCGCTTACCATGGATTCAGTAGGTACAGACGCCAGCACATCAACCTACTACAATCTGTCAAATTTCTTTAATAGATTTTCAACTTTATCGCTAAAGCATAAGGTTCAAAATTGATTGGGAAAATTTGACAGTTTCGGGTAGCTTGATGTGCTGGCGTCTGTACATGATTCTGGACCCCCTGCGTTGAAATTTTTCGTCAGCTTTTTCTTAATTTTTACGTTTTTTTCTGCAATTTTTTTACTGTAAACTGTATAAAATCATTATTTCTATCTGATCCAATGATATTTTTAATTAAAAAAATAGTAAATTCACTTGTTTCACTTAAAACAGCAATGTAAATAAAACTCGAAATTGATCCAAACCTGATCAGCTGTATCGCTAAAGTTCATTTGCGAGGTCAACACTGTCTTCGTACCTACGCTATTCTATTTCAAATGCCGCCACAAAGGGACCGCAGCGCCAAGCGGTCTCGTCGTATTATTAACGCACTTGAAAATAAACTTTAAAATTATTACAATAAAGTGCATAAATGCTTGAACCTGACAAAAAATGCGGAAGATTGCGGGAATCCCCGCGCGGCGTCGAGTCGGCCATGAATCCCAATGAATCTAACAGACGCGTCACATGAGGCATTTTAATCATCTACATAATTGAATGACCCATTTACTACTTTCATTTTAGATTCGTTATGAGGGGATAATTATTTTTCTAAAGCTTCATCGATTTAAGGGGGAAGCGCTAAGGTAGCCCGCGAAATTAAAATTTTCTTACGTTTTTTGCAATTTGATGGTCAGTGAATTTCGCGGGCTACCTAATACCGCTTTCGCCTTAAGTAAAGAAGATTTAAAAAAACGTGCAGAAGTGTATTGATAGTCACGTAATTTTTCGATATTTTTTTATTATCAACAATAATTTTAGTTTTGAATGCAATTCAACAATGTAATTTACTGTTTCATAAAAAAAATACATCCATTTTCGCATAATCGGGATTGAAACCTACTATAACGCCCAAATCTCAGTTTTACTTAACTGCGAGACGCAAGAGTCTTGCAGGCTTAGTCTTGTTCTTGCTCAAGTCTTGCAGGGTTCAGTCTTGGTCTTGGTCTTGCTAAAATAAGTCGGTCTTGGTCTTGGTCTTGGTCTTGCAAAAATGCAAGAACAAGACCAAGACTGCAAGACCAAGACCGATTTTGGGCAACACTAGTTAACATTGCACAAAGTAACGCTTGTATGTAATAGGGTAGGCAGAAATGTATGGAATACTCGCCAATCATAAGGCTCCCTTTATGCCATAGCCAATTGCCACCAACCGCGAGAGAAAGATTTATGAGATAGACCAAATAGTAAAATCCAATATCACTTTGCACTACCCAGGAATCGAAACCCTTGACCCAATGTCCTCTAAGTAGACGAATGAGATCAAATTTCTCAGAACTCGTTTCTCATTCGGAAGTATCTACCTACAGACTATGCACCCTTGTAAAAACGAGGGTGATTGCAAGAATCAAATCAATTTTTTTCATCAGGTGGTCCTGGCATAGCTATACAAAGATTTCAATATGTCCTGTATCTCCAAGATACAAGCAGAATATTATAAGCATTCGACCTTACCTGACTAGCCTCCAAGTCCATAGGACACGCGAGGAATAACCTTGGCCCCACGGTGACGTCACTGGACGAATGTGCCTCTAAGAAGGCGTTGAGCGTAGACCACACTCCCGGCAACCATTCGAGTACGGCCGCCAATGCAGGCTCGCGACGACCCAGTCGCAGTTCTAAGGTGAATAACTTGCGACGGAGGTACCTGGGGAATGGATGGTTGAAATTAGACCAAGGCCAAGAAAGGACTGAAGATCCGTGGCATACCTACCTGACCGCCATTTTGTTTTTTTTTTTTTTAAATGGCGGCCACGCATGAAACCTGTATAAATGGATACCTGACATCAATGCAAACAGAAAACATAATAAGAACAAACCCCACAAAGTGTCATGTGATCAAGTGAATCCATATTTTTTGAATTTGTTTACTTTATTTTTTGAACTTGTTTACACCTTGTTGCATAGATGTTTAATTACTTTAAACTTTCAGAGTGATTATTTCTGGAGTCCTTAGAAAACTTTGGCGAATATTTGGTAGTAATAATTTTTAACCCCCGACAGAATAAGAGGGCTGTTATAAGTTTAACGTGTGTCTGTCTGTGCCATCGTAGCTCGCAAACGGCTGAACCGATTTTGATGATTTTTTTTTTGTTTGATAGTTCATACAACTAAGCCAGTCTCAGTCAGTCAACTCCACGTTATTATGCCTTTGAGATAGAAGTCAAGTACAACATTGCTTTGTAAAGATGCATCAAAAAGTTCCAATTTTAAAAGGAGCTTTTCTTTCTTTCAGTGTCTATGTAAGTTATTTTCAGATTGGGTTTGGCTTTTCGGATTGTTTCAGCAGGATATCTTTGGCAAGTAGGCACATAGATGCTTACCTAGCTAAGAATCCTTTGACAGGTTCCATGTGATTAGCTGTGAGGAGCCACCTGAAGTTATGGTGAAGCTGCAGGTTTGTAGTGTTGCACGTAGCTTGGGACATGGTTCCTGAAACAAAACATTACTTATATTCACAAATTCACCCAATCATCGTTCTCTGAATTTTATTTGGGTCCGACTTAGCTTAGGTTCTACAGATAGTAGAAATGCGACGCTGCCTAACGAGCCTTTTTAGTAATAACTTAATACAACTGTAGAAACTATTCAGTAGGTAATACAAGTTAAAAACAAGCATAGGTAATATTATGCCGTACAAAGCATTCAAAGCCTCTCCTTAAAAGGAAAATGTATGAGGGAAGGATGCCTACCTACCCGAGTTTATTCCTTCATTGCTATGCTCTCACGATCGTTTCACTATTAATGAGACAATTATGTCATCTTTATTGACATAGGTCCAAAAAAGGCGTTCCGTCATATCAATACCGGCTGCCGGTAAAGTTACAAAGCCTACATAAGCATTATACTAACAGTAATGGATTTTTTATGTAGCAGAACTGTCCAGTCGCAGCGTTTGTAGGTTACACTATTGGTATTTTGAAAGGTGCAGGAATTCGTGGTTGCAAACGAAAATGGTGGTCGGAGGCGGTGCATAAGATCGGTGGGAGTTGGTGGTTGTGAGTTAATGAATATGTTTGGGGGAGGCCTGTGCAGAAATGGGCATATTTTGGCTAACATGATAAAATAGTCCTTAAAATTTCCGAGCACAGAGATTCTTACAGTACCCGGCGATAAATATTGCACATCGACCTTTTTACACAAAACCATTTTATACAAAGAATAAAAATAGAGAACAAAAGAAGAAAATCATAATTGTTTTATCAGCTCCTAATAGATACCGGACTGTTTGTATTTCGTGCGACAGAGATAACGCTCTACGAAGCCGAAATTAGCCGATTGTCTCTTTCCAAAGGTCGATGTGCAATATTTATCGCCGGGTACTGTGCGTCGATTAAATTAGTAGGTACTCACCAATAATAACAGGCATATTTCTGTTGTCAGGAGGCAGTAGCCCAGCGAAGGCGTCTCCCAACGCAGAAGCATGCTGCAGGTTGTCGAGTATGACTACTGAAGGTAAGGCAGCCTCTTCGCCGGCCGCTGCAGCACCGCACTGTTCTGCAATGTTGGCGAGGTAGGCGCGCAACTCGTTACAGGATTTGCGGTCCACACTGTAGAGGTAAGACGGATATTAGTATTTTTCTGTTGTAAAAATGTAGAACATCTTTAAGCAAAGTCTTCATAATTTGGCCAGAAACAGTGAAGTAGAAACTTTTAGGTATGTTCTGTCTGGGATATCGGCAGATCAAAAATCCAAAAGTGCAGTAAGTAAAAATTATGATGTATTGTACCAGATTCTATTGTGTGAACAAGCTCACTTTCAATACACAGTCAAAGTTAAGAATGGCTGGATATCTAACATCCCGGCCGGAATTTAAATAATTTGCAAAGCACTTGTTTCAATTCTTGGCAAAATTAAACTTCATCTTTCAACCGATACTTTGTTACTAAGCACAAGTTACAAGTGAATCTTTTAACATTTTAAACAGTGGATATACTTACTTGAAAGTAGCCACAGCTTCGGCGGGATTTCCTCTACGTTGCGTCTTTTGTACGTAGAACTCTGCTAGTTTTGCAGCTAGATACGACTTGCCTGTGCCGCTCGGCCCGCACAAAATTATCCGCCGGTGTTCCGATAGCAGTGAAACATATCTAGGAAAAATATATCATTGGTTAGGGATGCCAGGTCTTGCAATGTTTGGGATAGGTAAAATGCCATGTTTTCTGGATCACACTTACCTATATACAATATTTTTTGGTATAAGACTATCGAACGCCAAGCTACCAACTCCCTCTAAGCAGATGTACAGCGTATTGACAGTTCCAATAATATATCCACAAGGCAATAGCTCTGGGAAACCTATTTCAGGTCCTCGTGTCGCTTCGCCCAAGTGATACGATGTTATCGAATCAGTGTTCAAGCCGAGATTCGTTCCCAAGTCTATTCTAGACAGGTAATCTTTAAAAGTCTTCCTAACTATATAATCTAAGTTCTGCCAAGTCGTCTTGCCAGATATATAAGTGTAAGCTATGGTGAATTCATTACAGTTTATTGTCGAATCACTATTATAAACGTTCTTATACGAACTACTGTGTGTAGATTTATTGCTTTTAAGGCTATTCGTGTTAGACTTATTTATTTGTGTGTAGTCTTGCGTCTCTGTTTCGGGGCTACGGTTTTGCGATAGTCGCGGCGAGTCGAAACTGGACTGTTTCTCAAAATGGTTGTTGTATGAGCTCGCTGATTGTTTGGCGTAGAATCTGCATTCAGATTCTGTAAGTGTGTCTTGGACTTCTTCGAAATATCTTTGGAAAGTCTCCGGTTGTCCTAAATATACGGCTATAGCTATCTTTTTTCCGTCGGTTGTATCTCCTTGGCTGTCTGCAACACCTGTTAAACAAACACAATGAGTCGTTAAATTAATCCTTTTGTAACTTGAAATAAACAAAAGGTTGAACGTTGTTTTATTTGAAACTGGCTGCGCCACGCGGTTTCACCCGCGTAAATGTCGGTTCCTTGGGAAAATCGGGATAAAAAGTAGCCTATATGTTAATCCAGGGTGTCAGCTACCTCCATACAACATTTTATCAAAATTGGTCCAGCCGTTTGAGCGTGAAGAAGTAACAAACATATAAACATAAACACGCACACACACACTCACAAACTTTCGCCTGTATAATATTACACTAATAGACTTACCGATATCTGAATAGCTCTCCCCTATCGCCAGTTCCCGTGTCTTCGGCGGTGGGAGCACAGTGTTTATGTCGTAGTCGCCACTCAGTCGGTCGCCTCCATTCGCGAATAAATCACTGCTGCCATTCAGTGCAGCTAATAGTGTCTCGCTGTTTTCATTTAGTTCGCATGCGGCCTTATTGCCGTATATGGGCTCGACCATGCCCGATTTAGGCGAACCTTTTTTGGAGAAATCCATGGTAGGGGTCGATGACATGCAATTGAAGTCAAGGTCTAGAGGTTGCGAGTGCATGTCCAGTGTCGCCTGAAAAGAGAATACAGTTCTTTGTTGCTTAGAAAGAAAATTGTTAAGTCGTAACTTTTAAGCTTTGTTTCTAAAGCTATCAATTTGAAAGTGTTTGTTCAATAATTTATAGTTATTGTCTACAACGTTCGCTTGCGAGTTTTACTATCCGCGGTTCACTTGTGCTTTATGACAAGTAAGTTGGTGTAACAAGCGCATAGAAATCACCAAATTGACGTTTTCTACTCATTTTATACGGTACGCTGAATTCTGTCTGCAGTTCTCTATAAAATTGTCATGGAAACATATTTGCGTGTGCACTCGTGTGAAAATATGGAAACGATGAAATTGGTGTTATTAGGATTATATTTTGTATGGTAAAACCGTCACGCGTTACTAATCTTTTAAGGGTGCACAGCGAGGGTTTTGGAGAATATTCCCATGACGTGTATGAACAGGTGCACCGCGTACATACCACCGGACATACAGTACCCGGCGAAAAATATTGCACATCGACCTATTCGATCCTATCGATTTTATACAAAGAATAAAAATAATTAGGTATCAAAAGAAGCAAATCATAATTGTTTTAACAGCTCCTAATAGATACCGGACTGTTTGTATTTCATGCGACAGAGATAACGCTATACGAAGCCGAAATTAGCCGATTGTCTCTTTCCAAAGGTCGATGTGCAATATTTATCACCGGGTACTGTACTTGTTTTCCACGTTTCACATCCAGTCACTTTTTAAGGTCCAATCCGACTATCCTGCGTTCGCGATTTATTTGCCAAAAATGTAAACAAGTATGAATTACTTAATGGAAAAATAACTTTCAATTCCTACACAATAAAGTTCAGCAGGCCTACCACGACCTCTTAACGCGATCCATTTTAGGACCTAAACTGAACTGTTCGTCTAATTCGTACCATGAAGTCAGTTTAACGATTCAATTTAGGCCGTGCTATCTGACAGCGATTGTTCCAAACTGAGTCGCAAGTTTTGGTTTCATTCATTCAATTTTGTACTGTATTTGGTACCATGACATCCATAGAGCAACCTAAACTGAAACGCTAACTGTCAAAATAAGCGATTCAATAAAAGTTACTATTTCTCTAACATAAACTGAAACGTTTGGTGAATTATTGGCGAAAACAAAGTTTTTTAGTGCTATTTTAGTGGAATTTCACAAAAACCAGTGTAAGTGTACTTTAATCTTTCTTTTAAAGTCTAAAATACGTATTTGTCGCATCCGGTCATGCATTTGACTATTCGGAACGCTAGCGCCACCCGGCGGCGCTTGACAGAGTCTAGCCTGAGTCCGTGGGGGTTAGAAAACAGCTCGACAGAACGATGTGGAGCTCACTTTGGATTTTGGATTTGGACATTGAACATCGTACGGACCACATGTGCTTAGAAACTGTCCAGCGTTCCGTATCTGGTTGTGTCGTGTACCTACAGTGTGTAATTTGCTAGTGTGACTAAATATTGTTCGTGAAATTATAATCTTTTTGAACTGCAAACGTTTTTCTATTGCGCAATAACCAACACATACCCACTGTACGCCCACAATAGTTAAATATGGCTGATAATAACGAGACACACTATACCTTCTCCGTCATATTTTACATGCATTTTTAACACCACACAACCATAATCCACAGACTATCTAGTTAAACTGACACAGGCACACAAACTGACAGGGAGTTTTTGGCGGGATTTCTTCGAGTGAAGTCTAGTTGGCTGTTTTAATTATTCGCAAATTGATTCCTAGTGGATATTGTGATGTAAAATTGGTGTAGTTTTGTATCTCAAGTGTCTGCGCAACTGGACAATATGTGGAATCATTGAAACAGACGCGATCCCGGTAAAATGGAGCTAAGAATTTTTTTGTAGTTTTGGCTACCTCAGCGAAGTTTACCGGGAAACTTGATTCGATACATTTGCTGCCAAATACTCCTAATACATTAGAATGTGTACACCCATATTCTAATGTAATGTTAGACTAAGAAAAAAAAAATAGTAACTGATGACTAGGCAGCATGGTCTCAGACCTTAGCCTTTAAAAAAAAAAAAAAAACAAACTGACAGTGACATGACAGCAGACACAACTTTTTTTACTCTGGTACGTTCGAAACTGAAACATTGTTTTATTAAGTCGAAATATAAATATTTTTTCGTCTAATAAATGCCAAATGGTAAATAAATATCTACTTTGACTAAGAATTATTTTAACAATAGTTACCGTATTAACGTGGAATCTTAAAAACAACTGTTGAGTGTCTGTTTTACTTTAAAGTAATGATACTGAGTTAAGAACAAATAAAATTTTACTTGCTTCTGAACGTGTCTGACACTACAATGTGCGCGAAACAAACTTATTTGATAATAATAGCGTTGTCTCTTTTTCACCAAAAACGTTTCAAACGCGGTTCAGCCACAAATTGCGATCTTTCATTCACTTTTAACGATCCAAATGCCGCTGCGCGTAATGGACTTCATGGTTCGACTTTAAGCGATGCAGTTTAAGAACCTAAACTGAAATGTCTTGCTTTTGAATCGTTTTTAATTAGATCATGGTAGGCATGCAGTTTACGCTACAACTTCAAAAATTTTTTTAACTTTTTCAATAGTGCGTGTTACTCTGAAATCTACTTAATTGTCATTGAAATAAAGTGGATATTTGTTTAACTTGAAATAGGGCCCAGGGGGTGGGCAGCACTGCGCACTTTTACTAGGTCTATCCTACGATACAATTGCGGATACTTCATAAAACTAATGAATAAAATTATTTCACCTGATGCATAGTAGCCTGGTCAGCGAGACTGAACCTCCTTGGATCCTCCACAGCAGAGCCACCAGTACCCAACGAGCTCTGACTACCAGCCAGCGATCGTGACGTCACCAGCCGCTGTAACCGCTCGTTGTTCTGTTTGAGGTTTAACATCTCGTTCTGGAAGTGTACCTTGATTTGAAGACATTTCAACGTATTCGTTTAAAAAATCTAAGTGCGGATAGATAATTTTATTAAGTGGTAAATTGTATAGATGAGGCCAAAAGTTATAATAATAAGTGCCGTAAAATAAGCGGAAATTGCGTAGGTACTATAAGTGTTCTTAAAAACATGTTTGATGATTTACTACTCGGTACGGACGAGGAAGAATTTAATTATATATGAGGGGCCGTTTATGAACATTTTGTAGAACACCGACTATAATCAGTACCAAATGGCGCGTTTAATTTGTATAATGGGCTACTAGCGAGCCCCTAATGAATACTTACTGTACTACTTTAATATTAAGTAAGTGGAAACCGACTATTCCTTGGGGTGTTTTCACAATGAATGATAAGAATCTTACGACTATTATTGCTATATTAAGTGGGCTTGTTATAAGCAAAAAGCTATTTCATTGGATGAATTGTTCCGAATATTCTTACCCTCATTTTGATGACGGTGTCCTTAAGGCTTTCAAGTTGATGCGCTGAGCTGAGAGCCTCTAATCGGATATCTGTTAGCACCAAATCCTTCTCTCGTAATTGCCTCTTCAACTCATCAACTAATCCAGAATCATCTGGTTTATCTGGAAATAAAATAAAGATCTTCAGCCACATCCAGTAATTAACTCTATTAATAAGATTAAGATGTAAACGTTAATTCGAATGTTCTTACGATGCTTCTAAAGCTATAAAATAAGCCACTGCGTTAATAACTCGGAAGTGGTTTCAAAAGGAAATCCTAAAACTAGAAAATTTAACCATAATTTTAATTTAATCGTCACTAATTATTGCATTACTATAAGAGGATGTTAGACACTGATTTTGCGCATCAATGAGAGAGAGTTGATTACCTAATTAAATGAAGGAAGCATCATAATGCATGGCGACTAGTAAGTACCAACTTACATTAATCTCTTAGATTCCGAACAATATTTCATCTAGTAGGTACCTACTATATTGTCCCATGTGCTGAAGCTTACATTAACTTTTGGCCTCTAACTTTCTCTCAACCTAATTCGCCATCCATTGTTTGCAGTAACTAATTTCCCCTTATATCTCACCTTTGGTCTGGTCTTCCGTCTTAGCCGGGGGACAGGGCTTGTCTTTAACGTCGAGTGTCTCGTGCGAATGTTCTAGACTGTTCTCGTTGCTTCCCTCTCGGATCGTGTGCGGGTCGTCGTAGTGATGGGAACCCGACGAGCTGTCTTGCGATGACAGTTGCCCGAGGGAGGAGTGCTTCGCTGTCTTTGAAATCTTGGCGTTCCGCGAGAAAGCTTTCGTGAATGATGAGCGGAGCTGTTGTGTAACGATTGTTTTGTTAGTGTTTTGTTTACTTTGTTTGACGTTGGTGCAGTGCCTGTTACTAAACGTGTTTTAAAACTAGCTAGAGTCTATTGCATGAATATGGCTCATTATTTCAAGTCGTATTTTTCTATTATTATGTTCATATGAATATTTATCAGTACCTACCTACCTAGTAAAATGTTTTGTAACATTAATATACTATAAACGATTTGTTATGAAGATATATTTTTCTATTACGAAAATAAAATATTCAATACAAATAAAATACTTGTGTCCTGATTACGTAAAATTTGTTCAACGGCTTACAGAAAATCAATGTTTACAATAAAACATGTCCAATGTAGGCTACTTGTACCCTGTACATATTTATTACATTGTCAATATTAGGTAAACGAAGGCTAATATTTACTTAAGTTTATTCAGTTTGCTGTAAGTAGACAAAGTTAATAAATAGATAATACTAAACTGGAATTTACATAAGTACAGAAAATACTTTCCTTTAAATTATATGAATATACTGTCATATAAATGTATCTCTTGTTAAAGGCATTAGCTGCTAGGGTCAGGAAAATTTCCGTTTTGGAATCACAACAATTTAGTTTTTTTTTTTGTAGGCGAGTGTAACTTACCCATCCCTTCTTCTTGTGCTTCTTGTCGTGCGGTGCAGACGAGCCACTGCTGAGGCTGTTGATGCTGGACACGCTGTCGGTGGACAGATGCCGCGTGATGGCTCCGTTACCCGTCTGCGCCAAACGCTGCGGAGATGACTGCGTTTGACTGCCTGGCTCCTACACGTCAATATTCAACTATTCATCGATTGTACTTCTACTTGCTCATTTGTAAGTAAGAATTTATCGTTTTTTTTTTTAATTGATTATGTTAATACCGCTTAAAACTTTAATCTACGTCCCTGAACTTTAGAGATTTCGACAGAAATAGCAATTACTACGCTCGAAACCTTATAGGTCTGCGGTGTCACGAAACCTGCTCAAATACTACATTTAAATTTTATTTATAAATGTAATGCATGAATAATAATATGTGTAGGTACGGATATTTCAAAACATTGCTAAAAACAGCTAATGCAATATTGGTTACAAACACTTATGGTAAATGAATCGAATGCCAAACATTTGCAGCAACCTTTTACATTTAGAAGCTGTCTGCTATATTTATCACTCTCTCTAATTATCATTAGGTTTCACAACACGATCGTTGTGTATGCTTGTACCAATTTGAATAGTTTACGATGTACTTGCAGTTTAATATTAAGGAGGTAGGAACTCATGTCACTTGTCTATTCTCGGCGCGTCTCGAATGTGGAACAGGGACGGATCTATTGATGGTCAATTTAATGCAAATGCTATCGTTGCCTTATTTGTTTCTGCTTATTGGACCTCGAACGTCCTGATTCTGATAAAGAGGCATGTATTTCTACGTAGTCTCTGCATTCTGTATGTTTGACTATATGCTAATGATGTTGGTCTTATTGCAATGCATGCCTAGTTAATGTACATTGATTGATAGATGACATTGGACACCGTACCAAGTTTCAACATTAGAATACAAATGCAAATGAAGACGTTGCAACATTAGAACGTAATCACATATTCAAACAATCGTTTATTTTTTTGGGGCTTTGACATGATAATAGATCGTTAAGAATGATACAAGCAACATATGACCAGAATATTTGATTTTCAAAGGTTTTTGATTTGGAATTCCTATAAATACGGAAAAATGTGCATGGGACTATCGTACTGCGTATTGAATATCTAGTCAGGTAGTGATTAGTTAATGTTAGTTAGAGGATCATATTTACCGGCCCGGTGACATTAACACCATCCGCCCTGATACCCATGGACTGCATGTGGGCAGTCGTAAGCCCCGCCTGGATTGATTGCTTCCTCAGCAGCTCAATCGTTTGACGCAACTCCGTTAACTCAGAGTCCTAAAGCAAACAAAACGTATGAGACCACATCCGAAGTATAACAACAATAAAACTTATAATTAAAAGAAAGTAATTTGTTTCCGTTCGAACCGGTTGGAGTGCCGGCAGAACGGCTAGTAGCTCGAGGCGTTCACATACATTATGAAGCTAAGTACGGCAATTCGTTGTTTCGTTAACTCCCAGATCTTGTATACGGATATTCAAATTATCTAACAGCAGTAGTTAAGTTTTAATGAGCAATAAAATGAAATTAAAGGATGTGTGATTTAACGATGAAAATTCTTGTTATTATTTATTACCTTTCTCTCGGCGGTCGCGGTGAGCTGCTGCAGTCGTGACGTCATGTTGGACAGACTCTGCTCAAAGGCAGACACCACGTGAGCCTGCAACAACATAAAACATATTGGTTAGTTTGAGGCATCCTGTGAATGTTATGCTATGCTATAAAATAAAATACATACCAAAGATATAAAAAATGTCGAAAAGGATTTCGTAAAGGTTGGACGGAAAATTATTATTGGTAATGGTGAAATCCACGCCTAATCTGTGATTTCAATTATAATAACATTACTTGATTGCTTACGTTACATTGTGAATAGTAAACAAATACACTTAGGGTTAATTAACGGGTATCTTATCTAAAGCTTCCTCCAGTCAGTTGAACTACATTGTAACTGTAATTTCTATTCAGTTTAGTTTGTAATCAGAGGCGACCACAGCCGCCTACCGAGTACCGACATAGATCTCTCCATAACTTCGGATAGTTGCAGGGTGACATTATTATGTATCCAGCTCGACATCCTTAGCTCGATAATGACACCAATTGCTCTCGAGTCACAAGAAACCGGTTAAATATACCACCTTGACGACAAAATAATTACTTACGTCACATTATACCTTAGTTAGATCGTAGTAAATATTGGATATAAACATTTTATGAACTGTAAGTGTGACTCATCGGAATAAATGGACGGTAACAGAGTAATAGTGGACGTGGGTGTATCTGGTCACGGGACCCTTTGTTTGCTGCGTTGCCGGGAACGCACTTAGTGAAATTAAAACAGGGGTAACGTCCCCGGTCCCTTCGAAAGTATGAATGTAAACACACCTACGACGATAAACGCATAAATTCATTTGTTCATAAATTAAATTCGAAGACGTTTTCCTTTTGTTCATTCCGTTCGTGCTATCGTTTAACTTGAATAAAACTGAATTCAATTTAAATACTTATTTCTTTTTAATAGGACTATACACCTGCCTCGACGCATGTTGCTTAGCCAATTACGATGGCCGAGCGTTATTGATAGATCTCTCCACGAGACACCTTGTACGCGTGCCGCATTACCGTGTGCAATTACAGTTCGTGAAACTGATCATCAGGACCTTTACTGATAATTTCTAATGCTCCTATTCATCATTGCAATTTACCGGCTATTGCCTAAGAGTTCGCATTAATTAGAAGTCACACGTTAAGTCTTATTTATAGAAACATCCATCTGTATCTGTCTCTATATTTTTCGGATGCATATTAAGAGGTTGGTATTATCAGAGCGGAAATGGAGAGATTTACCTATCTGAAATCTTAAATGTATAAAACACGAAGATATAGTCAGATAGAAAATGATAACAGTATAATATAAGAACTGTAAAATTTTAATCGATATAGCGTCGATCGGTTTAGCCCTGATAAATATCTAGAAATTCTTGTCGCAGTGACGTGCTCAAATGCGTTGACATCCTTTGTTCAAATAAAGCAATAAGTTTCTCAATCATGGTACCATAAAAGTACATCAGACAGGTGGAAACTAATTATTAATCAACAGCTGCGGAAACAGCCGCGCTTTAAGAACTTAATGACACGATCAAATAGTTACTAGTGTTCTGTAAGGAAAGAATTATGTCGAGTGTGCCCGCGAGAGTTTTTACTGCGAAATATTTAATGCATCCGTCGGTCTTGCAGGAGCTTTCGCAAATGGTCATTGAATTATAGACGCAGGTGTATGTTACAGGAGGTTTATACAGTTAAATATTCTAATTTACAGGCAGATGGCTGGATCATTATTAGAAAAAATATAGAGTTAGAACAAGTGTCATCTTCATTATACATAAACCTACCAATGCATATTGCATATCTCCTACATTACACCGGCTCTTTGTTCGTAAATAAAGTTTGTTTGTTTTAAATTTTGGTTAAAAATACGGAATTTTGTAGCGAATATAATATGTCCGTACCATATCCAAATCCTTATTTCATACAAACAGATATAGTTCCCGCGAATATCAAGAAGCAATATCAATATAAAAGCGGAAGGCGTATGTGAATTTATGATTAATAAATAATACTGAACATCTTTCGTAACAGGTTTTGGTGCCCAATAACAATATAAATCGAAGAGGTTTTATTGTATCATAAACGAACCAAAATATAGCTCTTACCACAATATTAAGACACGTGGATGGCAGAGATAATTCTGTCGCATAACAACACAATTTGGAAAACATGTGCTCGGGGACAATACGACCGATAACAAAATAAATACAAATCGAGTAGGTGTTACCTACACGTCCCTCCGTTAACATTTAAGGCCCACTCTACGTCCCACTGCCTTGTTTTACGAGAGATTGGTACAAGACGGGGAGATATTATTTGTTCAAGTGCACTCTTCCTTATTCGGTTTGGACATATCTGGGCTGCATGTCGGCGGTCAATTTATTTCAACGGCCGAACAGAACCACCGCACCGTCAAAATTAAAAAGGCTTTATTGGAGGTTTTGTTTGTACAGTTGCTACTTTTAGAAGGTAAAGATTAAAGTGTTCTGGTGCTATTGAAGTATTGACTACAATAGTCGTCGATTGTATAGAATTGTTAATTGCTTGATAGTAAGAGATTGTAACTTCATAAATTCTAGGTTTCAAGATAGCAGCGCAAGTTTTTAAACAATAAGCTCATAAAACAAGTCCTGAGAGAAATGGTATAAGCGGATGCAGTTGCGTTAGGAAAGTGTGCCGTGGTCGCAGTAGCCACCACCTTCGCGGACATCTGAAGTTGCGACGCGCAGGCGTTTGGAACGATAGTTATCTCACGCTCGATCCCAATGTACTTATACGTGGTTCTGTACCAACAAACCACTGGAACCGATGGTCGTTAATATTAATAGGAGTGTAAGCCGTGACTTTATTGGCAGTTACACTGATTTTCCAAGTAGGTATTGGTCATACTTACTTTTTGTCGTTTTTCAGTGAGCAAAGGTTAAAATTATTTGAGAATCTAAGTAAGGTATAAGTACATAATGGTTACTCTTTATTTTGCTTATCTATACAAACAAATAAATAAAATTGATTGTCTGTTTGTAATATCAAAATACCTAATAGTTTTTTTACTAAATGCATTTGAAAATAAATATAAAAAGTACACTGTACCGACATAAATATAAAAAAAAGTTGCCTGTCTGATTGTTCCGGCTAATCTCCGAAACGGCTGCACCAATTTTGACGGAACATGTACTGGCAGATAGCTGATGTTATAAGGAGTTATTTTCGAAAATGATCAAGAGTTTCGCGCATGCACGCGTTCGAAGTCGCGGGCACAGCTAGTTCTCCCTAAAATCCGAGCTTAATGGTTGCAGTTTATTTGGGCTCTTTTTTATAGTACCTAACACATAAAACAAAATTTATCCCCTTTTTACCTGACTACTTACAACCTGATATGGGCGGTAAAATCGTTTAAAGTGAAAGCATGTCAGTTACATAAAACTTCAAAGATCATTAGAAATAAATCCTATTGTAGATAGATTTCTTAAATCTTTTTACTTCCCGTTTATGGTAATCATTGCTCAAGTTCAAAGGTGACCCTTCAAGCGATAACAATAGTTTGCCTTTGGAGGCCTGTCATCCTTAGCCCTTAGAAATATAAAATACCAGCAGCGCCTCGCGGTTTCACCCGCATATGTGTCGATCCCGTGGGAATATCGGGATAAAAACTGTCCTTCCCCGGGATGCAACCTATCTCTCTGCCAAATTTTATCGAAATCTGTTGAGTGGTTTAGGCGTAACAGACAGAGTTACTTTCGAATTTATAATATTATAGTATGGATTATATAGAAAAAAAAAAGGATCTACAAACAAGTGCACTATTTGGGATATTGCCAAGTAATCTTGATAGTTTTCACATTTTGCTTTCGCTCTTACTTTTACTGAAAGAGAACTATGTAAATACCTTCTAAAATTACTATGCTACCCGGAAGAAAACTGTAGGTAAGTAAAATAAGTTAATATTTTACTTAGCTTTCTTCCGGGTCTTTGTCTTATACTCCTTTTATATCACTTTTATCGCGCAAGTTACAGGGAAATCCTAAAAAATCTGACCTTACATGATACGATTATTTTGGGATCGTGGGAAAGGATATTATTATAAACCCAATGAATGGGATTTGGAAAACGATTAAGTCAGCACCTGACCGTCAGTGAGTATAATAGAGGACCTTTTTGATAAATCCTCGGTAGTCAGGTAAGGTTTTTTTGAACGATTATAATTTATAATGGCAAAAGGTTCTCAGTGATTCTGAACGAGATTTTTTATCTCAAACACCTGTTAACAGTGTAAACCCTTAAGAAAGTTCGGATTGGAAAGCGATTCAAATCGAAGTGTGATTATCTTGATTTCATTTATAGTCGTAGATAAGTGTCTACGTCATGATTTACATAGTCATAGCTTATGCATTGATTGAGGAAATGAAAGGCGAAAACGACGTAATTTTTAAAATTTGAATTGAAACACGACATGACACTCCCTATGTAATCTATTTAAGGGGACGTTACACCCTACCCATGAGATGTCAGGTGAACACGCTACGTCACTCATTAGTATTCTCCCCTAGCTGATATTTCGATTTGATACGCGTGTACTTCCATTGCAGTCTATTATACCATTCCATTAAACATCAGGGAATTAAAACCGCACCTCCTACGTTCTGCTTTCTCTGAGAGAAATGTGTAAAAACCAATTGTATAAACATTGATTATGTTGTAAAAGCTCCCATAGCACAGAATAATAATTACTATGGGTAATAGTTTCTTTGTAAACGTTACACTTGAAATAATATTTTAAAGTTCATGAGATAAGGAACATTAAAAGAGTTACATTTGTAGCAATATTGATTTACCAATAAATAAATAAAAACAGAAAAACTCACCTCTTCTAAAATTGGACAACTTTTGTAGCGGGACTTTTTGAGAGCCAATTCCCACCATGGTACTGGTGGTTTAGATCGTAGGATTGTTTGGCACCCAACTTTTGGATCTTGTGATTCATACAAAGTTCCCAAAGTCCTTGATGATGGCCGCGATGATGATTGTTCAGAATCTTCTTCCACTGGAATTCCAGTTATACACTCGCAGCATTTATGAGGCCTTCTCTGTGGTCTAAAGTCAGCACTGAAGGAATGCCTATAGTTAAGTCGTTTCGAAAACCCGTTTGTTTCGCTTACAGATCTCTTACAACCGTTTCTATTACTTTGCAGCGCCATTCTAGGTATCTGTTGCACTTCACTGAGAATACTAGGCTCACTATGCAGACCCGCATGTTCATCATTCAACGGTGTATTTGGTTCAGAGTGATAACCTATTCTATTTCGTTGCAAGCTTCCGTAAAACGGGTTTTCTTTCATATTAGCAGGTTTTAGGTCTATAAATTTTGGCCTCCGTAAATTCAATGTAGCGTATTTCTGTGGAGATCTATGGAATTTTGATTTATTTGGTAAATCCTTCAATACATCCTCGGTGTCTGTAGATGGTATCGTGGAATTATCACTGTAACTTGATATAGGCCTGTCGTTATCTGTGAAGTATGAGGAGGATTCCGAGCAATTATCTCGATCGCTGTGACTCCTTCTACAGTCGATGGAGGAACCAGTAAAGTCCGTGCGTACGGAATGCAGCTCCCCGCCATCCTGGTTGGCTACGTGCTGTTCATACGACTGGCGCTCGCCGTTACTCAAGTTCGAGATTCCATTTTTTTCGCTGCCACTAACGTCCTGCTCCGTTGATAGCTCCAAGCTTTTTAAACGTCTACGAGGCTTTGTGTCTATAGAATCGTAATGAGTTTCTTGTTTGCCGTTTTGCCATTTCACTGGAGAACTGCTTTTCGAATGAGGTGGAGTCACTTTGGCATAAATAGGTTCTGTAAAGCTGAGTCGCGATGGTTTATCAACAAATGTATTGCTTGTTGATCCATTGTTTACATATTGAACTCCACAGCTGCTATCTAAGAAATTACTTTTAGATGTCCTGTTTAACGTGAAGTATTCGGAGTGTCTTTGAGGTAGATTGGTGCTTTGATTTGGTTCAACTAGATTTCTAATCTTTATCCTGCTACTAGGTGCTCTAATGGTAGCAAATCCATCATGTATTGGCGAGCCATGATACGTCGGTGATGTAGTCACTGCCATGTCGGGTATATTTCTCATGATTCTACAATATACATTTTAATTGTTTCCATAGTATTTTAAAAGTGTTCATATTCACTAGTAATAACCCAAAGGTAAACAGCAACACACTGCGAGATGATATAGTAAGTACTGCACTTCTTCCTCCTTATTACCTGGAAAGCGCAAAATTGCAAAATACACGTCTAACTGGCATCTATCGAGTCTTGGTACTTTCATAGATGTAATGTATGTAATCGAAATCATTGACGGCGGAAAACTTTAAAGGGTAAGCCTAGTCGTGTCTGGATATTTTTCAAAATGATTAGAGAGAGACTGGTGTTTCAGTTAAGAATACTCTGTCATGTCTAATCCACTTGACCCGTAAAGAAACCGAAATAAATATGAATAGGATTTATTTTTAGGAATCCATTAAAGTTCTTCAACGTTCGGCTCAATAAAAACTTTGTAGATTTCCACTCAACAAGGTACAGTAACATTGGATATTAAAAATACGAGTGGCACAGGGCTTGCCTAACAGTTATGAACTTATGACTACTGCCATACTGCAATTAGACTGGTCAAACTAGCAGAAGACGTTATGTAATTCGGTATTTACGATTTCTGTTCATGTTGTACTACGCATTTATCAGTTGTAAAGTCAAGATGCCTTTTATGATATCTATCAACTTTCTAACTCAATAGTACACACTCGTACGTACTCTCGCGCACTTGATAAGATACAGCCGGCAACAAAAAATATTGATCGAGTTCTTGTCTGGATATTAAATATTTATGGACTCATCCACTGTATGAGTTAGCAGGCATATGTCTATTGAAAAACGACTATTTTATGAGGTATTTGAAGGTTTTCTCATGAGTGTACTTATAGGTACCTACATATAAATAAGCTCAAAACATTATCTTGCTATTATGTATGAACTATGTTATATAGGGAACTGTAGAACCTGGGAGGTCTAAATCGCAAGTACGAAAACTATTTAAGTGTGCGAATATCGTTTTATCTTCAGTTATATCATTTTACAGTTTTACGTTATTACTCATTTTACGATTCTAGAAATTCCAACCGCTTTGTTCTAGCTTCTTATAATAACGTTGTGGAGTAGTTGTATAACACATCTCCTCGTATGCAAATGTAATGGAGCTGCTAGTTGCATTGCGCAGAACCGATTTAATTTCACACGTTATTCTTGTGTAAGTATCATTAACCATATAATGTATGGCAAGTAATGAATTGTAGAGCGAAATGATGATAGTAAACATTAACGGGAATTATACAAGTTTCAATGAACTTGAACCTCAAAGTAAAATATGTATCTATTACCGACAGTGTTGTGTGTGATTTATAGGCGATGAGTTAGATCATAAAAGCCAGAGTTACGAGTGCTGCATTATTCATCTGCAGCACAACACAATAGCATAACCGGCTGCCTATATACGGAGTAATGCTTACACATACATATTAAGCAGACGTGGTCAACAACCATAGCTGGCTAGTAATTAGTAACAATAAATCACATATTATTGGGGCTCCGTAGCTATAAACCATAATAATTATTACCAATAAGTAATTTTATTTTCCGACTATCCCTCTGTCGCTGGAGTCATTAAATGGGAGATCTGAAATGTAACAACGCGGCAACGCCCCATCTAGAATATTATATCTGTAATATTTCCCAAAATATGTGAGCCACCTTGTACTCCTTAAAGGTAGAAATCGCATTCAAAACGAATGGTTACGGTATCAAGAAAGTATAATTTTTGATTCTTGCATTTTACCGATAAGAGCCACCCAAGTCGTTTACACGTTTGCAGTAAACTCAAAACACTGTTAAACGTTACGACGTCAGTGATTTGCGAAAGATAAAGTAAGAGGATATTGTAACGTTATTTTGCATAAAACGTTCTGTTTTGGTAACAGACAATAAATGGTTCTTTAAAAGCTACGGAAACCATTTGTTACCGTCTTCTTTCCCGCTCATTACAAAGTGTTACGTATTTGTTAACTTACAAAAAAGGCCGGTCGAGCCCGGTCTTACGCTACTTGTATAAGCCGTGTTCAAATAAATAATGATAGGTCATGTCCAGTGATCGGACTAGGTAGATTGATTTTTGGTACTTGTATCACAAATGCCCACAGAAAGAATAACATGGATAAGCCGTTTTCCCGGAAAGTAATTCCGGTATTTCCGGAATTTAAACTTATATTTTATTTATTATATTTATATTATTATTATTTCATGCTGTATTTTTGTTTCTGCTGCATGTATTGTATAGTTATTAAATTGTAAATCCGTAATTTTCTGTAAGACTAGCTTATATGTATATCTTAAGATAAAATTTCAGAGCTGTGCATTCTGTGATTAATAAATAAATAATTTCCGGATCTAATTAAATATTGTTATTGTTGGTAGTGATATTATTACTACTCAATTCTAAAATAAATAAAAAAATTAAAGGAAGATATCAAAACTGAATTAATTTATTATTTATCTGTTTTCACGTAACGTTTTCACAACACAGTAAACAAAGAAGCGCACTTTACGAACCGAAGTCGTCATGTCGTCAGTGGGCGTACGCATTGCTTCGATAACCGGTTAGTGCACCACCCATGATCCTTTGTTCTGATTGGTCGTTGGGTTGTGTCAAATCGTGAATGTGTGCCGTAAAAAAAAATGAAGAATAAGATATAGCTCATTTTAATACAACTCCAACCTAAGTTCCGTTTTTTTTTAATAATCAACCAATTCCGAATTTCCGGAGGAATGTCCATATTAATATATACGTTTCGGATCAATGACCCCAATTCAATCTACCTAGTCCGATCACTGGTCATGTCGTTATACGGGTTAAGTCATAAATTATGTGGGGGGCGATCGCGGGCGCCAATCGAATAAGCAATAGTCTCAGACGGAGGGGAGCACCGGGAACCGTCCCTGCAGCTTTGCATCGTCAATGTTTTTTTACAAAGTTCTCAAAGTTCAGCATGTTTTTCATGTCTAAGGGCAAACGTGGGCAAAAACGAGCTTTAAAAAAACTTTCTTCAAGTATTTGTGTGCGTAAACAAATATGTACATATTGTCTAAATATAGACAAAGTCCATGCCTATCATTTGCAAGAAGAAATTCAATTTACTCATGACTCATTAGGTTATCATTTAGTCATTAGTAAACCTCATTAACCTCGTACTAGAACGTAACTTACACTGTAAGAAAGGGCTAATCCTATCTTTATCAAAATTTTGAGAATCGATGCCAGGTAGGCTGGGAAGCAGGACGACATAATGTTTATATATCTTTCTCTTTCCGACTAATGCATTGCATGCCTCTCGTCCGCGTATCAACGACCTGTTTGTTGTGGTGTGTAGCCTTTGCTTACTGTGGCCGTACCACGCCGTAGTAACAGCGCTCAGCACAATTATTTTCATTTCATGGTCATTTCGTAACATTTCAATAACCCTGCCCCAGTGCTCGTTGACTGACGTTTGTAAATAAACTTCGGTACTATGCAACTGCCTAACAATAGCCGTGATTGTAGCATTTTTGTATTGATAACGGTACAACCCGGCTCGATTTGGCATAAAATGAATCGACATTAATCTATTCATGTGTATTATGTTCTTATATGATGTTAGTGTATTAATATACACTAAAAGAGAATTCCCGTGTTGTTTGCTGTTTGTGGAAACAACTTTTACTGGTGTTGTTACCGAGTACTCATAAAGAGCCGGTGTTATGTTAATGTTCTTTGTGGTTAACTAAGAAACTCTTTATAAACTTAGGTTAACGTCCCTCAGCAACTTCTTTACTTGCCTTCATAACGATACTTACACTTGAGCATCTGTCTGCTGATGACATTTTAATTTGTGTTACTTATTTTATAATTACCCACCAAATTCACCACTTTCCCTTCAACTTACTACACAGCAGAAGAACACGTATGGCAATGAGATCATGGCCCTAACGGTTCCTATGGCAAGTCTCGTTGGCGCCCCGGCAGAACACATGAGAATCGATTGTTTAGAAAAGCAATAATATCGTGATTATTAACAGTACTCGAACTGGGTACCCGTGATTGCATCCAAAGAAAACATACAATGCTATGCCCCTAATGGGTTGTGTGGAAATTGGCCGTTAGACGAACTATTTTTTACGCAATTGTCTGAGGAGACTGGAGAAGTGGAGATAGGACAGACGTAGGGGAAAGGTCGACGAAAGTTCTTACGTGAATAGATAATGTTGCTTTTTATTTCTAAAGAAGTCAGCTACTCTTCCATACCCACTCTTTAAGTTATTAGGTATGTGGCAAGTAAGTATACTAAACAAAGCAGTTCTCGTTTTGTCTCGAGAATTACTTGTTTAGTAATAGGTAGGTACCATTCCCTTCGGGTCGACATACAAATAGTTACGTAAGATAATCAACCAGTAATTTGAAGCAATTTCACGTACAAAATAACACTTTTAAACCGGAGCGACCAGACTCTATTAGTTATACATTATAAGCCATTCATTTTTCTGATGTTAAAAATAAACGTGGAAGTTGTAGAATTATCTGTGACACTGATACTAACTTCGAAACGTAAGATAACCCCAGGCGATGTAGTAAATAAATTGATATCGAAAACTAAGGAAGCTCTCAGAACTAAACATTTTAACACATAAAAACGTTACGTAGAAAATACGTTTAACAGGTTTTTATGGAAATCATGTGTCAAAATCCGGTCTTATGTAATAACAATCAACGAATACTAAAATCACACGGTGTGATCATAAAAAAGTTTAACTATTAGAAGAATATAAATTATTTTGCTTAAGAATAAATGGAAAAATATTCAAATGTCACATTCTAAGCGCATAATTATGCTCAATAGCCATTAAAATGTATACCATCAATCTTAGAGTAAATCACGCGCAAAAAGGACAATAATGATAATAGTGATGATCTCAACGGACTGTAGTAATCATTATGCCAGACTTGACCTCTAAACATGTTAGTGTCTCTACGTAATTTCCTCATATAATAAGGAAAATATCTTGTCTCCAATCAGAATAACATTACGCAAAATAAATTACGTTAAAGTACTAACTAAGGTATCAGTAGCGAAGGATACATTTTTGTAAGAGGTAAGCCGGAGTAGATATATTTAATACGATTATATTAATTGTCTATAGAATACTGACTGTGCTATTTTTGAAAGGTAAGCCGGTAGAAATCAAGTTGCATGGAACCTTCGCCACTGCTAGGTATGATCATAACTAATTTAAAGACAATAATAAAAACAATACATGTTCGCTAGTGTTCGGAATGATCCAACGATAAAGCAACAGTTGAAGGCTCAAGGGAAGCATCTGTCGTGCACATGGCTCAGTAGCAAGCCGTTATATAAGAGCATACTTGATGGGAAGACATTCGATATCTACCTATAAGAATGGAATGAACATCGACATCACCCAGTCATCTGTAAGTTTTTTAATTAGGCTCTGAAAATGCGGCCAAGGACCTAGACCTGAAAGGAGCCGACACGGCTATCTATCATTGTAAAATGCAGGCATCTAGTCAGTAAAGTAGGTTGTGACAACATTTCAAAATTACTTTGTTATATGTTACACTCAAGATAAGGTACGAGCAAATTATACCGAAACGTGGAATAGATATCTGCTCGTTTTATTTTATTGTGGATTCCGAAATTTCCATTGACAGAGCTATAATATATTATTATGTTCTAATGTTCTTATTATCATAAACATGTGATTTCTAAACGTAACAACGGCGCGATATCTGGCCGAAATTCAAATAAAAGTAACGGACTTGATTTTAAATAAAGTATCAAAAGTATGCTATATATTCTGATAGGAGTAGCTATGGGTCGAATGGTTTCCAACCGCGAGTACAAGTAGGTAACGTAATACAAGAGCAAATTTCACAGACGATGGCCGTTACAAGCAAATTATACTGCGTGGGTTGGGCGCATTGTTTGCCTGTCCTGTAAGCCTATATACATAGCGAAGTATATGTCACATTAGTTGCCGCAGCACTGGATTTTAAGGGCGCCCGGCATGACCTCCGACCTCCATTCTCAGCTATTGTCATGCTAATGATAACTACAGTTATTAATCAACTGTGACGAGAATCAGACAAAAACGGTGAGGCGAAATCGATAACAATGTAGAAAGCAAGTTCTGTGTATTGTCATTATTGTTGGGTGAATGGAACATGTTATCATATTTTACATTATTGTGAGACTGATAACAAAACTACTGTCATTAAGGTAAGCAACGAATGGGGCACTCATACAGTTGACTCATGGTCGCCGGCCATTCCTTGACAACATTATCTCGACATTTTGTCGAGTCAAAGGACCACCAAGTTGCTTTAAATGTTCTCTAAGCAGAAAGATGTTTACATAATGCTGTATGTTTAAACACAAAGATTTTTATAGTTTATTGTAACTTGAGCTTGAGCCCTAGCTAATCCACTTTCGAGTAGATGTGCTTGTTACGGCACTTCCTGACTAGATACGGTACAATCCTGTCTTGTAGAGCTTCCTTCCGCGCTTGCTATTGAAGTTTATACACAGGATAACGGATAAACCACTTAGGGAAGTAGCTCATGTTGTACAACACTTGGCTATGAGAAGTTTACACAAACCACTTTTGGTAATATCGAACCATACGTTATTTTTTACGAGTCAAGGATGATTGAAGATCTCTTATAAGTCACACTATGGGTAGGTATGTATTTTTTGGAAGATTGTAGCAGTCTTCCTGTCAAGGTCGGCGGCCGTTGGAGGTGACGCAACCTGCCTGAGCTGAACGGGTTTTGTATTAACGCGCGTAATTCATTGATAAAATCCCTGTCGAGGTGAAATGATCGAAGCCTTCATACTTATTAATATAAATCTTATGTGTGAACGTACATAGCTTCTTAACGATTCGTTAACATCTATAAACTCAATTCGTTAAATTATTTCAAGTTGAGGATTATTGTGTATTTTTTGGAATCACAAATGTATTCAAGACGATTAGCCTATCATGGTCCTAACAACACTTAAGTTGTTAATAGTATTGAAATCGGTTTATAATGGTCTAAGTAAGTATTAGTATTTAAAATATATGTATAACATATTATGGTATTCAGAACAAGTTTCGATTATCTCTAAATGACCGAAAGATATTGCGCAGTCTGTCGTGCGATATTACAACAGCATGTTAGTTAGAAACGCTTAATAAATACACTAAGTCATGACAATGTAGTAGCAAAATAGGATATAATACGGTTTGTAAATTAACAGTTCCATTTCGGTACACTAATTACTTCTTAAGAATGCGTTACGTACTTATATAGAAACGTATTATTTGACAGCTTACTAAGCTTTATGCAACGGATTTTTTTTTTTGTTGGACCGTTCAGTCACGAATTCAAGTACGCAAATGCATATAAAGTAAATCAATTAATGATGTACGTTGCAAATAGTGTTAATGTTTAAAAATAACTACTGTTTGTAATGGGCAAATAAAGCAATCGAATATAACAAGAACAAATGCGTGATAAGAAGCAATTGGCACCAAATGTTACGTGTCGAAAACACATAAACACTGCATTTCAAAAGGATATAGGGTATACAATGAGTGTCTGAAAAAACACGATTTCTTTCCTGTTCCTGTGGCTCGTAGTCTATTACCTAAGCGAGTAGGTACTTCTTAAACCATTGCGGACGATATTAATTAAATAGCCAACAATTAAAATTTCTTATAACGCGTTACTTCCTGTTACCGATAACCAGGATTTATAGTTCCGATATATTTTGTTGACAGGCATTGCAGCGGATTTCTTACTTTCGATCATAGTCGGCATTAATAAATTAATTAACGTGGTTCGTATTCGTAATATCTTTCTCTATTCACTTTTTTTATTTTTATAGTGTCGTTTGCAATATACAGGGTCAAATTAAATTACCTAGCGAAACTTCGCGGACGTGATGTTATCGATTTCTAAACACAATGAAACAAAAATTATGTTTTGATGATTTTTTGTACTGTTATCTGCCGAATTTAGTGTAATCACTTAAAATATCAGTTTAAAATCAGCTTTTTGTTGCGTAAACTTCACAGACGTGATAGGAATACAAAAGAAAACAGATTGTCTCAACTCATACTTCGATTACTTAAAGTATGAGTTGAGACAATCTGTTTTCAACAAAACCAGCGGTCGTGAAACCCCAAAATAATACATCAATTTTGACGTGACAACGTCTAATAAATCGATGAAGCTGGCTGCACTCACGAAAAAACATGACTCATGTAGCGTTACCTCGCGGCCTCGCTCTGTAGCGTTCCATGGCGGCTTGAAGTGCAAGCGAATATTAACAAATGCAATGCAACTATTCCATCAGTATTTTCTTATGACGTTGTCACGTTCAACTATCGTCAGTAAACCGACTTTACAGACAACCGATTTTTTTGTTATTTTTATGTTATCGTGTTTAGATACCGATACTCATAACGTCTGCGGAGTTTCGCTAGCAATTTAATTTGACCCTGTATTTGTATTTTATCGACATGTGTCTAAAACCGTGGCTGAAAACACAGGCACCTGCAAGTTCATGTTATTTTACGTACATTTTACGAGTTCGTTGTCTTTGTTCTATAAACACTATTTTCAGTTACGATGCGCCCAAACTGTACAAAACATAAAAGATTATGTTAACATCGGTGCTCGTAAAAGACACATAATATGTAACTACTAGCGAATGATGGCCATCTTTATACAGCGTGGCGTTACAATGGTGACATTAATTTAACACACGTGTAGGGCTAGTGCCCTTTAATCATATTAATTTTAGTAGGTTAAAATAACTCGTAAATTGAAAAAAAAAATTTTTCAAGCAAACTAAATGATAAAAATGTAACTAAAATTGGGATCACCCTTGCAAAAAATCATTCATGAAATTACTTACCTACGTTACGCTGGCTTACGTTAACTCGGAGCGGCAACGCGTCGCTTCACGCGCTGCCACTTTTCGCGCTTTAATATCGTATGGACGGTACTGTGATGAACTTGAAAATGCCTAGCGCTCTGGCGGAGGCTAGTTTTGGGTTGGTTTTGGAAATATTGTAGCACATTTTCAGTTAACTGGTTTGGGTTTTGTCGTTTAGGTGGTCGATCAGGGCGTTGAGACCTAGGATCCACTGGCCGGTTTTCGCGGATGCGCTGAAGAGCTCCTACAATAGTGCGAGGATTAGTAGGGCATTGTCTTGAACCGCCATATCTCTCGCGATATGTCCTTATGGCAAGAGCGGCATTTTGACGACATTCTTCGTAAATTAGGATCATGTCCGCATATTCAACTGCTGTGTAGTTCGGATGTGTATTTGCCATCACGATCACAAGTTTACACAAGCACTAATAACACAAATAAAAGCGCCCGTATCGCAAGAGATGTCAACGTAGGTACCTACTAAATTAGAAAACGAAAACAAAACAAAGCGTCTTTATCGCAGTACCATAATCTAATTACTCATTAGTTCATTACACAAAAATAAATAAATAAAACCATAGGTAAGCGTCTTTTTCGCGGAAACATTCACAAAATTAGTCGACGTAATTATGTGCACTACTGTGAAGAAGTGTGTCAAGGGCACGAGTTAGGCTAGCACTAGAAATGCAAAAAAAAAATTGGATTTCGCTGCGACGCGACGGGGTGGGGAGGGCACTCGTCGCCTGCGCCGCCCGCTCGCCGACAAAGGGATATCACGTTACTTTAAAGTATTGTTTAAATAAACAATACTATCATAATACGGATCATAACATCGCATCAATGAAATTAAAATAAATATTTTAATTTCATTGATGCGATGTTATGATCCGTGACCCGGCAAATGACCGCTGCGCGACAGTTCTTTAAGTACAGGTTGCTCCAAAATGCTATTTTAGAAAACTTTAAATAAATCCGCAAATAATAACGTTTAATGGAAACATAATTTCTTCATGAAACGAAAATGTGAAAACGTATATGTGTGTTCAATTAATGTCACCATTGTACCGCCACGCTGTAGGTATATGGCAAATAATATTTCCTTGTCTATAAATAGGCTTGTTATGAGAAGAAAGTCTCTAAGTAATAAAATAGCAATTTGTTTGTTAAAATGAAGGTTATTTACTAGGCCATTTAGCTTATTGAACAAATAAATAATGTAGGGGCACTATCAAGAGATCCCTGGCCAGTCTCCATACGAATTAACCTCAATTGACAGTGTCGAGGAGGCGCTTCGCTGATTGAAGACAGCGAACTGTAAGCACCAGTGAGTGCCGCTTTCTGTATTCGATATTTGAATAAATAATGCTATATTTGCAACTCAAATTAGATCAGTGTCCTTGTCTTTAAATGTAGAAATAAATAAGATGTTGTATTGGTATCGTGTTTGGCGAATCATTTGAGTCACATAAAACTACAAGGAGATAAGATATAAAACTTTTTTGTGTCGATATATTTTAGTCTACGTTATCTATTGTAATCTACAAAAATATTTTCTTTATTAAAAACAGTCAATTTTATAAAATCAAACAACAGAATATTGACAATGTTGTTACTTAAAGTGGAGTCATTTTAATAGGTAACATTTGACAATTCATCAAATATTCAACAACGTAACCTTGTAACGGCGGGCATAAAATAACATATTTTTTCGTTTTGTTAGAACTGCACAATTGCTTACCTTTTTTCAATTACGATTACATATTTATTGTAATAATGACCGATACGAGTAATTTTACGATTTGCTTTCATTAATAAATATAATAAACAATTTCTGATCTAAAGAACTGAACGTCGTTACAAGGTTACGTCAGTTAACCATTTTTCTTTTTAAACACTAGGGATGTTACTCTAAAAATCGAAAGCTGATAAGTAGAATCGAATACAATGATGACTTGTGAAGAAATATCACCATAAATTAATAACCACGTTGTGATTATAATAAAACATTTATTTATTATTCTTTTAACTAACTAGGTATAAAAATACAAAAAATAATCAAATAGAAAAATCATTGATGTTAGGTACAATTTAGGTGGTATGTTGCTGGCAACACCAGTGCCTGTCGATGACGCCATGTCATGTCGCAATTACATGACGCAGTCTTTTGTCGTTGTGCGAAGTGACTGTGCGTTTTTGGTGTGCTCTCTGTTATTTTCTTCTGACCCGGCTTTTTTGTTGGACTGATCTTACTGACTACGTTTACCTGGCTATAAATTGGACTCCGATTGCTTAACGATTAGTAAACAAGAACAACATTACAGTCTTACCATGTCGAAACGGGGGAAAACGCTAAACAGTCAATCTCGCGAACTAGTGGTGAAATTGTACAATTATTTTGAACGTGAATCAATTAACGATGGGCCTCTTTTACCATTGACACAACCGAGAGAACGCGTTGCCGAAGCATTGGAAATAGGGAAGAGGACAGTAACTCAAATTCTGAAAGAGAAATACGGACCATCAGGCTCAGAAGATAATACTTTACGTACACCGAAAAAAAGAAAGAGGGTCAAGAAAATTGTTGGCATTGATAATTTTGATGCTGCTGCAATTCGCAACCACATTTATGGATATTACTCGAGAAAAGAATATCCTACACGGGAAAAGCTAATAAGTTCGTTAAAAGACGCAGGCTTATTTTTTGGCGGTAAATCGTCTCTGTCAAAGGTTTTGAAATCGATTGGCTTTAGTTTTAAAAAATCTGACAAGCGGAAAATCCTGCTAGAACGCTACGATATTATTTTGAAGAGAGTAACATTCTTACGTCAAGTAAATAAAATTACAGATTGGGACAATGTCGTGTTTATTGACGAAACATGGTTGAATGTGAACCATACGGTTTCGCGGACATGGACCGATGATACAGCGGCGTCCACCTCAAAAGTTCCACCGGGAAAAGGAGCCCGACTTATTATATGTCACGCGGGATCAGCTTCTCAAGGTTTTATTCCAGACTGCCTCCTCGCATTCGCCTCTAAAACTACAAGTGATTACCATGAGGAAATGAACTTTGAAGTTTTTAAAGAGTGGTTTGAGAAGCTGCTAGTCAGCTTAGAAAACCCATCGAAAATTATAATGGACAATGCACCGTATCATTCTGTACAAGTTGATAAACCACCAACTCAAGCAAATAAAAAGCAAGAAATTGTCTCGTGGCTGGTAAGAAATGGTGTGGATGCAAGTCCAACTTTATTAAAAGTTGAGTTGTTAAATCTAGTAAAAGCAACTAAGCCGTCCAAGCTCCGCTATGTAATCGATGAACTAGCCCTAGAGCATGGACACGAAGTTATTCGATTGCCTCCCTACCATTGCCAGTATAACGCCATCGAGCTTATTTGGGCACAAATAAAGGGTTATGCAGCGCGGAACAATACTGAACCACCCTTCAGTACTGCTAAAATGATGTCTCTGCTAAAAACTGCGTGTGCAGAAGTCACTACAGAAGACTGGAAAAAAGTCGTAGAGAAAACAAAGAAAATAATTTTACAAGATTTTGAACGAGATGTGAGAATAGACAATATTATTGAAAATGAATTAATAATATCTCTGAGTGCTGACAGCAGTGATGAAGATGACAATACTTTTAACAGTTCTGATAGTTCAACTGAATAAATGCAATTTTTTTGTTAAATTGTGTACTTGTCTTATTTTGCTCCTTAAATTTACGAAAATAATAATAATAATGGGACAGGGATTTGCCTGATGATTTTTAAAATTCGCATATGTTTCAAGTCCGTATCGATTCATTCACTTTAATCGATGTTTATAAGCAGGTCACCTCACTATGAGGATAAAACTGACAGACGTCAAATGTTACCTATTAAAATGACTCCACTGTAGTTTGTTTTAGGAACCATAGATGGACAGAAATACTAAAACTACAAAAAATTTAAGTCAAGAGTCTGTACTCAGTCAAAACCCAAAATGGTGCCTATCTATCTAAACACAAAAGGTAAACTTTATCTAGTTTTAAACGTTTAGAACATTGCTAGTAATAAGGAAGACTCTTTTGAAAATACCGTGTCAGTCTTAGAAGTAGAGCATACTATTTCTTATCAGTACAATATAATTTTATATGCTAATTGGAACAAAGTAAATGAGGTAGACATGTTTGCATAGATTAGTTTAGATTACATAGGGATGCTGCAAGCGATAGCCGCGGAGTTGCGTAAATAGGACGAGAAGCGTTGTCCTGCGGTGACATATGTGCGTCCGTCAGGACCGCGGGCCCACCGCAGCCAGTGTATAATATAACCACATTGATTTATTATACCCATAAAAAGTCTAAGAACATACAGAAATAACAATATAAGTTTAAAACTTTAAAAGCCTTCCATATTATGTAATGAACAAAGACACTCGCGAGTGCAATACCAATAAAGTAATAATCTATAGTTATATTTAATGTGTTTTGTACTTAAACTTTTGTAGTAGGTGCGATTATATGACACAAGCATGATAAAGTTTTATCTATGTTAGATTAAAATTAGAACCATTGCTCAATATTAAAACTGAGTTAGAATTGAAGTAAGTAAGTAATTATAGTTTTTATCATACCGACTAGGAATAGGAACTAATTACTTTTTTCAAAGCAGGAAAACCAAAGGATGGTCGGTAATTTACCGGCTACAAAGCAACTGTTATTTATCATAGCAATAAAACACCATATAATCAGCAAAAAGATAAACATGTATGTTTCTATTAATTTCACGAGTGCAGTCAACGGTATTACAAAACTGCATGTTATAATATCCCCGTAAAACACATCAAACGAGATAGATATCAAACGTTTGACCCCAAATAGAACCAGATCGTCTATAAACAGATTTCGGCTCACGTTTGATGTTAGCTTTTATCGTTAGTCTCGAGACATACGCAACTCTTTCCAATTGACAAGTTTCATGGCCATCATTACACGGTTTATAACAATTTCTAGAGAAACATAACCATGCAAGTTGTTGTAGTAGGTAATTATTATACCTATGGCTACATAAGCTTGTTTAACGTTGCAGCAGTTAAAATTAGTAGCCAACCAACTCAATTCGTACTCGACCAATATAGTAAAACGTCTGTTGTTACTTAGTGAGTAGGACCCAAGGACAAGTACAATAGTGGACATAAACAAAATCATCAAAGGGATATTGTTCGCGTGAAGCAAGATTTCTCAATAGGGGCTTTCTTACAGACCAAGTGTAAAAAAGGGACGCAGTTACCTGCCCCTTAGAGGAGTAAGATGGTAGAGACGAAAAAGTTAAAACTACCAAAATATTCTGCAAGATATTGTAGTTGCAAGATATTGTAGTTTTAATAATACACGCTGTTTGTAATTAACTATGTAATTTTAGTAGAAACCTAATTGATGATTAACGTCTTATACACAAGTGAAGACCTATTAGAAAACCGCCAATGATTTTCGTTACATTAATAAAGATGTAGTGAAAATGATGATCATTAGAATATGATGCATCATTAGAACCATCAAATATGGACAACTGATACAAATGTTAGACCCGGATGTCTTGGTAACAAAACAACAAACGATAATCAAACGTGTTTCGCTCATATGGAGTTCAAAAGATGACTGAAAGTACAATGCTCCAGTGTAATTAAGTACCAAAACTCGTAGAGAATGCACTGAAAATATTAAATATGTAGCACTTTTCACTCATAACATAACATAGTAGTTCACAACAAAAACCAACAGTTTGTTTATAAGGTCCGTAGTAAATGTAACGTGCATAAAAGCGTGGAGACAACACGCGCGCGACCGCACTCTAACGAGGCTCCGTTTACACTGGCTGTGGCTGTGGAGTGTGGCTTGACTGATGGTACCGTGTTTGTGACCGACTGCATTGAATTTAACTGAGTCACGGAACTCAAGGAACCCGGATCACTGATCAAACCAGTAACACACGGTCTATTGATTACAGACAGGATGGGGACGAGGGATATTTAGGGTGTGGAGAAACAACCACGACCGATGGTGTTATATGAAATGTCGATTGTGTCAATAAAAGCAATAGGGGCGAGAGCAATAGACAAATATTTAAATATTACGTACAGGGAAAATTCATGTTTATTTTTTTCAAGTTAGGCCAGATTTTTAAACAAATTGAATTAAGATAACAATATAAAAGATAGAGCAGCAAAGAAGGCGGGTCGCACAGTTTATCTATACTACGCGAGTCACTTGTTGCGCAAGTGCGGCAGGCACTTCTGAGGATTTATGGGCCACGGGCTCGAGTTACAATTGATAACGTCTCTGCGCACGCGGGGACTAACTACTACATAAACATATTTAAATTTAGTTAAAGCAAACAGATGACAATAGCGGATTCTAATCTGGATGATACACAAACCGTTAACATAACATTCAGGAATCCAAAAGAAAGAATAAGAACAAGGTACCGGAAGTTTAACAAAGAATTGTTAACAATTGTTAAGGGCTCAAAGCAACAACAAGTTTTGAAGTAGAGAACTCGAGGGTCTACAAATAATTAAGATTTTCAACCATATTTAACGTGTGGCAAATACTTATCTACTGGAACTATCTTGAAACACGAAGAAGAATAAAAAGTTATTAAAGTAAATTTATAAATCACAAAGAAAACTTTTATTAACGTATGCCATTATAGACTTATGAAAAGTAAAACTTAATATGGAACCTGTTAAAATTTCGCTAGTTTCTGTATTTTGTATTTAGAATCAGGACAGAAAAACATAAAATATTTACTAGTTTTAAATGTTTCAACTCATTGCGAACAATTAGCTTTAAAGTGAACAATTCCGCTGTATATGGCATGTGGCATGCTATATTCAACGAGGATAACGATGTTCTTTGACTAAAATGGCTTCTTGCCAACAAATACTATTGTTTGTCACTCCAAACATTAGTTAATATTCATTATAAAATTGTCTTTTGGAACTCGTCTTATCAACAGGCGACAAATGGGCAAAGTCAATAGAAAACCGATATACCTATGCAAGTTAAACGAAAATTATTAGCGTGTTTAAGCGAAGGTGGACAAGACATGGTACAGGGGCACGTCATCCGGCAAATAACACTATTTCCGACCAGGCTTTGACATTTTTAATAAGATAATTTATTTATCTTATTAAAAATGTTGATAAGCTATGTGCCGGTTTTTCTTACAATAATAATATATTAGACCTCATACTGGCTGCGTCCGTCAATTTAAAGCCTTGTGAATAAAAATATTATAAATTGTTAAACTACAAAGGAAATAAAACGCGATGTTTAGTAAATTAGAAAATGCTGTTAACATCATAAGAACTGTGAATTGTGATACGTAAAGACAAGACAGGGCAAGAACAACCGATATATCAAATTAAATCGCCATTGAATACAATTGGGATCTCGGGTGTAATCGTCCACATTGTCGCGCTTTTGACTAGGTATGTAAAATGATCAAGAAAAGATCTCGTTGCTCAACTATAAAGTGTAGTAATTAATTTCAATAGCAAAGGCATTAATGTCGCTGGGATGCTGAAATAGGCACTAAAGGAAATAGCGTTCTCAATGACACAAGACTCTTTCTTGACGTTAAAATTATTTTTTTTATTTGTATAAGTAGACAATTCAAAGTCATATGTCATTGAGACGCCACATCATCCACTGTAGCCAAGTCTCATACGACACAATTGATACAAAACTAAACAATGGCGGCACAAGAACATTGGTGGACGTCTTTCGTATTGAATTATGCATGTTGGCGATGCTTTAGTGACCAGTAAATTAGAAATACAAAAAATCTACTCTACTCATTGAACAGTCCACTTTTTCTTTGTCCAGACGAATTAACTGAACCCATGTAGGAACATTAATGAGTCGGATAACCGTTACATGTCCGATCTTCAACCAGAAAATTCATTTATTCGTCCTCCTTTCGCTTTTGTATTGATACCTTCAAGATTTCTTTGAAGCATCAATCAATCACGAAATTCAAATCAGATGCGTGTTCTTACTTGTTCTCAATTAAAGGCCTTTTATGATAATCAACGATTTAATAATAGGATGCGTTTTAAATTTTAATTTACTTAGGAATCGCATTGCATGTGCAAAGCCAACAATTTAAAGTAGGGATGCATCCGATACCGATACCGATACCGATATATCGGCGATACTTCAGGTTTGCCGATATATCGGTATCGGCGATATTTTTATGGCCGATTCAACGATACTTTTCAAATTTCGCGCTTTAAAAATGTAATGTAAACGCGCGTGTTGTCAAATAAGCTTAAGAATTACATATCGTAATTGTTTGTGTATTATAATAATATGTCATTTTTATAACTAGTCGTTTGAGTCAAATAAAATAAATAGTAGTCATATCAACTTCAAAACACAAAAGTGCTATATTATGGAATCACTTTGGAATTTCGACAATTGATAATTCCATAAAAATCTTATAAATGTTAATTTTGATTACTAAAACTATTAATTAATTGTGTTTTATTTAATCTACCTTCCTTTTTGAATTCAGTAAGCGTATCGGTATCGGTATCGGTATCGCCGATATTTTTATAAGAGTATCGGTATCGGTATCGTATCGGCAAAAAGGCGTATCGCGGCATCCCTAATTTAAAGTAAGCATTAGAGTCATCAATAAAAATTAAAATGTGATTGATTATAACTGGATATTGTAAACAATAAAATCGTTAAAAACTACCAAGGTTATTCAGTAATTACAGAAGCAGTCGATAATAATTGAATAATCATGTAATATGTAATGCCCTCGAGTTTGGTTAGTTAATAAAAATAATAGAGAGTACAATAGCTAATTGATATGTCAATTACATTCCTATCATCGTCAAGATTATTATGACAGCTTTATAGATAAAGCTTACTGATAAATATGTCGTGCTAATTAGTGCACTTCTTAATACTCGAATATGTATAGCTACAGAATTGAACGCACAATTAGTGAATAATGTGAGTGACAACTCTGACAAACCAAGGACTATTCTGTTAAGTTCGGTGACTTGTGATATGGGACATTAATGGTTCAGATTGATTATCAATTAGGATAACTATAATGGACTTTCCGTCATTGATAATAAAGTAGAGAAATCGAGCTATTTGAACGAAAATTAAAATATCTGTAGGTAAACCTAGTTTGCTAGCTTGTCTCTTTGTTGATGGCTCTAGCTTTTTATTTCTTATCGAATATGGAATGATATCTTATAAGGTACTAGATAATAGTAATACAAGAATTAATTATAATATGACTGTCTTTTATCTGGTCTACCTACATCGGCGGCACCAACTTCAAAGTTGTCACTTGCCGTATTCGCTCGCATTTATAGGTGGTTTGTCATGTGGTTGTCAAGATGTAAAAGAAAAGCGATAAATTCCAAAAGTGCATAAGTAGCTAAGCTTAAGTTTGCATCTTGAGATATCTGGTATCCACTAACAAACTTGAAATAAAAATGTTTAAATTTCTGCAAAGGTTAATTCTTAATAGACATGTATTTGTCTTTGACTTGGACATCGTATGTTACAGTAGATAGTACAGTAGATAGCGGCGGTGGCAGTTGGCATACATTCTTAACGCCCGATATGGGAGGAAACGGGCGAACGGGCGTCTCACGGCCGCACGGACCTCTGATATTATTTACTGACCCCTAACTTGTGACATTCCATCTCAACTTTTTTGAAATGGAGCTTAAAGGGCTACAATAGGTTATCAGCAAAGATATTCAAAAGTTACGTGATATCACGTAACTATCTATATCCATAAAAAGTGATGGTTGGAACAAAAAGTCGAAGTTTCGAAACGGGTAATAGGAGCATGGAGTGAAAGTACGATCTGAACTTAGGGAGATCTGTAGTCAACCGCAGTGTTATGAAATATGATGACAGCAAAATTGGATCGGTATGAATTACATTATGACTAAACAAAAACAAGCAGGGCAGCTAAGCATCAGTGAGCATATCATCACTGAGATAGCTTTACAAGGTGGCGACTAGTCATTATTTTGTCTACGGAGATAATATCATGTTTCAATGGTGTAGGTGTGGTAGCAAACTCAATCTGACAGCCTGTTTTAAGGTGACATTCAAAGAATAGTTAAAAAACAATATCATGTGCTTCCATGCATGGGTAAGTTCGAAAGAATAGTTTCAAAGACTATTATATTGCTCTCCATTTTGTAAGTAGGTTCAATTCGACTACAACAACGACGATCATTAAAACCGTCATAATAAATTGCATTTTAATTATAATTCGAAGAACACCTAACGATGTCTATTTTTTTAATTTGAACATTTTTAATATCTTTGGCATTTTTAATGTCTTATGAGATTTATTACATCTGTAAAAACATCAATGAAGTAAATCACTACATAGTATAAAACAAAGTCGCTTTATCTGTCCCTATGTCCCTTTGTCCCTTTGTATGCTTAAATCTTTGAAACTACGCAACGGATTTTGATGCGGTTTTTTTTAATAGATAGAGTGATTCAAGAGGAAGGTTTATATGTATAATAATAATAATGTTTCCGTGCGAAGCCGGGGCGGGTCGCTAGTCCTTAATAAATTGTAAGACTTACATTAGTAGTTAGTTGTGTGGTCAGCGTGTGCACTTTTTCTTTTGCATCGGCAAGTTCCCTCCTCAATTTCCGGACCTACAGGAAAATTTAAAAGTTCAATTTTGCACAAAAGTAGGCCATAATAAGCTTGCTTGCATTTAATTAGTTTTCCATCACTTTCTAGAAACTAGACGATTAGTTAACAAGGTAAAAGCTAGACTGTTGTAGAATAAGTCAAAATTTAAATAAGGGAGACAATATTCCAAGACCAGTAAATGGACACTTAAAGGATGGATATGATTTTTTCATTACGGATAGATAGATAGATGATAAAGCTTGAAAAATGATATGATTGAACTTTACATTAGGTACCTCGTGTGCCTGCCTCTCTTCCGAGCCCGCACCAGCTGCCAATGACGACGCCGTCGACACCAACGATGCTGTTGAACCGTGGGCTATGGACAACAAAGGAAATATTAACACCTGAATAATTATGGCAGACATGTACAATAGACAAGGTTGATACGAAATATTCCTTTGAGTGCACTGATCTATCAGTCAGTAACTTAGAAAATGGGCAACCGCCCGCTGGTGGTTTCCGAAGGGTTTAACACTGTGGCCAATGTTAACGTTGTTCCAAAAACATCAGATTAATCAACGCGAAAGTTCACGCGAATAAGGAGTCGTATGTAGAGGTCTTCTTTTAGAATTTTTGGTACTTTATCTCTACCTATAGAAGCTAACTTCTACGAGTATGTCTGTGTTCCACTCATCGTATCAGCGAGAGAAAATCTTCCCAAACATTACCGTAAATAAATGTTTTATGTTCGAATTCTGTCTCCGATGCAAGCCATATGTTTGCGGTTGCGACATTATGCCGTGCCGCGGACATCTGCTTCGTATAAATGATACCAATGACCGGACGATACCAAAGTACCCGTTATATGGAACACTTTAATTAAAGTATTGGGGAAAGACACTTATTGCGCAAACACTTTTACCTTAAACTCTTTCTTCAGATTTCACTTTTTATGTTGAACTCTTTTTTTGCACAACATTGATTTTCTTATTTTATATAATTTCCCGGCCACAGATTTAATAAAAATTAACTCAAACCTTGAGCTACTGGCTAAGGGTAAGATAATTCAATTTACGATCTTGAAAATTCCTAGACAACATTAGACTGCGTTCATAGGATCGAATCCTGTCGAACTGTTGGTTGATAGATAATAATATTTTCTGCAGTAGGTATAACTGCACTTCCTCATAAACGTCTTAAAATTAAAATATTATGATCCACTTCGTAAAGCATCTAAGAATGAAAGCTTTTATAAATAAAATTACTTACCTTCATCGTTTTTCTTAGGATAATGGTGCGAGTGCCGTGGTGTGTGCATTACATTGCCGGGCTGGTGCGTCGGGCTCAGCGCTGACCTCGGAGATGGCGACGGTGGCTCCGACACGCCGTAGTTCAGACCTACGACACACAAACGGTTAAGTTCACCTATAGTAAGTTAATTAGAGTTCATCAAAATAAATTATTAACCAGGGATAATCCTGCTGATTCTTCCCCATATAAATGACATGACAATAGATTCTAGATAATTTAAAAACTACTTTTTTATTCTAACGTCCAAATTAAACTGTAGATTCTGAGTAAAGACACAATTACAATAGCTAGAAAAATCAATCAATTAAGTTTACAATAGGTATCATCTATTGACAATAGGTATAATCTTTTTGTTATGCCTGTTATTATTATACCTATTGTATCATTCCGTAAAAGCCGTAGAGCAATTTGTCCGAAGATGAGACATTACAAGAAATAGACCTACGCACTAATTGTACCATTTGCACTGATTAAGATTAATTATGCAAGAATGTACACTATGAACAAGATACGCATTGGCATCGCTCAAAGCCACGTGCAGTAGTGAATATGTAAGAACATTCCGAGACCCATCAATATTAAAAACAGACAGGCAGCTGACATAAATGTTCGTGTAATGAATGATGTAACAGCACCAGAAGTAGTAAAATCGATGGGAGCAAAACAATCAATAAAAACATTAGTCACAGACATTGATTGTAAACATACTTATATCATTTTATGTCCCTTTAATGTTTTTGTTCAAGAATCATAAAACACATAGGACACGGATATTAAATCTTACCTTGTCCAGATGGTCCATACTGCACTGGTAAACAATAATACGGCTCGTAGTCACTCTCCGAAGATCTTTGCAGCATCGATGGGTACAGCTTCTCTGATTTTGTTGATCTGTAAGAACGTTTGTTGTTTAGTTTTTGTTGGGGAGTAAATCCCTTTACAATCTACGACGAAGCACATTTTGTGTTTGACATTGCTTGGTAATTTTGGTGCTCTCAAGCTAGGAATGAATGGAGGTACGGTGACGACAGACAATAATGTCTAAGGGGTAGTTTGAAACATGAATGTGGGTGCCTTCACTGCTGTCCTGACTCGGTAGTGAAATATTATGTTGGGTGTGAACAATACCATAGACTAACCAGTCCTGCTATTTATCGTCAGAAATGTTAGAATACAGTCATCATCGATCTGGAGTGTTAAGACTGTGTCAATCTCTTCGGGAAATATTGGCATAGTACCAATAGCGTATGGAGTATGTTATATCTTAAGGCCTTATCGTATTTCAGTCATTCCAAGCTTGCTACGCAGCACTTCAATGCATCGTGAAAGCCCTTGGCGTATAGCGCACAATATAACATGACACAGTACAGTATGTTTAGCAGTAGACAAAAGCCCGTTGAAAATAAATTAGGTACTTCCAAATTGCGATTATACAAATAAGACTGTTAAAAAAATAGACTACATTTTTTTTATTTGTCTGGTTTTTATTTTTTTTTTCTCATTTTGCTTTATGTAAGTATTGATTATACAGGTTGTGGATAATTTTAATGAAACCTAGTATAAATGACTGAAAAAATCAAAGGTGCACATTGCATAAGTGAAGTATATGCACTTCTTAGTCAAATACCTAGTTTTCACCTTACATGAGAATATTGAAATTAAAAAAATACCTAATGTTTAAATGAGCATTTTCAATGGCGTAAATGAAGTATAAATTATAACAAAGAGAAGCCGTGCCTTGTTCAAGTCATGCATAATTGTTTATTGTTTAAATGAAGCGTGCCACCTTGAAGCCAAAACATGAACAAACTTCCAACCGTGTGGCATACCTTGGAAACGTCCTATCTCTGAGGTAGCTAAAAATTTAACCAAGAAGTCAAGACATTGTCATAATAACCACCCACCGTACAAATATAAATACATGACATAAGAATATAAATAAGCATTAATGAATAGTAGGGATAGATAGTCTGTAAGAAAACATACGCATGATAAATGAGAAGGAAAGAATTAAGCTAGATTTTAGCACGTCGTGTTAATACAGTCAACCCATTTTCAATTTTATGATTGGAACATAAAGCCGATATTTGGATAAGGATGTAAAGTCGATTGGGACGTTTGTTATAAATAGTAAATAAACCACCAATAAATATTGTTAAACTATCTCAAATAAATAAAACTACATATATATATCGGTCATTGACTTGTTATTGAAACTAGTCAAGACCCCTTTTCAAGTAGGTAGAGATAGATTGTCTTAGAAGACATATTTTTAATTAATTCTGTATTCTAAGGCCCGCTTGCACCATAAATCACTAAATATATTTAGTGTTAAACGTATTTAAAGCATCATTCTGTCAGTCATTTTTCAAACGATTGGTAGAAATAGAACGATGATTTATATATATTTAGGGATAGCACTAAATGTATTTAAAGATTTGTGGTGCAATTGTGTTAGTGGACCTTAATGTTAAGTTGGGGTTTATAGAATTACATAAAATAATTATAATAGGTATCTATGTACAAAATATATAGAACGTGATACCCCAGAGCGTAAAACAGTACTTTGTAATCTCTCTAAAAGACAATAGATATGGGGAACCCACCTAATACTGTTGCTCCTGTTTAACCTGGAGCCCTGTGCGTCTCGGTGCATGATGAGCTTATTATGTGTGAGTGAGCTGCGGTGGTGTGAGTTAGGGGAGGAGGTGTGGTTGTGCGCCTGCGCCGAGTGCAGCGACGTGAGTGACTCCATCGACTCGCCCTCGGACAGGCGACCACTCGCAGAATATGTGTTGCTGAAAAGGGGAAGAGTGATGACGGCACGGAATGGCCAGCTGTATTTATCTCAAATGAGGTGTTCTTTTTTAAAACTCACGTTAAAACAAAATAAAATCGCTTCAAACAAAACACTACCGTGTCCTACAACTGGCCATTGAAAATAGGGCTGAAATAAGCATGTGATCATGATAGAAGGGTTTTGCGTGTCATAGTATTTAATTTCAAAGAATTATTTGAAAATTATTAACGGAACGGAATTTAGAGCACAATTTCTTTGCTAACACAAACATTTAGCACCCCTTTAAATGGCAGTAGTCTTTAGTTCGTCTTTGAACTATATGTATAGACCAAGGCCCATTGTATGACACAATAAAAATTACTTACAGACTGACTGACTGACAAAATAATGACACACAAAAATAAGCATACAAGAATGATGAGGGAATATGGTGATACAGATGATAATGACACAAACAATAAAATTTATACACTTAAATGTCACAATAACATAAAAATAACATTCTAAATTATTCAGCTGGTTACGATTCATCACTCATGTCCATACAAAAAAACACCCAACCACATACAATATAAGTACTAAATTAGTATTTACAATATTTACCTGTGTCTTAGCCAAGGTGCATACGGGATCCCGTAGTCAGACTTGACTTCAGAATACGTTTGAGTATCAGAGAGACTGCCGTCACTTATCTTTATGCCACCTCTAGGTGCGATCCTGGAAGCCATTGCATCTATTAACTAATGCCAAACGTTTGGCGAGAAACACACAATGTAAGAAGGAAAATGACGGTCATAATCTACTCTTCAATAAACATACTTCAACCACTGAAGAACACAAGACAAGTGAGGATCACTTTGAACAACTTAAGAGAGCATGTCTCTTGAATCTAGATAGACTTAACACTGATTCAAAATTCCCACGATGTTAACAGTTATTGATAAGAACTATTTGCTTACTTTTCAACATTCATGATTGTAACGGCCAGTATTTTTTGTCACTGAACTTTTTTTGTAGGAAACTTTTTGAAGGCAAAATTGACTATTTAAAAAAGGAACGGTCAAAAGTTGTTAGTACATCGTCCGAACATCACGAAATTCTTCTTCGCAATGTGTATTTACTCAATTATAATGTGTGGCCAGTACAGAGACGAATTAAGTCACAGTTCAATTTAAAGAACACGTCATTTTGTACCATAACAAGTTTCCTTTGATTCGTGAACCAGTCGAATGAAAGTTATCTTCACATTCCCGGATTATAACTCAATCCTTGTTTGCTTTCCAATTTAAATATTTTGCTATCAACAGAATTATTGGAGCACATAGGTCAAATATTGATAGGTAAACTACATACTTATTAAAAATACAAGAAATTCGTTAGCATGTAAGTTTATCTATTGGACAATATTTCCTTTCATTGAATGTCCCGAAATAGATAACGATGTGGAGTACCTACCTAATTATTAACTATATTAACCATTGTTGTCATAAAGTGCACTCTATTACCAATCTACAAAATATATTGCAAGCTGAAGTAGGTATTTTTAGTGTCTAGGTACCCAAGAAACCTTTAGACAGTCTTATTAATTACTAGCTTCTGGCCGCGAATTGTCCACGTGAAATTTCTTGTTTTAACATAAAATATATCCTATGATAGGCAATATAACTCCAGAAAAGTGTAAGAATTTTCGGAATCGGATCAGTGTTTCTAAAGATTATCCCCTACATATAAACTCACAACCTCTCTCAAATATTAATATTGAAGTATAGATTTGTTGCGTTTCAGCCAGGCATATTTCTTATTATATCTGGATTCATAAATAGAACCTGTCCTGTTTTATTTAGGCTCCAGTTCCGCCCTGTAATCATAATTTCAAGATCATAGTCATCCTCTAGCTCCGTAAAGAGATAGCAAGATATCTATTCATCTCACTCTCACTTATATCGACTATCCCGATTATTTGTTAAACTGTTTAATTGCTGATGTCAACGAAATAAATTGTCTTGTATAAACCGTTCATTTGTTTGGGTTGGAACTCAGCTGTGAGGTAATTTATACGCAAGGCCAGATATTTCTAGATTAAGACAAAAGCGTCAGAGTAGCCCGGGAAATTCAAATTTACAATTTGCAGGTCAGTATCGGGTTGTATGTTAATCTAAATATGATTCGCGGCCGCAACAAATATTTATTTATACAATTATAATCATAAAAACCATCAATATATCTTTCCAAGTTCATATCACCCTATTGAATTAATATTTCATGAAATCATGACATTTGAGGTCAATTGTTACTTCAGTTAAAATTGGCTGAAATGTTTTGATTCAATAGGGAAAATCAGCAATACAACTCCATAGTTGTTTTACCGATTTTATTTCTGTAAAGCCATATTTGTTACGGTCGCGAATCATATTTTAATCAACATACAACCTGACACTGACCTGCAAATTGCAAAAAAATGTAAGTTTGAATTTCCCGGGCTACCTTAGTGCAAATCCCATTTTTTTTCTTTTTTTTTTTTTGGTTGTGATCAAATAACTTCTCCCGCTCTGCGCAGAGCGGGAGGGCATGTCAGACTTGTACTGACTAAAACCACCCGTGTTCCTTTAGTAGCCCGTGCCAGCGGCCACGGTAACTCTTTCGTACAACCCGCGACCCTGGCAGTAGCGCATCTCCCTTAAGTGTAGGTATACATACATATGCGTAGATTTCAGCTTCAGCTCTTTTTTACTCTATGGTTATCCAGTTATAGTCACTTAAGGTAAGTAATTTTTTTATTGTTTGTAATTATGAACCTACTTTATCTAAACGAATATTTCAATTTTTAATAGACATCAAACAGTTAGTGTTTAGTACTGAAAAATCACAAACAACGCCTAATATTGAATCACGATCTCATGCATCTTATTGAAAAGCAAAACGTCTATCAAACAACACTACATAAAGCTTTCCCCAATGTGCAGACATAAAACAACATTCATTTCAAACGTTATCAATATAAATAAATTATTTATACGGCATGTATCAGAAAGGTGTGGTCATATTTAAGGGTGTGGTACAGACCATCAAACTGAACACCTTTCTCTATGGGACCAACGTAACCCCGAAAAAATTAATCGGACGTCCGATTATTTTCCCGTCGAGTAGGTATGTTATACTTATTGAAATTTTGTGTGGGACAGTTGATATTGTTTTTGCGATTTGCGTGATGAATATGACTGCAGCTTTTTGATACATGTTGTTTATGTAAGATATTTACCTGTGATGATGGAAGAGAGCAGCAAACTCGTGTGTCCCAGGCTTGGGCAGGGACTGTGACCCCAGCAACCTCTCGCGGACCGAAGCCGAGAGCTGAGCCGCTGCTGTGCCACCCAAAGAAAATGATTTCGGACCGATTCCATTTTCTGAGTAGGCGTGAAAATGAAGAATGAATGATAATGAAAAGCATAGTTTATTTGTTTTCCGGAGATAAGCATGCATAGTTCCGGTACGTACCAACTGACCAAGAACTGTAAAACACTTTTGGGAATTCTAGATGAAATTTCTATATGATTAGGTATGGATACCTACAGTGACGCTAATAAGAGGGACTTGTGGCTATGTAAACGCACGGTTCGATCGATCAAGCTACGCTTGCCGCGATTGGTCCGTGGATGGGTGACCATCTTTACATATCAAGACGTCTCCCTGCTTCGGAAAGCACGTTGAGCCGTTCGTCCTGGTTGTCATTCGCGGAACTTTGGCTGTCTTTATGGGTCGTCAGACACGAAAGTCTGGCAACCAGTCTTACCAAGGAGGATACTCCTTGGTAACAACCCAGTTACTGGGTAATATGATAATATTACCCAGTAACTGGGTTGTGAAGGTCAGTTAGGCATTCAGACTATGTAAAATACTGGAATTCAGATGCATCCGGTTAGACTGGAACCCGACCCTAACACAGTTGGAAAAAGGCTAGGTAGATGATGACCTACAGTGGACGCTAATACATTCTTTACCCTGTCCACATTTTAGCAGTATATGAATACAAATAACAGTGATTCGAGCAATTTCAGATAAATTAATTTTAAGGTAAGAAGTTGTAAGGAGTGTTTAAAATTGTCTTCGAACGCGTACGATTTACTTAATGCTAAAATGCTACGTGCATGAGATGAAGAAAATAATATATGTAAATATATATAGTAAAATATTGTAGGTATGAAAAAATTGTATAATCTTACTGTGAATTTGGAGATCTTGCGTACATGTTTGCGTACCACCCGATACTTTGACTTTCGTTCTTGGCACAGCAGAAACTTGAGCAGTCCTTCCGCCTAAAACAAATAATTTGGAAAAACTCATGAATAGTGTAAAACTAATAGCAAAGTAATATCACAAACAGTAAAGTTTAAAGGTATATATAATAGAACCTATCATAAAAAAATCCCAAATCATACTATTTTGTGCAAAAAGTTGAAAATCATTTGTTTTCCCGCTCACCCTCGTTCCTGTCATTATCGTGTTTTTTTTCTAAATCAGCCACGATATTCTATTCAGCCAGAACGAAGAAGTACCTATACATGGAATTAGTATGTACTAGGTGTATTTTTCAACTATTGTAAAATAAAAAAGTTTACATTATTTAATTTTTATTGTTCTGATTCTAATTTCAAAAATATTGCCACTGATTTTACTCAATCTTAAATCAAATAAGTCTATTTTACCATGCTGTGGAGGTCCATTCGACTGCGGTGCGGGCTGTTGGGGGACGCCATTTTGTCTCTTCACGTAGCCGAAGCTTTGTGGGACCTTCGCTTTACTGGAGGAACAAGTGCTGCCGTTTCCTCCACTTGACACGCTAGACGGACGAGATCCTCCGCTGGGTGATTGGAGCTGCTAAAATTTTATTTTATTTTAAATTAAAATATTTTATATAATTAACTTACATCATACAGGCATGAACCGTATTACAGACAACGCACAGCCTGACTAACCTCTCTAGATTATTTTTCTGTAATTACATTCTCTTAGATGTTGACGTACATTAGGAAAGAATTTCCAAAGCTCTGAGCTACTAAGTTAGACGTGACATTAAAGTTTGTATACGAATTAATAGTCGAAGGCACAGGTTTCTTAAGATAAAACCTAAAACCTTAATTTGTCAGGTATTCATTGATTATCTACATAGGTATGGTTATGATAGTTAAACATGTAATACCTGTGATCCTCCACTTCTAGATGGATGTTGACCAGATGAATTTGATGCAGCATACTGTAAATAAAATAAAAAGACTCATTAAACCCTTTAACATGGACCATGGATTTGTCAGAGCACCAAGACTTAGGGGGGCAGAAAACCATGGATCAAATACAGTGTTACTGGTCTGAAACCAACTGGCCTATCCAGTATAATCAGCCTATAACTTCCCACTGCTGGGACACAGGCCTCCTCCAGGTTATTTGAAGACATGTCTCATGTCTTCGAGCTATTTGTTTCTAGGACATGCCGGTTTCCTCACGATATTTCCTTCACCGTTTTGAGAGCAGTGGTGATAAAATTATTTAGACTAAGTAAAGCGCCTGTATTCCAAATTACGACCTACTCGTAAGTCTATGCCGTTACCACTGGGCCACCACTGCTCTCGACCTATCCACATTAAGGTTGCCTTTCCACCAGAGATTAGCGAGGGATGTGTGTGAAACCAACCAATAACATCACTTCAATTTTTTAGCTTGAACTAAGTTAGCGTTGGTATTTGTTAGTTTTACACATATCCCTCGCTACGCATCCTCGCCCATCTCTGGTGGAAAGACAGACTAAGCCTGAATTAAATAAAATTCTTAGGATGAAGTAGGTCTCAGGTGTTGGACGTATTTTCTAGTAAAGAAAAGTGTCGCAAAAGGCGACTCAAGGATTATTGCAACTGCAAGGGAACAGGCACGGGGCAGCAATGTCTTTCTAATTACAGATTCGGCTATCAGCACTCCGGATAACAATGCGCATTATCCCCCTTATGGCGTGCAGGCTGGTTAGGTACTGCAAGCGTCAATGAGCTGCAGTGTACCTACCTACCCATAGGTCAGCCATGGAAATCAATGGGCTGAGATAAACTTAAAGATAATTTTGTATTGTTTACAGCACTAGACAACAAAAGGCAGCTAGGTCATGATTTCGAAACCGACACACATAACACTCAAGTTGTTATCATAAAATAAAAGGTTATTATTATTCTCAATTGACGTCCATACCGACCATAAACTTGACATGTAATTATTATAATTATTAATAAATAAACTAAACTAAACTACTCCATGTGCATAAGCATATTTAGCTTAGTAAGAAAACCCTTCCTAATAAGTTAAATATGCTTATGCTGTTTTACGCTGAAAGCTGCTGTTTATGAATGAAAGTAAGTTAAAAAAACCCCAGTAGGTACCTAGAGTTTTTTTTTTTACATTTCCACTTTACCTGTGGATGTGGCGCGATACCGAGCTGCTGAGCCGCAGTTAGCTTCTCCCGCTTGTGATGCTGCGGCGAGTGATGACCAGCGCGACGTTCTCCTTTCCGTCCATGTGACGGACTTGGCGGCGCTTGCGCTGGTTGGTTCTGGAATGGGGGAAAGAAACACGTGATACATCGGAATACACAAGTCTATCAGAGACATCACGTGGTTTCGCCGGTCACATTGTTATACGTAAATAAAGGATAGGTACTTCTTGACCATTGAAATAACTACGAGACCAAAAGTCAATACATGTGCCCTTTTTCAAACGTAGTGCCTTCCCTTATCTCTAGAATGTTACCTCTCATTGTTTTGTGCAAGTAGGTACTCCGTTTATTTTTTTAATTTATGCTAAAACAGGTTGAAGTAGTTTAGTTATTTGCATGATTATCTTTAGGTATTGCGGATCTATCCACAGGCAAATCCGTATACCTACATCCTTCAAGTGATGTCCCAGCCTTAGACACAAAAGAGATAGTAGAATTCACGACTTCATTACTTGCTAAATTATACATTGTAATAGTTACCAGTGGCGGAGCCCCGACTCCCGGCGAGTCGGTGTACTTCTTCCATGTGGTGTCCTGTTGACGCGGCGCAGGCGGCTGCCGCTCGGTCTGTTGCCCGCAGTCCGCCTTGCTGCGCGTGCGACCCACCACGCGGTACACGACGCCACTGCCTCCTTCCATGCCTCTATTGCGACCGCCGCGTCTGGAGAATTGATGGAAACTGGTGTTTATTATGTAAAATTTTACAGTTAACTAACATAGTACTGATAAAATTGGGGAACCAGTGGTTCGAGATGAAAATAATGAGTGTAGGTTCCCAAAATAGGCACGTTTTGCAATGACCGCGTTAATGATGAAGTGCTACATCGTTTTGGCAATGTTGATGCAAATTAGGTACCTAACTGCAAGAATAATTAGGTAGGTAGGAAACATTTAACCCTCGTGAACTCTTTGCCTTAAAAAAAAATCGTATGCGGCAGGTAGGTTGTGCTTTTTCAGGAGGCACAGTCTTTAATTAGTTTTAAGAAAGTCTTAATTTTACAGTGTATAGTATAAATATAAAAATATCGTAATCACAAGAAATCCTTACAATCTTCCTCTCACAAATGATACAGCAACGTCAATGAATGATGTCGCGAGTACCATTCTACTTAATACATTGAAAGGGGTCCCATTATATTCACGTAGGAACGAGTCCCTCTGCATAGAAATGGCATTAAAGGGTGCTACCGGTTTCCCCTACGCATGAGTCAGGGTTAAAAGCCTTAAAAGAACCTAGGAGTAATTCGCAGAATTACAAACCGAGTCGGTATATTTACACATAGAGGATATAGGTAGAGTTTGCCTTGACAACGTAATAGGGGGGACTTTATGAAACTGAACCTGCTTTAACAGTAGCTAAAGATCCTAAAAAGCCTATTATGCGATTTAAAAGTATTTAAATCGCATAATAGGCTTAACTGATCAAGAAAAACACCCATTATTACGACTTAACTCGACTTAACCTGCTTGAGTTTACGACGCTTACTAATAGCGTTATTTATAATCAACCATTCACCATTCGAGTTCAGACTTATTTTTCTCCGGCGCTAGTCGCCAGTCTAATTATGTAGTTAATCCTCCACTTCATTAGTCACTTGTTTTCTTTTCATTCGCTTTACACAAAGCCATTATTACAGTGCATTTCTGCCCCATCCCTACTTTGTTTACCTCCACCTTACAAAGCCTTTGACTCTTCCACCATAATCCAACATAGGTCAGGATTATATGTGGTTAATCTTTACCAAGCTCGAGCTTTATCCAGCACCTACTTTTGCCTGTATTTTGCACGACTTATTAGAAGATTTGTACGTATGTGTGATATAATGTAGGTAGATACAACAAGATCAAAGTAGATTGAACGCAGGGTGCCGTACAGGCCCGGCTGGCCTGAACAATGGGATTAAATTGATGGCAACTGATAAAAGGGGGAAGCTCCATTCTCTTATGGAGACGAGTAACATGTCGCTGCAACCTACTTTTAAAGATATGTGGTGACAGATACAAACATATTAACACCCTAAACGTTATAAGTTTCGCGGAGTCCTTAATTAAATTCATCATTACGAACGAAACGTAATTTATTTCTAAAATAGGTATGTTTGCAAAATAAAGTCTAATTTCCTGTAACGAAATTTGGGTTACATTTTACGCTATCCAGCCATCATTCATAAAGAAAATCAATCTTACTTTTTGTAATGTAGGTACTCTCATACTTGTGTTAGTTAAGAACTAGTGGGTAGCTTCAAGCTTCTGTAGTCAGTCCAAATATATCGGTGGTTCTAAATGCGCGTGTTTTCTTTACTGGCCCTAAACATTACAGTGGCGACGAGGATTGTTAAATACAGAACTAGTTGCGTGGTATACCAGTGTTTCGCGGTTATTATCGAAGTGACGAACCTAAATAACAATGTCAATAGGCAAAATAAAGGAATTCGACGTAAAGTCGGGGACGTGGTCAGTGTACGTGGACCGGTTAGACATGTACTTTAAAGTGAACAAGATTAGTGATGACACTAAATTGCCTACCCTAATAGCCATCATGGGGGATGAGGCATATGAATTATTGAGCAATCTGGCTAGTCCACAAAAGCCAGCGGAGTTAACGTTCGACAAGGCGGTCGATCTGTTACGGAAACATCTAGAACCGACGCCATCGGTACTTGCAGAACGTTATCGGTTTAGACAGCGGAGACAGTCCGGTGAGGAAAACGTGGCTGCGTACCTAGCCGAGCTCAAGAAACTCGCTCGATATTGTAAGTTTCAAGATGGATTAAACGATAACCTGCGAGATCAGTTTGTCTGCGGGCTGCGGAGCGACATAATTCGCCAACGGCTATTTGCGGAGGCCGACACAGTGTCATACACGGATGCCGTAAGGTTAGCAAGCTCACTAGAAGCGGCGGAGCGGGATGCGGCCGCGGTGGAGTCGAGGGCAGCGGTGAGCAGCGTGGGCGACGCCGCGGGCGGCGGGGCACTGCCGGCGCAGGCGGTGCATGCGATCGGCAGCGGCGGCGGCGGAGAAAACGGCGGCGCCGAGCGGAAAGCGCCACGTGGTGCGCGGACTGGCCGCAGCGCGGGCGGTACCAGAGCGGCAACAGCGCGTTACAACTCCGCGCTTAGCTCGAGAACGCATGCTGGCGGTGGCAGCTCAAGTGGCGGTCGCCGGTACAATTGCGAGGGATGCGGGGCAACGGAACATACTTACTCTAGTTGCCGATTCCGTAACTACGAGTGCAGCAGTTGTAGACGACCGGGACACCTGCGACGCGTGTGCCCGAACAGGGCAACGAACGGAGGCGGCGCCGGGGTCAGGCGCTCCACGGTGAACTACGGAGAGGCGAGGGAAAATCTACCGGGCGAGGAGGTGTCACCGGAAGAAGACTTCCATCATCTGTGTTTGAACGACTATCGAGCGGTAAAGTTACCCATATGTATTGATAATGTTACTATTCAAATGGAGATTGATACCGGTACAGCGGTTTCGTGCATTAGTGAGCGAATGTATAATAAGTATTTCAGTGCCCACAAATTAGAACAAAGTGACCTGGTATTAAATTTTTATGACGGCACAAAAATTAAACCGCTAGGTGTCATGAAACCTCTGGTTGGTTACGGGCATAGTAGTAAGCAATTAGAATTATTTGTAATAGGGGGAGGTACCACCTCTTTGCTCGGCCGTCAGTGGTTAGCAGAGTTAAAAATAAAAATTCCAGTCTTGAGTAGTTGTAATAACGTAAAGTGGAAAGAAGTTAATATATCTAATGAAATTAATGTACTTCTAAACAGGTTTAAGGAGTTGTTTAGCGGTGGGTTGGGGCGATACACTGGAGGCAAGGCAACGCTGCGGGTGCGCGAAAATGCAACGCCGGTGTTCCACCGAGCACGACCAGTGCCGTACGCGCTGCTCGGCCGGCTCGACGACGAACTTGACGCCATGCTGCGCGATGGCATCATTGAGCCCGTCGACTGCTCCGACTGGGCCTCACCACTGGTGCCGGTAAATAAACCCGACGGTTCTCTGAGAATCTGTGCTGATTATAAGGCGACTGTAAACCCGGTTTTACTAACAGATCGGTATCCATTACCCAGAATCGAGGATCTGATAGTTAAACTTAGCGGAACTTCTTATTTTTCTAAAATTGATTTATCCCAAGCCTATAACCAAATTGAGCTAGATGATTCTAAGCAATTTACAGTCATAAACACTCATAGGGGTCTGTATAGGTATAATCGGTTAGTGTATGGGCTGTCGTCGAGTCCAGGCATTTTCCAACGTATTATGTGCAACTTATTGAAGGGAATCCCTAACGTGGAAATATTTCTCGACGATGTAATAATAGGGGGAAAAAACAAACGTGAACATCTAGAAGCACTAGAGGAGGTTTTCTGTAGATTACATCGTTATGGACTTAAATTAAAAAGTAACAAATGTGTGTTTTTAGTGAAAGAAGTAAAGTATTTGGGTTATATCATTAGTAATGAGGGAATTAAAACAGATCCGTCCAAGGTTCAGGCCATCATTAATATTCCCCGACCGACAAATATCACAGAATTAAGGTCGTTTTTGGGAATTACTAACTTTTACGGGAAATTTGTTAAGAATATGAGTAGTAGGTTAGCAACACTTTACGAACTGTTAAAGAAAGGTCAACAGTGGGATTGGTCGACTGAGTGTGAAAAGTCTTTTGTAGAAATAAAAAAGATTCTGGCAGGGGGGCAAGTGTTAGCGCATTACGAACCTCGGAAACCATTGGTATTAACGTGTGATGCCAGCGGGCGCGGGGTTGGGGGGGTATTGACACAGCCCGGCGAACGAGGCGAGCGGCCGGTCGCCTATGCGTCACGCACACTTACGGAAGCGGAAAAAAATTATTCACAAATACACCGGGAGGCGCTAGCTATTATATTTTGTGTAAATAAATTTCATCAGTATTTATATGGCCGTAACTTTATTCTACGTACGGATCATAAACCATTAGTGTCAATATTTGGCCCGAATACCGGAATACCGACTATGGTGGCGAGCCGAATGCAGAGATGGGCAATTATTTTATCAGCTTATTCGTTCACTATCGAGTACGTACGCACTGATCAAAACGGAGCAGACGGGTTTTCTAGGTTACCGCTAGCTTTGAGTAATCCAACTACGGCCGTGCAGCCGGAGCAAACTCATTTGCACTTCGTGCAACAATCATTGTTATTAGACTATAATGAAATTAAACGTCAAACAATGCGAGATGGGGAGTTGTCAAAAATATTGAGTTATATAAGAGATGGTTGGCCTAGTGAATGTCAGATAACAAACTTAAAACCTTATTTCAATAGGAAAAAGGAACTTTACGAAGAATTAGGGTGCATCATGTGGGGATATCGACTAGTAGTACCGGAACCTTGTAGAGGTAAGGTGTTGTTAATGTTACATGAACCACACATGGGTATAGTAAAATCAAAAGCATTAGCCCGAAGTTATGTATGGTGGCCCGGGGTCGATGAAGCTGTGGAGCACATGTGTCGGGGGTGCGAAGTGTGTGCGGCCCAGGCAGACGCGCCGCCTCGCCAAGCACCGCGCATGTGGCCGACCCTGGAGTCGGATACACATCGACTACATGGGACCCATAGGTGGTAGAACATACCTAGTGGTAGTGGACGCCACCTCCAAATGGTTGGAGGTATTCAATGTTTCGAGCACTACAGCGTTAAATCTAATAGAAAGGTTAACTGAGTTGTTTAGTAGATGGGGTTTACCTAGACAGATAGTTAGTGATAACGGTGCACAGTTCACGTCTAAGGAATTTCACGAATTTACTAAAACTAACGGGATTGAACACATTCTTACAGCCCCTTACCATCCCGCGTCAAACGGATTAGCAGAAAATGCAGTTAGACTTCTAAAAAGAGTAATAAAGAAAGCTATGACAGAAAAACAGAATATAGATAAAGCCATTTGGACATATTTACTGCATTATAGGAACGTAGAACATGGCACAACTGGAGATAGTCCGGCGATGATCTTTTTAGGCAGGCGTTTACGTACTCGGTTGGACACTATCAAACCAGATAGGGAAGCCAAGGTACAGCGAGTCCAACAAAGACAGGTAGAATGTATGGAAGGGGCGAGTAGGTGCGTCGGGGAAAAGGGGGATGATGTATGGTATCGACAATACCTAAAGGGGGAAAAATGGGTTCCCGGTAGAATATTAGACTGTCTAGGTCCCAGTAATTACACAGTAAAGGGGCAAACAGGAGAAACACTCCACAGACATATTGACCAATTGCGTAGGAGAACAGGAGGGAGGTTATCTCTAGTATCTAGTGGTCCTAGTATTAGGGAGCGATCAGCAACAGATTCTCAGACGACACATAAGGCGGGTGAAGACCGAGGTGAAGAGGCTCAGACGGAGGGGTCACCAAGTCACAAGGCAGAGCCGCCGCCGGCTCCACCCATTATCGAGCAAACGGTGGACGCTCAGGTTTCCACGGAAGGTCAGGTTGTCTTGCCCCAGCTGCCGTCGACCGCACAACGCGCCGTTAGGCAATGTAGACTTAAGATTCCTAATTATAAGTTTTAGTAATAATCATTGTGTATATCTTTAGTTAGTTAAGTTATTAAAAAGTTAAGTTAGTACATAAATTAGTAATAATCACTGTGTATCTCTTTAGTATGATAAGTTGAGTTAGTATGAATTAGTTGATAAGTTATGTAATAATTTAGCAGGAAGGAGTGTAATGTAGGTACTCTCATACTTGTGTTAGTTAAGAACTAGTGGGTAGCTTCAAGCTTCTGTAGTCAGTCCAAATATATCGGTGGTTCTAAATGCGCGTGTTTTCTTTACTGGCCCTAAACATTACACTTTTAACGTCAGTGAACTTTGTTTACGATACTTATCTCACCTACCTACTTAGAAGTTTGGTTTAGTTAGTACGCAATGCGGCTGATATTCGATAATAACGTAAAAAAACAAAGAATCGAGTGCGTGTTAATTATAACAAGATGAGTGATGAACTACCTACTTAATACTGCGAAAGAACGGGTGTATTCAGTATGATCATTAATCACTCTTTATTGCACTCATTTAGGATCAATGGAGTCTTTATGTTGAAGAATAGAGTTCGTTTATTTTTAAATCTTGTAAGGAGGTCGATACCGCAGTACCTACTTACTTTGATAAGTGAAAGGGCAATATCGAGGAACAGTGGTAAATAGAAGCCGTATTTTATGTAAAAAAAAATGTTGATATTAATTTCCAAGGTAAGCTGTTAATCTCAATTATCTAAACTTAATATTATAAAGAGAAAAGATTTCATTTTTGTATGTTTGTTTGTAAAGGTTTAACGCTAAACGGCTGCACGTATTTGGATGATATTAGACACATGGGTGTATTAGGAGTTTAGGACATACAGTACCCGGCGATAAATATTGCACATCGACCTTTGGAAAGAGACAATCGGCTAATTTCGGCTTCGTAGAGCGTTAACTCTGTCGCACGAAATACAAACAGTCCGGTATCTATTAGGAGCTGTTAAAACAATTATGATTTGCTTCTTTTGAAAATTATTTTTATTCTTTGTATAAAATCGATAGGATTGAATAGGACGATGTGCAATATTTATCGCCGGGTACTGTAGCATACTTTTTATTTCGATATTCCCACGGGATCGAGAATCATACGGGTGAAACTGCAGGCCACAGCTAGTTTTTACCTTATATGTTAATCCAGGTTACAAACAACTATCTGTGTGCCAAAGTTCATCCAAATCCGTTCAGCCGTTTCAGCGTTAAACCGTAACAAACAAACATGCAAAAAATGAAATCTTTTCTCTTGAAAATCATAATACTAATGATTGAAATACTATCGTGAATGTATGCAAACCTAGTAAGTTTTGTCAGAATACTGCTCAGAAAGTCGGGTCATATTTCAAACATGATTCGAAAGACACGTAGCGCCATCTAGCGTCCTAACGCAATTGTGACCGTCGAAAGTTATTGTTGTTTCTCTGGGAACAGTATTTTTTTCTGGATGAAAGGTATCCTATGTCCTTTTCTGTAACCTTACAATGAATATGCAAAATTTTATGATGATTGGTTCAGTGGATTAAAGGCGTCAAAAGGTATCAAACAAACAAACTTACTTTCACATTTTTATTATTAGTTAGGAAGTTAGGATAGTAAAAATCACACTTGATAGACGGCTATTATTTACCCCAGCAGAGTTTAAATCAATGTGTTTAATTAAATTCAACAAAAAAAAATGTAAGACATAATTATTATATTTGTTTTACGCTGCCAATCGTAGCAAATCCTTATAAATAACTTCACTCCGATAAGTTTGTTTCAGTTCAACTTCAGTGATATCCCCCCGTACTAAAAAAGGGGACAAAAATTCCTTACCCCGCAATAAAGATTACGATAAAAAGAAAAAAGTACGTCAACTTTTTAACTTTCCAGTTTTCCCGTGTTCCACTTACAGTAAGTACCACAATTACATGGAGTGAGAAATACAGCCGTCGGAAAAGAAGGAAATGGTGTCGAGAAAATTGTTCGTCCGTCTTGAAGGCAGGTTAAGCAAACTGTAATCTATTACAGTCAGAGCCAAGCCTTTGCGGTTACAAATGCCGCAGTGTCCTAGTTTATTGCTAACGAGATGCATCCATTTTGCATTCTATTTTAGGAAAAAATTTTGTATCGGCTCACTTCAGCGCCCTTCGTGCGTTATTTGCTATATTTAATTTTCGTTTAAACAAACGGCGTTTGTATTTTTGCGCTGGAAGAGAAATAAGGAATGCGAACTGAACGAACAAGGACCTCTTATTATAAAGTTAAATTCCTCTACGTAACCAGAGGATCCTGTTTCGACTTTATGTATTTTCACAGGAAAATATTCTATTCAGCAGTCTGTCTAAACATGCTGCCTAAAAAGGGTTTCTGGTTCTCCTCCGTAACAACGAAGGGTACATTAGGTACCTACTCCCAAACCTTATGTATGCCAAAGATAAATAATAAGCCTTTAGAAGGAGCAGTAAGTAATGTTTACGCTACTAAAGCCATCATAACAGTTGCGAAACTCACTTTCTTACACAATTCAATGGATTTTGAAGGATATTGCTCATACATATGTTATGAAAATTCCTACGGAAATGTAAGTAGCGCAATACATGTTGTTGGATTGTCAAAATGAAGGGCATTACAATTGGAAGTGTGTTAAGTTGTATTCTTCTGCCAATACTTTGAAAGTAAACTCCTGTAATGAAAATGAATATTTCTTTTTATCACACCTGCTCTGAAAATACATACTACTTATACCAATTAGAGGGAAGAAACGCCTTTATCCCGCCCTTCAAATCCTTTCATCCCAAGGTATGGAAGTTTGTATGAAAATCCTTCCGACCCAAGGGTGGGAAGTATGTATGAAATTCCATTACATACCCGGTTTTTCTTTTTTTTTAAATTTGTCAGCAGTCATACTGCCAAGAGACTTTAACTGTCTACTAATTAAATTTCATGTAAATTGTTACTGGCCACATACAGTTTTTTTTTTTACCAGTTACCAACCTCCTTGGTGCATACAGAAAATTAAAAACGAAATTATTTATAATAGCTGCACTTTTAATAATTGTACTTTTAACTAAATATAAACATTTCTATGCATTTATGTCCATAATTTTCCTCGTAGGTGTAATAAAAAGCACTATACATCCCTCAGGATAAAGTACAGTTCCATACCTCAAATGGTTTGCGCCCCTCGCAAGCTCGTGGCGCAAATGCCATAATCTCGGTATGGAACTGTCACTTTCTTCCCTCTGAAGTAATGTACTATTCATTTATTTATTAAAAGTCCGCAGTGAAAAATGTAATGTGCCAAGTTTTAAAACCTCCAGCTTGTCTGGCATTAAGCCATTCTTCCCTTGTTTACATTTCGTAATGGCCTCTTGCCAACTTATAAACCATGATAATACTTATAACATGTTAACTTTTACTTTACATTAACAACAATAACCAGTTAACAACAAGAGCACTTCACTTTGTCATTAATTAGTCAATAAATGAATCTGGAGCGAAATGACACTCGTGTAGGCAGTGCCTATAAAACTATTAACATCGTTCGACATTATAGAGAAAGTGGCTGTAAACAAACGGGTAATGTAAGTAGGTAGTAACCTCCCTATGTCCTACAATTCCACATTAAAGTATTTAATGGGGAAACCGTGTAAGAGAGAACTTTTGAATTCTTTAGACTAGACGAATTTGCTGAGTAAAAGCATTCCCGTTTCATATATTCTTCATACGCGATTTAAGATTCAAGATCGTAAAGCGGACCGTTGTTTGCTACTTATGAAGAAACATTTTTAATGTTGCCTACACAAGAGTTCTAGATCGCTGGCACATTTTAAAAGTGCCCTATATGAACATTGTATAGTAAGACGATATATGATAAGAGAATGAATACTCCCGAAAACAGGCGTGACCCGACTAGTAGAACAATTTCATGGGAATTTTTCTACCACCACCCTCGGCTGCCCCATTTCAAAACCTAGTAAGGACTTAAAATGAAATTTTACAGGAGAGCGCATAAACCCACCTACTATTGGTCAGCCTATGAAAAGTATTTATTTTAAGTAAAAAAAATGCTAATGGTTGTAAAAGATACTAAGGTTTTGAATTGGTTAAAGTGACTTACTAGGTTTTAAAGTGGTCACTAGGGAGTGAGTGGTGCACTTACTAGGTATCGATGCTTAAATATATCTGCTTTTATGTAAGTTTAAAAAGCTGGTGTTTTTGTATTTGGTAGAGTAGAGACCTTCTAGGTTAGCAAGATTATGCAATAAAACGATTTTTGTAAAAAGTGTCCCTTACTAGGTTTTGAAATGGGACAACCGCCATATTTGCGTAACACACTTTCAATGAGGGTTTTCTGAAATGACGTTCGCTAGGTGGCAGCACTGGAACGTCAGGTCCAGGCATCTGTCAAAGAGCCTTATTTTCTTTAGTTATGACGGAATGATGAACGAATGAATGAATCGAATGATGAACGTCATCATATATTTTGTATTGGGAGACCTCTTGTCACAGTGGTGCCAACTGGTGTCGTAAATATTCACGAAAACCCTCATTACAGTCTCAATCATTTTGAAGGATATTGCTAATCCATTGATTCATAAGTTGGAAAGTTTGTCTGCTCAACAACGTAAATAACGCAATGAATGTTGTTGAAGTGTCAAAATGAAAGCCATTGCTGTTAGTGTGTAACGCAATTACCCCACAGAATCACGTTGCGCCCGTAAACCTTGAGATATGAAAGAAAGAAAGAAAGAAAAAGTATTTATTGCGACTCGTACAGGAAGATCACAAACTAAACTAAATACAGCAAAATCAAAAACCAGGTTATATAAAAACAAAAGTAACAAAAGGAAAATGAATCATAGAAAAAAGATATATGATATTGATATTGTGTTTAAAACCTTTAACATTAGACACAAATCGGTGTTTTTGTTTTGAATCATTTTCACTGTACGCTCTAATGAGAAAACAGAACAACAACAATCGTTAAATCGGTCATATGTTTCCCAAAAGTCCTTGATATCAAACGAATAATTTTGCGTCTACTTCCAATAAACTAATTTAATCTAACTACGTACCTACTAGGTCATTATCAGCATTCGGGTGAGTAAAATCTAACTGAAAAATGCATTGACACGTTTACAAGCAGTCCGCCTCGTACCTACTATAAAGTACCTAGGTAGGTATCTAACCTTTGTAACTCGACTCTATTAAAACAAATACAACCTATAAAAGTCACTCCGTAGATCTAAATAGCCACACTTCATGTATTAAACCTGAGGGAAAATACACTGCACGCCATGTAAGTAGGTATACGAGGCAGGGGGAGATTAAATTGTAATCAGGCATCGTTGTGAACGCGCCGCTTTCTTCCACGACAATTAGTACCGTACCGATAGACATACGTCGCTATAGGTATGTAGGTGTCTGTAGGTACCTTTAGAAATCGTAAGGTGCATCAATACGTCCCTAGTCCTTTGGCTGTTGTCATTTGAAACATTGGCGTCTTAATGAAAACTGAGCGCCCGAAGCCTCTCGCTAATGATGACGGATCTCCTGAAAGGAACAGTCTCCTCAGTTCTCATTATCTATGAGCCGAGCAGCTCTCTCTTATTATTCTCTCGTTCATCTCATCATTATTTTCGCTGAAATGATGAATGCTCTTTTGTTTTATTTGAATGTGTTCGCCGTAAGTTTTTGTTGGGATCGTAAACACTGTGCTTACATTTTTTCAGAGACTACTGTAACATGAGTAGGTATATTATTTGAATACACTTATTTATGTAGCAATTTTTGAATTTTAAGTTCCGATTTCGAGTGTGTTATGTTTGCTACTCATCACTACTTTTTTCTACCGTTTACAAACATTACATCGAGTGAATGTTTTAAAATATTTCAATGAGCCAAACAAAAACATCTCTTAAATTCACAGTGAAGCTAATGAACTGTTTTAACAATTAAATTAAACACATAATCTTCATTGAAGTACGTACGTATATTTATCGAGTTAGAGTGGTGGCGTTAATGATAACAGAAGTGTTCTATTTTATTCATTACACAATACGTAGGTACGTATTGTGTAATGAATAAAATAGAACACTTCTGTTATGAATAAGATAAAACCTACCATGTGCCTACATTATGTTGATAATAAACACGTAAAATTCCCGAACCTCATACACAGTAACAACCTCATTACGAGTTGCTGGAAAATAGTAAAATCATATTTTAATGAGATACCGCAGAGGGGGACACTATACTTTACAACTTACTGACAACATAATATCGGATATTTTATAACTACGACAACGGACAACTTGGCATATTTCGATTGAAAACTTATCTTATTTATCTAGTACCGTTAGTTGTTTTAGCGATATTTTAACTGAAATTGATAGCGATGACCTGGACTGTGGAAGTCATATAGGCAGTCTCTCCATGTAAAATACTGGTATTCAGTTGCATCTAGTTAGAATGGAAGCTGACCTCAAAAAGGCTAGGCAGATTTCTTGATACACAACCTGATGTCATTTTATCAATATTTTAACTCTGAAACTGATACGGCAGTCTGATCAGTTTCAAACAAGTATTTCAAAACTGAATAATGCAGTTGGGCAACATATTGAAATGTCGATAGCGAAAGTTGCAGAAACAGACGCCGAGCCGAACGCTGAAAGCTATTCAAACCTAACCGGATTTCCTCTCGGTGTACCTATTTCAACTTGAATTCACTTTGTTATCAGCTAAGTAAGGCTTTTGGATGCTTTTATGTTGAAATAGTTGCACGAGAGCCGATACTCAGCTTTTAGAGTTTCTGTAGTGTAGTTTTCTGTTTGAATTTGGTCATTTACATAACTTCCCATGTGTATTCCCGAAGGGTTAGGCAAAGGTGTTGGGTTAGGTGCATCCATTTCGTCAGTTATATGTTTAAGTCCCATGTAATAAAGGGCAAGCCTATTTTGCCATCAACCGGGCACAAATTCCAACTCCGTATTGCTACTGGGAAATTCCAAATGGGAAACTAAATAACACTGCCCGACCCGATAATCAATACCAGGACCTCATGCTCACCAGTAGCGCTTGCGACTAATTAACCAACGAGTCAGTCGGGGCAGTTTTTATTTAGCGTATGCAGATTACATTTCCCGTAGTTCGTTAAACGTCAAGGTTTCGTAGCAAGTAACCGACAACCTGACTTTTTCATAAATCTCGTTTACAAAAAAAAACGTTTCCGTCGTAGCAGCGACTACGTCGTAGCATTCACGTAGTACGTAACCTACAAAGTCTTTTGATTTAGCGCTACGAGTGCAATATCAAAATGTTCCGAGTAAAAATGCACCTACAATTCTTTGTTTACGGGAAAATTTGTTTAAAAACTTAATGTAGCACATGTTTTCTGTTTACGCTCGAATTTTCCTCATAAAATTATATTTTTCACCGTTTATTCTAAACACGTAGGCCGTAGCTATAGCTACGTAGTTTCAACAAAGAATACCTACCTACCTATTTAACTGCTTACGTATCTACCTGATATTTTGTTTTATACAGTAGAAAAGACCTTCGGTATCGAGTGTCTCGCTTGATTAATTTTGTTCGGTATAACGGAACGAGGATCTATAATATATTCCTGCCTGGAGGCTTACCCTTGTCAAAGTTTAGACTTGTTACTCTTATAGTTTCCCTGAAACACAAGTGAACCTTACACGCAAAAATAAAATGATGTTATGCACGAAATTTATAGGTACTTTGTATTGTGTGTATTTAGGACCTGGCACACACACACACACTGGTAAGGTATACATTCATGAATAACATTCTAGTGCCATCCTACCTAAATAATGTTCAAGTAAAGGCATATTATAAACCACGCACCACGTATGTACAGACGCCAGCACATCAAGCTACTACAATCTGTCAAATTTCTTTAATAGATTTTCAACTTTATCGCTAAAGCATTAGGTTCAAAGTTGATTGGGAAAATTTGACAGTTTCAAGTAGCTTGATGTGCTGGCGTCTGTACCTATATTATAGTTTATACATTAAATATGACTGCAAAGTAGAAACCGAAAAAAATAATACAAAACTACAATGACAAATTTTTTGAATGAAGCAAACATACTGTAGGTACCTACTGTAACTTTTTCACGAGAAAATATTTTGCATACGGGAAACTTTAACTTTCCCAAATATTAAAATTTAAAGCGAGTCTGTTTTGTAACTTGAGGAGCTATCGCATCGCAGTTCGTTATTTACCAATACCCCCGAATCATTGAATATACAATGAGAAACTGTAAAGCCGATTGCAACTGTTAATTATGTACTTGTGAAATACCTGCCGAGGAAGATAACAAGTTATTTCCAACGCTCGACTTCGTCTCATTAAAATTTCAAGGAGCGGAACAAACAGAACGCCATTCACTTTGCAATATCCGAACGGGAAATTTAAAAGTTTTACAGCGAGAATAGTTCCTATGTTGTTAGGTCCTTTTTCAGATTTCCATTCATTTTCCGCTTGCCGTTTTCCAGCTGTTATAAAAGGAAAAGAGAAAAAAAAACAATGACATTGCAGCCACATAACTTCCAAGTTTTGTGGAATGAAGTTCTCTTACTTTTATGTTCGTACTCCTCGATTCCTCGTTCGTACATGTCTGCTTCAGAAACGAACTATTTTTACATTGTGATCTTTTAAAGTACTTAGGTATTATTTATTTGAATGCTGTTCTGAAAATAGAATAAAATATGGCCAACCAGACATTCAATCACAAATGAAAAGTCAATATCGTTAATAGACTCAATCAACTTTAGCGATCCGTAATCAATGTGCATTTATTGACAGAGTATTGCGAATAAAACGAGCAAATAAAAATTCCCAGTTTATGATTCACGGCCAACATAACCCCTCTAAAATATCGATGCCGGCAATGCATTTTAGTCCTTATTAACCCTGCCTAAACATGAGGACATGAATCTAAACAATATTATACCCGACTTGTTTTAAAAGACTCCGTCTATATGGAAAACCTAAATCGTCAACAAGCGTCCCGATTCGGTTGGTTAAGTAGGGGACCAGAATTTAATGTAGTGGATTTAAATTTCTCTGATCGCTTTAACTTTCTACGCGGGTAAGCATTTTTACGGAGACTCCTTACTGTTTTACGACTTTGGCATTTAAATATTTTGGTACTCTTTTATTTCTCGTTGCTGTTAATAACGTATCCACCTAATGTTACCATTATAGGGTACTTACACTTAACGACATGACTTTATGCGCTTTGTGAGGAATGAAACACCTTTATGTGTGTGAATGTGAAAACAAACACATGCTGTATATAATATATGTATATAGAAATTTCTAATAACATTGGGAATTCAATGATATTGAGGAGCCCAGTCCGGGGATCAGGCTTAGGGATTCCCGCCCCGACCCATTACCCTGCAGATGCCGAAGTAATAACCTTACACGGATCAATCGCTTCGGGTTACTAACCGTGTACTCATTGCACACATTATGGATATTTACGTAACACTCTTGATTAACATTACTAAACTAAATATGGAACCCTCTATGCATTGTTTGTTCAAGCTATAAATGATAAATATGCGATATTGTGCCCGGAATGGTGGCCACATGTGAGAAACTAGCGATACATTGACTTCGCCAACCGCCACATGTTTGGAGGGTTATTGCCTTCACGACAATTAACTTGATCATAATAATAAGTTAAATTGAACTAATACTAAAGTAAAGATGATAAAAAAAATTAAGAATGGCTCACCAAATTAGTTTTATCCATGTTCAGCACAGTTGATTCAAATTTGTTGAAAACTTATTAATCTTCTAACTGTTTTATTATCTATAAAGCACCGTAAGCTTACAGTAACAACGTCTAACGCGAAAAGCAAAGACACATAGCAAGGCAACACTGATCCTATATTAGTGTCCACGAAATTATTATCATTGTTGGCGTATAAAATTACAGCAAATCAAATTTTGTCCGTCAAGCGACCGGTACGCGAGATCAAATGACAGAAGGCACGACGCATATGGTCCACAACATCGTCTAACATACACTTATTAACTAACACCAATGTTTAAATGGAATAATAACAGTCCACGAGATTAGCGTGTGGCGCGTTGGTTCCGCGATCCTTTGTTAAGTGCGGTCCAGCTCCATGGCGCCAGCTGTGATCGGCGTGCTCGGTTCGACGAGCGCGCGTCTGGCGACGGGACGATCGATGCCGGCAACAGATTTACATTTTCCGTCGAGGAAATCGGGAAAGTTTGTCACGTGCGTGTGTGAGCGCGGGCGGCGAGTACGGCGCGCCCGCACGCCAATAGTGCGCGGCGCCGAGTGCCGCCCGCCCTGCCGCCGGCCGCCGCCGCCGCCGCCGCGCCACCAACCCGCACGCAAGATACACCGACAGCTCCGGCAACACACCGACACTCACTCACTACATGACATTGAAACCCTCTATCCTCACAGTTTATACCCCACACGCTACTACCTTCATTATTAAAAGCACGATTAATCCTCGAAATTAGAAATAGAGCGTAAATAATACGAAACGGAGCTTATTTGTGTGAAATCGATTGACAATATTGTAGGAAAACGCAGAAAAAACATGATAGCATTCAGAAGGAATCTGTGCCTAAGAACATAGAATGTCATTGAGCGCACTGTCGAAAGTACAGTTTTATGTTGAGATCGTTAAGGTGCCGAATGGTGCGGTACTGTTGGGGGTGGTTAGGGTCGAGGCGGTGGCACAGAGGTGACGTGCGGGGCAGGGGCGGCGTGAGACGTAGGAGTATCGATTTTGGTCACCCCGCCCTCTCCCCAAACGCTGCGACAGTGTGGGTGAGTCGTACACTGTATAGTCGTGACTGCGAGATCGTCAGCTGCACACCGCGGGAGCAGCGTCCAAATATTAACAAAACGCTTTGTTCACACTAGCAGGCTACTAACAGAACTAACACTTCGCAAACGGTCGCAACCAGAATATTTACTAGCCTTAGATTTTAGATTGGTGAGTCATATGTGCTGAATAGGGTACAACTCGGAAAGTAAGTATTGGGTTAATAGTTGACTGATGAATATGAATTCCATATTTGGTGTATTACTTTACTTTGTATAAAAGGTTATTTCATTGAATTGATTTGCAGTTGATTAAACTACAGCAATAGCAGAAAACGTTTCTCGGGCAGGGACTTTAAATATAAACATACTACAATACCTAAACACATTTCTGATGATCCTATTCTTTCCTGAAACTATTTCTACGCCCACCAAAAAAAAATTCATAGAAGACCAAGCTGCCGGTAACATAGAAACCTAGAGAAAAAAATAATGTAAGCAATAATTCGAGTGACATACACGTTAGACCATCGTCACATTATGTCGGGGAGTGACGGAAGGCGGGCCGACCACTTGTGGATTGAGAGGCTCAGACGAAGCTATTGGAAAATGAATTTCCTAAACAGTTACTTTATCTAAGTACATACATAACTAAGGATTAATCCATACTTGCATACATCAATCTTTCTAATTTTAGACAAAAAACCTCAAACAAAGAAGTTCAAACTTCCGGATTCCGGATCTAGACATATTATAGTTTTTGAAAGGATTTGTTTGACTTCAGTTTCACGGTTAAGTATAGGATGTCCATAAAGGCTATTTTTATTGCTAGACATCTGTAAAGGTCGAACCGATACAACTGTTCTACCTGGGTGGTTACATAAACTTTGTTAGGTACATTAATGACACAGGTAACACACTAGGAACATTTAAGCCAGCCAATTTTTGGTTGTAAATATTTAATCTGACATTTTTTAGAGTGAAATTTTTAATAACATTGCTACGAATCCTAATATAAAACAGAAACATGATTCTATAGCTACCTAGTTGATAACGCTGATGAAATGGGCTGCTTATGAAGCCTTCAATTAAGGCCTTTAAAAAGAGTAATAAAACTGTATATAATTCAGTATGTAACTGACTCGGCGCCCGTAAAAACCCTAAAAAGCACAGCCATTACCGGCGCAATTCCACCACGGCAATGAATCTCACACCCTTAGGGAGCCTTTTAATTTGTGCTTTATTGTGCCTCGACTAGAGACATCGTCGTCGCGAATCTTAGGCAAATATAACAAAAAAATATATACTTTTCTGTAAAGGTCACTTCGCAGACGCATCTGTATTCAAGAGACCTCATAATTCGATAGCGTACTCAAATGTTTTTAAAGTAAATCATCGTGGATTCACAACTTGATCCTGAACTTCGAAGTGGTGTTAAGAAAATGACATTACAAAATAATGATACTAAACTAAACTCACCTTTCATCAAGTTGCTGCAGCTGGGAAGGCTGCTGGTAGTTCATGCGGCGACCATACAGCGACGCGCCGCCCTCCGACATGTATCCATCCATCATATCATTGTTTCGGCCACACTCCATTTCACCAATATTTATACGTCGCAAGCAATCACCGTCAGACATATAACCCGAGGCTATTTCAAGATCACAATAATCTGGATTAGAAAACCCTGGACCGTAATTTATACGGTCACGCAATCCCATGTTTTCCCTACCAAAGTTTGCTTTCACCGTATTAGCATGATGAGGATAACCCGGAATGTTTTTTTGCGTCAAGCCTGAAGTTCTCATAGGCAGAGTCAGATGACTGTTATATCCTCGCAGTAGCGGTCGCATAGGCAATACATTCATCATTGGATTTTCATCGTCACCAAGTGAATTGTCACGACAGTGGGATGGCGTACTGGATCTGCTATCATTTTCCATCCTCTTATTTATCTCCGTCAATGTCCTGTTGTGATCGAAGGTAGGCTTCGGGACAGATCTATCCAGGGGTCTTCTCTGCGCTGCTTCTTTTTCAGACATTTCAGCTTCGTTTATAACTTCGTTAATGTAAGTAGTATTCATGTCTAGTCTTCTATTTACCGTGTTAGTAGCAGTTTTAGATATTTCAGAACCAGATTCACTGGAAGGACGGTATATAACGCTACTATCACTGGAATTAGAATGTTGCCCTGTAGTACTATGTGTGGAATTCGAATGTGAACTTTCAGACATTTGCGAAGTGTGTGTATGACTTCCTGCGTTAATGACAGGCATCGGGGATACTGCCAAAGTCTGTTTTTGTGTTATATCTTTACTTAAATTAGACTGTTCTCTAGTGAATGGAAGTGCACTTGCGTTATTTGTAGAATTTAAACTAGAATTGCTTTGTATAGGACTTAATTGACTATTTGTACTTTTATGAATAATATGTCTATCATCTTTTGCTATTTTGAATGTTCCTTTCACAGCGGCTGTAGGTTTTGGAATTCCAGTTTGCGGTCCAAAATTTTGACCTGATGCTGCTTGATTCTGGTGTCCTTGGTTTGAGGGTGATGATACATTTTCGTGACTCTGGTGGTTTTTGACGTCTATTCTGCTATCACTTCGTTTTTCACTAAGCCTCATTTGACTTCCGGATAGTTTCACCATCTTCGAGTTAGCGTTTCTTGAATGGTCATCGATCTGATTCAATTTAGTATTGCTAATAGATTTCGGAGCAGCCAGTTTGGATTCTTTGTCACGAGCAGGAAGCTTCGGGCTATTTCTCGATTTGTCACTACTGCTCGTTTTACCACTACTTTTGTTCAAACTCGTAGAAGATTCTTTAGGGGATTTAGAACTAACTAGCTTAGGTTTTAAATTTTTAGCAGACTTGTCTTTTGATAACGTATCGCTTTGTTGCCTTATACTTTTGGGCCCTACTAAATTAGATGATTTGATATGTGAGTTGGGTGTGTTGGACGATTCATTGAGGCTTAAACTGGAGTCGGATCTTTCGCTTTTGGCTGATGAAAAGCCACTGGATGAACTGGTGCGTTTCGAGACTGCAGTGCTTTTGCTGTTTTGTTTCTCATTACTTATTTTGTCTTTATTGAAAAGCTTTAACTTATCGAGCATGGAATGCTTTGTAGGTGTTCCATTTTGACTGGACGGTGTCTGTGGGTGTTGCTGTGTTGAAATTAGTGTCGACGGGATTTTACTACCGGGTGCTAGGAGCGAGGAGTTAGGTCGCGACCTGTAACCAAGAAGAACAAGTTTAATGAAGTTTCATATTTTTCAATTAGAACATCGCGAAACGTGATTATCGGGCGTGCCACGTTTACGTCACCACATGTCATTGCAAATCATTATATGCAATACTAAACTGTTAAAGAGAATTGATAAAGCCAGTAGGTACCTAATGGCCTTGGTGATACCTACTCACACAATCCATTTTTAAGGTATGGTAGTAACCTACTCCGATCCTACACCACACAACATCAAGACATAATAAAGTGTATTATGCATGACCCGGGACTCGAACCCTGAACTCCACGCTCAGCTCTCGCGAGGCAATCCTCAATGTTAGATCAGATCTAAATCGAGATAAATAAGCTGTAGTCAAAATATCATTTGGAATTCAGTTCATCCATTAAAAAGAAAACAACGGAAGAACGCATACAAAAAGCACTTAAACTCCTAAATCACCACATTAGATAAACAAGCAAAGTTACCCGGATGAAGAAGTTGGCGCTCGCGGTATGAAGCTGACAGCTCCCTGTCCCAACGGGCTAGTCGAGCGACTGGAGCTAGCCGACAAGCCGCTCTTGCCACCTGCAATAAAACAATAGCATTCCGTGAATGATTACATTAGGCATCCACATTTCTCGCCACATCCTTTAAACTAAATCACTCACTCACGACTCACCTACGAAAACTGTGTCAGTTTTTATCGAATATATTAATAAACTACATATAATCTCGCACATCAAGCTGAGTAAATACTAACAATGAAGAGCTAACATTCACTAGATAAGTCTGAGCTTTTTATCGAAAGGCACGGGTGGTCTGTCCGTGCTGCGCGCGCGACTACTCGCTTACTCAGTTGCAGCAAACAGTGCATGCGCTGTGCCGTACCTACCAAAAATTATTGGACCCTAACACCCCTTCTACACCTCATACAGTCCTCCCACACGAGGGAACTTCGATTCAATGCAACAGATCACCTAACACTGGTTCGCTATAACTCGATACCATACCGACCAAATTAATAATTCGTGATGTCATTACATTACTTTTCAAATGTATGCGTGTGCATAAAGTAACCCTAAACAAGGGACATTAATGAGTCAATGGTGGCCATAAATAGCCCACATTATGGGTTCCCATCGTGCTCAGTTCGTTTTGGCATCAGATAGGTAATAATAGTATTATGATACGCCTATTCATTGGTGAAAGTAAACAGATACGGTACTTATTACCGACTTAGCAACAGCCCGATATGGACACTGACTCAGAAGGGAATAGCCTCTGTAATTATGTCTCGTATGTGTCCTATAATTACGTAAGTAAATGCCTCCGTACTTTCATATGCCTTTGTTAATAATAACACCTGTGTTTTGTTTACTAATTATTAGATAGTGTAAGTTCCATAACGTGTTACAAAAGCATTAGGCTGGGTAATTATCGTTTATATGTGTAAGTCCTACCCTCATTTTTAATCATAAAGGCACAATGGCCTAGATGAATCATAAAAATCAACATAGTCTAATAAATAAACTTTGTATAGTATATATCAGTAACAATGGTTACATTCAGGTGGTATTGCATAGCTCGAAGGAAACGGTTCGTTGTGGTGCGCCAAATAACATTGTCAATCAACTGTGGACTACATCCGTTCTTTATCCAGGCCGAGACTATCCATCACTTTAGCAATGACGAATATGACACTATCAACTAAGTACATGCATTTTTTTGGTAGGTACCAACCATTTTATAAGTTTTATGTAAGTATTTTTACTTGTAGCTATAATGAAAAGTTTCATAAATCATAATAATTGATAATCTAGCTGTACCTACCTAGCACCTTTGTTAATTATTAGATCTCGTAATAAATCGTTGGTTTGCGCATGGTTTTATTCAGATTCGGTTTTAAAATATAAACACTACTTACAGAAAACTTCAGTCTACCCCCACTTAATTACACAAACGCACAAACACAAATTAATCATCCTGGCTGATAATACAACATTAGGTTTAAGGAATCAACGAATAACCACAAACACTACAAACTCTTTCAAAGAAAATGATTCAAATAGGTATAACTTTTATTTCAGAATTAATTTTAAAATTAGAACGTCAATGAGCGGCCAGCGTGAGTCGCGGCCGTTAACTGAGGATGCATCTGCATCAACCAAAGCGCGACATCTACACGATATCACCGGCCACGGCGAGTCCCAAGATAACTCGACCCGCGTGAGAATCATAACAATCGTGTTGACATACGAATATGTGTCGCACAATTTAAAGATATCGGCAATACAACTAAGTTATTATAACCGAAACGATAAATAATTTGAACTGTAGGCTAATTTTTTCAAGATATTATGTAAAATATTTTATCGATGTGATGTCAAAAGAGACATCGCTTTTTATACATCCGGGTTACATTTGATTTCAAGGGTAAATGAAGTGTAAAACCAATCTTTCTCCGGACAAACAACGATAAATCTTATATGAAAACATCTAAATCCAATAATCCAACCAACCGAGACCTCACGGCGGCCCCCGGACCCCACTGCTGTGCACCCTTTGAACCCTCGGCCTCGCTTAAGATGCCCTTGAATATTAGGAGGAGGGGTATACGAGAACGTTTTATGTAAATAGTTCAAAGAAAAATTCAACACAGAAGTCACTAGATCCCTAGTTTACTTATTCAAAAGATCATAAACGTCAAAAAATATGCCAAAAAGTTTCAAAACATTTTTTACTCAAAATAGGTAAAAGGATTTCTTAGAAGGAAATTAATCCCCATTACTCATCTAAATACACACGAAGAAAGTGATCTATTACCAAACGTTGATAAGGAGTGTCACAAAAAATCTAAAGATAAAGAAGGGGACGATTCACTTACACGTACGTGCCAGTACCATCAGCATGTGGGCAAGTTATAAAACGAATGACGTTGGGTACTTATCAGTGAGAGTAAGTGAATAAACTTTGTGTAAACCCTTAGGTATACTCGGCTTTATTTTAGGGAACTCTCATCTCTCAGGTGAGTTTATGAGCGACAAATTGGCTTGCGGCGACGGTTTTTAGGAATGAAAGCTAAAGGTCGCCTGCAAATACATATTCCACGTGTTCTATGAACTTTTGAGATGTTGAGATGACTACGTGTTGTACAACATAATACTGGCCCTTATTTTGATAAATATTTAAGGGTTACTGAATAAACTGAAGCAACTGTAGACGGTGTGAAGCGAAAGAATGCAATTTAGGTAAGTAAGCAATCTTATTTCCAAGACATGATTGGCATAAAATTTTTATAGAACTGTATCGCTGCCTTTGAAATTATTTTCGCAGAAGACCAAGTGGTGAGGCGTGTAAATAGCCTGCACCTTGTGAAGGTTTTAAAATAAGAACCTATGTATTATGAATTTATGATGTGTACCTAATGGCGGAACTCAAAATAAATTATTTTCCCTATTGATGAATCCTCGACAAACCAATACCAGAGAATTATTAGCAGCAAAACATGCCCACGTACCTTGACAATCCAGAGATCCCACTCAGACCCAGGGAGATGGGAAGATACCTCGTTCATGCGAGCTTGCAGGTATGGGCTGCCGGCCGGCGAGCAAAATCGTCTTGAATCCACCGGTGGAATGGTAAAATACTCCAAAAATCAACACTGCACTATAAGTTCACAATGAAGCACAGATGCAGGTCCAATTATTTTACGAGTATCGTCAAGATTTCACCAAAAAAGGAATTTTTAAAGCGGAGCGCTGAGGCGCGTAAACCGTCTTCTTCGAACGGTCAAAGGAAGCTGTCCGCACTCGCTAATGCCATCTATCGGCCCTTGCGAGAAGACTCAAGAAAGTCTCGATACATGGGCGCTGCGTCAACAAATATGGTGCGAGGATTCATCAATTGAGATGTTAAAATATTTAATTTGAAATACTAACATATTCTAATATATGGAGAAATCCTAAATTATTATTATTTTATTTTTTATATTGAAAAGGCATTGACGCTTCACCATGCTCGGGGGCTTTGGAAGGACGCAAGTGCTTTCAAAGAAAGAAAGTGAAAAAATTATAAGTATTTACTGACCTTACATTATGATCAGAAAAATTAAGCTTTACGACTGAATACGAGAAACAAACGATATAAGTTATCTAATATATTTCCTAAACCTTAAGACTATGAATTTCGTATAAGAGTTAAAAGTTTATTGCGTTGGAATAGGGTATAATTTAACGACGGCACGTTTAAAGTTACCGAACTTTGTTTTTACCATTGCAACACGAACGACATTATCCGTGCCTTTATAAACCTCAGTTATAACTCCTAATGGCCAACTTAGAGGAGCTGCATTATCCTGTCCCACGAGTACGACAGTTCCAACTTCTACGGGTTTGTCCGGAGTTGCCCATTTTTGCCTGACTTGCAGCGTATGCAGATACTCTAGGTGCCATTTCTTCCAGAAGGATTGTACCATACTATCTAACAACTGTTTGCGCTGTGATAAATTAATGCGCTGACCAGACAAATCGGCTGCCGGCAAGTACTGCAGTGGAGTCGACATCAAAAAGTGAGCGGGAGTAATAACTTCGGGATGGGGATCGGAAGACAAAACGCTCAGAGGGCGCGAGTTCATAATGCACTCTATTTGAATGAGTACAGTTTGTAACTCCTCATAAGTCAGAAGCTGACTTCCGATCACGCGATAAAGATGCGTTTTTAATGTTTTAATATTCGCTTCCCACATGGAGCCGAAATGTGGGGAGCGAGGTGGAATCATTTTCCACATTATGCGGCGGGTTGATAACTCATGTAAAAGAGACGAATTGAAACTTGAATTTAATAAGAATCTATACAGCTCATCTAGTTGGGCCTTAGCACCAACAAAATTGGTCGCATTGTCCGAATAAAGACAAGATACTGGCCCTCGACGCGAGATAAAGCGTTTAAACGCGGCTAAAAAGGCATCGGAGGTTAAATCAGAGACCAACTCTACATGGACGGCCTTGGTTACCAAGCACACGAATAAACAGATATACGCCTTCTGGGCGTGCTGGCCTCTGCGCCGAGCGAGGGTTATGCGTATGGGACCAGCATAATCCACTCCAGTGTGGACAAACGCCTTTGCTTCCGATACTCGGCATTCAGGCAGGTCTGCCATCACTGGAATGGGATGCGTCGGATTTACCCGAAAACATGTGTTGCATTGTCGCAACTTGAACCTAATGACAGTCCTGGCATCTAGTATCCAAAATCGCTGTCTTAGAATAGACATGAGTAGTCCCGGTCCAGTGTGACAATTCATCACATGGTAATGACGGATTATTAGATCCACAACATGATCATGTTTGGGAAGTAAAAAGGGATGCTTAGCGTCAAATGGAAGGTGCGACTTCGAAAGCCTTCCTCCAATGCGTAGTATTCCCTCTTCATCCAAAAAGACAGCTAGACTTTGGAGTCTCTTTGAAAGAAATTTTCCAGATTTGATGAGCTTAATGTCATTTGCAAAATGCACAGATTGCACAGCACATACTATCGCTCGTTCCGCAGCTGACAAGCCCTGAATAGAACGAGGTTCACAATGAACCTTTGGTCTAGCGAATTTCAATATATAGGAAACAATGCGCAACAATTTATCCCATGATGAGGTACGTTGAGCAAGTTGATATAGAAGGGGTTGTTCTACTTGCGTGGTCACTGTTAAGACATTTGCCTTGTGCTCGGGAAGTTCCCCACAATTAATAGGAGAAAACGGTTTGACGGGCCAATCCTCAGGAGCACAACGAAGCCAAGAGGGGCCGTCCCACCAAAGTCCATGTGAAATTAACTGGGAAGGAAGGATGCCACGAGACAGACAGTCACTTGGATTCTCAACACCTGCCACATGGTAGAAATGTTGAGAACCCAAGTTCTCCTGACATTGAGCGACTCTATTGCTGACAAAGACTGACCAGCGGTGCGGAGAAGAATGTATCCAAGATAAGGCTATCATGGAATCCGAAAAGGCGTAAATTCCTGCAATAGGAACACGTAAAGCGTAAGTATCGCGAACAGTCTTTACCAATTTTGACATGAGCATGGCGGCACATAGCTCCAGACGTGCAAGAGTTGTGACTTTGGTAGGTGAAACCTTTGATTTCGCACAAAGTAAGCGGACTATGACACCAGATGGACCAGTAGAGTGTACATAAATCACACACCCGTACCCACCCATACTAGCATCAGCAAACGCGACTATACGAACGGAACAATCATCGGTAACACCTACATGGCGTGGTATGCATAATGTATCTAGCAATGGAAACTCTTGCATGAGAATGGAGAAACGTTTAAAAATGTCGTCAGGAGCTGGATCATCCCAACCAATATTGCTCAGCCATAACTCTTTGATGAGCAACTTGGCATAAAAGATCACGGGGGCGACCAAACCGAGAACATCGAATAAGCGTGCGACTATCGAGAGTATATTTCTCTTAGTACATTTCTCAGCCACTTGAGCGGAAGTGAAGAAGAAATTATCCTGAGAAGGTTCCCACGAAAGGCCTAGAACCTTAGAAACATCACTCCCAGCGTGAAAATCAAGGGACTTACGATGAAAGTCAGGAAGACTGTTTAAAAGAACGGGTGAATTGCTACACCATTTAATAAGGTCAAAATCGCCCGATTTAAACATCTTTATAAGATCATGCGATAGCTGCATGGCGGTATCTTCATTATTCACAGAATATACCAGATCGTCCATATAGAGACTGGTCTCTGCTACTTTAGCAGCTTCGGGATAATGCGGACTGTCAGAGGCCAGCTGTCGCACAGTGCGCATAGCTATGTATGGACTCGACTTAAGTCCGAAAGGTAAGCGATTAAAAGCAAAGGTTAACACAGGTTCGTTCTCATTGAATCGAAACAAAATGCGTAGATATTTACGCTGGTCAACGGATACACCAACGCGTAAATACATTTGTTTAATATCCGCATTTATAGCGATGGGAAATAATCTAAAATTTATTAAAAGAATAAACAAATCTGTTTGTAAATTTGGACCAATATGGAGTACATCATTTAAAGATAATCCTGTATGAGTCCTAGCGCTAGCATCCAATACAATGCGCGGCATCGGTTTGTCTGGCCGAACGACAGCGTGATGAGGGATATAGTACCCGTCATCGGAAATGGCAGATTCGTCGACTTGACTTAAGTAACCACTGTCAATGTACTCTTTGAGCACTGCATTATAATTTTCCCGCAACATCGGCAATTGGCGTAGTTTCCTTTCAAGCGCAATAAGTCGACGGTACGCGGCGGTGCGGGAGTTACCCAACTCGGCGGGATCCTTACTAAAAGGTAACGCGACGCTATAACGTCCCACATCGTCCCGTGACACGGTCGAGGAAAAAATATTCTCACATTCGGTTTCCTCAGGAGATAAAAAACGTTTATTCTCAACTTCTTCCAATTCCCAGAACTTTTGTAACAAATCATTGAGAGCCAATGCCGTGAAAGGAGAGGAGTTAAGTAAATTTAAATTATCATTATTATGCGGAAAATCACCCATAAAGACATACCCGAATGTGGTCAATAATGCAGGTGGGGCGCGTGAACCGAAATCGACCCTATTCCCCAAGTAAATATACGGGAACAGTTGAGCGCCCAACACTAGGTCAATATCCCCTGGAATATTCCAGCTTAAATCAGCGAGCGGAAGCGCGTGGAAGTCTACATGGCTATCCCAATTAACAGGGTGCGATGGTAGCTGATCCGTAATGCATTCAACTACTAACGCGTGAATAGTATATTTTTGATCCGGATATACACGAGACTCGATATCTAAATGTACGTATCCTATTATCGGTCGCGATACAGAACCAACTCCTTTAACAAACGAATTACTCAAAGGAATTATCAGTAAATTAAGTTTTCTACAACAAGCTGTAGTTATTAAATTATTCTGCGAGCCATTATCAATTAAGCACCTCACTATTGTTTTGTGACCCGCACTGTCACTTTTAGCTCGCGCATAAACCTGAGCTGTCGATAACAGCACTATCGCCTTAGCCGTCGCTGCATCAGCTGCTAATAACACGGCCGAGTTGTGAGCCGAAGATGCTGGCGTCACATCACACGAATCAGGCGCAATCACCCGTGCGGAAATATCGACCTTATTACTATGCACATAAGAGCGCGGCACCGCGACGGAAACCGGGGCAGACAAAGACGTACCGGTGGTCGAGAGGGGCGAGGGAGGCGCGACGGACAGCGGCGCAGGAGGCGACGCGACGACTACATTGAAATTCGTCGCTAGAACGTCAGCTGTTTGCGGTTTATTTTCTTTATCAAAATGTAATAGTGTATGATGGCGTTTTTTACATAAGTCACAGACTGATGTTGACTTGCAATTACTCAATCCGTGTAATGTGCTGAGACAATTCGCACACCCACGTTTGGATTTAATAAACTCGAACCTTGTTCTAGGAGTCAACGCGGATTTAAACTTAGCGCAGTTGTACAAATGAACATGAGCGTTATCATTACAGTACGCGCAGCACGGAACCGCAATCGCAGGTGAACAAGCGGACGAGTCAGCTGACTCGCTCACAACAAACGCTTTTGTCTGCGTGCGTGACTCGCGAGGAGCGGAAGCGGGGTTTCTACTAAAGTTTCTCGCGTTCGAATGAGACAAATTCGAGCGTGCCAATATCTTTGCCTGATCTTGAACGAAGCTTATCAATAATTTCGTTGTGGGATCAGGCACTTGTGTACGCACGTCGACATGACGCATTCGGATACAGGTCATCAAATATGCCTGTTATCACACTCGTGAGGCTCGCACGGCGCCAAGGATCAGTAAGAAACCGGTCGTCAGCCACTCATACGCAACTTTCGCATAACGCAAAGCAACCATGGTGAAGCGTCAATGCCTTTTCAATATAAAAAATAAAATAATAATAATTTAGGATTTCTCCATATATTAGAATATGTTAGTATTTCAAATTAAATATTTTAACATCTCAATTGATGAATCCTCGCACCATATTTGTTGACGCAGCGCCCATGTATCGAGACTTTCTTGAGTCTTCTCGCAAGGGCCGATAGATGGCATTAGCGAGTGCGGACAGCTTCCTTTGACCGTTCGAAGAAGACGGTTTACGCGCCTCAGCGCTCCGCTTTAAAAATTCCTTTTTTGGTGAAATCTTGACGATACTCGTAAAATAATTGGACCTGCATCTGTGCTTCATTGTGAACTTATAGTGCAGTGTTGATTTTTGGAGTATTTTACCATTCCACCGGTGGATTCAAGACGATTTTGCTCGCCGGCCGGCAGCCCATACCTGCAAGCTCGCATGAACGAGGTATCTTCCCATCTCCCTGGGTCTGAGTGGGATCTCTGGATTGTCAAGGTACGTGGGCATGTTTTGCTGCTAATAATTCTCTGGTATTGGTTTGTCGAGGATTCATCAATAGGGAAAATAATTTATTTTGAGTTCCGCCATTAGGTACACATCATAAATTCATAATACATAGGTTCTTATTTTAAAACCTTCACAAGGTGCAGGCTATTTACACGCCTCACCACCAAGAAATAGAGGATGAAATTGAAAACTTGCGCCAAATCGAAACAGAAGGTACAGTAACTGTTACATAATCATTATAAATTGTCAAATCTAAATTCTTGAAAAAAAATCGGGTGTTTATCGTCTTAGATAGTGCAAACTAAGTTATTGCTTTCAAGTAGACACGAATTGTCGTCGTTCATGATTTTTTTTTTCAAAATTGTCGCAACAAATAAGTAACTTAAAATATAAATTTTACCGCACGCCCGATAAACAATCCATTCATCACGGAGTTCACAACATGAAGCAAGTTTGGAAACGCGTTGAACTAGCGCAGCGGTACCTACCTACATATTTACCTAATTTGGACCGTTTCTACGAAAAAAGGCCGCGTGACGACGTTGCCAAATCGCTCGCCTACGGGCACGTTGTGCATCCCTTTGCTTAATGACATCCTCTAAATTTACTTTATAACACGTTAAATAAGATATTTTAATTCGGCACACATATTCAATGTCATCTTATACAGGGTCCCATTAAAATAGATGGACAAATTTTAACACAGCGCTCAGTTCGTCTAACCAAAGACAGCCAAGCAAAAAAAAAAAAAACTGGTTAAAGTGATTTTATTTTGACCTAAAATAATAAATTGCCGGCACATTCGTGTATTTTCGTTGGTTGATTATTTATCTTGTAGTAAATATCTATGCGTTTTTCTTATATGTATATTTTTTTACTATCGTCCTTATTTTGGTGGAAAATATTATAGATGGGGATATTATAGTCAGATGATTTCTAAAAGTTTGTCCATCTATTGTAATGGGACCTTATATATTAGGTAGCTAGACAAGTGACTGATAAGGTTCTATTTAAAGCTTTAACTAAAAGAAACGTTTCCTTAGTAAACTTCTACGTGTTCCTCATATCATTAGTGTCAATTTACTCTATTTATCTGTTGTCGAGGCGTCGAGACAAACAGACAAACAGACGCCTCCAACTGAGTGCAGGGGCTAGATATCGACGGGAGCTAAATAAGTAATTGGATTTAATTAATTAGACTTCTCACTCACAAGACGCTGCACTTAATTCCAATGTTGGTCTGGACTCGCTGTGAAGTATTCTGCTCATGAAGTATGGCGTTAAAATGGTTGCAGTGAAGCTAGAGCTATGTTTGTTAATTCTTTAATGTTAATTATTAATTCATTTGGAGTACAACTTTCTTTGTTTTAGATTGTGCGAAATAATATTGGACAGAAGAAGGCTGTGCTTACATCTAGGAACTTTTCATGAAATCTAAACAGCTCATTTATAAAATTCTAGCTTCTGCCCGTGACTTTTTCCGCGTGAAATTTCTTGTTTTAATCTAAAATATCTGCACAATATTATTAATTTATTGAATATCAATGACAGGAAGCTATTGAATACATCTGCCTACCCTTTGAAGGGTACAAGCGTGAGGTTATGTTGTATGTTTGCGTAAACAATTCATACATATAACATATGCGATAGCAGCAATCGCAGTTGATTTGCTGGCATTTATTGAAGAGTTCTGTTGTCTGTCTCCGATACTCATCATCTTACGAAATTTAAATGGAACCTTTTCGGAACAAAAACTGAATTTTGCAAATCCGTCTATATATGACGGAGTTATGACCGAACATACATACAAAAAAAATGGACATCCAAATTGAGAACCTCCCCATTAAAAGTCGCCAATACTGTAGTTTCCAATTAGAGAAATAATTTTCGGAATCCGATCAGTTTTTTCGAAAATTAGCCCCTACATACAAATTACATCAATTATATTACTCACAAATACGTCAACATTATTATAGTATATTTTTTGTTAAACTAAGTTTACATAGAGTTAGTGGCCATATCTACACGCAATGTTCCCGTATTCATGGCTCTCCAGAGGCCCATTCAGATCCATTCTAGCGTCTAGTACGTTATGAAACCTTCGAGAAATTCCACCTACATAGTCATTACATTACTCTTCATATACAGGCGGCTGGAACATCGAACGGCAACCTGTTACCATGGATTGAGTAGATAGATAAAACGTTTATTCAGTGCAACAGAACAGGTATTAAAAACATCAAAAAAGGTGAAAAAAAAACAAAGATTAAAAAGATAAATTAACCCATAGACACCTAGCTCATAAACATCTATAACGGTCGATCACTACTGGCATATTATTACCGTGCTACTGGGCTGTGTGTGTCTCATGGTTGCACCAAATGGGAGTCCAGCTCAGCATATGCCAGGTACAATACCTGACGCTGGTATTCTGCTGCATCCCGTTAGTGACACATGGATGTCGAGAAGACACATCTAGTTTCAACAAAATATTAGGTACCTACATAGTGTGGCGCGTATATTATAAAGGTGGTAAGTACCCACAGTTGACTTGCTTTTAAAAACCGACAGAAAGAAAGATTTTGAAATTTTAAACTTATTAAATATTTGTGTAGTGTCTACTGGATTACTTGATTATCATAGTGTAGGTAGTAAATACGTTATGTAATGAATTACTATTTAATGTTTTTAAGCGTGTATGTGTACGAGTTTACATGTTGGTGTATAATAATATATTGTTATGTTATGGTTTTGTAATAATTATGTACAGTGAGTATAGCGTAATTGCTTATATATTCTAGATGATTCTGCTTTTTGATAGAAAAGTGTAATACCTACGTGGCTGATTTTTTTTTTAATAACCAGCCAAAAGTTTGTTGCTTTAGTTAGTGGGTATAGAATGGTATAGAATCATGTGTTTGCGCGTCGATATCCATGGTGCCTTATACAGCATGTATCAGAAAAGTGTGGTCATATTCAAGGGTGTCGTACAAACCATTAAACTAAACAACTTTCTCCATGGAACCAACATCGAAATCGCGAAAAAATTATCAACTATCTCATACAAAACTCCAATACCTACAAGACTCAAATGTATGGGTCGGCTGATATTTTGGCCCCATGTCAAAATATATTCTGTTTGATGGTCTGCCTGTACCACACCCTTAGACAGAGTGGCAGAACATCGACGCGCAAAGCGTTTATGGTTGGCTGTTAAAAACAAATCAGCTATTTCCTACAAAAGAAAGAAATACCTACGCTGTCAAAATGTATGGAACAGCTATTTTTTATTTAATCTACGAAAATTTTAAACGCAGGATTGTTCAAATCATGTACTGAATCCTTGGTAACAGATTGTGCGTCGATGTTCCTGCCACCGTGTATATGGCCACGTTCTGTATCTACATTCATTTGTTTTTAATTATATGCAATACTGACAACCGCCTTTCATAGAAAGATTGACTAATAGCTTAGTACCTAGAACCTACACATGCGTTGACAATATACGAATTAAACAGCCACTTTATATTTAAATTGCCTTTATGAAAAGGAAGTTGTAAGCGATATTCAAATAAGTAGTTATTATAATACATTGACCTGTTTACTAAGACTCGTCTTGTAACTACTAACTAGCTACTTGAATCATGATGATAGCAGCTGCTTGCCATATTGTCTTAGTGCATGTACTTATTATTAACTAGTTGTGCCCCGCGGTTTTACCCGCATAAGTGTCGATCCCGAATCCCGATCCAGATCCCGTGGGAATATTGAGATAAAAAGTAGCCTATATGTTTATCTAGGCAATCAGCTACCTCCATACAAAATTTAATCAAACTTTCGCCTTAATAATATTAGTGTGATACATTACTATTACTATAAATGTGAAAGTTTGTATGTTTGTTACAATCACGCAAAAATGGCGGAACGGATTTGGATGAAATTATTCTGGTACACAGATATAGTTTTTAATCTGGATTTACCCATAGGATTTTTTATCCTAGTAGTACGATGTCGTGGGATCTTTTCCGGAGTCCACGCGGGCGAAGCCACGGGCAAAAGCTAGTAAATGATGTTTATTTTTGTAAATTCGTTTCGAAAACCGACTACTCTGAGAAAAAGACAAGATGTCTCACTGTCTCGTTTAAAGTCCAGACTAGTCTTGGTCAGGCCATAATATGAGGACCATGCAGATTAGTCTGTGGTCTTTTGAGAAAAACCACACAGATTTGAGTGGACCTGCCTGTCTAGTGAGTGCACGCATTCATTAGTAATCATGCAGCTCAACTCAGAACTTAAGAGGAAATGCAGTCGGAGAGACTTTTGAAAAAGTCTAAGTAAAAAGTCATAATTCGAGGTTTGGCTCTCGCCTAATACCTCCTTCAATATTGGACCAATTTAAAAGATATTTCGTAAACTGAATAAGAAGGATATATACTGTATCCCTGTTTTTCTTTTTTCATTTGTTGTCAAATTTGTACACTAGGTCTGTCTGTTGACATGGGCAATTTTGAGCATTTTTTGAGGGTTCTAGTGCATATAAAAATAATGTATCATCACAAAGGAAAACATAGGTACATACATTTATTATTCTGTAAAAATCATTGCTTTATGGTCATTAACCAGAAAACCAACAGGCGAGAGCGTTTCTATGGAGAAAAGACCACCCGCATTTCCTCTTAAGGAGCTCAACGACTTGACGAACATTAAATTTTTTGCTGTGTAATTTAATTACTTAAGAAATTAAGATACAATTAAATAAATTGCTCGCCTTTTAATATATCGTAATTCAATTTATATAGTTTACAATTGACATCCAACAGTAATTGGTATCGCTCACGACATTTACTGATTTGCTTGTTATTGATTTTCGTCGATGGCCTGTGCTACTTGTAGAATTTCATTAATAGGGCTGGTTTAATTTAAGAACAATCGATCGATGTATTTCGTCCTCAAACGTTTTTACACTATGTGAATATACTGTGCTACTTAGTTATTTTATTAAGGGTCCATACCCAAAGAGTAAAAACGGCACCCTATTACTAAGATTCCACTGTCCGTCTGTGTCTATCTGTCACCAGGCTGTTTCTAATGAACCGTGATAGCTAGACAGTTGAAATTTTCACAGATGATGTAAATTTCTGTTGCCGCTATTACAACAAAAAATAAAATAAAGTTACAATTTAAAGGTGTATAAAAGAAACGGTTTTTTCTGCGTTTTTTAATACATTTTTAAAGAGTAATTATGGCGTTGTTTGCCCATTCTTCTTTATACAAAACTAACTTTTGGAACCTAGAATCAATTGTACGAGTTTCTTGTGAATGTTGACGTTGAAAAGTGCCTTTTAATAGCCTACTTGAAATATGTAGGTACCTAAATGATTTGACTTTGACTTAGGTCTTGATGACATCAAGTTTAAACAATGTTGTTTGTTTGATCTTCTGTTTGCTTACAATTTCAACTGAGACAATCGCATTTCTTACAATAACCATCACTGGAGCAGAAATATTAGACATTGTTGACACTGCTTGATGCTGCGCAATGAAGTAGAAAATATGACTAGAAAATCGAAAGAAAATTTTGGAACAAAATAATGTTAGTACAGTTTACAACCCTTGGCGTTATACACTCGCGAGCAAAAGTATGGAATCACTTACTTGGAATTGATTCCGCGCGATCTTGAGTACTTAATAACAAGTTAAGAATAATAAAAATGGTAACATTTTAAAGGCTAAACTGTTAACTTTAAATTGATACCAAATTCATTTAAATCAAACCAGTATTTAAGGAGCTATCCCGGATTACGTGAATAAGTAAGGAAAAAGACATGTTTCAATTGTTTGATACGTCGCGAGTTGCGCCCTCTTGACCCCCTATAAAAGCACGTGTTATCGGATTTTCTTTATCAGTCGGCTTTCACATGTTGACCGGTACATATCTCCGCTACTTTTGACCCTTGAACTTGGACGACAATGGATACTACACCTATAGAAGCAGCACAAATCGTCGTTCTATTGCAAGAAGCGCTTAGCCAGCGGGCTGTCGCACGTCAGCTCCACATAAGCCAGTCCTGTGTTTCGAAAGTTTATAAACGCTTTCGGGAGACTGGTGGCTTTATTCCGAGACCAAGATCTGGACGGCGCCGGTGCACATCGGAGAGGAATGACCGTTTTATCGTGTCAACCTCTCTCCGAAATCGACATTTGACTGGTGTCGACGTCCAACAGGAGCTCCGAAATGTTCGTAGGGTAGCTGCCAGCGAATGGACAGTTCGTCGAAGACTTAAGCAAGCTAATTTGACTCCAAAAAGGCCTGCCACAGGCCCGAAACTGACGGCAGGTCACCGACAAGCACGCCTTCAATTTGCTCTCTACCATCTTGATTGGGAGGTTGAGCAATTGAGGCGAGTCCTGTTTTCCGACGAGTGCAGAATGTGTTTCCACGGCAGAGACCGAAGGGGTCGGGTCTACAGGCGGCCTGGGGAGCGATTTGCGCAGTGCTGTTTCGCTGAGACTGGCTTATGGGGGCGGTTCTTGTATGATGTGAACCGGGATTTCCTTCGACGGTAAAACAGAGCTTGTTTTCGTGCCTGGCGGGGGACGAGGAGGCGGTCTAACTTCAGACCGCTACATTTCCAATATTCTGCTGGAACATGTCGTTCCTTATGCGGGATATTTCGGTGATGACTTCCTCCTTATGCACGATATTGCGCGTTGTCACACTTTCCGTGCCACAACTGTATACCTCGAAGAAGTCGGTATCGCCACATTGAACTGGCCAGCGCTCAGCCCGGACTTAAATCCCATTGAGCACATGTGGGATGAACTGAAGAAGAGGGTTCATTCCAGAAATCCTGCTCCTTCAAGTGTGAATGAGCTGAAATCGGCTTTGATAGAGGAGTGGGAAGGTATCCCGCAAGAATCGATCCAGAAGCTGATTAGGTCAATGAATAACCATCTTCGAGAAGTTATTAGGGCGAGGGGAGAGGGCACAAAATATTGAAACTTAATTTTAAGGCCAAATAATTTTTTTATTAATTAATTTTTGTTGTTTTCTTTATTTATTATTTTACCATTTTCCTTATGTTTTCCTAACTCCTTCACTCAATCGGGGATAACTCCTTAAATACTGGTGTGATTTAAATGAATTTGATATCAGTTTAAAGGTAACAGTTTAACCTTTAAAATGGTGGCCATTTTTATTATTCTTAACTAGTTATTAAGTAGTCAAGATCGCGCGGAATCAATTCCAAGTAAGTGATTCCATACTTTTGCTCGCGAGTGTAGGTGCAGTAGCCTTCATTGCGTTTTTGAGTACATACATTTTTCGAACTTAGGAAATCAATAGGTATCATTCAGATTGTGTTTGAGTGTATGCTACTAACTTAGTGTGCAGTTCTCTATCATGTTTATTACCATTTGACCATTAGACGCACCACGCTTGACAGCACAGAGATACAAAGACACAAGTACTAGGACATCATAAATAGTAGGATGTTGTATTTACCTGCATGCGACGGCGTAGCTGGCAGTGGTCGCTTGTCGGGCGGGGCGCGGCGAGCGGCAGCGGCGGAAGCGGGCAGCGGAATCGACGTCTGCAGCACCGACACTTGCCTGCACAAACATACATTGTTGAACAAACATTGACACCAACGTACTCATCATTTTCATGTGTTTTATCGGGAACTCATTATTTTCACAATGTGCGCTTTTATAAATTCTAACGCGACGATATTATCGTGTACGTCCACGTCCACGTCACGTTATCACGATAACTCGGAAGTCAAATTTTATGGACGTGGACGTGAAGGTCACGTTAGAAATTATAAACCACATAATGCCAACTATCGGACGAGTTTTCAGTTTCAATTATTTCATTTAGAGAAGTAAGATCTCCCCCTTCAATGAATCTCTTCAATGAATTGTCGCAATTTGTATTACACGCTCGACGCTAGACAGCTCTCATACTTTCATCCATAATGCATGAAATAACAGAATCAATACACATATCCAACCAAGTAAGTACATACCTACATGGGCAATCGATTAACATAAATTAATATAAAGTCGTTAATTAATGTTTTATTTCATTCATGCGTACAAGCATAAAATAATCAATGATTTTATGAGTGTAAAGGCTCCTACAAACAGGCGCGACACGACACGCGACACAAAGGCACCGCAAGTCGCGCAACGTGCGGTGCCTTTGTGTCGCGCGCGATTATATCGCGCGTTCCGGTCATGAAGTAACGATACTTTACGGGTCATTACTGTAAACTGAATAAACAGTAAAACTTATATTTACAAGTTTCGGTGACCACCGGTCTACTCTTGAGGATAACAATTTCTATAATACTGGTTTGGTAAGCTACATCGCAACGTTACTAGTATACAGAACGTATGACGTCACTAGATGTAGCAATATTGTTACTTCTTTTCAAAGAATCTTTTTAATAATAAACGTCTTCAACAGAAAACCCAAGTGTTGGCTAGGCACTTACACTTTCGAGACTCTTAAAACAGGAAAACGAGCCACGCCATTTTTCTTCTTTTCCATTTCATAAAATTTTTGCTACAGATTTTATTGTAATTTTTTTTTTTCATGAACCGTAATTATTTCGTCCCCTCTGCTGCAGTAGAAGGGTAGCTGATGATATATTTAACTGGGTTTCCGGGTTTTAACACCCGTAGTCCTATTAAAGTACATCTGAAATGCATTATTTTATTCTCATTCATTGAGAGAGAAATTTATTAGGGCTTTAAAAATATGTAGCTACTAGAATATTTACAAATACGTTTTCATGCTATATAAATATCCCATAATTATACTAATCTATTCATCTTAGTAATAGAACGTTTCGTCAACCTATCAACTACGTGAACAGTTCAAAGTGAACGTAGAAAAGTTCTGCAGTGAGATATCACTAGTCACAAAGCGATATTTAACATTGTCGCACTATTTCATAAGTAATGACCCGCAACATGACAGAAGCCATAAAATGTGTGTATTTATAACATCAAAAAAAAGGTCTAACAAAAATGCCTGTGGTTTCATAAAAATCTTTGGCATCTTTCTTAATTATATTTTCCCATAACAAATCTGATGCATCTGTGGTGTTTTATAAATCGATTGAAGTAATTTATTCTATAGCTCTTTTTGAGGATACTATGGATAGCTACTGATGCGATTCAGTACGACCAACCCGATAGGTATACATTTCAAAGTTGGAAGCAGTGCGGCGTTTCGATCTGTATCAGCAAACATAAATAGGAGAGAAGCTCTTTAAGGAAATGATTCTACATTAGTAAAGACCTAAAGCCGGATCAGTAGGTACTCACTATTCAGCTATATAGTCTAGACTGGCCGTGTAGGAAAACACGATACGCCCGCTTGAACTGCGCCTAGGCACGAGCATGGCTCACGATTTTATAATAAACCACCGGCTAAGAAGCTCTCGGGGGCCTGTACCATTATAGGTATCATAAATTAAATAATAACTACCTATTTAGCAATATAACTGAGTACCTAGTGGTAGATTGCGTTGATTTTCCTATCGAAAAATAATGATCACTGCAGCAGTAACCAGCAATAGGTAATGTGCAAATTTGTATTGGAATACAATAATTTATTAAAAATACAAATGATTTACAAGACCGCATAATCAATACAATGGATTTTTTTAGCAAACATAAAATAATTCTGTTTGCTACTGCTACTCCCCACTAGATGTCGCTAGTATCAAAAGTACGCACACGATTTTACTTTTTGATTCTGAGTTACAATCGTATCTCGTTTATATAAAAAGAACACTTGAGATACCGATGTTTTCAAAGAAAAAGGGTAGTTTTAAAGTTCTCAGAGAGACTATTGAAAAGCTCATGTTTTCCTTTATTCCTGAACCTAAAAGACAAACGAACAATGTAACAATAGAAAATGCATTAAATCTCTTTAAAGTTCAGATTTCTTTTACATTGTAGTGTAAAGTTCCACTACGATACATCTTAATCCAATAGTCTGCGGTCTAGACAAGAATTGCTCTTTTTTATTCTTATGCTATCATTCACATAGGTAGGTACCTACTACAAATACTACAATATAAAAAAAAAGCTATGTTGGAAGTTAAAATTGCATCGAACTCATTTAAAGGCTTCTTAATTTTTATTCATAACTATGTCGAAATGAGAATCTGCCATACTTAGTCATAATCCTACCTTTTCTCCACATTTTCGTATAGGTACCTACACTAAAATAATTAAACAATTTAGCTACCGAACAAATCAGAATTATGCGACGCAACATTGATCATTATTTGCACAAAAAGAACTAGTATCTGACAGCTGCAACCAAATCAGATCCAGCCATATCTACTCCTAGACCTAGACGCACGGCATGGATCGTAGATTTATTAGAAAGCTCTATTTTATTAACAGGCTTATTGCAATCCATAAAAAAGGATAGAAACTTATAAAGTTAAGAAAAATCGATCCAATCAAACAGTTGGATAACAATAATTTTATTATAATTTTACGTATTAGGCCAGTAACAACATAAATATTATGTATTTGTTACAGTTTACTAATGTACAGAATGCAGGGCTTGTTTAGAATGCAGCTAAGTGCAGGCTCTTTGTCCGATCAAAGCTACGATCGATAACGAGGGCGATATCCAAACAATGAACATGTGGCGTCCGTCGCCTGCGCCGGCGCACACACGGCAAAATCCCATATTTAGAGCGACAAAAATATATTTTTTAGTTGAATGCAAAAACAAAACAAAATTAATAGAAACATTCTATAATAAACCCGTGTGCTCACTTTCATCACGACTCACTTTTACTCGTAATGTATACCTCCCCCTCTACCCCGCAAATCAACGTCCCACTGCGTTCACGTGCCCAGTAGCGACCGAACGCTGACAAAGAGAAGTGTTTTCTTTCAGTTACTGGCGGAAGATTAACGAATTTTGTCATGGATTGTGAAGCGTCAGGTATGTACTTGTTAGTACTATAGATAATATATTGAACGCAAAGTTTCTTTTTAGAAAATCAGTGATATATTTACATGTTATTGTATAATCAATTTAATGTTGTGTTTTTAGAGGTTATAAAAAAAGTTCCGATTAGTTCCGGCACGGTTTAATTTTTATTTGTTACAAGAGTCTTTGAACACCAAGAAAATTAAAAAAGTTCTTCCCCCAAGTGTCCCCTTTTTAATATACAGTATTTTCTTTTGCAGGTAGTCGTGAGGAGACTGCTTTATCAGTCACAACCATAACTAGGAACGAACTGTTTTGGGTGTTGAAATGTTAATTTATTCTTAATATAATCAATTAACCGTACAGTACACTCTGAAGAAGAGAACATAAAGAAACAGTCATTTCTCAACACCCAAAACAGTTCGTTCCTAGTTATGGTTGTGACTGATAAAGCAGTCTCCTCACGACTACCTGCAAAAGAAAATACTGTATATTAAAAAGGGGACACTTGGGGGAAGAACTTTTTTAATTTTCTTGGTGTTCAAAGACTCTTGTAACAAATAAAAATTAAACCGTGCCGGAACTAATCGGAACTTTTTTTATAACCTCTAAAAACACAACATTAAATTGATTATACAATAACATGTAAATAAATCACTGATTTTCTAAAAAGAAACTTTGCGTTCAATATATTATCTATAGTACTAACAAGTACATACCTGACGCTTCACAATCCATGACAAAATTCGTTAATCTTCCGCCAGTAACTGAAAGAAAACACTTCTCTTTGTCAGCGTTCGGTCGCTACTGGGCACGTGAACGCAGTGGGACGTTGATTTGCGGGGTAGAGGGGGAGGTATACATTACGAGTAAAAGTGAGTCGTGATGAAAGTGAGCACACGGGTTTATTATAGAATGTTTTTATTAATTTTGTTTTGTTTTTGCATTCAACTAAAAAATATATTTTTGTCGCTCTAAATATGGGATTTTGCCGTGTGTGCGGCGGCGCAACACGACTCCGTGTCATTTGACATGCGCCGCTATGCTTTGCGTAACAGATATTTGACACGAGTGGCCGGATAGATAGAGTGGCAATAGCGTACTGTATGTTTAATATGTTTATACGCTTTGGTAAACATATTTGCATGTTTTTGGTGCTCTGTTATCGATACCTATATTGTGTCAATCGTCACGGGCTGAAGAGCAAAGTCCAATAATCTGATAATGTATTTGGTTGTATCCTATAATGCCAAATTGCCAATATACCTACTTTTATGTCTATATCCCAAGCTTGGGGTTTAGGATATGCTTTATTACGGAGCAAGAAAGTGGACTATATATGACCTAAAGCGCGATCTCTGTCGGACTGCATAGAAAAGAAAGAGAAGCGCGATGACACAACGCTGGTAATAATTTATTGCAAAATACAAAAATCTATTGATTGGACTAAAAAATTAAAACACTACCTAGTGCTTCAGTATGTTGCTTGTAGAATAATTTGACAAAAAATCTGAATGATTGTATGGTTTGATGATTTTTTTTCTATCGTACCTATCAAATTAGTTGTTCATTGTTTGCAACACACTATCTACCTAGCATATATCCTGAAGAATATCATATTCTCTGTTTTTGTTTACTGTTATAGACGATCATATACTTGTAGGCATTATAAAACTTGCGTTTTTTGCGTTTACGTCCTGTAGTCTCCTTAAGTTAAAAAAATTAGGTAATTCAATTAGTTTAACTGGACTGGATGCACCTCTGCTGAACTCTTTGTCCAGTACAGGCATGATGTCATGTGTTGTGGAAATTCACCCTATCATAGAACGTGAGCACTAAACAGGATAGCTAGCAATAGCTCAAAAGTTACTATTAGGTACTAAAATTCAGAGAGTCAGTGGTGGCCTAGTGTATCGGCCCGACTTAAGGCTCCTACAAACAGGCGCGACATGCGATAAAATCGCGCGCGACACAAGGGCACCGCTTGTTGCGCGACTTACGGTGCCTTTGAAACGCGCGCGATTTTGTCGCATGTCGCGCCTGTTTGAAGGAGCCTTTACGGTTTGTAGATAGTGGGTGCGACAGGCAGGCGCTTCACTTTGTGTAAATAATTTCATCATCGCTGTTCACAAAACGGTGAAGGAAAACATCGCGAGAAAAATGTCCTAGAACCAAAAATTCGAAGACTATGACATCTACCAACCCGCACTGGTTCCGCTTGGTAAATTATAGCCCACTCCCTCTCAAAGAGAGGATGCCCGTGTCCCAGCAGTGGTAACATTATGGGCTGATTGTGAGGTACTAAAAGGAAACGTAGCGTGACCTGAAGTAATGCACACCACCCTTTCCTGAGACAGTTTCGGTAAATCTGAAAGTACAAGTCAGTAAAGGCTCGTACACACAGGCGCGACGCGACACGCGACACAAAGGCACCGCTCGTCGCGCGACTTGCGGTGCCTTTGTGTCGCGTGTCGCGTCGCGCCTGTGTGTACGAGCCTTAAAGCATTACATGCTCTGTGCAAGTCAGTATACTTAGGTATCGCATCGCATGAGAAGAGAACTTTTGTCCACGGAAGCGTGACTATCATTTCCAAATGACTGACTCTGTTCTAGTTACCGCAATACTTGCAAACTACCCACAAAACAAACAAGAAAATCTTCGAACACCTTAAGATTGTTTGTTGTTCTCGTTCTATCTCTCTCTGGCCCGCTATAATTAAAGGAATAGGCGATATTATAAGAGAATATTGTTACACAGACAGGTGGGTAGATACATGTCAGTACTTCCGAAATAGGAGCGTGGCGCGTGACACGGCTTCCGGAGCAAGCGGCTCGTTCGGAAATAGAGGCTGTCGTGGGACCCGCACCACGTGAAGTCACGTTCTACCATTTCACACAACGCGGTGTATTGAGTGCCTCTTGGAAATTTACTGCTCTTTTCTGTCACGCTCATTTTGAATTTGGGTTACGAGTATTAGGTATCAAAGGAGTTGATGTTTGGTTGGTAGACCTACTTTTGGAGTTTATTTGGATAGTTTGACGAAATTAAAAATAGCTTAACACCAACGCACATGTATAGGTATTATCGTAACTTATTTACTGTTTCAGGAAAACTTAAAACGAACATTATGAAAAAAACAAACATTTCATTTTAAGTGAAGGTAGCGCAGAGTGCAGACACTCTCAATAGTCTCAATTGCGTACGAACTCACTTACAAGGCCATATAATCTCATAGCTGTCTCATAATAACGATTAATATCGCCTACAAAGGGCGAGTCGAGGGCGATGCACCTCCCTTCATTGTTTACCCACCTCCGCAACTCACAGAGACGAGATCTAGAGATCAAAGATTATCCACCATTTTACTTTTACGATATTGATGAAATACTGCAGTAAATGTTACGCGTGACTTGAAAGTCTTCAAACTCATGTGTATTTTAAGATACGTTCTCTAAGTCAACTGCTCTTAAACATCGATCTGAAGAAATATTGAACAAAGAGCTCTCGTACTAGTCGAGGAAAGACGACGCCTTGGGAAAATAGGGCTCGTTACAAGCATAAAATATAGTGATTCCGTCTTCATATTAGAATATGAAATGAAACGCCACGGATAGCGTAATTTACTGCGCAAAAAGTATAAAAGAGGAAATCATTAGGGCGTCTGCGAGGCTTTTATGCCTCTTCACTGACATAAAAAATAAATAGGTAACAAGTTAATAAATATAAGGTTACATGAATCGTATTAGAGTATTCATACTAGGTATATTTTTTTTTAATTTCATTACTCGACTCGAGAATTACAGCAATTAAAATCTCTAAGAATTATATCCCTGTTGCTAAGAGGCTTTCAAATACCACCTCTAAGCTGGTTCCATGGCAACAGTACCAGCTACTATAATTATGTATTGATTGAATAACATTTATGTAGTCTACGGAATATTTCCACAGCGATACACATACCTTCTGACTTCGGGCGACGTTGGAAGGCTTCTAGATTTCCTGTTCTTGCTGTGCTGCCGGTGGTGGCCATGACCCGAGTTGGTATTCCCCATGGTTCGTTTATTGCCCTCAGCTCTTCAAATAACATGACATGTCGCAGTATAAAGAACACAATACACTCGAGTTGCAATAGACACACATTTTGCACATTTCACGGATGACACTGTTCCCACTACATTGTTTTTCTATAGTAAAATAGGTAGGTATCCCAAGCGGAGTTGTCAAGCGAAAAGTTTTTATAATGTCTACCCTCCCACGCTGGAAAATATTTCCTATGTATGTTATTGTTTGTGCTGTGTTTGGGTACTAGAGTAATAAAAAATCGCCCTATTTATACTCTGAACTTCACATTTACAAAATGTTTTGTTCATAAAATTCCTTCTGCATAAATGTTCGAATGTCCTTGCTTTCATGTCAAGCAATAAGACCAAAATTCTGATCACTGTTATGGGTTTGGCGTGACTCAATACCTGTCTATAATTCAGAGAGCCGAACACCACAAATGCCAATGTTCGGCGGCGCTCCGAGCATTGCTGGAATTTCAAAGGTCAGGTCGGTTAAACCGCCAAGCCATAACTTACTGACCACGGTGCACGACCACTAACGTTCCCTTTATTATGTGCAAATTCTATTTTTGAATTGCAATTTACTATAACGAAACAAGCTCGGAAAAGGTAGGATGTAGGTAGGGACCAAGAGTGCCTTGTCGCTCTCTAGGTCCCTACCTAGATATGTATGTTGGGTGCTACCTTTTTTCGTCTGAAATTCCTTCATCTTTTGGCGTCTAAATGACATTGACAGGGCGTTGTTGGTACACATTTTGTGACAATGTCATAAAAATTGTATTGACAAAACAAGATGGCGGCGTTAGTTCCGATTTTGGCCACGCGGCAAAAAAACCTTGTAGCGTTATACACGTATCACTAGTATGACTAAGTACTTTTAACAAAATTGATCTTCAACAATCATCAATTTAGTTAATAGTAGTATAGAAAGAGGGGGACCGAACGATTAGTTATTATTGTCTCTTTGTTCCGAGAACTAAGGACAATGGTGAAAAGGGCCTAATTACGAGTGTCGCTCCGAGAGAGTTCAAGGTACATTAACCTTCTTTGACGCAGAAACTTTTGTTAAAAATTATCTAATGTACTCCCTGGCAGGCAAGAGATGGTCATAAGAAATAGAAGTAGAACGGCGGGCATAGTGTTGCCCAAAATCGGTCTTGGTCTTGCAGTCTTGGTCTTGTTCTTGCATTTTTGCAAGACCAAGACCAAGACCAAGACCGACTTATTTTAGCAAGACCAAGACCAAGACTGAACCCTGCAAGACTTGAGCAAGAACAAGACTAAGCCTGCAAGACTCTTGCGTCTCGCAGTTAAGTCAAACTGAGATTTGGGCGTTATAGTAGGTATTTGGTTTCAATCCCGATTATGCGAAAATGGATGTATTTTTTTTATGAAACAGTAAATTAAGTACATTGTTGAATGAATTGCATTCAAAACTAAAATTATTGTTGATAATAAAAAATATCGAAAAATTACGTGACTATCAATACACTTCTGCACGTTTTTTTTAATGTTCTTTACTTAAGGCGAATGCGGTATTAGGTAGCCCGCGAAATTCACTAACCAGCAAATTGCAAAAAACGTAAGAAAATTTTAATTTCGCGGGCTACCTTAGCGCTTTCCCCTTAAATCGATGAAGCTTTAGAAAAATAATTATCCCCTCATAACGAATCTAAAATAAAAGTAGTAAATGGGTCATTCAATTATGTAGATGATTAAAATGCCTCATGTGACGCGTCTGTTAGATTCATTGGGATTCATGGCCGACTCGACGCCGCGCGGGGATTCCCGCAATCTTCCGCATTTAGTTGTCAGGTTCAAGCATTTATGCACTTTATTGTAATAATTTTAAAGTTTATTTTCAAGTGCGTTAATAATACGAGGAGACCGCTTGGCACTGCGGTCCCTTTGTGGCGGCATTTGGAAACGAATAGCGTAGGTACGAAGACAGTGTTGACCTCGCAAATGAACTTTAGCGATACAGCTGATCAAGTAGCCCTTTCGAGTTTTATTTACATTGCTGTTTTAAGTGAAACAAGTGAATTTACTATTTTTTAATTAAAAATCTCATTGGGTCAGATAGAAATAATGATTTTATACAGTTTACAGTAAAAAAATTGCAAAAAAAACCGTAAAAGTTAAGCAAAAGCCGACGAAAAATTTCAACGCAGGGGGTTCCAGACTCATGTACAGACGCCAGCACATCAAGCTACCCGAAACTGTCAAATTTTCCCAATCAATTTTAAACCTTATGCTTTAGCGATAAAGTTGAAAATCTATTAAAGAAATTTGACAGATTGTAGTAGGTTGATGTGCTGGCGTCTGTACCTACTGAATCCATGGTAAGCGGTTGCGCGTCGATGTCCCTGCCACCCTGAGCAATAGGCTAATAGGTATTTGAATGTAGTCTAGTCTAAGTAGTAGAGTCTCGCAAGACTTGCGAGACTCTTGCTGCAAGACCAAGACCAAGACAAGACTGAGAGCGCAATACCAAGACCAAGACCAAGACCAGGTGTATTGACGCAAGACCAAGACCAAGACTGGCTAAGGTCTTGTCTTGGTCTTGCATTTGGGCAACACTAGGCGGGCATAATGGACGAAGTTGAATAGACTAATCATCAAGCGAATTTCACTGCAAATAGTCTATTGTGAGTTGTAACTGGAACTGAACGCCAATGCGGTGTTTTGAGTGCATTATCGAAATTATCATAGCGGGTGCAGTGTGGCACCGTGCACCGGCGCGTGCAATATGCAACTACTCTATTAGATACAACAACTTGCACTGCTTCCATTCTCTAGTAACGAGAAAGTTTTGATTATATTGTGGATTCTATATATAGGAAAATACTACTACTATGTACTACTATGTACTTGTGTTTATTTTGCTTTTATTTCGATTGATAATTAGCAGAATAGACTTATCTAGTATTTTTATTTTCAAACAATTTTTCAAACAATATAATATTTATATAATATAAGCTAACAGACTTAAAATACTAGATAATAATAATGAACATGTTATAAAAAATAAAAGTAGGAAAGAATCATAGGGCATCAAAAAATTCGTCCGCATCGCTGTCAACACGAAAAGTGCCCATTCTGCCGTGCTAAGCTCAAAAGCGGTATCTCAAAAAAAATTGTAAAGTTGATTTTTGTGGCATCGGATAGCTTAAAGAAATATGCATCCAATGAGCTAAGCCAAATAGTGGTATCTTAATGAAAAAGTCCTTAGAAAAGTGTTCCCTATCTCAGCTTTACCTCAAATCATTGAGAGAATAAAAGCAAAACTTCAATTTTCTCGAAACTAGCTTTTCTTGAGATACCGCTTTTGCGTTTAGCACGGCAGCATTGCCCCGTTGTTTGGCGATGCTGATTCTTTGACCAAACTAAAGACTTTATAGTTTTACGTATTATAAGCGGTGTAAAGAGTTAACGTTGCCTAGTTGTGTGATTTATTCATTCATTCATTCATTCATTGTACACCCAACGAGCTTTTGTTAATAATTTATACATCGATTGTTATGACGCTATTGTGACACCCCGGAGCTTTGAATTTATTGTTTTCGTGACACGTTCAATGGCTCTTTCTATCGTTCTTGATGAGGCTATCAATATGGAAATTAAATTATTTTAAGTAAATGTAACCACGAATTTGAACAGGTTACATCAAAAAACGAAAATACAAGCACACGACGACCAAATAAACATCACAAGGGTCTCCAGACGATATTGTGATGTGATACGCGAAGGTACAGAGGTAAATAATTCATGAGCACTTCACTTAAACCCGACGCCTATAAGCCTAACGCCCACTTCACATAATGACAATCGACAAATCGCGTAAAATCGGGGGGAAGGGGGGGAGGGGAGTCTCGTGAGATGTCAAATGTCTTTCGTGAGGTATAAATCTAGATTGGTGGGTGATGCATGGCTTTACTTGGTTTAATTCAAACATCTTTTGTGATTTTCGACGCGCGTGATATACCAAGAATTCCCTGTGACTGCTCGACTGGTTTATTTCGCCCGTAACGAGCGTGAACTGCGTTTGTTTGAGAACAAAACATTCCATTTGTTGGTTATATCAATCATGTGCTTTCTGCAGATGGGTTTACGTTTTCAAGGAAAGCTAAATGGCTATTAGGAACTGTGAGTACTGTGACTAAGAAACTTTCATGACCAATGTTTGGACAATGACAAATTCTTCGGATTTTAGTGGCAGCGTTTCCTTTTTTAACCGACTTCAAAAAAGGAGGAGGTTCTTTGTTCGTCTGTATGCATTTTTATGTATATTCATCGACATTGAAGCTCGCGCAGTTGTCCCATATGAAATGTATTAAGTTTGATTTGGTAGTTTTTGATTTAGCTTCAATAATACATATTTCATCCACTTTGTTTATGTTGATGATGTTATAAAACTTTCTGGCACTGTTACTGGGTAGCGGCTGTACCTACGACAATAAAAAATTGAAACTCAACTCAAAAGTGTATTTTATTTTATTTAAACCATTTACAGGCACTTTTGAATTGTCAAAAAGTCGGTCAGTCAGAAAATATAAAGCATAAAAAACTCAAAAAAAATTAAAAACCTTTTTACAAAAAAAAAAGATACAACAGACTACCAAAAAAACGCTATACAAAGTAAAAAATATCTTTAATTTTGGAAGTCGGTGGCAAAAAACGAAAATTACATACATACGTCGCAACATCGGTTACCAAAATGAGAGTTATTTTTCACTTCATACAGACGCCAGCACATCAAGCTACCCGAAACTGTAAAATTTTCCCAATCAACTTTGAAACTTATATGCTTTAGCGATAGAGTTGAAAATCTATGAAATAAATTTGACAGCTTGTAGTAGCTTGATGTGCTGGCGTCTGTACATAGCGTTTTTTTTTTTCAATGAATGACATTACATTTGTTCTATAAAAGAGAGTGAGATCACTACAATTCTGGAACAAACATGCAAGTTACAATAAGTTACAGGAGAAAAGATAAGGATAAAACACCATAACTGCAAGTAACATGCATTATGCAATATACATCTAAGTAACATCTGTGAAGTAGACTAGCTATACGTAGGTGCAACTTAATAGCGACAGCTTAGCGCCTATGCTTAAACAATGCATCTATCTTGTTACTAGGGTTGGCAGCAAACCAACTTATCTTTAACTTAACTCTAACTTAACTTTAAGATAACGTAACTTTGTATTTTCCTAAATTGAAAGCTACAAACCTTGTATCGGTTGATTAAATTGTATATCTCCAGCTAAATTGCCAAATTTTCACTTCAATTTTAGTTTAAATTTCCAATTTCGGTTCACTGGTTCAGTTGCCAACCCTGTGTAACCAGCAAACAGAGAATTGCTTTTCGTAGAAGCGAACGTGGACAGGGCTTGTACAGCACACAGTTTTATGCAAATTTATGCACGTACATATTCGATCGGCCATTAAAGCTAAGTTCACGTGGCTTAATTGAACCACATAAATTGTACGTGGCACAGGCAGTGTTCTCACGGTGATGTGAACACCTTCCAATTAGTTACGCGATTAATTTGCTGATAGGAGATTATTAGTTGAGGTATTTTTAACTACACCCGATCTCTTCTGTAAAAATCTCACCGAGAAAACTTAGGTAAGGTGACCTTGAAGTGAACTGTCGTTCCACCGATGTTAGAATTTGACACTATTGACAGCTGTCTTCACCTAAGTTACCACGGTGATTTTTTTTTTAAATTGCTGTATGGGCCTGCTCTTGATCGCGATCTCGCCTGATGGTAAGCGTTAGATGTGGTCTATGATGGAATAAGCGTGCCTAGAACATGCCTGTTCACTCTTGCTTTGAAGGCAACACAGAATACATAAAAAAAAAATAAAAATAAAAAATCTATTTAATTCAAGTACATAGATCAGCAGCCGGTCGATTCTGTAAAAATCTCACCGTGAAAACTTAGGTGAAGTGAGTTTGTTTTTGCTAGGAATTGACACTATTGACAGCTCACTTCACCTAAGTTTTCACGTTGAGATTTTTACAGAATAACACCGCTGGTGTGGTACATTTTATAATTAACTTTTTTTGTAATCTAAAAGAGTAGACAGGTAAGTGTGACTGCAGTAAGTAAAGTTATCGTCTTACACAGATACGAATAACAAACCAGGATGAATGTTTAACAAAATGGTTAACGTTTGACACGCACTTGCTATTTTTAATACCCCTTTTACATACTTGTAAGTTTGTAACATATAACATTGTAGGACTAAGAAGTTTTCCAAGAAACCGTCGCGGGCTGATTAATATCAACACGCAATATTATATTCTGTAATTATGAGAAACCGAGCATTTAACTGCTTGTGCACCATTAACTAAACGAGGTAATCGAATGAATAAATTGAATAAATTTCGTTGATTTATATTATAAGTATCATAATTATATGCGACTACTGTGAATAATAATAGAGCTACTAAATATTCGAATGTGTGATAAATTCCAAGAAATCTGATAAAAGTGTTTCTGTCAACGTTTTAGGTGGTACTTTTACAAGCAACATAATATGTAAGAAATTATTACTAGGTATTTCTTTATTTGTAGCATCCGAATTATGTGACTAGCTATTGCCCGCGGCGACGGCCGTGTGTTGGTCGGAAATTATCCTACGAGATCGTACCTAATACCACGGTAAAAAGTATCCTATATCCTAACCCAGATCATGGTCTATCCACCTATCGTTTGTCCATCCAAATCCGTTCAGCCGTTAAGGCGTGAAAGACAGACAGACAGAATTATCCATATATCCCTAGGTATAAAAATATGGATTAGTATAGATGATTCGTCAACAAAAATAGTAGTAGCGGTCTACGATGTTCGTAGCCTGTTCTACAACTACCTACTACTGAAATAGAAACGGACATACTTAACAGCTACACATTTCTGTCACATTTAGAACGATCAAAAAAGAAGACGGAACATTAATTTATTTATAGAAGTGATGAATCTATCAATCGTTTCCGAAAGGACGGGATGAATCATATTCCCTCCAGAATAATGATTGTTGGGTACTATTCTCTGGTCGCTCAGATATTCAGGGCAATAAATAAGTCAAGTCCAAGGTAAGTGCATGTTGGTAAGGACAGATTTATCTCCCTGCAGCCGCCAATAGCTCTTGTTTCGTGAGATAATAACATAAAAGTGATTTGGTGGGACATGCCAGCTATTTGTCTTGTAAGTTGTAGGCTCTACAAAATTAAGGACGGAAAACGTTTATGGCATTTTTTTATATTTGGATTCCATTTAAGCTTTCAGGATGTGGATTTTTATGTTAAAATATGCGTTCAAGTTGAAATTTACTGCATTCCGGCGTCCATAAACCCAATATTTATTTTCGTTTTGTCAATTAACTGCGTGGACAAAGTGAATATTGACAAAGGTTCGTCAAAAATACCTTTGGGAAATAAAAATAATTGCAGATAACGCCAGTGAGGCTAAGTGCTAATTACTTCCTTCATAATTAAGATACAGATGCTAATTTAGTGGCAATATGCGACAAATTGGCCGGTGGACGTGGTAGTGCGCCATTCATTTACATTCATGCACAGCAGTTGAGGAACTTTATGCGATCACCCTCATTGATAAACTTATGTTTATGTTCATAAATTATTAAAATTACTGTACCTAATCTCTATTGCTTGTGATAAATTACTTATCCCTAACTAGTAGGGATATGTATATTGGTAATAAATTATATTAGACTATCAGCTGCACAAAATCTAGTGCATTCACGGAATCATTTTACATTATATAGGTATTCTGAACATACTTGTGCCTTCTCTTTATCAGAAGAGGCCTTTGAACTGCAGTAAGACAATAATGGGCTGTTATTGCTATTATTGTTATTTATTTGTAACAAAACAAAAACTGCATCAATGCAGTTACAGTTGGGTTCACAAATCTTATCATCATAAGATTGACTGGTAGAAAATGCCTCAGGCGTTAAATGCGCCTTTGTACGGTTTTTTTACGTGTGCATAAAATTTTAATAAACTCAAACTCAAAGCATTTATTTCAATTAAACCTATTTACAGGCGCTTTTGAATTGTCAAGGTAAATAAATAAGGTATTTTTCAAAGGCAGTATATTATCAAACCTTAATTTAATTAATTTATCATCAAACATAGACGCTTTTGCGATTTTATAAAAGAGCTTTCAGAGAGAAAGGAAAGTGAACTTTCGGAGGTTCGGATTTAGGTTCAAAATAACTCCGCAATAAAAGGACACAAAATTCATTGTAGGCACATTAAAAGTCGCGAAATATTTGTGCGATGGTGATTCAACAAAAATGTAAAGACTGCTCACATAAAGCGATTTAATTAAGCCCATACAATAGCTGCTATAAACAGGGTGTTTGTTTGTGTGCAATGGGGGCATGAGTTAGGGCATCGGTTTGTGCGTGGTCTAAGTTAGAGGACTGTGGCGGTAGAAGGTAACTGTGGATGGGGTGAGATTTTTATTTAGTACCTACGTGTTGATTTTCCATTGACAATAAGTTAATAACATGAACAAAATAAGTTCTGGTGTTGAACTAGGTACTAACGAGAACCCATTCCTTCACGATCTTCCATTGCGTAATTATAATATTTGCTTTGGTAGTGAAGCATTTTTAGACAATTGTGTACGGTGTCAGATTGGAAGATTGGACAAATGTGTTGGTATCGGCGTTTCACCGAGGAAAATAGGCTACATAAATTCCTTTAGATCTGCCTTTCGTAAAATAGATTTAAAAAGGACACTAGAAGAATCAAACTAAACAATACACGGCTGAATATTGCGAACGTACTGTAACTTTTACTGAAATTATGACATGCTTTATCATAAGGTCTGTCTCATCATTCCAGACAAGTTTTCGTTGAAGTTGCTTACCAAACAAAATAACAGTGGCACTCCGAGAGTGCAGACAGAAGTGAAAACTTGAACAATTACATGTGTATTTTTATTAATAGTCTTATAAAAAAACACAATCAGAATACTTTGCTTTACTCACTGACATATCGGATATACATTAAAACCGAGTACATCCCGAGGACAGCCGAACTCATCCGAATGTAGCGCGGTGTTGGTTACGGTATCAGTGTCACGAGTTCAATAGTTTTTTCCCCATCTCAAAAAATGCCAACGCGCCTAAAGAAGTTTTCACTTCAAAAATACAATAAAACAGGAAAAAATCGCTTCAGCTTACATCCTACACCAAACCTTACGCAGCAAAATCAGCTTTTAATATTATCATCTGAGTGCCGTTAATAACGTAAAGCCTTTTGTGTGAAATTCCGATGCGAAAAATCTCCGCAGACACGTTCGCGGCGCGCCTTCATGAAACATATTATAATATTTATCGTTCAGTGATTCACGGAATTAAAATCGTTTTGATATTCATCTTTTTACATATATATTCAGACATATTTTTCTCGCGTTCAATTCAATTTTCGTTATGAGTTTTCCATTACCTACGAACCAAAGAGGGAAATAACTAGGTATATAATCAAAACTAGCTGTACCCCGGGGTTTCATCCACCGTTTAATTTAAAATAAATCGGATTATTTTTGTTGGATCATCATCATCAGCCTGCTTCAGTCTACTGCTGGACACCGGTCACTCTCAAGGCGCCCTATTAATGTTTAAACGCCTGATCAAAATATCATAGCAGCAAGTCGTCTAATTAGCTTAATGTTCTTATTTTGTTATTATATGTGTCCGTCTCTTTGACACTTCACTTGCTTTTGAAACCCCAAGTTGTTAACACCCATTAAAAATTATATTTGCTTGTATTGAAGATCAAAGTTATTTCTTCCGGCATATTCCTTAAATTCCCGTTCAATTTTTAAATAACTTCGTTTTCGCTTAGCGTTCTTTCTGGCTTTTTTTCTTTTTGCTCGGCTCCTAAGGGTCGTAGCGTGATGTTAAATAGCCTATAGCCTTCCTTAAGAATAGAGATATCAAATGCAAAAAGAACTTTTCAAATCCGAGTACCTACCTATTTCCAGAGATAAATGCGCTCAAACAAAAAAAAACCGGGCAAGAGCGAGTCGGACTCGCGCACCGAGGGTTCCGTACCATCATATGTTTTTAAATTTTCATCGGCGAGGCCCATATTAGTCAGAGAATTTTAACACTGTGTGTGTGCGGTGTGGAATATTGCAGTTTTATGTCAGCGCCATCTCTTGACCGATACTGAAACTAATAATAATTAATTTATTTCGGGTAACTAGGCCCATAGAAGACAACATTATAAAACATTTCACATTAATAATATGATAATAAAATAATAATGTAACATTTGTTGATGTTTTCTGAAAAAGTGTGATTTAAGAGATTTCGTTTTATTTTTCCTGTAATCTTTACATAAACTTCTATCACATAGAATTATTTCAGATTTTACTCTTTGCAAACTTCGGAGATAAGGGGGAACAGTATTATTTTTTTTTTATTTTTCCTCAAAAGTCGAAAACTATGCGGCCTAAAAAAAAGAAAAAATGCTTGAGAATGTGCAAACTGCGTTCTGTCATATGATACCCCATATGCCCTAGTAGCCCCACTTCAAATTTTTCAGACCCCCTTTCAGTCCCTGTTGCAAAAAATATACATATATTTTTATTTCTTTTGCAAAATAGTTGGGCAAACGGCATCTGAAACTCTTCTCCAAATTTCAAGTTGATAGCATTAGTAGTTCTTGAGATATCCAGCTGTGACAGACAGACAGATAGACTGAGTCTCACCATAAGGGTTCTGTTTTACCATTTTGGTACGGAACGTTTTGTAAGTGGACGCTGAAAGACTAATCCGAATTAATATCTACTAAGACTCATTACAATATATTTTTATATTTGAGACGTATGTAAAAACACATTTTGCAATAGAATTTCCCCCATTGTTTACTATAAGATTACATTATTTATTCAAACGCAGACACTGTAAAAGAAATGAGCGCAATTTTATTTAAAGTTAGCTTTCATATTTTGTCTCTAAACAAAGGGGAGGGAAGGTTGAATTTATGGCGTGCTTGGATCGGACGCTTTTGCAGATGCCCTTTATTGCTGAAAGAAAAAATATGCTTTTTTTTTCAGGATGGGAAATCATCAAATGAAGGGGTCATTTGATGATTTCCCGCTCTGGGTGGAGCGGAAGGGAGTGTCAGACTCTTACTGACTAAAACCCAGTAAGAGTCTGATACTCCCCTCACTCTGAGTTTTGCCCCTGATCGTCGTATTGGTAGATTCTAACAGTAGATTATTTTATTTGTCAACATTTCATATTGTTTCACCATAAAATATATCCTATTACACACGTTGACACTGTAACTTCCCATTAGTGAAAGATTTTCGGAATCGGATCAGGAGTTCCGAAGATTACCTCCCACATACAAACTCACAAATTAGAGACGATCTTTTCAACTGACTAGCAACTGCCAGGTGCCGTATTACGCCGGTCATGATTCCAGTGCAAAAAAGAGACGGAACTATACATGACCGATAGGACACACCATCCTTTTTCGGACTGGAATCATGTTGGTATTAATACTTCGTAATACGGCCCTAGGATTGATAAAAATAAATATGTAACTTGGTTTGTAAAATAGGAACTGCGTTTGATGCGTCTTAAACTCTTTACGATAATTAACTGAACATACTTTAAACGCAATATGTTTTCATTACTTTGAAAAAAAAAAACTTTTAACGAAATGCAGGAAGTGCGGGGCTATCATATATTTTCATTAGCACGGTACCTGTGGGCTCGAGCTGCACACGACACTAAGTTAGATTTATCACGCGGCACCCTCCGCCCTTTTTCAATGTCATTCAACGCGGCGAAAAACTTTCCAAAACTTCTTCAATAGGGTTTACTTTCTCGATAAATTATTGTTTTCCGGAAAAGAAAGTCATTTCAAACAATTTATGGAAAGATTTTGGCGTAGATAGGTACACAACTTGAATACTAAGTGTAAAAAGTAGTGCTAGGCGCTATGGTGACCTAACACTTCTTTCTCGGATATGGTTTATATGGTAGAAGTTAAAGTCTCGAATCGTAAGGGAAATAGCTGTATATTTAATCACTACAACACTTAGTTACAAGACAATGGTAATGGTAAAGGAAATAGTTATAAAATACATATAAATCACTATAACACTTAATTACAAGACGAATGGTAATGGTTTTGAGCTCGAGGTGTCTCTAGTGAGATCTGAACGCGAACTGGCCCACATTTTGGCGGACGAGCGAATGTGCATACTTGCGTTCGATGCAATTTTCGTACTTTTCACTTTCAGTGATTTGTTTTACACACAAGATGATTATCGTTTCTTAATTATATAACTAACTTGTAGCCAAGTAATAACAGCCGCATGGGTCGATTTATCAGGTTAAGCTACGCTTGCCGCGGTTGGTCCGTGAATGGGTGACCATCTTTACATATCAAGAACTCTCCGTGCCTCGAAAAGCATGTTAAGCCGTTGCCCCGGCTGTCATTCGTGGATCTTTGACAGTCGTTACGGGTCGTCAGAAGCCCGAAAGTCTGACAATCAGTCTTACCAAGGCGTATCGTATTACCTAGTAATTGGGTTGTGGAGGTCAGATAGGCAGTCGCCTTATGTATAATACTGGTATTCAGCTGCATCCGGTTAGACTGGAAGCCGACCCCAACATAGATGGGAAAAGGCAAGGCAGATGATTTATTATAAAACTTGTAAGCTTTTTTTACTCAGATTACGTTAGGCCCCTTGTACACGGACGTTTTTCTTGCCGTGGAATACTACGGTTTATTCGCCGTATGTAGGTACGGTCGTCAGGGTTGTATGGATCACTATAATAGAAGCTTCTTCACATACACATTTTTCCGGTTTATAAGCCGTACCGTAACGAAACCGTGCCGTGTATGAAGGGCCTAAGACTTGAATGCCTGTTTTCATTAACACTAGACAGCTATCTCAGAGGTCAATCATATTTAGGCGTTCATCTATCACTACATAGTATAAAACAAAGTCGCTTTCTCTGTCCCTATGTCCCTATGTCCCTTTGTATGCTTAAATCTTTGAAACTACGCAACGGATTTTGATGCGGTTTTTTTTAATAGATAGAGTGATTCAAGAGGAAGGTTTATATGTATAATAATAATAATGTTTCCGTGCGAAGCCGGGGCGGGTCGCTAGTGTAATTATAAATCTAATAAATTACGTAGATGTATCTTAGTGTTAACTTTATGTGAAAACGACCATAAAGGCTCCTACAAACAGGCGCGACACGCGATATAATCGCGCGCGACACAAAGGCACCGCAAGTCGCGCAACGAGCGGTGCCTTTGTGTCGCGCGCGATTATATCGCGTGTCGCGCCTGTTTGTAGGAGCCTTAAAGCTTTCAGACTACGTAGGTATAAAATCTGTGTGGAAATAATATTGAAAATCAGATAGGACTTTCATGCAGCTGATTGTCAAACTCAACGACCTCATTACAAGTGACAGTATTGCAACTATCAAAGCTCTCGCGAATAACGTTGCGCCACAGTATAGTAAAGTACCTAATCAGTATTACGTCGCGCGTACGCGCTTCAAAATCCTGATGTACATTAAATGACTTACTTAATTCTGGTCTACCTACATGGAATTAACATTACCTATTTAATTACCGTAGACAAATTCACATTGTTTTTTTATACAACTTTCGTATTTTATTAATTTATAAATTTATCTGATAATTTAGATATAGTTATGTCACTTTTTTTATTGGATTTTTATGATAGCTTTTCTACAGATGTATTTATGGATAATAGCCATTTTTATTTCATTCAATCCGAATGGCTTCGACTGATGTGCCGAGATGATTTAGTAAACAAACCTATTACCACAAGCTACCGGCCTTGTGAAAAATATTTAATTCTACAGGTCGTACCTACGTACAACAAATCGCAATTTTTTTAAAAAGAATGCTTTGCCATCATTAAATTCGCCGAAACTTCTATAGTACAGTTAAAACCCAAGAGACCCAGTCAGAGGGCCACCCTTGTGCGTGTTTATCTACCGAGCGGCCATACGTAATTATTTCAAGGACACTGTCGAGACGTAACACTGCCTTCTTCATTATACTGTGGTAGGTCGGTCGCCTGTCTGCACCCGATGTGTCAGTTGATTAATTAATTTTAATTATAAACATGCTGTTTGTTTACGTACAGATAATCTATGATAATACCTAGCTACATAACTGTTATTAAAGGTATCAGCAAAGTGTTCAAATTAATAATAAATAATTTCAAACAATATCGTAAAGCCTGAACTGCATTCAAAAGGTTATCATCGAAAGCTCTAACCAGCACGTGTTCAAAAATATGGCAAGTATCCAAACAATACAATCTCAAATAACGTTAATAATATTTACTGTAGGTACCTACAATAAATATTATTAAGGTGTATAGATGGCTCACTGACCTTGTGCATGTGGGCGGAGCTAAGCGTCCTACGTAAAACGCGTGCGGTGGCGCGCTACACTAAAACGAAATTCAAAGAATATGCAGAGGCGCAGACATGCCGCACGTAGGTCGCCATTTTTGCCTACGATTCCAGAAGGGAATGGCGGATGCAAGACTGATATTTATTTTAGTACAAAATATATCAGTCTTGCATCCGCCATTCCCTTCTGTTACCCGCGACTTCGTCCGCGTGGAATTTAAGAAAAAAGTTATTGTTGAGTTCGCAGAGTTTAAGATAACTTATTAATTCTGTATTCCGCGTAAAGAAATACCTATGCATGTTTAATGAAATTCTTCTAATATTTCTCCATTTAGTTCTTTTTGATCGTTTTTGCATTTTTAGTTTAATTATTATTTATATTTAGTTTTTCGTATTAGCCTTTTTATATACAATATTTGGTGTACAATTATCTTGGGCTAAAACAAAAACACTATATTATTATATTATTTATTCAATCAATTTCTATGGAGATTAAGGAATCTTCACGTATAGGATCCACTTATAAACATAACTATACTCCGTTTCTTTATTATGATTTGTTTACATTTGGAAGTACCTAATTAAACGGAGTATAATACAACCTCCCTATTTGAATCGGATATTATTCAATATTTCATTTCATTGGTTTTAATTTTTTTTCGTAGGAACCTATTTTCTTTTTTTTTCTAAAATAAAAGTAGCCTAAGAAAGAAAAGAAAGAAAGAAAGAAAAAGTATTTATTGCGACTCGTACAGGAAGATCACAAACTAAATACAGCAAAATAAAAAACCAAGTTATATATAAAAAAAAGTAACAAAACAAACAGTTACTTCTTATTCACCTATCTGCTAGTGAAAGTCCCGTCTTAATCGGTCCAGCCGTTTCAGAGATTAGCGGGAACAAACAGACAGACAGACGGACAGTCAGACAAAAATTGTAAAAAAAAATATTTTGGTATAGGTATTACAAAAACAGTCAGAAGTCGACTAGCAATCTCACAAAACTATGGCATAGCAAGTACTAATGACCTTCTATAAGAACGTTTGACAACACTACAAATTGGCCACATGATTGTTATTAGAAATTTCAATAAGGTTCGTAAGCGTTACGGTGGCCAAAGTGGCTAACACTGTACCTCGCATGGCGAACGTTCGGGTTCGAGTCTCACATCAAACATGAAAAATATTTTTTAAGTATTACACGTGAAATAAGAATGCCGAGTTGCTGACCAATAATTATGTTAAATATTCCACAAATAAACGAAGATTCTTTTGTTTTACAATTATTATTTTCAATCTTAGTTGGAAGTAAAAATACTTGCATAGGAAATTGACCCGTTACCTTCTATGAATAAGGAGCATAATCGCGTTTACAATTAATATTTTCACAGAAATTGTTCCGTAGACTCTAATTGATAAGGAGAATGATCGCATTTGCGAAAACTGACGCGTTGGGTACCTATGTAGTTGAGCGAGTAGCCGTATAAAATACTTTGAAGTCTTGCAATTATTTCGAGTCGGTACCTAGTGTAGGTACGTACTTTGGTATCTGTTTGTTGATGAAAGCTGTTTATTATATTTTATTTTTTGATTAGTTTTTTCTAAGTTATGTTGTTGGTGTAAATATTTGTACTATCAGTATATAAAAAATGGTCAACAAGAAAATAAACGGAAGGCAATAAAGAGATCTTATTCGACGAAACAAATTGTAAAGTAAGTACCTACTTTTTTGTACACACCATATTACCATTACGCGTCATAATCTGTAATTCTGTACAAACAAAATATGGCATATTTTGTTTGTACAGATTATGACGCGTAATTTCGACATACATTACAACAGCTCGATTGGTCTAGTGGTCTCGTGCGTCACGTCACTATAGTTTAGTCACTAACGCCCGGCTTCAAATCCAAACTTTTCCATATTTGGTTTTTTTTTATTTTCTTATTTGATATGTTTTTTTAATTATTATTTTACTTTTTGGCGATTTTCTTGTTTGAAAATTTTCAGACTATATTATTATTGCTTACACTCTTTTGTAAAACACTGTAGGTATATAATTTTTTCCGAATCAAGCTTGGTGGACGTTTTTATTTTATTTTTATTATATTACTCTAGATTCTGAAGAAAAATAACTATAGGAATAAAAATGATTGTTTTTATTAAAATAACAATTACTTATTAAATTATTTTAAAAATAAGAAAATAAAAATATGCGCATTATAATTAAAAAATAACAAAACAAAAGATAAGTACATTATAATTAAAAAATAACAAAACTAAAGATTATGCCGTCCACTGAGATTCGAACCTGGTGATTACGCAGTGAGAATCCGGACAGTAGAGCGCGGAGGCAATCGTGCATCTTATTCGAGTCGCGAAATTACGCTTCTAAATATAATGGAAGTCGCTCATCGACGAAATCCGCGCGGTGCACCCCGCCGAAGGCGGGGACAATTCATATCCCACTTCATCTGCTTCACCCCCTCAAATACATAAAAGTCGTCTATTCACCGCCACGTAAAGAAATACCTATGCTAATTTTATTGAAATTCTTCTAATATTTCTCCATTTAGTTCTTTTTGATCGTTTTTGCATTTTAGTTTAATTATTATTTATTTTCAGTTTTTCGTATTAGCATTTTTATATACAATACTAGTATTTGGGCGTTGCGCGAGCTGCAAGCAGCTCGCGGGGTCGTGTTTTTGAGGAGTATTTCTCACCCTTGTAAAAAGTATTTGGGCGTTGCGCGAGCTGCAAGCAGCTCGCGGGGTCGTGTTTTTGAGGAGTATTTCTTACGATGGGGGGAGGGGTGAAGGGGGGAGAGGGGGGAGTTTTGAAAAATGATTTTGACCAACTCTGGGCCCCTTGATATGAATCTGAAAAAAAAAAAATTCCAAGTCTCTTAACTTCCGAGATCTACCTAGAGGGGGGGAGAAGGGGGGCAAGGGGGGCAACTTTGAAAAATGGATTTTACTTTTCCGAGCCTCCTCTATACGAATCCGTAAAACAACAAAACACGGGACTCTTAGTTTCCGAGATACGATAGGGAGGGGGGAGAGTGGGGTGGAAAAGGGGAGGTTTGGGATTTTTCCCATACTCGTGAGAGTTACTTCTATACGAATCTGTAAAAATATACCCACCTCCCCCTTCACCATCTGGGAGAACAATTATGTCAGTGAGTGAGTGAGTCAGTGAGTGGTAATCGAGCTTTATATAGTATAACTAGTATTTGGGCGTTGCGCGAGCTGCAAGCAGCTCGCGGGGTCGTGTTTTTGAGGAGTATTTCTTACCCTTGTAAAAAGTATTTGGGCGTTGCGCGAGCTGCAAGCAGCTCGCGGGGTCGTGTTTTTGAGGAGTATTTCTTACGATGGGGGGAGGGGTGAAGGGGGGGAGAGGGGGGAGTTTTGAAAAATGATTTTGACCAACTCTGGGCCCCTTGATATGAATCTGAAAAAAAATATGTTCCAAGTCTCTTAACTTCCGAGATCTACCTAGAGGGGGGGAGAAGGGGGGCAAGAGGGCAACTTTGAAAAATGGATTTTACTTTTCCGAGCCTCCTCTATACGAATCCGTAAAACAACAAAACACGGACTCTTAGTTTCCGAGATACGATAGGGAGGGGGGAGAGTGGGGTGGAAAAGGGGAGGTTTGGGATTTTTCCCATACTCGTGAGAGTTACTTGTATACGAATCTGTAAAAATATACCCACCTCCCCCTTCACCATCTGGGAGAACAATTATGTCAGTGAGTGAGTGGTAATCGAGCTTTATATAGTATAAAATCGAGCTTTATATAGTATAATAATTTGGTGAACGATTTCTTGGGCTAAAACAAAAACACTATATTATTTTATTATTTATCCAATCAATTTCATTGGAAATTAAGGAATCTTCACGTATAGGATCCACTTATAAAAAATAAAAAAAACACTGGCACTCCGGTAGTGCCGACAGAAGTGAAAACTTGAACAAAGTGACTGGTTTATTCTTCTCGTGAAAGGAATTTATTCAGATTTACAAATAAGCACACAGGATAGACTTCAGCAGTGCTATTCTCTAAAAGACAATTTCATGGCTGTAAGCTGCGACGAGCTCGTCGACGAGACAGCCTTGAGATCGACCGAGCGTACAGCGCTGATTCAAACCGTATTCACTAACGTGGTTGTGCTCGTCGTCGAACCCAAGGCTGTAACCTCCCGTCGCTGTTTCTCAGACGAACGTAGGGCTTGACACAAATTCTATAAATTATAATCGATCAATCTCGACTGAGAGTTTTATAGGTTTAAAATATATATTAAAGGTCTATCTTTAAGTATTATAAGGAATACAGTTAAACTATAACCAATATCATATTTAAAAGAGCTTATTTCATATTTCTTATTACATTTTAAGGCTGAATGACGATTTCTTTGCTCTATTCGTGCAACGCGACGCGACGATGAATTAAAAGTCAACATGACATAACAATAACAACCGATGACGCGACGCTAACAAAATCACTTGAATTTGTAGTTTTTAAACTTTTGGGTGCTTGATTCTTGTTCAAGCCTTGATTATTTGTATCAGCGAGTGCTTTTAACATAGGTAGTTCTGTGACTAAGAGGATAAATACAACTACCTAATGAAATGTGAGTATTATGATTTTTCCACTGATAGTATATGGCTATTATTACTATTGTCTCATCCACGAGTATTGTATGATACACGAGATATTAATAAAATTTAAGTAAATTACATGATTAGCTATTGTTTTACTATAATATGTACGTATAACTTTATTGTTGTAACGTAACATTGTGTGTTTTAGCATGCCAAGAAGTGCTATACTTTCATTACATAATATGAAAACTGTATAGGTACTTGGAAATTATAATTTTCATATTTAATTTTGTAGAGTCCTAAGCAACCCCTAAGACGACATACTGACCAATTACTGCCTGTAGAACAATCTACTAGAGGCATGCTCCAGACCGAACAGTCCACACCTTCAATACCAGTAAGTTAATTCTAATAAAATATAATAATGTTATGTTATATTTGCAGGGCGAACGGACATACAACCAGGCCCATCTTTGTATAGGGACAATGTGCCAATGGAAAACCAGCCTAATACAGAACAAAAGGTGAAGTTTTAAATAAAAGTCTTACAATAATATGTTTTAACTTTATAATGGATATTTAGATAACTTTTTTTTGTATTACAGTTTGAGGCTAGATCACCACTTGCAGTCTTGCAATGCGTCATCATAGGAGTAATGCCCCAATTGCATCTTCATGTAAGGTTAACTTAATTATAATTTGGTTAATTATTGGTTTAGTGTAAAAAGCACTACATAGTAGTGGTCTCACTTTTGATTCCCGGGTTGGGCCAATTTGTTGGGATTTTCTGTAGGTTTTTTCAACAGCAGCCCTTATTCAATCAAGATCAAGATATAGGCTACATCTAATAGAATCAAGATATAGACTACATCTAATATGTATACTACATTGTAATATCTATTCCTTTAGAGGGAGAGTGATGTGATGTTGATGATACTTACATATTTGTTTTACCTCTGTATAGTAATTTGTTGCATTTTTATGTTCATAGCATCTCGTAGGCATCGAACGGCACACCGCCGTCTGATCCAGCACTCACCACCTTCTCAAAGGCAATCCAAATGGCGAGCCTGACTGAATGTTTTGTCGCCATTAAAGAGAGGTGTTTGGAAAATGAGAGACTTCTTATTGACAACCAGCAGAGGATGTTCGACTTTTAAGGAAATAAGTGAGTCATGGTCAAGGCAGACCCAGGCACTGCAGGATTTATGAGCATCCATCAGTCGAGGAAGTTGAATCTCCGAAACATGGATCTACTACTATGTTTAGATAATTTTAAGTTTATTTAAGATGGATGTTAAGAAGTTTAAGTATAAGAACTGTTTTTTTGTAGTAAATGTCAATGTTTGTTAGCGGGCATGCTCTTTATGCCTGCAGGCTTTTATTTAGGTACTTATTTAATTTTGTTTTGCTTGGGTAGTTTTCATTGTATATACTAAATTATTTAATTAAATGTCCTGTTTCTTGTAATGTTAATTACTTTGCATACCTACTATTGTATAGAATCAAGTTTTTCTAACTGAATATCAAAAGTCATTTTGAATAAATGATTTTTGATTTGATTGATTGTTTTTAATAGTAAATAAAAAAGAAAATAATGCAGTTATCTGTTTAATTTCTCATACCCCTGTATACACTCTTACCCATTTAAAAATATAGTACAAATAGGGACTAAGGTATAAATAGGCACATATTATTATAGGCTATTGATATTATACTAATCATATACACCTTAAACACCACACTTTAAATACACACCTTAAATGTTATGACAATTGTTGATTATAATAATATTTTTATTAATAATTTAAATACCTATTTATTGTATCTAATCAATAATGGTGAGTATATTCTATCTAAACACGTTAACCACATCTGTAAAGGAACGCATAAATTGTAGATACAACATGCTCGCCATAATTGATTAACTAAATCTCGCCTACTTATCAGCCTACTCTCTAAGTCATCATGTGTTGGAGCCTGATGTGTCAGGATTCCAAGTAACCTAGATTCTTCATCTAAGTCACATTGGTCTCATCATCATAGGAGCTGGTAGCCCGGCTCTATTACATATGTCGTTTAAAACACAGGAAGCCATCACAATTTCTCCCACTTTTATAGGATCATAGTACAATACCCTATGTACTAATAAACATCTGAACCGTCCTTTCAGGATTCCAATAGTCCTCTACACTGTTTCTTGCACTGCTGTGCAAATTGTTGTAATGGCTCTGGAGTCTCAGTTTCTGAATTACTAAAGGGAGTCATTAAATAAGGCCTTTGAGGATATCCTGAGTCACCTGAAATCAATGAATGAAGCTAGAATTAAGTGCAATCTTGACTTGTGTTTAAGTTATCATTGTATTGTAAATAATAACTTCGTGGATTGCCCTAGAGGCAGAAGACTGAGATATGTATGTGTCTACATTCTTCCCAATGATTTTTTGGTAACTTCCATTAGCCAAAAATGATAGTGTGCATAATATCTGAAACATCAGGAATTCAATAGGCTTTTGTTGGTGTGTGGTGAGGTATACCCATCATATCTCAAGAAACCTAGATGTAAACAAACCTTTAGCCTCTTGGTTAAACCACTGGAACGAAGTCGCGGACGCATATATGGACTTAAGTCATCTTCCAATATATTAATTAAATCCTCAGAAAGCCTGTAAATATGGATAAAATCTGTATCACGGAATATTGTTTTAAACTTTCGTATTTGTTTCGCCTGTCGAGCTTTCTTCAAATTATCACTTTTCTTAGCTTCTTCTAATAAATGTAGCTTCAATTGTGTAGTAAAAGAATAGAAATATTTAAAAAATTAAGTACAGTTTATTATTTTTGTCAGTCTACGCCCGAATATTTAGAGCTTTTTGATTTGACAGTTAGAATTAGGAGTGGGCGATACAAATCGTATATAGATACAATATCTATATATCGGTACAATATCCAATACCTATATATCGGACAGTACTGTATCTATATTTCAGGTATCCGCGTACCTAGAACGAGACACTATAACGATATCGTATCACATGATCTATGATATTCGGTTCAAACTGATTCCGGTACAGTAGTAGTTATACGGTTGTAGGTACCGTATCCTTGCGATGCGCGCGGGCGGGAGTGATGTAGCTAGAGATGAACGAGCGAGAAAGCGCGTTAAGCTAACGTCTAATACTAATTTTAAACATTATATACAGGAGCATAGAGTTTAATACCGAATACATTATTTTGTAAACACTTGTAAACAGGTAACCATCAATAAACGTCAAAGGGTTTTAAATCGTACCTATGGCATTCTCAACAAAAAAAGTGAGCCGTCACGGGACGCCTGGCAGATGTGAAACATTGCGCATGGCGACGCGTCGCCACACAGTACACAAGACTGTGACTGTATATATACTTACACCATCATAAAGCGTGGTGACGCGTCGCCACGGCATGCGTCGCCACGCCAGAAATTTGTTTTACGTGCGGCTATAGATGTTTCACATCAAAAATTGTTTTAAAATCACTTTACGTGACCCTTGATCTTGATTGCACTTTGCTGTTTTCGTCAGTCTTCAGTTATTAGCTTCACTCATGACTGATGAATAGATACTTGACCTATTTAAATAATTGATAAAAATATAAATCTAGAAAACCGAAACGGCTGTACTAGTTTCATTTCAGAGTGCCATATTATCAACAATACATTCACTGATTTCGAATATACAGTTACAAATAAAATACAATGATGTAATGAATCGAACAAAACCGAAACCTAAATATCACAGTACCAATTTCGATTCCGAGTTCCACACTGATTCAGCCAAATAGATATTGAAATATATAGAATACGATATCCGATATTCTAAACCGATACATAGATACGATTTGATATAGTGTAAAAGCGATATTACCCATGCCTAGTTAGAATCGAGGCTGTGGGCGAGACGTCTGACGTTTTACGTCTTACGAATTTTCGATCAGGGTCACGTGACCTGACGCGAATTTAGAAGTTTTTACCCATTCCAAAAAAGTACATACACAGCGCCGCTAAAGAAGTTTTCACTTCAAAAAACTATACTCCGTTTCTTTATTATATGATTTATTTACATTTGGTTAAGTACCTAAATAAACGTAGTATACAACCTCCCTATTTGAATCGGATATTATTCAATATTTCATTTCATAGGTTTTAATTTTTTTTCGTGGGAAGTATTTTCTTTTTTTTTTTTTCTAAAATAAAAGTAGCCTAAGTTACTCCTTATTCACTGCTAGTGAAAGTCCCAGTCACAGAAATAAATCCGCACAAGAATATGAGAAGGTAGTAATCAATAAACTCAGTAATGCAAATACCTACTCGTAGATTGACAACTAAGAATGCTCAATTTTTATATTAAGGTATTTGAAAACATTTTTTTTTTATTGTGAGTAAGTATGTAGTTATTTTCTAAACAGTCAAAATAAAATGGCCTGAAGCGGTTGTTTTAATATTACAAACAGACACTCCAATTTTATTTATTAGATAAAGTTTTAAAGATTTTTATTTATAAGATTAAGTATAGATAGATAGATACTTATTAGTCCACTCAACGAATAAACCAAAAAGAGGTGTAGAGTGCGTGAGCTGGGCCCTGAGCGATTTCTTCAGAAAGTTGCTCAGAGTGCTTAGGGAGTAAACATACTAAAAGTCCCCGCGTCTAGGAGGTGAGCCGGAGTGGGGGGTATAAAAATTCCCACTTTTGAGTTTTTCGCTAATATCTATAAAACGGTACGTCGTCGTAGAGAAAACGTATTTTTCTTGACTTGCTTTGCTTTGGCATTTTGATTTATTTACAAATTATCTTATACATATTTACAAAATAAACAATATAAAAAAAAAACAGTATTTAGAAATGGCACCACTAATAAAGCGTCCATGCGGACAATAGAAATGGACCCTCTGCAGCGAGCTAATCTATAAACGCATACTGATACAATTCGTTCATAAATATTTGCACTAACACAGTCAAACGCGCGTAGTCGATCGATAGCCGGGCGGAGCAGCGAGCGACACAGCCACCCCGTCTCAGTGCTAACGCACGACTGCCGCCCGCGCCCGCGCAGAGCACCTCTGAACCTATATCTCAAAATGGGGCATTGTCTTTGCAACTGTTGATTGATTTAAAAACGCTGTTTCAAATATGTAGTACCTCTAACCACCAATTTTTCAGTGTAAAAATATTTCCAAACATCAAAGCCGTTTAGAAGTTATAAGCAAATGTTAGCGAAAATAGCGTTTTGGTAAATATTTTTTTAAGGCAAAAGTATTAGCCTTATGAAAAAACCCTGTTTCAAAAATGCTGTACATGAATCTATAGCAAACATATATTTTTTACAGACCTTCTAACCAAACCGTTAATGAGTTATAAGCTTCATAAAGTGACCGAGTTACGGTACTAAACGAGAGTAAGGCCCTTAACATTGTACATCACATAATGAAAGTGATAACAATGGTTTGGGGTAAACGGAACGCGTTCGAACTACGAATTTTCGAAACAGTGCACGCGCATGTGATCGTTCACAGGGGCGCTCGATTCACAGCCCGCTTTATCGATCTGTTCGTGTGACTGTCAACTATTGTTGTGCAGATGGGGGCCTCAGAATCTTTAGGGGAGACCTCCCCTTCATCCCTCCCGGTGATATTCGAAACAACGCTATCACGCCACACTCTAACAAACAATCAAGGTTTGTGGTAACGACACATTAGAACTCTTAAATATTTGTACTGGAACAATAAACTTTTTATAATAATTACGAATGGAAATACGTGAAGTTGGAAACAAGTCACAGATGTCGTAAAATTTAAACGCTCTGTATTTTAGGGTGTCGCAGCGTTTTTATTGTTTGCTCTCCCTATTTTGGTTTTAGTTCCTCTGGATGCAGAAACTACGGGTGAATTTAAAGGGTCCTTTTAGCGTGACAAAAGGACATTTGTTTACTATTCACTACCGTTAGAATTATTCTTTATGTCCAATTAAATGAACTGTGCGAAAGAAAACTAATAAACGCGGGCTTAAAATTTGACCAACGCAAGGAATGACTGAAAATGTCTGTAAGTAATAGGCGCTTAATATGATGTATAAAGCACGAAATGAATAGAAACTGTGTATTCTGTAAATTAGGATATTATGAATCACGTTTGCAAGTTAAATAAAAAAATAAGCTAGATGGAGTCGACATTTCTTAACTTACTACCCCTGAGAAGAAACTTCACAACAACTCATACAAAAAAAAACAAATTCTTTATCAACGTAAGAAGCGCAAGAATTGTTTGATATCATAAAAGTTTAAGAGTTCTCGTTTATAGCTCGTGTTCGCATTATTACAGTAACTGAATCCAAACGATCAGTCGGTTAAACATCACGACTGGAAAACGATAACAATAGCCTCAAACGTGCTAAATATCCGTCAGTACCCACCTACTTCTCTCGTGCAAAGGTTTTTGTATTGAAATTTATTCCAGTGTTGCATTGCAGTGAACTGCAGCAAGTATGCACGCCCACAGACGCCCCGCGGATTGTGGAACTGGTTTCGCGTTAAACACACACACATTAAACGAGCGAACAATTTCTACAGAAATCACAAATTCCAATCAACGCCATTATCCTCTCGAATAAGCGAACTTCCCGAACTGTCTGATGTAATTAAATGTTCTTATCGTTTGAATTAAGTGTCATTTGATATTCACTTTGCTAATGAAGTAAGTTTATATACAAAATTTACGTTAAAATCGGTTATATCACTTTACGTAATGTTCTCTCTTCATGAGGAGTTCATTTACACCAAAATGTTGATGACAAATTAACGGACATGAATGTCCGCAGTAATAGAAAACCGAGCTTGCAGTCACAAGTCACAAAGTATGTACATGAGAGCAAACGTGTATTCAGCCTGCAGGTCGGTGTTGCTTACAAAAAACCTAGCGTGAACCGCAGGCATGTCACAAAAATAACATTTTTATGATCATTCAGTCTCTTTCATATAACACGGAATGTTACTTTTAAGTAGTTGGAAACGTTAAACCATCAATGTTTCTGTTTATCCTTTTCATAGCGAGCACGCTTACTTACTTACTGACTTTCAAAGTAAAAGCCAAAATTAGTTCTTCTAAGAGGACAGTTAAACCATCATTTGGATTTATTTCATGATTCACATCATTGTGAAACCACAAAATGCAAATTAAGATCAATAAATATGAAATAATATTATTTCTGTTTGCCAACGAAGCTATTTTATCTAAAACTAATCAAGGAGTGGTGAAACAGGCTTTAAGCGCTGCAGCGGCTGGAGTTGTAGCTTCAAGTAAACATGTACGAAAAGTATGTACAGGTACTGAGACTAGACTTGGCTTAGCACAATTTACTTAGATTGTATTCAAATGTTCTCGGAGGCCATTCGCAGGCGCAAACAACAACACTTCAAGTTTGTTGTGAATAACCCTGAGCTTGCTTGTTGTTGCTAGATTTACTACTTTGTTATTAAAGTCGTCACTCACAGCTGTGTCTAATTGGACTTTATTATGAAGCATTTGTACCGCTCCCATTTTTATGACATCCTTCACCGAAACCACGGTATCTAGATCTACCCTTACCTATCTTGGCTCGTCATTCGTGCGAACAATGTTCGCCACGGCTGTTCATTTTCTAGCCATTCTGTTGGTGTAAAACCATTAGAAAAGATTTGTAAAAAAAAACGTGTGTTTATGAGTAAAAATATAAAATTCAGTGATCTCACTAGATATTTTATTTACCTCAAAAGCAAGTCTTCTTTTCAGACATTCAAGTTTTAAGGAAGTAATACTCGAAGGCATCGTCCTAATAGCACGCGAATGCGCGATCATCGTAGGTCCACTCGAATTTTACTCGTACGAACGTGCGATCAAACATATTGAACTCGAATAGGTGTCCTAACTGACAAAAGCACGACGCGGTGGCGCGAATCAAATGTTTGAAAATCTATAAAATACTTATATAAATTTATAAAATAGGTCATCCAAATATTTCCCGACGGCAAAAATTTTGCGTCTCTGACGTCCATGGTTACCGACCGTGCCAGTGACAAACTCATGATCACGCGATGATCACGTATTCGCGTTCTATTAGGACACCCAGTTTTTGCTGCGATGGTCGCGTCGCTTACTCGCGCGATGATCGCGCATTCGCGTTCTATTAAGTCGATGCCTTAGTGTTGTAACTTGTAACTTATCTTCGCGTTTCATATTAGTCTGCCTACGGACTAAGAACTGCACCTTTTTGTGTTGCGATTCTATTTCAAAACGGCTGGCTGCAGATACATTAATCACGTTTGCACTGGACTTTAATAGAGCTGAACCAGCTTTATGCATAGATACCTGTTCAATTGGCATATTATGTTCTTCTACACGATACTACAGATTGTATATAATTCCTTGTTCGAGCTAGATTTGCCAACAACTTTATTGATACGTAAAAGAACCGTCATTGGCCATAAAGACTGTGTTTTCAAAGGAAGTGTGTCAGGCTCTTAGAGTTTATTATGTTGTAAAGCTTGCTGTGGTGGTAGAAATCTGTTACAAATTCCCTTGTGACGATTATCTGAATGAATGGAGGCAGAACTAGATACTGAAAGCATGATATTAGAACAAAATTATTGTCTAGCAAAGCTGTACCTTAGTGTCGATGTCGGTCAGTTAGACAAGCCTTTGATCGAAGCGTGGGCGGATAACTAGTAGAAAGTGATCAACACTTACAGTACCTATCAGCTAGAGATCGTGTATTGCACCAGATGCAACCTTAGACTAGATAGTAAGTAGGTATTGAAATCATACAGAGATTTTCAGCATCACGAACCCATAACACGCACTCATTGTAAAAAAACTTTTAATGAGGCTAAAAATTGATATTACAAAGCTAAAAAAAAACTTAGACAAAATACCGTTCAATTAAAGGTCCCACAGTTGTCAATAAAATGATTGATGGGCCTGAAATCATCAGTCATAGTTCTCGAACGTCATGTGATATCCACTTAATTACAGAGGACAGACCAAAACAAACAGACTTTTATACTATTGAGAATCAATTACCGGGAAGTTTATTTCGGAGTTTTATTAGCTGGCTTGGGACAAGTCGGTCAGGCTCGGACCGTGGGTGGCAGCCAGGCGAGATAACCCGGTCCTTCGCCCGCACACTCACGCGCAACCTCCACAGCATCGCAATTAGTGTTGCCCAAATGCAAGACCAAGACAAGACCTTAGCCAGTCTTGGTCTTGGTCTTGCGTCAATACACCTGGTCTTGGTCTTGGTCTTGGTATTGCGCTCTCAGTCTTGGTCTTGGTCTTGGTCTTGCAGCAAGAGTCTCGCAAGTCTTGCGAGACTCTACTACTTAGACTAGACTACATTCAAATACCTATTAGCCTATTGCTCAGGGTGGCAGGGACATCGACGCGCAACCGCTTACCATGGATTCAGTAGGTACAGACGCCAGCACATCAACCTACTACAATCTGTCAAATTTCTTTAATAGATTTTCAACTTTATCGCTAAAGCATAAGGTTCAAAATTTATTGGGAAAATTTGACAGTTTCGGGTAGCTTGATGTGCTGGCGTCTGTACATGATTCTGGACCCCCCTGCGTTGAAATTTTTCGTCGGCTTTTTCTTAATTTTTACGTTTTTTTCTGCAATTTTTTTACTGTAAACTGTATAAAATCATTATTTCTATCTAACCCAATGAGATTTTTAATTAAAAAATAGTAAATTCACTTGTTTCACTTAAAACAGCAATGTAAATAAAACTCGAAAGGGCTACCTGATCAGCTGTATCGCTAAAGTTCATTTGCGAGGTCAACACTGTCTTCGTACCTACGCTATTCGCTTTCAAATGCCGCCACAAAGGGACCGCAGTGCCAAGCGGTCTCCTCGTATTATTAACGCACTTGAAAATAAACTTTAAAATTATTACAATATAGTGCATAAATGCTTGAACTTGACAAAAAATGCGGAAGATTGCGGGAATCCCCGCGCGGCGTCGAGTCGGCCATGAATCCCAATGAATCTAACAGACGCGTCACATGAGGCATTTTAATCATCTACATAATAGTCACGTAATTTTTCGATATTTTTTTATTATCAACAATAATTTTAGTTTTGAATGCAATTCAACAATGTAATTTACTGTTTCATAAAAAATACATCCATTTTCGCATAATCGGGATTGAAACCAAATACCTACTATAACGCCCAAATCTCAGTTTGACTTAACTGCGAGACGCAAGAGTCTTGCATGCTTAGTCTTGTTCTTGCTCAAGTCTTGCAGGGATCAGTCTTGGTCTTGGTCTTGCTAAAATAAGTCGGTCTTGGTCTTGGTCTTGGTCTTGCAAAAATGCAAGAACAAGACCAAGACTGCAAGACCAAGACCGATTTTGGGCAACACTAATCGCAATAACTTCAAACGCGAACCTTGTTACACTTCACGTTTGAACGCAACAGATGAGACAGCGCTGCGATATACGAAGCGAAGAGGATCAATGATTAAAGATAACAAGTTGAATGTTTACATTTATAATACCCCAAGTTTATACCTTCCTTATTCGTAGTACGATTTAATCCTGTTAACTATCAAAATATTCATACTGTTGTTTTTGGATAATTCGGTCTTAAGTATGCAGCAGGGGTAAACATTGTTTACATAACCGAGTTCTACTCGTGTGACATTAATTCAGTGGATTTCTTAGAAATGCCACTTCAATTTATTTCAACTGAACTCATGCCATTCGAGATAAATTCTCATTCTCTTAAGCTCGTGTTAAGTTAGAGTACGGAGTAGTGATTCACGCGTGTAAACAAAACGACTAACCGCTCAACTTAACTACAAATACGGCATAAAACGTAAACATGAAAATCATCTCTGCTCGTATTGCGTCCACTTAAACAACTCCGATTAGAACACCGCTTTACTCAGGCTATAAATACACGGCAGCGAGCTTTGCACACCATAAACAATAATCCTTAACACGATTTGTCACAGTCGGGGCGCACTCGCGACGGTTCAAGGGCGCGCGGCGCGGGCGCGTGCGACGGGCAGCGCGCGAGAGCGTGCACGCGCGGCCATAGCGTCCACACGACAGACAAAACAGTCGTCGAAAGCGCAAGGGCCTTCGCCCCTTCCGAATCCGTGATCGCGCGGCGGGATGCAGCGAATGCTAATACTGAACAGGGCTGTCCGTCAAGCCCGCATCGCTCGTTAAGCTCAACTTACGCCATGCAGCCATGCTCATCCGTTCCTTCAGATTATGGGAAGCAGTTAAATTGCAGTATCCTCATTGATTTACAGTCGTGTTGACCATTAAAGTGCTAATGACGAAACTTGTTTCTGGTTTACTTGAAGCAGTATTGAGCTTTGAGCTGTTCAATTGACATCTGATTACGTGTCTTCGGTCAACTGGACCCGGTCGCTTCTGGACCAGCGGGTCCAGGTGACCACATCATTTATTTTCTGTATTTTTATTGATTAACTGGACCCACATTCAAACTTAGAAGAACATCTATTGTTTAAAGCTACCCGTGGATAAAGAAACATATAGTCCAGTCAAATTAGTCCTTAAAATAGAGGTAAGGTTACAATAATTCCCATAGAGCTAAAAATTGGTATGAATGTTCAGAATACTATCATAAATGAATTGTGAAAAGTCCCCATCAATCCCCCTTGTGCAAAATTTTTTATTGATGGTGAAAGTTTGCAAAAATAGGTTTTTCGCGTTTTTCAGCTAAACGGTGAGTTTTACAGCAAAAATAGTTCAGACAAAAATTGTAGATCATCCGATTCTCTACAAAAAATGTATCCACACTTTTTTTTCATAATTATTGCCATTTCCGTGATATAGCGGTTGAAAGAATTGGAAAAAATATTTTATTCGTAATATGCACGTTAATGTACTTTTATACAAATTTTATAATTAAATGAAGAGTTGGAGAAGAAAAAAGCACTGCAGTACCGACGTAAGATTTATGTAGTTTCACTTACTCGTGCTCTAGTACGAGGAGGACTTAATTTTGATGAACCAGCTTCTCCTTCTTGGCGCCGTCTTTTCACGGTATCAATGCTACTTTTTCGAGTATAATTTTTTTCGACACTGCACATGAATTTTTACAGATGTCTGGTATTTTGTATGTATAAGACATTGAGGCGGGGTCGCGGCAGACCACGTAGGAGATGGCGGGACGAGCTGGATAGGTTCCATCAAAACTGGAAGGAGGACGCGCGGGCTCGCGAAAGATGGAAGGAGTGAAGGGAGGCCTTTGCCCATGAGTGGGACAGCGCAGGCTAAACAAAAAAAAAAGACTGGGACTCATATGTTTACTCGTATAACGGTTCAAAAATGTATATAGAAGTACATTAACGTGCATATTACGAATAAAATATTTTTTTCAATTCTTTCAACCGCTATATCACGGAAATGGCAATAATTATGAAAAAAAGTGTGGATACATTTTTTGTAGAGAATCGGATGATCTACAACTTTTGTCTGAACTATTTTTGCTGTAAAACTCACCGTTTAGCTGAAAAACGCGAAAAACCTATTTTTGCAAACTTTCACCATCAATAAAAAATTTTGCACAAGGGGGATTGATGGGGACTTTTCACAATTCATTTATAATAGTATTCTGAACATTCATACCAATTTTTAGCTCTATGGGAATTATTGTAACCTTCAAAGTCTTATTTGACTGGACTAATATACAAGGGCACGAATCTGGAAATATCAATAATAACTTTTTTTTGGACTCCTACTAGAAACTTTTAAAATATATTTTCGGTGTTCTCTCCTCATGCCACACCTACTCAGCTATCAACTTTTTGCTCTGAACACAGAGTTTTTTTTATTGAAGTGTGTACTGGTCTTTGGCAGTTTTAGTGTTGCGTATGGCATTCCTAGTTCTAAAGGCACAGCCCTGACTAGAAGATGTATGAAAAACTGACGGCACGGGTGCCATCTGCGCTAGGGAGGGGGACCCTTGCATTAGCGGGATGACGTTATGCACTCCTAGAAGGGTTCGCGGCTTATCTCGTTAAATCACTCGAGTCGGGCCGCCGCGAAATAATTTACAGAGGTGTGTGCGGTAAACAGTTTCCTATGAGATAACTATGATTACCTTTCGGCAGACATGGTTTTACGGCCGGTTATGCTCGTTACTTGTCGACATTTGCTGAGGAGGGTCCAGAAATATTGCCACGGATTGAATTTTATATGAGATAGGTAGGTACAGGAAATGATCCTTACACACGGTATACATGTGTTCTTATCGGGGAATTTATGTGTACGCAAATGACACCTTAAACGTTTGTTACCTGCTACGAGCGAATTTATGAGTGAAATTACTTTGAGCGAATGATAAAGTACCTACCAATATACGATAATACGCAATAAAATCGATATTAATTTCCCGAGTCGATGAAAGTAGTAATTTATTAAGCTCATGACTACATCTCACATAGCTATTATTTAAACGTATTGTAATAATATATAATCGGAGGGTGCGTACGCGGCCCAAAGGGCTATTGCGTCACTTAGAATTCATACGTATATCGATTATAATGACATAAACGTCTAACACACGAGCTGTTTATTGCAGACTTAATGTTATTAATTTATTCTCCGTTCGACGCTAATATAGTTAACAAGAAAGAAACAGATAATAAAGGAAAAAGATCATGAAATGAATAGAAAAATGGGCCGTAAGACCAATGAAAGGTAAAGAATTCATGATTTAGCTGAAGTTAGCGCATATGAAAAGCTATGAGAGGCTTCCCTTTTCTATTCATGATAGTTTATTTTAAAGGTCATATAATAATACTCGTAACTCAACTCAAAACGCTTTTAATAACCGCAGTTTGAACTAAGTCAATATTATGCTAAACGTTAAAAACTCATAAAACTTGGAAATAACGTTAAAAAACAAAAGAAAAAACATGAACGCTCACATTGTTTTCGCTGTTTACATGTGTTCGCGACGAAGCCGGGGGTGGTTTGAAAGAACAAACTATAAAGACAAATAAACTTTGTACAATGTTACATCGTGCTACGAAGTTATAGAAAACCCCCATATTTTGAAACAAAAGCAAGAATGATGGGCGTTTCGGCCGGTATGTCCAATAAAAACCACATATACATCAAATGAAAGTTTATATCATAAGCATCAATTTTCATTATGAGCAGAAGGCAGTGAAATAACGGGCTAAAGAGATATGAGAGATATTAGTTTATGTCGCTAATGTTCACTGCAGTTCTCAATAATATTACTTATTGACTCACATTGAGGGGGCTTATGGCTAAGTAATAACAGCCGCACGGGTCGATCGATCAGGTTAAGCTGCACTTGCCGCGGTTGGTCCCTGGATGGGTCACCATTTTTACATATTTACCAAGATCCCTCCGTGCCTCGGAGATAAAATGTTTTGTTACAGTAATTGCCGGTTACAACAAGTTGACTTGACATGCGTTAGAACTCTATTGGTCATCAGGCCAGGCTCTATACAAAAATGCCCATCATTATTTTGAATGAAAATTTATAAATTCAGAAAAGTTTAAAGATTCAATCTTCGGAGCTCCATCATTTAGTCATAAAATATCTTCTACAGTAATTCTACTGTAATAGTAAGATCTTCTATCGTTTTCATTATAAACAATTCGTATTATTTATTATGCACTGAACTTTCACTCATATTATAAACAGTGTCTATTTATATCAGCAGCTTCGTTCTCAGGAATACAAATCATGCGTTCACGACGCAGAAATCTGCATTGAAATGAATAAACTGATTGTGATGGAGAGAATAGAATCTATATCCTTATTTAAATCAATAAGGAACAGTGAAACAGTAACCATAAGCCACATGAACCGTTCTAAAGTTTATACGTTCTATGTAAGAGCACAAAGAGCAGCATGCAAAATGCAAATAAAATGTAAACGGGGACACATTTCACTCCGCATCACAAGAATTCGCTAGTGCGGTCCACTAACGAACTCCAACGAAACGCAGACACAAACTTCGTCAATATCTCACAACCATTCCCTCGAACATAAGATATAAAAAATCTATTTTCCCCGATTTCTAATAAAATCAATTAAAATAACCGCTGTTCAAAGTGTTGAAACAATGCGGAAATGCGCCGGCTCAGTTAAGAATCAACTAATTCCCCTTTCGCTTGTAAAACGGATTAAACTATTCGTGGAACATCTAAAAGCAGAATGATTTATAATATGAACGTGAGAAAATATGAATTATATTTTTGAAGCGGTGTCGATGGCAAGAAACGATGTAGGTACACACGGTAATGTACTGGAACATTATATCATTATATTAAACTAGCTAATGCCCGCGATTTCGCCCACGTTGTTGTCAACTATACTGTAAACACAAACTCTATGGCACCCGGCAATATTTTAGCTTTCTAGCAGTGAAGTTTCGAAATCGGATCGGGGGGCCTAAAAACTGCCAGGCCCCCTGTACTTCCTGAGATTACCTTCTACATTCTAACTTACAAAATTTACCTCTTTAATCACTTTTCTATTTTTCTTAGAAATATAAATTAAACTGTGTAATATTGCCATCATACTGTCAGTATGTATGGTATAAGTAGTTAACAACATCAATATTAGAGAGAGGATATATTTTTGGAGACACGATTCTTATCGTCTTCTACACGCGAAAGTTCGGAGTTTGCTATAGGGGCTCGGTGCCGATGCGGGCTGTTAAGTTTCAGAGGAACATGTGAATTGCAAGACTAAATTGTATGATAACGTTTTAGTTTATTTTATCATGTAGTTGTAGAAATAGTATGATAGTTTGACAGTCGTTACGGGTAGTCAGAAGTCCGAAAGTCTGACAACCAGTCTTATCAAGGGGTATCGTCTTACCCAGTAACTGGGTTGTGGATGTCAGATAGGCAGTCACTTCATGTAAAATACTGGTATTCAGATGCATCCGGTTAGACAGGAAGCCGACCCCAACATAGTTGGGAAAAAGGCTAGACAGATGATGATGAGTTGTAGAAATAGTAGCTTAAACAGCTTGAGAATAAGTACAGACGCCAGCACATCAAGCTACCCGAAACTGTAAAATTTTCTGAATCAACTTTGAACCTTATGCTTTAGCGATAAAGTTGAAAATCTATCAAAGAAATTTGACAGATTGTAGTAGCTTGATGTGCTGGCGTCTCTACTATCCCCTTGACTGTAACGCTTGTTTTACATTTAGCTTAAAATATAGATATAAGACACCGGATAAAGACGTAGTTTTTATAGCTGTAGGTTTATTTTATAGGATTTTAGCTCATCCATGTTTACCCCGCAGCCCACCAGCTAGATGGGTCGACGACGTAGGTGGCTGGATCAGACTGGATGCGGAAGGCGGAAGACAGAGTATTGCGGCGCAGCCTGGAAGAGGCCTAATTTCCAGCAGTGGATTGCGACAGGCTGATTTGATTGATTGATTATTATCTCTAAGTTCATGTTAAATATGTCAAGTAAGACCGTTCTTTGTAAATTTTAAATACGTAGTGGCCCTAGCTGTTTTTTGAACCCGTGTTAAACTAATTTCTTCATTTTCAGTTTCAACACCAAATCACTCAAGAACAATTCAATTACAGACATCCTTTCACCGCCTCAACGGACACCAAGCCCTAAGAGCAGCACGTATTGTCCATCCCTAACAGCGGTTGGATTAAACGAAGCATTGAACTCATAAGGCGTAATTTACGAGCAATAAAGAGTGCAGTTTAATAAGTGGATATTTCAACAGGGCCCCGTCAAGCTCGAGCTCGAGCGATCGTAAAACGAACCGTCTTGCTCGAAATGCTCGAGAGTCTGCAGGAGACATTTTGCTATTACAAAAATTCGCTATGGTGTTTCGTGTTTTTGACGGTTTTACGTGAATCAATTTCGGTTGGAGACGTTTGAAAGTTTCTGGAACTTTCAAAGCTTTTAGATGTGGCTTTGTGTTTATCGTTTGGCGTTCAGTTACGTTGTGTTGATTTCTTTGAATTTAATAAATATACGGTCAATTTCTGAGTAAACGCATTTCAGTGCCAGCGCCATTTTCGACTAAAACTAAAAAGACATGAGCTTGCAACACCAGTGAGCTACGAAGTGAATCTCCGTAAACTTAAAAAGCAACCAAAACCACATCCCTGAACTAGCCGTGGATATTTGTGTATGCCACTACCATTAAAGAGCGTAAGAGAATTATGTTTGTTGACGGAATAGACAGACGATAGTGACGAGCGGCGCGAGAGATATGTAAACAAACGCGCCATGACACGCCGCGGCTGCTGACAGTAGGAACATACCAAAACATGCGGTAGCGGTCGGCTTTCGGGTCGAAAGCTGTTTTAAAAGGATCATACCATTTACGTAAAGGGTTATGCCATTTAGAAGCAGATCGTAATTTATGTAATTGGATACAAATAAGTGCTGAAGTATTAGAGTTGCAAAGCCGCAGACGATCACACAAAAGATCAAGACCTTACGAACCCAGGGGTTAAGCTAAGCAGCAATTAGCCGAGCCAAGGCTTGTGTTTATGTTGACAACTAAACGAGAAATTCGATACGAGCTCTTAAGTTCACACCACCAACCACCATACCTAACTTCCGTAATTGGCTACTCGAACCCTTGCTCCCTCAGCCCTCAGTAATTGTACACTTATCACGACAGGAGACGAAGCCGGTCTGTTATTTAAAATGAGCGATGATTCTGTCATCTGTCATGATACTGTTATCTTGAGAATTAAGTTTCGAAGACTTTTCGCATCGGTTACAATTGATCGCGGTGTCAGGAGAAGTCAGTGCGAACTTGGTAATTAAGTATCAACGGGTTCGATGTTATTTGTAACTGTTATACCTTCATTTGTTTCATTATGTTTCTTCTTGGCAGGATGATGTGTTATCGATTCGTATTTCATAGGGGTCCTTTACTCCTTCGAGATTCCTTTGAAATGAGAGATGCCTTGACGAAAATATGGGTTGTGCACCTAACTGAAATATCTGACAAATCTCCAGAGGATCGTAGATATAGCATTACCATGATTGAAGAAAAAGTCCAGTCGTGTGCGGGCTGTTTAGCCTGCAATGTTTTTGTCTTATTTACAAACATTTTCTTAACATCAAACGAAACGGTAGAACACTGTACTGAAACCAGCTGGAATGAATTGAAGAATGCATTGTCTATACATTTTTCAATTCTTCCAGGATTGTAATGGATAGAGAAGATATATTTCTAAAAATGGGAACCGAAACGCCTATTTCGTAAGTTTATGAAACAGAAAACAGCTAGATAACCAACAAGATCGAAATCCAGATGGGAAAGACATTCCCAAAAAAGAAAAGAATGGGCCATAATATCATCTATCACAATGATTGCATCACGTTAAATGTCACAGCGACATTTGATGTGTTACACAATTTACATCATTATACTTAATGATCTGTTTTAAGTGTTTACCCAGGGCACATAAAAGGTATTCCGTTGGTCTCTGCGGGCCCGGGCCCTTACATGGGCCGGCCCGGTAAGGAAAGTGGTCCCATTGTATAAACGTGCGCCTCCGGTTGTTCACCTATGAGAAAAACTGGCGGAATTCTAAATGTGGACCGGTCCTCTTTGGCGAGAAATGCACTCACTTTTGCTTTGATGTTACTTAGGCACTTACAAACTTCTGTGTCCTAGAAACTTCTTTTAATTAAAAGTTTTATATGTTTTGATTGGCTGTTTTCTTAATCCAAATATTTTGGATTGAAAATAACGTTAGATATTTTTAGACACAAACATTTACTTACTGATTTGGAAGCCACCTTTGGCTGCATGTTTAATGACGTTAACCTTATTTATCCACAGCTTACAAAGAACTTGGATAACAAAACCTCGCCATCTCTTTTAACAATTTTATTATTATTTTATGCTGTAACTTGTCTGACTTCGAAACAGAATTTCAGATAAATTTTAAATCCATTTACAAAATTCCTTCCAAGTTTCCAACTGTCATAAGTTTAATACCAGTAGACAGTGGATATTTAAAACTTGTAGACTATAATGAAAACGTTTTTTACCCATACAAATGTGCTAGTGAGTGAAGCGGGCGACGCAACAAATGACAAACAATGGCTTGTTAGCTCTTTGTCGTGAGTCAAGTTCGGGAGTCCTGACGTGACATCCTCGCATTGTGCTCGCAATCAGGAAAGCATTGACCGGCTCTGGTATCAAAGGGCTGAGGGTCGTCAGCCGAAGTAGAAAATATTGTTTATTAAGATGTAAATAGCCCTTTAGGTACTTAAGGTGGCCGTTGCTACCTGTTGTGTGTTTTATGGGAAATTTGTAGATTTTTATGGGTATATTTGGGTGTTGTAAGATTGAGGAATTATTTATTTGATTTTAGTAGTTTGTTTTGTAGCCTTCCTGAGTATCGGGTGCTCTCGATTCATCAGATGTCCAATAGGTATCCTTAATGTATGACATGTTTACTGAGGCTCGTTCAGATAGAGGGCGGGCGTTTTAGGGAACAGTCTTATGTAATTTTGACATTCGAAAAGTGCTGATTCTCAGCCTAATTTGAATAAATGACTTTTGTATTTGATGATTATTTCTTAATCCTGCGCAAGAGCTTCTCTGGAGGGAGGGATCAGAATTAGGATTAGGATCAGGGAGGGGTCAAGCAGGCAGCTCAAGAGAGCTGCCTCCCTGATGCAGTGGAGCTGTGGCAATGGCATTCTGAGGGTACTTTAAGAAAATATCGATTGCGCAATACGAAAGCAATGGGGGTCTTTGGGGCCCGTTAGGACCGAAGCCTGCCGGGTCAGCGGGATTGTCCGAAAGGGTTACCGCTGGCTCGGACCATAAAGGGCTAAGGAAGGAACACGGGTGGGTTTTAGCCAGTAAGAGTCTGACACTCCCTTCCGCTCCACCCAGAGCGGGAGGGGCATGCAATGTAACCTCTGGTGCTTTTGCATTGGATTTGTTTTGTTGTTTGTAACTTTTTGGTCTCATGGTAGTGTGATAAAATAATTAGACTAGTTGTAAGTAATATAATTCGCTACCCTAAATCTGTGTAACTCTTATCTATATGGATACTTATCTGAATTAAATGAATATTATCAATGGACGTCTGGTGAATCGGGTGCACCCAGGGCAATCTGTCACGTAAGATATAGGTAATTTGAAGCGTGATTGATTAAAAATGTTTTTTTTTTGTTATTCCCGTTATTCCCATGATTATTATAGTGCCGTAGAGCAGCGACAGCAGATCTGTAGTTTCGTAAGTTTTTGTATGTACCTCTATGTTGGTACCCAAGTATGTATATGTTTTAAAATTCCAATATGGAAAAAGATGGTTATTTTTATAACTCATTCTACATGATACACGTAGAACGTAAGTTTAAAGGTAAACGACTGTTCAGACCACTGATATCTATGGTCCAGACAGTGCACCTACCTAGTTCGATATTTCGCTTAAACCATAATACATACTTACTTAAAGAAAGAAAGAATGTTTATTTAGCACAAAGCCACAAGTGCACACAACAAACAATAAAAATTGTAAAAGAAACTAAAAAAACTAGCTGAAAAAAAAAAAAGAGTGTGTGCATCTCACGGCTGCGCCAAATAGGACCAGTTCAGCAAACTGCCGAGCAGCTAGTGCCGTGCCCGACGCTGGTTTTCAACTGGCCCTGAGATGGTGATGTCACGAACGTGAAACAGTTTTGTACTCTGTGTATATGTGTATGAGTAAGTGCTTATGTAAGGAAATATGTGTATAGTAATTAATAATACATCCATCCACCACTACTCCATCCACCATCCATTACTTCCATCTTGCACAAGGCGAACAAACATCGATTTCACTTCAACGTCTACAAAACGTTGCCAAAGGTAAATCCATGTCCCAAGTTCATGTTGCCAAGTGCAGTCTTTGTTTACTAACATAGAACATGAGTAAACCTGCAGCTCATCTCGGCAACTCGCCAATAGAGGGCGCTAGTCAGAAATAGAAATGTCACTGGGCGGCCGTACGCGAGAATTATAGCTTTCTGTGCGGTAGGCATTTCCGATCTTCCGACTAAACTCGAGATGAGCTTTAAATTTAAAATCTTGTTTGTTTTGTCCCAGGCCTAGCGTTTTTCGAACCTAGACTCATGTTCATCGATTATATATAACTAGATATAACTCTACTTTTAACTATAAAAACGGATGAAAATTAAAACCACTCTTCGATTACATTTTGAAGAGTTATTCCAAGGTCTGCCTAGGTAGTAAGACCATCTTATTTTTCGGTAGTCTATGCGTTCTGGTTGTCCCTAGATACCGAGCGTCCGATTGAATGTATTCCACATTCTAAGTAGTTTAGGTTTCAGTCCTATTTAGGGGTGTAGCCTCCTGAAATGTAAAAGCTAAACAAGAATATGGAATACAAATATGACTCCCAAAGCGGTATATCTAAGCTCGGAAACAGATTTATTTATAAATGCTAGCTTCGGAGATCGCGCGTCCAAGTTCGGAACTGAGCACGAAAATAATTCAGAACAGTTGGTGAACTTTGAAACAGGCCAGTAATGTACCTATACCACACAGGTAAGCAAGTAGGTATCCATATATTGACATTGACACACACCTACCCATTTACGATCGTAACAACTAACAAGCTATGAACAATGGTTATTTCAAAGACTGAAAAACGATTTAGAATGATGGGCACAGTGAGGTAGGTACCTATCCAGTTTCACACAAAACGAAGTTACCTCTTATCTAAGGAGCAAATGCTCATAATCATAAATATTGGAATGTAGAGACGTTAGAGAAAATTTATCGTCTCTGTTTTTTTTAAGTCGTTAAAAAAATATTTAACTCAAAGTAGGTAATGGTTTGTGCACATTTTCGATTTCTTTTTTATTTGTACGTTGGTACCGTCCGCATCATCATGGTTAAAGCTTCGTTACTAAATATTATAGGGTTACAACATAATATTTAATTTAATAATGTATTTTAAAAGAAAAACACCGCGAAACTCGCATCTGAATATAAAGTTAACTTAAAATTTGTACGAGAGCCATCTAGCGTCCAGTAACTGCAACGCTTAGAGTTCAACTGTATCCACAAAGTTTTATCAACATACGTGATAGATGGCGTTAATACCGAAGCAAAAAATTTCAATTAATTTTGAAAAGGTAACATAATATCATCATGAAAAAACGACATCATAATTATCAAGGAACTTACCTATTTGCTGTTAACGTCGTCATCTCGACGTTATTGGCACACGCTGTTAGTATTTCATCGCAACTGCTGCCACCTGTTATGCGTTGTACCGCACTTAGTGAAACATCCTCGCTTGAATTCTTCCCGGCGTTCAGAGCATTACCGCTAGATGGCGCTGTTCTCTGTTTGGTCGCTTGTTTATGTCTGCTCAGCGCGAAAAATAGTGCCAATACTGCTTTTAGTTTCGCATCCCGGATGTCCGCAGCTGTTACTTGTTCTAATCCCTGAACTTTTTGTGCGTGAAGGAAGTCCAAACAGCATTGAACGTTTTCCAACTGTAAAGAGAGTAAAGGATTCATTAGGATCGACAAAAAAATTAAATTTTGGAGTTGGGAAAACACGAATTTTCAAGGTAAATATTTTCCTAAAGAAAGAAAGAATAACGTCCATTTGGACACAGTTCGTAAAACACAAAACATTAAAAAAAAATGTTATAACAACAATTTTAAACTATAGATAGATAATGTAACTAACAGCCACACCTACCTAGTGTAAAATTTACGGTCTAACCATAGATATAAGAAAGAAGAGTCTAACTAAGGTTAGTCAATAATGGCCATTCCTACCTGCCATTGTCTAAAAAATGGTCAAGAGTCTAAAAAAGGCGAATTTTTTGTTGTTAGGTGATGAAAACTTAATTAGTAGGCATCACCTAATATTTAATAAACGATAGCGATACGTAAGTAAGTTAACGACTTATTATTTCAAGTCATCATCGATTCAAAACATCCGCTGCTCGTAACTTATCATAAAGATCGGCTTGTTAAATACAAAAATGGTATCGGTGCACAAATTCGCAATCGCAATGTGACCGTATTATTAACACTATTAATAATTAATAACACGAAGCTTTTACGTGTGTTGTTGCTATTGTCATGCGCACACGCGTCGCTTCCGATCTTACACGGGCAGCGTGTCAATGAGTTTATCGCTTTACGATAGTCCTTGAAATATCAAATAGGTAGGTGTTTGGACAGTACGTGCACTTATTTCACGGTTTATTTACTGATGTCAAATATTTTAGCTGATTTTGTCGGCACTTAGCACGTTTCATAAAATTTCCATGTCTAAAAGTTAGCAACAGCAGCTATGTCTGCGCTTTTTTTTAAAGGAAGTGTTCAGCAGTAGCCACATGGGTTGATCGTTAGATTATGATAGAATAGAATACAATAGAATAGATAGATGATGATGATGCAATCCGACCGATTTCGGCCAGTTTCGGCGATTTAACTCCGCAGAGCTCGCATGTGGCTTATGTAGCCAATCTTCTTTAAGAAAATCTCTCTCTCTTTTCTAGATTAGATAAATAGAAGATAGAATACGCTCTAATATGTACTTACACCATAAAAATTACAGATTTATAAGTAGAATTTTTAAATCGGCTAATTCTACCAGAGGGAGCTTCCTAACGACTCGGAGTCAGAGTGCATATTTACATTCATCACCTAACGTTCTTGCAATTGACGAGTCTTAATTTCTTAAAATGTACCTGCAGTCGGCAATCGAGCTGCAAGCTTTGTTCAGCTTTAGGATTGTGGTTACTTTGCATACATTATACCTTATGTCTTCACTCTTCCTTATCACGAATAAAGGCTCCTTCAGACACGCGCGACACAAAGGCACCGCAAGTCGCGCAACGAGCGGTGCCTTTGTGTCGCGCGCGATTCGCGTCGCGCGTCGCGCCTGTTTGCAGGAGCCTTAGATGCTTCAGCACCCTAATTGCGTAGCACAATATCAATCACAAGCTGAATAATTTTGAAAGATATTGCTAATCCATTGCTTCACATGTTTGAAAAATTTGCCTGCTCAACAATGTAAAATGAATGTCGTTGGACTGTCAAAATATAAGCCATTCCTACTGTTAGTGTGTCCCGCAATTATCCTACAGGATTTAGGATCCCTTGTGAAGACATGTAAATACACAAGACGACAAAACTGCAAGCCTTTAAGGCTTCCAGAATCAATTGGTGACCTCAATGTGACATGTCGAACAGGTACAAAGCATGCATCGCTCGCGCACGTTGCGACACGGCTGCGGCCGGCGCCGGCCCTTAAAAGGCAAGTCTCCTGAGCTCATAGGTCACCGGCACAACCACTGGCTCCCGAGCCGACGACCGTCATTGTGAACCTACCCTGGCAAGATCAGGGTTAACTGTTGAAAGAAATGTGCGCGTTTACGAAATTTTTTGTAAGGCTGTGTAAATGCAACTACATCGCATTTGTCTGAAACCGATGCACTTGGTTGCGGAAATCGGTATGACTTAGAACCAAAAATTCGAAGACATACGTCATCCACCAACCCACGGCCCGCGAAGTGGATTATGGCCCTTTGTCCCAGCAGCAGTGGGAACGTCTTCCCTGAGTAGAATTTAAGACAGCAATTTTTGGGCTTTGCTTTGTGCTTTTCGTTTCATAGTATCTAAGTATTTACTCATTTACTAGGTAACCCAAAATGTTTCTCTATGTGTCTCCTACAACTGAATGAAATTAGCGTCACTTAAATTCTATGCAAAGTCTTGCCGACATGAGGTGCGTTAGTTAATAGGTGCTGCGGTGGCGTTTGCATGACAATATAGTAAGTAGTTACCAGTTTCGAATAGTCTGGAGTGGATAATACCAGTCTGCTGGTACAAGAGTATTTTCGTTCGGGATTAGTTGTATTGCAAAAATACCAACTAATGTTAATTATCAACTCATAACAAATCTCCCAAAGCTAAGGCGGAGCAAAATTAGAATCGAACAACACTGCTAAAACGTGACGGTAACTTGTCATAATATTTTGACAGTTTATTATGGTAATTTGATTCTACTGTTGTCACCACAACGTAAATATATTGATTGTCACCGACTGATATTTGAGACCATAAAGTAGGTACCTGACCAAAAAAACGTTTGCCAGCCCTAAGCACACGTAAAGAAGAGCAATTCTGTGTTATGGTAACATGTCTTACAACGGCTATTTTGTATCTTTTGTGTGGCTTCTCGCATCCCACAGGAACAAATGTGGCCCTCCCACGAACCGTTTTCGTCGTGACAAAACATCCGTAAAGAAAAACGAAGACTCTGCTGATGTTTCATTTTATCTTTAGGTACTGTTTGATTGACGTTAAAATATTAAGTGCCAAGTTTGCCAAAGAAATTGAGATGTGAGATGACATTGCCACCCAGTTGTAAAAACTTTTGAAGTTGCACATCTAATCATACGCAGTATTGTAATTAATCACTGGGCAAAACTCGCAAACCCTTCAGCAGAGAAAAACTCTTTTTATAGTTTTGTTTATTACACTTCCAAGTAGTTACCGTGTTCCTTCTTTATTCCCACCATTATGGTCCTTATGTCCCCTGTCCGTTACGTTAGCAATGCATAATGACCCTATAATATACCCAATGCTGGGACACAAGCCTCCTTTCGGTGAGAGGAAATCGGCCGTAATTCACCACGCGGGCCCAGAGCGGATTGATAGATATCACATGTCGCCGAATTTTTGGTTCTAGGAAATGGCGGTTTCCTCACGATTTTTCCTTCACCGTTTTTGAGAGCAGTGGTGATGAAATACACAAAATAAAGCGTCTGTTGGGGTTAATACTCATAAGTCGCGGTTGGTACCACTGGGCCACCACACCACTGCTCTCTCTGCTTCGTTAGCAATGCAGTTTTGTTCAATACGAATTTCCATCTCAGGAAACAAAAATTGGATAGAAGTTGATGATATATTTTTAAATGTGGGTCCTGTGTGGGTGCATTGTTAAATATAGGACCCACATTAACAATGCAAAAAAATATATTGAATGAGTCCTTGCTCCTAATAGAGCCACAAAACGTTACTACGCCAACGAGGTCACAATTTACAAAGCTGTCAGAATTAGTAGATCGCAAGCATCTACCGCTCAGGATTGAAATTGACTTAGGTACAGAAATAGAATGAGAAAATTGTCTCAATTATGTCACTGCGTTACTTCAATTACGTAGGAAACTGTCAAAGGAAGTGTATTGTTGAAGTTTTATTGTCAATTTGCGAGCATTGTGGCATTTAAGCTTTGGCAAACTTGGAAGTAATTCATAATTTAATGGCAAGGTACACCAACATTGCCAGAAAGTAAAAAGTGTCTTTACTTTTGATGGGAGAAAAAGATCGACTATCAGGGTCGATCTTTTCTACAATGACACTCAATCCAAATATGAACTATAGTCGTCTGTGGGGACTGTGTCTTACGTACCCATCCCTTGCATAGTTTTAAGAATGTAGTATTGTATAGAAGAACTTATTGTAATAATTTTTAGAAAGTTTCATTTTGTGTTTTTCCCACGAATCACATCTGCAAGCGATTTAAGTTATAGGTACTATTGTCTTTCATGATTCTTTACTTTTAGTTAAGGTTCTTCATTGTTCTATTATGTTTAGTTATCTTGTATTGTACCCATTTGCTATTGTTAGTTAAGGTTCATTGTTCTGTTATTTTTATTTGTCTTGTATTGTACCTATTTGCATTTCTCGTGTTTTATTATACTTTTAAAAGGCAGATGTGGATTTGCCGCGTCCTTTGTGTAGTGAACGGCAGATTTGGTAGAGTTTTGGTTCGGAGCTTCAGTCTGTGCTGAACTACGATCGTGTGAGGTCCTCTCTGACCCCCGATCATATTTTACTCGCCGAAGCTCGCCGTAATAGTTTACGGCGAGCTTCGTGTTTCTATTAGTTTTATGTCTTCATGTAACATTATTTAATTTTACCTTTTCGTGTCAAGTGTAACTACTAGCTTTAGTTACTTGATATCGTAATAAATTAATCGCTACTTCTGTGTACAACTTACTTCAGTGTATCACTTGCCCACGCGGTCGCGAATACACCACAGTGGTGACCCCGACGTGATCAAAACTATCAATAGCGTGAGTTCGTGACAGTGCGGAAAGAGTTTCGCGAGTGCTAAATCAAAGTACGTGTTAAAATGGCGAGCGATCCAGCGGGAGTCACTAGCGGCGGATGACGCGCATTCCCAGCCAGCCAGCTCCCACGGCTTCAACGGGTATCCTGACCACCAGCATGCAGCGACCGCGCATACCTGGTCATCACCCTCAGCCTCATCAGCAACCTCGGCACAGCACACTGCACTTTCGGCCGGTCAACAAGAAGAGCTCAATTCCTCTCCTGGTCGACGCAGCAGCCAGCCTCAACCCGGCGCTGTACCACATCCGACGCACTGGAGCATAACGCAGCGCCCGCGCCACCCCGACTCACTGGGGACATCTTCGCAGACAGTTCCGACCGACTCACCGTGAAGTATGCGGCACCGACGCACTGGAGCATATAGCAGCGCCCGCGCCACCCCGACTCACTGGGGACATCTTCGCAGATAGTTCCGACTCACCGTGAACTATGCGGCAACCGGTTCCGACTCACTGGAACCTAAGTTGGCCTGGCAAGCATATTCCTCGCCGTTCTGGTAGGCGAGTTAAATTTCCTGATTACTATCAGGCAGGTGTTTCGTGATCTTTATCACTGGTAGGGGGGTACTGTGGGGACTGTGTCTTACGTACCCATCCCTTGCATAGTTTTAAGAATGTAGTATTGTATAGAAGAACTTATTGTAATAATTTTTAGAAAGTTTCATTTTGTGTTTTTCCCACGAATCACATCTGCAAGCGATTTAAGTTATAGGTACTATTGTCTTTCATGATTCTTTACTTTTAGTTAAGGTTCTTCATTGTTCTATTATGTTTAGTTATCTTGTATTGTACCCATTTGCTATTGTTAGTTAAGGTTCATTGTTCTGTTATTTTTATTTGTCTTGTATTGTACCTATTTGCATTTCTCGTGTTTTATTATACTTTTAAAAGGCAGATGTGGATTTGCCGCGTCCTTTGTGTAGTGAACGGCAGATTTGGTAGAGTTTTGGTTCGGAGCTTCAGTCTGTGCTGAACTACGATCGTGCGAGGTCCTCTCTGACCCCCGATCATATTTTACTCGCCGAAGCTCGCCGTAATAGTTTACGGCGAGCTTCGTGTTTCTATTAGTTTTATGTCTTCATGTAACATTATTTAATTTTACCTTTTCGTGTCAAGTGTAACTACTAGCTTTAGTTACTTGATATCGTAATAAATTAATCGCTACTTCTGTGTACAACTTACTTCAGTGTATCACTCGCCCACGCGGTCACGAATATCCCACACGTCTAAAAACCAAATACAAAAACATAGGTAGCATAAACATAATCCAGCCTATTATGTGCCCACAGCAGAGAGCAGAGACACAGGCGTTCTCTAGGAAGTGGGCCGTAATCCACTACGCGGGCCCAGTGCGGGTTTGTTTATGGCTACTATATACGTAAGCTTATAAAATAGTTAGTAGGTAGGCAGATACGTGCTCATCTACCAAAAAAAAAAATATAGGTATTCAACAAAGACACGAAAAGAAGCTTGGTATAAACACAGACAGAGCCAGAAATCGATTTCCAAAATACTTTTGGGATCGGTATCATTTAATTAAATTTGGCTGTTAACTATTACCTAATGAACCTATCCAAAATCCTTTAATGAATTTACCGAAAATTCAAATTCACACGAAGCTTTGGCATCTTACTATGGCGGGCTAGTCCTCCCTCGCCCACAAGGCTAACCCATTTCCCTTCATTGACTATTAGCTGCTGATAAGATCAGCACCCTAATTGCGTAACACATTTTGTTTCTGAATGAGATTCCGAAATCAAGCTTCAGTAGCAATCGGTTTTGTTTTCCTGTAGTTTCCCTTAACAGCGTGGAAATTATTAAGTAAAACAGCAAATGTTTTGTTTACATAACGCTGTTTAGTAGGTATTTTCTTTAATGTGTGGACCTAGTTGCACCCTTATTTTGCAGTTTTTAGTTCAGTCAGATAATCTTTACAAACTGTGCAAACCCTTTCTTTATGCAATTACAATATTGCAAAAGACGAAATATCGCCGAATACTGAAGAATGAATAAGTGTTAGGTCCTTATAGGTAAAAACTTACACCTTAAAACCTAGCACTATCAGCATTGATCCTGAAGTTTCTAACCAAAATACTAGTTCTAAGGAAAATCTCTGTACCTACGAGAAAATATCGCCGAAACGAAGAAACCGTCACCGGTTTCATAAGTTCTCTCTCAATTTCGAAACACTGAAAGTTATTTACGTCCTGAAACTGAAACAAAAGTTGTAACTCTTCCGAAATGAGCTATCATTAGAAACGTCACAATTACGAGTAATTAGACACTTTGGAGTTTAGGACTAAAATAACGCCTCTTTATGTAACAGATCTGAGTTTAATAAATTGTTTTGATCATGTTTTTTTAAAGGTTAGATCTTTATTGCATAAAAACTAATGAAAATCTATGGATATAAAATTACAGCAAGATCACTATTGTATCCGCGTGACACACTATCAATCAATCTGAATCCTTTTGAAGAATATTGGTAATCCATTGCTTCATTTGTTCGGAAAATATCTGCTCAATAATACGTAAATAAAGCAATGAATGTTGTTGAACTGTCAAAATGAAAAATATTTAGTGTGTTACGTAATTACTCTGCTAGTAATGAACGCTTTCTGCAATGCACTGTTCTTAGAAAGCTGACGAATATTATCTGGTAGATACTTATAAAAGTACTACAATCATGTCTGATATTTACATACTTGGCTAGAGAAGCGATAATAAACATAATCTCTAGCAACATCCTCTATCTACTAGACATAACCTTAGTCGACAAACGTGACAAATCTACCTAACAGCTCACAATCGAATCGTGCGCAGATCGATGGTGCAACTCTAATTGGTCTTCGTTTATCGTACTACAATTAGATTTCACTTGGGAACGAGAAATCGTAATAATATCTGACCTATTGAGTAAACAGATTGTTGCAACAATAAATAAATCATACACATCAAAGCCGTCAGTATAGTCATGGTTGTCATTACTAACGGCTGGGCAGAGGTGTAAATTACTTATTCATTTGGAGAGGTTTCATCAAAAGAAAATCTAGCATCATTTATCTGACCCAATACCAGTACTATTAGTTACTCTGTGCCAATATTACACCAACCCACACTGGGCCTGCGTAGTAGATTACGGCCCACTCCCTCTAGAATGGAGGCCTGTAACCCAGGAGTGGGAACGTTATAGGCTGATTATGTAATACTACATTTGGCATTCCAATTATTTTAGTCCTAAAAACTTTTTTTTAGGAGTAACTTACTTGGAATGACAAAATAGTTGGAATGACCCAAAAAGCAAACCATTTCCCTACTTACTGCCCAAGACTTGACATTAACAATAGTAGATTGTTGCATCGAGCGCAAAGTGAGTTATTAATGCACGAGAGTTGTTGGTGCCCGAGCACTAAATTAACACGAGTGCATTAATTACTCACTTTAGCAAGGTGCGTTATCTACTTTTCTTTCAACCACCAATCTACCTACCGTAATAAAATATACCTACTCAAAATAAAAACTCAAGTTAATGAAAACAAAGGTTTTCCTAAGCTTTTAAATATTTATCCCGCGACTTTTGCGGCAAAAAGCTAATAAAAATTTCATTTGCAGCTGTTTTTATACTTTCTGGAGTTGCACTCATATCGCTATCGCTATTTCCATTTTTTTATATTTTCTTGCTAAATATGAAGTAATTAAGTTTTACAATGGTACAAAATGCGCACCTTTTGTTTTCTTTTTTTTCACCTAGTCGGTTTTATTCAGCCGATTTTATTTTCAGCTTTTTGATCTAATGCATATATTTTATATTAAACCTAATAGGAGACATTAAACCTCTGTGGTAAATTTATATCTAAATAAAAAATTAAAAACAGTGAATGCACTGTTTGAATGAAAAACTGTGCATTGCTGCACTGTTTTGGTTCTAAGCAAAAATACGTCCTTTGTGATCGGTTTTGTAGTGATTAATGATAACATTACTACGTAGTTGAAAGAAAAATAATTAATCAAAACGTTAATTATTTTATGACTTTTTAATTATATTTTTACACGAGTTCTCACACTCGTATTACATTAATCATTGAAGTAATATTTTCACAATTATTACCACATGGGTGGCTATAATATGCAGGCATTGTCACTGTGGTCGGTTTGCGCGAATTAGTTAGCGTAATACTGAATGGCAGCACCACGTTACGTTGTGGTCACGACTACGAATATGTTGCGCCATCATTTCCCATGGGTGTCGTATGAAACGACGAGGACCTGTCATGGTGGTCTGCGGAGACGACTGTTGAGAACAATGGTACCTACAGAATATTTGTCTATTTCATAACACTGAACCTAATTAACTGACTGTAAGACTAACGTATGCGTAATAAAAAAAAAATTAAAAAAAAACCTAACGTATGCGTCAGCGAGTGTTAGAGTTAGGAATGAGATTTGAGAACTGCTGAGTCATTGCGTAACACACAATCGGTAGCAATGGTTTTCATTTTGACAGTTCAACAACAATAATTGCATGCGCACACGCACATTACATTTTTCGAAGATATGAAGCAATGGATTAGCAATATCCTTCAAAATTATTTACATTGTGATTGAGAGTGTGTTGACTGTTGGGCCAAACCAAAAATTTAACATCTTTAAAAAAAAATGCCATTGACACGCTAAAAAGAAGGATTAAACAAAAAGGTAGTGACTGTCATCATAATTGGGCGACTCGAACATGGCATAAAAATACATTACTTTGAAGATTCACTTCACAATAAAATGCCGCTATCAATTAATTTTCCGAATTTATTTTGGTCTGTCTCTTACTGAAACAAAGTACCTACATATCTTGTTCAGTCATATTTTAGGAAAACAGCATCTATTTTGATAAATAAGAATGTAAAAATAAATAAGAAATAAGAATGACCCTGCCTGATGCTGCCATGATGCATCAGGCAGGGTCATTCTTAAGTAAATAACATTATTAGTATTACAAATGAAGAATTAATTACTCTTACATTGTAAAGAACAGCAGTATAGCTTGTTCGTCGAAGATAACTTTGAAAACAATAATGCTGTTGTGTAGTACTACTCGTAAGTAGTGTAGTCCAGCGGGGTAATTCCGTATCACATTGACAGTAGGAATAGTTTTTATTTTTACAGTTCAATAACATACATTGCGTTATTAACGTTGTTGATCAGGCAAATTTTTAGAACTTAACAAGCAATGGATTAGCAAATAGCCTTCAAAATGACTCAGATAGTGATTGAAAGTGTGTTACGCGATTAGGGTGGTGAATATATTGTTAGACATAACATTTGCTTTCATTTTTTTGTAGGAACAAGCCAACAAAAATAATAGCAAAAGTGTTCAATTGTTATCATTCATTGTATCTATTAGTTTCGAGAAAATATAAATAAATCATTAATGCTGGTTCGTGATTGTCGTGGAGACCATTATTGTGTTAATAAATGTTGATGTTCAATTGTCTAGGGTCCTTGATAGGGTTCTTTATTTTCTTTATGCCACTTTTACCAAACGTTTCTTTGTAATAATGTTCAAAATAATTGTAATTTTATTCATATTTACCTATAAGTTAGGTGCTTAACTTATGAACATTTCCGGACTTTGAGAACTATGTAGTTGATTTGTTGTGTTGACTATTGTTAGAACATAGTCAAATTTATGAAAAGGTATATGTGATTAGTGTGAGTATCCCTCAGAAAAAGAAAAGGTGTAAAAGAAAGGAAAAATAAAGAAAAAGAAAATAAAGGAAAATAAGAAGAAAGAAAGGTGAGAAAAAGGAAAGGAGTAGGAAAATTATTCATGAGACTTTTCTTGTTTTCATAATTATCTAAGCTACGTATTTGCAGATTACATTTTGAATTGCTGCAAAAGTTATCCAAATCCCTGCAACGAATCTTGCCCATTTTTTTTTAAATATGCTGTAAGTTGGTACAATCTCTCCTTCCAAAATCTCGATCTGCACCCAAATTTAGACAATAATTATGGGAGCTAAAATCGGTCGTACTCCCGATATAGAAATGTCATATGAATCGCTTCGAATATCGTAACAGTTTTATTACAGCGCAGGTAGTAATATGGGATCCTATTATAAGCTGAGGAAAGTATTTAAATCCAGCATGCGGCAGCCGAGGCACGCGCCATGTTGCTTGGCACATAGCAAGGTGAGACATTTGCCCTTCGGTACGCCAGATACGCGTAAAAGCAAAACAAACTCGATTTACAGACCTAAATGCCAATGTAGGTTACATATTCGTTGAAAAAGAAGCTAAAATAGAATCACAAGCGTGGTGGCTTAGATGCATAATTTGAAACCACAGGTTGAGCTGCGTTTCTTTTTTGTAATCATGTGGTTTTGCTGTCATCTAGTCCAATCATGTGATTTAATGTGGCTCAGTAATAACGAGATATTAAAAAGTCAGGCCACAGCCACGATGAAGGTAATTTGAAAATTCTAACTGTTTAGAAACCAGGGATTTAGGCGGTAAAGAACTGGCGGTGCACAATGCATAGCTTTTACTGTTTTCCGTAGCTTCCATGCATGAATGTATGGCTTAGTGCTTAAGGTATTTACCTATGCAATTTTTCGATTTACACGATTATATTCATATTAAGTTGTCTATTTGTAAGGCTATCTATCGCCCACAACCATCAAAATAAACACAAATTATCTCCTTCCATCTTCACCCACCACCTCCGCTGAACGGCAGACATCCTTAATTTAAGCATTTCTGTTCTAGAACTTTACAGTTCTATTGGTCTATTTCTATTAGCATTAGTTCTCAAGGCTTTATTAATGTACAGCAGATTTGTTAGATAAACAATGATGATTGATGATCAATGTCAAGCATGATCATAAGAATAATCTAAACAAAGGTCTACCGTATGCATATGCGCATGTTTATTACTTTCTATACCTACCTAGAATGTTATATTGAACTTATTATTTATATCGTGTTTTTTCTTGTTAATGATTTAAATTCAATCGAAAAGCAGCATTAGCAATAAGTTTAAAAAAAAATGTTACTTATAATTATACAATTAAGTATTAATTATTTTATTTTTTTTAATAAATTAACTGTTATTTTTTTTACGTTTAATTTGAACCTTCTATGGATCATAAAATGTAAATGATAGTGATTTAGCTACATTCAGAATATCCGCTAAGGCTTTAACCCTGAGTGACTCAGTTACCGAATAGAAAACGGATGTAGGTACGACTAAAGTGGAACTTGGCTGGCCTCATCTGTCGCAAGTGGAAGCAGTAAAAACCAAACCACCACTCAGTCGATCCCAAATAGCAGGAAACGACTACGCAGCAGGCCCAGAAAGAGATGGCGGCATGAGCTGGATTCCTAATCTTAAAGGCTTGGCCCACAATCACAATAGACCGGGAAAAGTGGAAAGAGGGAAGAAAGACCTTTGCCCTGAAGTGAAACATCCAAAGACAATATAATCTCTTTGGGGACAACACAGGCTTAGAATAATAAATAATTTATGTACACACATATACAAACAGACAAGACGAAAAGAACAGAGAAAAGTACATACAAAGGTGATGCTTATTTCTAAAGAAATCTCTTCCAGCATATCTGCGATAGAAAAGTAGTAAAAGGAGACGTAGACACCGTTTGTAATAAAAGTAGAAGGTATGCATCTACAATAAAAACCCTCGACTACCTTATAAATACATAGGTAATCAGTTAGGTAATAGCCAGTTAATATACGTTAAGACATTAGGTATAAAGTTCCAAATACTAGGTCTCTAGTAGCTTCTCTATAAGTAATGCCTAATGGCTATACAGTTAGGTAAACAGTACTTGGCGGTATGCAAATAGCTCATTACTTTTGTGGTCGACGATTTTAAAAACAAATAAACACTGTAAGTCAAATGCTTCCCGTTATACGGTGGTAGGTCACGGCACACCGGATATGATAGTGTTGCCAGGTTGATGTAATCGTCATTTTAATCAGGAGGAAAGAACTGACGGATCTGGAAGATGGTGGGAGAATAACGGATGATTGCGCTTTATTGGCGTCAATATCAAGGTAAATTAAGGTAATTGTGCAGGAAGGTGAAGTAAAACTTTTAAATACATCTACTTACTTAAAGAAATATAATTTTAAAAGCTAGCAGTATTAAAATAATAATAATAATATAATAATAATAAAATTTTTATTCAAAAAAGTAAAGTAAAAAATAGGATTTACATTAATTCCAATCGAGGAAAAATTAAATTCTAACTCTAATGTAGACCTGCCTGATCTAGGTTTATGGCAAACCTGTGTTTCAGGCCATCAATTTACATCAAACATTAAAAAAACAGAAAACAATAAATGTAATATAGTGTCTTAAATAGTTAATATTTGGGTATAGTATATATTATTTTAAAACTAGATTATGTAAGATATATTATGTTTAAATAAATTAACGTTATGTTTAACGTATTATGTTTAAATAAATTAATAATAATATGTAAAGGCAGGGAAATAATTATAATCAAAGGGCATCAAAAAATTCATCCGCATCGCTGTCAACAGGAAACGTGCCCAAAAGACTGGCAGCATTGCCACGTTGTATGGCAATGCTGCTTATTTGGCCAAAAAATAGGCCAGCCCTCTGGTCACGTGAAGAGTCGACCAACCGCTTGGCAATGTCTCGAAATACTGAGTGGGCACGCCCCATGGCCCAAGAGTTTCAAGCCCAAACGGCTCAAACATATAAGTTCCAAAGAGATTGGCGTATTTGCGCCCTTTGAGGTTTTCCGCACCTGCAGCAGCCGCCTCAGCACAGCTCACCGTGCTTGAAAGATGGGATGGCGAAAGAAATAATTAATAATCGTAGGTTGAAATCGGTGGGGCGAGATTCTGTGATTCCTGCGCACCATGAAGCTGAAACTAGCAGCTACCAGCTAGCAGCCGACAGAGACGAAACATAACAGATAGGGGCCCGGGCCCCTAAATATTTTTGAAAAATTAGGATCTTTCATTGCAAAATTACAAATAATATTAAAAACTAACATGACATCTGCTTATTAACAATAATTGTTGAATTGTAAAAAAATATTTTGTCTTAGTAGGATGATTTTTGTTTATTTACTTAAAAAGCTATATCTTTTCTTCTACACATACGAACCTGCTGAAATTTGCCCTAGAACTTCTTTTTAGTGTGAAAAAGTAGTGAGTGTAATACCAGCCAAGATACTCTAATAGTTTAATTGTAAAAAAATATTTTGTCTCAGTAGAATGATTTTTGTTTATTTAAAAAGCTATATCTTTTCTTCTACACATACGAACCTGCTGAAATTTGCCCTAGAACTTCTTTTTAGTGTGAAAAAGTAGTGGGTGTAATACCAGCCAATGATGATGATGATGATGATAGGACTCCCTTTTCCGCACTTAGACTCTCACTCGGTCCGTTGTGCGTGGGGATTCTGGCTAACAGAGCCAGCCTAGCTCCGCCCAGAAGCACAGAAGCTTCCTGGGAGCTTCACAGGCTTCGCGGAGCGACCTCATTGTTCCGAGGATTTCTTCACGTTGAGAAGCCACGGCCTCGCAATCCAGGATGACGTGGGCGGCTGATTCCTCGGCATCAAGGCAGCCCCTGCAGAGGGGGCTGTCCGTGACGCCTATGTTGAAAAGATGTTTGTTAAGGAGGTTGTGGCCCGTAATTGTACCTATTATTATTCTAAGGTTATTCCTACTCAGGTTGAGAAGTTTTTTGGTTAATCGCGGGTGTATCATTGGTAGAGCCAATTTTGACTGTCTACAGTCTGTTGCCCGTGACCATCTGTTGTTATGGAGTTCGGTCGATCTTTGGCGAATCCACGCACGAAATTGTGAGAAAGGCAAAGGGAGAAGTGGGTACGGGCCTAGCACCCTCATGTCAGAGCCTCTCTTCGCAAGTTCATCTGCAGCATCATTGCCCAGAGATTCACTGTGCCCCTTGATCCACTGGAGAGTAATACGATTAGACGTCGATAAACTCTCCAGAGCTAGATGGCACTCAAAAATTAGCTTATTGTTAGTTTGTTTGCTTGCTAAAGCTTTGAGCACAGATAGGCTGTCGGATAGGAATTTAATGCCATAGTTCCGGATGCCTAAGCGCTTTACTGCTGTTGCAGCTTGTGTTAAGGCAACACATTCGCATTGAAAGATCGAACTATGTGTGCCTAGTGGTATGTGAAAGTTAATATTGAGGTCAAGGGAGTGTACGCCAGCACCTGAACCGTTTTGTGTCTTAGAGCCGTCTGTATAGATGCGCACTTCATTGACTCCTGACTGATCCCTTTCTTCCTGAACTGTTTGTATAATATAGTTTTTGTTGAACATCGGTTGGTTTGGTGTTCTGTCACACGGGGCAGCGATGAGAGGCTGGTACTCAATCGCCCGGTCCAGGATTTTAGCGTGTGGACTGGTAATGTTTTTGCCCCATATGCCCAGATGCATCAGCCTGATGGCGGCTAGCGCCGCTTCCTGCTGTATGTACAGGTCAAGGGGAGTTAATTGAAGGGCTATCTCCATGGCTGCTGTTGGGGTGGTTTTCATGCAGCCAGTGGTAGCTGAGCAGGCCAGTCGTTGGAAGCGTTGTAGTCTGGTAATGGTGGTCGAGAGTTCTGTCCTCGTCCACCAAACCAGAGCGCCATAAGCCAACATTGGCCTGATCAGCGCTTTGTAAATCCACAGAGTAATCTTCGGAGAGAGCCCCCATGATTTCCCTAACATTTTTTTGCATTGGTAGAGTGCAATTGTGCTTTTATTAAGTTTGTAGTCAAGATGCTTGTTCCAGAGCAGTTTGCTATCTAGAATCACCCCCAAGTACTTGACTTCGTCTTTCAATGTTAGTTCTGTGTTGAAAAGTTTTGGGAGCCTATGAGGTCCAAGAGTTCTCTTGTTGGTGAACATTATTAGTTCTGACTTCGAGGGGTTAACCGATAGCTCGTGCTTCGTGCACCAACTCTCGACTATTTTGAAGGCCTTTCTCATGAGATCACATAAGATGCCCTCAAATTTACCCGAAATCAGAATTGCTATGTCATCCGCGTATCCCACTGAGTACAGACTGCTGGCGTTGAGCTCTGAGATAAGCTCATTAACGACTAAATTCCACAGCAGTGGTGACAGCACCCCACCTTGTGGGCAGCCTCTACTCACGATACCTCGTGTGGTGGTGTTCACGGTGAATTGAATAGCTCGGTATTTTAACATGTTATTAATCCATTCTATGAGTGTTCGCGCAACACCGTGTGTGGCAAGTGCCTGTTCGATACTGACGAAGTTAGTTTTGTCGAAAGCACCTTCTATATCAATGAAGGCGCCTAGGGTTGGGTTTTTGGCTTTTAGAGCATTACCTATGCGTGAGACTACGCTATGAAGTGCTGATTCAGTTGATTTGCCTGCACAGTAGGCGTGTTGATTAGGATGTAGTGGTCTTTGTACCGAAACCTGGGATCTGATCTTCCTATCCCCCAGCCTCTCCAGTGTCTTCAAGAAGAACGAAGAAAGGCTTATAGGTCTAAAAGATTTGGGCTGGGTGTAGTCACCCCTACCTGGTTTCGGTATAAATATTATTTTTACTTCCCGCCATTTCAAGGGAATGTAGCGGTGGGCCAGGCAGGCTCGGAACACCCTAACGAGGTAGTCGGCCAGTACATCTTGACTCCACCTGAGCAGAGCCGGGAAAATACCGTCCAGTCCTGCTGCCTTGAAAGGTAGGAAGGTGTTGATTGCCCATGTTAATTTGTCTTTATCAATTACTTCCAACGCCACTTCCCAATCTAGGCTGTTTGTGGCCCTATCCCTATGTAGTTCCCAGCTTTGCTGGGCGGCAATCTGGCATCCTGGGAAGTGGGTGGTTAGGAGTAGTTCACTTGTTTCAGCGTCGTTTGTTGTGTATGTGTTATCTGGTTTTTTTAGGCATCCTATTGAGTGGTTAGTCTCTTGGGCAAGACAGGTTTTGACCCTCATTGCCTGGTTGTTACTTTCAATGTTAGTACAGAAACGCCTCCAACTATTCCTACCTCTGAGGCGTAATACCAGCCAAGATACTCTAATAGTTTAATTGTAAAAAAAATATTTTGTCTCAGTATAATGATTTTTGTTTATTTAAAAAGCTATATCTTTTCTTCTACACATACGAACTTGCTAAAATTTGCCCTAGAACTTCTTTTTAGTGTGAAAAAGTAGTGAGTGTAATACCAGCCAAGATACTCTAATAGTTTAATTGTAAAAAACTATTTTGTCTCAGTAGAATGATTTTTGTTTATTTAAAAAGCTATATCTTTTCTTCTACACATACGAACCTGCTGAAATTTGCCCTAGAACTTCTTTTTAGTGTGAAAAAGTAGTGGGTGTAATACCAGCCAAGATACTCTAATAGTTTAATTGTAAAAAAATATTTTGTCTCAGTAGAATGATTTTTGTTTATTTAAAAAGCTATATCTTTTCTTCTACACATACGAACCTGCTGAAATTTGCCCTAGAACTTCTTTTTAGTGTGAAAAAGTAGTGGGTGTAATACCAGCCAAGATACTCTAATAGTTTAATTGTAAAAAAATATTTTGTCTCAGTATAATGATTTTTAATTGTTTATGAAGCTATATCTTTTCTTCTACACATACGAACTTGCTAAAATTTGCCCTAGAACTTCTTTTTAGTGTGAAAAAGTAGTGAGTGTAATACCAGCCAAGATACTTTAATAGTTTAATTGTAAAAAACTATTTTGTCTCAGTAGAATGATTTTTGTTTATTTAAAAAGCTATATCTTTTCTTCTACACATACGAACCTGCTGAAATTTGCCCTAGAACTTCTTTTTAGTGTGAAAAAGTAGTGGGTGTAATACCAGCCAAGATACTCTAATAGTTTAATTGTAAAAAAATATTTTGTCTCAGTAGAATGATTTTTGTTTATTTTTTATTTTTTTAATTTTTTACAATTCAACAATTATTGTTAATAAGCAGATGTCATGTTAGTTTTTAATATTATTTGTAATTTTGCAATGAAGGATCCTAATTTTTCAAAAATATTTAGGGGCCCGGGCCCCTATCTGTTATGTTTCGTCTCTGTCGGCTGCTAGCTGGTAGCTGCTAGTTTCAGTTTCATCAAACAACCAAAGCTCGAAATCCGTAGTTTTGGCCGAAATTACGGGCGTGTCCTACTCCTCATCTCTAACGAACATAAGTAAGATTAGTTTGGGGCCAAAACAAATAATCAATGACAAAACGATTTGACAGTTGTCCCAATTCCTAAAAAATATTGGCTCGTCCGATTAATTGAATTTGGCACTTGTTTTGACGGATCAACTACTTTTGGAGTTACAGACCCTCCGTATCTTTGTTGAGGGATTAAGAGAGTAGGCTTCCAGAACCGCCGAAAATTAGAACAAGACACAAACGTACTTGGCAACACATAGGTGTGTATTTGGCAGCAGTGCGTAAGAGCTCTTTCTCTTGAGGCATTATGATTATGCATCCTTGAAACTGCATAATTGAATCTACAATTTTTGAGACATTCAAATTATGCATTGCCAAAACTAGGTGCATTCTGGCAACACCGTCGCGTCGCGAGCGCATGTGTGTCGAGGCCTTGTCCTGCGCCACAACTGGAACGCGCCTTATCTGCGTACACGCAACCGTTCGCACCTTCCACCAATGACAATAATGCAAATCTCGTTTTAAAGGTGAGTAAGCAATAAATGTAAATTGCAAATGAAGATGGTACCAAAAGGTAAAGACGTGTTTTCTTTTTTATGTTACGTGGTGTTGCTGTTGTTTATTTATATTTTTTGTGCTAGTTTTTCAAGTTCACCTCTTGGCCTTTAATCAGGTAGCTGAGAGAAGTGCTAATTAATTGTAGCGTAGTTTTCTCGAACTAGTACCTAATGGCTAAATACCCCTCCGTGCTTCGGAAACCATAAGAAGTCAAAAGTCGTTGGTCCTGGCCGTCATTCGTCGATCTTCGACAGCCGTTACGGGTAATCAGAAGCCCAAAAAATCTGACCCAGTTACTGGGTAGTGGAGGTCAAATAAGCAGCCACTACATGTAAAATACTGGTATTCAGCTGCTTCTGGTTAGACTAGAAGCCGACCTCAATATAGTTAGGTACTAGGCAGATTGATATAATTAGTACGTAAACGTTTCCTTGAACTACTAAACGTAAATTAAACTAAATTACCTATATGTATAGTTACTAGCTGCGCCCCGCGGTTGCAGTCGCGTAAATGTCGATCCCGTAGGAATATCGGGACAAAAAGTGGGAATAGCTGAGAGAGGTGCTAAAATTAATAGTAGCGTAGTTTTCTCCAACTCGTACCTCATGGCTAAATAATAACAGCCGCATGGGCCGATCGAAGATGCTGAGCCTACGCTTGCCTCGGTCGTTTCGTGGATGGGTGACCATCCTATACACATCGAGACCCCTCCGTGCCTCGGAAACCATAAAAAGTTAAAAGTCGTTGGTCCTGGCCGTCATTCGTCGATCTTCGACAGCCGTTACGGGTAATCAGAAGCCCAAAAAATCTGACCCAGTTACTGGGTCGTGTAGGTCAAATAAGCAGCCACTTCATGTAAAATACTGGTATTCAGCTGCTTCTGGTTAGACTAGAAGCCAACCTCAATATAGTTGGATACTAGGCAGATTGATATAATTAGTAAGTACGTAAAGTTTCCTTGAACTACTAAACGCAAATTAACCTAAATTATATGTATAGTTACTAGCTGCGTCCCGCGGTTTCACACGCGTAAATGTCGACCCCGTGGGAATATCGGGATAAAAAGTAGCTTATATGTTAATCCAGGGTATCAGCTGCCTCCATACAAAATTTTATCAAAATTGGTCCAGCCGTTTGAGCGTGAAGAAGTAACAAACATATAAACACACACACTCACAAACTTTAGCCTTTATAATATTAGTGTGATATGCTCAAACTAGGTAAAAATAAACTTATTTTATATTACTTATCATCAGTATCAATGTCAATAAGTAGGTACTGCCAAAGATTTGTCAACTACAACTCATAAAAAATCAGACAAGCTATTACGGGGTACCTACTATAAATCATTATAAACAGTGGGGCTCCCAAAAGTGCATAGATAACAATTTAGAGCAGTCACGACACGCGGTCACGCGACAAGACATGTTGTAGCCTGTAGGTGAACCACCTGTCATGGCCAGTCATGGCCCGACGTGGCCCGAGATGGCCCAGTTTCGAACATGTTCGGAAGCTGACAGCTGACCGGGTAAATATTGAGAATCGATGATTAGCAGTTGAGCACTCACTTGACACTTTTGTGTAAATGGACGGCACGGGTTTATTGATTTTAAATCAGCGTTTTTGTTGAGTTTTACGGGAATTGGCCTTCAGTGAATACGATGCATCTTGCATCACGCTCATTTTTATGACGGGTAATATCCTACCATTTATTAAGTTTTTTTAACAACTGAAGATTATTGCCAGCTTCTAACGCAAATCCATCAATCCAGAGCAAAGGTGAAGGAACTAAATGATGTACCTACTTACTGCAGTCATTGTAATGCTATATCATTACCATTTAAGGAGGGTTTTAGAACATTTTCTCCTCGTATTTTCAAGAAACCGTTACCTACCATTATGTCCCGTTAAAGATATTTTTACAATTGCAAAGTTTCGTAAGTTGTAGAGTAAAGACTGGAGCGTCCACTTCAAAGGTTTTCCTCAAACAGCTTGACATCAAAAGTGAAGCATGTCCGAATAAGCTTACTATGAAATGATTGAAATTGGCGAGTTTCTTAGAAACTTTGTTGAAGACTGAAGACATTATGACTTCCGTGCGATTACAGCTAATTTTGGGAAATATCCATACATTGGAAGTAGCACTGGCACCCTAAGAAGGACATGGAATTACTTGCAACAAGCAATATCTTATTGTTGAAAGTAATTTCATGTTCCTCTGTCTGCTGACATGACCAGCATCGCTCGATTACTGACAAGTGCTTGCATTCATAATGCTAGTATGTCCTAGAACAAAAAATCAAACACATGTAAGATGTTGGTAGATGTACCAACCCGCGCTGGGCCCGCGTGGAGAGTTACGACCCACTCCCTCTCTCCTCACTTACGGCCTCTCCTCTCACAGAGAGGAGGCCTGTGTCCCAGCAGTGGGAACATTATAAACAAATCATGCTTGCACTGATTGAACTGGTCCACTCAAATCTGTGTGGTTCTTTCCTCAAAAAACCATTTCAGGCATACATTGTCTTCACATGATCTGACCAAGATTATGTCTGGACTTTAAAAGAGACTTTGATCCTTGAATTTGTTTCGCCATTTCTTCTCATCTTTTTTAATAATATGACGTGTAAAAGTGCGTCCGATGGATTATCTACAGAATAAACAATTTCATTTCATTAGCAGTGGAAACCGAAATTATCTATAGGTACTGAAAACGCTTTCTTGGTATTTGGAAAATTACAAATTCTGCATCCAAACCAATTTTGTAGGTGTAGGACCCTGCGCAATACAAGCAAAGCTAGGTATTATAATGTCTTGGCCACTCGCTACACTTGGACAGTTACGCGCTCGACCTCATCTAAATAGTAAATTACGTCTATTCTATGTAATCAACCATAGGTATGCGAGGTGGCTGCACAAGTGCCCAAGTCCCACCCATTATCTGCTTTCCCCGCGTACTTACTAAGTTACTGCGTTATACCTTACAACTCATAAATCTGTCGTATGTAGCAAATTAGCCCACTTACATTTGGAGCGAAGTGCGTCGGATCCGAGACGGCCGGAACAAATCGAACCGCCGCCGACTTGTTTTGTTTTAAACACTCAACAATGTTGCCCCATTGAAGAGTCGTGACTCCGTGAGAAATGTTCGGGCATTTTTCTTAAGTTTGTAGAACAATTTTGACATGTTTAGTTATTTAAATGTTTTAAGTACTTATTGGTATGGCTGGTTTCACATTCCGATTCATTATGTTGGATACAAACAACGAAGTAAGAGTTAACACTTTAAAATATGCAGCTGGGAAACGAATGTATTGCCAAGTACCTATGGGAGAAACTTAGTTGCATTCACCACACTGAACCTCTTAATGATGAAAGTCGATACCTACATCAATTCAAACAAAAGAAAGAAGGACCCGCTTTATACAGGGTTACTGGATGCCCCTGGATGCACACCGACGTGGTATGCATAGGTACATTCGGGACACTTTATGCTCTATAAAAAACTAATACAATTGTCAATATTCAAAAGTGAATCATTTTTCAACTAAATGTGTTCAGCGGGAAATCACTTTCTTAATATAAAATCATTAAAAAAAATCTAATCTTCGAAATAGTTTACTTTTATAAACAAAATTGGGTTATCATACATATCGTCGATCGTGAGCAAATAACTGGTAACCCTGTATAAAATAACAAGCAATACAATTCAGCTACAGGATAAAAAACTGGCCAAGTGCGAGTCGGACTCGCACACGAAGGGTTCCGTACCACAAGACAAAAACGCCAAAAAAACACGTTTATTGTATGGGTTTTATTTTATTCTGTTTTTATGTGGGTTTTATTTTATTCTGTTTTTAAATATTTATTTTATTCTGTTTTTAGTATTTGTTGTTATAGCACCAACAGAAATACATCATCTGTGAAAATTTAAACTGTCTAGCTATTACAGTTCATGAGATACAGCCTGGTGACAAACAGACAAACAGACGGACAGTGGAGTCTTAGTAATAGGGTCCCGTTTTTACCCTTATGGGTACGGAACCCTAGAAAGTAATTCTATACGAGCGCTAACAGGAAATGCAGAACTGCAACCTATTAGACTCACAGTTTCACCTCCATTTTGGTCTAACACAAAGTCCTAGGCATTGAATCGAATGTAATAAAAGGCCACACTAGTTTCACTATCCGTTCTTGTATGCAGTTTACGATCGCACCCTTTTTGTTATTGAATTATGGGATCAAGTACTAAATGCACTGTAAAAATGATACCTACCTATGTACAGCCTGCCACCTGATAAAATGCACTCTCGGAACCGAATGATTTTATTTTTAACTAAGTAACTACTTAGCTGCTGCCCGCGACTTCGTTCGCGTGACATTAATACCTTTTGATTTTATTTCTTGTCTTTTTCTAAAATAAAATTAGCCTAAGTTACTTCTTGTAACATCACATCACTGTTGTCTGTGAAAGTCCCGTCAAAATCGGTCCAGCCGTTTGACAGACAGAAAAAAATCATTAAAATGATTTTTTGTTATAAGTAGGTACTTATATGTATATACTTTCACATGCATTTAGTAAAAGCTGATATTTTGACATCACAAAGTAACGTTATGGAAAAGTGTCTGACTTTAATTTTATTTATTTGTATAGATTAATCTACATAATATAAAATAATAATAATATATAATTATAATTATCTCTATATCCAAAGCACTGTACTATATTTAGCGACTTTAAAATTCCGTAATTAAAACAGCATCTTTTCAGGTTCCCATTCTACAGACCACATACGAATGCGATACATAATACATTTCGTTTGTGATTACTTTTTTCGCTATTCCCTTTGATAAAGATCAAATAAAAGTTAAAACAATCAGAAGTTTAGTAACTACGTGACCGTTAAAACCACCCTAAATTTCTTACATTCAATTGGTTTTGTTTTGTGCCTTTTGAAAGAAACATGGTATCACTTTTTAAGATATATCCCAAGTAACACAAAATCGATATAATGGAAAAAGTGATGACCAGAAAATTTCTTCTAGCTTCGTTATAGAATTTGAAGGGTTTTAGCAATGTCTTGCTTCTGTATAACAGCATTTTATTAACTTTGTAGTTCCTAAAGCTATATAATCCTCTTTTTCAATCTTTTGTGCAGTTAAAGGTTTTATTTTAGACATAATTTATGTCTCTATACAGCTTCTAATACAGCTGTAAGCATTATACAAAAGTGTAAGCCGTATGTAAGCATTAATTACGGCTTAGGCTATTAAAAAGCATTTTAAAATTCTTTAAAACTGCTCTATGTTTTATAACGACCTTTCGCATGGGTCACAACTGTTTAACGGTGTACATTGGTGCTGTTTTAATGCCAGCTTTATAAAAGCATTTCATCATAATATTATATAGCCTTTATCTATACAAACGTATAATGACAAGAATTTTAACAAGCAATAAGTCGTATACCGGCCATCCGCATGCCTAAAGTTTTTAATTATGCTTACGCCATTTTGCTTTTTGTATCGATAATATTTAAAATTTAATTTTATGGTAAATAGTCCTTTAGAAAGGACTTCAACCTATGGTATTGACCGGCCGGTACAATACAGGTATCATAATGACTAAAACTAAAGATTTCTTCGTAAGAGCATAATTTTTTTTACAATTCCACATATTTTTATAATATTTTTGTAATAAATAGCTCTTTAATTTGAAGGCGCATGAAATATTTGATTCAAATATATACATACTTTCACAGTAAACTGATACTCGCAACCTTAATTCACTCATAGAGAACAAAAACAAGAGTTTAATTACTTGCCTTGTAGCACTTATATTTTTTTGTTGAAAGTATCCATGTTCTTTTTACACAAGATTTATTAATAATAACAGAAATTAAAAATAATATTTGAAAATGTTTTTATTTTGCCTTTGTAATGGTACAAGCTGTATAAGAGCCGCATTTAACATATGCGCACTGCTTTAACCTGTTTTCACAGCCCATTTTAATGCGTTTATCATTCCGGTAGACAACCAATATAATGCTGCTAAAATGCCATTCTTACACTTAAGGCTGTATAATTTGGGGCCCAAATTAGCATTACAAGAGCTGTATAGTGGTTTATAATGCCTATATGTAGACTTCTTATAAAGCTATAATAATATGCTAATTCTGTTATCCATCGATTATAAAGCTATTTTGTGCTACTTGGGATGTATATCATAGAGCAACACGGGCCACCGGCGGCGGACCGGCCGCCGATGGCCCGTGTTGCTCTATGATGTACCTATATAGAATATCCTTTAAAATGATTCAAAATGTGATTGATAGTGTGTTTGTTACACAAATACGGTGCAGGAAGATTTTATGGGCTATCGCACTCTCAAAAGTCTGAATTGATTGAATTGAACAATTTCTTAAGCTTATTCGGAACTCGAGCCTACTAACATATAAAAAAATGATGTATTATGCTGTTGTCGTACCTATTTTAAATAAATTAAAAACGTCCAAAAATACATTTAAAATTTTTCCAATATCACCAAACCAGTTTGCAAAAAAATCTTACATAATTATTTTTATCGTGTGATTTTTATTCATAATGATTTCCACCTTGAAGTGTCTACTTTGTCTTCTTAATTATAGGTCATTATTTATGTAATCCAGTTATCTACTTGTGTATAAATAATTATGGCTTATTAAGGCTCCTACAAACAGGCGCGACACGCGATATAATCGCGCGCGACACAAAGACACCGCTCGTTCCGCGACTTGAGGTGCCTTTGTGTCGCGCGTGATTTTATCGCGTGTAGCCCTTAGTTATTACGCAGGTGCTCTGTGAATGAATTCCTTCTAAACAACGATTGCTTTTTGTTAAACTATCAGGGATATGTTGTTACGTCTTAATTAGTAAGGTCAGCTAAGGCCAGTAAGTATGTCAATATGTTGCACTTTATTAATAAGACGTTGACTATATAATCTATAGATACATACCTACTATAAGTTAAAATCACTTTTCGTGTATGCCTATGTGACCGCGTTTTTCTTATAAACTGCGTAACGGATTCTGATTTATTCAAAGAATTTATTCCGGAATCCGATTTCCAAATTTATTCGTTAATATAATAAAGATATCTCGATGTTTTGTCAAGTCGTAAAAACCGTGCGAAGCAGGGGCGGATCGCCAGTTATGAATAAGACATTGACATACGCCCTTTTTTTTTGAGAATGGTAAATCATCAAATTACCCCTCCCGCTCTGGGTGAAGCGGAAGGGAGTGTCAGACTCTTATTGACTAAAACCCACCCGTATTCCTTCATTAGCCCTTTATGTTCCGGGCCAGCGGTAACCCTTTCGGACAATCCCGCTGACCCGGCAGGCTTCGGCCCTGACGGGCCCCTTCGTTGAGGCGCGCGTGGAACACGTACGCGCCGTCCGGCACGGGCCGCCGTCCGGCACGGGCTTGACATACCCCCTTATTAATAAACGTTGTATAGCGTCTGTACACAACGCTTTGTCTACTTCTTTCAAAAGTCAAATTACTGACGAGTGAGAGAAATCGGTGTGTAACTATTCATCTGATTTAATACGTTTATTAGTAAAGGGGTATGTATTATAATATGATATAACCTCTATTTTTATTTTATTGCACTGCACTTTTGTTTTATTCAACACGAAGTAATAACAATCTCCAATAACTTAAGACACGTTACGTGTAAAGGTCGCAAAGTTGTGGAATATTAATTTACTTTAACTACCTACCCACTAATATGGTAAAATATTAAAATAACTACTTCAACCGCAGGTCATGCTTCGGTTTTATTTCTGAGAATAAATAAAGTTAATGGAGTTATTATTTTGGAGAACATCTGTGTTTTATTGAAGAACTATGTAAAGAACATATTGAAAGAATTCATAGTGCGGTGCTAACATACAAACGACCTACTAAGACGAGAGCCTACAATGTATTCAAACAATTGATCGACTGTACATCCGCTTACTTTTTACTTCAAAACAAAGAGCTTGTTCAAACATCAATTCGTTCGTAAGATAACTGAGATGATGAGCCGACTGCCGATGGCTAATGATTGACATGATTCCGTTGTATCGATGTATCGTCTCGACCTTGTTTGTTCAAGTTCAGGGTCGGCTCGCAGATGCTGCGAACGTCTTCTCATGCAAACTAACTCACTAACACTAAACACATGCTTAGAGAACTGAACGTTTTGTTTTACTCGACAGCTGTACTGTTGTAGACAGGACGAATATCATGTGGAATAATTACGCGATATTATTTTTGTGAGCGGCCGCCGACAGATCGACACGCATACCCGCATTTTTCTGATTATTATTTTATGAAATTGCGAAACTATAATTGGTATAGTATACAATTTATGCGGCTATATCAATTAATTTTAATGCTCTTAAAACTCACACGTTTTAATGCAAATAAATATAAAAATAATAAAAGACCTTTGGTAAATTTAAAATTGTTGCATTTTATTTTTGTTTTTTAAATAATCTGCCTACAAAAGCACAAAAGAATCGTCGATCAAAGTGTGTCAGATTCAGATCATCGAATGAGAATAGAGATGACAATTTAGTTTCCACAAAAGGTACTCGGATTGTCCCATATTGTGTCTCGTGATTATTGTGAGTAGAATAGGATTTCTCGGCGGACGTGACAATTGTGTCGGCGACGTGACACCGACGATGTGATCTCACCAGAGGCTCACAGGAATTGACAACTAGCTCGTTTTGCGATAACATCCAGGATCCAGACAACTCTAGCCCAATTGAAGTTTGGCCATCAGATGCTAACGTAAACAGGATACGAGATTCGATTCTTGTCTATTGTATTTATATTATGATGGCTATAATTTTCAATTCGAATCGTGTCAGATTAATAAATTATCAGCTAGAAATATTTTGTGACGACATTACAGAAACAAAAGGACGAACGTGGTTATGCTTTTTAGGCGCGTGGAAAACCCATAAGAATCCATTTAAATTTACATAAAATCAGTCAGTATATTTACACAGTAACAGAACACTGTGTGACGAGAGGAAGAGAGCAATTTTTGGTGCAATCCGTTTGTTTGGTCTGACGTCATACCACACAACACGATATCCTCAATAAAGTACACGGTTTCAGATAGGCGCCATTCAAGTTCTCATTATCATTCATAAAATATTATCTATTTAGAATTATGAGACTTAATCAAATAATTCATGCATTTAATAATATAAATCACACTAGTCAAGCCAGCTGATGAAGTGCTGACTCATAAATAGACTTGGAAACATAATTCAAGTAGTAATTGATCTATTTTTGTAAGTACGCTGACTGTGAATTCTTAGAATAAAGATTATTCGGTTCGGTACATTGTTATGTGTAAGGTTCGCAGAAACCGTGGTGCCGTGGACCTCTAATTGCGTTCAGCAAAAACATTTTAACTGACAAGAGAACCAGATTGTATGAGCAATACCTACGTTGAGTAAGACTGACTTTTGTTGCTGACTCACCCTTACAAAGGTGATGGAGGTGTTTATGCTATTTTAAATGAGCTAAAAAATAAGGAAAATGTGTTTACATAACCTACATACTAAGTACTAGAATTTAAATAGGAAATTTCTACAAGGCCAGAAACTGTATACAAATAGATTTACGCGAGCACCTTCAGCATTAATGAATGAAATGTTTTCGTCAATATTGTGGTTATAATTAGGCATGAGGTAAAACCTGAAATGGCGAAAAAAAATTAGATGTTCCCTACATTTATGTTCGCATAGCTCGTCAAAATGATTTGAAAATTAAAATTAAATGAAAAAAATGAACAGCTGATTTTTTTTTCGCGATTTCAGGTTTTGTCCCATAGTAAAAGTTGTTCGTAATGATGAATACAACGACCCCTTAGGAGATTTCGTGTATGAATAGATAGACCTTATACATATAATACTTACTATTTCTTAGGAAACAAATGAGTAGTTCTACTCTATATGTATTTATATAAAATACCTACGTTTAATTTAATCTCAGTTCAACGGTTCAGTGATCGAAATACATAATAAAATAATAACAAATTGATAAACTTTAACCGTCGTTTACAGATCAGTGACTTTACTAGCTCAGGGCACAAAAAAGTATCGTAAAACGTTGGCATGCGTCTGGTTTTGGCAATTATGAATATGTAATTCATATGTTATGGCTTCTTAGTACCCCGAGGCAATACACACGTGTGCGTGAGCTTTCGTGCTGAAACTAGCCTATTATAAATTTAAAACTGATGCAATTATGTAAGGTCTACAAGTTTTGAGTGAACTTTACAAGTTGGTAGGTTGGTATTTTCTCGAGAAACTCATAAATGGGTTGCAGTATTATTAAATAAAGAGGTTTTATTGCCATAAATAGCCTTTTCTGTGGATCTGCATGGGAGATCGTGGGAATTCTGTACTACGAATATTTCAGGAAAACTCATTACATTTTCAGTTATAGGTAACTCATTTCGTAGGTATGTACTTTTGTAAGATTTATTATTATTATTAAGAACCTTTAAAAAAGATATACAAATATATATATATCTACTTATTTTTTCTTTACACATTATGAAAATAAAACATAAATCTTTTATTCTGCAGGGGTGATCGATATGCCTACTCAAACATTTACCAGCTGTCAAAGAATTACCAAAGCTGCCACTACCGGCATGAGTAACAGACAGAATTATCGCTTTTCCATTTTTTAAACTATGAATAAAAAACATTCCTATGTGTTCAGGCCCTGACATTCAATCTGCCACTCTTAAACGTTCGTGTGACAGTTCAAGGCGGTCTGAGAAGTGGCGCCTGCGCATCGCACTTGGTAGGGAGGAGGGAGAGACATTTCATCAGATCATTTTTACAGCTGTACGCGCGATCAAGTGTGATTTATTTAGTTTCATTGTGTTTGCTGTGATCTGTGATTAACATAATGTTTTGTTAATCCTATCAGCAATTAAGAAAGCTTTCGTTCTTTTCCTGGCGGCTTAACATCCAAAATGAAGGTAGTAGGTATCTTTTATTGATGAGGTGGGTAACAGGATACACATCCAAGGAAGCTAGACTAGCTTCTTGGATAATGAGTTGGATATCATGTCACATGTAAAAATCATTGTTCTTTCAAAATCATTTCATCATGTAATGGCGCAGCGACAAAATCATCAATGCCTAAATCATTACATGAATGAACTAACTACTACTTACTATCTATCTTAGGGGTGATTTTTCTAACGCCAGATAATTTTCCGAGGATTTCCGAAAATTCCGAGGAATAATTTTGAATTTTTGACAGTTCTTCCATACAAAATCTGTCAGACGTCAATTTTATTCCACGAGTAAAAATTATCTGCCGATTGAAAAATCAGCCCTTAGAGATAATCCTTAAGGTAGACAACTACGACCCATGCCTTCTAAATAACTAATGATAATTTCACTAAGCCGTTCCGCATATCAGCACTTATACTTGAAGTGACGTGATCTTACACTCAACTAGAAATCATTGATGGTTTGGTCACTGTCCTCGTCATCGATATCATGCAGTTATTGATGCAGAAAAAACATCACTCAGCCCATCTAGCTACCTAACTTGCTTGGCACACTTCTGAGAGCATATCAGATGAAGGTGTTTTAATAGCTATTTGGTAGCATTAATAAAGGTGCAATAGATTCCCGGACTTTGAGGACAGGAAAAAAGGGTCATCAAGGCTAACCCTAAGCGCCATGAACGTAGGACCTTATTGACGAAAGTAGAGCATATAGAATTGGCACTTTGCCGGAAAAAAATACTCAGTAAACAGCACGCATTGTAATTGTATACCCTGTCTTGAGAGTTTATGGACTTAGAAGATTGCGATAGCCAGTTAAGTACCTACTCTATTTAGTAAAGTTGTAGATTTATATTTTCTGAAAGAAAAGAAAAACTAACCACGAAGGGAATGGCGGGGTCTTACGGCCCCTAACCTGTCCGAGTCGGGGTGCCCCAAGTCCTGAGCTTGCTTCGCTCGCTCTTGCATCGTAATTGTCATTGCAAATGTGTTATTTTTCTTCGCTCGCTCTAGGCGTAGTCGACGAAGCCCCGCTGGAAAGTTTAAAAAAAAATAACCACGAAGGGGATGGCGGGGTTGTCCGCCATCTCCTTCGTGGTTATTTTCCTCTAACCTAACCTAACCTAACCTGTCAGGGTGCCCCAAGTCCCGAGCTCGCTTCGCTCGCTCTTGCATCCTAAGTTGACAAACGATTACTGACAGACTTTGTAAAGTAACAGTGATATAGCATAAAATCGTTTTACGTTTCGTTTCACATATCAGCAATAGTCGGTAACTTATTATAAGTGATAATTTAATAGCATTGATTTAAATCAGCGAAATATAAGTAAATATACAGTATGTTAACTAACAGAGGGCGTTCCCGTTAACCCGCAATAGTATAGCATCCATACATGCTAAAAAAAATATTACCATTCGAAAATAAATGTTTTTATTTTTTTTTATATTAAAATATTCACTAAAAATCGTAAATTGATACGTTAAAGAAACACTCTGTACACGCGTACTTGAAGGACAGCAATGTCGGAATTTATTTAATTAAATAAATTACATACGATTTTTAGTGAATATTTTAATATAAAAAAATATAAACACATTTTATTTTCGAATGGTAATATTTTTTTTAGCATGTATGGATGCTATACTATTGCGGGTTAACGGGAACGCCCTCTGTTAGTTAACATACTGTATAAGTAAATTATAAGTTATAACTCACTAAGTATACATATTTATTTCATCATTATTATGAAGTTAAACATTTTAGTGCGTTGATCTTACGTAAAACGAAACGTTCAATGGTGAGACCAAATGTCAAAAGTAACAAAACATTCCTTAATTTCTACGATTTTGATTATTTTTTTCTCGTAAACCATTTATCTCCGCAAGTTAAAACTTTGCGTGGAGGCTTTTAATAATAAGATTTATCTGTGAAAAAAAAATATGGACCCTCAACTCAACGGCAGAGATACTAAAGCTTAGCCCTTGAAACTTACAATTCTATCAAAAAAGGGATAAAGATACCCAAGGCGTACAGACCAATAAGCCTAACATCTTTCTTGCTGAAAACCCTTGAGAGACTCTGTGATCGACATATTCGGGACGGACCTCTTCGGGAGCGACCACTTCACAAACAGCAACACGCGTATTCCACAGGAAAATCAACAGAATCTGCGCTGCATAGTGTGATCTCCAAGATCGAATGTGCAGTGGACCACAAATGCTCCTCACTAGCTGTCTTCATCGACATAGAAGGCGCTTTTGACAAAACTATCTTCCATAGCATCAACGCAGCCCTCGAGGAACACGGTGTGGACTCGACCCTGCGAGGATGGATCACAAATATGCTCCGATTGAGAGCCGTACAAGTTACGGTAAACGACACCACCAGAGCCATAGTGGCGAAGGGCTGCCCCCAAGGTGGAGTCCTCTCGCCACTACTATGGAACCTTGTAGTAGACAGCCTCATCAAACGTCTAAATAGCAGAGGCTACTACACGGTGGGCTATGCTGATGATCTGACCATAATAATAAACGGCACACACGAAAACACACTATGCAACCTTATGCGCCAAGCTCTAAGAATAGTAGAAGACTGGTGCAAGGAATACAAACTAGCAGTAAACCCCACCAAAACCGAACTCGTCCTCTTCACAAAGAAAAGAAAGCTGACAACATTACAATTGCCAAGCTTCTTTGGGACAACCCTAAGCCTATCGACTGAAACCAAATACCTGGGTATCTTTTTGGACAAACAGCTGAACTGGGCAAAACACACTGATTACATTATCACAAAAGCCAGTATAGCCCTATGGCAATGTAAGAGACTCCTCGGGAGAAATTGGGGCATAAGCCCCAAAATCACCTACTGGCTATACACCACAGTTATCCGACCAATTATCACATACGGTTCTTTAGTTTGGTGGCCCAGGACCAACCTAAGTACAGCCCAAAAGGATCTCGAGAAACTGCAAAGATTTGCCTGCGTAGCAATCACCGGCAGCATGAGGACTTCCCCCACTGCTGCCTTACAGGTGATGCTGGGGCTACCTCCCCTACACCTCGTCGTAAGAGAGGAGGCAGCCATAGCGACTTTCAGACTCGAAGTATCCGGCTCCCTAAGCAATGATTCTAGAATCAAACACACACGCATCAGGGAAGATGCAATCAAAGAACAACCGATGATGACATCACCCATCGACAGAACCCTGAAGACCCACTGCTTCCAAAAACACTACAACATAGAGCTCATAGAGGAGTTGTGTGACTACTCAGGTACAACAGAGCTAAGAATTTACACTGATGGATCAAAGACCGACGAAGGGACGGGCGTCGGGGTGTTCTCCAACGACCTAAACATTAAAATATCCAAACCACTTGGAATGCTCAACTCCGTTTACCAAGCAGAGTGTGTAGGTATTATCCAAGCGGCACACGCTATAGAGGCCAGGGAGGTTACGGATACCAATATCCGAATACTCTCCGACAGTGCCTCAGTTCTTCAATCCCTAAAGAGTAATCAGATCACGTCGAGACTAACACTAGAATGCCACAAGGCCCTAGAACGAATCACGGTACTAAATCGCAACACGGTAACGCTACAATGGATTAGAGGTCACAGTGGATCACTTGGAAACGATGCGGCTGACGAGCTTGCCAGAAGAGGATCCAGCACAAGACCCTACGGACCTGAACCCATTGTGCCCATTCCTTTCAAGCAGCTAAGAAGCTGGTTAAAGGATCACACTCGAATACAGGCGGAAAAGTGGTGGACCTCGACACCAGGATGTAGGCAGTCCAAGGAAGCTATGCCATCCCTGGATACAAAGCTGACCAGGCGCCTTCTGCGCCTGGACAGAGACAGCCTGCGCCTGGTGGCGGGGACCATCACTGGACACTGTTCACTAAATAAACACCTTCATACCCTGGGAATCACTGATAGTCCCCTGTGCAGAGCATGCATGGAGGCGGAGGAAACGGTGGCGCATGTGCTTCTTGAGTGCACAGGCGTTACCAAGATTCGCGAGGAGACCCTGGGAACACCAACATCCCTTGCGGATGCCCTGAGGAGACCGGGAAGTCTTATCTGCTTCTGGAGGGAGGTGGGCTGGCTGGAGTAGTCGGCCACCATGGCTCACGCACAATGGTCCACTTCAAGGACTAAGTGCGGAAACCTAAACCCCATGATAGATAGGGATAAAGATAATTTATAAATTATTATTATCTATACTTGACACCGTTTTCAGTTAATCGTCTTCAATTCCTAACACATCATTGTCCTGAAAATGACGATTGACAAGGTCAGCTTTTATTTATTTAATAAACTCAAGTAGGTAGGGGTTTGAATTTGTGATAGAATTTATTAATTACATCGTAAGCTCCACACAAGCTACACCTAAGTCTGTACATATAGAGGTCAACCGAGGTTAACGGTCTGCGTTGATAGTAAAAGACAATTTTAATCCTAATGAATGGAACCTATTACAAGTTTAATACCTAGGTACGTCTATAGATTAGGTGCTAGTGTAATAAAAACAGTCTTTAATTTAAAGTTTCGAATTGGATTAGCTTCTGAGTAAAAAAGTACCGTAAGTTAAAGTAGGTATCAAAGTTAATTGAACATAGGTACCCACATTATTCTTCCAATGGATAGTAAAATGAAATTAGTCTGTATACCAGGAGATCTAGTTTGATAAGATAGAGTTACCATGTTCAATTAAGTCACAGTCTTAATAAAAGTTCATAGATAGTTACACTTACTACTGTAGCAGTAGTAACAGTTGAAGGATGGTACAATTACCAACAACCGATACCTACCCACTTATATCTTTAATAAAATTAAATAAAACATTTAAGTATCGATACATTTTATAATTACCGAATCACGAATGTATAAAATAGGTATACCGCGACCTACAATTTGTCATATTTTAAATCGTACGATCAGAAAATCAAGTGATTATTCAAGAAACCGGTACACGCCGGAAGATTCAAAAGACGAATTAAGTAGCTAGACGAAAAACAAACCGTACCTATCTACCTATAATTTGTATTCATAGCCGCTCGTTGAGCTCATGTCTATATCACTAAACGTTTCTTTCAATAAGAATTTCATAAAATAATAAAACTGACCTGTTTTCGTAGCACTAAACGTAAAAAATGTAAATTAAAAAATTCACTCCTCAATAATTCACAGTTCACTTTATCATCATCTCACAACACTGATACGATATCACTTCACTAGTTCAAAAGTAAGCGGTGAAAATAAAATTTAATCGATTGTAAAAAAACATCGATACGTCGTCGTACATCGAGTGTACAAAGTTCGAGTCGTTGTGGACGCACCCGTCACAGAGCAAAGCGCGCGCGCGAATGAATGGCTGAGACTTCGAAACTCGTGATCAAGATGTGTCGAACTTGGAAGACAGCGAGACCGACCTGCTAAACGCTCGGGAAACCTCTTCCCCGACTAATTAGCAGGCGAAATTGCCGAGTAAACTTCATAACCTTAATATATGGAAAATGGCCCTTAAAATGTCCCATAACCGTAACGGTTTAAAGGTTCGAACAATGGGGCACTTGTGCATCGTCATGCTGAAGATCTGATGAGATGATTATCTGGAAGCCGCGTCCGGGTGGGTCACGGCCGGTAAACGATTGTGCAAATATGGCTTAGCGTAAAGCTCAATAAAGATGTAAGATTACATTTTGCAGTCACAGATGTTCATGTGAACGCAGAGGACAATGAGAAATTCGCAAGAATCAAAAGGTCCATGAATTTTTATCGTTGTTTGATTTGCTTTTATTTGTAGACGATAATCCGTAGGTCTTTTCACAAATGTATTTATCGCAAGATACAATGTATTTGATAGTAAATAATAGGTAACAGTAATGGTATCGGTGAATCTTGTAAGCTCGTAAGAGGAAACACCCGCAGCAGCTCGGTCCATGATTGTTATAATACCAGTTCTGTATCAACGCGAGAGATCTCATTATAAACTAGATCAGAATTAAATTTGAGTCAAACTAGATTTTCTGTAATTTATGATTATGATTTTATATGAGCAGACAGATTAGCGTTGGCAGTTGTATATATAGTCTTTGCTATTTATTTTTATTCAAGGTCCCCCCCCTCCTATAAGAACATAGTCTAGACTTGAGTCTCTGTATTCAGGTCAAAAACCGAGAGATGTCAAGATTTACTTTTCTTATTAGATAAGACACATATAATGTCTTTTCTTCTACTTACTTAGGTACCTACAATAAATAATAGTCATCAAGAGTTTTTTGACCTGACCTATTACAACATAACAAAAGACTAAAAAGCCAAATAAAGTACCTATGAGTTCAGATACTTTTATACAATGTCAACGTATTATTTATTGTGCCATTGTTCTTTTAACTAGCAAGATGTCACTGAGTTCTGCCTACCCATTAGAACACTAGAGACGTGATCTTATTGAGAGTATGATTCTTTAAACCCAATTTTTTTATTTAAATGATAATCGTTTACTTTTACCATGTTTGTAAATTGTGAGCACCATGTATCTATCAGATAATTAATTTATATGTCATGCTTTTATTTTAATTCTTTTACCTATTGTGGTATAGTAATTTTATTTTAGGTGCATCGTCTTCACATATTATTATTATATAATGAATGTATGCAAAATATTGTAAAACATTTTAAAAGAGTAACGGTGGAGTTTCTTGCCCATTCTTCTCCATACGAAAACTATCTTTTGGAATGGGCGACTAGAATCAATTCTATTTTGCTGTAATTTTTGACGTTAAAAAGTGCCTTTTATGTGCCTATTTGAAATAAATCCTTTGACTTTGACTTTATCAAAATGGTGATGATGCGAAGAGTCTATTCAGGTTCATGATCCAAACGTAATCCGCGGCGTAGCAGTATGTATTTAGGGTACGATCCCGATGGGACTGTCATACGCATTGCGGTCATAAAAGTCCCTAATTAAATATTTTAAAGATGGACGGCCGGATTGGTCACTGATGTGCACTGGTTAGTTTTAGCAAATATTTCGCTTATACCCGTTGTAATTTTATTTATTTTTTTATTGTTACTTTTTATCTAAGTACCTGCTTAGGTAAGTGGTTATAATTCTCTAAATTATGTAGTCGATGATTTTGGTGCACGCCAGTCTCCGCTGTCCCACTCCTGATCAAAGGCCTCCCTCTACTCCTTCCATCTTTCACGAGTCCGCGCGTCCTCTTTCCAGTTTTGAAGGAACCTATCCAGCTCGCCTCGTCATCTGAACGTGGTCTGACGCGACTCCGCCTCACCGTCTCAGTGTGTTAGTGAGTCAAAGAATTAAAAGAAAAACTTTCAACCCATTTTTTATCACACATTTTGATTAAGGCTCCAATAAATATATATGCCTGTAAACCAGTGATTGATTTCATAACACTCAACTATACGATGTGTGTACTGTCCCTGTCTACGTGCTACACCCGTTAACCCATAATAAATCAAATGGCGTTAGACAAGCAAACAATTGCTTTGTTTGTCAGTTACCAGTCATCTTCGTTAACGATCTATCATCAGTACTGCGCAAAAAAACTGAACATTCCAACCATTTAACTTTTTTGCTAACATATGTATGGAGCGATGAAAGCACCCTGGGAGGGCTCGCTTAAGCATCTCATTAACTACTTAAAAGGGTGTGTTTATGGAAAATAAAAACGATAGGAGAGCTTTGTTTGTTGTTTGATTTAAATCTATTAGTGGCTTTTATTGACTGTTTTGTTATTAATACCTATCAGTGATAGCCTTACATTGGTTTTAAATTATTTCTTTTTGTAACCTTTTTTTAGTCTATTCCCACAACTTTTTTTGCTGTCGTACTGAAACGATTTCGAAGTATATCGACTGTACACGCGTTAACAGCTCGTAGTCGTAAAGGCTCAGAGTGTAAAACCTCTTTATTTTCTAATATTCTAATAGCTGCACGGGATCTCGTTTCACATAGTGCTAATATTTCATAGCGAATGTTCCTGGACAATTATTAAGAGTTCAACAGCACACAACAATCAATAAAGCGCCCTGTAGACGTCTCAACTTGTTGGTACCACATGTTGGTTACAAATGATTGGTACTCGCCAATAGACGGACCATCATAATTGTCCAACCTCCAGTACCTTTCTACAAGCTCTAAATGTAATCGCAACATTTTCCTGTTTCGATAGAATCTGTTTTTAATTTCTAAAAAAAATGAGCAAATGCCGCCGTTGATTATCCAACAACGCTAGAGACACTATAACATATCGGCTTAAATCGGCTATCGGGTGAAGTTAGCTATTCGTCCCAACCAACCAAAACCCTTGGAGGTTAATACAAATTAAGCCGGCCGACAATCCTATATACAAGGCAATTTGTCGGCACCGTCAAATTGGTTGGCCAACAAATTGTAACGTCTATAGGGCGCTTAAGAAACATAATCGGCGCGTGCGCGACCGCTTGCCTAGTCGCAGTCGCCGGTTTGTTTCTTTCAACACTTGCTCAAACAATGCTCTGCTTCCGATCTAATGAATGCAAACAAAGGCCCAAGTATGCTGGGCTGACCAAATAAAGTTTATTCTAGGATTTATTTATTAGGTTTCATAATAATGTTATTTTCACAGCCTACCGTTGTGTTGTGTGGAAATTGGTTAAACATGGAACAGATGTGGATTTTTTCAGGTTTGGGAATATTGTATGGGGTACATTTTTGCGCGTAGCATAGTATCATTCCTTTTCGAATAAAATGTAGTCAGTTTCAGTTCAATATTTTAAGTAGGTAAAGGTACAAGTCCGTAGCCGACTGCAGACAACAGCAGCAGGCGACATGTCACCGCGACACTAATGGTTTCTATGAAATATGTGGCAGACGACGTATCGCTAACTACGGAAGGTATTTCATAGAAATACATAGAAACTAGTAGTGTCGCGGCGACACATCATCTGCTGCTGCTGCCTGCAGTCGGCTACGGACTTCTACCGTTTTTAAGGTATGATTGTACTCGACTTTTATGATATTTAACCGAATTTCCACTCTACGGCGACTATGAATGTCTACGATCCACGCTACGAAGCTAAATTAATGAATTCAATACAACAAGTAATTAATTCCACAAAGGAGATGGATAACACTCCCATATAAGTATGGTCCAGCATGGACATTAATAAAACAACATATATCATGAAGGAATATTTGTATTTAGTAGTCCTGTTTATACTTTATTACTCCAGAAGTCGGTGGTGACGAGATATAAGACATTTTAGGTGAAAATTAAAATAATAATTAAATACAAATACAAATACTTTATTACTCAAATAATTCCACAGTGTCAGAGGTTTGTATTACTTAGTAATGTACACAGAAATAGACGCGGTTACATACATTGCACTTCGACGAAATCCACGTTTAAATAGATGACTATTAATCAAGGACCCTCATTATCCTTATGTGGACTAATTATGATTCTGTATTTTTTCCTGTTACCTGTAAATGATTTTAATTGTCTCAAAATGGTGTTGTTTGTAATTACAGGCATCTGACGTAGGTATTTCAGTTTCGTTTATCAGTTCTATAGCCAAGCAAACAAAGGAAGAATTGTTTTCCCAACAAAATGCGAAGGTTTTAATTTTCCTAGAAAGTATGTACAGACCAGCCAGCACATCAAGCTACCCGAAACTGTCCAATTTTCCCAATCAACTTTGAACCTTATGATTTAGCGATAAAGTTGAAAATCAATTCAAGAAATTTGGCAGATTGTAGTAGCTTGATGTGCTGGCGTCTGTACCTACGTAACATGATACGGGCGAAAGGTTATAGAGGAGACAGATATCTAATACCCGGATTCCAAATAGAGATTTTGAAGTCCCTATAAATTCAAAATATCATTGTTTTTTTTTTTCTTGTGGCTTCAGTGAAGTTTGGTAAGTTCTCAACGTCAAATTCTCAATTAAAAAACTGGGTTTATCATGGCGGCGATAGAGACGGTCCGGCTGCTGGTTTGCCAACCAATAATAAAAGAAAAGTTCAGTAATGTATGACCGTTGAACCCTTTCCTCGAGAATTAAATTACATGAAACTCATAACAGCAGCGTTTATCGATTCGTTAGTTCATGTTTAACAACCTGTCAGCTTATCGTAGGGCCCGCTTAACGACTTATTCTTAGACCTGTGTTATGGTAGCGGTCAAAAGCGTACTTAATATTAGCCCTATTATAAAATCAACGGTTCCGCAGTTATGGTAACATATACTGCTAGTGTTAGTTCAGACTTCTAAAGTGGATAAACTTTTATGTTTTATCCCTATGAAGCACAAAAGTTTGAAAACCCTTTTTGTAGTTATGTGGTTTATTAAAAATCTAAGAAACAATGTCACGGTATAATTATCTATACAGTATTGTGACTCGGCCCTGTTCTAGAAATAATTATCTACAACCGCGCGTACGTAAACACGCGATAGGGCTCCCCCGCCCACAGTATTTTAATTTCATCAACCTACGTGAATTTCTTTCTATTTTTGTGTTTGATTGTATAGGTAAATATTATTAGTTTTTATTTAAAAAAAATGAAATTTATTGTAAATGAAATAGGAAGAGTTCAATAAAAATACATGTGGTGTTTTTTTTATATTTTGTAGTCATTAGTAGATTTAATAAAAAAAACTTATTGACGAATTCAAGCAACCAAAAACAGCACAATATAGTCTATTTGCTCTTTGCCATATTAAGTAAGTACTTGTACTTATTTCAATGAATATTTGTCACAAATAGCACGCTTACTGCTTACAAAACCATCACACCGTCCGGCGTCCGTTCGTCACTGCGGAGCATTCGAGACTGTTTGTTAACCGAGTGTAAACCGAACTCGAGGCGCGTAGGTATGACTCGCGTTCCGACCGTTTGTATGAAGATATAATACATACTGTAAAGATAATTATACCGTGACAATATTTTGCTAAGTGATACGACAGTTTTCAATAATAATTATTATTATAGCGTATTGTTGTCTCACTGCAGGGCTAAGGACACTTCTCATAAAGAGAAGGAGCATTTTTTACTTAGCAATTTTCAATTAAATACTAATGACTTTGTAGTGGTTTCTATAGTGATTTTTAGATAGGTTTTACAAGCCGGTCGTTTCTTTTATCAGATAAAAAGTTACGAATAGTTTCGTTAAAAAGAAACATCAAAATTGGTTCATTAGTTTTTGAGAAAATCGCGGACGTACAAAAAACATACATACATACATACGGGTCGAATACAGAACCTCCTTTTTTGAAGTCGGTTAAAAACTATTTTTTTAATATTAGCGAACTATAGTCGCCTTGCTTATGTCCTTGTTGCACTCGGGTTATATAAAGGGAATTGATATTAGTACCTACGTACGGGTAGATGCGGATGTGGTCGCTAGTACTTGGCCTCTTCACCACAACCTATCGGGTTTCATTGTATACAAAATGGTTTAGGTGACAAAGCCTGTTTTACGTAACATGTAACATCTATTGGCGTATTTTTTTTATATTATTAAATCATCATCTGCCTAGCCTTTTCCCAACTATGATGGGGTCGGCTAGCAGTCTAACCGGATTACAGCTAAGTACAGACGCCAGCACATCAAGCTACTACCATCTGTCAAATTTATTTAATAGATTTTCAACTTTATCACTAAAGCATAAGGTTCAAAATTGAATAGAAAAAATTGACAGTTTCGGGTAGCTTGATGTGCTGGCGTCTGTACCAGTAATTTACATGGAGCGACTGCCTATCTGATCGCCACAATACAGTTACTGGGTAAATACGATAACCCTTGGAAGACTGGTTGTCAGACTCTCGGAAGTCTGACGACCCGTAAAGACTGTCAAAGATCCACGAATGAGAGCCGGGACCAACGGCTTAACGTGCTTTCCGCGGCACGAAGAGGTCTTGGTATGTAAAGATGGTCACCCATCCTCGGACCAACCGCGGAAAGCGTAGCTTAACCTGATCAATCGACCCGTGCCTCTGTTATTACCTAGCCACAAGCCCCTCTTTCAATATTATTAAATGTTATTTGAAAAATACTCCAAAACTGTACCTGTTTTGTAATTTGAATCAGTAGAATCGTTTTCAGCGGGTAGTTTATAAACCAGGTAATTTTATGAGTTGGGGACAGAACTAAACTAACATAATAAGGCATATTTTTATATGTATACTAGCTTCTGCCCGCGACTTCATCCGCTTGAAATTTCTTGTTGCCCCGATCCACCCTATCGCATCGCATCACCTGCCCGCGCTATCACTTCGTTTTCACTTAGCGTTCTTTCTGTCTTTTTTTCTTTTTGCTCGGCTCCTAAGGGTCATAGCGTGATATTATAGCCTATAGCAAGAATAAATTATGCTATCAAATGCAAAAATAATTTTTCAAATCCGACCGGTAGTTCCAAAGATAAGCGCGTTGAAACATTATTCCGGTCTGATCTCCGAAACCCCCTCCACCCCTCCCTGGATCCCCTGCTAGTTATTCTTCTGTTTTAATCTCTGTCTTATCCACTTTATCTGGGTTACTCTTTTTGACAGGTAAGTACAGTCGAGAGAAAACTCTTCAGCAGTATTATTAGTATACAATATACCTAGATATAGATTTTACTTAGTACTTTTTGTTACTTTTGTGGTGTTTTAGATAATGTACCTAGGTATAAGCCTCTTAGAATTTCTATAATCCTCCAAGTCATGACGTGAATTCGCAAATAGTCGTAGCAGTAAAATTAGGCCAATGCACACGTGCAGTTAAAATTCGTAAGTACACTTTCACACACACGCCGGTAACTGGGCGTTGTTTACCCAGCAGGATTCGGGTTTCTGTGCTACCTATCACATTTACGCACCGTGTATGGTGCGGACACTTTTCGTCCGCGTGAGCACCGATCGTGTGTACCTGCCCAAATGATTTGTGAACCGATAGCTATTTCGGATATACCAAATATTCCTGTGCCGCTTTCATTTTTGTACGTGAATAATAATAAACAAAACGCGGCGGATATTTGAAAGTTTTGTTTGGACGTATCATGATTGATTTTATTGGTTATTGGAAAATTAATATGAGGATCGTTAAATGGCCGCTTTACAGACTTTACCATCGCGTTAATATTTTATTATGCCTTCTTCAGTCTCTTTCACGTTCATCACCATTTGAATAGCCTTTTCCCAACTGAGTTGGAGTCGAACCTTGAGTCGAACCGAATGCAACTGGATATCAGTATTTTACGTGGTCCGACTGCCTATCTGCCCTCCACAACCCAGTTACTGGGTAACACGATACCTGTTGGTAAGACTGGTTGTCAGACTGTTGGGCTTCTGACTACTCGTCGTGTCTTTCATGTTATCAGAAGCTAATAGGAATATAGGAGAATGATAGAGAGCGCTAAATGAGAATTATTCAGAGATAAAGGGGTAGCCTTAATGGTTTAAGGCTCCTTCAAACAGGCGCCACACGCGATAAAATCGCCCGCGGCACAAAGGCACCGCAAGTCGCGCAACGAGCGGTGCCTTTGTGTCGCGCGCGATTATATCGCGTGTCGCGCCTGTTTGTAGGAGCCTTTATACTTTTTATAGTGATTCGTACTACCTATTCTATACGATTTGGGCATAAATCACCATGAAACCTATTTCCTATTCAGTGAGTCGGCAACTTTCGTTTTCATTCGATCCACAAAGTTTATCTGCGTGTGCCTAGTCACCATTTCTAACTTTAAGAAGCTTGTAGATACTTTCTAACTCAAAGAACCATAAATGAACAGTGACATACAACATATATAGATACATTTTATACATATACAATTATACATGTATAAAAGAGCAGGGGAAAGTATGACAGGGCATCAAAAAATTCTTCCGCATCGTTGTCACCAGGAAAAGTACCCAAATGGATGGCAGTATTACTGATTATTTGGCCAAGAAATAGGCCAGCCCTCTGGTCAATGGAAAAACCAATCAACCGCTTGGCGATATCTCGAAAAACCAGTGTTTTGACCCCAAACGGCTCGAACATATAACTTTACAATTGGAATATTTTACACAATGAATTAGCCTACAACTGCAGCAACAATCAGTAATAGAGATGTCCAAGAATGTAGCCGATGTTGCCACTAAATTAATTAGTGCCAAGCAAATTCTCTAGTCACCATAGTACGATTACACGAGTGATTAATTACGACTGACGCCATTGAGGATTCTGTAGGTTATTGGCGTGACGTCATCGTCTCATACATAATTATGCATAATTTGATCATCATATAAACCTATAGATACTTAGATGTCTATGTAAATTCATGTCTCGTGAAAATAATTTGACATGATCAAGCGAATGGCGAAGTTGCCAAAGTTTTCGACATACTCGTAGTTCACAAAATAAGCAAGCTAAAATGGCAATGGGCCGGCCATATTAGCCGTAGAACCGATGACCATTGGGGTAGATGTGTTCTTGAGCGAAGATCGCGAATCGACAAACGTAAAGAAGGACGCCCTCAGGCTAGGTGGAGCGACGATCTTCATAGGGTTGCCAGTTGCCACTTGCCGAGAATCGGGCTGAATGGCGTGCAATTGGAGAGGCATTTAGTCCACTGCTGGACATAGCTCCAGCTGTGGACTTTGTAGGCTGATGATGATGAAACGAATGCGGAGCGGTTAAATAAAATCGCGCGTCAAGAGCTCTCCGAAGTTGGAATTATAATAGGCTCATTCAATTATTAATCTCCTGTAATATTCTTGACCGTGATGACCCTAAGAATATTTACCTAAACCGAAAACGTAACTTTTAGAACTAGGTTGAGCTTTCACCTGTTGCATAAAATTCGCGTGTGAACTTGCCATCCACTTTGTATTCTTAATCCACTTAGAATAATGGCTTTAGTTCACATTCATAAAATAGCCTTTGAATATATTTTTATAACAAAGTGCATCCGCCTAGCCTTTTCCCAACTATGTTGGTGTCGGCTTCCAGTCTAACCGAATGCAGCTGAATACCAGACCTCAACAACCCAGTGACACGATAACCCTTGGTAAAATCGGTTGTCAGACTTTCGGGCTTCTGACGACCTGTAACGACTGTCAAAGATCCGCAAATGAAAGCGTGCTTTCCGAGGCACGGAGGGATTCTGGTATGTAAAGATGGATTCCACGGACCAATCGCGGCAAGGGTAGCTAAGCCTGATCGATCGTACCGTGCGGCTGTGTTTTTTTAGCCACAAGCCCCTCTCCATTTTTATACCTGAGATTCTGAACTAAAATATGCTAGATTTTCATCACAATTTTTGTTTTTTTTTTAATCTCAGCATAAACCACAAGGGATGCGACCCAATACATTAAGTTCTCAAATAGGGTTTAGGTCTCAATATTGAACCTCATTTAGGGATTATTCAACCTTATTCGAGGCAAACCAAATCCAAGATAATCTAGGCTCGCTTACCCTAAATTTCCTAATGGGAAACCCATTCAATTTACTTATCCTGATACGATTTAGGCGACAAGCACTCTAATTGCGTAACACACTATCAATCAGAATCTGAAACATTTTGAAGGATATCGCTAATCCATTGCTTCTTTGCTTCATATGTTCGAAAAACTGGCAGGAATAACGTTTATAAGCCTAAGTACGTGCTAAGTAACGATTTTCTCGGCTTTAGAGTTGTAAATCATGAAACGTTTATTTTCTCTTGACTGTACTTACCTGTCAAAAAGAGTAACCTAGATAAAGTGGATAAAGGCTCCTGCAAACAGGCGCGACACGCGATAAAATCGCTCGCGACACAAAAGCACCGCAAGTCGCGCAACGAGCGGTGCCTTTGTGCCGCGCGCGATTATATCACGTGTCGCGCCTGTTTGTAGGAGCCTTTTCTAGGCGTTATACAGAATGTTTTTTTTTTGCGATTTTCTTTTGTTTCAGACACAAACAACTCAACTAAAATCATTATAACCGTATGTTTGATTTATTCCGGTCTGATCCCCTGAACCACCCCCTCCACCCCCCCCTCCTCGATCCCCTGCTAATTCGTCTTCTGTTATAATATCTGTCTTATCCACTTTATCTAGGTTGATCTTTTTGACAGGTAAGTACAGTCAAGAGAAAATAAACGTTTCATGATTTACAACTCTAAAGCCGAGAAAATCGTTACTTAGCACGTACTTAAGCTTATAAGCGTTATTCCTGCCACTGTTGCACAACTGTCAAACCACAAGTGCTAGATAGAGACGGGATCATGTCTAAGTCAACGCATGAGCTAAGTCATGTTTATAGGTGTTGACCTAATACTGGAATAGAACACTTGTGAACATTGCAGTGGCTGATGGCGCTTGGACCTACCGAACAAAAACATCTCAACTACTCACCATTTGTTGCGGGTTCCGCGGCTTGCGATGCGCGCGGTGCACCTTCAAGCCAGTCACTCCTTCCAGTACATCAGCGAGGAGCAGCCCGTCTGCGCAGTCGCGAGCCAACCCGCCGCCCGATGCGCCCGCGCGTCGCCGAGAACGCGCCCGCTCCAGGTAGTGGTTCGCCCAGTCTGTGTAGATCTGTGGAGAAAGGAGACCTGTTAACTGGTGGTGAAGAACACACACAGTTTAGGGTGGTTTTGTAAGTCTGTATTGGTTGGGTCGATCCTGATAGACCAAAGACCAGTTCAGCGTCAAGAAAACCTGGGTCAGTTTAGGGTTCTTTGAAGTCTGTATTATAAAACAAAGATAGCCCTAAAAACACTCTTCTGATTTGAAGAGCCTCGTCTTCAAGACTAGCCTGAAACGGATCAGTGCTTCAGAAGGGTTGCTAGAACCTCATTAGTAGTAATTCTCTGACATTTAGGTCTACCTGCACCCCAATTATGTTACACAATGTCAATCACAATCTGAGAGTTTTCAAGGATATTTCTAATCTATTGCTTCATAGGTTTAATATATTCGTCTGCTCAGCAATGTAAATAATGCAATGAATGTGGCTGAACTGTCAAACTGAAAGAAATTGCGATCAGTTGTCATTTTAGGTGTGTTACGCAAAATATTACCCTGCTGCCGGTCGATTCTGTAAAAATCTCACCGTGAACACATAGGTGAAGTGAGTTTGTTTTTGCTAGGAGTTGACACTATTGACAGCTCACTCCACGCTCAATTCACCTAAATTTTCACGGTGAGATTTTTACAGAATAGCACCGCAGTAATATATTTGGTATCCCCACAATGGACGTTACTTACCTAAAGATAAAACAATTCAAAATTATTTACTGACTGTAATTTAAATATAAAAATAACTGTAAGTTAGATTCAGGGGATAATGTCGAGAAAACTGTATTTATAACATTGATTGACATTTGGTAACAGCCAATCTAATCGGGGATTCCTTAACCTGATGCTGCACATATTATTACAAGCCATCAAATTATGTTTTTGTACCTTTCAAATCAGACAGCTACCTGATTAATAATTAGGTACAGCGCAAAAATACTTTAAGGGGCTTATAGGACCTAAACACAAAAAACGCAAGTTTTAGAAACAATAAAACTATATGATCGACTACAGTAAGCAAAATCAGAAAAATATATGATATTCTTCAGGATATATGCTAGGTAGATAGTGTGTTGAAAACATAACACAACTAATTTGATACGATAGAAAAAAATTCATGAAGATACCTCTAAAAACTTTCTTTTTACAATAAAAACCATACCTACTAACACACATGGTGTACATAATAAAGAGTATTCTATTCTATTCTACTAATATACATACAATCATTATGATTTTTTGTCAGATTATTCTACAAGCAACATACTAAAGCACTAGTGTTTTAATTTTTTAGTACAAACAATAGATTTTCTGTAAATAGATAATTGCTTCATATTTTGCAATTATTACCAGGGTTGTGTCATCGCGCATCTCTTTTCCATGCAGTCCGACAAATGCCGCGCTTTAGATCATGTAGGATTTATGTAGTGGTAAATAAAAGGCATTCAATCATAAGATACACTTTACAGCAGGGATTACCAGGTAAACAACGGGTAAACGATGACTAACAAAGACGCGTAGATAACGTTTTACAGGCCATGGGATGCGAAATTGCTACTAAAATTTTAACGACAATTTCACACACGGTACTCGAGCCCGACGTCTGTTTATGAGTTTGCGAGTCTTTCGAACTGGGATAAAATATTACAAAGATCCTCCGTACAATACTCTGTAAATCCTGAATCACACTTGAGAATTTTACAGAAAGTTTTATGACAGCTGCTGTAATTTTTCTGCTAATTATTTTTCTAAAATAAAAGGCTAGGCTAAGGTACTCTTTATAAAATCAGCTATCTGCCAGTGAAAGTCCCGGCAAAATCGGTCTAGTCGTTTCGGAGACTAGCCGGAACAAACAGACAGACAGACAGAACAAAAATTATAAAAATTGTTTTTTTAAAGAACCGAATATACTTTCATATGCATTTAGTTTAAAGGACATTACAAACACACACTTCCATTTTATTCTTCGTATAGAGATTTTCAAGTAGTCGACTTTAGGTAGGTATAGAAAAAAAGTACTTATTGTGTTCGAGTTTACGGCATGAGGTCATACATAAGTTAATAAGTGAGTGTTATGCTCGGCGCTATGAATTCTTAAAAGGATTTAGTCATATTCGAGTCAATTTGCAGGAGAATGGGGACAAGTGGCGCAGACGCGCCGCGGCGTCGCCGGCTCGGGGCCACTCGGCCTGTACTACTGGATAAACTAATACCTACGTGTGATGTTCCTCGCACTCATCTCACTCTCTAATGGTTTCAAGGGTGGTCTGTTTAATGACTGTTAATGCTTTCTCGATTACATCTCGAATTAGAAATATATGTGTACTTAAAATCTTAATACGCCCATTAGATTTAAACACGACTCATATATACAACAAATAAAAAAAATTAAAGGGTCTGTTTGTAATATCAAAATCACAGGTTTTTACTAAATGCATATTAAAAAAGTACTAAACTTTTTTTTTTATTTTTATCTTTTTGCCTGTTTGTTCCGGCTTATCTCCGAAACGGCTAAACTGATTTTAACGGGACTTTCTCTGGCAGATAACTGATTTTATGGAGTAAGATTCAGGCTAGTTTTTGTCCCGGTAGCATGTTCCCGTGGGATAATTACCGACATACACGCGGGCAAAGCCGCGGGCAGAAGCTAGTATATTAATAAGAATGGTATACATAGATGCAGCTGCATTTCTCTCGAGCCCGTAATGAAATAATCAGAGAAATCGAGCCGTGTATACGGTGTCAAGGGCTTCGATCTTTATCGGGAATATAAAAGATACATGGAATATTTTGAGGAAAATGAAACAGCGAATTTATACTTACGGCGACTACAAATGACATCCCACGGTAATTTGATGACACACGTAATTCTATCTTCCGAAGCCTTGATGCGAAAATGCGTAATCGGCTCATTATTGCTCCGCGAATTTTCCTGACATCAAGTTTACAAAGTAAATGTAGGCTATACACTGCTACAAGTTCTTTTGACGCTTGAATGACGTTGACACTTACAGAGTGCTGTTGTTAAACATTTGTGCAATTGTTTTGTGAAATGTCACTTGAATTGTATTCAAAAAACAAAATGGCGGTGTTAGTTCCGATCTTGTCCGCGCGCCAAACTAACCTTGTGGCGCTATTATTATTGTTAAAAACCTGTGAAAGACCTCCCTACTTTTTTCCACTTCTCTCTGTTTAAAGCTGATAAGGAACAGTTCTTGTCGAAACGGTCCAGCTCATGCTACCATCTTGGTCTGGGCCTGGCGCGATGTCGCAGAGGGATCCATTGGGCATTGTTTGGCCCATTGGTCGTCTGACATGCAGAGGATGTGTCCAGCCCAATTCCATTTTAGCGTGGCAGCTTTCCAAGTAACATCATTATCTTTGTGATGGAACGGATGGTCGTATTCTTAACCCGATCTGTTAGTTTGATACCCAGAATACTCTGTTCCATAGCCCTCTGGCAAACCTCGAGCGTCGACCCCTGTTGATTTGTCAAATATCATGTTTTCCAACCATATGTGAAGATGGAAATAGCGCTATAGTAACGCGTTTAACTTAACACACTCGAGTAGTCAGAGACGGTCATCCAAGTGACAATACATGTCTTGTACAATAAAAACTAGCTTGTGTACCGATGGCAGATTCAGATAGCTTCCAATACTAAAAAGCCATTATCATAAATCAATATTCATCGATCTTATCTGTTAATCGTACACGTTAATAGAATAATCATGACAAGATATATTCGAAGGTGCTCAGATAAGTGCAGTTGTTCGTCTCAATACGGCCCATCGTCCACGACGCTACTCGAAAGTGACGTGGTACAAACTTATATCACCAAAGAGTACCCAGAATTTCACAGGTCACAAAATTAGTATTTCAATAGCGGTTCTGGTTCGGACACGAAATCCGTAGTTCCGGCCGATGTTACGGGCCTTTCACATGTCTTTGGCAGTTGTCCTTACTCGCGAAGTGTTTTTGGCCGTCCGATACTGTTAATTAATCGGTTGTAGGGTTAATTCCGATGTATCGAACTACTTTTGGACGGGACGACATTAGAGACTAGGCCCCACGATGCGACTTAACGCCAGGGAAGCTCGCAAAATTCAAATTTTGAACCTTTATTGAGGTTAGTAAGTATTTAAAAGTTGTATGTTGATCAATACATAATTTGTTACGGTCGCGAAACATAATAATATTATCTACATTGTGATTAGTTACGTCATTTGTGGACAGCCATTGAAATACTAGTGCTGTGACTGTGACGTTCTGACTACTCATTGGTGATTTGAGTTTGTGACTTTTGAGTAGCGTCGTGGACGGCGGGCCTAAGTCTTATCATACGGCTGTTTATTCAAATCGGCCCGAATAGCTTTCGATTGTAATAAATCTAGCTGACCGGACATTTTTATCGCCGTGTAGATGCTATATCGGGAATAACTTGTATCCGCTCCTGTCATATGGACGCCCGTTTTTAATAACATTATAAGGCGTCACCTAAATGGGCGGTGCTGGATTTTAAACTTTCGGCGCTTAACCGAGCTTTGAAAATCTAACAACATGCTTTTATTTAGGCATTCATTTAGGCGTCACTTAGGGTTCGTAAAAATGGGCATTAGACATGGTTTTCTTTGCGATGCCGACACGTTTATAGAAATATCTAAGAATCATTTTGTGTTTGTATTCCATAGATGTTAAGGTTTATTTTGTGTCTGTAGCTTATTTCTGTGTAGTTAAAGAAAGAAAAGAAAATAAATCTCAATTAATTGATAGAGCGACAGACGATGATGTTAACTGTTTGTAAGGTCGCGGGTTCAAGTTCTGTTCCATTGACATAGGACGGTGAACCGACAAGCTTTGTATTACTGGGACATGTCGTTAACGTCATTAAATATTAGTTTGAGGCGAGAACTGAGGAAGAGTTACAAGATTTTGTAAGTATGTAGATACTGTACAAAATGTACAATAGGAGAAAAGGATAGTTTATATCTAAAATATTAATATCTTAAATGATCCGTAGGTGTATGAAAATAATAACTGATATTCTATATCATTCGTATCAAACGGCTTTACTAGAACTAAAATCTACAATCTGACGTTTCATTTCACGCTGTTTTATTTATCCTCTAATCGTTGACCCGCTGCTTTGATAAAAGCAAAAGGACAGCTTTTAAAATTGTACAGACGCCAGCACATCAACCTACCACAATCTGTCAGATTTTCCCAATCAACTTTGAACCTTATGCTTTTGCGATAAAGTTGAAAATCTATTAAAGAAATCTGACAGATTGTGGTAGGTTGATGTGCTGGCGTCCGTACAAAGCACAGGTCCATTCCTGTATGGAGTATTGCAGCCACTTGTGGGATGGCTCAGCAAAATACCAGCTTGTTGCAGTTGACTCGGTGGAATGCAGAGCTAAAAGGCTTAGGCTTAGGCTTAAGGCGACGAGACATTGGTAGCTACGTTACGCAGCCCAGCTCATCGGCGTAATATTGCTTGCCTGTCGGTCTTCTACAGACTGTACTTTGGAGAGTGTGCGCAGGATCTCCACGACCTGATCCCACCATCGCCCTTTTACCACCGGACAACCAGACGTACTGCAGCGTACCATCCGCACTTGGTTGATATCCCGACCAGTCATACTCAGCCCTTCTCCACCACTTTTATTATTCGCACAGCCAAAGTGCGGAACTCTATGCCGGCATCTGTGTTCCCTCGAAAAACCACTAAACGTTGTTCAGCTGTTTTACAAAACGGAACTGTTTTGTAAAACTCCTACCGGTTTATCCAAACAGTGAATTCGACAAATCATCTGCCACATGACCACCTGCTAAAAAAATCATTTTCCTGATGGTACATACAAAGTTCTTCAACTTTGGTTTTCAGACTGTATTTTGTTCCTTTATTTTGAACTAAAAACAATGGCTGGAACTAGTGCACACTTCTATTACCTAAAACACTCACCAGAGTGTCACCAGAGCTCGACGCGGCGAGAGCGCTTGTTCTCATATAGCTTTATAGCTTAAAGCTCTCAAACAGCTGGGACCCGCCTTCAGCTCGAATAAAACTTTACTTCTAATTCTATTTTAAGTGAGAACCGGCTTTTATAGCCTTTATCGCTGCTTTAAAAAGACAGTAGAAAACCGATATCCTGCTAGAATAATATCCTACTAAGATTTTTTTTTTATGTGAAAGTGTGTATATTTGGATGTTTGTTACTCAATCGCGCAAAAACGACTGAACGGATATAGATGAAATTTGGCACACATATACATAGTTAGTAACCTGGATTAACACATAGGGTACTTTTTATCCCGGTAAATTACTTATTTCCGTATTCCGGAACCCACGCAGGTGAAGTCGCGGCAAATATTATTTTTATAGCGGCAGTAAAAATACACACTGAAAATTTCAACTGTCTTCCTATTACGGTTCATGAGATAAGTAAAGCCCGCTGACAGACAGACGGACGGACAGAGAAGGCTTATTAATAGGGTTCCGTTGGCACACTTTGGGTACGGAACCCTAAAAAGGTGCATTAAATCCTAGAAATCTTTTTTACAAAAAAAATCAACCGACTTCAAAAAAAAAAACAACACTACAAAGTGATAAATAACTTAAATTTCTTTTTAAGTCGGTTGTCTTTTTCTAACAAATTTTTATTTTTCACTTTTTAGTTGTACCTACTCCACACAAATTCAAGTAACACTAGTGCATTGAAGAATTGAAGACACCGACTAGAAGAATCATCAAAATTCGCATAGAAAAGCCGGAAATGCAGTACATTTATGCATACAACTTCGTACATAAGAATAATTACCTAATGTATTATATACTAAAACCTTCCTGAAAGTATGTAGATCACATTCATAAAAGAATTATGAAAATTGACTTATTGGATTTTGAGAAAATCGCTGATATACAAACATACATACGGGTCGAATACAGAACCTCGTTTTTTGAAGTCGGTTAATAATAAACGTCCGCTTTTGGTGTTAAATATGTATACGCTTGACGCTGGTAATGAATCCTTTGACTCGTGCAAGCTATCATAATACACGGTGAAACTTTATTTGCGTTGAACAAACGTAATTTAGAATGTGGCTCGTAAGTTCGGTCGGCCCTAAACCGGGAGCCGGACCAAAATAAACAAATCAAATTCGTTCTCATTCATTGTGTATCGTGAATTCCCCGCGCTCCCGTTTCTCCGCGCCGATTGTTTTCATAAAACCTGTACGCTGAATACATTTTTACCGACTTCAAAAAAAGAAAGAGTTACTTACTTATATTGCAAGTAGTGGTTTACGAATTTGTGTGGGGTAGGTACCACAACTACAAAACTTTTTACAGAAAAAATAAAGAAAACACCACTAAGTAAAAATAACTTTTCGGAAATCGGTAGCAAAAAACTAAAAACAAAACCAAAGACAGATTTCCGAAATTAAAGTAATTATTGTTTGTAGTGATTTTTTTTTTTTGGAAATCTGGTTTTTTTCTACTCGGTCTTTCATGAACGATTGAACGTTGATCAGAAGAGATAATAAACTTAATTTTTACTGTCAGTAAAAACTAATGAATTGAGATTAATCATTCCTTGAGGCTGATGACTTTGGCATTGATGTGCAGTCACGTTTGATTTCATGGAATTGCTATTATTCTAATGACAGTATGTAATCATAGACAATAGCATATCTTAGTTGTGGAGAGTATGTAATACACGAACGTACTCACTATCGTCACGATTCTGTGATATCTCATTTTGCTTTTACTACTACTTATGGCATGCTCTGACCATCTCTAGGATGTAATATCGAGCGGAATGGTAGAGAAATGCGGATGTATGCAAGGAAGAGATTATAAGAAGATGCAGAGGAAATATCAGACGATATAATGTATAGATAGAGACTCTTTGCAACCTTGATTTCATAAATGTATATATGGATATAATATCACAGGGGCAATTGTCGTAATTTTAAGAAAGTTCACAGTCCGTGGGCCTAAAAAGGCCACTTTACAGAATCATAAAAGTCTAACATTATGAATCATAATGGACTGTTAACTGTTAAGTTAATCGTATCAAATCCCATTGGTGAAGGATTTTTCAATAGGTATTTTTTTTTGTCTGTGCTAAAATACCAATCAATCCAATCCAAATCCAAGCCCAATCTCTTTGATTATACCTACGTAGTGCAGCGAAAAAAAGAAAACACGGACTGTCTTTGCCATATTATGATTCATAATGTTATCCTTTTATGATTCTGCCAAAGTGGCCTTTTAGGCCCCCTGATCTCAGTCTCAATCTGTCAAAAATACGTCTAATTTCCCTACATTTTTGACAAGTTTTTTACATTGATTGTCGCTGAGATGATATTGAGACTAGATTTTGAACGTTAATAACGGGATTTTGTTCCAAATGTGTGAAAAAATCCTGTTCAGGTTAAATTCTTACGCAATCACTCACTAAAGAGTTTAGAATTAGTAACACTTTCATCTGTATCTAGGTTTCAACTTTATATCTCCCTACTTTTTCCGACGATTATTGCTTGAATAACATTATTAAATTGTAATTGAAATTTCAGTGATGGAAATCGAGCTTATAAAATGAACTGCAATTGTCAAATGAAAAATATCTTATAAGGTCATTTAAAATTATAATTTCGGGTTAAAGTATTGCTTAAAAGCACTCAAATAATAAAGGCGATTCAAATAATAATAATCGCGCGCGACACAAAGGCACCGCCCGTTACGCGACTTGCGGTGTAATTGTGTCGCGCGCGATTTTATCGCGTGTCGCGCCTGTTTGCAGGAGCCTTAAGTTGCAATCCACATTGTCATGCACAGGTACATTTCTGAATCCATTTGTTTTCATTTTCATCAGATTCTTCTGGAATAATCAAGTCAACATCGACCACCAGTGATGACGCCATTTTCCAATAGTTAATAATTATAATTATCATCACGATACCTATAAGAAACTGATAGCTCTCCAGTATTTTTTCCGCAAGAATCTTAATAAGCAGTTAACGTAAAAGAAATAAAATTAAAGTCCGCCATCAAAATGTAAAATTTAATTGATAAGGCGTGCCCAATGACTTATTACTATAACATCTTTGGGCGTGTCGGTATGTTTTACTGAAATTTATATATTACCGAGAAATTAATACATACAATCAAAATATCCTTTCAATTGAGCCAATACAAATTAATTGAGGTTATGGCTAATGATGGAGGATGGAGTCGTTTGCATATTTTTGACCCGAACTCAAGTGTCAATTGAAATGTCATGTTGATTTAACGAGCTCTATAAAGATTTTTAAATAAAGATAGATCTTTCTGTTCACAAATATAATTTTAATTCGTATGTATAATGTGTTGTGAATTAAATAATCAGATGATTTCTTATTTTTAACACGTTTCACGACCTAGGAAAACTTTACAGGCTCCTGCTGTGCAGACAGGCGCGATGCGAAGGTGTGACGCGATTCTGATAGAATAGTTACCATGAAGTTTTCATAGAATTTATTCTACTAGACTTGCGTCGCACTGTCGCGTCGCGCTTGCTTAACACAAACTCAACAGTTAGTATAATTTTCACATTAATGAAATCGGTTATGTATGACAAATGAGTTCAATTTATCTTACTTACTCAATTAGTGTATTAAGCGATACAGCATCCCTATGTATGAACAGTGAGACTTTTATTTCTATGAATCATTTCTTGTTTGAACAAAAAGTTAAACATCCGATGGTTACCGTGTGCATGGCTCCTAGATCGAACAGTCTCCGGGTTTTTCCGTCTGGGATCTCCCAGATATGACCAGCGTTTGTGATATGACTGGGATCCCGAACCTCGGAATAATTCCAGTGAATTTCGCATCTCTATATCACCCTTCCGGGATAGCAAGGCGCATTGTTTATGATGAAATAACACCTTGCTGTTTGCACTTACCCCGGTATCAATACCTTATCCTTAACGGGCTGAGCAGTAATGTAGCTCAGTTCCACGTTAGGAAATAGAAAGGTGCACTTTAGGGTACCTACATTGTTATCGCGGCGAAGCTCCCATTTGGTGTCGTGGGCTGAAACAATTTTAGGGTTAAAATTTCACTGCCGTGTGTAAGACTTGACTATTGGTATATAGGTACCTACTCAGACTAAAGCTTGATTTGACCGTCGAGTGATAATAAAATGTTCTGACAATTATAGATCCGTATAACAGTACAAAATTGCGAGATCGCTGAACTAAAATCAGGATATAAAAATCTCTCTACATCGACTGGCTAAAATTGCAAGCTTGGTTGGATTCTGATGTCATTTACAAGTATAAAATACTTACTAATGTAGAGACGCAGTCTTTTGCTGTAATGTTACAAATGGGAATTTTTTTTAATGAAATTTTTATTTTCTGTAACGATCTATAAGACACTTTTACACGCCAATAAAGAGGTTTTGTCTCTTTGACATCGTAAACATAAATTCCCTTTTCTTCTATTCTAGAATTGACGACCCACTTCAAGTGACTTGACGCAAATATGAAAACTAACTTAGATAGGGTTGTTACCATATACGCGACACATAACATTTATCGACATAACCATCGATAGTTCATCACGGGCATAGGTGTGAGCTTAGAAAGCGTTTACTACGGAAGCGAAATGAGGTCGTGTGGCTTTTAATATCGCGGCCGGGGTGCGACCGAGGTGAGCCGCTGCTCTATGATCTGCTTTGAAGTTATCATTTTTGTAAACACAAACTGTTTTTGAATTTTGAAGCTTTGAGACAAATGAGCTGCGAGTGAATGAAAATTTGTAGACATTCGAAAGATAGGTTTATTTGAAATTGGAATTGTTGAAAGATTTGTCTATGAAAAACAATGGAAGGATGACAGCTGTTGGCACTGTCGTGTAATTCGGCACAAAAATTTTAATGAGGGTTAAGATTTTCCTTTGAAACTACGAATTCTTTTAAGAAAAGTGTGAGGTAAACCATAAAACCTAAAGCTATATATATATACATATCTTAAAATCCTGTTAGTTCATTTGACTATATTAAAGGGAAACTTTATCAGCTCGCGTGACGACGTGAATTTTTCATAGGAAATCCTATCAGATGGTAATTTTCTTTACAACGATGATGTTTCGAAGGCATCCTTCACTGTCAGACAAAAAAAGGGAATGAGGTCAAGACCGGGAAGTTTCTAAGCAGTTAGTCAATAAATAAGTATTGTTATGCTAGTACAATCAGTGCTTTGCTATTTAATTAGCGAGAAGAAAACGTAACGTTAACGTTCTCACGTTATTTTCGCGTAATATTTACAAAGTGGAACAAAACGCTATTTTAATTAGTAGATATGTTAGGTACTTGTCTCGTAAGACTCAGCTATTCAAAGGCACAAAATAGATAATGTGGCAAAGGCTTTCTCTTGATTTCTGGAGTAGGTTGTATGAATCAAAATTAAAAATATTTTGCAAACTGTCCGCAACAAAGGTCTGGTACTTTCCTTTATACCAGCAACCAAATTGAGTAACACACTATGAATCACAATCTGCTAATTCATTGCTTTATACGAGTATGTTTGAAAAATTTGTCTGCTCAACAACGTAAATAACGCAATGAATGTTGTTGAACTGTCAAGATGAAAGCCATTGCTACTGATAAACAGTGTTACACAATTACCCCGCAGGTTTAGTAACCTGCGGGGTAATTGTGTAACACTTGGGTTTCAGATAAAAATACTTATATGAAGGTAGTTTCATATAAGTATTTTTATCTGAAACCCAATTATAACAAGATATAACACAATGACTCACCTCGGAGAGTTCATCGACCTCTATCTCTACGCCCGTAAATCGAGTTCCACCTCATAAATCAATGTTAATACACACTAGCTTCCAGCTAATTAGTCTAGTCATTAGTAAATTAAGTCTAGATGTAGTCACCTGTACAATAGATCTTGTTTGCCGCGTGACGTCATCGGTGGAGCCCTGGATAGATCGCGGGGCTCGAATGCACGTCGGTATCATGGTGTCAAACCTTCACTAATTTGACAATAAACAGTTTGTAGAGGAAAACTTTGGTCCATGTGAGGCACATTTTATTTTCTTTGCACTTTGAATTTTCAAAACTGCAAATATTTTAATTGGGATAAGAATTCCTGAATGAATTATTTATTTATTAAAACTTTATGCACTAGTAAAAAAAAATACTGTGCAAAGGCGGAATTAATGCCTGAGGCATTAAGTTCAAGTCATTAAAGTTAAGTCATTGAATTGTTTTTTGATTTCTGGGAAACAGTTTGTGGAAATGACTATAAAAACAACATAAGTTTTTTTCCATAGTCAGTAATTATTTTTAAATAAGTCCTCTGTATTTTTCCTTTGCGTGCATTTCAGACAGTGATGCAGCGACACAATGATGGGTAGATGAAAACCAATTTTCTTAGACCTGTCAAAATCCTAGTATTTGTGTAAAACTGGGGACAGTTTTACAGTTGTATGTGAGCAACAAACAGCTCATGAATGAATGGATGCGTCTACGCGGTTGTGCGATAAATTTCTGAGAATATTTACTCTACGGTCGGCGCCGCTACGCCCACACACGTCTCTACGCTGACTACACTGGGTCAGAGCAAAAATCACTCAAATACTACTGTTTATATCAAAAATACTACTCAACGTCTTACTAATTTCACTCAAAATGCATCAGGTCATACATTTAGCAATGAGGAAGTACTTTCGCCCACACATCTCCCAACTTTGTAAACAAAGGCGTTGTAATATTTATTACTCTACAAATAAGCTGTGCTGAAGACATTAGACTGAAGTATTCAGGAATAGTGAGTAATCCGTGCCTGAAGTAACACGTTAACCGGGAAACCGCTGAATAATTTTTCTCACTATTACGTCATCGCATTATAACTAGAAATGAGTAAAACGTTTCACACTAAAGATGAATAATATTATAACCGTAATAAAAAATTTCAAATCTCGCGTGTGTGCAAACGCATAACTTATCTGTTTTCTCCCTTACGAAATTGGACTGGACTTTCTCGTCGATCTAGTGGGCGCAAGCGTTACTACTGAGCATGGGGTCCTGGGTTCTGTTCCCGGGTCGGGCGAAGTATTATCCCATGAGGAATTTGTCAGTAGCAGCCTGGAGTGTAGATTTTTACTCGGTTTATGGTAAAAGGCTCGCCCCTTTTACATGCGACTAAAACATAATTGGCGGAATGTGGGTGTACCATGCCTAACCTTTCGGAGAAAAAAACGTGATATTTGAAATTGGAAATCAAAGTATAGACTATATCAAAAGTAGATTAAGGGGCTTACATGACCTAAAGCGCGGTCACTGTCGGACTGCATAGAAAAGAAAGATAAGCGCGATGACACAACGCTGGTAATTTATTGCAAAATAAGAAGCAATTATTTATTTACAAAAAATCTATTCTTTGGACTAAAAAAATTAAAACACTAGTATTTTAGTATGTTGCTTGTAGAATAATGTGACAAAAAATCAGAATGATTGTATGTATATTAGTATGGTTTTAATTGTAGAAAGAAAGTTTTTAGAGGTATCTTCATGATTTTTTTCTATTAGGTGTACAAATAAGTTTCCGCCGTTTAACTAAAGATGTCCTCACTAAGAGAATACGTAAAAATCGTCAGATGTAACATGTGATATCGTGAGTTTGGACATCTAGTAACAACATACACTTAGAGTATTAGTGATTCTTTATCCATATTACATATTTCTTTTTGTGCAAAAATGTCAAGTTTTGTACCGAATAAGCGTCATTTGCGGGAACTGGTATTACTTCTTTAATTTGAAGAAAACTGCAGCCGAGGTCCATCGATTACTTGTAGAGGCTTATGGTGAAGCTGCTTTGAGCGAGAGAAGTTGTCGTGAGTGGTTTCAAAAGTTTAAAAACCGTGATTTTGATGTGGATAATTTACTGTGCTTTCAGAATAAACCTCTATTTTTTTGTAAAAAACGGCGGAAACTTATTTGTACACCTAATAACGTATCAAATTAGTTGTATTATGTTTTCAACACACTATCTACCTAGCATATATGCTGAAGAATATCATATATTTTTCTAATTTTGTTTACTGTAGTCGATTATATACTTTTATTGTTTCTAAAACTTGCGTTTTGTGTGTTTAGGTCCTGTAAGCCCCTTAACCGACATCGTACGAAACCACAACGTGGAAGCCAAAAGCTCTCAACTTTACGACGCACTAGTAACAGGCGAGCTGGCTATTACAATGGAACAGGATTAGTAATACTTCGTTGGCCCATTGCCCACTAGTACTGGACCAGCTTGTTCGTACTGTTGACTCTTATACTGCGAAATAGCAGTCCATTGACACACTAAATGATTTTAGTTCTTGGTACCTAGCAACAAGGTGGTAATCATCATTTAAAATGAAAGCGCTAGGGTAGCCCGGGGCTGGTCAGTATCAGGTTGTATTTTTATCAACAAATATGAATTTACAGAAAGATTCAAATACATCATTCAAATCATCGATATATTATTATATCTCTAAGTTCAAATTTCTCTATTGAATGATTATTTTATGAAATCATGAATTCATGACATTTGTAGCCTATTCTAACTTAGAGAGTTATGTTGATAATTCTAATGATTATAATTCTGTAAATACATACGGTCGCAAATCATATTATGACTAACATACAACCTGGCCCTGACATGCAAATTCATAAAAACCTTAAGAAAATATGATTTTCGCGGGTTACCTTCGCGTATCCCCCTTAAGCTACATTTATTTTTATGCACCGATACAAATTGTAACGGGAAACGAATATCAAACAGTATGAGCTAAGTAGAGACGTGCCTACTATCGATTTAACAATCGATAAACATCGACAAACGAAGATCATCTAGCTTAAATACATGTTACCGCGAAGCCTTCTCACGACCCGGTAACATGACTAGTGTAGGCGCCTCTCCACAATTATATTGAAATGATACAGTGCTGCACATGCTTGAGACAATGACAGGACCGTTTAGTGGGTGGGCTAGTTAATATTTATTTATGTATTACTTTTGTCTTTATGCACTTTACAGCCCGAGGTCGGAAACACAACTATTATTCAACATGCTTGAAGAAGATTATCTGTAACTAAGATTTGAATAACTTTGTAAGAGCCAATGGCATTACATCGATACATTCATATGTTTATTATGAGTAATAAAAGTTATGAGACCAATTCGATGTCCGCTTTGCGTTTGCATCTCAAACAAACGAAATGCGCCGATGATTACAGATACAGTTACAATAGATTTACATATTGATATGATGTTCTTAGCGGGCAATAAAGACACAATCAGCATATAATGTCCCCACTGCTGGGACACAGGCCTAATCTATTCGAGAGGGAGTGGGTGAGATATACCAAGCGGGCCCAGTGCTGTTGGTAGATGTCATATATCTTCGAATTTTTGGTTCTAAGACATGCCGGTTTCCTCACGATGTTTTCCTTCACCGTTTTGAGAGCACTGGCGATGAAATTATTTACACAAAGTAAAGCGCCTGTCAGGATGCAAACCTACGACCTACAACACGTAAATCGCGGTCGTTTCCACTAGGCCAGCACTGCTCTCAAATTTACATATTGATATGATATTCTCGGCGGGCAATAAAGCCACAATAAGGAGCATTAAACTCAAATTGAAGATATTAAAACGTAATTAGGTGTTTGTACGTGTTTGGTAATTTGTGAGGCTGAGATTGGTACTCCCACAGCTGTCTGCCTACGTGATATCGGCAAAGGTCACGCAATCACTTACCCTCTCCATTTTGAAGTGGGTTTGTGCGAAATAGGAATGATTAATCGATCTAGTATTTAAAAAGCAATTCTAAATTAACTAAAGTAGCAAGTTGATGATCGAAGTAGCACTTAGAGAGGCATCGTTGTTTATGTAAGCTGTTACTTTATAATAGTGCCTAAATTTCACGTAGACGAAGTCGCGGGCAGAAGCTAGTATAAACCAGTTATCATTAGCACGGTGTCAACGAACAGACACGATTATGACAAAAGAGAAAATAACAATAAATGAGATTTCAGACGGTTTCTCCAATGGACAATACCCTAACTCACCATACAAACTGATAAAGAACAGTAAACACTCAAAAGCAGTAAACAGAGAGATACAAAGGGGTATAAAACTTAAAGAAGCATTGACGCCATCTCTTACCGTTAATAAATATCTCGTATTTATGTTTACAATGTATTATGGTATCGTTTAGATCGTTTAAAACTTGCGTAAGCTCGTGTAAAGATCATAAAAGGACAGGGTCGGATTCAGACACAGCGAGGTGCGAAGTAGAATGTAAGATTCGCGTGGATTGTTTGATTTTCAAGGAAGGAAAAACAATTATTAATTTAAATGAAAATGACAAATGATTTTTCAATTTTTCTTCTAAGGGTAACTAAAAGCTTTGAAAAAGTATCTACTTTTTAACATTTTCTATTTTAATTTTTAGGATTCCGTACCCAAAGGGTGCCAACGGGACCCTATTACGAAAACTCCGCTGTCCGTCTATCTGTCACAGAGCTGTATCTTTTGAACCGTAAGAGATAGAGTGTGTACTATTATGGCTGCTATAACAACAAATAATAAAAATAGAATAAATTTAAATGTAAGGGGGGGTATAAATAACGTGTTTATTTCGGCGTTTTTAGAAAACATTGTTAAATATCGTACGATGATACCGTGGTGCGGCCCCTCGTGTGCGAGTCCGATTCCCACTTGGCCCCTTTTTTAGTTCTAATCCGGTCCTGAAGCGGTGGGTTACGGCAACCCGGCGGGCCGGGCGGCGCGCCGTTTCAGCTTCGCAGCGCGAGCGTCCGGACCACATCCCATCCGCGTGTTTATTTACTCGCTTGTCAAAAGTTCGACACACGCTGCCGTATTTATAAACGTGCGGAAGGTGCGCCGGAGCAACGAACTGTTGTGACATAATCATAAAACACGGACATTTACAGCAACAAACAGTATGAGACAACGTCCATTAAAAGAGTTGTAGGCCACCGTAAAAGGGTTTATGAAAGGAGCGAAATTATTTACGTACTTATTATGTTTTTGATAATTGTTTTATAGGAAACTAGCAGCACCCCGCGGTTTCACCCGCATAAGTGTCGATCCCGTGGGAATATCGCGATAAAAACTATTCTGTGTCCTTTTCCAGGACTCAAACTACCTCTATACCAAATTCCATCATTTAGATGGAATTTGGTATAGAGGTAGTTTGAGTCCAGCGGTCGGTTCAGCGGTTTAAGCGTGAAGAGGTAACAGACTTAAACAGACAGACAGACACACTTTCGCATTTATAAATATTAGTATGATTATTACACCCCCAGGTTCAACAATCTAGTGGTCGCAAACGCTCCTGCTGAGCATGAGGTCCAGCGGGGTAATTGCGTAAGACATATCAGTAGCAATGGCTTTCATTTTGACAGTTCAACAACATTCATTGCGTTATCTACGTTGACGAGCAGACAATTTTTCGAACGTATGAAGCAATGGATTAGCAATATCCTTCAAAATGATTCAGATTATGGTTGATAGTGTGTTACGCAATTAGGGTGCTGGTTTCGATTTCCGGGACGACCGAAATGTTATTGGGTTTTTCCATCTGGAATTTCACAGTAGCAGTCTGGAGTAGTCTGGACTTTTGCCCAGTTGATGGCAATAGGCCCGCCACCTATTACTGATGGGAAACCATCAAACGACCCCTCCTGCTCTGGATGGAGCGGAAGGGGGTGTCAGACTCTTACTGACTAAAACCCACCCTTGTTCCTTCCTTAGCCCTTTATGTTCCTGGCCAGCGGTAAGGTAACCCTTTCCGACAATCCCGCTGACCCGGCAGGCTTCGGCCCTGAAGGGCTCCTTCAGTTGATGCTGACATCTCTTTGGAGGCGCGCACGGAACACGTAAGCACCGTCGGCACGGGCCTGGTCCTGATCATACGGTGAGCTACCCATTACTCTCCGTCCGCAGGCCCGCGCCTACGGTGGCCGGGAGTCGTCACACGGCTCCCGACGCCCGGAGCGTCTCCCGCGGCGGCTGGGACGTGAGGCTCTGTTACTGAGACATCCCGCTACCTCCTTCGCTAACATGACTGCTTCGCAGAAGGAGGTGACTGCCTCCCACTCCGGACCATGGCTTGCACCAGGGCCGAACGCGAGAGGTCGCCGCCGCTGCCGATCGCCTCTACGAGGACGCGGCGGTGCTCTGCCCAAGCGGGGCAGACCTCCACCATATGCTCCACCATGTCCTCTGGGCGATCCTGGCAATGGTGACCCGGGCGTTTCCTCCAGTCTGATGATGTGCAGGAACCTCCCAAAACATCCGTGTCCGGTGAGGACCTGCGTCAGGCGTAGGTGAGAGCGCCGTGACGCCTTTCTTGCCACTCCTCAAAGATTATAGGTATACCTCTGCCGGACATTACAGGTGTGACAATCGACAAAATAAGGACGTGAATTGTTAGACAACGTTAGGAATATCGTTTTCGCAAGTCAAAGGTCGTTCTTTGTCACCTTTCTTTATACACCCGACATATCAGAAAGGCATCGCTTCCAAACTTAGACCGTTCCGTTATTGGATCCGGTATTTAATAAAAGGATGTATCGGCCTTGCTCGTATATGGGCCACAGATGCGCGGTCTCTGCCCCATTGTGACGTGGGCGAGTGCATTCGATTTATTACGATACTTGTCAAGTGTGCACTCGGCTTTATATCGGCTTACAAACAATAAGGCATGGTTTGCAACACCGTAGTATCTATTTTCTAGTATGCATAAGCGAGATTAGATTACACTTAGACCGCCGGCGCCATCAAAGATTTGCTGACTTTGATACAGTTTTCACACCGAACAAGTTATAAATTGCGAAATAGAATAGGTGTGAATATAATGAAAGAAAATACGTTTTGCGGTAAACTTTACACGACTTTTAAAAATAATACAAACACAAAAAAAAATAACAAGTTGGGAGAAAACATGCGTCACATCCACGCTAAACGGTTATCGCTCAGCATAATGCTAAGACCCTATACGAGAGAGAGCTCCAGCGCTGGTTTAAGGCTCCTACAAACAGGCGCGACACGCGATTTAATGGCGCGCGACACAAAGGCACCGCTCCTTGCGCGACTTGCGGTGCCTTTGTGTCGCGTGTCGTGTCGCGCCTGTTTGAAGGAGCTTTTATAATGTGATATCATTTTGAATTGCTTTATAAATATTTATCAGCTTCTACAAAAATGGAGTTTTTATAGAAAAAAAGGAAAGGAAAAAAAAAAACAGTACCCAACACTGATAAATCAGTATCGTTGACCTATTTACATATTAATGATACGCCAAAATATTGGTGTACTCTTTATTTATTTTTTTAGCTTTTCTTTTTTGGATGCGCTAAGGTAGGCCGCGAAATTCAAATTTACTTACGGTTTTTCCAATTTGCATGTCAGTGTCAGGTTGCATAATGATTAAAATATGATTCAAGAGCTCAAAAAATATGGCTTTACAGAATTATAATAACGTAATTAGAATCAGCAATCTCCATAGGTTAGAATTGGCTTTAAATGCCATGATTTCATGAAATAGTCATTAAGGTAATATGAACTTGAGAATGATGAAATAAGAGAGATATATTGATGATTTTTATGATTATAATTCTATAAATAAATACCTATTTGTTACGGCCGCCAATCATATTTAGATCAACATACAACCTGATAATTAGCCAATTTTCTTATGTCTTCTGCAATTTGATTTTGTTTAAGTAACAAAACATGCAAAAGTGGCTATGTGTTTTCAGTGAACGTATTTGAGCTATATGAATTATAACACTTAGCGTGTTTATACGGAACTTTCGATGTATGAATATCACATAGTTACATTCCGTAACTCTCTAAATATTGCACTTATAACATAGCTGTTTTTACAGTATGTGTGTATGGAAATAACGATTAAAAATAACTAAATAACACGTAGCGATTTTTGCACGCGCAACGTCGAAAATATGATTCGCGAGTGTAATAAATTTGAATTATTATAATCATTAAAATCATCAATACAACCCTCTAAGTTCATATAATCGTATTAAATGACTATATTATTAAAACTCATTTATTGGCGAGCAGAATTTCGCGGGCTACCTAGAGCATCCCCCTTAAGTAAATTTAAATAGGTGTAGGAGTAGTAATAGGCATCTACCGTAAGCCTGAGTCATAGCTTTTGTTTTCATGATCCGACAGCCGACAGTAAACGTAGACGAGAAAATTATTTTCGAAGTTGTCTAGTCATTAGGAATCGTTACGTTTTGTAACATCCGTCCATCGTCCCGTGCCGGACGGATGGACTACGAGTCATATTATTTTTATTTAATTTTTACGGCCAGTTTCCTAGGAATTCATTTTTAAGATCACGTTGTAATGTTTCACACACAATGTTATATAAAATACAGTATGAGACAGTTAGTTTCATTATAACTACGCCTACATAAAACTAGAGGGCTCAGATTCATTGGTTTCTCTTTAAAACGCAAAAAAATCAATCTACATAATTTAGACCTTGTTTTTTGGCAAGATGAACTTAAGTAGGTACCACATTTAATCCAAAATATCGATCGAATATTCCTAAACGCGACTTACAAACCTCAATCGAAACTAAACACGAGGTGATAAATCACTCAAAGTACTCAAACCTAAGCTGGTTCTAAAACAGCGTTCCAAATATAAATGATTCGCAAAAAATGTATTGGAGCATCATGAACTCATTCACTCATTCATTCGATTTCATGCAATTCGTCGAATCTTATAAATAGTACCGATTACTCTCGATGTCGGTATATAGAGACGGGTCATTGCGTCGGATGGATCAATAATTATTTTTATGTTTTTGCTCATACAGTTCTCGGGTCAATGAGCATAGTAGCTAATTATTTCGCTATACATATCGTCGTAAAGGAAACAAGTAATGGTAGGTAGATACACCTATTGTCAGCGTAGAGGCGCGGCAATCAAAGCGAATCACGAAACATTAAAATTATATTATCTTACTATTGTGTGATTATAGCCCAATACCCGTATACGGTTATATAGGACTTAAAAGGAAAGGTCTTAAGTTTTACTACCCACAGTTATGGTCAAACCGGATACGGTAGGATAAGATCTTTTCTAAACAGATGCTTAAATGGCGTAAAATAAAACCGTTTACCTAATCAACCTATGTCGTTTACAACTGCAGATGCTGCAGTTGTAAACGACATAGGTTGATTAGGTAAACGGTTTTATTTCCAAAACAGAACATATAAACCTCATTATATGTCTCAGTCATAAATTCGATCCAGTTCTACAAATAGCTTCGTTTCTCGTAAATATTAGAGAAACTACTGTTTATTCGGCGTACACCCGACACCAAACAAACGTTAGAGTTATCAGATTTCTATGAACGAAAGACAGAAGAGGGTTTCGGTATGGCAAAGAACTAAAGATATATGTACCTTTCATCATTGTCTCTAGATATTCCATGATGAACAGTGAAGGAAAGCTAATCCCTAATCCATTGCTTCGTATGTTTGAAAAATCCGTTTGCTCGACAACGTAATTAATGCAATGGATGTTGTTGAAATGTCAAAATCAAAGGCATTGCAATTGACATTGTGTTAAGTACGCAATCACCCCGCGGCATGTCCTAGAACCAAAAAATTCGAAGACATGTGACATTCATTAACCCGCACTGGGACCGCTCACTCAAAGAGAGCAATCCTGTAGGCATCCCAACAGTGGATATAATATTACCTACAGCTGATTATGCTTATTCCATGTTCTGCTAAGTGAACACAACGAGCGGCCGGATAATAGATAATACGCACTATTATTTCATTCGCGTCGTGTTTAATGTGTTTTTGATGTTCATTCGCCAGTTCAGAAGCATTAAAAGCTACAGTCATTAGATATGTACTTAATTGGGCTTGTCAGCCAGTTCAATTGATACCATAGATCAATTTTCACACATTGTACAATGTGACTTTCAGTGGTACTCAATCTGGCATCCAATTTAATTGAAATTAATTAACTGGACAAGTTTATTGGTTACCAACTTTAAATTGTATGTTTCATGTTAAATTTATGCATAATTCAATATTCTGTGCTAATTACCGAAAACCACAACAATCAGCGTCATTAAAAATACTTAATTGTTTTAAAGTAGAAAACTGTGAACCGGTCGCGATGGATATTAATGCTTTGTTGACTACTCTAAACTGCTCTCAGATCTTTAACGTTAAATTAAATTATTTGACGCACATCTATCGCAACAGCTTTAATATAGGCACAATGATTTTACTGCATTGCCAACGTGTACCGAGAATGATGCAACCGTAAAAACTAAAACACAATCTCCCCTAATTAACCACTTGATAGTGCAGTTGTTGAAACTCAACGAACAATAGCAACCGTTACAGATGAATGAATCTATCAATGGGCACAGCACTATATCGAGATGTACATTAGTAGGTAGGTAAACCCTTAATGCTGTGAGTGTTCTTGATAAAATCCATTTGCTAAAGCAAAAAGCTTAAGCACGACGATGCAATAAATCTTTCTGAATGCACTCACAATCTACATTTGCAATTTATCGAAACGAGAGACGATTCGGAATGTTTGTACTGAAATTGAACTTTAGTTTCTTTTAAAAGCTGTACGTGAGCCTGTTGATGAATTAAGTGGGAAGTTTGGCACGTGTTGCGGTCGCGAACTGTGCCCAGCTGTCCTAATTTCAATACAGAAGGTATAAGACCTGATTTAAATATAAGGTAATAGTTATCAACAAACTAAATGTTCCCCAGAAATCAAAACACAAGATAAAGGATAAAACAAACACTTGGTCCCATAATCATAGGAGCGTAACAGACTGTCTGCGAAGTACTGGACAGAATTAGCCGTTTGCGAGGGAACCCTTCGCGCAAAACGATCTCGTGACATCGCGCACGCGCGTGGCTCCAGCGCGCGTGTCCGTTGCGCGCGGGCATGTGACTAACCCGGCGTTGCCCGGCCCAGCTTAGTCGAAAGCGATACATACGAAAGCTCTCAGCCGTTAGAGAGGGACAGTGAGCGTATCCTAAAAGCTTGCACCGTTGTCACACAAAGGGAAATTAGAAACAAATCTGTTGATACTCAAAATAATTTAGAGGTGTTGACGATTATATGAAGGCAACGCTTGGCAAGAGCTCAACTGTTGCTTAAGTGATGCGCGGTCAACTTCAGAACCATGAGATACTGGCTGCATTCAATATTTAGACATTTTAATCAAGATAGAATAACAACATAATCAGCTTATAATGTTCCCACTGTGGGGACACAGGCCTCCTCTCTATGAGAGGGAGTGGGCCGTAATCCACCACGCGGACCCAGTGCGGGTTGATAGATGTCACATGCTTTCGAATTTTTGGTTCTAGAAAATGATATCGACATGACATGAGATAGGATAGCACATAATAAATGATTTTTATGAATCAGTTCAGCATTAATGAATATACGAGCTAGATACGAAAGCGTTCATCCAATCAGTCTAGACATTACATTCAAATACAATCACATTTCGCAACACAACAATGAACCAAGATTACAAACGTAACCAGTATGAAATGCCCCGATTGACTATTATTCTCTTGCGCACCTTTCCGTGACACGGTCCCAGCACCCTCGACCTGTCACCAAACCTAAAAAAAGGCTGCCTTTTGTTATCGGACCGTGTGGTCTGACGTCCGGGAAACCGACACTTGACCTACCAACGTATTTAGATCTTTTGTGTATGGGATAAAAGGAAGCGTGACTTATCCTATTTGGGCTACAGAAAAAAAAAACCTATGAATAAAGACTCCGTATTATCATAAATTTTGTGACACGTTTTTTTATATTTATTTGACCGCCAGCATCTTGACTTCTAATGAATCAATCGAAATAAAATTCTCTTGTATTTTATGTGGGCGTGTGTGGTCTTTATAAAATAATATGCAAATGGTTTAACTTTTAGATCAATCGATAGATTTTTAGTAATGGTCTAAATTGGGATGTTGTCTGTATTATGAACATAATTCGGAAAAACAACAGCCATAATAAACGCTCTTTTGGAATTAAGTTTTTATTGCAGATTAGAATAGAATAGAATAGAATAGAATACTCTTTATTATGTACACCAAATAGATTGACCAGATTGTGTTATATATCCGCATTTCAGTTGCCTTTGCGGTCGTACAATAAACAAAAACCGTGTTTAAATAAATATGGAGATTCATTTGTTTATCGTTCTAATTTTCATACGTTGAACTTACGATAAAATTACAGGTACGCTGCGGAAATGCCAATGCAATGAACGATGCAGCTGGGAAATATCATTTTCAAACAGAATCGAATCGATCCAAATCGAGTTTCCGATTCTGTAATTGCTATTGCTGCAATATCGAATGGAGTATCTGCGTCCTAGTTAGTAACCCATAAGTTTAGGCTCACAGGTGGGTCGCGGAAATGCCGGTTCGTTCGACTCTATTTTCATACGTTTTGGTCTCGCCACTAACGCCCGCCTCCGCCCCACATCAATGAACGCTTCGCCCAACTACTTCTTCATCCGCCCTACGGTGGTGTCCCGGTGACCAAGATGCTTTGATACTTTTAGTTTTTCAAGGAGATTTTTTAATGTAGCATCTAATAAATATTTACGTTTATACATCTTTACATTTATTGGGTAAGCGTAAGAAGTGTAAACAAACATATTATTCCTATTATTATTTTATGAACAGAAACGTATAGGTAATATTAAAATTTATTCAATATACTGCTATATAAACTTGAGCATTCACCACGAGGCAATTTACAATTTCTAACGTGATGATTTTATCGTGGACGTCCACGTTCAGGTCCATAAAATGTATGGAAATACATGCACCTTACCTTATAAAGTACCGGCAATTTATAAGCGTCTTCATATATATTTCCATATACATAATATACTTCCCTGTGTTATGGTGATGCCGTGGACGTCCACGATAATACCGTCACGTTAGGACTTATAAAAACGCCCATTCGTTTTTGAGCTTATACGGTTTTATTATTTCTTTCGGCACAAACTTGCTAAGTAGTCTGTGGTAAACTTAACAGAAAATATTCGCCAACTACCAAGATTGTTACCGCTGACTAGAGCCACAAATATAAATAGGTGGTCTTATTTTCTTATTTACGACTGTTTCAGACTTAAACATGCAACTTTTTATGATAAATTCAGCTTTATTAGCGTCGTCGGTACTCGTGACTGAGGCGATGCAACTATCTGTCTGAAACTGGGTTTATGTGCGGTATATTTGTGTTTATCACTTTTAATGATTCTTTCTTCATAGGGCGGACCTATACGTGTCGGATTTATTGCGCAATATAAATTTATTACAGCAACAGATTCAGTTGGATTAAACAATTAATTGGTTCGTTTAATTATTAATGTTTTATTAATTTAGGTGATGCTGATGATAGATGAAATCTATACTAATAATGAAGCCGAAGAGTTTGTTTGTTTGAACAAGCTTATCTTTGGAGCTACCAGTAGGATTTGAACAAATATATAGGCTATTTACCATCACGCTATGACCCTTTGGGGTCGAGCAAAAAAAAAAGTCAGACAAAACACTAAAGGCTCCTACAAACAGGCGCGACACGCGATACAATCGCGCGCGACGCAAAGGCACCGCTCGTTGCGTGACTTGTTATGCCTTTGTGTCACGTGTCGTGTCGCGCCTGTTTGAAGGAGCCTTAAGGGGAAACGAAGTAATAGCGCGGGCAGGTGATGCGATGCGACAGGGCGGGTCGGAACAAGAAATTTCACGAGGACGAAGTCACAGGCGGAAGCTAGTTAATGTTGTAAAGATATAAAGAGAAATGTGATATAACTGTGTGTGAGATTTTAAACGCACTCTTAAATCTCATTTAGAATAACTATAAAACGGTGACTATTACAATTTAACACCTACTTGATAATAAAGTTGATTAGAAATAATCTCTCATAACATAACAGCTTTTCAAATGCTTTTTATAATTGAATAACTAAAATTTCTTGTGCTTTCGTATTATATGAATATAATTAAAATTTAATTAACTTATGGTTATTTTAAATAACGGTATAGTTCAGTGATTGCTGGTAGCGGGATTTTATTATATAACTTTGTGACTGTGTTTAAGTTAACGTTAACTTACTCACCGGACAAAACTTACGACGCGCATCCTGTCTGTATGATATTTGTTTATGTAACTGAGGTTTATTAGGTACTTGAACCTTACTCAATATAGGTCAGATTAAATTAACTAGAGAAACTCTACAGACGTGGTATCGATATCTAAATACGATTAAAGACTCGTACACACAGGCGCGACGCGACACGCGACACAAAGGCACCGCTCGTTGCGCGACTTGCGGTGCCTTTGTGTCGCGTGTCGCGTCGCGCCTGTGTGTACGAGCCTTAAATTAAAATAAAAAAAATGTAATGTGTCTTTTTAGGGGTCAACGACCACTGGTAGTGTTGTTACTTGAAGTACGAGTTGAGAAAATATGTTTTATCGTGTTTCGATATCGATAAAAATCACGTCTGCGAAGTTTACACAAAAACATCTGATTTTTAAACTAAAGTTTCAAATGAATTATACTAACTGCGAAATCACAAAAATCGGTTGTCTGTAAAGTCGGTTTACTGACGATAGTTGAACGTGACAACGTCATAAGAAAATACTGATGGAATAGTTGCATTGCATTTGTTAATATTCACTTGCACTTCAAGCCGCCATGGAACGCTACAGAGCGAGGCCGCGAGGTAACGCTACATGAATCATGTTTTTTCGTGAGTGCAACCAGCTTCATCGATTTATTAGACGTTGTCACGTCAAAAAAACATAAAATTTATGTATTTTTTGTTTATCATTTGTTTAGACATCGATACCAATCACGTCTGCGGAGTTTCGGTAGCTAATTTAATTTGACGCAGTATACTTACATCGCGTAGAGACCACTTCATCCACAATTTCTGTTTAAATTGAACGAAATCTGTTTATTTTCGAAACTTTTGGCAATGCTCTGGCAAATTGTCCGATCATGATTAACTCAGCAAATTGTGGCTGTTTTTCGGTTACCGTCTCATGTGAAACCAATTTGAATTGCTCTGCAAATATGCACAATACTGCTCGATAGCAAAGGGGTATAATGTGACCACGTTTTATGTTTTCCTTTTCGAACCAAACGGGATAATCGGATTAAATACGTCGAAAATTGCATCTCATAATACAGTTCCCGAAATCAATGTACCAGGAACGCATAAAATTCGAACACGTTTCATTGATCGATAAAAACCGACATAAGAACTTTGTGTAGGTACGCTTACTCACGCAGTCTGGGACTCATCCCGATATCAGCCCGTTCCAATATTTTGAACTATTCGGAGATAGTCCAGTGAGTCACATCTATGAGTCATGTCACCTCACCTCTTCTAGGCCTGAATTAACTACGCTACAGGAATATAACAAGACGCGCTGTTCCTACATTGTGTTTTGCAACACGATGCTACTAATTTATTAGCGTAATAACGGTTTATTAGTCTCGCGTTCAATATTATGACATGATCTGTAATTATGACTGCGCAACAACCAATAAATTGATAAATGTATATCTTATGCAGTTAAGTAACTCAGTTTTCAATTTATGGATAGGAAACTGAAATTGAATACCCCGTAGAGAGGCTGTGGATCCATATATATTCCTAGCGTATACTCGCACAGGTAGCAGGTATTTCAAAGCACGTAGTCTGTAGTAATTGACTTGATACCAGCAACTTGTGCGGAGTAAATCGCTTCGTTAGTCTAATGGTTAACCGAGCACATAGGATAGCACATGATTATCCTAATAATGGACTGTACGATAGACAGATTGTTTGATTTATTTCTACTCATTCATAAAAGCATTATTATATTTGCGTACTTTCTTTAAATTTCTTGCACAGCACGAAACTCCCTCCAAAAATGGGCTCTCTCACACAAATGTCTATTATTTTTTATTAGTCTTTGCAACAAAAAGCATACAGTGCTAATGTTGCGAATTTCCAGTTGCCCACGATCTTTATATCGTTCTTTATTCGTCCCATTGTCGCCGAAAGGTACACAATGGCTCCAAATCTTTTCTTCCTCGACGCTCCAATTCACAACTGGACTTAATTTATTTTTCATTTCATTCAATTTAGAGAGCAACAAAGGCCCTATATAATCGAGTTGCAGCAATCACAAAGCTATAAATCAAAATAATTCGGTGTGTTCGAAACAATTAAAGCGCCTAAAAGGGAGAGGCGGGAAACACGAGCGAACGAATTTGTAGATACCACATTTTAATTAATGTAGGACACTCTATATTTAAAAGGGCTTGTGAAAGCATGTGTGCTCTTTTCCACTGCTCTAACTTTTGATGGAAATTTAGCGCAGTGGAAAAGAAAAGAAAGTATAATTAGTATTAATTAAATAAACAAAACTTTTTACAACAAAATACATTCTACGAAAAATGTTTTCAAGTGGTGCTTCAGTAGGTAAAATTAATGTCATCCGGCTGGCGCCTGTCTGATCTATATTTACTTATTTACTAGTCGCTGATTGGCCACTTAGCTTCTAGCCTAATTATGTGTCATCAATATTAATGTAACATTAAGGCGCTCCCTACCGGGAGCATACCCTGTAATGTAACCTTTACCCGCGACCTGGCCGTCTTAATTCTACCTATTTACATAATCATCCTATAATTTGGGAACTGCTGGGACACAGGCCTTCTCTCTTTGGGAGAGGCAGTGGGCCATAATCTAGCACGCGGGCCCAGTGCGGGTTGGTAGATGCCACATGTCTAAGAATTTTTGGTTCTACGACATGTCGGTTTCCTCAAAATGTTTCCCTCACCGATGTTTGAGAGTAGTGGTAATAAAATAATTTACACAAAATAAAGTGCCTGTCTAGATTCGAACGTATACACTTTTATGATGCCAATGCCAATGTATACACTTTTATAATAAACTACCAAGCCACGTTCAAGATCTAAGCCTTAATAAATTTAAATCGTTCATTAAACGTAAGTTGTGCCAGAAAGCCTTTTATACCGTTAAAGATTATATTGAGGATACAAAGGCTTGGGATTGAGTTGCTTCCAATTTCTGCATTTTGAGTGTTTTTGATGTTTTTTTTTTTATATACACATTGACATTAATGATTTTTTTTTTTAACTGACATTTGCTTACTTTTTAAAGTATTATATTATTTTAATTATTGTGAATGTGAAGACGATGTGGGTCATTTAATTTAGGCATTTTATATTATTATTATTCTCTCTATGGTCTGGCAGTTTGAGTAATTTATGTGGCCTACCCAAATGTCCTTTCTTTGGTATTGTTCGTCGAATCGTTGAGCTCCTTAAGTCTTGCGTTGAGCTGCATGATTTATGACAAATGCGTGCACTGACTGGACAGGTCCTCTCAATCTGTGTGGTTCTTTCCTCAAAAGACCATCTCAGACATCGACCTACATGGTCTTCATATAACTTGACCAAGATTATGTCTGGACTTTAAAAGAGACTATGACCTCTGAGTTTGTTTCGGCCTTTCTTCTCAGAGTAGTCAGATAGGAAACGCCGACCTCATCTACACTGAAAAAAAAGAATGATTGATTTTACTAAATTCCGCGTAAATTTTATCAAATCCGCGGGTTATATACATAGGTCCTACACACGAAATTGTTGATTTTACCAAATGATTTTGTTAAATTCACTCTTGTTATAGTAAAATTAACTATGAAAAGGTAAAATTAACTATGAAAAGGGTTGACTATGGCAGTTCATTACTCAACCTACGCTACTTTAGTACATTCAACAATTCTTTTTTTTCAGTGTAGTTTAAAAAAATTATGATTGACGTGTAAAAGTGTTTGTGCAAACCTACTTACAGAAATAAAATCATTTATCATTCATTTATCATTTATCATTGAACCCACGACCTAGGTACCAATCGTAAGTGTTGTCCAAGGTGTCCAACTGGTAACCGTCGCGCCGTTACCACTTGGACACCTTGGACACCACCTAACGCCCCCACTGCTCCTATTTAATTATATGTAATGAATCTATCCTGCTGGGTTTAATTGTCACTCTACACTACCTAGAAGTTTGCCGCCTGCGCAGTCTACTTGCAAAGCCCTAGCTGTTGCTGTGGAATTTTGGATTGTTTGACATTACAGGCGAATACTCCCAGTGAAGGAGCGCCTTAAACGTACACAGGAACCTCAGGAGATAAGCCCATTATATCAATCTGACAACGCTTTGATGTTCCGAAATTGATTACGGTTTTGATTCAAAGCACGATACGCAACGGTAAGCCAATTAAGCCGGTGGCGAATCGTAATGAACCGTTAATGACACGTGCGACGAATACCAACAAATTATATGGATTCGTTGCCATCACTATTTGTGTTAAATTATAAATTAGCAAATAACACACGCAGTTGATCACGATATGGATCAGTCGTGATCGTGAAAGCCGGCCGTTAACCGCAGCTCCATTTATTAATGTTATGATTTCAAAGCCACTATTGAAACACGATATTATTCACGAGGTTTTAATTCACCAATGAAAGCGGAAACAAATGGGAAATAGAAAAGTCTGAAGTTTTCCTTACAATCTGTCTAGCTTGTTTGTTTGATATTATTAATAGACTTTGGAGAAAACCAGGGGCGGATTTACTTAAAGGCTTTTTGGGCTGCAGCCCAGGGCCCCGTGAATACAGAGGGCCCCCACCCGAACTGAAAACAATAGACGATATTGTCAATAATAAAAATTATCTAGAATTATAAAAAATCGGATCATAAAAAAATGGCAAATGGTTGAGTAATTAGGTAGGGCCCCTAAGCAGTATTAGCCCAGGGCCCCACAAATTCAAGATCCGCCCCTGGAGGAAACAGTCACCATTTTATCACCGCCCTATAACCAAGACGATACTGAATCAACCAGGTGCGCTTTACGATTTCCAGCTCTACAAAGTGTAATTTAATTTGTTTTGGCTTTGCGTTGTGTCTGACGTTTTTTTTTTCTTTTGCTCGGCTCCTAAGTGTCGTAGCGTGATGTTAAATAGCCTATAGCCTTCCTCAAGAATTGGGCTATTAAATGCAAAAAGAATTTTTCAAATCCAATTAGGAGTTCCAGAGATTACTCCCTACATACAAACTTACAAACTTTACCTCTTTAAAATATTACGTAGGTACGATTTTAAAATATGTATTCCTCAATTTTCTTGATTGCACCTACCACTGTTTGTCTCTGCATCATCCAAAAGATGATTGGTAGGTAGAAAATACCTATGGCATTAAATCCACGTCTGTACATTTTGTGTGCTTAAAGTATTAAATAAATAAAACCTGAAAAGGCAGAAACTTTTTATATACTAACCTGAAATTGCGAAAAATATCGGCTGTTCCCTATATTTTATCGAGTTATGCGAACATAACAGTATGGAGCAGCTGATTTCAATTGCCTTGTATAGTTATAATTACTGCACCCATGTACCTACCAAAGTACTAGTGTTCCTTATTTGTATAACAACATCACAGCGTTTAAATGAATCTAATCGAATGCGTGTGGTTTGATGAAGATTGACACGAATTCGGCCGAAACGGGCCGAGAGGTCCCGAACGTGTTGTAACTGTGACGTGCTCGTGCGCTGCTTTATTGGCTGCCAAGTTTCGATCAAGATTATCGGGCCCAATTAAAAATCGTCATATGATACGCCTTGTCAAACCGTCACGAGCTGATGAAAGGAACATAAATATTGAAGGTAAATTATGTTCTTGTTGTCGAAAAGAAAGAATGATATCAGTTTTTCTTTATTGGCGAGAAAGAATCACTTATTCTGAATTAATATGACCAATGATATCGCCTAACCATTATTCTTTGAACTACACGCATTATGCACCTATCAATGCTTTCAGAGACTGTTTAGGCCTTAACATTCCTATCAATTAGCGATCTTAATTACTGGCTATAAATTCCCATATCCATACGTACCTTATGACATCAACAAATCATACGCGGATATATCGTCGGATATAAATCAACACAAACGAACGAGTAGCCTCTCGATTAACAATAATTTCGTTACCAGTTGGAATAAATCTAAATGAACGGACGACGCGCGACGATTCTTAATTGACACGTCGGGTTACTGGACCGCGATGTGCTGTGAAACACGATATCCAGCATGTGTTTACTAATTACAGCGTGACAATCTGCAAGTCTATGGAATGACTTGAAGTACGACCAGCTGAACGTTCAAGGATGTCTAGCGGAGACTAACAAAAAAATGCTCCAAATAGCTGAATCATGTTTCGAATCTTTTCTTTTCAAAAGACAAATGAAAGACTAAACGATAGTGATATGTTTTGAACTGAAGGCCAATTCCTGTAATAACAAACGTTCAAAATCTAGTCGCAATCTCATCTCAATGACAATCAATGTAAAAAACTTTTCAAAACTGTAGGGAAATTGGAGGTATTTTTGACAGATTGAAAAAAAAAGACAGATCAAACTGTTAAATTAGGAGAATTGCCCCTCAGTTCACTTTTCAAAACAACACAAAACTATGCACTTATTAACAACGTAGGTTATGATTCAAACAATGTCCTTTTTTGTAAAAATGCTGCGCATTTTCATTCCATCTTCAGTCATCGCGTCTACAACAATGGGGGAAACAAAAACCCATTTTCATGGGTTCGTTTTGTTTGCGGTAATGCAAGAGCAACAACGAGAGTTATGGGATCCCCCTCATAAACTGTTTGGGTAAAAGGATCTCTCATATCGCTTCGGTCGCGGCATTAAGCGGATGCTGCCGATCCGACAGTGCGGAAAGCCACGGAAAACCAATTTCCACAGGCCGATTCATGCATCGATTTATACAAAATTATGTTAGCCCGCGTGTCGCATACTTTATGTTTTGTTTTTGGCATTAAAAGTGCTGTGCTGCTTTAATTAAAGGTCTTTTAACTGTTTTTTTTTTTGCTTTTTAATCGGTAATGGGTTTCAGTGTTTCGGATTCAGTTCAACTGAATTGTAAAGCCATATATTTTAATGTGGGCTTGAGTTTAATTGTAAACTGTATTGAATGTAGCACACATTTGAGACTAATGAGTCAATTGAGACACGCAGAGCGAGAAAAGGAACGAAGATAAAATTGCTTGAAAGGGTCAGTAATTTAAATACCTGCGTACAATAAAACCTAAGCCGCAAAATAAAAGTGAATGATTCAACGCGGGCATACCGAACATATTTGTGGAACATTTTCGGTACAGCTTCAGGCTCTCCGCAATCCCACCTGTCCACAATCCGAACATGCCGCAAGTAATTTATTCGCTCCTGTCCGATGAACGACAGGCCGCGGATGACGTCACAACCACAAGTTTTTGCTCCAAACTGCATGTCCATGTTTTTGCTGGCTGACAATTTGAACTAACTGACAATTTGATGATCGCTTTTTTTTTCTCTTGTGTCATGCGATATTGTTATTTAATTTTGGAACAGGAGTAGAGTGCATTCAGCCAGTGCTCTTTTTTTAAACGATGTTAATTGGACAAGCCAGTATTTTTAATTAGAACCGGTCTAGTGTGTTACGTAACACAGACACGGTCTATTCATTTGTTTGTTGACGGCACTTAGCACAAAGGTATCATCGATTGATTTTATTGTTCTATTTTGTTTGACATGTAATAGACACTTTTAATAGAAACAATTCGAGTATCAGGTCTCGAGATTATTTTGGTATTATTTTTATGTGTCAAATACCTATGTAAAATTGAATAAAGGCTCCTACAAACAGGCGCGACACGCGATATAATCGCGCACGACACAAAGGCACCCCTCGTTGTGACTTGCGGTGCCTTATTGTCGCGCGGGATTTTATCGCGTCTCGCCTGTTTGAAGGAGCCTTAACTGACTAAAAACAACAGGTAATCTTGTAATTCTGTAATTACCTGTCCAAAAAGACCACCAAGAAGTGAAATTTGAAACAGTGCTCTACATATATCCACATAATGTTGTATGTAACAGTAAGTAGCTTATGACATTGACTTTACTGATTCCTGATTCACAATTTGAATGATTTATATTATAAAATAATGTTGTTTTGTTTAATGGCGCCACTGAACAGAGGCTACCTAGTAACCACAAACCGCAAGTTTTTATTTTATTTTAGACTAGCAGCGCCCCGCGGTTTCACCCGCATAACTGTCGATCCTGTGAAAATATCGAGATAAAAACTATCCGATGTCCTTCCCCGGGATGCAATCTATCTCTCTGCCAAGTTTTATCGAAATCCGTTCAGTGGTTTAGGCGTGAAAAGGTAACATATACAGACAAACAGAGTTACTTTCGAATTCATAATATTAGTATGGATGTAGGTACTTGCGCAGTTGTGGCTTTGATTGATAAAACATTAAGTTGTTTTCTGTATTTTTCCATGTACAGACGCCAGCACATCAAGCTACTACAATCTGTCAAATTTCTTTAATAGATTTTCAACTTTATCGCTATTCGCATTAGGTTCAAGTTTGATTGGGAAAATTTTACAGTTTCGGGTACCTTGATGTGCTGGCGTCTGTACTTATGTATTATTTTTATATTTTTTCCTTTCATGCTGTTCGTATTTACCTAGCAATTTCAAAATCACACAGAATATTAAATGAGTTTAGAAAAACAATGAGTTAACAGCAACTTTTATTTTAGTCATGGTTCTAATTAACTACTTATAATATACTACTTAAACAGGGTGACTTGTTAATGAAAGCCATTCAATTTGAGAGTTAATAGAAAAGTAATATTTACTGACGAATACTAGGAAATTTTCAAAAATACATAAAAATTGGGTTTTCTCAAATTCCATGAATTTTCGCCTGGGCTTCATGGGGTGCATAATTGTTGCAAATAGGTCACACCTGTTTTTTTCATTTCTATGGGTCACACACACTATCACGTCCTTGGAGAAATACATATACCTATGAGAAAAATATGCTTATAAGGAAACAAACCTAAAACTTACAACTAAACGAGTGTTTTTTTAAACATAATCCGTAATATCACTCACTCAGTTTTTTATTCGCCCATCCATCAGTCTTGTCGAGATTATGGCAGTAGTTTGCAAGGTGACAGTCCTTGTAATACGTCTGTGATCGACACCTGACATACTGATATAAAATCGTGGTGTCAACTTTTGAAGTCTCTTAAATATTGTCGAGCTATTTGTACCGTCACCAAAAGAGATAAGTAACCATCGAGTACAGTTGAAGTAAGTAAGAAACCGAAGCATATTTTCGAATGAAGTTTGATTTAATAAATGAACTGTTTGTTTTCTGTTAGTTAAATTAAATTTTATATGAAAACATCCATCGATTTCTTACTAAACTTCAACTATATCCGACGACACTGGTTGCTTATCTCTTTTGGTGACGGTATCTACCTTACCTACTATAGTCACCTATAGTTTTTATTGTTATATTCTGAAAGTCTGTAACATAATCTTCTTCGTTGAAATACTAGGGAAATTACTTTCGCGATTTACTAAACGATTACTTCCTCTAAGTATCATAGTCCTATCATATTTTTATTGGTGTCCCGTGAAGCTTTTCCAAAACTATTTTGCTTCATTTTTTTACAAAACTGCGTAGCTTTTGGGATGATCTGCACTCTTAAAGTAAAAAGAACCTCGTCCTTTTTTTCGTAGATTACCAAATGTAACAAATCGATCGTTTGAATCATTCATTGTCAACATTGCTGTGTGGTCTGTTCTCACACAACAAAATGCTAATAGCCATATAATTTCCCACCCACTTGAATAATCCCACAGATTCCTACAAAGGCGCTCATGATTCATCCCGGGTCCAGGAATCGTGTGATTTGTAACTAATTTCAAACGTCTCGAGTACTTTCGAACGCCAACACGTACGAACATAATCATTCTCATCACTGAATAGGTACCTACTACTTCATTGATATTCAATCAGCAATAAGAAAACAAAACACTATCGTTCTGGGTTATAATGTGTCTTTGTGCCTTTTTAGTCTAGTGGTCGATAGCGCTACTGCTGATTCTGAGGTCCTGGGTTCGATTCCTGTTGAGACCGCTCGCGCTCCTCTCAACATCGCCGCGCGCTGGCGGCAGTGAACGAGGGTTGCGGGGACAGCGGGGAGTCAGCCGGCCGACGGCCGAGCGCGGGCCCCCGCGCCACAACGCCACGACAGTCAGCTGTTGCTCTCCTTCGTGCAAGGCTGCGCTCACGCGTCTTAATCATTTCTTATTCATGTATATAACCGACCGTTGTTATTTTATTTCTTTTATTCATAATCATTATACTTGTTATACAGTCCGCTATCATTCATTTTGCTCCACCACGACCTATCGTCGCGTACAATTCCCAGGTGGGGCAAAGTGATACTGGGTTTTTTCATCAGAAATTTCTTAGTAGCAGCCTGGAGTTTGGATTTGTGCCCGGACTATGGCAGTATAGACTCGCCCCCTATTGCACAAACCAAAGTCTTATTGGACTTAAACATAACTGTCGGCATGTGGGTGTAGATACACCTCTGCCTACCTCTTCGAAGATTACAAGCGTGATGTTATGTGATGTTATTCCGCCTATACCAAATATCGTACATATAATCTACCCACTAGTACTTATGATAGAGCATTCTGCATACTGCCTTTATTTTAACCCAGAAGCGATAAAAAATTGTACACCTAAAAGTGCCGTATCATGAGATTAAATTGCATACGTTGTAGATCCTATCTGTGGTTGTCACGTGTCATATTTCCTTTTTATTTAAAGTTATGCTATACGTGTAGTTATGCTATACATTTCCAGTATAAGCCGACTTCTCAATATACGAAAAACAATGCAAGGTCAGCTGAAAATGAAATTTACATTTCCATAATACTTAAATAAAAAACCCGCTAGAAACCCAATTTAAAAAAATACAAAACAATTTAAAAAAATTAAAAATCCGACTGCGGTAAAAAACTTAAGTTAAATAAAAAAAACTGAAAAGCTAAAAACAAGCCCATTTTAAATTAAATAAAAGTTGGAAGCAGGACCCATACCACTTTTTATTATATTTTCAAATTCAAATGGGTCTGTCTGCTTTCTGTCTTCTTTTTTTCCAGCTTTTTTCGCAGACGATTTAGTTCTTGGTACGTATTTTTTACGATTTGTCACTTCGAATTACTTTTAACCATAGAAGTTGTATATATTTTTGTAATCACCTTTTAAAACCCTTTATTGCCCGACTGCGCCAGGAGGGTTATTTTTATACCCCACTCGATAGGTTTTGAGAAAAAAAATGTTTTCAAAGACATAATATGGCGCCAAAAATCGGCCATTTTTATTTTTTTCATTTTTGAGATACCCAGTGTCACTTTCACAATTAAGACGAATCTAACGGCACCTTTCAAGCTAAAATCGATCAAACCGTTTAGGCTACAGAGCGTACCAAAGATTTTACATACATACATATACTCAAAAAACATAACCCTCCTTCTGGCGCAGTCGGGTAAAAAAGCATCAACATTTTCATAGTAGGGCCGTGGAATGTTTAAGAGCGGCGAGATCCCCTCGTCTTTCCGCCGCGCCCTAACTACTTCCTCTGTATAATTAGCTGGCTAATAAGTCTCTCAGTGAAATATTCAGTGAGTCGGGGCTTCGGGAGTCTCCTCCGCGGATTGTGAATGGAGCTGTCAATAGCGATTACAGAACCTTTCGATATTAATTCTGTTGGGAGTGTTTCTTATGGGGTATCGATACTCCTTGAGTGGGTCTGAGGTTATCCTTATTCCGTTATTTTCTTGCGGCATTATTACATTACATTACATTAGATACATTACATTACATTTACATTACATTACTTACATTAGTGTTCTTATTTTATTAGTCATCACCGTTTCATTTTTTTCAAAATTTTATGAGAATAAGTACTGGAAGTACTAACCCTCGTCTGTTAGGCAAGCAAAGTTCGGTAAGAATAGAAAAATTTGGAATATATATCATTTGATCGTATATAAAACCATAGATATAAATATTGTATTACTTTTTATTAATTATAATTACACTACTTTGAATAAACGAGACATTTTCATTACGGTTCCTCCTATGGGTGAAACGAATCTATTAAAAAAATGAGTCAATTTATTCATTTTTTCGCAAGCTATAATGTTTTCAGGTTTCACACTTGATTGATGGGAACATTTTTATAAATATTTTGATGTTTTTTTCATTTCTACTGCAATACCTAAGGTGATATATTAAAAAAATGTGGTTTTTCTATATCGTGTAACTTGTTAAGTAAGTATGTGGAATACGGATTTAACATTTTGGTATATGTTTTTTGACTTTTTGGTCTCTAGTATCATGTAAAAAGAATACACGATTCAATGACTTTTCTCAATACAAAAAAATTGCAAAGTTAGGTATATCTATTTTATACTTTAAAACATAGAGAATTATCAAAACAAAGTTTACTCAAACTAAACTCTCGGCCGATAGAAAGTTGCAGTTTGCGGGGCTCTAGGCTCCGTCTACAGGATACTTAGTCTGAGATGAAAACCCATATTTTAAAAATTTATAAAAATGGATCAAACCGGGTGCGGTGATTTGACAAAGACAAAAATGTGGAGTCGTTGTTCCTCAATACTAACATACACGTATCCGTTACAAAAAGAATTTCGAGCGTATGTATTTCAATAAACCCTGTACTTATTTTTGTTGTTGACGATCCTTCAGGAATAAAAACAAAAGAAAAAGCGGTTCAAACCGGAATGAGAAAGTTTATAGTGGATAAGACAGAGATTAAAACAGAAGACGAACTAGCAGGGGATCGAGGAGGACGAGATGGAGCTGGAGATCAGGCCGGAATAACACTTTTAAATTTAATTTATTTATTTTGTTAAATAAAAAAGGACTAAATTCGTTTTGGCACATACGTCGTTTTATTCCGAGCGCACGCACATTATAGCCATCTCTCTTCTTTTGCGTTTAAAAAGTAATTGCAACACTTTCGCTCGCTTAGTAGATCAGTTGCTAAGATTTATTTTCGAGGTAGCGCCTTAAATCAATTTTTGAAAAGTAATTAATCTCCATTAAATTATCTATACAATGGTATAAATTAAGCAGGTTATGTGTACTAACAGGAGTATAACAATAGAAACAGTTTCAGAAAGGAGGCAAAAAAAATGTTTCGATCGTAAAGCACTTTCTAATGCTTCGCATTATAAGTCGTGCAAAAGTAATTGTGTCTCATAAGTGACAATTGAGCTTTTAGCTATCGTTCGCACGGACGTAAACATATTGCGGCGGGATTTTATTGCACACTTGATTTCCCAAAGAATAAAGACTCCAACAGAGCGCATCCCAGCGCGTCAAAAGACCACACTGTTGGATTTTTTTCACGAAGCTAAGCAGTGCGCGAAAAATTCTGCCATGATATTTTTACGTTCCTGTGAACATCGGCTAAGGCTATAATTATAATAATTGTAGTCGAAGAAAAAGAATGGTTTTGAAATGCTTCGATTGATTATTTAAATAATTACAAGTACATACGCCAGCACATCAAGCTACTACAATCTGTAAAATTTCTTTAATATATTATCATCTTATTGCTAAAGCAAAAGTTTCAAAGTTGATTGGAAAAATTTGACAGTTTCGGGTAGCTTGATGTGCTGGCGTCTGTACCTACGTATTTTCTACCTTCATACCTACCTACAATTGGTATTCTGATCAAAATAAAATAAGCAACATTATTTCCTCTAACGGATAAACAAGTGCACTAAACTCAGCCATATATCCTCTCTGCAGCATAAGTAATCATGGGCAATAAATCTAAATTCACATACAATTTCCTTTATTACACATACATCATTCGTAGCACTTCACTGAACAAATAGGTGTATTTCAGAAGGGTGCATTACTGATGCACTCCTTGTGGAGGTAAACAAAACCAATGGGGGTACTGATCACTCTATATCAATGTTATTGTTTCCGAATTCCTCGATTAACTGCACTAATGAACGAAACTGATAGAGAAATATTATTGGGAATGGGGGAAATGGGAACATAACAATATGGGTTATTTATTTATCTTTCATGGGGGACTGAAAGAAATATATAGAATCTGAGTTATCAAGATAAACTCATGCCATCTTACCATGATATCTTTTAGGCAGAATCTACAGAACGTCATCTGCAGTGCGATTCTGTAACCATCTCATCGTGAAAACTTAGGTGAAGTGAGCGTGGAGTGAGCTGTCAATAGTGTCAATTCCTAGCAAAAACAAACTCACATCACCTAAGTTTTCACGGTGAGATTTTTACAGAATCGACCGGCTGCTTCGTTTCTTACAACATCACTATCATTTGAGTTATCACCTTACGTAAAACGAATTCGAAAGGATAATAATTCCAAATTACCGATAGATCAAAATTTTGACTGGAGCTTTACAAAAATTTCACACTATTAAAGAAAACCTCTTCTTCACAATCAGCATCCATATCTGATTGACAGATCACATCAACGCCCTAAAGTTTAAAGATAAACCTCATAATCAAAACTCAATCAAAGTTCGTTCGAGATTTTCATTATCTCACCCTTCTACATTTAATAAGTGCGTATAATTACCATCGAGCTTAATAATATGAGCCCTATCATAATGTCGTTGGCTCGTGGCTCGTGGCTCGTGACAGCGGGTTCGATTCCTCATACATATTCAGGGGTCCTCCCTCGCGTGCTTCTAATGAACCTGACTGTACAACATAGGTAGGTACAGAAGGTTAGTTCAGTAAAACATTTGAAAACACACGCTCACAGATAGACACGCATCTACCTACATGCAGTAAGCAAGCATACATGCGACTGGCATTCGTCTGACATAATTTGAGGTCACCGTACGTACAAGTCAATTCTAAGGTAGGACATTCACGATCAGCGTAAAACTATTAGTAAGTCATTGCAATGTAACTTTTATCTAGTTTAGGTAAGGTATAAATTAGAATGATTTATTAATGACTTTAATAAAACTCTCGGCATTCCAATTTATACTTTATACCAATAAGAGTTGCATTGCAATGACTTACTAATGGTTTTACGTCATACAAATTTGATTATAAATGCGCTGTTTTATCCTGTGTAACTGCGCCTGTTTTCACTCGTTGTATAGAGTTGTCCTTCTGTATGACCCCGTATATTTGTGCTGACTGACTGTAGAATCTATTGTCAGTTGCAGGTTGAAATCCTTTTGTTGTCAACAAATTAGATTTGTACGTGAACGCTTTTGTTGATGACGGAGGTTGTTTACCTGCGCTGTTGTGAGGTTAATTTTTTGCGTGTTTTGATATATGGTTCCGGACACCTGTTTATGTAGTTTAAAAATGTGTTATTATCGCGTAAAAGGGTTACCTTCTCTCACGCGCCTTTTTAACGTTTTCTTAAAAGATTTACATAATTAAATGAGAATTCAGCAGTGCTTGTATTATTGTCATATTCCATACTAGCTTCTGCCCGCGACTTCGTCCGTGTGAAACTTATTGTTTCCCCGACCCACCCCGTCGCATCGCATCGCCCGCCCGCGCTATTACTTAATTTTGGCTTAGCGTTCTTTGTGATTTGTTTTGTTTTAGCTCGGGTCTTAAGGGTCGTTGCGTGATGTTAAGGTTGAGATTTGATTAAGATAATAACCTTCCTCAAAAATTGAGCTGTCAAAATTCAGCTTTATTATTAGTTCTTTTAAGTATAGATAGTAAAGATGATAAAAATACCCGACGATATTTCATACTACTCACGTTAACTTCGCAACAATCGCACCTATTTTCCTGTTGCAACCCAATAAGACAAACGATCCAATATCACCCTTGTAACCCACCTGCGACATTTTCCTAATGTTGCCAGTTAAAAGGAAAATTATACTCGCATTACACTGATATAAAAGGCTATCGGCGTGTTCATCTCTCCCCACTTTTCCGGCTGGCGAGAGAAAATAGGAAAAATGTTAGCAATGAGTAGAGACGGGGGTGGCGGACCGGCTAATGCGCCTGATATTATTATTGTGGCCAAAACGACGGAACGAATCAGGCGATATTCGTCGCCATGGTAAATTAGCCATCGATAATCGGTTGTGATGATTTTGATATTTGGTTATGATTTGTGAATTCAATAATAATAATATACATACATAAACTCACACCTGCTACGGTTCTTACCTCGCATACTTCTTTTGTTTCGTTTATGTTCTACATGGAGTTTAAGTATGTGTGTATGTGTAATAATAATATAGTGAAGATTTTAAGAAAACTTTTAAGCTGGTATACAGAAGTATTAGTATAGCAAAATTAAACCGTATTTTTTTTATAACGAGGTATTTGTTTCTTTTCCCCACTCAATTTTCCTTCACACATTTCTGTTTATTTGAATAAGAACACTGTTGCGAATTCATTCGATTCCAAAAGTTTTCCTTCGTCGTTTGGCTTCCCTCGGTATCACCTGAGGGCGCGTTTAGATTGAAATTTTCATTTTCTTCTTAAAAACAACCTCCCCTCACCGACCCTGCCACCCTGTTAACCACTGACGAACAGATTTGCATGCACAATTTCCACTTTTGAACTTTTTACAGCAGCTTACCTCTCTAAAGACGTTAAAAGTACACGAAAAGTTAAGATTTATTGATATTTAAAATTCCATTAAAAAGGCAAATATTTACTGCTTCGTTTGTTAATTTATTGTTTTGAAGAAAAATGCAGCTAATTTTGAAAAGTTGAAAAGAAAATTTACCTCGATTGTGGTTTTCCCAGACTCCTGCCATTTCATGAGGTGTTCGCCTTTCAATGACCACCCGGGAGCGTAGCTGATGAGTCCCGCTCCCGCCGCGCCCGCGCCACCCGCTGGCGCCGGAGACGCTCTAGCGGTAACTACCTCGCTTGTCTCCGCTTTTGACTTTTTGGGACTCGTCTGAAGCCGGAAAAAGCTGCGTCCGTGAGTTTTGCAACTTTTCGAGGGGGAAAAGAAAAATGAGCTCTTCTTAGGCGATTTTTCTCTCTCGTCGCCCGATTTAGACGTAGATGCGACTGTTTCCGCGGCAGGCGCATCTTGAATGTCGTTATCAATTGTGTTCCCGCTGCCACTCGGCTTGGGTCCCGAACTCTCATCAGCGACGAACAATAAGGTCCTTTGCACAAATGGCGTCGCTTTATTGTAGAATTCATGAGGTTCGGGCACTTTGAAACTGGACGGGATGGTTGTTCGATGTGTCTTCGAGAAGCGTCGTTCCATGTATTTTCTTGCCATATCATGCCACGCACTTCCTTACTCATTACTTTTCTACGTCTAAAGTCATCAAATTACCTATATCACTGATTTTAAGATAGAAAACATCTCTATTAAAACTTTTTTAGAAAAAAAAAACATACAACTTCTAAAAAAACTACAAGGTGAACATAGAACCTCCTCTTTTTTTTAAATTGGTTATTAAAAGTTAGAGCCTGTTACATCGATAGCGATTTCTCGATTATCATAACTGTATCCTGATTCATATCCGTCTCACGAAAAAAGGTAAACATAAGGCAAAATAAACCGAGCAGAATAAATCTATGGCGTCCCCTCCAGTTGGCAAGATAGGCGGGAGGTATTCGTAAACTATACGGATCCCCCACCTGGCTGAGAGAAGCCTAACGTTGACTGGATGAGACTTCATGGTAGCTAGAAATGGTGTCTATTCGTCACATCTACGTACAAATGGGTGAGATTGTGGAAAAATACTGATTGGGAGATAATGGAGAAATGGGGATTATTACACTGTATTGCGAATGTATTGACGTGTTAAAGTGTTATATCATTAATCATCAACAGAATCTTATTATCTACATGGGTAAATATTAAAATATTTACATCGAAACTTACAAATTTTTAATGATGTCCTTATTTTATTTTTTCCACAAAAAAGTGCACATTGAGCACTGGTAGAAAAATAAACTTTATAAATGAATGTCAATGTTGGCTGGCCTAAAATAACGGAACTCAATATCGCACCGAAACATAACTGATTCCCTTTCATCTCGTTTCCAGTAATTCTATTTAGACGGCGCGGTGGTGTGTTCGGCGACGGGTTGCAATTTTCACGCGGAGGTTCCTACGCCCTATCGATCGCGTGCGTGGGTAAACATTGCCGCCCCTGCCTTATTGCAAATTATCCTACACTTGCTGTGAATCTTAAAACTATGGAAATAAAGTTTAAAATACCTTGCTGCAGTTAACTAAGTAAACTTGTCAAAAGTCTTCAGCGAGGACTTTAAAATGTTTCGTAAAAAAAAATGTTTGTTGATTTTTCCGGTGATTTTCTTACAAAAATTATGAGGAACAATTCGTTTAATTGAGAAAAGCAAGCCTTTAGAATTGGAACTGGCAATTTTATGCCTCGAATGTGGCACGATTGATTAATTTCCTGAGTTTTCCTGCTTTATTTACGGCTGTATAATTTCCTAAACAAAGGAAACGTGTAATAACAATGGCAGTGAAAGTAAAACACGTAACCCTCTCTGTTTAGTCAGCACGCACCGCACTTCACGGCAATCAAACTGACACGTTTTGAGTGAAATGTAAATTTATATATTTTCACACTAATTCTAACGTTAGGAAAGCAGAAAGCATGTTTCTGTGGAGCCGTTTATGTATTGTAATAAGTTGGTGAGTCCCTATTTTTCTATTAAAAGGCAAAAACTTCATACGACACTAAAAAGTAAACAAAAGTCGTATTTTTAATATTTAGAAGCAGGGTATTACGTAGACACCTATATGTATGTAAAGCCTACTTAAACTTATGTAAGCCTGAAAGTCACTGTAAACGATGATTCTGTTCCATTTTTGTTTAATCATAGTTATCTAGCGATTTAATTCATTTATATTTATGAGCCAATGGTTTATTCATATAAAATCACATATAATTATAATACAAATATGATATTACCTTCAATAAAATGAATCATCATACACAGTTAAATTAAATATATTCTCCATCAAATCACATAAAAGCTACGTGAATACATTAAAAGCACATAAAAGTTTTTGTCGATCCCAATGAAAACAGAAAGATATAAACTTTCACATTTAATTCATAAATGTAAAGCAGATAGGCAGTTTATGAGCAATAAACACTGTTTAATGTATTACTAATAACGCGTAAAATGTCTTGTACATAATAATGTTTACATGTGTACAACTTTGGACAGACAATACTGTTGGAAGAAAACTTGGTCGTTATTAGGTAAGGTACTCCCGAATAATCAAATTATACTGCTCTAAAACAAAACTAAACCATTCTAACTAAATAGATTAGTGAAACTAAAGCTGAAGCTTGAAGACTTTAGCAAAAATAATTAAAACAATCAACCCATATAAGATTTATTTGCTATCGACCTTGCACTAACCTTGATGTCTACCACTTTATCATTGTTTTGCATTTGGATATAGGGATATCGGAAAACGTTCAATCATCTCTATCAATATGGAAGCTAATGATATACATAATATTATTTTACTTCACCATGACTTCCAACATGTTATCAAACATGAATTATTCGAAAGTTTTAGGCGTATTATGTTTAGCCTAGGCTTTAACAGAGCTTAAATTGAGATCTGCCCAGAATTTCTCTAATTAGATTGCCTTGATTACTGCCCAATAAACTGTGGGCCAAAATACCCACGGAGGCCTGACACAGCTAGAAGGCGTCGCGGCAGACACCATAGAAGATGGTGGGACGAGGTGGACAAAACAAATGACCAGTGGTCTACTTTAGCCCTGGATCGAAAGAGCTGGAAGTCATGGGGAGAGGCCTTTGCCCAGCAGTGGGATGATGCAGGCTAACAGTAACAGTAACTGCCCAACTTCAGAATCAATTGCCCAATTTCAGCAGCCGCGATTTAGCCACCATAAGCAGGCATAAAGGCTCCTTCAAACAGGCGCGACAAGTCGCGCAACGAGCGGTGCCTTTGTGTCGCGCGCGATTATATCGCGTGTCGCGCCTGTTTATAGGACCCTTAACACTTACACACACAAACATAAACATACCCTAATCTTTTACATTGTAACAATCCCAAAATGAGACGCGTTTAGTCTGACCATTACAACTTACGGGTCCAGTTTCCACCGTCCACGGGAGAAGGCTGGAGTATATCGGTCGGATACCGTTCGGCCGGCAGTCGTGACTCCGATTATCTGTATCGAGACAGGCGGTCAATCGCCTATAAGCCGACCGAGTGCCTGACCCCGGCGTGTTATTGTCGCCCTTACAGGCTTACCGCCACACGTTACTGTACAACGATTACCGTTAACTTAAACGGTTTTGGATCAGAATAGATTTTGTGAGGATAGAGCAATTTTGTTTGAAATAATATTGGTTCTAAATAAGTGCCTATAGAGAAATTGAAAATTGAAATATATCTGAAGATATACTTCAGATATATTTTCAATTAAAAAAAACCGGTCATATGCGAGTCGGACTCGCGCACCGAGGGTTCCGTACAAATTTGTATGTATTTGTTTATTTTTTATTTGTATGTAGGTATGCAAATAGTTTTTTTTTTTTGTAATATAACTACTGATTTACGGTTTTCGGATTTTTTCCGTTACTTTTGCTACATAAAATTGCTTCTTGCCAAATTTCATGATTCTAGTTCAACGGAAAGTACCCTTATACATAGGTTTTGATTTCGGAACATAAACGCCCATATCTTTTGATTGCGTTGACTTAGAAGTTTGATTTTTTCGCTGCTTCAAGGGATTGCAGCTCTGGACATTTGATGTTAATTTAAACTTGATAACTCTACACGTTCCTGAGAAAAAGGGTCTTGACTGACGGACGACGGATTAATCTTATAACTGTTCCGTTTTTTTTTCTTTTGAGCTACGGAACCCTAAAAAGGAAAAAATATCAGGAATTGAAAATAAATATTTCAATCTCATGTTCAATTAATGTCACTCCTACATAATTCCTTATGATTCTGTCTCTACTTTTTAATATAGAAAAGCTATTAATAGAAATTGTGATTAATCCTTGAAATAAATTACTCATTTAAACAACTGCAACCCATTGCAGTTGTTGAAATGAGTAATTTCAAGGATAAATGTTTGGGTTTTCCTGGGCGAACACCCAAAACTTTATCTCTCACAAAAATATCACCACCCCGAGACAACATTCGATCAGTAGTAGATACCTACCCCCGGATTTCTTAGTTTCCACAAGAAATTGCGCCCCTTACGCCAATGTCCCCAGTTTCTTTGTAAATAGCTTTCCGATTCTACCTCCGAACCTCCCAACTCGGGGGAAGTTATTACATTTCGATGACATGACGAATTCGGGATGACACACGAGGGGTCGCACTTGACCCGTCGATACACCAGTCATAAAAACGTTATATTTACTAAAAAACTGAAGATGTTATATTAACCCCTAGCATTTTTATTTGAAATTGTAAAGTTATTGCAGGAATGCTTCACATTTTTCAAGTAGGTACCTATCTGTAATAATATTGAGTGATTTCTTATTTAGGAGATTATAGTCTTTGATTTTAACTGAGTGTTAATGAAGTAATCGTCATGATTTCCAAATACTATTAATATTTAGTTGTGTAGTGATTTTAAATACTAAATATAAATTTTAAAGTTTGTGATTTGCCTCAAATGATTTTTGTATCAGTGTAGTCATGAAGTCTATATTGATATTATGTTGAGTAGCTAATTTTAAATAGTTTTTTTTTTTATATATTTTTATATAAGTACCTAGACCTCCCAAGTTTGAATGTGTGGAAGAATTTAAATACAGAAATATTTATGCCGGAAAAGGTGTGTTCATTTCATAATTAAGCAACTATGGAGACAGAACAATTAAGACATTCCTCGTCACCCAGCCGTGTCTACTACAGTGCGTAAAATTACCTGCCCAAATCTGTCTGGCTGGAACTACCTAATTTATAGCTTAATTAACGTGCGCCATTTCTGTTATAGTGTTAGACTTGGGATACAGTCCTTGACTTGCATGCCAATAACTTGTTACTACAACTCCCTAAGCTCGAAACCTTACACCACCACACTATACTTACCACCCGCTACATGTGGCTACGAACGGTGTCAGTATTAAACAATCTGTGCAGTGTAACACCGTAACGGTACACGAGCATAAAGATAAGGTACGACCAAATAGAATCATAAAAATACCTTCAAACTAAGCTCATACCCTAAAATCATTAAGATACAAAGGTAATTCCGATGTCTAAGCCCAAGTTCAATAACCCTCGTAATGTACCATACGTTCGGTAGTTGTCAACAAAATAAATAGAAATAATGGCCAGGCCGCAACTACACGGCTTCAGAAATAGACGGCTCCCCATGTGCTTCGCGCGAACTTGACAATCTACCCACATGTTTATTTTTAACACTATCTTATTGTATTCGGAAATACTCAGAAATGCTCGGAAATTGTTGCACGTCTTTGAAGATTTGTTGCGATCTATTTCACGGGCGGCTGGAGCTTCGCTGTGTTATGTGTAACGTGGTATAAACCAATTACTTTGCTCCAATCATGTGTTAACATCAACAGTGAGCGATCTGCATCAGAATTTACGTTGCGGACGTAATTTGCTGAAATTCTGAAACGAACGCAACAAGCTGCATTTGAATGGTTGGGCAAATATTGGTTTTCACTATCAATTTGATAAATAAACTCTAAATGTGAACGTTATAAAATATATTTTCCGTTCCATATTTTATGGAATAACCTAAACTAATTACGATAGAGTCACCCGTGACTTATGAGTTGTAGTAGGTCGTGGGTTCGAACCCAAGTAATCATTTTACTTTGTGTAAATTATTTCATCACCACTGCTCTCAAAACGGTGATAAATAGGTAATAAACGATTCCTTCACATGTCTTCGAATTTTTGGTTCTAGGACATGCCTGTCCTAGAACCAAAAATTCGAAGACATGTGACATCCGCCAAACCAAACTGGGCCCGCGTGTTGGATTATGGCCCACTCCCTCTCACAGGGAGGAGGCCTGTGTCCCAGCAGTCGGAACTTTATCGGCTAATTATGCACTCGTAATAGTCAAATAGTATTACTACACTCAAAATAACGTCCAAAAACTTGCCTCCCACAAGCTAAGTGCTTTCCACAATATGTACATAATAAGTAAAACTTATAACCACATGAGCACACGTCGACAGACTTAATTAAGTCGTCGCCTCAAGTAAAACCGAATTAAGTTTCACGGAACTCAGGGGACGTGTCGCGGCCAGAACTCCGCGGTGAGTCGGTAAGGTAACCCCAGAACACATGAGCTGCTTTTCGCTAGACTAATGTTAGGAAGACAATGCCTATAGACGCATTTATAGACTACAATGACAAACAAATTGGGAGGATAGATGTGAAATAGATGAAATGCTAGTCTTTTAAACTCAGTCCTAATTTGAATCGTTTTTGATAAATGAAGTAAATGCAAATAGATTATATTCGTCATACCAAGAGTGTCTTTCAATAACAGTACCAAGATCTGGCTATTTAAGAGATAACTATCGCGATATTTAGTAATAAAACTTACCCTTTTCGAACACAATTTCGATATCTAAGCTTTCAGAATTTCCAAACATCCAATATAGCACAGAGTACCAACGGTATCCCTAAACCTAATTGCTGGCACGACAGTTCAAACTGACAAGCCATTTCACCTGCAGCATCAAACTAATCTCAAATTCTCAACTGCAAGTTTGCTAGCCAATTTGTTTCCCCGAAAATTCTCCACTGTCCGAAACTCGTCCGTAGCAGCTTTATGTCGTTGGAAATGGACGAAGCGAGGAACTCATGTGTCCCTGTCCTTAGTACCGGCTTGACTTGGCGCATGAGTTATTGTTCTGGCACTAGGTAAGTAGGATGAGCGTGATTTATGAACGATTATGAGGGAAACTATTTTAAAGATATGAATATACTTTACAACGCCGCAAATAAATAAGGAAATACAAAAGTAGATAAGTACCTAATTGAGTAGGTAACTTAAGGCAAAAGCACCAGGGTAGCCCGCGAAATTCAATTTTTTTTTACGTTTTTTGCAATTTGCTGGTCAGTATTAAGTTGTACGTCGATTAAAATATGATTTGCGGCCGTAACAAATATGTATTTACAGAATCATAACCATTAATCAGTAGTACAACTAGTTGGTTTGTATAATCCCAAAATGTCAAGATTTCATGAAATAGTCATTCTGTGGGATTACTTGGTCTTAGAGAGTTGTGTTGATGACTTTAATGATTATAATAATTCTGTAAATATATATGTATTTGTTACGGCCGCGAATCATATATTAATCAACGTACAACTTAATACTGACCAGCAAATTGCAAAAAAAGTAAAAAAAAATTGAATTTCACGGGCGGAAAATTGAATTTCGCGGAAAATTTGAATTTTGATATGAATGGGTTCATAACTTTGAAAATCTTCCTATGTCAACAATTCCTACATATATTTTCCTATTTGTGTATTTTTCAGGGGAGCCCTAACAAGTTTTTATTTCTTAAAACAGAAATAATTCAATAGTAAGTAATTTAATTCCAGACGGAGATGCGGGATGAACTCCTTTAATAAAGATTGGTCCTTAGCAGCTCTGTACAAAGGTGGAAATAGAGTAAGGAGGCCTTTGCCTAGTGGGGCTTTAATGGCTAATAAATAATATATAAGTAATTAAATTTACATGAGGTGTTTGCGTCAATGCTGTTTGCGAAACTTACCTAAAGACAAATAAAATCACTCGTGAAAATTTTATTGAACTGCCAGAAAAGCTCAAACGTATCCGTTGGTTCTAAGTAATTATTGTATAACTTAAAAAAAATACTTTGGACAAGTAGACAACAATTCCACAAGTCTACAATTCCACATAAAATCCTCGTGCAGACACGTAAAGCTCATCAGTAATCCTTGCAATCATTTCATCACATCGGCACAGGCCGCTCAGGTCCGAAGCAATCCGTTCACACATGTAAGCGTGTAATTTATACACGCACGTAGAGGCATTACTTCAAATCAACACGTGATTAAAATGCAAATGGCCGCCCTTTGCCGGACGCGGTGGCCGTTGGCCAATTATTATGATTATTTAGTTACGAACAAGGGGATAAGTTAGCAAAGCCTTGTCTGTGGAAGCGGCGAGTATAATATGTCAGATTTTAGACGAGATTTTTGCACCTCACATAGTAATATTCACATTGAAAGGAGATTCATTAACTGCTTGAAGGGTATCCAAAAGTCTTTACAATAAAATGTTCTACGTAGACAAAACAAACGGAGTGTTATGTTCCTTAGAATCGTAGCACGTGACAAACCCACTCATTCACTCAACAAGACTGCCTACACCTATGTCAAAAAGGTGCGAGTTTATGAACTATGGTAAAATAATGTACAATCACTTCGGTCGGTCGGTCGATCGTCGGTCGTCGTCGTCGTGTGTCGGTTGTACGATCATTACAATGTACGGTAGAAAACCGATGAATGTTTTCATAAAATTAATTTAATTAGTAGAAAAGAAACAGTTCATTTATCAAATTAAATTTCATTCGACAACATCCATCGGTTTTCTTACTAAACTTCAACTATACTCGACGACCCTGCCTACTTATCTCTTTTGATGACTGTACCTAATAGACACTAACTTTTTAAATCAAATATCGCAAATGACGCCGGCTAAATTCTATGGCTTCGCATCAACAATGCAATAACAGACCAAAATTCTACTGAAAATCACACGCACTAAAGCACTTTTACCTTCCATCATACAACGGTACATCTATCCGTTCCTTAATCCCCACACATGCATAACACACGGTACAATGGCGTACAAAAGGTCATCGGAGCGGTATCAGTCTATCCTAAATATCCGTGGGACTAATGCTCGTCCCTTTCACTGTCCGGAACTGTATGGCGTCTCGCATCCGCTTCTTGTTTATATTCAAACGTTTTTCCTAGAACACGCTCTAGGAGTATTTTTAATTGAGATTTTTCGAAAGGACATCAAAGGTGATTTTCAGAAAGGCGTTGTTGTGCCTTAACTGTTTTTCGTTTTTTTTTAAGATTATATTATTTTAGTGGTTTCATCTCTTTTGTTGATCTCTGATCGTGTAGGTAATAGTATATACTACCCGTTTTCGTTACCATAATAAAATAAGCTCACAATACAGCCTTTTACTATTGAAAAACATCGACTAGTTTTTAGAAGACGTGCTCTCAAAACGGTTAAGGGAAACGTCTTGAGGAAACCGGCATATCTTAGAACCAAAAACTCGAAGACATGTGGCATCTACCAACCCGTACTGGTCTCGCGTGGTATGTTATAGCCCACTCGCTTTCGAAGGACGCCTGTGTGCTAGCAGTGGGAACATTATAGTCTGATTATATTTTATGCTAAACGTAGAAGAACCATAAATCATTTAATCTTAATTATTTCCACCACATTACGATAACACAACAATAGACACGGTCACGGCAACACTAAATTAATTAAAGAAATTAATAAATAATAATCGGGAACAATGTAATTCGGTGCGGGTTGCGTGCGTGGGGATTAGGGCGGTTGCAGACGAGACGTTGCTGGTGCGGGCGCTAATCCCCTGTGACAAGTGCCTGATGGAACCTTACACGACATACGTATATCGGTTAGGATTTACATTCATTTTGGGAATTGGGAACGCTGGGATATTACTGCCTATTTAAATGTTGCGATTTAGTCATTTTGAATACAATTAAAAAGTGTTTTAAAAGGATCAAGGAGGTTTATAAAGTTGGAATCGGTATGAGCATATATCACTAAGTGTTTAAACTGTCCTACAGTATTGAAGTATTTAAATTGTGAGATAATATTCTATTTTTTTTTAAAGATTTCCATGATTTTTTTTTGAATACTGAATTTTTTTTTTCAAAATTGCAAGCTCCGAGCACAAAATACGAGTAGTAAGTAAGTGTATTGTTTATTAATAAAACAGTTAATAGTTTAAATATAGATTATTTTAATGTTGATCTAACACTTCACTTAGATAATTGGGTTACAACTGTTACAAGCGAATCGTATCTTATAAGACATTGTCACAGTAATACAGTAATTACCTACAAATTAATCCTAACATCAATCCCATGTTCTAAGTCCCCAGCAGACCAGTAAAAAAACATAAAATGTATCAGATGCTGTTCTTCCCACGTTTGTAAACAGTTCAGTGAAATGGGTCAAAAACGATGAGCTTACAATTTATCCCTCCTCATGCATTATCGCAATCTACTCACTTAATATCTCAATGGCCCCAATAGATTAGGGCCAACATTGGCCTTATTTATGCATCAATCGATTCGTTTGTAAAGAGCCTTACAAAGTTGTTACTTCATGAATGGTAATCAAATACAATCCAATCAAATGCATACAATGCCAATTAAATGCCATGAATGATATCCACATTATTTTGTATGGAAGACATAAAACGCTCATTGGTATCTACATATACGTATATGACAAAACTCATCTCTACCTATCATAGCTACCTATACACACAATCACATTCACAAAGAAGATATAAAAATCAATTATCGTGCGTTAGCCTCGCACAAACTCAAAAATGACTCGACCAGTTTGAATCTATATTATTTTTGTTTTGTTCGCTTTGATACTGATACTTTAGGAAAAACCCAAAGGAACAGCTGCAAAATCGAAAAAATCAAAATTTGAAACGTGGTACGATGTTCACCGGGTTCCTATTAATGAAAGTATTTGAATTCCCAAAACGTTTTTAAACATGTATCAAATATATTCATAAAAATAATAACATTGAAATTGAACACAGCGAGTTAAATTGTTCTCTGAATCAAATTAATGTCTGTAAATAAAAACGCAGTATCACCCACGCTTTGTCACCGTAACTTTGACCTCACAAGAATATTAATCATAGTTCGTAGACCCCGTTTTTGACTTATATTTTAACGGTAAAGTGTTTCTCAAATAAGTGGCTTATATTAATAAAAAAAATATTCAGCTTAGAATTTGAAGACAATAAACTCATAAATGAAATAAGATTTAAGCTCTGACCCAACATGATCATGGCAGTTTTAAAATCTTTTTATAACTGGTGTCCGATTAAGTGCGTTCGACAAGCGGTCTACATTAGTAGTGGATCGCAACCACTAGAAGTCATATATCTTGCCCTTGCCCAATTATATATCTTGCCTTTGCCCAGTTTTGGGATGATACAGGCTAACAGACACAGCATATTTATCAGTGCCTCAATCCTCTCCTACTCAGACCTACTACTACTGGTACTTTCAAACCTGACACCCCAATTTATTAAGAACCGAAATATTTTAAATTCATACGAACAAAAAGTATTCCATGTTGACAATGCAGCTTAATTAAAAGCTGCACTATAGTCGTTCCCGCCAATTTATACCGTCGAGTATCTCGTCCACTTTTTCGTAATGGCTGAAACAGCTATAAATAAAAATGACGAGTAATTTCAGGCGATAGTCAATTATTTCGTCAGTTGTCATTTGTTTGTATAATAACAACATTTATTTGAAAGGGGAACAGGCCAATCTTCAACTCGAATTAAAAGTTCAGGATGTCATTTATTTTAAAGTTAAACCTAATGAACATTGAAAGATTACGATAATGATATTAAGTTCAAAATAAATTATACCCACAGTTTTCCCTTGCAATTTGCAACAAAATATTGCCGAATTAAAGGAGATACGAAAGGCAAAGTTGGCCAATTCTGTGATAAATGAGAGTTGGAAACTCGTACCGATTGGGGGACTAGCCGAAGGTAAGGGAAGGTAATTTATTGTTTACTTTCTCAAGTATTTATTAATAATCCTCAATGTATCGAGAAATCGCTATTGAAAAGTGAGAAATTCGGGCTCATTATCATACCTTGCTAGAAATTCAACTACTGTAAATTGACTACAAAGATGACACCTATAATACTGAATTCATTATCTATTCCAAATCCGGTACACAAACTACCCTAATCACTGCACACAAAACTACGAAAAAAATCACTCGAAAACTATAGTATCACTAATTACTGTCCTTAATTAAAATACGGAACTAATTATCTAAGAAAATACAGTGTATTTGTTATCAAATTCGCGATTGGTACGCGTTCCCGCCTAAACGCGAAGGCTTTTGATTCGGGCGGGCGGTCGTCCTGCTCGCAGGGCGCTCGGCACGCGACTGGGGCGGATCGATCCCGCCCTGCTAGCCGGCACAGCCAGCCACGTCCCGCGGGGATGCAGATGCAAGCGGGATCATAGGACTGCTGGATGTGACAGTGCTTAGGTGTCAAATGTTACGACTGATTAAAGTTCCGTGTGCGTATGCAAGGCGTACGCACGATCTGCAGATTGAATGATAGGAGAGAGTTCCAGGAATTTATATGATTGTTGGAATATTATATATCTTGCACACTGTTAGAACCCATGTTTACAAATAAAGACTATTGATTGATTGATTGATTGAATATATCATTCATGCTGTTGGCTTTTAGTTATTTGAAGGACATTATTAAACCATTGCATCATATGTATGAAAAATTCACTCAATTAAATTTTCTTGACAACGTGAATGGCGCAATGAATGTTGTTGAATTATCAAAATGAAAGACATTACCTTTGTTGGTTTGTTTCACAATTACTTACCGTGCATGTTTATAATCCTCACAGATGTGTGGGACACATAAGTGTTACTCTAACAGTCAACACATTTTCAAAAAAATAACGACAGGAACGCTCAAACTTCCATCCCCCAAACGTGCCACATCCAGCGTCAATACCATCTATACAAATACAAATTAAATAACTCACAGAAGATCCACGTATTCAGATCTAAAGTGCGACGGGCCATCTATTTAAGGTGGCTGTCCCTTTGAGCGCTGGATTGAGTTACTCAAAGTGCGACCGAACTCTCGATGTTCTGCAACATGACAGCGACTTTTTGCATGTCTTGTAAGCCCTTTGATTTTTCTTGATAGGACCCCTCTGGCCTTTTTTTTTTTAGATAAGTACCTTCTTTGCTTTGAATTGGTTTTAAATTCGAACTCGGTATTGTAGCTTTTAGGTGTATCTATAAAATCTTCGAAAAGGCTTTTGCAAATGAGATTTTTGTTTGCAGACGCATTCAAGATGCAAGGATAATTTTTATGAGGAACTACGATTTTTTTGTGTCAGAAAAGGTTCTAACAAAGCTGGATTTTAGTATGAAATCTAATATTAATAGAATATTTCTAGTTTAGGTGACGCAATCCACACAGTTATTAACTCATTCAACTAGGTAAATGTGTTGTGTCAACTAGGAATGAGTGAGCTCGAATTCAAAGTTCAGCTATGAGTATACAACATTTTAGTCTCTTTATTTATTTTTAGATAGGCGTTCTTAATTTCTTCTATTCTCTGAGAAATTGTACCCCAGTTTGTTAGAAACCGAATAATGAAAGTTAGTGTTTTCTTAAAAAATGCTGCTTGTGAAGGCAGACACTTAATACCTACTTAAATAGATTAATTTTTGTTAAAATAATTATAAATAAAAAAACACATCAAATATTTAGGTATTTACTACTACTTGAATCTAAAATACTTAGTAGGTACGGACGTCTGCATGCAACTTTATCACATACGCATACAACTCGTATTTATGGAAATTCATTCGACAAAGTCCCCTCGCGAACTTTAAGTCGATACCTCGAAGGATTGTTTTCAGGCTTTCAGCAAAACGTTTCCATTTCATTTTACGATACGTTACTTTCCACCTCCTACGTATAATTTGAAACATCATTTGTTAGGATAGACAAGATTCAATACTACCTTTATTTGTGTATAGTAGATACGTAATGTGTCAAGCACTTCTCTCTGCGTCAAAGAAGGCCGTGAAGTTAAAAAATCTTACGTTTCTTGCAATTTGCGGGTCAATATTATATTGTATGTTGATCGAAATATGATTTGCGGTAGTAACAAATACCTATTTATTTATAGAATTATAATCATAAAAATCATAAATAAAACTCTCTTAGTTCATATTACCCTATCAAATGACTAAGTATTTCAGAAATCATGACATTTGAGCCCATTTCTAAATTAAGGTGTTGTGTTGTATTCCTGATTGTAATGATTATAATTCTGTAAAGCCATATTTGTTACTGTTACGAATCATATTTTAATCAACTTACAACCTGACACTGACCTGCAAATTGCAAAAAACGTAAGTAAATTTGAATTTCGCGGGCTACTTTAGCGTGTCCCCTTAAATCGGAGATTCTGCATTTGATTCCCAGATCGTGCTGTTAGCAGGTGTTTTTGGACTTTCTTGAGTTTTTAAACTGAAAACCCAGTTATACGGTGTTAAACTATCTATACATCTATCTGCTTTCACCTGACCTATCCCTAAAAATATAACATATCCCCCTCCTTTTTAGAAAATTGGAAATGTGTCTAAAAATAACGATCACTTTTTATCCAATCCACACCTAAGTACAAACTTTGAAGTCATCAGAACTCGTCTAAAGTTCATTACTACGGCAAACGTGTGTGATTCGGTGCCATAGACGCACAGTTTGACTGATTGAGCCATTTTTAGCCGACGCTGAGGAAGGGCAGCCGCTCTCCCGGAATAGCACGATCATACTAATTATCGCCCCTGTCATCTGTCACTAGGACGGGGGATCTAGATAAATTCGGTGGCAATTTATATGAAATTTTACACCGAATGCTTTCATACCAATATTATAAATTGAAAGTGTTTCTGTCTGTTTGTTACGTTATCATGGCTAAACCACTGCACCGATTATGATAACGATTAGTTTGTGTGGAGATTGTTTGAACTCTGAGGAATTGCTGCACTCTCTTTTTTTAAATCAACCCCTATGAAGATGAAATGGGGTGTTGGACCTTGTATGAGAAACTAAGAAATCCACACGGACGAAGAAGCAGGCGCAGCGCTGATATAAAATCAGTACTTATTAACAAAAAAACAAATGATAAACATGTGTTGTTTGAGCATAAAATCTTGGCCGAACATCTAAACTGGCGTTTTAAATTGTGTTGAAACAAATGCTGCTCATTAAATTCAGATGTACGATGAAATATTGGAGCTGTGATTCGACGCGGCACATCGCGGATCGCAGACTCTTGTTGTTTTCATATTAATTCAAGGTATTTTGAACTGCGAAAATATCGCAGCAAGTTGCGAACATTACTTTGCCAGTGGCTGCCAGATAAAAAACAAATAGTTTTTAGGTGTCCGGGACTGAAAGTATAAACAGTGTGTAGGTAGTATAGTACCTAAGTAGGTACCTTACCTGCGTATTGCGTAAAAGCTCCTACAAACAGGCGCGACGCGCGTTATAATCGCGCGCGACACAAAGGCACCGCTCGTTGCGCGACTTGCGGTGCCTTTGTGTCGCGTGTCGTGTCGCGCCTGTTTGTAGGAGCCTTAATTTCATTTCTGTGGGTAAAGCTTTTTATTATTAAGTGGGTACAGGAAAGGTTATTTTATTGAAAGGTACAAAATTAAATAAAAAAATAACTCGATTCTTATTTTAACGAAAAAAGGTCCGCTTGTCTAAATAAAAAACATAACCCTCCTTCTGGCGCAGTCGGGTAAAAACACGAATGAATTTACGTTTATCCCCATTAAACGGTAACCTGGGATTCTATTTCAAAATTCTGTAAACCCCTTCGAGTGAAATGAAAATAATTAAGTCGGTCTTATTCCATCAGTAGCTTATTTGTTCTGCTCAATTAGTGAGAGAGACGAGCTTAAGCCGACAACATGGCGCAACGTCTACAACCAATCCCTTTTAATTTCATCACAAAACGGACGGTGCAAAGACTTTGAATCTCAGCAATAACTCCGAACTACCTGAACGAGAACGAGTATCTCATTCTATTCGGTCATTAAACTAATTAAACGTGTTTATATCACTTTAAATAGAATTATATTTACTAAAAAATACAAGTTAAAATTATATGTCACCCCATTAAAGACGTGAGACAACGGTCTGTCGCCCAAACCGGCCATAAATTAACCTGAAGGAAAATAATTTACGACTCCTAATCCCTAACAACCAGAATAAATCCCAGACAGGATACGGACATTACAGCCCTTTATATGAGCCGTTAAGTTTTTTAAATAAACTGAAACAATTGAGATGTATTACGGCTGACACCTGTCTAGGATAAAAATAATGGAAATAGTTAAGGAAATAACTTATGATAGGATTTATTGCCGCTCAGCGCGCTATGGAGCGGGCTATGTTCGGAGTTTCTTTAAAGGATTAAAAAATCAGGAATGACATTTTTCGGAAAAGAATCGATGTTTCCGACATAGCAAGCAAGCAAGCTGAAGTGGCAATGAGCTGGCCTTGTTTGTCGAAGGACCGATGGCCGGTGGAGCATACGAGTCCTGGAGTGGAAACCACGTATCGGCACACTCCCCAGCTAGATGGACCGACGACCTTAAAAAGGTGGTAATTGGAGTCTGAGTAGAAGTTTTTTAAATAAACTAAAACAGTTGAGATGTTTTATGGCTGATACCTGTCTACAATAAAAGTAATGAAAATAGTTTAGGAAATAACTTATGATAGGATTAACAGGAATGTAGAATGTGTCGCTTAAAAATAAAATTGAAGCTAGTCAGATGCTCAAATATAGAAATAAAATATAGGATTCTTTAGCAACTGCAAATAGCTTGTAGCTGATGCCTAACGTTGCAAAAATTCAAGCTCTGCAAGCTATTGAAAATCAAAAGCATACGGATGCAATAAAATCCCGAAGCAATTTGGCAACTATCCAACATATTACCGAAATGTTGAAAGATTTCATTCGATCAGTGGTCCACTTTAGCCCTGGATCGAAAGATCTGGGAGTCATGGGTAGAAGCCTTCACCCACTGGGCTGTTGCAGGCTAACAGAAACAGTAAGTTTCCATTCAACAACAGCATAAAAAATCTAATTTATTTTCACCAACAGATGGCTATTAAAAACATAGCAAAAGTTGTGTTGAGGTACCCTTCTGTTATCTTGCACTATCATTTTCTTCCGACGAAAGTAGACTACTTTCTGAAGATATAAAGGACCAAGTATAAAGCCAGTCCTCTCTGAAGACATAAGAACCAAAGCAAAGTACCCACAAATGACGCTTCAGGGGTAATGTTTAATAATGCATCCAGCTTTACATATTTGCGGGGGGCTGCGGTGGTGCACAAACTCATACTTTATTAACGCACAGAAGATGTAGTGCGTTGCAGACATTTATGTAACTGTGCCTTTAAGATTAATGTCTGGGCTATACTTTAAAACGAGACGGTATATATCTTATACTTGGATAGTATTTCTTAGGGGCAGACATGTGCGCAAACATAGCTTTCGTTGACTTTGTGTGAACATTCGTATCTATTGCAAGTTAGAAAATCTGTGGAAAACTTAGATATGCAAATATTGAACTTGTCAGATATAAACGTCGTAAAATTCATGGAGTTACTATGAATTTTACCAGGTTATCTTAAAAGCTCTTATTAGCTTTATGAAATCATCATCATCAACATCTGCCTAGCGTTTTCCCAACTATGTAGTTGGGAAAACGCTACACGCGACGCGAAACCTATGTAGGTTGGGGTCGGCTTCCAGCCTAACTGGATGCAACTGAATACCAGTATTTTACATGGAGCGACTACCTATGTGAACTCCACAATCCAGTTAATAGGTAAAACGATATCCCTTGGCAAGATTAGTTGTCAGACTTTCGGACTTCTGACGACCCGTAACGACTGTCAAAAAACCACGAATGACAGCCGGGAGTGAGTAATCTTTCGAAATTGAATGCATCAAATTAGTTTGTGGGTAGGGTAAACTAGTAACGAGATCTTGATAATACAGAATTCTAACTCAACAATATAAGGAGCGCATTAGGCCTAGTCATGCGGCGCTTAGAAATTCTCACCTCCTAATTTAGAAAGATCTTATTAACAGCGAAAAAGTTGGTGGTAAAGGTAATTTATTGCGAGAGCAAACAACTTTGTTAAGTTTCCGTGTTCAAGTTACGAGTTTTGAATAAAATAATGTTTTAAGCGTAAATTATGCCATAGGTTAATGCTGAAAAGGTTAATTTAAAAAAAAATAGTGGCACTCTGGGAGTGCCGACAGAAGTGAAAACTTGAACAATTATCGTAACAAGTATCGTCTTATAAACAAAACACGCGCGGTACCGGCTACAGCCATCCGTCTTACGAATTTTCGATCAGGTCACGTGTCCTGACGCTAGTTTAACATTTTTTACCCATTACAATAAAAGTGTACAACGCCGCTAAAGAAGTTTTCACTTAAAAAAATCATAACATTTGTTATTTACAAATACGTAAAAGTAGCTACTCAGCCTATAATTTTCCCACCGCTGGGACACAGGCCTCCTCTCTGTGAGAGGGAGTGGGCTGTAATCTATCAGGCGGGCCCTGTGCGGGTTGGTAAAAATCACATTTCTTTAAATTTTTGGTTCTATTAGACATGCCGATTTCCTCACGATGTTTTTCTTCACCGTTTTGAGAGCAGTGGTGATGAAATTATTTACACAAAGTAATGCGCCTGTCTGGGTTCGACCCACGATCTAAGATACAGTACCCGGCGATAAATATTGCACATCGACCTATTCGATTCTATCGATTTTATACAAAGAATAAAACTAATTATCAAAAGAAGCAAATCATAATTGTTTTAACAGCTCCTAATAGATACCGGACTGTTTGTATTTCGTGCGACAGAGAAAACGCTCTACGAAGCCGATTGTCTCTTTCCAAAGGTCGATGTGCGATATTCATCGCCGGGTACTGAACTTAGGTCGGGGCCGTTACCACTGGGCCACAACTTTACAAAGACATAGTAAAAGTAGCTAAATAAATAAATTACATACTGTATGCCCAGGTGACACACTGAATTATAATGTAAAACTTTCCTAACACATAAATCGACGTACTATCCGATAAATCAATTCTCTAGTCACTTACAAACAATTCAGTCTCTTCACATTGACAGCGACATATGAGTGAATGCGTGATCCGTACCGGCGTTTAGAATATTTACGATCGTCCCGACTGATATATGAACCCGCACTTCCGTTGAATCTTGGGTAAATAGATGGCGAGGATTTTTTTTACGAAATACGCCCATAGTTTTGTAATGTAAGAGTTATGTACGACACTGCTTCACTGGAATAGAACACTTTTCATGATAATAAATGGAGTAAGAGGTAAACGAAATAACCCCGAAATGTCCACGAAATGAACCTGACTTTGTCTATTTTCTTGTTTATTTTGAACAACACAAAATACATTTAAGTTTTAAGAAATAACTATAAGAAAAAAGATTAATTAGAGACTGATTTTTCAATTAAACGATAAATTTTTATTCGTGGATTAAAATTGACGTCTGACAGTTTTTGTTATGGAAGAACTGTCAAAAATTCAAAATTATTATTCCTCCGATAAGTTATCTGGCGTTGGAAAAATCAGCCCTTAGAAAAATAAATCTTGCTGTGGTGTGAAAGTCTCAGGATCTGTAGACTACATAATGCAAATACTATAGTTTGAAGCACAAAGAACAATGACTCTAAAATTATCTATAAATCCATTGCTATTATAAAATGAGATAAACTGAAAGGGATAGAAAAAGTTAAATTCCTGCTTTCTAGAAACAGTTTGATTTCAATATAAGCTAAGAAGTACAAACAAATTGAATGTTACGAATGTTCTACCAAAGGGAATATTAATGTTGATTGCAATTTCGGTGTAACCCCCATTGGACCAGCCCAAGTCTAGTGCCGCAGGGCATGTTCCACGGTATCCGGGGAGTTTCCCGGATACTGAGCAATACAACAGCGAGTAATCCATTTGTATTCCACACAAATACAAACAGTATAGCTAGCATGAATTTAATTATTATGAACCATGGGATAGGTAAACAAATAATTTGAAAATCATTACAGCTTTTAATATTTTAGGCAATATTCCATCAGAAAGATGGTATCAATATCTTTAAAACTTGAGCAACTACATATGTACTTCCATAATTGGTGCCCAGTGATAGCGGCCCCGACTTACGAGTTTAAGGTCGTGGGTTCGAACTCAGGCAGGGATTTACATTTTTTTTTTAATTCTCTGCACTACTGCTTTCAAAACGGTGAAGGAAAACATCGTAAGACAACCGGGCATGTCCTAGAACCAAAAATTCAAAGATATGTGACATCTACCAACCCGCACTGGGTCCGCGTGGTAGATTAAAGCCCACTCCCTCTCGAAGCGAGGAAGCCTGCTTCCCAGCAGTGGGAAAAATTATAGGCTAATTATGCTGACATAATTTGATAGATTAGAGCTTTCAAATCAAAAACCCTACATTCAATAACGTCCCAGTAAGTGCTAATTTTTACAAGATCTATTTTCACGACAGCCGTGTAACTACGAAGTACGAGTAGGTACTCGTCCATAACTCCGACTCAAACTTTTTTGTGTTTGTGTTTGCCATAAAAAGATTATACTCTCTCATCTGCTATAGGTTTTAAATATTACTCAAATAAATATATTTCACAGAGAGAGTAGGGACATCATTTTGTTGACAACTCTAAATAATACGGGTCTGTATTGGTAACTACATTGTGCCGCCCTCACTCAATCGAGAAATAGCCTCTTTGGGGGCCAAGATTTGTCCGGACGGAGCTTTGACAATGCCACAGATGAATGATTCTGTAGTATTGACAGATACAGATACGAATCTAAGAACATTTTATTCTCATTATTTTAGTTTCATTGTATCCGAGTTAAATTGTTGCATACACTTCATTTTACACTAGTGCCCGCGACTGCGATCGCGTGCATGGCACATAATTGAATTTGACACAACACACCGACAAAACAAAAATTAAAAAAAAAGTTTTTTTTGTACGACTCCCTTTCTTGTTACGGGCTGTCCATTAATAACGTGAGACTCGAAAGGGGGGGGAGGGGTCAATAAAAAATAACAAAATATCACAAGGGGGGAGGGGGGGTGTAGTAATATATCACGTGTATTAATTTTTTCAATAACAACCTGCAACCTTTCTGCCTACCTCTAAACGTTATAATAAAATAAGATGATACTTATACCTGTATTTTATAAATATTTAAAAAAAAATAAGATTCTTTGTAGGTACTAAAAAATATACGTGATATAGGGGGGGGGGAAACCTCGCCATGTACCTATCACCAAGGGGGGGGGTTACAAAATGCGGAAAAAAAAAACATCACGTGATTAATGGACTGCAGGTTGGTTTGATTTCCAGGAAATGAGGCTTTCTTGTTAAGGCTCCTGCAAACAGGCGCGACGCGCAACACAAAGGCACCGATCGTTGCGCGACTTGCGGTGCCTTTGTGTCGCGCGCGATTTTATCGCGTGTCGCGCCTGTTTGAAGGAGCCTTTATGGACTGTAGGTTGTTTTGATTTCCAGGAAATGAGGGATAACTTTCATATGCATTTTTAAAAAGCTGTTATTTTGATATTACCAAACACTTCAATTTTATTTGAATGTAAGTATAGAGTTTTCCAATTCAGATTTTTAACGTCATCTTTTCCCATGGGTTCGGCTTCCAGCCTAGCCGGATGCTGTTGAATACCAGTATTCTAGATGAAGCGACTGCCTATCTGGGACCTATTTAATAAAACCGACAGGCGATATGTGATAGGCAACAATCTGACAATCCGACAATTTTCCAAGTAGTTTCATAAATCGTGACGTGAAAATGTGTCAATTTTGTTATTTTTGTAAAATATGTCGCATTGTAATTTGTTTTAAACAGGGCCCTAACCTCACCAGCTCAGTTATTAGGTAACACCAACCACACAGGACCTACGCCATCATTGATCGATAAGTCATTAAATTCTTTCATCGACCACACAACTTTTTGCTCTTAGCAAATCAGCAATCTTTTGCAGAATAAAAATAAGAGCATGAGATGCTGATGTCCCTCAGTAATCTTGGTCTACACTAAGATATTCTAATTCCCAGCCTTAATTCTACTACCAGACGTCATTTAAAGGTCCCACGTCTATTCGAACTGCAGTCTATGGCCAGCAGTAATTAGGTTAGAGTCCCGCGCGTGAGCGGACTCGCAACGAATGCTAGGTACGTAGCTACCCCGCGCCCGCGGCCACACTTTGATTTCACTGCAGACACGCGCAACGCAAGCAAATTGTCCAAACATTTTTGCTACTTGTACGGTTAGCAACAAAACTCGATTAACACTTCAGTTTTTTTAATCTCAGTTCTTGAGCAAAATATTAACACTTCAGATTTTTAAATCTCAGTTCTTGAGTGAAATATTTGTTCAAAATTGCATTGTACCTACTTCTGCTGCAATTTTGAACAAATATTTTGCTCAATAACTGAGATTAAAAAAAATGAAGTGTTAATCGAGTTTAGCCTGCCTACTTTTAAGCAGCTGCTGAAATTGTTTCATGCGTTTTTTGTTTATTCTGCGGTGGAGGGAAAGATGTTGGTTTGTTTCAGTATCAGTGTAATTTAGTTGACAGTTTACCGTAGCAAGTGATCACTTTCGGTTTATTCACATTAAGCGTACTTGTGTCAATGCTCACTCAGTTTTTTTTTTGTCCTTTATTAAAAAGAACCAGGTTCTTAATAATGAATTACAATCTAGCCAATATAGACTAATAAAGACCAATAAAGACTAATGCTTACTGAGTAGGTAGCCTTTTTTCGTAGCCAGACGAATTTACAACACTAAATAGTTGTCCCAAAAAGACACCTTTCTCTACATTATTCCATGTGTCTTTCGTTTTTATATTATGGCATTACGTACCTACTGATTAAATAATAACAGCCGCACAGGTCGATCGATCAGGTTAAACTACGCTAGCCGCGGTTAGTCTGTGGATGGGTGACCATCTTTACATACCGAAACCCCTCCGTGCCTCGGAAAGCACGTTAAGCCGTTGGTCCCGGCTGTCATTCGTGGATCTTGGAAAGTCGTTACGGGTAGTCACAAGCCCGAATGTCTGACAACCAGTCTTACCAAGGGGAATCGTATTACACAGTAACTGGGTTGTGGAGGTCAGATAGGCAGTCGCTTCATATAAAATACTGGTATTCAGCTGCATCCGTTTAGACTGGAAGCCGACCCAAATATAGTTGGGAAAAGGCTAGGCAGATGATTTAGTACCAACGGTTGTGGCATGTTGTTTAAAAGCGTGGTACTAGTAATGTACTGCATACTTATTTTATGATATCGATAAATAAACAATCCGGTTAGTACACACAGAATAAAGATAACCTTGCCTACAAGCAGACAGGAATCTATAATTAAGTAATTATGACTCCTAAGTACCTAAAACCTAAGTAGGTACCAAGGAGCCGAGTCTCTTTTCAGTCAAAATTAAGTGATGAAACATTTTCAGGAGCGGTGTGAGTGTAAGAGCGTTTACTCGTTTATGTGGAGAGCCCTCACGGGGAGAGGTGGCCTCCTCGAGCCAACACGAGTGTTTGTGCTCCTTGCCCCACGCTCCCCTTGTCACTCATTAGCGTATAACGCGGTGAGGTACGGGCTGAGGGATGCATCTTAAAAATTTGATGGAGGAGAGAAACTGTTAAGTTTTTTGAAAATAATGTATTTTGGTATGAGAAGGTGAAAGAAGGGCTAGCAGAGAACAATGTGAAGAGTTAATCAACTGATTGAATGTTTTGCTGTCATTACAAGCTTAAAACAATCGAGAAGACTAAGTTGTAATTTTAACATTAGAAAGAGTTAGGAAAAGATCTACCTAGGGGCAAATAACAACAATCATAAAAAAAAATTGCACCACAATATTAATATTGACTTGTTAACTCAACAATTCAACATACATAACACAAACCTCAAAAGAAAATACTGTTTCTAGGTTCCAAAATAAGCCTTTCTTTTGAAGCTAACTTTGGAGACCCCAAATACATAATACTTTCAAATATTTTTTTATCAATACAGTCATCATCTGCCTAGCCTTTTCCCATGTTGCGGTCGGCTTCCAGTCTAACCGGATGCAGCTGAATACCAGTATTTTACATGGAGCGACTGCCTATCTGACCTCCACAACCCAATTACTGGATAATACGATGATACCCCTTGATAAGACTGGTTGTCAAACCTTCAGGCTTCTGACTACCCGTAACGACTATCGAATGACAGCCAGGACCAACTGCTTAAGGTGCTTTCCGAGGCACGGAGGGGTCACGGTTTGTAAAGATGGTCACCCATCCACAGGCCAACCGCGGCAAGCATCTACGACGCGCATCTATCGACGTGTGCGGCTGTTATTATTTAGCCACGGGCCCCTCAATATTTGATCAATACAGTATGAATACTTTTTATCAAGATGCGAACTTACATCGCGATTCTACGTCACATCACTATGAATAAAATTCTATCACGTACCGACTCGAAACGTCGCTTGTCGCAGGGGCAATGAAACATAAAATCACACACTATGAACCTAAGTTTGAGCTACGTTCCTAGGCATAAAACATTTTCTTATTCATGACATGCAGCGTCAGTAATCAGGCAGATTCTCACAAGTCGCCAGGTACATAGGTACTTGTCGCACCGCCGCCGCGCCGGCGGACGCCGGCGATCAACGAGAAGCGAGTAGAGCTAGCAACTAAAAACGAGCAGCAGTGCGCGATGGCGACAAGCGATTATTCGTTTGCATGTCGAATGTACAGACGCCAGCATATCATGCTACCCGACACTGTAAAATTTTCCCAATGAACTTTGAACTTTATGGTTTTACGATAAAGTTGAAAATCTATTAAAGGATAGATTGTACGATTAGTAGCTTGATGTGCTAGCGTTTGTACCAAGCTTGAGTTTCTTAGCGAGTGCTTTGCCCACCAAGCCAGGATCGCTGAGCGAGTAGCCTCTTTGATAGTTCTTGTCGCTGCGACAGTACGCGCCGGCGGCGGCGGTGTGAACAGTCTGATACGTCAAGATCAACTACAAATATGACGGAGAAGGTACGTCTCTCTTGTTCTTATCAGTAATCTTTTAACTGCTATGCTGTGGGCGTACTATGAGTCTCTTTTACTTACACGGGACCTACAATCTTTTGTACGTTTCTTAAGCTAGAAAATCGTTGATAGCTAGTCTCTTCTACGTCGTCGGTGGGACAGGTGCCTAAGTGTCGAATGCGATTTGACTAGTGATTGCACATTAAATTACAAATAAAACGACGAATGCATCCTTAGGCCAACTCACAGGACCGTTACACTTCTGTCCATTTTATTATAAGTATGGCTTGCCATAAGATTTTAATAGTTAGATTCGTCCCACAGCGCCTAAAGATGTTTCGTTGTTGTCTAACGATTTAAATCTTTGTTGTCTTGCTATTTTTATTTGTAAACAATGTTATAGAACTTGGCAGTGTTGTGACGTATTGCTATTGTTTTGAAACACGATTTGCATTTGCAATTATTGCATAGGGTATTGCTTTCAATGCGTTTTTCGATGCTATCTATAAAGCGGTGAAACTGTGTCAGATTGTATCGTTTCTAGAGTTCCGCTAGGAATTCTGCTTACTGCGGCAATTAATGAAAAATTATTTATGATAGGTTGCACAAATAATGTACCAACCAATCCAAAAATCTTCCAAATTTTGTAATTTAATGAGTTTGTGAGATACGATGTCACTCTGTTAAGTCATACCTACATAGGTAAGCAGCTATTATTTTCAACATTGGTTGAAAATAATGGCTGCTTACATAAAAAAAATTATTATAATTTTTTTTTCTTGAATTGTCATGAAAATAAATTTATAGCTACTTACCTTCATTAATTAAGGGGACATGTGAGAATGTCTGATTTCATGAATATTAAGGATTACTTATCATCGGAGGCTAGACAGGGATCCTTCTATTTATCCTCCTCGTTATCCGTTGAGAATGTTGACACCGAATAATTTTTTTAAAGTAGGTCTGACCAACAATAAAGCAACGCAATTGGGTGTGTGAAATTGCCTAGTATATAAAAACATAAAAACAATGTTATCAAACAACCCACACCATAAAACACCTCTCCCCTGACAGGCAACATAAAGGGACGATCGAAAAATGAAGCTAATGATAGCATCTATCGGCGCACATCATCAAACACAAACAATAATGGTCAGACAGTGTGTACAATCGCTGGCAACGCAGTAATTGCCCATAGGTACCTACATACATACACAAACTACGCCGATTACAAGTCAGCCCTGAGCACAAGCCGCCACTCCGTTCGTTATTTTCGCTAAATGGGCCCATTTGAAAATTAACTGCACGATTGCTTCCGAATAATGCGCCAGTGTGGAGCGATATATCTCACGACAAGTGCTGCTAAACAAATGAAAGGGATGTGCGTAAAATGAAAGGTTGGATACAGCGCCATCTTGTAGGCAGTAGCAGAACTTGAACGGAAACTAGCTGCCTAGCTGAACAAACATCTTTGGTAAAATATAATACTCACAAAATATTTTTAATACTTTTACTTTGCGAGAAGCATAAGCCAGCTTCTACTACGAACAGTTACAGTACCCGAAAACTTTTGTTCAGAGCATGAGTTTAAGCCGTAGTTTTACTAGTTGTCAATAGATGGCGTTGCAAGTCAGAACCATACAACAGACGCGCTTGTAAAAACGACCAAAGATTTTCATTTGGAAAATATTTTATATGGCTGAATGCTTACAGAAATTATAATTTAAATAAAAATTTAAGCACTTATTACTATATATATTAGTATATTGACGAAAGTGGCCAGTAAATTTAGGAAAACAGTGATATCTTCTGTTTATTAGGCAACTTTCATAATATTAATTGGCTGAATCAATTCATCTTAAAAGAAAGATAAAAACGTATGCTATAGCAATTCGCAGCCAGTAAACATGGAAACAGCAGTATTTAACAAACAACTCCCAACCCAAAAAGAAAACCGATGCAACAGACCGGGGCGTGTTGTTGAAAACTGTTGCCATGAAAAATGACCTTTTCGAGTGAAATAAAATAAATTGTATCTCTGCGATCTTTTGGTGTAAGAAAAATGGCTGCACATTTTTCAACTTCGGCACATCGTTGAAATGACCGTACTTTTCTTGGTTTTAAATAATAAAATAGGTACATTGAACACGTCGATATTTAGTAGGGTTTCTGATAAAATAAAGAAATGAAACTCACTCACCTGAATTTGTTCAGCAGCTTTCTTCGCCAGCCCGGGTTCCAAAATAGTAATATCAAAGTCATTGGCACATTTCTTCGCCGCCTCACTAAACGCCGCTGCGTTGACATAGTACACTGATCCCTTTTCACTTGTCTCTACCGGAGAATTAGGAGACAATATACCACTGTCTGTATCACTAACGTTTGCCGATTTTCGGACAAGACCGGAGTTTTCACCGCCTGGAGAGACTACTGAGAATCTCGATTTGTCTCCAGTTGGCGACTTCAAAGGAATTCGAGATTGTCTCGACCCGTCCGGAGTGAATCCGGTGCTTGGATCGAATATCACATAGTTGTCTTTGTCGCACCTCACTTTATTATTCACTGTGACTGTGTATTTTTTATTAGGACTAAGGTTTAGAAAGGGATCTTCGGTATCAATAGGACTTTCAGGTATTATGGATTGTATCTTAGGTGATATCTTTGGTACAGATTTGCCGTCAATAGTCCGCCTTATAACAGTGTCGTTAGTAAACTTTAGTCGCACATACTCGTTAGATATCGTTCGTCTAACTGGTGAAGAGAGTAGAGGCGATGGCTTACACTCCTGTAAATTTGTTTTGTTTTGAAATAAATTGATCTTTGGTTTATCCATTGTTCTAACTGGAGAAAAGGGTAGTTTTAATTTGGTTGTAACTTTTTTCTTTTGACTTGAATTTAAATCTATACTTCCCTTTAGAGTACTTTTGTACACTGGTAACACACTTGCATTTTCTTGGACTTTCAAAGGTTCTTTGGCTAATTTTGAACTATTTTTACTTAAGTCAAAAGATTTGTTTAATTTCTTTATTGGTGTGGGTGTTTTAAGTCGTCTATCTTTGATCTTTTCATCGGGGGAAACATTGGCAACAGCAATATCATGTTTCTCGTTAACAGATAAAGTCTCTTGTTTGATAAAAGTTTTGCTACGATCACGTAGGAGTGTTTCATTTTGTGTTGTTTCAAACAAATTGTCGTTAGGGTTGCCAAAGATACTATCTATTATGATATCTACGTCGCTGGATTCAGAGTTGCTTTTAGAGGATCTGTTCTCGTTTATTATGCACGATATTCTTTCTTCCACATCGATGAGAGAATCTGATTTGTCAGTATCGTCTATACTTCGTGAGGTTCCGCTGCCTGAGTCTGACGGTGTTTGTACTTCAAATATCGCATCGTGTGTCGGAACAGATTGTTTTCCTGAATTCTCTGGACACGAAGACCTTCTTCGTCTCACAGTACCCGTTTCTGTAGACGGCAAATCCCAGTCTGAAACTTGCACAGCACACTGCGCCCCACTATTTTTAGAACGTCTTGGGCTTGTCATTATAGTAAAATCGCATTGTTATAGTTCTATCTACAATCGTCTATCACTTGTCATTAACTGTACATTCCTGTAACTGTAATGTTGGAACATCGTCGGCTTGTAATTGTCAATAGAATTCATATTTAATGTACGCCATACGAGCACTACGATCGTTAGTGGAATCAAACACGAACGGGTATCGGGCTCGATTGTTATCTAATTACAAACTTGACGCTAGCGCACATGGGACGCCGGTATCTATGTTATTTTCTCTAATGGAACCATTTGTTTTCTGTTCTGTGACACGGAAGAGGGTTTAGTTTTGATAATAATGGCACATATTTTTAGTAAAATCGAGTTTGTTTCCCATTAAAGTTAAGTATAATTGCTAATTTATTGCCTAAAGGCAGCAGATTTCTAAGTTTATCATTGCGAAAAGCAACACCAAAATTGAATTTAACTAAAAATCTTTCCCCACACATTTGTTCAGACTTAACAGCTAGAAAACTCGGCGAAAATTGCCTTAATTTAATAAGTAAGTTGTGCAGGTACGGTCAGCAACAAAAGTCGATTAACACTTCAGTTTTTTTAATCTCAGTTATTGAGCAAAATATTTGTTCGAAATTGCATTGTACTTCTGCAGCAATTTTGAACAAATATTTTGCTGACTGTACCAGGTAGACATAAAGTAGTAACAGCACGTTTTATCTCTTAGACATGAACGTTTAGGTGTAGGTCGGCGGCCGATGGCGGCGGAAGGTAGTTTTTATGTTCCGTCCGGGGATCCGGGCGGAGTCGCCGCCTCCTTGGCTCGTCGGCTCGCCGGTAGACGTCCGGACGTGCGCCTTGGGAGAAAGTTACGTGGTCTTGTATTATGCAGGCTGGTTGAAATTCAACATTTTTATTATAGGTACTCTGTCTCTAGAGTGAAGGCTTTGTTGTGTTTGTTTTCTCATTTAGGTGTTGTGTCTTGGAGATGTTTAAGAAATACAGTAGGAAGAATGATTACTGGGAAGACTTGTAAATAATTCACTTTATAAGGCACGTTTCATAAAGATGCATGTTCAAAAAATTAAAATACTCAGTGTCCTATATTGTTAAAATCTTATTTTTCACTTCTCAATAAAAAACGAAATCATAGAGATAAAAGGTAAGGTCTATTACAGAGCTTATACAGTACTTAGGTACAATAACACCGGTCATAATAAAACCACGACAACAATAATTAACTTTTCTGACGCCTCAGTGCAGAACTACTAACAATAAAGTGAAACGGAATGAACTTACGAAGTTGGCGGGATTCTGACAAATTGCCCCCAAGTGTCCCCTCACTAACCTAATTACCCGATAAGTTAAAGCGATAAATAACGAAGGGCGAGGACTTACTTGCACCGAAGCAGTTGAAACTACATAGTTCTACGTGGCTAGTTAAGACCGGTACACATTAGCGAGCCTTAATAGTAACCGAAGTTTGTCTACGAGGAACATGTTCCGTCTTACTATCCCGCAGTGCAAAACTGCACATACCTATGTCTACTTCCCTGCATATCTAATATATTATCATCTTCATCTGCCTATTCTTTTCCCAGCTATATTCGTGTCGGCTTCCAGTCTAACCGGATGCAGCTGAGTACCAATATTTTACATGGAGCGACTGCCTATCTGACCTCCACAACCCAGTGAGTGCTTAATACGATATCCCTTGGTAAGACTGGTTGTTAGACTTTAGGCTTCTGACGAACTGTAACGACTGTCAAAGATCAGGAGTAATCACACTAATATTATAAAGGCGAAAGTTTGTGAGTGTTTGTGTGTTTATATGTTTGTTACTTCTTCACGCACAAACGGCTGGACCAATTTTGATAGGTATTGAGGTAGCTGACACCCTGGATTAACATATAGGCTACTTTTTATCCAGACATTCCTACGGGATCGAAACTTATGCGACGCGCAGCTAGTAGGTAATTATATACAGCGTCAAATAAAATGAGTTGGAAAAACTCGCTAGCGGAGCTCCGGAGTTCGCTAGCTAAATTAACTTGACGTTGTTTTTTGCCAAAAAACTAAGAGCAGTGACCACTCCGACGACATGATGATTGTTCAGATATACATACGTATTTTATGCAACGCCAATCCTTGGACATGGTTAACCACACAATCTACAACTGTATCTAAATTCTAGATGCTTCGGTTCGCGGTTACGATAGCTAGTGGTCTTGAACAATGTGACCACAATCGGCTTGATTCCTGTTATTGTTTGCTTGTCTGCCTTTCGGCACTTCCACCAAAACACAATGTTGTTTCTTGACGAACTCTGTGGTCACCGGTACCGGTATGTGTCTATTTAAATGTACTTCCTCTATTACGGAAAACCCTATTGCTAAGCATTGGTCTATACAGTACCTATCTAGGAATATTATATTTCAACTAATTAGAGAGGTTTACTATTATTGCTGTACAACAACCAGACATGAAAGAAATGGGCAACGTGCAAGAACTGATAATGGCACATATAAATTATGAAGGTTCAAGATGCTGTATGGACCTTTGTAGTATTTCGGTAATAAGAACCTATTTGAAGACATAAACATAAAACATAGACAAAATACTTGTTTTGATAGACTGTCCCAACTACTAAAAACACACTTACAAAACGCTTATAAAAAACATTACAAAACGAAACTACGAAAAGCGAAGCACAGAACACTTAATGTATTTATCAACTGCCAGCACGACTTCCCACTAGATCGTAGGTACATCGTGCCTTCATCAATATAACAGAATAGTGGGGATTGTCTTCGGAAGGCAACTTTATCGGCCAATGTCCGTCCCAAAGCCATGAAATTTATTGGAACAACACATCCCCTCTATATCCGACACAAACTTTCTAATTTGTTAGCTCGGTGCAACCAGGGTTGCTAATATTGGATCCCTGGATTCATTTCGCAGACGGAAACTAATTGATAACTTTGCAGGGAGAGTGTTTATGTGGTATATTGAACTTATTGGTTTAGACAATGTAAATAGGTTTGTTTGTGTGTGTTCGATCTGGGTTTATACTGAATGCATTGATGGAGAAAACTTGTTAATATCTCCAAATAAAATCAAAATTTCGTAAGAATGAAACAACTTATTAATGGAAACTTGATATTTTATCGGGCTATAAAAATACTATCTGTCTTTTGCTCCTATTCAAGTGAAAATACGATAGACTGTACCGACATTTTAGCGATGAAAAGGGGAACGACCAAGTGAGTTAACAAATTTTTATTCAAAGAACATGTTACACTATTTATTATTCGTCAGGCCGTTGTTATTCAAAACTCCCAAAAATCAATATTATAACTCTAAGCTATATACAACTTCTAAAACACTCTAATGTGCCATCATTACCACCCTCCCCTTTTTCAGTCCATTCATAATTTTTCAACGAAATGTTTACGGTGTCCATATTTTTGTTGTTAATTTGGCAGGTTGGCAGCCCTGCAGACGGCGCAGTGTATTTACCCGTACTTGGTTCCGCACGTGCCCTTTGCTTTGGACTAAAGTTTACAATTCAAGTTTGTGCAGTTGCATGCCCTGTGAACTAGGGAGTTTGTTTCAAAGACTGTGTAGACCTTTGATTGGGTTATGTGTTGCTGTGAGTTTACTCAGACTGTATGTTTCATTGATCGTTTGTCTATTGCTGATTCGATTGGTGATTGCATTACAATAGCCATTTATATATTCATTTCATATATTTAACGTCAATGTTACTTTAATAAAAATATGCTGTCTCGTTTGTCTAACTGAACACATGTACACAAATAAAAGTCTAACAATCCCACTTGATTTATTAACTCAAATATTTATTTCGTAATTATACCGGCCTCAAAGCTCCTAAAGTAAATACAAATAAAATTCAAAGCCTGAGAGATACGCAGCAATTACTTTAAAACACCTGGGCGATACAAATTACCTACATTTGCACAAAATCACACCAGGAATAACAAAAACACGCCAATTTTAAGGAAAAACAGACCATCTAATTTACGGATCCCATAAAACGAGGCTAACGTATACTGTTTCAAATATTTCTTATCGTCGCGTTTCGACTCCCCCGTGAGCAAAAACAGGAACTTTAACTGCAGGACGGGCCCCGATCCCGTTCGTCTTAAGTGATTTACAGGCGCACTGCGACCTGCCTCGGAACAGCCTTCAAGGGGAGAGCCTCCTTGAACGGGGTTACTAGACTTATCGCGCAAATGTATCCATCCATCCCTTTTCTTAATACAAAACCAGAGAAGGACAGAATATTTTAAGCCTGCAATAGAAAATTGAACGGTGTACGCCCCAACAATATCCGCCTAAATGGGTCAGGAAGGCGAAGTTTACGTCGCATTTCAGCATTAAGGAAACCGAAATGCAATAAAATCCGGCAATAGAGGCGGAATTAGAAAATTATACCGAAGGAGGTTCGAGCTTCGACCTCCAAAAGGGGCTCATGTACTTTAGGCATGATTAGTATATTAAATTATTTCTCAAACTCACTCATGCTCTTTATATGGAGATTAAATTTCCCACTGTATGCATACATACAACTCGTAAACCTTGCTTTATAATTTATTTTATGGCTGCAGCGAAATTGACTTCACTTTCCTGTAGCTATGCTTATAGGCTTAGATGAAAAACAGACTTGATAATTTAAGATATATCAGCGGAGTAATTTCATAACACGCTGACAGTAGCAATGGATTTCATTTTCACAGTTCTACAACATTCATTGCGTTATTTAAGTTGTTGAGCAGACCAATTTTTCGAACATATAAAGCAATGGTTTAGCAAAATCCTTCAAAACGATTCAGATTGTGATAGATATTACGCAATTAGGGTGCAGGTAGAATCTTAAGGTAGGTATTAGGTAGTATAACTTGATTTTTATAGTCGTTTTACTATTATCAAGTCCAAAACCCAATACCACAAACCTCTAAACAAACATATTAATTGCTTAACCGCCCTTTTCTAAACAGCGGTCACAACTACAAACGCGAGATTAAACCAAACAAACTAATATAGGGCCCGAAACAAACTGTCCGATGGCCTTTTCAACAACAAACATAACGAATAAAACCGAATGTGCCGTGTACACTGGGGTTGCACCGTACACAATTTAGCGTGGCATTAACACAGCAATATTTTGTCGGAAAGAAATATTATTTGCATTCGTAATGCTGGGGTGGCCCTGTTGGGACCGGGGTGTGCATTCCTGCACTACTGTACAGTGCACTTGTCTTCGCTTGGTACGCACACATACACGAGTATACGCGCACACATACGTGAAAAGGTCGCAACTATAGTTTATATTTCTAGACCTTTCTTATTATATAACAAAGACGTCACCTTCGTCAATAAATTACAAAAAAGTGCTACGAAATTATAAAATTCCTGCGCACTTTATGCAAGATTTCAGTTTTCTCGTAGCAAACGTCTACGAACGCGCTACGAAATGCCTACATACTATTTGAAAGATGAATCACTTACAGTTCCTCTTATAATCCACAACTCTGAGCGTGCAAACATCTTTAAAAGCATTAGAGCGTATAAAGGGTGTGTGTCAAAGAGCAATACTTGCACACACTCTCACATATATGTCCACACACAAATGCATTTGTTGCAATGCAGGGGAATTTTCGATTAAATATTTAGATTAGATTTTTCGTGATCCATTTATCATGGTTTAATTGTGTTGGGGCGATGGCTCTTACACTGATGAAAGCGGTCATAGTGTTTCTAGAGATTTGTTTTGTAATCCTTTGATATGATAATGTAATAAGAAAACGGAGGACCTCTCTCCCTTTGGACGTCTTTGAATTGTATTAGGTACTTTTGTATTAACATTATTCGTACATTCACTCTTTTATATTCAGTAGTACTGCGAATAATAGGTATTATCCTCGTAGACAAAGCCTGGAATGGTACTATTGGCTATTATGTTACTTTCAAGATTAAGACACACAATGGGTTGTATGTTGGATAAAGTTAATGAACATCCCTGTCTGTATGATATGAAACCTACGTTATCCATACGTGCTAGTAGAGCTTTATTTCTCTTGTAGTGTTTCAGTTTTATCCCAATTTATTTGGGGAAGGCACAACATGTCTTTTTCTTCCATTTTTCGGCCTTATTTCCAGCAATGGACTGCAGTCGGCTGAGTTGATTGATCGATGTTAGCCTACCCTGACCCAGTGCTGCAAAGGGAGGCCTTTGCAACAGTGGGACAAAGTAGGCTAACATCCTCACCAGGGTAGGTAGCCAAATCCTCCCAAACATCGTTTTCTAGAGTCACCTCGATGAAACCCTTGCGGTACGGTATTTTCTTCCATACATCTCTTTTATTAATTTGTAGTATTTATAGTTATTATATACCAACTCATTTATTTACAAGCCGTGTGCGCGATTTAATTTCCCATCGGCTAAAATGACGAACTTCCATACAAACTTTATGCCCTATTAAACCCCTTTAAGGACTGAATTTCCAAAGAGTCTTCTTTAGTGCTCACTTTCTTTATAACACTTGTGCAAAATTTCAAGCTTCTAGACCCAGCTGGTTATTCTGTATGTTATCTGTTAATGCGTGGATGAATGATTTTAAGAGTTTTACCAAGTAGATTTTGACTGCTACCAACATTTATTTACAAGGGTAAATAACTATTGTAAAATCGAATAAGGCTGCTGCCTTAGCATTCCGGACAAGGTTCATTCATAAAACGTGATACGCATTGGAGTTTCAGTTATAGAGACCATATTACATACTTCACACACATTTATAGCTGAACCAAAGTGGATCTTAAGAGCAGTCAAACGTCTTAACAGCATAAACGTAATTGCTCATTAAATAGCAGAGAGCAGTCCAGACAATTCGCAATATATATGAATTATGAAATAGATGCACCTCGTCCGGCTGTCCCATGTGGACGTGGAAGCATGTACGCATAATTATGTCCGAGTATTTACCGGGCAGACAGACCTGCGGGCGTCCATGGACATGGTTGTATGTATAGACGTATGGATAGTCTGTTCACAGTCAGTCATTTGGACGTTGAAAGCATTAATTAATATTGATTAATTGAGAGCTGATATCAATACGGTCTTTTTGTTAAGGCAAAGCGGTTCTTTGCTGAGTTTAATGAGTATGTTAATACTTAAAGTGTTTAAAATAAATCTATTACATTAAGGTCATCGTGATTTATCATGCGAAGAGGCTGAAGTCAATTGTCTACTACATTCACATTTCCCCTGAGGCGGTATGTATTTGTGGTCATGTAGGCGTACCGCAATTTATGGGTATACAGAGACCTTCAATCTGTAACTAAGGGATTCCTGACAGGAATTCAAATTACAACCACTGTGGTAAGACTGTTCCGAAATCAATACGTTTCAAACCTTATTACGAAACAATTATTACGTGTGTCGACTCAAAAACAAAACAATAACGCTAAACGTCAATTTTCATTAATTAACATCCATTTCAATCCTGCCAATCACAAAGGACGTATTTGGCTGAATAATTATTGCCTTTGCCGACAAAGCTTGGAACACACGTTCCATTACAAAGGGATCACCATTGCCAGCTCGCAACGGCCATAAAAACCGTAAAACCGTATTTTCCTTATTATGTGCTCTCCTAATATGTTTTAGCTTGTTTACCGTGTGTTTTGGTAACAATGTTTTTTACTTAACCTTTCGTATTTGATCGTGAAATATTGTGGTTTTTCCGCGTGTATGGAAACATTTTGTAATGAAATTACGACTTTTCAGGGATTTAAATGAGTCAAGTTTTTCCTTAAGGCTTTGTTTCGATTGAAATAGAAAAATAAAACAAAAATTGTAATGTAGTTATAACCTTCTTTGTGAAATAAGTAACTATCTGACCCAGCAAACTTCTTATCGCATATGAATATGAATTATCTTCATTTTTTTTTCGTGAATTTTTCCCATGTTTTAATAGTTATTCTGCTATTCGGAACGGAGACAAATCCAAAAACCAAAGATCATAATAATCGATCCAGCCGTTCTTGGGTTATAAATGGTGTAACTAACCCGACTTTGCTTTAGTTATATAGATAGAAGAAGATAAATAAATTGGAAAAATGGCAGCATTGAATCTTGTTACGAAATGTACGTGACGTGACCGATATCGAGAGAATATTAAGGTTATTAAGGTAAAAAATAAATTTAAAAAATACAATTTACTCTCTTTGAAGTCTAGACGAACCTTCCTAGAAACTATGTTTTTATATGATCTGTGTAACAACTCGTATGATTGTGTGGATATTTCTAACAAGTTATGCTATGTTGTTCCTAGAACCGTACAGGGACGTGGGGTGCGCGCACGACCTGTTTTCGCCGTCACTCCTAGTCGTACGAATGCAGGCTTGCGGGCACCTCTACGTCGCCTTACGGGCAATTTCAATAAGTTTTTCTGTAACTTGGATCTATTTGCTTTATCTGTTGGAAAATTTAGAAACATATTGCTTGGCACAATCAAAAATTTAGGTGAATAATTTTGAATGTTTATATTCCTTGGTAGCTGTAATTTATATGTATCTTATTTTGTGTACTTATCTATTCTGTCCGACTTTAACTCTATCAACATTGTCTTTGTCTTTTTGTGTATCTGTGGAGAACGTTGTTGGTTGCACATTTATATAACTCCTTATGTTCTATTTACTTATAATATATAATGTGTAATTGTTTGTTCTTCCGAATAAATAAAATAAAAATAAAAAATAAGGTAGTAAGATAGGAATATTAAGGTAAGGTAAGTTGATACGAGTGATATCAAGCCGGAAAGGGACCTTAAAAGAGCGATGATTATTATAATAACATATAAATTAATTCTATGAAGGGCGGCCAGGACATCGACGCGCAACCTACCATGGATTCAATAAACTATTCTAAAAAAAAATACCACTTTTTTTTTTCAGCATATTTACAAGATGTTCCATGATTCTAGAATCATGTGCTGAATTTTTGGTTACAGTTTGTGCTTTCTATACAGCCTGTGAACGACTATCCATTATACATTATTTACAGTTTACATTATTTATAATTGTTTTATGTAAAATCAAAATTACCAAAACCCAACTGGCCTCATAGTACAAATCTAAAAACAAGTGTTTTTTTTTTAAAGCAAGCTATTCGGTCTGGATATCATCTAGAACCAGTCTTTGTCAAGACTAATCAAATAAGACCAAACTCGATAGGGTTGCGTCATTCCCATGGCCACCTTCCGGCTCCATCATCAGATCATATATATACATATATATAAGATATTGTGGTGTACAATAAAGTATGTATAAATATAGCATGTATCACGTTTTATATGCCAGCCACGGAACCGCGTATTTGATACCTGCTAAAAACTTAGCCAATCTTTCATCCTCAACTTACATCGCAAGGTGAGCCATAAAAACATGAGCCAACATAAGTTATTCCAAAGTATGCTCCAACTCCTCAACTTCATAAGTCGCTGGCCGTGCGAGCGTGGCGTGCGGGCGTGCTTGCGTACATGTGGGCGTGTGAGAGTGCCACAGGAGAACCCCGATCCCTCCTAAACCTCTTTCCTATTTATATGCAGATTCCATGACCGACCATAAGTTATCCGAACACCGGATCATACCCTTAATGATACTCGGATAAATGGAAATGGTTCTTCGTAGGGGTGAGTTTTTACACATTTGGAACTTTGTCATAATAAATGCGTCAAGAGTCAACGGTTTGGAATTAATTAATGCGGGGCGACATCTTGTTTTATTATTGAAATGTGGAGGGATTAGTCGGATTAATATCGTTAGTGGTTATCTGTAGGTAACTGTAGCGAATTTTGTGCAGGCTGAGCATTTGTATGGCGTGTGATGTGATGGGTATCGAAACCTTAACTGTTTTTTGTGGGGGTCGTTGAGCGCTGCATACTCACTTGAAATATCAGTATGAAAAACCTTTTTTTTTGTGTAAACTTCACACTTTACACAAAAAAACGGATTTTTCTATATATCGTGTTTGTATACCCATTACGGCTGTGACGCCGCAATGGGTATACAGACACGATAAAATAAAAGTAAACTATTTCTTTAACTAATACTTCAAGTAACTACACAACCAACGGTCAATGATACCAAAAAATAATATTAAACCGTTTTTATATCTATAATATTTAGATATTATATTATATATATATCAGGGGTACCGTGGCCATCTTGGTTAGACCCAAGATATACTGTTCACTGACGATACCCTGGGCGATTTACCAATTACATTCTTCTTGAAATCTTAAATGAAACAGCATCGTTAAGTACACAATTATGTAGTATTTTTTTATTTTATTAAGAGGGAAAATATAACTCGTAACCACTCGTAACTCCGCTAGTCTGTCGTCAACTGACTGACGGATTGACAACCGCCCGCGCCTCACTCCAGCGTCCCATATTGTTATCGCGCACCGAAAACAAAAGATAGCTAAACTGCATAGAAGAGAGGATAAATAACGTGACGGAACGGCGATTGTAAAATGATACAATATGATGTGTGCAGCAGTTAGTGATTAGGTACGTTGCGCAGTCTGTTCTACGCATTCATATTTTTTCCTTGCTACGATCGACTGAACTAATAGTCGCGATCGACCAGTCGATCGCGATCGACCGGTTGGCCACCCCTGATATATATTATATATTACCCATCACGTCCGCGGAGTTTCGCTAGCTCATTTAATTTGACTCTGTAGATCTATTTCGAACTGTCCTGTTATTGAGATGATAAATTAATACAACCAATTTGTGTAGATAACTACATACCTGTATCAAAATCAATAAGATACAGTAAGCTTAGCAAAGTTTTCCGACCAAAAACACAAAACAAATGAGCTCAAGAAATATCGAGCTCGGTTTTCATATCTCTTGTTGTGGCTTAGCTACTAAAACTCGACACTGTTCACAGTATTTTACACTACCTATACCAACTTATACAGTATGGGTACTTTGTTAACGGTTTCAAGTTTATCAGCTTGGTTGAGCTTTACAGGTTTAGGAGCTCAACTTTATACCCTGTTGGGTATTTGGGTAAAATATTTACAGTCACACATCTTTTTTTTACCGTCTCATTTCTTTTTGTGGATGTCGTAAAATATGGCTAGGTATATAAGGGAAATAGGTGATGTAGGCACACTTATAGATAGGTATTTTACTGAGACTCGCAAGGAATGTTAGATAATTTACGATGTAGACTTCTCTAGTGGAAAATTACTCCACATAGTTCCAACATGCCAACATTATTCAGTGCCACAATGTCTGGACTTTCAGAGTCACCTTGACCTCTTTGTTTCAGTAGACCGATAAACTACAATAGATCTAGGGTTTTGTGAGAAAATAATGATACAATGTGGTTTGGTAAAATATATGTGATATATTGGCAAACTATATTGTTTCATTATTTTCTTCTTCTTTTGGAGAATATTGGGACTACATTCCCTATTGCTGAATTTACTTTTATTTTGGTGTATATTTGGAATACATACCTAATCGTTGAAAATATTAAAGTTCTAGTTTAAGAGCGTTTACGCCGTACGGCATTTCATACAAACTTTCAATGCCTTATTTTTCGAAAAGAATGAACTGATTTTAATGAAACTTCACACGCATAAGCAGGATACAAAGGTCTAAAAAGTTAGTTAAGAACATTTTCGAAGAATAGTGTTACAGCCAAATTAGACCGATTTTAAATTTTCCATAGAAACAGAGATTTCCAGTTATCTTTTGTTTCTTCTCTCATTTCAGTTAAATAAGACATTTCGAACTATATTTTTAGACCTTTGTATCCTGCTTATGCGTATGAAGTTTCATTAAAATCGGTTCATTCATTTCGAAAAATAAGCGCTTGAAAGTTTGTATGAAATGCCGTACTGAGTAAACGCTCTTAATATGTAAAGTTAGGGAAATTAATTAATTGTTTATTAAAATAACACACTACGTTATTTTTCAGTGTTAGAACTACTGGTTAGAGTTATTTCGTAGAACTGTCAAAGAATGACATTTGTGATTTGAATATACGGGCAATTTAAGTTGGATGTAATTTGCTAAACAATCAATTTCCCTGACTTGAAAATCTAATAAATAACATAACTTAGCTATTTAACGGATAAGACTTTATTAAAGATACCTACGTGCTGCGTTACTTCCACTTAAATCTATTAAATGGATAATTATAAAATCTTACATGGAAAATTGCGGTTGAAAATTGCTTACTGAGCAAGCAGATTTTTGATTAAATTAAACGATATTAAGAAGGGGAGACGCGTTTGAGGGTAAAATAATGAAAATATTGCCCGGGGTAATCGGCGTGCTTCGATTATAAGATCGGCTCGGCGGGTGTATCCTGTCTACGTACTTAATTATCTTCTCCTTTGTGAAACAATACCTAACCCAGCCCAATAACTTCTTGCTATAAATTAGGGAATGATAATCATGAATGCTGGCTGGATGATTAAATTTTTAATGTAGGAGAAAAAGAATTCTTGGAGGTATTCATTGTCTATGATAGTGATTAATATGAGACTGGCTAGCTAGATTTAATTTTATCATTGAAGTTTTTTTTTTTTTTCTAGTTGCTCCCCGCGGTTTCATCCGCATAAGTCTCGATGTCGTGGGAACATCGAGATAAAAAGTATCTTATGTCATAACCCAGGTTATGGTCTCCCATGTGGCAAATTTCATCCAAATCCGTTTTAAGGCTCGTACACACAGGCGCGACGCGACATGCGACACAAAGGCACCGCTCGTCGCGCGACTTGCGGTGCCTTTGTGTCGCGTGTCGCGTCGCGCCTGTGTGTACGAGCCTTTAGCGTGAAAGCGTAACTAAAAAACAAACTCACTTTTGCATTTACAATATTAGTTAAGATTTTATTTGAGCTTACAGCGAACTTATACGATGTTCTTAGAATATGAAATTGGAGGCCATTTACAAATTTCCATTGATAAAAACATATATAGTAAAAAATTATAAGGTACAGACTTTTATAAAAACTGCAAACTATGAAAAGATAAGTAGTTATATGAGATTTTCCCGCAAAAGGAATTCACTTAGCGCAATTATTTCACGTTGAGGTATATGCATAGAAATATCTCTCTTATATCTATGGGTATATGCAATATCTGATATCAAACATTTTAGACTTGTAATTTTATTAATCGCGTACAAACTTCGCATTAAAAAGGGTCACCAAATTACTCAATGTCCCTTTGCACTGTCACTGACGTTGACATGCGACTATGCATCACAGAGTACAAGTAACTTAGTACATAACTAAGCAATATGCAAATACTGGCCGGACCATCAATCCTCTCCGTCGGGCACAAGATAAATAGTGGCACTGACACTTGCACATTGCAGTAGCCATGTCGAACAGGGTAGCGTTCACATTTTTAACTGCGTGTACCGAAATTGTGACGTCATTTGTCACGATCGGCGGTTAAATGGGCACGCATGTGTTTTGTTTCAACTGACAATTAATTGAACCCATTTGGACATTTATTTTTGTGGGTCAAAAGTTTTATTTAAGCAGGTTTGTAAATTAATTTCATGACTTTTTAAACTAAAAAATCGTCCATTTATATATACCGTTTAGTTAGAAATGCTTAGGTAGAAACTCTAAATGTTTAGTGTTTCACTAACGAATTCAGTATATATATTTTTTAGGAATAATTCAAACACTGGTCTTCAAAAAGGACTACCTACAGAATCTTCTACAAAGAGAAATGTAGCAAAGCGGAACATTTTCTATCGTGAAAACGTAGTGTGACGTAACATAGCATGTTTAGTATATGCATACACTTGGTCCACAGCTGCAGTGGCGGGTTAAGGATGCAAAATATTGCTTATCTCAATAAAATGATACTCTCGGCTCCCTCACGTGACTACCGTACTATGTAGCTAGCTCTAAGTACACACTTTGTTTTTGCCAGCGCAGTTACTCTACTCCAGAGTGATAAAAACTGCTACAAAATCGCTGACTGAGGTACATACTTAAAAAAAAACTGTTGACTTTTTGAGTAGGTAGTTTTAGTTTTTTTTTTTTCAATATAAGGTAAGAAAGAAAAGTTGCTTATCCTGCACAAACAAGACATACGTAAGTACAAGTATGTACGTAAACGAGGCAAAAGGAGTATTAAGGATCATAGCAGGTGGCGTGGCTGTAATTTCTACCTACCCCATTGGAAGTAGGCGTGAGTTTATGTATGTACCTATGTAAAGTCTATTCAAACTTATGTTTTAAATTTATGTTATTGCAAGTTAAACAAATATGAACTTTATTTAAATGGTAATTAAGTTGATTTCAGAGTGACTAGCACTATTGAAAAAGTTATAAAAATGTTTGAAGTTATAGCGTAAAGTGAACTTTATTGTGTAGAATTAAATATATTTTTCCATAAACTCATATTTGTTTACATTTTTGGCAAATAAGTCGCGAATGCAGATTAATACAAAGTAGCCAAAAACACGTATTCAACAAACAAAAGTCTTCAATTGCTTGACGTCATGGCAAATCACAATTTAATGGTCACACCAAAATCAAAGACACAATCATGTAGTTGCACCACTTCAAGCAGTTTCATTCAAATAGCAGTCTGCTTTCATTAATCAACCCTAAATTACCAAAATCAGTGCCTAAATCAGCAGTACAAACTAATATCATCCCTAAACTCAATTTTAACGGACATTAACTTAATTTAATACCCCAATTATTGAGTGAAAATTCGGGCATCCGTGAAAGGTCAAACAAGGGGCAGGTATCGGTAAGCCAGGCGGTAACTCAACAGGTATTACCGTGATCCTGAATGACCGGTGTCCGGCCGCGAATTAACATGGCCTCCGGACTGTCCGGGTTGTCCGGCCGGACGATACGATTTATGGCACTGTTAATGACCCCACGCTATGATACTGCTTATTTATGAACTGATACAGCAGGAGATTATGTTGGGTAGGGGTAGTTTCTGAAAAACGCTTTGTTTGTTCTTTGGGGTGGAAATATCAGCGTTGTTTATTTAGATGTTAATTTGACGGAAATTGTCCATGCAATAATTAGCATGGGTACCCAAATATTTTCTATGAACTTAAATCATTCGTAATTTTGAGCTGTATAGCAAATAAAAACTATCTACAAATACACATACACTAGCCAAAATCCATCTGCTATCGAGGGTTTTACCATAAAAAAAGAGTTATTGTATTAGACCTGTACGTCGCGCCGTTGACAGTAACGGAAGCCATATATCGAAGTCGCGGCGGACATTTGGCAGATATCATATTCCATACGTAATATCAATTAATAAAATTTATTAATTTTTTTATTAATATCAATTAATAAATAATATTAATATCAATTAATAAATAAATAAATAATATTAATATCAATTAATACATTTTATTAATTTAATGATCTCTGATTAATGCAACTTGCGTTATTAAACTTTAAATTTTTAATTTAACTTTAAAATTTTAGTGCCCTCAAACGAAAATCCTTTATTATAAGACCAATAAGAAGAGTGCACTTTGATTCACTCTTTTACATTTTTATTTCGTTACGACCACTACAACAGTATCTTAAGTTACACCACAACCACTAACACGGGGTTTATTCAACGTACTCACAAGCAGTATCTCGCCTCAAGCGGAAACCTGAAACTTATCTGTGAAGACGTTATCGCTCGTTATATTGTTGTTCCGACAACGTACTTATCCAAGTACCTGCCGCCTTTCATGTTCCGAGTAAATTATGTTACAACACTACGGATTAGTGATGTAACTATGAAGTAATTAGAAGGTAATTATTTGTATTGCTTTATGCATTCTTATGGTATAGTTTTGTTGGTATTTGGGGTTCCTTATAGGTATCTAGAGCAATAGAAGTGAGAAGAAAATGAGATGGATCAAATACAAAGAATACTTGCTACTGGAAGGATAAGACAAAGTTAAACTGTTTGAGTTTAACTTTAAAGCATTTATTTCAATTAAACCATTTACAGACACTTTTGAATTGTCAAGGAGTCGATCAGTCAGAAATATAAAGCTGGTTGCTAGTTGCCGTTCTTCTCCATAGTAGGTACCTATGGAGAAGAACTGGCAAGCCACTCTTTCAAATTATATTATTACAAAAATATGTGAGATCGATGTACAAAAAAGTTAAAACAGAGATGAAAGAGATGAAAATAGGCAGCAGGAAAAATGGAAAATACAAAAAAGTAATGGGTAAAGCTTGTTTTAGAACTAGTTATAAAAAAAATCTAACAAAAAGTACAGTTATTTACAATGAAAGCGACCTTTCAGTAACCTTTCTATGAACGAAAACTTTGTATGCTTGTTACGAGTTATAGTAAACCATGATAAGTTTATTTTCCGCAATCCGCGTTATAAAATAAATATGGATCCTTGAACGTTGTAATTTTGTAATACAATATACAATATTACAGAGCACGGTATAAACATATAAATTCAAACCAGCACAAGAGAAGAAAATATTTTAAATACGGAACACGTTAAGTTCAATATGAATCACCTTTCTCCCTAACCATTGTATGTAAACAATTTAAATAGACCAATTAAAGGTTTTTATTCGTACGAATGTAGAACATTTCTTAGAAGTTCGCATTATAAGTGCACGAAAGCGAGCAATTGCCGTAAGTGGAAAATTTTCAGTGCATTTCACTTTACTTCGGAAAATGCAAGTTTGCTTCAAGTGTTTTCCGCTCCAAGTCTCAATTGGCCACAATTAGAGATTACTTTACTCACAACTAGCTCCAAGCTACTTTATGAATTGAATTGTAGAGTACAGTTTGTGGGTTAAAGAACAAATACAATATACTCGTACGTGTACATCATAACAGACAGATGTGTCGCTGGGGAGTTTCTTGCGCCATTTCCGGGAATGAGCTGGTGTTCTGTGGAACTTTTGACATTCAAAATGTGCTGATTTTCAACCTATTTCGAATCAATGATTTTTGGTTTGATTTGATTATAAGTAATGAAGCTCAGTTTGGTAAAAAGTGATAGCCACATTATTATTATTTTTTATTTCCCTTCTTTTTTATATACTTGTACCTACATATTATTAATATTATTTTAAGACCGTTAGCTTTTGAAATTATGTAAATACTTTAAATAAATAATTATAAATTATATTTAAAAAAGTAAAGGTGGAGTTTCTTGCCAATTCTTCTCTATACAAAACTCTTTTGGAAGGAGCTACTACAATCAATTATATTTTCTTGTTAATTTTTGACATTCAAATGTGCCTTATAAGTGACTATTTGAAATAAACGATTTGACTTTAACTTAATTTAATTCTAAAGCTTGAATAAACATAGAAACTTTTTAATATAATCCTTTACAAGTTACCTAATACATATTTTCGAAGAAGCCCTGGAGCATCGCGATCTTTTTATACGCGTAGTTAATTCAACTTACAAACTCGTTCACTAGTTTACAAACTTGTTCCTCAACTCTGCTGTCAAAGGTTGAATTTCACCACTTTCATTGAACGCGATCAGCACAAATCTTAACTATGTTCGAGAGCTGTCAGTGTCAAATAATCCACAACAATGATGACACTGACAGCTCTCGAATGCGGTTTAGATGACGCTAATCCCGATGACTTTTATGGGTGAAATTCGCCCTAAGATTGCTACTAATAGGTACACACATTACTTGCTCCATCCATGCTACGCATAATAACCGAAGACAGGCGTGCGTGCGAAACACCAATTAAAGGTACTCGTAATTAAAACAGGATATATTTACGACCCTTGAGACAACATGGCGCGGGGTAAGCAGCGAACGATAATTTACGATCGTCCTTGATTCAAACCCCTAACTTCCGCAGTATTAGGGTTCAAACTGTTTGACCGAGTTTCTAAATTTATATGAACGTAACGTGTCTAATAAAAGGCCCTTCTCGCATTAGCGGAATATCTCTTGCCGCCATGATGGTTTTAGTTGTCCCAAATGTGTAATAGAGGAATTATGCAAACGGGTTTGTAGGTAGCTTTTGGACGGCATCTGGTCAGCGCTGGCAAATGGTTCACTGTACGAAGGGATAGATGAAAACATAAACGAAGAAACTGGAAAACTGAAAGTTTAGTAAGTAGTTTGTGTCTTAAGCCCTTGTAGCAGCTTGGTAACATTGGAACGCAAATAAAGATATTATATGAATATGTGGTGTATGTTTGATTGAAAGTGTGATACACTATTGGCCGGGCCACACTACTGTGATATGCCAATCATTATTGCCATAACTTCAATAACGCCTAGGTGTAACCACGATTTATGGTCATAATTTTACAATGCCAATCAATATGGCAAATGACGGTAGACAATAGCTCCAGCGGCGGTCTTTTTTCGCACATCAAAGAAGATTACCGCAGTAATTATTGCGTTTATGGCCACACTACCGTTTGTCCAGTGTGCAACATGAGCTTAATGTCGACGCACGTATCGATCGACATGGAGTGGTCAAATGAAAACGCTCGAATTTTTGGAATTATTCCAATCCGAACCGTCTCTTTGGGATACCCGACAAAAAGCCCATAAAAATCGTAGTGTAATAATTTAAATGATTCATGTAAAAATAATTGGCACTCATAAAATACAACACAGCTGCAGCTTCAACCTCCATCTTGAAAAATGAATTTTTTACCGCCTAATTTATTGACATATCTAGGTAAACTCTAGTGTAACCATACCACTTCACGCAGTAATTTAAACGGTAATTAAATGCCATAATTATTGCGGTAACAACCCGGTAGACGGTAAGGTAGTGTAGCCGTAACATATCAGTATCAAAAGCTTTCATTTTGACATTTCAACAACATTCATTATGTTAATAAAGGAACTTTTTTTGTTTTTTTTTTGTACACTGTTGTGCAGACAAATTTTTCGAATTAGCAATATCCTTTAAAATTTAACAGATTGAGATTGATAGTGTTACGCGATTAGGGTACTGTTCTGATAAGCTGTCATGAACAGATGACTTAGGTGAATCTTTTTATTAGAGGATTGCTACTGAATTTAACCTCTTTTCGAACTATATTTGCCATCGACACGCTATGTCAGATAAACTATTCATGACATAATTACGACTTTTGTCGTTTTGAAATGCCCCAGGACAAGCACGATTTCAAAATTATTTATTTACTTACTTAACCAACTCCAATCGTAAAGACTTACGAAACAGGTGGACAATATGAAACATTAAGTAAACGACTTCCAAGTCCTCCCATTAGACACGTAGAGAGTATCGATTTGCCATCAGCAAGTCGAGCCGTTAATTTTTAACGAGCTCAACCCAGCTCCCTAATTCACTGCGATTATATCGGCATTATTTAATCGATTTAAATTTTAAATCGATTACCATTTGTCATCGTAATGCAACACAACACTGTGCGATCTGAACAGAATCATAATTAGATATTGCTTTTTAAGTACGGCAGGTACTTTCGACTCCGTAAAATGACGGACTTTTGATTATAAGTGAATTAACCATGCAATTATTATTCAAGAGCTCGCTCGGTGGAGTTGGAGTAGCCAAATTACTTAAGTTTTAATTTGATACAAAAGCCTGAGATGAAAATTGGATAAATTGTAAGCTTTAGTTGCAGCAAGATTGCTCTTGTTATGCCCTTGTAAAAGTTTAATCAACACGTGAATAAGGTAGGACTCTGTCTGTGATTTTCCATGCATTTGCTGGTGGGTTTTCAACGTAGGTATACGAGGTATAGCATACTCAGCGTATAATGTTCCCACTGCTGGGACACAGGCCTCCTTTCGATAAGAGGGAGTAAGGCATAGGTAAGTAAGCAGTAGTAAATGCAGTAGTAGCAGGAGTAAGCATCCACCACGTGGGCCCAGTGCGGATTGGGGATGTCACATGTCTTCGAATTTATGGTTCTATTAGACATTTGGCTTCCTCAGGATATTTTGCTATTTAGCAGTGGTGGTGAAATAATTGACACAAAGTAAAGCGCCTGTTTGGGTTCGAACCTACGACCTACAACTCGTAAGATGCGGCCGTTACCACTGGGCCACCACTGCTCCACGGGTAGGTTTATAGGCGCGACACGACACGCGACACAAAGGCACCGCAAGTCGCGCAACGAGCGGTGCCTTTGAGTCGCGCGCGATTATATCGCGTGTCGCGCCTGTTTGTAGGAGCATTTATTCAAGGTACTCGTAGATTGTAAATATTTTAACACGACTTCATTCAATATCAGCCGAAGATTTATTTAACAAAGTTACATATTATTTTACGAAAAGCGCTAATAAACCCTTTGCCTAGCAAAGAAATACAAAACTCAAGTAAAAATACGTGTATTTCTTAATTGTCACAAAATAGCCATATACCATTTTAATGGTATTTGCGTGTACGGGTTGGCGTAATGTGCCTTTGACAATGTTACGTTAAGGACGGCGAGCTCTGGAGTCAACCCTGCGCCTGCTGCGCTCCTCAATAAATAACACCAAAGGGTTTCTACACGCGTCTAATGCTATTTGCTCACGCGACAACAAGTTGACACAACCTTCTGCAGCGGATGATGTACAGTGCTGCTTTTAAGTATTTTATTATGGTCTTTAGTCAAAAAAGGTAGCTATCTACTGCTGTTTTTCGTTTATGATATTTGAATATCGTAGAATAATCGAAAAGTCATAATTTACTTGAGTAGGTATGCCTTAGAAAATCTATCTATACAAAGAAATAAAATTGAAGTGTCTGTTTGCAAGGTCGAAATAACAGCTTTTTACTTTTATGAAAGTGTAATTATACGGTACATATAATAAAAAAAAAAACTGGCACTCCGGTAGTGCCGACAGAAGTGAAAACTTGAACAATTACGAGTGTATTTTGTGAATCGTCTTATAAACAAAACACGCGTGTTAAGGTGTGTTCCTTATTTTATAGGGTTTTTTGCAAATCAGGTATGATGACCAAAGTGACTGGTTTATTCTTCTCGTGAAAGGAATTTATTCAGATTTACAAATAAGCACACAGGATAGACTTCAGTTCGTGGTGTTGGTCGCGGCAGTGGTAAGAGAAGCAAGCCCATGGAGCTCGTCGTCAGTTATATATCCGTGGTTCAGCGCCATCTCGTCGTTGTTGGATGAACTACGTAGTTAGTACGCGAGGCCCTCGTAGTTCTTCCCGATGTGCATAGATGGCGCTGTCCTCAACAACGCGCGTCTTTCGTTTTACGCGTAGACAGAGAATACTATAGACAAATTGATGTCTTTTGTCACGTTCACACAAGAAAAAGAGCAAATTACGCCTATATCGTGTAAAGAAATGAGACAGAACGATGAGATTTTTTGTTTCACGTCGCGTGCCACGATTTTGAAGGTTAGCATAGTACTTTGGTAAACAAAGTTTGACAGTTATCGTGCAGATAGTTATCGTCTTCTTGTAAAATTCAGTTTTTATGTGCTTTATGTTTATTAATTTATGTTATTTTATGTTGTGAACAATTTAGACTTAATATTTCAATCATTTAAAAAAAAAGCATGGTGCGGTGTAGCGTTTTAAGGTGTAAAAGTGATAGTGGAACAAAAATGCCAGATTTGTCCTTTCGTTCGTAAGTGTAGCACTTTTTATCAGTAACTAGGCTATCAATAACTTTTTACTGTGTTCATACATTAAGTATAATGTACCCTAGACGTAAATTCATCGATAAAAAGCACAAAACTAACAATTATTAAGTTCTGACTTAAGAATTTAGGTGTTGCCAACTTTTCTATAAATTATTACCCACTTTTATGGGAAATCTGTATTCTGCAGTGTGTATCCTAATTCTATCTAATATTATAAATACGAAAGTGAGTTTATTTGTTGGTTTGTTTGTTACGCTTTCACGCTAAAATGGTTGAACGGATTTGGATGAAATTTGGCACATCGGTGAACTATGACCTGGGTTAGGACTTAGGATATTTTTTATCGCAATATTCTCACGGAACCGAGATACATGCGCGTGAAATCACGGGGCGCAGCGAGTTAATTATATCTGAAAGATTAATGGCTTGTTACAGTTTTCCTGAAGGTGGTGATTTACGTCGGAATCATAGCTACAGGACGAACAGATTGGACACCAAAACCGTCATCAAAAATTTGCAGCAGACATAAAAAATGTTAAATAAAAAGAAGAAAAATAATTGAAACATTTATGCGAAGCTTGTTTTATTTAAAGGGCAATCAATCTAATTAATAAAGCTAATTAAAAATAAATTTGTTGTATTATTTACTCACAAAGACAGATACTACTATCATCTAAGGAATGGCAGGTATTTAGAATCACATCATCATCATACGTCGTCACTCTCTCCTGCTCTTAACGCAATTTATTTGAGTTCAGGAGCATGTCTTCTTCCATACATCACATGCTTATACCGATGATAATCGATTTATCAGTCACTTTCAAGCTTTCTCTTCCACTTTCATAAATTGTGGGGTAAATTTTTCCTCACACGGTAACCCTAAATATGTGACGTATTTTTGTTTTGTCTCTTTCTGCGACACGCTTTGCAGGCGTCTATAGTATTCTCTGTCTACGGTTTTACGTCTTACGAATCTTACGATCAGGGTCACGTGACCTGACGCGAATTTAGAAGTTTTTACCCATTCCAAAAAAAGTACACAGCGCCGCTAAAGAAGTTTTCACTTCAAAAAACAATTTTTATAATTTTTGTCTGTGGGTCTGTTTGTTCCGGCTAATCTCCGACACGGCTGCACTGATTTTAACGAGACATTCACTGGCAGTAGCTTATGTTACAAGGTGTAACTAAGGTTACCTACTTTTGTTTAGAAAAAGAACATTATTGTTTTCCGACATGCACGAGAACGAAGTCGCGGGCACAGCTAGTACTGACTGAATTATTTCTTGTAAAAAATGTATTTGTTTGTAGTTTTATTACTAAATGTCACTAATATCTTGTTTTATATTCTATAATAAACTATGTAGGTATGATTTACGATCATAACGTAAGGATTTATCAAAGTCAGACATAACATCCATGGGGGCCATCTTTCCTTGTTCAGTTTCCCTATTGTGTTTTGTTTGTACGACTTCAAAATAATTCGCGTTAATAATAGATGTATTTTGGGATCGAGATATTCCTTTACCTTGTTATTGTGAGCTCTAACGAGGTGATTGGCATATTAGTCTATTGTTTTATATAATTGTGTCATTGTAAATAATATCTGGTCAATTTACCTGTAGTTTGCGCGTACCTACTTCAATATCTGCATTTAGCATGCAGTCCTTCGACTAACACCATAAAGGAGATCATAAATTGAATACACTTATACCTACTTAGCAAACTTTACAGTTTTAAGTCAACAATAAAATTAAAAATAACGTTTTACTTAATAATTTGTATGTTCGGGAACCTCGTTGTCATAACACAATAGACTATCATACACAATTTGAATTTAGAATCTTGTTTGTCTAGCACATACAAGTGATTAACAATATTGCTATTCCAAGCTGCGTTCAAACAGAAAAATGCTGCCTTTGAATGCAACGAAATACTGGCCAAAAAGACATAAACTAGGCATCATTACCATTCTCAATTTAAACGATTGCCAAGAAAGCAACAATGGCCGATGTACGAGTACCTACATACGTACTAGTGGAGGATCGAGACTGGGCTTCGAATCGTTTTGGTACGCTTGTCAGGTGCAATAGCAATTTTACCGAGCTCAGTCATCCCGGCCTACGTTCGAGCCAGACAGGCCTGTTTGAGAAACGGTTAGCTGAAACCTTTACTTTTATTGCTTTCTCTACTGAAACGGCCCTTTTCTATCTACGGGTAATGTTTTTTTCATGTTTATTGGACATTTTTATTGATTAGGTAGGTTCGAGTAATGTGGATATTGGTGGTCGAACTCTCGTTTAAGGGAAAGTGGCTCTTTCACTAAAAGAACCACTTTTTAATTAAAGTCGTCAAATATGAATAGTTACTTTAGAAAACAGTTTCGTTCTCTGTAAACGCTAACGGATTTGGATATCTTGTAACAAAACATAGTACAATTTTATAACCTCTAGGGTAGCTATTGGTAGGTATATCGTGGAGTTCCTACCCAACAGATAAGTTAAGCATGTACTGCACTCAAAGCGAAGTACAACATTCTGATGGTACTTGCTCGTACCAACGCCGAGGAAGTGACAACAATATTCGCTATTAGTTTCGACTATCGATTTTATGGATGCCGCCAAAATGTTTGCTACTCCGGGAAGCGTATTGTGCATACACCCATTCACGTCATTATTATGAATATTTATTTACATGATATAGTTATTTTGCGTAATCGCTTCAGTGCATCGTTTTCGCCGACCCGGTCGAGTTTATTGCATTTGTCGCCGGCTGCATACAAAATTCAGCCAATACCTGAGTTATAACGCACGTACGAAACGAGCTGGGATTGTGATTGTGATATTTCGCTTGATAATGTTGTCTGAAAAATATGTAGGTATAGTGAAACTATGCAGATATAATAGTTCCACTATATTTTTTTGGGTTCCGTACCTCAAAAGGAAAAACGGAACCCTTATAAGACCACTTCGTTGTCTGTCTGTCAAGACCCTTTTTCCCAGGAACGCGTGGAGTTATCAAGCTGAAATTAAAATCAAATACTCAGGGTTGCAATCCCTTGAAGCAGTAAAAAAACCAAGTTTCGAAGTCATTGCAATCAAAAGATACGGGCGTTTAGGTTCCGTTTATGCCACATATTTTGACACTCGCAAGGGAATCAAAACCTATAGGGTACTTCCCGTTGACCTCGAATCATGAAAATGAAAATTGGCAAGAAGCAATGTCATGTAGCACGAGTAAAGGAAAAAATACGAAAACCGTAAATTTGTAGATACTTACGAATTTGTACGGAACCCTCTGTGCGCGAGTCCGACTCGCACTTGACCCTTTTTTTTAGAATTTCAATTGTTTCATTAGCCACATGTAATAACAATCGTATTGTTATCTGAACAATTAATATCCTTTCTCAACACAACACCTACTTTTCATGAAGCTTGTAAAAGGACTTTGGTTGCCTTTTCCACCAGTCTGTTTTTGATTACCTTTCCCGACTGTTGTCGCTCTATTAGGAGCAAGAACCCGATTGTAACATCGTCATTTTTTCCTATTCACCCTGCGGGAACCTTCCTCATACAGCAAAAGTCGCAACTAAGTACGGGAGATTGCGCGGGGGAGCAATAAACTGCGCGGACAATTTGTTTAATCAAAAACAAATGTAGCTACTCGCAGTAGGTACTCGTAGGCCTACGAAACCCCCGGCGGCGGCGGGTTGAGTAACGCGACACTCTTTTGTTTTTGTTTTGACATCTGCCACGCAGAGTCGAGGCAGATTTGTCATGTTAGATAATATTATCATAAAAAAATCTTTAATGAATACTTTAATTTTGTTTTCTCCCCTCTTCCTTTTGAGCAAACGAGAAAACGCCGGTTTTTGAAAACTCTGTTATGCTCGGTGTTGTGATTGTTTGAGTAACGTAAAAGTTGACGTACGATTTGATAACTGAATTCATTAAATTAGCTTTCAAAAATTAGGTTTTCTAAGTAGCTGAAAATGCGCTGCATCATAAATAATATTATAAATGCTAAAGTGAGTTTGTTTGTTTGTTACGCTTTCACGCCAATACAGCTGAATGGATTTGGATGAAATTTGGCACATGTGTAGACGATGACCTGGGTTAGGACATATGATACTTTTTATCCCTATATTCCCACCAGATCGAGACTTATGCGGGAGAAATCGCGGATCGCAGCTAATTATCAATAACTTATTTCTTATTTTCATTATCTTATTTATTCGTTTAAAACACCGTAATAGACTAATTTCGTACGTGTCCAACATCATAAATAAGTCAACCTCAAATTCAAACTTTCATCTGAAACGAAAACTAAAGCATAGTTTACACGAAGCCAACACTGGCTGCCAATAAGACTGGCAGCCAGCGCTGGCTTGGTAAGTTTCTCACCGCAATCGGAAAACCTGAGTCAGGTAATCGCATTTGCCAACCTTTCAGAAGTCGACTTCGATGGCATCGACTGAAATAATATTAAATATATCTACTTGCTATAGGGAGAGTTAAACGTCGACTGTAAACCGGGTTCCTAGATTATAAAACTATCATAGTGTATCACACCATAGCTTGAAGACTCTTTAGATACTATCTAAAAACTTTTGGAGAAATAAAGGACAGTTACGGCGACGAGCGCTTTTTACAAACTGTTTGCAGTCCGGCGGCAGTCGAGAGAATAAATTCCTGACACCCGTCAGTGCGACAATTCTAGTAACTAATAAAGATCAAATTCGCCAAACACGTATAATGAAACTGACAGACGTCTCGACGGCCGGACTGTAGATGATAGAACAGCCCAACATTTTAGGCCTACAGCATTCTGTGATTTTGATCAAAACAAAAACATTATACTATATGTATAAGCTTACAAAAGATGTGACAAGTAAGTTTTCATAACTATCCTAATATAATATCATCACAGCACCCAATATTCCTATTCCTCGCACGAATTCCCCATCTCATCTCCTCTGAAAATACAACTAAGTACCTACCTGACCTGGTAAGATAAATATTTAACTTTCTACGCCAAAAAATTGTCCATCAAGAACTACAGCACCACTTCATGACAACTTTCGAAAGAGTACGGAAATTGCCTGTAAGCTTACCTAAGCTTACAGGCAGTTGCCCACACCGTACTTCCGACAATCGAAAGTTTGCTCTAGAACATTGGTTTCCAACCAGTATCTACTCTGTGGACCACTAGTGATCCGCAAAAGCTTAGACATGGTCCGCGAAATGTTTAAAATTTCAAACGTGACATAACGTATAGCATCACGCCTGTATACCCCGGAAGGTTAGGCAGAGATTTACAGACGCCAGCACATCACGCTACTACAATCTGTCAACTTTTTTTAATAGACTTTCAACTTTATCACTAAAACATAGGGTTCAAAGTTGATTGGCAAAATTTAACAGTTTAGGGTAGCTTGATGTGCTGGCGTTTGTACCTAAAGTACACCCACATTTTGCCTGTTTGAAAGAAATAAAGAAAAAGTATTTATTGCGACTCGTACAGGAAGATCACAAACTAAACTAAATACAGTATTATCTTTTATTTAGTAATACACTGTTATCTTTTAGTCCCGTGTAACAGCGAGCCTATTGCCATCAACCCTAGTGCCTGTGGACACAAATCCAGACTCCGGGCTGCTCCTGAGAAATTCCAAATGGAAAAGTCCACTAACACTTTCCTAACTAAAATATCACAGTAATGCCAACAGAAAATAATTTTCTATTAGAAATGTTGTGTTTTCTATTTCAAAAGTACTACGTTTAACGTATATGATAAAAGTTTTGATTCAAGTTTGTTTTTAGATGGACACAATTCATTTTCTTGAGGTCCCTGCTAACAACTAAGAAATTAAAAGTGGTTGCAGGTCAGAAAAAGGTTGGGAGCCACTGCTCTAGAATAATAGTCGCGGCGTGGATTGCACAAAAGCGGGGCATGTGAGAGTTTCCGTAACATACACAAAGAACAATATTATCGCAGCATCAATATTGTTATTCTACACCCGCTATACCTTCTCATCTTTGTGAAAACACTTAATAAGATAATACTATAAGGATTAAACTTTCAAAAACTGCAGCTCGTCATAAAAACGTCACCCACGCTTAGACTTCTGACTTTTTCAAAAACTTTGTAGCAAAATAGACGCGGCGTTAAGTGCACAAAAGTGGAGCATGAGACGATTTTTAATAACATGCCCAAAAAAAAAAACAAGATTATAGCAACAACCATATTGATATTCTACAGACGACTCTGCCAAAGCTTTACCTTTACCTACCTAAAAACAGTTTCATAAGATACGCGGGGCATACTGAAAGTTTCTGGATCTGGCCACTTACAATAAAAGAATGAAAAAACAATTATGGAATTCGAAAATGGAACTCTTTGGGAACACCACATATTAATTTGCGAGACTGTCATTTGTTTTTTCAATGTGACGTCCTTTCGAAAATGAATTTAAGAGCGCGTATACAGAAAGTGGGCAACGTCGCAAACAGCTGTCAAATATTTCCCTGTTTTGATTAATTTGTCAATATTACTGTATGAAAATAAGAAATATGGGTAACTAATGAACTAGAATATTAATAATGAATTGCAATTAAAATACTGAATTTGATATTGAAACCGTTTTAGGTGTAAAAAAGGCATTTGTAAAGTTTCCAAATACTTTTTTTACATCTAAAACTAAATATTCAGTGTTACGATATTAATTATTGCATTTCATAATCAATATTCTAGTTCATTAGTTAGCCACATTTCTTATTTTCATACAGTAATATTGACAAATTAATCTAAACAGCGAAATATTTGACAGCTATTTGCGACGTTGCCCACTTTCTGTATAAACGCTCTTAACTCGTGAACATTTTCGTTCAATGATTTTTTATGATTTTTGTTCTGGCTTAAGTCAACAAGAGAGTTGCCAGAGACTTCAATTGACATTAGATAATGAAGCACCATGTTACAGCTCTGTGTATTCATGCTTTGGAGAATTTAGACGTGGACGTGATCATCTCCATGACGAGGTACGTGAAGGTCGGCCGGCGACTGCGGTTACAGACATTACGGTTATCGACACCGTACGACAACTCATTGAAACTGACAAAAAAATTACTTGCCAGCAAATTCATGCTTTGTTAGGCATTGAAATGAGCCAAATGCAAAACAGTTTACATTTGCATCTTAAGGTTCGGAAGCTTTGCACGCATGACTTAACGGAGGACTAGAAACGACTGCGTGTCAAGTAGTGCCGTAAAATGATAAAAAAGTTTAACGGAGGACAGTCATTGGCTGTCTATAATATCGTGACAGGTGACGAAACCGGGTGTGCTGCTTTGAACCCGAAAGAAAAAGCCAGTCGGCAGAGTGGGTCTTTCCTTTTGAAGATTTGCCGACGAAAGTTAAGAAAAGTCGAAAATTGAACATTGGTAAAAAAATGGTTGCTCCATTTTTCGGCAAATCAGGACATTAGACTACAGTTCGCTTGAAAATCAAAGGACAGTGACTGCAAATTGGTAAGTCTATATTTGCTTGCCCAGAGTCTTAGAAAAAGTTCGCGAAAAGCGTCCTCGAAGCAATGTCGTCCTTCACCACTATAACGCATCCTCACATTCCGCTAAGGTAACAGAAGTCTATTTGAAGGCTTCAAATGTGGAACTGATGACGCATCCGCCTTACAACCCGGAACTCGCACCCTGCGACTTCTTTTTGTTTCCAAAAATTAAAGACAATCTTAGAGGCACACGTTTTACGAGCCCTGAATCGGCGGTGAATGCGTTCCATGAAGCCATTGAATAGGTCCCTAATGAAGACTGGTCCAACTGCTTTGTACACTGGTTTCAGCGAATGCAAAAATGCATTAATCGCGAGGGAATATAATTTGAAAACCAATAAATGTATCGTAAGTCTTATTTATCAGAATCCAGAAACTTTCAGTGTGCCCAAATAATACGATACAGATTAAACATTTCTATATCAAAATGCCTATCAATAACTACAGCTCGTTACGTACAAGTCACCTCAGCTTCCAACTTCGAACTCTTCAGAAACTTTCCTCTGTGGAAGAATAGTCACGGCGTTGATTGCACAAAAGCCGAGCATGTGACGAGTTTCCGTAACTTGCACAAATATTGTCGCGGCATAGACATTGTTATTCGGCGCACGGCGCGTGGGCACGTCTCGAGCCAATAATTTCATGTGACTCATCTCGCTACAGTTTTCGCTGAAGAATATCAAATAAGTACAAGGGATCTCCTCGGTCGGTATCGTTAGTCTATTGTGTTACGTGTGCCCATTATATACACTTGGTAACTAATATTATATCTAACTACTACAGTAACTACTACAGGCTACTGTAGTTAGGTATAATATTATGCAATTAATTAGATAGGCAGTAACCTACCTAATATAGATATTTCATGACTATGTGGTTGGCTGTTTTTGTACTTAACTGTTTGATTTGTTTGTTTGAGTTGTTTGTTTGAATGAAATGTGTGAAGAGTTTTTTGGTGTATTTAATTTGCATTAAAAAAACGAATCCAATTATAAAACTGAAGAATGTTCTACAGCTAACACCGCTTATTTCAACTCTTTAAATTCACAATCCTTATCTAATTTGTAAGTTTCGAAAAGTAATTAGTTACAAGTTCAGGACAAATACCTAACTAATTATCTTTTTACTCGTGGTAGCACGTAATTAATCGTTTTCAGCAGGTGTTCAGTTAATTACTGCAGTATATATTACAAACTAATTAATTAATGAGCTCGTTTGATCAACTTCACATATTAAGCCGTTTGAATTTCCACGGTTCCTGAGCACCCGGTGAGTCACAAGCGAGGCCAGTCATCTATCATAATACGATTAAGTCCTAGTGACTTGCCACTTTACTACTCTATACCGAACTGCCCCATTCACTTTGATAACTTTCCCCTTTCCTCAAACAAAGTCACGACAGAAAGATATTACCTCTCCAACATATCTAAGAAAATCCAATATCATAAAACAGAAAACTGCAAGCCCTAAAAAATATTCCTTCAGCCCATTTAAGCCGTAAAAGGAAATGGAAAAGTTTTTCTAAGGAAATATGACATACATAAATATGAGCTACGGACGATGCTCCGACATTACGCTGGAATCTTTTGAAAACTTTTTAATTTATACCCGATCCATGCGGCCGTTAATCCAAAGATCACGTAAACTCACGTGTCAACACAAACACAGTCAGCACAGTAATTATTTTGTATGGGAGCTTTATCACTTTGTCACGTATGTATGGTACACGTGCATTATGTTGTTGACACATTTACCGGTATGTATAAACAAGTGAAGATCGCGGGGGGAGGCCGGCCGCGCGCGAGGCGTCTTGTTGGTCGGAGCGCGCGGGGCGCACTGCCGCCCTTCGCTCGCAGGAAAAACAAGTTTCCATGCAGCCTCCCCTTCCCCCCTTCCCCCACAGGATGCGCACTTGCACTGCCTTCGCCTTATCTTTCCGGGGAAAATATGTTTTGCTATACCAAGGTTACTCTCGCCTTTGTTTACGGAAATTGCATCAGTTTCGGTGTTATGAAGCAAACTAGGTGAGGAAGCAAAGCTTCTTTGGGGTGTGACTTGCGAGATAAAAAGACCTTGTTTATTTGGAAGTAGGTATATTCCTTCAAAGAACCTTTTAAATGTGTAATGAATGGCATAGAGATTTTATATTATTTAAGTAAATAGGTTCGTTAATTAACTAGACCCAACTTTTACAACGCCATGCAATGCACATTATACTTAAGTCGTCTGAATTGGCCAAAATATTTTATGTTTTCTTTTCATATCTTATCGCCTTTTAGTTAATCCTTGTCATGGGAATATTAATCGCAAACACGTTATTAATACCTGCCCATAAACTAGCAACATTAACGTCCTAAATTAAACTCTAAACACAATACAAACATAACTCACCTGTTTGCGTATCAGCAGTTATTTATGTGTTCAGGGACATCGCGATATGTGTTCGTCGAAGATTTTTGCGCAAAGGGCTGCTACGGCGTAGCTTCCTGCCTACGAAGCGCCTACGACATGTCGTGTCGTAGACCGTCGCACTTACCTGTACGTAGATCACTTGTACTTTCCGGTTGCACGTCCAAGTACAGACGATATCTAAACTTGTGTACTTTTTTTGATCATGTTGATGAATGTATGTAAAGTGTCAGGTACACGATGGATGAGCTCGAAAGTTGAATGTACTCGTAGTGACTACGTGAATGTTGATAAAGGTGCTACTTTTGAGAGTAATTTTTGTTGTTGTTTGTTGAGTTACAAATGAATGCACTTGCTAACTATAACGTATAAAGACGTGCACTCGAGTCTCTTAGATCTTAGACGGAAAGTTGGGAAGCTGCTTGCAGCTAATACTGCTGATAATTTACAATGTTGTTTTGTAAATTGTTACAAAAGTGATTAGCCTTTTCCCTGATTTAGTTTTAGTTATAATTCATAAATATGGTTATTCATAGTTATATAAGATACTTATAAAAGTAACCCTTACAAGCTTAGGCCTAATCATTCTACAATGTTCCCAGTGCTGAGACACAGGCCTCCCCTCTGTGAGAGGAAACGGGCCGTAATAAACCACGCGGGCCCAGTGCGGGTTGATGTCACATTTCTTTGAATTTTCGGTTCTAGGACATGCTGGTTTCCTTACGATGTTTCCCTTCATCATTTTTCAGAGCAGTGGTAATGAAATAATTTACACAAAATAAAACGCCTGTCAGGGTTCGACCTATGACCTACAACTCGTAAGTCGCGGCCGATACCACTGGGCCACCACTGCTCACTATAAGCTGAGGATATAAAATAATGATACTTATTTGATTAAAATGGTTCCTTGCAATCAATCAGCAACTTGCTACAACAACTTTCTACAATTTTCCCTAAACCCTCCGATCATTGGATGTCGAGGGCATAAACCAAATTGCTGATAAAACGCTAAACGTAATCTTATTATAGCTAAGTCGAATACAAAACACAGAACGGAGGCGAGCTATAAAATAAACTATTCCGAAGTCCGGGGTCCAGTCACGTACATCCCAATAACTTTAACTGACATCTTAAAGTAGGGGAATGGCTTTTTGATCTTGTTCTAAACTTCTAAGGCACGAGATCAGCGCACAAAGGGATGTACTGACAGTAATGTGCAAAGGAATGGTTACATTTTGCATTGTGTGCAATATTTTGTGGAAAGTTTTTGCATAGGATCGTGGTCTGGAAGCGTATAGGCTATAGCCATCTATTGGGAAGTCCGGGAATTTATGAATGTGAAAGATATTCCGTATGCTGTCGATACATAAATATGTTTCGCCCAGCATAAGTTTTTCTTTTGATATTTCAGCTGTAAGTTCATTATTTAAATTGTTTTCTTTGAGTTTATCAAGATAAAAATAAATCGGGGTCCTCCGGGACGGGGGTCTCGGGGATGGGGGTACTCAGGAAATAACCCGTATTTCTTTATGTAAATGTAGCCAAGAGCTACATTTACTTATCTATGGACCTAGTAGATCTCTTATTATATATACTTCTAATACTAACAAACTATTGAAATAACATGATAATCCTAACCGTACTAAAACTATTAAGAATCTAAAATATAGTGCCGAAAAAATCTACTGTCGACTGGTAATATACGACCCAAGAGACTTGCGGCATTGTCACGTTGTATGCAAAACTTAGCCTCTGGCCAAGATAAAAGTTTGGGTCACGGAAAGTGTCAACCAGCCGTTTAGAGACTTCCTTGACCAAACCATGAACACTCGGACCCCACAACCCGACGGTTTCTCTTATTTGTATTTAGGCCATAAATACATATGAAACATTTGAAAACGGATACTGAATTTGCCCACTCATTCCTAATCTCCGTAATAATTACCGGTTAATACAATTTTTATCTTATCCCACCATACTTTACCCTAAAAATCCAACGTCACTTTAAAACATTCTTAAAAAGTGTCACCTCCACTAAAAAAACTCCACCCCTAATTGAAGTGATACCGCAACGCTCATCCATTTTTACGCATCGTCGCTTGTTTAAATTACAAGAGAACAGTGCACTCGGCCCTACTCCACCCAAACCGATTGGATACAGAAGGATAGCTCCGTACAACGAAACGCACGCACACATTAGCAGATATAAGATGCTTTACTTTTTGTTCACTTGTCTTTCATTCAGCATGTTTCACCCCAAGTGAAACGGCTGAAAACTAAATTAATTAAAAGTGCAAAATTAATTAATCAGTCAACAGATTCAACGATTTCGAATTTACATTTGACATCTTCCATAGACACACGTCGTGCAAGCACAATCGCGACTGGCATGCATTCGCTTGAGATCTCCGTACGTAGTTTCGCGTCTATGTGTGCGTGTGCCTATATTGGCTCGTGGTATCGAGCTAGCCTTCTGTAGCTACCTATGCCGTGCCCACTGGGCCCAGACCGAGCAGAACAAACCAACCCTCAGTGACTTGCACTTTGAATGCACATTTTAATGGGTTTGTTTTCAAAAAGGCCTGTACTTTAATTGCACTCAACTATTTCAAACATATTTAGGAAGCACGGTTCTAATAAGTAGTGCGTTAGTTTAAGCATGCATAAGTTTGTTTATTTTAGCGTTGTTAGTAGAATTGTAATTAGGAGTCCGGTAAAGTAATAATTATCAAGCATCAATATTTAAAATATGTATATTTTATTATTTAAAACTAACTGACCCCCGCGGCATAAGTCTCTATCCCGGGAATTATCGGGATCAAAAAGTATTCGATATCCTAATCAATGTTATGATCTACCCATATTTTAAATTTCATCCAAATCTGTTCAGCCGTTTTAGCGTGAAAGCGTGACAAACAAATATACAAAAAATCTAATCTTTTCTCTTTTTTTTTTCAGATTCATATCAAGGGGCCTAGAGTTGGTCAAAATCATTTTTCAAAACTCCCCCCTCTCCCCCCTTCACCCCTCCCCCCATCGTAAGAAAACTCCTCAAAAACACGACCCCGCGAGCTGCTTGCAGCTCGCGCAACGCCCAAATACTTTTTACAAGGGTAAGAAATACTCCTCAAAAACACGACCCGCGAGCTGCTTGCAGCTCGCGCAACGCCCAAATACTAGTTATATTATAAGTTTAGATAACGAAACGAAGACGCGTCCTTTTTTGGTATATTCCGGTGTTCCACTTTTTCCAAGGAAAATCAATAACATAGCTTATACATAAATACGCACTTTATTATAATGTTTCTTACTTTTGAAGTCAGATTAAAAATATAGCATGACAGCATTGTATGGAATATTGATTTCACCCGGATGGTGCAGTGGCGGCCCGTCTACCTCCTGTGCCTAGAATGTAACCGCTGGGTCCCTATTCCTGCACTGGGAATATTTTTATATTTACTTAATTTTATGTGAATTAGTAATCTATCTCTAATTGGAAACAATGATCTTGTTTAAAAATGGACATCGAAAATTAAATTATTGTAGCGTAGGAAAATAGCGATATACGTCACAGATTAAGTCGCGCCGTAGAAATAAAAAGTGTTCATCAACAAGCTTCCATAGTCATCGTACTGCTGCCATGTCTGTCAACAATTCCATAATGATCCATACAAAACTGACGACCGTGCCTATACACGGCGAATAAACCGTAGTTTTACTCGGCAAGAAAAACATGTAAAAAGCATTTGATCGCAAGAATTGAAAAATGTAGAATCTTGGTGTATTTTATATAAACTACTATTGAAGATATTGGCAAAAGAAAAATTTTGCCAAAATCATCAATAGTATCAGGCAATAGTTATCAGTTACAAGCATTCAGTTTTATTAATGGCCCACAATATCGGCGGTGGGTGTAAGTTCTAATGTAAGCACTTTGGATAGGGGCCCGACCGGCCCCTGGCTCCGGCTCGAGATACAACAAACGACTTATTGTATCAGCTGGTTATTCTGCAACACAAGTGGCTGGAATAAATGTCTTTTGAAATAAGAACATCAGATAAATGTAGCGACAAAAGATAAAGGAATAAAAAAAGAAACGAAAGGATATTTTTTCTATAAACAAACATCGTTTTGCTTAGCAAGACTTTAACAAATTACAAATAATGTTCTGTTTCCCTGGGCACCGGGAACACAATCAAGTAAAAGCTTCCATTTCGCTTTGATTTTATTATCGAAAGAAATGCCACTGTTACTGGGATGACTGAATTTTCCTTCCATTTCATATCTGTTAACTGCATCATCGGCATCCCACTGTTGGGCAAAGGATTCTCCACATGACTTCCAGCTCTTTCGATCCAGGGCTCATTAGAAATGTACTTTCATATATCTATGACTTGTACAGACGCCAGCACATCAAGCTATACACGAAACTGTCAAATTTTCCCAATCAACTTTGAACCTTATTCTATAACGATAAAGTTGAAAATCTATTAAAGAAATTTGACAAAAGATAGTGCTGGCATCTGTACTATATTTCTCATAAAATTTTGTACTCAAAAGTTATGTGCCGTCTCTCAATAAAATGTGTGAACATATATAATAAAATAAATATAATTTGTACGATAGAATCATCCCACACGTTCACAATGCAAAAAATTGCAGAATGTAGTTGTCGTGGCGGCCATCATAAATTGCTTGGGTTTGATTAAGGCGGCACGGGCACGATCTTGCAGCGGCAGCGCCCCTGCACTATGCACCGGTGCATCGTGATACAGGGTGGTTCCAGAATTCCACCCTATCTACTATAAAGCGCAAACGAATCTATAGAAAATTTTAGTAGTAGTGAGATAGATAAATGGATAAAATACTCTTTATTATGTACCTACACCATAAAAATTACAGATAAATACGTACATGTGGAATTTTTACAAGGGGTGACACAATGGGCGGTAAAAGCGATATTTTAAAGACAACCTTTGGATATATTAAGGGAGAAGAAGAGATAATACTGAAGGTAGTCTGTGGTGTACCATTTACATATTTACAATAAATACATACATACCTAAAACATAATACACTTATCATTAAAAAATATAAAATAATAATTATGTGACATTCAAATAGCAGTATTTAAAAAGGAGAGAGACACAACTATCAGCAAAAAGGGATTTTAAATAAGATTATCATGGCATTTTATTTGTTACTTCATTAATATGATAGGTAGTTAGGTACCTACCAGGAACCATTTAAAAATGATGTACGCCCAATGATACTTAGTTTAATCTAGGATGCACATTAAACACTTAACACAGTTTCTAAACGCACATGCGTCTGTCCCATTTCCTTTAAAACGAAGCCTTGGTCGTTAGAAGCCGTAATTAAAAAAAACGTGCCACTGACATTTAGGCTAAATAACAAGAAAGTATTTAGAACAAACTACATACTTAAAACAATAATTTAAATACAAACCTTTACATATAATAAATTAAACAGCAATTATAACTTTAGCAAATTATTATATTAACCAACTCAGTAACAAAATTCCGAATTGTAATTGGTTTCGGAGCCCGCTGTAGATAAATTTCGCCACATTGCCATCTACTTTTGGGATTACCGTTGTAAGAAGGGGATCGTTTATTTCCTTTCTATTCGAACGGTTCCAAAACTTTTGCTACGACTTTCATTTTAAAGTTCAAACTTGTTATTAAACAGGTTAATTTTCATTGTTCAGAAAAGTTATTTTTAATGCTTATACAATGTGGAGACGACAGTATGACAATAAATTAAAATACTGGCAATGCTAGCACATAATTATTATGAGTATTTGAAACTAACAAATAAATCTTAGATTAGTAGACCATTTTTTATTTTATTAAGTACCTGGAACCTGTTGACAGGTCTACGCTGTCCTCCCATATCTATTAATACTGTAATTTAAAAACATCGTGAAAGCCAATTATTTTTATAAAAGTAGGTACCCGTGGAATTTCTTACCAGGTCTTCTCCATAGAAAACGACCAATTGGAACCGTGCACCTAGCTTCTGACGATTCATAAATGCCAATGTAGGTTTATGTGAAATAAAATATTTTGATTTATTGATTTGATTAGCTATAGTGACTAAACTATTAGATATATTTGACTGATTTTTTCTATGCAGACTGGGAACGTCATTAGATATAAGAAAATTTAAATTATTTTTGTATTGCAGTCGACTCCATCTTGTATATGAAACGTCTGACTTGATATCAGATAATTTTCTGTTAATTAGTTACAAGTTTAATGACTGATATGTAATCAAAAATATAAGAGTAATTAACACGACTTTTTTATGTAATTTCAGGTCCACTGAACTCCAGTAGCAACGCATTAGCTGTAAAACACTTTGTCACACTGTAAATTTAATGTCGCCATATTCTCAAATTATTTTACGACCCGTTTACAAACTATAAAATGTTTGCGTTGTAAAATAAAGGTTTAAGTGCTTCGCAAAAAACTCGCTTGATGAGATGAATCAGCGAATATGTAGAGAGATATTTAGAAATTACTACTATGAGACAACACATTATATTTCGCTACAAACATGAAAAATATAGTAGATATCTATATTTTTCATGTTTGTAGCGAAATAACGTAGGTATCTACTTGCTTAGAATCTAAGTAAGCAGACCTAAAATGATATACTAAGTATGTATGTCCTATGACACAAACTACATTAGTGTTTTTTTTAGTAGTTTTAAATGAATAAAATCATGATTCCACTTACTAAACATTCAATAAAACCAACATAGATACAAAAAATTAAAATATTAATAAAACTACGACAGATGGCAATTTAATCCCTAAAAGTTTGAGCACCCCTGGAGTATCGTGTGAATAATCGCAAGGAGCAATGTTGGGATTTGATGAAAGAATCCGGGAAGTCCCGGGGGGCGAGATGACGTCACCGATAGCCACCTCCAGCGCCTTTCAAGATTATTTTGAGGGTGTATTAGCTGCGACGATCAACCCTTATCGTAAAGGAATCTGAATTTGGAAAGGAAATAGGAAATGCTATGTTAACTGCTCTATATTTAAACTGTGGGTACAAAGTACCTACAGCCAACCTTATATACTAAGCATTGGATTGTTATTTTAATTGCTTAGGCACTAACTACTAACTTCTAAAATAAACAAATCACCCAGCTACTACTTAATCAAATATTTATATCATATTAGTATAGCATAAAACAGCTTATATAAATTACCTTGTTCTTTTTTCTGAAAGTTTTCTAAGGGCTGATTTTTCCAACGCCAGATAATTTTATCCGAGGAACAATTTTGAATTTTTACAGTTCTTCCATACAAAATCTGTCAGACGTCAATTTTATTCCACGAATAAAAATTTTCTGACGATTGGAAAATGAGCCCTTAGAGAAACATTCACATTGAGTTATTCTATAAATACGATATTTCGGAACGTACGAACAATTTGCTAACTCAAGTGGAAAGTCAATAAGAAAAGAGAGAAGACACAAAAAGACAAAGTAATTGCTAAAGAACGATAAATCACAATAGCGCATAAAATGGCCATTTCCTAGAAATACAATTTCATCGTTCTTATTTATTATTTTATGAATCTGCAACTTGGTGCATAATTTTATGACAGCCTAGAGTAAAAATAGAATGTTAAGACACTTGGAGACTGCCGAGATTGGAGTGGTCCGTGGGAAGTTTATTTTAGACGTCCCAGTTCTCACTAACCCCTTTCCGCTTCTAGGTACATTTACTTAGACCGGAGATAGCAACGAAGATAGTGAATACTTACCTAGCTGGCTTTACTGCTGAGATCTAAGTTCTAAGTAATGCTCTCTTCATTGTTTTAGCGAAAAGAAAAGTTAGGAATAAAATAGGATCATAATGGGGGTTTTCGTGAATATTTACGACACCAGTTAGCACCACTTTGACAAGAGGCCTTCCATTTCGACAATGAATATAAAATATATGATGACGTTCATCATTCGATTCATTCATTTCGTTCATCATTCCGTCATGACTACAGAAAATATAGGCTCTTTGACAGATGCCTGGACCTGACGTGTCAGTGCTGCCGCCTAGCGAACGTCATTGCAGAATACCCCCATTGATTAGGAACCTTAGCATAATCGGCCTATAATGATCCCACTGCTGGGACACAGGCCTCCTCTCTGTGAGAGGGAACGGGACGTAATCCACGGCGCAGCCCAGTCCAATGCGAGTTGGTAGCTGTCACATGTGTTCAAATTGTTAGTTCTAGGATATGCCGGTTTCCTCACGATGTTTTCCTTTACCGTTTTGAGAACCTGTAGTTATGAAATAATTTACACAAAGTAAAGCACTTGTCTGGATTCGAACCTACGACCTACCTACCTACGGCCGGTAATTCGCGGCCGTTACTACTGGCCACCACTGCTCCTTAAAGGTTCCTAAAGAGCAGAGGTGGCCTAGTTGTAACGGCCTACCTAGTTTTAAATAAGATAGGATATATGTATGCTACAAAATCAACCATTCCAATAAGACAAAGTGTCTGAAAATTAACCTTTCACGCAGTCATCACCATCATTTCAGCCAAAAGACGTCCACTGCTGCACATACCACCATCAAGTACCACCACTTTGATCGGTTTGTGCTTCCCGTGCATTGTATGCCTTCTTTTTCCTCTTCGTGTCGCTGGCCCGACCGTTACTTAAATGTTACTGGCCCAATACATAGCTAGTTCCGCGGCGTTATCGGTGGCAGCGCGGAGGTCACTTTGTCTGCATGTTTTTGGGCACAAAGGGCAGGTTAGGAGGTGGAGCATAGTTTGTGACACAGATCTACACCCTGCTGCCGGTTCATCGAGGTAGCCTAACTTTAAGAGGTTCGACTTACATCATTATTGTAGGCGTTTATTAAAAAGCCACTGAAACTTCAGCTCTGTAATGTCCTGAAACTACACACCAGTCTTTCTTAATGCTCTCAGTAACTTTCACACCATAATGCAGTTAAAAAGCTAGTGACGGCAGGCTGCAGCAGGCTCTGGCAGTACGTGATTTAGGGCGGCGCGACGCACTGCAGGGGGGGGGTGAAACGGAGGGGAGAGGTCCAGCGAGATTAACCATCGCCTGTTAATTACGACAAATGGTCATTGAACGAGGAATAATGGTCCGGAGCCAGTTTTATAGGCCTGCATTGTAACTTTACTGTAAGTGTGACCATCGACCAATCAGTGCGACGCTGCGTGATGACAGCTGTCATGTAATTGGTGATAATAATCTGCGTCTCGTAGTGTGTCTTAATTAAGTGTGGTTATGCGGTGGGTTGAATTGATGAACCGTAAATGGGTTGTTATTTCGTTAATTAAGTGCTTTAAATACAACTTTTCTTGACAGATGATGAGAAGAGATGAAAAAAATCAGATGGGTAAGTAACTAAAATCTCGACCTGTTTGAATCTTACAAGTTTATGGATATAATAACTTAGTCACTATTTATATGAATCAGACAATCGGATTTGCAATGCATTTAACAAGCGAACAAATCCTACTATATATCTGGCAGTTTAATATTAGTAGTTATCTCGTAGAACAGTAGATAGTTTAAATCCGGGCACTGTAACAGGTCAACTAAACCCTTTATAAGATTAAACCAACACAACTATCAAACCAGCACACGCACTAACTCGGCAGTGAAGAATTCCGCCATCTAGTATCAAATAGCGGCAATAAAAATAGAAACCCGGACAATCACGGAGCAATAAATCGCTTCACCCCAGATAGAGGGCGCAGTCATTTTTTTTTCAGCATTTAGGATACCTATGTTATTTTGTATTCATTCTAAATCAAATCTATGTTTGTAACTTACGGCTAATATTACAAATCTTGAGAAAAATTGTTATTATAACAGCTTTCGTATAGAAAATTCAGCGAGCTGCCATGTCTATTCTTCAGATACCTAGGTTATCTGACGGTTGACAAATCAGTCCATAGAACAATAACGTCCACCTGTGAATAATTCAGCTTGTTTAATGATTGCCAAAAATTTCAAAAATAAGCATAGACAAAAATAATAAAGCAAGCAAGCATAAGCAAAAATAAGCATGAATATTACATAATTTAACTGACCATATTTTTGATCACTCTGTGCATGCTCTATAACTTATTCATTCCTTTCCTTTTAAATTTAGAATCAATATTGTGTTACAAATTATTTTTAATATCTTGAGTACCTAAAAGTATGTATTCCTCACCACAGCAGCCTAACCTCAACTAACGTTGCTCACCATATTATTACCAATGGGAACCATAAGATACGACTAAAGGGATTAAATCAGGAAGTCCACCTGCAGTGCACTAATGACTGTACTGCCATTAATATCAATCTGCTGAACGTGGCCACCTGCCATTATGGCTCAATTCCCCCAAATTCACTGTAGCAGAATAGAAGGAAATAGATATTAGAGACACAAATCGAAGCCCGTTTTCACTAATTCTAGGAAACGCTTACAAAAATAAACGAATAAATATTATACCGACAATATTATTAACATTATACCACAAAGAAAAAAAAAGAATGTTAAACATTCATTTTTTTTTTGTTTTTATTCTTTTTCATAAACGAGCACTGTTGGATTTTCAACTCATTTAGGCATTTATTAAGCTGTCACCTAGTGTAGGTGAAAACAGTCATTACACGGACTTATATTAGGAGTGAACCCAAAAAAAAGTTGAAAATCTCAACAGATCCTACCGTCAAACTGTTTGGTGGCGCTGAAAAGTCTATTCCTTGTGAACTATTTTCTAATAATAGGCAAGTAAACAAACAATACGCTGAACCGCTGATTAGACTGTAAATTGAAGCAGTTGGTAATTGAAAATTTGAGAATGTCTCGAAAGTAGTTAATGCTAAGCCCATGTTGAGTGCCACCATCTCTCGAAAAGTACGTAGTCAATACGGAGAGCACAGTCGGCAGCTCAGTTGCTAAGGCTTCGGAAAGCTCTCAGGGATCGTAAACCTTCTGCCCGCAGTTTAATCTTTCGGAAAATTTGAATCCAGATAAAGGCTCGTCGCGAGAGGCAAAAGCCTTTTAATTAACTTCGGACATAAATTTTCATTGAAATTCAGATGTTGATATTCCACGTTCAGCTTTTAAAATTCCAATTGGATTTCGTTTGTGTTTTTAGGATTTGTTATTTTTGAATTTTTTCTTTAAAAAATTGCTGATTTTTCTAATGTTTCTTTTGTTGATTTTAAAATCCAAACGCTTGATTGATGATAGCTGCGAATACATATTATGTAGGTACATCATACCATATTGATTTATTTGAAACAACTTTGTTCAATATTACCATCATCAACCAAAGATTTACACAAATGTTTAAAACTCATTAAAAATATCTTTATCGAGCTTCGCTATCAAAATGAAACAGTTTACAAAATTGGGTAAAATAAATTGTTCACGGGCGATCGTTTTCCTCTAACGTCACCTACGTATAGAGATGGAGTGAAAGAAAATAGGGCGAGTGCTCCCGGGGCCCGTAAACATGCGCAGGTTTATCTCTCGGAAAATTTGTATTCGGATTAAGGACCGACCCCTTGGAATCTATGCCAACGCGTTAATTCAAGTGCCGAAAGAAGATAAAATGTCAACAGAAAGAGTAATTAAAAGCGTAATAAATAATTTACGTATCAAGTTATTCCACCAACTTAGGTACTTCCGAGTAATAATAATGAACGGACGAAAAATCTCCAAAAAATAAATAGAAAACGTCGCAAGGAAGGATCGTGTCAAAGTTTGTTTATACGACTCGGTCTGAAAACCCCGACAAAGGTATGTTCGCGTATGCGGACCCACAAAAGCGGAAAATTCGATTTTCTGGCCCGCGCCTCTTAATGCGGCGTGGTCCACGCTTTAGGCCCAACCCTTGCCGCAACGGAAACAGTTCGTTAATCAAATTCACTAAACCAATCTCCGATACAGATAGCGAAATCACAATATATTGCTTCGGACCCTGATAAAACAACACAGTGAAGAAAATTACTGGCCGGTATATTGACCGCCATTTCGAGGTGGTCGCCACAAAAAAGGCCAGAGAAAACTATCAGACCCGAATTGTTGTTGTTGTGTTTATTAGTACTGAAAAGCTTGTTTTGATCAAAGTTTATAACCTAGATACTGAGTCTGGTGAGCCCCAATTACATAGGTCTAAAAGCATTGGGGAGCCAAATTTTACGTAGGCATCTTAGCCACAACAAGAGTAATATAAAACTATACAAATTATTGCTATTGTTTTGGGTTTACGATCAGATACGGACGGTAGATAGTAGGGGTCGCAAACCGGGATACCGAATTTCGAAAATACCGGAATACCGGGCCAAATTTAGGTCTAATTAATACCGGTATTCATATCACAAAAACCGGGATATTCGGTATTTTCGGTTTTAGTAAAATAAATAAAAAACAAATACAAATAGAAAAAGTTACGCGCCATTTAATTCAAGTTACATGTTTTATGAGAATTTATTATTTTATGTTTTATGAGAATTAATTAGAAGTGCATTTTCTTGGTTCGTTTTGTTTATGTTGAGACTGTTGGGAGATGTTTAAGTTTGATAAACATTTTATTTTTAGGACTGATTCCTAGTAGGAATCCTACTTCCTAGTCAAACACTACATTTAATTTAAGTATTTTAACTAGTTAACCAGTAACCTAAGTTATTTTAATAAAGGAATAAACGGGCATTTAGTATTAGTAAATTATTGCTAAGAACTAACTGATTGATTACCAACATATCAAATAATAGGTAAACCTTGTGTCAATGAATATTTTGTTTTATTTAGAAGATAAATTCATTTAGGTTAGGTACCTACTTACTATTCCTCCGCAAACTAACTTTATTATACTGAATTTGCTAACTTTAGCTTAATCCCGGAAATATCGAAAATACCGGATTATCGGTATTGGTCTGGAGCCAATACCGAAAATACCGGTTTTGCTTAAATGATTCGGTATTGCGACCCCTAGTAGATAGGTATAGCCTTCGTTCAGAAATATACCGATGACGAAATAGAAACAGCAAAAATATTGTTGCTTTGCCTTTCCCAATATATTTTCCAAATAACATATATGGAAAACAAAGTAAGAAACAATAAAGGCAATATGGGTGTGCTGAAACTACTTTCTCACAATAACGTCGAGGTAATCGCAGTCCGATATAGGCGAGGAGTCGGCGGCAGATGTTGGGGCAATGTGGGTCGGCTCCTGATAAATGTTCGCGAGCCCGGGGGAATGGCGGAGCGCCGCGGCTTCCACGCTGCGATAACGCGCGAATTAAACCACGCCGCTTTTAAAGCGCTAACGACTGGTGTTGTGCATTATCAGTCTCGTAAAGTATTGGGTCTGTTGTACTCAGTAGCATCGTCTGTTATTTTGGGATGTGAATTTTTGTACTTGCTGATGGTTTTACATACAAGGGTAAGGTCCTCCTTAGGTATTCATTATGACACACAAAATATAGCATCAATCCTGCTGATCATCATCTTTTACCGTTTTACGTCATTTTCTTTAGTTTTTCTACCTGCTGCGATTTTCATGGATGTTAAAATCATCAGCGCGGAAATAGTCACCCCAAACAGTGTAACAAAATCTGACACCAAGTAGAGATCAAGTGACTTTTCTCACGTAGAGGGCGTCGCACACATTTGGTTAAAGGGCACTAATAGTTAGTTAAGTGTCGGCAGTACCCATTGACCCGCACAGCGCATTGAGCAGCCGGATAAAGCGCTGAGCCCTGTACCGCATTAATAAAGGTAAGTGCGCCCGTGTTGCTTAATGTGTCGTTATGACCCGTCCTGAAAAACTTCTTCTATACCCCTGATACTTTCGTCAACATTCAACTTCTAACGCTATAACATTAGCAATAAGACACAAAATTGTAGTAAACTTATATAAGCCACGTTTACGGGCAACCATGAAGGGCCTGCAATTTTAGCACTTTATTTTTGGCAAGTCAAAACGAACTTTATTACCGGTGATGATAGTACACATTGGCCTGTAAGCAGTGTTTCGATCGCAGCGAAAGTCCGTTGTACAAAGCATTAGTCTGCGCTGAAAACTACGTGCGTCGGTGAAAGTGCTACCGACGCGAAATGTTAACACCCATGAATTTATAAGGTCGAATTTGTTATTGTATTGTTTTCATTGTTACACGGAGTCTAGTCTGTTTTATAGCATAGGCTGCAGTGTGTAATAAGATATTATCAGAGATTATTTTTATTGTTTTCAGTCATATTTTTCTGATTTGCAGAAGCAGCGCTTTCAATGTTATATTTCCATGACAGCTGAGGGCCTGTTTAGCCCTGTCAGATATGGCAATCTAAAAAATGGAACAGAGTTCGTGTAACATTATGTGACAGAGATTCGGAGAAGGTGATACAGGCCATGAAATAGGCTTTTTAGCAGGTAATAAACACAACACTATACTACTACAAAGTAAAATCTGAGTAATAGACATTCATTGCCACACAACACAAAAAGTGTTTTCCTACAAACGGATTAGTCTGTCCCGACCTAGATTTTCTTTAACAGCAAAAAAGGAACGCGTCCCAGAGAGGCGACCAACCCTAGCCGAGTGGCTAACGTTGGAACTAAACAACTCTGGCCTAAAAACCACGACTATTTTACGCTACGAGGTAAAGATATGTAGAGTATTGTAGAGGTAAATAAACCTTAAACAAATTTTTGTGGTATTTGGCAAGGCATGTTTAATTTTGTATTTTCTACAAAATTAAACATGTCTTTCAGGAGATTCTACATTAACTAACTCTATTCCTCACCTACCCTCCGTTGCCGGCACAAAATTATCTTAAAACGACCACTCGATCAGTCATCATCGTCTGTCTAGCATTTTCCCAACTATGTTGGGGTCAGCTTCTAGTCTAACCGGATACACGATCAATAGTATCCAAAAATAATTCATTAGGTTATATTTAAATAAAGTAGGTACCTGTATAGTCTCATCATAGGAGTAGTTGCGGCTGGAGGCCGCTGTGCTCATCTCACCGGCGGCGGCGCGCGCACGACTGCGGCGACATCTGTAACAACATGTTCAATATGACAACAGTTCTGTGTGCCACACAAAAACAGACCACTATAAACATAAACATTGCCTTCAAAAGTTCAACTATGAAGAGATGTGAACCTAAATAAAGGTGGCGATGAAATCATTAAGACGACAACGACCGCGCAGCGGCGCCCTCATCGTTTGTTTGGTTATTTCTTTTAAATTTTGGAATGAAAATGCAGAAAATAAGCATGTTACATTGTGCTCCACAAGATTATACGTTATTATTATTAATGTCGTAATTATTAAAATCGTTAGTTATATTATAATAAAACTTAACAATGTAAAACTACCGTTTGTAACAATAATAACATATAATCTATGACGGCGCCACTGCGCGGTCGGTCGGTGTCGCCTTAATCACAACGCAAGAAAATAATAAACGTAGTATCCAATTTTCAGGCCCGATTTTGGTAGCTCAGGTTCGGGACTTCAGCTGTTTCAGGGTTATCTGTGTTGGTTTCCTAGGTTGAGAGTTCCAAGAAGATAACTAATTAGGGCTTTTAAACAATTCTAGCAACTTTTGTGAGTAACAGCGAGCAACTTTTTCGGTATTGAATTCACTTTCATTCAATCTCGCGAAGAAGAGGTAAAGATAACAACCCAATATCTACATCTCTATAAACCAAAATTAATATGCAAAACCGCACACGCAAAGTCTTAAAGAAGTGAGTGCAAATTATTTAATAGAAGCACGCCAGCTGTTGGTCTGAACTTGCTGGTGAAACTTGTCCGGGAAGCTCATGAATAATTAAAAGCGGGAATAGGGGCGATAACTCACAGCCCGCGCCCGGACGTGCTCACAAAATAACACTTCTGATGAGGAAACGCCGCTTTTTATGACTTAATTAGATACATCTCGGCCACAAAATACAGAGAGTATCTCGGCCCAAGAGACGCGAGACGTGCTATGCGGAAGCGTGTGTACGCGTCGGAGCCGAAATTAACTTAACAAGGGTAAGCAATAAAAATGCTGCGTCATTCCAAGTTGGATTATGGCGACGTCACGCCGTACGCACCGGCCTTTGTTCTCCAAGTGGGTCGCATCAATTTGGTGGTATGATGGACCTGTAGGTAATGTTACCAAATTTTTAGGAATATATACGAGTACAATGCATAATGACGGAAACATGTCTAAGCTTTGTTAAAATAACAACCTTATGCTGTCCTGGACATAGGACTTCCCATTTAGAAGTGTGGAAGGCCCAACACAAGATTCAGGAGGCGAAACAGTTCACTGGATATAATTATGAGAGAGATCTGCCGGTCTATTCTGCAAAAATTTCACCTTGACAACTTAGGTGAAGTGAGCTTATAGTGAACTGACATTCAATCCGATGCTAAGAATTGACACTATTGATAGCTCACATAAAGTACTTCACCTATGATTTTCTGGTGGGATTTTTGCAGAATAGCACTTTAGTTCCAAAATTGACATAGGTCCTACAACATCGAAATACATAGCACATCTTTGACATTAGTAAATCCATTATTAAGTACACAATAATCTTATTCACGCTCAAAAGCGCCTGTATCGACACTTAAAGTTTTCTTAACCACCTCCGACAAGGTAAAGCCCCATCGTCCAATAGAGCTATCTTTTTTATCTCCAACATTTGCAAAAGGCTGACTATCGTCGAACAAACGTTTTAGTTAACCATCCAATGGACCGAACAGACCACTATCTGGTTCAGACACATATTTATAAAGTCGTGATTATCTAAAGTGCAGCACCAGAGTTTCACCACAGACTGCTTATGGAATCTTGCTAACGAATTTTCCAGTTTACAGATTCAATGAATGTTTAATTTTTATTCTTGTGGCTTCAGGGTTTGACAGCAGTGGGTAGTGCTTCCTGATTTTGTCTAGAAATTTTAACTGGAACTAGAATTGTTTTAACAACTTTATAAGGACCTCCCACTACTATGACAATAAAGGAAGAAATTTTAAAAGGTGTATATTTTGGAAGATGTGTAAATTACATAGGTCACGTAAACTGAAAAAGAAGTGTACTCAGTGGTTTTCCCGTTAACATCTATAAAATAATAAAGCCCTGAATTAACACTGGTGCAAACTTTTGTAACTAGCATCCAAATAGGTACTTGTTTCTGGTAAACTTGATCTTTGCTATTGGCGCTTCATATCGATATACTTATGGGTTTTACCTTAACATAGCCGCTAAGTTTTTTATGATTCCACGTAAAACTATAAAAATTCTGACGATAATAATCTGAAAATCTTTTATAATAAGTACCTACCTAAGAACCTCCACTGAAGCCTTATCGTAACTTCAATAGAATATTTGAACAAACTTTCAGGTCCCGAGCTCATTTCATATTCGCTAAGATATTTAGATAAACCCAAGATAATATTAGAATTTGTGAATTGCGAATGTTCCTAATCTGCTTAATTTGCGTTTCCTGCTGAATTCTAGACTTGAATAAATTAAATGACTATCTTCAAAGTTTGACTTTAAATCGTAAGCCTTTTACGAATATTTGAGAAAACAGAAGAATTTTATTTTTTATATTTTTATTTGTAAAACGTACTGCTAGGCGGTGTTTTTGTTAATAACACGATTAAGGCCAATTACAAGTTTCCACAAATAGGTTAACAAATAATTTAGGTATTAGAGAGTGCTATACAAATCGTTGCATTTGTATTCCTTCTCCATCCTCTACATTTATAAAAGTGAATCGAACCCGGTGGCCCACTAGTGCGGAAATGCAATTGTTTAATGACTGCGGCCAATTTGCCTACTTAGCTTCTTTACAAGCAGCGCAATGTACGTATTTCTATTAGTCCAGTCAAATAAGACTTCGAAGGTTACAATAATTCCCATAGAGCTAAAAATTGGTATGAATGTTCAAAATACTATTATAAATGAATTGTGAAAAGTCCCCATCAATCCCCCTTGTGCAAAATTTTTTATTGATGGTGAAAGTTTGCAAAAATAGGTTTTTCGCGTTTTTCAGCTAAACGGTGAGTTTTACAGCAAAAATAGTTCAGACAAAAATTGTAGATCATCCGATTCTCTACATAAAATGTATCCACACTTTTTTTCATAATTATTGCCATTTCCGTGATATAGCGGTTGTAAGAATTGAAAAAAATATTTTATTCGTAATATGCACGTTAATGTACATACTTTTATATACATTTTTGAACCGTTATACGAGTAAATATATGAGTCCCTGTCTTTTTTCATGAATTTTTACAGATGTCTGGTATTTTGTATGTATAAGACAGTGAGGCGGGGTCGCGGCAGACCACGTAGGAGATCGCCATCTCCTACGTGGTCTGCCGCGACCCCGCGGCACCCGCGGGGTCGCGGGGGTTTGATGGAACCTATCCAGCTCGTCCCGCCGGACGAGCTGGATAGGTTCCATCAAAACTGGAAGGAGGACGCGCGGGCTCGCGAAAGATGGAAGGAGTGGAGGGAGGCCTTTGCCCATGAGTGGGACAGCGCAGGCTAAACAAAAAAAAAAAGACAGGGACTCATATGTTTACTCGTATAACGGTTCAAAAATGTATATAAAAGTATGTACATTAACGTGCATATTACGAATAAAATATTTTTTTCAATTCTTACAACCGCTATATCACGGAAATGGCAATAATTATGAAAAAAAGTGTGGATACATTTTTTGTAGAGAATCGGATGATCTACAATTTTTGTCTGAACTATTTTTGCTGTAAAACTCACCGTTTAGCTGAAAAACGCGAAAAACCTATTTTTGCAAACTTTCACCATCAATAAAAAAATTTGCACAAGGGGGATTGATGGGGACTTTTCACAATTCATTTATAATAGTATTCTGAACATTCATACCAATTTTTAGCTCTATGGGAATTATTGTAACCTTACCTCTATTTTTAGGACTAATTTGACTGGACTATATTGTTTTTTTGCATTTTGTAGGCCCTAATTGGATTGCTAGTGAATCATGCTTGTTCAAAGACACTGGTCTGTCACTATCACAAACGGCGGTGCTATTCTGTAAAAATCTCACCGTGAAAACTTAGGTGAAGTGAGCGTGGAGTGAGCTGTCAATAGTGTCAATTCTTAGCAAAAACAAACTCACTTCACCTAAGTTTTCACCGTGAGATTTTTACAGAATCTACCGGCTGTTTGAGATTGACTGAAAAGCTTCTTGGATATTTGTGTTTTAATGATTCTACCAGACCACAATGTCATGTGATTTTGGTTCATTGATTTAGGTTAATAATTTCCCTTGCATTCAACTAGATCCATTTCCATTCATCTATCTATCGAATACTTACTTTTAGCTCGTAAATTCACGAAAGATAATGGTGTAGGTACTATCCATAGTATGGGCTTCAATGTGAACTATGTTTTGATTAAAACAGACTTAGAGTTGTTATTCCTCAAAGACGTGAATAAGCCTCTGACTCTGTCCTCCCATACCTACCTATTAACAGTGTAATTTGATAATATTGTAAAAGCCAATTCTTTTTAAAACAGTAACCGTGGAGTTTTTAGCCGGGTCTTCTCCTGTGCCCAGTTATAAGTTTATATTGTGAAATAAAATATTTTGAATTTGAAACACGAGAACCGACAACAATACCTACGCACCAATAGGGAGATGACTCAAAACTTGGAGCAATCTTTGTATTCCTCAACGCTTCTCATTTTCTTGAAATGCTCATGCATTCACATGAGAGCCATAAGACACCGTATGTGCCAGCATCCCGAAGGTGATATGAAAAAAGTGTGTGTCGGCATCGATCCAGAATGTTTGAGATTCGCGTCACGCGTGCAGGCCTACTGCGCCGTCGCCATGGCAACGAGCCCGCCTGTACATGCCGCACACCTAAATACTATTTTGAATAGTTTAATAATAGTACCACTAAAGTAATAAAAAATAATAACTAAAGTAGCTAAGGTAGGACTAAATTGATTTTAAGAGCCGAGAAGCTAATTTAATATTCTATCCTACTGTCAAAATGATGTGTATAAGGACCGCCTGAACTTCAAACAGTTTAAACTAATTGCGTAACACACTATCAATCTCAATCTGAATCGTTTGACAGTTCAATAACATTCATTGCCTTATTTACGTTGTTGAGTAGACAAATTTTTCGAACATATGAAGCAATGGATTAGCAATATCTGAAGGATATATAATATAATAAGGCAATGAATGTTGTTGAACTGTCAAAATGAAATCCATTGCTACTGTTAGTGTGTTACGCAAGGTTCTATAAGCTCATAGTACATTTAAATCTACTCTACCACAAAGTCCACTACCATTGTCGTGGAGAGCCAAAAGTTTACGTAGCGGCACACAGAACACCTGCCAGACTGTCTGCAAAAACTAGGATCTGTACAGTACATATAGGTCATCTACGCGACTTTTAATTACATATATCTCATCTACCCACTTAGCTCTGCTTCTTTTTTTTTGGGGTTAACGTCCGCTGTTAATGTTGTTATTTAAATTATGAGTTGAGAAAATCTTTTTTCTTTTGTTTTATATCGTGTTTGAACATTCATACCTATCACGTCTGTGAAGTTTGCACAAAACAAAAAAAATATTTTTTTAAATTTTTAATCTGATATTTCATGCAAGTGACTATACACTACCTGTGGTCAACCGCAGGAAGTGTAGTCACTTGAAATGGAATTAATTTCTTTTTGTTTTATCATATTTAATTATTTATATATCGATCGATATACCCCATCACGTCCGCGGAGTTTCGCTACCTAGCTAATTTAATTTGACCCTGTATATTTCAACATTTTCCGAAAATCGACTCGTAAAGTTATTATGTGATGAGAATGGTAGTTTTCTAATAAAAAACTGGCAACCGACTCTTTCACACTTCAACAAACGATTTCTTATAAATAAAGTCCAAACCCGTATCAGACGGCATGCAGACGATGCCGCAGACGGTATGCCGAAAGAGGAGCCCAATGTCAAGTGTGAACTTATCGCCAGGACCACGGAATGCAGATATACCTCCCCTACCTACCTACGTAAGTACTGGGGGTACGACCTCACCGCCACGTCTCGGAGTTTGGAAACAGGGCACGCGCTAGAATGTGATAATGATTTGAATTTGTAATCTAATTACATACCTGTGTACCTACTTACAGATACTTATGCTTATGTTGGTTTTTCTTTTGATTCTATTGATAAGAGAAAACTTCGTAGCTGCGTATTAAAACTTGCTTATTTTGCTTAATACTGTTTAATAAATTAAAGAATAATATTGTTTTTGTCTTTCATTTCATCATGATACTTACAAAGGTTAGGTACCTACTTGTAGATAGATACAATCAAACCGATCGATTTTAGTAAATAAATTATTAGCACTCCACAATTATTGGCACTCCGGGGGTGCCGACAGTAGTGAAAACTTCAACAATTACGTATGTATTTTTTGAATCGTCTTATAAACCAAACACAAACAGAATACTTTGCCATCACTCAGTGACATATCGGATATACATCAAAACCGAGTAAATCCCGAGGATAGCCGAACACACCCGAATGTAGCACGGTGTCAGTTACGGTAACAGTGTCGCGAGTTCAATGGTTTTTTCCACGTTTTTTCGATCTCAAAAAATGCTCAACGCGCCTGAAGAAGTTTTCACTTCAAAAAATACTACACATAGACATAAGGTACTACAATGGTGATCGATTCCATTAGATTATAATAGTTCGTCAACTGTCAGCTGTTGTCACCACTACGGTATTGCAATTAAAAACCCATCAACCATGGGGCGTGTATGACGTAGAACGTGTCCTGCGAACCACATGGCGAGTAAATGTATAATACTGCTCACTTTAAAAAAAATTGATTGGTACATGTTTGTTTTTATAATGTTCAAATAACTTCATAACAAATTCATTGTCAGAAACATGACCTTACGCGTGCCTCATAAACTAAAACATAAAAGAAAGTACCTATCTGTCCCTTGAAGGGCTAATTTTACAATCTTCAAATATAACTTTTATTAGCTGAGAAATATAAATTGCGGTTTGACAGCTTTTGTATAGAACATACGTCAAACGGCCATATTTGTTCTTCAGATAAAAGTTTGTTGGTGATTGAAAAATCGGCTCTAAGTAAAAGTTGGTAAGTGGTAAAAGTGCTGCGCTACCAGCTTAGGCAGGTAGGTGCATACTAGGTACCTACCTAGGGTACGTTTGTTTATCTTAACTTCTAAAGTAAGCATTAGAAAAACAAATATAGTACCAAAACAAATTCATTGTCAGAAACATGTTCATATGAATGCTTTAAATAAACCTAGACCAGACCAAAACAACTAATACCTAGGTAAACTATCCTAAATAATTATAAAAACATTTTATATGATGCCTACGTAACATCAAGTGACGCGTGACACGATTTTTTATAAAATTGCGCGCACGCACCCCACCCCTACACAATCAGCCCTGTCGAAACTATTGATCTATTAATAGCGACAGGACGCGCCCGCGCCGCCTTCCTGCTTCACCAATTAAACTTTAGACACTTGTTTACCTTACTAGCGGTTTTGAACCGTGCACTCAGTAGCAAACGATCGGTCAATGACCCCCAACTATAAACTGCAGACGATGAAAGAAATCTTTGATGACGTTTTTTATGTCCTAACCTACTAATTTGGTGGAGGAGTTGAAGTTTTGTGCGGTGGTCTGCGGGCTCTGCGGCAGGTAGGTAAAGACTGTAGTAGCTTTAACCGGTCTTTATTCTTAAGTTTAGAATCTTTCTATATAACCCTTTATTAACAACTAAAACAATTTTATTGAAATCTACTAAATTTACTAAAAGTGGTCCTCTGAACATTATATGGATCTCCATCCAATATTCATGAAGAAGGTTGAAATTTCCAAGACTAGCATTGAAAATAATAAAAGTAGGTACTTACCTACCTACCTATATGCTTACCTACCCACTCAGTTTCATTCAAAATTTAATTTAATCCTGTCTTTTACCGACCGACATAAAAAAGGTCATAAAAATAATTTATTTAAAAGTCTCCTAGCTCCTACGAGTACGATCCTTTTGAATTGGTAATATTCGCGAACCAGCAAAACTTGGGTAACTAGCACCTTATATTAATTCATTAAGTGGGTAATGTGCAGTTTGTAATCCAGACTATAGTTACCTACATTCATATTTAATTAAAATCATTATTTTATATCTCAGCCTTAAATTCTTCTTACTATTTTCTGTACCTACTACATACTTACATATCTGTTGCAGAATACCGCGAAAATCCAAGTATAAATTAGGTATCTATAGATTTCTAGAAACTATAGTATGCTAGCTTATACCTAAAACCACAAGGAAAAAGCTGCATAAATATTCCCTTGTGGTCGGTCGGAGTCCTGACCATGCCATAGCCAACCTTGTTTGGTTGGTACTTACATGAATTGCCGCCAAAACTAGTACTACCTAAGTAGGTACCATATACTTAGGTATGACAAGATTTCTCGCGCGAAAATGGAAAAATAAAATTAGGTAGGTACGTTTATTTCAAAAGTGCTTACCCCTGTTGTCATCGCTTGAGAGGGCACCACATCTCTGATTTCACTAACACCTTGTCTAAACACGACATAAAACTGTGCCACCGGTAGCATAAGAGTTATGTTTCACTAAACCCTAGGGATTCTAAGATAACTGGAGCACGTTCGTCTGTCACAACAATGCACTCAACTATCAGACATTTATAAAACTACAACAATTCTAATATGCGTCTCAAACTAGTGTAGGCTCACTAGCATACAATGTTTATATTACCAGCTGGTTTTACGTAACGAGCCAAACACCGCCCTACAGGCAGGGAACACCGAAAACTGAACCCACTGAAAGATGTTGTAGGTATACGCATTCTACCGCCTATTTATATGTATGAAAGTGGCCTAAATATTTTATCACAGCGCCATCTATTGTCTAATAGCCAAACTTATTATACCAACTCATTTAACGCCATCTATTAGTACACTCCAGTATCGAGGTAACGCCAACTAATCAAGTTCCTGTCATGTTCCTGTCATCTATTTTCACACTTTCTTCATTGCGTTACTAGATGGCTGCACAGTGGACAAATTCTAATTCAGAACAAAACCCTCTAAATGATTTTCAAAGTAATTACTTATTATTTGTAATAAAAATATAAATTACTTTATTTCCATTTCTATATAAATAATTAGCAATACTGTCCAACTCCAATACCACAGACGTATTTAACGAATAAATGTTAATATGGCTGCGTTCTGAGTTGGGTAATAATCGATTTGAGCGTGCTTAAACCCGTACCGAATTAGCGTGAGCGCGATAACGATGTCCCGTGAATCGTCATAGATGACGTCACGACATGCGTCATCTTGCGATAACGCCGACCATGCCTTATAATAATATCACCGTGAGCGCTGTCAAAAATGACAGTATGTGTGAGGATGTGTCAGTGTGTGTTTTGTTTTGAGTTGCATCTTATCTTTAAATTAAACTAACGTGGCATTTTCGAAATTGTGCTTCTGGCCAAAGAAAAAGAAAGGTTTTGTTTATACAAAGAAATACTGTAATAATATCGTTTTGACATTAAGTAAGCACTGTGAGCACGTTCACGAGCGTTCCGAATGAGGGTTTTCTGAAATGACGTTCGCTAGGTGGCAGCACTGGCACGTCAGGTCCAGGCATCTGTCAAAGAGCCTATATTTTCTTTAGTCATGACGGAATGATGAACGAATGAAAGAATCGAATGATGAACGTCATCATATATTTTATATTGGAAGACCTCTTGTCACAGTGGTGCCAACTGGTGTCGTAAATTTTCACGAAAACCCTCATTGTTGAAAGCTCTCAGCTGTCATATTCGTAATATCTAAATCGAAACGCATGTGAGATGATGTGAGTGCTGTGAGTACTGACGTAGCTGTGAGCGATTATAGCTATTTCGGAATGCGGCCTTTGTCAATCAATCAGTCAATGTCACAACAATGTCACTGTCAAACTCCACAAACCTGTGATTTGTTTTGTTTTTGGTAAAAAAAATTAAAATTTTAAAAAGCTCTGAAAAATAAAATACCCTATTTTAAAATTACAAAAAGGATTCCATATCTCATTAATCATGGTAAAAGTATGGAAATTAGGTTTGATGAGTTATGACACGGCGCTTAAAATTCAAACGGCTCTAGCTCGCAAGCACTTGGATGGTATAATGAAGAATCAAGATAATAACTTCGACACTCTACTGATAGTAGAACACAAACCGGTATTCACTGTCGGTAAGTCGACCGACTATTCATACCATAACCTAAAAAGTTAGCATAATCATCGTCCTACTCTTAAGAGTAATTCCACTAATTCCCAATTTATTTGCTTTAGCCGTTTTAAAATAGAAACCTTTGACAAATGCTTTTTCGGTCAGTGGGTCGTCTTTTATTATACTGATAACAAGTTCAACTCATCTGTAAACCTCAAACAGTGGATTTCAAAAGTCCTGAGACCTTTCTTTTAGAATAACTCACACAAAATGTGAAAACTGCTATCAAGTTGATGTTAACTACTAATTATTACTTATTTTTCAAGGTATCAGAGATGATACATCACCCCAGGAAGTCACAAGACTATGTGCTCTTGGAGCTGAATTTAAAAAGACTAACCGAGGTGGACTCATCACATTTCATGGCCCCGGCCAACTAGTTGCATACCCTATTTTAAACTTGAAGCATTTCAAAACAAGCGTCAAATGGTATGTGCAAAGCTTGGAGGAGACCGTTCTCAAAGTCTGTGATGAGTTAGGTGAGGAACCTTTAATTTTATTTAATATATTTTTACTGTCTTAACTGCTTACCTATGGTGGTATAAACAGGAAAGTCTTTATACATGTATATTATGTAAGAAACAGCAATTAAGTATCTTATCACCTTAATTTTGCAAATGTGTTGCGCCTTCTAAACATCCTATTTACTTGTACTTGTGATAAACTCCAACAAATAAGATATGCTGCTCCAACATGAGCTTTAGAAACTTAAGTACCTACCTACTTAATTTTATTTTCATCTTGCAGGAATAAAAGGCAACAGATCACCATACACAGGAGTGTGGGTGGATGATAATAAAATAGCAGCCATAGGCATCCATGCATCCAGGTATGTCACTACTCATGGAATCTCGCTGAACTGTGACAATGATCTCTCGTGGTTTGACAATATTGACCCTTGTGGCATAGAAGATAAGGGTGTCACCTCACTAACCAAAGAATCAGGCATGCAATGCACTGTTGAGAAAATTACACCAATATTTCTCAAATGCTTTAACAAAGTCTTTGATTGCAAATCTGAGGAAATTGATGTACAATCTCAACAAGAGATTTTGAACAGTGTTTACAATAATTTACTGATTCAAAATGTTGTTTCTTGAAATAATATGTCAAGATTATTATTGTTTTTTGTTTGAAATCGTTAGATATCTGAATTTGTTAGAATTTTTTAAGAAAAATTGATCTAGTGACATTGTTATTATTTATTATAAAACTGTTTTGGGTAGCAACATGGTGATCCAATAAAAAAAATGGTAAATTTGTACAATTTATTTCATTTCTTATTTAAATGAAAAGTAAAATAAATAGATAAATTAAAAATTATTTTAAATAAATAAAGAGAAATCTCAAGTTGGGTTAAGAGAAACACAATTTTGTCAGTTTGTACCCATACATAGTTGTACAAAGTGTGCATAATATTTCTGCAAAACCCAACTGAAAGTTCCAAAAGTCATTCTAAGCATTTTAGCACAAAGTCAATAAGGTAACAGTATATTTACAAATTGTTTTAGTTTTGTTTTCATAAAATAAAATGTTTACCTCAAACTGTAGTAATAATATGAAATAATATGATTAACATAGTGTTACAAAAAATGCTAATAGTTGTGACTATTATTATTCTTATCAATAATGAATTGCCCTATAATCTAAAATTACCAATGTAGTCGGTTCAGAATAATCCCCTAAAATTAAATCATGATGAATAGCAACCTTAATCATTTTTCAGGGATTATTCCAAACATTATTTTGTAACTACTGATATGATGAGTACTTAAAAATTGTACAAAAACTGGTCATCTAACTTAAACATTGTAAAAAATGCATTGTCTTACACTGTTAAAATTATCTAATTAAATGCAATAATTACCCTTTAAACTGCAGTATTAAGGGAACAAAAGTAAGATTTTATAAGGTGATTTTTTTATCTACTCATACACCTACTTAAAATTAATAAATGCTTCTAAATGCAATAAATTATTCCTAAATTAAATGCAAATCACGCGGTGGTTACAACAATCATACCAAACATTAGGCGTCAAAATCATTTCCCGAATCTATACACCACGAAAATATTCACGGAATTAAAACTAAATGGACGGATAGTGTCTGAGAATACGTTGTTTACAGTTCTGTTCGTCAGTCATTTGTATCACATGTTCGTCAATACAAGACAAGCATTGGAACGATACTGTCCCCTACTATTGTCGAGACCAACTTGAACATAGCCTCTTATGTAACGTGTGTCTACGACATGTGCTTGGGCGGTGCCAGCCACTTGCGCATGTAGTAGCAGAAGATGGTCGCGATGTACAGCAGCACCAGCAGGGCACACGCCACTCCCAGCAGCAGCACAGACGCCTTGCTGGGGCACGGCTCCACGATCGTCACTGTTTTTTCTGGAGAAAAAATGCATTGGGATTAATATTTACATGATAGATACGCAAACGAAAAATAAGAAAGCTAGATGAAAATCCTTATAACATGGACAGACGCGAATTCCACAGCATAATTACCTCCATAGTTTGCTTCAGACGCCACACCACCGGGCTTCTCGGAGCGTAGGAAGTCTGTGCTCTGTCGCTCATCACCGAAGTCAAGCACCAGGATCTCCTGCGAGATGTTCATATCCTCCTCTTGGTTGTGCGGTTCACTGGTCTCGTTGTGGGGCAACGAACGCTTCTTTCTGCCCCAAGACTCCAAAGAATCGCGACCCCATTCGCACACCGCCTAGAAACATTTAAATGTTAAACGACGTGTCATTTGTGTAATTTTAGCGTGACTAACTGAATTAACCGTTGTTAATAGTCATATGAAATTAAAAATGCGAACACCCATTCCATCAAAACTTGATTCATGTGCTACTCACCGGCTCACACGGTCCGAGACAGTACTTGACGTTACATTGGAAGATGACTCCGTAAGACTCGGTGAACCTGAAGGCCTCGTACACAGACTGGAGAGCATTGCCGTCTGGGGTGAAGGCAGGGAAGATCGACGGATCCAAGGGACATCTAAAGAATAAAGACTGGTTACAAAAATCTCCTCAAAAATACAATGTCTGCAAGAGTATAAAAAATCCACAAACCCTTCATCATCAATGATCGGGAAGGTGCTCTTAGAATCCTTTGCCATAGCGACACAGCTGCGGGCGAAGATGCCATAAGGAGCTGAAAGAATAAAAAAACAACGTTAGAAACCGCATAGAATTTCCTAAAACTACCTATGTAGGTAATGTCTATAATATTGGTATGCTTACTGTCTTCTGGGATCTCGATGCGGAAGGTAAGCCTGTCTCCAATGCGAACTGTCTCCACCTCGCGTTGGCGCGCGTCCAAGATGCGGATGCGTGGAGGCGGTGCCTCCGGCGCGGCAGTGATGGAAATCATCTCCGGGTCTCTGCCATACAAATCAAATATTAAAAACCTTGTTGCTACACAAATCACGTAGGTATACCGAGTAGGTAAGTACTTTTTCTACTTTCATATGCGTTTTAAAATTGTTTATGGCTTTGAACTGCAACAGCCATAACGCACGGGTATCATCATGTATGCAACAGTGCCATAATGCTGCCCTATTCACGGCGATCGAGATGTTATCAGGCTTTTCTAAATTCATTAAGAATACTTATGAACAGATTTTCGTGTTAAATTGCTCATCACGTCCAACAGCCGTATCTTGGTGATGTGAATCTAATTGTTACGTGTTTACAATGCAGCAAACGATATTAGGTCGATGGAATTTCAAATCGTCTTGACATGAAGGCATGTCAAAATAGCTCCCGTTTTTCGTATTACTGTAACATATCACGTAACTTGTCTCTTGACGCGCACGAATATATTATGCGGTGAATTCTCGAAATTTACATTTTTGCGATACCTTGCCTACTTCATGAATGAATTGTATTAAAAAACCAGCTCACGATAAATTATAGCGATACGATGTGAACGTCCTACTAACCTGATTGGTACCATTCCAAATGTGATGTTCTTCGAACTCATGTCGTATGTGCACTTGACTTTGTAGATCTTGTCCGCTTTCGTCATCACTACGCTGTGGTGTTGCAGGACAACCGTGTTTGAATACACTCCGGTCTAAAAGAGAAATCATTTGTGAGAGTTCAGACAGACCCTCAGCTAAAGCAGTTTTCAATACACTTAGATAATAAAGCAATAATACTTACGACACTCTGAGTGTTGCAGTCCTGGCCGGCCATGGTGAGGTCGAGTCGGAACAGGTCGCTGTTGACAACGTCGATGTTGCAGGTCTCCGAACGTCCCAAAGCATAGATACGTCCGTTGAACGGCTTGTTTGTACGCACTTGGACTGCAATCCTCGTATCCTTGCAAAGCACTGATACTGAAACAATGAAGTTAATGTAGAACACCTCACTTTAAGACATTTGTAAAACAATAGAAATCTTATATCGAGATTTACCATCGTAGCAAGTTCCAGTTTTGTCGCAGTTGGCATCGTTCCTCGTTAAGTTGCTTGTCATGTTCGGGTCTTGTTGGTGCTCAATTGTTACCGGGAGCTCCCCGGGAGGATTCGCGTTGCTAGGTGGCTCTGCAATAAAGAGCAAAAGGTTAGACACATGCAGATAATTCTACGACTAAACAGAAAACAAATAATGCAGCAAATTACAGAGTCGTTGGTTAATAAAGCCTAATAAATGCATGAATCCCGGGTGTAGGTACGTATGTACGCATGGCGAACCCCTGATTAGGCAGAGGCAACCGTACGTGCGCTGCGTGTATTATAATAATCGAATCAAGATTGCTACAAAGCTGCGGCGTACGCGGTGATTCTAAATGCAACCAACCCGTGCATCGTAGGTACCTAGTTGGTGCAATTACCGTCCCCTAGGTACGCCGAGCGCACTCCCTGTGTTTAGCTGTTCTGGGTTTTCGCACGCAATCAGTAAAGACGGGCAGTTGAAAGTTCTCATAACCTAGAAACTTTTGTTCACTTTTAATACGTCGTCGTTAATATGAATGATGTTACAGTGTGCAGTTTAAGTACCTACGGCTCGTAAATTTTGAACTTATTCTCATTTAGATTAGCAATGATAGTTATCGAGCTGGTCGCTCGCTTGTAAAACTGCTAATCGTTTAAGTGTTCCAGCATTTACCATGAATAGTTGAGAAACATACTCCTGACTATACAGGGTTATTGGTAAAAGATTAACAACCTCTTAAGAAGTACCTAATTGTACTCATCATTATGAACAACTTTTAATACCCACCAATCCTGAAATCGCGAAAAAAGAATCAGCTGTACCCTACATTTTGACGAGTTATACAAACATAAATGTAGGGAACAGCTGATTTTTTTCGCGATTTCTGGTTTGGTCCCATAGTAAAAGTTGTTCATAATGATGAGTAGGTACAATGACCTCTTAAGAGGTTGTTAATGTTTTACCAATAACCCTAAGATATTTCTCTGAAACAGTGTTCAAGAAACAATGAACGTGTCTTTTCATTCACAGTTTCAGCAGAAGCAGAAGGCACCTCAAATTGGTTTCAGGAACACAAGACAACAGTATAGAAATCGCAATGGCTCTCGGCGTCTTAACCGTTCCGAATCGATTCGTTAGCCAGTGCCAATGTCTGGATACATTCACGACCGCCGCCCGGCCAATAATAAGGTGACGTAAACAAGATTTGGGCCGTTGACCGCTAAGTGTTGGACAAAGGAGAATCTTATTCGCCCACGGCTTATCCGTCGCCAAACGCCAAGCCATTGGCCATTTATGGCGCAATGGACAATAGATGTTCGGAAAGGTGAATGAAAATATTGTGGAGCAGAACTTGGGAAAACGGAAATTGTGCAAGTTTTCTGCCTTATTTAACATACCATAGCACTGATTTCGGAAATGATACTTAGCTCTAGAATCCAATATTGAAACTAATGGCGAACTATATCGTATTATGGCATAGACAGAATCTTATCGGTATTCTGTAGAGAAAAGCCTTTACAAAAGCAAGATAGAGCCATAAATAATCATGCAGTTAAGATAACAATCTTCTAAGAAATTTCAGACGAAGCAAAATCTGATTGAAATGAAAGTCGTTCTAGCCGATAATGGCACATGGAAACACTATAAATTAATTTCATAGATATTTTATGTCTCGCTAACACCTATTAAGCTAAATAACTTAGTGCTGCGAAGAACTTGCTAAAATGTAAGTTCTTGCTAAGTTCTTGAATAAAATGCCAACTGTCTGTATTTTATGGAGGTGATCATATTCAGTAGAACTTTGCGTCGATTTCAACTGTCTATCATAATTTACATGTTGATGCCAAAGCCATCATTACGTTAATGACGCCCCTTATGGTCTATGAATAGATGTGGGCTTACAATATTCCTATTTGGAACACATGACTATGATTTATGGGATGCGACGAGACAATTGAGCAGACGTGTCGCGGCTTAAAAATATAAAGTTACTTATTTGTTTTTGTCATTTTGATTTAGTGCTGCTTAAATCATTGATTATCTTCGCGAGTGAGATATCCTTTAGGCATTCCTAATGGTAATTTCATAAGCTGCAAAAAATATCGAGTTTTTATTTATAATCTGACCGTTCCTCGGATCGTGCCTGTTTCCGAGTCGCCGGAGTCGATGACACTGCTGCAACAACCGCCAGCATATTTGCAACGCTTCAACGACTTGTAAAAAACTTATCAACAACTTCCCACGCTCGCCTTAACTAATGTTCAGCTTAAACAATGAGTTGATGCAAGCTTACGTGTTTAGTAGGTACCTATGCGATTATGTACAAATATGGAATATTAAAATCTTACTAGCATAGGGTAGGTACCTAATCTTTGTAGCTGGTTGAGAACATCAAAGAAATCGTCAAGTCAAGACAAGTCTCTTTTGCCGACCATATTGGATCTCGATTCTCGTTTGATTCAATCCGATCACTTTGACCGAACTTTGTCAGCTTCATGATAAATGATGTTTATTTCTGTTTATACACTTTTACGCGTCAATAATCTATCTTATATATAAAAATCAATTACCGTTTAAAAATCTATTACCGTTTGTAAGTCTCGCAAAAACTCGAAAATGGCTCGACCGATTGTGATCAAACTTTGGTAAGTTGTCGTGTGCGAGCCGGAGAAGGTTCCTAACAAAACAAAAAAAAATGAAAAGGCATTGAAAAGCATGCCGGGCATTAGCTAGTATTTAATAAAAAAAACTAGATTAGGTCGTCGATGTTTCTTGTCTGACTACATCGGCGGATTATTTGAAATTATCAAAAGTGCCTACAGAATAATAGGCAGGTAGGTATGTACCGGATTGCAAAGCTTCAATTGTGTACAGGCTATATCTTCAAAGAAATTACCGAATATCACAATTTCTCTGACTTACCTACATTTCGTAAGTAGGCTTCGCCTCGTTTTTTTATAGGAACTCGGTTTTACAAAAAAAGATGAGATCCGAAGTAGTTTTCTTTTTTTCGTTTGTGGCTAAATTTGTTCACAGCTTGTCGCTAGATTAGGTTGAGATTAGACGTGGCCGCGTTCAATGAGAGACTTAGTCGTTTTATAAGAACAAAACAACTTTGATAGCAATCTCTGAACACCTTGTGGAAGCTGATAACAAATGAGAAGTAACAAAGTACATTCAATTATTTTCTCGTTTAGGTCTTTAGGAATTTCTAGCAAAATACATTTGATTTACCTTCAAAGCAACGTAAATATTTATACCTATAGAAGCGTCCTTTCATTAATGTAAAAACGCCATACAATATCATAGCGAAGGCTAGAAAAAGTATGGTATTGACGCAGTCTGAAGCGGTCGCGTGTTCGGAAGTGTCCGCTTAAGGATATAACGGTCCCACTGGATATCAAGACAGGGTTCCGTATGCAATCTTGTTACTGAGAAGCAATGCCGTTATCTTACCACTAGATTGTCGATGCCAGTAATAAACTTGTTTACCCATTTATTTACTCATAACTTCACGGTCTCTATGGTGAGACAACCTGCCGAACTTAATTGATAAGTACATCAATAGAGAGTGCACATTCACATCAAAATAATGTACTTACATATTCATGTATTTATTAAGTGGCTACATTCATCTTCAGTACTACAGAGTGCCAATTTTCTAAACGGCATTTACCGGATTAAACCAGCAAGCAAGATTTCAAAGCTAGAACTATTCATTGAACCTTTAAAAGTTAATAAATTTCCATTAACAAGCATTTTTGTCAGTAACGCCGCATTTTCAATTTGTCTAAATCGTTGCATAAATTCAATTAAGTATTCGATTAGAAGCATGCGGTGCGCGGGCGCTGACCTGCGCAGCCGCATGTATCCGCGCGCGGGCAAGGCCGCCCAAGGCCGTTATACCCGTACTATAGGTACTGCTGTTATAAACGACTCGCTTCAAATTAATAACCGACATTTCAATTAGTATTTACTTTGACTGATCAAAGTTATCCAAACGATGAATGGCTGTAAAAAAGTTCCCCGAGAAGAAAAATACAGAAACAATTTTAACAAGCCCAGATCCTATCCATGCACTTACACAAATGGAAATTCTAATGAATTCCTACATAATGATAGGTATAACTACAATGCGTATACCTTGCACCTCGAACTAATTGACAATTCCATTATCCATTAAAATCTCGGTGTGGCTTGGCTTGGCTTTCTAGTGGTTGTGCCATTTCCTCGTTAAACGACCTATGGTCTTGGTTTTCTTAATGGTTAACGCATTAATTTATGTAATTTCGTAAAAGGAAACATTAAAATTTCAGATGCAATATAATTTAATTAAAGTTCACAGAGGTTTTCTTCTGGTTCGTAGTAGAGCAATATTTCCCGTGTTCTATATCCGTCACGCCCATTATCTCAGATTTAGGGCTGCACGAACCGGAGCCGAGTTCACGGGCGCCACAAAAAATCCTATTCAATTTGTGTATTACCACCGTTATGAGAGCACGCACGAACGCCGCCGCCTGCTCCGCCTCCGCTCCCGCATACAATACCACTCTCTTTGTTACTTTTTGCACCAAAATGCAGCGACTGTTATCATGACTCGACACATTCTGTCATTGTAAACATAACTAACGAAATTATGCTAACGTATCATCGACGGTACGGCTATTCACCATCAATACACCAATTACAATGCTAAATAGATACCGTCGAACAAGGTTCCGCTTGATCAATTCTGTAATGAATATCACTTTTATCGAATATATTAGTGAAGCTGCGTGCATCCGACGCGAGGCGTTTTTATTGCAGTGAATCAGTTTATTGATAGGTATCGTGATGTAACGACAATAGACTTTAAATGTTTTTATTTTCTATCGTAGCCGGCGCATCATAAAATTTCTGACAGCTTTGATCCGGTATGAGCCTTTCAGAAACGTATTTATAATATGTAGTTTCCCGTAATTTCCTCGGTATTATTACAGTTCCTTATTTCGATCATCAGATAACCTCGGATCTGTGTAATTATGTTTAGTCTATTACAGAGGAGGAAATGCTAGGGATCGAGTTTCATGGAACGGTATCAGTGCGGGAAAATACCTCGAGTTGCTGATTATATTATGTGTGTTTTGCCCTATACAATGAAAAGCCGGCAGCTGATGCCAATCTTAATGCCATAACACGGTTTTACGTAATCGAGTAGCAAGCATCCCGCTCGCTTATAGCGGAACACCAGCTATGCCTTGGAATGATCCCTAACAAGGTACTTGCAGTTAACTATTAGTTACCAACTAAAGGTATGGCCCAAACACTTTTTACAACAGCCGCCGCGATGAGTTTAATAAAGTACGTCAATAAGAGTAATTACCCGTCTACTGTCTTCAGTGTCTTCATCCGGAAGTTACAGGCTATGTAGTCACGATCTATTCCTTATAACAACATGGCAGAGCATTATTTTCTCTTAACAGCCAACATCATCTCCCTTACTCGTAGTTGCAAATCGATTGTATCGGTTCGATCGAGGCGAGTCAACTCGATTAAAGTACATCGAACGCTTTTGACCCTGACCCTGCAGCATGCGGCGTAGCGTGAGATATGGATTCGCCTATGTTTACGTCTTGTTAGGAGCTCCGACTGGCGAATATTGCAAGATTCATGCTCTTAACTTGTCGAGAGCTATAGACTAACGCTATTAGGAAATGTAGTTACGTTTCCCTCATAGAAAATGCATCAGCACATTTATCTAAACTTAACAGTATAAATCTGTAGATGTCAATGGAGTTGGTATTGATGTGCCGATCAATGCTGGGTTTATGAGAGGACGCTCGCGCTTTGGTTTACCTACATTTTCTTTTAATGCTAATACAATCTCTAACAGTTAAATACTTCGCAGCACTGCAGTACGATTGCGGGTTGATTCACGACGGTCGCTCACACCATTCTGTTTCAATGTTTAATCAGATAAAATGGCAAATACAATCTGTATTGTGTTTATTTTATAATCATTTCTCACGACTACCGTAGGTGAGAAGTTGTTCATCATTCCACCGGAGCTGCTGAGCAACGTCTGACAATTAACTTCCGTTGCTTTAGCGTACCCTAATGGCGTCATTACAGAGATTTGCATCGCTTTATTGTTTAAAAAAATATTGATAATTAGTCCCTTGTACGTTTAAGCCGTCACTAAAGCTTATCACCTCGCCTAGTGGTAAATCTTGAAGGTAGAAGAAGAAACCTTAGTTATCTAACCAAATGAGTTATATTAATTAAGCAACGTCGTTATCTAGTAGATAGTATGCAGCATCAATCTGGCGCGTCGTCGTAAAACATGATCATGACGTTAGCAAACACGTATCCCGTTGCCCACTAACGAGCCCCGGTAATAGCATATATTCTGAATAAAAACTCCTGAGAGTTATTAGGGGCTAAACTGATCGGGCAGTTTTCCTTCGACGGAAACTCGAGGCGTTACAAACGGACCACACGCCGATTGTGAAAGTGCAAAACGAGTCTTTGATTTCTCTATTGTCCATCTCTTAAACGCGTTATGTTTTAAAGAGTCATAAAACACAAATCTTTTATTTTATGCCAAATCCGAGTAACAATCTCGAAGCACTAAGTCGGTCACCGCAAATCACCGCTACTAATGTCGCACTACATTTCCCAAACAATAACAGATCTCGAAAATAAAAAAGAAATTACAGGCTTTTGGTGAAAAGTAACACTTTTTTATCCAATTTTGTGGTAAAACGACACAAAAATAAGACAAAAATCGCTGATAATTTCCAGCTTTCTACGAAAGCGCGTTAATACCGGCGGACGCGTAACTGTATCGGACGTTGCAAGTTGCGCTGATTATGTTCTTTACAAAAACCGTTCGCATGCCTTGCAGTGTGTTATTATTGAGCTGTGGGTATGCATACGCGTTTTATCGACCTACTGGCCATTTTGTATTACTATGTTACACTTGGTAATATTGTCAAGACGTTGACACTATTTCTTTTATTATTCGAAATACAGACTTCACTTTTTCATTTATAAAGTAGGTACACACGTACAAAGAAACGTAGATTCAGCGCTAGAGCCACTTACTTGCAACTTATTCTCAACACAAATCTAATACGTCATATTGCGCGTGGCTTCCGCTTCCTGGACTTTCAGAATAAAAAGCTCGCTCGTAAATTAACGTGATTAACGTTATTCGGCCAGTCAAACGCTAATTGTAACTGATAGCTTCTCCTTTACTTGTAAGATCGTTTTTGCTTAAAATTACTCAACAAATGATAGCATGCTCGGTGCACACGTAAAATATAAAATAAAGTTTCAAAAATAGAACTAAGAAACGAAGACTTATCACAAAACGTTTTTCAATTTAAAAACCTCTACTTTGGCTTTTATGCGAATGAAGTTAATGGTAATTGTTAACCATTCCCGTTAACTTTAGTTAAGGGGCTTACAGGACCTAAACACAAAAAACGCAAGTTTTAGAAATAATAAATATGATCGACTACAGTAAACAAAATCAGAAAAATATATGATATTCTTCAGGATATATGCTAGGTAGATAGTGTGTTGAAAATATAATAAAACTAATTTGATACGATAAAAAAAAATCATGAAGATACCTCTAAAAACTTTCTTTTTACAATAAAAACCATATTAATATAGGTACATACAATCATTATGATATTTTGTCAGATTATTCTACAAGCAACATACTAAAGAACTAGTGTTTTAATTTTTTAGTCCAAACAATAGATTTTTTTCTAAATAGATAATTGATTCATATTTTTCAATAAATTACCAGCGTTGTGTCATCGCGCTTCTCTTTCTTATCTATGCAGTCCGACAGTGACCGCGCTTTAGATCCGCTTTAGATCATGTAATCGCCTTAAGAGAGAAAAAAGACCAAATTAAATTGGCAGAGAGTAGGAATGAAGTAATTATTGCGTTAATGACGTTAACGTTTACGCCAATCACTTTGCTGACTACTTACGATACTTTCTCACATCATTATCGCGAAATACTTGGTCAAAAACAGCACTGGTAACCATATACATGTACAGTTTATCCAGTTTATTCATTCTAGGAAAAATATAGTGACATACAAATTGCTTTCACGTACCTAACGTATGCTTGTATATGGACTACACGAAGGTAACGCGTGAGAAATATTAATCATATCCTCTTTGCGAATTTAATAACGCATTAACGTCAACATACATCACAGTTTTATATTTTACGATGATTATTTGACAGCACAATGGAGTCAGATTCCATGAAGACTATCTACTGTTAGTAGTGTGTCGAGTGTTTAAATAATGCAGAAGCTCGTATCGCGCATTCGTTGAGTAACGCAACCATGTAACGAAGTGGTAACGTGTGTTATTTACATTTGACCGCGTCGCTGCCCGCGAGGGTGAACGCACGTATAGCCGGCCAGTGTACCAGAGACTACCAGCAATTAGGCTCACTTAATTGTAGGCGATCATTGCAAGATGTCATTAGCAAGGCCGACATTCGAACTCTACTTTCTTATCTAAGACATATTCCATTTATACAAACTGCCGTTCTATGATTTACATTCCCGCGAATATTAACATGATGAATTACATCTTGTAACGAAGTCACTTTAATAATATTAAACTTGCGCCTTTGAAGCTATCTGTATCGTGTTCGCAATCTAAACTAAGTAGTTTATGTAAATACATAGATAAGCTTTGAGATGTTGAGTAAAATATAACGATGTTCGATAGTATCGAGAGCTCTCCGTCATAGCGGTGACTGAGCTCCTCCCACAGAAAATATGGCGCTATCAACAGAAAGTTCTAACAATAAATACGTCAGCAAAATACACCGGCCGCAATCTCTTCCGTAATTCAGTTCTAGATGGCCGGCTTCCGCTAAATGTACGACCTAATTATAAGCTATATTCTCCGTGGTGGCTGTAAATAACATATTGTATGTGTTCCCGTCAAGTTAAGTATATGCATCGGCGCACAGTTCCACATTCTACGTAAATTGTATTCTTTATGAAACTTTGGCCGGTGAAATGTAACGAAAATAGTATGTACTTTTGGTAACACTTACTGCATTACTTATGGAAATTGAACCACAAAAAAACATACACAAGCCTAGTTTATAAAAGACTAGCTGCGCCCCGCGGTTTCACCTGCATAAGTTTCGATCCCGAGGGAATATCGGGATAAAATGTATTCTTTGTCGTTTTCCGGCACTCAAACTATATACCAAATTCTATTTAAATCGGTTCAGCGGGTTAAGCGTGAAGAGGTAACAGACAGACAGACGCACTTTCGCAACCATACTATCCATACTAATATTATAAATGCGAAAGTGTAATTTTAAATTAATATAAAATTGTTGGCTACAAAATTGTATGTGAGATGTTACATTCATTATTACTCCATCTTTTAAGATGATTGAGGCGCAGACCAGATAGAGCGCCGCGATCATGTAATTATGCATTGCCCATATGAAGTCATTACAAGATTTTAATTTAAACCTAGTATTATTTTCCTATTATCAATGAGTGACCGATCATAATAATAAGCTAAAAATATATACATATAAAATATATATAAAGCATTAATGTCACCGTGTTCTACAGTTTATTGAGCCGTCGAAGTGGATTATTCAGTTTTTAGATGGCCATGGCTAAAATTTACTCCGGCGTGTACCTGATGTATATCGGCGCCTGCGCAGCTAGGAGCGACTTAAAGTAAAACAATGTTGTTATCGTTATAGCTTCGGTCCAGACTTCGAACTGGGTTAGTGTTGCAAAATAAATGCTAAAGATTTATGTATTTCCATTTACCTTCTTGAAAATAGGACCATAAGAAAGGTAACGATACTGGTAAAATAGTACGCTATATCGATGCAATTACAATAATACGGCAGCACCCTACATCCATTTCTTTAAGCACCATACTTAAGTAAAGAAAAACAAGAGAAGCCGATCAGTGCCAGTACCAAAAACAAAAAAGCTACTCACTCTCACAGAAGTTTTCGAAGTATTTCCCGATGGGTTCTCCGTCATCTATCAATGGCCTCTCTGCGTTCAGGTAGGCCGAGGGTCCGTCAGGCAAAGTGTGGTGATCCAGGTGGTACAGCCTGCAGTTGTACGCGGCCGAGTGAGGTGGACCCATGTACAGGTACGAGCGGCACAGGAACTCGGATTCTATTTCGCATGCGAGACGGCAAGCTGCTTCGGATGTCACCTGATCGAATACAAAATAGATAGCCATATTAAAGATAACATCGATGAGTGATTCATGATCGTTTATTCGTTGTAGAACCTACGCAATTGGTTGTAGATTTATTTAACACCTGTAGTTTGTAAAGGCGAAAGAAAATGCATAATTTTGACAATAAAACAGCTTGACTATTATCAATACATGATCCAATGGAAATAATAAACGACGTAATGGCCACTATCTCCTAACTTGGAACATTTTATAAATCCCTAATCTAAAAGCTGGAGTCTGTGCTCCACTCATATACGTACTTATAATCATTTTTATCCATAACAAGAAGCGATATATCACTGTCGTAACTTTATAACTATTGCATACTACAGTTAATTGCAACGTCTTCCTTCTTGATTATATACAAGTGCACACGATTTAACCTCTGCCACTTCTCGTTAAACCAGTGGGACGCGGAAAAGGACGGACTTGAGGTCGAAACCTATTTAGGCGACAAGTTAAATTTATTAGCGACTAACTTTAATGCTGGTGATTTTGCATTTGTATAAAGAGAGGCGGGATAGAAATCATAAAGTCATCTTAAGATAACATCGCAGAAACCAATAAAGGTACAATAAAACATAATCCATATTTATCCGCTTATCCGACTCAAACGTTAATAGGTGGCTGTCAGCAGCGCGCCTTTTTCATCTTGCATATCATGTTACAAATAGGGCCTCGGAGTATTAATTGCAACGTCACAATTAATGTGACTTGGCGCAAAAGTGAATCTTGTTACTAATGACATAGAGTTTTAATTGGGAGGGTAGTTCTAGTTACCTGTAGCTCCTTATCGGTGTAGTAGTGCAGGCCGGCGTACTGGGCCACCTTGTCCTCTGCGACGCCGACGCGCGGCGCCGTGAACACTCGCTGGCCCTTGCACGCCTGCGACGCCTTCAGGCACAGGTTCTGCACGACCACACACCGACCAAATCACGTCAAATAACACACAACAATGGTAATAACGTTAACTAAATACATGTTTATTTTCACGAGCGTTCAAACGGACCGCATTACTATTGTGATTGCTTTCTCTGAAGCCGGGCCGAAGCGCCACTTCGAGTCATTTAAAGCTGGTACAAAATAAATGAGCTAGCTGGGTGAGTACTTGCTCGACTGTTTTCTTGTACCTATCGTGTATTGTAAAATATGAGAAACTGTGAGGAATGAGAATCTTATTTCATGATGTCAGGTTAAATTGCTTTAATAACCTGGACGTTTCATTGAGCTGAAATATTGCAGCATAATATTTAAATATTGACTGACTCTGTTCAAAGCTAAGTACAGGCGTCAAATGTAGTTTATTTAGTAATAAAGTGGGAACTTGTTAGCTTTAAGTATTTTGTGTTAAACAAATGAGTGCTGTGTGGTGTGTAATGTGTTTTACCTCGAAATAGTCGGTGCCGGGCGTGTCCACGAGCTGCACAAAGTGTTGCGCTGTGCGGCGATCCGAGTCGCTGAGCGAACACCGCATGCTGCCATACTCATACTCCGCAGAACGACACGGGAACTTTTTCTAGATAAAACAAGTCTACTTTAGATAGGTAGATATGATTACATGCGTTTAAGACGGTCAGTAAGCATTTAATTCTTCTGTAATCATTTATGATTGAATTGCAGCTCTACATATTCGAAGAATAATTAATCAGATCATAATTTAACAATCTTCCAGTAAACTGCTTATCAAACCCACTAACCAATTGCAGTGCTCTATAATCATATTTAATGTGCAGTTAAAAGAAAATACATCAACTAGGATCCACTATGTAAATTGTAATAACTGTTGAATATCACTTATCCGTAAATGAAAAGATTACAATGTACAGATCCCAGACTCATGTTTACGTAGATACCTTTTTATTGTGTCCATTTATAAAATAACATCTTGTTTAAAATTATAATACAATGTTGAATTACTATATTACATTGTACGTATATAAAGATTTTCACAAACTTTGCTGTCCAGACTAAGTATATTAAAAGACCCCTATCATTTCTTCGGTATCTTGAGTGCCATTACAAGTAGGGCGAAACCATAAATATAAATTGAATAGATAAACACTAAATTGCAGCGTGGAGGCGATGTTTTCTTAAAGCCACATAGATAACCGAGCAATGCGACACGCCCTAAAAGATATCTAACGGATACAGAATAATCTATGACTCTGAGATGCGTCCTCAAAATCCTAGTGCCCCAGAATTTTGATTATTCAAAACTGCATTTTCTGTATTTTTTAAGAGAGGTCGGACTGTCATACATATGACAATATTCTCATATTGTCGTATGTGTCGGTTGTTGTAACGGATATGCAAACATCTGTGCTTGCTTATCCGTTGCAATTTGAAAACAGCAGCAACGTTAAACACGATAGAAAGATAGGAAAAGCTGGTTTAGAATAAATAGAAAATATACGCTACCTCGTTAAGACACGCGGCGAGGCAGGCTTCTTTAGTGGAGGTGTAGATGACAGAGTTGTCGAGGCCGCGGAGCGCCTTGCCGGGCACTCGCTCGAAGGCCCAGGGCCGCAGGCACACGCTCTCCGTGCGGACTTGCAGCTTCACCATGTAGTAAGTGTTCACCGAGCGCTGCACCAACAAAGAACATTAATCTCACATCGCACCTCAGCCTATCATTATCATTATCGATAATGCATTCAGATAAAATGTGCCCATTAGGAATTGAAATACGTCTGGTCGAGAATCGCGCACAAATGAATCGCTTCTAATAAAACTCACACAAACAGTACTCATTTGTTTGCAGCCGTTGGTGAGCAGCACATATTTTCACTTTAATTTCATTCATACAAAATAAACAGCTGCCGGTGCGAGCCGCATCGTTTCACATCGTATATTTATTAGCGGCACCGTTCATTAGGCCTGAAAGCGATTAAACTGCCTGGCGGTTAGCTGAACAGTTACCTACAAAGTAGTGTGGCCGGCCAGTTAGCTTCCCTGGGACTCGTTGACCGATTTAATCTGAATTGTTAATCCAATCTCTGCATCGGTCGGCTAATTGGCAGTACTGAGGGAATTTCGTAGATAACCGAGATAAATTTATTTGGCTATTAAATACGTAAACTGTTATCTATTACACCGTACGGTCCAGACAAAGCATGTCTTGAGATTATGAAGATTGTAAATAAGACTAGCTGTAAACGTAGGTTTAGGATGAGATGCACTTTAAGCGTTGGTTAGACAAGTACTTTAATTAATTCGAGAAATAGGAAATTCCGTTGAAACCAATTCTACTCACTAGTTCTTATTGTCAGTCGTATCTTTGCTGAGTGGGCTATACTGGGGTATCTATAGCAGATTTTAACATTTAATCGTCGATGAGTACAGTACATACCTGCGGAGTGGCCATAGGGTTGTTGGCCTGTGTATCGTTCTGCAGCAGGCATCGCGTCTCTTGCACCGGTGTCAGCGGGTTCAGCACAAAGCTGTACAAAACGTTTGAATCAAACACTTGTGCTAATGACATGTCGTGAATCATTTACAAAAAAGGAGTCGCAATTTCATGGGATTAGCTACAGAAAACATTTAACAAACGGTACATCTAAATGTATAAAACGTATTATATAGATATCAATTTAAAACACACGTCAAAACAGTAGTTTCGCAAAACGGCTTTTAAGCATCTAATTGTAATTTATCTTAACCGTTTTCTTTAATACATTCCCATTGTAAGCGGCACTAACTGTTGTTTTATTCCTACCGTTTGCAGTTAATCTCGCCAACATAGCGATACGGTCGTTTTTCAATAAGAGAGAGTCATTTAAACCCACGGTATAAAACGGCCCAAATTATTTTATTAGCTACGTTCTTTCGCCTATCTCTGCAGGATACAAATGGCACAAAGAAACCGTTGTACACCAAGCTGTAACTAAATATCCACCGGCATTTTTATAAATGTGAAGTACGTTCGGTAACCACATTTTCGGCAATCAATTTACAATTAACATCAAGAATATATTCCTCATGCATCAACCTCGTTATTGGAATGACTTTTACGGTACGAATTGAGCGCTGTACCTTTTCGAATTCGAACGATTGATACTTATTGATAAAGATATGAATCGAATTATTCTGATATCTGTATCTAAAGTCGATCTTTTTAAAATCCACTGATATAGTGTCATTTGGGAGTGTCATGACGAATCGTTTCATATCTCATTCAACGAAATCCGTTCAACCGTTTCGACACAACGTGGGAATAAAAAAAACATTAATACTACTTTCTGACCAATTGCCATAAATAAATAACATTATTGTTTTAGCGTGAACGTGTTAACTGACCATACAGTAAATATTGATGAAATGTCTGTTATAGTTCTATGATATGCGAACGTCACGGTGGGTCTTGCTTTACCGTTATTTATGTAGTAACAATTTACATCATAAAATAAATCGGGTTTGCCAACGGCTCTGTAGTAATTGAAGCATTTTATTTTAATTACTTAAAGTTAAAGGATTTTTTGTGTGAATGGTAAAAAGCGGCAATCGTCTGACGGCACGTACCTAGGCGGATAGATTTTTTAGTTGGACGTCTAGATAGACCATTGCACCAGGAAGTGTCAGGCGGCCAGCGGAGAGCAGAATGTACAGACAGGTAACGATAGCGGGACCGCTTTGTATTTACCAAGCATTTTGGTTTAGAAAGGTGTTCTCAAGAAAATCATAAAGTTTTCAGTCAAACTGCGATTTTTTTATACGTTCATATTCGCTTATTAGACGTACCTGACATAATTACGTATTAAAGAGAGATTTGCGTTGAATAAAAAGGAAACCCAGCAGAGTCACTCATAGACTCTTATTATCAATTTCGTTACGTTAAAACGACGATAGCTTCTACATCTCAGATTAATCTTCTTCAGGATGCAAATACTCAATAAAAAAACAGTAAAACATCGCATCCAGTTTTATAATACTTTTATTTTAGTACTCAAGTCGTATAATGCGAGTAGAAAGGGTACTTTAACACTAATAATACCCTCCCCAGACTAATGATATCCATACGCATTGTAGTAAAAATACTCGCACCAGACCGCACGTCAACCGTCAAACGACTTTTTAACCGACTTCAAAAAAGGAAGAGATTCTGTTCTAAAATTAGATGTGAGAAGCTCCTGTAATGAGTTTAAATGGAATATTATCTCAATCGCAGATGCGCCATGTTAGAATCTGCATTACGTGACTAGTCGGTAATTATTGTTACGAGTACGGAATCCAATTAATTTTCTTAAAGAAGTAGCTACTTGGCATAGAAGTGTCTAGATATGAGAAAATAATTGTACCTATCTTTTAATAAAATTATGACGCGCTGCATGGCCTAATCGTGTATAAAAATAACTAAGTACCTAAGAATTAAATATGTATTTTTCTTATGATATCCTAATTAGAACTAAATCTCCCAAGATAACTTGCTTGTTGACTTGACAGGCCACCTCCGCTCCTGTATAATTATGTTTAATTATATATTTGTTATGATATCATTTTAATATTAATTTTTAATTATCTCAAAGGGGCGTCGAAGTAGAAACTCTAGTAGGTAAAGCAATATTATATTATAAATTCAGTATTTAATATGAGATTATAAATGGCTGTGCTAGATTAGGGACATCTACACATTCCAATTTAATCGATTCAAAATCTCGTTAATATGCGAATAGAAGCAACACCGTCATTTTAATAAACCATTTCTTAATAACTATAATTAACGTAGACACAATTTATTAGTTGTCGTGCTGAATTTAGATTTCTATACATTTCCGGCTGACAATGAGAAACTTCTCTAATATCGATGTCGTGATGATTTCGAAACACATATGTGAGATATAGCCAAATAGACAAATGATTATTAGCTACTATTAATTTCTTTTAATTTATGTCTGAGAATGTGTATACATTGTTGATATACATATGTAGGCAGAAATACCTATAATACATTCCATTCTAAGTCCAATCATTTATTTCAATTAGGCCATTAAAAGGCACTTTTGCAAAAAAATAGAATTGATTCTAGTTGTCCCTGCAAAAGGTAGTTTCGTATGGAGAAGAATGGTCAAGAAACTTCATAGTAACTCTTTTAAAATATTTGACGATATTTTGTATACATTAATAATAATAATTATGTGAAGACCTTGCACCTGGAATAAAATTTCTATAGTACAATAGATACTAAGTATTAAAAATTAAACAATAACAGATAAATTAATTATGTTGATAGATACATGGTGCTCATATTTTCAAATATTGTAATCGTAAACGATTTTTCTTAACATTTTAACAAATAATGAATCAGTGTGTGAGTTAAATTAATCACAGAAACATTATTTTACAGAAATGTTTAAAAGGAAAGGGTGTGGAGCACAATTTAGTTTATTACGCGCAACCATAACAATAAAAGTGACACCAAGACTCAACGTTACACTTCCTTGCAGAATAACGGAACTTACCGTTCCACGCAATATTTCGTGCTAAAATAACCCGAGCTAGTTTACGAGATTGCTCGCCTTATTAATGCGCGTGCACCTACACGCTATGATGAGCCGTTACAAAATAGCTCTAATTTCTTAGATTAATCCCGAGGTATCCAGACTTATCTTGCATAGCTATCTGTATATCGAGTTAACTCAGTGTTATTAAAAATGATCGTTCAGTAAATGGCTAAAAATGTAGAATATCATTAGACATTTGTTGCACATACGATTAACTACGAGTATTATATTATCTGTGACTCTACTAAGAAGTAAAAGCAATGAATAAATATCACAAACTTGAAACTTTATTTGTTGAATACGAGGCGTGTGGCTACTTTTTATGTGTGTATTTATGTCTTTTTACAATGTTTGTTTTGTGTGTGCAAAATAAACAATGTTTCTTTCTTTTTCTTTATTTTACTGAACTTTCGCTCGAACAAACAAATTACTCGATCATCTGTTTGCGCCTTTGATTTTTATCCAAACACAATTCCTAATCCTAATCATTCAATCCAAAGCCGAAAACAGTATAATAATAAGCATTTGAAAGCTCGACTCTGACAAATTGCTGCGCTTCACTTTACTGTTAAAGCGCCTTTAAGTGCCTACCTGTAAACAAAGAATTCATATAAAAAATGTTATGATTAATGCGTCGATAGAGCCCTTAAACTAATGACATTGCATTTCGCTTCGGTTTCAAAACAGACGTAATAAATCTTCGGACGGACTGCTAAAGCAGTAATTAAACGGCGGATAGCCTTCAGTACTGTGAACTGATTTAGAATTCATCAGAGTAAAGTGCAGGTGTGCTGACGTCTGTGAATATGTATGGGTGTGTGCGCAGGTTTGACAATTAATCATTGAGTATCGCACGGGAAATCAGGGTAAAGTTGCACTTACAATACAGACGATACAGTACTTTGCTTAGTCTACGTTACGTATGCAATTAGTATGCAAGTATCGCTTACGCTTTTCCTAAGCTGCGTGTAAAATTACACGTGATATCAACATGAGATATGTAGATGTAAACTTATGTGAAAGTAGGTGGTTTTTGATTTAAATATTGCGGTAGCGCATAATTAGTGACAGATCGTATCTCTTCGATATTTTTCATTTTAATGCTGTCCCAATTAACCTCAGTTCAATTAACCTCAATCATATTATTTAATTATGTCATTTACCTTGGTTATTATTTAAAAAAAAAGTTCAAAAATAAATCTTACTGAATTTACATCGTGCGTATTTTCAGAATATTCTCCTACCAATAATAAAGATCTGCAAACAGGTTCTAAGTGTCCCTCCTCTCTGAGTTCGTTGCCTAACGTAATGACGAGTTATACATTTGTGCCAAGGGCTTACAAGGACGTCAACCCAGCCGAGTGAAGTATAATGGCAGAGAAGTATGAGCATTATTTTTAGAAGCAAATACTAGTGTGCATCATGTCACAGTGATTATTTAATGTTAGAGCTGCATTCACTCGTATTATCGATAACGATAGCTAGTGCTTGCCGCGAGCGACGGAAACTGTCGATTATCTACGTGACAGCGGGTTGTATGAGATGGAACAGCATCGCAGATCGCATTCGTTTGATTACAATGCGAGTCAAATTGACTATTTGTTTCAATTCAAAGGAGCATTCGCTTAATTACATAAATACATATAGTGATCTTCAAATAAATCTGATAAATCCAAGGGTGCCTCATCAAGTTCGATAAAATCATACGGTTATCTCCCATCTTTATACCGATGTAATAAAATAAATACAGCATAGTGAAATAGCAAAGGTGGTACAAACTGTACTATCAATTACATTGGCGTATAATCCAAACCGCAGCGACTACAAATTGCGCATATTACAACGTATTTATAGAGATTACAAACGTCCTAACGTCATTACGCCGTCGAGATTATTATGGACGCACTAGTATCAAGTAGTATTTACGTTTATTACACAAATTGGTCGGATCAGACCGATCATCAGATCGGTGCAGTATGTAGTCCGTTAGTCGTTGCTGGCGCCCGCGCACCCAGTGCATCAATCACTCGCCGACCAGCCCAGGCGCAACTGGTAGAAACTGTGAGGCATCCCTCGAAACTTATCGATGCATTTCATTGCTATGCAGCACCACGGCCTTCAAATGTTGTGATGGGTAAATTAATGACGGGTTATCTCGGATAACTAATGTGCTGTTTGTAAACACGCCGCTTCGACAAATCTTTTTGAACTCTGAAATGATCTTTCACTGCCGTTATATTTTAACGGAGATCAATTGATGCTACCATGTAAAATGGGTAACAAGTAGTTGTACTTGATTATATCTCTACAGCAGCCAGCTAATTAATGGATTCACTTAAGTTATGGTTGTTAATCAATGTCATTTAAGTTTCTTTTGGGGAACCCAAATACCAAACGCATACAAATAGAGAAATCACATGAATATCTGCTTTTACTTTTTATAAATCGTACCTATGTAGACGCATCAACAAACAATTAATCATCCAAGTTAAGCACAGCCCCAAAAGCTACAGAGAAAGCTTTCCAGTAGGTATACTAAAATATTTGAAATATTCGTCACAACGAACTCGTAAAGATTTTATCAAAACTTGACAACATCAGATAGTTGAGGTCGTGACCTGATAATTTCAGATATTTAATCCATGATTTAACGTCAAGTTAGAGTTTCGATAAGACAGAATGGTCGCTCACCGAGCGATTCGCTCCCGAATACCGTAAAACGTTTCCGAGTAGAGTCAGTGGCACCACCGCACTGCGGTAAACAGTTACCGATTGTTAAAATCGCATTCGTCCCATTCTTTTGTCAGATCGCTGGATCGCTATTTCTTTGGACGGATTGATGCAAGATACGTACACACTAACTTACAATGGTAGATTAGAAGCGCGGGAAAGTTCCGTCTCGTTTAATTGAATACCGAATTGATTTTCGATCGATCCCGTTCAAATTGATTTCGAGGAATCTAACTAGCGTTTTAATACAGTTACGTGTTTCAATACAGTCTAATACAATTAGAGTTTTTGCAGTTCAGTGCACGCAAACAGCTATGATGATGAACGCGCGGCGACACGATGGCGACAACGCGTGCCGCGGGAAAAATAGACAATAAATAATTTTTCCAACACTTTCCTATACTGTCAACTATTGCAACGTCTTTTCTTCAACTAGAATAATACGCATACCAGACTAGAAATTGCTCCATAAGTGCTTCATTGCCTATGCCTATACATTATGAGAGAGAATGGAATGCATACAAATGTAGGTACTTATGGTGTTTGCTCCAAATCCTAGACCAGGCGATTGAGTGTGAATCAGAACAGGCAGACAATAACAATATATTAATATAATGCGTTCAAAACCGCCAATAGTCATGAAAACTATCGGGCGTGCTTGTGTTGCTGGCAGTAATACCCATTGAAGACGTATGCGATCACTTTTACTGTTATCCAATTTGGAACGCGGCGAGGTCGGTTTCCGCTTTTACACGGTTTGTGGCTATGCCCGAGACACATTGTTATTAGTCGGCAGAGTGTCGCCGGGCCGGGCCAGGACGTGTGGCAGACTGACACACATCCCCACTCGCCGTGAACTCACTACATCATGTAAATTACGTGAACTGACGCTGACCTCACGAATCCAGGAGTTATAGTTTAACTGTAACCGCGCAGATTTAGGATTCTGATTATGCACGTAGCCACTTCTGTATGTGTGTCGTGCCCTACCTTTCGTTTTGGCATTCAAAAGGAAAAAGTTAGAGATGAGATTGACAACTTGAGATTTTATATACTACTCTGTATCTCCAACAGTACCTATTCGGAGCAGCTGGCCAGGCCAAACAAAACATAAACAACATCAGAAAGTAAGCTACAATCTGTTTTCGGATTACTTTCTGCAGCAACTAACTTTTCAATACAGTCATTGCCATGCGTCGTGCGTTGAAGCGATCGCGGAGGTCGACACGGTACACTTCCACCAGATTTCTCCACCCCACAGAATCAGAATCACCGCTGGATTAGTGAATCTTTACGTCAATCAGATCTTTATCTGTATCAGTAGAACATTCGGGTCAGGAGCATCCAGATCTAAGATAACGCAGACACATTGATTTTTATTTGTTTCGTGATCACTCGGACTGACGAGTCATGTCGTTTGACGTTAAATGCGAAATTCTCTTTACTGGGTCAGATTCACAGATTGATTTTATTGACATTATCTTGTTGGTTGTAATTGATATATAATTAATATTAATGAGTAAATAAAAGCGATGCCGCTGCGGTTTTAATAAGCGTCCATGTACGGGTGATCGTATTTTGCCCATATTTGATTGGGACTAGGAAACATGGTGCGGTAATTAATAAGGTATGATGTGTGTACCTGAATGAGGCTGCTTGGCAGTCAGGTTCCTCGCGACACCAGCCCTGGCACTCGTAGAGGGACAGGTTGCGTACTGTGTAGTACGCTGTGCCTGCGAAGTCCACATCCGTTAGCTTTTCGAATGCGGTTCGACCTGAAACAAGCACGGTTAATATTCAGTACGTGATTACATTTTCTGCTGTGTTTCTCCCGGTTCTTAAAACACATTATTGTTAAGTACTTTGACAGAAGCAATATGATGTTTTTCTTATATAGTTAATGCCCTCTACGTTGATTATTTGGGAGCATACAGATACGTCGTAAGATTTGAAACTTTTAAATCAACATCTGCCTAGCCTTTTCACAACTATGTTGGGGTCGACTTCCAGTCTAACCGGATGCAGCTGAATAGCAGTATTTTACATGGAGCGACTGCCTGTCTGACCTTGCAACCCAGTTACTGGGTAATACGATACCCCTTGGTTTACTGGTTGTCAGACTATCGGGCTACTGACGACCCGTAACGTCTGTTAAAGATCCACGAATGACAACCGGGACCACCGGCTTAACGTGCTTACCGAGGCACGGAGGGGTTTTGTTATGTAAAGTTGGTCACCCATCCAGGGACCAACCGCGACAAGCGTAGCGGAGGGGTCTTGTTATGTAAAGTTGGTCACCCATCCAGGGAGCAACCGTGACAAGCGTAGCTTAACCTGATCGATCGCTTGCTTGCTTGAAACTTTCAAATATGATCCCAAAATTATTTCAGCAGATTTGTATAGTTTACACATATGTATACTCATGATTACAATAGTTTATTTCAATCCACTGCTAGTCTTCTTTCAAAAACACTATAATAAGAATAAAAATATCGAAATACTTACTTATTACAAATGTGGCCTGCAATAACAGTAGCGCCAGCCGCGCTAAGCGCAGCCCGTCACCCTTCATGCCGATAGAACCACCTGAAACAAACGAAAATTATTAAAAGAAAATAATTTAAAACAATAGAAATCTATGAATGATCTATACATTTATTTATTTCATTTTATTTTGAATTATAAAATATTATATTACATTTTTTTTACATAATGTGCTTTTCACCTTGCATGTCTTATTGGGTAAACAAATATGGTACAACAAAAGTCACGAATATATCGCATTAGCATTAATCATACCTAAACCTTAAATTAGGAAAGAACGTCTTGCATAAAGAAATAAATAGCAAAGGTTTGAATGACGTCCTAAACTGCATAATACCAATTTATTTTCTCAAAATCGATATCTCGGTACGCCTTGTTTACAAAATAAGAAAAATAAATCCAAACCTTTCATACTGCGCAGACCATAACATGCATGATATCTGCAATAGCATTCTATGTGCATTCCATTGAAAATCCGTGACTGTATTTTCATAGAATCTCTAGTTAGTGTCTTAATATATTGTGGCATAAAATTCCCTTAATGCCCTTGCATGTCGGATCTATATCCCGGAGCAAGGCTTTTAAACAATCCGCTTTCTACGAGTGCTACGCGGTCTGCTTAAAAAGTGCTACGGCGTAGCACCTAAAAAACTAACAAAAGACTGAGACGCGAAGTAAAAATATTTGGGTCGTGTTTTATTATTATTGTATATTTTCTAAACATATGAGTAGATAATATTGACATCAATACAATACGTAAATAAAATCGAAAGTTGGTCAAAATTAGAACTGTAATAACATACCAATGATTGGCAGCTGTAGGCATTCGTTCTTTATAAAGGAAGCGCAATCATATGAGCAAGAATTTACTAATTTAACAACTTAATGTACCGAGTAACTCGTAACAGATATATCATTTTAAATACGTGCGTTTCGTCTCTATTACATTTGATATTTCACCTACATTTCAGATACCAAATAGACTTATTATAGTGAAATTTATTGCCGACAGGATGTAATTGAATCTGATTGATTAAAAATGAAAGTAGAAAAGTAATGTGATTTTCGGCGTTCATAGTCTCATATCTATTATGTGTGAGTGTGTGTCTATGTAGGTACAAAGTCTATTGTATGGTTACGCCTGCGCCCGCGCCGAACGTTTGATTGTTTAGCTCGCGCTTTGTGATTGTCGATGCGCCGAATGCAGGTCAAGATCAGCACTGCATGGACCCATGAAAGCTAACAGGAAAGTCAGTGACACGAATTTTCATTTACGTTTTTGCATCGCAATATCGCTTTCACTAGACTTTTTATCAAATACAATGAATGGTCATTTGTACACGAGAAAGTACAAACTATTGTTGTATAGGTACTCTCTAGTCTCTGCGACGGCTAAAATAATTTCTTATACATCGTAAATGAATTAAATAGCTTTCAATCAATTCACAATGTCTCTGCTCGGTTAAATGTGTTCAATATTATTTAAATTGAAAGTTATAAAGCACTCGTGCACTTTTTACGTTTGCAATTGAAGCAATCAAGGAACGGAAACCCACGGAGTGGAGTGTCATAAAATTCGTAATATAAATTGCACTTTAACAAGTGCCGCTATTTCAATTAAGTTTTCTCGAACGACACATGCATGGACTTGGTTCTGAAATGTTGTTGTGTAACAGTTTGGTTCAGTTAATCAAATAAACGTTGATTAAAAGATAATTGAACGAGACAGTCGTCGATTGCGTGTTCCCGTATTGCGAATACTTAAAAAGATTTATGAAAACATTTGGAACAAGCCAATAAAAATATTTGAGCTGTCAAAAACGAAAACTCATCACCATTATATTATTATTTGCTGTATGAATGTGAACACCAGCACACGGCACACGAGTGTAAATGGCGCTCACTGTTCAATATGTACAAGTAATTGCACTTAGATACCGTTTGTCTAAGTACTCTTACAGCGAAACTATTATGTGGAGTGATACTCAAAATTCACCGGAAGAGGTGACTTCGCGGTACTGTTTTTAAACTTTAACGAACCACAAACAATTCAACGGTATTGCGGTAATGACAATTTGAGACAATTTGTTCTTTTGGTACAGTGAGCGTGAAGTAACAGAGCGCACCCATTCCGCACACTCCGGCGCAGATGAGAAGCGCGCCTAACGTTTACACGCATTACGGGTATTACACACATTGCGCTGCATTAACGTTCCCAGCAATCTTTTTAATGTTTTCGAACTCAAAATGAGCTTAATGCGACATATTATGTTGGTGAACATGACGAATGACGGCACGTTATTAAACCTTAATGAGTGTTTATTCTTAAATACCGTATAAAAACATGGTAATACAAACTCACGACCTACTTGCTGTTTTATTATCACCATAAATTCCTTTTAATTAACATGCAGAGACACCTCACACATGCATAAATATTGAGAACACTTGACTGAATAAAGTAAGTAAGTTAATAAAGCTTTTCCGTCCGTATTCATATACGGCCCGGTCATAATTAATCTGTACAATTTCAAGGAAATCTTCAGCTTACTGTAAGAAAATCTAATATTCGTTGGAGGAGTCGAGGTCATAAAACACTGCTTCATTATTAACACTAACTAAACCCAACAGTACTCAGAACGTGACTAATGCTTCGAGGAATTTACGACACTAAGTTAAACCAAAATTTTGCATGCAGATTTAGAAGTACGAAAACCAAGAACATTTCTCGTGAGATAGTGGAAAAGCCGCACTGAACAACAAAGCTCCTTTTCATAACCTATTCAAATCGCATAACGTCAGTCAAAGGTCCTTAGCCTTTAACATAAAGAAGTGAAACAATGCACACGCTGACATTTATGGCGGTCATATATGGTGGAACAACGGAGGGAGCCTGCGTTACAGTTAGTTCACCTATAACACTATGAGTATAGCCGAGATGCCCCGAGAGCGGAACATTGCTCCAATCTTGGTCACTCGGCACCATAAACAGTATATAATAAATAAATAAGTATAGTTCAGTATTGTGTAGGTGAGAGGTTTCGGCGGTTCTGTTTATGTTACGCGCGTTAATGGAGGCGCCAGACTTGGTTTTTTGCTTTTTTTTTAGTTCACGCTGTGATGAGTCAGTTTGGTAAATATAGTGTTCTTAACGGTTGATGTATGAAAGTGTAAGATTTTGGTGATTGTAAACTATGAGATGAACTTGTTTGGTTTATTTTATGATCTAGGCACACCCAGATCTTGTCTCTATCTCCATTTTATTTTCCATAAAAAAGTTGAAACTAAATTCTAACTAATTTCAAGCTATCCATCATTCATTTTGATTATAGAATAGACATTAATGTCTTCTCATGACATTGTATTGAAAGATGCATCTAATTAGCAACGGGCTCCCGTTGCTAATTAGATGCATCTTTGTACTTTTTACTGCTTAGTAAAAGAAGCACCCACGACAACACTCGACACAAACAGTTACCAGTCGACCACGGATATCTATGCACTCGACGCTTAGCCCCGTAACACTAGAGTGCACTCGGTTTACGAGGTGGTTACGAAGATCATGCATGAGACAACATGGTGCCGTTAAGCGTGCACTACAAACAATTATTACGCACAGGTGACGCGATCACGTGATCCATATGTCACATAATGAACGTAACAGTTATATCACGAGCGGTGCAAGTCCCAGCGAGCGGCGCGGGCTCAGCCACCGTGCTGTGCGCGCACAAATTGCCCAATTTAACGGTGAACTCAGCTCCGCGATCTTCACGTACTTCTCAACATTTCTATCATCACTCACTGAGCTTCGGAACGCTAACTAGAAACACTTAGAACAATAACGCTGTAATCTGCCCGCTGTTTAGAGCGACAGATCAACGAACAGTACTCTTAATTGCAGTCTTGTAGTTTTACTACCTGAGATATTTCTATAATAATTAACCGGATAATAGGCTCCTAAGCTGTTTCTTGTATGTATGAAAAATTACGATGAAAACACCTGTTCACAGAACTGCACTCACTTTAACTAAAAGTAGTCTTAGGTAGAATTTGATTTGCCATATTTCAACATTTAGGCCTGCGCAGACAGGCGCGACGCGATGGTGTGACGCGATTTTGGTAGAAAAATTTCCATGAAGTTTTCATTGTAATTGTTCTACTAGAAACTCATCGCGCTGTCGCGTCTTGCCTATCTGCGGGAGCCTTCAGTCTTTACAAAGTCACTTTTAAGATCAGAATTATACACTATGTAATAACCAACTACTAGCACTTTAGACTTTGTTGCCTGATTATAATGAGTTTATGATTCTGGGTCGTTAACTACATAGTTTTAATGGATAGTAGGCTTGAAAATATGCATTCATCAGAGGCTGTAAATATCTCAAAGGCTTTTATATCTGTTCAATATCGTCTCTCAAGAAATCTATTCTTACTTTATTGATCTCAGACACTTTAAAGGACCTATAAACTTAATAAGTATTACTGGCTTGTGCTCATTCTCGAACATAGTTGAATAAAGTTCCCAGTGTCATAAAACCTTCTTATTTTTGACCTGGCAATGTAATACCTCAAATAGTTTACCCATTGTAAAGAGCTATGTACTGTAATCGTTATCCGTAATCGAATGATGGAAAAGCCCAGGTTTTTGCTTCAGCACCCTAATTACAAAGTAATGAACCGTGATTCGCCTGGAAGGATTTTTCATTAAACATACAATAGCATTGTGTTCCCACACCGTGGGCTCTGATCAGTAGCTGCCAATCTCCGATACGACAGCATACAATCATTCTCATTGATGCCTTATACAATGAAATTACAGTTTATATTTCCTGTTATTTCTGAACTTATTAACACTGGATTTACATTTATAGAAGAAATGTAAAGCTCATTACGACATTGAAGCCAGATTCTCACGATTGAAGCGAGGAATAAATGTTTAAGTAGTCATCAGAAAATGTATAATCTAGTTTTAATTGAGGAAAATTACGATAGTTAAGATCGTCCGACTGTAAGTGTATTATATAATGGCCTGAACAATGGGTAAGTTTATTTTTACTCAAATACATACCTATCTAATATGATTGCTAAAGCTTAGCTTTTAAAAGTAAAAGACTGCAAGTAAGTATTTGCGTTAATTTGATAAGGTTGATTTCACCTTATAAATTGGTGAAACGGCACATTGACACCTACTAATTTAGATGAAGGACATTAATCAACAGCTCACATCAAATATTAGTGTTCATTATAATATGTAATTAAACAGAATACACCGGTTGACCCAATGCCCACAATTGTCAAATCATGTTCCTATTATGCAGGTGTGAGCACACCTTGGTAATTGGTAGTAGAGAACAATCAGTGGCTTAGTGTAAGATACTGAGTCATGGCGCATACGCATATTCGGAGTGATAAATAAACTGTTACTTAATTATATATCATGATTATAGGCACATATTAAAATTTTGGGGACCTACTAACCTCATAACTATTGCGGGCAGATATATGCAAGTCAATGTGAATTAGTATTAATACAATCATATGAAGAAAAGCGAAATTACGAGGGGTATAATATACTTGTATAGTTGTCTACGTCGTCTCATATAGTTGTCTAGTACGGTTAACCGGATATTGACGTTGCATAAACGTATAAACCTCTATTAACCCCATCTTTAGCATCCAATAAATTAAACTATTCACTTTTATGAGAACGGAACAACATGTTCCTTTAATTGACCGAGATAACTGACGTTTCACAGTCATTAAGGCGTAAATACATTTGTTCTGTAATTGCCTATATTCAAGTAGTGTGTCGTGTCTTTGTATACTTCTGTTCAATAAATGGTCGTAGAACTGTTACCGACATAATCTCGTATGTCCACGCAGAGGTCACTGGTAATCCAATCTTTGTGAAGCACGAACAAAAAGGCAAGTCACACAAGTCTAGCATTAAGATCTTTTGATGTTCGTCGGCGGAGTCAGAGGCGCACGTGCCTACCCGCCTACTTTCAGCATCAGATAAGCTCACGTAAATAATAAGTGTATATCTTGCAATCACCGCTTATTATTATAATAAAAAAAAACTATTTTCTAGCGGTCCGAATTGTGACTATTGCGCCCGATCTCGCGCGGCTTCAAAGATAACAAGATCCCAAAAAAGCTTTTTGTTAAGCAAATACGAATAAAATGTTTTTTGGGAATTTCATTTCAGTTTTCTAGAAAACAGTAAATTCCTCTGCGTGCAGTTTTTTAGGGACATAAAAAACGGTTTTTAAATTGAAATCATAAAGAAGGCAGTTCTTATAACTACTTACGTGTCTATCGGTAGAAAACTGTCGGAAAACGGGGCCAAACAATTGTTTTGTCTCCGTCGTCCCGTACGATTACTTCGGGAGCGGACCGAATCGGACAGTATAAATCCGTATGTCACTAGTAGCAGTCACGTCACAATAGGCCGAACTTGACCGAGCGCTAACGGTACTGCGCCGGCGCACCGAGACGCGAGACAATGCGTGTGAGCACACCGACAGGTTGCTCGCCTGACCCAATTATCTGCACCAACTGGGCCATCTGTTTTCGAATGCGTGTGAATTCTTATACTTCTGAACTTTCACGCATGTATAAATGTTTCGGTCGGTAATTTACGGCGAAGGAAATTAAGGATTCTGAGGCCGTATTGGGCTACTTTTTTTTCCTTTTCGTATTTTATTAATGAAATAAAGAGCTTTATAAAACCAACAAAATATAGAACAGCAACTAAATGAAATATATTGAACACATTACCTTTAAAGCATGTCGGTAGAAAAGATATGCGTGTCTAAAGCCATAATTCTTCTCTCGCCAACAAATATTTGTACTCGTACCCCAGTAACAAGATAACCCATTATAATGGTATTCATAGAAACAAACTTGTTTAGCTAGTTATTCTGCTGGCGATTAAATATTTCATGGCTAACAAATGGTTCGGATCGAGGCAGGATGTGTAACTATACTAAACCTATTTGCGAATAAATAGCGCATTCAGTTGCTGGTGTTTCTTAAACGTGCTTTCTGTATTTAGCTCGTTTGCATCACACCTCCATAATTTGAGAATTCCTTTTATTCGAGCTAGCTGCCGGAGCAGGGTTGGCAAATTTGATTTTATAGGATTTGCGCCCACGTTAATCCTGAAACATTTTCTTTACATATGTAAAGTAAGTAGTCATTTGATACTCTCAACCAAGACCGTGCTCACAAACATCATTTATATTTTATTCTTGCATGCGATACAAGTACTTACAATCATAAATTGCTCTACGGCCATTCTATGAATAATCAACTGTCAGTATAATTTAATTCTTTTATCACTTTCTCCTCTATTTTTCCTTCATCATTTTCCTTATTTAACTGTTCCATTACTGCCAAACCTTCCATAGACCACTGTTCTAGCAAATGTCAGGAGCAGCCCTACAAGTGTCCAAGAATCGCGTGTTTATCTAAGCGAGCAGGCGGTATGCGCCCGCGCTGTGTCGCTGTCGACCCGACGACTTGTACAAGCCGCGCTGTCCTATCTGTGGACCACGCGGCAAGCGACAGCGGTAAGATAGCAAATAGCCCTCATCTGCATACAATGAGGTTTAATTAGGAATTATTAACTTTAAAATATGTTGCTGGTTGGTGCGAAAGTAAGTTGAATTTCGAATGGATTTTGAATGTGTAAAATATCAATAAAAAAAAACAATTGTTGAGTCGCGTCTTACAGCCAAACGCTTGATGATGATGAGGTTATAAATAGTGTTTTTTCCTTCCTAAAGAAAGAGAAATCTTGCAATTTTGTGTCTGTATAAATTGTATCGTGTTGAATGGAATAAAAGCGCGTAAAAAGCACCATTAACATTGTAATGCGGGGTCAGAGATTCTTAATCGATTGTCAATCATCGCGCTCAACACTTTACGATCAAAACATATACAAATACTGTAATGAACATCAATCTGCCTTTCAAATAAACTTATCGAGTGTCATTAATTAATTGAAGATAAAAATCTCTAGATTTAATATAACCGATCGCAACATACTTTCGAGCTGTAATATAATATTAATTAACTTTTACCCGGAGCTTATCTTGAGCTTAAAACTGAGCTCTTAAGGCAAGCAGTAATAAATGCACGATGTCGTTAAGGGCGCCGCGACTGGCCGGTCTGGTCGTGAAACTACAACGTATACAGGCTGATGTTAAAAAGATCACGATGTGCGGTGAAAAGCTTCGCTCGACGGACCCACAGAGGAAAGCGCCCGCGCAGTGACCGTGCGGTTTCATAAACATTCGCGTTTATCGGCGAACATATGGGTTAGAGAGAAGGTTTTGCGTTTAATTAATTTTATGAAGGAAATTGCATTTCTGATATGTCATGTTTACCGATAAAATATATACTGAGTAGCTGTAGTTACTTATATCTAAAAGGAATGGAAGTAGTTAAGTAAGTACTTCTAAGTTGTGTACTGTGTGCTTGGCTAGGGACGGTAGTGGACCCTTATGTTATCGCGTGCTTAAACTTGAGAGTACGCGGAGTGAGGTACCAAAAAGTATCTTAGGCTTAAGACCATAGATAACAAAGCTACTACCTACTTTTAGTCCTCTATCAATACTTACTTAAGGGAAAATTCGTGACTGTGCAAGTGTTTAATACGATACTTGTAATTATAATTGCATTCTTTATTTATTTAGCAAATCCAATTATTACAAGCACATAATATCAAGATCAGATTCCAACATTAATGATCACGATGCGAAATATGCCAATCGATTTAATGGCATCGCATGCGCAAGCAAACGATCTCATCTAAATCATAATAGTGCGCATTCACACGGCAATCATCTCTCGTAAAGCTAAACATTTGGATACACAACAATTATCGCTATCAATAATAAAACATTCTCCTCAATTTATTTCGAATTAGAAAGTTTGAGTGCTAAGTAAAAGTTTTCAAACATAAGCTACCCAGAGAAGCAACACCAAAAACATCTTTTATTTGTTGCTGTGGAGATAATTGTATTAACAAAACGACCGTAACGAAATGTAAATTTATGTTCCGACAACGCATACTGGCATTCAAAGCTACAGCCTTCCGCCGCAATAGCTAACAGAGTAGCGGAGAGTAATGACTGGAATCCATGCAAACCTCACCGCAGACCCTCTGCGTACGCGCACGTGAACCTTTACTTATTTGATCAGCTGAAAGAAACTTAATTACCGCTCTTACTTAATTGTCTTATCCGCGTTCTAACATCATACTGAAGTTCCTTACGAGGAAATAAATAGACCAGCTTTCCCACACGATATAGTTGACTACTCCTGAGAAATGTCAAAGCACGTTAATACGACACCGACTTACAATGAAGCTAATAGGCAGTCATTTAAATGGTGGCTCCACCTCCGCTAACTGTACCGAGCGGTGATATCGACCGCATTATCACAAATGCGGCGTGTTTACAGACATTGTGTGTGTCAATTATGATATTACCCATTTCATGGAAACACTTTAAAGGAATCGATCGTTTTAAGTGCAGAATTTCACCGACCTCGGGCCAACTGCGTGTAGCAAAGCGCTGCCTGTCACTCATGCTTACAGAAGTTAGCGTGTTACAACTCAATAGCCACTTATTTGCGTACAGAGGAACCCTATTAGCTGTCGACTTCTACACTGCGGTTTATACATGTTTCTAACATCTCTAAACATACATATGCCTATCTAAGAGTTGCCTACTTTTAACTACACTGCCACAAATAGTCGTAAGAAAACAAAACTCTCATCCGGTGAAAGATATCCCACGTACCAATTGTATCTTGTAGACGAATGTAATTGAAATTTAAAACCGTTCTTTTTCAGAATAGTTTATTTGCTATCTTTCACTTTCACTCGAATGCTTTTCGAACTAAATTATTTCTTACATCTGTCGATGTCCATTTTATTTTCTTTCAATCACAATAACAAAGGAATCACCTGTGCAAATTCAATATCGATAAATCATGCAATCAATGGGAGCCGTGTTTTGCCGCCCACGCCGCGCACGCTCTAAACGTCCAGCCTAACAATGACCGCGATATGTAATTTACTGTCCCCTTATTCATTGTACAGGGACGTGGGCAAGGAGTCAGGGCAGTCCTTATTACGATGGCCAGACATAAGTTCCTAGAAAATATGCATTCTTGTCTCGTTCAGAACGAGTCGAACACTTGATGTGGCAAAAACAGTCGGGCGGAGTTCACAGACGTCTCACGGGCCGCCCATTGTCGCTACCATGTGTACCACCGTGTCAACACTACTCTCTAATCATGAGTAATTGAGATTTGTGTCTACAGCTGTCGCGTCAAATAGATAAGCTTTAGTAAAACTACAAAATACGTTAACAAAACGTTTTACCTGTTCTGTGTAGTTAGGATTAGTTCCCTCCGAGTCAGGACACAAATCCTTTAACAAATGAGTATTTATGTTAACAATCGGATTGCGTGACCCACTACTATTAAGTCCAGCCGGTCGTCCAAGTGACAACCACGTTATAAACAAACATCTCGTTAATATGCAAGGCCTAGCTCTATATTCGCATAACCATATTAAGAGTAACTACCGTTACGTACACAGAAAACGTATGTAGACATAGTCAAGGCTGTGCAATATTTATTTTGCCTCACGATATTTGACGTCTAATTTGTGCAAAATCAACACGAACACTTTCTACGTTCCAAATCCCAAATTGAGCTGTCAGTGATTATGAATCATGTGTAAACGATATAATCAAACAAATGGTCGGTAAAGTCGTGCACGCGCATCAATATTCATATTAAGAAGCGGGTAGCGGCCGCGGAATAAAAGAGTTATTTATACTGTGGCGACTGGAGAGGTGGCGCAATCTTGCGCTGACGCAGGCAAGGATGGCGCCTGCGTGTGAGTAATGATGTGACATCCGCTGCGACTACCCGCGGCCCGCGATCTGGCACGCGGATTTTAACACCCCATTAATCTTGCAAAAAGTGAAACTGCAACATTTCCTCTTCCGCTCACTAAAAAATACATTAACCACAGCTTATGCCATCGGAAACTGGTTTAATAATTTAACATTATTTATCTAAATGTTAATCTGCTCCCACAAAATGTTTAACTAATCTTAATTTGTTGAACGATCATATTTGCATATCCAAATATTACAAATGAGTTATTAAGAAGTTATTCAACTTGTCAGTAACGGGATTTTTTTTTGTATAATTCTTTCACTTTTATGTTATAAAGTTTGAAATGTAGATTTTATCGTTTCATCTTGCCACCAGATAGGCTTTTAATTCACACTTTAAAGGAAATAGTATCGGTCAGGAGTGAAAGTAGCTCGAATGTTGTCTGTTTATGTTAATATTTTATATTTATTTATTTGAAGACTACAAATTGTGCCTTTAATGACTCCATTTGATAAACTTATAACTCGTTGATATCATGCTTTAATCTAATGTTCCCGCAAGTATTACTTTTCATAAATAGCCCGGTATCGTCCAGTTAATAGGCTTACAGCAATTTCTTAGCAGCCTTAGGACAATAGATACGGCCAAGGATAAATGCTAGCCAATGTAAGCATCGTAAATAAACCACGACACGACACGAAGTAGTCTTTTTCTCTGTAGGAGCTTATAAAAGAGCGTTAGAACGAAGCACATCGCTGGGGGCGTTCGTGCTGTGCTTCGCGGCCGCAAAATGGAAAAATAAATTCGCATTGAAATGGTTTCTATCGATTGTCGGTCCAGTTGGTTCCCCTTTATCCGCAACTGATCGCACTAGACAATGTGGTGGTGGGTGCGGATGAGATGCGGGGTGCGGGGCGGCGGGGCACGCGGGGCGGGCAGGGGCGCAAGCGCATGACCGCGCAGGGCGCAATGACCTTGTGCGCGCATTCCACCCGCTCTTTCGAAGGCTCCCGCGGCCCTCCAGGCTCTCCCGGCTCTATTCTAGTCTCCCATAAACTACCTTAACACGGAGTAGTACAAAACGCTCGGTTGTTATCTACATTGTCTGAATTGAATGGAGTTAAAAAGATAAAGACGATTGCGCAACATAAATTCTCTTTCATTTCGAGAATCCGCAAGTAAAACACAAGTTTGTATGCTGACAAAGTAATACTGACATACTCCTAACAGATCTTCCACAGTTGTACATGAACGAAACTAGGTTAATAACCTTTGAGAAAACATTCAAGACGAACATAGCAGAAGCAAACAGCCTAAGCAAACATGGAAAAAATGTTCCCATCAATACGCATATAGACGCGACGCGCGGATAGCTTGGCATTATTAGAAAAATAGTTTACTACGAACGAGTGGTTGTAAAAAATAATAGTAATCTCGGAGGATACTGCAGAAAATAATTTAAGGAATATCCTGCATTTGAACGTAATGTTCGGACCGTTTAAAAATTGTATGATATGACTTCCGTTTTTTTGCAAAATATTCAATATGCATAAATGTGCAGTAAGCGTGTGTTTTATGGGAATAGATGCACTTTTTTATTTTTGCTTGCAGTTTATGTGGGAAGCAAAATCACTGGAAACAAGCGAGTTAGGTTTCCGGATAGGATCAGAAATATCAATAGCCGAGTTACCAGACAGGTCAAATTGCATGGCTCTCAAAATTGCTTGATCGGAATTGGTATAACTGGGAATTAATGACAGATGACACGCTGTATAATTCAATTAAATGGCTCAAAATTCTTGGAAGCTTTTTAGTTATTTTTAACGAGTTAGACACAGGATGCAACGGTCTGTTAATTGATCTAGTACACTAGATCACTAGATTTGAGTAGTTGTATACCTAGACGGAAAATAACGGGTTTGGTGCCAAATAATCAGAAAACAGCGAGTTAACGTCACAGAACCGAAACTCGGAATGGGCTTTAAATTGCCGACGACGAAAGAAATATCCACAAAACGTGACAAACACATATACGTAATGACTACACCTCTGTGTACCTTGTGGATACCTTAATGTCTTAGTACAACTCTTTTATTATTAATAATTTTTTTCTTGTATATTTGTAAAGCTACCTTTAATGCATGCTATAATTATAACGCATCTCATTTTTGTCTATTGCTCATCTTTATCATATACCCTGTAAATTGAGAGTCTGGTCTTGGTCTCGCGTGATACAGGAACTGCAGGAGCTGCACTACACCAACAAGTGCCAGGGCTAGACTGATGTTCGTGTCATGAAGTGAAAATAAATAAAATTAAAGTCCTCTTCCTAACATAAAGAAAGCTCACGAAATATATAATTTTTTTCAAATACCAATAAACTATTCAGCAAGATATCCTCTGAAACATCCTTCATTCGGAACATATATTACACATCCAGCCCACATATGCTCATAGATCGTCACACTGCCACGTAAATATCTCGGTGTGTAGTATAATTCTACATTTTTATGACACACAACCGGCGCTATTAATAAGCCGCCGGCGACCGGTCTACGTTACGTCAATTACGCATCATGTATAATTGCTAGACGAGACCCGGCCCGCCTTATATAGCACATACAACATAGGGTATTGCATAAGTTGTGACGCCATTTTATTTTACTTGTGGCTTGCACCCATGTTTTTACCATTGAATGCTGTAATGTATAATGTTTATTAATATAATGTCATAATCTTTTAATGAGATTATATTGTTTATGTGAAGTGTAGTTCGATTAGTTCGAAAGGTAGTTTTATAAAGAAAATATTATAGACTTTCTTAACTTTTTCTTGGGATAAAACAGTAAATATTAACATTGACATTATGTTCACAAAACTTATGATTTGCAGCTTTATTGGTATGTGCATTTTAGTGAAATCAATGAGAAACTAAAGTAGAAAGTAAAATGTAAATTAATATACAGTTGTAAATAAAATAGACGTGCTTTATTCATGATTATTATATTACAAGATGTATATGTATTTTTATCTAAAACCTACTCGCATGACGAGTAGGTTTTAGATAAAAATACATATATGCAGAAATATCTCATTTTATTCACCTGCTCATCTGAGTGATTTATGTGCAGATATCACACTGAAATTATTATTATATGAGAACCATACTAAAGCTGTCATAGTACTTAATAACGAAGGTAATGTTTGATGAAGACCATTCGTTCACATATTAATTTCTGATATTAACATCTGACATTGTTACGTACCTACTAGCTGTTGCCCGCGACTTTATCTGCGATCCAGGATTAAATGAAACCTATGTCCTTCTTCAGGTCTACCCATGTGCCAAATTTTCATCAAAATCGTGAAAGCATAATAAACAAAGAAAATTTTCGCACTTATAATATTAGTTAGGATATATTTGGTGAAATTTATATGCTGCCAAAGTTGCCTTATTGGAAATTTTTAAGTAAGGAAATTTAATTAAAATATAAGTAATCGCATTCAATACGCAGACTAACTTGGATACAATAAGTAGACTGTTTGCGCTTGTCAGATTGATTTTGTCTTTAACTTAATTTTCAGTATGGCAAAATAAAACAAGAGCTAAGATTGCAAAACGGCACTTCATTTTCAATCCCAAAATAGCTTTCATCCAATTAATGCCGTTGACGAATTGTCAACCCTAGGTTATCTGAAAAACAACGGTTGTTTCATAAACTTTTTTTGTGTTTTCTGGCAATTAAAAGGCGTGCGATTCTATCCGCTAACTGTATTTACTTGTTCCCGCACTTAGAAGACACTGCAAGCTCATCATTGCGACGCTAATCCATGGGAAATTCGCCCATAAACCGGTGTAAATACCGTACAATTACACATCATTTAAACTGAATAATAAAGCTACATTAGTTAAAGATAATTAGCTATGGTAAGAGGTTGCTTACTTAAAGTTATGGTCGTTGTTCAATCTTGAGAGCTCTATTTCATTTTACTTTTTTATTTTACCTGTTACTGTACGCTGGGAATATTGTAATCTTGGACTTAGGTCGTTAATTTTAAGGCATTCCGTAAATTGTTAATTAGAAATGCAATACAGAGCTACTGTGGCCGGAGTTCCGTCGTCGTCATAGTAACTGACTGTAAACGTAATCTATAGAATACTCTCCCGTTCATTGCCGCAGCAAATGATCCTTAGTAATTGCAGAATAATGCTAATGGGTCATGTATGAAAATATTAAATTGTCTCGATTTTTTTTCTGCACTTATGAATAAGCTAATACTATCTACAAAAAAAGTATCAGATTTATCTGATTAGTATTTCCAGAGAAATAAATTAAATTCTGTTAGAGGCGGCCATCGACAGTAACCCACGGATTTTTATTCAATTTCCTTAGCCTACTCAATTAAAAAGTAAAAACTGTAGATAATCTGTACCGTCTGACATTCATCCATCATAACAAAGGTCTCTCAAAATCTAATCCAGTGTCCAAAGCGTGCGGGTCGTCGCGAAGGCAGTCGAAATCTAATCCAGTATTCAAAGCGTGAGGGTCGTCGTAAAGATATATTGTCCATAAAATCGCAAACAAACACAAAGCAAGAGGTGAAAAGTGAGGTTATGTTATGACAAATTGACAAGTTATGATTATCTACAGTTTTTACTTTTTAATTGAGTAGGCTAAGGAAATTGAATAAAAATCCGTGGGTTACTGTCGATGGCCGCCTCTAACAGAATTTAATTTATTTCTCTGGAAATACTAATCAGATAAATCTGATACTTTTTTTGTAGATAGTATTAGCTTATTCATAAGTGCAGAAAAAAAATCGAGACAATTTAATATTTTCATACATGACCCATTGCGCTTCTAATTTTAGTCCATTCCATTGCCTCTCAACACCCACATAGGCGGCCGTATCAAGGGAAGTTAATGGCAAGGGTAATATGGCAAACAATAGTTTCATAACCTGCTGCTATGCTAATACAACATATCCGCCAAGAGACGCTAAGTTATGTACATGAAGAGGCTTTTTAATCTTGAAAATTATCAACACATTGTATGCAAAAGAATAAAAGTACAATCCAACGCAGGTGTGAAGAAGATTGCTTGATTACGGAATGTAGTATATAATAGAACGCGCAAATGGAAAAACATAACTGTATCGATGTGGTTGCGATAGAATCTGTGAATAAACCACATTTATATGACATTATGAACAGTTACGTCGCTCCCAGTATGCTAATGTCACTGCTTTATGTTACCATTTGTGACTATTACGTATTTTGTTTGTTATTAAAAAAACATAATGTCTTTTTTAGTAATAGGCATTTTGTCTATTAACTAATTCTTGACATAGTTTTAAATAGGTACGAATAGATTTGTTAATTTATTTGTAAAATATTGAGTTATTCTAACCTCCGGTTTATAGGCAGCTAGAAATATCCTGATTGAGAAATATATTTTTATACGCGATAAAGTTTAGTTAGTGTAGTGCTGCGGTAATGCTTGAAATGTAACAAGTACCTAGCTATGTTATTTCTGACGCCTCATGTACGTAACTACATAGTTAATCATAAATAGTAACAGTAAGTCAGTACATGTCGGAACATTCAAAAGGAAAGAAGCAATAAAAAGCGAGCAAGTGTCATAACATTTATCTACATGTCATCGGTCGTCTGTCCAGTTCATCCGAGGAACGTATTGCATAAATGTATGTAGGAACGCGGACTGTTACCGACTGTCCGCACTATCTTTGTATCAGTATAATGTAATACGATCACATCGCTCGGTCACTCTCTGTGGCGCTATCTCGCATCTCCGCCGCCGCACCGCGTCTTGTCGCCTAGGACGCACAGACGTACTATCAACAGGACGTACATGTCAATAATCTTTATTTTACAGGGCCTTTATTTCTTAGCAGCCAGGGCGGTTTTCGTTGTTCAAGTGTTACTACTAACTGCGGTTGACCGTACCTCCGACATGGAAGCCAAGCAGACCCGTTAACATTTTTTTCGCAAACAAATGGTGACCGAGACAGTCCGATACGCCATTATACCAAATTTTACGCCTATAATTACAAATTAGAGGCCAACGAGTACCGATATAACAAAAGTATTTTCTTGTAGATTAATGCAATTATTTTCTTTTCCTTGTCTGTCCGTATCGCAATGCGATCGGTTAGTTATGTCATTATAAAAAGTGGTACTTTACCATTTAACCGACTTTTTTATTATACATCTAAAATAGCGGTTCTACAATTGACCTTTACTTATTGTGTTTTGATTAAAATGGGTGTTCTTTTCTAATAATAGCTTTTAAATCGCTGGGAAAGTAATTTATATTGTTTCTGAGAAATATGAGATTAATCTAAATAGACATAATAATGTAGTTCACAGGAAAATGATTTTTTAAATGTTCTTAATAAACTGAACGCGTTGATGTCTTTTGTATTGACGCGAGTTCGTAGTGATTTTGTATTTCGTAGCACGCCGACTACGACCGTACTTTTATAAATTAGCTATGAATAATGATGTCAAGTTGAATAGTGTCATTTTTAGAATCCCTTATAAAATATATTAACTAGATTCAACTAATGCGATACTAATCGACACATTTTCACTTTTGGTTCATCATCAGTAATAGAACTTTCTTTTGATCATATCATTTTACTAACTGCGATTTCCCTCTATTAGAAGGTAGAAAGTGTCGTGTCTGAATTTATCATAGAGTTATAATGTCTGGTATAGAAATTGTCAAACAATCGCGAGGCGACGTGACTTATTTGGTCGTTGACAGCGTGGATAATGTTATCGCATTGTTTTCTCAGCGAACCAAAAGCGGGAGCGGCGGGGCGATCCCGATCGGAGGCGTGCGGGGGAGAGGTATTGGGAACTGCGGGGCGCGGGGGCGGGAGTCACCGACCGACTAGAACGACGACATCCTCACAATTATTATGTAATAAAAAATAATATGTGCGGCTTCGAATACGACCGCATACCTACTGAGATTACGAGGAAGGAAACTTAACGATTCTATCCCTTGTGATGTGCACTTTGATTTATTTTCCTTTACTCCGAGAGATGCATTTTACTTCATGTTTTACGAGAGCTGTATATCTATTTAGTTGTCCCAAACATGCAATAACTCTATCGATGTATATCGTTATTTCCGCCTATACACGTTCTCGCGATCATTCAACCCTGCGGAAAATTATGCGTCCGCCATCGTACGTGGAGCTCTAAGTTACTCGAGCAGGTTACGCATGTAATAAAATTAAAGGCAACCTGATAAAAATCCATATTGAATTATTCAGCCTTTTAGAAAACAATATCTGAATTTTCTCTTCTGGTATTTATTGAACCTGTAAGTAATAAACCCGAACCAGCATCCATTACAGTTTAGTTGCTTAGATTTTTTTTTAAGTCCAATATCCTTAATAATAAAAAGTATTAACTCCTCGCACGTCGAGTGTACACCATGTGTACCGATAACAATAAAATTTCTATTGTGTCTGCTAATTAGACGCGCGACGAGTTAAAGAGAGTTCCTATTCTGTTCTATGCGAAACGAGTATTATTTTTAGCTCTGATTCCAGGTATAGCCCGTCAGCCCAAAGCAAGTTTGAATGGACATTTTCTGGGCTTGATTGTTCCATCATAGACATCCATCGCTTTCCACCGGGCGAGATCGAGGTCAAGAACTGGCCCATTTTGCAATATTTTTTTTGTCCCAGACTTTTCATTTGAATTTTTCAGTCCGCAATTCCTCACCATAAGTCAGAGGACATTCCTACAAAAAGTCAATAAACCAACATCGAGACTCTTTACATTCGATCCGGATCAAAACAATCAAAGTTATCTACGATCGCATCACGTCTGCGCGTCGGTCGATCACAGACCCAACCGACCGGAGTCACTGGAGCGTTCCACTTCATTTGCATCACAAACAGAATCAACACGGCTATGATCTGTTGCGTCATCAGCTGATTATGATGTTATAATCATAACTTAATATCATCATAACGTAACATCGTGCCGGTATTCAATGAAGGGGAATCACGGGAAAAGCTAAGGCTTAATTGGGTATAATTATATAGTTCATCTACATAATATTTCTGTAGTGATGTTAGTCTCATTTAATGGGTTGTTAGCTAATTCCCGCATACCTTAATGTTCCCACTGCCGGGATTCAGACCTCGTTGTGAGTGGGAGTCCAGCGTAATCCTCTACGCAAGCCGAGTTCAGGAAACTATTGCCTTTAAACTTTAAAATGTCCAGCCAGACTCAACGCTGCTACTGAGAACCCAGTAACAGTTTGTACGACTTAGGGATCGAAACCAGAACCTTTTTACTTTTACTCAGAAGTCGCAATTGCAACCGCTAAACTAACAAGCCAGTCATGATGCCAGCAAGTGATAATGATATATTATAAATGCCCATAATCCGACACAGTGCTTCGTGCCGCCTTCCGTGCGTTGTCACTTAATTATCATATTCTAATGTGACGGGCATAACGACTACTGTTTCGTTGAATAAATGTTTTGGGCATTCATTTTGTGGGCAGATTTGGAAGATAACTGCTGGAAATTTTAGGTAGGTAGGTACTCGTGGTAGAAATTGGGGCTTGGGGCTAAGTAATAACAGCCGGACGCTTCGATCGATCAGGTTAAGCTACGCTTGCCCCGGTTGATCCGTCGATGGGTGATCATTTTTACAGATGAAAACCTCTCCGTGCCTCGGAAAGCACGGTTAACGGTTGGTCCCGGCTGTCATTCGTAGATTTTTGGTAGTTGTTACTGGTCATCAGAAGCCCGAAAGTCTGACAACCAGTCTCAACAAGGGATATCTTACCCAGTAACTGGATTGTGGAGGTCAGATAGGCAGTCGCTTCATGTAAAACACTGAAATTCAGCTGCATCCAGTTTGACTGGAAGCCGACCTCAACATAGTTACGAAAAGGCTAGGCAGATGATGACTCGTGGTAAAAAATTGCTTTAACCTACTTAAGGGTAAAATAGAATTTACTGCAGATATGTTTTGGTTGAGTGAACATGCAGCTATTATACATTGAGCTATGAGCTATCACTTGGAGGCATAGTAGGTCGGTGGTTAAGGACCCGCTTCCTAAAAACTAGGTTGCTAGCTCCAAACTTAGCAAGGACCTGCTAATTTCAAGTTGAGTGTTATACATATGTTCTGTTCTATGAATGTGTCTACAATGGACTCCAACGTTTAGAAATTTTCTCGATACTCAATACACAATGCACTGGAAAGAGGTTTTCAAGAAGAGTCTTTACTACTAACACTGTTAGTCCGTTCAGAGTTGAAGACCTACAAATATCACTACTTTTGCCAAAGTTTTGGAACTTTCTCTACGCTTAATAGCTATTAGATATATACCAATGGAAATAGCTTTTCTAGTGTCCATGTGCACTAAATTATGCTTATAGGAAAAATCATAGGGAAATGTGGACCCAATAGTCTGAAATTACTAGCATGCAGGGAACTAGCTTGACGATCCAAGTATTTTCTACAAGAGGTCACACGACAGGTACCTGATGTTAATATCCACATCGATCTAATTACACTTGCACCCAAACACGGCTATGAAAAGACTAGATCGGTCATGATCTGAAGCTAGATAACAACACACGTTTATACCTTAACTTGACCACTTTATTATAAAATGTTCATAATGACCTCGTTAAGGCAGCTCGATATTATCACTCAACATCTCTATTTAGAGATAATTAGTTATTCAGTGTGATATTTGCGGCGGCCCTTAATAAGTACGAACTGATAGCGCAGCACAATATTTTATATCGGTGTTGAATCCTCGAGCAAGCTTCGGAATTTACGTTATCTTTAGGATTTATGGGATTTCTCACTGCATATATAGAAATAAAATACAGCTTTATTATTATCTCTTCAAGTGATTAAGCAATTCAATTCTCTTTTTCTACATTCTTAGGTCAAAATTGCATTTGCGGGGAATACATTTGAGCATTTTCAATCATAATTTGAATATGTAAATCCTTCGAGATAAGGCAAAAGTTTACAACATCTGAATTTCGCTAATGATGATAAAAGATCGGAAATGATAGGTAAAGCATATCGGCGGCCCCTTTACAATCATAACTCCCCTTAGATTGTATCTATGAATTCCGAGACAGAAAAACCCTACACTTCATCCCGGGGATCAAACCCAAGACCATCGTGCTTGTCCACTAGACCGGTGAACGGTAAGAGTTTCCTGAAAATATGCAGTAGCAATTTGTTCTAGTCGTGTGTTGGTGAGTAACGAGTGACCAGTGGTCACGGTCGAGCGCCGGCTGTTGTCGTGTGCCGTCGTGGAAGCAGGCCGCCGCCGCACCGGACTCCACCGGGCGGCGCCGTCGGCATGTTTCTAAGATGACACGCACCACTAACCACCACCGGCAGCCGGCCTCCGTGTGACCGTCACACTACCCCACTTAGCAGAGAAAATACACAAGCCATATAATCCACCCAACACAAATCAAGCTTTATGTATCACCAGTCAACTGTGCCATTAGCATTTCTCTTGCTATCAAAAACCGATTAATCTGCTACCTCTTGTGCAGCAATAAATAACATTGAGGTCACGAAATCGAATAGGTTAATAAAATTTATTAGTTCAAGCAACCGGGCGTAAACGCATATTCGCGGCGTGTGCACTTTCTCGCTTATTCATCAGTTTAGTGGGTCGCGGTTCAGCGCGACGTGTGCCCACGACGCACGCGCATATTACCGCCTGGGACGTTTGAAGATGCCAGCGGAACATAAGTATACAATTCTTAACCGTACAACTTTTCAAATGGACCTTCTCCAGTCGAAAGTGAACAAAAAAAGTCTGAATACTTAAATTGCTTTTCATTAACAAACCCGTCTACAGCAAAAATGCGCTTTGTTAAAGTTAGCCGTAGATAAATAAATCAGCAACGACTTTCCTCATTACATTTCTCAGTACTGCGAACGCTCATAGCATTATCCATTCAGGGCAGTTTATTGAGTTCGGAACGCAGCGAACTACTTACATAAATGAACTGACTGCATTAGTTGAGCTAGACCGTGTTTCGAGTAGGTACTTCGAGCTATATGCGGAAGGAATTAAGTACGTAAATCCACTGAAGGTATCATTTCAATTCACGATTCAACCTAAAACATAAAATTCGTACTAGGTACCTGATGTTCCATTTAAAACAACACACCCACGCTTGCTAAACAGTCGTGTCATTCGACAAACGAATAGTGTGGAATGTGAAAAATTTCGTCTAACTGTTCCGTGGTGGCCGCGCATGGAATGAGATGCGTACGATAATGTCCCCGTGTCGCTCTTGCCACACGTGTTGATAACAAGCCACAGAAATAAACTCCACCATGCATACGTCAGCATTATCAAAGTAATCTCGTTTCAAGTTTTTTAATCGGACTTACTGGTACCGGTACGCTTACAGATGTGTTTATCATTAGACACCATATACATTTAATCAAATGAGGGATCGCCGCGTCTGCTCTATTCTGTTTTTTTTTTTTTTAATAAAAATAAAGTAGATTGCGGCGTGGTTAACTAAAAGAAACTCTTAACATTTAATCAACTCGATTTTCTCCACCTGCTTTTCCATACAATATGTCGAAGGCATTAGACGTAGCCTGTAATTCTAAAACATTTTTCAATTTAAAAATTCAAATAGACTATGATTATAAATTATAGTGCAATTTGGCTTAACATTGTAATTTCAATAAAAATATTTTTAGCAATTCTTTCTCATTTTATGGTAGCAAGATAATGTTCGGTACTTTTGTGGAATCGGATAAATAAATTGCTGCAGACAAAGTTACAGGCTCTCAGCAATCACGAACGGCGATTACCTACGAGGTTTTTTTTAGTGGTAGGAACAATTTTCTTTTTCATATGCGATCATAAGGCGCGATTGAATTACACGGGTGTTAGAGAACATTCGGCGCGGATGCGCGCACGTGAGGTGTCGTGCGCCGATGTTCTGCACGAACACCGCGCACAGATTGATGAACCGCACTTTTTTTGACTTAATCAACAATAAATCTTTTTGACTCATCCATAAAATATTCGCAACATTTTACCACAAAAGTCAAAACCGTTTTGATACTGATTGATGAATGATGGATTGTTACTCTCTACGTATCAAGTGCCTAATCAATCAATCTCGCATTTTTGCTAAGATGACAGATCATGAGTCTTAATATTTTTTTAGTTTCTCTCAATCCTTTTACAGAATCGTGACATACGCGATCACACAACGTTACTTTATTATCAATTACCGCAGGTATGTGCGTCAGACTGGACAATCGTAGAATACTGCTGTTATTATATGTAACTGTAAAAGTGACGTGTAATGAGCCACAGTAAATCTCAAATAAAATGTGAAACATTACGGAATTGTAAGATTGTGGGTCGGCTGGGCGGCAAGAGGGCACTAGGTCGGGGGAAAGTATAGTGGGCCTTATGTACGCCTGCGCGGTGCATGCCGACGCAATTACATCCACGGAATCCATGTTCAAGTTGCGTTCCAGGCGAAATTGACACCTGAATAACCACTACAACTACGTGTTACCAAAAGAACATGCTGAACATACAAGATGTTTAAAGTAAAAACTGAAACTACAAAACTTTCTTCAAGAACAGAAGCGATATATGCGCATGTATTTCAAAACCCTTTCGTTATAATGCATGCTTTTTGTTCTGCCGTCGCCATCATGCAAATATGAGCCGTTGTTCCACGAAGCATCGCTACCTAACATGCATAATACATAATGCCTATAATTTACACCTTACATCAGCTCGGAACGCCAATTTAGAAATCGCATGTGACACCAATAGCCTACCTTGACAATAAACTTGTACATACATACAACGACATTACTCCCTTGGGGGGGAAATGGCTGACCTCTGCGCAGGTACGTCTGGAGATTATGCACGTACTGCTTTATACCAACCGCCATCGATTTATTGAACAGACATTATACTTTGCTTTTACCATCGTATCTAACAGCATCAGAATCGCTTTGCAGTTTATGAGTAACGGTGACACTTAACCCACGCTTCTCTTGTATGGTTTTATGTGGAGAATTTTAAGCATCACTTCTTTTACCGTTTGAAACCATTTGTCACAGAAATACGTAAAACAGTAAGAACTTACTGTATTACACGTTTCATTGCCTTTTCTGGATTTTGTCATTTTGAATTCTCATAGGTATTTACTTTTTCATAAGAATCACAGACTATTCAGAAAGCTTTTTTGGAATGTGTGCTGTTACGCGAATAAATAGAATAAGAAATGAGTATATACGAAGTCTTAAAGTTGTACCGGAGACTGAAAAGTAATGAGGAAATCGGTTTTCAGGTAGGTATGCGAAGGATGGTATGCGGCATGTGATGCGAAAAACTACCTTTTGGAATGGGCGACTAGAATCAATTCTATTTTTTGTAATTTCTGACGTTCAAAAGTGCCTTTTATGTGCCTATTTGAAATAAATGACTTTGACTTTGAAAGAATGAGGAAATAGCCGTGAGGAAAGTTTTGAGTATGAATGTGGATGGCTATGAGGCCCAAGGGAATACCAAAGACACGATTGATGGACTGTGTAAGATAATATGAACAGAAAGGGGATGACTACTAAGATGGTGACTAATAGAGAAGTGTAGAACTCTCCCCCTTATAATATCCCAAATAAATTGGGATAAGGGTAAGAAAATGATGATAATACGAGGGCGACACTGAAAGTTTTTAGAACTGGCCACTTGTAAACGATATGATAAAAATTTTGTTCGAATTTTGAAAATGGAACTCTTTGCCGATATTATTGTGTATGTATTTTATTCATTTGTCATTTGTTTACGATTTGGCGGCAAATTAAAATTATTGTCTGTGTCACGTCAGCATGAATTTAACGCGAGAAAATTTTGGTACTAACAATTATTTTTTATGACTTTCGATGGCATTTAAGTCAACGAGAAAGTTATGATAGACTTCGACTGGCCTTTCATGATGAAGCCCCATCTTGTGCCACGGTTTACAACTGGTTTAATGAGTTTAAACGTGGTTGCACTAATCTCACCGATGATCTGCGTGAGGGACGGCCTTCTACGGCGACGACTGAAGATAACATCAGTGTTGTGCGGCTTATGATAGAGACTGACAAAAGACTGACTTATCAGCAGATTCAGACAAGCTTAGGCATTGGCATGAGTCAAGTGCACAAAATCCTCCATAAACATTTAGCGGTTAGGAAGCTTTGTGCCCGGTGGATACCTCATAATTTGACAGAGGCCCAAAAACTCCGTCGTGTTGATTGGTGTCGTGAAATGGTTCAATGATTTAACGGAGTTGACTCAAATGCTGTGTTCGACATGCTTACGGGTGACGAAAGCTGGATTTATTGTTATGATCCTAAAACTAAGAGACAGTCTACTGTCTGGGTGTTTCCTTCCGAGGAGTTGCCAACTAAAGTGAAGAAGGTCGAAGCGTGGGAAAAAAGATGGTGGCCTCGTTCTTCGGAAGGACAAGTCATTACGCAACAATTGTTTTAGAGGATCGACAGTTACTGCAGAGTGGTACACTAACAATTGTTTGCCACTTGTCTTGGAAAAAGTTCAAGAGAAACGACCTCGCAGTAGGATCCTCTTTCACCACGACAACGCCTCGTCGCACACCGCTAAGAAAACAATCGACTACTTGGCGACGTCACACGTGGAATTACTGGCTCACCTGCCCCATAGCCCCAACCTCGCACCTTGCGATTGTTATTTATTTCCGAAAATAAAAGAAAAACTTTGAGGAAAACGTTTTATGGACGCCGAGGAAGCAGTGGCTGCGTTTCAAAATACCGTCGAAGAGACCCCTAAGGAGGAGTGGGTAAAGTGCTTTTCTCAGTGGTTCTATCGGTTGCAGCGATGTATTGATGTAAAAGGACATTATTTTGAAAAGATATAATAAAACTAATAACTTGCTAGTTTGTTCAGTTTTTGATTTTCTAAGAACTTTCAGTGTCACCCTCGTATGTTAACAGAAACATTTTTATCAAGCTTTGAATTCAAAGACGTGGAAGTCGCATTTTTTTTATACAACTCGACTTTACACATTAATACAGTTCAACTTTATAGATATTTTGCATACATGTATGAGTATATCCAAAACCACTAAGCTCATTGACCACTGGCCATTATAGTCGATCGATCAATCAACAATGATATAAACAAAACAACCAAGTGATTAATCTTGTGAGAAGACAAGTAATTGGTACGGAAAAAACAACAGACACAGACCTTGCCAAACCAATGGTGGCTCCATACGGTCAGGAGTTTTCAATAGGATAAAATGAATGAATCCATAGTCATTCAAATGTGAAAAATGAATTATTTGATCTACTTTTAAATGTAAACAGTGTTTGAAATAATATTAATGGATAGACCTATGAAACACTACACTAAAAAGAGAGACTTTATTTGCCTACATATAATATAATTCAACACCCAAAAACTTGCCTAAAAAACGCTACAATTTCAATTGGAAACTCATTTTCACGCCTACGCTCTCTGTCACTATACTTAAAACACTATTAAGCTAAACCAACAAATTGGTATAATTTTAGTAATATCTAATACGTAATGAGCATAATGTATGGTCTTAAGTGGGCCGATCGGCGTTTTGGGCGTCGCGGGCGCACCCGGTCAAGGCCGCTTGCACTTGCTCGCAAAAAACCAACCAACTGGTTGTGCCCACGCATGCGGTTTATCATACTCGCGTTTTTTGCGAGCATATTCATATCTACGTCACTATGAGCTCGGGCCGTTGCTCGCTTACGAGTTTTTGTTAACAGTATGTTTTATTTTATTCGACCTGTCAAGTTAAGCCTCTTAAGTTTTCTAATAACCAAATTGACTTCTGAATTCTGATTCTATTATGCGCAATTTTTTTTTTATAATTTTACAGAACCTCGCTGGCGATAAACATCTCTGCAATTTTCTTTATTTATTCTACTGTATAACTCATCAAGTTCTGTTCTATTCGTATGGAAGAAATTTGCATAATGACCAGACCACCTACGTTAGTCACCGAGTACACTTTGCGACCACGACAAATAAAACACAACCATCAGCATTAAGTGGTGTGTCGAAGGCGCCGAGTCCATGATTTAGTGCGAACGGTGCACCTATTGCGATGAACAAAGTCAATATCAGGGTTCAAGAACACTATACCTAAGAGGTAGGCTTTTTTGTAAGCATCTAATTCCACTTTATCGCTAAAACTAAAAAGGTGGGTAAATCATATTTTTTCATTATCGCCATTTACCCAGACGGTGTTATTAAATTTTAATAACGAGCATCCTGTGCCGGACGAGGTGTAACCTGTTTATGAACAAGTCTTAGAACAAGCAGATGTAGTTGCAACTTAGTTTTTTGTTGTTCCCAAATGATTTACCTATAATTTTGAAATGTACATAAAGTGCCAGGACTTTTTTGTTTTAATTAAGTGTTAACGCTTCGGCTAAGTGCTTCCGGAGTCAAGGAAACGTCCTTGAAGTTTTACTGATGTTAATTGAATCTCTATCGTCAATTACTTCTAATTGTTGTATCAAAATAACTACAGAAACTACGAATGTATGTAGGTTTTTACATTTAATCTAAGTTTAGAGTTTAGTTACTTGCAAAGATCTTGTGATTTTATATTACTTTTAGGATTGTTAAAACATATTATTATTTTCAGAAGGTATTTCAGCTCCGCTTTTTCTTTATAGCGTAGAAAGCTTCATAGCTTCAGGTAAGTTTTTTTTAAGAAATATTTTATTTTATATCGATAGCGTTCATAAACTTGAGGCTATTTCGCAAAAATGACTTCTGACTTCTGAGTTCACTATTGTACCTCTTCTTCTTTTCAAGTCAATAACTTCTAGTATCACAAGCTAACGTTTCACTTGATTAATGATCCCGGTTTGGATCAGAATGCTCGTCGTCCACAAAAGATAATTTGGTGGTCAGATACCAACTTTAAGTTTTTGCAACTATAAATTTTTCCAGTTTTTCATCACTTTTACCAGTTTTTACTTCACCGTCGTGTCTTTATTCTTTTTACCTTTGATATGACAAAAAGTTACATTAATAAAATAGTGTGTTCCATTATTTTATTAAGAGCGGTTACGCCTTACAGCATTTCATACAAACTTTCAAGCCCTTGTTTTTCGAAATGAATGAACTGATTTTAATGAAACTTCATACACATAAGCAGGATACTAAGGTCTAAAAAGTTACTTAAGAACATTTTCGAAAAATAGTGTTACAGTCAAATTAGACCGATTTTAAATTTTCCATTGAAACAGAGATTTCCAGTTATCTTTTTTAAATAAGACATTTCGAAAATGTTCGTAAGTAACTTTTTTGACCTTTGTTTAGTGCTTATGCGTATGAAGTTTTATTAAAATCGCTTCATTCATTTCGAAAAACAAGGGCTTGAAAATTTGTATGAAATGCCGTAGGTACGGCGTAAACGCTCTTAATCGAACTTTTTTTTCTACAGATAAGTCATGAAGATTTGAGATTAACTTTTACTTTTTATCCTGTATGTCAGAGGCGAAATCCAATCCGAGGTCCATTTTGTTCTTAGCAAAAAATAGTAAAACAATGGTGAACCGATGCGGGGCCGGTATCTCACGCAAGTGCACATAATGGTGCAAGGGACCGACGCCGACGTCTCCTACTCGTAATTCTCCAGTAATGACGGTAATCATTTTATCATCTTCGTACCAATAACGTGCGTTTACCTAATGCAATGGGGTTACGTCGCCGAGTCGGCAGGACCGTGCGAATGAAATGATAGATGACAGTCCGTATGTAATTTAGTTATTACGAATACCTTGCCGGTATTATTTCACAATATTGCTGGACTCGCTCGGTGCTTTGCCGTGGTTGTGCGTGAAATGTCGAAATAAGGTATGATCGATATGATGAGGAGTTGAGGCCCTGTTGCACTTGCGCGTGCATTTTCTTTTAGAAAAACAACCCGGACAACAGTCATTTAGTTATAACTATCTCAACTATGACTTATTGGTTTGATAATTTTTTTTTTATGGTCACTTCACAGCCCTATATATATTTGAGTAATGTAATGCGTTTCTATCGTGTAATAAATTGCGGAAGAAGTGTGTTTTTGTATTTTATGATGTGCCTTCCATGTTACGGTCGGTGTTTTCAACATAACAATTATGTTTTATGGATTTTATCGATATTGTTAAGCAGCTTTACAAGCTCTCACCAATTTTTTTTCGAATATCTCGGCTATAAAATTTAGAAAAAAAGAAACAAACAGTTCACTTTGACGGCTCTGATTGCGCGTGCTCTGGGCTCTTCGTTACCTTGAGCGAGTATTTTAGCTGTCATATTTAGAGCGATAACTTATTACTTTTTTAATTCGCTTTTTTCTTTAACTTGTTTGTAATTACTAATCTTCCGTGTAGCCATAGCAGAGATTTTAAACGTAATGGGATATTAGACTAATGATGCCGGTTTCCAAGAGGTACAAATAGACGTCACGAAAACTATCCTTTTGCACGCTTATGTGAAAGTGAGTTCAAATAATTTATGATTTTTGTATATTCACGGTGGTTAAACAATAATTCGTAATTATAAGTAAACTTCAAACTTTTACTTTAGCATACTGTCTATAACTTAACGTAAGTTATTCAGTTTAATTTTGCTCTCCTTTACTTACCGTTTACGATTGAACAGCTGACAACATTTCCAGCCCACTTTTCCACTTCTGATTCCGTCATTGCAAGTTATTTGTCTTACAACTTACTTATTTTCTCTTACTAACTAAAATGAAATAAATGTCATAAATAAAATACCTGAGTACAGCGGCACGCTTCACTTTCTTCAACTGAGTCACGTGATTAATGTTCAAGTGTTCACAAAACTGAACTGTGTCCGGGAACTATGCGATCACTCGACCTGAACGGACGCACCGGCTAATGAATGAGAACTAGAGAGACCGGCGCGGTTGCGGGCCGGAGACGGGGCGCGTCAAACAACACAGTCACGCAGCCGACCAAGCGTCTCAAACGGAATGAAATGGTGAAGAAGACGCCACGGTCTTATATAGACGTGGCCGTAACCTGACGCCGGATAACGGACTCCCGCCGACGGACGTGCCACTCGACTATAGATCGTTCTGCGCGCACGCAAGAGACACATTCGAACTCTAATCACAACCCTTCCCAATGTAACAGATAGATCGAATTTTCAATAAAGCGCCCCGAGCTTAACACTGCAATTTGTCAGCGTTGGGGCTCGAACCTAGGTATCCGCACCCAAACGAGACGACAGGATAACGGAACTCTAAATGGCATCAGGGTGTGGCATCGGTGCCAATCTATCTAGATGATGTCCTTGTGAAAACATTCTTTAGGTTTCACTGTGGTTTCACTTCATCTTTATTCTTGTAACTCAGAAACTGATCCTAAAGTCGTCTCTGTTTTTGAGGATTTTTTTTTAAAAGAATGTAAATGTGAATATGTATCTATTTAAAAAATATGAAATGTAACTAAATTGTATAGTTTAATGTTTAGATGTTGGATATTACTCAAACACAAAAAACAGACTAAAAACTTTTCACGGCGTTAATCTCATGCAGTATAAGAATAATCATCCTATAATATTCCCACTCCTGGGACACAGGCCTCTCCTCTATGAGAGGGAGTAGGTCATAAGGCGGACCCGTGGGGGTTGTTGGATGTCACATGTCTTCCAGTTTTTTGGTTCCAGGACATGCCAGTTTCCTCACGATGTTTTTCTTTACCGTTTTGAGAGCAGTGGTGATGAAATTAAATACACAAAGTAAACTGCCTGTACTGTGGTATATACCTGGATGGGTGTATACCTGGGTTCGAATTCACGACCCAACGATCACGATTCAACTCGTGAGTCGGGGCCGATAACACTGGGCTCCCGAAATCTCATGCAGGTTCACTAGCCAATAAAGCACAAAACAATAATACCTTAATATTTCAAATTCCACCTCTGATATTGTCTTATAACTTCATTGATTACTAACTTAATTGATTTTAATTCTGATATTGTCTTATAACTTTATTGATTACTAGCCACTATCCTATTTAGCCTATCAGTATGTTATTTACCTGTTTGCATTGATTTGGGCAAAGCTTAATTTATATAAGGCATTTGTTTTATATTGTAATAAATATAAAGGGTCGGGAGGGAGGAATCGTAATTTCGCAGGGACTTTACTTTGAGGAAATAATTTCATCAAAACTGTGAAGGAAAACATCGTGAAGAAACAGACACGTTCTAGAACAAAAATGTTGAAGATATGTTCCATTCACCCGCACTGGGCCGGCGTGATGGATTACGCCCCACTTCCTCTCAGGGAGAGGAGGCCTGTGATCCAGAAGTGGGAAAATTATTCGCTGATTATACAGTAAAATAATTATGTCCAACTTAATTTGGTTTTTGTTATAGGTAAAAACAAAAAAAAACGTATTGCTGAAAATCAGTTATTTTACTCGAAAACAGTACCAGCTGCCGTTTGTAACCATATTACTGGAGATGGATAAAGATTTTAGGCATAACAGACTTTATTACCGTCGAAATAGACTTGGTTTCCAAAAAGCCTTAATTAGAATATACAAACTAACACTAAAATATATATTTTATGTACAAATTTATATTAAAAAATAATAATAAAGGGAGGAGCTCATTGGGCATCAAAAAATTCGTCCGCATCGTTGTCAATGGGATAAGTGCCAAAAAGGCTGGCAGCATTATCACGTTGTATGGCAATGCTGATTCTTTGGGTTAAAAAAAAATAGGCCAGCCTCTGGTCACGTGGGGAGTCGAAAAACTGCTTAGCGATATCCCGAAATACTCGATAATAGTTTCCAAAGATAGATTTTTATTAATAAAGATTATGTCCTCATCCAATACAACCACTGCAACATTACTAGCATTTAACTACTGGTCCTTCGCATTCAAATAGAACCACATAAAATCGTAGTCTCCATTGCAAATAAAGCTAACTCTGGGTCATTAGTATCATGGGTGCTGTAGGAGACAACTATATGGCATTACATCAGCGAAATGGGCACCTGAGCATTAATAATGCCATAGCCAATCACTAATCTGGATACTAAACTTGTTTTTTTATGGCATTTTCGCTCCAGGCCCTTTGTTGTCTACGCAGAATACTGATGCCTAGCTTGTAATAGAAATTCACCGACAAAAATAAAAATCATTCTATTAAAGCAGGTTTCTCGTGAGAAAAATGAGTTATTAAACTAGGCTATAACTTCAGGTAATTAAATTTGTAATCAAATCCACATTTTTACATGAACAAACGATTTATCCTGCATTTAGGACAATCTAGAGTCTAGACAAAATCAAACAGGTTCCTAATTTAATTTACATTTTTAAAATGTTTATGACATTGATTTTTACAATCTGTGACTACAGTAACTCACACACTTGTTAAAATTCTAGGAAAATCATCTACTTTTACAATATTTTTAAATAATTTGTAAATATGTGAGCACCATATTGTATCTATCACTTGATTTACCTGTCATTACCTGTTCATTTTTAATTCTTTTTACTTTTTGTGGTAGACAAATTTAATTCTAGGTGCATCGTCTTCACATATAATTATATTATGTATATAAAACCTTGTAAAACATTTTAAAAGAGTAACGGCCAAGAGTAACGGCCCATTTTTCTCCATACGAACACTACCTTTGGAAGGGGTGGCTAGGATCAATTCAATTTTACTGTAAGTTTTGACGTTCAAAAGTGCCTTTAATGTGCTTATTTGAAATAAATTATTTTACTTTGACTTTGATTTCATTGGACACTGCAAAATGCTTGAAATAACTACTTATTTCATTAACAATACATATTGTACATTATATATTTCATGTAACTTCACTCACAGGGTTTTTAGTAATAAACATTTAGTAATAAAAAGTACAAGCATCTACTAAAAACCACAAGCAAAGCAATATTTTTTTTTAAATTGCATAAGAAATGTCAACTCTAAAATGTACCTACATCATCATCAGTTCAGCCGAAAAACGGTCACTGCTGGACATAGCCTCCCCATAAGCACCGCCACTTCGACGAGCTCTGTGCCTCTCGCATCCGGCGGTTTTCTGCGGCCTTCACTAAGTCATCGGTCCACCTTGTGGGAGGCCTTCCAACGCTACGTCTTCCGATACGCGATCGCGACTCCAGAACCTTTCGGCCCCATCGGCCTGTTCTGCGAACAATGTGCCCTGCCCACCGCCACATAAATTTAGTAATTATTCGGGCTATTTCAGTTACCTTGGTTCGCCTACGGATCTTCTCTTACGGTTTACCCCCAAAATTTACAAAAGATCTAGTTTACTTTTTTTAATGTTTACCCTAATTTTACTTCTGCTATACTTTGCTCTGTATAATAACTAAATAATTTGCTAAAATAATTATTTTGTCACAAGTCTGCTAGTCTGCCAGGAGAACGAGGAAAACTTTTCCATCGCAATACAGTTTATACTAGTTAGTACGGGTAACAGGGTACTCACCCTGTTACCCGAACTAACTCTAGTTCAATACTAAGAACCATAATATGTACCTACCGAACAATAACATACCGAAATTTTATTTAACTAATAAAAATGCTTTTTTAGCTAGCAATTTCTGAAAATTACGGTTTTAAATTACAAAATACATAAACTCACGCCTTTTCACATGGCGGTAGGCTGAAACCACAGAAAGTCATCAGCAACGATCCTTTACTTCTTTTGTTGCCGGTTGGCTTTTAATTAATAAATTATAAATAATGTAGGTAACACATAGTATGACGCCTGTTCCCCGAAGGGTATGGTAATTCATACCAACATTTCGCCAATTATATTTAGATCCCTAAGAAATTGGTAGCGAGCCTATTGCACCTTTCGCGTCTGCATCACTCCACGACAACTGAGGAAGTCGTGCAGTATTTGAAGGTGAAGACCAACTGGACACTGAGGGTCGAAAGGTTGGAATCGCGCCACAACATCAACTTTAAGTCATTCATGGTACGAGTTGCAACCCAACATCTACAGACCTGTCTGAAAGAGGACTTTTGGCCGAAAGGTGTCGTATATCGACGTTTCCGAGGACGGTTACGCGACACCACGCAGCGAACACGAAACACGTCGCCGACAACGTTACGTGTATAGTCATAGTTTTAAGGTTTTTTAATATGTATTAGTTTATTATTGTATAAGATTATTTTGTGTATTTTATCTATGGGCCTTAGTTGCCTGATAATAAAATGATTATTATTATATTATTGGCATCTGGGTCTGCTATTGAGAAATTCCAGATAGAAATATTCAATACAACTTTGCCCGACCAGGAAATTGTACCCAGGAACCACAAATGCATATACTTGTGGTTTTTAGAGATAACACTAAGTATGCATACACACGAGCGACAAACGTTTACGGCAGAAGCAACTGCAGCCGTCGACACCCGTCGTCAACCCGTCGACGCCCGCCGTCAACGCGTTGGCAGCCACCGTCGACGGGTTTTGACGGCTGCAGTTGCCCCTGCCGTTGACGCGTACCGCTACTGTGTATGCACACATACAGAGTCTCTGGAACCCATAACATATTTTCAACGAATTTTCACTAGTTTTACATTTTCCCACACAGAGCAACGTGTAAAGCTTAAGATCATATTTGTACATACATAAAAGTAAATTGAAGCAATAACACTGAGCATATAATTGACGACGTTACTCACGAGTTAAATTTTTCTAAAGAAGTCTTTTTAAAGCGTGCGACCTGTGAAATAATGCGGTGTATCTTTGAAGATACCGAATATTTTGATACAATTTTACTTTATGATGATACCACCTTGCAAAAAATACAAAGCCCGAGTACCTGCATGCACTACATAAAATTATAGGTATTAAACTACTGACAGATATTACTGTTTCTTAAATTACAAACGGTTAGCCGTAATCGCGGCTATCTTTGCAGATGGACAGATAAACCTACCGCTGCGTAGGCATTGTAATAACTTAAGATTACGATAGATCAAATAATACATCACTGACATTATTACATTTCAAACAACTACCACCAGACATCAGACAACAAATTGTAAAGAACTTTCATTTTTCGATCAAAATTTCGAATCAATAACAAATCTATTATTAAAAATCGAGGTCATCTACAATATGCACGTACAAAATTGGATGCGATAAAAACATACAAATGGTAGCGTCTTTTAACGCATAGTTATCACTTAATAGCTTTGTTGCAAATAAAAACAAATGTTCATGCGCAGGCGCCGTTTTTAATCTCACTTCCTGCGGTTTCCCAAAGAAGGATTTAAGGCCAGCGCTGAAGTTGGTACAGCAGTGAAAGTTAATGTTGATACGCATTGGCTCGTTCATTATCTGCGCGATGAAAATCTTAAATTACACTGCACATGCCATGTTTTGATCTATTTTTATTTGAGTAAGATTCAATTACTCGACTCCTAATGACGTACAGCGCCGTAGGCTTCAGATAAGAAAATAACATCTTGTCTCTGCTGCCGTGTAATGAGTGCGCTCCCCAGCAAAAGAAAACAATTATCTACATGATGAGAACTTGTAATAATTAAATATTTTTTTGCTTTATTCATTTAAGCCCGTATGCATGTCAAAACTTAAGAAGTAGGTAAATAGAAAAGTAAAACAGGAACATATCAACTACAAATCACTCGGAGGCTGACATGACGAGCGCGATCAGAATAGCAGATTATTGGATAGTATTTAAATAATAGCGCATTCAACGATCTATGGTTAGTTAAATTATATTGATAGATGCGCTTATAGCGAAGGTAATTGATTTAAGAGATAGATAGTTCGAACGAAACAGACTCTAAGCAATGGGGTAGAATATTTGACCTAGAATTTGAGTCCAAAGTAATACAACGGGTATCCATCATGCTGATAAACTAGAGAGCTTTTCTCTCCAGTCCTGTCTCATGAAGCGATGTAGTTATTCAAGACTAGCTGTGCACCGCGGTTTCACCCGCATTAGTCTCGATCTCGTGGGAATATCAGGATAAAAAGTATCCTATGTGTTAATCCTGGTTATAAAATATATGTGTGCCAAATTTTATCTAAATCCGTTCAGCCGTTTGTGCGTGAAGAAAGTAACAAACACACTCACAAACTTTCGCCTTTATAATATTAGTGTGATTATTATAGTTTAGCTAACTTACGTACCTAGTTCTTCAGAAAAATCGTAATTTGGATTGACTTAGCTGCATTGTGTTCTTTAATTGTTATGTTCTTGCTTCTACCAAATGATTACTAAAAGAAAAATTATTCGAGTTAATTTTTGTTGAAACAAAAAACGATCAAATCGTAATTTAAACCAATAATGATATTGATATTACGCACATACTGCACATACATTATCGCTATACGCGTAATCACAATATCGTTCAAAATTACAATAGTAGAATAGAGTAGTCCCATTAAACACAGTATCAGTATGAATGGTGTCATGGGAGCAATTTTCCGAATGATTTTAATGCACATGATGTGGGTTATTGTGCTAATGCGAGCACTTAATCCATTACGACACGATCTCGCATTAGAGGCTAGAGCGAATGTCAGGGCAGCCATGATCGTGGCCGGTGGTGCGCCTGGCAAGTGCTTCTTACACGCGATTTGCACAAACATAGGTACATATGTATCCTAGTGCAAAGAGATATTCTAGACCTATTACATAGGTACCTACTATTCATATGGGAGGTATAAAGTGCCTTATAGCTTGAGGCAGCCTTGCATCATTTCATAACTCACCATGAATGATCATTTAAATCAAAGTATGAATTATCGTAATAAATAATTACGATAATTAGATTTTACATTTTAGATTTAATTTAATATACATTAAAATGCTTATATTAAAGGACACTAATTAGGCGTCGAATTCTCGTCCATATCGCTGTCATCCGACAAGTACCTATGAATTAATTATATTATCAATGCATGTTGTAATTTATGTGAATGAACCACCTACTCACCTCTATGCTCTATGTAAAAAGGTAGCTTTTTTATACTTATCAGCAAACAGCATCCATCCATCATTTTATTGTTAAGTGCAAACTGCATCAACAATTCTCCATCGTAGAAGTCAAATTAACGAAATTACTGAAAAAGGATGGAGTTGCTATTTTTTTACAAATATGTCTACTACATATATAAACCAACACAACAGCATAGAAAGCACCTAATAGATAACATACTATAAAAAGTCTGCTAAAAAAACAATTTGAGATGCGGAAAAATGGATTTTCCAAGTAACATAAAGTGCACTATCACCTACAATTTTCAGATTTACAATCTATACATTTTCTAATAAAATATAGTTCAAATTATTTTTCAGCATGCATTCTAACCTAGCTGTCCACCAGTTCAAAACTTATCAATGAAATTAAAAACGAATAAATTAAATTGCAAAAAATCAAAAATCGGTTCGACATTATTTTTTAAATCGTCATACAAAGCAATCTCGAACAATTGTCGATATATTTTCTATCCTAATTAAAAACTGTCTGCTCAGTAACCTTCATTCGATTATTTCACTTCGTTTTCGCAGCTTTTATTTGGAGTTCGACAGATGGAGAGAAGTTTTTGTCGACGATCAACTCGTCAATAGATCTGGGTCGTTCGTTCAAACTTTTATAATACATAGCACTTTTACTTCGCAAACAGATCTGTATTCATTATTATTTATGAATAACACTCCAGTTATGATTTTATTTTTATATCCAGAATGTCAACTCTGGAAATATTTAATTCTCGAAGTTGCTAGAGCTCTGAAAAAACCTGTAAACCGATAATATAATTGAAATGTCTCTGTCTAAAAATAAAGGAAGTATAGTAAATCTGTGATGGAAGATGGGGTTCCCTCCATTGTAGGCCTACCATACATATTTTTTGAAGATTAGTACAACGATTTTGAATGTTTATAAACACAATCTAGTCTATGTATCTTACGTCTATATAACTACTATATACACATTTGTATCTTTTAATGTTCGCAGCTTTAGTTTTGGAAAGCCAAATACTCTACGTATCTTTCTTATATAAATCATGTTATATTTCACAATAAGTGATAATACTCATACGGTACGACGTACGATGACAAGTGCACCGTGGTCGTCGTCGCAGGCGCTCAGGGAAGGCGCGCCATGCGCCGACGCAGCCTAATCGTCGCGTAACGGTGGCGAACTGTAAAGCTCGCCACGGACCGCGGGCCGCGTGCTAAATTTGCCGAAACACCGCGATCTCTAGCGGGAAAATCTTAAATCACTCTAAATTCGTGTCGATGCCCGCCCATAAACGTAAAACGACAATATACGCATTTTCTTACCCATGACACTATCAAAAACGTCGTGCTTGAGGAGTTTCTCTCTTAGGCAACACGTCCATTACTAAAACCAACATGTTGAGCTCACTGAAACCTTATACGTCGCTTATAATTTCACTAGCTAATGGTCAATGACCTTAATCATGAAAAGCTTTATATAGACTTTTAAATGACTTTAGGTACCATTTACAGATTACAGAGTCAAGAATATAAGTAGTATTATGAGAAATCCTACGAGCTAATTATACCCTTGAAGTCAGAAAAAGTCAGTCATTTGTTTTCATTTTAGGACAAATAATCAAAATATTATTAGTGGACACCCACCTGCTGAATAAACTTTCAGCAGTCGCGTGATGGGTTAAAGATCAATGCTTGAGGAGTAACAAATTGCTATTGTTTTAAATAAAATTGAATTTCTATTAACATTTCTCTAACCAAGCGGAACACAGGCGAAGTGTTACTGATTTGGAGAAATTATGAATGCAAGCGACGGATACTGTCGAACCTCTTACATCCTGCATCGCATGACGATGTGACAGGCAATATGGACGGCTGTCTACCCTGTCTAGCCGGCTACGGTGACTCATTGTATGGTACGAAAATTTGAATATATCAATAAAAAACGTTTTATGTTAATAAATAACTTGAAGAAAATAAAACCATATTTATGTTCCAGGTTGAAGCTGTTACAAAAAGGTCTAAAAAGAGAAATAAATCTCTTGATAAATTGGTGAAACATGGTTTTCTAAATCGAAGCTATAAAGCTATCCAGTTCGCAAGCTATGACGAATGCGGCCATTGCAATTTGAAGCAATTTACTTATCAATATTCCTTACAATATGCAATAAAATTCCGATGCGGAGTTCATCATCCTAATCCTGCCATTAGCAAGAACATATCCGATATTAATTACGAAAAGCTCGCGTGTCAGTAACGCCGCATTCTGTTACCGCAAGAATGAAGAATTGTTACTTCAATCCAATCATGTCACGCCAACAAACTATGAGATTTATCCCATTACGGTATTAGTTGATAGATTGTCTATTCTTCACACCATTTTTACTTTAATCGAACACAATAACATTTTCATAAAGACAATGTAGTCTCAGCAGCTTCATTAAAATTTAATAATACACATCATCGATATTTAATACCGCTTCGAAGAAAATGCTAGGTCACACTTGACCGACGTACAAAGTTGTACAAACTTTCGTTTAACTGTCAGACTCACTTCCAACTGTTCGTATACGCCCAACAATCAACACTTTAAAATAATAAACTATTTATCAGCTTCACACTCTACTTAAGGCCGCCCAGTTTTATTCGAACCAAAGTATCCGTGACTCTTCCAAAGACAAAGGGTCATTAGCGAAAATGTCCGAGTCAACAATAGAACAAGCGAAACGGGAAATTGATGAATCCCTGGTTCTGAGTGCATTCTGCATGCGGCGCATCGGCCTGTCGTTCCAGGATCCCAAAAGCGGATCGGCTTACTTACGTCAGAAGCTGATGCTCATAGCTTCCGTCTGCGGCATTTGCTACCACGTGTTCAGTGAAATCGCCTTCATGGGTCTCACGTTGGCGAATTCGCCACGAGTTGAGGATGTCGTTCCACTTTTCCATACTTTTGGCTACGGTGCTCTAAGTAAGTAACTATGAGTATACATTGAGGCAGTCTGGCTACCTGTTTGTGTTCGAACTACTTTCAAGAACTGTTACACAGGATGCGGTTTTCGCTATTTGATGAAGTGTAATCTTGAGTCAAAGATATTATTAGACAAATTTGAATGAAGCGTGAAGTTAAGTCTATTCATAATACGATAGGCAAAGTCGTCTGTCTACAGAAGCGTCTGGCTATTCTATGTTTCTTTTCTTTCATCTCTTTTCTGTCCCAATAATGTAAGTTTACATTTGTAAGGTATTGCAAAAGTATTTGTATTGTGGTACAAAAAAGACGTGTTCCGTCAGTTACTTAATGAGCTGGCAGGCATATGGCCGATGCCTCCGCTGGAAGAGGAAGCACAACTCATTAAGAGCAAGAGTCTCGCCGCTCTCCGCATCACGCATCGATGTAAGTGTGTTTACATTAAAACATAACATTCTTTACTTTGCTAATGAAGTGCGAACACATGAAAACCCGGTCCGCTTTCTGTGAAATGTACCTACAAGATTGTTTCAAGTGAGTGTAACTTTACGATCTGCATCTAACTGTTATCACAGAACGGAATAAGGCCTGGGTGGCTTTCTCAATATGAGTCATATTTAGTAAATGTAAGTCAGTTATAAAAACAGGTTTAATAAAATCCACATTTTAAAAAGCCCTAAGAACGCCGAGCTTTCCGAATTAACTTCAAAACTGGTGAAATGTCAATTAAGCCCGGTTAAATTTCTATTACATTGATGCATTTTTATGGCAACTGCACAAAGTCTCCATCGTTTCTTCTCAGGGTATTTCTTCATGAACGTATCCGGGGTCTGGTTCTACAACTTGACGCCGATCGTCATCTATCTGTTTGGCCTGATTCAAGGCAAGGACGATAAGATTGGCTATGTCTGGTCGTCGTGGTACCCGTTTGATAAACACCAAACGCTTGCGCACGTCGCCGTTTATCTCTTTGAAATATTCGCAGGTGAGATTAGCTACTGTATACATAAATAATGAATTTATTTTTAGTCTTATTTACATTGAATTGAGGGCCGTTAAGTCGTTTCTAGGTCTTCCGGCTTCCGTGAAGGACTAGTTATTATAATATAGTGCAGCTATCAAACTCTTAAGATAGTTAATTAAAGCCTAGTTGAAATACTTTATACTGGCGGGGGCGAGCGCCTTGTTTAACATTAAACAATTTTGATGCTACATGATCATGGTTCCAATATTTTTCGCGTTATATTCAAAGGGGAAACGTCGGTCATTTAAAAAAAAATACAATCAAAAAATTTAACCTATACAATCATCTGTAATTTATATGGTGTAAGTACATAATACAGAGTATTCCATTCTATTATATTCTAAAAACTCTTTGATTTGTACAGTCAAGGAATGAAAATGTTAAGCACCTTACGGTTAATTTTGTGTTGCACCGACTTGCACCTACTTGGTTATTTCAGATTATATGAAAATAACTGACAGAGAATTATATGAAAAAAAACCGGCCAAGAGCGTGTCGGGCCACGCTCAGTGTAGGGTTCCGTAGTTTTCCCGTCCGTCACAATAAGTGTTCCCACTTATGAGTTTAAAAGTGGGTATCCATTATGTTCCCGTAATAATCGTAGTCGATCATAGATCTTAAAATATTGGGATTTGATTTTAATAATTCTTTTTTTGTTTTTGTTAGAAAAAAAAATACGTTCAGGATAATAAAATATGTAAACGAAGTTAATAAAATGCTTGCATATTATACGATTATATTACAAACTTAGTCCAGAAATTATTTTGTACAACTTTTTGTCTTTTTTGTACAAAAACTGTTGTTTCCATCAAGTTCAAAATAATTTTCCTAGAAAGTCCTTATAAAGTTCTACTTTTCAGATTTTTTTCATATTTTCTAAACTTATGGTTCAAAAGTTAGAGGGGGGGGGACACATTGTTTTTTACTTTTGGAGCGATTATTTCCGAAATTATTGACATTATCAAAAAATGATTTTAGTAAACCCCTATTCATTTTTAAATACCTTTCCAACAATATATCACACGTTAGGGTTGAAATTAAAAAAAAAATCACTTCCCACTTTACATATAGGGGGGCTACCCTAATAAAACATTTTTTTCCAATTTTTATTTTACCACTTTGTCGGCGTGATTGATATACATATTGGTACCAAATTTCAGCTTTCTAGTGCTAACGGTCACAGAGATTAAGCGAGGACGGACAGACGGACAGACAGACATGGCGAAACTATAAGGGTTCCTAGTTGACTACGGAACCCTAACTAGTTGACTACGGAACCCTAAAAAAGAGTGTGGTCGGGGGACCCCAATCAAAAACTAAGTTCCTTACGCGATACACGCATGAACACACACACTCGTATATAACAGAAAGAGACAGAGAGAAAAAGTCGTATTGAGGGAGAGCTTAACGCTTTTTCCATTTTTTTTTTCTACCAGTCAACTCATACCGGACATTGTCTTTCTATTTACTTTTCTCAATATAAAGTGAACTAAATCAAGTTGAAACACCATAATTGTTACCTCCATTTTCGATCAAGATTTTGCCACATACTTTTGATACTTACAAAGAGCACTTTTCCTTCTAAGATGGCGACCTAAACCATCATTTTAATAGCACTTAATAACTTAATCGAATCTCCATTCTCGGAGCAAAAAACACCCAAATAATATAGTACCCATAACTAATTCTACGAACAAAACGTTTCTGTTATTGACATAGAGAGAGTGAAAGTCCTGATGATATAGAATCATATTTAGGCCCCTATTATCACATTGAGAGCTTCATCTTTGGACGTAGTAATGTAGAAATTAATCCAGGTTAAACATTTGATTGTACACTTTGGGCTCCTAAGAATGAAGCTATAAACGCGATCGCATGATGAACTCAAAACAAATATCGTTTAGCTGTCAGTGGTAAAAATTAGATGTTATTTTGTTTTCAGGGTGTTAATTATACTTGAGTCATGATATGCTCTAGTTAGTTCATGCATTTGAGCTTTATGTTGGTTCAATTTTCTTTCTTACTTTCTTTCTTTCTTTCTATTTTAAGAGCGTTATTACAAAACCGAAGTGCTCAGTTTTAGGTAAATTCGACGGCGCGCGGCAGCAGATGCGCTCGTGTGCGTCTAGGGAAGAACGCTATGCACACATACAAACCGCTATGCGTCGGACGCCAGGATCAAACCAACAAGAGCCTTCGTTTTCAAAATAAATTAAATTACTGTTATTATAGTTCATGAAATATTATTTGTACCGATGAGTGTTACCTACAACGGTTTGAGTTACAATAGGGTCATACAAATTTACTTCACTTTTAATTTTTATTTTATACCACTAAAGTGACAAACTAGCATACGGCCCGCTTGATGGTGTGTAGTTACCGCAGCCTAAAGCAGTGTTGCCAGTGACAGATAGTGAAATGTAACATGAGAGAGCTCAAAAAGTAACATTTTCACGAGAAAAGTAACATTACCTTATTTTTTGTGGAAAACGACTAATAATAACATGGCACTTTATTACATAAAAAAAAGCTGTCCCCTTAGTAGGCTTCGAAAGAATCGTAATAACAAACTGAACTGAACCAACACGGATGCCACTACTAGGCTGTCGCTCACTCGCCTAAGTAAGCGGGATGGGTCATTTAGAAATTCACGCGAGTGAGTGAATATGCGATACGACAAACGAAGTGAAAAATTTTCGCGCTGTCGTCGCGTCAGAATTTGGTCACAAAATCAAGACAATCAAGTGCGCCAACATGACGAACGAAACCTTTCTTGTATGCGTTCCGTTTCATGTTTATTTTTAGTAACATTTTGAGGCGTGTAACATGGAGGTAACATGAGAGGGTCAAAAGTAACGTAAAATGTTACAAAAGTAACATACTGGCAACGCTGGCCTAAAGACGCTTGCATTGCCAGAAGCTGCATTACTTGCGCGTTGCCAGCCTCTAACATTACTTACAAATACTTTTGTGCTACTTTTATACTTTTTGTACCTACTTTTTTTACGAAGTTTAATATATTATGTAATTTATTTAGCAGGTAGGAAGACATTTTAGTACTTATTTATAGAAATAAATGCAATGTGATGTTGTTTCTACAGTTTGGATAAAAATCGGTTGTCTGTAAAGTCGGTTTACGGACGATAGTTTAACGTGACAACGTCATAACAAAACATTAAGGCGAAAGCGCCAGGGTAGCCCGCGAAATTCAATTTTTTTTAGGTTTTTTGGAATTTGCTGGTCAGTATTAAGTTGTACGTTGATTAATATATGAATCGCGGCCGTAAGAAATATGTGTTTACAAAATTGTAATCATTAAAGTCATCAACACAACTCTCTAAGACCACGTAAGTCCAAAGAATAACTGTTTCATGAAATCATCATTCTTTGGACTTACGTGGTCTTAGAGAGTTGTGTTGATGACTTTAATGATTATAATTCTGTAAACACATATTTCTTACGGCCGCGATTCATATATTAATCAACGTACAACTTAATGCTGACCAGCAAATTGCAAAAAACGTAAGAAAATTTGAATTTTGCGGGCTACCTTAGCGCTTCCCCCTTAATGAAATTGCCGAACGCGGAGGCCGATTCGGCAGCGTTCGACATCATCTGTCTCTCATCGCTCGTTCCGCGCTCTCGCTTGCACTTCAAGCCGCCATGGCGTACAACGCTACAGCAGAGCAAGGCCGCGAGGTAACGCTACATGAGTCATGTTTTTTTTCGTGTGTGCAGCCAGCTTCATCGATTTATTAGACGTTGTCACGTCAAAAAAGTCAAAAGAAAATAAAAAAGACAAATCAAAAGTCGTTTTATTAAAATTAAAAATTACAACTGTGAACTTGTAACGGTTCATGAGACACTAGCAGACAGACGGACGGTCGGACATCGGAACCTTAGTAATAGGGTCCCGTTGGCACCCTTAAGGTACGGAACCATAAAAAACCAGTATAATAATTGTAAAATAATTAAAATTATATTCTCCGAAGCGGCATAGACCGTGCTTTCCTCGAATCTATGATTTCAGGAAGCACGCACTCCTCATAAAATTCTTACCGCTGAGCTTCTCTTGCGCGTTTCAAATTATCGGCCAAAACCTTTTTTTTTATTTTGACAGCACCAAAAGTTCTTTTTTTTTCTATTTTGCCCATTATTGTGAACTATTGTCTGAAAATAATTAATTAAATTAAAGTTGGAGATAAATAAAAAAGTCAGAAAAATTAAAAACAACAACTATATTTACGTATGTTTTTTTTCTATAATTATATTCGCGTTGGAACATCATAGGAAAATAATTATATTATATACATTACAATCAGAACATAACTAATTAAAAAAAAAAACTCACTTGTATCAAGAAGTGTTGGTCGCTTTTTATTCGTGGCGAATTGTCGAACGAGATCACGTGACGGCAGCAGCGAGTGAGCGCTACGTCCTCCCTCTGAAAGCGCTCGGCGCGGACTAAAGCTAAGACCGTGCATCCCGAGATTTATATTGATAAAAAAGCATTGCATAAAACAATTGCTTAAAAATATTATTTTACTTCAAAATAGAGTATTCTTTTTTTTCAAGCAAGGTGACAAAGTAACCTTAGTTATTAAACACTTTTTGTTTGAATTTCTATTAAATATTCAGAGATAAAAAATATCATTTCGGCTGAAAAAATATCATTAACTCTCTGTTTTACGGAATTATTTTTGGTTTATTACTGTATTAAACATAATAAATTGATGTATGCATACCAAAGTAGAAGATACAGTTGTACCGTGGACATTTTTATAAATTATTAAACTATTATATCTTCGATGTAACAGAGCATCGCGAGATGCCCGAAATTAAATTTTTATGAAACAGCCTTTGCAGGAACAAGTTTTTTACTGATTTATGTAAACAAACTGAAATATTTATTGAATGCGCTCCCAAAAGAAGGAATTAAACTTTCTCGGGCATGTATTTTTTTTACTATTGTGACTTTAGTTAAACCATAATCACAAATCAAAACTCGAGTCAAACGCTCTAAACAAGAAAAACTTGTGATAGCGCTCTTAAGTTGTAATATATTGTTGGAGAGTTTATTAAACCACTTCTTCCCAGGTTAAACACTGGCCAGTGATAAAGGTTAGCCGGATGGCTGATTATAAGTCTATAATTATTTTTGAGTAAATTATATTTTCAAATAAGTTTTTTATTTCCGATTTAAAGTATAGTGTCAGTTTATTCACGTAAGGTCCTTTTCTTTTTTTTTAGGGTTCATTATTTATTTATATATACTTTATTGTACACCAGAAAATACATAACAAAAAAAAAATACAATTATGAATACAAAACATACAATGGGCGGCCTCAAAAGGAAAAAACGGAACCCTTATAGGATCACTTTGTTGTCCGTCTGTCTGTCTGTCTGTCTGTCAAGACCCTTTATCTCGGAAACGCGTGGAGGTATCGAGTTGAAATTAAAACCATATACTCAAGTTTACTGTCCCTTGAAGCTGTGAAAAATCAAACTTCTAAGTTAACGTATAAAAAACATACGGCCGTTTATGCCGCAAAAAACGTATATTTCGACACTCTCAAGGGAATCAAAATTTATACGGTATTTCAAATTAACCTAGAATCATGAAAGAAAACGGGTCACCGACTGACGGCCCATAAAAAATTTACCCAGGCCCGGCGGAAAAAAGTTATCTCACATTTTCATTTCTATCTTCTAATATCATAGCTGTCATTGAATATTTCTAAGCAAAATATTAAAAATGTGGTGATTTCAGTAAAAGTGATAAAAAATAATCACGCAAACAATTTATCAAACCTAAAAGCGGTTTATGTCTCATTTACCGATTATACTACAACCAATAATAAAATATAAAGGGTACGTACGAACATAAGGTTTATTTTGTATGAAGATTCGTTTTTGCACAAAGTACATAAATGTGAGGCGCGCCGCATATTTTGTGGTTTTTGTTTTTTTTTTATTTCATAAAAAAATCAATAAGTACATAAAAGTGAGACATTTATTTTTCTTGATCTAAAATGCGTATCAATATCACATTTATTCACTAATAGCTAAATCTAAACTTAAAAGTATTTATTTGCAAATTTAAACGAAAAAAAAATGGACACCCTTAAAAAAAGCAATAGCAATATTTACATGATAGCCATCGAAATTAAATAAAAAAATATGCAGTTATTTTTTACTTATGATAATGCATAAACTGAGATTTCTTTAGCGCCGGGGGCGTTATGAAAATTTGGGTCAATTTTGACCAGTCTTCTTTGGCAAGAAGCAAGGTCATGTAGCACAAGTAAAGGAAAAAATCCGAAAACCGTTTTGTAGTTAAATTAAAAAAAATCCCGTTTTTTTTTAATGTATCTACAAAATGGTTTTCTGATTTTTTTATTTACGTTCCTACAAATTTGTACGGAATCCTCGTGCGCGAGTCCGACTCGCACTTGACCGGTTTTTTTTACTACTATATACCAATAAATTCAACAAATTTTTATTCAGCCTTCTATTACTAAGCTCTAACTTCTAAGCTCATATTAACATAACAAAGCTTATTTACTAGGTCAAACCTGCGTCTGGATCATGGTCAGCACCGACCTCCTTTTCTCTGCAATGGCGAGTCATATAAGTATACTGTTACGACTACTAAAGCGCCGGCTGGAGTCTGTGGGGACAGCAGACAACGATCACTATCAGGAGGTACTGGGAGACATCAAATTGCATCAGCGACTAATAACGTGAGCTAATCCAACCATCATCATACTCTTGCCAAGATTTGCAATTTATTTGAGGTCAGCGCAACATATCTTCTCCCATCATACTTCTCTATTAGTCGTCATCTCAGTAGCCACGCCCTTCCGCTTCAGCGGGATTGTCCGAAAGGGTTACCGCTGGCCTGGAACATAAAGAGCTAAGGAAGGAACACGGGTGGGTTTTAGTCAGTAAGAGTCTGACACTCCTTTCCGCTCCACCCAGAGCGGGAGGGGTCATTTGATGATTTCCCATCCTGAAAAAAAAAAGTGTTCACGCCCTTTCTAGTCATATCATCTTTCACACGGTCCATTCATCGTTTCTTTAGTCTTCCCCTGCTCATAAACACACACACACACACACACCCACCCCCACACACACATATAAACACACTACTAGCTCACAGGTATATACCCGTGAGCTAGTAGTGTGTTTTAAAAACTATAAACCGAATTACCCATCCAAATATAATTTATAACCTGGCAGTTCACAGTATTTCAAAGTTAATTTACTACAGAAACACGTTTAAATACTCATTTACGAATGTTTACCCGGCCAAATCGAGTTCTTAGGTCAAAGAATCCAAACATTCAAAACACATTATGAATTTCTTCCGTTTTACCGTAGCACGTAGATTTTCTTGCGTAAGTATCTTTTTTAGAGCTTTTAAGACGTGATTGATATAAAAAGTATATTCCACAGATTCAAAAGACTATTTAGGGCATTGTACTAAGTTTTTTTCGGTATTCCAGATACTGCAACGATTTAGAAAACGCTTTCTCCTTGTCGAACTTCGTGAATATTATGTTGAGTTCGGTCAATATCTGCTGCGTAGTGTTCGTCATTGTGGTCAGTATTCCAACACGCATTTTATTGACAGTGTACCTAGAAATAGTAAATTGTAACCAACCGGGGTAAAGCATTTGCACGCTCTGCGAAAAAAACTTTTGGCAGACACTCAACATAGTGTTGTGCCGAATGACAGAGGGCTATTAACGCCGTGCTCTAAAAGGACAATGCCACCAACATCTTTTCTCTTCCTTAAATTTGCATTATCCTAAATACATTTTTACAAACTGTGTCTACGTCTCTTATCCAACACTTCTATCGCAGCCGGTCTATTCTGTAAAAATCTCACCGTGAAACCTGAGGTGAAGTGAACTTAAGTGAACTGTCAATAGTGTCAATCCCTCGCATCAGGTGGAACGACAGCTCACTTTAAGCTCACTTTACCTAAGTTATCATCACTGTGATCTTTCTTTTTACAGAATAGCACCGCTGTAATGCTATTCTGTAAAAATCTCACCGCGATAATTTGGATGAAGTGAGCTGTCATTAGTATCAATCTGTAGCATTAGATGGATTGACAACTCACTTCACCTAACTTCTCACGGTAAGAATCTAACAAAATCGACCGGTTGATACTAGGGATTGACACTTTTGACAGCTCAGATCACCACACAAGTTTTTACGGTGAAATTTTTACAGAATAGATCAGCTGTCATTGCACCTGATGCTAGCAATTGACAGCTCACTTCACCTAAGATTTCACGGTGACATTTTCACAGAATAGATCAGCTGTCATTCCACCTGATACTAGCTATTGACACTATGGACAGCTCACTTCACCTAAGTTTTCACGGTGACGTTTTTACAGAATAGATCAGCTGTCATTGCACCTGATTCTAGCTGTTGACACTATTGACAGCTCAGTTCACCTAATTTTTCACGGTGAGATTTTTATAGAATGCACCGTGCGAAAGAAAAGAACTTTCTAATGAAATAAGCAGTACCTTTGTGCTCTTCTTGTGCATGTGTTTTGTGTGTACATAAACAAATAAAATTAAAAAAATTCATGATAAATAAATAAACCTAAGTATTGTATGCCTTTTCAGCTCCTAGAACCGCTTTTGGCAATCAGTAACAAATTATTTTTGGGTTCAGCTCTAATTCAAATCGGAATGCTGTGTTGGTACGCGGACGACATTTTCCATGCGGTTAGTGATCTTTTTATTTTATGAAACAAACTTTTGGTCGGTCGACGTTCCATTTCCTTTTGTTGTTATTAATATTATGACCGAGTTAGATGTTTTGAAATGTTTAATACAAACTTTAATAAAAAACTTTACTACAAAGAACTATCTGAAGATGAATTCTTATGATTGGTTCTTTGAATTTGTGAAATTAAATTTTAAATTCTTTGAACTCTGGAACTGAACGATGGTCTGTGGATAGGTGACCATCTTTACATACCGAGACCCCTCCGTGCCTCGGAAAGCACGTTAAGCCGTTAGCTGTCATTCGTGGATCTTTGACAGTCGTTACGGGTAGTCAGAAGCCCGAAAGTCTGACAATCAGTCTTACCAAGGGGTATCGTATTACCCAGTAACTGGGTTGTGGAGATCAGATAGGCAGTCGCTCCATTTAAATACTGGTATTAAGCTGCATCTGGCCGACCTCAACATAGTTAGGAAAAGGCTAGGCAGATGATAATAATTTATAGTTGTTTCCATTCGAGCAGGTTCAACTGCATTTACCTCATCCTCAATCATGTCAATAATGTCAATAAACACGATTAATACGACGTAATGACGTATTTCCTGTAGAACGCCGACGTGGCTGCAGCGGCGTACAACAGTGGTTGGTACCGTACTAATCCCCGGTGTCGCCGCGCCCTGCTTTTCCTTATTCAGAGGTCAGTTGCATTCAATACAATTAAAATTTAGTTCGACATCAAATTAAGCATTGAAATAATGAAAACGTATTTAAGTATTGAACAAAATGAAACAAAACATACGTAGGTATATACTTATACCTCCCACTACCACTACCTACTTGCTATGTTTTCTGTTAGAAATAGGAAGTGTCGTTTTTGAGTTTTTTTCTAGCTTTTGCAATTCAATTAGTGCGAATTCTCAGCCCGATTTTTTTATTTAATTTTTTGTTTTCTCTTATCTAAAATGTTCGAACAATTGTTTCAGAGCACAAAAACCAATTGCGTTCACAGCAATGGGTTTTACTAATATAAGTCTCGTAACATATTCAGCGGTAAGTGTTCACTGTTTTATAGCCTAAGATGGTACCCTGGCATGCCATAATATGTCTATAAAATTAGTAAATGAAATTCACTCAGAAGCTGTAATCTACTATTTTTAAGACCCTACTTACAAAAAAAAAACATACTTAACGTATAAAAATGGTGCTAGAAATGGAACCTTATAAACATTATTTTTGGTTCCATCAATCCATTCCTCTAAGCGCTTTACATGCACCTGCGAAAAGCTATAAGCACTTAAAGTAGCTTAAGACACCGACCAAGTTACAACTTAATTTCCATGTTAGACCGGCAACTTATAAACTTGCTGCCAGCAACACTTCCTCGGTTTGTGTTGCCAGTACAATGTGTCCAGCAACACGGAAATAAGTTGATGAAACAATGTTGCTATACAACTGATTACCACGTATGGCTTTATATAGATAGGGCTTTATAATACCCACTGGGCGTACGATTATGGTCATCATACTGGCATCTGGCACTAGCCCGCTCTACGGTGATATCATCGTGCTAAAATAACATCCGAAGAATGTAAAACAGATAAAAGTCGTTTCAAAGTATAAGTTTAACGAAATATAATCCTATCAAACATATTGTTTACAATTTATTAATAGGTATTATTTTTTTTGTTTACGATAACATACGAACAACGCTTAACAGTTATTAACTAAGCCGTCGGCCACTTTAAAAACATACCTATTATAAAAAGGAAACAAGAATAGTGAGATTTTTAATTATTGTTAAGTTCATAATTAAATGGTTTTCTTTTCAGATCCTTACGAGATCTTACTCGTACTTCGCGTTACTGTACACGATGTACAGCGAAAATTAGACATTGTTTAATACAGCTAACATTTAAAATAGCCACATAATGTAGATAAAGCTGTAGATGTGTAGATAAGAACAGTATCAATAGATGTCGTTTCCCGTATTAATGTATATAGTTATCGTAAAGATATTACTATAACCTCCTTGGAAATACATACAATTAAACATAGACAAGATAAATGAGTTGGCTTTGTATCAATGAGGTATCATATTAGATATGTATTAGATAGACTGTTTATGGTTGATCTCAGAGGAAAACAAAATGACAGAAGAATTGTCGAAATTTTCGATATTCTATGGGGATCGGAGACTTCAAAAATAAAAATGATAACTATTGAATAACTGATGGAACAACATCTTAATGTTAGATGATGCAATAAGTAGCTACTGCAAAGATTAGTACTTAAGTAGACTATAAAAGTGTAAATCTGCACGCAGAAATAATAAGGTAATAAAATAAGTCCTTATGTCAGAAAAAAGTAAGACCAGGCAATTTATTTATTCAAGACATATACATCAATAGTTTGTACGCACTTAGCCTGCGTTAATACGATATAAGATGGCTTCCGCTACACTGCACTGCTCTGATAAAATGCCTCCAATAGCGAAACGAACCAAGTCGCAGACATCAGTGAAAACTAATTCTATTGAAAATCAATCACTACCAAACATACCAGGATTCGACAATAAGGCCACTTCAAGTAGACATCCTAGAACAATGCATAAATCTGATCATGGTTATCATAAGGACCAAGACCAAAGTCCATCAAAGGCTTCAGTTCAAGATACTTACAAATACCACTCTCAAAGAAAGGCGTACTCGGTACCAAAATTTAGCTACCATAGACCATTTGCTACCCGAACAATGAGTTACAATGTGGTAAACAATAAATCGTCACTTCAAGTTTGCAAGTCCAAATACAAAATTGATTGTTTTTCTAACCAAACTTGTGGGAAGCCTTCAAAATGTTCATCTAAGATGTATGCCAAGCTGGAATCGGTAAAAACTTATACCTCTATAATCCGTTTTCTACAAAATCCTACTTTATTAGAACCTGTCCCTAAAACGAGTTAATTTTGAATAATAATAAAGAGTCAGCCCTAATAAAGAAGGACCAATACCTTGTACGAATCATGATAATGCTATTTGGGATAAAAAATATGCTATGCAGCATAATAGTAACGCAGCATAATATGAACTTTATCACTTTTAGACCAGCAGAAATGACATTGATGTCAACGCTGAAGAACGCATACATTTACCAAAACTCCAACCAAGTGAAGCAGATTTCTTACGCCTCGTATCAGAAGATGACGTCAATGAACTACAAAAATTAATAGAAGAGAACCCAAACCTGAATGTAAACTGCACGAATTTTCAGGTTAAAGACCCAATTACTTTCATTCAAGTTCATTTATGCATGAATACTCAATAAAGATAACACCTTTTTACTTTGCAGGGAGTGTCGGCGCTCCAAATAGCTGTGCAAAACAGATCTCAAGCGATGGTGGAATTTCTCTTGAAGCTTCCGAATTTGGAAGTTGGTGACTGTGTGTTGCAAGCTGTCCGATATAACAATATTAAAATATTGGGTGAAGATAACCTCGATCTTGCTTTCACTTGCCTTTTATAAGCATAAAGTTTTTAAAGTAGGTTGAATATGTTTACAGAGATGTTGTTGGAGGCGCAGTGTAAGATCTCGCCAGGGTTGGAGTTCGCAGGGGCGACGCACTCGGCCGACTTCCCCGCACATGTGAATCCACTAGTTCTGGCAGCTCAGTTGGGGCACTATGAGATTGTCTCACTCCTGATAGATAGGGGGCACACCATCACCCGTCCTCATTCAGCTAACTGTTTGTGTGTTTGTTGCAGGTGAGATCTTTTGAAACAGTTATACGCGTGATCCACATTTGACTTAGATTAGGTTCAATTTTATTATTCACTTAATACGTAAATATATAAAGATTTGAATAACTCCACAGGAATGTTCATGTTTTTCTCCGATGTTTCAAATCATGATAATTGATTTTAAATCAATAAGATTGTGATCCTATTTCGATCTCTTGTAACATTAATTGCACAGCCATAGAATTTTAATAACATGATAATGAGAATAATAAACCAATCTAAAATCGATTTCAAGTACCTAAGACTCTAAGTTACGAGCCTGAATAATATCTTTATTTATATTAGAAAAAAAAATATTTTTAAGTCTGACAACCAGTCTTACCAAGGGGTATCGTATTACTCAGTAACGGGGTTGTGAAGGTCAGATAAGAAGTCGCTCCATATAAAATACTGGTATTCAGCTGCATCCCGGTTAGACTGGAAGCCGACCCCAACATAGTCGGGAAAAGGCTAGACAGATGATGATGATGATGATTGACAGTTTCTTTTTAGATTGCACAAATTAATGATTGTTTCCAAAAAAGTCACGATTAAATTTGAATAGTGCTAAGACACGAGATGACACTTACAATGCCCACGCGCAGCCGGCCTATTCTTATTCTAATGTTGTTTTACTCTGTTTTAAAAGCGTTACATTTATTCAAAATGCATTATTTTTTAAAGAAATTGTTTTATGAACAATGACCCACTGCACGAGGGCAGCTTCCGGCTGTCGGTGTATCGAGCCATCGCCTCCCCAGCATACATGGTGCACGTCACTTCGGACCCTATCCTCACCGCGTTCTGCCTGGCTGCAGAACTGGCAGACAATGCTGCCGCCTACAGGCATTTAGCCGCAGCTTATCTGCAGGTTGCTGATGATGTCAGCGCGTTCGCCGTTGACCTCCTAGGTGGGAGCTTTTATTGAATAAAACCTTTAAAATTATCTTTTTAAAAACAAGCTTTCACGTTTTCGAACGAATATGCAAAGTCTCAATTTGAAAGGCCAACAGGAAGTTGTCGAAAATTAACTTTGAATGAAAGTCGAGAAAGTCACAATGATCTATACTCTAATCGTAACCATTTTGAATAGGATGCTGTCGTACCTCAGAAGAAGTGGAATTTGTGCTGAAACAGACGTCGGGTGGCAAAGGACGTCGGCACTTCGTGTTGCCGAGGTTGCTTATGGCTGTCGACTACAGGCAGAAGGAATTTGTCGCTCATCCCAACACTCAAACGGTACACAGGGTGGCAGGGCTATCAATGCGCAAATTGTAGCCTTGAACTCAGCACATGTTTCTAGGTCTAGGATTATAAATTTTCGTCGTTACATATAAAAGTGCAATACCTACGCGGCTACAGCAATTTATTGTTTAATAACTGACGAAATCTTTCAATGTAGGGGGGTTCAGGATCATGTATTGAACCCATGGTAACAGTATACAGTTACGTAGACTGCTCTCAAAACCATAATGAATTTGAAAGACGTTCCTTTCACCAGCTAACAAATTGTATTCATTAATTTTTAAATTAATTAAGGGAGATTATTTAAAAATCGACCTCCCACAAGGTAGACCGACGACCTGATGAGGGTTGTTGGAATCCGCTGGCTGCGAGAAGTGCAGGGCCGGTCCATTTGGCGACGCTTAGGGGAGGCCTCTATCCAGCAATGGACGTCTTTCAACTAAACACACGAACAATGATAACACGGATGATCTAACATTGATATCTAATCCTCAGGTACTGGAGTCGTATTGGCTTGGCAATTGGCACAGTTGGAGAACCAAACCAGTAGTCTTTAAAGCTTTCACGGTTCTGAGCCGAGTGCTAATAACACCGTTTATTCTCATTGTTTGCATGGTGAGCATGATCATTCAATTTAGTTTTTATTCATAGTCACTTTCTGAATGTAGGTCTACACGACGTAACATCGCACTTGTATTTTCTGAAATCATTGTTAGTTATCGCCAGTTACCTATGGTATAGCTTCCATGTAATTGCACAGAATAACTAAAAGTGCTTAGGTAATAGGGAGCGAGTCTATAGCCATTTTGAAACCGAGCACAAATACAGACTCAGGGCTGCTACTTACTGAGAATTTCTTAGCTTAGCAATCGTAGCCGCTCTAGCGACCATTAAACCAACGAGACAGTCTCAATCTCAACAACAGCGTTCAATGAGAGTCCTAGTATGATGAGTGTGTTTGCAGCTAGCGCCACGTCATCACCTCGTAGCGCACTGGCAAATCCCGTTGAACAAACTGATCACACACGTCTCCGCATACTTCGTATTTCTTGCCTTGATCTTTTTTATATCTAATCAAGATAAATTGAGTCAGAAGCGAGGACCTCCAAACACAGGTTTGCCATTTACTTTCTAATGACGCTGATGAGATGCTTTGTCTAGATTATCTCAATTAATTGCACACGATATCCCAGTGAGCTTGATAACGTGTCATTATAATGTGCTGCACAGTTAAATTGCTGTGTAGTACATTACATACATATGCTTATATTATTTCTTTATTTGTTAGTCAACTTGTTAGATGCCAGCTTGCATTTGTATTAAAATAGAAGACTGCACAGTCATCTACTTCGCCTATACTTAGACATTCCATGAAAAGCTTTAACTGAAACGGTTTATTTTAAATAAGTAGTAACATTTAAAATAAACCGTTTCAGTTTTAGGGGTTTTTTTATGGGATCTCTATAGACGAAGTAGATTACTACATGGATATCAAATAATGCACTTGAAGAACTCACATGAAATATACTGGATTGGTCATCAACCAGTCAATTATTTGTTAAATGTATTGTGTAAACAATTGTTGGCTAACCTAAAAAAATAAATAAGCCTTTACAAGCGGCCCCGCCATCCACGTTAATTTAGATCAATGTCTACCTCATCTGTGTAATCTTTTCGGATCGGGTTAGGTGCGGAAGCGCCCCTGATACTGTATGTCTGTGGCTACGCCTGGTCGGCTCTACGAATGTGCCTGATGCAAGGTCCACATCGATACTTCAGCAAGATGTGGAACTGGACCGAGATCATTATGCTCACGCTGTTTGGATTTACTTTCATCTTCTGGATCCTAGCTGCCATTGATGTTGCTGTAAATGATGAGGAGTTTGCAGGTATAAGTGTGCCTAGCCTACCTTATAAACTATGAGCAGGGTATCTAAAAGTATAAATACTTCATAAGAACAAATTCAACCTACTTACCTGCATATTTTTATACCAAAACATATCTCTTAAATATGTTTTTCTATAAAAAAATGCATTAAACTAGTGAATCTACTGCTTTAGCGACTACTTAGCGTAATTACTTTAACCACTAGATGGCAAAACACTGCAAAGTAAGCGTAGGTAGATATCGTTGGCACTTCTGCTGTAGCCGTAAGTAGCAAATAGTTACGTGAGATTAGATAAACCAAACATCATTCCTATTCCTACATACCTACACATGAATTTACCTACTAGAATTCGCATAGCATTATACGTATATAGTGTGTGGCATTGTATGTAACATCTAATTTGCAATAGAATATTGAATGTGACCTTTAAAATGTACAGAACGCAAATATTGGAGCCAGCACGACCCAACTCTATTAGCCGAGGGCACGTTCTGCCTGGCGACTATATTCGCTTTCTTCCGACTTATGTTCCTATGCCAGTTGAACTACCATCTAGGGCCGCTGCAGGTATTCTGATTTTACATTTAAATGCCGCATTGATTCTATGTAAGAATGCTCGTTAGAAAATGTTGCAAACATACATTTATTCAAAATAGATCTCCTTCTTCGGCTTTACTGTTTCAAGAGCCTTCTCTATGCAAACTTGTAACATTGTATAAGTTATATTGGTTCCATTTCGACCGGCATCGCTACATGGAAGTAATCGATGCGCACTTGAGCTGCTCGGCTCACCACATACACAGTTATTTTACAGGTGTCGTTAGGGAAAATGACTATCGACATTTACAAGTACATCTTAATATTTGCAATCATTATATGCGCTTTTACCGCCGGACTCGCGCGATTCTACCAATACTACGACGGAATGGTGTACGAGGACGAATTCGGAATGAAGACAGTACAGGTAAACAATCAAAGCTAATTGACCTTAAATCCGCAGCACAAAGGACCGAGTGCACAATTTGAGTTTAAAATATTGTTACTGTCAAATTAAACTTTAACCCGCAGAGACAGTGGGTAACGGGGTTTAATAGTCGTTCCAGTCTTCCACACATGTCATTTTGAAACAGAAGTTAACAGAGTAGGTTACTACCAAATTAAAATGTTCATAGCATAAGTAACTACTTCTAAACAAGCGAGACAGTTAAACTTTACGGGATTTTTATTTAAAAATGTTGAAGTTTGAACGTTCATGCATTTTATTCGTATTCCTAAGGTCACATTTGTATGTATCTCTGGCCTGACTAAAACCGTAGTAAAATAAGGCGTAGGCTTTATAGCGGAACTTACGACCTCTTTACTATGTCGTAGATTCAAGTTTAAAGTTCATTCGATTTACTACTTAGACTGCACAGTGGAGCCCTTGTCTCCCATTTTACATTTGTGAGCTGTAAACAACGTATAGTGACGGTAGCGACGCGGCCATAAACCCAGTAATACCTAAGTATCCTCTATGGTACGAGCTTTCGCGCTCGATCATTAGTCCACATTGTCTGAAGCTTATTTCACGGATCATTGCAACTTACAAAGAAACGTTTACAGTTACTTTACATTAGTTGTTGAACAAAAACCGGATGATCTGCCTATATTAAAACATTGACTTTGGTTCCCATGATTCATGAGGTGCTTTTTTTATCAAAATAAACTGTTTTGCATCAAATTATAGAATAATTATGTTGCATTGAACCTAACGCTGAAATACTGCCTCGTTGGCGTGGGTTCCTGGGGTAAATTCCCGAGCCAAGTGTCACTGAGGTTCTTCATTCGGAATTTCCAGTAGCAACTAACAACCTAGTATCCGGATTTGCACCCAGTTGCAATGCATGAAACTCAGAAGACAAAACTGGTGACGTGTGTGAATACCACCACTTCCAACCCCTTGAAAGAGCGTAATTTTGTTATTATAAACCTTTCAGGTGTCTTCATTCACAAGCTTTACCGATACTCTAAACACTTTATTCTGGGCGTTGTTCTGTATGGCGCCTCTTGAAAGTGCTGATGTGGTCCTGGAGAACACGCGTGACCCAAGGAGCTTGGACAAGCTTCATGAGAATAGACATGCGTATACCGAACGTATTGGATACTTCTGTTTCGGATGTAAGTCATATGAGATCATCTCTCAAATCTAAGTGAAGATAGTTTCAAAATCATATTGAATTAGGACGTAGACTTGTTTGATTCAAACCAAGACTAATTTCTTAATGCATATGGGCTTTGTAGATTCACCTCCGAATTTTTACTACCTCGTCAAACTAAGTTAGGCTACTATTTAGGCAAAGTCATTGGATCTCTGATTTCAAATAAAGATTTCTACAAACTAATACAGCATACTATACACATACATACTAATCAGCATACCTAGAATTCAATAAATTTTAATTTAATTACAGGCTTCGAAGTAATATCCGTAATAGTTGTACTAAACATGCTCATAGCAACTATGTCCAACACTTTTCAAAGGGTTAACGACAACGTGGACATAGAGTGGACATTCGGTAAGACTGAGGTAAGCTTGCATTATTCCAAGCATTATGTTTTACATAATAGAACCTCTACAAACACGTCAATTTCACTGTTTTCCGTGATTTAATAGTAGTACCTATTTCTGTTTTGTAAATGGCACCATTTTCAACAAGTTTCCAATAAATTATAAAGAAATTTTAAATGCAGACGCATTGCTATACAAAAGGGAAAATGCTATCGTTAAATTCACTCTACCTATTAGACGTACCGCAAGTGTTTGTAAATATTATATAGGTAAATGTACACAGGGTGAGTGCACTAGCACAGTCACCTCATCATCACCTCGGGCATTACCTATAGATGAGGATACCTGCAGTGCAGTGGTGGCCCAGTGGTAACGACCGCGACTTACGAGAGTAGGTCGTAGGTTCGAAACCTGACAGGGGCTTTACTTTGTGTAAATTATTTCATCACCTCTGCTCTCAAAACGCTGAAGGAAAACATGGTGAGGAAACCGGCATGTCCTAGAATTAAAAATTCGAAGACATGTGACATCTACTAACCCACACTGGGCCCGCGTGGTGGATTACAGCCCACTTCCTCTCACAGAGAGGAGGCCTGTGTCCCAGTAGTGGGAACATTATGGGCTGATTATGAGGATACCTGCTTGTAGATATAATTAACCTCGTAATTGCTTGATTATAAAGCTGAATGTTACTTGCACGTCATAAAATGTCAACGTCTATTTTTTCTTTAAAACTGTTCCAACTTTAGACAAAAAGCTCAGTAAATTGAAACTTCACCAAGAGCTAATTTCACCATTGGAACTGAACGCGATCTGGGGGCCTAAAAAGGCCACTTTGGCAAAATTGTAAAAGAAAGAAAGAAAAGAAAGAAAGAAAATACATTTATTTAGCACAGACTAAGAGACACACAAAACACCAGGTAGTTAGATATTAGTCGTACATCAGAAAAGGAAAACGCTAACGAAAAGGAAAACGTTATGAATCAAAATATGGCGAAGACAGTCCGTGTTTTTCTTTTTTTCGCTGCACGACGTAGGTATAATCAAAGAGATAGGGAATGGATTTGGATTGGACTAATTAGTATTTTAGCTCAGACAAAAAAAATATACTAAAAAATCCTTCATCAATGTGATTAGATTCGATTAACTGTCCATTACGATTCATAATGTTATCCTTTTATGATTCGCCAAAGTGGCCTTTGGGGGCCTAACCCAGGACCTCTAAACTGAACGCGATCAGGACCTCTAAACCGCCCGCCGAAATTAGCCCTTAGTAAAGTTTACACTTGTAAACACACGTGAAAACTATTACAAAGTGACTATACCATAACGAAAACTCAGCATTGTCATCAATCATGATGAGGAGTAAAGATGCTTACCTACTTGTTGTGCAAACGCTAATGTTAACATTCCTTCTACAATGCAAGACTCTTAGGTACCCCATGTTGGTTGGGTTTTACGAGGCCCTTTTAATGGGTCTTAAGGTACTATAGAATAGAATTTCCTTACCTGGCCTGGCAACATTGCAATGAGATAATTTTTCCTAAGTCGGTTTACAAACACACATTAAATAAACAAGCATCTACGTGTTTGGTGGTCATCAATCCGTACTAATATTATAAATTCGAAAGTAACTCTGTCTGTCTGTTACCTTTTCACGCCTAAACCACTGAATGGATTCCGATAAAATTTGGCAGGGAGATAGATTGCATCCCGGGTAAGAACATAGGATAGTTTTTATCCCGATATTTCCACGGGATCGACACTTATGCGGATGAAGCCGCGGGGCGCTGCTATATCAAAGACCAACTTCTGCCCGCGAATTCGTCCGCGTGAAATTCCTTGTTCCTCATCCGCCCCGTCGCATCGCATCGCCTGCCCGCGCTATTACTTAATTTTCGCTTAGCGTTCTTTCTTACTTTTTTTCTTTTTGGTCGGCTCCTCGCGAGTCCAAGCGTGAAGTTAAACCTATAATAGCCTTCCTCAAGAATTGGGCTATCAAATGTTTCAAATCCAACTTGTACCTCCTTCCAGAGATTATAGCGTTCAAACAACTAAACTTTTCAACTTTAAAACAACCAAACTCTTCAACTTTATTATTTGTACAGACGGCAGCACATCAAGCTATTACAATCTGTCAAATTTCTTTATGTAATTGATTTTTAATTTTATCGCTAAAGCGTAAGGTTCAAAGTTGATTAAGAAAATTTGACAGTTTCGGGTAGCTTGATGTGCTGGCGTCTGTACATACTTAATAGATCGTCGACTATTCAGCCTGCCTCCTAACCTTTCTTTTAAGCGTTCCATCTGTGGTGGGACCTTGGCCTTACTGAATCACCATATAAGTAGCAAACCTCAAAAATTTTATCAATTGCCTTACGGAGCTTGAGTGCGGCTACAATGTACTAAGTATCTAATAGGTAACTCATAAAAAGTCCAGGTTAACAAACTCGTTGCTGAACACCCGTCGGCAATAAAACTTTATAGTTACTTAACTTGTCCAAGTACTGGTACCTACAGGTTATCATCCAAGTGTCGATTATAGGTATTGTAGGTATAGGTACCTACACTAATATACCAATAAGGAAACCGTTGCAATCGAGGTCCCTAAAAAAAAGTTAAAATGATCAAATTAACACAATCAACATACTTACTTAATTCTTAGTTTGCAGATTAGTGCTTGGAATTATACAGGATTATTATTATATAATTATTATCCTTTATAATATTTTCAGTAGAGGTAGTAGACCTCTACTTTATTACGCTTAATCACCCATTAGCCGACGGTAGGCACAAGATGAGAGTAAAAAAGAAATTACACATCTAAGTATCTATAACCTATAACTTCTAAAGAACCCTTATTAGACCTAATGAAATTATAAAAACTGCAATCTAATTTAAAGTCTCTCTAATAATAACTATCTAATGGAAATTTCTTGCTTAAATTCGAGAATTGCCACGATTAAGATCGAATTCGAGAATAGCCGCGGGAAAGTTTTAGATGGTTGCTATCATTTTATAGCCGATAGATTTATGCCATATCGCAGTCGCGCTCAGTAACAATACCAAATCAAAAGGTCTTATTTTAATACAGCAACAGCAACAGCAACAAATGACAGTCTGATCTTGCATCTTCCTTTTTTCGTACTGGTCAGTCGCAGCTGTGCGAAATGTTTTACAGCTACCCACAATTATGATCATTAGTCAAGCCTTCCTTTTCGACAGCATCATACCCTGCGTGCTCACTTTAGAATTAGACCAATGGAAGTTTTTCTGAGAAAGCAATGAAGAGTTTTCTTTAAAACGATCCCACGAGTTTTCAAAGGAAACGTTGGTCCTCGTCGGAAAAAGCTTGATTATAAAAATGATACTGGATGCGGTAGTAACAAATTTTGTAGCACTTCTTGATGGAAACCTCTAAGCCTAGCATAGTCCTTGACATCTGCTGTATGTCACAAGAACTTTCGATTCTAAATTCCCTAGCTTCTAGTTCGTTTCGCGTAGATGTGACGCATAATTTACCCCAACTTGTTCTTTTTTGTGTTTGTGTTCTTGCTCTGCGAGTCTGCGTCATGTTTGCCACAAATAAACGTATTTTCTTTCTTTTCCTAAGTGAAGACAAGAACGTAGTACAGACGCCAGCACAACAAGCTACTATAATCTGTCAAATTTCTTTAATAGATTTTCAACTTTATGGCATAAGCTTCAAAGTTGATTGGGATAATTTGACAGTTTCGGGTAGCTTGATGTGCTGGCGTCTGTACCTATTACGTTCTAGAAGTTTTGAAACCGGTGCTTTATCTATAAATAGGTTAAAAGTAGGTAGTATGTAACTTTATAGGGAACTAGCTTTTGCCCGCGGCTTCGTGGAGGTCGGAAATTATTGACAGAAAATTCAACTTTTCTTAGGGGTGGAATTCCGAAAAACCTTTCTTAGTGGATACCTACTCTTCACAAAGAACACACCCTCCAAATTTCATGTCTCTATGACCAGCAGTTTAGGCTGTGTGTTAATGTATCAGTCAGTCAGGACTTTGAATTTTATACGTATATATAGATAAAATTTGATTAGGTATTTCGTCCCAACAACAATAAAATTATAATAAATTACAAGACTAAATTGCGTACATACGTATTATTGTAAGTTTAGTGGTGGAATATTATATTAATTAGTTTTCGTCCGGAGCAAACAGACACTTATGTCGAAGTCCTACTGACTAAACCCCCAGGGCTCTTATTGCTAGTATTGCTACCATGAGTTGGCGCCCGGGAGATACCTAATTATAAATTAAGTTCGCAGGGTGCGCGTCTGTTAGTGGCCCGCCGTGCAATAGAACTGCTAGCAGGCGCTAGCACCACGAGCGATGCGGCCTTACTAAATGACTGCTAAAAAGCATACCTATTAACTCGTTTCAGGTATACATAGACTACATGCTGCAGACAACGCTACCGTCGCCGTTCAACCTGATCCCCACAGCTTCAGGCATGGGTAACGTCATGGAATGGTTCCGTGGCATATTCAATCGTCTACCGGGGGTGTACGCTCGATGGTCTCCTCAATACTGTTGTTACATTGTAAGTATATCTCTATGCTAACGAAAACCTAGACTTATGACCTTTTCACACGTTCTAGCTGCAGGGAAGTCGGCGGCGCAGTGGCGGAAATGTATGGGTGAGCTGGATAAAGTGTGAAAGCATTAATACCTAGCTAACTTACCAATTAACTCCGCCACTGATGGTATCCGACGTCGACTATCCAACAGCCTGAGCGTGTGAAAAGGTACTAAAGATATAATTTTTGTTTCCGCAAGTCGTACCCAGCCTCAATAAAAGTCAACTGCAAGGAAAAACCTAGCTAAATGAGATATTACCGTTCGACCATGCTTCCCATACAACGTAACGCAACTAGCAATAAATACCCGTATCAATGAATCGATGAACGATTTTACTTTAATTCATAAAACAGACAATGGGACATTAATATCCAGTGCCCCGTTTCTGGATAATTTAAGCATAACTCATTTTTTTCTATGTCATTTGTGTTATGATCGCAAGTGTGACTGCGAGTGTGAGGTTCTGGGTTCAGTTATCTACCAGGAAATCGTATATAAATAAAAATAATTTAGGTATATGCAGAAAATATAGGTGTGTAGTACTCTAGTAGTACAGTGAGATCTTGGGGTTACCTTACCTACCCACTACCCATATAGCAGTCAGCTTGCCAACTGTTGAACGCATAAATAAATATAAGCTTGCTGTACAACACATGAGTAGCTTTTTCTTTTTCTTTTTTTTTTTGTCCGTTAGGGGTCCTCATGGAACCCTACGTCTGGGGAGAACGGAGGATTATGTTGGACTCCTACCGACTAAAACCCCAATTTTCCTTCTACTACCATAAGTCGGGGCCCGGGAGAACATGTAGGTACATTCGCCGTCGTATACTCTCTCTCTCTTTCTCCGCCGCCTCCTTTGCATGCATCACCTCCTCGCGAAAAGGGGCCACAGCATCCCACGCGTTTTCGCTTCCGTCCATGGACTGAACTACGGCCGGAAACATGAGTAGGTACCTAGATGCAACTCTCAACTCTGCCTACAGACAGCATGTATAAAAAAAAACAATAGTTAATCATTTGAAGTGAATGGTAAGCAATTACTATCACTTCCGTTCGTTATCTCTTGTACAACAAGTAGTTATTTGCGTGTGAACAAAACGGAACATTTATCGCTAATTATTTCTGCATTAGGAGCGAGATGTCGAAGCGTCTGTGCGGAGAGAGTACCCGGCGTTGATGTCCGTGCTGGTGCAGCGATACTTTAGAGATAAAGACAGTTCGCAAATGAACGCGCACAGGCTGGAAACTGAATTTGCGGCTATGCGTAAGAACCTCTCTGGAATTAAGATCCCACGTAATGTGTCCTAAACTATTTTTTTTTTCTGTATGTATCTTCTTCTTGTGACTTGATCGTGTGCACACTTCCGTAATGTAGGCATTTTCTTACAAGTTAGAACTGATATTACGTCTCTATTATGTTAATTAATACAGGTGGCAGACTTGATGATTGCCTTGGTTACTGAATCCACGGTAACAGATTGCGCGTCGATGTCCCTGCCCGCCTGTTTAAGGTGTTTCGATTATTAAAATATAAGGATGTGGAAATGAAAATATTACTCGGGCAATTTGTAAATAAATTACCCTTGACCCCCTTACTAATAAACGTATTAAATCACATAAATAGTTACCCACCGATTTCTCACTTTCAGTCGTCAGTCATTTGAATTTCGAAAGAAGAAGACAAAGCGTTGTGTAACTATACAGACGCTATACAACGTTTATTAAAGTGGAGTCATTTTAATAGGTAACATTTGACAATTCATCAAATATTCAACAACGTAACCTTGTAACGGCGGGCATAAAATAACATATTTTTTCGTTTTGTTAGAACTGCACAATTGCTTACCTTTTTCAATTACGATTACATATTTATTGTAATAATGACCGATACGAGTAATTTTACGATTTGCTTTCATTAATAAACCATTCTAAACATAATAAACAATTTCTGATCTAAAGAACTGAACGTCGTTACAAGGTTACGTCAGTTAACCATTTTTCTTTTTAAACACTAGGGATGTTACTCTAAAAATCGAAAGCTGATAAGTAGAATCGAATGCAATGATGACTTGTGAAGAAATACTTATCACCATAAATTAATAACCACGTTGTGATTATAATAAAAAAATTATTTATTATTCTTTTAACTAACTAGGTATAAAAATACAAAAAATAATGAAATAGAAAAACTGCCTCCTCGCATTCGCCTCTAAAACTACAAGTGATTACCATGAGGAAATAAACTTTGAGGTTTTTAAAGAGTGGTTTGAGAAGCTGCTAGTCAGCTTAGAAAACCCATCGAAAATTATAATGGACAATGCACCGTATCATTCTGTACAAGTTGATAAACCACCAACTCAAGCAAATAAAAAGCAAGAAATTGTCTCGTGGCTGGTAAGAAATGGTGTGGATGCAAGTCCAACTTTATTAAAAGTTGAGTTGTTAAATCTAGTAAAAGCAACTAAGCCGTCCAAGCTCCGCTATGTAATCGATGAACTAGCCCTAGAGCATGGACACGAAGTTATTCGATTGCCTCCCTACCATTGCCAGTATAACGCCATCGAGCTTATTTGGGCACAAATAAAGGGTTATGCAGCGCGGAACAATACTGAACCACCCTTCAGTACTGCTAAAATGATGTCTCTGCTACAAACTGCGTGTGCAGAAGTCACTACAGAAGACTGGAAAAAAGTCGTAGAGAAAACAAAGAAAATAATTTTACAAGATTTTGAACGAGATGTGAGAATAGACAATATTATTGAAAATGAATTAATAATATCTCTGAGTGCTGACAGCAGTGATGAAGATGACAATACTTTTAACAGTTCTGATAGTTCAACTGAATAAATGCAATTTTTTTGTTAAATTGTGTACTTGTCTTATTTTGCTCCTTAAATTTACGAAAAAAATAATAATAATGGGACAGGGATTCGCCTGATGATTTTTAAAATTCGCATATGTTTCAAGTCCGTATCGATTCATTCACTTTAATCGATGTTTATAAGCAGGTCACCTCACTATGAGGACAAAACTGACAGACGTCAAATGTTACCTATTAAAATGACTCCACTGTAGTAAGTGGTGTATGTATGACATTACATGACATCACGCCTGTATTCCTCGAAAGGGTTGGGCAGAGTTGTCCCACATTTTGCCAGTTATATGCTTAAATTCTATGTAGGTAATGTATTCTGTACTTGATTGTGTAAGGACATTTATATTAGAAAATGTATTATAATTTTCCTATTCTATTGTATTATAATATTCTTGAAAAGAAGTATCATTGTGTTATTAACTTGCCTCTAAAAACAATTATATTAATTTATGTTTGCTTAATAAAAGTCATGAATGCTGCATAATAATGTTTTAATACAAGTATTTATAACGTTGAATAGAATATATTATTTACAACTTACATAATAACTAACTTATTTGACATGGATACACTGATATACTATAGTATGTATTTTCATGAGTTCACTTACATTGACAATAAATGATAGATATTATAATAACTGAGGTACTTACTACCCAGCGATAATATCCTTAGCTTTTTTTTCTAACTTTCCATTCTAGAGGTTTCTATAATGTGTGAGTGAGCGCCGAAAGTAGTATATTGGACGGGCTGCGAATGCGCAAAAGAAACCGCGCTTGCGTAGGGCTTGTGGTAGGGGTTAACTTGTAGAAATCGTCACGTAAGGAAAAAAACCTCTATGCGACTCTCTTCTCTCTCTCTCTCTCTGTCTCTTTCTATTATAATTATACGAGTGTATATGTGCGTGCGGAACTTCGTTCCTGACGGAGGTACCCTAATCACACACGTTTTTGTTTTAATTTTAATGACGAAAAAGACCACAGATATATCCGCCAAACAGTAACCCCAAAATAAAATAAAAAACCATTTCGTCCTTCTTTACAGACCATCATTCAGTAACACTGGCATCACTGTACACGACTTCCATTCATAGACAGTCCCAAGCACATCCACGGTTCGGGCTGGTCGGCCTCCGATCACATGCGCACATGGAACTTGCCCGCTTTAGTTACGTATTTGACGCCCTTGAAGGGCTTGTACTTGGCTCCGTACATGTCGAGGCGGCTGACTCTGAGCCCGCTGACTGCTAGCTGAGGTATCGTAAAGTGCACGTTGATGCTTGGGTTCGCGCCTGATATATCGGCACCTGTTGCTACCGACACCTGTAGGAAATAATTTGGTGTTATAAGTGTGACTAGATGATGAGGAAGAAGTTGCGCATGCGCCGGATATTGCCATAAAAACAACGTCAGAAAGAACAGTTATTTAGGCGAGTATGAATAAATGAATGAAATAGTTGAAATACACCAAGACGAGAGATAATTTTGTACCAATATGGAATGGCAACTTTGCCTTTAAGCCAAAGGCCAGCCTGCCGGTCGATTCTGTAAAAATCTCACTGTGAAAACTTAGGTGAAGTGAGTTTGTTTTTGCTAGGAATTGACACTATTAACAGCTCACTCCCCACACTCACTTCACCTAAGTTTTCACAGTGAGATGTTTACAGAATAGCACCGCTGCTGTCCATCCAATATGATTGTAGGCACAAAGATCAAACCGGTATCAACTGGTGTCATTACAACAATAGAATGAACTGTTTTCTAGTATTCAAAAATGGCATAATATAGCGAGCTTTTTTTTTGGCAACACTATACTAGAAAAGACTTAATAAAATCACAATATTACTTACAGTTCCTCTTATATTGGGCAGTTTTGGCAACTCGATGCGTCCTATGTCCCATAACAGCACCTTACTAACTGGATCATACGAGTATTTGCCTTGGTTTGCGGTGAGAGAGCAGTTCAAGACACACTTAGGCATACAGATCTCTAATGCTACGTCTGGAAAGAAAATTAACATAGTTTAATACTGAAGTGGAAATGTAGGACATAGTGTGGCATAAGGTATGTGCATAGTAATGATGACAATGTGGTATGAAATTGTATGTTTATTACCAGACTATAATTACTATGATTTTAATTTTCAAAATTTACAGGGTGTCAGGGACGTCAACGCGCAAACTATACCCAATTTTACGCTATCATGCTGAATGCACATGACAGCATAGAAATATTTCGTAGACTAACAAAAAAAGAAACAGTTATTTCATAGAAAAGTGCGATACCTACACCGTCAAAATGTATAAACAGCATTTTTTTTTTTAATAACCTACGAATTTCAATGCATGTGGTTCAGAATCATGTACCTACTCAATCCATGGTAACATGGTAAAAATCCATCCTTACTTTCTAAAGTCCGCCCCATAGTTTGCTTGGGGCCAACAGTGAGGTCTAACCGTCCCTGTTCGCCATTCGACCGGAGAGTGAGGCTGTGCCGCACATACATCGGGATCGCCACGACGCTCTGGGATCCAATGTGGTAGGACATAAGGCGGAAGTTACCATCCGGAGGAATGAATGATAGAATTCTTTCAGACTGCAAGATATAAGAGAGTCATTAGTTTTTATTAGCAGTAGGCAACCAATAGTATGAAACGAAGTGATTTTTTAGCGTATTCACTTACTACTTCTAAACTATTTGAGGGATTCTGATGTGATTCTATATACTACGATACGTGTGACTTAAGTAGTCCAAGCACCCTGCATCAATAGACTACTTAAGTCAAACGTATCATATACTATGTATTTTATAGCTCATGTGACCTAAACCTGCAATTAAATCACGCTTTTCTGTACATGGACTACATGCACGACTTAAGTCCGGGTTTAGGTGACACAGTGCTATAAAAAATTATTATTATAGTTCTATAAATATACACATATTAGTCGCCTCTTATTTTTATTACCAAAAAAAAAAGCAAGTATAAGTTTAGATTACACTCATATTTTGTTTAACTTACCTCCCATCTTTTAAATCTCACACAAGGATGGAATGAAACATCGTCGAATAGACGTGGATTTACAAAAGTAAGGGTCAAATCTGGCATTCCACTTAATTTTATACAGCAATCAATCTGAAACCATAATAAAACATTTGATTAAATAGACTTATAAGATGGATTGATTGTTTTTGCAGTGAATTCATAGAAAAAGCATATTATGTGAAAAGTGCCCACTTCTCACATGTTGAAACAGACACAACTTTCTACTTTAGTCTATACTAATATTATAAAGAGGTATTTTTTTTTGTTTGTATATGAGGGATAATCTCTGAAATTACCAGTCGGATATGAAAAAATATTTTTGCTTTTGATAGCCCAATTCTTGAGGAAGGCTATAAGCTGTTTAACATCACGCTATGACCCTTAGGAGCAGATTAAAAAAAGTCGGAAAGTACGTTAAGTGAAAAAGAAGTACTGGCGCGGACAGGCGATGCTATGCGACGTGATGGGTCGGTAAAAACAAGAAATTTCACGCGGATGAAGTCGCGGGCAGAAACTAGTGTATTATTAAAAATAATAGATTTTCTACAGTTAATTTCGATGAAGATGCAATTTTACCAATTTGAAAAATTTATGTAGATTTATGACATTATTTTTTTGTCATTGGGATCTATTTATTTTACGTTACTTACGTAACCCTGTATCTCCGCAGACACAGTAGCACCACTCTTATCAATAATGGCGTCGACTTCTTCTACAACGTCGAAGTAAGCCTCATTGTTCGCGTACTTGACTCCCGAGCGACGCCACGGCACGTTCGACAGCTGCCCAGATGGCAGTATTGAAGAAACACTAGAAATATAATGTTTGATGGTTATTTTGGAGACATTAAAGGCATCAGAGTTTATAAGTCCTGTGTGACTATACATGTAGTATTCAGGCCGACGCAAATTAGGGCGGGCAGCGTCGCAACGCAACGCATTGGAAAAATCCTCATACATAACTTTTTTGTCTTGAATTGCGATGTGCTGTGGCCTGCTGCATAATGTATGTTTAGCTTTAGGCATCTGATCACCATTACCATTCCAGCAGATTCATAGTACTTTCACCAGGTCATTGGTCCACCTTGTGGGAAGTCTGCCGACCGATACTATGATGAAAGTAGAAAGTAGCTAGACTGATTTAAAACTCTTAAATATGCCATAACATAGCTAGAAACACTCATTTTAAGACCCGATAATGCTATGGTTCAGCCATTAGACAGTTGTTACTTACTTAGATTTCCCAGTAACAGTATTAGCAATAGTCCTTAAAATATTTGGCGGTTTTATCAATTCCTTTAGAATATTGCTCTCTGTAGCCAGAGGGAAGCCATTGTCAAGCATCTCATCTAACAACTGTAAAATAAAATTTATATTTTATAAATAGTGCAAAATACATTACTTAAATAAATAGGTACTACTTAGAATAATTAATTTCCGTATTTTAGTGTCTTAAGATCAAGATGCCTCTGGACAAAGATGCCTGGAAGAGTTTGAGGGTGGTATTTGCTTAGCAGTGGAATAGTTTAAACTAACAAAAAATAAAAAAGTGTCTTTATGAAAAGAATCATACCTCATATACCACTACATAATTTTCTTTAATTATAGTCTCTGTACAGTCTGAAAAGTAGTCCTGAAAAGAAAATTAAAACATCATAAATGCATAGTCAATCTTTTAAAAGTTATTAATAATAATATTTAAACAGATGAGCAAATACAGTATTTTTTCCACATCAATAGTTTATATTCTTTGTTTACATCATATTGGATAGACTGATGAAACCGCAACTAATTGTCACAGTGGTGTTCAAGTATCTCTTGTTGTCATTTCTTAGAACTCGATTCTTCTCTTATATTTTCACATATTACTGATATTAGGAATAGTAATTAAAATCAATCAATCAACTGCTCATATTATATCTACATCAGCATAATCCAGTTTCTCTACCTCATTTCGCTCGCTATTACTCATAGTGTCATTGAAAACTAGCCAATTAGCAACATTGTGGCAGACCTGACTTGACAACACATTGTAGTCAGCTCTGCTACAATATGTTGCATCCGCTGGCCAATGCTACTAATGGACCCTGGGTGAATAGGGTACATTAGTACATTAAAGTATTGCCAGTAAAAAAGGCTATATCAAAGCTTACTTACTTGGAATGTATCAACAACTCGGTGCAGGAACTCAATCACAAACAGTGGAGCAACTTCTTGCATGCACACGGCCACCAGAGCCACACCACCTCTCTGGATTGATATCAAGTAGTGGTGGGGGGCTGCCAAAACAGGTGGAACATCCTAGAAACACAATATTATTTCTTAAACATTTTCTTAGTTCTGCCCATCCAGGTGTCAAACCAGGCAAGTTCCAGAGTGACTTTTAATTCTAAGCATAGTGAGGAAACGTAAGACTTCTATAATTACTTCTATTTCTTTCTTCTTCTGAAATTACCAACAGGTAATTTCAGACCTATACACACCTATATACAATGCAACCAAGATTGGTGATCTATGCCCATGCCTTCTTTGTTTGAGACTATTACAGTGAGACTTACAGGCTGGTCATATTTCTTATTATACTATTAATTAATTATTCAAACCTTACATTGGGAGATGCCCGCTGTGCCTCCAAATAGTAGTCACATACTGATCTCGGAACAACACTCCGCCAATGCTTTTCGAGAAATACATCCCTGTAATTTAAATAGCATTTACAATCGGGACATAGACATGGTGGTTTTTGGGCTTTTAGTCGCCCAAGATCAATGATTCCGAAAATTTCTACTTGTTACATTATTAATCCACTGAAGATAAAAAGTGATAATGAAATTAAAAATTGGCACTGGAGTTATCCTTTTAGTTAAAGAGAACATTATCCTCTCTGGAATAACTGTCACAAGTTACCAAATAAAATTTTAATTTCTGATTTGATTTTATGACAACCGATGCACGAAATGAGTTGCTCAAAATAAACATTAGTTGACTAGTTAGCAGTTAGTTAACAGTAGACTAATTGAACGAAGCTTTAGCTCGATCTCTAAAAGACATTGCTCTGCTTCCTAAATACCTACCCAGATGGGTTTATTATAAACAAACTGTGAATCATTGTAGTCTATCAACTATGACTGAGTTTTTAATATTGTTTTATTAAATTTCCACTGTTTGCAATATAGTAAATAAGAGAATATGTTGTGTTTTCACTTCAGTTTTTCGACATTTCTCCTGTTTCTCTCCTTGAAGGAAGCTACACTAAACTTCACAATTTCACATTCACAATGCTATTTGACAGTTCGCTAGCTTGGCATTTTGACAGATTGACATTCTGAATGACAAGTCGTCGAGTTGTCTTCTAGTGTTGCGTGTAGGATACTTTTGTGAGAGAAATCGATACTAACACAGAGTTGATTGCTTTGACACAGACAAGATTTTAAACACAATAACGTGATAGATTTTTCCATTGGGTAGTATTTTTTGGAGAATTTGTACATTTTATTAATCTTATGACTCTTCAAATCGTTCTAGTGGCATTTATTTCCGGCCAGCGCAGTGTTGTTCTTCCTTACTTACTTATTAGTCGTCATCTCGATGGTCACCCTCTTTTTAGCAATATCATCTTTTACACAGTCCATCCACCGTTTCTCTGATTTTCCTCCACTCTCATTCATACTCAAAAGTTTCCTCACGACATTTCCCGCATCACATGCCCATACCATGACCACCGGTTTCCACACAACTTTTAAGTTACCGGTGCCATTATCAGACAGACTTCTTCCCAGTGGCGTAGCTAGCATGGATGTCATCCGGTTCGGTCGTCACGATGTCACCCCAACACAGAAAGCTGTTTATGAAAGTAAGACGCGTTCGTTGAAGAAGCGACGGAGGCCGAGTAGTAAGAGCGTCCGACGTCCGAGCTGAAAGTTCGGGGTTCAATCATCAGCCCCTGAGATTCGTATTTTCTCATGTGCTGATTTAATCACCGTTCGCACTCCGTGCTTCGTAAAGCACGTTATGCAGTTTGTCCTGGGTATTAACCTAACCATCCTAGATAGTAGTCATTAACCTAATGTCAGAGATGCAAAACTCTTGCAGACCAGGAATGGGTATGATGTTCCCTTCTTTGATCCATCGATAGATAATTATATCAATCACTTAGTCCTTTTTGTTTTTTATATTATGGTTTTTTAAAGGTTTGTGTGAGTAGGTTATATGTTTTCACGGTCAGGTGTCACCCTCGAATGGGTGGCAGTCACTGACCTGTATGAGCGAGAGGTCAGTGGTGGCAGTACTCGGGTGAGCCGCCCCTATCTACCTACGCTACTGCTTTCTCCTATGTACTCATTTCTTATTCTATCCATTCGCAACACCACATATCCCTCTTAGCACCCTCATCTCAGCTGCATGCTATTGCCTTAATCTCATGAATGATCTTAAAAATTTAATTCATTAATTGAATTGAGATACATAAGAGTAAGGGGCCGCCTCCACGAGCGAGAGAATCGCGGCGATTATTATCGTTGTGCCACGTATTTCTATACACTCTCTTAGAACGTGTCTCCACACGGGGCGCGGCGATGTCATCCCGCGAAAATTTGAAGGCACGGCGAGACTATCGCCGCGATTCTCTCGCTCGTGGAGGGTCCCTAATACTCGAACATTATTTTTGATCTACGTTTATCCTACAAATTCTATAGTTATTTATTAGGTATCGTTGTTTGTGAGTATACCTATGATGGAAATTAGAGTTGATCTTTAGATATCTGAAAATGTGAATTACTACAATCATAATCGATATTATAATAGAACTGTACTGCACTAGCGCTCTGAAAGTGACATTATGATAATGACATTGTGATTTGTGTCAATGTGTCATTGTTTTTTATGCCATGACACGTGGTTATGGATGTCCACAGTAATTCCACATTGTACAGTAGAGTTCATTAATATACTGGCCCTTTCAGGCTTCAAAAATACATGAATGTCAAAAAAGTTCATAATATTGTGACAACTATAAGCATGTACAGATGCCAGCACATCAAGCTACTACAATCTGTCAAATTTCTTTAATAGATTTTCAACTTTATCACTACAGCTTATGGTTCAAAGTTGATTGGGAAAACTTGATTTTCGGGTAGCTCGAAGTGCTGATGGTGTCTGTACATGCAATACAAGCTGTTTAGTTTTATGAAACTTAACATTGCCTATACATTTTTGATTCATGAACATGCTCAGATATTAAAGAACTCAACTGTCCACAAAATAATATAAAAATTGTAAATAGCACTTATCCGTTCATCAATTCTAAAACTTAACTCAAGTACACCACCAAATACAAGATACACCACCTTTTTTCTGAAATAGTCCTCTTGTCCAAAACTAGCTACGACTGAATCACAGATACACTAATGAATGATCTATTCTTCATGTTTTGATCGACATATTTTTTAATTTATATAATTACATGACTTGATTGGTGCTGATTACTGTCCAAATCCATCCAGTACTGCTTAAACAGAAAAATATTTTCTTATGATGGCATATGCCTAGCAGTTGGTTCAGCATAATAGGTATTCTACAAGTTGGTTGGTGAAGAAACCTATTGTACAACCACCAATTAATTGTTTAAAAAACAGCAAATAACCACAAGATATTGATTCATGAAATTTCTACAAAGATACTAAATTATGGGCTAAAAACAAATAAAACAAAGCTTTCTGCCTTTTTTTTTATTGAGACATCTTAAAATATAAGTTTTAACGGTTGGATTTAGCAACACGCTCCAACTCATCCTTCTTCTTGATGGCATAAGAGTTTGATGATCCCTTCGCTGCGTTTATGAGCTCATCAGCAACACACTCGGCAATAGTCTTAATGTTTCTGAATGCAGCCTCACGTGCACCAGTGCACAACAACCAGATGGCCTGGTTCACACGGCGCAGGGGCGAAACGTCCACAGCTTGACGACGCACAGTACCAGCACGACCGATCCTAGTAGAGTCTTCTCGGGGACCTGAGTTGATGATAGCTGTCACGAGCACTTGCAGAGGGTTCTCGCCAGTTAGCAGGTGAATGATTTCGAAGGCGTGCTTCACAATTCGGACGGCCATGAGTTTCTTGCCGTTGTTGCGGCCGTGCATCATAAGGGAGTTGGTCAAACGCTCAACGATGGGGCACTGGGCCTTACGGAATCTTTTGTGTGCATACCTGCCAGCAGAGTGGGGCAAGTATTTCGCGTACTTCTCTTTGACGGAGATGTAATCCTGCAGGGACATGTCAGACACCTGGACATCATAGCAACTCCACCTTCCGAATAGCTTAATTTCGGGAATGTCAGCGGCCAGCGGCAGCGGCGCGTTGTCAACAGCCATGCTGCCGCCTTCGACAGTCTCATCATTCCAGTTTTCCTCAGCCATTATGATTGCCTACAAATAAACGAACTAATTAGAATTTATCACAAATCACGAAACTAAGTAAAAGTTTAGTTTATTTTAATAAATACATACTTTTTCAAGCTAAATAGCGATTCTAACCTCGCGTTGTCAAAAGAACACGAGAAAAAGGAAGTTCGATTAGGTTTGAAGGTTGGCATTACGACTTTGGTGCAGTGTTGCCAACAGATAAACTAGCTCTCCACCAGATTCAACTTCGGAAACCACCAGAAAACCACTAACAAAAATCGACCCTACTCCAAAAATCGCTAAAATTTCCACTAAACTTATTTATTAGTAAAAAATGTTCTTTATTATTACGTAATAAAATATTTAAAATCAGTAAATCAATATACAATATTATTAGTAAATGAACAAGTCAAAATGAGGAACATAAAAATCTTAATATATATAAATTACGCTTACTAAACTAAACTGCTTAACCGATTTTAATCAAATTCGTACACCGTGTGCAGTTTGATCCAACTTGAAAGATCCATTTATAATCGTTTACAACAATATCATATGACAAAAACGTTAGCCACAGCAACGCGTGGCTGGGTCAGCTAGTTATTTAATAAAAACAACAACTATAAAAAAGTGATATTCTAAAATTCGTCTTCTTCAGATGAATTTTTGTCTGCATCATCGTCGGTTTCACATTTATATGATTCTTTGGTACTGATTTGTTTTATAACTTTTATTGGAATTTACCTACACAGTAAAAGAAAATACTCCTGAAAATTAAATGAAATAAAAATTATATATTTCGTAACATTTTAATGGTTTAGTGGTTGAGTGATAGCATTTTCAGTAATTGAAACGGAATTCTACTAAACCACTAAGAAAAACCACCAGCCACTAAAAGCAATATTTCGCCACTAAAAGGGGGGTCGAAACCACCAGTTTTAGTGGAAAATCCACTAAGTTGGTAACACTGCTTTGGTGTTACAATATTTAAAAATCAGGTAACATTCGAAATAAGCATGAAGCTTATTCCACACCATACAATTTTATTGACAATTATTTAGTGTAGTGTATTTAGTTTAGGGGATGTTTTATTAGATTGACTTTCTACTTACTACTTAGGCATGATATTTGACTGATTTTCATTAAAATATATTTTCTATACATCATCATTGTGAACTTATTTTGAAACTCAAACAAAATGATTTGTAGTAAAAATTAAAACCATTGATTATTTAGGTTTTTTTATTATGTGACATCACAGCGGGCCACCAGCGCTGCGATATTTATTTTTTAAGGCGAAAGCGCCAGGGTAGCCCGCGAAATTAAATTTTTTTTTAGGTTTTTTGCAATTTGCTGGTCAGTATTAAGTTTTACGTTGATTAATATATGATTCGCGGCCGTAACAAATATGTATTACAGAATTATAATCATTAAAGTCATCAAAATAACTATCTAAGACCACGTAACCCCAAAGAATAACACCGACTGGCACGATTACTGACTTCTATCATACGTATGATAGAGGTCAGTGGGCACATCCCCTTGCCTTGCTTGCCTGTCCCAGAAAGGGACAAAATGAACCAAAAAAACAAAAGGTACGCACGATCACGATGCTCATGCTCGAATGACAGTAATTGGTTGATATGACAGTGGCATTTTTCATTCCGCTCTGACGTCATAAATAGACGTCAGTGTCAGTGATTTTATCTGACAGTCTGACTGACATGTATTTCTGTCATTTTCATTATTCATTCGGTGATTGCGTTGGCGCTTAGATTTCACCGTTAAAAAAGCCGTATTAATTATTAATAAGTGGATCCACCTATTAGAATTTCTATTCGATTCAAGGATTGTATGGATAAGCGCAGTGCACAACACATCTTCCATAAAGTCATCAGGTATTCATAGTAAAGGAGTGCTATCTATCTTTGGGTTAAGATTTCTGTAACTGGACAAAGTTCGCTATGGCTGCGTTAAAAACAAAAAATCTGAAACTATTAACGAGGCTTGTGCCTAGATATTGCGCACAAGTAACGGCAACAAGAAACCTAAATCTGCAAGAGTTTCACAGTAAGAATTTGTTAAAGAAATATCAAGTTTCAGTACAAGACTTTCGAGTTCTCGATTCTAAACTAGACACTAAAGCTCTAGCAGATTTTAAGGCTGATGAGTACGTTGTAAAAGCGCAGATCCTTGCTGGTGGTCGTGGTAAAGGCCACTTTGACAATGGTTTCAAAGGAGGTGTCCACCTTACTAAAAATCGTGATGAAGTTATGAAACTAGCAAAGAGTATGATTGGGCACAAGTTGATTACAAAACAAACTCCCAAAGATGGAATATTAGTCGACAAAGTAATGGTGGCAGAAAGTGTCAATATTAAACGGGAGACATACTTCAGTATTGTGATGGAGAGGTCTTACAATGGGGCTGCAATAGTGGCTTCTCCTGCTGGAGGTATGGATATAGAGACAGTAGCAGAAAAGACTCCACATTTGTTGAAAACTGTGCCTGTTGATATATTTGCTGGTATCACAGATGAGTTAGCCAATGAGATTGCAGAATTTTTGGAATTCAAAGGACCATTGAAGGGGAAATGTGCTGAAGAACTTAAAAGGCTTTGGCAACTATTCATAAAGGTATCTAATAATTTATTCAATTATGCAAACTTGCTTGTAACACTCCCATTGTTGGGCAAAGAGAAGACACCCAAAAACACAACAACATATACAGTATGTTAACTAACAGAGGGCGTTCCCGTTAACCCGCAATAGCATAGCATCCATACATGCTAAAAAAATATTACCATTCGAAAACAAAATGTTTTTTTTTTTTAAATATTCACTAAAAATCGTAAATTGATACGTTAAAGAAACACTGTACACGCATACTTGAAGGACAGCAATGTCGGAATTTATTTAATTAAATAAATTAGAATTAATTAAATAAATAGAGTATCAATTTACGATTTTTAGTGAATATTTTAATATAAAAAAAAATAAAAACATTTTATTTTCGAATGGTAATATTTTTTTTGCATGTATGGATGCTATACTATTGCAGGTTAATGGGAACGCCCTCTGTTAGTTAACATACTGTATAAAAAATACTTTTTTATTCCCAGGTAGATGCCACACAGCTAGAGATTAATCCTCTTGTTGAAACTGATGATGGGAGAGTGATATCTGTAGATGCCAAGATCAACTTTGATGACAATGCTAACTTCAGACAACAGGAGATCTTTGCCCTGGATGATTTATCAGAGAGTGATCCCAAAGAAGTAAGTAATGAATAATTCTTCTTTCTTTTCATAGCAATTGTACTCTTATTAATTGTTTTTTTTTAAAGCCTAGTAGATGGGAAGATTTGATTAAATGATTAACTGGTTGAATGCTATAATTACAGAAACAATTAAAAAGCTGTTGTGTCTCATGTTGATTCACCATTATTATAGTGCTTGGTCTGGAACTGTGTGCAAGGCAATTGTACAAATATGTATTTGTGCTCTAGCCAGAAGAGGTTAAACAATCCTAATTTATATGAACTCTTTTAGTATGATTGTTACCTAACTTCAATAACCTGCTCCACTAACATAAAAATATACACAACTATGCATTAATGTTCTACTTATCATTGTTCAATGTAAATAATGGGTATATGTTTATCTCCTCCCTTATCTGAATAACCTCTGTTATCACTTATTTTTCCTTTTTGGTGCTATTACCAAGTTGTGATAATATTTGGAAGAAGATAATGTTGCTACTGCTTGTAATAGCAAGCTGACCTTACTAAGGGATAAGAAACACTCAAATTCAACTAATGAAGAAGAGCTAAGGAGCCATATTATACTTCAAATATGATTGTCCTAGTTAAAGATGGGTCAGAAAAAGAAACCAACCATACTTTTTAGTCCCAGCCCTAATTTATTTTAAGCTAGGTAGTAAACTGGTCCAGCTTATTCATGGAATAATATTTTATTATATCGTACAATACTGTCAGTTCACATAAACAATCAGAATTTTTGTACAAAATTGATTAAGTACACGTACTTTTAAACAGGGATGAAATTAATTTCGTTCCGTTACCACTAATATGTAACGATACAAAATCTAAAAATATCAATAACATTACAAAAAAAACGTGTATAGAATCATCATTTTTGTAGAACAATATTATAAGTAACATTATAGGTATCAGTAACATTAAGCTTATCTGCTTGTAATAATGTTACAGGTGAAATGTTACAGATTCATTTGTAACATTATTCTTCATACTTTTTCGTCATCTTATAAGTGAAGCTGGCAACGTTGGGTATCGAAATGATCGTTATTATATTGTTATACTAATAACGAAATATTGATAATATTGTTAGTGAATAGTTTAGTTCGTTATAGCAAAGGAATTAATTTACCGGAACTGCACTTAACATTATTTTGAGTAACGTTTCAAGTCCCAGCTTTTAAGTAACTCTTTCTTAGTAGGCTACAAATTCGTATATATTTTTCAGAGAGAGGCAGCTTTGCATAATCTTGTGTACATTGATATGGATGGCAGCATTGGATGTATGGTCAATGGTGCTGGCCTAGCTATGGCCACCATGGACATTATCACCTTGAATGGGGGACGAGCTGCAAACTTTTTGGATCTTGGAGGTGGTGTTGGACCAAAACAAGTATCAGCTGCTCTAAAGATATTGGAATCAGACCCAAAAGTAAAGAGTGTCTTCGTCAATGTGTTTGGTGGTAAGCTATCTTATGTCATGGCGTCATTTAAAGTCGTTATTTTAAAAGAGATTTTCAGACATTACATTTTATACATTGTTTGTTTACAGGTATTGTCAACTGTGCTACAATTGCACAGGGTATTATCACAGCATGCAAGGAAAATCCTCCAAAATATCCACTTGTTATCAGACTGCAAGGCAGTAACGCAGACTTAGCACAAAAACTACTGAAGGAATCTGGTCTACCACTTAAGATCATCAAGGATGTTGACGAGGCAGCAAAAATGGCTGTTAAAATGGCACAGTAAAATGGAAATGTTGAAATGTTTGTTGAAAGAATTGTTTTGACGATTCATTGATTTACATTCAAATACAAATCACAAACACATGAATGGACTTTATCCGAATTATTTTACTATGCTATATAATATCTTGTGGGTGTACTGTAATTCACCTGTTATTATAATGTGCAATAGGAGCTCTCTTATTAATGTGTTCAAAGCTATAGAACCGTAAAATAGTAGTTTACTACTAGCGTATTGCATATTTCATAATAAAATGTACTTATTTGTAAATACTAAAACTTAACCATAAGCATGGGGCAATTTTCACCGCCCAAAATGTATTCTGAGCAACTTAAATTGCCGGTTTATGCTGGTCATGACCCATAATATTTGAAAAAACAGCATGATTTCAAATGTTCTCAGCTGGGCTCCAAACAAAAAAAAAACTGCATACATATAATTTCTCTAACTAAGAAATAAATTAAGACTGAATTTTTGTTCTAACTTGCTAACAAAATTAAAAATTGTAAAGTAGAACTAGTTGTATTTATGTAAATCAAATGTCTTGCCATGAAATTATTGTTAATGTTTTGAATATAGTTTATAAATTTATAAATATAGAATAAATCATTATCTGGCTTTTCATTTTATACAACGTGTTTTTTTTTATATCCCATAACTCTATGGGGTCATTGTACTAATCATTATGAACAACTTTTACTAAGGGACCAAACCTGAATACGCGAAAAAAAAATCAACCATTCCCTACATTTTGACGAGTTATGCGAACATAAATGTAGGGAACAGCTGATTTTTTTTTCGCGATTTCAGGTTTGGTCCCTTAGTAAAAGTTGTTCATAATGATTAGTACAATGACCCCATAGAGTTATGGGATATCAAAAAAAACACGTTGTATATAACTAGAACCTGCCCGCAACTTCGTCCGCATGAAATTTCTTGTTCCCCGACCCACCCCGTGGCATAGCATCGCCAGCCCGCGCTTTCACTTCGTTTTCGCTTAGCGTTTTTTCAGACTTCGTTATGCTCGGTTCCTATGGGTCATAGATATTAAATAGCCTTCCTCAAATTGGGCTACCAAATGCAAAAAGATTTTTTAAATCCGATTGGTTTCTCCAGAGATAACCCCCCTACATAATATAAACAAACTATCCAAAGAGGTAAAATTAACTAATATTATAAAGATAATATTAGTATAGACAAAATCAATCAATCGGCCTAGCCTTGTTCTATGTTATGGGTTTGGTTTCCGCACTTAGTCCTACAATAGACCATTGTGCGTGCTGCCTAGCCTTTTCCAAACTATGTTGGGGTCAGCTTCCAATCTAACCGGATGCAGCTGAATACCAGTATTTTACATGAGAGCGACAGCCTATCGGACCTCCACAACCCAGTTACTGGATAACACGTTACCCCTTGGAAAAACTGGTTGTCAATATACTGTATAGACAAAATAAAAAAATGAATAGCTTTATTTTTTAACAATTTATGACTACAGTACAGTAAAATAATTCCAGACGGGTTCCTATATTATCTAAGCGCGAAACAGGTTAATTTTTCTCCCTTGGGATGACGAGTCACTTTTACTGTTGGACATGTTGGCTTGGATTTCTTCGTAGAGGGGAAGGTGAGCCAGTTTGCCGCGGGCGGCTACTGATGGCTTTGTATTCAACATTCGTTTCGCAACACGAATGATATCGTCAGATGTTATTTTTTCTGCAATAAGAAAAATCATAATGGAATATATCTCTATGATCGTCATTTTTTCTAGTCTGATGATGTGGCTTAAATGTTCATTTTATATTTAGGGGTAAGCAGGGCGTATTACTTACCAATTTCATTGATAAAGAATGAGGGTGGCTTCCTTTTGCCGGTCGCAAGCACTTGTCGGCCAACATCTTCAAATACAACTGGTCTTGCTTCTAAATTCATCAATAACATTGATTGCAACTGGGTTTTTGCTCTCTGCAAATTAAAAATCACCGTTGTTATACTTGGGTAGGCCTATACTCAGTGGCTCTGAAGGATCGAATCGGAAACTGGCAGGGAACCAAAATTATTGAAAAAGCCCACATAATATGCAAAGCTAAACCTCGATCTACATGGTGCAAGTTTCCCCAAAGCTCAAGAGAATCATATGCCATAAAAACGTTCAAGAATGGCATCCAGTGATTCATCATAACACAGACTGGTGAAGCCAAATAAAAATTAAATATCTTACCCGAAGTTCAGTTTCTCCAACTTTACCGGCCATGTTAGCGAATTCCCGAGCAATAACTAGTGTCGTATCATAAATGCGGTTAGGAGGTGCAGCGGCGTGTATGCAGAACAAGCCTGTGTCGCCGTACGCGTGGTTGTACGCTGTGGCGTTGAACATCCAGTGATATCTGAGAATATAATAGACTTGTGTAAATAGGTACCATAAAACATTGAACGCGTTCTGGGCGAGAATGTTGCTTCTAAGGCCCGATCCTACGATCCGCTACCACACCACATCGCAGCGACAAAATGTGTGCAAGCAGTGGTTACGTGTAAAGGTGTCGCTGCAGCATCTTGCAGTTGCGTTGTGGTATCTATAAAATCATATCGAATGGTCGACGCAATGTTGTGCTTGCGTTGTGGCCGGCCGCTGGTGGTTGCATTGCGGCCTTGATGTGGTCGGTATCGCCCCCACGGTTGATTTTGACGTCGAAATGTGGTCCGTGTGAATAAACTATTCATTTTCATACAAATTAGCGCTCGTCCATGTGCTGTTGCGGTCGTCGTGTAGTTGTGGTACGTTTGATCTGGCCCATACTTCTATGTACGCAGTAATACTTTTGCTGAAATCGCTGGCTGTGAGCCAAGAAAAAGCAGGCAGACATGTGCTGCTAACTAGGTAGCCGATTTCTAAGTTGCTTCTTCCTCATCATGCAAGGCTAATTAAAATAGTTACCTGTTCAGGACATTAGTGTAAAGCCGTGTGTACATTCCCTTGCCAGGCCCGCCGGCAGAGAACGAGCCGCCGCCACCCATCATCATATTCAAAACACATGTCGGTACAAAGTCGGGGTCACTGTGAGCACAACCTAAAAAAAGCGAAAATATGATGGAATAAAGAACATGGAATGGCGATTTACTTCAAATAAATATGCATTAAAAAACTAATAACAAAGCTGAAGAGTTTGTTTGTCCTAATGTCTTGAACTTCCAGTCGGATTAGAAAAAATATTTTTGCATTTGATAGCCCAATGCTTGAGGAAGGATAAAGGCTGTTTAACACTACGCTATAACCCTGAGCCTAGCAAAAATAAAAAAAAAATCAGAACGCTAAGCGAAAAACGAAGTGATAGCGCGGGCGCGGGTAGGTGATGCGATGCGACGGGGTAGGTCGGGAACAAGAAATTTCACGCGGACGAAGCCGCGGGCAGAAGCTAGTAGATACTAAAATAGAAAGATTTGTTAGCCTTTGAACTGACTAAATGATATAATACTTACTTTCCAACCCAATAACAACATGAGACAGTTCGGGGAGGTCAGATCCTGGATACAGGGGGATTTCACAATCATCCTGAAATATTATTCATTCATTATTAATCATGAAAGTAGTAGCTAGAAGTTTTTTTTTTTTAATATGGTTCTGTAATGTGTTGTGTAATATGGTTCTGTAATGTACCTGTTGCATTCCTCCAGTGTATTGTGCAATTGAAGCGTCAACTTTTGGTTTGAATGTTTTAAGTTGATCCACATGCCAAGTAGGCTTCATATCAACGAAATATTTCTGCACAAACTCCACAAACGGTTCATGTTCGACCTATGGATTGAGAAGATCATGAAAATGTACAACAACCAAAAGGCAAAAAAAGCGAAAGCTTCTTTAGGCGTTCTTTCTGAACAGTGAACGAAACTGAAACGTCACGGTCGGGTCTGTGACGCTGAGTTGGGTATACTCTGCTCCAGTCGTAAGTTTTCACTTCACTCATCACTTTCACTCATTGTATGGTCATATGACCACATGATAGAAGGCAACATAATAACTATGAAAAAAAAAAGATGGTGTGAAAAAAAAACAAAGTACAGTACCCGGCGATAAATATTGCACATCGACCTATTCGATCCTATCGATTTTATACAAAGAATAAAAATAATTATCAAATGAAGCAAATCATAATTGTTTTAACAGCTCCTAATAGATACCGGACTGTTTGTATTTCATGCGACAGGGATAACGCTCTACGAAGCCGAAATTAGCCGATTGTCTCTTTCCAACGGTCGATATGCAATATTTATCGCCAGGTACTGTATATACAGACGCCAGCACATCAAGCTACTACAATCTGTCAAATTTATTTAATAGATTTTCAACTGTATCGCTAATGCATAAGTTTCAAAGTTGATTGGGGAAATTTGACAGTTTCGGGTAGCTTGATGTGCTGGCGTCTGTACAATACTTTGTTTTTTTTTGATGATTTTTTCATAGTTATTTTATTTGCTGGCAAAAGTGTAGTATTTATTTATGATAAATTACCCCAACAGCTGCAACAACCATTCTATCAGGTGTATAATGATTTTTGAGGTAGTTCAAGATTGTGCCACGGTCTATTTTATTGACATTTTCATTCGGACAAATCTTAGGAAGTCCAAGAGTGTTTCCTCTGTAGGCAGCCTGTAAAGAAAATGATAACAAAGTCAATAATATGATTTCATCCCTAAACAAGAACGTCAGGGACTGTATGGTGATGTGGTTGAGCTCCTCTGAAGTTCTGAGTTGAACTACAAAATTATTGACTTAGTTTGTTTCGCCATTTCTTCTCAGGGGTAGTCAAATAGGAAATGTCAACTCCATCTAGCTTTTTCTTAATATGACGTGAAAAAGTGATTCTGTATCCTATTTACAGAATAAACATTTTAATTCATCATTGTTTCTATGTGAGAAAGAGAGATGAAGCTATACCACACAAATAGCACCATCCCTTACTGTAAGCAAACAATGAACTTAACACTTCTTGATAATTATGGCCTCTTGACAGTCTGTTACATGTCTTATAGATACAGATATTATGTTAAGTGCCACTAAATTGTAGTCTGATGTAATATTTTGCAAACATACCATATGGATCATGTCCATCAGTATAGTCTCCTGCTCAGGCCTCATGGAGAGGGTCTCCAATTCAAATGCAACAGCCTGTCTCGCTGATTCAATCTCATCCATACTCAGCTGTGGTCTCAATGTCACTTCTGCTAGAACCTGGAACATACAAATTAAAATGAAGTAAACTGACATTTGAGCAACATCACTCAAAAGGCAGTTGCCTTTTGAGTCAATCAAATTAATGTGAAAGGGCTTTAAAGGTCCGCTTAGGCTAACCTACTGCCGCGCCATTTTGTTTTTTTTTTTTTGTCGAAAATGGCGTCCACGCATTACATCTATATAAATCAATAGCTAATAGCAATGCAAACAGAAAATATTATAAGACAAAACCCTTTAAAATGTTAGATTTCCGAGATATTAACATTCAAAGTGACATCTATATTTTTTAACTTGCTTACATCTTGTTGCATAAATGTTTGATTACTATAAACTTTCAGAGTAATTATTACTTCAAAGAGATTAGAAAGTTTGGTCTTATTTTGTTTTCCGTTTGCATAGATGTCAGCTATTGATTTATTAAAACTATTGTGTTACAAACACTGTTTGTAACAAAACTCCTCCGAAATGACTTTATATTCAGTAGGTCTGAGAATAGGACGTAAACTAGTTTTCATAACCCTAAGTAATAAGGGTAGTCCAACACAAAAAAAATTTTTTTAGACAAAATTTTTATTTTTTTATAATTCGGCATTAAAAAATACATGTACCTAACCCTAAATGTTCACCCTTCTACCACCAACCCCTATTTTTAATAGTCTATATTATAAAAATGAAATGATGTTTGTTAGTCTCACTAAAACTGGAGAATGGCTGGACCAATTTGGCTAATTTTGGTTTTGAAATATTTGTAAAAGTCCATGGAAGGTTTAAAAGGTGAGAAAATATGAAGAAATTGTAAGGAAAATAGTAATTTTATTATCCCATACAAACTGTTTGCACCTGTCAAACAGGGTGTGTTCAGTAATACGGAGGTAATAAGATTGTATATTTTGATTTATCCTTTACTGTTTTATTTTATTTCTATGAGTATTATAGTTTATTATCAAGACAGACTTTTTTTTATGTAGATTTGATATATATTTTCTTGATATTTTTCTTTTCGTGTAGGGTAGGGTTAGGTGTAGGGTAGAGGTAGGGTAGGAGTAGGGTAGGGGTAGGGTAGGGTAACGGGTAGAACACCACGCGGACGAAGTTGCGCCGGGCAGCTAGTATCCATATAAAAACATTCAACCCCCTTAGCATGTGAATTTGTATGAAAATGTTTTTCTCCACACAAAATATTATTTTATTTTTATTATTTTGCTGTCCGATTTTAAAGACATTTTTTTGCATACAATAGAGTGAAGAAATCCTTCATGGTATTATGTAGATTATGAATAAGTTAGACACAGTACTGTAAAAACAAAATACAAAATATGTATTAAGTTTTTTTTCACACCACCTGCTCGAAAATGTCAAATTATATGTCAAGCAACCTTAACCTAAAGTGAGTCATTAGTGGCCGGGGGCACAGCCGGTCAATAATGTTGTACTGGATTTCATTATGACCAGCTGGTCAATAATGTGATTTGAATTTGGAATCTCACATGCTCAGCTAAATTGGCAGTATAGTACTAACAAACACCCTTGGGTGCCAGAAAGAGGAAAGCTATTCTCGATACCCTTACTATGCGTGGATGATATTCTCGATTTCCTACAAAATCATAACAACTGCTTCTTCATATTGTTGCCATGTTTTCGAAGACATAATATTGTAAGAATAATTAGATATGTAACTACGAACCATTTTTTAAAAGGAATGGAAGTGCATATAACTAACTAGTTCTAAATACATATGTTATTCTGTTTGTTTATTTAATAAATACTTTGTTTTTCGTACTATGGCTATTATTTTCTTACAGTAGGTGTAAAAAGTAGAGTATCCTCCTCTGGGCTAAAGGTGTCTTTGCCTTGGGCTAGCATGAATCCCTCGCTGCATTCAGGTTTCTTGTATTAACTCCCTCGCTTCGCTCGTGAGTTAAACTATTAATTCCCTGGCTGCGCTCGGGAGTTAAATCCCGAATCCTTCATTGCGCTCGAGATTCAATATGACGCCCGTGACATAAGACACAACTTTAGCCCCGCGGTGCATAATCTACTATAACGCAGTTGGGTTGATTAATTTTTTTTAAATTAGGTACTTTATTTTTTATTTCCAGCTTTTTAGTTTACAAATGTGAAATATTTTTTTATTTCGTGTTTTTATGATTTGTCACTTCGAATTACTTTTAAACATATAAGTTTTATATATTTTTGTAATCGCCTTTTAAAACCCTTCATTTTGATACCCCACTCAATAGGTTTCATGAATGAAAAAAAATTTAAGACAATAATAATATGGCGCCAAAAATCGGCCATTTTTTTTTCAATTATGATATACCCAATGTCAATCTTACAATTAAGACAAATCTAACGGCATCTCTCAAGCTGAAATCGATCAAACTGTATAGGCTACAGAGCGTGCCAAAGAAACATACATACACACAAACACTCGAAAAACATAACCCACCTTCTGGCGCAGTCGGGTAAAAAATTAATTAAGTGTTGCAGATATGCTGGAAGAGATTTCTTTAGAAATAAGCATCACCTCTAATTTTCTTTTCTTTTTTCTTGTCTGTTTAAATATGTGTGTGCATAAATGGTTAAATAAATAAATAAGTCATATTAAGTATAAAAACTATTGCATTGTTTTTACCTGAGTAACAGCATCTAAGCCTCTAGAATCAGCGCTGGTGGCATAAACAGTGGTGTCCCGAGAACCTTGACAGTCACAAATGCCTCCATGTCTCTCAAGCTCTCTGTGCATGACATCACGAGTAGCATACTTATGTGTGGCCTGAAATGAAATTTTTTTGTCAGTAACATTATTTTTGTAGAAATACTTGATATTAACCTGTTAAATCAAACCAAATAATAAGAGAAATACTTACACCAAAGCTCAGTTTTTCAAGGAAATGGCAAATGCCATTGGGATAAGCAACTTCATATCTTGGACCAGAGTCAATGACCACTGAAAAAAAGAAGCATTATTAGTGCATCTTACCTGCGTCTGCGTGTTGGTTAAAAATAAAGCATATGTACCTAACTTCATTAATAATATGATGACTATTAAATAAATAAAACTTGTTTGAGTAAGCTATTAAAAATTATGCTACTTACCACCAGCAGTGCAAAATTGTCCAAACTTTTTTTCTGACGCCACTCGCAGTCCATTGCTGAGTACAGTGACTTCTGTTAGAGCATCCTCAGTCTCAGCTGCAGAGTAAATCACTGGGGGCAGGCTCATTGGTTCAGACAGCGGTGGTAAAGGCGTTACGTTGCCCCTGTTTACCACTGGTGCGGTTATGTTGATTTCCTGACTGTAGTTTTTTATAGTCCATCTATTTGTATTGAACCTGTAAAGCTTATTATGTTAATGATGCAATAAAACCAAGTATTAGGCGTACTGCACCAACCTCAAATATAATGAGATACGTGACGATCTGTTAAATTAAGTGTGGTTATTATTGAGAAGTAGCCGTAGATTTAACACAAGAAAGCCGTCTTGACAATAGAAAATTATCAACTTACCCATTTTTCAAAGAAAATAACCTAGTGATGAGATGTTTCATATCCATAGCATGCGCCATCCTCGCTGGGATTTAACACTGAATTTTTGAAACAGGAGTTTTATAAGTTTCTTTTATTCTAATTAAAGAAAAACCAAGTTTTTTCTGTAACTTGGGTGGAAATGGTAGATGGACGATGGGACGAAGCTCATGACACTGACAGAAAGACAGACAGACAGACAATCAAATGAATGACAGTTATTGTTTTTGTTTCATTCCGATATTAGGTGGTTGCCAGTTATAAACCAAATAAATCTCTGGAATAATAAATGATTTGCCAGAAAATTGAAATGAAGGGATTAATATTAGTTCAAGACAGAGTAGTCTTTGCTCGGGTGCAATGCGTGCACTTGTTTGTTATTATTTCATCTTTTTATCTAATTTTTTTTTGAGGTTGTTGCCTCGTGCGTTCTTTTATTTCTTACATCTATAGTGTTTGGCCAGACTGGAGAACGGGCACGGGGCGCGCGCGGCGCGGTGAACTCAAACATATGAACTTTCTTTGAGTGTCCATAGTGGGCACGCGGGGGCGGTGGCAACGCGGGCTGCTCGGCGCGGGGAGCGCGCGGGCAACTCACGCCATAACTCGTTTATACAAGTGGCCGCAGTGGGAGCGCGGGGCGGGCACGGGCGGCCCGCGCGGTGACCGGGTTTTTCAAACTGGTTCGAGCTTTTTTTCTTTTAAAAATAAGTCTTCTTCGTCCAAATTATATTTTGAAAGACACTGGACACGACAACACGCAGAACGCAGCCGCGCTCCTGTGCAGATAGTCAGTACGCGCGCGTTCCCGCATCCGCGCCCACCCCGAACCCGGGCCCGCCCCGCGCCTCTGTCTGGACGGACCACTGACCTCTATCATACAGATAGAGGTCAATGGGACGGACACATATTATACTCCGAGCGGACTGAAGAGACGCTTGCGCACTCGTATCTTATAGTACTGTTTGGCGCACTCGCGCAGCCAAACACCATCACTCCCGTGTAATGTGCTACAGCCAGAGAAAGATTTTGTTTTGATATTTGAGAGACTCTTTCAGTTGTGGGAAACCACAAAACCTCAATACAAAAATAAATAAGTACAAAAGTAATATACAAAAATAAATATAATAAAAAGTATTTGATCTTTATAATTTGTTTATAGTTAGTTAGGGGCCCGTGGCTAAACAATAACAGCCGTACAGGTCGATCGATCAGGTTAAGCTACGCTTCCCGCGGTTGGTCTGTGGATTGGTGCCCTCTTTACATACCGAGACCCCTCCGTGGCTCGGAAAGCACGTTAAGCCGTTGGTCCCGGCTGTCATTCGTGGATATTTGACAGTCTTTACGGGTAGTCAGAAGCCCGAAAGTCTGACAACCAGTTGTGGAGGTCAGATAGGCAGTCACTCCATGTAAAATACTGGTATTCAGCTGCATCCGGTTAGCCCGGCAGCTAACCCCAACACAGTTGGGAAAGGCTAGGCAGATGAAGAGTTCGCCGATCTCAGAAGTAGGCAGTGACCTGTCACTGCCGGCCTTGGTCGAGTCGATGGTCGGCAGTGAAGAGTCCTGGGACGCGGTGGTTTCCTTCTGCGAAATAGTCGTCTCGCAGAACATATATACACATATTACATATCCCAAACTGGGAACTGGGTGCGAAATTTTAAATTTTGTTTCACTCGTTTACCCTAGAACCATAGTAAAAATCTTTATAAAATAATTTACTAGTCGTGAGCACAGCACATTATAGGTGTATCCCGAGAAACTACGTTTTTTGTAATTTATTTCCTTCATCATGAAAAGGTGTATTGCAGGTGCACGCATTTATTTCATCAGAAGACGACCACTACTGGACATTCACATAGGCCTCCCACAAGCGTTGCCACATTGACCGGCCCTGTGCTACTCACATCCATCCAGCCGATTCCTGCAGTCTTCACGGTTCCTGTAAAGAGTATAGTATTATACAGGAAGATTTTGTTGTATGTATGAAACAGCAGATTTTTTTTCATGATATTGTAGTTGGTCCCATAGTGAAAGTTGTTCATATTCATGGGTAGAACACCTGTGGATGGTCCTATATAGGGTTCGACATATTAATCATCACACCCACAATACTGAGGCTTGGCGAAATATTGATATTCAGCTGCATCCGATTATACTGGAAGTAGACCGCAACATAGTTGGGAAAAGGCTAGGCAGATGATGACACGCAACTGATGCCTTTGCCAATACTCATGTTACAGACGCCAGCACATCAAATACACTTCTGCCAAAAAATAAAGCAACTATACTACCGCCACGTCCGAGATGTCAGTGACTACCGCCCAAGGAACATATTTACTCTAGCTACCGCCACTGTCGGCCTGTTTAGTATGTACATACTAATTCCATACTCAGTATTCGCTCCTTGCACGACTGTCGACACTCGATTCTCTGTCACCATCAGACTGTCAGTAGTGTCAGTGTCACTACCAAAGTTCAACTTTTGGAGTTTTAAAGAAGTTGTTTTGAGTAATTGTTTGTTTTACTTGAATAAAAAAAACCGAGTTTGTTGTAGAATGTAAATAAATATCAATAGTAAATATATTCAAGCATCCATACTGTTGAGCAGCAACTTCGACAGAATAAAATTTCGATATTAGCCCCGTGGTAATCCGATAAAAAATGTTTTTTTTACGTTGTACTATGTATTTATTGTAATTTATCTTATCTCACTGTACATTTAAATTTTAAAACAGTGTAACTGTGTGTGTAGCCTTGGTCTTAGCCGTGGCAGCTAAAACGCAAAATGACATACAAATTATTGAGAAGGGTTTTTAGTTCCTCTTCAACATCATACAACAAACGACATCAAATATGTATTGTTGGTGCTGGACCTGCAGGGTTTTATGCAGCGATGCATCTTACTAAGAAGCTGAACTCTGTAAATATTGATATATTGGAAAAACTTCCTGTACCTTTTGGACTGATAAGGTATGTTTCATTTCAGTATATTCCTACTTAAGAATATTACCTATACATAATTCGCTTTATTCGAGTATTCTATTATTTGGTGAAAGAAGTATATGAGCAGCTTTGTAAACATAGAAGAACTTGTGTAAGAATTAATTTAAAACTTCTGTATTTAATACCATAATTATTAATATAACCAATTTTGTTACTGTCCAGGTATGGAGTGGCTCCAGATCATCCAGAAGTGAAAAATGTTATAAATCAGTTTACTAAGGTAGCCCAACAACCCAATGTTAATTTCTATGGAAACATAACTTTGGGAAAAGATGTAAATCTTCTACAGTTGAGACAACATTATGATGCAGTGCTTTTGGTAAGTATCCTTTAATGCTTTCTTTTAAAGTTAGCCTGCAGTGGGCCACTGCTAAGCAAAGGCTTGCCCTAAATCCTTCCAGGCAACCTTTTCTACAGACACCTCGATCTAACCCTGCAGTATGTGTCTAGGTTGTCTCGGCACCTTTTTCTGGGGCGGCCTCGGCAGTGCCGCACACCTACTTTAATACTTAAATCAAAAGATTTTTTAAGTTCTTTCAATGCTATTAACTAAAAACTTCTTAACATATTTCAGACTTACGGTGCTGAAGAAGACAAAACACTTGGCATAGAAAATGAAGATGCACATAATGTAATAGCTGCTCGCAAGTTTGTAGGATGGTATAATGGACTCCCCTGTGACAAAGATTTAAAAGTAAATTGATTTTACGATTTTTAAAACTGCATCAGATAGACATGTATTAAACATTTAAATATTTGAAGTTCTTAATCAGTTTATTTTTATAAGAATTCTAAAAGCCACTTATCTTACAGATTGACTTGTCCTGCAGAACTGCAGCCATCCTTGGGCAGGGAAATGTTGCATTGGATGTTGCAAGAATTTTACTAACTCCTATTGATGAACTGAAAAACACTGACATTACAGAACATGCTCTGAGTACTTTATCTGAATCTAAACTAAAAGAAATATATTTAGTTGGTAGAAGAGGACCTTTACAAGTTGCTTTTACTATAAAAGAACTCAGAGAACAACTTAAACTGAAAAATTGTAGAACAATTTGGAATGAGAATGACTTTGCTGATGTGCACAAAGTAGTTCCTGATCTACCTCGCCCTAGAAAGAGATTGACTGAACTTATGTTAAAATCTGTAAATGAGAAGCAAACAATGACTGATGATAGCAATATTAAATATTTCAACCCAGTGTTCTTTAGAAGCCCAAATAAATTCTTAGTTGATGATAAGAAGCAGTTAACAGGAATTGAATTAATCTGTAACAAACTTGTTGATGAGAGTTTGGAAGATCAAAAATGTGTGCCTACTGAAAAGAAAGAAATACTGAATTGCAATTTAGCATTCAGAAGTATAGGTTACAAGAGTGTTCAAGCAGACAAAGGCTTGGTACTAAAATATGGCTTTGTAACCAATGAAAAGGGCATTGTTGAAGATGCATCTTCAAACTTAGCCAAGCTTTATGTAGCAGGATGGCTGGGCACTGGACCTGTTGGTGTAATATTACACACAATGGGAAATGCATTCCAAGTGGCTAAAGTAATACATGAAAATTTAAATAATGTTGATGACCAAAATAAAGGTGGCTTTGAAGAAATCAAGAAAATCATAAACAAGAATAATAGCAATGTTATAGATTGGAATGGCTGGGAGAAAATTGATAAATATGAAAAAGAACAAGGTAAAATCCTAGGCAAGCCACGTGAAAAAATTTGTAGTGTAGAAAAAATGGTAGAAATTGCCAAAATATAAAGAGTACCTACTTATTTTTATTTTAATAGTAAATTTTATTTAGTATTTGTAAGAATACTTTTATATAAATCGGTAAAGGTTAAACCAATGAAATTTATATTTTTGTTCATATTTATACAATTAAAAAATGTTTTAAATAAAATACAGGTGTTTTATAGAAACGATTTTCATAAATTCACCACTAGCGTCTGTAGTTCACCTGGAACCATGGTAATATCCATATTCCCTAAATATGGATATTACCATCACGTTAACTATAAAAAATCGGTTGTCTGTAAAGTCGGTTTACTGACGATAGTTGAACGTGACAACGTCATAAGAAAATACTGATGGAATAGTTGCATTGCATTTGTTAATATTCGCTTGCACTTCAAGCCGCCATGGAACGCCTCCACGCTACAAAGCGAGGCCGCGAGGTAACGCTACATGAGTCATGTTTTTTCGTGAGTGCAGCCAGCTTCATCGATTTATTAGACGTTGTCACGTCAAAATGGGTGGCGGCACCTCGTCCCCGGCCCGACTTGCGTATTTTGAGTTCGTGTTTCGATCCCAACTAGTCACAAAGTGGTGAAAGAAAGCATCGTGAAGTAACCAGCATGACCTAGAACCACTGACCTGCCGGTCGATTCTGTAAAAATGTCACCGTGAAAACTTAGGTGAAGTGTTTGTTTTGGCTAGGAATTGACACTATTAACAGCTCATATCACCTAAGTTTTCACGGTGAGATTTTTACAGAATAGCACCGCTGTACTTGGCCTGTACATACACTTGTTTAATAGGGGTATTTTTATGTATGACGGAGAAGTTAGGTTTTGTCTCGTTATTGTCAGGCATATTTTTAACTACCGTGCAGTGGCGGACTAACAGGGGGGCGGAAGGGGCGGTCCGCCCAGGGCCTCCGGTCTTGGGGGGCCCCCAAATGCCTCCGCGTTCCCCTGATAAAATCCTAAACAAGACTTTAAAAATGTGCCTAAGCACATTTTTAGTATATCGTCAAATCAATAATGAGGCTTAGTTTAGCTATCTTTTATAAAAGCTTCTTATTTATCTCATTATTTTTATTGAAAAGGATTCAACCATCTGGTTCTCAGAAAAGGAACCTAAAAAAACGAAGACTGAAGAGGCAAAATCGCTTGCTGAATCTTTATCCAATTACTTTTCGAATTCTAAAGAGAAGAAAAGTGGCGTTGCCGACGAAATTAACGAATAAAACATAAACACTTATTTATACATACAAATGTGAACTGAATAAAAAGCTTGTAAAACTACATTTTTTTTAAAGCTGGGGGGCCTCATTCAGCTTTGCCGCCCCGGGCCTCTGACGGGCTTAGTCCGCCACTAGTACCGTGGGCGTACTGTGGGTGGTATTGGTTATTGCCCAATATAAAAACGGTCTGCAGTTCATTTCAGATTATAATTTCATGAACAATTAATTACACTAGCAAATCACACACTGTAGGATGTACCTACAGTGTGTGTGGTAGATACTTTCATAAACACAGAGTTTAGCCCACTCAGAGAGGCCCGTGTCTGAGCAGCCATATACCAGCTTACAACCTTTATAAGCATTTTGAAGAGGAACATTAATTTCATACTTTACAAAGACATTTATCAAATATGCGTGAAGATTTGGGTTCGATCCTAAGAATGTTATTTTAATGCCAATTAAAAAGAAACAAACGTTGGCTTAAAAGACTGATCGCTGTCCCAAGTCCTGGATGTCATTTACTTTTTTTCTATTTATCAAAGTCAATGTCAACGACCCGGCCTGTCAAGTCAAATCACAGATACATTTTCAGTCTATCAAAAACTAAAGTACTCTGTGGCCACCATAGGATAGGCTATTTTCAATTTTGGGAGTACATTTTACTGTGTCAAATTGTGTTGACGAACGAAACACGCATGAATGTATGGTTTTTATACAGAACGTAGTTGATTAGTACTTCAAAATATACGTTGTCCCATACAACCAGTACTTACCTTCTGATAAAATATAAATTAGATGCGAAAGGTGAGGAACTATTCATTTACATAATCATTAAAATATTGTGACCTAACCTCTAAAAACTTGTTTTGGTCAGAATGTCCAACGAAGTTAAAATAGGTGATTACATTATCATCCAGAAACAAAACTTTAAAAAACTGATCAAATTTAATAAGTCTGATTCGACTATTAGCTTGGGAAGAGATACTATCAATTTGAAAGGATTAGAGGGCTCCCAATATTTCTCTGTATTTAAAATGATACCGAAAGCAAATAAGAAAAAAAAAGAATTCACTGTAGAACTAGCAGACGAAGCCATAAATTTGAAAGATGAAATTGATATAAAAGTATCTGGAAATGACAACAGAAATATACTTGATGATGGACGCTCACAAAAGTTGACAGCGGCTGATATAGAGACACTGAAAAGTGATTCTAACAAAGCATCTGATATTGTGGAAACATTAATCAGTAATTCAAACACATTTCATAATAAAACGGAATTTTCACAAGACAAGTATTTGAGGAAAAAAGAGAAGAAATATTTTGAATACTTTCAAGTAGTAAAACCAAATCTTCGAATCATTAGTGAAATTATGTACAAACTTGAACCAAATAAAATCCAAAACTTACGAATTGATACACTGTCACAAATCATAACAACGGTTAATATTCATTGCGAAGGGAACCATCTGTTATATGATTCTGGGTCCAATGGCTTAGTGGCTGCTGCATTATTGAGTGTTATTGGGCAAAATACAAATGGTAAATTAGTACACATGCATCCTGGTAACATGTCACAGAAACAAGCACTGTTAGCTATGAATTTTCCTGAAGAACAGATGAACAGATGCGTTTCTGTCAATGTTTATTCTGCACTCAGACAATATTATCAAGGATGTGACACTCATAACACAACAGAACCTGAAAAGGCTGCAAATGGCACTAAGGAAAACCCATTAAAGAGGAAACATGATGACAACACAGAAGAGCAAGAATCAAAAAGAACTAAACTAGATGATATTGAGAATAAACCTAGTGAAAATGTTAATATTGACATAGATTCTGAGCCCCTAAGGGAAAATAAAAAGCCGAAATGGCACTTTGACAATATAGCTGCCTCAGAACTGCTGCATAATAAAATGGATTCATTAGTTATAGCATGTAAAGAAGACCCACAAAATATTTTCAATGAATTAGTATCATTTGTGAAACCGGGCAGGCCGTTTGTGATTTACTACAATGTTGCTGAACCATTGCAGCAGTTGTATATGTCACTGAAGGCACAAAGTAATGTGGCTGCTTTGAAACTGTCATGTAACTGGATGAGAAATTATCAGGTAATAGTTATTTTTCTATTTCAAAAAAGTGTTTTGTATGTGATGCTACATTGACGTGATAACGCTAATTACATTTCGTTATTTCGCGCCCTCTCGGCCTTAAATCTTTAATTATCACACTAATATTATAAAAGCGAAAGTTTGAGAGTGTGTGTGAGTTTATGGTGCAGCGCAGACGGCACACTTTTTGTGCGATTGAGTCTGCGGCGCACAAAAAGTCTGCATGGCGCGCAAAAAGTCCGTCGCGGATTTTTCACAAACTCAACGCACACGACGCACATCTTCGATCGTTCTGTCGGCTTCTTTTTAAATGTCTATCATGATATTCTGCCTTAGAAGTATCATAAATTGCTGGTCTGTTTTGTATTTCTTGAATTAACATCGTTACATCGACCTCTGGCGCCATGATAATAGATCGCGTGCATTACGTCCACCCCTAGCAAATGCAGATTGCCAACTAAAGTGTGCGCCGCGGCGCACACTTTAGTCGGCAATCTGCAACGCGCGCTAACGCAGACGGCGCGCCGTCTGCGTTAGCGCGCGTTGAAGCAAACGTTCAATTTTTTTCACACACTTTTTGTGCGGAGCGGCGCGGCCCGGCGCGGTGGTGTACGTTACCCCAGCAAGAAAGTGTCTCCTAGAGTTATAGGAGTAGAACGTATAATTGGTGCCTTATCTGCTGTAAATGTGTCCCCACATAAAAAATGTGTGCCCCCTGTCGTTTTGGAAAAATACGGAAAAAACCCCCCCGGATTACCCCAGCAGGAATCGTTTTTTTCCAAAACGACAGGGGGCACACATTTTTTATGTGGCACATTTACAGCAGATAAGGCACCAATTATACGTTCTACTCCTATAACTCTAGGAGACACTTTCTTGCTGGGGTAACGTACACGGCGCGGTGCGGTCTGCCCGAATTAGGTGCAGCGCAGACGACAGACTATCCGTGACGCACTTTTTAGTCTGTGAAAATAGAACCTATGCAATTATATGCAGTAACGCACACGACGCGCAAAGTCCGGCGCACAAAAAATCCGTGTAAATTTTGAGCATTCCAGATTTTATAAGCTTGTATGAGAAAAAGGGGGTTGGTTACCCATCAAGTGGGATACAATTACTTACTTTTCATTAATTTTTTACAGGTGCTGCCAGACAGAACACACCCAGAAGTCACGATGAATGCTTCAAGTGGCTTTTTGTTAAGTGGTTATGTTCTTAATAAATAAAATATTTTTATCATAAGGATTGTAAATGTAAATAAAATAAGCTACAACTTTTTATAAATTTATTTATTTCTCTCATTTACTCAATGAACATATCATGTCTAAATGCATTATAAAATTTTATGAATCACTATGACTGACATGCAATGAATTGAGACTGTATTTTAGTAGATACATTGTAATATCTTCTGTTAAATTTCCTTTTTGTTTTTATTTGATACCTTTCATAATTTATATTCATACTTCTTAGTCCACGTTAAAAATTGGGGTATTTATCTAGGCAAACCTGATCATGTATAAATCACAACAGTAAATTTCTTTATAAAATTTCATAAAATTGTGGAATACAAAACCACCAAATACAAAATGGAAACATACACAGAACAATCACTAGGTATTGAGCTATTATATCGTTCAATACACTGTGATGAAAGCTACAGTGTCACATACCATACTGTGGAGGAATGTATTTCAGTCTAATATGGGTTGCATTTGGTGTTGCTCAGTGATATATTAACACTATTATTATATGAAAAATAACTTAATTGATAGTAAAAAACATACATTATAAATATTCGAGAGGAACATTGATTGCTGCGACCTGCGTGAATTATGATACATATAAGCGCAATAATGAAATGAATTTGGCACTTATCTAATTATAAATAAGTTAGGCTTCAGCTTCAAGATGCTAAGCAATTGGCTGTTAAGTTAAACGCTATGAACTGCTTGTGTTGAAACATGTTGTGCTGCAACAGGGACCAATCGTGTTTCATCAATTTATCAACCATTTTCAAAAATAAGGACTAATTTATTTTACGTCACATCCTACTTTATACTCGACTACTAGGCTCATATCACTAATTCTCATTGCCAATCGTTTTTAAATCTGCCAATTGCAATGGCTAGATCTTTGTCTCTGCGACATTTCTTATAGAAACATCATTGATAAGATATAAATACCAAAAGGTGTGTCCACATTAAGCAATCAGTAGCTTGCTTGTTTTTTGTCATGGACATGTTCATTAAAGACGTAACTACATTTATAAAAAAAATGTTATCGCTGTCACTAGCACCATTTTTGCAGTTTAATTTTTATTTTACCATTACATAAAAGATTACATTCATCCGTGTTACATGGCCACTGTTAGATTTCTTTCTACAAGAGGGGAATGTTTTAATCAAGAAATGAATGATATGATTATGATATGACAGAAGCATAGCATTGAATATACGCCTACAAGCAATTCATATTATACAAAAATCATTACAAATAACTTGCGCTCTACACTTGTAAATATGAATTCATTCAAATAATTAAATAAGATATATTACTCGTATATTACAGAATGTTATCGTTAAATAAAATAATCCATTTTAAATATTATAATTTCTTTAAATCTAAAGTTCAATCTAAAACTGAATAGCTATAAAGCGGTAAGAGTAATCTAGAGATCTTTAGAATTGTCAGTTTGATTCAACAAGCGAAATATAACATTATAGTACTCACTGGCTGACAAAAACACGAAAAACTGAATAGTAAAGCAGTAGAGCAGCCACATTCAAAATTTTTAAGGGTTGTATATACTCCGCTAATGTATTACTACATTAAAATATTGGCAAGCTATATGCTAACACTATACAATAACGACGGATAAACATGCCGCTGTTTGTCCTAATGCAATGATAGACTCAGATATCCCACCCATATTATATTTCGCTGAATGGAAATCATTTTAAGAATTTGTCTTACAATATAAGATAACACAATAATTCAAAACCAAAACAATAATACTGCACCGGAGTTCGCACCAAACAATATATAAATACACAAACTATTTATGCATGCAGTATCTTAAGTAAAATATGTTAAATAATAACTTTGGTATTGGTGTTAACATATCGAAAGGCATACATCGCTGTGATAAGAACAGCACTAAACGCTGAAGCCGTAGCGTAGATTCAAATGAACTCAAGTCTCGGCTTGGCCGGTAGCGCGTCGTCACAAGGGCGCTGACACCGATTGACGGTGAGGCTCGCCCAGCTATGAAGAATCCTCGTCGTACCACGTGCGGAAGTCGCAGCTTTCGTCATAATCGTCCTGCAAACAAATATTACGTTAACCAATCTGCATTTTAGTTGTCCGTGCTAAAATACTGTTTGTTAATTATATATTTATTTGTTAATGTTATTAAGTAACTAACCGCCATCCAAGCATGGTCGAGTACGTCTTCGGCAGCGAAGCGTAGTTCGGGCTGTGGACGCAGCATGTTGGTGACGAGGTCGATGGCGCCGGCAGACACGCGCTCCCAGTGTGGCGCGGGGAACTCCAGATGAGCGGACAAAATTGCGTCGAACAACTTCTCTTGATCGCCGTCAGGAGATGAAAACGGCGGGAAACCGCACAGCAAGATGTATAAGATAACGCCAGCCGCCCATACGTCGATCTGCAATAAAAACAGAACGGGATTAATGAGGCAATAAGCCTAGGTATGTAATACATATAGACAAAATCGAGTAAAAGTTCAAGTTCACACAAACAGTTAAGAATAGTGGGAAAAATTCGTTATCTTCATCTACAACAACCCATTTTACATAATGGTTTCAATGCTACCTAATGTATTGTTTAATATAATGTGAATGGCACGTTTAGGAGTATTATGAGGTAATACGCACGTTTGACGAACAATACATGCTTTATTAGGTAATCGATGAAGAAGTATACATATATTTCGATTTCTCTGTAACAGTCTGGAGTTTGAATTTGTGCCCGGTGATGGCAATAAGCTCGTCTCCTATTACATGGGACTTAACACATTGAAGGACACTGAACGAGACACAATAGAAGTTTTATTGTTATTACGTCGAGGGGCGTTAATGTGGGTACGCCTCTGCCTAAACCTTCAGGGATTACAGGCGTGATGATTTTTACCCGACTGCGGTGAAGCCCAAAAGGAGGATTATGTGTTTTTATACCTTTAATCCATATCCAGTCTCGAGCAGTATTTCGGGCGCTACGTATGTAGGAGTGCCGCAGACTGCGTTGAGTGGCCGCCATACTTCTACTGCCAGTCCGAAATCAGCCAGCTTTAGGCCGCGTATGCTGCCGTCCGAACCCACTTCCACCTGGAAATACATTCATGTTACGTAATTTTTGTCTCTAACAGTATAAGTTTCAGAAAAAAATATTAATATGTTTTTTTACTGAGTTGCTTCGTGAAATATGCAATGAAATAAATATACAAATGAATTATGATTCATATTTAGAAGAATTAGAATGTAATATTTTTAATAAATTGAAAGAGCCAATTCTTATAACATGCCTCCACTTTGGACGAATTCAATGAGTGAAATTTTTTTTTAAGGTTTGTTAGTTGATAGCTTACCAATAGATTTTCGGGTTTGATGTCACGATGCACTATAGAAAGCGAGTGTAGATATGCGATAGCAGATGTTAAGTGGCCGATTAGCAAACGCGCTTGGGGCTCAGAGAATTTGGAAGCGGCCGCGATACTATCAAACAAGTCTCCACCTAAAAATATAAATAACGATCAAGAGAAATGAGAATAATAAAGCCATGTTCTATTAGGTATCATTGTTAATGATGAATAATGATATATTACAAGTTCCATTTTGTATACACACCACTGACTAATTCCATTACAAGGAAAAGCCACTCAGGACTATCCTGTTCCTCGATAAGAGAGACAATTCGTGGATGACACAGCTTCCTCATGACTCGAACCTGAAGATAAAAGTAATTCTGTTATAAAATCACGAAGATCTAGCAACATCAATAAATAAGAAGTTCGTTGGCATCACATCAAAGGCCTAAAGCGCACGCTGCAAAATATTTTCTCTACTCTTTAAACAGCTGCAAAATGCGTCACACAGACTTTTCAAAAACTATTTGCAAATAGAATCTTGCTAAAAATATTTTATTGCATCGCAAATGATTGCTAAATATCAGAGATTTTTAGCTAGAAGCTGTTGATATACAGTATGTTAACTAACAGAGGGCGTTCCCGTTAACCCGCAATAGTATAGCATCCATACATGCTAAAAAAAATATTACCATTCGAAAATAAAATGTTTTTTTTTTTTTTATATTAAAATATTCACTAAAAATCGTAAATTGATACGTTAAAGAAACACTCTGTACACGCGTACTTGAAAGACAGCAATGTCGGAATTTATTTAATTAAATAAATTAGAATTAATTAAATAAATAGAGTATCAATTTACGATTTTTAGTGAATATTTTAATATAAAAAAAATATAAAAACATTTTATTTTCGAATGGTAATATTTTTTTAGCATGTATGGATGCTATACTATTGCGGGTTAACGGGAACGACCTCTGTTAGTTAACATACTGTATATTAATAAACTAAGAAAGTAATTTTTGATATATTTTACCTCTGCCTCCACATAGTGTTCCTTGCCTTTGCACTTGGCTTTATCAATAACTTTGAGAGCATATTCCTTGCTGGTGGTCTTGTCTTTACATATCCGTACAACAGCGAAGTTGCCATCACCTAGTATCAATATGAGAAATGGTACGATAATGATATACAAAGTATTGCTGGTAATTTTATAGAGAAAATAAAAACCGGTCAAGGCGAATACTGCATTAGTTCTTTTTCGGTTTTTTTCTGGAATATAATGTGATACAATTGATTTCTAATAGGTGTTAAAAACTGCAAAAAGGGTAGTATTGAGATTGAAATACCCTGACCGGAATTTAGATAATACACCATCACAAGACAAGTACACATTGGAAACATTAAGAAGTGAATAAGATACGAAAATGAATGATGGTTGTTAAATAGAAAGTTCAAATTATTACCTATGATTCTGCCGACGCTGTATTTCAGTCTCAATGGCTGTGGTAGTAGGGGGCCTGCGGATTCGTCGGCGGCGTCCCCGGCAGCGCCTGCGCCCGCTTCGCTGGCTGCGCGAGCTGCGCCACCGCCGGCTTTTACTGGCATACGCGGTTTAGGACCCGCCCTGTGGGTATAAAAACGTAGAAATAGTTATCCAGCTGCAAGTTTTAGGGAAAATAAGTTGGTGATGTTTCTATTATATTTACTTACATAACAAGAATAATTATTAAATTTCCAACAAATTAAATAAAAAATTTATCAGACCTTGAATTTCTTGATATAGGAGTTTTTCTACATTGTAGCACAGCCTTATTTTCTTCGAATTCCAATTCAAAATCTTCTTGGTTGACCCTGAGAAAATATATCTTGGAATTAGTTAGCTAATAGCCTTACATATGGAGTGATTTAAAAATATTTTATTTTTATAGTTGCTTTGCTTGTGTCACATAGATTACCTTTCATTTCCATAAGCAAAGAAAACATCTTCAACTTCAAAGAATTGGTTTAATGCTGTGACTACAGAGCCAGTTCTTGTGAAGACTTTACGGACACAACCTGTATCTAATTTAACACATTCTGTAATGGCGGCAAGTGTATGTTCCAAAGTCGGGCTGTTTCGTTTGTTTAGTAACAATCTGCACACCTGTGGACAAACATTGCTTTGAACAAATAATAATAAATAATATTATAAGTGGGTTTTTAACATAGTACGCAATTCAACATAATAATTAAATTATTTTCCTGTTATTTGACATATACTATACTATAGAAGCCAGATTTTTCTATGTAATGTAATACATTGATTCATAATGAATAGAGTTATCAAGGGAATTCTCACAAATGCGTGGAAATAAAGACATTCTTATTTGTCATTATTGTCTGTAAATTGATAAACAAAATTGATATTTTACCTTTCGGGGTTTCACTCCATTCCTAATAATAGTAACTATGCGTGGTCGGACTACATTATCCCCAGCTGGGCTAACTCGTGCTGTCCCGTTGCCAGTAGTACTACTACCATTTGCCTGAAATATTTTAATCTTGTAACTAATATAGACATCAAGGAAAATCATTATAAGCTCACATAAACAAGCATGATCAACAAGGTGACCGCTTTGTATCTAATACTTTACCTGCATATATCGGGACAATCTGTTATTAGCTCTGGCTGGGGATGGACTTGAGCTGTCACTCAGAGATTCTGGGCCACTCAGTCTGAAAGATTGAGGGGTCACTGCACTGGCTTCATAATCTAGACGTTTAAAGGGCTCACCAAATCCACTACAAACATATGATTGCCCATCTTCTAGATCATCCAGTTTGCCTATCTGTAAAAGAATTAGAAACAATAATTGTAACCCTGTGTTTCATCTTGTAGCAGAAGTTTAAAATGGCTTCATAAAAATAGGCACTTGTTATTGTGATTGAAACAAATATAGTAAATTAAAAATGTGTAAACAATAAACTTACTTTCCTACCCTCAAGTGAATAGATTGCCCTCACACCACTGGGCAGAGTTACGTTATCCACTAAAACCCTTGTTAAATCTGCTGTGAGGCTATCAAAGGACCTGTAACCAGAAAACAAAAATACAGGAAATACATAATATTGAAGATAGTACTAGTAATTGGCCCTGTTAACAATTTAGTTTCATTAATACCAATAATTAGCATCTGCCTGCCTTTGCTCAGCTCATAAGGGTCGTACCGTGATGCTAACACTCTATAATCTTCCACACGAATTAGGCTATCAACTAAAAAAAATAATTTTCAAATCCACTTGGCAGCTCCGAGAGATTAGCCCATTCAAACAAACAAACACTTCAGCGTTATTATTGTATTAGTATAGATTATTAACAGTTCATTCACTTCTTTTTAGTTTTCAAAACTCTTGATTTTAATTATCACATAGTTACTGAATCTTTGAGTACTAGAAACCATGTTCTGATTTGCATGTATTGTACCTATTAAAAACTATCTGTGATAATTATGTTCGTGGAATTTAGTTCAATGTGACTCAGTTCACAAAATGCATAAAAAATTAGAAAGCAAACAAATATACACAAACAATAGGAAGATGAACAATATGCTTGCTTCTTTTGGAACTAACAATAAGCATTTATTTGAAATCAGATTCAGTAGGATATTTATACATCACGCGAAGGAAAGGCAAAATTACAATCAGCCAATTATCATAGCATCCTGTAAAGCCTTGATAGTGTAATTGTTGCTTATTTCACTGATTACAAGTTTACAATCAACTGACCTAGACTTCATAGGTTGCTTGTGGAGTGTTCATGTTATTAATAATTATCAATAATAAAGTTAATAATTATTAAAGATACACTGGGAGTTATTTCCGAATATACATCACTCATAAAACTTTCCTTTGCAGTACTAGTTCCACTAAATAATTTTGTTAAAAAAAAATAACAAATTGTATGATATAATCTCATTAAACATAATATTTTATTCATTAATATGTTTTTAACAACCTTAGTCATAATAATCTACTTCCTAAGTACTTACTTGACTTTCTTATAACAGCAGTCACTTTATCTCACATACATAGCTAGCTAATTAAATTGTAAACAATTCAGTCTAATCAGAATAATGTAGTGTAGGTAACTATATTTCACCCTGTCATGATAAATAGATACTTTAGAATCACATAAATCAGCTGAATGACACAAAAGTATTGCTAAACCATGCAATTATCAGGTAGGTATCAACAATTGAATGTTGCTTCATAATTCACAATTGAACTGCAACAACTTACATAAATACTATAGACATCTAATTTAGAATATTCAGCTATAGGTAAGTATAAAAGTGAAAGTGCTCCAAACATTTTCTAACTAGAATTAAAAGTTTTACAGTGTTTTCTAAAGTGTTGTAGGTATATTACAAACCTGTATCTCTCTGGCAAGACTGGAATAATGACTCCCGAGTAGAACTTATCACCATTTCTAAAAAATCTGACTCGTTTTGCTTTCCGCGCGGCTGGCGTTCGTAGCAGTACGTTACGTCGGTTCGTCCTAGTTTTCATAATTTCGATATCGCTAAAGTCCTTTTCCAGCTCACATACGGAGCTCGATCGGCTGCCACTGCGGCTCAAGTTATTCTCCATCTAAAAAGTAATAAAAGTTAAATCAAAGGCACAAATTGGAGCAGTATAACGGATCATCTTTACAACACGATCTAACCCTCACCTTCTTTCCTTACAGTTCAACGAACTATTTTAGTTATGTAATGAAGGAACAGGAAGTCATCACTTTTATTATTTTCTCATTTTGCACTTTGGAAAGTGAAAAATATACAGGTAATGAAATTAGAATAATTTCTGTAAAACTCATGAATCACACAGAAATCAGCGCAGACAGCCAGACCAATCAAACGAACGAACGACTACGACCAAATTGATGTGAAGCAAGAATTGAACGTAATCTGTGAATGAAGTCATGTCATGAATGAATGTTTTTTTTTTACTTCCTGCCTGCTCTAATAACACTGGACAACAGCATGTCTGTTGCATGAGATTTTTTACATGAATCTGAATAATTTTTCTACGCTGATTTCAAAAATATATGCCGTTTTTATGTAGCAGCTCTAGTTTTGGAGTTATAAAGTGACAGGGTTTTTCATTGAAAATGCACATAGTTTAAGTTTAAAAAAATTCTTAAATATATTTATTCTTCCTTTTTTTGGATTTTCTAGAGTGAGATGTATTATGAGTAATATTTTGAATGCTCCAACAATAAATTAGCCATCATATGTTAATTCCAGTACCCCTGATACCTCTCTTCCATTGTGCGAATATCCTGGTGAAAGCGCTCTCCTTGTTCCTCGCTTAGGTCACCTAGATTTTCAGGAAAATAGTCTAGATGGCTGTGAAGGTAATGAAGCTCAATACTCATGTTGCATCCAAGCCGCTGGAAGTGTATCAGCAACTGTTCAACGTGCTGAATGTAGCCGTCAGACTTCCTATTGCCCAAAAAATTCCTCACTACCCAAACAAACTCTTCCCATGCACATTTCTCGACAGCTGTCATATGTTTGATGAAATTTTTATCATCTATCAACTTCCTGATTTGTGGGCCATCGAAAAACCACTTTTGATTTTATCACTACTCAATTTCAAACTCAATAACAGTTGTCACGATGGTTGGGTGGTTCACGCTAAGTCATAGGAGCTTTATACTTAAAAATGGGTCTTTTTTTGTTTGCCCACAGTCGCAAAGACTCAACACATCTTTTACATACCAAACTTGGTATCCAAGGTTAAGGGTGCGTTTCCACTGAAGCGGAGCTGCGCGGAGCGGAGCGGAGACGTACAAGAATCGACCAATCACATTGGTTGAAATCCTCAGCGCGTCACTCGTCTCGTCTATGTTTGGACGATTCCTGCACGTCTCCGCTCTGCTCCGCCCAGCTCCTCTTTAGTGGAAACGCACCCTTAGCATTTGACGGCAACGGAAACCCAAAGTAGTCCAAGTACGAGGTGCATTCAATAAGTACCTAGCCTCATCGCCAGAGGGCGCTGTAGTTTCAAAAGAGTTTTACCACAGTGTAGCACATTCTTTAATAATTCTTTTTTCAAATTTTCATTCCAATCACTTCATTTGTTTTAATTTGACATCTTATGGAAGCGAACGTGTCGATCGGTTTTACAAAAATGGAAAAAGAGCAATATCGTTCGGTGATTCGATTCCTTTTTTTGGAAGGGAAAACGCGCATCGAAATCAAAGAGCGCTTGGATGCTGTGTACGGTGACTCTTCTCCATCGATGGCCACCGTCAAGAATTGGTTCAACGAGTTTGCACGTGGCCGTACGTCGGTTTTTGATGAACCACGTCCAGGTGCACCGAAAACAGCTGCTACGGAGGAAAACATTAAAAAAATCCATGATCTCGTATTGGCAGATCGCCGATTGAAGGTTCGGGAGCTAGCTGAGACCGTAGGCATTTCAGAAGGAACAGTGCATCATATTCTTTACGACGAACTCGGCATGAGAAAGCTGTCGGCGCGATGGGTGCCGCGTTTACTCACACCAGAAAACAAGCGCAACCGTGAGACCACATCGGAGACGTGTTTGGCGCTGTTTAAGCGGAATCCAGCGGAGTTTTTGCGTCGTTTTGTGACCGTCGATGAAACCTGGATCCACTGGTATACACCAGAGACCAAGGAGCAATCAAAACAATGGATCCAGACCGGGGAACGTGCTCCAAAGAAGGCGAAAACTGTAAAATCGGCCGGAAAAGTTATGGCCACCGTTTTCTGGGATTCACAAGGTGTGATCTATATCGATTACCTCGAGAAGGGTAAAACAATTACAGGGCTTTACTATGCCGATTTATTGGGCCGATTCGACGCCGAATTAAAGAAAATACGACCCCATCTGGCGAAGAAAAAAGTGCTGTTTCACCACGACAACGCACCGGTTCACACGTCTGCCGTTGCCATGGCCAAATTGGTCGAATTACGCTACGAATTGCTGCCCCATCCACCGTATTCTCCAGATTTGGCCCCTTGTGACTTCTTTCTGTTTCCTAATCTGAAAAAATCACTCGCCGGGAATAGATATGGATCAAATGAGGAGGTCATCGCCGCCACGGAGGCCTATTTTGCAGAGTTTGACAAAAACTATTTTTCGGACGGGTTAAAAAAGTTGGAGCATCGCTGGGCTAAGTGTATCGAACTAAAAGGAGACTATGTTGAAAAATAAATTGCCACTTTTCCAAAATTATCGTTTACTTTTTGTAGGCTAAGTATTTATTGAATGACCCTCGTATGCCTTTTTCACAAAGTCCGACATATTTAAATGAAATTTTTGGAACATATATTCTCCACAAATAACACAAAAACAATCAGGATTATTTAAACAAGTCCTTCTTGAGGAAGACATAATGAAATTTATAAAGGAACTAGTTAAGTTATACCGCTATTGATAGAAACTATCGACCACTTATGTAAATTCAAGACGGTACCTGTATCTCACTAACTAGAGCTGCTACAATTAATCTGAGGGTAGATTTGAAATCAGCGCACCCAAATTAGTAAACAACAGTAGAAAAACTTCATGCAACAAAAAAAAAGTTTTATTTTGTTTTGCTGTGTAATAAGCTCGCTTCCCACGGCCAACCCACGGCGCGTGATATCACGACAAGACGTGACAAGACTCGCTAAATTAGGATTCTGTGGTAGAGGGTAAGACGAGCGGAAACTTACGCTTCGATTTGCATAAATGCACTGATTTTGACAGATCGCAGCTTAAAAGTTTACGCTAAGTTTTGCCTCTGTATCTTACAAGTGTCTGGAAATAGAATAGAATGAGTTGCGACCTATTTATTTTTATTGTCCTGAAAATACAGGGTTTATTTTCAAAGACCAGCCAAAATACGCCAAGTGAAATGTCAGCATTACATTACAGGCAGTAAGCAGTTGTATTCTGATTGTAATGATTATACATTTCTAAATACATATTTATTTTGATCACAAATCATGTTTTGATCAACATACAACTGATACTGACCTGCAAAATGCAAAAATTATTAAAAGAATTTTATGAGAGGAGAGTTCTCAGGGATGAAAATCACAGTTTGTTGATAGGTAGTAAGAGTTTAATATAAGGTAAAAGATCACAGGGGTTACAGAATCCTAAAAATATTACTGTTTCGGTACATTGGCATAAATAGTAGGCTAACGACACGGGCACGTGGCGGTGGCGCGACGGACTTGCGCACGCGTCTGCGCGGTAAGCGAGTGGGCAGCGGACTGTCGGCTGTCGCGCCATCGCCGCGGACCAGTAACGGCCGTGCGAGAGGGTTAGACAAAATAGTTGTCTCACTCTATGTATCGCGGCGGCAAACGACCGCGAGACGCCCTGATTGGACGGCCCGGTTTGAGGGTTGCTATATACTCCCCCTCCAGTCCTGGAGAACGTCCCCGCTCCTGGGCTGGTAGTTTAACCGCAGCATTAGCTGGACGTCCGCGTTTCCGCTTCGGAATAACGGGTTTCGGTAGGGAGTCGTCGGTACCTCGGTAACGTGTCAGGTCCTCGGAGTGATATTTTCCTATATCTACATTAGGTTGTTCCGTGCTCGCGATGGTGTACGTTGTTGGACTTACCTTTTTAGTGATCTGGTAAGGGCCGTCTCGGCGAGGGTAGAACTTGGAAGTGAGGTCTTTTGACCCTTTGCTCAATAAGTGAGACTTAAGCAATACTAAATCACCTACCTCAAAGGTGTCAGATGGTCGGCGTGAAGCGTCAGCGTACTGCTTTGTCTTGTCCTGCTGGATTTCAACGCGTTCCCGAACAGCTGACAGCGAATGTAGGAAGTTTTCGAGGTAAGGAGAAACTTGTGGGACAAAGTTTTCTTTATCCCTTATGGCACGAAGGTCGTGAACAACCTCTGTGGGTGACCGCATCTCTCTGCCAAAGGTCAAATAAGCTGGTGACTTGCCTGTTGTGCGACATTTTGCGCTATTCAGGGCAAAGCGAATCACCGGTAACTTCTTCGGCCATGAGGTGTGGTCGTCTGCCACGAGATGTGCCAGCATTGCTTTAAGGTCGCGGTTTTTTCGCTCGGCAGGATTAGCTTGTGGATGATACAGAGGAACAAAATTTTGCTTAATGTCTAAGACTGACATACATTGTCGCATGACTGCGGAAACGAACTGGACACCGTTGTCCGAAATAATCCTGCGAGGCAGACCGAACCGCATGAAATATTCCTCGATGAGGACATGAGCACAGGCTTCTGCTGTGGCTTCTTTAAGCGCAAACAGCTCTATCCATCGAGTAGCAGTGTCTTCAATGAGAAAGATCCACCGCTCCCCCTGGTCTCCTTCCGGTAGAGGGCCGAACAGGTCCATAGCCAACACCTCACCCCGCTGGTTCATGACCGGTGTCTGGAGCAGACCTGAGGGTTTGGCGTTGTTAGCCTTATACCGTTGGCAGTGGATGCAGGCTGATACATAATCGGTGATTATCCTCCGCATACCTGTAAAATAGTAGAGCTGTGCTACCTTCTGGTAGGTTCTTTGGTTACCCGGGTGACCAGCTGTTGAAGAGTCGTGCAACTCTTTTAAAATAGCTGCCACTTGGCAGGCAGGTATCACTAGCTGAGGAGATTCACTCTCGGAGTCCGGGTTGTAACGGTAGAGGACTCCTTGATCCATGAGGTAACCCCTTTCTAGCCATCTTTGAGAGGCAACATCATCAGGCCCTTCCAACTCTTTAATAACCTTTTCCACTTCAGGGTCCGAAGTCTGTTCCAGACGTAGTTGACTAGGTGTCTTCGTGGGAAGGTCACAGATAACTGAGCAAACACCGCACTTGTCACTCGTGTCGTCGGAACAAATCGGTCTACTCAGCGTGTCTGCCACAACATTTGCTTTCCCTGGGGTATATTGGAACTGGATATCAAAAGATTGGAGTTTTAGAGCCCAACGGACTAATCTGCCTGCTGGCGATTTCAGTGAGAGCAACCAGCGTAGAGGCTGATGATCACTGCCTATCACGACTGGTTGACCGTCTAGGTAAGGCCTGAAACGCTCCACCGCCCACACTACAGCCAGTGCTTCGCGCTCCGTGGTGGAGTAATTGCGTTCAGCTGCGTTGAGGAGTCGGCTGGCATATTCAATCGGCCTTTCCTGGTTGCCGTCGCCCTGTAATAAAACTGCGCCCAAGGCGTAGTTACTTGCGTCAGTTCGCAGAATGAAGGGACGACTGAAATCGGCTTGTACCAGTATTGGAGCTGTGGTCAGTAGACTCTTCAGCTCATTAAATGCTTGGGTCTGTTCTGAGCCCCAAGACCATACTTGACTTTTTCTAGTCAAACGTGTCAATGGTTCGGCAACTTTTGAAAAGTTCGGTATGAACTTTCTGAACCATGAACATGTTTGTAAAAAGGTTCTCAGGTGCTTTAGGTTTCCTGGTTCCTTCATCTCGAGTACAGCACTCACCTTCCCTGGGTCGGTGGAAACACCTGCTTGTGTAATGACGTGGCCAAGATATTTAACGCTTTCACGAGCAAAAGCGCACTTCTCCCTATTTACATGGAGGTTGAACTCGGCCAGACGTCTAAAAACTGCCTCGAGGTCTTGAAGATGCTGTTGGTATCCCTGGGATATTATCAACAGATCATCTAAATAAGCTAATAAAGTTACATCTTGTAAAGCAGAGCAGGATCGGAGACGATCAATGAGGCGCTGAAAGGTAGCGGGCGCGTTCCGGAGACCAAACGGCATTCTTTTAAAACGGTAGGTACCTAAAGGACAAACAAAAGCCGTTTTATCTCTATCAGCTTCCCTTACCCTTACCTGCCAATACGAAGATCGAAGGTCTAGCGTACTCATGTAGCAGTCCCGTTTTGTACTCTGTAGTAACTCGTCGATGCGTGGCATCGGATATGTGTCGGCTTTGGTGACTGCATTCAAACGCCTGTAGTCGACGCAGAAGCGGATACCACCGTTGGACTTCGGCACCATCAGCGCCGGTGAGCACCATGCCGATTCACATTCTTCTATTATGTCATCTTGTAACATTTTACCTATTTCAGCTTTCATTAGCTCTTTCTTCGAAGGATTTAGGCGGTAAGGAGGAACAGCAATAGGCGAATGCTCACCTGTGTCAATGCAGTGTTCAGCATATGGTGTTGGACCTCCCCCTGCTCTAAAGACGCGTGCGTGCCTGGTGAGGACGTCAGCGAGCGCTTGTCGCTCAGCTGGTTTAAGGTGAGTACCTTCATTATCCCTAAGTACATTAGTAGAGGCGCAGGACACGTCACGCGAGGTAGGTTCGAAGAACAAGTTATATTTTACCGTATCATGGTTACTGAAATACCAGACTTCTTTAAAAAAATCAATAACTACTCCAGCGGCGGTTATAAAATCGATACCTAATAAAGTCTCGTTATTTGTCGCATCGGGAAATATATAAAATGGAATCGTGATAACTTTCGTTTCTAAGCACACCTCTAAGGTGGTAGAAAGTACATCCATCGTACGGGTTACACCGTCGGCAAGCTTAACTTCGCGTGTAGAAGAGCTGAGCGGATGACCTTGACGTAGAAGGAGAGTATATAGCGTATGACCCGCAATGCAATGCTTGGCGGCCGTATCTATCAACGCGGTACCGGTAAAACCCAAAATTTTTATATTAAAAATAGGTCGTAACTCGCGACCAATAGAGAGTTCCGTATGACTCGCATGACCGTTACCGCGGGGTAAAACATCTCCACTATAAACACAGTTATCACTATTTACATATAAACACACATTCTCATTATTATCGAATTGTGACTTAACATGGTTTTCATTACGAGAATCAATACACAAAATATCGTTATAATATCGGTTATTACCGTTTTGTTTATCGGACGTGTTACACGCAATATCTTTAAAATATTGGGGGTCATTACCCTTTTCATTATTAAAATTATTACACAAAATATTGTTATAACCGTTGCTAGAACATAATGGGTTAACGTTACCCTTTTGTTTACATGCATTTCTACACTTATTTTCTGTTTGTGAGCTATAAACATTTATGTCAATAGAATTTGAACATTTACACATATTTGTTACAAATTGTGAGTTATGACCCGAATTATTATTATAGGAAACATCGTTATGGCAACAAGTAATAATATCTTTACCAATAGAGTCTTTAACTGACGCAATGTTTTTATTTGAAAAGCACTGTTTAGATTCAATTATTTGCGATGTAAGGTTTTGTTTACATACGTCGCGAGATTGAACACAATAAAACGATTGACTTTGGCCACTTTGTTTTTTATCACCGTTATCACTTATCACTTCCGCAGAGTTATTTTTGGGTTTGGACTCACCTTGGATCTGCAACTTACGACACTGGACCTTTGTGTGGCCAAACCGCTTGCAGTAGGTGCAGGAAACTCGTTGCTTCGCCGGAACCGGGGCGGGAGGCGCCTGCGGAGCGGGCGGGCTCTGCGACGACGGCGGCCGCGGCGCCGGGGCAGCGGCGCCGGCGGGAGCACTATCGTGAACGGGGACACAATCGCGGTCGGCGGATTGTGTAGACGGCGTCGAAGTGGACGGCGGCGGGCGCGTTTGTGTTCGACGCTCACTCGCCGTCGGCGGCATTTTGTGTTTCTCGTCGAAAGAATCTTCTATATTTCGTGCAAGGCGGAGTAATTCATAGAAATTATGACACTCTTCTCTTCGCAGTCTTTTCTTTATTCTGCTGTGGAGGAGTCCGTAGGTCATATCTAATTGAGCTGACTCCGTTACGTCACCTTTAGGTAAGCGCGCGAAAAGGGCGCGAACGCGCGCCACGAATAAGTCTGTGTTTTCTTTGTCCTGTGGCGTCGCAAATATCTCTAGGTAGATACGATGAGGCGGCCGGCGGTCACCATACGCACTTATTAGGTTTTCTTTAGCTTCGCGCCATGACGACACAGAGTATTTTATTCCTTGCCACCATGTCGCTGCTTGATCTTTGAATAGGTAGGCTAAGCCGCGTAGGATGTTTGAATCCGCTACCTGCGCGCACTCGCTATAGGCCTCTATGGCGTCGATAAATGCTTCAACCGACTCCTGCGGCCGGCCGGAGAAGGTGGCTTTGCAGCGGGCTAGGGTATTTTGCCCTAGTAGCGCGAGTGATTCCGGGGTTGATGCGTTGACCCGCGACACCGAGTTAAGCAACTCCCTAAATGCTTCTGTTTGAGAGCGTTGGAGAGAGGCAATAATAGTCGCCACGTTTTCGTTGGAAAAGGTAGCGTTAGCATCGGCGCGCGGCGCGAAAGAGTCCGCGTCGTCGCCATCTTGATTGGCGGACGCCGCGGCCGGCGAGCTTGGTCGTGAGGGGACGGGTAATGCGTCGATTGCATCTTCCCTCCGATTTAAGCTAGCCGCTCTACTCCTGGTCACTGGCATTTTTGTTCGTCACTGCAAAACACTCACTACTATGCACTAATGTCACACGAAAGAACGTTGGAGCGCCACATATGAGAGGAGAGTTCTCAGGGATGAAAATCACAGTTTGTTGATAGGTAGTAAGAGTTTAATATAAGGTAAAAGATCACAGGGGTTACAGAATCCTAAAAATATTACTGTTTCGGTACATTGGCATAAATAGTAGGCTAACGACACGGGCACGTGGCGGTGGCGCGACGGACTTGCGCACGCGTCTGCGCGGTAAGCGAGTGGGCAGCGGACTGTCGGCTGTCGCGCCATCGCCGCGGACCAGTAACGGCCGTGCGAGAGGGTTAGACAAAATAGTTGTCTCACTCTATGTATCGCGGCGGCAAACGACCGCGAGACGCCCTGATTGGACGGCCCGGTTTGAGGGTTGCTATAATTTGAATTTTGCGGGCAACCATAGTGCATCTTCTTTAGAGTGATTTAAAATTAGAATAAATATTTAAATACTCAATCAAATCAGACCAGTTAATTTGGTTTTTCTGATTCATTTACAAAATTTTCATCGGATACTTTGGGAACACTCCTCCACTAGTCTCCGTCTGTCTGTGAGTGACCGTGTTGGGGTCCCTTTAGTGGTACATACAAGGGATGAGATTTTCTATGACTATTGACTGCACATCAGTGTAAAACATTGTGAGTATAAGTAATGAATAACTAAATGATTTTGTTCAGAGTTAAATACGACGGTCTAAATGCATGTGTGAGCTAAGAAATAATAAATTAATCTATAAAAATCTTATTGCTAATAATAATTAATACCTTACATCAATACATACATACCTGGCAACACTCAATGGCCATCGAAATAACTAGCCACGAAAAACAGGTGACGCATTTATCAATTTCGTTTTATGTCAAAAGTGCAGACAAAGAGTGTGATTATTTTGTAATTTTCCACGTTTTTATAAATTTCTGTGTAAAATGTCATCGAGAAAAAAGGTACTGCTGAAGGTAATTATCCTTGGCGATAGCGGTGTGGGCAAAACTTCGCTTATGAATCAGTTTGTCAACAAGAAATTTTCCAACCAGTACAAGGCAACAATAGGCGCAGATTTTCTCACGAAAGAGGTGATCGTGGATGATCGAATCGTCACAATGCAGATTTGGGATACTGCTGGTCAAGAGCGATTCCAATCTCTAGGAGTGGCGTTTTATCGTGGGGCGGATTGTTGCGTCTTAGTGTTTGACGTAACTGCCCCCAACACGTTCAAGTCCTTGGAAAGTTGGAGGGACGAATTTCTGATACAAGCCTCGCCACGGGACCCTGACAACTTCCCATTCGTCATTTTGGGCAACAAGGTGGATCTGGACAATCGCGCTGTTTCTGCCAAGCGCGCACAACAATGGTGTCAAAGTAAAAATGATATTCCCTACTTTGAAACAAGTGCCAAAGAGGCTGTCAATGTGGAGCTTGCATTTCAGACCATAGCTCGGAATGCTTTGGCCCAGGAAACAGAAGCAGAACTCTACAATGAGTTCCCTGATCAAATCAAGCTTAATGCCAATGATAATGGTCGAAACAGGGATGGTGACAACTGTGCTTGCTAGGTCCTAAGAGATACGCTTCAGTGATGGCAATTTATTAGTCTCAGATTATATAAAGTAAACATACATTAAAGTATAATAATATTCTGTAAGTAATGTTTCCTTTTATATCATGTAAAAATGTATAGAAATAAAATGTACCACATTCACACTTACTTATATTAATTGGTTTGATAAGCACTTTTAAATTGACAAAACTTTTATGCATTGTTACAAAAATATTTGTACAACTTTGAGTTTTTCTTGTGTAAGTACAATATTATTTTGATTATTTTTGGCAACTTTGGCAAACTCTCAATAAGATTATTAGTTTCAGTCCCAAAGATTTAGAACTGACTAAACAAGTGGTCTAATATAGTCTACATTAAAATTAATTATATTATCACTATAATAAACTAGTTGGAAAATGTGTATTTGTTCAAGGTTACAACAATGTAGTAGTAACCATATCTATCAGTTATCTGGCATCTAACAAAACTTGTAAAGTACACTAAAAGGCTTTTGATTTTGTACATTTCTTGTTATTATTGAAAATTCATAAGACAAGGAAAGGATGTTATTATTAAACAATTATTATGTAAAGCTCATTGTTTCAATTTATTGCTTTTTAAAGACATTCTATATTACTCAGCTATTTATGATTGTGACACAATACATTAATGACAAAGTAAATTTTATTTGTTAGAAATGGGCTATGGAATAGTGTATACCAAAATTATGTATTATTGTATGTAATTATTAAAACCATTATAAAATAAAATACTGAAAGGTATGTTTCTTCACTGCTTCATTCAAAATAATATTCTTCTAACTGATTGTTCCAAATGATAAGATAATGAATTATCTATTTGTGGGTCATGTTGCAGCATATTGTATTTCTGGTAAAAACAAAAGTTATTGTAGGTATAATCAGAATTGATATGACTTTGAAAAACTTTGCCAATATTAAATTAGGTTAAATTATTTTATTGTTTATGCCTCTAATAGCAATATGTTAAAAGCAAACAGAAATGTTTTAAAATTCCATGTATCAAGGTTAAAAGAATATAATTTTGTACCGAAGTATGATGAAGTTCTTTCCTAGTAACATTCATGATATATTAAATGTGATATTTTAAGTTGAATTCTTTGTTAAAATATGTCAATTGTTATTGTTCAGTTGCCTTTTGGTAAAAAAAACCGAAATATACAGTATTGATGTGGAAATTGACTACTGTGGCTTCTTCGCTGTTCTGTAGGTCATTATTAGATTATCATCATGGAAAACAGACAGTGTTTGAACAGAGTTTATGCAACAATAAACATTTCTGTATATATTTGGATTTTTAAAATATTAGTTTTAAGTAGTTAATGGTAACATTATATTATAAAATAACATGTTATTACTCAGCACTATTCATAACGAGTTGTGGGTTATGAGAACAAAAACATAGACTCAAAACAAAAAAAAAATACCTACTACCTTCATACATTACGAAAAGGAAAAATATCTGGTCTATGTCATTTGAATAAACAAGGCTTGTTTGGTTTTGCATGTATTGGTACAAGCAGCTTTTAAAAGCTACACCTACGAAAAAAAACAGCTTTTTAGACTCGTAGAAATTTGTAAAACATTTGTACTGTATGTCACTGTTGTTATTGGTAATATTACTAAATTACTATGCATCATGAAGTCCATTGAATGTAGACAACTACATATAAATACTTACATACTTAATGTTTTTATTATAAACCTCGCTTATTATGTTCTTCATCCACATGACCTTGCCTTTTATTTCAATACTTAAAAAAAAATTGTGATCAATATGATTCTCACGTGTTTTTACATCGCATATTTTTAATTATTACCTATAGTATGTATAATTAAATTACCTACAACAAAATATAAATTAAGATCTAGTTATAATAAAGGAAGGTAACAAACGATGTACGCTGTAATAATGGTTGCTTTTAATTTTATATTAATAAATAAAAAAAATCATCATTCCGTTTTATTTAGAGTTCTCGATTCACAGCCTTCAATAGTCTATCGGAGCCCGGAAGGCCGATTTCTCAAACCGATCCTACACAAACTACATCCGCCTGCATCCCTAACCTACTTTAGATCCTCTCAAGTTATCTTTGTTTGAAGTGATTAGTCATCATAATTGTTTAATTTACTACTCATCAACCTGTGCGTACTGTAAGCTCGTATAAGCGTGTTTATATACGGGGATTTACCTATTAAAATGCATGTGTGTGTAGATATTGCGATACGATTCAAATATCATTACAATTAATTTTAATGTGCGTATTTATTAATTGATTCTTTTACTAAATACGTCAGAATCGATACAATTGGTTGGTTTCCGCAAGGCAGGAAAAGTATAATTAGGTAGGTAGGTAGTAGTAGAGTAGATGAGACCCCAACACAACATCAAGTAGGGTAGATGAGACCTCCAACATAACATCAAGAGAGATACCCTTGTTGCTTGTGCTCTTGTTTGTTCGCCAAAAAAGCTGTGGAGCAAATCATAGATAGAGCAAAATTCTGAATATTTTAATCTATGAAAACTATATGAAAATCGGAAACTTCCGGTTTCAAGTATTGAAATCTAAACCGGATGTATTCAATTACACAACTTCACGCCATCTGTCGCCATTGTCATGTTGATGTCTTTTGTTCAAAAGTTTTACAGAGCTATCGCCATCTATTATCGACTAGCAGAACTACTAAATGATGAAGTATGCCTTTAGAAAAACGATTTTTCATCCAGTTCGCACGATCAAAAGATCGTGCGAACTGGATGAAAAATCGTTATAGTCCTGAAAACAAAGTTAAAATTATTTATCACATTTTCTATTTAAAGTTGCCTCGAAATTATGAATTAGTAGACATTCTCATGAATAGAAATGAAATTCAACTCTACTTACCACCAAGATTAATTTATTTGCAAAACTTTCTTGACTCGAAACGTTTTTATATCTACTTTTCTAGCCAAGTCTATGCACAACATTCCCGTATGTTTTTGTCTTCACTTAGGAAAAATAAAGAAAATACGTTTATTTGTGGCAAACATGAGGCAGACTCGCAGAGCAAGAACACAAACACAAAAAAGAACAAGTTGGGGTAAATTATGCGTCACATCTACGCGAAACCAAGAAGTTGCCATGCAGTTTGTTCTCAAAACATACCTTCGACTAATACCTATCTTGACAAGTAGGTACCTACCTCCTTCCTACCAACCTCTAATATTATAAAGGCGAAAGTTTTTGTGAGTGTGTAAACTGTAAAGTATGGAGGTTGCTGAAACCCTGGATTAACACATAGGATACTTTTTATCCCGGTTTTCTCACAGAAACCGCAGGGCGCAGACAGTTTGGTTAATAAAAGCAGTATCTAATCTAGGCTATAGATAGTGTCATCACATCACCATCACCAACCTATCGTGCTATCGCCTACGCAGTTCACAGCAGCTTCCTGGAAATAAATAAATAACAGTTAAAGGTACGGACGCCAGCACATCAACCTAGTTAATAGATTTTCAACTTTATCGCTAAAGCATAAGGTTCAAAGTTGATTGGGAAAATTTGACAGTTTCGGGTAGCTTGATGTGCTGGCGTCCGTACCTACAAAGTGGAAGGTTCTCTCTCTCTAGAGCCCTCACCACCGACCGGCAGCTTCATATTTGGAAGGACCTTCTTAATCGGCTGGGCTACTATTTTTACATTGTATTTTTTTAAACTGTTTATTACGTGGATAAATGATTAAGTACACTAAATTGTAGTGATATAATTCTCTATCTATTGTCCTATCTCAGGTATGCTGGAAGAGATTTCTTATGAAATAAGAAATCTTAATACCTTTGTACCTACCTATTTTTCTGTTCTGTTTTTTTCTTGTCTGTTTATAATGATAAAATAAATAAATAAAATTTTCCGCCTCTCGTGTTCCTGGTGATATTGAAAATAAATAGCTATCAGCAGTCAGCAGTTGCTTGCAATACAAACACAAATCAATCAAACTAGGTTTCTGAAGTGTCGAATGTTGCTAAAGTCAGACTACCTACCTATCAATCACAATCTGAATCATTTTGAAGGATATTGCTAATCCATTGCTTCATATGTTCGAAAAATGTGTCTGCTCAGCAACGTAAATAACGCAATGCATGTTGTTGAACTGTCAAAATGAAAGCCATTCCTATTGTTAGTGTGTTACGCAATTACCCCGCTGTTCTACATAATAGCAATTAGTTTTTATTATGCTGAGTGCCTTTAGTTTACAAAATTTATTAACTGGTGGAAGGACACTGAACTAAACACAAAATATATATTTATTTTGATCACATCTATTTAAAAAGAGCTAGTGCATTCTTCGCAAACAGGGACTCAAATAGCTCTTTAATACCTAGAGACTAAAAAAAAAAAAGTGATTTGAATTTGGAATGTGGATATTGTTAGTAAAAGTTCCAATCACCAAAGAGATCAATCACAAACATTGTATGAACAAGTAACAGGCTGTATCGTAAAGTAAAACGCGCCCGAGCCAAATAAAAAAAAATGTTTTTGAAAAATAAAAAACGCGCGAAAAGCATTCTGCCTTTCTTTCGTAATTGTTTACTCAAAAGTAAATAATTAAACGTACTATTCTCATTCATAAGTTGCACTTACTTATTTTTTCACAGAGGGTGATAAAAAGTAGAGTGTCTACCTCGGGAGCAACACTATTTTAAGCTCGAGTGACGTAATTCGCTGCGCTCAGGATTCTACTTTAGAACCCCTCGCTGCGCTCTAGATTCAAAGAAACACCCTCGCCTTCAAAATAGTTGTTTGCTCCCTTGGCACACAATCTACTATTTTACACCACCTGTTCGCTAACGTCAAATTATATGTAAAGTAAGTCATTTAAGCCCTAGGCTGTAGCCGGGCATTAATATTGTACTGAATTTCTTATGACCAATTTGGAACGTCAACTGAGATAATCGTATGGAAACAGCAAAAAAAAAGTTTTTTCCATTAATGTAACAGGTCGACCAAAGACATCTAGACTCATGTATTAAAATCCCATCCGGCCGCTATAGGATGCTTCGACGGTTTAAGGAATTCCACATACAAAGATACATATGTAGTTAAGTACGCATAAAAACATAACCCTGTCCTGTCACGTAGTCGGGTAAATAGTGTATGAAGCTACACATAACTAGGTATTCCTCGGTTATTTAACAGTTCCAAATACTAATTCGATAATTGAATTGCTTTTTGTTACCTCGCAGTAGGTGCGATAGTAGAGTATACTATTCGGGGATAAAGGTGTCTTCATCTTGGGCGAACTTGAATCCCTCACTGCACTCAAGATTCAAAATAGCGCCCGCGACATTAAGACACTGTTTTATCCCCTTAGTGAATAATCTACTATAAGTTTCGTTTGTTTTATTTATGCATATGGGCGTTAATTTATTTATTAATTTTTATATAGCTACATACAAAAAAAATGTGCGTTTAGTGTCCCTCAAAGTGTTCATAATTTCACATTCTTGTTCAGCGTGTAGATATTATGTAGCCATCTTCTACTGGATAATTTACAAATAGGTTCAGATTCAGAAAAGAAAATACCTACCTTGGAAAGTACCTACTTCAAAAAAAAATACAGCAGTCACAGTAGAGCCTCTTCACTGTGTACCTACGTATGACGTATCTACATAGCTAAAGGCCAAACCTACGAAGTACGGAAGTACTAATGAACAAACTGGTGCCTGTTACAAATCATGCTGCACCCAAACATTCAGTGTGTGTCAGTTAATATGTACAGGTTTATGTAGGCGACCGCGACGGTTTCACGTTACTTTGGTATTTCACTGGAGTCATTCATGTATTGGCTGGCACTCAGAAGAATAACGGCTTTCAGCCTGCGCATGCGGGGGGGCAGGGGCGGGGCCGCGGGGTGTGGCTCGCTGTTTCAGCCGGCTAGTTGATCGCTCGCTCGTAATTCAGTCTTGCTTGTGACATGAAAGGGCGCGATCCTTCACACGTAACACGGTGCTTCGAGCAATGCATCACCATGAACAAACGCCAGGGAATGCATGTAATGGTGAGTATTTAGAAAATATCCTTCATTGTATCTGTTTTCATTATTTTTCTCTTATATGAAACGTTTGTTTCTACATCGTGGAGTTGAATTTCACAATTCCTGGTACAGCTTTAATTGCTCGTAGTGTTATAAATTAATTCCTATAAAATCTGTTACGAACTGAGTTTTGTTTCTTCAGTTACAAGCGATTTAAGAATTTAGAATCACTTTTATGAAATTCTGGTGTTCTTATTAAACCAGCGTGTAAGATGCAATTTATTAATTCGTATTATTGTACCTAAGTATATAAGTTCATTAATTTGAGTGTTGAGTTTAATTTAACGTACACAGAAATAAATATATCGCGTTTAATATTTTTTGTTGCTTTCAGTTAGGTTAAAAAATATCAACATATTTCCTTCATTTAACAGGGTGTGCCATTTAATATCTGCGGTTTATCATCAATGTTTTAATTACTTAATGCTATTTTTTAAGGTTCAGTTTTATCAGATGACTATTTGTTGTTCAGCTTTTTAAAACAGGAAGGTAAAGACCTGAATTCTTATCTGCCAGACTAAACAAGTAGAGAGCGTCATGTTTTTTGTACAAAGCTTTTTTTTGGTATTTGTAAACCAAGAAGTTACTTACGGGTGTAAAATTACACCCTGTCTTTATACAGGGTGTAATTTTACACCCGTTATATGTACCTAACTACCTATGAGGTACGGGAGAAGGAGCCCAAGATGACGAATAATTATTCATTCATATGAAGATGGATTCAGATGAAGATCATGTACTTACCGAGAAAAGGGCAGGAAAATAGAATTTTGAAAAATATCGGTAGTGCTAGGTTATTCCGCAAAGTTTATCGTATTAACATTGCACTACAGTTGCAGTATTAAGATTATAAGGAAATATAAATAAGTTATATTAAGTTGAAGCATACAACTGTATGCTTCAACTTAATATAACTTATTTATATTTTCTAGCACTATTTAAGTGCTCCTTTATAACTATAAAGGAGCACTTAAATAGTGCTAGAATCAAATTAAAAAACCACAAGTAAAAATAGTACAGTATTTTTTGCATTTTTCTAGCTGGCCAGTTGTTCCTAACGAAGGTCACAAGGAAAGGCGCTCGTAAAACCTCCGTGAAGGTCAAAGTCAACCACAAATTCGTGGTATCCGTTGACGTAACATTCTATCGTTAGGTACCTACGGCATTTTAGACGTGAAGAGGTAAAAGACAGACAGACAGACACACTTTCGCATTTATCATAATAGTATGGATGTATCAGGGGGTATCAGCTCATTTTGATCGTCAAAGTTCATAAAACATTCAATTTTGAATCCCCGCTGAATGGAAACACGAGGTTTATTTCTCACAGTCAATAAAAATCCTAATAAAAAGTATCGTACCTACTGCATATTTGTCTAACTAGGAAGCTACATATACTTAGGTTATAGGTGAAAATAAAAAACGAATAGCGCTGTTATCAATTACATGGTTATCACTTTTTAATTCAATATTAATTAAATTTCAATAAAGTCATAAGTTCCTAAAATACCTACTCATTTTAAAAAAAAGCGCGGCAATCATTTATTTTCGCTTCATATTATTTGCGCGTGAGCGTTACATGTCAAAATAACAAAATAACGTTTCAACTGCGCCACACAAATTATTAGCTGAAAATAAATTGACATCGACATTCTTATTTATGGTCAAATGGTCATTGCCCTAATTGTGCTGTTGTCACGGTCCTCGAGATGTAACAATAGGTACGTGTTCTGTAAGAGTACTCTCGCAGAGTAGGCAGTCGCTCCATGTAAAATAGGTAGGTACTGATATTCTGCTGCAGCCGGTTATAGACTAGAAGCTGACCCTAATATAGTTAGGAAGAGACTAGGCAGATGACGAGTAGGTGCTATCTAGCATCGTTTGGGAACTAGGAAAAATGTGCTAACTTATTTTTTTTCTAATAATGTAACGTTTTTTTAGCTTGCGCTTTCCCACTCCTGGGAAAAGGCCTCCCTCTACTCCTTCCATCTTTCGCGAGCCCGCGCATCCTCCTTCCGCCTAGCTCGTCCCGCCATCTCCTACGTGGTCTGAACCCGCCTCACTGTCTCAGGGTATCAATCCTGCGCTATTTGGACACACAGTTTGTCCGGCATGCGGCAGAAATGTCCTGCCCAGTCCCATTTAAGTTAAGCAGCCTTTTGAGCCACGGCAGCTATCTTTTTTTTGGAGTGCAGTATTGTGTTTCGAACACGATCCGTTAATTTAACGTCTAGTATGCTGCGCTCCATTGCTCGTTGGCAGACCTTGAGTTTGAACTTCTATATGTTAGTCAAAGACCAAGTTTGTGCACCATAGGTTAAGACGGGAAGAATACACATGTCCATGAGCCTGCGTTTCAGTGTCATAGACATTTCAAGGATCAGTAGCTCTTCCAGGCGTTTTCCGTTCGTCTTGACATTTCTTTATCTTGTAACTTAATTTAACTTAATTTTTTAACAAATTTTAATAAATATTTTTATGCATTACTAAGTTACCAAGCTATGTTGATCAAATCTTGTATAAGCAAACGGTATTCCTTTTTTAAACATTTTCTTTGTACCTACTTATGTCTCATCTTAGCTTTTTCCCAACTATAGGCTCTTTCCCAACTACCCGCGATAAAATCGCGCGCGACACAAAGGCACCGCAAGTCGCGCAACGAGCGGTGCCTTTGTGTCGCGCGCGATTCGCGTCGCGTCTGTTTGGAGGAGCCTTAATTGGGGTCGGCTTCCAGTCTAACCGGATGCCACCAAATACAGGAGTTCTAGACCAGTTTTAGTTCTTATGTCTGCGCCTACCTGAAGTACAGAATTAGGTCTGTGCTTGACAGCGTTTAAAGTCTTTCAGAAATTTTAGCTGCTGTAAAATTATTCCAATTTTGCGGACTAGCAGGTTATATAAGCACTAAAAATATAATGATTTCACTTCTACCTTGCTGTTGTCAATTTTCTGGGTAAGTATAATTATTTATTTGTGATAAGATTATAAGTTATAACGAAACCAATGATTGATAAACTGATATTCGAAATTGCTACAGATTATGTAGAGTAATAAAGCTCAAATTTGAACATATTATTTTTAGAGTAATAAAACGTAGAAGTATACCCTAAAACTAAAACCCGTTAACTAGCAAACATTTGCTTGCAAAACCATCTTTACATAATATCAAATAAACTTAAATATAAAATTAAATGAATGAAAAAAAATGTAGTTTTTCTATTGCGTGTAACTTTTTAAGTATGTAGAATAGGGATTTAACATTTTGGTATAATGTTCTTTGACTCTTTGGTCTAGTATCATGTAAAAGGAATACACGATTCAATGAATTTTTCTCGATACAAAAAATTGCAAACTTATATAATTTTTTTTACTTTTTTCAACATCACAGCGTAACGCTTAAGAGTTATTCAATAGAATTTACTTTAAAACATAGAGAATTATCATATCAAAGTTTACACAAAGTAGTTTTAAATTTAATTATTTAGTTAAAAAGGAGTAAATTCGTTGTGGCGCATACGTCTATTTATTCCGAGAGCACGCACATTATAGCCATCTGTCTTCTTTTGCGTTTCAAAAGTAATTGCATCACTTTCGCTCGCTTAGTAGATCAGTCGCTGAGATTTATTTCGAGGTAGCGCCTTAATAAATAACAGTAACGTCACGTCTATATTCCCTTTGGGGAAAGGGCAAGGTGACCCCTTTTGCTATTCAACAGATACAGATACGCGCCTTGAAAACCTAGGACTTATTGGGTCATTGGTCATGCAGCAGTTTATACTGGTGGCGGTAAGAAATGCTAGGAATCGGTACATTCGGTACAGACGTACCTATACGATACAATACATATAAATTACACCTTTTAAATAGTACATGTCTATTGGTCACGTTACAATAACATCCGAGCCAAATGGGCAACGATGTTAAATTAAAATGATTATTTATTATTATTGTGTTCGTGTAAGGGCTCATGAGTGTGGATGTAGATGCCTGATGCACCTGTTCATGTGTCTTTCTCCTTCTACTTCCCCGAAGTCATTTTATTACCACGTGTTCCATCTGCAAACGAAGTATTTTACTAATGAATGACATAGTCTCTAATGTCTTTATTAGTCGAAACGTTGACACTTTTATTGTCACAAATGTGACAATGCTTTATTTATTCAAGAGAGAGAGTAGTTTACTTCATGTAAATTGTATACATACGATTTGAGTTTTACAACGACAGCGTATTAAAATCGTATAAGAAATACAGTACCTACTGTGCGGCTGAAGACAAAACCGCGGAACTGACGCGTAGGAAACACGTAGCAGATTCGCGTAGCAGACACGCGTAGCAGACACGCGTAGCAGACGCGCGTAGCAGACACCGTAGCTAACGCGTAGCAGACGAGAAGGAGAACGTAGCAGATGCGTAGTATACTCGTAGCAGACGCGTAGCCGATCTGTAGCAGTAGCGTACCATGCACCTAGCAGATGAGTAGCACACTCGTGGCAAACGTTTAATAGACGCGTAGTCGATGCACAGTCGATGCTTAGCGATCGCGTAGCAAACACGTAGCTATAGGTGAACGAACCGTTATGAAATATTATGTAATCGAAGCTTATTTTAGAACGGGAGTTCTAAAATAAGCTTCGATTACGGCACTTGAGTGGGGAACTCATGATTTTACGACTTGATTGATGACGTTTCCATTTTGACAATTCTTGATAAGTGAGTCCTCAAATGACAGGTGTTTATCAATACGGGCCTAAGTCGTGTGATATCAGAGTTCGTATCACCGACCATTGCTGGTCTACTGTGAGTGTGCATTGTTGACTATTGTGATCACTGCCTTTCGTGATATGCAAAAACACGTGGGTTTACAAAAAGGTAGGTTCAGTTTAGAAAATGTACTAATTTTCGTCATTTATTCTTTTTTTATTATTTCGGTAACCATGCTCATCAACAATACTGCACAATTAATTCTAAACATTTGGCGCTGCTTATTAATTTGATATTTAGATGATACAGTTCAAGATACAAAGTATGTTGTCACTTTTTACATTCGATTTTATTGACTGGATCGGTCATGTTGGGCTAGGTTCATAATATGAACCTAATAATAAAACGACATATATTTAAAATCTCTCCATATTATGGAGAGATTTAAAATATATGTCGTTTTATGTAATAATTTAATTAATTAACACTAAAGACGGGTGACACGATAGCGGAAACCATACTATTTTTCTAGGTTCAGGAAGTTTTTCAGTCGCACCTGTATAAAACCAAAGCTTGGTTTACCAAAAAAACTCAATAATTCGAAATAATCATGATTCGACATGCATTGAAAGATAACACATAACATAACTGCTATGATTACTCATAAGTTAGGGGAATCGATGGCTATCAGCTTTATCTATCTTAATATCTATAAATCTATTGTATTTAAGCCTCTAATCCGTCTATCTATTGATAAGGGATGTAATGATAAGGTCGAAAGTATACTTGCACATTGATTAACTTGATATAGTTATAGGCCGACCGCTTAACTGAGACGTTGCCTGAGGTAGCTGCGCGGTGCGGGAGGGGTGATAGTTGTCACAAGTTGACGAATCACTGAGCTCTCGCAACACGTCACCACACCCCTCCCGCACCGCACTGCTACCTCAGGCAACGTCTCAGTTAAGCGGTCGGCCTATAAATGTGTGAATGAAATATGTATAATTATGTATGTTAACCCCAAGGTTGAAGACTGATGGTAAACATTGATTTCTTCGTAAACTTGCTAATATTATTTATTTTTAGGGTTACCAAAAGGTGCCAACGGGACCCTATTACTAAGCCTCCGCTAACCGTCCACCGTCCGTCTGTCTATCAGCGGGCGGTATCTCATGAACCGTAATAGGTAGACAGTTGAAATTTTCACAGAGTGTGTGTTTCTATTACTGCTATAAATGTTTTTTCGGCGGTTTTTACCTTGTGGTACGGAACCCTTCGTATGCGCGTCCGACTCGCACGCGCTTTTTTGTTGTTTTCTCTCATTGCTATTGATGCTATACTTCTGACATAGTACTTACTTTAAGCTGCTTTTCCCGCTCTAGTATGATACCAAGTTTAGTTCATAAAGTGGTTTCACTAAAGCTCACCATAATGTAAGAGTTTACTTATGTTAAGAAGTCTTAAAGTACATCTCTTTACAAGAAAGTACTGCGAGTACTTAGCCAGAGTGGTTCAACTAATGAGGAGAAGTGCTCTACCAAGTAATTTTCCACTTGGGGATTTATTTTCCATTTAATATCTCAAGGAGATAACTTGTTTGGACAAATTATCTAAACAAGACTCTTTCGAATTCGTTCTAAATACTTTAAATAAAGGAAATTATCGATTGTAATTAGGTACAGTCGATCATTTTCTTTCAAAATTAAAATCAAAATATTTTATTTCACATAAACCTACATGGGCAGTTGGGCACATATGAAACGTCAGCAGCTAGGTGCACGGTTCCTATTGGTCGTTTCCTATGGAGAAGAGCCGGCAAGAAACTCCACGGTTACTCTTTTTAAAAATAATTAGTTGGCTTTTACAATATTTGCATATTGCAGTAGGTATGGGAGGACAGCGTAGGCCTGGATAAAGTAAAAAGTGGTCTACAGATCTAAAGCATACAAGGCCTACAAGGTCCTCACATTTACAAAATAAGAATATATCAAAAGGATAAATAAAAAACAAAATATAAAAACCTACTAAAACCAAGTGATGTGATTGCCATTACAACCACTAATAAAGAGGTGAAAAATTAGAATTGTCTGTATATAATGTCAAATAATAAACAGATTATGTCAAAGAAGTATGTAAAAACAATAAAAAATAAAAATCGTAATTTACATTTACATAGTTATGGCCGAGGTAAAGAATTTAAATTTTGAAAAAGAATTGTTGCCAAACTACCTTGTCTTCCACGTAGTCTTTAATCTTTTATCTTATAATATGCTTGCTTATGCATGCCCTTTTTAGAACGAGTCTGGTTTGTTATGAATTGATCTCCTACTAATATTATAAACGCGAAAGTTTGTGAGGATGGATGGATGGATGTTTGTTACTCTTTCATGTAAAAACTACTAAACGGATTTTGATGAAACTTTACAATTACAACGAAACATCAGAATAACACGTAGGATACTTTTTATCCAGATATTCTCACGGGATCGACACTTATGCGGGTGAAACCGCGTGGCGCTGCTAGTTTGTTATAAAAAGTAGGCTGCCTAAGTAAAAGTTAATTATAATTTTATTTTATATGAGTAAATGGCAACCCTTATGAACAAGTCTGAGATACCAACCAGTCCTTCAGAATTATCGTGTAAATATGAAGTAATATTTGTACAGTTTGGCGAAGAGTTGGGTTTCAATTTTGTTTCACAAGGTTATGTCTTAATACTCGGGAGATATCCGCGTCCTCCTTTTTAGGTTACACGTGGTATAAAGTATGAACATGATACAGCTCTTGTTACTTGACCAACGCGTTCCACGTTGTAGCGCTTTGCATGTAATAAAAAATCCTCCCGAGTTTCAGCGACGAACTCGATCGTCCTTGTATGAAGGGCATTTCAATCATTTGCTAGGGCTGACCCTGGATGAAAACGGTGCGTGACAGTCATCTCAAGAGTAGAATTTCGAAATTGAAGAGTATTTTTCCTTTCGATGACATTTTCATTATGCGAGAATCAGCAAAACACGTCAAACGCCTACGCTCCCAAGTACTTGAAGACGTTTCGAAGTCATTGTGACGCATGCGTGAATATATTGATTAGTACCACGCTGATTTCGCTCTCAGCGTGCTCTCGGAGATTCTCTATCTGTAACTTTCGAAGTTTAGACGAGAGTCGTAACCTTCAACGTGAATTTTGACGATGGTGGATGACCTTGAGTAGGTCGCAGCTCTCTGTGAACATTAGTGAGGCACATGAATGTATGAAACAAGTGCTCTATGGACAATTATTAACTATCCTATATATAGCGTCTTAGTATAAATTGGTCTAAATTACGAAGCCATTAGGTATGAGCGGAAAACTTTGTGTTACATTATTAAAGTACTTGTTTAGTAGAGTAATGTGAGATTTACGAGGAGTTCTATAACGCAATGGTTCCAGAAAGCATGCGTGCTGTAGGCCATGTCACATGACATCGTTTACAATCTCAGAATAACTGACCGTCGCGTCTAATTATAATACGGATCTTGGTGTTCTTTTATATCCACACAACTTGAGATAGCTGAAAGATAGTTTAAAAATTGGATTAACCATATTAAGAACTTAGTAACTATTAAGAATTTAAGATAATTTTCAAGTTATGGAACAACAAATTGAATGTCATACTTTAACAAAGTTCAAATTCCATCGCAACCTTTTTAGGACCTTTTTGTTACAAAATGGTCACTCAAAAATCAACTTAGAATACACTTCTCTAAAGTAGGTAATTGATTAAGTGGCGATGGAATGTAAATTATTTGAGACTAGCTGCGCCCCGTGGTTTCACCCGCATAAGTTTCGATCCCGTAGAAATTTTGGGATAAAAAGTAGCCTATATGTCAATCCAAGGTGTCAGCTATCTCCATACAAAATTTTATCACAATTGGTCTAGCCGTTTAAGCGTGAAGAAGTAACAAACATATAAACATACACACACACTCACAAACTTTCACCTTTATAATATTAGTGTGAATATGAATACTGCTATAGCTAGTTGAGGTATAAAAATATATATTGCACAGTCGTTCTATTTTACAGGTGAACAAACCACCATAAGGTAGGCGTTGGTATCGAGTTCAGTTATAACGTAATGTGTTAACAGAGAGAACAATGCGTCATACTAGCAAGTTTACCACCGCACAAACAGATTCACCTTGATGTTATAAAACGCGGTGTGAAAAGTTGCTTTCTTCGGTTCGTCAATCATTGAAAACAAAACTATTGTAGATAACGTGTTTTGTTTTAGACATGATGTTCTTTAGAATAATCGGGTTTTTGATGCATACGCATAATGAGCCGATCATCTAATCAACGTTCCCACTGCTGTGACAGTTAAAAAAATACCTGTAATTGGTTTATTGTTTGAAATAAATGCTTTGAGTTTGAGTGGGCCTAAAGGCAGGGTTATATTAGAGCCACGCAGCGTGTCGCAACGCGTGGGATTGCAATCGGTTTCATACATTTAGTATGAACGTGATTACATTAACTCAGTCCCGCGTGTCGCCGAGTTAATGTAATCACGTTCATACTAAATGTATGAAACCGATTGCAATCCCACGCGTTGCGACACGCTGCGTGGCTCTAATATAACCCTGCCTTAATCCTCCACGGGCTCAGTGTAGGTTTTGGTAGATGTCACATTTTTTCGAATTTTTGGTTCTAAGACATACCGGTTTCCTCACGATGTTTTCCTTCACCGTTATGAGAGCAGTGGTGATGAAATTAATTACACAAAGTAAAGTGCCTGTCTTAGTTTACCTACTTACAACTCGTAAGTCGGGGCTTTTGTTCATTCCTTCTTAGTTCCTTCTTCACTTCGTTTTTAGGGTTCCGTGACTCAAAAGGAAAAAAACGGAACCCTTATAAGATCACTTCGTTGTCCGTCTGTCTGTCCGTCTGTCAAGACCCTTTATCTCAGGAACGCGTGGTGTTATCAAGTTGAAATTCTTTGAAGTAACTCTTTGAAGCAGTGCAAAAATCAAACTTCTAAGTCAACGCAATCAAAAGATACGAGCGTTTATGTTCCGATATCAAAACCTATAGGGTAGTTCCGTTGACCTAGAATCATGAAATTTGACAAGAAGCAATGTCATGTAGCACAAGTAAAGGAAAAATCCGAAAACCGTAAATTTGTAGTTCCTTTTAAACAAAATCCCGTGATAAAATATTTAGGTACAGACGCCAGCACATCAAGTTACCCGAAACTGTCAAATTTTCCCGATCAATTTTGAACCATATGCTTTAGTGATAACGTTGAAAATCTATTAAATAAATTTGACAGATTGTAGTAACTTGATGTGCTGGCATCTGTACATACCGTACATAGCTGACGTTTGTACGAAACCCTCGGTGCGCGAGTCCGACTCGCACTTGACCGTTTTTTTTGATGATTACTTAGGTATCTGTCACACAGACAATGTGTGTATGTGGCTTTGTAATGTAATACTACTAATATACCTATTTATGTTCATTTATAAATCTTCTTATTGAGTTGCACTGGTTGCACATCCTAGGATTTAGACGAAGCGTGTACCAGACTCTGTACACTAACTACTGGTCATAGTTAATCGACACTGAAAAAAGGTGGTATTAGGTACAATAAAATTGAAACAAAAGCGTTCAAACACTATTTAGACTATTTCCAACCATGACCCACGACACCTCTTGACTGTGTTTTTACTTTGGTTTGATCTCTAAACATGACAAGCTTGAAGCGAGCCTCTTCTTGAAGACGGCAAATCGATACTAATATTATAAATTCGAAAGTAACTCTGTCTGTCTGTATGCTACATTTTCACGCCTAAACCACTGAACGGATTTCGATAAAATTTGGCAGAGAGATAGATTGCATCCCGGGGAAGGACATAGGATAGATTTTATCCCGATATTCCCACGGGATCGACACTTATGCGGGTGAAACCGCAGAGCGCTGCTAGTTACCCATAAAATTAATTTGTCTCTGTATTGAACGTTAAGCACAAATCGCATGCACCTATATCGTGTTAATTATGTAGGTCAAGAATCTGTTGATTCAATAAATACTTGTTTTCTATGAATCTGATTGTGTGTTACGTACCTACTTACTGCTTAAACTAGGTCTCGCGCATCTAGGAAATGATACATTTTGCAAACTTTGCATTTTCGCTAAACGTTGTTAAAAGTAACACGTTTTATTTCATGTTACATAAATTGTAGTATGCAAATAGCATGTTTTAAACTTATTTTCTACGGAAAGAACACGAAACGTAAAAGTACCTACCTAGTTTCAAGCCATCAAATAACAATTTTATATATCTAGTTATCTACAGTGTTCGATAATAATGAATTAACTATTATATAAAAAAAAAAATCTACGGCTTTATTTCGAATACAGTTATTGTAATCTCAAGCTCTACCTACTTAACCTACCTAACTTTTCGCTAAATATTGACATACTAGTTTACTTTTTAATTATGATTGCATAATTAAAAAGTAAACTAGTATGTCAATATTTAGCGAAAAGTAAATACTTACTGGTGGTCCGACGACCTTGTGAAGGCCGCAGGAACCCGTTGGATGCGAGAACAGACCGGTCGAAGTGGAGGTGCTTGGGGGAGGCCTATGTCCAGCAGTGGACGTCTTTCGGCTAAAATGGTGATGATGATGATGAAATACTTACTAATAGCTATAGGTACCTGTGCATACAAACAAGCCGTTAAGCCGTTGGTCCCAGCTGTCATTCGTGGATCTTTGACAGTCGTTACGGGTAGTCAGAAGCCCAAAAGTCTGACACCCAGTCTTACCAAGGTATTACCCAGTAACTGGGTTGTGGAGGTCAGATAGGCAGTCACTGGTATTCAGCTGCATCCGATTAGACTGAAAGCCGACCTTGGGAAAACGCTAGGCAGATGATGATTTATTTATTTATTGGTCTACCAACGATTGTTTACACCAGTTATGGGCAAAAAAACAAGCAAAAACAGATAAACAATAGTGTACAATCACTTAAAGGTAAACTCAGCATGCAAAACGAAAGTTGTACGTACGATAGAGAAAAAATTAAAAGAAAACTACCCTAATTTACATCAAACAGTATCTAAATTGTTACATGTAATTTAGATCTTAAAACAGAAAACAAAGAAGAAAAAAAAAAAGTGAGCCGTCACGGGACGCCTGGCAGATGTGAAACATTGCGCATGGCGACGCGTCGCCACACAGTACACAAGACTGTGACTGTATATATACACCATCATATAGCGTGGCGACGCGTCGCCACGCCAGAAATTTGTTTTACGTGCGGCTATAGATGTTTCACATCAAAAAAAACAAAAACAAAATGGTAAATTAATCCTTATGATGACCTGTTTATACAAATACTTAGTTTTAATATCGACATCACGTTTTCCAGACGACTTATTTTCATAAGTAATTTAATAAATTCCGCGAAGCAAGAACTATATATATTCAAGTTTTTCTATTGACCGTGGTTATTTATAAAAACACCAAGCGACTGACAAGCCTGTCGAATTAAAATTGTATGAGTTACGACTAATATGTGTAGTGACCGAAGTTTAAATAGGTACAGACGCCAGCACATCAAGCTACTACAATCTGCCAAATTTCTGTAATAGATTTTCAACTTTATCGCTAAAGCCTAAGGTTCGAAGTTGATTGGGAAAATTTGACAGTTTCGGGTAGCGTGATGTGCTGGCGTCTGTACATGGCCAAGTTTTCTCACTCAAAAACAAATGATCTTTTCATGATGATTTACTTTAATTTTTCACGATTTTAGCACTGTTTTGAGCCTACACGATATCATTGTGAGTTTTTCTTCATTGATTCTTATTTGGAGCAGTATTATATCTAGAGTTTTTCCATTGGGAAATTCGTTAAACCGAAACATATTTTTTTTATGTTATGTAGACCATATTTTTGGCAGAGGTATTTATTTTCATTCTTCATTCATTTTCTTACGGCAAAAATGTATTTTCGTACATGTGGTTTGGATAATCTTAACTAAACGCGCTCAGTAGGCATTTTCCGCATATAGATTCCTATATGGTAGGTTCGCAGGAGTATCGTGAGGAAGGTCACTTGAAGGGCATACAGGACGCAGGCGACACAATGTCTGAGAATGTGTCTGTCACAGCTAGGGTTCATTTACTTCAAGTCAGTTAGTCAGACCTGTGTGAAATTTAATTTAAGTGTTGTGTACGACAACATTTATTTATGGAGTTGTGTGTGGCATTCGAATATCTATTTGTTTCTATAATCGAGATTCTATTTACTGTGTTTACGGCTCATTGCATTCAAATTTCGTTCAAGAAAATAGCTTTTCTCGCTGTAAATTTCATAATAATAATCAGCCTATATTCCCACTGCTGGGACACAGCTCTCTCGGTGACCCTCGTTTATACTTTTACTAGCAGCGCCTCGCGGTTTTACTCGCGTAAGTTTTCATACCGTGGGAATATCGGGATAAAAAGTATCCTGTATCCAGAAAATGGTCTATCTATGTGGCAATTTTCATCCAAATCTGTTCAACGGTTTACGCGTAATTGAGTAACAAACATCCGAACGTCTTCACAAACTTTCATATTTATAATATTACGTAGTAGGATAAAATACTGTGGCACGATGACAATATTTTGATACAGAAATAATCGGTGATCTTAATTCTAAAGTTCTATGACAGTTACATTGATTCGTAGTACTAATAATGGCTTCTTGCCAACTAATATTCATAAAATTATGAATTAATTATTCATTAAATTGCTAATGAAACTGTAATTTTCGAACGTGTCCCGATGTCCCCTCCTAGTCTCGTGATCACATATGATTCACGGCGATTGTTTAACTGTTTGTAATTTGCTTCATGGACGAAGAAAGTATAATTATATTCATACGAATATTATGACTATAAAAAGATTCGTTTACATAACATAAAAATAAAAAGTATACAAGTTTTAAAACCACATTTTCATAGCACAGTAATGACGTTATTTCCTATTATCATAGATACGAGTATATAACGTGTCGTGTGAAACGTGGTGTGGTACTGGTAGTCTCAAAATTACGACTATGTGAATGCAGACATGCGATGATACCCAATCAATAAAAAAGCTTCCCACACTCGCCACTGAAATAATACCTACTACATTTGATATTTCTGCTCTACTTCTACTCTACTCTACACGACTCTACATATACGAGTAGGTAGGTAGTCTCCATTTTCAAAGACATTTTTCCTATGTAACAAACGCTAAATATTTCGTCGTCACATAATATCCGACCAATATACATATTTGCAGGAATATAAAATCTGTTATACCTTTATTCCTTTGTCTTAGGGTAGAAAATTGTTTGCGATTAAGGGACGCAAGTGCATTTCATTTTTGCGGCTCTGCAATAAGATGCATGGTACTCGGCTGGTATGTGTGATAATTGTAACGTGTGCCAAAGAATCGTCGTATCTGACCGAGACCGTCTAAATAAGCTTTGTTTGTTTTAAGATTTATAAGCCATCCACGCCACAAATCAGAGCAGTTAGGTTTTCGAACATTTTTATTTTTTATTGAATTGGTGTAAAGCTATGTAACCTGGGTATGCTATAAGACAAATTTAGAGGCTGGGAACAAAGCAAAATAAACAGCACTAGGTACCAGAAACCATTCATCACAGTCTCTTGCGAACATTTATAGAGTAATTGAAATATTTCTCTAAAGTTTACTACCTACGATTTATTCACCGAGATAAAACTGGACGTGATCCTTATTATTAGTTACGTAAAGCTATATTTAAGGTTGAAAATGAATAGATACAGTATTGGATATGCTACTTTGTATTCGTTATAAGATCGTGACGTTTCATCGTAGGAAATTGACGCCAAATTAAAATGAAATATAATCTTGATGAACTAGCAACATTCCGAGGATGAATTGCGTAACTCAATATATTAATTTATGACAGACTACTCTGTACCGTTTTTAGGGTTCCGTACCCAAAGGGTAAAAACGGGACCCTATTACTAAGACTCCACTGTCCGTCTGTCGGTCACCAGGCTGTATCTCATGCACCGTGATAGCTGACAGTTGAAATTTTCATTGATGATGTGTTTCTGTTGCCGCTATAACAACAAATACTAAAAACAAAATAAAATAAATATTATATTAAATCCCATACAACAAACGTGTTTTTTCGGCGTTTTTGCCTTCTGGTACGGAACCCTTCGTGTGCGAGTCCGACTCGCACTTGGCCAGTTTTTTAAATAACAAAGCCTTGTTGATCACGAGACGGTCTGCAATAAACAGAATTAGCTGAACTATGTGATTCACTGCAAGAGTTTCACCTTGAAGTAAATTAATTGCTTGTGTGGATTTTGTAAGCGCCGCATTTTGATCTTGGTTTATTTTAATACTTTGCTGATAAGGAATTTTTCAATTTAGGCATTCGGAGATTAGTTATAAAGTAAGTTTACACGAGTGGGTTTTATTGGAGAAGCCTTACAATCGGTTACACTATGACGTGGTGGCGTCGCAATCCCCGACGACTATTGCGTCACCATCGGTTGATGGACTGAACCGTTCCTATTTTCCTTCTAACTTGTTTTTCTACCGAGAGAAATAACGAATAACGAGTAAACCCTTGTAAATTATGTTCTAAGATGTAGGCAGCCTTTTTCTTGCCCTATTTCTTTTTATTTGCTTGTTTCCATGATAATGAGGACTCTTGATATTCTACGCTTCTTCTTATTGATTCTTTGGGGATTCGACCCAAACTAGTTAGTTACCTACTATATGTGTGTACGCGGGGATCAAGTCTGAAGGTCAACTGTAACCCAAACATATAAAATGTGTCCAAATCCACGAGATTCCATAACAACTTTCATCAAAACTTATTACAATACGGAAGTAAATACAACGTACTTAGATATGATACAACACGTATTGTTTACTACATTGGTGATAATGTGACAAATACAGAATTATGTGGATACGGCTAGATATCAAATCTCGTGGCCATTGATCGGTGGGCGGGCGCGCGGTGTCGGCAGGGCGGGCGGCGCCCACGTGCTTGCTCACGCCCGGAATAGACAGTTCGCCCCGCGCAACTGCTCTCAGCTCACATCTCTCTAGCTCCCAAAAGTTTTTAACATTTACACATACATCGTTAAACGAAAAAAGGCTTTTTACATAAAAATAAATTTTCAAGTCAATTCAAGTTGTGATAATAAATATATTTAAGTAATGAGAAGGTTGTGGTTGTTTGTTAACTAGGATTTGTCGAGTATTTAAATAAATTATAAAATTCCTCGTGCAAAGGTCGTTTTGTGCACGTAAGCAATATTCGTAATAATTTTTTCGTCACGTAGTATGGTGTTTGACATATAAATTGAAACACGTGTGGTTATGGTATAAGTGCAGTAACATTGACTGGGGCAGGATCGTTCGTGCGTGTGTTGGATTCAGTAATCGGTTTTTTTGTGAATACCGAACGTATTCACAATTTTGGCGAAGGAGTGAGTGTATCAGTGCGCTGATATAGTCGCGGTGAATAATCGTCATTAATTGTCGGCGCCGGCGCCGCGCGGCGGTGTGATTGTGCGGCGGTCGCATGTGCGATGCGATGCGGGACAAACTGTCCGCTCTGTTGCGGAGCTCAGTGCAAGCGCCGGCGCACCACAACGGTGAAAAGCTGCACAATGATGCGTTCGGACCAGTGCTCGTATACACAGATGAAGGTGCTTGTCTTAATATATATTTTTATACTCATGGGAACCAAATGAAATAGTCACTGAGGTCATTTATCTAGATTTTAGTTTTGGGTAGGTATTTTAATTTTTGGTGGAATAAACAAATAAAATCAAATCTATTAATCAAGTCATGCCTCGCATTATGAATCACTCTTATTTTATGTGCTATGTAAATGATGTTATCATTCATCTGTAAATGTAACATCTAATATTTTGAAAACAATGCAGAGTTGTGTGAAATGCTTGTGGTATGCTTTGATTGGTACAATAAAAGTACTTACATGAAATGTTATTGTTTCAGTAAATTGTTCTGCCGTGCCACTTATAATGTTTATAAAAACCTGCACCCTAATTGTGTAGCACACTATGAATCTCTATCTGAATCATTTTGAAGGATATTGCTAATCCATTGCTTCATATGTTTGAAACATTTGTCTGCTCACCAACGTTATTAACGCAATGAATGTTGTTGAACAGTCAAAATGAAAGCTATTCCTAATGTTAGTGTGTTACGCAATTACCCTAATGTTACTTTATATTTTTAATATTATACTTTCTTTGACTATATGTTGTCTGACTGGCGCCATAATTTTAAACAGACTTTCTTGGAATGTCTTTCTCAGTAGATAAAACATTATCGCTCATTTGAAACATCAACGTAACTGCTACTTTACTTTTTTTTTTACGTCTTTATGTCTCCTAACGTAAATACGCTTTCTAAGTGCTTTGTCATGTTTAACTTATTTTACAGGCAGAGGTGTACCTATACCTAGTAAAGCCCTATTTCATCAGGTATGTTTAAGTCCCATATAATAGAGGGCGAGCCTATTGGCTTCAACCGAGCACAAATCCAGACTCCGATTCCCGATGGAAAAACCTAATAAGGCTCCCCACACGCGATTATATCGCGTGTCGCGTCTGTACGCGACACGCGATATAATCGCGCGCGACACAAAGGCACCGCTCGTAGCGCGACTTGCGGTGCCTTTCTGTTGCGTGTCGTGTCGCGGCTGTTTGTAGGAGCCTTAACACTTTGCCAGACTTGCGAATCGAACCGAGGACCCATTCTCAGCAATAGAGCTTGCAACTACTAAACCAACGAGACTCATTGTGTAGTATGTTAAATAAATATGTTTGTTTTTCAAACATTCGGGTATTTACGTTACGCTAATCAATAGCTGTATCTACTGACAAGTGGGTCTTTAAAGCTGTTCTCTGTATCGTTAATTAACAATAATGAAGAAACGCGTTAAACATATGTATGTAGGTAGGTATAAAACGTTACAATTACTTAAAACCATCCTAATGGATACGTCCCCATTAAACATTGTCATGCTGTTGTTATTAATGTAAAAGTCCTCCAGACCGTATTTTGGCCCCGGCGGCCAATCTCAACAGAGACTAGCCTTCGGCGCGGGAGATATTATAGTGCACAAGAGTGCGCGCAGACACAGGTGCAGGAATTGTCCCTAAACATACTTTGTTTTATGTCCGTCCCTGTGCGGATAAAATCGGGCGCGTGCTTGTCACGCCCAAAAAACGGTCTAAGCAACCATGGATCTACAACAAAGTAGTCAAGATAAGAAAGATTCAGTAGGCCCTACGGTAACCTCATGGTCAATGTCATTGGCCTCTAAACACCCGGGCAAATTCGACAAACCTAGGTACGTCCAATAAAATGGACGAGCAATTTTATTTAAAAGCTTTTCTTATTTTATTTTCAGAGAAGACTGTTAGTTCACTTACTACGTTTATAATTCAAGATGTTATTGCCTCGTGCTTATAATCAATTGGCTTGTTATAGATCTAGCCAATTATTTTTCCGGCGCAATTGTCTGAGCTGTACTTTCAGCTTAGTTGAGGAAGATATAAAAACATATCAGACTTTCTTGAATGAATGAAGATGGCGGAAATGTATATTTGTAAAAGTTATTTTCTCAGCGAACTTAGAAACCGGTTCGCCACTTTAAAAATTTTTGACAGACTTTGAGCGCAACCACGCTTTTTATGTTTTATTTTCAGTTTCCTGTAGTTTTATTTTCTTTCTGCATTGGAGGAGTTCAGCCTTCTTTTTTTTTCTTTTTTTTTAATATTTCAGGAGTTCAGCCTTCAATTTTCTTTTCCTTGGAGTGTTGCAAGAGAGACTCGTTGAGGTTTGAGCATAACTTTCATTCGCTGCGTTTTCATTCTGTGTACAATTTTCAACTCCAATCGACACAGCAGTTTGTGTTTTTTTGTCTTCTTTCCGAGAACTTCCTGGTACGGTACCAAGTACCGCTTACCAAGTACAGCTTGGCAGCATCAATAATGGAAGGGCATTCTTTTTTTAAAGTTTTCGATTTAATGAGTGTCGTATGCAAATCCGGTAGGTATTAAAGTTAGGTTTGTTTTCTAAATCATTTCGACAGATCAGTCGCAGGTTGCAGCCATTCAAGGCGTCTCAAAAAAAAATGTTTTCCCTTTATTCTGGGTAAAAGAAATAAACTGCTGTCGCCGAAGGATACCTACCAAACTCCAATCCTTACAAACTTCAACACCTACCTACTCAACCAAAATGCAAGAAACAGCAGACGAGTAATTATAAAATATTTTTCATCTCAGCTTATTAACGTCCCTATTACCTACAGCACGGAGGGATTAATCCAGGTATTTTACTCAGTGTAAAAAGCTAAATACCTACCTACATGTTAAATTATAATAAAAAAAATTTTTAATAAAAACGTAACCTAAAAAGAAAGAATAACGCGAATTAAAAACAAAACAAGAAATTTAATTGACAATTTAAAATATACATCTAATATTTATAAAATTCTCGTGTCACAGTGTTTGTAACAATAACTCCTCCGAAACGGCTTGACCGATTCTTATGAAATTTTGTGTGTAGGTATATTCAGTAGGTCTGAGAATAGGACGTAAACTATTTTTCATATCCCTAAGTAATAAGGGTACCCCAAAAATAATTTTTTTATTTTTTGGACAATTTTCTTTCTTTTAATTTCTTTATGGTTCGACATTTAAAATAATATGCAACCCTAAATTTTCACACTTCTACCATCAACCCCTATTTTTAATAATCTATCTATAATATAAAATTGAAATAACGTTTGTTAGTCTCACTAAAACTCGAGAGCGGCAGGACTGATTTGGCTAATTTTGGTTTTGAAATATTTGTAGAAGTCCATGGAAGGTTTAAAAGGTGAGAATATATGAAGAAGTTGTAAGGAAAATAGTAAAAGCAACAATTTTATTATCCTATACAAACTGTTTGTACAAAACAGGTTTGTCAAACAGGGTGCGTTCAGTAATACGGAGGTAATAAGATTGTAGTTTGATTTATTCAATTGTTTGGTCTGACCTTTACTCTTTTATTTTATTTCTACGAGTATTTTAGTTTATTATCAAGACAGACTTTTTTTATGTTTTGATATGTCTTTTCTTGATATTTTTTCTTTTCGGTTAAAGTAGGGTAGGGATGGTAATTAAATATAATTATAGGAATTCAAAATTTAAGCAGTACGAAGTTCGCCGGGTCAGCTAGTCTAATATATAAAATTTTCGTGTCACAGTGTTTGTAACAAAACTCCTCCGAAACGGCTTGACCGATTTTGTGTGTATATTCAGGTCTGAGAATAGGACGTAAACTATTTTTCATACCCCTTAGTATTAAGGGTAGTCCACCCCAAAAATATATTTTATTTTTTGGACAAATTTTTATTAATTTTTTTTTATGATTCGGCATTAAAAAATACATGCAACTCTAAATTTGGTACCCATATTAAGGGAGTCGGAAAAAATATGTAATCCGCCATCTTGAAGCGGCGGCCATATTGAAATGATTACAATATTGAGTATTGCACTTTGTATTGTATTGAACTGAAGTAAACTAAACATTGTACTAAACTAAAGGTGTATGCAAAATTTCAGCTTAATCGGATATCAACAAATGGTCGAAAGATGGTTTACGACTTTTGACGGACAAGTTACATACATACATACACAGTGCAAGTTAAATAAAAGCTTGTAAAAAGAAACAAATTACGTACCTACTATTAAGTATATTAAAAAATTATAGTCTTACCTTTCGAAGTTTCCAGGTAATTTAAAAAATGAATTCCTGGGTGCAATATTGACGAATTCAAGCAACCAAAAACGCCTAAAGTCTACTATAAATTGCTCTTAGCCATTAAGTGAGTACTTGTACTTATTTCAATGAATATCTATTTATCAGAAATCGCACGCTTTTTGCTTACAAAACCATCACACCGTCCATTCATCCCCGCGGCGCTTTCGCGATTGTTTACCGAGTGTATACCGAACTCGAGGCGTGTAGGTATGACTTGCGTTCCGACCGTTTGTATGAAGATAGAATACTGTAGATAATATTACCGAGACGCAAAGTTGTGAATAATTATTATTTCTTCCTGTAACGATGCGAAGCTCGTGACAGAGACCGCTTTTGCGTCATAGTATGTGGAGATATAAATATTTTCGTCCATTCTGAAATACTTGTATTTCTCGTCTGGAATGATAAACTATTATTGTATTGAAACAAATTCTTTGTCAGTTCAAAACCCACCTCTCTAGCGAAGCATTTACAACATTGAATATTATACGTTTTTCTTAGAAACAAAACACTAAATTAGTGCGCTCTCTACCGACGACGACGATAAGTTGTGTGATTGTGTGAAACGCTTGAGATCTCACCCATTTAATATTATCTTTGTACCAATTAGCTATCAAATTAAGTAAAATAACGGTACAATCTCGGTGGACACACTACTTGAAAAGGCTTAAGTTTTATCATAACAATATCTAGGTGAACAAAGTTATCCACTCCAATAGCGTATCACACTATCAATCACAATCTGAATCATTTTGAAGCATATTGCTAATCCATTACTTCCTATATTCGAAAAATGTGTCTGCTCAACAACGTAAATAACGCAATGAATGTTGTTGAACTGTCGAAATGAAAGCGATTGCGATTACGATTGCGATTGCGTTTGCTGATTTGGTAGTGGTAGTGTGTTACGTAATCACCCCGAAACACTCTGCCGATAATGTGTGTCCAAGTAAATTGTTGCTGACATAATAAATATTATGTATACAATGTACTATTGTTTTCCTAAGAATCGTGATGTAGGTTATGTACGTTGTCACAACAAAGTTCTATATTTTATTAGCTTTTGTACTCTCAGCGGTAATGTTAGCGTAGCCTTCGAGATTGGATAATGTTTACAATCCGGGATTAAAGCTTGGCCTTTGGATAAACAGCGTGTGTATTGGGTGTTTTGTCCTTCTAATATTTACAGAAAAGTAATTCGTATGTAAGCCAAGGAAATATTGTGAAAACTCAAGAATGTGAAAGGTTCATTCAAAGAGCGGCAGAGAATGTTTTTCCAACTAGAAACTCATTAGATTATGCACAAGAATAACGTTTTATATTTTCCTAATGAAATAAGGCTAATTCCTTGTTAAACATACTTGCTAATAAGAGTTAAATAGGTATGTGATGAGCACAGTGATCACCAGTGATCGGACTAGGTAGATTGATTTTTGGTACTTGTATCACAAATGCACACAGAAAGAATAACATGGATAAGCCATTTTTCCGGAAAGTAATTCCGGTATTTCCGGATTCAATTAAATATTGTTAATGTTGGTAGTGATATTATTACTACTCAATTCAAAATTTAAAGGAAGGTATCAAAACTAATTTAATTCATTATTTATCTGTTGAATAATAAAAACAATCGAATTCCGATCGAAGCTTTAATATTTATTTTTTATTTTTAGCGTTTTATGGCTAGATCTTTTATAGATAGATATACATTTCGGCTAACTAATGAAATTCTGACTACCACCAATTCCGGAGGAATGTCCATAGTAATATATACGTTTCGGATCAATGACCCCAGTTCAATCTACCTACTCCGATCACTGGTGATCACAATGCATATAGAAATAGTATGTTATTATTGTAAACTAACAGCGCCCCGCGGTTTCACCCGCGTAAGTTTCGATCCCGTGGGAATATCGGGATAAAAAGTATCCTAAGTGTTAATCCAGGAAATGGTCTATCTATGTGCCAATTTCCATCCAAATTTGTTTAACGGTTTACGCGTGATTGAGTAACAAACATTCAAACATCTTTACAAACTTTCACATTTATAATATCAGTAGGATTAGTAGGTTTAACACAATGAAATGAGGTAAATCATACAATAGGTAGTTTGTAAGATGTTGGTGTACGTGATTCTCTGCACACAGTGTTTTGGTTACACTGTGTCCGGTGTGTCATGTGATATGCTGTTACATCATGTGATATGCTGTTACATGCGTCATCAAAATGGAAACTGGATCTTGAGTTAGCAGAATCTGAGACTGGAGCTACACTGTTACACCCACTACATATCCCCACTAAGCTTGTTACCTTATATTGAAAATCCAAGGCTATTTTCCAGCTTTATTTTCGTTGAGAGTACACTGTAAGTATGAAAGTTCTTTATGTTATGGTTGAATAAATTTTATGAAAAAAAGCTCTATTTAATTCTTCAGTGGTGCATTTCTAAGAAAAGATTTTCGTGGTTGAAATATTGTTGTTGGGCAAAGGCCTCTCCCCATGACTTCCAGTGCTAATGTGGACCACTGGTCGTTTGATAGCAAATATGTTCTACTTTAAAATATTTAGAATCACCCAGAGCATCTTAATTTACAAATGATGACGAAATTACCCACTCTGATTGAATCTAGATCAAAGCCGTAATAAATCCAATGCTTATCAAAATAACTGTTTGCGTTTCCAATATGATTGAGTTGAGACATTAGGGATAATTGTATTGATGAGACATGAAGTCCTGAGTGGTATGTCTGTGCTCATCGTCACATTATCGTTTTCCATAATAACATTCAAGATAAGATTAAATTATGTTCGGTGTAAGTGCATCACAAAGATGATATATGTATTATCCTGAATACCTAGCTATAAGTTCGAATCAAACTTTATGGCGGCTCTGAAGTAAGCTACCCGCTACGCGCCACCCCACCCCTCACCCCCGCTGATCCATGAATTTGTTACTGCGCAGCGATTCGCCTCATGTTCCGAGCTATCTATAAAAGTTTGAATCGAGTGGTACCACCTAACCCGGTAGGCGGCCGGGCAAGTCGGGTTTTCCTACTAGCATGTACGTAGGTTACGTGGTAGAACCCTGTGTACCAGAGGACAATATTCTGTCCTCAATTAAAAGTGTTGGCATCACAAAAAACTCATTATAATTATTAAGATTGGCAGACTGTCTAATGTTCCGCGTGATTATTACATTGTCTACTAAGCTTTTATTGTTTTGTTTTTAACACAAGATAGTTGACCTTTGCTTTCGGTTAGGGACTTTTATGACGTCACGTCCTTCAGCGATCTTCTTTCAAAACAATGTTTTGTCTTAGGGCCCTAGGACACCAGTAGTGGCGGCGCAATTATTGTTGCACTGCCAAAACATGTATGGTTGATTGCGTAACCGATCGGACGCATGGTGAGATACCCACCATGAAACTGTATATTCTGCTGGTAGCGCGACCATGGTTGCGCCGACACTGGGGTCCTAGGACCCTAAGACAAAACACACTATTTGTTTTGAAAGGAGATCGCCGAAGGACGTGACGATGACGTCGTATAAGTAATTAAGTGTCCTAGTGCGATATAAGCCTAGACATGTTTATTGGTTGTTCATTGCTTATTTCATAAATAGATTTTAATCAATAAATAAAATTATAGGAACTTATGCACACAATCGGTACCGCAATGACCATGGGTATACGAGGATGATTGGCAGTTTTTGCTTCACAAATCAATACCGATACGTCCTTGAATCGATTTTATTTTTCCTAGGTATAATAAAACTCTCACTTTATGAAACCTTTCGCTGAAATGCTGTTAATTAAATTCTTTAACAATGCAGAGATAATGAAAAAATAATTACCTATTTCTATGTTGACAAGTCTAGCCGTTTTAAGTTATGCATGTAACCATTCATTTGTTTTCTGAAAGTGTATTGTTTGTGAACACGTTTATTTTAAAACATCGGTCAACTTTGTATGAAACAATCGGCAATCGCCATGATCTTTATTGTCGTTGTTCATCTGAAACATTACAGCGTAGTAGGTACTTATTCGCGGCCTTCGCAAATAAAATTCTTTTCACAACTGAAATAGCTTTGTGGATAGTCGTAAGTGTGAAAACATCATTAGATTCTTACGTATCATTTACAATTTTATTTCAACACATTACTTGATAGTCCACGTCACAGTACTAAAGTCTCATTATCAGTGATTTAGTGGCTATTTTGGCAACTTTATGAAGTGTGATTACGGCGGGTATCCAACTGTAGAATATTCACAGTCAATTTATATTGTCTGTGTGACATCAATGGGCGTGACTGTCACTATTTCAGCAGCAGAAACTTTAGTAGATGCGAAGATCTGAAATACTAATATTTTAACAATAGAATTACAAAATACGCGTAATCCCTTTATTTTATAGTTGGTGTAACTGATTGGTTGCCAAATACCTATCTTACTTTGTTACTTGAATGATAAATGTTTCTATTTAATTTTTCTAACGAAAGAGCGACAGACTAAGAATTAGGATGTGTTTTTGAGGGGGTTATAGCACATGTTTTACATCGAGACTACTTGCCATAGGTTCTAACTGAAACTCTCTAAAAAGAAAAGTTCTACTTTTGGAAGCTCTACATTATCGTTATTATTTTTTTTTAATAATAGATGTTACAGAGCCTAATGACAATAATGTCACATGACAAATGGGCTAACAGAAACACCGATTAGGTCCCAATTTTATAATAGTAGGCTATTATAAAATGACTGGCTGGCACTAACCAAAGACAGAATTGTGTAGAAAAATAAAAGAGAGGGAGGCCTACTTTGTCCTGCAGCGGCACAATACAGGCTAGTTAGTTAGTTTGTTAATGTCAATACCCCCTAACCACGGTAAAAAATTTTCATTAGCTTCGTGTGTCCAATTGTTGATCGCAGGTAGCTAATGAAGATTTTTATAATTATGTAAATAGAAGTTATGTTTTAAACAATTTCTATTAATTATTTCAGTAAAAAACTGTCCACGGTTCTAAAATATTTCAGTTGTAAGTACCTAGTTCTAAAATATTTCAGTTGTAAGTACTGTAGCGAAATTTGTATTATCAAGGAAAGAACAGAGCAATCTTCTGAAGATCCCTTATTCTGTAATATCCAATCCATTTAGTTAAGTAGGCATTTTTCTTCTCATTAATTTTAATGTCCATCTAATCCTACAAGGAAAACTGGATAATTACTTCAATTAGGCTTGTTGTGTCGCAGATCTTTACAAAGCCTTCATTAGGTTATAGAGTTTCGGAGAATTCATACATAAATAGTACCGTTATATGCAGGATTTACGCCTAAGAACTCACGTAGACATTTTTGTTATCACAAGTTCGGGCGAGCGCAAAAGTGATGAGTTGATGACTAATAAATTACAGTTTTAGTAGAAAAATTAGATTTGCATATTTTCCTTTATAAAATTGAAAGTACGAAGGTACTTTACCTGGCCCAGTATTTATTGTACCTAATCAAATAGAATGTTGAAATGCTAAGGTTAATTGTGTCATACATTTAATGTAAACAGGACACTGATTAGTGAATTCAGCTGGGTTTTACATTGCGACTGTTTATTTTAGTCATCTTCCTTAAAATAAATAAATTCTTTACACCGCCGTCTGCGTTCGACCTCAGCACACGTTCATCAAATATATCAGTTTGTTAGAAATAGTCCTTCAAATATAACGTGTCTTGCGGTTTCAAGTATAGGTACTTAGTAATAAAATATAATACCAATAATGTATCACAGTTCCTATATTTATTGTTTGTAGTTGCAACGTGGTTTTATCTTCGGTAACATAAAACCTAATCAAATAAAATTTATAATAGTGATTGCCCACGGATACATAAACTTTTATGGATTTGAAAAAGAAAAATGGTAATGTGCTGATTTTTTTATAATGTTTCTCTACTTTTCGGCATTCAAGAAAAATGAAATTTTATCCTTTTGCAGTTAGTGGAATTGCTTGTTGTTATTTTTAGTAACCGGTTATTATTAGGTATACATAGTTTTCTGATATTTCAACAGAAATAACGGAATTTTATAGTTAAAGTAAAATTAGGTTGGTTGCAGCAAGTAAATGATGTACAGACGCCAGCACATCAAGCTACTACAATCTGTCAAATTTCTTTAATAGATTTTCAACTTTATCACTAAAGCATTAGGTTCAAAGTTGATTGGGAAAATTTGACAGTTTCGGGTAGCTTGATGTGCTGGCGTCTGTACTATGAGTGTACGTTTATGTGTGCTTGTGCTACGTTTGTGAAAAAAATGGGTTCACATTATTATTACGAAATTGCGTTTTATGCCACACTTTTAATAATTATTAGTGATTGTGCTAATTAGCTGCAAATTATACCTAGATACTAGCGCTTGTCTGCTACGTTGTCCACGTGGACGCCCGCGCCGATACAAACATTGATTGCAGTGAGTTTGATTTTCTGAAAATCTTTTGCATAAAGGATTTTCCTGCACCTTTAAATCCCTCGAAGCAACATTATTTTATCTTACTTACATGTTACTGATTATATTATTTCACATTTTATACAATATTTCGCACTTGTTTTCTACAATACGAGTAATTAGGTAGACACCTACACCTATTCGCAGCAACTGCATTTTTAAGCTAATTTCGGTCATGCACATTAATTCCATACATTTTCTGAATGATATTTATTAATAAACAACAAAAAAAAATACAATTAAAAACCTGCAGCTGCATAGGAGTTTAGTAGTGCTCAAAGAAATTAGGGACCTACATGCCGTAGAGTCTATGGTTACGACAGATGGTCTACGCCGTAGACATGGTGTAGCGTAACTAGCCGAATACATCAATTCTGATCTATTCGGCTAGTTACGCGATATTTCAGTCTCACAACTACTTTAACATAAGCTGATATATTTATTTCGTTGTACACAGGGAGCGCACGCGAAGGCGGATTGGTATGGCGCGGGTGCTCAGCAGAGTGCGACGCAGAAGACGGCGCGGCGGGTGCGCTTACCGACGGCAACGTCAACCCAGGAGACAAGGTACACCAACCACAATGATAAACCAGAGTCTGGTCACCAGATACTACCGGACACCACTTAAGTACATCGGGTTCTGAGGCAACGCCTGCCCTGGAAACCCACACATGACACACAAAACTCGAAAGATCAGACCCCTGCTTGCTATACGTAATACGTTAGTTACCCCTTTCCCTAAGTACCTTTTGTACTTATTAAGGGAAGTTGTTTAATTACAAAATAATACCCATATCTTTGATTTTCTTATTCTGCCGCCATAGCCATAGCCTTCTTGGCTGCAAGCTCCAGAACGATAAAGAAAACCCAAGACACTTCTATTTCTTCTCAGTAAAGACATTCATCCCTTAAAAGTCTTGAAACAAGAATTAAACTGAGCCGTACCCTTACCTAACATTAGTTCACCTGACACTCTCCCTACTTAAAGACCTTTAAAAACAAACTTGTTTTAAAATGAAGTGGAAAACTAGCACCCACAGTTAATGGCCCAGATCCTTGAAACGAACCTTCGTTGAAATTAAGTGTTCACTCCCAGTCTGCGGAAACCCAACGATGAAAGTTTTCCGATGTAAGACACGAATTGTAAAAGCACTTTAGCCACAACATCCAAATGTTTGAAAGAAAATTCAAAACTGTTTTTCCGAGTGTTAATGTGATGAGCTTCTGGTTATTAGCTGGGTCATAAAGTTACCAGCGGTGCTATTCTGTAAAAATCTCACCGTGAAAACTTAGGTGAAGTGAGCGTGGAGTGAGCTGTCAATAGTGTCAATTCCTAGCAAAAACAAACTCACTTCACCTAAGTTTTCACGGTGAGATTTTTACAGAATCGATCGGCAGTTTACGATGCTATTATTTATCGATCCGCTTTGATTTGTCAACTTGAAGTCCATACTCGTAGGTATAGTTCGTTTTTTTAATGCCAGAGACTAATCTGACAGGTGTAATGGCAAACTTATACGTATATATTAAAAAAACTCAAACACAAAAGACTTAAATGTCAGATAGGCTCTGGTATAAAAAACGTACTATAGGTAGGTACTTATCTGTATGTATTGCACCTATGTAGGTAGGTTTAGTCTATCATACTTATATTATGTACCTTTGAGAAAGGGCCGTAATCAAAAAACTTGTTTACTACTGAATTGTTTCTTGACGGGAAGTTCACTGAAAAAAATCTATATCCTGTTCTAGAAGAAATCCTTGAAACTGTTTGAAGTAGAAAATCTTATTTGCAAAAGGTCTCCCGAGGATATTCTTGAGAGGAATGACAAATTCAATAAAGCCTTCAATGTTTACAGTGTCCTTTTGTGTCGAAGTAAATCTTTTTAGCGGCCAAGTCGCAAGCTCTATGTATTTACAAAGTTCTGAAGAACCTAGTTTATTTTGTTCTTTTTGACGACGTGATATTTTTCCTGAATCGTCTTTTGCGGGGACATTTTGTCCGCCCACTGCCTTTATGTGGCCTTCATATTTTCTTAGAAAACTTTCCTATTGGTATCTTGGTCCTCATGAAGTTCCCTAAGTGCACTTGTATTTAGCAGTTTGTGAATTTGAGATGAGAGAAAGCGTAGGTTAGGAAGGTAAACCTTTTGATCACTTGGACACTAGAACAAGAACCGGTTTTTGCCCATTTTCAGTAACAAAAAATCCAACAGTGCGCTTATATTAGGCACTAGCTGTGCCCACGACTTTATTCGCGTGCATGTCCGTAAAAAAATTGGATTTCATTGGTATTATTTTTTTTTGCACGAAACCCTAATGCATTTTCTAAAATAAAAGTTACTCCATATAACATCAGCTATCTGACAGTCAAAATCCCGTCCAAATCGCTCCAGCCGTTTCGGAGACTAGCCGGAACAAACAGACAGACAAAAATTTTTGAATTTTTTTTTTTTGTTATAATTACGTACCGTATAATACTTGCATATGCTTTTAGTAAAAAGCTGTTATTTTGACGTTATGAACAATTTACTTATTTGTATGTATACTTACATTATAGTGTCGTGTAAAAGTAAACAGCATTTGTCTTTTCAGAGTTAGCAGTCTACAATATACCTGTCTAGTGTTTTGGTAATACATAGTACCTATTAACGTGTTGTTTAATTGGATTACGCAGTTGGAGGGGTCGGACGCAGCTCCGGACGACCCTGTTCACCTCAAGAGACGGGTGGGACTCTTCAGTGGGGTGGCTCTAATCGTCGGCACTATGATCGGTATGACATGTTCTCTCACTATGACCTAAACTTGCTCACCTTCAGTAAACCAGCTCTGATAATATTTACCTAAATATTATTTATTTGAGGAAAACGCTCAGGTATACCCTCCCTTGCCCACGTTATTATTAAATTTTAATGTATTTTGTTGAGTGCGGCCCGACTCAAACCTTTTGTTACTGAAGGAGGCAAGGCAATGTTTCGTCTCGAAGGAGTCCTTCAAAATATTTTAATCAAGGATCCCAGTTTCTATAAAGTCAAGAGTCTGTAAAACCTTATTCAATGTCAGATTGTGATGTTAAAACATTTTTAGCTGTACTTTAATTGGTCATTAATGCTTTAAAAATTATACTTACTTATACATTGTAGTTATAACCAATGTAGGTCATTGGTTACAACTACAATGTATAGGTATTTCATTACAAATTCTATTAACTTCGCCTACAAAAGTAGAGCCTTTTGCAAATATTATGGTAACACGATTTATAAATAATTCATCACGTGATTGTTTATTTCATGTTACCGACACACGTGCTTACCGCACCAGCGTCACGGGCATATTGGCTCGCCGAAAAATTATTCAGATGTGCATCTGGCTCAAGATAAACATTTACTTACGCAAGATACGTAATTAATTATAATAATTCAAATAAATTATAATGAGTTCCCGTAGCATTGAAAGAATTCGACGGGCATGAGAAAAAAAAAATGTGTTTCCTGAATTAGCCGCTGTGGTTACGCATGTAGGTATATTTCTTCCATATAACTACTTAATTTTCACTTTCTGTGCTTTGAATAGAAAAGGAGACGAAATATACTAATGTTGCAATAACGAGGGAAACTTCTATGTAGGTAGACACGGCTACACATCAAACTATACATTTCCAGTTTTTGCTGCCCTCGCATTGTAAGTATAGGTTTTCGTACAATAAGAAGTCAGCTTATACTGATTATGTATAGCTTAATGTATAGCCGTTATACAACGTGGAACTCGATTATGGGAAACAGTGCTACTTGTTGATAGTAATAGGCTTCGGGCCAGCGATCTGTCATTGTTTTAGAAGATTGTTCTTTTTAAACCCACACGTCAACACTGGCCGTAGCGCCGAACATGAGCCGTGCCAAATTGCTAACCACACGTGTCGATATAACGCTTTAGACAATATGGAGTGCTCTGAAAAACAACACAATAAAAACCCACACTCCTAAAATATAAGTTAGAATATTTTTTCCGTGGATTAAGACGAATCTAACAACATCCCATAGTAGGCAAAGGGGAAAACAGGATGAAAAGCTTTAAGTTAAGGGAAAACTCTCTTTTCTTTTTCGGTAGTTTAGGAAAAGGCGAAGTTCATAATGCTGCATAAAAATATCTAATTAGCTATAGCAGTGACAAACATACATGACATAATCAGCCTTTAGTCCTCTCAGTGAGAGGGGCCATAGTATGACCATAGTAAAATAAATATTATCACTTTGAGAGATACGTTTCTGTATGCAATAAATTGCATAATGTAAAGCTGCGTTTGTTTTTACAGGTTCAGGAATTTTCGTCTCGCCCTCTGGGCTTCTGGAGCGCACAGGCTCAGTGGGCATTAGCTTCATCATATGGATGGCATGTGGCCTGCTCTCGCTGCTTGGTAAGTGGCACATGGAACAATAAGTACCCACTAATCAGTACCGTGACTGGCTGATGTACTTCAATCATCAATTTGGTTAACTGCCTCAACAAGCAATTGTATTTCTATCGGGAAGTTCTAACATTGTCACGTACGATCGGGTGAGATTGCAAATTGATAGATCAAACAATCCTATCAACTTTGTACCTACTTGTTGCTGGCTTCAATTTCATATATTGATATTGCCATAATTGCTTTGCTTGTTTTTCTGTAGTTGACTGTAGCTAATCGTGGTATGTGTCACGTAGGTATTCGTTTCGTTGACTCGGCGTGCTGTAGTAATTTTTTATCAAGGATTAGATACATGAGTTTACTTTTCAGACTCTATACCTATGCCGTTGTTTATTAATGAGGATATATTTATTTAGGAGCGCTCGCGTACGCGGAGTTGGGAACGATGAACACGTCGTCAGGCGCTGAGTACGCCTACTTTATGGATGCGTTCGGAGGACCTCCCGCATTTCTGTTTTCATGGGTAAATTATATCAAATAAAGGAAAATTAATTAACTACATTAAATATGATAAGTACTAGAATGTGTTTGCCTTATTGCAGGTATCGACATTAGTACTGAAACCATCGCAAATGGCTATAATATGTCTGAGCTTCGCAAAATATGCAGTGGAGCCATTCGTATCGGAATGTGAGCCGCCGGCCAGCCTCGTCAAACTTGTCGCGGTCATTGCTATTGGTACGTGAACGAATAACGATCACCGAACATACATCGTACAATTTATTACAGGCTTCAATAAGCTTGATTAAAGATCGAAATAGACGACAGACAAATTGATATATTATAGCTAGTACTAATAGAAGTCAATATAAGATGTCGTCTGTTGGAAGCCATAAATAGTCAAGACTAAATTATAATTTCTCTTTTGCAGTAATGATATTAGCGGTTAATTGCTACAGCGTCAATTTAGCTACGAATGTACAGAACATCTTCACAGCAGCTAAACTGGTGGCGATTGCTATCATCGTGGGCGGCGGAGCTTATAAGTTAATATTAGGTAATGCAACCCCTAACACAAGAGACCAGCCCATGTTCACACCAAGAGCTTTTACCCATCATCACCCGAGAAGTGCCTCAAAGACGTGTTGAAGTCAGCTTCCAGGCTGATCAGATGCGGTCGAATAGGTACCTATCGGAAAAATATTTCGAACTTTATTTTTAACACTCATCTACCTAGCCTATACACATTGCATTGAACCAAAACTATTAAATCACCCCAAAAACAAAAGAACAGTTCATTGTCAAATGAATCACCGTAACTAGCCACCTAATTCAAGCTCAACGTATCCATTACCTACCTTTTCATTTTCCTAATGGGTTGTAAATGTTTGTTCAAACACTGACGGTTGGTTGTTCGATATGGTGCAGGTAATACGCGACATTTACAGGAGCCCAACTTCGCAAGTAGCACGGCCACGCTGGGCAACATTGCCACAGCCTTCTACACTGGCCTCTGGGCATACGATGGTTGGAATAACCTGAACTATGTCACTGAGGAAATTAAGAATCCATCCAAGTAAGTGCTCATTATTATTTTGTTTAACTTTACTTTTACTTGCTCTTTGTTTTCGATTCAATTCTGTATTCGCCTACAATATAATCAGAACCCTCTTCATGTTATTTATTTACCCCTTTTATCCGTAGTGGCTTGAGGAATTAATTGCTGTTGAAATTGAAACAGTACTTGTAACCAGCTGTGGTCTTACCCAGGCCAAGGTTTTCAAACTTAATACAATTAAGAATTTTACAGCTACCTAGTGTAGGGCAAAATATGGTAGGGAAGGTTACTTATTAATAATTCTGCTAAACTTATAGAAACTTACCAATGAGCATAATAATCGGGATCCCACTGGTGACGCTGTGCTACGCGCTGGTCAACGTTTCGTACCTCGCCGTGATGTCAGTCAGCGAAATGGCTGACAGCGAAGCGGTGGCCGTCACCTTCGGGAACCGACTTCTGGGTCCGATGGCCTGGCTCATGCCGCTCGCCGTCACTATCTCCACGTTCGGATCCGCTAACGGCACGCTGTTTGTTGCGGGAAGGTCGGTGTCCGTGACATTTTAAATGAAGTTTGTTGACTTTACCCTTCCATTTGCCCCATGCTCCACGCACCCAGTATTCACATTCAATCAATAACGCTATCTATTTGCGTAATTTTCCCGTTGACTTTTTTTTCATCGACTGACTGTCTTCGTTTTGTTTTCTCAGGTTGTGCTTCGCAGCGTCTCGGGAAGGTCACTTGTTGGACATCTTATCGTACGTTCATGTTCGTCGTTTCACTCCAGCACCTGGATTGATATTCCATGTAAGTTATAACTGGTACAAAATATGATAACTTCATAAGAATAATTTAAAGACCTTGTACTAATGTTCCTATCGTTTCAGTCTCTGATAGCAGTGGCGATGGTGCTGTACGGAACCATAGACTCGTTGATTGACTTTTTCTCGTTCACTGCGTGGATCTTCTACGGTGGCGCGATGCTCGCCCTGATTGTTATGAGATATACCAAGCCACATGCACCCAGGCCATACAAGGTAAGATTTCTCAAATTTTTCGTTGATTCATAGGAAATGTTTTATGTCACATAAAGGGCTGGTATTATTGATGATCATCTCCGGAAAATTTCATTTATCTCTCTTGTTTCTGACCATACATACGCCTTTAATCGTTGTGATCCCTATAGTTTCATTTATGATTTTCGTAGGTGCCGATAATAATACCGTACGTCGTCCTGCTGGTGTCGACGTACCTGGTGGTGGCGCCGATCGTGGACAAGCCGCAGTGGGAGTACCTGTACGCCACCGCCTTCATATGCGCCGGCGGCTTGGTGTACGTGCCTTTCGTCAAGTGGGGCTACTCTTTGCCGTTCATGGGTAAGTTTTTTGAACGATTTGCGGTAGGAGTTGAAATCGTAAACATCGACACATTAGGAAAAAGCATTGTCTCTTTCTAATATATACGAGCGTGTATGTGCGTATTTTTGCGTAAGGAACTTCGTTCCTGACGGGACCACACACGTTTTTTTTTTATTGTACAGTAGCATATTTACCTTATCTACGAGGGGCGTTCAATGTATTCTCGGTATCAGCATGAAAAAAGACGTAAATTCAATTAAAATCATTTTTATTTTTCAATGTAATCCCCCATTACCCCAATGCATTTATAACATCTCGAAATTAACTTTTCAATACCCTGTAAAAATAATTTTCCTCTTTCTCTGAAAAATGTGCATTGTCGTCTTGAGCTTTTCATCGTTGGAAAATCGTTTCCCACGAAGATCTTTTTCAAATAAGAGAACAAATATTAATCAATTGGGGCTCGGTCCGGGGATGGGTGGTTAATTTCTTCGAATCCACAATGTCGCACAGCAGCCTTGGAAACACGTGCCGTGTGGACCGGGGCGCTGTCGTGAAGAAGCAACACACCGGTGGTTGTCAGTTTACCCCGTCTTTTCCGGTAAATTTCGTAAAGTGGATGCGTAGGATGCCGCGTTTATAGCTACACCTTTTTTTTTGTACTCAATCTGCAAAATTCATTTTGAGTCCCAAAACACTGTGGCCATGATTTTTCCGGCAGACTTTTGAAAGGTAAAGGTCACTGAGAATAGTGTGCACGGAACCAATAGAGAGGTAGGTCATCTCTGCTATCATTTTGATCTTCATTCGGGCATCCTCCAGTATAATTAAGCTTCTCAAGTTTTATCACGTTTTCTTCCATAGAGGCCTGTCCTGTTGAGACCTGTCCGGAGACCTGTCCGCCCGTGCGAGTGTCGTCTTCAATACTCTCTCTGCCCTCTTTCTTGTCTCTTTTAACTTGACCACTTTTGAACCGTAGATAAAGAAGGTGCAAAATCTTGGTAAACAGCCACCATCTCTTCGTGAATAGTTTTTTGACTTTTTCCTTGTTTGGTAAGGAATTTAATAACAGTGCAGCGTGGTGTTCGATTTTCTTCAACATTGTCACGTTAGCCATTCCAGTTGTCGTTGATCAAGGATAACTAGCAAAGTAATGATCACCACTATATGAAATTTTACCTTTATACTATGAATTTGTCAAATTACCCACATCATTAGTAAATCACCTTGATACCGAGAATATATTGAACGCTCCAATCTTAGATGTTCTAATGAACTTGGTCTCTAACAGATCTCGAATTTAATTCCAGATAAAATAACAGTTTTCCTGCAAATGGCGCTGGAGGTAGTGCCAACATCAACAACCTTCGAATATTAGGAAGAAGTCGGAGCTGGACTTTAAAGAAGCAATTGTGACAAAATTACTCGTCGATTTATTGTACCATATCTAAGTATTATTTGGATTTCGTACATTGTTAACTATTTTTGGTCCTGTTTCACCTATCTACAAGAAAGTTTAAAAAAGGTAATGTTAACAAAAAATAATATATTTGTAACTAAATACCTTAATTTCTTGGAGGCGGTGATGTACCTATAGTTACCTAATTAAAATTTGATATAATTTTTTGACTGATAGGTATGTTCCTTATCCAAAATTATTGCCCAGAATATTGTGTAAATGCAATAACTTTAAAATATGATTGTGTAATATAGTGTTATTTATATTAATGACTTTAAAATTACATGGTATTTTGATGTTGTTGCAGCGTAAAGCTTTTTACACTTATCATTTTGAATTTTAAGAAAAAAATGTTGTACTTATGAAATATATTTGGTATTAATGCAGTGTTTTAAAGATGTGAAAGCCAAAAGGCAATATTTTTTGCTATAACTTAGATAATAAAGACGTCGTTCATTTCATTAGTTTGCACGAATCATTCCTATGGGGACATGCATTTCGAGGTGTTGACACTGCGCCATGTTGGATCGAAGCGAGGTGATCATGATAGCAGTTGCTAATATCTATTAAGGGGCTTACATGACCTAAAGCGCGGTCACTGTCGGACTGCATAGAAAAGAAAGAGAAGCGCGATGACACAACACTGGTAATTTATTGCAAAATATAAAGCAATTATTTAATTAGAAAAAATCTATTGTTTGGACGAAAAAATTAAAACACTAGTATGTTGCTTGTAGAATAATCTGACAAAAAATCTGAATGTATGTAAAAAAACGTGTGGTTTTTATTGTAAAAAAGAAAGTTTTTAGAGGTATTTTCATAATTTTTTTTTCTATCCAATCAAATTAGTTGTATTATATTTTCAACACACTATCTACCTAGCATACATCCTGAAGAATATCATATATTTTTCTGATTTTGTTTACTGTAGTTGATCATATACTTTTATTGTTTCTAAAACTTGCGTTTTTTGCGTTTAGGTCCTATAAGCCCCTTAAGTGACGTGACAGACGAGGGTTAAGGATAATGGTAGAACTACACGATACTTATGACTACCCATTACATTTATGCTCCATAGCTTTTTGTTAGCCATTGAACACTTGAACTATGTCAATGGCCTTCCTATTACAATAGGTACTTGCATCATGTTACATACAGTTGTTAGGACCCTTTAATTATAAGTTTGCTCCAGTTGATAGCCGAGCTCGGTTAAGCTTGTAAGTTGGCCGTGTGCTCCTAACCATTTTTACTCTAATGTACTCACAGTTTAGAGGTCATTAGATATAAGTCAGCTCTGTCCGAGGCTACTATCTATAAGCTAATTAATTGAGGATATTTTGCGTGAACTGTCCTTAATTCTCAACTAGGTACATAATGGGTAGTACTAATGATACGTGGTATACAGTAGTTCTCGATAAGACTCGAGCCCTGTTCGCATCACTATGAGTGATTGTGCTAAACTCATAGTTTGTAGCTCATCGACTCATTCATAGCCAACCTTAGGAGTAATGGAGTAGGTATAGCAATGTGTTTTATTTTGATAATATACATATTTAATTATATTCGGTTTGCATTAAGTGTAATTCTTACAGGGGGTAATTATTAGTTTGACGTAGGTACCTGTTTGTTTACGGTGCTGATACGCTAGGATTTTACCCAAGAAAGCATGTACTTATCTGTAGAATGCCACTTTGTACAATCAATGTAATGCTGAATATTTCAAAAAATCTCAATCGCTGATTGTACAAGAAAGGTTCTAAAAGACGGCACAAAAGGCTAAGATTAATTACATTTAAAACGGAAAAAATCTCATCAATCTTGGGCGGATACTTAATCCCTTTTGAAAGACTAAAGTGTGTGTTAACAATAGTTTTAAAAATGTTTCAATGGTTGATGTTTGCGACCGGTAAAATTTGGTCCTATCATTCCTTACCGGGGCGAACGATGCCATCGATTTTTTTATTGAGGATATTTTTATATTTATTGATTGTATTATTATTGTTTTTTTATAACTTATTAATTTGAGAATCTTACAAATTAGGTACATTACAATGAATTAGAAATTTTCAAGCTAATTTCTATAAGTTGCCCAATCGTTTTGTTCCATTGTATTATCTAGCAGTTTGGACATTTAAGAGTACATAACTTGTATAGTTACTAAATACTAAGCAAAAACGGGCACACAGAAAGTACACACCTAACGATGTGATATTGTTATGGGTAAAAGCTAATGGTTTTATTTTTGTGTACAGAAAATATCATAAAAAACACATACCTATAGGTACTTACATAATATAAATGTGTGTACTTATCTCTGAAAGAGATCAGAATTATTTATTGTTATATACTACCATTGAAATGAAATTTTAAATAAAGACAAATAAATCAATTGGTGTTTTTTTTTTAACTATCACTAATGGAAGTGTGACTGTGTGTGTAAATAATAAAAGGACAAGTTATGTTCAACAATTTATTGTATTCAATAAACAAAGATCACAGATCTTTGAACAGTTCTATACCATTTGAAATATTTTGGCGATACGGCTACATCAATAAAGAGCAGGTCAAACAGAACATGGAAAAGCAAAAACATAAAATAGCTTACTGTAAAGTTATAAAATTATACATAAGAACGAACCTACTTTATATTATTGTCTATGTAATGATCACGATGATCATCACGCTCAAAAGCCTTAAAGTAAAGAGGGATTGCGTAGTCAAAAATTGTATTATAGTAGTAAATATACTTTATTTATATTTTTAACATTCAACATAATCCACCCACATAAAAATATTTCCAAGCCATTCAATCAAGACTGTATATATGTCACAACCAACTGGTTAAAAGGGGGTTCGAACTTTTTTGTATGGAAGCTGGCATAACGACCCACCGCCATTTTGATTTTTTCTCGAAATCGCGGTGCACGATTAAAGTGGTATGTATGGGCAGAGGACACATAGACGAACAAAAAATGTCAAGTAAAACGGTATCCCAAAGTGTACGCCTCGCTTCGCTCTCTCGGCTCCAGTGGCGTAGTGGCATTGGGGCAAAATGCCACGGGCCCCAGCCAGGGGGGCCCCTGACCCGAGAGGGCCATGAGCACAGGAGGATCCTAACATAAGTTTATAAAAGCAAATTTTTTTTTGAAAATGTGCAACAAAGGACATCATTCAGGTTTCGAACATTTTGTACCTTTTGCCATCGTTTGTCTAATTTTTTGGCAGGACCTCATGCTCAGCAGTAGCGTTTGCGACCACTAGACCAACAAATCAGTCAGGTGTTAAATATTGTAGGGGAAAATATGAAATCTACGCGGAAGAAGTCGCGGAAAAGTTTTAGTAAAAAAGAAATAACTATGGTTGAGCTTCTTTACATTGAGGGAGGGCCCCATCCCTTGAATTTGCCATGGGCCCCATACTGTATAGTTACGCCACTGCTCGGCTCGCACTCGGTTGATCACAGTTCTAACCTAACCCATTTGGTTGGGGTGCCCTGGCTTAGATACCTTGAATATTTAACAATATTAGAAAAAAATAACAACACACCAGAAATTTCACCAACGGAAAGATATCAACAGTATTTTTATTAAAAGGGGTGATAAAGCTTCAATATATGTAACCCCCATTTTTTTTAAATATGTGTGTAAAGTGGCCCAGGCACTGCTTACTAAAAGTCTTGGAAAAATTGATCCGGTTTCAACAAAAAAAAAAAAAAAGGCCCTCGTTTACAGGATTTAGGAAGAGGACATTCACTCAAGAATTTTTAACATATCTTTTTACAGGAAAGAGTGCCATTAACTATAGCTCAGACCCCATGCAATTACAATATGCATTGAAGAAAATAAAAGATGCTCTTGTCGAGGACAAAAACTCGGATAAAGTATTGAACGCAGGAACAAAGAAGTGTGAATCCTTTAACAGTATAAATTGGGAAGAGACAGATTTTGTTCCTGTGGAAGGAAATATGTTTATTGGGATCAATGCATAAATTTTATTTTGATTTTTATTGTGTCTTATTATATATTAATTTTTGCTTTAGGTTAGTATTTTAAGTAATTAAAAAAAAAGTACAGACGCCAGCACATCAAGTTACCCAAAACTGTCAAATTTCCCAATCAACTTTGAACCTTATACTTAAGCAATAAAGTTAAAAATCTATTAAAGAAATCTGACAGATTGTAGTAGGTTGATGTGCTGGCGTCTGTACAAACTGCAAAAAAAAAAAAACTAGTGGTCACATTGCAATAAAAAGAATTACATGGTATTACTACCATATTGTCCAATAGGTATAATGTTAACTATAAAACTAGAAAATGTGTATATCAAACTGTCACATTATATTATATTAATGAATAACAACGGTTATACCCTATTCAACATTCTAATATCAGTTCACTAGGAAAATTGGCCAAAATATTTCTTAAATGGTATGAATTGACTTAGATTCGCTTTGCTTTGAAGGCATTCTGATATTCACATGGCATTACAATATACTATTAGATAAAATTATATAGCTACAACGGTCTTAGAACCTAAGGTGAGGTTTATTCTTCATCATGTGCCTGGAACAATGAGAACGGATGATTATACTATCAACAAACATAAATGAAGAATCAAACATGTTTACACAATCGTTTCATAACAAAGAGAAGGAAAGGTCTTTGGTTATAATGGAAATTGGTAGAAGCCTCTACAAGAACCTAAAACGTAACAGTACGAAACGAACTTATAATAACAAAACCATAGACTGGCCAACAAACAGCAGAGCGGCGAAATAGCCGAAATTATTTTCACCTTCATAGATGTGTATTTCCGGGTCTGGCTGTTTGTGTATGTGAATTTAAACGTTCCTAGAGTGGGGCAACGTTTTAGTAAAAACAAAAAAACAATTCGAATAAATTAACAGGAAATGGCAGCAAATAGAATAATCGTTTATAAGTTCCTATTTGCTTTTGTTGTTTAAAATTTACAAATTAAAATTAATAAATGTTTTAATATTTATATTTGACTAGCAGCGCCCCGCGGTTTCACCCGCATAAGTGTCGATCCCGTGGGAATATCGAGATAAAAACTATCCTATGTCCTATACTGGGATGCAATCTATCTCTCTGCTAAATTTTATCGAAATCCGTTCAGTGGTTTAGGCGTGAACAGGTAACATACAGACAGACAGAGTTACTTTCAAATTTATAATATTAGTATGGATTAAAGAAGTAAAAAGGTGTCTAGTTGGGCATTACCTAAGTAGGCGTTGCTTAACTTAACATGAGTGAAAGCTGCCGGTCGATTCTGTAAATATCTCACCGTGAAAACTTAGGTGAAGTGGTTTGTTTTTGCTAGGAATTGACACTATTGACAGCTCACACCACCCTCACTTCACCAAGTTCTCACGGTGAGATTTTTACAGAATCGACCGGCTGACATATTTGTATTATTAGTTTGGGCACTTCTAAACTAAGCTATTGGGGTGATATAATAACAATAGGTACGTACTTGTCGAGTGTCTCCCAAAATCCTAGAAGGACGGCGCGATCGAGATGCCGCTTGGTGCGACTGAGGTTGAGCACGGTCACCGCCCAGCGAGCCACGTTAGCGTCCAACTTCATCTCGTCGAATTTCAAGTGGAACGCACATACTGGGAAAATAAACATAATATGTACTTTAAAGCTTTAATTCTAGTAAATAGATTACAATACGAGATATATTAAGGATATTCAACAGACTGACTTACTGTCTCATCTATAATTTTGCCGAAAGACATCTGCTGCTGGACATAAGCCTCCGTCTTTCCCATTTACATCGAAATATTTTACGGTTTCGGATAGAAATTGTGGAAGGCCACACACGGAGGCAATGTAAATGTTGTCTGGTACTCTTATTTCGGCCATTGAACGCAATTGAAACTCGACGACAAATCCACCATGATTCTGATAATGTCAAAGAGTGAGCTGTTTTTTAAAGTTTATTTAATTATAATATAACAATTGCTAAGCAATTTTGTAAGCTTTAAGACTTTTTAAAGTGTAAAAATCAGCATACACTGCAAACTCACTGTTAGCAAATATCTGGACGGGGTTGCCATCCCAAGGCCACCCTTTGAACTGCCAGGCTGGACCCTGAACAAACACGGCCACCACGCGGTCCCATTCTGCAGCTGACAGTCTACCTGGGTTGTCTACCACGCGATAAGGTACCTGGAAACAACAATTGATGACAATTTAACAAGAAATTGTTTTGAAACTAGCAGCGCCCCGCGGTTATACCCGCATAAGTGTCGATCCCGTGGGAATATCGGGATAAAAACTATCCTATGTCCTTCCACGGGATGCAATCTATCTCCCTGCCAAATTTTATCGAAATCCGTTCAGTGGTTTAGGCGTGTAAAGGTAACATACAGACAGACAGAGTTACTTTCGAATTTATAATATTAGTATGGATTGGCTGTGCATACAGGTATAATATAATAGTTATCAGTTGACAACAATTAGTGATTAACTCTAAGGGCCGTGTTACAGAACCTTACTCAAGACTCAAGCATTACTTAAAACTAGTTCAACCAACCAAATGGCTTTTAACGAGTTTTAAGTACTGCTTGAGTTTTGAGTGAGTTTCTGTAACACGGGCCTAAGTTTTAAACATGAAGAAAACTATACAGCTAAGATACGGGCAGTACAATGAATAACTATACTAAACGCTAACTTTGGTTGCAGTCGCGGTCATATTACAACAAGAAAGCGAGACGACACGAGACTCTTAGATAAATAGAAATCCCATACCAAATATTCATCGTCCTGCTCGCACATTTCATGACCGAAACTGCAACGAGTCTTGGTGTTTTTATTAACAAAACTAGCTGTGCCCCGCGGTTTCACCCGCATAAGTGTCGATCCCGTTTGAATATCGGGATAAAAAGTAGCCTATATGTTAATCCAGTGTGTCAGCTACCTCAATACAAAATTTTATCAAAATTGGTCCAGCCGTTTAAACGTGAAGAAGTAACAAAAATATAAACACACACGCACACTCACAAACTTTCGATTTTATAATATTAGTGTGATTATCTTTCTGTATGCATGTAAGACGTACCGTCATAGTAGTCGCGTTGTTGGGTAAGTCGCCGCTAGGTCCTTTCCTCCTCTGCAACAGGATTTCATTCTCACGTGCTACGCCTTCGGCCTTCTTTTGTTCGATAGTAACGAATCTGAAGACAAGGTCGAAATGTTAATGACAAATTAATTTTCAACACACTTGCTAAAGTGGCTCTTAAGGCGAAAGCGCCAGGGTAGCCCGCGAAATTAATTTTTCACTTCTCATGCTCTGAAAGTGCTTCTTTGTGCAGGGTATAGGCTGCACAAAATCGAATTTTGTGCACAAGGGCATTAACGTATCTACTCATAAATGTATTATATTAAGGCAAAGAAAATGGGCCATACAGCCAAATGCAATAAGAAGTTCATAGATAGAATTTGTTATTATATAATATTTACTTTAATTTATTTGCCTTATGTGTTTTTTAAGATATAATAGATATTAAAATTTTAATTCAAGTACGGTAGGTTAGTTGATTTAAGAAAATTATTATTACAAAATTAATTTAATAGTAGGCTGTATAGGTCGGCAGCCTAATATCAATGTCGTAAGAAAAAAAAAATTTCCCTCAGTATTCAAAACTGTTCTAATTTTACTTTGAATTTTAATTAAAGAAATGTTATGTTATACTACTCTTTTATTTCCTCGCAATCGAAGTGAAAAGCAGAGTTTATAACTCGTCCACAAAACCATTTCTATCCTCGACATTACTATCAGCCCTCGCCTTCGGCTCGGGCTGCTAAAAGTCTCGGATAAAAACCGTTTAAAAATGGTTTGTTTTGTGCACTTGTTGTAAAATCTACTATTGTTTTACGTTTTTTGCATTTTGCTGGTCATTATTAAGTTGTACGTTGATTAAAACATGATTCGCGGCCGTAACAAATATGTATTTATAGAATTATAATCAGACAGAATTTAAGGCCCGCTTGAAAAGCACTAAATTTAGCGTTTAGCGTTAAACATATTTAAAATATCGTTCTGTTACTGTCAATTGTTTGAAGATAATAGAGGCAGAACAATGTTTTAAATACGTTTAGCGATAAAAGCATTTAGTGATTTGTGGTATACTCATAAACAACTTACTTAAGATCTTGCAGAGTGTCCTTAACATTGTACATGGATAAGAGCGAGGTGGTGGCAGCGGGAATAATGATGATGGGTGTGCGCGATGGCCGCTTGCCACCCGCGCCTGAAGGCGGCCGTGCTGCTGTCACGGGCAACAACTCGCGACGACCCGGTGTGCTCCCGCCCATCGATCCATTTTCTATCGTAATGAAATAAGTTAAATATTAGTAGTGGACAGAAGTCTGTGAAAAGGGGAGAGGGGAGGCTTTTGCCATGCAGTGGCACAATACAGCTTTGATAGTCTCTGATAGCTTCAACATCAAGAGAAAACACGCGCACGCAACGAAAACAGCAATAGAAAATGAATATAAAGTCGGTTTCACGAGAGATGTCCCGCGGCAATAAGTGAAACTAATTTATCATTTAGTTAGTTACCAACATTCCTACAACAACCCTCCTTTCTTCCTCTCTTTAAGAATGTGCATTAATCAGTGCCAGTATATAATCAGAATTATAAACCTATATTTCTTTATCTCAACATTATATTATAACTAGCTTCCGCGCGCGGCTTCGCCCGCGAGGTATGTCGATAAAAACTATCCTATGTCCTTCCCCGGGATGCAATCTATCTCTCTGCCAAATTATATCGCAATCCGTTCAGTGGTTTAAGCGTGAAAAGCTAACATACATACAGACAGACAGACAGTTACTTTCGGATTTATAATATTAGTATGGATGTTGAGATAAATTTATATTTTGATTTATAATTCCGTCGCATGCCTGAGGCGCCACTGCTTTCGTAAGGACTTTAATCAGAATATTGAAATGTGTAAATTTTATTATTTCCTCAAGTTACTAGCCAAATAAAAATACTTACGCGGCATTTGCCGAGGATGGTTTGGTGTTTGTGGCGCACGAGCAGCTGATGGAGCGCTTGGTCCCTCTGTCACAGACTTCAGTGTCATACCATGATAGGTACCCATGGTATCGATTTTGAAGCCCTCAGTTTCTGTAACAAATACAATGTACATTGCATAAAAAACATTCTCCAGCTAAAATATCTTTATAAAAATTCACGTGATCCCGTGAGCTTGACCGTCGGGGAAAGAAGCTGCAGATTAGAGTACATACCTTCTTTTTGTCTAATAAACCTTTCCTGATCGTATCTGTTGTACTGTGTCTGTTGTTGCGGCAGGGATGTGGGCGGCGGCATTATGATGGGCTGTGGCCGTGGTGCACCCGGTCGGCCCTCCTCACGCGCACGGATACTGCCCAGAAGAGCCAGAATACTCTTTGCAAACATCTGAAAACATATGCAATATTCATGTTTACATATTTGTTTTCCTACACTGGTTTGTACGTGTAATGAGAATGTAAAAATATAAACAATCAATTATACCCTTATCTATTTGTATACAGTATACTAAAACAAGTTTTACAACCAACATGTTTTATCACAAACATCTATACTGTAATGTCAAAATAAGAGCTTTTTTACTAAATGCATATGAAAGTATATTTAAATAAATTAGATATTTATAATAAAAAATCAATTTAAAATTTTTTTGTCTGTCTTGTGTTTTTACCGGGTAATCTCCGAAATGGCTGGACCGATTTTGACAGGACTTTCACTGGCATATAGCTGATGTGATAAAGATCTTAGGCTCACTTTTATTTTAGAAAAATAATTAGGGTTCGCGCAAAAAAAAAAATCTTAAAAGAGAAAAAGATTCTTCCTTTTCAATGGAGGAGTGGTACCCACACCTTGTCTAAGCGACACATTATTAATACCCAACATCAGAATGCAGTCGAGGGCACAGATGGTAATAATGAATATACCTAATGCATGAATTTTTTTATCTGAGCATTTTCTTTTACCTGTAAGCTTTTTAAACTGGTAGCTCCAATTCTTCTGTATTTGTTGCACATTAATGTTTTGTCACCAATACATAACAAGGGTCTTTTCAACATTACTTACTTTTCCATTACTTTGTAATACTGTTGTTCTAGTACGCCACTGTCTTTCTCGGCTTATAATATCCTTGGTTAGATCTACATCATAATCGAGAATAGCTCTGAAGTCTGATCCAACTACACCCAGTGTGTCGGAGTAATCATTGCTCTTGATTGTAGTCCTCTTTTTGGCTAGACGTTTTGCTTTGATTGCAGCAATCTTCTCCACGGACATAGCCTCCGATAAGGACCTTTACAAAAAATTTATATCATACACATTACTTTAATTAAATAAAAATGAATTCGTATAGCATTCAATTTGGCTATAAATAAGCAGTTTAGTTAAAATTTCAGGAGTTTTCGACAAAAGTATTAAAAAATTGGTTAAAAAAAATGGTAAGACTGTCTAAGAAAACCATGGCTTAAATGGTTCTAAATTGTCTGTACTATCTTCGCCTTAAAGCTTTGCACCCATCTTCCAATCACCCTGTATAATGTGTCGATCTGTCAATCGGAGACCTGACAGATTGTCTTGAAGCCTGTACAGATAGACGCAGAAAAAAAAATCGAATCCAACAATATATTATACAACTCGTTTGGCCCAAATGGTGCAAATTCTTTCCAGTGATGATATCATTTTAATCTAGTAGGTAAGCATTTTTTGACCAATTCCAAAATAGAAATTTGTAAATTTTCCAAAACATTTAATTTTGAATAGGTCAGTACATAATATTGAGAACTTATAATGAATAAATAAACATCTATATCCTATATAAATACAATTGAATGCTGTTTGTTGGTAAATGCGTCACTTGAGAATGGCTGCACTGATTTGATTTAAAATGTTCGTAATAGTCTGAATAAGGCTTTTACGGAAAGAAAAATTATAAAAGTTACACAGAAAATTGAAAATTAGTGAAAACTGAAAGGTCTTTTTTCTATAGGATTTTTGTATGAATTAATGAAAGGACAGGAAAATGTCTGTCGGGTCAGCTGGTTGTCAATACGATTGAAAGGCCAAAATGTATATGTATTTAGTTTTGGCTTTGCTTAAATTGCAAAATTATTAATTGCAAGCCAATAGCCCAATTTACATGATGCAAGTTTATTGCCTAAATAATATGTAACATTGTCGCACTATGTGTGCGTACCCATTCAAAACTGCCTCAAATGGTTGTTCAACTTAAAGAATTCTGACTTTATACATAATCAGCCTGCAATGTTGGCACTGCTGGGACACAGGTCTCCTCTCAGTGAGGAGTGAACCGTAATCCACCATGTGGGCCCAGTGTGGGTTGGTGGTGGTCAAATCTTTGAAACTTTGTTTCTAGGACATAGAATAGAATAGAAAAGAATACTCTTACCGGTACCTCTCATACCGGTTTCCTCACAATGTTTTCCTTCACCATTTTGAGAGCAGTGGTGATGAAATAATTTACACAATGTAAAGTGCCTGCTTGTGTTCGAACTCACAACCAATAACTCATAAGTCGCAACCATTACCATTGGGCCACCACTGCTCTGGCACCTGAAGTAATGTTTCATTATAATTATTGCTTACTTGATATTATCAACTGTAACTGATGCTTCCTTTGGTCCATCCAGTCGGGCAGCAAGTTGTTCACGTACTTTCTGCACGTGGGTTTCCTCAATACGAGGTTTCTTCGCTGCAGATTCACCTCCATCATGATCATGAGTGCGTTTGACCTACAATCACATTGTTCGTTTCATTTTTGCTAATTTATATATACTCTTTAGCAGGTTTAAACAAAAACCCTTACCTGTGTTGGTATTTCTAATGGAGCACTTTTATCAATAGATGCACAAGTTGCAGTTTCACCATTCAAATATGCCAATAATTCTTTACGATCTGGACGACGGACAGCAGGTATGTTTGCAGCCTGTAGAAAATTAGATAGTCACTGCATATTCATGTTGGGAGAGTTCTACCACACAAGGAGTAGCTGTACTTACAGCCGCCTGTCTGACATAAACAGGATGCGTCAATTGTATATTTTTGAGGATGAAGAGCAGGCATTCCAATGTATAATATTCCTTGTCATTGCCTTCTTTCCCGGAACTAAAAGAAGTAAAGAGTTTGTTATGAAATCAGACATATTGTGACAATTTTCAGTATGTTGCAAATGGAAATAATCAAATGATACATACCCCCACATAAGATAGTTAGTTTTGACATTTTTGGGCCACGAGAATTCACCAAATATAATTTGATTTTCACGTTCAATTATTTCTTTTTTGTTTACGTTGTACTGTCGAAGTAAACTCAGCGGGTCGGCCATGATTACCTACTTCATTCACTGCCGTTTTCACTGCTTAAAATAATGAGTGTAAACCGTAATTCAGTTACACAGAACAGCTAATTATGTTTAATACAAAACGTATTAAAATTGTGTGTTTTAATAACTAAACAGCGCGATCAAATTCTAAGAGAGCCCATACGACACACATCAACACACAGTCCAGTGTTGCCAGCCGGGTCTTGTCAAAAGTTACCTGAAATAGATAAGAAAGTAACCTTTCATTTTTTTCATCTCTCGCCGGAAGTGCTATCCGTATTCCTGAGATGGAAGAAAGCACTAAATTATAATGTAACTAAGTTAAAAACCAACATTATTAAATTCGTTTTCTAACGTTTGCCATTCAACATAATTAAGTACACAGGAATGTCATGGTGAAATCAGTAAATCTACTGTTAAAACAGTAGAGTTGGCAACACTGCACTAACGAACAAGAACGAATCCATCCGAATGAACGAGTGAGTAACCGAGACGCTTTGGTCATTTTGTGTTTTGGATACATCATTAGTGCGAGAGAGACTCACTGCCTACGAACGAAGCTTTGCCGTTGCCGTTTGCCCAAAATTGCGTTCCGTTTCCGGTTGGTTTCACGTAAGAAATTAAAAATTAATTCTACAAATTCCGCAAAATCACCTAAAAGTAACCTTTCGAGTCGTGTAACCTAGAAGTAACCTGAAGGAGTAGAAAAATACCTAAAAGGTTACATTTCTGGCCAAACTTTTGGCCAGAAATGTAACCTTTTAGGTATTTTCTGGTATTTTCCTTCTGGCAACGCTGACACACTTGACACACACACATTGCGAGATTGTGACAGACACAGACACAATTGAACAATTCCGCCATTGACCACAGACAAATAAATAATATTAAAGATAAATAATTCCTACTTTACACTCTGTGTATAATACCGGTACACACGCATGGCGCTGTAAAATATATCACGTAGTAAGCGATATCCGGCGAAATATCCGGTACTTGCATATTGAAATTCCTAAGTCTATGAAAGCCGATTTTCAGCCCACCGTGTGGCGTCTGCACGGCGACACATCAAGCTATACTTTTCCAGTTTTAGCTGACCTCCATTGTATAGATTTTTCATACATACCGTGTTTCATATGTTGAAAACGTTACTCGCAAGTAACGTTAGGATGAATTTATATAGTCAAGATAAAAACAGTTTCTCTAAAATAACAAATCATGTATTAAAATAGATTAACATTGCAGTTTGCCAGTGAGGATGTAGTGGCTGTCTCAAAAGCTTATAGTTTCTCTATACGTTCATGTAATTTCTATGTTTTTTTACTACTATATATAGTTTTCATTTTTGTTTTTACACGAGTTTCGAAATATATTAATAACATTCATTTATAGTGTTATGTTATAAAATCACTGGTTTCCTTTTTTAATTAATGATTCAATCTATATTTTCCACTACAACTTTTAAAAGTTGTAGGACACCTTAAACTCTCCTAAATTACACAAAAACCTCTACAAACGCAGAAAAAATGCATAGCAAGAGCTTCCTTTGAGTTATGCACAAAGGCTGGTTCACTCGATCGGATCAGTGATCAGAAAGTGCTTGCAAACCCAAAAGCCCTAGCGTTTGAATTTGTCGAGGATTGGTAGGTTTGGCGAGAAGAGTAGTCCAAAAACAAAAAAAATTACGGCTAAAACAACGAGAAAGCAGTGTAAAAAAAGTAAAATACAAGCATAATTATTAATTTATTATATTACATACATTATACCGTTAAAAATGCATCAAGCCCTTTAGTAGTATCATAGTTTCATTTGCTTGATGTTTAGTTTGGAATATTGTTACTTACTATTACGAATCTAATTTTGTCACAGCCTCCGCATCTGTTTAGTTATAATAATAATAATCGTTTATTTCTTTAAATAAAGATAAGATAAAATATCACGCGTGAATATCACGGTTATTTTCAGTAAAATATAAGACTTCAATCGTAACGTAATGCCACCTAGCAGTTCCATGTTCCATCTAGTGGGTTATTTTTTTAAATAATTTTAACCAGTTTGCCCTGTATTATGGATAGGTGGCGTTAAGTGCAACAAATTATAAATTGTTTTCTAAACATGGCTGCCGGTCGAGTCTAAAGATATTTTTTGTGAATTCTGCCCTACTTACTAACTAATTTTAAATCTAATAAAAACTTTGTTATCGGTGTTAATATGACATAGCAGTTACAGTTGAAATAAAATGACTTCCACTCCAAAGACTGACAAATGCGGACAAGGTAAGTTATATCAACATACTGCTTTTCATTCTGAACTAATTTAGAATAGTTTTTTGTTCATCTGTTTCTCTAGTTCTATTTATATTTTATAACTCAATGCACATGAAATTGAACCACCTAACCTACGTAAATTAAATTGTAATTGTAGGTCTGTAGCTCAGTGTATCTTTAGATGCAAGTTAATTTACAAATTGTATGGCTAATGTACCTACTGATCGTACTGTTTAGTACAAGCTTTCAGTACAATGTTATTCTGTAATTTTGCCCTCAAAGAGAATTTATTGTGAGAAACCCAAAGAACAGTTTTACCTGGAAACTTTTTCTGTTTGTGTTCTGATACAATGGCAGTGCTCGTCGCAGTCTGAATGCTCATCTTCAATAAATTAACAAATCATAAATCGAGCAAGTTTTTTATTTCCACAGCAATCAGTCAGTGTACGATTTACACAGAGCACAACAAAAGTTACTCTGCCCATCAATTAATATTCAATTGATAATTTGGATTTCCGCGAATTATTATATGTACATAATATATGATAGAATTAAGAGTACCCTAATTTTTTTTAAAGGATTTATATTTGTTTCTAAAGTAGTCCCATCTAGGTAACTTTAATTTGTGTGTCTATGATTGTAGTGACACAGAACACAGGTACTTAAATTTAATACAACTTGAATTAATCATAATAAATTTGTAATATTATGATATCATACCTTGTTGTGATTTATTCAGTGTATGTAGTAAAAGTACTTGTGTATTCATTCTACACATGCAACACACAAATATTTTTTTTGTGTTACCAATATTCAAATATCCTATTTTGTTGTTTATTGTTTTGGTAAATATTTAATATAAAATATAGACAAATTAACTTTTTGTGTATCTCAATATGAAAACCATAACGTCTGCAACAATATTATTATGTTTGGTTGAGTCATGATCAAAAATGCTGTTCGCAAAGTAACTCCACAGTATACTAAACCTCATTTTATCAATGAAATGACCCACACAACAGAGCATTTGATATCAAATTATCTCATAACCGAATGACTAGAAACAATGTACCTAGCTCGAAATTTTTGCTGACTGACTTGTTGTGATTGATGCATGACTGCAGAGCTTAGGGTAATCCGTAATCCTTAGTATTTTTGAAGTGTAGGTAAGGCACTGTTAGGGGAATAGAGGCATGACATAATATTTGATTTAAAAAAATGACAAATGCGAACTTTTTTATATGAATGAAATTCCGATAAAAGTACTCACAAACAACAGCTCTTGTAAAATGTATTTAATAAAAGCGATACATACAAGGAAATATTAAAAGGAAATTTATAATAATAATATTATATCATCATCACTTTGCCATAAATTATAAAGGCTAAGCTACAGAAATACAACTGTCTATGCAAACTTCTGTAGTAGTTAAAAATAATTATCAAATGGCTTGAACTTCATTCTTTTGGTAAATAGTCATCCTCTGTCTTATGCTAGACTAGAAGCAAACACAGTATTGTGATATATATAACAAAATGCACCACCTTGGTTCCCAAAGTTGAATGGACCGCAACCAACCTAACAAAAACTCCAATTTGAGGGCTCACGTCTTGGCTGTCATGGAGAAAAAAAATGTCATAACTATATCAATGAAGGACTGTTCAAATGAGAAAAAAAACAAGTTACAATCGAAAATTTTAATACTTAATTAAATTCTTACAAGGATTTAATTAAGGATTGAGGTTTATATTTCGCAAAATATGGGTTGTGACACATAGTTTGGCAAACGCTGGCTACAGTAATAATAATCTATCTATATATTTAAACAAAGTCAGGTTAGTTACAGTGGCGGACTAACAGGGGGGCGGAAGGGGCGGCCCGCCCAGGGCCTCCGGTCTTGGGGGGCCCCCAAATGCCTCCGCGTTCCCCTGATAAAATCCTAAACAAGACTTTAAAAATGTGCCTAAGCACATTTTTAGTATATCGTCAAATCAATAATGAGGCTTAGTTTAGCTATCTTTTATAAAAGTTTCTTATTTATCTCATTATTTTTATTGAAAAGGATTCAACCATCTGGTTCTCAGAAAAGGAACCTAAAAAACGAAGACTGAAGAGGCAAAATCGCTTGCTGAATCTTTATCCAATTACTTTTCGAATTCAAAAGAGAAGAAAAGTGGCGTTGCCGACGAAATTAACGAATTAAACGTAAACACTTATTTATACATACAAATGTGAACTGAATAAAAAGCTTGTAAAACTACATTTTTTTTAAAGCTGGGGGGCCTCATTCAGCTTTGACGCCCCGGGCCTCTGACGGGCTTAGTCCGCCACTGGTTAGTTACACCATTTATAACACAAGAATGGCTGGACCGATTTTTAAGTTATATTTTATTTATGATTTTTATGGTTTTTTTGATTTTTGGATTTGTCTTCGCCCCGAATAGCAGACTAATTATTAAAACATGCGAAAAAATAACAAAAAATGCCTGAGGCGGTACGAAGTTCGCTGGATCAGCTAGTAATAATTATAAAGAGGTAAAGTTTATAAGTTTGGTTTGGATGTAGGAGGCAATCTCCGAAACTAATACAATTTCAAAAATTCTTTCACTGGTGGAAAGCTATTTTACTGCTGAATGCTATAGGATATATTAAATGGTATAGTTGACTTCCACGCGGACGGAGTCGCAGGCAGAAGCTAGTATAAAATAAAATGGGTATGTAATTTAAAATAATCTGAAAAAAAATAGTATTGCGACGCGGTATTACATTAGAACTAGGGATGCATCCGATACCGATACCGATACCGATATATCGGCGATACTTCAGGTTTGCCGATATATCGGTATCGGCGATATTTTTATGGCCGATGCAACGATACTTTTACGCTTTAAAAATGTAATGTAAACGCGCGTGTTGTGCCGTCTATTTCGTTGCAAACGAGGCACGAACCAACTATGCTCGGGGAAACCCCGCGCTTTATTCAGTGTTTTGTTACGCCCGCCCGCTTTGGCCTCGCACTCGCACATCTATCCCATTTCGTTAGGTTGAATGTTGTTGCGCGTAGTATCTTTCCATGCAAATAAGATTTTTAATTCCATAAAAATCTTATAAATGTTAATTTTGATTACTAAAACTATTAATGAATTGTGTTTTATTTAATCTACCTTCCTTTTTTAATTCAGTAAGCGTATCGGTATCGGTATCGGTATCGCCGATATTTTTATAAGAGTATCGGTATCGGTATCGTATCGGCAAAAAGGCGTATCGCGGCATCCCTAATTAGAACCATATGTTATGTTTTAGAGTCTTGTCCGAACTGTAGTCGATGATCACAGGTCATTGGCAATTCGGTAATGCGATTATGGCTGCATAAAAACTGGAATAGTCCAACGTTCACTTCACTGGATATTTTGGCCAAAAGACTTAACACCTATTGGTGACAAAAAACAAAATCTCAAATAAAACCTAAATATTCTGCTTATTCTGGCAACCCTAAGTGCCAATCGACGACCTCCGCATCCGCCGTGGCAATTTTTGTTCCGTTCCACTTTTTTGATTGGATTCGCTATATCGACTCATCTGTGAATTAGTATCATAGGAATAGGATACTAAAACTTGACAAGTCTTTCTTACACACGCAATTGCGACTACTCTCGTGAATAATTATTGAACATATCTGCCTATTACCACCTACTTAATATAAAGACTCGCACACAAAGGGTTCCGTACCACAAGTCAAAAACGCCGAAAAAAACACGTTATAGTAGCCCCCCCTTAAGTATTTATTTTATTCTGTTTTTAGTATTTGTTGTTATAGCAGCAACAGAACATCTGTGAAAACTTCATCTGTCGAGCTATCACGGTTCAAGATATACAGCCTGGTGACAGACGGACAGTGGAGTCTTAGTAATAGGGTCCCGTTTTTACCCTTTGGGTACGGAACCCTAACAAAGTAAATTAAATATGTAGGTAATTACTTTTTAATTATTTTACTGGATTCCTCATGTAAGATATTGCCGTCGAGTTTGACCACGCGTGACCACGGCAACGTTGTGTCGATCTACAGACTAAGAGTCGACTAAACCTAGGCTAATGGTCATTCCAGTCCATTAGTTCTTACGTCTAGACGTAATTTCAGGGCAGATCTGGTCCGGAAATTTACAAAATGGATAGGGATGAAAGGAAATAGGGGAGGCCTTTGCCCAACTGTGGGTGCCAAATCTTGGCTGGCAAAAAGACATGGAATCTATGACAATACATGGTCCTTATAATTTACTCAACACTCAGTGGTATACTTTTCCGCGCTTGTATTCGAAATTCATCAAGCGCTTTTTCAAAAACTAGAACTAAATTCTGAATTACATTACCTATTACACTAATAGGTAATGTAATTCAGAATTTAGTTCTAGTTTTTGATTGAGAGGGACAGCTATGTCCCTCTCCCCATATATGTATTTACGGTAGGGACTTTCCCCCTGTTATGTTATGACAACATATCTATTACGAAAACGTATATATTCATCGTCTGTGTCAAACCTGTACTTAGAAGACAGAAAAGAAAATATTTAAACTGGTCGACAACGATCATGGTGGGACGATAATCCTATCTGAAAACCGTAACGGAATCGCGTATTCTTAATGGGGCTATTAAAATGAGACATTCCTGTGTCGAAAGATACTGGCAGACGCGAGATTATTGAGAGCAGTGCGTTCTGTCACGCACCACTAATTATAATATTTCCGAGGTTTTTCAGATACGAGATTAGTTGGTGCTTGTGTATAAATAATAATAATACCAGCCTGTAAAGTGGGAGACCACTGCAGCCTCTTCTCAAACAGAGAAGGCATTAGCATTGATCACCATGCATGCTCAACAGGGTATAAAGAAACTTTTTAGAGTCCATATGTAAATGTCTCTTTGGTCTGTTACTGGCTAATTCCTCTATCTCTGGCGACAATAATTTTCTCTATCTAAAATAATCAATGGTCTCAAGGCGAATCATTGTTCCGTCATTCGCAACTCGCTCGGTGATTTTATTTTATACTAGCGACCCGCCCCGGCTTCGCACGGAAACATTATTATTATTATACATATAAACCTTCCTCTTGAATCACTCTATCTATTAAAAAAAACCGCATCAAAATCCGTTGCGTAGTTTCAAAGATTTAAGCATACAAAGGGACATAGGGACATAGGGACAGAGAAAGCGACTTTGTTTTATACTATGTAGTGATAATTTAACAAATAAAAATTTAACTAACAAAATTATAATACCAAGGTCTATTGGGTACTTAGGCTGTGTAGAAATAGGTAGGTAGGAACTGTCATTTATAAATGAACTAGCGACCCGCCCCGGCTTCGCACGGAAACATTATTATTATTATACATATAAACCTTCCTCTTGAATCACTCTATCTATTAAAAAAAACCGCATCAAAATCCGTTGCGTAGTTTCAAAGATTTAAGCATACAAAGGGACATAGGGACAGAGAAAGCGACTTTGTTTTATACTATGTAGTGATTTATGAATCGTTGTCGAGATTGTATAGATGAATACCTAACACCTAAAATTGGCGACTTAAAATAACATGGGCCTCCCGATGACCGCTAAAATGAACAATCGTGGCTTGTTGACACAATTACCATGCTTGATATAGTCTGTTTGGTAATCCGCTATGTGGATTTATGCAGACAGTAAGAAACCAACACTACTGGGTAGCGAATCTATCCTATTGACATCTGTCTAGCCCGTACTGACCCACTGCAGCGCATATGCCTTCCTTTTCCACACACACAATCTAGCCCTCAGCTAATGTAGGCCAGTCCTTAGCTAAGAGTCAAGTCAGAAATCTCCAAGACGTCTTTTACTACTGTTAAGATGGGAAATGTCTTTCTAACTATAAGAGTTGTTCTAAATATTCACGTGCTTTGTTTTGAGTTGAGTATTTCAAGCACATTAATTGACTCCCTAAAAATGCAGTGTAGATTAGAAATTATTAATTGCCTCTAGTCACGCACAACAAAAAGTATGTTAGCCGTGTAGGCGACACAATAAATGGGACATTAATTAATAGCTATGTATCGTACCGTGCAGTTTACCGATAGAACTTTTAGTGAATCGATGATCGATTCTTCTGTCTGTAATATTCAAAGAACATAATGTAGGCCCTGTGCATAGACTTCGATGGCGAAGCAGTCACGGACGCAGGCTGGACGTGATTGCGGTCATACAACCTCGTTTCGCTCATAAGAGAACAACCTACTGCGACTGTTATTTCCTGTAACCGTTGTAATTAAAATAAATGTTTTGGTTTACAGGCTTCACGGTTCATTGTTATGAGAAGAATACGGGATAGTCAAATGACAATGATTTTGTCGCGACTGTAAAGTTTGTTTTCTAACGGGATTTTGTCAGTTTTATGTTAATCTTGCGATTTTATTTTTTATACACTAACATTAAGTTTACGGCTATACCGGAGAATACTACTCAAATTTTAGGATTTCCGTCTTGATATGCCCCTGACAATATTGAAAACAGTGCTTTTGTGATTGAAAAGTCGATGTATTCCTTGATCAATTATGTACTTGGTTGGTTTTTAGAAATGTAAATTCCTCCTCCAAAATCTGTCCCTCACTGTTGAGGATCGTAACTTCTCTTCATTAATTTCTGAAAAGTGAACGTCCGATTGCTATTACCAGAGGCTTGATGAAGTGCCACGCTCACCGGTACTTCTATTTGCTCCGACGTCTAACTTGACCACCGCTTTGTCTTTCGCCCTCTATTTTATCTGTTACTATAAGTTTCTCACTATTATCGATATTTCTGCAGGCAATGTTGTCAACATTTTGCAATAGTCTGTGCAGGCACAGTCGATTTTGTTGCTTCCTCTCTCATTTAGCCTTAATTATTTTAAAAATGCTAGAATAACTTACAGTACCTAAATAGAAATATTAGAATTGCAAGCGAACACCTTTTAGACATTAAATAACAGTTCTTTCGTAACGGTTCGACTAATCTAATATAGTGAAGCTACATTTATTAGGTTCATATTTTCGTGCATCATCATTACATCACGACAGTCTACAAAACATATTGTACGTAACTATCCACAGGAGTATTACGTTGACGTAAATTTTATTCGCATAATGTGTACTGTACCTCAACAGTTACCCGAGCTATTTCATAATGCTCTTCTGAATATAGAGACCCGTTATATGGAACCCATTTGCACTTGCCACATGTTACCACCATTACAAAGCTATTCACATAGCGTCTTCTATGCAAATGTGTGTTTAAGTGCGCCAATGCAATTCTCTTCGGTGACTCTTGATTGATGTAGCTGGTGGTTCTCCTATTGTACAAAGTTTGATAGGATAGTACGACTGGATAACTGTTATATACATATTTTGACGAAAGTGAAAGGGAAGAAATAAAATAACAAGTTTTCGAGCAATGTTTTGCGGCTGCGTTTATATATAATTGGTATGACATTAGATTTTAAACGAATAAATTATATAATTGACCTCTACGAATCTAGAATTATTTAAATAATTTATCAATGTTTTTTTGTAAGTAGTGTTTGAGCGACTACTAGTATTATTTATACTCGGATATTTACTAGAATATTTGTCTATTTTCCGTGTTCCCTTACATTTAGTTTAGACTCGCGTCACAACAATTTTGTAAATACCTTCGAATGAGAGTTCTGTGAATTCATATATTCTTCCGTAAGCTGCATATTACAATAAAACAGTCCCCATGAGTGGCGACACTTCAATGTACGTCAGGTGCACCCTGGGCGACTGCCCAAAAAAATTAGTCAGACTGCAAGGTGGTGGTAGCGTGGCTAGCAGCCACGCTACCAGTCACCTTGCAGTCTGACTAATTTTTTTATCATGGGATGCGTTGTTCACACTTCAGATAGTCGATACGAGAGAAAAAGCGTAAATGCGGTAAAAATCTTACTTAAAACAAAATACTTATGTAGTCCTATGCTTAAAGTTTGTTTTTTTTCCTGTTTTTTGGATGTTCAACTTGTGGTCTAACGTTAAAGTAACTGTTTGGCAGTTTCGTGCGAACAAGACTCAGATTGTTCTCAAAATAACCATAATATTGTTTTTCCAGTCTAAATATTTTATTATGCCCCTGAGCTAGACGTATGGTTCGTCTCGGCGATGTATTTACGCAATTATATGTAGTATGGTGTTGCCACAACGTACGTAATGATCGCGCGCTCGATTTCGCAGTATTTCATTAATATTTCATTACAAGTATGATGCTTATTTATGTTGAATTTCCTTACTATTAAATAACGTGGCATATCGTTTATTGCAGCGTGCAATTATCGTAACAAATAGAGTAGGTTAAACATTTAAATATGGACATTTCCGAAATATTAATGAAAATTCTGCAGTAGTGCAGTATGAACGTGAGAATACGTGCGTGTGAATTATTATATGCCAATCATGGCCAATTACATACACGAATTGACAAATTGCTGTCGAAAGGTTTTTGACCTTCAAATGTTAGAACATGTCGTATTTTTTTGTTGGTGGTTTAAATTACCCTATAGATAATAATCTTCATATCTTAGATCACAGTGTACTGTGGTCTATGTTAAAATAAGAATGAAAAGGGACTAATAATAGCCTCCCGACAGTCCCGACCGATTTCGGACACAGTAGCCAATCTCAACGCAGATTAGCCAGGTACGCAGGAGATATTAAAGTGCACAAGTGTGTGCGCTAACACAGATGCACTCTCTATTCCTTTACTCTCATAGTTCGATGGGACGGCAATCCGACACGACCGAGGAGAGATCAGGCGCAGGACCAACGGCTTTACGTGCTTTTCGAGGCACGGGGGTATTGAACCGCCAACTTCCAAACTCCGGGCTGTTACTAAGAAATTTTTAATGGAAAACCGAATAACACTTTGTCTGGGAAATGAACCCAGGACCCCGCTCAGCAGTCGCACTTGCAACCACGAGACCAATGGGGCAGTCTAAAAAGACAAAAAGGGACTAGTAACTTCTTGTACATTGAATTAAATATATGGATTTACGGAATGTGCACGTATTCACTTTTCACTGGTTTTCAATGTAAGTAGGTACTTACTATTGACACACAACATGCCAAAACAATTTTTTTTCTTCTAAATATATACGATCTTCCCAAATATTTAAATCTTTGCTGTTCCGTCATTTTTGCAAAATGGCAAACAGTGTGCATGGATTTTGATGGGGTTTTTGAGATATTCTTCAGGATATAATTATGCGAGGTAGAAGATAGTGTATTGAAAACATAATACAACTAATTTGATACGATAGAAAAAAATCATGAAGATACCTCTAAAAATTTTCTTTTTACAATAAAAACCATACTAATACATACAATCATTCAGATTTTTTGTTAGATTATTCTACAAGCAACATACATGTTTTAATTTTTTCCTCCAAACAATAGATTTTTTGTAATTAAATAATTGCTTCATATTTTGCAATAAATTACCAGCGTTGTGTCATCGCGCTTCTCTTTCTTTTCTATGCAGTCCGACAGTGACCGCGCTTTAGGTCATGTAAGCCCCTTAAATGGACAGATATCTTCACTTGACTAGAGATAACATTAGCTTCTAATTTTATTTGTACTAAGTTTAGTATGACCATGTGGCAATTCGGGAAGCTATGCTGGATGTAATCATTTATTTTCGATCGCGATTGGTATAAAAAACATTGCAAGCTTGCAACCTCGAATTGCAGTGTAATTCGCTTTATCATTGCGGTTTCTTATTGTGAAGAATCGTGATGAGTTGGTCGTCACCGCAAACGCAATATTAACTTAACCATCACGATGTGGCGGAATGAACCTAGATTTTATAATGTTATATGACAAAAAATTGTATAACAATGCCAAAATACTGTTGTATCTTTATCAAATTACAACAGCAGTTAAATCGCTGTTAAAGGTGATGGTCAAAATGTGAATTCATTCCAAGCAATGATATCGAGTTTGAGCACGCAATAATTCAATGCTAACGGACGACGGCGTACCTTACATTATCTTGAGTGTAATGATCAGGCTGCAATCTACCTAGAAGTATATGATCCCGTTAGCTAGGTATCACGACCGCGGCTAGTTTATTGGAAAGTGAGTTACATGGACCGTGGCCGGTGGCCGAGTGCGCGTGCGCCCGTGTGGCTAGCTGCTGTCGGAAGAAAACCCTAATCCGACCGTTGAAGCAATAAATACATTTTTCTTTTTATAATAATTTGTACGAATATTTACTGGAAAAGAGATATTACAAAGCTAAAGTATATTTCATGTGTCCGGTTTATTTCTTAGCATGTAATTATTTTTCGCTGTCTTCAACTTCAGATTTGTATGAAAGAGTATCATTGCTCGAAGATCATTGCGGTAAAATTTTTTTCCGTTGCTTCTATTATTCTATTTGTATTCACCATGTTAACTGACATGCCCATCATGTTACTGTTAATTTGCTTCATCTATACGCCATAAAATGTAGTTTTGGGATACTTGCATTAAAGTTCACAATCACATTCATCACATAGGCGTCAATTAATAGGTAATACGGGTTGGTGTCCGCAACTCCACGTCAATGTCGTCCACGTCAAATCACGTATCATCGGTGCTCTCTTATGGTCTAATAATGTGGGGTAACTCGGTTGAGATTGAAAAAGTATTTCGGGTACAAAAGAAATGCGTGAGAGCAATATGTGGAGCCTGGTCTACAGACAGTTGTAGGCCACTATTTACAAAGTTCCATATTTTACCACTGGTTTGCATGTACATTAGAGAACTATGTGTCTTTGTCAAACTGCATCCACAATATTTTAGTAAATATTCTGAAAAAGTGGGTAGACATAAAAAAAAAAATGCGCGTATTTTGCATATAGGTATAGGCGTCAATTATAAAGCGTTTGGTACTTATAAAAGTTTTACGTAAATTGAGATAACATTTTAAGATACTTATTATTTTTAAAGTTCCCAGTTTAATCTGGAATCAATCCTGATATTTTTTACAAAAAAAAAAAACTATTGATAAATTGGTGGTAAGGATCAAATCCTGCAAAGGAATGTTCTGTCCTAAAGGATATTATATATTATGTAATATCCTTTAGGATTGTAATTCCTTTTTTTTTGTGTGTTGAATTATTGATTGCCAAATTGTTTTTTTTATTATCATTGATAATTAAAAAAAAGTCTTTATGCCTACTCTCAAAATCTAAATTAAACTTTCTGCACCTGATTTCTAAAATATGATATCAGGGTCTTAGCTGCATATTAGATTACACGTTTAATTGCGTTTCAAATGAAAATTGCTTGTTATTAAACAATTACCGGAATTATCCTTAGTTTTCCGCTTTCCAATTTATCATCAGTTTAATTGTTTTTGTGTACACTTAAAATAACATTCACATTGTGGCAGGAATGCGGGATTCGAATTTTGTGTAAGTACACACTTCACAATCTTGGTTTGGTCAGTATTGCATAATATAAGAGAAAACGACTGTTCCGTCTGCCTTATGATGTAAAGTTGTAAAGCCTACTAGAGTATAACCAATTAATACTTTCTTTGCCAAACTCGTCACATGATATTTGTGAGTATTAATTGCAACACATATTTGAGAACTGATCAATCACAATTTAGTAAAAGACCAATCCCATATTACATCACTGCATTTTGTCAATGGTCTACATTTATCTGTATGTCAGAGACAATTTACTATGTGCGACTGCAAGAAAAGAAGAGATTACGATTGTTATGTAATGAGCACGCATTAGCGTAGGAATGGTGTATGTTGTTAGGACAGGTGTGCAATGGTCGGACGATAGACGTTGGAGATGTGCGGCGCTGGCTGCACTTTCACTCTCGCCGGTGTGACAGCACCGGGGTACCGGTCACAGGCTGGCAGTGGTACCGCGCCTGTGCTCGCCGCCGCCGGCTGCGCCGCCCAGCTCCGCGACCGATCGACACCCTGTGTCAATACTATGGTCCGCTGCGCATGAGCTGCTCACTCGTTGCTCTGCTGAATATCGAGATCGTGTTGTGAAAAAGCGCTCAGATATTTTTAGATTAGGTATTGTTCGGTCGTGTGTTGTTACAGGAAATTATCTGATGTAAGGCAATCATATCCATTTTTTGGAATTTAAAATCAGTGGTTATTCAAATATTGTTAAAGTGAAAACTGCAGTATCCAAAATCAGGCGTTCTTTTTGCAGAGAAAGTATATACAGATTCCAATGTCAAGTTGTCCCCTTAGTGTAATGTTTTGACTGTAACTTTCTCAAAATAAATACGCTCGTAATAAGAGTGTTTAATTAATTAATTATATTAATGTGAGTTGATCATACAAGTTTGTGTTTTGTATAGAATCGCGACTTGTGCTCGTGAGCTACGTTTGTGAACGAAATAATGTTACTGTGCTAATGTTAAATCGGTTTCGTTTTATTGCGCTCGAATTTGTGGTGTCAAGGTTGACAGTGGACGCTGGACATCAGTCAGTGTAAAACAAACGCGCGTGATACTCATATTATGACGGCCGTTGCCATCTACACCGACGACGGGCACATACTGTAAATAAATAATGATCTAATTGTATCTTCCGACGTATTTGCTATTTCTGTGTCTGACCGTAGCCTGATACAGATATGTTAATATCGTGATAATGTAAAGCCATGTAATAAATGGCAATATTTTCACTAAACAGTGAAACTTATCAGAGGTACATTGCCCACTTTCTTGGATTTCTAGAGGGCCCTCCTTTTCACTGCGGCACTAGCATCCGCTTCGTTGCTTGCGATCACCGGTTACTATGGTAATATCCGCAATGTGTGACCCCAACTAGAAACGAACCAGTCGTTTGAGTTATTGGAAATATGTACAGAAAGAGCATGACAAACGAAGTAAAAACTTAGCTATTTCATACTCAAGAATAGAAACTTATAAAAGGGAAAATAATAATTAAGAAACAAGCGGAACTAAAAAGAAAAAAAAATGCCACATTACGACGAAAGTTTCATTCACGACGACAACCTTAATCAAAGAAGAAACAAAAGAAGTTATCACGTTTATAAAAATGGGTTAACTCCACTGAGGTTGATAGAGACAAGTGATATGCTTCACGCTCTAGAAGAGAGAGGATCATCGGTAATAAAAAATAATATTAGAAATATGAAGTGCCGTGGAAATCGGTATAAACCAGTAGCACTAAATGGATCAGAAAGTATCAGTCCAATGAAACACAAAACCCCCGATATTATTGTAGATCACAGTCCACGAATGACTGTGTTCGACCCCAATAAATATTACGATTTACGAAACAATAATGTGTATTCCCTTACACCTTGTAAAAGTTTTGACAATCTGACGCTCAAACCGTCGAAAAAAAACTACCTTTATAGAAATAAAATAAGAAATGGGAGCAGTCTTCAAAACTTGGTGGATGACGGACAGTTGAAGCACTTTGCTTCTCCATCGTTGGATCGTGACGCATCAGTGTCACGCAGAGAAGATGCCAAGAAGTCATATTCTGTAGTAGATGCCCAAAGTCGACCAGCACACAGCCGAACTTCTTTATGTACTCCAGCGCCAGGACCAGGAGTTTACCGCCAAATAAACAACGAGGGCGTTTCTGGAAAGAACGGTACGATATAAATTGCGACTAATTCATGATGTAATTAATACTAATGCTGTAACCTATTCTATTGGTTTGCTTGTATATACCCAATATAACTATTGCGTTGTTATTTATTTCCGAACGTTGTATATCTTGTGATTACGATTTTGCCTATTTATTTTGTGAAGCTCAATATTTTTTTGTTTCTATCCCATATTTGGAAAAAGAGGGGCTTGTGGCTATTAAGTAATAACGGGTCGATCGATCAGGTTAAGCTACGCTTGCCGCGGTTGGTCCGTGCACGGGTGACCATCTTCAAGACCCCTTCGTGCGTTGAACGCCAGTTACCTAATCCGTTATTCCCGGCTGTTATTCGTGGATCTTTGGCGGTCGTTACAGGTTGTCGAAGCCCGAAAGTTTGACAACCAGTCTTACCAAGGGCGTATTGCCCTGTAACTGGGTTGTGGAGGTCAGTTAGGTAGTCGCTTCATGTAAAATACTAGTATTCGGCTACATCCGATGAGACTGGAAGCCGATCCCAACATAGTTGGGAAAAGGTTTCGCAGATAATGGTTTGGTAAAAATGTGTACTTACGTACTCTTACTCCGGTATCAGTATCTCACTTGAAACGTTTTCCTGTCGTCGAAAAGAGTTATCATGAGGATTTCCACAATGCGAAACGGAAGAAAGTTGCTAAGCTTTAGATTTTTCTTCCTTGTTCGTATCTTTGCGCTTTATAAACAGGTAGTGCATCTAATGAAATGCTTGATATTGTGTAACAAGACGTAAGAGACGCGGGAACTGCACCATTGTGTCTATTGTTATCATAATGTTAAGGCCGTTGACAAAAAAGTTGACTAATGACTACACAATGCTACTACGCTACTCGTACTTATAAAATGATGTGTAATCTCAATTAACATAATTGTTTGGATACATTTTAATTTTCGGATTACCTATAAAAAGGATTTATATAATTATTACACCTAATGATGTTTTTTTTTTAATTTATGTTTAATTTCGTATTCATTAATTTATGCAAACAACTTTCGATTTCGAAAACTCCTCATTCATAAGGTCAGTAGGTTTCCAGATGATTGCCAAAACAAGAATCTCACTTATTTACATGATGATTAGATTGACTTTCGTTTTCTGGATATTTTTTTTAAGGGGCTCACAGGACCTAAACACAAAAAAAAACGCAAGTTTTAGAAACAATAAAAGTATACATACTTTTCTTTCTTTTACTATCATTATATGATCGACTACAGTAAACAAAATCAGGAAAATATATGATATTCTTCAGGATATATGCTTGGTAGATAGTGTGTTGAAAACATAATACAACTAATTTGATACGATAGAAAAAAAATCATGAAGATACATCTAAAAACCTTTTTACAATAAAAACCATCCTAATATACATACAATCATTCTAATATTTTGTCAGATTATTCTACAAGCAACATACTAAAATACTAGTGTTTTAATTTTTTCACCCAAACAATAGAATTTTTGTAATTAAATAATTGCTTCATATTTTCCAATAAGTTACCAGCGTTGTGTCATCGCGCTTCTCTTTCTTTTCTATGCAGTCCGACAGCGACCGCGCTTTAGGTCATGTAATGCCCCTTAATGCTAAATGGCGTGCCTGATTTTTAATCTGAAACATCTTGCCAAATGGAATTCTTCAAAACTTAATTCATCATTAACATAATTAATTATTTACCGTTTAACGACCTATGCAAAGTTCGTCTGCCTTTTATACATAAAGGGTGGCTCGTGAATTAATATTAGAAGCCTTTTTCTAGCCCATAACGTTAAATTTTTTAGGTGCGCTCTGTATGATAAAATAAAGTCATATTTTTTTAATGTCTGATTTAAGGAGCTTTCATTGAACATCCCGTACGATGACCGATGTCTTTTGACAACGAGTAATTACCAATTTTGAAGTCACTTTTTCTTCCACAACCTAATTTAAACCGTCACTCAAGGGAATCAAAATTTATAGGGTACTTCCCGTTGACCTAGAATCATTAGATTTGGCAAGACGCAAGGTCATGTAGCACAAGTAAAGGAGAAAAATCCGAAAACCAATTTGAAGTTACATAAAAAAAAAACCGTGATAAAATTACATACCTACAAACTTGTAAGGAACCATCGGTGCGCGAGTCCGACTCGCACTTGACCGGTATTTTATTTAATACTTACCTAATTTCACTTAATAATTAATTATTATAAAACCGTCCAAATCGATAGATCAGATTGGGCATTCACCGAGATATCAGTGCCAAATCTGTACAAAACTTACGTCATGTCAGTGGATAGATATCAGCTGGATGAGAGTAACCAAGGATGGAGTTAACCCGTGAGAAGGCGCGCCTCTGTTTGTTACATGGAGAGGCGCGCGCGAGCAAATTGCTCACACTACTTTAAATGCTCATATTTCTACTTTTCTAGTACTTATTGACTTATAATGGATCTATATGAATAAAACAAGGTTTAATAAGTAAGAAAATAAGTATTTTTATTAAAACTATGAAACATAAATGCAACTTCTAAAACAAATAAAAAATCAACTAATTTTTATTTTCTTATTTTGACAGTCTTCATATAAATGACAATAAAAAATCTTACATAACAAAAACATAAAAAAATTACTCTTCCATGAGATCTGGACAAGTGTGCCTCTCGAAACACATTAAACACATATATGTGATATGTTCGGTGCAGAGTAATTGCTTGCACGAAGTGCAAGCTTTTTTGACCGTCTATTCCTACATATAGAACAGAATTCGCTTGGCCTAAATAGGTCTAGGAGCCGACACAAATCACTTCGTTAGAAACTTGAGATCTGACAATATGTTCTCCATTCTCAAGATCCGCATCCAATGCTTCATCACCAGAATCCTCTTCCAGCCACGAACAAATTTGTGCTTGACGTCGGTCGCCCATTTTACATGTGTGTTGTAGCTAAAAAGAATAAATATTATTATTAAAATATTACTATAGAGTATTTACGTAATAATTAACCAATTTAATATAAACAAATAAAATAATATAGTCTAGAAAATACAATTATACTTTTTTAATTGGAAAAATAAATACTTACACGGATGGGCGCGTGATGAGCAAATTGCCGCACGATGGTACGCGGCCTCCACAAACACTTAGCTGCGCGGTCGCAACAGAACTGACCGGCACGAGAGTTGCGTCACGGGGGAGTGGATGAATAGTTAGGAAGGTACCTAGGCGCTTGAGACGCTAGGGCGTCGGTATCACCAAAAAATTTTTGTTTAAATTTTTGTGTGAGCAAATTGCTCATAGCGCGCCTTCTCACGGGTTAAATGTCGTACTATTTGCGCTGTCTTATGTTCAGCAGTGGACTGATACGCTGATGATAATCTTCATATAAAACTCTTTGTCAATTTAGCCACGGAAAATTAAAAACAAAGTAGTGCTATATGCGCCACATCACATGTTATAAATACAAACAACGATGTAAATGCAAGAGATTAACTACGAGTTCATGAATAAAATATGACTGTCCTAGATGCTGCCAATGTCAGTAATACTAAAGATGCTATTTCAAAGCCGTTTGCATTATCTTTAATCTGAATAATAAATCTTGCACAAAATAAATCAAAATCATGCGTTTTTCAGTCGAGCCGATGCTAAAATAGTCGTCAATGATCCTGTATGCATAAGGGACTGCGTTGACAGGACAGCCGTGCTGTACCGAAGTCGCATGCTAAGTAGGACTTAATACCGAGCGTGTGTGCACTGTGCTGGTGATGTGTTATGTATGACGCACTCGGGCTTGGGAAGCGAGTATGTATCACGGCGTCCGTCTGTCGCGGGCGGTGCGATTCGCTAGTGCGGAGGTTCACTGGTTCAGTCGACGCCAGTCGTCACTGCGACTTTGGGCGCGTCCTCCTGTCGCCTTCGCGTTTATTTATAAACTCACGCGTCATCAACATTATAATTGATAAACTGATGTTTACTACGTCTATATTCTCCCGTTTACTGTGACCCATAGTTCAATTTCCATACTTGTACTACATATTTTGATGTTGTGGATAACGTCGACCTGTTCTGCGTCATAAAGCAGCAACTGCAATCTGTGGAGGTATTTTTTTTTTCTTATAAACAATTCTTCTTTCTTTGTAGCGATGCATTGATATTATTTCTCTACCTATACAAATTATCTCCTATCTAAATAAATTCCGTTGACAAGATTCTAAAACATATTATTTTAACCTTTATTTTTTTTATTGTAATTATGAATTCTACGAATCTGTGACAAACACTGAAATATTTTCCTGTGTAAGAATAACGTTGCCTGATTTTGTATGCATCTTCCTGCTTCTAAAGAATAAAACATGCAATTAACATCAATCAAAATCAGTTCATTATATTTCTAAAGTAAATAAAAATATTATAAATTACTTAAGTATTCATTAAAATTATTTCTGTTTCACCACCTTCGGAAGATCACGGTTAGCCGCCTAGGCAGATAACTGCATACAAATTGCATTCTATTTTTAAGTTTATTTGGATCTGGATAGTAACCTTTGCGAACACTTTCAAAAGCAAGATTGTACTAAACCACAGGACCTCTAAACTTATTTTGCTCTCCGCCCACAGGATGATGTTTTTTCTGCACTAATCTAAAGGATAACTTTTTAAATTATTATTTTTCTCATGCTTGGTAATGAGGGAAATAATAATTTAAAAGTTATCCTTTAGCAATTCTTACCTACCTGAGCATTTATTAGTAATTAGTAGGTGTCAACTTATTAAGTACAAAAGGCAAAGAGGAACGGTAAAAGTTTTTTTCTGCGTAAAAGAAACTAAGTATCAAAGTGTATATTATTTTGATAAATTTGAGCAAAGGTTTGTTTCTACTCTACAGCGAGTATTAAAAGTTTTAGGGCAGAAATTATGTGATAATCTGACACTAAGTTATAATAATATGAAAATAATATTATTATTTTTATATTTAATCTTTGATGAACTTCCAGTGGACAAGTACATTCAAAGAATTATTAAGAAAGGTCATCGTGTCGGTTCATACGGAAATACCTTTGTGGATATATCCAATAAAAACCAGATAGCTAAATAAATTAAGAATTAAAATTAATGTGGTTACTACTTAGGTGTTTCATAAATTTTGTTAACGAAGGTCCATTATACAAGGTGTTTTCTTATGTTCAATGTCAGAATGACGTCACTGTATGACTGTATCATGTGTAAGGTCATCTAAAAAATGGTAATATGTTTACGCTAGATGTATCCAGCCATAATAGTAGTTGTACAAGCATCGTTATTTTTGATGGATGATTAATCAACAACATTCCAGGTATTATTCAGTAACATACGGTTTGTAGATTAATCAGCCCAGTTTCTTAAATGGATCCTATGCCGTGGCTTATCTGCAACACGAATTGGTGCCATGCTACGTGTAGACGTAGGGACTTTGGGTAGGAACATACATACATATACATATGATACCATTTCGAGTTGGTTAGGCAGTGTTGTTTGGAGCAAACATTGATAATGCTTATGATTGTTTGATTATGGATGCATAATAAAATAAACCCAAGACAAAGGCATATTTGCTAACTATTACATTTCCTCTAAATTCATTAGAGTCGTAATTTGTAGTAATTGATTCAATAAAATTACAGAGAACGAATCGGGCAGCGAGGGGAGCTCAGGGCACCGCGGGTCGTTGCGCGGCGCCAACAAGTTGGCGAGGCGCGCACGCTCATTCAAGGACGACCTGCTCGAGCGCATCTCAAACATGCGCTCGCCGGCGCAACAGCATCACCGGCCGCATCTCTCCTCCAATATCAGGTCAATATACGTGTACATCAGTTTCTATGATAACACGCCATGTTTCCGCGCATTATGATACATCTGAAAAGAGTTGAGCATGATTTGGACACGCCCGTCGCTCAGGGGTTCAGTACTTTATTAGGCGCATGCTCCAAATAACGCTACTTAAATCTAAACATTCAGTACGTGACACTATACCCATCACATTTTTATGTTTGTAAACTTAATGCTAGTAGCAAAAATCAGTAGGTAAGAAGCTAATCATAGCCTTCATGACACAAACGTTATCTTTACAAACTGCAGATGTTTTGTTGATTACATCTTATGGTATGCACACCTTATCTGGTAACTTGTTTACACAGCGATGAAATCTTTGTATACTACTTGTTATCTATATTGATAAATTTACATACGTAACTCTCCTATCTTTCGCCTGACAGCGACAAGAAAATGTCGCTCATACTAACACAGTAATTCACAGTATTATCTTTACCACTAGTGCAAGAACAATGTTGTTGTGTTAAGTTTTATCACTATTTTTTGTTTAAAAAGTCACGTAAATAGTTTTGTAGTGTCGTAATTTGTAAAAGAAGTCGCATAGTTTTGTGAAGTAGTAACGAATCATAACTATGGGACTTGTTATTATTGTGGACATTGCACTAAAATGTGGCGTTAATTATGAGTCATGAGCACGACCCGCGACTGTCGGACTCATTAGTACATTGTCCGCTGAAATCTCATTAGTTTAGTGCGTGCAATGTTAAGTGATTACATTTTAATGTCCGCGCGGGCTGTCAGCGTGACCGAATCGCTTTTTATTTATTGAACGGCCGGTGGACACCAGTTTTTTGTTTTGTCTCAGTGAGGTTGTTCGAAAGTAGTTCTACGTCCAAGAAGTGCATGAAGCGAGTACTTAGTTTCTGTGATCGAGTGTTCTTTGCGATTTAGGAGTGGTATCTCTACGGCATGATGTCGAACGCGTTAAGAACGCCTGTCGGCGGATGGTTTCAAAGACGAACAAATAAACTCCACCGAAGATTTGCTAAAAATGGAAAACGGTACGAATTTATAGTATAGTGTATGTATTGTAGAATTTAAGAAATCTATTTTAAATACTTGTTTACTTTATATTAATTACACAATAAGAAATATCTGTGTGATGTAATTGTTTAATTAATAAAGAGACGTAATCAATGTGCCATTTGGTACTTACACAAAGTAATTCCCGGCAAGATAAAGAAGTATCAAAAAACAAACACAAGAAATGATGACTCGATAAAAGACAATCTTTTACCTATACGACTCACAGAAGTTACAGAGCTGGCGTTGCCCGGTCATACTTTTCGAATCAGCACAATCACACTTGTTTCACAAAAACAAATTTCAAAATAAATATACTGTTATAAATAAACATACTAAAAATATTACTACAGCGAATATATACCTACTTCTAGCACGCTTAATGCGTGACACTCACAATGAATCACTATATTTTTGACAATTTCCCAATATCGAGTAAACTATTTATTATTTTGTTAGGAAAATCATTCTATACAATTAGATCCACGCAATGCAAAGTTATTGTTGAACTGTTATTGTTGAAACTAGGTACGTTACTTACTTGATTGCGAAAATATTTAAATAATGAGCATAGGTAGTAAACGCAATATTCAAAATATTTTATTTTCCTGTTAATTTAAATGCCAATGCTTTATTTGTTTAAAAAATATAGGTAAATAAATACATCGTAAATACTAGTGTACCCAGTACATACACAGTTTTTCCTAATATTTCAGACAAACACGATACGAAAATCACGAGATTTCATATCATCAATTCATCATCTTTATAAAAAACTCTACATTAAACACATGATTTCTCTCAAAATATAATCTCAGTACGTACGCCATATTTGTTTACCAAATAAGACAAGTAGTAAAAAACATATTATAAGCTAGTGTCGTGACCTTAATGGTAATTAAAAAATCATATTAAGGTGAATGGGTAGTTGAGACCGCGAAATTCAAATTTTCTTACGTTTTTTGCAATTTGCAGGTCAGTGTCAGATTGTATCTTGATCAAAATATGATTCGCGACAATAACAGGTACATATTTAGAGAATTATAATCATTAGAATCATTAATATATCTTTCTAAGTTAGATTTCTACCACCAACCACCAATCTCTATGGAAAAGTGTTAGTGGTACAAATCTAACTTAGAAAGATGTATTATTGATTCTAATGATTATACTTCTCTAAATATGTACCTGCTATTGTCGCGAATCATATTTTGATCAAGATACAACCTGACACTGACCTGCAAATTGCAAAAAACGTAAGAAAATTTGAATTTCGCGGTCTCAACTACCCATTCACCTTAAGCGTCTATATTGTCTTTAGTTGAACTCGCATAGAGTAAGGTGAACCGGGACCTCCTACTTGAATATCAAATATAGCATAGCTTAGCTTTGTATTCGCACACAGGTGTGGGCATGCATGCAAAGCAGATTCTTTCGCAACGCATACCAAGCAATGACATTTTAAATGATCATTATTTATACATATAATAGATAGCACACTTTGATTGAATAAACAAGTGGTTTATTTTTGGTTGTTGTCTAGTAATTGAATGAAATTTTTAGTGTTGTTGAGTTTAAATATGGTGGACGAAAGCAATGTTCATATTTGCTGCCAGGTTATTGAAAAGGCTTCCATTGAGAGTTAAACTTTCATATTTTGGCAAAAATTATAAAAGTTTACATAACGTGCCCATGTCGGGGCCTCTTTGCAAGCTCCAATCATAAGTGTCAATCTGTCAGGCTGCCACGTTAATGACAGTCCGCCACAGAGGTCTGTTAGGACGGAGGAGTTCGGACACTGCTATAGATTTCATTTTATCGTTCGTGGCTTTGATATTGACCCTGTATCATTTTACTGCTGAGCAAAGGACTCTTCAGTGTCTCCTCAGCCAGTTGAATCATTATTTGCTTAGTATTAATTGTAGGTACTTATGATTTTATTTGTTTATGTTACAGCAGATCGCACTCGCCCCTTAGCCCGAAAATTCGGAATATGGCGAAAAACCTTAATAACACCAACGAGGATGGGGAAGTCACACCTGCCAAAGAACTGGAACGGCTAGTCAAAGAGGTCAGTACTTCAACAAAGTTAATACTTCACCGTCTATTCTGTACATACATTTAATATCAACATGTCTATTGTCCACAGGTTACGTTCGGCTTAAAACACTTTTCCGATGTTATCACAAAGGGAAAACTGGAAATGCTCCCCGACAATGGCACTATTGTTTTTGAATCCATCGCAAATATACATAAAGGTAAATAAATTGTATAATTTTAATTCACTTAGGTAGTTTAGGTTAGCTTTGTTTTTGTATTAATGAACAGACCTAACAAAATCTTTAACATAACCACGAAACGTGAAGTTATAAGTAGAATGCGATTTGCCATACATAAACTTCTGTTTACACTCTTGTTTATTAGTAGAGAAACTTTTAGGTTCCTACCTTAAAGTTTTTTTGTATTCGTAGACCTAGAACTTAACTTCAGAAGTCTAAATATTTTGTAAACCTTGTAGTAACCTTAAATTTTCAGCAATAAAACCATACTGCAGCCGATCACCGCAACTAACAAGTGCCGTAAAGCGTCTCTGTGCGGCATTAGCAACGTTAATACGACTGTGCGACGAGATCACTGCTCTGAGCTTGCGAGCTGATGCTAGTAATGAAGAACTAGATACTTCTGCTGAAGCGTTGTCGCCAGAGTATGTCAGCTCAGTAGTGAAAGGGGTGACGGGTGCTGTCGAAGAAGTGTCAGCGCTGGCCCAGCAACACATGACGCGGCCCGCGCTTTCCCCACGCCCCGCGCTCGTCTCGCCGCGGTCTTCAACACAAAGGAATTCCTTGCCAGGTGTGTTATTCATTTCTGTTGAAATGCTATCATACATAATAGAGCCTCTATTACAAAAGCACTGTGATGGAACTAATCAGTTCCGCTAATTAAATACAACGGCTAAATTCTTAGCTATCATTTAGCTGCTCATAAATACTTTGTAGTTTTTAGCAGCAAAACCAACAATCATTAACTGTTTTGATACATAAATTAGATTAAGAAAACATTCGTTTTTTATTTTATTTTAGATGAAATCTTTAATGAAACATTTGTTACTATTTTACCGAAAAATAAAAGTTTTTGTGTTTTTGCGGCCAAACAATTACTAAGCACACTATTGCGTCTGTTGTAGATATTCCATTGACGCCGAAGGAGCGGTCGTTGCTGACGGGCGAGGCGGGGTCTGAATCCAGTGGCGTGCGCGCATCGCACTCCTCAGAGTCCGTACTAGATGCTCCCGACTCACCACCACCCAAGCCTGCCAGGCCCAACCGGTCAGTAAAACATATTGGATAAATACAACCTACATGGAAAGTTTAGTTTCCCCTACACTTGTCATTCTAAAATCAACCTAATTTACACTAGTGTAAAGTTGATATTTATTTAAGTGGAAATAACGTCAAATGAAAACAAAGATTTGAATAGGCTTTACACTTTTACTCCAACCTAATATCGACGCGCTAACAAACACTTCTCGAACGAGTCGACTACGTGAAAATCACTCGCAATAGCACATACAGTATTGATGGATGGCGTAAAATTTTATGGCGACACTATAACATTTTCAAAGTATCGTTGGCCCCGTTAGCTTCAGATGCTTAGAACGCAGGATGCCAACTATAATTTTATTACTCTATTGGGGTTATTAGTTAATTGCGTATGTTTTTAACTGTACACATATTAACCCTAATCGTTAGCTTCAAGTATATTGGCGTTAGGTTAGTGGGGTAGCTTGGTTTGATAGTCTAACTAAATCTTAACGAAGGCTATTCAATGGTATAGTCAGTGAGAGTGCAATGTGTGTTTGCAGGAAAATCGAGTTGGCCCCACCTCTGCCGCCTAAGCGTAAGTCAGCGAACGACAACTCCCTACTGGCTCTCTCTATCGATAGGTTAGTTGCTGGTTCAACTACGTTATGTTTCGAAAGCTTGTTATCACTTTCATGCGTACTTAGGTATTACTAGATACATTCATGTTTTAAATTATGATTTAGAACTTTAATTATAATTTACTTTGCAAAAAGGATAATTTTTGTTTGGCAAGCACTCGGAAGCACTGCACAGAATTGGTTTAATATAGCAACAATATAAAATCATCGACATTTTGTACAATTTCAGACTGTCTCTGCAATCTCATAGCAGCGGCTCGCTGGACTCGATGCTGAACGTGTCAAATGATGAGGAGAGGAACGCACACGACTCTATCAATCACGACCATGTGTTCGCCACGCCGCCTAACTCAGAATTAGTTGGTCAGTACAGCATTTACTTGTAAACTATTTAAAAATTGTTAAGGTGCAACAAGAAAGAGGTAGATCGATGCCGACCGTCACCACATATATCGTAAGTCTCAAAATGGCCCACGATGTCCTCGATCGACCACAGGCTCGTCGATTTCCGGTTCATAACGCTGTCTCCCATCGTAATTCGACAAGGCATGTTATCCTCCTGTGTGCCTATGACTACAAGACATTCTGTGATCAACAATATTGTGGAGAATAAGCTTCTAGTATTAGGAAGTTTTGTTATAAGAACTCCCATTCATGCAATAAAAAGAACATAAACCCTTTTTATTTGCTTTGTAACAAGACCTTTTGTGATTAAGGTTAGGTGACTCAGTTGCACAGGTGGAGGACTTTGAACATTTACAGCAGTGACTACTTTATTACTAATAAGAACGCATTCGTAATGAGAATTATTACGTTATAGGCATGTGCAGTTGTAACAACGTCAACGAGATGCGTACGTCGGTGGAGTCGCAGGAGTCGCACTTGAACTCTACTCACGCGCACGCCCATACCAACCACAATCGGTATGTCTCACTATATTTAATCATATACTTGCATTAGTTGCGATGTGTCAAATAAGGTAAAGGAAATACAGCCAGAAATAAAGTGGTGCTTGTAAAAATCTTATCCATACTTCTTGCATAATATAAATTAAAGTTGCTTTTCATGTCTGTCTGTGTGATCGCGTTGTTTTTTTCTAAACTATGCAACGGATTTTGATGTGGTGTTCACCTTCATTATGGGAATTTAATTTTAGAGTATGTCATTTAGGAAAGGGATGCATATACGTACGCGTAGGCCAGCGATTTGGCAACATCGTCTCGCGCTCTTTTTTCGTAGGAACGGTCAAAATTAGGTAAATTACCAATAGTTCAACGCATTGCTAACGTGCTTCATGTTGTGATCTCTCCGATGAATGGATTGCTTATCGGGAGCGCGCTAATTTGATACGTTAATTTTCTTATTTGTTTTGATAGATTATGGTATTTATTTTTTACTGGAACTCCGATAATTCTTGTCTACTTGAAGGCAATAACTTAGATTCCACTGTCTAAGACGATATATCACGTATATTTTTTCAAGAATTTAGTTTTGGGAAATGACAATTTATTATATAATTATGTAACAGTTACTGCACCTTCTATTTCGAGTTGGCGCAAGTTTTCAATTTTATCCTGTAAAATACATTAGTAATGTTAAACTAAAATATAAAGAAGTCTAGACGTATTGTCAAGCCGGTAAACACCGTGCTGAGCGGGGGCGGCTCGCTAGTAAATTAATATCACACTAACATTATAAAGGCGGAAGTTTGTGAGTGTGTTTGTATGTTTGTTAAAAACTAAATGCATTAGATTCGCTTTACCGAATGTTAGAAGTAGTGATGAATAAAGAGATACTTGAATTCGTCGAAAATACGGTTTTCCTGGGGATCACGCTTGACTCAAAGCTACAGTGGGGTCCGCACTTAACATCACTTGCAGGGCGGCTAAGTTCAGCCGCTTACGCTGTTTAGAAAATTCGCCAATTAACAGACGTGGATAACGCGAGACTAGTCTATTTTAGTTACTTTCATAGCATCATATCTTACAGTATTTTGTTGTGGGGACGGGCTGCAGATATTGATTCTATCTTCATTCTGCAAAAGAGGGCTGTCAGAGCCATCTACAAGCTCAGCAGACGCGAATCTCTATGGGAAAAAATTAACAACATGACGGTTCCTTTTCAATATAATGAAAACATTATGTATGTTCGAAAAAATCTACATCTTTTTAGTAAGATAAGTAACAGGCATAATTTTAACACTAGAAATAGGGACAAATTATCAACCACGTTTCATATTGTCTAAAGTAAAAACTTCTTTTATGAGTTACTGTGTAAAATGTAAATAATAAAACACACGATACACGATATTCTTCAATTAAATGAGAAGAAATTTAAAACATGCATTATACGCACACTATGTAGACAAGCATATTACAAGTTGGATGGATTTCGATGAAATTTGGTTCATAGGCAGACCATGGCCTAGGTTAGGTCATAGGATACTTTTTATTCCGAGATAATTACAGACCTCCAGGGAAAAGCTACTATTAAACATAATACTAAATTTTGAGTATGTCTAGCTCCAAGTAATAATTGTTATATTTATAAACATAATAATTGCAATTTTCCTTCCTGGACAAGTCGGGTCAATGTTTGTCTCTGACACACTTATAATAATAGTCCTAAACTATATTAGTTTCGGGAACAATGACAGGTAATTCTATTTGCGTATCATTTTACTGTATTATTCTTTAAAGTTTCTCCAACGAGTCCGGGTTTGTGTCAGTCGGCCATGCAGAGATGTCTGCTGAGCACAGTTTCACATCTTCGTTCTCTTCACATCACTACACTAGCAATACGGACAGGTACCTATATCACGTTTGCCGGACCTTTCTACGATTTTTTTGCACATCCGTTTTTAAAACGCCTCTATTAGATTTTTTATTCTCACTCTTTTCTCTTGTCTTCTTCATGTTCCTGGTTTCTATGTTTTTTAGAGATGTTTAATATACTTTTTATTTTAAAATAACATTTAAAATTATTAAATTAAATGTTATGCAGTCTTTAAATGTCTATTATAACAAAGTATATTAAATATCATAAGTATCATGCTTCCTGTTATTGTTTTTGCAGTATTTTTAACAGTACAGACTGTGTGACCGAAATGAAGTGCACAGTACAAAGCTTTGAGAGCCGCATGAATGTAACCAATATGAACAGTATAACCACGCACCATTCTTCAAAGTGAGTGTTCCTCTGTTTTACCACACACACACCCTTACCTGTAGTTTTATAAGATCTTAGAGTGAATTGGCTTGTTTTTGTTTTTTACATGTGATTAAATCCAATTAAAATAGTCTTAAAATTAACACACATAGTTATAAATTTTATTCACATTCTAAATTTACATTCCATTCATGGCACAAAAACAAATAACTAGCATTGATAAAATCTCTTAACTTGGTGTGCACAGTGATTCTACCTACAATTTAACATACTTCGGTACATTAATTTTGTTACTTAGTCAAAACATCGCAACACGGTATAAATTACATCACCAAGGACACGACGCGGACTAACCAATTTAGTTGTTTATTGTCGTAATTTGGTTGTTTGCGCCTCAGACTGGCGAGCATCACCTCAGACGAGAACGAGACGCCGCCCGAGCTGCCCGTCAAGACGCGCCGGAACATTCGCGTCGACGTGCAACAACATTTCCCAACTGTCGAAATCAGGTGATTAGCGCACGCAACCTTGACGCCTATCGCCGTCTGTCGTAAACAAGAGGTGTAGTGTGTTCATGGTGAATAATATTGCATTTGTGTCTAGGCCGTCACCAGTATGTTCTCTGCACGGTGAAGCGCGGCCGCACACGTTGGCCGTGCACCAGCCGCCGAGACCACCGCCGCTGCCACTAAAGAAAAAACACAGTCAGTATACTTTTTGTCAAAGTTTTTAAGCAAAATCCTGAAAAAAAATAAACTCCAATGTAAACTACTTGACCCAGTCTTGGTGGCGGAACGAAATGGTTCGTTTAAATAAAAAACGATTACTATAACTTATTACTTCAATTTGCTAACTACAAATTCTTGGGAATGCCTGCATCAGTTCTGCACTTTTAATATCAATAATGGGTGTAAATACTATACTGTCGCTAAAAGAAAACTGAATGTATTCTGTACACCGTCACATTGTCAATGGCACTTCATGTTTGTATGTTATCCTAAACAAGTATTGTTTTCATTTGTATGTGATTCATGAGAATCTAAAAATGCTTCCAATTTTCACTCGGTTGTTCTGTGACTTTCTAAAAATTCCTTTGGTCATTGTGATTTCTTGGGCGCTATGGTATATGAATGATAATGTTATGTGTGGGGCTATAACGGCATGTTTGTCTGTTGTGCCGGTGCGGCGCGGCAGTGTTCCAAAGCGTCGCGTACAGCGGTGAGTGGATCTATGCATGTAAAGCGCTATTTAGCTCCAAAATAAAGCATCAGTTTCTATGAAGATGCAAGCATACGTGTTTCATTATTTTTTAGACATAAAGGTCCACTCCATGAACGGACATGTTGGAGACTCATCAGACGTGCTTTAGCAGTCAACAAGCTTCTTGTCACTTACACTAGCAAAACTAGGCGCCAATTTCACTAGATGTTTGGAGGCTCTACCATGAATATTGAAACTTAAGTATTGCGTTCACTTCCGTGATATAGTAATAAAGGGTTGCAATCATGGTGGACGCCTTGCTTGCTTTCCACGTGCGAAATGATGACGTTTGTACAAATGAGCTTACGCAGCTTACACGCGTTGGTCAACAACAGCGGAACTTTGTTCGCGCCGTAGTTAATTATCACAAAGGATGAGGAATGTATTTAGCGCTTCATTACGATCATGTGTTATTGCTGTTTCATGTTTTAATACGACTGTATTTCTTCGGAAAACACATTTTCGCCTACGCTCTTAGTGTATCAGATCATCTTTTTGACTAACTGTAAGGTGTATTGTTATTAAACAAGTATCGATTGTAGAAATAAAAAGATAAGATAAGATTATTTTTATCTTTCTAACTAAATTATTATTGACTTTGAACATTAAAATCCTCAAATGAAATAACAGTGTTTAATTCGAATACGCCTTGTGATGTCATAGTAGTGTGATATATAACTGATGTGATTATCTGTTTAGTAATGGCGTATATGGAGATGTTTGGGAACTGCAGTCATCCGCCGAATGCTCCCGGAGCTGCAGCCCCACCGGACATGTTCCGTCACTCGATACATACGTATAATGTAGCCAGGTAATTAAAAAATAACCTAAAGTGTTTTTAGACTCGATGCATTAATGATCACTAAATACATTTAGCGCTGAACATAATATACTGTGTGGAAAACTGCACTTATATGAGTTTGAAATCGCCAACCCGTCTATACCAAGCGTGGTGATCAATGCTCGTACCTTCTCTGTATGAGACAAAGTGTTTGTGTTGTAGTGGGACAATAATAGGCTGGTATTATATAATATTGTGGTACTCTGTCTTCTTCAAACAATTAACCGAAATAATAACCAGGTTTTGAATTCGTTTAGTGCTAAATGCTCTTAGTAATTTGTGGTGCAACCGAGCCTTAATGTTCTTTAGGCCGTGCAATAAAACACTTTCAACCCATTATTTTAATGTTCATTGTGCAATTAATGTATAACTTGACGACTCTGTGATGATTAGATAACAGGTATAAAGTGTTCTTTAATTCACATTTATAACCTTTTCATTTTTAGTGCGAAACAAATCGGCGACGGCGCCATAAGTATGCAACGTCAACAAGTACAGCGCTCTATTGCGCAGTCTTTTACAGTCCAGCACTTTGGAAACCCACCAATGAGGTATTAAAGCTACGTATTTATTTTCCTTTTTATTTGCGTGACGATCAAATTTTACGCCATTAAAACGATATCGATTATAATTAGTTCCGTAAAAAATAATCGAAATCCCTTTTTCGAAAACCCACACTAAAATAATCATTTGGCATTTGTTTTATGCAAATTATCATAATATGATCAAGAATATAAACATCGCTATATTGATTACTATCTTCTGTTCTTTAGCAGCGGCTCAGAAGACAGTGTGAACATGAGTGGTACTAGTCCCATCCCGCTGGAGCCGCCCCCGGCTCTGCCGCCTAAGATGAGCAAGAGTAAACAGGTAACTACTATTTAAATTATTGAATTAATGAAGGTGTATGGTCAACCTAACGTCACTAAATACCGAAACAGCCGCTCTTACTGCTTTAAAATAAGGGCTATCAATATCAAGTTGTAACCTTGGAATAAAACACCAGTGTGCATTGATTGCCCCGCAGTATTTCTGAACACTTACACTCTTTGCAGCTCTCTGTGAATTCAAGTAACGAGCTATTACCTCCTCCATCGCCGCGGCCGTCGTCACACAATAGCTCCGCTGATGAAACAGTGTTAAATAATGTAAGTTAAATTGAAGGTTCTATAGTCTGTTTCCTATATATGTATAAGACAATTTCAAACCATTTCTGTTCTATTTTTAATTTATCTGGCAGTTAGTGTATATTCTGGTACTCTGAAATAAGGCTAATTAGAGCCCTAATGGGCCTTAATTGGTATTTAATAGCTCAAATTCGTGATGGCATCTTGTTTCAGAATTCTGATGAATCATTTACTAGTACCACGGCACCCGCTCCCGGAAAGTTTCCGCTTGAAGATGAATTGGAAATGCTTGTGCAACAACCACCGCCGCCTTCGCCTGTGCCATCGCAGGTAATGCATATGTTGCAGTCAAAACTCTTAACCAGTCAAAAGTACTATTGACTAGCAAAATCAGTCAAAAGTACTTTTGACTGAATAGGTTGGTCAAAAGTGGTTTTGACTGAAAATTATTGGTTATTAGTACTTTTGACTGCAAATTTGCGGTTAAAAGTACTTTTGACTGACGCTCTTCGTCAAAAGTAGTTTTAACTGCAATAAAGCATCAGTCAAAACTCAAAAGCACTATTAACTCGTTAGATGTGAATAAAAAAGAGGTTCACCCTTGTTTGGTATAACAACTTTTGATGTTACTAATTCGAACAACGTTTAGGAAAATAAACAATTTGTATAATATCGATTAACATAATTTTCATTTCATCGAATATTTATTTGCGATAACAACATTTGCGCTGTTGATCAAAAGGTATAATGTTCATTTGATGTAATGTTCCCACCCCGAGGTTCGGTTTTGTTAGGTTACTTTAAACCCTTTTCACAGAAATAGGAGCCCCGCGAAGCGGGGCTCCGTCGACATTGGATGCAAGAGCGAGTGAATGAGAATACAAATACCTTTAAAGGTACCTCATATCATATTAAACAGGCAAATTAGTGCATTTGAAAATTCGGTCAAATGACATTATTTCAAAGAAATAAATATGCTAAATAATATGCTAAATAATTTTTAAGAGTTTTGACTGATACAACCAGTCAAAACCACTTTTGACGGAATCACTTAGTCAAAAGTACTTTTAACCAGCTCCATTGGGCAAAAGTACTTTTAACTGTTATTTTAGTCAAAAGTATTATTGACTAAAGCATACGGTCAAAAGTACTTTTGACTGATTTTGCTAGTCAATAGTAGTTTTGACTGGTTAAGAGTTTTGACTGCAACACATACATCGATTCGATGCTTTCATTATTAGAAGAAGTGAGCGAAAAATTGTATGGTTTTATTATAATTGTATCAGAGGAGTGAAGGCAGCATGGAACCCGCACCGGCTACTGCGGAAACCAACGAGCCCCCTCAGGCCGACCCCGATGACATCATCCTTCAGACTGACATCAGTTCCTGGCTGGTCCTCAAGGGGCCCAGTAAGGACGGGCCCGAGGTGCGCGGCGGACAACCCGACGCACTCATCGTACTCGCCACCAAAGCCACCAAAGGTCAGTCACATGTTCAAAATATCATGGATATGGGATCAATAACTTTCTTTGATGATAAGCATCATGCTGAATGGTTACGATGAAATTAAAGTTCCTCTTCATTCATCTCATTATTCATTAAAATGGTGGTTATAGGCATGAATGCATTTTGGGTACTTGGATATCATACACTTTTAAAGGCAATACAGATTTATAATAAATTTTGAACTAACCATAAAACCACCACCATAAACCATAAAGTCTGAAACTATTTCTTTATCTAAGTCATGTCTTATCATTGCTTCTAACCTCTCAACTGTCATGCTTTCACTTTACAGAAACGGACGAGTGTAAGTGGTTGAACCATTCTTTAGTATGGGGCTGGAAGTTTTACTGGTTTTTATTTTTACTAATATTTGGATGCTTGTCGAATGTTGCTTCAAGTAGCCTCAAAATATGTTTTGACTAGTGTTATTGTGCTGCTTAAAACACTGAATGAAAATTATTTACTAATTAGCTATAGGACGCGTAGCTCTGTCGAGACAAAAGTTACGTGTTTTTATCGAATTTTGTGTCAGATTCTACAAAGTATGTGACATATTGTCATGCTAAGGTGTTACAGACAAAACTAAGCTGACGCACAAATGTGGTATATGATTGTGTTATTAAACACGTAATCAAAAGCTTTAGATGTATTAAGCGCTGCGCAAACGAACTTCCGCTTTGGCTTGGTAATGTGTAGTTTTGAAGTAACATACGTTTTTGAAGGTCCGAATTACGTAACAGCTCGCCATAGTTTTACGGGAAAATATTACGATTTGGTACTAAAAGTTTTTCTCAAAAATATGTTACAAGCTTTTATTCTGCTTTAGACTTATACCTACTACACATTTTGAGTGTCCTTGAAATCTTTTACACTATTCGATAATATCAACAAAACGTGCACTCAAAATTGTAGTAAAATGCACCAAGAAGTTTACAGGTAACTGCTGGAGTCTCAGTCACAATGTCTTGTTAACGGAATTCTGCGACCCTAAAGGTGCGTCCAGACATTACAAGGCGTATGCTTCGAATGGTAACCATAACGGCTGCCTCAGGCTGAGGCGTCTAGCATATAAAAAAATCATTTGCGGCGCATGCTTCGCTGTCTGGGTGCACCTCAATACAGTCTATTCACAGTTATTTTACCTAGAATAAAGATCTGTGATTATGACAGACTCGTCAGTGGAAGCAACTCAACAGTAACCTTATTGTAATGACAATAAAGATCAGAAGTAAAATAACTGCGTAAGGACTGCAGGAAGGCTTCACTGTATATTTCTACTATCGCCAATACATCAGTATTCGGAATGTTGCCACAACGCAAATATCCATCGAATTTGTAACTGTGGACTCCGTCTATCTGTGAACTTCTGTATCTGTGAACGTGTGTACTGAGTGCCATCTGTCCGCGCAGACTTCACGTACCAGGAGGCGTTCCTGGCGACGTACCGCACGTGGGTGTCGCCGGGCGGGCTGGTGGCGCGCCTGGTGCGGCGCGCGCAGCACTACCGCCCGCGCCCGCACGAGCTGCGCTCCACGCTGTGCCTGCTCACGCGCGTCGTCGCCGACCTCACGTGAGTGCGACACAACCAACACTATTGGAAACAAATTAAAACAAACAAACATCATGCCTGTAATCCCGTAATAGTACGTACAGATTAGTGAAACGCAACATGTAGTGACATACATTACATAATTATGTTGAAACGAACATGCCGTTTAAATATATGCAATGCAATATGGAATATAACACAGTAACTAGGTCATGTGAGATTTCACATATGTCTACCCACCATAAGGGTTAGGCAGACTTGCCGACTATGCTTCAGTTTCATGTAATAGGTAGAAGGCCAAAATTCAAACTCTGGGCTATTCTTGATGAAAAAACTTAACCACCCCATTCATGGGCTATTCTTGATGAAAAAACTTAACCACCCCATTCATGGGCTATTCTTGATGAAAAAACTTAACCACCCCATTGAATTTTGCTCAACCTGGGATGGGAAGCCAGGATACTTCGACCAACAGTCGCCCTTGCGATTGTCGAGCAAAATGGCTGTAAATTTTTTTCCAAAACCAGCGAATGCAAATCATTTAGGATTTCAATTATCTATATAAATAAAAGAAAGTCTGGTTAGTTACACCATATTTTATAATTAAAGAATGGCTGGACCGATTTTTATGATCCTTAATTTGTTGGATTTGTCTGCGCCCCGAATAGCAGAATAGTTATTGAAACATGGGAAAATTTCACGAAAAAAATAGTAATGAACAATTCATTTTCTCATACTCTCATGTTCTTATTGATTCTGAGGAGGTATAAAGTTCGCCGGGTCAGCAAGTCATTAATAATATGTTTTGTTTGTTTTCAGGATGTCCGATTTGGATTGCCCACTGATGCAGGAGATAATGGAGTTTATCTACTGGCTTGTGGACGCTGAGGAGCTGATCATTGCGAAGGCTCTCAGGCAGATTCTAGTCGACAAACAGAAGCAGCTGCACTTCCAACAGGTGAGTCCAGTTTTAAATAATGTTCACTATTGATTTATACAGGGTTATTTTTAATTAGTTGCCTAAACTTTACAGATGCGACGGATATCTATATTAAATTATGATAAAACAAAAAGTTATAAGTGTCCATGATTGTGCCATACAAATGTGGGTGTGATGCAACAAAAGCCACTAAATAATCTATTTCTTACAGACAAACAACAGATACGAGTACGAAAATCCGTGCTTCGGCAGCGTATCGACGCGTCGCGACACCCTTCTCGACTTCAAAGCGACGGAGTTAGCCGAACAGATGACGTTGTTAGACGCCGCGTTGTTCGTGCGCCTCACTACAGCCGAGGTGCTGCTGTGGCCGCGCGACCAATCAGAAGAGAGCTCGCCTAATCTAACGCGATTCACGGAACACTTCAATAAGATGAGCTACTGGGCACGCTCTAGGATTTTAGAACAGGTTGGTAGTCGTCAAATAACTTAAATTTATTCTATCACGGGTACGTTACGTTACAGCATCCAAAATTCATAGAATTATTATGCGTATAAAAACAAACGGCTGAACGGATTTGATGAAATTCGGCCCAGAAAGTCCTTAATTAACACATAGGATTTATTTTATCGGGGAACAGCTTAGTTCTTTCAGTTAGCGAGTAAAATCGTTATCTACAGCACAGGCAGCGGGTAGTACCCAAATAATCAATAAAATAAAACAATGTAATTTAATTACAGGAGGAAGCCCGCGAGCGAGAAAAGTACGCCAGCAAGTTCCTGAAAGTAATGAAGGCGTTACGCAAGATGAACAACTTCAACTCGTACCTCGCTCTCGTATCCGCGCTGGATTCTCCTCCCGTGCGGCGCCTGGGCTGGCCACGTTCTATCGTGGACACGCTGCACGACTACTGCACCATTATCGACTCTTCGTCCTCCTTCCGCGCCTACCGCCAGGCGCTCTCTGAAACACAGCCGCCCTGCATACCCTACATGTATGTTGATTTTATTATTATTTATATACTAATTTGTACACTATTATTGCAAACTTAGCTGACGATTCTCGCTTACATTGGTTCGCATGGACATTCCCACCGCTAAATGGTCGACGAACCCCTCGCGTAAACGAGGCTTAGAAATGTATTCGTGAAATGGTTGTGACTTGATGTTCACATAGCATTCCATTAATGCACCAGACATTGTGGTGCTAATCTAGTCATCCCGCTACGTTATTATGTTAGCAACATTATCATAATTATTGTTTTTTGCAGTGGCCTAGTCCTTCAAGATCTGACTTTCGTTCATATCGGCAATCCGGATCTTCTTCCGGAAGGCTGCATCAATTTCACTAAGAGGTGGCAGCAGTATCACATCATGGAGAATATGAAGAGATTCCATAAAGAGTGCGTAATCCATACACATTTATATTTTATTTCATTTGATTATTTTGACTTTGGAAAGTATAATAAATAATAATATTATAATAATCTAAACTGATAAATAGATAAGAATCAATATAGTTAGCTGCATTCAAAGTCGATTGATGCATGCAAATAAATCAAGAATGTGCAGTCATACTATTCTTTTAGTAGTCACATTGACAAACTGACGTCACAGGGCTGACTACAGCTTGCACACAAAAATTCATATAACTTTTGTTAGCAGGCAGTACAAGTTTAAGAAGAACGAGCGCATCCTAGCGATGTTCAACGAGTTCGACGACGTGCTGAGCGAGGAGGCCATGTGGCAGGTGTCGGAGAGCATCAAGCCGCGCGGGGGACGCGCGCGCGCCGCGCCTGCGCACGCGCCCGCCGCGCAGGCCGCCGCCTGACCCGCGCGCCGCCCCGCCGTGCGTGCCCTCTCCTGCGTCAGCGATTAGGTTAGTTCCCGAACATATCGCGCGCACGCGCCCGCCGCGCAGGCCGCCGCCTGACCCGCGCGCCGCCCCGCCGTGCGTGCCCTCTCCTGCGTCAGCGATTAGGTTAGTTCCCGAACATATCGCGCGCACGCGCCCGCCGCGCAGGCCGCCGCCTGACCCGCGCGCCGCCCCGCCGTGCGTGCCCTCTCCTGCGTCAGCGATTAGGTTAGTTCCCGAACATATCGCGCGCACGCGCCCGCCGCGCAGGCCGCCGCCTGACCCGCGCGCCGCCCCGCCGTGCGTGCCCTCTCCTGCGTCAGCGATTAGGTTAGTTCCCGAACATATCGCGCGCACGCGCCCGCCGCGCAGGCCGCCGCCTGACCCGCGCGCCGCCCCGCCGTGCGTGCCCTCTCCTGCGTCAGCGATTAGGTTAGTTCCCGAACATATCGCGCGCACGCGCCCGCCGCGCAGGCCGCCGCCTGACCCGCGCGCCGCCCCGCCGTGCGTGCCCTCTCCTGCGTCAGCGATTAGGTTAGTTCCCGAACATATCGCGCGCACGCGCCCGCCGCGCAGGCCGCCGCCTGACCCGCGCGCCGCCCCGCCGTGCGTGCCCTCTCCTGCGTCAGCGATTAGGTTAGTTCCCGAACATATCGCGCGCACGCGCCCGCCGCGCAGGCCGCCGCCTGACCCGCGCGCCGCCCCGCCGTGCGTGCCCTCTCCTGCGTCAGCGATTAGGTTAGTTCCCGAACATATCGCGCGCACGCGCCCGCCGCGCAGGCCGCCGCCTGACCCGCGCGCCGCCCCGCCGTGCGTGCCCTCTCCTGCGTCAGCGATTAGGTTAGTTCCCGAACATATCGCGCGCACGCGCCCGCCGCGCAGGCCGCCGCCTGACCCGCGCGCCGCCCCGCCGTGCGTGCCCTCTCCTGCGTCAGCGATTAGGTTAGTTCCCGAACATATCGCGCGCACGCGCCCGCCGCGCAGGCCGCCGCCTGACCCGCGCGCCGCCCCGCCGTGCGTGCCCTCTCCTGCGTCAGCGATTAGGTTAGTTCCCGAACATATCGCGCGCACGCGCCCGCCGCGCAGGCCGCCGCCTGACCCGCGCGCCGCCCCGCCGTGCGTGCCCTCTCCTGCGTCAGCGATTAGGTTAGTTCCCGAACATATCGCGCGCACGCGCCCGCCGCGCAACTAGAAAGCATAATTGTTTGATTAAACCAAACTAACTTCAATGCCAAATAAAGATTTGAAAATGAATCAAATAAGAAGGCGCAACACGGTAGCAATGAAAACCGCGCTGCGTTTCACCAGGTGTACAAGACTCGAATGAGTTCCTGCTAACAATTTCAATGTTTTCTTTTTCAGGTAAATTTTGAATCCAAAGAATATGAAGACGGAATAGGATATTAAACGAGTCGCTTGAATTGTGTGTCGAGGAGATATATTAATTTAGAGAAATTGTGATTATCTGTCCTAAAAAGGCCTAATTAATATTAGTGTATTTATTAATTGTGCGATTTTCTCGACTGTGATTGAACCGAGTGCGAGTGTGACGCGTGGACAGGTCGGTGCGACGAGGATTGAGGTTACGCGCTTACGATTACAACGCTTTTCATGTGCAACAAATGATAATAATCGAGTAAATATTATTTCTATCAGTATTTAAATCGAATAACTGTCGTCTATTACATATCAGCATGTGACTTGCATAGTGTACTAATAATGAAACAAACGACGCCTTGGGTGTTTAGAGTAAAGTCCTTGAACCATCTCGTTGTTGTATTTGCCATTGATGTCGTTATACATTATTGAGTAAGCCAGCTTCGGAAGTTAGCTTTCTATACATCGAATTAGAGGAAACTTTTTGAAATCTTAGGAATGGTAGCAGAACTACTGTTTGATCATAGTGACTTAGTCGATATAAGCATTTCGAGAGTATTCATTTTTAAAGTCGTTTATCGTTCACCGTGTTTGAATAACATAATTATAACGCGTAAAGTACCTATAGGAAATGGGACAGTTCATTTTAGTTTTAGTGGAAAGTTTATCTGCACGCTTCAAAACTCAATTTTCGCGAGGGGCTTCCATAAATTTAAATGGATTGAGAAGTTTTAATACCCCTAGAAACAAAATGATCTGTCATGAACGTTTAAAAATACATTCTATTTTTGTATACACTTGTATTAAAGTATAACCCTCATAGCAAAGCATTATAACATAAACATATCATTTTTAAATGTGTGCCAAACTTTGAAACCAACAGAACTGTCCCATTTCTATACTTATTACAAGTAATTACTTATTAAGTACCTAAACGAAACTGTTGCGAATCTGAAATTTGTAGAACTGCTCTAATGGTACAAAGTTGCAACAAAGACTCATATTTAAATATAATTGCTTTACACAGAAAGCAAGTATAGAAAAGTTAAATATAATTAATATCTTGCAACATTGTTAGACTATATTTGACCGTCGATGGGAAATACTACTTATAGGGAGTCTATTAGAAGTTGGTGAACGCATTGAAATGCTAATATTATCATACATAATGAACTTAATAATTTAATATTAAGTAGTCCATACTTTCATATGAGACCGGTCTCTAATATTTTTATGAGAAAAGATGACGCAATTCACACGCGTCAATGCCATTTCATTCTTGTTGAAGTATTAATGTTAATGCAATATTTTTGTGTATGCTCTTAAAGTATTCATATGAATTTGATGCATATTTTATTTTTGATATTCAAAAACTTTTTCCTATAGGTTGCTCCTGCAAGGAAGCTAACGAATTACATACTTTTGAGATGTATACTTATTTACATTATTCTTCAGTGTTTGCGTAATTTTACTATAATGTAAGATTTATAAACAACGCTGCTAGCTCTGAAGCTACAAGTAGCTAGGTATTGTATGAAACTTTGGATAAATATTTAAATTCACTTGATACTTGATAGTCTCATGTTCACAGTAATCGCATTTTTTAAATAGATAATGGTAGGTCAAATTCGAATAGTGTAATATAATCAACGTTTAATTTGCCTTAAGACGATCGAGTCTTCAGTGAAATAGCAATAAAATTTAATTGTTGTTAGAGTTGCTGCACAATTTGTGATACTAATCATGTAGCGTGCCGCTTACTACTCAGTCTTATTGACGTCCTGTACGCGTAGGCAATTGTATTAGAAGAATATTAGTAGTAAGCGTAATAAACCCCAATATGATAGTGTTGCTGAGGCGTGCGCGTATGTTACTTACGTTAACGATTGTCGCCGAGCTGCCTCGTTTGCTGCGACTTGCGAATGTACGCGCAATATGTGTAATCGTGCTACAACAGTGTCAGTGTAACAATAGTAAAGATTTGAAACAAGCAATACCATTTTAAATACCGGCTAAGAATAAAATATATTTGCATCGTTCAGGTAGTTCGTATATTCAAAAGGGACATAACGTTCCATGCAATAATAACTAGACCAATATTTAGAATGTTTTACAGTGCTTTACTGAATTATGTGCTGATATTGTATTTTGTATGTAAAATATTTTGATTGATAGTTAAGTTAATAGGGTACGTTACCATTCTTTATCTGGTATTATTATTTATTTAGTGTATTATGAAAATACGGATTAACGGATATATTATTATCTAAAGTATATTAAAGACTGCCTAAATTAATTATTCACTGTATTTGATGTGTAAATTAGAGAAATATTTAAAATGTCCCATTATGTCACCAAAGGATGTCTTATAAGGGTGGAGTTGCATCAAAGGTTATCACTGATTTATGAAACCACTTTAACATGCAAAGCTATACAACTATGATATTATGTATCCGATTTATCTTTGAAAATCACTTAACTTTGATGCAATCACTCAGTGTGAGATTTCTAATCGCAAAGCAATGTAGCCTTGGCTTAATTTTACAATACACAATGATAATTTGTCACAATGTTCATATTTATTACATACATTATTAACGTATTCATAAGAAGTATAAAGATCACATTATAGTGAACAGCGTACATATTTTTGTTGTATTAGCAAGTTCAGTATTACGTTATATTAAAGAAATGCCATAATCTTATGAATTGAATTAAATATTAGTATATTTTTATCTTTTTTGGGACCGTTTTTTAAGTTTAATTCTTACTTTAAGTAAAGTTTTTTTTTTTTTAATTAAATATTATTATACTTTATTGTACATTTATTGAGTTAGTTGGTTTTAAAAAGTAATCAGAACCGCAGGTATGTACAGTAAAATATTGTGTGTCAAGTTCTTTTTGTAACTATTTTGTAAAATAAATATAGCACTTTATTTACAACAGTTTATCTTTTTCTTTAAATTTCATAATCCCATTTAACCGTTTCCCAGTCTTATGAGGCACATAATTATGATCCACTACGGCGTAACGTCAGCAGTAAGTAATGTTGAATGTTTTCATGGCCAGTCTGAGCATAGCGTTCTCCGAACTTTTGTGCTTTCGCGCATGTTCTCTCACTCGCCTCGATGTCACCATTTGGTTTCTAAAAAGTGTTATTGCGCACCCTTCTGCGCAAATTTCGGACCGACCATGATTCCTTGGGCGTAACTATAAATGCGCTCTCGCTTAAAAATAGCATCAGCCGGTCGATTCTGTAAAAATATCGCCGTGAAAACTTAAGTGAAGTGAGTTTGATTTTGCTAGGAATTGAAGTTTTCACGGTGAGATTTTTACAGATTAGCACCGCTGGTCTAAAGTGATCACCTAGTGATAGCCTAGCCGCTGAACTTTATTTCTATTTTTTTGGCGTAAGGCTATAAGTACATTATAGTACACCTATAGTTTCTTCTTTCCTCGTAAGCAGGAAAACGGTGTACCCCTATAATATTACAATTCAGTTATTCAGTGCACTGAACGATTAAAATGATATTTTTTTTAACACGTAAGAAATTCGATTTTCGGTCACTGGCTGTATGGAGCTGTACTACCAACGGGGATAGGTGGCTCAACAATACAATTAAAGGCCAACGCACGCCGGCGAACGCTGGATAGGCGACATCGAGGAGGATTTACCGCCAGTTAGCGCACACTGATGATTTGCGATGCCGCCAGCGGCCGCCGGCGCACTACTAGATGCTGCGGGATGCCGGCAGCATTTCGCCGTATGCAACGGAGGGAATGCGGAATGCACCCCCGCTTACACTGCCTCTTGCCTGCGAATATATACTAGCGGACTCCAGGGTATACCGTCGCATGCCTTCACACCCTGTCGCATCCCACCGCGGTATCCTCCAGCGCGCTCTGCAGAAAGAAATCCCCTTTGATGCTCCGTGGTCGGTCACTGAGCTTTGATATCTGCAGTCTTGTTACCATTAGGAGACATACAGTACCAGTACCTACGAATTTTCGTTGGTAGGTTTAAAATTAACCGCCCGTGGACCGATTGATCAAAAACCTAATGATTGAACGTTCTTCGCAATTTCTTATACGGATTTGGCCATCTACGCACTCTAGGTGGTAATTGGAAAATTCACGCTGTATAGGAACTGTAGACCGCACTTCCGTGGTAACTGTTTGACTCTGAATTGGCTGCTGGCCTAACGTAGTAGAAACGAAGCTTCAACAGATTAAGAGGCCAGCTTATACTGGTTTTGAACTACTGACTTGCGGCCTACTTACTGTACTGTGTCACAAAATGATAATACAGAGTAAAGCAGGGGTGGAGTAGGTACTACCAAAGAAGAAGTGGTCTGAGGTTTCACCACCGCACCATGTGTCACTGAACATAGCTTGCCTTTTGCTCTTTGATTATGTAAATTATTATCGCCACTAAACCCGCAGGTTATGCGCAATCGACTCAGGCTTATTAACAAATCCAGTAGAAATTGCATCTGCCTTTAATAACCACTACATCAATATGACACATAGTTGTACCAGTACGATAACAACAGGTACAATATCCAGTGAATACTCAGCAGTCCACTCGATGTTCCTCAAACCTGTATCCGAAAGTGAATTCGAATGGAGATATTATCACTAAACAACACGAATTCCGAAGGTTATGATGAGATTAACACAAAAATTATTAAAGCATGTACAGACGCCAGCCTGCACATCAAGTTACTACAATCTGTCAGATTTCTTTAATAGATATTCAACTTTATCACTAAAGCATAAGGTTCAAAGTTGATTGCGAAAATTTGACAGTTTCGGGTAGCTTGATGTGCTGGCGTCCGTACATATGAAATAATTGTGATCTTAACATATCTAATCAATTTATCGTTTTCACTTGGCACATTTCCTGAAGCATTAAAATTATCCATAGTAAAGCCACTTTTAAAAAAGGGAGAAAAGTCAGACGTTAATAATTATCGCCCAATAACATTAATACCCATTCTATCGAAGATATTTGAAAAGTGCATGTATAAGAGATTGATTGACTTCTGCAATAAATTCCATATTATTAAGAACGAACAGTATGGTTTTCAAAAACAAAAATCCACTATTTTAGCTATCTTCTCTCTTATTAATATAATTTTAACGAACATTAACAAAAACCATCTAACGACAGGGTTATTCTTTGACTTATCAAAAGCCTTTGACCTAGTGTCTCATGATCTATTACTACAGAAACTAGAAAAGATCGGGATTAGGGAACCTGCACATCAATGGATATCATCGTACCTGAATAACAGACAACAGCGTGTAACGATTACCAAAATGGATAAAAATAAGGATATGAGATCACACTCATCTGAATATAAATACAACAAATTCGGAGTCCCACAAGGAAGTGTCTTGGGGCCAATCCTATTTCTACTCTATAGGTATCAATTCCATTACTGACATAACCCATCATAAATGTATACTATTTGCCGATGACATCTCTATTATTGTTACATCCGATAGAAAGAATAACACAGTTAATGATCATGAGACTGACATAAACAACACAATTGAAAAACTAATTGAATGGCTAAACAAAAATAATTTATCAATTAATCTAAATAAATCCGTCTATATATACAGTTTAATAAATCAAATAATCCTAAATACAATATAAATCTAAATATACCTAGAATTTAAGAAGTAACACAAATAAAGTTTCTAGGTGTATCTATAGACCAAGATCTCAACTGGAAAACACATGTTGATAATGTCTCTAAAAGAGTAAATAAGTTTGTATATGCACTCAAGGCGGTTAGAAGCGTAACTAATATTAAAACGGCGATAACATAGTATCACGCATAATGTCGAGTCGTTGTTACGATACGGTTTAATAATGTGGGGTAACAGCACCGATCATAATAGAGCATTCGTTGCTCAGAAAAAATGCATTAGAGCAATTTATGGGCTCCAACCAGACGAATCATGTAGTCCTGCATTCAAAAAACTTGGTTTGTTACCGTTACCGTCTCTTTATATCTATGAGATATGTATATTTGTCAGAAAGCATCAAAATTTATTTGTGAAAGCAGATGATATTAATGTCCGAAACCGACGAGACTCCAACAGGCTCGTACTAAGTGAGATTCCAAGGCTAACTAAATATAATAACAGCTGCCTTGCAATGTGCGTACGTTTAGGTATATAATAAGTTACCAAATGATCTCAAAAATTTAAATACTAAGTTATTTAAAAATAAAATATACGAATGGTTATCTGTTAATAGTTTTTATAGTGTTAAGGATTTCATTGAGAAACAATGTTAATGTCAGTTACATACTGAAAAATTTGCATGCTTATAAACATATTGGCAAAACATGTTTTGTTCTACATTTTACTTTTACCATCTTTTTATACAGTGTTTTTATGCAAATAAATATATTATATTATATTATTATTATAATGGTGAAGGAAAACATGAACTTTATTTACTGTTATAAATAAAGTCCTCCAGACCGAATTTCGGCCATGGCAGCCAATCTCAGCGGCGACTACTTATAGCCATCTACGCGGGAGAATTATAGTGCACAAGTGTGTGCGTAGAAACAGGTGCACTCACGTTTCCCTCACTCTCATTGTGATAGGACGGCAATGCGACATGACCGGAGTGAGATCAGGCGCAGGACCAACGGATTAACGTGTTTTCCTAGGTGTGTATCGGGCTGTTACTGAGAAATTACTAATAAAAAACCCAATAACACTTTGCCCGACCTGAGAATCGTACCCAGGACCCCACGTTCAGCAGTCGCGCTTGCTACCTTGCTACCGTGAACACTAGGTACTGCCGGTCGATTATGTAAAAATCTCACCGTGAAAACGTAGGTGAAGTGAGTTTGTTTTTGCTAGGAATTGACACTATTGACAGCTCACTCCACGCTCACTTCACCTAAGTTTTCACGGTGAGATTTTTACAGAATAGTACCGCTGTTAACCTTTTGTCAACCTGCAAAGTAAGTCAAAGTAGGTACCAAAAGCGTCTTTGTTTACGCTCGTTCTAGATGTCGCTGCCACGCTCCAATTATTATCTAACAAAAAATAAACCCTAATTTAGTTACCTACGTAATGCCAGATGACTATTTCTATGATGTTTTGATTTGCCGTTCACCTTTATTTTGCAGCTATCTAATAAAATACATGCTCAAACTTAACAGCGCCAGTGTCCTGATGAGAGCGCCCCAGGGTTCTTTAGAGATAACTCGAGTGGCGAAATAAAAACCACTCCATTTCGTAAGTAAAACACGTTAAAAGATAACCTGACTATCTAATTAGGTGATCGATTGTGATGTCCCGTTGTTAAGTTACTGTGAGTAGGAGCAGCATTCGTTTAAAAAGGCGTGGAGAAATGTGACGATGTTCAGTGCGTTAGTGGTTCATATGAGTTTGCGGTCGAACCGTAGCCAAAGTACTGTAATATGGAACTGTTTCATAATATCATTCTGATCATTTTAAGTATAATTTTCATTACATCTACAGCTGCACCAATTTGGGAGGACGAGGATCTCGAGAACGATGGTAACTATCAACTTCTTTCATCACTTTTTTCCTACTCACTAATTTTAATGTTCTATGATAAATATGTAATATTTGAGCACTAATGTGATGCCCGCTATGATGGGTGATCTTACAACAGAGTCAAGGCACTGATGCTTTCCCTGTCAAGCGGATATGGGTGCATCGGATTGTGGATCTGCTCTGCATACATGAGTATTGACTGTATGCGTTAAGCCGCATTCCTCATTGGAGGACCATGCATCATTATAATATTTTTCGATGAAAATATGCTGCGTTACAAGGAGGGAACACCATGCACCCTTTTGCCGTGCAGTCTTTCTAATTGTAACTCCTTTAAAAAAAAATTACAATACAATTTGTAAGTATGTCCCTGCTTTAGGTGAGTTTGGAGACTACTTCGAGGGTGACATGCTATTGACGAAGGCCCAACGAGAAGCAATAACCGACGCCTCAAACCCTGACAGTCGCAACGGGTTACGAGATGTTGCCAAGCGCTGGCCAAACCGCACGGTCGTGTATTACATCGAAGAGGATGACTTTGGTTTGTTGTTATAGTTTTACAATTTAATTGTTTTTTTTCTTGAATACTTAATATGTCGTCAACAAGTCCTATAATCTTCTCGTTCTACAAAATCTTTATCGCGGTTTTATAAGTTCTCAAGATATTTTTATCATACTTTTATGCGCAGGCCTCCCCAAGTGTCGCAACACCACCCGGTTAGTCCCCTTCAGTCTGTCCCCATTGACCTTCTATTCATTGAGGGACGCCCCATACTACGATTGCTAAACGATTGAAAGAGATAATATGTCATTGTCCATCTTGGATGTATGATTGCCTTTTTTGTAACATCCCCTATAAGGATAAACTTTCCTACAAATTCTTGTAATGTGATTCGGTCATTCATTACATACTCACACAATGACGGAGTAACGGAGTAGGTAGCAGCTCCGTAACCCACAAACGACTACGCGAATACTAAGTGGCTAGTGGGCGCTGCGGCTGCAAACAATGCACGTGTAATCACTAACGAAAACAATGTAGACAGACCTAGAATGTCTTTGAGACCTCATGGTCTCAAACTATGGTCATATTAATTATTTAGTTTTCTGTGGATTTTAAACTGGATCTGGTTTCAGTCTTTTATGGAGAATGCATTCTGGTTCTGGTGCCTTCATCACGTCTCAAAATCCTTAATAAAAAGTTTTCTTCCTAAACACCTGAGTTTTCTTCCTAACCTGATTGAGGTAGCAAACATGATTACATGGGGATATAATCACGTTCGCGACCTCGATGAGTTCGTCGCGTTCACTTAGAGCCGAGTCCTCTCAGTGAGTCAAAGATGGTACATATTATATGTATATTTACGTTGTTTTATTATATATTATAATTAAAAAAGGATCTTTAATGATGATCACATACGAGTATATTCATGAGAAGACCAGTTGAAAAGTTTAAACCTCAAAATCCTCAACCAGGAGTCCAGGGGGTGTAATTCTACTTTTAGTTTTTTCTGTGGAAAATGCTAATCAGTAATGGATACCCTCCGTCTGGGCAGACCGGAGGGTTATGTCGGACTCGTACGGACTAAAACTACACGGTTCGTTCCAGTACGCATAGTCGATACGGGCATCATAGCATACGGGGCGATGATCGCAAGACGGGCGGTTAACCATCAATTGAGGTCCAGACCGCCATGGACACACACCAGAAACGAGCTGTTGCGTTATACCTACTTACTTCACAGATGAATTAAAAAAAGAAGGCCCAAAAGGTTCTGGGTGCACAGACACATCACGATGCCATGTGTAATAAGAAGTCACTGGTGCAAAATGGCGTCGGATTTCTGTACCCCCCTGCTGGCCACGGCAGTCGCCCGCCAACCGATCGCACCGGGCGCGGGCGCAACCCGAGGCTGCGCGGGTGACCGCGGCTCTCGCGATTCTACTAGTTGCCCGCCGGTACAGCGGGATCCGCATACAACGGCGCATACCGCGAGCGTAAAACGCGTCGTGAAATGTTAGCATTCTACAAGAGCTGCGGGCCCGCAACCGCGGCGGAAGCGGGTGAAAATCGCACCGTGAGTTCATTCATCCTAGAACCCCACGGTTCGTGCCACTTCGCATGAGTCGGGGGGGCCCGGAAAAGTCTGTCTGTGTCGACCAGTCAATAGGTACCTAGTTGTAAAAGTACACGAACCTGAACATCATATGAATTCCTATCAAAATTTAACTGTTGGGCATTGAAACACAACTTCCATGTTATAAACATAATACTGACTAAGGTGTTTCATCAATAAAATTCTTGCTAAATTATTCAATTTTGGTGTTACATACAACCGCTAACGGTTTTTACGGTTTTTACAGTTACCGCAATTGAATTTTCTTATACCCCGCCGAAATGCAAACTTACTATGACTTCACGATCCCTTTAAGGGGCATCCCCATTAAAGGAAAAAATTTGAATTACGCCCGCGGCTGCACTCACGTGACTGTGTATTCTATTGGCCTTATTCCGCGAAATTCGCGGAATAAGGCCAATAGAATACACAGTCACGTGAGTGCAGCCGCGGGCGTAGCTAGTATTATTATTATTATGCTTACTTGATACTTATTATGATTTCATTCAACAGATGAGGAACATGTCCAGAAGATTGAGGACGCTCTAGCTGACATCGCCAACAAGTCGTGTCTCACGTTCCGCAGAAGAGACAAAGATGAAGAACATGCCGTTCTTATACAAGTAAATATTTTTATCTTTTATGGTTTTCGAGATGAGGAACCAGCTATGGGACAACATCGTCATCATTTCAGCCGTCCACTGCTGGACATAAGCTTGATTAAGCCTCCCCCAAACGTCGCCACATCAACCGGTTCAGTAGGGCAACATAGGTTAAAAAAACCGGCCAAGAGCGTGTCGGGCCACGCTCAGTGTAGGGTTCCGTAGTTTCCCGTACGTCACAATAAGATATGTAAACGAAGTTAAAAAAATGCTTGCATATACGATTATACTACAAACTTAGTCCAGAAATTGTTATGTACAACTTTTTGTCTTTTTTGTACAAAAACTGTTGTTTCCATTAAGTTCAAAATAATTTTCCTAGAAAGTCCTTATAAAGTTCTACTTTTCAGATTTTTTTCATATTTTCTAAACTTATGGTTCAAAAGTTAGAGGGGGGGGACACATTGTTTTTTACTTTTGGAGCGATTATTTCCGAAATTATTGATATTATCAAAAAATGATTTTAGTAAACCCCTATTCATTTTTAAATACCTTTCCAACAATATATCACACGTTAGGGTTGAAATTAAAAAAAAAATCACTTCCCACTTTACATATAGGGGGGCTACCCTAATAAAACATTTTTTTCCAATTTTTATTTTACCACTTTGTCGGCGTGATTGATATACATATTGGTACCAAATTTCAGCTCTCTAGTGCTAACGGTCACAGAGATTAAGCGAGGACGGACGGACGGACGGACAGACATGGCGAAACTATAAGGGTTCCTAGTAGACTACGGAACCCTAAAAATCCCAATAACTTAGGTACCTATACAATTTATGATCAATGAGACCATTCGCGCCGATGACGTCCACTGTGTTTGTACCTATAACCTATCTGTGCAGTCCACAGATGCGTATTATGTATGTTTCAAGAATAATAATAAGCATAATCAGCATATAATGTTTCTTTCCACTGCTGGGACACAGACCTCGTCTCAGTGAGACAGAGTGGGCCGTAATCTACCACACGGGTCCAGTGCGGGTTGGTACATCTACTAATAGGCCTACCTATTCGAAGACATGTGACATCTCACATGTCTTCGAATAGGTAGGCCTATAATAAATCTGTTTCAGGGTAACAAGAGTGGCTGCTACTCAAACGTGGGCTTCAGCGTTCCTGATGACGAGGGCGCAGTTCGGCAAGTGCTGAACCTGGCCAAAGGTTGCTTCAAACACGGCACCGTGGTTCATGAGATGCTGCACACCCTTGGCTTCTACCACATGCAGAGCACTTATGACAGGGATGAGTTTGTCACTATCGTATGGGAGAATATTAAACCTGGTGAGCAATTTTGTATGTAATGGTCCAGTAGGAACCCGGCTGATCATAATATAGCACATGGAGTTTTAGAAAGAACGGTTTTGTACTGCGTCATCTCTATCCATTGATAGTACTTAATAATAAAGCACTCTCTATGCATGGCATGCCTACGATTGGAGGCCACAGCAAATTCTCCACCAAATTCCAGACCAAACTTCAGACCAAATTTCAGCCATGGCACTTAATTTCAGCGGAGACTAGCCATCTACACAGAAGATATTATAATAGCGCCCAAGTGTGTACGCAGAAACAGGTGCACTCTGACTCAGTCCTCCCTCACTCTCACAGTCCGATGGGATGGCAATCCGACACGACCGCATGTAGATCAAACGCTTAGCGTGCTTTCTGAGGCACGGGAGTATCACACCGCCAACTTCCAATCTCCGGGCTGTGCGATCACCAATTTCAGAGAGCGATCGGTAGCGGTTTGTGCAGAGTCGTACTTGACAACGTCATTGTTTACGTCGATGACGCAGCGATACTGTCGGCATCGATAGAGCAAGGCTTAAACCTAACCATTGCGCTAGATGTACTTACTAGTTATAAATTGTTCTAAAAGTGTTTATCGAGTTGAGAAAATTACTAATGGAAAAAATCAATAACACTTTGGCCGAACTGGGAATCGAAGCCCAGGACCCACGCTCAGCAGTCGTAATTGGGACCACGTAACCAACGGGGCAGTTGAAAGTCCATGTGTTATAATGTGACAGTGTCTAAATACTAATAATAATAGTGTAGTGTGTATGTGTGTGAGTAGTGTGTATGTAGTGTGTGTGTGTGTGTCTGTGTGTGTAGTGTGTGTGTGTATGTGAGACGGTGTGTGTGTAGTGTGTGTGTGTACTTAATAATTCGATGTGCCATTATATTACCTGGTATTATTAGTCTGGTAGGTAAATACTGTAAACATTCAGTACCTACCTACTTACTCGGCTGAAAGTTGATTAAATAATGACTGATCATTAAGTACGAGTAGCTTACTCCGTCGAGTAGTCATTCAAGCTTTTTAGAAGATCCTAAAAAAATGAGGTGCAGGTCAATCATTCGAACAAATAAACCGTACAATTGGTGTAATGTTGACATCTTACAGGTCACGAACATAATTTCGCAAAGTACAGCAATGACACAGTGACAGATTTCGGCGTACCGTATGACTACGAGAGTGTAATGCATTACCCGGAGAAAGCATTCTCTGTAAATGGCAATCAAACCATTATCCCGACAAAGGTAAAGTTACTTTTGAGATCTTTAAAACCTGCGGGGTAATTGCATAACACACTGTCAATAGCAACGGGTTTCATTTTGACAGTTCAACAACATTCATTGCGCTATTTAAGTACGTTGCTGAGCAGACACATTTTTCGAACAACATATGAAGCAATGGATTAGCAACATCCTTCAAAATGATTCACATTGAGATTGATAGTGTGGTGTGGGACGCAATTAGTGTGACGATGTCTTTTTTGTCACATAGCATCACGCCAGCATTTCCCCAAAGCAGAAGTGTTAATTTATAGTAGTTACACCCACCTTTCGCCAGTTATGTTTAAGTCCCATGTGTTGAGGTCTCTTGCCATCAACCAGACTCATAGCATACTATACCATTTCATTTGATTCTTTCTTCTATTTCCTTAAGTGCATGATATATTAATATACATCAGCGTATTCAACCACTTGACTCTTTCTCTTCTCTTCTCTTTTCTCTTTCTTTTCTTTTTCTTTCTTTTTTCTTTCTTTCTTTATCTTTCTTTTTTTTTGTATTTTTTTCTCTTTCTTTCTTTTCTTTTTTTTTTCTTTTCTTTCTCTTTCTTTCTTTTTAAATAAGGAACAAAAAGTACTGACTTAATGTTGTAATGTATTGCGTGCCTATTGCCTATTTGTATGTGGTATGGGCTTATTGAGTCATATGAAACCCAAACTATAATACGATAATTTAAATTATTACTACCTATGTACCTATTGATCAGAAACAGTCTATGCCTATTATACTTCGATCCTGGGACCTGCATGCCGAAGAGGGGAAGACCCCCATATTTGATTTGCTAGCTCTCAAATATTTTCAAACATTGTTTAAAACCAAAGCTATTTTGGGGTGAGTCAGGCTTGATAACTGAATTTGCAGAGCGGAGAGTTTATTTCACGTCTCATTAGTCGAGATTTATTATTTTACAATAGCGTGTGGCGTGCTATACTACAGCTTTACTCCACAACTATCTACATTAAACATAATCTGACACACTTTACTAACACTTAAGTATTTTATATTTCTAGGAAAATGTGACCATTGGACAACGAAACGGACTATCTGAAAGCGACATAACGAAGTTAAACAAAATGTATTGCGAAGAAACCGATGATAAGGAAATAATACTGATTGACAATAATAATGGCGAGAAAGTGGTTGTGATTGACAAATAAATTATTAGTTATAAACCTACATAGACATAATAATAATGTGTTGTATAATTAAGTGTGAAATAAAACGTTCGATTATATAAGTGCGTTTCATTCTTTATGTAAAGCTAGTATGTACACACTGGCGTCCAATGGATTTTCACATCCTTGTTGTGCGGCAGGCGACTGAGGCTACAGAGAGGAGGCTTAGTAACCACTCCCAGTATTCATAAAACAAACTGTATCAGGTATCAACAAGCTTTAGCAACCTTGCTACTCAAGTGTAACTCGCAATAGTCGCAATCGCAATGTAAGTACGTCAATTGGTGCATATCACTCAAACAATAGGTGCACTCTAGATTCAGCGCAACATCTTCTCGTCTCTTGTAGACGGACATCCTATTGTAGACTAAATTGGAAAGTAAAATTATACAGTTGAAAGAAATGTTGGGAAAAGTAAAAGTTTATAATATTATGTAGGTAATTGGTACAGACCATCAGATAGACAGAGAGTCAGAGAGGCAATCAGGCATTATGACTGAAATTCTAGACTTGGCAACTTTTACATCCAAAATTTATTTTTTCGAAAATGTTATATGATTTATTTTCTGTAAGTAGATTTGTACAAATACTTTTACACGTCAAACATATTTTTTTTTGTTGGTAGTTATCAAGCCGCATTAATAGGGTAGGTATCTATTACTTTCCCAATAAACCAATTATTAAAATAAAATTATTTTACTATTATTTTATCGTACTTGTAATAAAATTCGTAATTCGCATTTGTACGGTTAATTTTGTTTACGACATCGACCTCATTTCATACAAGGACACTTCAATAAAATATCAGTGTTTTTGCATTCTTGAAATTACACGCGTTTTTGTTTGACAATGGCATTGAAGATTGCAGAACACTGCAAGAGTTGATAATAGTTTATTTGTGTTGTATTATGTCCACAAACTAATCAAGAGTGATTTGTTGTTTTGCTCGGATGAATTTGTCGTAATAATTACAACGCTGTGGTTAAATAAGGAATGAAGAAAAAACCTTTCCTCGAATTAAGAGGGCGCCGACCAAACGCCGACTGCGCAGTGGCATTATCTGTTTTAGTGATTATAGTAAAACTAAACAATGTAAAAATACCGTTTATAATAATATTAACGTATAATCTTGTGGAGCACAACTTAACGTGCTTATTTTCTGCATTTAATTCTAAAATAAAAGAAATAACCAAACAAACGACGAGGGCGCCACTAGGCGGTCGGCGTAGCCTTAATGAACCGGTTTCAGGCTTCGTTAATTTAATGTTCCAGAAAGTAACTTACATCATAGCACAACAGGATTATTTAATTCAATGTTATATATCTAAAAAAATAACCAAAACCCTGAAAATGTATTTGTAGGTACGCCGGAAACGGCAGAATATTATGAACTTTTAAAAATATGTAACAACTCTGTAACAATATTCTGACAAATGCACAATGAGCAATGACTATGAACACAACGAGTCCTCATGGTGTTTATTGTTTGTTTACCTTATCAAGGAGATCTATATGCTACTAATGAAGATATAAAGTACCTAGTAATTATTAGCTAGCCTTTGAATAGATACAACCGTGTACGTGGACAGGATTTTTACGTGTTCTTTTGGTAACTGTGGACGACTGCAGCACATCCAACCTTCGTGGTGGATTATATGCTTTGGAGTGGGTATGTAAGCAGTAGTAGATTTTCGAAGCAGCAGTTCAAGATCCTACTGCCCTTTCAATTGATGTGGGAAGGGTTAAATGAAGTAGACTCATCTTTTGTATCTTCTTCAGCAAATGGAATACCTTACATCTCAGTTCATAGATTTAAAAATAGTTTAAAAGTTTATATATTATTAATTAGCTTAACATTTTAATAGAGTTTTAAAAGGGTCTTCTTGAATAATAAATGAATGTACCTAAAATTTTTTTAATTATCGAGTTAGGCTATCTCTCTACTCTTTCAGGAGTTCATCATCTGCCTAGCCTTTACCTAACTATATGTTGGGATCGGCTTCTAGTCTAACCGGATGCAGCTGAATACCAGTATTTTACATGGAGCGCCCGCCTGTCTGACCTCCACAACCCAGTTACTGGGTAATGAGATATACCCCTTGGTAAGATTGGTTGTCAGACTGGGCTTCTGAGGAAACGTAACGACTGTCAAATATCCACGAATGACAGCCGGGATCAAAGGCTTAACGTGATTTCCGAGGCACGGAGGGGTCGTGGTATGTAAACATGGTCACCCATCCACGGCCAATTGCGGCAAGCGTAGCTTAACCTGATTAATCGACCCGTGCGACTATATTACTTATCCACAGCCCCTCCCTATTCTTTCAGGAGTTATTGGTGTATAAAGTAAGTGTTCAGACACACTTATCCAAAACTTAATTGTATACTAATATTAGGCTAAGTTATACTACTAATAACATAATATGGATGTAAATCTGAAATAAAATATTTGAATTTGAAAATTATTACAACAAAGGGTACAATTTATACGATTTCATGTCGATACTTATTTCACCGGAACGGCCAACTGTAGCTTTCCCTTTACTATTTCACTCATTCAATTACAAAAATGGCAAGGTGGTGTTATTGTTAGAGGACGTAAACGTTACTGGTCGTAAACTGGAGCCAGTAAATGTAGCAACTCTGTGTTGCACGACTTATGCGTGGTGGCACGGAGTTCTGCCGCTGTCACCAGCGCCCGCGCTGACGCAAGCATCGCCGTCGCCGGCGCAGTTGCGGCCTAACACCTTGTGAAATGGTCGTATCCGAAGCTATATTAAACCTCACCCCACCCCGGCGGGTTTTGTTCTACACAAAAAATCACGCGGGACTGGAGTAAACGAGCAGTGACTTAGTCATTAACAAAAATAAGAATTTAAAATATTTATAAAGATACAGTACCGTTAAATATGACACACTTTTTCGGATACAGCGTGTGAGTTAAGTTTACAAAAAGCGAAATCAATATCGCATGCATTTATGTATTAATCGAAAGCAGGCGAATATTTTATAGTTATCATGGGACGGACTAAGTTATCGGTGGTTCTCATAATCGTCTGTGCGGTCAAGTGTTTAGCGATGACCTATGACGAACTGGAGGATTTTGCGGAGCACCTAAAGAAGACCTCTCAGCTGAGCCCAACTTTGAAAAGTAAGTGATTACTTGCCTACCTGCTTGGCTACTTCTAACAACTCTACTTATCTTTATTTGCAATTTATACGGGTGATGTAAACTTAGATTTTTTTTCGAAAAGTAAAAGACAGAATGAGGCATACCGGCTACCTATCTAAGGTTTTATAAGCTTTTATAGTGGAAGTTAAAAACAGGATCTAGTCTAGATAGACATAAAGGGTGATAAACAACAGATCGTATCTATTACAGCCGGGATTTTGCTAGATTTTATAAATATCAGGATCTTCTTGGTAATTATAGTAATTAGGTGCTGCATCCACTTCTGTTCCAGTCGAGTTCCCATGATAGTGGACCCCTATTTTTATCTTTCCACCTGTCGCTGTCTTTTCCCCTGTTTATATTGTTCTACTAAGTAAGAGCATTCTGTAGGTGTATAGATATACTACTTAGACAATAGTTTTGTGTATTTCACGAGATGATTATTGACAAAGTTCTAACAACGGTTGTAGCTGTAAGAAGCGTAGCGTAGCGAGCGACCATTGTTCATTTCAATGGTCGCTCGCTACGTAACCTCCTGGTTCAAGTTCAGAGGTCAACAGGTAGAACATTAAATTAATAAATAAACAGATTGCGTCAACTGATTCCATTTCTACGTGAAAGTGGTCAATTAAATTATTGTGGTAATTTTGTTTTTTACGGTGACCAACTATCACGCTTAGTATGCAATTTACAATCGTTCAATTTACCACTACTGACACCTAACATTACCAGCGAATAAAAAAGTTGTAAAGTTATATAAAAATAAACTTACAGACCTACCTGGTATATGTATTGATAAAGTTGATACCTAATTCCAATCATCAGTTCCATTGAGGGATATGATTTAGCGGTGGAACATTTATGGGACCCCGGACAGACTGGAACAATTCAATTAATACTAATAATGAATATTTGCATTGTATTATTTGTGCACATTTTGATATCCTTTTTATTACCACCCCATGTCGTGAAACAGAAGGCGCAGAATCTGACGTCGACTATGATGACGACGAAGTCGTGTCTGATCACGCCTGGGAAGAGAGTGGCAAGTTCGAGGGTGACCTGATCCTCAACGAGCGCCAGCGGAGGTTGATCGTCGAGGATGTCGCCGAAGGCCTCGCTAGGAACGGCATCAGTGATGGAGCAAAGAGGTGGCCGAATAATGAGGTCATCGTCTACATTCAAGTGGAACATTTCAGTAAGTTTTCGATATACGTACAATGCGTGCCACGAAAGATGAGACTTGACACACCACGTGGTTTGACATGCGCAGTACCCGATTTTAGGTATCTTTAGCGGTATGGGGTCTGAGTGCGGGACGGGACCGGACGTCATAGGGCGGCGAAAAGAGCGGGGGAGGCGGGGTCAAGTCTCATCTTTCGTGACACGCATTTGTATTAAAGATTCTGCACCATAGAGAGGCCATACCGTGTAGAGGGGTCCGTGGCTAAATAATAACAGCCACACAGGTCGATCGATCAGGTTGAGCTATGCTTGCCGTGGTTGGTTTGTGGATGGGTGACCGTCTTTACATACCGAGACCCTCCATGGCTCGGAAAGCACGTTAAGCCGTTGGTCCCGGCTGTCATTCGTGGATCTTTGACAGTCGTTACGGGTTGTCAGAAGCCCGAAAGTCTGACAACCAGTCTTACCTTGGTAAGACTCGGACTTGAGAGGTCAGATAGGCAGTCGCTCCATGTAAAACACTGGAATTCAGCTGCATCCTGTTAGACTAGAAGCCGACCCCAACATAGTTGGGAAAAGGCTAGGCTGATGATGATATTAAATACTCTGTATATACCTGTGGCGAAGGTTTCATACAACTCGATTACTACCGGCTTCCCTTTAAAAATGGCAGTCAGTATTCTATAGACAAATAATATAATCATTTTTAAGATACCTCTTACAAAAATTGACCTTTGGTACTGATATTTGGTACGGAACTGGTATATACTATACCTATGTAAGTGGTATTATTTTTTCTGGAAGTTGCAAAATACCAAGGATATTAGTAAGGGTTGGATCAGATAGTCAATCGATAGCTGTCCCATTTCCCAGGCCGCTGATAAAAGGCAGTTTGCCGCTACTATACTATCGCACTTTTAATTTGTGGTGTAGAGCCAGAAATTTCTTTAGAATAGGTTCTAGCAGGGGACAATGACAGGATCTAATGTAGATCTCATATAATGTTACAGCTAGCGATCAAGTGCAAGCAATTGAAAGTGGAATAGATGATCTTGCACGCGCGTCCTGTGTCAAATTTCGTCGGTACAAGAAAGGAGACCGAAATGCTGTCGTCATACAGGTACCTCCTTGTATACCAACGTATTATGTTTTAGCAATTCGGCTTTTCTCAACATGATACCTACTTGTCCTTTGCGTCTAGTAGACACACGTTATTATTGCAATTCAAATTCAATTACATGTGAAAATCATCACTTGTGACTCGCACGGGGGTAGTTGGAGATGTCACATTTGCCAGCTTTGATTGTAAAGACGGAGAAGATTCAAATCGGATTCTATTTCATCCCGTCATACCTACCATGACGGGATGAAATAGTGGTACATATTAATAACTATCTGACCCGGCTCGTACCGCTTCAGAATAAAAAAAAGTAGATCCGTACAAAATGTATGAGAAAATCTTATTTTATTTTTGTCTTTGAAAATTTTCGCCATGTTTTAATAGTTATTCAGTTATTCGGGGCGGAGACAAATCCAACAAACCATAGATCATAAAAATCGGTCTCGTGGTTCTTGAGTAATAAATGGTGTAACTAACCCGACTTTCTTTTATATAAATAGACACATATTATTATAGGAATAAGGAAGTGTTCGGCGAGATTGGAACTTTTCGAAGCACCTCTTTTTATGTTGCAGGGTAATCGACGAGGTTGTTTCTCTCAAGTGGGCTACCAGGGCGGGTACCAAGTGCTGAACTTGTCGGGTCGGCACCCAGTCGGACGCGGTTGCTTCCGACACGGTACCGTCGTACACGAGCTGCTGCATACTCTTGGCTTCTACCACATGCAGAGCAGCCCCGACAGAGATGACTATGTCAATATTGTTTGGGCCAACATAGTTCAACGTAAGCGGATTTTAAGAACAATGTGCAGCATACTAAACCGATAAACACTTACGATTTTCGTTATATACCTACCTAGGTGCTAATGTCAGCGAGCGGAAGGTACTCGTACAAGCCTGACACGAACACTACACAATGCGAATGTCAATTAACCCACCGCCAGTCTAAGCAATAAAATTACGGTGTGAAGTAAATTCGATTTCTATTGAAAGTTTCTTTGTATGTTAACAGAATCTGATGCTAAGTCGGAACATTTTTGTAGTCGAGAAATCAATCGTCCAACAGTGTTCGCTACTGAGTCGATATTTGTTTGTTTGCAGCGGCGAGACATAACTTTCGCAAATACAACTCGTTCTCCGTGTCAGACTTCGGCGTGGGGTACGACTACGACAGTGTCCTGCATTACAGCCGACGAGCTTTCTCCTCCAACGGACAGGACACGATTGTTCCAAAACAGGTGATTGAGATTTCACTTAAAGCTATATTTTTAAGCTTTTTAATCATGCAAAATTCTTATGTAGGATGTTCAAGTCAATTATTTTTCATGCCTAGTTAATAGTTAATAATCTGCAGATGAGTTCTTGGCAAAACATTACGTGGCTAATAATGTAGGGTCAAAGATCAAAAACTGATCAATTATAATTATTCATTTTTTATTTTCCAGGGTGGTGCTGAAATCGGTCAAAGAATAGGACTGTCTGATAAGGATACACAAAAATTGAACAAAATGTACTGCGACGCTGATTGGGACAACGGGCAAGCAGACGAAAGCCCTCCTAAGAAGACGGAAACTAAAAAAAAGAATGGTAAGAATAAACCATTTGAAGGTCAAGGCATTGGATACCACCAAGGTAAAGCTGTGGCTATCAAAATATTACCAGCACCTGAAACATTCATGTTACCTGACGTACCTAGTTTTCATGTATTTGATTATTTTAGTAAAGAGCCGCAAATCCTGTCGCCGTCGGAAAACGAAGGCTTTCGTATTGGTAAAAAAATAGCTCACAGTCCATTCAAAGCTACACAGCACCGCCAAACTACACCAAAAAGCCATTCACCTGTTCATATTGACACCGTGTCAAAATTTATGACGAATCATAATCATAATGAACAAAATCTCCAGGGGCGAAATGTTGCAGAAGTAAAACAAACAAATAGCCAAACTGAGAAGCACCAAGGCCATCAGGCTGATCCTGAATTGGCTGTTGATATCTCTACCAATGATGATCATTCTAGTCCACCAGACGAAAAAGTGGTTGATGCAGATTTAATGGATGCTTTTGATAGATTATCAAAAATAATAAAAATGCACGTTTATCCTTCCCAGACACCAGATCTGAGTGTTTATAAAATTAATGGACACTATAATAACCATTATGACCCGCCAGAAATGAAAGCAGTTAGTGATGTCAAGTTTGTTTCTCCCGTGCCAAATGAAGCAAATAAACAGGAAGAAGATAAGATGCACTCTATTAGATTCATAAATAATATGTACGAAGCAAAATATGAAACAAAAACAAAAAATCCTCTAAAAGATAAATCGAAGAAAACCGTTCCAGATAGGGAAAGTAATCCTCCATGGTATAAACATTATGAAGAAGAATATGTTTCTGTACCAGATTTTAAACCTCTAGAACACTATCGAGAAAATAATGATTATACAAGCATACATTCCCCGAAAATATATAAGGATGAGAAGTCAAACGAAAACCTAGATGACTGGTATCAAAAACATATTGATCCCTATCATGATCGTGTCTATCATGATTATTCAGCAGAAATTTCGAAAGAGCATGAACATGACGGAGATGAGAAAGAAACTATTTATAGTTCTTTAAGTCCAAAAAGAACTCAAGCCTATTCTGCATTTCGCTTTCCAGCAAAAGTGACTAAAAAGTGGTACAATGATGATAGTCACGTCTATAGATGAGTTTTACCTACAGAATCAATGTACAGTACATGTTAATTATAAGTAATTAGATATTAGAATGTTGTACAGTTTGTTTTAATTTTTAAGAAATAAATGTTTTTACCTTTACAACTTTTCTTATTTCTTACATATTTTGATGGCTGGATCTGAATCTCTCTCTATGAGAAGAGATCTTTGTCTGAAATGGATAATAAAGACTAATATAATTTTACGTGCTCGGAGTTACCATTCTGGCATTAGTCCACCGCTTAATCCCCGTGATCATTACTTAGATTTTGCGGCTGATCCTTTGACGCCCGACAGTTGGCATGGCATAATCTTTGGTTACTTAACCTGTAGTCGTGTTCCATTTCCATCTCAAATGCATAATTTGGAAGAATCCTTACAACGAAGATTAATTTCAATTAAACACAAACAATATTTGGTTTAAAAGATGCAACATAAAGGCTTGTCGCGCGCGATTATAACGCGTGTCGCGCCTGTTTGTAGGAGCCTTAATTCTGTCCCTAGCTCCCAACTAATAACAATGTCTCTAATTTATCTCAACATAGTTTCATATCAGTATGTCATAATCCATAAGTATGGACATTATATAAGTACTATAAAATATCCATACTAATCCATCCATACTATATCTTCTTTACATAGTAGGTATAAAACAAAGTCACTCCCGCGCTGTTTGTAAGCTTAGATCTTTTAAACTACGCAACGGATTTTAATGCAGCAATAGATAGACTGATTCAAGAGGAAGGTTTTTGTCTATAATACATATTATGCATTTATAATAGAGAAAAGCCGAGAAATTCAAAGATTTGTAATGTGATGTCGTACCAAACATATTTTTGTGCACTTACATTGCAAACGCTCTGGCTCAACCTGACGAGAATAGATCAAATTAATGTATAGGTACTACGGAATTCCACAGTAACTATTTTTATCTTTTAATTATTACAAAAATAATATGGGTTATTTACAAAGCTATTTTAAACAATACAGTATTATTCCTTATCCAATTAAATACATTAGATACGTTGTGCATTTCATGTAGATCAACATTGCCCTTTACAGCATATCATTAATAATGAATACCTATCTTAGAAGATATCAGAGATTTAAAAAGCGGGGGCAGAGTGGCTGGCGGGGCGGTACGAAGTTTGTCAGGTCCACACTAATATACAGTATGTTAACTAACAGAGGGCGTTCCCGTTAACCCGCAATAGTATAGCATCCATACATGCTAAAAAAAATATTACCATTCGAAAATAAAATGTTTTTATTTTTTTTATATTAAAATATTCACTAAAAATCGTAAATTGATACGTTAAAGAAACACTCTGTACACGCGTACTTGAAGGACAGCAATGTCGGAATTTATTTAATTAAATAAATTAGAATTAATTAAATAAATAGAGTATCAATTTACGATTTTTAGTGAATATTTTAATATAAAAAAAAATAAAAACATTTTATTTTCGAATGGTAATATTTTTTTAGCATGTATGGATGCTATACTATTGCGGGTTAACGGGAACGCCCTCTGTTAGTTAACATACTGTATATATCACTGGAAAGGAGAAAATGCTAAAGAGTCATTTGGGCCAAAATGAGTTATATAATATATTGTTATGATTCAACGATCGATAGCGACAATCCACAGAGACAATCTGAGCCAATTAAAATTGGCTCAGATTGCCTTGAAATCTAAACAGGTCGACGCAGAAAAAAAAATATAATCCAACGATATAATTTTATTATTATAAACTCATTTTGGCCCAAATGGCGCTTTAGCATTTCTAATATTATAAATGCGAAAGTGTGTCTGTCTGTCTGTTACCTCTTCACGCTTAAACCGCTGAATCGATTTAAATGAAATTTGTTATAGGTACATAGAGATAATTTAAGCTCCGGGAAAGGACATAGGTAACTTTTTATCCCGATATTCCCACGGGATCGAAACTTATGCGGGTGAAACTGCGAGCCGCAGCTAGATTTAAATAAATTAAAAACAAGAGTAGCGGAAAATAGTTTAATAAACATTTTTTTCGAATATTCTCGTTCTTTGAATGCAACAACGTGGAACGGAACTACGAAAGAAAATTACTTGGTCAATGTCAGAGTTTTTGGCGGGATTTCTTCGAGTGAAGTCTAGTTGGCTGTTTTAATTATTCGCAAATTGATTCCTAGTGGATATTGTGATGTAAAATTGGTGTAGTTTTGTATCTCAAGTGTCTGCGCAACTGGACAATATGTGGAATCATTGAAACAGACGCGATCCTGGTAAAATGGAGCTGAGAATTTTTTTGTAGTTTTGGCTACCTCAGCGAAGTTTACCGGGAAACTTGATTCGATACATTTGCTGCCAAATACTCCTAATACATTAGAATGTGTACACCCATATTCTAATGTAATGTTAGACTAAAAAAAAATAGTAACTGATGACTAGGCAGCATGGTCTCAGACCTTAGCCTTTAAAAAAAAAATAAAAAATTGGTCAATGTCAAAACTGTCAAGACAGCTGTCATCTGTCACTATTAGTGAGTGCCTCTTCTCTTCTTATCATTCAATGTACTGCTGATTGATTATTTACTATTGTTTATCGGTTTACTTTATTTTTCATTGCTTGATAATGAATTGGAAGCTATTTTAATACTTTCTACGTAATATTGTACGATAATCAATTTGCAATGAATATCCAAAGTCGGTGACGATTGGGAAGGTTGTTAAAAAATTATACGTATTGTTTAATGGGTTGTGCTGTGTCGTGCGTCAACCGAGCGACAATGTCGTTGTTTGGGAGACAAAATAATGAAGATGATGCCCGAGCTAGACTAGAAAGGAAGTTATACATTGCCAGAGAATCGCCTGAACCAGATTTTAACCTGTCCGAGTGTCAGTTGCGCCAAGTACCGTCCGGTACATTTTCATTATGCAAGGTATACAGAAAAGAATGTTTGTATTTGCACAATAACAGTTTACAATCATTGGAGGAAGGAGGTCAATTGTCAGATTTATACCTTCTTACGGTTATCAATCTTAGCAGTAATAGATTTTCCCAGTTACCTAGTGATATTAGATATTTGGTAAACCTGACTGAACTGTACATTCAAGATAATCAAATTAAAACCCTACCTGATAATATACAGTTTTTGCAGTCATTACAAATATTAGATGTATCAAATAATAAGTTACGAAGCTTAACACCATCAGTAAGTAAGCTGAAGAATCTAAGAAAACTGAACCTCACTGAAAATAAAGATTTATATGAACTCTGTCCAGAACTATGTTTAGCTACTAATCTGATAACGCTAATGATAGATGGTGAACAGTTTTTATTCCCTCCATCAGTTATTGCTATACAGGATACTGCAGAAATTATGAAATATTTATGTGATAAAATGAACATAGACTATAATCCCCCAATTTCCATTGAAAAAGATATACCCACAGTCCAAATTCCAAACATGGTTCTGGACCCATTTGCGAGACGCAATACACTGACTTGGGAGGACCAAGAAGCTGCCATAATAGAACAAGAACATAGGCTACATAAAGCAGCTAAAGAACAAAGAGAAAAGTTTTTAAACCAAGTACTACAAGAACAGATGGAGTTAGACAATGAGATAGCTAAAGTTCACATTGTGAAAGAAATTGATCGGCAAAACCTGATCAAAGCTATACAAGATGACGAAAAGGAAATTGAATGTTTAGTTAAGAACTTCATTCAGTCAGACAATTTAAATCCAGAAATTATACAACAGCAACTTGCATATGAGCAGGCTGAACACGACAGACTTCTTGAAATCACTCGGCAAAATTATGATAATATTAAAAAGGCTGATGTTTTAAGAGCAATGGAAATGCTCATAGAAGAAGACTACTCAGTGAGACATTCCAAGAAACATTATGAAGATTCTATGAATAATATGAAACAGAGCGTGCTCATACAAGATTTAGAAGTAGGTGAGAAATTGACAGAGTTATTAAATGCCAAAGATCAATCACACACTGTGTTAGTGGGACAACTTCTAGAAGATCAGGATGTTCAAATGGCAATGGTTGCATCACTGCTGGAAAAAACTGATGCCAGAACCTGGAGTCTTAACCAGGAAATATCATTGGTTTCTTCGCATTTAGCACGCCTCAGTGTTATTGAGCAAGAAAAGAAAAAATTGCAAATAACTTACAATTATAATGAATTACTTCAACAGAGAATTAATTTGGTTACTTTGTTAGATGATCTTTTTGGTCAACAGAATAAAAGAAGAAAACAGCTTGTTGAAACTTTAAGAGACATGGAAAGTGAAACAAATAAGTCTAATGATTTTTGGTTGAAAAATTATCAGAAGTTAATCAACTCGGCGCCAAGAACTTTATTGGACATAGGGAAAAGTTTGGACCCAGCATTGGCAAACTATCTCTTACAGGAAGGTGTTATACACTGTCTGCCGTTCTTGGTAAAATTCCTATTTTCTGGTGAATCGTTGATCAACATCACTCCGGAAGAGCTAAAGTTGAGTGGTGTCTCACTGGCCTGTGACAGAGAAGGTATTATTAGAGCAATACACTCTTATGTAGGAGCTAAAAGTCAGAATCACAACTTTGAAGCATCTTCTTCTGATACACCAAGTGCTCCATCTGATGTAGAACTGGCTGAAGAACAGAAATGTACTGGAGTGGTGACAACTAACCAGTCTGAGGACTCAGTGGAGGCAGAGTGTGTCATTTGTATGGATGCTAAGAGCGAAGTTGTATTTGTACCGTGTGGACACATGTGTTGCTGCCAGCCATGTGCAAGCAAAGGAATGGAGAACTGTCCTATGTGCAGGAGTACCATAGAAAGGACAATCAAGGTTATGGTTGCATGATGATTGAACATTAAGGTAAATATGTTTGCAAATGTTAATACCAGTAATTTTATCCTTCAGTGTTATCATCATTTCTTATGGTATTATTTTGTACAGCCAGGAAACAAACAAGAAAATGTGTACTAAATTTATCTATTTGTTTATTTCAGGATGCCAAACCCACGGAGAAAATAAGTAACAAGAATATACTCAGCCTTTACTAAAACATTTTTAAACATTTCTGGCCATTCTTCTTGGTGTAAGTAAATGTATCGATAGTTCTAATGCTATCGATAGTATCGCTAGTAATTGTTGTAAAACACACTTTTATAGCGATAGTATTGTAAAATTCCATTACTATCGATAGCCCTATCGATATTGATACTAGTTTTCAAGGTCAACTATCAATAGGTCAACTATCGATAGTTAGGCAACACTAATTCTTATAAAAGTATGAGTCATAAGGCCCCTATCCAACTGGCGTTTTACGAGCGTTGATGTCAACGTCACGTCGACGTCGCGTTCAGCGGACGTTAATGCTTGTCACGCGACGACGCGACGTCAACGGCGTTCGAGAGACGCCGACGCTCGTAAAACGCCAGTGGGATAGCGGCCTAAATATCACATGACTCATACTTGACATAATTCTTTGAACACTCATAGTGCACGTTTGCATTGCGTGACGTTTCCTATCTATGAACTACAAGTTTTTATAAAATTCACTTAGTAGGTCTACCAATGAATTTCATAAAAACACATGAACAAAAAAATACTTAGTAAAAAACAGAAAACTGTAGGACTTGCACATTTTTTACTGAAAATGGATGGTTATAAGTTGAACTTGAAGTTACTCTTATGATAGAATATCTTTATAAATGTGATTTTATCTAGGGGCCTAAAAAGGTCACTTTGGCAGAATCATAAAAGGATAACATTATGAATAATTATTATCAAATATTTATTCCTCAATGGTCATGATTGCACCTACCACTGTTTGTCTCTGCATCACCCAAAGGTTGACTGGAAGAAAATACCTATGGTATTAAGTCCGCCTCTGTACATTTATGTGCTTGAAGTATTAAATAAATAAATATGAATTAAAATATGGCAAAGACAGTCCGTGTTTTTCTTTTTTTCGCTGCACTACGTAGGTATTATCAAAGAGATTGGGATTGGATTTGGATTGGATTGATTGGTATTTTAGCACAGACAAAAAAAAAATAACTGAAAAATCTTTCACCAATGGGATTTGGTACGATTAACTTAACAGATAACTGTCAGTTAAATGTTATCCTTTTATGATTCTGCCAAAGTGGCCTTTTTAGGCCCCCAGGTGATTTGTTTTAATATATTTTCCTCTTGTATTTGATTTAATTTTAAAAGGCTATTTGTGGCAAATTAAAAACACTGTGTTACTAGCGCCATCTGGCAACATTTTGCTGGCCTTACTACCATTTAAATGTAGGCACAACGACCTATCAAGCAATTCATTTCCAGTATAAGCTGCTTTGTACGAAAAGCCTATACAACCAGGTCAGCTAAAACTGAATATGTATAGCTTGATAAGTGGTTGTGCACAAAAAAAAATGTGTTGCCATATAATTTTTTCGCATTTACGCAATATAAGTTTCGGTCTATATGTTTTAATTTATAAGGCATGAGTTTCCCTCAGGTGTTGTAAACATGCATTTAAAAATAATGATAGCCTTTTAGCGTTACTAAAGAAGTATTGAATTGTTATTCATATAAAGAAGACTGGACCCACAACAAGCTATGTGTATACATATGGAATTAACTTGTTAATGTAATGTAAATACATACTAGTCACTTAACGCATTAATTCGGTCAATCAGCGGGATAGCAGGTGTTGTTACATAAAATAATTCGATATTTAAATTGTCAAAATAGCTTGTAACATAGAACTTAAGCAGCTGCCGGCTGTGACTTTGTAATGAGAGTCAATCTAAAAGATTGTGCCTTCTAGTTGATGCCAGTGTTGGGGCTGGCTTTGTTTCCATCACTTTTCTACTAGAAATGTTCATGCAATGAACAAATTTTAACATATTGATGTTTTTAAATGAAAGAAAATACTACTACTACTTGCAAGGGCTGTGCCAATTGGATCATGAAAAAAAATAACTAGTTTTAGTATATTATATTTTCGAACGTATCTTTGTCCATAAAACGCTCATTTATTCTTAATCTAAGTCATTATGTTATACTATTATGAATATATAGTAATCTATTAGTATATCGGAAACGCTTTTTATATTATTAAGTTGTATTGGTTGTATATATCAAAAGTATTGTTTTTTTAGCCAAAGCACATTATTATACACTGTAAAATCAAAATTAGTGTGTAAGTAAGTTGTACATAGTATAGTCGATGCAAATCACTAACGCACGTCAGTTGACTTTTATGTCACTTACATAATGACGAGCGGCCGTGAATTGCGTCAACTATACTATGTTCATAATGTACCGTACATTGGATAAACATTGCAGTTACTGGCAATAATATGCAAATATTAGGAGTAAAATGTAAGGTCAATACAATGAGTAATTTAGATGAGTTAGATATAAACTCTTCCAATAAGCGGTAAAGACTAATTATTATAATAAACATACTAACATAGTTGTTTAAAAATACACATAAATAACTGTAAAGGTTTCCCATATTATATTAAAAACATCCATTTATCCATATTACCATTTAGTAGTAGAAAATATTTGTTATTTTAATGGATTTTTGTTTATCATTTTAGTACATAAATAAATAAATTAAGGTATTATCATACTCACAAGGGGTAACAGAACATAAGAGTATCTATTGTTATGAAATATATTGGAACAAGTTAAGACTACATAATAGCAATAACATTAATATAAGATTTGTTACAATAATGCACAAATATTGGCAGTTGAGTGTATCGTTTATTAACAGGATGCATTATTACTTACAACTTTTGTGAGAACTTTGAAGAGAGCTTTGTCAGTGATCCGTACATTTGACTCTTTTTTATAAAAATACGTTTCAAAAGTTTGCAAATAAACGTACTGGAGACAATTATTGTTTAAAACGTATAGTAGGGTTATCAACATATTTTACGAAGAAAAAAGTTTAATCGGATTTCAGAGGGGGTAGGTAAATACTTAATGGTTTTTTAAACGAATTTTTTTTTTAGCATTTTGTGCTCAAAATAACAATTTGCTGTATACTGAAGTGGTAGGAATTCATTCAATTTAATTCAAAGATCTGTCTTTGAATTAAATTCAAAGAGAGTCAAAGAGAGTCAGAGTCTTAAATAGAGTATTTTAACGCATTCTATAGCTTTTGTAGATTATAAAAGATTTATATGCGAAGAAGACCTCAATACAATACTCTATTTATTGAAGTACGGTTGCCAACCTTAACTGAAATTATCCGGAATTTTTCCGGTTGCGACTCGATTCCACAACTACCCGACAGATGGCGAAGTGAGACTAATATTCACTTACAATACAAATTACCAAAGCGAAACCGGGCAAACAGGACCTTTCACAATTGAACCAATACATCGGAACTGACCAAAATATCGGATTTACATTTTGCAATTAACTCCCTATATTTAAGTTATTCTTTTTCTCATTGCTGATCAAACAAGCTATACCTATGGAAAGTGCAATAGATAGATACTTTAGATAACGGAATTTACATTGTCGAGACTAAGATAGTCATATCATACCTAGTTATATCATTGTAGTTCAGCGAATCAGACGACGTGGCGATATGACAATCTTAGTTAGAAATGTGTAGATATCTATGTCTAATAGTATGTAAGTATCTACCTATTATTTTAGTTTAGTTTTTAATTTCGTTGTCATATGTTACTATGGGATTTAATGTGAATAATTTTATTTACGAAATCAGACTGCAGCTGATAATTTTGTTTGATGTATAAAACATAATTATTCATTTTTTTTAGCTTTTGTCTATATATTAGTATTGTAGTCTTTAAAGTAATATCTACTGCATACATTACACTATCTGGTCGTAAATATGGCACATAAAGTTTCAGAAAAAAAAAAATTCAACCGAATTAAGAACCTCCTTAAAAAGTTTTTAGCTTTGTTGAGCGTTGTCTCTGTCGCTTATGTCTGTGTGATACCCTCTTTATAAAGTTCGATGCGTCATGCTTAGCCCTGGTTCCCACGAACATAAAAATATCGCGCCGGATTTTATCGCGCACGGGATTTTTAACTCTCGGCGGAAAGTCGAGCGTTAAGATTATCTTATTATTATGATTATCTTATTATTATGATTATCTTATATATATTATTATCCAAGAGAGGGCATCAAAGCGCGTCAACTTTTGGATTTTCAACTCTCGGCGCTATGGAGGCCGTTGAAAATCGAGTGCGCGAAAAAAAAAATCGCCGCGAGATTAATATCTCGGGCGATCTTGGACTTACGGCCAGGTACTGTACATATTATATTTACCCACCATTTTCAATTTAATCTTTTGAAATTGTTCACTAAATGCTTTGAGTGTGTTGTTTGATATTTCGAATCGGCACACAAGATATTGCAGTGAATTTGTTAAGGATGTAAAGCATGCCTGTCACGTGATTGATATTGAACACCTGATATTCACGCGGATACGTTTTTATACGTGCTGTGAAATTATTTTCCTACTTTTTGAATTGTTAACACTTATTTATGAAAAATATATAAGTTGTAGCACACACAGCTTTTTTTATTCTTTTTTAAAATAATTTATACCTACCCAAACTTCTGTTTAACGTAGGTATCGATAGCAGAAGTTCCAATGTTAGACTATAAACTCTCGAAAGTTTCCCTAGTTCCTTTACATTAAAAAGTCATTTACATTGTAAAGTGCCGTAATTCGTGTTCGTGGATCTTTGACAGTCGTTCTCGTTAGGGTCAGCTCACACCGACGAGACGCGACGCGGCGCGACGTGACGCAACAATAGTGCAAATGTGTATCTTTTCGTGTAGTAAATAAAGTTAGATTTTGAGCCGCTATTAAAACGCAGCGCGGCGCCGCGCTGAAAGGCCAGACAGGCAGTCGCAGTCCATGTAAAATACTGGTATTCAGCTGCATTCGGTTAGACTGGAAGCCGACCCCAACATAGTTGAAAAAAGCTAGGCTGATGATGTTTGTAAAGTACATGCTTATTGATTACCTACCTACAGTAGGTGTTTCCAAAATGCGGGCAACCGGCGACGTTTGTCTTCATTAAAAACATTATCTAAATATTAAATCAATTTGACAGTTTGCGACAGTATCAAGTTGATACGAGCATTAGATTTATCTGGAAACCCGAGTGCTCTGACATAATAGCCCTTTGTTACATGCGACGCGACCTATAATAATGGAGTTTACACGCAAATAGCAATTACGGCGAAGCCTTTCATGTTACCCTCATTCCCTTCAGAAACATGAAGGCAATTTTCTAATAAAGGTAAAGAGCTGTTCCAAAATATTTGGCGAGATGTTATTATTGCCTTTTACATTTAATTATACCTTGGAATCAGGTGAGCAGTGGTGGCCCGGTTGAAACGGCCGCGACTTACCGAGTTGTAGGTCATGGGCTCGACCCAAACAGGCACTTTCATCATTATCATCATTTCAGTCGAAAAAGGTTCTCTACTGGACATAGACCTTCCACAAGCACCGCCCCTTCGATCGGTTCTGTGCTTTCCGCATCCAGCGGATTCCTGCGGCCTTCACAAGGTCGCGGTCACAGCACAGGCACTGGCACTTTATTTTGTGCAAATTATTTCATCACCACTGGTCTCAAAATGGTGAAGGAAAACATCGTGACGAAATTGGCATGTCCTAGACCCAAAAATTCGAAGACATGTGACATCCGACAACCCACACTGGGCTCGCGTTGTGTATGGCTCACTCCCTCTTACAGAGAGTAGGCCAGTGTCCCAGCAGTGGGAACAGTATAGGCTGATTATGCTATGGAATCAGATTGATTGCGAAATACGATACGACGAAATATTTCAATCGTTACTCACTCTCGGATGAAATTTAGGTAGGCAACTGGCAAGTGCCATCTAAGGATCAGTTCAAAAATTCTCTAGAGCACCTTTTTAGTGGAAAAAAAACATTTTGCCTACGTCAATATTTTCTATTTGCCGACAAATTTTGGCACGAAGGTTTGATGGCAGTTTCCTACGAGTCAACAGAGGTAGAATAAATAATGGCTAAATTTTTATTCAGCTCATGTCCTGCTGATGGCGTCAACAACGCAGTCTCGAAGCGGCGGGGGGTAGGTGTTGTTTTATATAAGTGGAGGGAAAGCACACACTGAAATACAATTGCGGCTATTATTTTTTAGAGGAAAATCAAACGCTTTTCTCTGCTTTCCTAAGAATTCGGAAAGAAAAGCAATGAGTGGGTTGCAGATAGACCGTGACGAGTACCTTAATTACTTGTTTAGCAAATAAAGTAGCTGGTCATAAATATTTAAAGGAGTCGGGGTGTATCTAACCTTGTGCTCAAGAATGAATTTGTTCAGCAGCGTGTCGGAGTAATTTTATGTAAATAAGCTCTCCTACTTATAATAATATTATAATATTAAGAAGTAGCGAGTATCTAAGGCGTAGGGCTCGTATGTGTTCGTAATATAAACTTCAGTCTCGAAATGTGAGCCGAACCGAGGAAATTGAATCGAAGCAGCTTACGTACCAATATCAGTAATGAAACTGAAACCGGAAAAGTGGCGTACTTTCCCTCCCCGCACCCACCGAATGTTTATGATTTTGTTGATAACGCACGTGCGTATAGCGCAACACGTACGTGATCTGAGCAATCAGAAACCATGGTAAGTTTAATATTGCGGGGAATTAGTAGGTATTTCAATATAGTAGTTGATTGTTCGGAATATCAATCACACCGAAATTTGGCGCGGACAGAATAATAGAAATTAATTTGTTGCCTAGAAATGTGAACAGCGTAATTATATTTCGCGTATTTATTTATTTATTTATTTATTAACATTTACGGCAAACATGACGCATAAAAATAAAAAACAAACAACAGAAAACACATACACATCACACACACACAAAACGCACACACACATCACACATCTACGCAAAGCGGCCAACGCTCAGCATAATGTTAAAACCCTATACGAGACAGAGCCCCAGCAACAGCGTGATTATAATGTTCTTGTGATTCCATAATCTTGGGGAATAGCGTCCGGTACATCCTACTAATATTATATTATAAATGTTACGCGTAAACCGTTGAACAGATTTAGATGAAATATTCCCACGGGATCGAAACTTACGCGGGTGAAACCGCAGGGCGCTGCTAGTTTTTTCATATATTGCTCTACGCTTCGTAGCACCGTAGCACGCGTAGACATGTAGCGCGTAGCAATATTTTACAAATTGTTACGCTTATTTTTGGATTTCATTGTAGTAGAATTACAATGAGAGTTTTATTAAAGGTCTAAACTATATTATGATGCAAAATAATAAGAAAAAAAAATAAAAGAATAAACATGTTACACAATTACTTGTCTTAGCTACTATACTTATGCTTAAAAGTACGATACGATTTATGTCAAATTATTAGCATCTACTGCCGAACTAGGTTTATGGTTGTAAACCTGTGTTTCAACCCGCAGCACCTTAAGCCCTCGCACTACGTATGCAAGTATGAGCTTACGAACAAAAGAAAACAGTTTATCCATAAAAATTCGAAAGTAACTCTGTCTGTCTGTATGTTACTTTTTCACGCCCAACCCACTAAACGGATTTCGATAAAATTTGGCAGAGAGATAGATTGCATCCCGGAGAAGGACATAGGATAGTTTTTATCGACATACCTCGCGGGCGAAGCCGCGGGTGGAAGCTAGTATTAAAATATGAACTTAATTAATTTAAAAGAATGAAAGAGTTTCTATAATCTAGGTGTGTAAGGTGAAGAAGGTGAAATAGTTATAGCTAGTGATTTATGAATGGTGTTGTCCATAGGTTTACAATGAGATGGTCAGTATATTTTCAGTTTGATCGTATGTTGCATTGTTCCAAAGTCACAGAGATACTAAATTCTTCATCGTTAATTTATTCATAGAGTACATTTCAAAAATCTTATTAACTTTTTCATATAAATGGGGCCCAAACATGGGTAAAATCTACGAATAAAAGCCGTTTATGAGTGTAATTACCTCTTGAATAGCGGTAAACCTTTCCGCCATGATAACACCGTTGGATTGTACTCCATACATGCTGTTTTGACTTGATGATACTTAACACAAACAGTTGGCGTATAGTCAGCACCTTACAGTATTCATAAATAATTGTGGTAGAGTAGCGAAAAAGTTTAATTAAAAGTACAGAGTTTCAGTGTGGTTGTTATAATGAAGAGATAACTTTCAGAAATTCAATTTTATGAATATTTATGAAGAGAATTGGCTTTAATCTAATGTCCTTTACGGGTGTTCCGATAAAGTCAACAGCGGGTATCTAAAGTCTTATGGACACGATATATTGTGCTCTACTAAGCCGGGTTCACAGGGACTGGGATATTACTTCTTGGAGATAGGTGTCGCAGCAAAGGAATACGATCCTTACACCTTTGGCATAAGGGGTTTTCGCTTGGCCTTATATTGAGCAACTACGGAATTTCCCATTGGTGACCAATGGATTGAAATATAATTTTAATACATATATAAAGTTTCTATTTTATCTGGTTTATTCCCGACCGTCGTAATATCAAAGATATTCCAGTAACGTGGGTTCAGTGTTTGACTTGGAAATAACTTTATGAGTAAACCTCCGTCCCCTGTAGATATAGGTAAGTAGCTGGTACCTTGTGGCACCCTGAAAGCTTTTATGACATGGTTCCACACAAGGGTCGTCACGTTCTCGATATACCGAGAGATTACTAGTGTCAATTTGCCGAAACAATTATTAACTATGTAGGTAAACGCTAGATGTAGTTTGTTAGGACATTGCGTCTTCCAAATTGATAAGGCTTTTCTAGATAATAGATACTAGAATACTTAGAGTTAATGTTTGTATTATGAAGTTACCTAAATAATCGTTACAGAAAATAAATAAAATAAAAATAGGAACCTTAGGTGCTAGATTTTTACTCAATAGCAATGGCTTTCATTTTGACAGTTCAATAATATACAATGCGTTATTTACGTTGTTGAGCTGACAAATTTTTCGAACATAAAAAGTAATGGATTAGCAATATCCTTCAAAATGATTCAGATTGATACTGTGTAACGCGATTAGGGTGCTGGACCCCACACTAGCATTCTCTATGTCGTGGGGTCCCAGTCTCTTCCCAAGTAAGAAAAAAAAAGGATTGCGGGTTTTCGTGAAAATTTACGACACCAGTTGGCACCACTGTGACAAGAGGTCTTCCAATATAAAATATAATATGATGACGTTCATCATTCGATTCATTCATTCGTTCATCATTCCGTCATGACTAAAGAAAATATAGGCTCTTTGACAGAAGCCTGGACCTGACGTGCCAGTGCTGCCACCTAGCGAACGTCATTTCAGAAAACCCTCATTCCATTTCGCAAACACAACGTCCAAGAAATAACATGATTAACATTCTCCTCCGCAACTAAATTAATTATGTTGCCGCTGCTCGCTAATACCAACATACATCAACATGCTGTAATTATCAGGCAGGATGCAATCAAATGGCAATCGTAGCTGAATATATTTGGGCTTAGCTGGCTAAAGAGATTACGTCTCAGTCCTATATAACTTCGATTTGCATGTAAATGAAGCTTGTTAATTCCAGTGTAGTAGGTACAGAATTTGCGCCCGGTCTGTTTTGGTTTTACCAAATATTGGTAATTTCTGGCAAGAATGTTGTCTTTTTCTTCAATGGAAAATATCATTTGTTTTTGATGATCTAGTTTTGGCCAGCGATAAAACACGTAACGTAACGAACTTATAACTTTTATTAATCACCGCAGTACGGTTTACACTTGTAAATTCGGTCGGTGTTCCACCACATTTTTATACATATATTGATCGATATGTTCCACAGCGGCTGTCCATGATGGCGGACCGAAGGACAACCATGTCAAATTGCCCAGACTATTAGTGGGGGCTTTAATGAAATTGGTGATCAACAAAAATAAACATGATTTGTTTATTTTTTGTTGATCACCAATTTGATTACTAGATAAACTAATAAATTACCTACTAATAAATTCCATGTTACAATATTATTTATACAAATGAATGAATAAGTCGTTAAAAAGATTAACAGAAATAAATTCATGTGAGCATGACTTCCTGACACATCAATAGACTGACAGTCAGCCACAAAAGTCGATTAAGGCTGCATCCTAACTAAATACGATCGTCGCGCTGGTACGCGATCGTTGCGCACTTTTATATGAATAAATGACATACTCTCGCGATCAATCAAGCCGCGTTTGTATGTCATAATTCATACAAGCAACCAAGTCGACGTATGTACCTACGACGATTACCTTTGGTTAGGTGCGGGATAAGACTTATTTTTTTTTAATATTAAATATTGGGCTAAGTATATGTAAAAGCAAAATTGGAACAAAAAGAAAATGAACTCTTAGCTATATGAAATGCTGAAGTATCGAATAATGTTGTGTTCATTTAGATTATAATTATGTAAAAGTATCAGTGTCAGTTGACTTTTGTCGTTGACCGTACCTATTTAAAAAGTCACTGCCACAAGTCCAGAATTTTTTTGGGCTTTGTCTGTTAAGTACCAGTTTTGGGGTCCTGCAATGAACGTCTTTCGGCAAAATTTATGATGATGATGACGACATAAATGTACAAGAATATCTGAAAATATTGAATGAGGTACCAGTAAATATTATGCATGAATTTAACAGCATGGTTTCTCTTTGATAGAAGAATAAAACGAATACAAAAATAATAATATCCTCATGAGCCGTCATGAGCGTGAAGTGTTTCAGGCCTTCAGCATATCCGCTCTTGTAGTATGCGTAATTTAATTTGTCAAGAGATGGATGAATATTATTATCCGTCGTTCTCTCCAGTCGCTTCGAGACTACACCGCCTTTTTTTGCATATTATACTTCTTTTATAAATTGCATTGTGATACGAAATATGAGGTATTATTTTTTTTATTTCGGGAGTGTGTTAATCAAAAGCGATTTTAACGCAGAATATAAAAAAAAGCAAGCGTATAAAGGCTCGTACACACAGGCGCGACGCGACACATAGGCACCGCAAGTCACGCAACGAGCGGTGCCTTTGTGTCGCGCGCGATTGGCGTCGCGCGTCGCGCCTGTTTGCAGGAGCTTTAAAGCTTGGTAGTTATTTTTTGCAATTTGCAGGCAAGTGTGTAATTGTACTTTGATTAAAATATGATTCGCGACCGTAACAAATATGGCTTTACAGAATCATAATCATTAGAATCAGCAATACAACTCTTTATGCCTCAAATGTCATGATTTTATGAAATAGTCATTCAATGAAATAAGAGAGATGTATTGATGATTTTTATGATTATAATTTTATTCTACATAAATAAATATTCTTCTGTATAAATAAATATTTGTTATGGCCGCGAAGTTTTTTGCAAATTGCAAAAAACGCTACCCTGTGGGCTACCCTGACGCTTTTCGCCTTAAGCATATTGTTACGGTCCACAATGTAAACAATTCTATTACGGGTCTAAAAAGGTGTAGGAAAACAAAGCAAAGGACCCGAAACGTTAATCATTCCTAGAGTGTGTAGTTCCGTGAGAAGGCCGAAAGATAGCGCCACAGCCCACGGCTCCCTTCAGGAATGTAGTGAAGACCACATTGGATAGATAAATATACAGGTACGTTCAGAAACACGCATGCTTTGTTTAATAATTGAACGATAAAGGACTGATCAAACTGTGGTGAATCCCGTGTAGGATGCGGGAAGCGATTACGCGTGTCGATTGTTCTAATGATTACGAAGTCACGTGATAATTCGCGCCATTTTAAGCACCTCTATACAAGTTAGTTGACTAAAACTTGATCGAGACTTTGGGAATAGTCTGTTTGATCTGTAGATCTGCAAGATCTCCTAAGAAACTGTAAAGTCGACGGCCCGTCGCCGCGTTACCGTTTAAACGTGACGCTGTGCTGGCAGATTAGTCGATATCGGCTCAACTGGCAAAAAAAAATCTTGATACAACCAAACATTAAAAAAACATGTGACATCTACGAACTTGCACTGCCCGCGTGGTTAATTACGGCCCACTCCCTCTCATAGGAGTGGAGGCCTGTGTCCCAGCGTGGAAACATTATATATATGCTTATTATGATTATATGAGTATGACACAATCGGTTCGAGCGAATTTTATCCCGTACCCCCGCGGGATTCGCCTCAGTTTTGCCAGAGCCTAAAATTAGGTTGGGTTCGTTGCATTTTATTTCAACTCACTAAACACCAATACCGATAGTCACATATTATGAGACACGTGTGGCATCTACTTGTGTTACGTTTGAGGCAGGTAGTTACCTAGTTACTGCCAGACCAGATGTGTAGTAGGTATCTAATTCGTAGTTGTAGATGCCCAGTGTTGGCATTTTTTTGTATTTACAGTATAGGTTAAATTAGCCGTTTAGGCGAGCACTACTTCCAAAGGCCAGTCGGTTAACGTGATTTTGAAAGACTTGACAGTTGCAGTAACGTAACAGTAACCTTATTGTAACGAGATTTAAAAATAACACTGTAATATTGACAATGATCATGTATATGCAAAATCAGAGGTAAAATGTCTGTGAATAGACTGTAATCTGGACAGCTGGACCACTTTCTAAGAGAGAATTTTGTTTCAAAAAGAGAAAAAAAAAGGGAGAAAGAAAAAGAAGAGAGAAAAGAGTTTCGTGTGTCAAAATACATTATAATGAATATGAATCACCAAAGTCAATAAAACTTCTGAGATTTGGTTCGAAACAAATATTTAAATAAACCTTTTAACTAATTCAAAAACATTTGTAAAGTTTCCTCTACAAATTTAGGACCCTTGCTTATGTGAGCTTAGTTAATACAAAATTATACAGTTACGATAATTTCCATATTTATACAGCGTAATGTAGAGTTTGTGTTAGGTATATTCTTAGGTATACATGTGTATTCAATTCTGCAAACTGGGTAGATTGAAATGTTGTTCTTTGGTTGAAGGACACTCATTAATTTGTACGTAGTTCTGTAATTCTGTTGCCTCCCGGGGCTTCCCTCGTCGTGAGATTAGTGAAAATACCGCCGTCGAATTTCTGTAGGTATGTACCTATGTATATTTCAGTTTTAAGCAAATCGTGCAGCTGATATTTGAAACAATTGCCTTGATAATGCTGATAAACATACTTCTCGAAATGTAAAATAGGTATTAGCTAATCATATGTAGATTTGGGAAGTACCTGGTACTTAATTGATTAATTAAACACTATGATAATGACGGAGACCTAATTATTTACTGATCGCTATCACTACATATTATACGAGTAGTACAGTCAGCAACAAAAGTCGCTTAACACTTCAGTTTTTTTAATCTCAGTTATTGAGCAAAATATTAACAATATTTGTTCAAAATTGCAGCAGAAGTACAATGCAATTTTTAACAAATATTTTGCTCAATGACTGAGATTAAAAAAACTGAATTGTTATTCGACTTTTGTTGCTGACCGTACCGAGTCTCCCGCAGTGTTTGTCTGTCTGTTTGGACTCGATAAACCTAAAAACTACCGAAGGGATTTCATACGATTTTGATCAATGGACGGAGTGATTCATGAGGATCGTTTAGGTGTATAATTCATTAAGGTCTTGTATAAATTAATTGATATATTACGATGATTGTTGAAGAGGTCGGACAAAATCATGTCGACCTACTGGCATGCGTCTCATAAACATGGATAAAATCTGACACACGGATGGGTATACACTATCTGTCAAAAAACAAACTCTTCAGCTTTGTACCTAATAAGTATTAGTACAGAGAAAGTAAGGACTCTGACACATAGATAATTTAGATTCTAGGTTATCCTAGAATCTAGATTATCTATGTGTTCGTGTAGGGAATTTATGTGTTAATCTAGGTCCTAGATTTCCGATCTCAGTTAAAAAAAATATATGATTTACGTGTAAAAGTGTTTGTGCAAATCTACTTACAAAAATAATAGTAGATTATTAACCAAGGGGATAAAGCAGTGTCTTCTGTCGCGGGTGACGATTTAAATCGCGAACGTAACGAAGGACTCGAGGTTTACTCCCGAGCGTAGCGAGGGTGTTAAAAACTTAAATCACGAGCGAAGCGAGGGATTTAAGATGAGTCCTGAGTGTAGCGAGGGATTTAAGTTCACCCAAGACTAAGACAGCTTTATCACCGAGGAAAATACTCTACTTTTCGTACCATTTGCGAAAAAATTAACACAATAATAATATGAGATAAGCATTTTAGAGCATTAACTTATTTATAAAAATAAATTAAAATAAACTAAACGTTTATGTATTTGAAGAAAACAAAAACACGGCAAATTCCTAGACTAATATTTTTTTGTCGGAAAAGCAAGCTCATACGGCCTCGTCGGTTTTCGTAATTTTATTTAATAATCATAACTGCATAATAAATGCGTATTCCTTTTTCAACAAGATGTATAATGCTTTATATACAAACTCAATGGTGTAAACACAGATGTAGTTCAGTATAAATTTCGGTAAGTAAGTATTCCAAATTTAAATCACATTCTCCCCCTAGGGGATGAATGAAATTCAGTACAATTTTCTTTACCTGTTTTTAACAGATTAAAAATGACTATTGTTATGTTCGCTTTTTGTGGCATAGAATGTCACTTTTTTGAGCAAGTGGTACGAAAAATCATTTATCATTATCATTTAAACATGAACCTGTATAAAGACTGTGTGTATTAATAAAATAAAAAACAATTTTACTTGCTAATGGCGGTTTAATAATCATCATAATCATCAGGCAGTCTTAGCCAAAACCACTATGTACAACACATCAGTGGAAACAGTTACACTACAAAAATCGCTCTTACTGTTACGACATAAAGGCGCTGTCAATGCTAATTTGCTTCTACTGATTAGGGGTTGACTATACATACGAACATTAACGTCTAGTAAGTAGGTAGGTATCTTGTTTATGTTTGTGTTGTTTATGCTTGTCGTTAATTAAGTAATTAATTAATTCCGGCCGCAATTTCGCTCGCGTGGGATATGGATCGTCGTGAAATATCACCTGTTAACAAACTTTTTTAGTACCTACCACATGAGATTAACGTTTCTGTTTTATTAAATTAGTTAATATTATAGGATTGAGTCTTGAAAGTGTAAGTATCCTTTGCTATTCACTTCCAGTTCCATCCTTAGTAACTAGATACAATATAAGAAAACACCACGCCGGACCTCCCCGAACGGTAAGGTAGGGTGTTACAGTGCCCGGCGATAAATATTGCACATCGACCTTTGGAAAGAGACAATCGGCTAATTTCGGCATCGTAGAGCGTTATCTCTGTCGCAAGAAATACAAACAGTCCGGTATCTATTAGGAGCTGTTAAAACAATTATGATTTGCTTCTTTTGATAATTATTTTTATTCTTTGTATAAAATGGTTTTGTGTAAAAAGGTCGATGTGCAATATTTATCGCCGGGTACTGTACATATAGTACATTTCGCTAGGTATTTTTAAGTCGCATTTAATAGGGTGCGAGTCGATTATTATCACCGGGCAGCAGTCCGGAGTCTGAAGTATTTTTCTTCATATAACTCAAACTCAAAACATTTATTTCAATTAAACCATTTACAGGCACTTTTGAATTGTCAAAAAGTCGGTCAGTCAGAAAATATGAAGCTAGTTGCCCATTCCAAAGCGTAGGTACCTATGGAGAAGAACGGGCAAGAAACTCCATGGACACTCTTTTAAATTATAGTTGTACAAATATATTAGTTACATCAATAATGTGAATTTATAATTATATGTGAGAACGATGTACAAAAGATGTACGCGTTAAAAGTGTCCAGAGTACAACAAATGGCAAGAAAACAACAATTCAATATTAAAATAATTAAAAATATGCCGAGGCAGCTAAGTGATATGACCAGCCCCAACTGACGGCGCCCGTTCACGAACATGACGCATAGATCGGCACCATTCAGCTCAACCATTTTGAAGGGAGCTAAATGATCCAACACACACGCCACCGTCAGCGAGACATTTGTGTGAGCATGACATACTATCAGCCGCCAGGGCACATTCAAGTCAATGAAAGACACATTACCCGGTAAATGGTACATAGTGTATAGTATATACATAGAACTCACATCTGTGCTATGCAATTATACAATACCTACAAAGGAAATTGAGTTTATTCAATGCAAAGATAGTCTTACAATCTTCAGCAGCTCCAACAGAATCTTCAAGTGTTAATCAATTAGTTGTGGTTGTGGAGCAGGACCAGCCTTGAGCCAGGCATTTTTATCAGCGATGTAATCCCCTAACTTATAATATGCCTGACTGCATAGTGTGCGTTTTATACAAGACTTGAATTTCGTCTCATTCATTTCAAGAATGTGGGGAGGTATTTTATTATAACATTTTAAACAGTACCCCATAAAAGATGAGTCTACTTTAGCCAGTCTGAAACCTGGTTGAACTAATAGGTCCCTATTTCTAGTACTATAATTATGTCTTTCACCTCTTTTACCAAAAAGATGTAAGTTTTTTCTTACATACATGATATTTTCGTAGATATATTGACAAGGCACCGTCATGATGTTAATTTCCTTAAACAGTTCCCTTAGAGAATCGCGCCTGCGGAGAATATAAATGGCTCTGATAGCTCTTTTCTGCAGAATAAAAATAGAATCGATGTCTGCAGCCCGTCCCCAAAGTAAAATACCGTAAGACATGATACTATGAAAGTAACTAAAGTAGACTAGTCTCGCGGTATCTACATCAGTAAATTGACGGATTTTTCTGACAGCATAAGCTGCTGAACTTAGCCGTCCTGCAAGAGATGTTAAATGAGGACCCCATTGTAGCCTTGAGTCGAGCGTGATCCCTAGGAAAACAGTTTCATCGACGAATTCTAGTTTCTCTTGATTCAATATTATCTCACAATCACTACTCTTGACATTTGGTAAAGAAAATCTTATGCACTTAGTTTTTTTCCCATTTAATACTAAATTATTAGCAGTGAACCAATTTTGGACCTGCAGTAGGGCGTTATTTACGTCGTCAAAATTTGTAGCACGTCTATTTACCTTAAAAATTAAGGAAGTGTCATCAGCAAATAACACCATTTGTGGTTGATTTTTTAATAAATGGAGTAGATCATTAACATACACTAAAAAGAGGAAAGGACCCAATATCGAGCCTTGTGGCACACCCATTTTTACTGTTAAACCATTCGAATTGACACCATTTATTTGAACTTGCTGTTGTCTATCATTTAAATAAGAACTAACTAAACTGAGCGCAAGTTTTCCAAGTCCGTAATGCTCAAGATTCAAAAGCAAGGTTTCGTGATCGACGCTATCAAATGCCTTGGAGAGGTCACAAAAGATTCCTATGGCGTCTTGGGCCTCTTCCCACGCGTTAAAAATGTGTTGACATGTGTTTTAATAAAGTTACACCAGCGTCGGTCGTACAACGTCCTTTGGTGAAACCATACTGTTGATCGTGTAAGATTTTATTCGTGTTAAAATGATTGAGCATTTGATTAAGCATTATCTTTTCAAACACCTTGCTGAAAACCGGCAAAACGGATACGGGTCTATAATTATTGGTGTCCTTACTGTCCCCGGATTTGTAAAGTGGTATTACCTTACTGTATTTCATTAAATCGGGAAAGACTCCTTGATCAACACACGAATTAAATACTAAGGCTAAGTAAGGTGAAATAGTCTGAATTATAGAGGTACAGACTTTAATGGACATTCCCCAAAGATCTTCGGTCAATTTGATTTTAATTTGCTTAAAAGCTTTTATTACTACTATGGGGTTAATATGTTTAAATTGAAATTCAACCGGGCAGGCTGGAAAGTTCACTCTTAATAAATCAATTGATACGTCTGATGAGGAATCTAAGGCTTCCGTCGTTTTTGATGGAATATTAGTGAAGAAATTTACAAATTCCTGAGCTATTTCTAAGTTAGAGCTTATGGCACCACGTGAAGTCTCCAATGAGTAATCAGTGTTTCGTTTTTTATTCCTACTAGTTTCGTTATTTATAATTTTCCAAACAGTTTTTATTTTATTTTCTGCCGATTTGATTTTATTGCTAATGTACAGGGATTTGGCTATTTTACAAGTATTTCTAAAAATTTTGGAATATGTAGCAACATACTTGCTGAAAGTTTCAGTATTGATGTAAGGCTTAAGGCCATACAGCTCGAACAGTCTTTCCCTACTTTTCCTAATACCTCTAGTTGCCCAGTCACTAAATAAAAAATTAGGGCAAATGTTTTTTGTTTTCTTTTCAAAAGTTATATTGAATTGAGTGTGCACTATTGAAAAGAAATCCTCGTACAATTTATTTGCATCATCCATATGATAGCCCAGATCATTCAACTTATTATTTAGGGTGCTATTGAATCTATTTAGTTTACCAGTCGTTATTGGTCTAAATTGTATTTGCACTTTTTGCAAAGGTGTTTTAAACTTAAATGATATTGTCCACTATGATCAGACGGCAGACAATTAACGATGGTTTTATCTAAATAATCACAATCGCAAAAGACATTATCAATACAAGTAGCAGAAGTTGGAGTTATTCTAGTCGGTTCTGTAAAAACATTAAATAGATTAAACGATTTAAAAAGGCTTAATAATCTACTGCTATTTGAATTATTTTCCAAAATATTAATATTAAAATCACCACAAATAATTGCGGCTTTGTTATTGGATGCAAGTTTCGCTAGGACATCTTCCATGATTGACTCAAATACAGAAAAGTTCTGATAATTAGGGGGTCTGTAAACGCACACTATAACATGCTTATCTAGCTCAACACAGGACAGTTCGATGCAATGTTCAATTGATAAACCCACTATGTCATTTCGTTGCTTGGATTTTAAACTATTTTTTATCAAGATTAGAGAACCACCACGCAACATAGATTTACGGTTAAAACAACTGCCCACACTATAGTTCTCAAAATTAATTAACATTTGGTAATCCTTTAACCAATGTTCAGTACAACAAACAATGTCAAACTTTGTTTTTTCTAAAAACATTTCAATTTCTAATAATTTGGAAGACATGCCTTGAATATTTTGATGAAATAATGTCAAGGCATTCTGCTGATCTCCTTTTTGATATTTAAGTATTTTAGAGCAAGAAGATACCTTGTTGTTGTTAGGTATAAGAATATTATTACTGGTACCTTCTGTTGTCTTACAAACTAGTTTAAATGATTATCCGGAGTTAATCCCAAGACTTCAATGTCATCACCAGGCAGTGAGCTCATAGTGCGTGAGGGAAATGGAACCTCCTTCGTACAATTTGTAAAAATATTTATAGCATTCGAGCTACATTCATTCAGGCAAACCACCTTATTATTAGTATTATTACTAACTGTTGTGGTGTTAATAATACAAGACTTCGACATAATACTTATGTCTGAGTTTATATAAAAAGCTAATAGCCTTGCTATTATGTGTCTAAAACTAACAGGCAGATACACAGTATCCCTAGTCGACTTTAAAGTTTCTACAAAACTGTTGGTATCAAAATATACCAGCTTGTCACTGTAATGACTAACTAAAAAGTGCATATGCTTATTAAGCGTATGAATATAATTGTTTTGTCTATTTGTTAATTTTCTAAAATATGGGAAAGCACACAATATTATTTTCTGACAATTTAACTTTAACAACTCAGTTACATAGTCAGTTATTTCATTTTTTTTGACCTTAGAACTGTTACCTACAAATACAGTAATGTTAGTTTTAGGATTAAATACATTTCCTGTTACTGATGCCATTATTTGTTTGTAGGTTGACCCTGGCATACAATTATTTTGAGTAGAATAACTCAGGTTGTTACTAATTAATTTACCTAACCCTCTTCCTATACTATCCGAGAACATAACTGAATCATAACAATCGTGACTACTGAAAGATGGAGAACTACCAGTCTCAAACTGTTCCAATTGAGAAAGATCTTGTACTATATCAGATACATCCTGGTTAAGGATACACTCTTGAGACAAACTCTCAGCCTGGGATGGGTCCTCCGTTACCTCAGGCTGGACAGCGACAGTGTGGGGAACTCTCTGACAAGTAACTGAGATCGGGATGTAATTGGTAATCGAACCCGGACTTCATACTCAGCAGTGGCACTTGCGATCACTAGACCAACGAGGCCTAGGTAATTAGGTATACACTACACTGCCGACAACAAAATAAAAGTGGCACTGCCGACAGAAGTGAAAACAAAACGCAAACAGAATACTTTGCCTTCACTCGCTGACATATCGGATATACATTAAAACTGAGTACATCCCGAGGACAGCCGAACACATCCGAAGCGGGTATTTTTTTAATCGTCTTATGAACAAAACACGCGCGGTGTCGCTTACGGTAACAGTGGCGCGAGTTCAATGGTTTTTTCCCATCTCAAAAAATGTCCAACGAGCCTAAAGAAGTTTTCATTAAAAAAAAAGGTAGGCACTTATTTGAATGAAACATAACAACATAACTGTCGAAATGTACGCACATTTCACCAGTGATGTTAAGGCTCGTACACACAGGCGCGACGCGACACGCGACACAAAGGCACCGCAAGTCGCGCGACGAGCGGTGCCTTTGTGTCGCGCGCGATTCGCGTCGCTCGTCGCGCCTGTTTGCAGGAGCCGTTAAGCAGAGGTACATCTTATAGTACACTTGTAATCAGGGCCGTCTTAACCATATTGGGTGCCGGGGTGCGAAAAACAGTCTGGGGGGCGTAGGCTGTTTGTTTTATGGCAACAAAAAAAATATATTTTGGAGTCCTAATTTTTAGGGAGAAAATTGAATTTCGCGGGCTACCTTGGTGCTTACAAAGGTAGCCCGCGAAATTCAATTTTACGTGTTATTAATTCTTACATTTTTTGCAATTTACAGGTCAGCGTCAGGTTGTATATTTTGTCTTGTGATTGACTTATTGTATTGATATACAACCCTCGAAGTGCATATAATCCTATTGATTAATATTTCTTGAAATAATAATTTTGAATTTCACGGGCTACCCTGGCGCCTCTGCGCCCGGGTGCTACGCACCCCTAGTTGCACCCTCGGGTAAAGACGGCCCTGCTCGTAATATAGGTGCAACTCTATCAAAACCATTCGGGAAATACAGGCGTGATGGTATGTTATTTCAATTATTTTCCTTAGACCAGCGGGGTAATTGCGTAACACACTACCAGTAGTAATGGGTTTCACTTTGACAGTTCAACAACATTCATTGCGTTATTTCCGATGAGCAGTCACATTTTTCGAACATATGGAGCAATGGATTAATAATATCCTTCAAAATGATTCAGATTGAGATTGATAGTGTGCAATTAGGGTGCCGTTCTCAATGCCACAGTGATACGGGCTTAACTTAAGATTTTCTGACCTGCCACATTATTAGACGATAACTGTCGTACCTAAACCAAACGATTCTTGTGACATATCAGATCTAATTAACACATTTTTATAGGCCGACCGCTTAACTGCGACGTTGCCTGAGGTAGCTGCGCGATGCGGGAGCGGTAATAGTTGTCACAAGTTGACGAATCACTGAGCTCTCGCATCACGTCATTACACCCCTCCCGCACCGCGCTGCTATCTCAGACAACGTCTCAGTTAAGCGGTCGGCCTATAACCGCCTACAGTCGCCATTATCCACAGCATTTGATCTCGTATTCCAAGTTTCCAACAACGTCAAAATATTGCGAAAACTAGCCCAAACATATAAATTGAAATAACTGTCGTTTGTAGCGACGTTGAGGGCTAAGCCTTCATATTTCCAGTGTATCTTTTATTCATAAGTGTGTCCGTAACTTCGTACAGTACGGATAGGTACGACACAACTTAAAAGTTACGTGAGTATCTAATCGAGCGATCAAAACTGGATACATTTCAAGCATTAGCTAATTTTACTCCACGCGATGAACTTAACCTCGCGTCCTAACCGAAAGTGACCGCCGCCCGCGCGAGTACGCGTTCGACGGTTCCGGTTCTATGAATTATGATGTACATACACGACTTGATTGATCGCGCGAGTACGTCATATTCATATAAAAGAGCGCGACGATCGCTTTCGGTTAGGACGCAGCCTACAATTACAATTTTTAAAGTCTAAAATGTTGCTCTAACATGTCCACTTTGAGCTCAGAGTTTCTCAGCCAAAGTTGGATATACCTACTATTATAGCTAGAGCTACGTGGCGGCTCACAATATAAGGCCTTATAAGAAGGCTAAATGTCACCCAAAGGGCAATGGAGAGGGCTATGCTTAGAGTTTCCCTGCGTGACCGAATCAGGAATGAGGAAGTCTGCAGGAGAACCAAGGTAACCGACATAGCCCGAAGAATTGCCAAAATATAAGTGGCAGTGGGCAGGGCACATTGCTCGCAGAGCAGATGGCCGATGGGGCCGAAAGGTTCTGGAGTGGCGACCGCGCACCGGAAGACGTAGCGTTGGAAGGCCTCCCACAAGGTGGTCCGACGACCTTGTGAAGGCCGCAGGAGCCGTTGTATGCGAGAAGTACAGAACCGGTCGAAGTGGAGGTGCTTGGGGGAGGCCTATGTCCAGCAGTGGATGTCTTTCGACAGAAATGATGACTATGCATATATACTAGAGCATATGAAAGAGCAGCATGTCTAAGCTCCCAACCACGATGACTGGAAGTCAAAAAATGCTGTCTCTGTGATTGAACTCGGATCACCATTTCACTTGATAAAACGCTTTTGATTCTGATAGTTCTTGCAATCCTGCCTGATTTTGTAAGAATAGAATAGGACAGTTTTAATAATTATGTACACCATGAAAATTACAGATATTTTACACGGGATGACACAATGGGCGGTCATATCGCTAAAAGCGATCGGGGGGAGAGGGAAAGACAATACTGTAGGGAGTCTGTGGTGTACTATTTACATATACAATAAATAACGAGGCCGGAGTCTGAATTTGGGCCCCGTTGATGGGAAATAGGCTCGTCTCCACACATGGACATGGGACTTAAATATAACTGGCGAAATGTCGCAGCCAACTGGTTAAATTAGCCGTTTAGTTAAACGCCTGGCTTTTGGAAGTTGTGCTCGCCTCGCTTCGCTCTCTCGCCTCGCACGCGATTGATCACAGTTCTAACCTAACCTAACCCATTTGGTCGGGGTGCCTAGTAGTAGTATCATTGTAAAGTTTCGGTGGGTTTAAATTACGGAGTAGTATGATGGGCACGCCAATCTTAAGTTCTAGTTTGTGAGGACCCTAGACCAGGCACAATTATACTGTTTAAAAATTTTGCTGAGCAATTAACCACTTCATCCGAGTTGCAAACTGAAACTGTATTGATGGAAAGGTCTGTTTGTGATTCCCAGATAGCTTATCTAAAACGTAGTAACGTGGTCGTTCATAGGTGCTAAAATTGTTTTTTAACACAACCACGAATCTTCTTTGATATTGATATTGTGAATATCATCATAAATACGATGTATTAAAATTTCAGGGTCCTCCACATCCTGACAAAGACCGGTACGTAGTTCTATATCATCCGTAGGTACTATTCACTTCTGGACACTTTCCCTCTCCAACATCAAGAAGAATTTTGCTAAATTCGGAATTGGCCAAATGTGCTCTCACGTTTTCTTTTATGAAGTTTTCTACAATGTCACAAATATTACCATATTTGTCTAAAATCTCTAGCGAATAAAAATATGACTCCTCCAAATAATAGATTATTACTTATGTTCTGCATCGTCCTATTCACGGCTTCTATATAAATTTTGTTTGCCATAGTGCATTCGTCCCATACTACAAATACACAATGTTGTAGTACTTTGGCTTTGAGAGTATTTTTGGATATACTGCAGACTGGATTTACCATACGGTCTAAATCAAGTGGGATTTTAAACATCGAATTTGCCGTTTTTCCGCCCAGGAAGTAAGGTTGCCGCTATCCCGGACGATGCTACTGCTATGGCAATCTTCTTTTCTGCACTATTTTGGCCGGAGTATAATACAACTTCCCTATTAGAATCGGATATTATTCGGTTATTATTTCATTTCATTGGTTTTAATCTTTTTTCGTGGGACCCAATTTTTTTTTCTAAAATAAAATTTACTCCTTATTACATCAGCAATCTGCCAGTGAAAGTCCCGTCAAAATCGGTCCAGCCGTTTCAGAGATTAGCCGGAACAAACAGACAGACAGACAAAAATTATAAAAAAAATATTTTGGTATATGTACCGTGTATACATCCATATGCATTTAGTAAAAAGTGGTTATTTTAACATTACAAACAGACACTACAATTTTATTTATTTGTATAGATGTAGGAATTCAATTTAAATGTTTTCGTGTTTTACGAATTTTGCCGAAGAAACTTGTAAGTTGTGTCGTGCCAACGCTGTGGTGTGTACTATGTAGGTATGCGGCACCGGACCATGTTGCACGGTGCGTTGAGTGAGCCTATCGGAATATACTCGCTTTGATGTTGCCCCAATTACAACTGGACGTAGGCTTTTTATGACGGAATTCTTTGAAGTTGAACTAGAAAATTAATGAAATCGTTTTATTTTTTTAGGTGTATTTTTTCTTGTGTTATTTGGTAAACAAACATCATCATCATCTGCCTAGCCTTTTCCCAACTATGTTGGGGTCGACTTCCAGTCCAACCGGATTCAGCTGGTATCTTACATGGAGGGACTGCTTATCTGACCTCCACAACCCAATAACTGGGTTATCAGCCAGGGGAATCCTATTCGATACACCTGGGTAAAACTGGTTGTCAGACTTTCGGGCTTCTCACAGTCCGGTACGGTAAATAAACATGATAAACAAACCATGTTACATACAAATATCAAGAAGGTCACACATTTCTTGATTTTCTTAACGAACACGGTTGAGTTACCTACATCAAACCTTCGAATTACCTATTTAATCACATAACTCTGAATACTCATATCATTCAGTCATCAATTTGAAATGTGTTTACCCAGTTTATTATATGTACAGTCAACAAAAGAGGTAAGTATGCAGGATCGTCGGATATAGTTGAAGTTTAGTAGAAACCGATGGATGTTGTCTACTGAAATTTAATTATATAAATGAGCTGTTTGTTTTCTATTATTAATAATATAAAATTTTATTCGAGAACATCCATCGGTTTCTTACTAAACTTCAACTATATCCGACGATCCTGCATACCTACTTATCTCTTTTGTTGACTGTACATAAAGACAAATTTAACCTCTTTTATGATTTAACAGGCTCTTCTGTTCTATATTATCCTTAGTATGTTAGAACAAGCTCCTAACACAGACCAAGTAGTTAAGTCAGGACAGCACAGTTTGGCTATTAAGGTTCCAAGTAGCATCTACATTATTATACATATTTCATGAAACGTCAGTGTGGGACTTGGGCAAGTTGTTTCCACGCCAGTACGTATATAATGTACCTACCGAGGCAAGTTTATTTATAGTGTAGTTAACAGCCACTTTACTGGGCCGGTTACGCACTACAACTTTTGGGTCCCTGCACCTTTTTGAGGTCTAATTCTAGTTTACGCAACTGTGAACGTTTTAACTTGTACTGAATTACCTATTTAGGGCAATTAATATGTGCTTAGTAGTTTTAATGGTAGTTACAACTAGGTATGTGGCGGGGCGATATGGCGCGTGGAACCAATTTGTTAGCGGCAAAACTTTATGGCATTTTCTTGTTATTTAGCACATACTGGTTTTTCATTAGGTTTCAAGGAAAAACTTAGTGTGAGTACATTTGAATACATATCTATATTCACTAGTGGATTTGCAAATGTTAAGTTGGTAATCTATTTATAAAAGCATGCACTCTTAGCGATCAGAAGCCTAATTAGTTTTTTTAAAAAGAAAACACGACACGGTCTACACAACTATTTATTTAAATTACAAAAACCGTTACAAGAAAATAATTCAATACGATCATTAGTACGCGTCCGTCCCATCCGAGCTCCGCAACAAAAGTGCTAGAGGCCTAGAGGCGAGCGAGTACATGGTGTGTTCATGGTGTGTCAACCCCTCCACTGACAGCGTCATCGCAGCGACGTGATGTCCCCGCCCTTTCTGCTGTCAAAACCTCTTCTTTATTTAGGTGACGTTATATCTTTATATATATAGTTAGTAACTTTGGTACATAATGTACTAAGGTAATGGAAAATGCAAGTATAATCAGCCTATGTATACTGTTCTCACTGCGGGGACACAGGCTTCCTTTCTGTGAGAGAGAAGGAGCCGTAATCCGTAACCAATACTTTGTAACCATATCGTTGAGTTTTATGCCCGTTCTTCTCCATAGGCACCTACTATGCTTTGGAATGGGGAACTAGCTTCATCTTTCTGACAATTCAAAAGTGCCTGTAATTGGTTTATGTGAAATAAATGCTTTGAGTACTCAGTTTTTTTGTTAAGGCTCCTATAAACAGGCGCGACACGCGATGTAATCGCGCGCGACACAAAGGCACCGCTCGTTGAGCGACTTGCAGTGCCTTTGTGTCGCGCGCGATTTTATCGCGTGTCGCGCCTGTTTGAAGGAGTCTTTAATCTACCACGCGGATTGGTGGAAGTTACAATGTCTTTGAATTTTTGGTTCTAGGACATGCCGATTTCCTCATGATGTTTTCCTTCACCGTTTTGAGAGCAGTGGTGAAAATGTAAATGATTATGTGTATTTAATAGGTGAATACCATACAACTTGGGCACAAAACCGTTGACTTCGCTTTATGGTAAAGTCGGTTTGGCGACGTTTGTGTCGCCGTTTCTTTTTAAGAAACATCTAGGTATAAATGCCCGGGCTTTGGATGTATAATTTATATAGCTTGACTTATTCGACCTCACATTTCCCTCACGTTGTTTACTTCTGCCGGAAAGCGAGTGACAAATGTTTTTAGGGAGTTTGGTAAGCCGGGATCGATACAGGGTCACCTATTCAGCCGGCTGCCCGCCAGCCAGGGTGCCAGGGTCACTCCAATGTGAATTTACTATTGCTAACGTAAACGCTAAGTTCTTTCAGAAGTACCAAATTAGATGCTGTCTGAAAGGTATGGAAAAATACAACATCAATGTAGGGGCTTATGACTAAGTAAAACGAGCCGCGTCGGTCGATCGACCAGGTTAAGCTACGCTTGGCGAGGTTGGTCCATGGATGGGTGACCATCTTTACATACCAAGACCCCACCGTGCCTCGGAAAGCACGTTAAGCCGTTGGTCACGGCTGTCATTCGTGGATCTTTGACAGTCGTTACGGGTCGTCAGAAGCCCGAAAGTCTGACAACCAGTCTTACCAAGGGGTATCGTATTACCCAATAACTGGGTTGTGGTCATCGTCAGGTTATATTTTGATCAAAATATGATTCGCGAGTATAATATATATGTATTTACAGAATTATAGTCATTAGAATCATTAATAGGTATATCTCACTTTTCCGTAAGAGATTTGTTCAGACATAATTATGTATTAATGGTTCTAATGATTATAATTCTGTAAATACGTACCTGTTAAAGTCGCAAATCACATTTTGATCAAGATACAACCTGACACTGATCTGAAAAATGCAAAAAACGTAAGAAAAATTCAATTTCACTCGAACAACTGCGCATTCACTTTAAATTACAGTTAGACATCACATTGTAATGGTTCCATTATTATATAGCGTTATAACTAAAGATATAACGTCTTAAGTATCCAAGATTTGTCAGCTAAACATAATCAATAGTTTATCTACAAACGCGGGATCTACGAGGGTAGACGTTAACAATTCGTCAGCGGAAGTAATCCATTCAATTAGTTCTGGATTAGTCGATCGTAGGATTACCCTAGTTGGTGCAGATAGTTTCAGCTTCACTTACAACACAACTCTGTGCAAACAGTCTTCGCTGTTGTTTCAATATAGGTACCTATTAGTTTACCTAGTTGATTGTCTTGTATGACACCGATGGTGTTCGTTTTAAGACAGTTCCCATGATACTCTATTATTTACTATTGTTGCTTACTAAAGTTATAAATAACACTTTGTAATCAGAATCAGAATCTTTATTTGTAAAACTTAGGTATTTACGTAAAGGTCTTATAGTAACATAATTGAGCGCTATGCTTTGCCGTGAAGGCATACAAATGTTAAAATAAATAGGATTAAAAAAAAACACTAGAGTACTTAAAAACGAAATAATACAAACAATGAAAAATAAAACACAAAAACAAACTAAAAAATATTAAAATTTATCATTTATAAAATCTGGGACAGTAGGAATAATAACATTTTTCTATTAGAAAAGAGGTGAGAGCTTTCTTAAACTTTGATTGGGGCAGATTTGTTAATTATCAGGTATATTGCTGTAAATTTTTGAAGCCATACCAAAAAACTCTTTTTCATCAAAGCAGTTTTACATTTTATACCGCACAATTGATGTATTACCTATTTAGAACACATTGGAGTTCTTTTTACATCGGAGATCTTTTTAAAAAGATGTAAATTATTTTTCACGAACAAAGCAGTCTCAAAAATATACAAAGCTGGCATAGTAAGTAATTTTAAAGATTTAAAATGGGGTGCACAACTTTCTGTACTTTTTAAGCCACACATGGATCGAATACACCGTTTTTGCGCTTTAAAAATAGTCTCTCTTTCCGTAGATTGCCCCCAAAAAATAACACCGAACCTCAGAACTGATGCAACCAATCCATGATACGCCATTAAAAGTGTTTGTGTAAAACTTGTTATTTGCTAGCCTGCAGCTTATTCCTGTGAAACCGGCGGGGTAAGTGCATAACACACTAACAGTATTATACGCCGCAGTATTTGTACGCCTTTATTGGCAAAACATGGACGCACACAACATCAATTAATTCAATATCTTGCATGTCTGATTATTCAGTTTATGTAAACGCATGTTTGACAAATAAAATTATCTTTATCTTTATCTTTATAGCAATGGCTTTAATTTTGACAGTTCCACAACATTCATTGCGTTATTTATGTTGTTGAGCTGACACATTTTTCGAACATATAAAGCAATGGATGAGGAATATCCTTCAACATAATTCAGATTGTGATTCATAGTGTGTTAAGCAATTAGGTTGCTGAATTTCCTTTTTCCCATCCCATGTACTATATAATGCGGAGCTAGTTCATATGATACTTCACAACTTGCCTGTCCGTCATCCTTCAGGATTTAAACGAAGGAACTGTCCAGGTATTGGCCATGATAAAAACATTGTTGTTCAAATAAGAAAAGGAGAAAATCAATAAAGAAACATTTTTAGTATAATGTGACAAGTTTCAAAATACGTATTTTCTGTAGCAAACGAGCTCCTGAATAAGCATTTTAATAAATTCAAACTTTTTCCTTGCAATTTGATCAGGAATGTTGCCAGAAAACATTTGGTTCGATAAAATTGGAGGCGTAATGAGGCGTACTAATGTGAAGGCTTATCCTCACCGTTTACGGGGAGTATAAACACTGGCTCCAAATGTATGCGAGGGATGGAGGTACTTACCTTATGGATTAATGGTATACGTTTTGTTTGTTACCTATTTTTGTTTTGTTTTTTTGTTTGTTTATTTTTAAGGTTTTTTTTGCCAAATAAACGCAATTTTCTTTCTTCTTTCTTTCTTTCTATTTGGTAGGTGAATTTACTGCGATGTTTGGTTCAAATATTTTTAGTGATACGATTACGAAGTACGTATTAGCAAGGTTATAGATACAGGGAGGTAGAGTCCCTCTCACGAAAGAAGAAGTCCTCAGACGCAGCGATACAGGCATGCGACGGGGTCATAAATATTTATTAATATAAATACAAGCCGCGCTTCGCGGTTTCACCCGCGTAAGTTTCGATTCCGTGGGAATATCGGGATAAAAACTATCCTATGTCCTTTCCCGGGACTCAAACTATCTCTATAAATTTCATATAAATCTGTTCAACGGTTTACGCGTGATTGAGTATCAAACATCCAAATATCTTCACAAACTTTCACATTTATAATACTACTAGCTGACCCGATAGACGTTGTCCTGTTTTTGATTCGAAAGACACGTGGCGCCATCTATTATCACAATAACTTTATTGTTATTTTCCATGGGAACAGCACTTTTTTTCGGGTTGAAAGGTATTTCAACCCGAAAAAAAGTGCTGAAAAAAAGTATGTCCGTTTCTGTACACCTGACAACGTATACGCAAAATTTCAGGACGATCGGTTCAGTGGTTTAGGCGTGAAAAGGTAATAAACAAACAAACTTACTTTCGCATTTATAATATTAGTTAGGATAAGTAGGATTTATCTCAAAATCATGTTACAGGCACTGATTAATAAAAGGCACAATCCGAAATAGAGAATGGGGAGATAAGAGGGTTGTTCTAGGAATCTTGTTGTTGTTAAATGTGTATAATACTCGTAATAATTAGTTTCTATTATTGCTGCGAGACTTCTTTCTTGAGACGAACTCTAAAGATATAAATACCAAATACTTTATTTCGGCGCTCTAGGTGTCGCGTGATCACAGAAGCTGTAAATAGATTGCGTTCTCATTATCTCCGTTCGAACAGATCTTAATGCTGTCGTTAACTATTTACATTTCATTAGTCTTTGGTTTATTTGGTCATGTTACACAAGATGGATTAAATCTGTTACTTACTAATGGGAATAAATTGTGAAGACGCATCTAGTGCGACACGGAATTTGAACATGTTCTGAACTCGCTCAACTCCATCTCACCAAGATAAGATTCTTATCCGGATAATGTATTATGTAGGTACCTATTATCCAATTTTTAACGTGTAAGGGTTAAAACGAGTTGGTATTACATTACGACTTATTATATTAAATGAATATGATTTTATTACCACCATGTACATATTTCATGTTTCAAACACGTCAGATACAGGAAAGTTAATTTTATAAAAAGTATTTAACGATTGCTAAATACAGTTGGGCCAGTGAAAATGCTGGCAGGCCTGCTGACTGACAATTTAATTGGCAAATTAGAAGAATACGAAATTAAATCGAAAACTCTTTAATTAAAATAGATAGGTACCTACTATACATTTTTCCCCACAAAACGCTGACGCACTTTTAGAAGATAAGAATAATTTATTAAACTTTCATAAAATTAAACGTGAACTGAGAGCTCGAATATTTGGAGATGTAAGACGGTTTCAAAGAGATTTTGAGAGATGGCGGGTAATTGATATCAATTAGGGTTGCGCTGGTGGCGGCTCGCCGCGGGCCCTATCACAATAGACTATCACGGCCAAGAAATAGCCTCGGGAAACGTGTCCGTTTCACTCATCGAGATCCTCAAATTTATCTGAATTGTTTTTGGGGAACTTGGTTAATTCTACTGCAATAGTATTATACGTTTTATATAGGAGCTTTAGAAGATTCGGTTTTCTTTTATTTTAGTATAACTGATAAACTAGACTTGTGATCAGTCCCCAGTCGAGTGAAAGTTTGTGAGTAATCATTCATGAGGGACGCATCCGTTACCGAACACTAACGAGGGCAGTACCTAGTGCTGTCGGGGAGTTTAACGTTATTGTCATCAAGTTGTTTAGAAGCACACATGTATAACTGACTCTTTGTGTCGCTCATACTCTGTTAATGGAAGATTAAACTGCAGAAGGGGCAGCGGGCCTCGTGAATATGGGGAGGGTAGTTACGGAGTTTTAACGACTAAGGACTTAGCGAGTCCGGGGAGCGTTGTGCTTCACGTTATTCTAGGGGAAGTTCGCAAATGTTCCTTTAGTGTTAGCGCATGTCGATTATGACGCGGTCGTTCAAGAATACTTCGTGTTTGCTAAGTTTTGGGTTAAATTCCATATAAATGTGCTCATGGAAAATCATTATCATTAAAATGGTTATGAGTTATTTCAATTCGTATAGTGAAATAGCCATAAACATCAATTTCATATAAAATTCGGTGATATTCTTGATTTGATGGTAAATAGTCTACAGTGGAATCAAATTCTAACCCCCTTAGTAATAAACGTTGTATAGCGTCTTGTATAGTTATGTCGCAGGCAACTTGTATACCTCCGCCTAGCCTTTTAACTAAACGGCGGCGGCCGTTCAACTAACGGCCTGAATGATATTCAATTACCTATAGTTTAGGTTGGAAGTCTGTAACCAATCACGCGCGAGCCGAATTGGTTGTAGTAACTAAGCCAGGACACCCCGCGCGAATGGGTTAGGTAATAGGTTAGGTTAGAACTGTGATCAACCGCGTGCGAGCAAAGAGAGCGAGAACCGAGGCGAGCACTACTTTCAAAAGCCATGCGGTTAACTAAACGGCTAATTTAACCAGCTGGCTGTAACGCGACGTGTGGCTGTTAATCTGCTCTTTTACCTATCTACGTTAAAATACATCCATTTTATCCGAGCCAAGCTTAGCTTTTTAAACTTTTAATCCAGGGCCATTCAGCTAATCCCGTGTTCGTTACGTTTTAAAAGTCAGCGATACTAACAACCGATGACTGCGTGCGTTCCTGTGTCGAACTTTTAACTGGCTCCCTAACTAGTCTAGTTTTAAAAAGTTTGTGCAACTGCGCTAGGTACCGTATATGGCGCCTCTGAGCGTGGTGATGTCAAAGTCCAATAATTTATGTCAAGTAGGCAATTAAAAGGCACACGAAGATAGATTTTTTCAGGCGCCTTTTCCAAAAGGTAGTTTCGGATGGAGAAGAACGGGCAAGTAACTCCATTTATTTGATACTAGCTTCCGCCCGCGGCTTTGCCCGCGAGGTATGTCGATAAAAACTCCTATGTCCTTCCCCGGGATGCAATCTATCTCTCTGCCGAATTTTATCGAAATCCGTTCAGTGGTTTAGGCGTGAAAAGGTTACATACATATGTACAGACAGATAGAGTTACTTTCGAATTTATAATATTAGTATGGAAGTATAGATAGGTAAGTACCTACCTACTTCTATATTGGTTCACAAAAAGCAATAGGTGCATTGATATTACTCATAGGTTCCTACAGATTATTATGACAATTAATTAACCTCCATATGTATACATTTGTTCATGTAGAGGGGCTTGTGCATAAGTAATAAGAGCCGCGTGAGTCGATCGATCAGTTTAAGCTACGCTTGCCGCGGTTGATCCGTGGATGGGTGACCATCTTTACATATCACGACACCTCCGTGGCCTCGGAAAGCACGTTAAGCCGTTGGTCCCGGCTGTCAATCGTGGATAGTTGGCAGTCGTTACGGGTCGTCAGAAGCCCGAAAGTCTGACAACCAGTCTTACCAAGGGGTATCGTATTACCGAGGAACTGGGTTGTGGAGGTCAGATAGGCTTCTATCAGATACGCTTCACGTTCAGATACGCTTCCCAAAAAATACTGGTATTCAGCTGTATCCGATTAGACTGGAAGCCGAAAAACTCACTTTTTTAAATTCAATGCAAGGATTTATTTGATACTTCCAAAATACTCATGCATTAGTAATAATAATCATTTTATTATCAGGCAACTAAGGCCCATAGGTAAAATACACAAAATAATCTTACACAATAATAAATTAATACATATTAAAAAACCTTAAAACTATGACTATACACGTAACGTTGTCGGCGTCGTGTGTAATGCCAGTGTTTTCATTTATTGCCGTATTGTCTCTCACCACATTGTATAATATGTAGGTACTTACTTCAGGCGCGGACACAGGAAGGGGGAGAGACACGGTTTCAGTTGCCCCCCTCTGGGCTTCGACCAAACTGAGTCTAAAAATCTAAATTAGACATAAACATTAGGGTGTCCCGAAAAATTTTTTTTTCGCTTTTCGCTACTCAAGCCCCCTCAAAAGTTGCATTATTAGTTTTAGATTACCGTAAAAATAATAAAAAAAACATAAAAAAATATCTTGAGGGTTCTACCGGCATTTTTTTTAATTTTTTTGGATTCAAGGATCTGAATCAGGATCTGAATCTGAATCTGAATCAGAAACAGGATCAGAATCTGGATCAGGATCAGAATCAGGATCGGCATCAGGATCAGAATCTGGATCTGTATCTGGATCAGAATCAGGTTCAGAATCAGGATCCTGGATCTGAATCAGGATCTGAATCAGGATCAGAATCAGAATCAGGATCAGAATCAGGATCTGAATCAGGATCTGAATTTGGATCTGAATCAGGATCTGAATCAGGATCAGAAACAGGATCAGAATCTGGATCTGAATCTGGATCTGAATCAAGATCTGAATCAGGATCTGAATCTGGATCTGAATCTGGATCTGAATCAGGATCTGAATCAGGATCTGAATCAAGATCTGAATCAAGATCTGAATCAGGATCTGAATCAGTATCTGAATCAGGATCTGAATCAGGATCAGAATCAGGATCTGAATCAGGATCTGAATCAGGATCTGAATCAGGATCTGAATCAGGATCTAAATCAGGATCTGAATCAGGATCTGAATCTGAATCTGAATCAGGATCAGAAACAGGATCAGAATCTGGATCAGAATCAGGATCTGAATGTGGATCTGGATCTGAATCTGAATCAGAATCAGCTTCAGAATCAGAATCTGAATCAGGACCAGAATCAGGATTCCGAATCAGGATCTGAATCAGGATCGGAATCAGGATCAGAATCAGGATCAGAATCAGGATCAGATTCAGGATCAGAATCTGGATCAGAATCTGGATCTCAATCTGGATCTCAATCTGGATCTGAATCTCAATCTGGATCTCAATCTGGACCTGAATCTGGATCTGAATCTGGATCTGAATCGGGATATGAATCTGGATCTGAATCTGGATCTGAATCGGGATATGAATCTGGATCTGAATCTGGATCTGAATCAGGATATGAATCAGGATCTGAATCAGGATCTGAATCTGGATCAGAATCAGGATCAGAATCAGGATCTGAATCAGGATCAGTATCAGGATCAGAATCAGGATCTGAATCAAGATTCCTATATGTACTCTATAGCTACCATTTACCGGGTAATAATATGTCTTTCATTGACTCGAATGTGCCCTGGCAGCTGATAGTATGTCATCATGCTCACTCAAATGTCTCGCTGACGGTGGCGTGTGTGTTAGATCATTTAGCTCCCTTCAAAATGGTTGAGCTAAATGGTGCTGATTTATGCGTCATGTTCGTGAACGGGCGCCGTCAGTTGGGGCTGGTCATCACTTAGCTGCCTCGGCTTATTTTTAATTAATTTATTTTTGGATTGTAATTTGTTAAGTACTATTTGTTGTACTCTGGACGCTTTTAACACTTACGTTTTTATTAATTTTTTTTAAATCGTTCTCACATTATATAATTTTAAAATCAAAAGTAATGATGTAACTAATATTTTTGTAAAATATCATTTAAAAAGAGTGTCCATGGAGTCCGGATGGATTCCGATCCTGATTCAGATCCTGATTCAGATCCTGATTCAGATCCTGATTCTGATCCTGATTCAGATCCTGATTCTGATCCTGATTCAGATCCTGATTCAGATCCAGATTCAGATCCAGATTCAGATCCTGATTCAGATCTTGATTCAGATCCAGATTCAGATCCAGATTCTGATCCTGTTTCTGATCCTGATTCAGATCCTGATTCAGATCCAAATTCAGATTCTGATCCTGATTCTGATTCTGATCCTGATTCAGATCCTGATTCAGATCCTGATTCAGATCCAGGATCCTGATTCTGATCCTGATACAGATCCAGATTCTGATCCTGATTCCGATCCTGATTCTGATCCTGATCCAGATTCTGATCCTGTTTCTGATCCTGATTCAGATTCAGATTCAGATCCTGATTCAGATCCTTGAATCCAAAAAAATTTAAAAAAATGCCGGTAGAACCCTCAAGATATTTTTTTATGTTTTTTTTTATTATTTTTACGGTAATCTAAAACTAATAATGCAACTTTTGAGGGGGCTTGAGTAGCGAAAAGCGAAAAAAAAATTTTTCGGGACACCCTAAAACATAGTTTATAACCTGTATGATAAATAAATCGTATATTCATCCTTGAAAAGGAGGCACTTTCTCGAGTTTAGGAAAAATAGGTGTCTAAGGTTTTTTTAAAGAGGCTTTCAAGGCTTGAGAAATCCCCCCTTGCTCAGAGATAAACATTTGCCCCACCTTGAGCGAAAATCTAGATCGCCTGAGGTACCTAAATCTTGAAATAAAGTACATACGAAGTTTCTATTCAAAAGCTCGATTCAATACTACTGTAGTATAAAGTTATTGCCTCGTGTATGGCTAGCCTCCTAGGTATTGTAACTACACAAAGAAATCCTTAAAATTATTTCGTTTAATATCCATTTACTTACTTCTTATACTTAAGAGAAATTCGATGTCTCAAGTGGATTCGTTGCTACGCTATTTGTTGCTAAGTGGCGACGAAGAAACTGCGTATCTACTGGTAGGTACTTGATTTTCATTTAAGCTTACTAGTTAGTTAGAATCGTATCTAATTTGGCTCATAAATTAGAAGGCTGGATCGATAGGTACTAATGCGGATTGGGAGCTTTTAAAGGTGAGCGTTTCGATGTTGTGTATTTGAGCCCGCTTATTGAGACGCTTAAATAAACATACGTTCTGTAAGTTTAGTGATCCACGAATTATTTGTTTTTGAGACAAAAAATATTGCAACATCGATTGACCAGCGGTGCTATTCTGTAAAAATCTCACCGTGAAAACTTAGGTGAAGTGAGCGTGGAGTGAGCTGTCAATAGTGTCAATTCCTAGCAAAACCAAACTCACTTCAACTAAGTTATCACGGTGAGATTTTTACAGAATCGATCGGCAGATGGGAAACATAGAAGTGAATACTGTTTACTATGTTTTTAGGGTTCCGTACCTAAAAAGAAAACCGAACTCTTATAAGATCACTTCGTTTTCTGTCTGTCTGTCCATCAGTCAAGACCTTTTTCCTTTACATTGCTTCATGCCAAATTTCATGATTTTAGGTCAACGGGAAGTAGGTACCCTATAAGTTTTGATTTATTTGCGATTATCAAAATATGTCGACTTAGACGCTTGATTTTTGTAGAGCTCCAAGGGTCCGTATATCTTCTTACAGTACCCGGCGATAAATATTGCACATCGACGTTTGGAAAGAGACATTCGGCTAATTTCGGCTTCGTAGAGCGTTATCTCTGTCGCACGAAATACAAACAGTCCGGTATCTATTAGGAGCTGTTAAAACAATTATGATTTGCTTCTTTTGATAATTATTTTTATTCTTTGTATAAAATACAAAAAAAGGTAAAGGTCGATGTGCAATATTTATCGCCGGGTACTGTATTTGATATTATTTTCATTTTGATAGCTTGACGTGTTCCTGAGAAAAAGGGATTTGACAGATGGACAGACGGACAGCGAAGTAATTGTAATAAGGGTTCCGTTTTCTCCTTTTCAAGTACGGAACCCTGAAAACATAATATGTATTCACAGCAAAAAGCCAAAACGTAACAGCTGAAGCTAGCCAAGACTCATATGTTACACAGCGACGAAATTCTAACGTTCGCGACATACTGCGAACATTCTTAAGAAATATGTCACGAATTCTTACACAAAACTTTTGTGTTGCTGAATAAAAACATAAAAGCAGAGGAATGGTGTGTCAACAAAGTAATAACGAGTGGTATATTATAACTGTGCGCTTAAAACACATGCGTACCAGAGACGAAATCGTTTACACTGCAGACTTTACGAAGTTTCAAAGTTTGAGGCCTTGTCGGTACCGAACTTTCTTTTGACAAGTTCCCTCGATATTCGCTGAGCCGAGGTTCAATCGAAAATTTCCGTCGGCGACGGTTCCGGGAAGTAAATGTTCGCACGCAATTTTATATATCGATATTATTTTCTTTGGCTGGTGTGCTGCGGAAGTGTGACGTCACGCTGACAGCTACGTCATCAATGAGTAACGTCAAAGCGATATGCGATATGCTGAAAGAAGCGAGAAGGAGAGTGAATAATGGCTGCGTTTCCGTTTATGATTTATAAGTTGTGCTCTTTTTATAAAATGTAAATCATTTTTGTGTCAATTGTTTTGTAACATTTTGAATATTAGAAAACAATTGACACACGTACATAATATGGTAACGACCGCGAATTACGAGTAGTAAGCTGTAGTCGTCGGCTCGAACCCAGAGAAGCGCTTTACTTTTTGTAAATTATGTCATCACCACTGATGGTGAAGGACACATCACATCATGAATAAACCGGCATGTCCTAGAATAAATAAACCGAAAACATGTGACATCCATCAACCCGTACTGGGCCCGCGTGGTGGATCACGGCCCACTCTCTCTCACTGAGAGGAGTGCCTCTTTCCCAGCAGTGGGAAAATTATAGACTGATTATGTTTATGCTATGCGAGTATCACCCTTAGTGCACAATGCAATTTACAGAGCAGAATCCTCGATTAGCAAAAATATTGGGAGGCTTTCATTTAGCATGGTTTTGTCCACCACCTTCGATCACTGCGATTAAAGTTTTTCCTGCACGTAATCAATTTAAAAATCGAAAAGTATTAAAAACTTAAAACCTATGTAGGCCAATGCAGCTAGAAACTAAAACTTTTTGTACTTCAAACAAGACGAGTATCTCGAACAAGAAGTTTTGCGGATTTCAATTTGTTTTCGAGCCAAGTAAGCTGCTGCACACACATACTTATTAGCAGTGATCGGAGTAGGTAGATTGAACTGGGGTCATTGATCCGAAACGTATATATTACTATGGACATTCCTCCGGAATTGGTGGTAGTCAGAATTTCATTAGTTAGCCGAAATGTATATCTATCTATAAAAGATCTAGCCATAAAACGCTAAAAATAAAAAATAAATATTAAAGCTTCGATCGGAATTCGATTGTTTTTATTATTCAACAGATAAATAATGAATTAATTTAGTTTTGATACCTTCCTTTAAATTTTGAATTGAGTAGTAATAATATCACTACCAACATTAACAATATTTAATTGAATCCGGAAATACCGGAATTACTTTCCGGAAAAATGGCTTATCCATGTTATTCTTTCTGTGTGCATTTGTGATACAAGTACCAAAAATCAATCTACCTCTAGTCCGATCACTGCTTATTAGGGATGTAACAGAAGCCATCTTACTGTTTAAATCGCGTATTCCGTTCTTCCCACTGCCATGCCGTTGTCACACACGAACGGGAATAAATTCCCGTTCGCCCATTGTTATGTTAGTGGGACGAACGGGAATAATTTAGTAATTTTATTTTTTTTTTCTCTTTGGCCCCACTAAGTAATTTAAGTCTGGTAGTTCAATGGTAAAAAACACTTATTTATCCTAACATGCGGAGGTACGATTTAACGGGGAAGTCGGTGGAGGCCAAGTAGCGATACAAGTATTACAACCCTAATACATACGTACGTACCTCCAAAGCGTTGCAGATCGAATAAAATCTTGAAAATGTATCTTATATTCACTCTTGTAATCTCACTTCCTAAATTAATCTCATGTTGTCCCCGTTTTTGATAGCTTCATTACAATTATGTGGGTAAAGGATTTTTAATATTTGTACAATAAGCCACTTTGATAGTCGTTACGGGTAGCCCAAATGTATGACAACTAGTCATACCAAAGGGTTATCATTGGGTTGTGGAGGTCAGATAGGCAGTCGCTCCATGTAAAATATTGGTATTTAGTTCCGGTTAGACTGAAAGCCGACCTCAACATAGTTGGGAAAAGGCTAGGCAGACTGATTGGCCCCAAAGAGCAGCTGTAAAATTGAGTCATCAGAATTTATTTACAAAAAGAGCATGTTTCACGTAGAAATTGCAACATGGTCATTCTTTTTATAGTGTAAAATGAAGTGCTGTCGTGAACAGGCTGCTCGTGACTACGTCATCGCGTCATTGGTCTAAAAGACTACTGAACCTGGGGTTCTGGGTTCCATACTCGGCTCAGGCAAAGTGTGGTTGTGTTTTTCTCTGAGCAGATTCTTAGGAGCAGTCCGCTGGAGACTAAAATTGTATCAATAAGGCACGCCACCTATTACGTGGGACTTAAACATAACAGTCTGTTTATTCTGTAAAAATCTCACTGTAAAAACTTAGGTGAACTGAGCTTGAAGTGAGCTGTCATTCTACGAGACGGTCTATTCTGTAAATATCTCACTGTGAAAACTTAGGTGAAGTGAGCTTGAAGTGAGCTGTCGTTCTACGAGACAGTCTATTGTAGTATATCACAGTGAGATTTTTACAGAATAGACCGTCTCAGTCTATTCTGTAAAAATCTCACTGTGAAAACTTATAGGTAAAGTGAGCTTGAAGTGAGCTGTCATTTTACGAGACGGTCTATTCTGTAAAAATATATTATGCCATTCCACCTGATGCCAGATAGCGAGCTCACTTCATCTATGTTTTCACGGTTATATTTTTACAGAATTTATCGGCAGCGCTAGGGATTGACACTATTGACATCTCATTTCACCTAAGTTTTCACGGTGAGTTTTTTTACAGAATAGGTTGGCTGAAGTTTGGGTGGACTATATACGCCACAGTCTACTATTTCGAAGGACCTATTCGTACATAGTTGGCATAAACTTTTTATAAGTTAGAACTAAGGATTACGCACAAAAGAGTGTGGAAATATTTTCACTCTGACCCTAGATTAATTCACCACACCGCACAGTTAAACGTCTTTCATTTGTGTTTCCTTTACATAAATTATATCCTGTTTTCTTTTAAACCATTTGCTTCTTCTTGAAACGTCCTGATTTAGTATAATATGGCTTTGTTTGTAACGAAGAATTGCTAACTGTAATGAAGAATCACTAACTCCTAAGACACAGGCACCTACACCTAGTTTAAGAGTCAGAGTATTAAAATTATTGTGACCTAACTAGGTCACAATAATTATATATAACTACATATAAGCCTTAAATGCTCTTAGACTTTGGATATTTTAATATGATGGCTTTTGGTGAAATAAAGAATTTATTATTATTATTATTATATCCAATAGATTTTGCCTACACAAAAACTTGACATGATTTAACTATACATACATACAGCTCCACTACAATGGACGGTGGACGTTAGTTTGAAGTAAAATTAATAGCTTAGCGGGTGTGAAAGCACTTAAGTTCACAATCGAACTCGACTGTGCGACTAACGAAATCGAGTATCGGAAATAGGATTAGATTAAACTCTTTTATAACTGCAACTGTAACCCTAGATAGGATTTTGTTTTATTCTTACGTCATTCTGTTTATTTAAATTGAGTGGTTTTACTGTGATTGTATTTTGTTTATTTAATTTTTAGGCTGTTGTTACTCAACGTGCGCTTCTATAATTTCTCATTATCAGCCTACAGCAGTCCACTCCTGGTCACAGGCCTCTTCTATTGCTCGCCATTTAAGTCGATTTTCGACAACTCTCATCCAGCTGCTGCCAACCATCCTGCGAAGATCGTCGCTCCACCTAGCCTGAGGGCGTCGTACTTTACGTTTGTCGATTCGCGCTCTCCACTCACACATATCTATCCCAACGGAAATATCGGTTCTACGGCTAATATGACCGGCCCAATGACACTTCAGCTTGCTTATTCTGTGAGTTATGTCGACAATTTTGGCTCTCTGCCGGATCACCTCGTGATATAATTTCTAACGTGACAATAATATCGTGGATGTCCACGTCCATAAAATATGGAAGGGTAAGGTAGGTATGGAAATATGTGGACGTTTTAGCGTTATCCTGGGTGAAAATTTAAAAGCGTCTGTATAGGTACATGTCCATCCCATACATTTTAACTTCCCCGTGATATCGTGATGCTGCGGATGTCCACAATAATATCGTCTCGTTAGAAATGAGAAAATCGCACAAGACAGGACAAAGGCTTGCCTGTTTTAGACGCGAATTCATCTTGACCTTATCTTGTCTAAAGGCGTCAAGCCTGTCCTGCTATCTTCACCTGAATACATATGCCATTTTCGCCAGAAACTATAGTACCTAGTACAGACGTCAGCACATCAAGCTACCCGAAACTGTCAAATATTCCCCATCAACTTTGAACCTTATAATTTAGCGATAACGTTGAAAAAATGAGAAATTGAATGATGTTGAGAAATTTGACAGATTGTAGTAGCTTGATGTGCTGGCGTCTGTACCTTCATGTACACTGTTTGACTTGTTTATTAAATTATATTATATTTTTAAATATGTTTGCATTACCTATAGTTATATCTCTAGCTATATATACATATATCACAGAATTATTAACTTCGTTCAAAACAAATACTAACAAAAAATTAAACATTCAAGAATTTTTAAATGAAAATTGATATCAAAAATCTAATATTTTTATACCATTATTGTTTTTAGCTATTCTAAAAAATGTTTTTCACTTCTCATGCTCTGAAAGTGCTTCTTTGTGCAGGGTATAGGCTGCACAAAATCGAATTTTGTGCACAAGGGCATTAACGTATCTACTCATAAATGTATTATATTAAGGCAAAGAAAATGAGCCATACAGCCAAATGCAATAAGAAGTTCATAGATAGAATTTGTTATTTATTATATAATATTTACTTTAATTTATTTGCCTTATGTGTTTTTTTTATGATATAATAGATATTAAAATTTTAATTCAAGTACGGTAGGTTAGTTGATTTAAGAAAATTATTATTACAAAATTAATTTAATAGTAGGCTGTATAGGTCTGCAGCCTAATATCAATGTCGTAAGATTAAAAAAAAAATAAAGCGGCGGGAAACAGCTCTTGTTTTTTTTTCGTGCATTTAATAATTTCTTCAATTTGCTAAAATTGTTAAAAATGTCCAGTGAAGAAGAGGATTTAACAGTCTCTCCTAATACGCTTATGGAAATGAATGCAAAGAGTTGTGCAACAGATATTACCGCCAAAGTCTCGGGAAAAATATCTCAAAGTTTACAATAATTTTGTAAATTGGAGAAGAATTGTTATGTTATACTACTGTTTTATTTCTTCGCAATCGAAGTGAAAAGTAGAGTTTATAACTCGTCCACAAAACCATTTTGATTTGTGCACTTGTTGTAAAATCTACTATTAATAATGTCAAGTAAAATAGTACAGCCAATATTTTTGATGAAAGTTGTTAACATAACAAACAATACGAATTGAAAGTACATTCTATTTTCTTTTAAGTGTTTTTTGCAGATACTATAAACACAGGCTTTGATAACTAGAATATTTATTTTAAAAGTTTTTATATTCTAAATATTAACTGAAAACAGAAAGTAAATTTATTATGATATTTTCTTTGATTGTTTTTGCAGGTGTACTTTTATACAGCCTTTGATACCTGGAATATTAATTTAAAAAGTCATATATATTTATTTATTTATATAATACTTACTATACTTACTTATTACCTACTTACTTTTACTCTGATGTTGGTTTGTTATCATGACGAGATGACGGCTTAGGCAAATGGAACTAATACCGAACGACCTCGGATATTGCAACGATATACCAACATAGTCGGAAGATTCATTTCCGTAGTCGGAGCAGTAAGTACATCTTAGTGCTCGTTCACACGAGCAACACGCGTCAACGGGAGAGGCAACTGCAGCCGTCGACAATATGACGCTATTTGAGCACCGTACTCAAATAAATGAGCGGATCCCCCCCGACCCTTGCTCGATGAAGCCCGCGCCATAGCTGAGCCTGTAGCTTTAAATTGTTTACTGTGACCTCTGAGTTTGTTTCGGCCTTTCTTCTCAGAGTAGTCAGATAGGAAAAACCGATCTCATCAAGCTTTAAATATAATAATTTGATTCAGCCTGTCCCATCTTGCTGTCCTCTCTCCAGCGACGCCCTAAGCGGAGGTACGTACCCCGCAGGGGGTACCCTTGGCATACAGTGCCAAATCAACCAATCTAATAAAACTGCAGTTGCCAGTGCCTCTACTGTTGACGCGTGTCGCTCGTGTATGCGCACTTAGGGCGAATTTCACAAATGAAACTGAACGCGATCAGCAAATTTAAACCGCGGTGTCATCATTGTTCTGCTCTTGAAATTCACCCTTAGTCATCTTCATGGTATATATTAAGTCCGCCACCGACCATTGGTGGTCAATCGTCTCTTGCATATGTACGTTCTTATGTATTCCTAAATAGATAAGTGTAATTTTACATGAAGTGGTCCAGCGAGTTCGTGAAGATTGTTTACGTGTGTTTCTCCCATACTCCTTCAGCCTTGTACAGACACCCTACTTCAATTAGTCGTGTTATGGCAATTCAAACAGATGTCTAAACATGATAGTTGTGAATTGTGATTTGAATATACGGACAAAATTTAAGTTGCTATTTGCTTAACAATATTAATTATTAAGCAATTTATAGGTACCTACTAACTTTAATTGTGACCTATTACATCAACCGGACTATTCTCTATAAATCCTATCGTGATAACTTAGGTAAAGTGAGCTCTAAGTGAGCTGTCATTCGACCTGATGCTAGGGATTGTCACTATTGACAGCTCAATTCAAGCTCAGATCACCTAAGTTTTCACTGTGAGAGGATAACTGAATAGTTCAGCTGTAAATATATCATCGAGATAATTACGCACTTGTCGTAAACCTAACGCGACATTTATCTTGATTACCTGTCTAAACAATATTACATTGTTACTTGCGATATCTGAAACCTTTTTCGGAAGTATTGTATTCTTTTAATTTTATTGTAATTTAATGTGATATGTCTGTGTTTCTTATTTTTATAGTTTTAATTTATGTTTATTTTCTATTCCAATTTAATTGCTGTTTATTTAAATTTTTGAATTTACTGTATTTTAATTTAACTACTTGACATTTTAAATTCAATGTAAATTTTAATATTGTAATTAACATAATTATATTTCCGGTTTAGTATTTATTATTGATTATACAAGTGCTGTGCACACCTATAAGTGACGAATTCACTCACAACAGTTAAATAGACCAGATATATTAATGTAATAATTTAGTGAATAAGTCGTTGGTGTGTCAATAAATAAATAAATAAATAAATAAATAAATAAGTAATCAGAACGAAAACAGAAATCTCTACTAAACCTTTTAAGAAACTTACATTATTTTTGTCTTTATTTCCTCATTCTATGTACTACAAAGGCTACTTGTCTGGCCAGATCAACCATTATTCTCGTGATATGTAATAAACTTAGGTCCACGGATACTTAGGTCCGACATTAATATAAATACAGTGTCACGTCGGTTTGAGGGCTATTCTAGCGTTAACGAGATGTCTACGACGATCGTGGTGGTGTCAGTGACGTCACGACTCAGACGTTAATAATGTACGCTCGAAACAATGTGCCGAAGAGAGTAAAGAAAATAATAAATAATGTATTGTATTCGTGAATATAGATTGTAATTACAAAAAAAAAAAAAAAAGTGTCCACTACAGAGTCAGCCGAGACTTTTCCCAAATTATTCTGAGAAAGATCATTTTCTAATCCAAGTAGATCCTAATCTATTTGGATTAGAAAATGATCTTTCTCAGAATAATTAATACTGATATTCAGCCTACTGAATATCAGTATTTTTCATGTAAAAGCCGCTATTTATTTGGCCAACACAATCTCATTACTGTTCAATATCGACGTCATTGCTTTTAAGCTATGGTTTCCCAGAAGTTGTTTGACATTGGTGTCACAAAACGCTCGTTTGGACAGCCGATTTTGTGTGACCGCCCACCGCTAAACATTTTTTTTTGTTAGCCTACATTGTATCCCACTGCTGGGCAAATGCCTTCCCATTCTTCTTCCAAACCTCCCTGTCTTGTGCGATCTCTGGCTATGTTCGCCCTGCAAATGTTACCACATCGTCGCACAACCAAACATTAATCGATCTAATATTATGATTCATAGGACTTCCAGCTATTATAACTGCTGTCATTAATTCATCTTAAATTTTCCGATCTACAAAATCACGAGCAGTCCTCAAACCTACTCAATATAATAATATAATTATTATTACAATAATATTATTTATAAAAAATATATTTTATTCGTCCTTTTACAATCCAATACAAATAAATACAAGGTAGGTACTTGGTACTGTAGAGAATAGTCTCTACAGTACCAAGTACCTACCTTGTATGCGGAGGTTGCATGGAGACTCCATGCAGACTATAGAGCCTGCATGGAGTTTCCATGCAACCTCCGCAAGAATTTTATAAGTTGATGGCATGATTATGAAATAAACACTATAGTCCTTTCACAGTTATTTTGTCTCTGATTGTAAAATCAAATAAAGAATAAAAAGAAGAATAAATCGCTTTATATGGCACAGTGATTTTTATTCTCATTCTCATAAGGTTGCTGCCAGTGACAACTCTATCAAAATCATTATGTTCTTTATTCTCGTCACAATAAGGTTGCTGTTACGTTGCTGGTGTCAGAGGTTAAATAACTTCAATGCAGTATATTTTGAATTTAGAAGATTAGAAAATAATAGACTGAGCTTGGAGAGCTGACAGTGTGCATCATCATGTAAAATATAACTTATGAAATTATTAATAACTCAAATATAACGAAAGAGATGAAATGAAGTACCTACGTACTCTTACTAAGACAAATATCCGACCTAACAAAGCTTTCTCGTACCTAATTAAACCATAAATGAATAAATTAAACCACAAAATGAAACGGGTCTAAGGTCTGAGTATTTGAAAGCAAATACCCCCAAACTCCCCCCAAAACAGCCAATTATAATTGCAAAGGCTCTTGGTAATCACACTAATATTATAAAGGCGAAAGTTTGTGAGTGTGTGTGTTTATATGTTTGTAACTTCTTCACGCTCAAACGGCTGGACCAATTTTGATAAAATTTTGTATGGAGGTAGCTGACACCCTGGATTAACATATAGGCTACTTTTCATCCTGATATTCCCACGGGATCGACATTTACGCGGGTGAAACCGCGGGGCGCAGCTAGTGTTATATAATGCTTTCAGAGAAAGGCCCGCATTCCTGTTGTGAATAGGTGGGCTTTTTTCGCTTCCACTCCACAAATAATAATTGGAAAGGTCACGGTTTTTTACCCTATGAGGAAATTCCTGGAAGGATTGGTAAGGCTTTGATTTGTTGCCAGGCGCAAGTATATCAGGTAATTTGATGTATTCGGTACAAGTAAGTGAAATTAAAAAGAAAAACCGATCAACTGCGAGTCAGACTCGCGCACCGAGGGGTTCCGTACTTTGTAGGTATGTAAATAGTTTATCACGGTTTTTTTTAAATGTACAGACGCCAGCACATCAAGTTACTACAATCTGTCAAATTTCTTTATTAGATTTTCAACTTTATCACTAAAGCATTAAGGTTCAAAGTTGATTGGGAAAATTTGAGTTTCGGGTAGCTTGATGTGCTGGCGTCTGTACATACAAATTCACAGTTTTCGGATTTTTCCTTTACTTGTGCTACATGATCTTGCTTCTTGCCAAATTTCATGATTCTAGCCCAAGTAACACAAAATCGATATAATGGAAAAAGTGATGACCAGAAACTTTCTTCTAGCTTCGTTATAGAATTTGAAGGGTTTTAGCAATGTCTTGCTTCTGTATAACAGCATTTTATTAACTTTGTAGTTCCTAAAGCTATATAATCCTCTTTTTCAATCTTTTGTGCAGCTAAAGGTTTTATTTTAGATATAATTTATGTCTCTATACAGCTTCTAAAGCAGCTGTAAGCATTATACAAAAGTGTAGGCCGTATGTTAGCATTAATTACGGCTTAGGCTATTAAAAAGCATTTTAAAATTCTTTAAAACTGCTCTATGTTTTATAACAACCTTTCGCATGGGTCACAACTGTTTAAAGGTGTACATTGGTGCTGTTTTAATGCCAGCTTTTTAAAAGCATTTCAACATAATATTATATAGCCTTTATCTATACAAACGTATAATGACAAGAATTTTAACAAGCAATAAGTCGTATACCGGCCATCCGCATGCCTAAAGTTTTTAATTATGCTTACGCCATTTTGCTTTTTGTCTCGATAATATTTAAAATTTAATTTTATGGTAAATAGTCCTTTAGAAAGGACTTCAACCTATGGTATTGACCGGCCGGTACAATACAGGTATCATAATGACTAAAACTAAAGATTTCTTCGTAAGAGCAAAATTTTTTTTACAATTCCACATATTTTTATAATATTTTTGTAATAAATAGCTCTTTAATTTGAAGGCGCATGAAATATTTGATTCAAATATATACATACTTTCACAGTAAACTGATACTCGCAACCTTAATTCACTCATAGACAACAAAAACAAGAGGTTAATTACTTACCTTGTAGCACTTAATATTTTTTTGTTGAAAGTATCCATGTTCTTTTTACACAAGATTTATTAATAATAACAGAAATTAAAAATAACATTTGAAAATGTTTTTATTTTGCCTTTGTAATGGTACAAGCTGTATAAGAGCCGCATTTAACATATGCGCACTGCTTTAACCTGTTTTGACAGCCCATTATAATGCGTTTATCATTCCGGTAGACAACCAATATAATGCTGCTAAAATGCCATTCTAACACTTAAGTCTGTATAATTTGGGGCCCAAATTAGCATTACAAGAGCTGTATAGTGGTTTATAATGCCTATATGTAACTTCTTATAAAGCTATAATAATATGCTAATTCTGTTATCCATCGATTATAAAGCTATTTTGTGCTACTTGGGAGGTCAACGGAAAGTACCCTATAAATTTTAATTCCCTTGAGAATGTCGAAATATATGTTTTTTGCGGCGTAAACGGCCGTATCTTTTTTTACGTTAACTCAGAAGTTTGATTTTTTCACAGCTTCAAGGAATTGTAGACCTGAGCTGTACCTATATAGTAGACAATTTCAACCTGAGTATGTAGTTTTAATTTCAACTCTATCCTCCACGCGTTCCCGAGATAAAGGGTCTTGACAGACAGACAGACGGACGGACGGACGGACAACAAAGCTATCTTACAAGGGTTCCGTTTTTTCCTTTTGAGGTACGAAACTCTAAAAATAGTTTTAACTATTTACTGAAATTTCACTGTCGTGTAGATGTTACAACAATGTATTGTGGAATTCGAGAAAACATTGTCTGAGAAACTATACGGTGACTTGACAAGTCAAATTCAGATGAAAGAAAATACCACATTCACCTATTTCAGGCCTAATCGCGACTGGTCCCCGAATGGCTAATTTTTATTAGTCGATAACTCGGTCGGCATGCGGGGTCTCCCCGCAGGCGAGGTAGTGACTAATGTAAGTCATAAGTCAATAGCGGGTCGGTACTAAGTCTGCGGGGAAACCGCGTTGCGGGCGTAGCGACCAAATGAAATTCATCGTTTGGTAAAAAGCGTAGAGACTCACACCTAATGAAAATGACCAATGGAAATGAGTTCAAAGCAACTGCTAAACGTGCGGTGCAGGTTCTCCGTATACCGCAATCGTTCCCTATCGATTAATGACATCGGTTTCCCGAATACGGGCCCAGTGGCATGCTTTACAGAAGTCTCCAGCACCCCACATGCGGGCCCTATGGAATGCTATACAGAAACGTCCTGCACCCCGCATACGAGCCCCATCGATCAATGAAAATAAGACTGAAAAGACGCAGTGCTAAAGCGCTCCTAATAAAACAGTCGCACGTAAAATCGGTACTTTAAAACCTCCCCAGTACAATGCCAGAAAGAGATGAAAATAAAGGAATGGGTACCTAAACTTATGAGAAAATTTCTCAAAACGTATTACGTAAACTCGGGGGCGACTTGCAGAAATAATGACATCGACAGGCCACCGAACTTTTTTAATATTGAACTTTTTAACCGAACCAAGTCTCCAAATATGAAAAGCGCTTGCGGGTAATAAATCATTTATACTGTTCGAAATTCAAAATTCACGTTCGTTGACTTTTAAATGTTCAATATTAACTGCTGTTTTAAATATTTAATGTAGACTTGCGATAAACACGAGTAGCTTTTGTAAAGTGTTTATGCACTTTCTCGGAATTGTACACGAAATAGAGTGGAATTTTCATGACTTTAGCGTTTATTTAGCTGAAGTATTATTGTTTTGTTTTTCGCGAATGTAAATAACACGTGTAAAGGTCGTTAAAATGAAATAAATTTTAAATACACAACGCGAGGCATAAAATAAATACGTAGTAGAATCCTACCTTGAAAGTACCTAATTGATTTCTTAAAGAACGCAAAATGTCTTATTTGAGCGTTTCATTATTTTTATAAATAAAATATAATATTGACTACACAAACAAAAACGAAACTGAAATAAACGAAATATTCCTTTTATACAAAACCAAACCGTTTCCTTTGATACCATTCCCTTCAAGTTTTGCGTTATGTTCCAGAACCTTTGAATACAAAGCTAAGTAATTTTAAGAAAGAACGCAAAGAAACCGCTGTGTTTGCAGGGGTGGTAATACGAATTGAGAACAAAAGTCAATTTTATAAAACACTTGGAGAATTGTGGGTCAGCTGTAACCCGACAATCTGTGTCGGACACCTATTCTAGCTGTTACAGCTGTAATTTGTTTGAGTGGGGACGGAACGTGTCGGTCATTCGATTAGTGTGGTGTGCCCGTGTGCCCGTGTCCACCACCACCGTGCACCGTCCTTCCCTGTGCGCCGTGTTCACTCTCCACGGAAGCGCTGAATCCGACGAACGGGCTCGTGCAGATGTGCAGGAAATTATATCTTTTCATTTCCCGCGAATAGTCGTAACATTTTGCCATTTTGCCGAGATTTGATGTATTACTGCGGAAAATCAAAGTTTATACGAACACATTTTCCACAAGGGAACTTTCATGGGCCAAAAATAAATATACTCTCCAATTTAAATTCTCTCTATTACGTTCTCTTCAGCCTTCACTCCAAAATTATTTACCCAGAACTCTTGGCGTGAGATAAATATTGAACATTGCTTAGTTTCCCCCTCAAGTTATCTAAGGAAGAGTTTATCGCTTTGGGAATTAGTTACGAATTGAAAATGTCTAGTGGTTGGATCGGCGGGGTGTCACGCGGAGGCCTTCGTTATAGGCCGTCGCTAATTAAGAAGTTTCCCTTCGATCGGCGCCAATTTTATTACGTCAGGGCTGTCCCAAAAAGCTTGTAAAATTAAATTAATTCAAACGACGACGATCCGGATTTCCAATTTTAAGGTTGAGACGGCTGCCGTCCTAAGAAACTCTGTGTGCACCCGTTGTAATTATGTTCGTTAGAGTTTGTACTTACTTATTACCGTTTTTAATTGGTACCGATATTCCATGTTTGCTATGGTAATTACTTGGGCAACGTCATTTGGTAATGTTACTTTAATATGTATTTTTGACCGGATAAGCCCAATCTCGAGTAGAGTACTCACTCAGAGCACTGATTTTAACCGCACTTACGAACGCACCTGAGCACTTCCACTAACCTACTCGTATCTATCCACGACAGCACGCGAAGCATGGTCACTTTTATCTCTACTCTATGAAGAACAGACACAACTCTTTCTATACAAAGTGACATTTCGTTTCTCCATTTTTGACATCCGCCGTAGAAATCCTTCTACAATCTGTCATTTTGTCTTTCGTTTCTGCAATCTATGGTGGTCATGCTACGCGTGACACTCTGAGATCGTTTGGTAATAATGTTAATCAAATAAAATTGGAAAATTAACTTAATATTTCTACATAATTATAAATTTTAAACTGATGCCATTAAAATTGAGGGTAAGGTTATGAGTAATTACGAGAAGCAAAGCCGTAAAGCGTGATATTAAATGATATGAGCCCAGCAGACTTTGAAATTACACTGATATTACGCCGATGAATTTGTAAACGCAATGATTTCCATTATAATTTCTTCTTTAATATGAAAATTTAAATGAACTGAACTGGTTAACGGTAACGTTAATAACCAGTTAATAGATACTTATGATTCTTAGAAACAATTTGTCATTGGAAATTCAATAAACTTATACTTAGGTGCTTAAATACGTACTTGAATATTGTCTGAAATTTTAAGATGGTCTATCTTATTTCGACATAGACACTACCTCCTGTTGACTTGGACAAAAATATGATTTAAAAATCTCAATTAAGTTGCAAGAAAATAAATATTCATCATAGGTCAGTACTCAATTGGCATGATGAAATGATCACGTTTCATGGACGTTCATCACCTGCCAAAATATTGTCTAAAGTACTTACTTACATATTATTAGTACGTAGTATTGACAGCGCTACAAATAACTTCGCATTATAATATGCTAATCACCCAAACTGAAACGCTTAAAGCGCAATTGAGAGGAAGGGTACAGACGCTACACCCATATTCTAAGTCAATTCCTATGCTCCACTTGACGACAACTCCACCTCCATCAGTGACATTGAGAATTAAAACTTGTTATAAATTAACATAAAACGTTAATTTTCTTCAGTGGAGGTGAGGAATCATCTGCCAAACTCAAGTCAGGATTGTAAGTTTCTGCTTTATTAAACAGCAGCTGTCGTGATGACGTGACAATTATGATTTTTCTAGTATCACACATACCTAGTTGTTAAAAAGGGTCCCGGAAAATATCTCTAAAATAAAAGAAAAATTGGTTGGAAAAGGTGACTCTCCTTTTCAAAAATATCCACGTGATGCCAAGTAGGTCTCTAAATTACAAACATTTAAAAACATAAATTACAATTTAATAAAGCCATCGTCTCAGGAAACATCAAGTGGACACTTAAAAGTCCCTCTTAAATAAAGAGGGTTTTATAAATTCGGGACTCGTAGCAAATTACCAACATGAAAAATAATACAGCGAAGTTTTTGAAATTAAGTATTGGCATAACTTGTAAGGGCCTATGCACACGACCTGCGTAGCAGTAGTTGAATGTACAGCGCGTTTTTGTTGCGTCATACGTGCGTCAAAAGCACATGCGAAAGTCGTCGTATGCATTGGTTTCCAAACCCGATCAGCAATGTATAAATCGGCTTATCGAGTCGCGAACATATCACATAGGCCAATATTCTAGTCTAAACTAAGCTTGGTCGACTCACTCTATTTCTAGTAGTAAACTTCGTCGACTCACACTCGACTCAGGTCGTCATGACAACGGGCACAGAAACGCCCCCCAAATGGTATTCTTAGACCCGTATTAATAAACGTTCTTCAACGACGTACTCAAGTGCGTAATTAGAAACGCCATTATTACGATATCAGTCTCTCAAGATCATTGCTAGTTAATAAACACATGAAAACAGTAAATAATAATAATAATAACCGCCAATAATAATAATATCAGAATAATATATTAATATCAGTTACCAAGATCAGCTCTTCAAGACGCTGAACGTGAACTTGAGGGCTTGATCTCGTGAACGATTATATCACATTGGTCGAAGTTTAGAATCACATTCATCACATTTCGTTATTGCTATGTCGTAAGATTTATTGAAATACTTTTTTTAGTTAAGATTTTAATGAATAGCGCTGTATCACGTTATAAAGTTGTTTTCTACACAAAAAAGCCTTCAATTGTTAAAAATGTTGTGTGTAGAAATTTACTACTCAACTCAGTAGGTACAAATAACAGAACGCAATATTGCGTCAGATTGGGGCGTCTGCGTCAAGCGTCAAAAAAAGGGCGCCAAACAACAACCAACATCATTCTGTTTGTTTACTGTCACGAACATCTCGCGTTTTTAATTTGTCAAAAAGTGGTTATAAACGAAAATTGAAAACAGGAAGCACTCCAATGGAGTAAAAATACTTTAACGAAATTTTATAAAAATATATAGATTTTTGACAATTTAATTTTTTTTGATAATTTTTTAAATTAATTTCTCCCTATATATTTTCAAACTCCGTGTTTCGCGCTACTAATCACGACCTCAAGACTGACTGCCTGTCAGGTTTAAGCATCTTGAGTATATGCCTACCAGAATCTCATGGACTAAAAAAAAACATTGTGATTTTCATGTGGCAATGTCAATCCATATGAAAATCACAATTGTTTAATTTTTTATGCCATGAGATTCTGGTAGACCTAAACACACACTTATTGTATACTTAAGTGTAGAGTTTTATTTATTAATCAGTCCATCACTTAGCTAATAACGCAAACTCACACCGTAACTTGAGTACGTACACGTACCTCAAGATTGATATTCAAGTGCGAGCTCTTGGGCTGAGTAACGTTTATTAATACGGGCCTTAGTCGCAAGTTTGAGTGAAGTTCGGAGGTTGAAATGACCTAAAAAACATTTTTTTTATTGCTGAATGGGCCCGGTCTTGACCTCGATCACGCCTGATGGAAAGCGATGGATGAGGTCTATGATGGAACGAGCGTGCCCAGAAGATGTCTAAGGCACTGGAACTTCCACGCATCGACGAAACACAGCAGGCTGCTTGACGCCGGACTCCTGTGGGAGGGTGGTCGCAAACCAGGCGGGCGTTAGCCCTACCACCGCAAGGGAAGAATTGGCCAGTCAAATAAGGTGTTGGGAGTGACTGTCCGGGATACGCCGAGCGCTCGGTTCGGAACTGGCAGAACAAACTGCGCTACACGAGTAGGCTTCTTCATGCATCCCACATACATACACATAAAAAGCATGTAGCGTGCTGCTTCAATTAATGTTAAATATGTTATACAGGATGGCAAGGACATCGACACGCAACCTGTTCCCATGGGTTCAGTAAGTACATGATTCTGAATTAAACGCAAAAATTTCAACGCCCGCTGCGGTGAAATATTTGCGTACCCTATATATTGCCATTCTACCAAAAAAAATACAGGGTGGCCGGTACAGATATAGATACACTTAGATAACGCAAGAGCAACTATTACTTCGCAAGCCAAAAATCGCACTAGCTTACGTACGAAAATCGTAAGCCGCCACTTTCGCGCTCAGTCCTGTGTACTGCTGCCGGGTGAGAGTGAGCGCTGGCCCTAGGCCCCGGACGTGGGGCGAGATGGGTGCCCTGGGTTCGACCCAGGTCAGACAAAATGATATTGGGTTTTCCGTTAGGAATTTCTTAGTAACAGCCTGGAGTTTGGAAGTTGGCGGTTCAATACCCCCGTGCCTCGGAAAGCACGTAAAGCCGTTGGTCCTGCGCCTGATCTCTCCTCGGTCGTGTCGGATTGCCGTCCCATCGAACTATGAGAGTAAAGGAATAGAGAGTGTACCTGTGTTTAGGCACACACCTGTGCACTATAGTATCTGTACCTGGTACCTGACTAATATCCGTTGAGATTGGCCACCACGACAGAAATCGGTCGGGAGGCTATAATAAAAAAAATGGTCCTAGTCAAGAGATGCAGTTGAAATGTCCGAAAAACATTTTTTCTATAGTGAATATCGTGAAAAGCTGTGCCTGCAGGAGCGTATTCTTATTTAGATTCAGCTTGTACCTAAGTTCAACAATGTTGAGCAGAGCAGCTCAGCAGCCAATCCAATAAAAGCATGGGCATCATGAGCCCATGCTTTGTTGCTTTGCATGCTGAGCGGCTGTGGTATGAACACACGCGTAAGTAATCACAATATTGATTATCGTAATAATGACAGTGTTTACTTTAAGATAATTTGATTTTTTATTATAGGTACGTGCTCTACGTTATTATATTTTTCAGTTTCCATATAGTATTCTGCGTTTCACATCCACAAATGAGAGAATATCGCTTTAATCATATTTTGACACTGCCATTCATTTGAAGCTACCTGTTAAAAGCTTACAGTACAATTTGCTTTGATTGATAGAGTGGTCCATTTATCAATGTCATTTGCCGAATCAGTGAAATAAAGCCATTGGGTTGGAGTGTTCCTCTTGTTTTATGAGCCGCTTCATTTTAGGTTTAATGTGTAATGGATGGATATAAATCAGGGCAATGCGGTGTTATTTCCCTATTAAGTGAAGTTTCGTTAAGGGTTGTTGAAGCTTTATTACTCTGATTTTCGATAGCAACCAATTGTATTTGTGGAACGAAATAAAAGAATGCTTAGTTATACTTTTGTTGAATAGGATACAATCATTAATGTACCTAATCTATTTCTATACTAATCTTTATACTAACAGTAAAGCTGAAAAGTTTGTTTGTTTGTTTGGACGCGCTAATCTCTGCAACTACCAGTCGGATATGAAAATATTTTTGCATTTTTGCAAGAAATTTCACGCGGACGAAGTCGCGGGCAGAAACAGAAGCTAGTTCGGGTCAGCGGGATTGTCCGAAAGGGTTACCGCTGGGGCGGAACATAAAGGGCTAAGGAAGGAACACGGGTGGGTTTTAGTCAGTAAGAGTCTGACACTCCCATTCCGCTCCACCCAGAGCGGGAGGGGTCATTTGATGATTTCCCATCCAGAAAAAAAAGCGGAAGCTAGTATTTAATATATGTACAGACGCCAGCACATCAAGCTACCCGAAACTGTCAAATTTTCCCAATCAACTTTGAACCTTATGCTTTAGCGATAAAGTTGAAAATCTATTAAAGAAATTTGACAGATTGTAGTAACTTGATGTGGTGGCGTCTGTACTATCTCATTTACACAAGTAGTGAGATAGCTGCTGTCACTAATGTTATCTGTCAGTCACCACGAATTGGGGAAAAGGCTAAAGGCGTTCAAGGCGAGGCAGTGCCTGCGTGGGAAGCTTGGTGTCACAGTGACCCAGTGCAGTTATATATTAATTAATTTAAATACGGAATCAACAGGATTCTAAAATTAGGTAATTAATCTTCCAAAGTTTCAAATAAAAATTACCCTAGGTGATTCCCAACATTAACCACGGTGCACGTTGTTCGTGCAATAACGACGCATCTAAATTTAAAGTGCCTCGTAAGTTCCGACCCGGAATCTATTAGGTCGGAAATGGCCGGCGGTGGTTGGTTCCACTTTTTATCAATTACCATTTTTGGTGTAAGCCTAAATGTCATAATAATGTTGTTTAGGAGTGCCCACAGTCGCGAAGCAATTTATGAAGAGAATAATTCTATTTAGAGGCATAAATAAAATACGCAAGCAAAATGGTTGCTTGTTTGTTATTCGAGGTAAGTCCAACCTAAGTTAAAGTTATTGAGGAGTGGAAAATCTTGAGTTATTGAGTTGTTATTTTATTGTGTCGAACTTATTTTGGGAAAATATAAGTACCTTATGAAAATAAATAAGTAGGTACTTTACGTATTACGGTACATAATTGCTTTTACTGGATAGGTTATATAAAGAAAGAAAATATTATTCATTTACTTCTGAAAGTACATCATTATCATCATTATTTCAGCCGAAAGACGTCTACTGCTGAACATAGATCGCCAAGCACCGCCACTTCGACCGGTTCTGTGCTTTCCGCATCCAGCGGATTCTGGCGACCTTCACAAGGTCTTCGGTCCACCTTCTGGGAGGCCATCCAACGCTACTTCTAAAAGTACATAACCAACTAGAAAAAAACAAAACAGAAACTTAAACATTAGGTTGACCTAACATACAATGTCCTCTGCTAAGTACTAAGTACATTTCCATCTTCCGTCTGTATAAGTGATGATCAGTGAGCTGCATCACACAATCAAAAGGACTTCAGTAATTTGGCTTAATTTTGCGAGCGACCGATCTACATATTTGTTTCAGTGAAGATTAGAAAAATAATTGCATGACTGATAGATAAAGAAACATGTAGTTCAAAACTGTTAATTGCTGCAAAACTATTGTCAAAGAAAATAAACTTATTATATTGATGCAAGTAAGCTTATAGTGCTACTTGTGTGAGTTGTCTATGATAACAACAAAAACATACCTACAGTTGTTGTCTAGTGACTCGACGTGTATGAGTTTGTAAAGTGAATGAGTGAGCGTAAGGCCGTAAGCTGATGAAAACACTCGGCTTCGCGCTTGAGGGCGGGCGGCGGGCGGCGGGCGTGCATCGTCTGTGCGTACTTGTAGCTCCATGATTGACGTACTTCCTCATATTTCAACCATATACAGATACTAAGGTCCACAAACTGAGAATACTAAGAAAACTTGTTGGAAATATCGAGCCGTGATCGAGTCAAAAATATCTTGCACGTGTCTTAAAAATATATTGCATGTGTCTTAAAAATATCTTGCACGTGTCTTAAAAATATCTTATATTGTCTTAAGAAAGCTAAGAAAATTGTTTAATTAACACTAATCAATAATAAAGGTGGTGGCTCAGTGGTATTGGGCCCGATTTACGAGTTGTAGGTCGCGAATTCGAAGTTAGAACACATCGTGAGGAAACCGGCATGTCTTAGAACCAAAAAATCGAAGACATGTGACATCAACCAACCCGCACTGGGCCACCACGCGGGATTATGGCCCACTCCCTCTCACAGTGAGGAGGCTTGAGTTCCAGCAGTGGGTACATTATAAGCTGATTATGCTATTAATAGAGGAACTTAGTATCGTCAAACGTGGTGAAGAGGGATCCAGGGGTGAACCGGGACGCAACTTTAAAAGGGATTTTAACATTGAAATAATATAATTTGTTGCCAAAAAGGACTCTAATGTGTTTACTGTATTATAATTAACGATTAAGTACTCTTGTTAACAAAAAACTATATTATTTTAACGTAAAAATCCATTTTAATATTTCGTCCCGATTCACCCCTGCATCCCTTTTCACGCCGGTAGTTATTTTTTTGCTAGTCAGTCAGACAAATCTAACCGAAGATAGTGTTCAGTCATAGTAGATACCTGTTTCAGCAACAGAGTGGCCGGAGTCTTGAAAATTTGCCTTGGAATATAGCACGTTAATATGCCTACCATAATTTACTTCCCGCGCAATATTCTAAGTCTAACCCGCCAACATAATGAAGTTAAATTAAATTCATTAGTCCGCTCATACTTGCAGCGCTACAAACTTGTAGGTAGACGCTGTTTGAACGACTCTTCTGTGTGTAGTTAGAGGCACGCTGCAGAGCCTGCAGATAAGTCGACATCAGCTCAAGTACTATCGTGCGAGAAACGTTGGCTGACTTGTTCAAACCTAGTCTGTCTCCCGACTGGAATAGTTCTCGACGTTTCGAGTTCACTCCAGTCTCGAGCCCTACACGGAAACAGTTACTTCTTTTGTTTCAAGCTTCGGTTATGAACGTTTAAAACTTTTGACATTCGAACAATTAATGTAGTGACGTCACTTAAGATTGGACACTATTTGGTTAGGCGTTTGTTCATGGTCAAAAGTGGGTACTGTCCCATTTAGTGGTCAGAAGGTTGGATGATCAACTTCCCAAATGCTTATAATGATAAATGATAATAAGTACTTACATTCTATTTATTTCTGTAAATTGGTTAAAAAATACTTTTACACTTCAAAATTAAATTGTTTTTAAAACTAAACGAGTTCGATATAAAACAACGGTTTATATATTATTTGGGTTATCAATATAAAACAGTAGGTATCTAACGTGGACATAAGTTCACTTGGCCCGTGTGGTATACGCTACGGATGATTACTTTTTCCTTTCAGGAGAAGACTTACACTCGTAGGTATGTAAGTCCAGCTGCGGTCAGAGCAAGAACAGGGAAACAAGTAAAAGCGAGATTAATATAATTGTGTACCTAGGAAAGCAGCTTTGGTGTAAGTCAAAATAAATGGCTCAGATATTATAATAACGAGTAACTTCCGTAATTATTGATACGTATAATGTGTTATGGAGACTTATGGTTACTAATTAGTGTTTCATAACCACATCCTCCCGCAGATGAACCCGAGTAGCGTACGCTGGAGTATAGAAATAATGAGAAAAATCAAGTTACCTCGTTACTTGACACCATCGCCGCCGGCAAAACAAGTGAGGAAATGAAAGACCGAGCAAATACCAAATAAAACAGCTTTGAGAGTGTATCACTAAATTGATCCAACATTCTATACAGTAACGTAACCCAACAATGCCGCCCGGAAAATTGGAGTGTTGCCATTTTTTAAAACAAAATGTCAACTAGCAAGACGAGCCTGATTCGTGCAATGATATTAAATTTTACCTGAGACTTGATTTATGAAACGCGGGGAGAGGCAATTTCCTCTGCGGAAGCGTTGCCATGGCGACATGTTGTTCACGGCCTCCAGCGACGAATCCTGAAAATATGACCCTAATGTGTTGGTGTTACTGTTACGTGTTTTTGTCCTCGCTTTTCGGGCATCATAAGAAGTTTATAACATCGTGTAGACTTGCCTTATGACCCGGTTTGTGCTAGAACAAAAATAAATGTCGCAGTGTTGCCAGCGGTCCTATAAATGATTGCTATGAATCGCGAATACTTTATTTTACTTAAACGTTTGTGGATTTTTCTTGGCTACTCAGAAACTTAACTTTGGTCTACGGTTTTCTTGCAAACGTGGCAAAGTGGAAAGCTTGGAAAAGGTAGTTCTACTAACGAAGTAGTTATTTTTAAGCAGGCATTTTGTTTGTGTTTGTTTTGAATGTTTTTTTTTTTGCCATTTGCCAGTGTCACAACACAGAGTAATTACCGCAATGTGTATTTGCTATGGTCTTGGTGTGACCATTAAATTGCGACCTGGCCTGACATCAAGCAATGGACAAAATTGACAAACCTTAAAACCTCCCGCAGACAGTCACGACGCGACTCTTGTAGAATAATTTCTGTGAAAACTTCATGGAAAATGATTCTATCTGAACCGTGTCGCACCATTGCGTCCTGTTTATCTACGGGAGCCTTAAAATTGTTAGTACGTACGAGGCTTTTAGCTACCTTGTAAGAGTGTATTTTATGTATTTTTTTTGTATTGTGCGTTATATTTTTGCAAAGTAAACAATTTTTCTTTCTGTCTGTTGTTTCTTTCTGCGTACGTGCATTTAAAATTTTTGCTTTACCACCACAGTTTTTTTTGTTCTAGTTTTCCGTTTTTTTTTTGTTTGCGTTCCTTTTTTTTTGTTTTCGTCAAAAGCTTAGAAGAAAGATGAATTTCCGCATCATCTCTTGAGTCTAATTAACATCCACAACGAAGCTCTAATAATATGTATTAATAAGCACATTATCTTCCACACTTAAATACTTAATGTATCATGTTTCGGCTATCATCTTTTTGTCATTAGTATCACAATGGCGGACGACATGGGCCCTCGACACAATTAATATTACACGTAATAATAAAGGATGACTTTTACCCGACAGTGACGTGACAAAGATCCGGCCCTCAGCTTAGTCACGGGGATATGTGTAAGTATTAAGTTTCTATTAGACTTTGCTCAAGTGTGCCCTGATCAAATAGGTTCTGTAACCTCAGTGGTAAGCATATTTGAACTAACCTTATTGCTCTACTGACTCAAAGGTGCCTTAGTTCCCTTTTAGTGGCTACGATGTTTAAGTTTTATAAAGTTGAAGGATGGTAATTAGTTAAGTGCTTCTTGCACGGTTAAGTAATAGATTTCTCTAGATCTAAGAGATTAATCTAGCATATAAGTCCTAAACTTAATGTTTTACATGTGATGTTCTAAGTGGAGTAATCTTGTGACTTTGTACATGAGTTGGCTCTTGCTGCTCTGTTTTTACTTAAAATATTTAATCTCTGATATATTAGTCTCTGGCAAACTCATCATGAACGGGGAATGAGGAAGGTTGACAGAAAGCATGAATAAATCTTGAGGCCTAGTGGCAGAGAAAGGTAAAGCCACCATTTGTATCAGAATTTTATCAACAGGTAGGTACCTGAAAAATAAACTGCGTATCACACTATTAGTAACAATGCGTTTCATTTGACAGTTCAACAATATTCATTGCGTTATTTACGTTGTTGAGCAAACACATTTTTCGAACATGTAAAGCAATGGATTTAGCAATAGAGGGTAGGCAGAAACTGGAGAACCATCCTTACATACTCCTTTTGCTTTGTTTACGTTCAAACATCTAGACATACACGCACGCCGATTGCGAGTAACGCACCTGCGGTGCTATTCTGTAAAAATCTCACCGTGAAAACTTAGGTGAAGTGAGCGTGGAGTGAGCTGTTAATAGTGTCAATTCCTAGCAAAAACAAACTCACTTCACCTAAGTTTTCACGGTGAGATTTTTACAGAATCGACCGGCTGACCTTTCTGAAGAGCTTCACCAATAAGGTATGTCCTTCCAACCCAAAGGGCAATGGAGATGTCTATGCTTGGAGTTTCCTTGCGTGATCGAATCAGAAATGAAGAGATCCGCAGGAGAACCAAAGAAGAATAGCCAAACTTAAGTGACAGTAGGCCGAAAGATGTATCGGAAGACGTAGCGTCGAAAGGCCTCCAAGGTGGACCGACGACCTTGTGAAGGCTGCTGGAACCCGTTGGATGCGAAATGCACAGAACAGGTCGAAGTGGAGGTGCTTGGGCGAGGCCTATGTCCAGCAGTGGACATCTTTCGGCTGAAATGATGATGATGATGATATCCTTCTATGGCGTCCCTCTCAGCATTTCCACTTACGTCTGCCTTGTAAATACCTTGTCACTTTGTCGTCGCCAGATTAATATTGTTCTGCTTCATCTCTTAGACTACTACACACTAGATAACAAAGGTAGCACAATAAAAAAAAATTGACAGTTAATAAATCAATCTAACAAAAATAAAATTGAAATCTTAAAACTGGTGAAAGTAATTACTGGCACTGTGTTTTATTAAAGTAAAATAATAAACTTTCCTCATTTAATTTATCAACCTCAATTTCCGCTTAGTTAGGTACACTTTCGTAGAAATTGTGAATGACAAACACATCGTTTTTCGAAAAACGTTATTAAAATAAATATTATTTTTTATTCAATTTATGTCCGGGAAATGAAGCCATTTTAAATTAAAAAAGCTACGATAAATGTTACGTTTATTTTTTCGTTTACTACAGAGTACAAAATTTTTCTTCAGTTTAAAAATAAGGTCAGTCTGCGAATCTGAAAAAACTAAAGCTAAAGTTCATTCAGCAAAGACGATGTTAAAAGAAAGTGTGATAATCATGTAAAAGATAAAGCAAAGTTCTGTAAAAGCCTGTAAAAGTACGCTCTTCAAAGGAAAATTTAAAATAAGCAAAGTATTGCTATTCAATTTCTTTTACATTTTTATGAGGAAATGGTATTTTCTATTTGTTCTTGTTCGTACGTAAGTTCCAAACACTATGGCATCTTGTTGCACTCACAAACGTGGAATAATGTGTCTCAGTGCATATTTTAAGAATTTATTTCAAAGACCAAAGACACTCTTTATTGCTTTTGTTTTTGGAAGAGCTGTAGGTACTCGGTAGACTCAAAGTAAAGTGTTCCTTGGAGTTGTAAAAGAGAATAAGTAATTTAAATTAACCTCATGATGTGGAGGGTCACAAGAGTCACAACTACCTGTAGCTCTAAAGAGTGCTGAAATTACCACTGAAACAGATTTTTGAGAACAATAACCATGGAACCTGATTTAGTTATTTTTGGAAAAATAAGTTTTGAAATTATTAATTTATCAGCCCGACAGAAAGGTCTCATGTGAAAATTTCATTATGGTCTTGAGTTCATACAAAAGTCTCATAGAAAAATGGACGTTAAATTTTTCCCGAATTTGAATATTTTCCGGAAAACTTTTCCAATTTTTCTTTAATAAACACCTAATTCGGACTATTACGAACATTTTCAAACAAAAAATAGCGAATTCCTTCCAGCCGAACTCAAGTGATGCATTTACCAACGAACAGAATATCATTTTTAGGGTTCCGTATCCAAAGGGTAAAACGGGGCCCTAATTATTAAGAGTCCGCTGTCCGTTTGTCCGTCTGTCACCAGGCTGTATCTCATGAACCGTGATAGTTGACAGTTGACATTTTCACAGATGATGTATTTCTGTTGTTAACAAAAAAATACTAAAAACAGAATAAAAGAAATATTTAAAGGGGCCTCTCATACAACAAACGTGTTTTTTTCGGCGTTTTTGCCTTGTGGTACGGAACCCTTCGTGTATGAGTCCGACTCGCACTTTGCCAGTTTTATTTTTAAAGAAGACTCGTGCAAGAATATAACAATGTTACTATTTATGTTTTGCATAGATATCGAATGAGTTTTATTTTATGCATAACTGAAAATCCCCGTGGATTTAGTTTTCGCCTTGTAAAATGTGCAGGCATATTGCATGTGTGGTACGTGGAGAGACGAGAGCGTGCGCTCCGTCAAATACCCTGCCTTAACTTGTCTGTCAACCTCGGGAATTTATATTTTTCGTGCAAAATGATCCTCGGTAACTTAAGCTTTATAAAAATACAGTGTGTCGCTCTTGAAAGCTATTTCCAGTATATTGTCTTACGGTAAACATTTGACTGATCCTCTAAGAACTTATTGACTTTCTAATGATGGACCCTTTTTTAAATTAATGAACGTGTAAGAACTTTAGGTTCTAATGATGCACAATTTTTATAAAAATTGAATCTGTTTTAACTTTCTAGTCTTTTTTCACACTTTGTCGTATTATAGTTACTACGACAAAGTGTGAGAAAGTGAGGCTAGTGAGCTAGTTAGTTTGGATCGGTTACCAAAATAGGAATTATTTGGTGTTCAATAATACGAGTATATTAAGTTTAGGAGCGCGAAATGGGAATTATTAGAGATATTTTTATATTATACGTTTTGTATAACTTTTCATTAAGTTTTTATCTTGGAAGATGTGAATACAATTTTGAAATATCAAATAGGCACTGTTTTCAATTGACATCAAAGTTATGCAAAAATATCCGTGGAAAGTTGTTCTTCGTCAGTATCATCACATCCAGAGATACTCCGTTATAAATGTCATAAAATCCCGAACGGCAAGTAACGCAGTGATTGCATTTATTTACATTTTATTACGGAACAAAAATAAAAATTTCCATGTAAATTAAATTTGTAAATGAATACGTTTCATGTTAACTGCCATCACATGCTGTTTTTAACCATGCAGGCTTTTTACAGTTTGAAAAAAAAATTCTTTTCGGATTTTACTGAGTGATAAAATTCTAGCTTTTACATATATGGTTCATTGCCCAATCATACCTATTTACTACTACCCTTTTAATAGGTATAATTAGACAATGAACGAATCGATTATAATTAATAATAATTTAAATCACATTGATTGATTACATTGATTAGCATCCACCATTAATACTACTTATAAATTTCCAATTGTTTTTCTTATTTATCATCGAAATCTCGAGCTCGTTGTTGACTTTTTCCTTAATTTTTACAATAATGATAGATGACAGCTCTTGATATTATACTAAAAGACATGACCTTTTCAGCGTTGCAAATCATCTCATTTTGGTCATAATGCATAAACTTTTTTATTGATAAAATCAAGAGAGCACAAAGATAAGGGGTTTAGAAGCATTATGACTACCTCTCGATAAGACTAAATTGCAGATATGACTAGTTCGCTATAGGACTTAATCTCGATATGACTAGATCTTGTTAGGACTATATCGTGTTTGGACTAGATCGCAATAAGGCCAGATAGCGTAACGACTATATTTTCGTTTGTTTTTTGGAATACAGTTATCGAGTTATAAGCATTAAGTTTTTTCCTTGGTACCTATACTAAAATACTTAAAATGAAAGCAGTTCATTGTAACATAATTATTTATTTAAACTTATGCTTTAATACGCTAACGTTTTTTAAAAAAGACAGGAGCGTAATCTCCTTTTTCTCAAGTTTATTTAATTCTCTTTGATACTTGCGATTGAATAATATGGTGTTTCTTCTATGAACCAGCTAATGTATTATGTATCGACCAGTCAGTGTTGTACAATGCGTGTTTAACAATGCAATGGATAGCGCAATGCGTCTGAAGTGCTAGACAGCTAGGATACATTTCTCAACACTAATGCGTTTCTTTCATAATATTTCTTCCTTTGCTTTTATGGTTGTAATTCTTCACTGACACGCTATAGTGTGCTTGTTACCTCGTTCATTCGATAGTTACAATGAAAATGGTGCTTAAAAAACTTTATTGTTGCGCATTTCCTAACTCCAGATTTGAGTTGGGTAGTTCAGGGAGAATCGTCATTATTTATCCCGCATAAATATTGGGTAGGATGGGCATAAATAAACCAGTGGAAATAGAAAGTAGCCCAATATACGCCTACACTACTTGCATATTATGAAAACAGAAGAGTGATTTGGTAAAATGATACTAATATTCGTTTATTTTACTAAACTTAGGTAATACTAAACTGGGTTTAGCAGGAAATGGATATCGTTAGCTACACCATTCGGGTCAGTTACATCATTTACAGCCTCGTAACACCGGTCTTATATGTAGGTATATCTACATACAACAGATTTATGTTGAAAACACCTATCCAAAATAATAAGGTATCCGTCTAATGGCCGATTCCTATAGATATAATTTAAGGCTCGTTAAGGCTCCTACAAACAGGCGCGACACGCGATACAATCGCGCGCGACACAAAGCGCGACTTGCGGTGCCTTGATGTCGCGCGCGATTTTATCGCGTGTCGCGCTTGTTTGAAGGAGCCTTTATTGGTTATAAAATTAGGACTATTTTATCTTTACCAATAATGAAGCAAAGGCCTCATGGCTTGCTTTGCATAGTAGACCCTTTCATATGGAAGTAGCTGTCACAGGTACAATTAGCTTACGAATCTATTTACACGCCCAGTTTGGTAATAAAAAATGTTACCATTGATAAGCAAAACGATTCGTTTTTGTTTATAGGTTTTTATTATAACGGGCAACCCTAATTAATACACAGTTCCCTATACATTTCCCTCAAACAGAAAGTATATTAGCAAGCGGGAGCAACATTCCAATTACAAATGGTACTTATAAAGTCGCGGGGTACATGAAACGCAAATCTAATCAAAACTCATGACGTATTAACTCACAAATATACAATATCAAAGATCAAATTGTATAGCATATTGTGGCAACTGAATACCCTATTCATAGGTGCTACACATCGCTTCAATTTACATGAAATGAATTACTTAGCTACCTTGTCGAAGGGCCTCTAGGAAAGCGCTGATTCGTGGATAATATATGTGTACTAGCGTCAACGTCGGCTGTTAAACAAATACTGTTCTTCGGGCGGTTGAGTGTGTACTCAATTAAACATTCCCTGTAGTGTGTGATCGAGGTTTATGCGAATTAGGCTGTGCTCAAGGTATTGCCACAATAACTGACAGTTAAACAAGTTGAAAGGGTATCACGAGCGTTCTCTAAACCACAACTGACACTTAAGAGAAGAAGAGAGGCGATATCATGAGGTTTTGGTTATCACATGGTATGAAAAATTGTTAAATAAAAACCCGTTTTACGCATAGGACATACAGCGATCTGCGTGTCCAATATAATAACGCGTTTAGGATACTGTTGGGGCTGTCGTGGCGTTGCAGTGCGTCCACTATGTTTGCAGAGGCGCGCACAGACGATTTTTACGGCATTGTAAGAAAAAGGACCGCCTCCATAGCCGGCCGGCTACGCACCGCCACCAATAGTCTCCTGAGCGTGTTCTCAGTTCGGTGGGACTCCCCTCTGCTGCGCCACTGGGTGAAGATCCACACAAATTAAAAATTTAAGTATTTCTCCTTATTACTAAGTTATTTTGTTGCTACTAACACTATGGACTCATGTCTGAAATAAAGAATTTGAATAAGAATGTCCATTCTCCTGTTAGGATGATGACAACTTGTAACCACTACCATAATTTATGTATCTATTATTTAGGATATGTGTATGTGTGTGTGATCTGTGTATTTTTAGTATATTGCATACTTATTATTGGCACGATAACAACCCCATTTTATATCCAGGCAAATCACTGTCCATTCCAAGGTTGCCTGGAAGAGATCGCAGAAAGCGATAAAGCCGCCCATTGTATATTTTGTAATGTTTGATTTATTTTTTGTTTTGCGTTTTTGTGGTGTACAATAAAGTATATTATATGAATAAATAAAGAATTGTTAGTGGTTTATTAAGTTATCCTTGAAGATTTGTATGCTTCGAAGCTTATGTTTATCAGTGGTACAAGGTTCACTATAATAAACCTTCCTTCTCCCTTTGTACCTTACCTATTTCCATCACACCGCACTAATACAAAGAAGTATATGTAATATTACAATGGAGGCTATATGCATAGGATCCCGAGCCCGCCATACATCACCCGGCCCTCATAATATTAGGAACAATAACGGCGTCATGTGTCCATAATGATGGCATGACTCTGTGGAAACTAAATGTACTGTCATCTAAACGATTCTTTGTAGTAAAGACAGAATGGACCTTTTTGATTTTGGGGTTGATTTTATTGGTATTTCTATATACTCAGGGTTATTTTAAAATGGCTAGCTAAACTCCGCAGACGCGATGGCTATCGATATCTTAACACGATAAAGGCTCCTTCAAACAGGCACGACACGCGATAAAATCGCGCGCGACACAGAGGTACCGCAAGTCACGCAACGAGCGGTGCCTTTGTGTCGCGAGCGATTCGCGTCGCGCGTCGCGCCTGTTTGTAGGAGCCTTAAAAAAAATATAAACATGTATCAGCCTTATTTATAAAAATCTCTCTAATCACTGTTTAGCTTACCATTTAGTTAGATCTTAATCAATGCTTAATTTTTCTTTATTTATAAACGCTAGTTAGCAGGTGATTAGTAGCGAAACGAAATATAGGTGAAATTATGCTTTCGGCACAGATTATAATCAAAATAATTGACTAAAAAAACGGAATCACACTAATACATATTATAAAGGCGAAAGTTTGTGAGTGTGTGTGTTTATATATTTGTTACTTCTTCACGCTCAAACGGCTAGAGCAATTTGGATAAAATTTTGTATGGAGGTAACTGACACCCTGGATAGGCTACTTTTTATGCCGATATTACCACGGGATCGACATTTATGCAGGTGAAACCGCGGAGCGCAGCTAGTTTTTAGAATAAACTTGTCAAAACTATGATTTTTTATCGATAGATGTCGATCTTGTCTGCTGAGGTTAGCTTGCTAATTTAAAATAACCCTGTATATAAAACATTTATTTTCTCTACGCGTGTTATGTAGGTACAGACGCCAGCACATCAAGCTACCCGAAACTGTCAAATTTTCCCAATCAACTTTGAACCTTAAGCTTCAGTGATAAAGTTGAAAATCTATTAAAGAAATTTGACATATTGTAGTAGCTTGATGTGCTGGCGTCTGTACTTAATGCTAATCTTTGACAGTAGTGTACTGGCAAGGAGCTAACTTTGTGAGAGACTGGTGCATGAAGTAGGTATTATAAATCTGTATTACAAGGTCAGCACCCAAGTATCTTAGAAAAGTTTTTGTATGAACACTTAAATGTTCATGACATTAAAAAACAAAAGTAAAAACCCGTCATTACAAACCAACCAGCCAAACCAACGAGCTTAAACAATTTGTTACCGAATTTGTAGCATAGGAAACGTGAAACACATAATTACTGTAACAAAAATAACAAAGAGACGGAATCCTTACAAATGTACAGTAAATCTGAGAAGCGTATAACATCATTACGCAATGTATGTTACAAGACATGTACAAAACTTTCCCAAAATAATAAAACCCGGTGGGCATTCGAAATAACAAAAGACTGCTGTAATAACTTTCCTTAGGTTTCAGAGATCATTGTGAAGGTTTTATTCAAAGCGTTGTAAGCCACAAAAATTCGCTCGGAATGTTTTTAATTAAGCCACTGAAACATTTGCTGAAATTAAACGGCTCTACTGTTATAAAAGGCTTTTTTTTATATAACTCTATATTTATACTTTGTGTTAAAAAAAGCTTTGATTTTTTTATTTCATCTTTTGTGAAGAAAGGATAACAATTCATAATTATATAATAACAATTTTTATTTCGTTGGTTTGGGATCGTGTTCTGCGTTTCAAAATGTATTGTTGAAAGCTTGCAAAAAAAATATAGGAATTTCAAGATAAAGTGTTTTGGCTCTGACAAGCACTCTATCGCAAATGTATTTTTTTATATGCTTTACTTGACAACATTTTATATCTAAATACTTATTGTTAGTTTTCATTCCTGCTATGACAAATTACAGAATCTCTACTTGGCGTCCCATATAAGTAAACTAGCTCGCCCGCGACTTCGTCCGCTTGAAATTTCACCCTCCCCCATTCACCTTCTTAGGGGTGGAATTTCGAAAAACCCTTTCTTAGTGGATACCTACTCTTCATAAAGAACACACCCTCCAAATTTCATGGCTCTAGGACCAGCGGTTTAGGCTGTGCGTTGATATATCAGTCAGTCAGGACTTTGAATTTTATATATTATTATATAGATATTCAGTTCCGAGTGGTATATGAGTGACTACCTTGTACAGGTAAATGCATTTAATATGTCAATCTTCCACTCCGGAGCCTTTTTCCAACCGTAATCACTATTCTGCTAATAGAGGTATGCAGAGTAGAAAACTCTTAGCCTCGAGATAAGCAAGCTCTATAGATTCAATCAATATTATTGTATGCGGCGTGCGAACGCCTGCGACTGAGCATGATTCACAGTCGATTTTATTATTATTTATTCATCAATCAAGTAACATAGAATCATACAATTATGAGGCATACAGTGTCAATCGCAATAATTACACATACACACACAAAAAAAAACACATTTCACATTTTTCATAAAATAAAATAAATAAGACAGAAAAGTTATAATTTTCTGACCGGCATTTGAACAGCAACACGCCTGCCACAGCCATGCCGGATATAAGGGCAGTCAAGCCTGTCGGCGATCATGCACACTGCTTGCGCGTAGAAGCATGGAAACAGTCAGTGGGTGCCTTCGCGAACATCCCTTATGCGCTACATAAACGAGGCAGCCCCAACACCGCCCTGAGCGTCACCCGACGCATGCGACCTGTCGCCATACGACAAAAGTTAAAATCTCTTTGGAACTTGCGATTTTAGTCACCTGCGGTCTAACCGAATTGCCATTTAGACTATAGTCTATATGCGGTCTGTAATCGCATATAGACTACATATTTACTATTTTTATGCGGGCTTTACACAGGTGACTATTCACCTGTGTAAAGCCCGCATAAAAATCTCACCGTGAAAACATCGGTGAAGTGAGCTTGAGGTGAGTTGTCTATCCTTAGCATCAAATCGAATGACAGCTCACTTCAACCTCAAAACTCAAACTCAAAGCATTTATTTCAATTAAGTCATTTACAGGCACTTTTTCAATTGTCAAGAAGTCGGTCAGTTAGAAAATATGAAGCTAGAGTTGCCCATTTCAAAGCGTAGTAGTAGCTTCACCCATGTTATCACGGTGAGATTATTACAGAATAGACCGGCTGTACTGGGGCAGAAATGTTGGAGCATGTTTGAAGCAAGGGGAATTCGCTGAGAACAGTGGAACGGCACAGTTTCGTCTTTTTTTTACGGCAACTTTGTTCAGCATTGCCGTGTTAACAAAACACCAATTGTTTCCCGCCGGACCTGTGAAATATGAGCGAGACGATAAAGTTTAAATTGCTCTTGTTCCATCTCCATATTATTTATTATGCCGTCGGTGAGTCGTCGCGATTGGCTCTTGTACAGACGCCAGCACATCAAGCTACTATAATCTGTCAAATTTCTTAAATAGATTTTCAACTTTATTTCTAAAGCATAAGGTTCAAAGTTGATTGGGAAAATTTGACACCTTCAGGTAGCTTGATGTGTTGGCGTCTGTACATTGTGCTATAAGTTGAAGGTAGTTCTTGTATATCGGAAAAAAGAAACGCAGCTGTTGTAACAAGAAGCACTCTTGATATTATTCTGGATACCGCTTTACTTTAGTACCTATCCATGCTCAAAAATCCTTCATCAAAAATCGTCAAAAAAAAAAAAGGCTGATATTTCTATCGACAGATAACTTTTATTCGAGGAATAAAATTGACGTTTGACAGTTTTTGTAACTTAACTTTTGTAACTTAACTGTCAAAATTTCAAAATTATTCCTCGAACAATGTTATCAGATGATTGAAAACTCAGCTCTAAATCCACTACTACTACTTATGTGCCATATTAATATTTTAGAAGCTTTTTTTTATTTTATAAATACCTATTTTAGTCTTTAAATAAAAGCCAGGGTCCTTTTACTTTCTTCTTCTGAAGGTTTTCAGATAAGTGACGTCAATTGATTGTTTCTCTTTCCAATTTTTTGCGAGTCACTCAACTCAAATACCCGTAAGAATAAAAACATGTACATAATAGATTTCATAAATAATAACCACTCAATAAAAATACCCTACCCATATCCAAAGAATAAAATCGTGTGACGACTTTACGAAACCATTACTTTGAATTTTATTTCAAAGGGCGACCTTCCTTTTCATATAATATTTGTGTATTGACGAAAAGAAATGTGCGATTACCTATTCCGACAAAATAAATATTATGCGAAAAGCTACTCACAGAGAGCAGTGGTGGCCCAGTGGTAACGGCCACGACTTACGAGTTGTAGGTCGTAGGTTCGAACCAAGGTAGGCGCTTTACTTTGTGTAAATTATTTCATTACCACTGCTCTCAAAACAGTGAAGGAAAACATCGAGAGGAAACCGGCATGCCCTAGAACCAAAAATTCGAAGACATGTGACATTTACCAACCCGCACTGGGCCCGCGTGGTGGATTATGGCCCACTCCCTCTCACCGAGAGGAGGCCTGTGTCCCAGCAGTGGGATCATTATATGCTGATTATGCTACTCACAGACGACTGTTATGCATAACAGTTTCCCCAAAACACAGAACTATCGTTTTTAAATTAATAAAAGATATCTTCAACAAGGCTTCAGGAACAGTTTTGTGAAATTGTACACCTAGGACTTAGTTCAACCGCAAGACTAAAAAAAAAATAAAATCGATTCAGGCGTTTGGGAGCTACGATGGCGCAGACAAACATACAGATACACAAGTTAAACTTATAACACCCGTTGACACCTCCTATGTTTCCGTCGAGGGTTAATGAAACAAATAAGTACCTAACTGAAAAGTAAAGCACTGGTAAAATAAAAATGTTGTTGGCAGCTGGGTTACATCCCACCGTTTTGAAATTAGAATTGCTTTACAACCGGAAGGGTCAGAGCCAATGAAGTGAGAGATCAAAGTGTTATCAACATATATAAAATAATGGTGGGATCCTAACGAGAAGATTCGGTACGTGTCGGTCAAACAAACAAGTTGATTTGATACATAGGATAATTATCATGTATGTACCGTATTTGCTTAATTGATTTGATAAAGGATTTGGGTTTATGGAAATGAAAATATCTATAGAGGTAGGTAAAGCAGTGGTAGCCCACTGCTCAGTAATAACGGCCCCGACTTACGAGTTATATGTCGTGGCGTGGGTTTAAACCCAGTCAGGCGAGGTACTTTGTGTAATTTATTTCATCACTGCTGCCAAAAGGGTGTAGGAAAACACCGTGACGAATCCGGCATGTCCTAGAACAAAAATCTCGAAGACATGTGACATCTACCGACTCGCACTGGTACCGCGAGGTGGATTACGGCCCACTCCCTTTAAAAAAAAATCGGTTGTCTGTAAAGTCGGTTTACTGACGATAGTTGAACGTGACAACGTCATAAGAAAATACTGATGGAATAGTTGCATTGCATTTGTTAATATGTATTCGCTTGCACTTCAAGCCGCCATGGAACGCCTCCACGCTACAGAGCGAGGCCGCGAGGTAACGCTACATGAGTCATGTTTTTTCGTGAGTGCAGCCAGCTTCATCGATTTATTAGACGTTGTCACGTCAAAAGAGTAGGCCTTTATCTCAGTAGTGGGAACATTCCGACATTCGGACGATCCGACCTAAAAAGTCTGACTTGCCCCCTCCTACGCCAGAAGCTGGGAACGCCCATGTAATCGGTAGTGTCGAAACATAAAGTGATCAGGTTCAGGAGGGATCAGGGTTTCTCAATTCTTAAATATGCCAATCACGTGTCCAACGCGGGAATGATTGACATCCAATATGTTCAGGGGGCCTAAAAAGCCACTTTGGCAGAATCATAAAAGGATAACATTATGAATTTGAATATGGCGAAGACAGTCCGTGTTTTTCTTTTTTTCGCTGCACTACCTACGTAGGTATAATGAAAAGAGATTGGTATACGATTTGGATTGGATTGATTGGTATTTTAGCACAGCCAAAAAAAAAAATAACTGATAATCCTACACCAATGGGATTTGATACGATTAACTTAACAGTTAACTATCCATTATGATTCATAATGTAATCCTTTTATGATTCTGCCAAAGTGGCTTTTTTAGGCCTCCTGGTTGAGTGGTAGTTCATCTATTTATCATCAAACGATCGCTGTACGCTGGTTCGACTATTGCGCTCGCTTCCATTTTGTTTTTACAATGTAAACTATTTGCCACAGTGTTTACAAACAGAGCTTTAAAGCAACAACAGCGAACAGCTCTTGAATTGATTATAAATAAATGGAAGCTGTATTTTACTGTTTTTGGAAATACTCGCGGATTCTAAAAATGTGCTTTGTTTCCCAGTTCCCAACATAAATTGTAAAAGGATAAAGGTACAGGAAATAACAATGAAAATATCCAGTGTTTGTAGAAACTGCTTAGTGCGCAACTCCTGGGTGCTTTGACCGTAGCATAAAACTATAAAGTCCAACCGCAAATAGGTGAGTTAGAACAAGTCGCCGCCCGCAGAGCAACCTTTATTTATATTCTCTGATATCATTGTTATTTTATACGAGCTTCTCAACTATGTAATAATTTGTAGTGTAATCCTATTATTGAATTAATTTAACATCGAAAAGCGGACTTGTAGCTGAGATTATGTCTTTATGGACTACTGCTGTGTATGTTTATGACTGTGGTAATAGCCGTCGCATAAGCCTCGGGAACAGTGTATTTAATGGGCTGTAAATGAAAAATGGCGCAATTGTCGTGACGTAGTTGCCAAGGGCACCGCGTCTCCTCAGGGGCCGATATGTGGTCATTGTGTCTTTTATCGTCCGTATGTGTTGGACCGGAGCCGGTACCGGACTGCTACGGTACTTAATTCTCTGATTTTACTGCCCTTTGGGACGAACAAAGCCATACCGTCATTACATAAATGATAAAATCCTGTGTGATTCAGTGAGTGCAGGAAACATTCAGCTGAAAATTGTGAATAATTTTTGGAAAGTACAAATTATGGAAGCTACCTACCGAAATTTTTGAAAAACATTGAAAATGCAATTTTAGGCATCGCGTCAACCTGGTTTCGTTCAGCGGGAAACAAGGAAAATGTTAATAAAAACATTCGAACAACAAATATTCAAAACGTATATGTTTATAAAATATATAATGCTGTTTTTAAACCAGCCTGCTATATTTATTTATGCTTTTGTTATATTTATCTTTTCGATACCTGAGTAGAATGGCAGGTATTTGTTTTGGATGAGGAACAAACACAATAACTCGCCCTGAACCATTTGTGTTCTAAAACAAATAGGAAAATATAAGGCGGAATTTCTGAATCAAAACAAAAGAGCAATTTATCCCTGGAAGAGATACGGCGGCAGGGGTCAATCGATTACCTTATACATCGTTGTGACAAATAGTTCCATTTGCCGTTTTCAGATGGCAGGGGCTGCCTTTTATTCTCTAACTATTGCCGATGGCAATTTCATATTTCGCAACAGGAAAAAGGATATCTCGTCCAGCTTCCAGTTGGAATCACGATTGCTCAAAGGAATTATTTCGTTACGATAGACAGTTTCTTTCAGACGAATTTAAAATTCTTAATTATCAATTGAGAGTACCTACCTACCTAAATAGTTGCTCTACTTTGTGCGCGTTGTAACTGTTACAATACTACTGCATATTTAGGAAACTATTTAACAGTGTTGTGCTAAGTTTGAAGGAAATGATAAATCAGTTGAGTTTCTCAAGTTCTGAGTCGAGTTACACGAATACTGACAAATGCTTGCACTGGCTTGGCTGGTCCACTCAATTCTTCCCCTAAAAGACCATTTCAAGCACATTACATGATCTGACCAAGATTTTGTCTGGACTATAAAAGAGACTTTGACCCTTGAGTGTGAGAAGAAATGACGAAATTATCGGCATTTTTCTCAGAGGTAGTCAGATAGGCAATGTCGAATCCATCTAGATCATTCTTTTATAACACGAAACTTTTTTCAACCGCTACCGCTACAAACCGCGCGCTTCTGGCGGAAGCGGTCTCGTTCCCGTTCCCTCTCGGCCAATGAGGGCAAGTCGAAGCTTTTAGAACATTCTAGAAGCATCATTAAAAACATTTGACGTGCACCTTTTTTGACAATAGCGGCTTGACGACCTTGACGTTTGTCAACTGGGCTGCGCACCGAAAAGTGTAAAATTTTTACGAAACTTTGTCTTCGCCCCAAACCCTATTGTTTTTGTATATATTATTGTGTGTAGGTATGTTAAAATTTTATAATATGACGTGTAAAAGTGTTTCTGATATCCTATTTATAGAATAAACAATTTTATTTAATTTCATTTAAATAGTTCAGGATATATTTATATCCCAACTTCGTTCAAGGATATCGATGTCCTCCGACGAGAGTATTGCTAAATCCCGGGGATTTCCGTCTGTTTCCCTCTGATAAGAATTCCAGTCGATCGACAAGTATTGAACAAAGGTACGAAGCTTACCTATATTTGCTTAGACAGTTGGGTAGACAGATAAAGTGTCAATGGGATTGTGTACGGTGGCTGGATACGGATCCCAAAAAACTTAGGATCCATTGGTTGTGTGGAACAACAAAAGCTTTTTACAAGACTACTCTCGTTGCGCGGTCGATATACTTTTCACACAGAGTATCGAAAGCAGTGTAAGTAAAATTTTATGCTTTGCGTAGCATTACAAGTGAAAAATTTGTTGCATTTTAAAATATTTGATTGTAAAGTATTGGAATGCCTCGTTGCCAAATTGCCAAGCGATACTGCTGAGCATGAGGTTCCGGGTTCGATTAGCAGGTTAGACCAAGTCTTACTGGGTTTTCCATCAGGAATTTCTCAGTAACAGCCAAGAGTCGTGTGGATTTGTGCCCGATTGATGACAAAAGGCTCGCCTACTCCTTTATCATGGGACTCAAACATAACTGGCAATGTAGGTGTACTATAAGGTTCAGATGCCAGCATATCAAGCGGCTACAATCTATCAAATTTCTTTAATAGATTTTCAATTTTATCGCTATATCATAAGGTTCAAACTCAAAGCTGATTGAGAAAATTTTACAGTTTCGGGTAGCTTGATGTGCTGGCGTCTGTACATCTCTGTCTAACCCTTCGGCGATTATAGACGTGATGATATCTTTCTGTTAAAATATTGGAATTTTGACAATACTAGAAACCGCTACACAATTTTCTATAGCAAGTGAGTCAAAAGTTTTAACTGAATGCTGTAGTCAAACATCAGCGATCTGGGAATAAATTAGGTGTAGTTGTCACCTTCGTTGTTCCCGTTAATTAACCTAGCTCGATACACGGGGGAGCACTGGGGCTTAAATTCATTAGTGTTTGTGGTTTACATAGTCAACGTCTAGCATTTGGAAAATAAAAAGGCAAAATGTTAAAGGCGAGAGCGGACATTTCCTCTGGGACCTGTCAGCCGACGAGTTTACTTTTCTTTATTTGTCGAGTTTCTTTGAGAATAATCTTTTTCCAACGACCGAAGTGTTGTATGGAAAACTTTATAATTAAGGACCGTTGAAGGGTCAAGGGTGTGGAATGGAAAATGTCCCTAACCTAAATTTGTTAAGAATCTTAGTCATTACTAGCTTTTGCCCACGGCCTTGCCTTCGCGGATGTCGGAATTTATTTATTTATATTATTTATTTAGTCGCTCCATGTAAAATACTAATTCACTGCATCTGGTTAGACTGGAAGTTGATCCCAACGTAGTTGGGAAAAGGATTTAGGCGCATAATGCCCACTTCTCAAAATGGCAACTGAGTCGCTAATGGACTAATTCTCAAAATGGGCTAGGCAGATGATGATGATTTATACATATATACTTTATTGCACACCACAAAAATAGATAACAAAAAAAAAAATTGATCGATCACTAAAAATTTCATGGGTTTTAATTTTTTGCGCGGAACCCTCATTCTTTTTTTTTCTTAAATAAAAGTAGTCAAAGTTATTTCTTATAATATCAGCTATGTGTCTGAAATTCCAGTCAATATCGGTCCAGACGTTTCGGAGATTAGCCGGAACAAACTGCAGACAGACCTAGACAGACAGACTGGCAAAACATTTATAAATAGTTTTCTTGTTATAAATACCTTACTAAATACATATTATGTACGTAGCTTTTTACTAAATACATATTATGTAAGTATATTACATAACATGTATTTAGTAAAAAGCTGTTATTTTGACACTACAAACAGACACTTCAATTTCGTTTGTTTGTATAGATATAGACGTATATACAGGGTCAAATTAAATTAGCTAGCGGAACGTATGCAACGTGATGGGTATGGATATCTAAACACGATAAAAAAAAAAAAATTAAATAAATAAATAAAATAAAGATTTTACTTTTTTTAGTGGTCAACGACCTCTTGTAGTTTTTTTTATAAATTACAGTTTCTTATAGTTAAACAAAGCACACAAAGACCTCTGGGGTCTGTCCTAGCATGCCATGGAGAGCCTAGCATGCCTGAGATTTGACCAACGCGCTATTAACAGTTAAGTTAAAATCGAGTTGATGTAATGTTCTTTCAACTTAAGCTTTATGTTTTTACTATTCATTGATTCTCTAATGTCTACAGGTATTTGGTTTAGCAAATTGGGTATTGTGAAGGAAGCGGTACGCCTACCATAAAAGTTATTTTTGCGTGGCACTAGAAATGATTTAGTTAGTTGTGTGTTGTAGTAGTGGGTGTTTTTATTTGAAGTATGAGTTGAGAAAATATATTGTGTTTAGATATACGTCTGGGAAGTTTACACAAAAAGGCTGATTTTTAAACTAATATTTCAAGGGAAAAAACTAACTTCGGTCGATGACCCCACAAAAAATATGAACAAATTAATTTATTTTATCTTTTATCATGATGTCGATACCAATCATGTCGGCGGAGTTTCGCTAGCTAATTTAATGTGACCCTGTAGTTATAGATTATACAGTATGTAATTTTAATCACCGTTATCCTTTTAAGGGGTCATTGTACTCATCATTATGAACAACTTTTACTATGGGGCCAAACCTAAAATCGGAAAAAAAAAATCAGTTGTTCCCTACATTTATGTTCGCATAACTCGTCAAAATGTAGGGAACAGCTGATTTTTTTTTCACGATTTTAGGTTTTTTCCCATAGTAAAAGTTGTTCATAATGATGAGTACAATGACCCCTTAAGAGGGTAACGGTGATTAAAATTACACCCAGTATAGTTGTCGAAATTTGTACAGTACCTACCCTGCGATAAATATTGCACATCAACCTTTGGAAAGAGACAATCGGCTAATTTCGGCTTCGTAGAGCGTTATCTCTGTCGCACGAAATACAAACAGTCCGGTATCTATTAGGAGCTGTTAAAACAATTAGAGTTTGCTTCTTATGATAGTTATTTTTATTCTTTGTATAAAATCGATAGGATCGAATAGGTCGATGTGCAATATTTATCGCCGGGTACTGTAGGTTGTCTTACCAGTAGCTTAAATGCCTATAACTATTAAAAAGTAATGACGCAAATAAGGCATTGTTTAAGTAATTGATGTTAATGAACTGGCTGGCAACTAAGAAACTTCATTGTGTTTAATTAATGCGTTGAAAAGTTTAAAAGTCTTCTGTGCTCAATTAGCCCATTTAGAAGTTGTCTTTTAACTTTGTAAATTGGTGTTCGCACGCATTAAGGTGGAAATTTGAGAGGATAGAATGTTTATGTTGAGTATCCGAGTTGATAGCGTTAAGGCTTCTTCAAACAGGCGCGACACGACACGCGACACAAAGACACCGCAAGTCGCGCAACGAGCGGTACCTTTCTATCGCGCGCGATTCGCGTCTCGCGTCGCGCTTTTTTGCAGGAGTCATTATACAATGACTTTTTTTCTTAGTACGTCATTTGTTTCAATTTGTAAGTAACTAGTGAATTATAACTTTCTGTTCGGAGGTGTAATCAATGGCGTAATCTTTGTTCGTGAAATTATTTCCATTTATAAATTACTAGCTTCCGCCCGCAGCTTCGCCCGCGAGTTATGTCGATAAAAACTATCCTATGTCCATCCACGGGATGCAATCTATCTCTCTGTAAAATTTTATCGAAATCCGTTTAGTGGTTTAGGCGTAAAAAGGTAACATACAGACAGACAGAGTTACTTTCGAATTTATAATACATATTAAGTATGGATTAGCATTTGCCCGCGACTTCGTTCGCGTGGAAGTCGTAAGATACACAATGCCTATACTTGTATACAATGTACTAGAATAAAGGCTCCTACAAACAGGCGCGACACGCGATATAATCGCGCGCGACATAAAGGCACCGCTCGTTGCGCGACTTGCGGTGCCTTTGCGTGTCGTGTCGCGCCTCTTTGAAGGAGCCTTAACAGCCACATTTTTATTAGACTTCCCGTCGCTATTACATTGTTTTGCTTACCGTTCTTTCTGATTTTCATTATTTTTGCTCGGCAACTGGGTCCGAGCGTAATGTTAAATAGCATTCCTCAAGAATTGGGCTAATAATTCAAGATTTTTTTTAAATCCGACTGTTAGTTACAGAGATTAGCGATTTCAAACAAACAAACAAACTCATTATCAGTAGTATAGATTATCTACAAATTGTTACCAAGTAAATTTTCTTAGTGCCGCTGGCGCTTAGTCGTGGTTATAATATATGCATTGAACGCTAATAAACAAACACTGCAAACACATGATATACTGAGCAATATAAACAGTGGGACACTTAATGAATGTCCTGGCAAGAAACAGAGCAGTTAACATCAGGTTAAATTAAATTCTACGAGATTAAATTGAACGGATAGCACTGCAGGCGTGAATTGGATTACCATGTAAATATTTGTGCCTAAGCCTGGTACTCACGAGATGAAGCAACTAGGTGCAATCTCGCGGGAGTCTGGCCAAATAATAGGGCATGAATAGACATATTGGGTAATTGATGTAGCCTCTCTCTATATCATTATTAAGCAATAAAAACTCCTTTCATTCGAATAGTTGAGCGAAGGCTGCGGACAACAATGAGTTCGCCCTTGACTTTGTCTCGCGAGTAGATTTCGATGTGTGTACATCTTTCATACCTTTCATTTTCAAGCTACGTTTTTATTTAAACACTAGCTTTTTCACCCGCGTGGATGTTGGTTAAAACTGGGATAAAAGTAGATAATCTACGTTTTAATTTAGGATATAAACTATCTGTGTGCCAAAGAAGAAGGATCAAAATTAACCCACGTTTTACAGCAAAGAAAAGTATTATCCCTAAGAGAAAAGAAAAAAAAAAATCTAAGAGGAACCTATTACTTTATGGTTGTCACATGATTCAAAAAAAGAATATACTAGGTTGTTTCCTTCGCTTTGGCGTGCAAGGGAGAGATGTGGCCAGGATTCGATAGTGGGACGGACGGTGAAGTTGCTGTTTGAAATGCCCGTCCGTCACAGGGCAATGAGCATCGATAACGATCGATTGGCGTAGTTCGGCGTAGTTAGGCGATTGCATTAATTTCGCAAAAAAAAAAAATCTGTTGTTCGATGATGGAACTCCATAATTGAAGTCAAGTCAACATAGCCAAGTATTTTTCAATATTGTAGCTATATTCACTTGTACGTATTGTATGCCCCTGAACGAATTTTTATAGCCTTTTTTTCTATGTTAGACTGTAACGATGGCGTTCGGAAGTATGCGATCTTCCAATACTCATTTTTATCATTATTTTTAGGTACTTACTACCGTAGGACGTGGGTTAATTTTGTATGGATCGTGATCCTTCTTCTTTCATCCAAATCTGTTCAGCCGTTTTTGTGATATTGAGTAACAAACATCCCAAGATACAAACTTTCACATTTTATAATTATGTAATACATAATTATATTATTATAGTAGGATCATTTTAGATTTTTGTAAGAAAGTTGATATCCACTTTAAACTAACGAGAAAATGATTGGGAGAAATGTGAAATTTCCGCTACTTAGCACCATGACAGAAATTGTTAGTGAGCTCGGTGCTTACAAATTGGGTGATCAAAGTTCCAATAATGTTTGTTAGTGAATCCGTAGCGTTACTGATCAGCAGGAGATTAGAGAGGACGACGACGGAGACGTGTGTGCCTCGCGTGACACTACCCACGTGACCAACAACTTGGAGGGACGAAAGAACACGCTACAAGTCACAACACTAATGAATACTATTGATGTCATTACATTACGTCACCTACAAAATCCTGATCACATCGATATCGACAATGTTGTCGTGGAAAATAAAACTCGATAATATAGGTAAAGGGTTCCATTAAAATAGATGGAAAAATTTTAACAGAGCGCGCTGTGTTAAAATTTTTCCAGTACGTCTAACTAAAGATATCCAAGCAAAAAAAAAACCTTATGAAGTTGATTTTATTTTGACCTAAAATAATAAATTGCCGGCACATTAGTGTATTTTCGTTAGTCGATTATTTTTCTTGCGTTTTTCTTATATATTTTTTTTACCATCGTCCTTATTTTGGTTATTTGAATGGTTTCTAAAAGTTTGTCCATTTATTTTAATGGGACCTTATTATGTTAAAGGCAGGGTAATTGGAGGACGGTTTTTTTTGGATTAATTAATAGTTTAACATTAGAAATGTTTTCTTTGGCTTTAGTAAATAAAAATGCCTTCAGCGAGCGAACTCGTTTAGGTACTTGTAATGTTGCCCACGATCTACGTTATTATTTGTGATTATTTCGTGTTGTTGATTGGAAATATTGCGTGTTAGGTATAACAAGGCTCGGAACTACAACGGCCTTGATACAACGAACAAACTAAAATAATAATGACTCCAACTTCTCATTGAATTGCTATAAACCACTATTTCAGTATTAGTTATAACTATTATGTCTATTGGTTTACTAGATACTAGGTAGACATAAGACTGTATGTAATATCTGCTACAAATGCTGATCAAAAATAATGGTCACAAACGTCTTTGGTCCCTGTTCTAAAACTGTACTCCGTCGTAACATTGTCGTTACCGTACGCGGTCATTGTTTAACTTATGTACCTACAAGTATGTTCAATACAACTTAACAAACAGGGGTGCCAACCGTTTGTCGACACTCGACTCTTTGTTCAAAATGTTTACCAACCCTTCCCTTAAATTTCGCCAGCGCCGTGATACAAGCATTATGACATAATAATTTGGGACGTTTCACTAATTCAAGAGACGTAAGCAGACTCCTGCAAATTAATGTTGCACAAAGTAATTAGCTGGAAGAGCTTTACAAATGGTCTTGGCAGCACCTTTATTGGGCTTAGAGCATGTTATGTTGCTTATTACGGAAGCATTGTTTGTACAATGCCAAATTAAGAATAGCTTAAATTATTTTGTCAAGACATATTCCAGTTTTAATGTCCTAGTTACGAACATTTGTACAAGCTGCTGCCAGGGATATGTCAATTTAATAAACAATGATTAATATCAAATAAACTGTTATTAGTATATTTACGCCCGTCTCGCAAACGACAGGTAAACAAATAATAAATTACAACAACCTTATTTTTATAACATTTATTTCGTTCATCCACCTAATTATTTCCAGGAAAAACGTTCCCCATCCCGACATAGATTTTATCAATGTACAACAGAATAGTCTGAATAGGGATGGGATGATTACCTGCCGTTCTGTTACATTCCCTACGCTATTTTAAATGAATCGTGTAATCAACCACGAACGCAGGTGAATACCTAATTCGTTAGCTTTCAGTAGACTGGCATCGTTGACCCATTTGTTCAGGGCCCAATCACAGGCCGAATTCAATTTCGTCCACTTTTATTCGCTACGATAATCTTGAATGATACGAAAGGAAATAAGAGAAACCCTATTATTATAAATCTATTTTATTATGAAAGTTATTTGTGTATTACTCGTTCATGCAAAAAGAGGATATTGGTACTTCCGAAATGGAGGATAGTGGTTGCAGCGTGACGCAACTAAAGAGCCTTTTTTTATTAGGTAAGTATATAGCGGGTACAATTTATAACAATAGCATAAATATACATATGGAATATGTTAAAGGCTAAACAGGAACTCAGACTGGGCTCGCGTGGGCGTGCAGTGCCATTAACCGCGTTGTTCATTCTAGCAGTTCTAAAGATAAATTGTCGCGAGTAAATTCTATTGCAAGTATAATATGTGGCGGTGTTCGTGTAGCCGACTGTCCGAAGTGTCCGGGTCCAGTTAACTGGCAGTTTGCGCGGCCGCCAACACCACAACAATATAAACGCGCCCGCGCCCCGTCCTAATGTGTGAACATATAACACATGAAAGTTGAATTGCTACGAAGGTACGGACTTCAGAAATGCTTTTCCTAATGTGCTGTTTATAGTTGTAACACCAGTTCGGGGGTCGCACAGCGTGTCGCATTCCTTCGTGAATTTATTTTTAATGTCATTCCGAGCTTGTAGGTGGAGGTCTCCTGGGGAAAATGTCTGTTATAAAAACAAAAGAATAGCGCTGGTAGAGATAATGTTATGGTTCCTTTTACAAAGGCGAAAGTTGAACATTTGAGGGTGTAACTACTTACTGTATACGGTTAGCGTGGGTTTGATTGCAGTGTAATATGAGCTTTTGCCAGTCGCATTGCCTTGGGTCATGTGGAGTCTAGAATGTGATCGTGTTGCATAGTCTTATGGGTCGGCGACCACGGATTTTTGCCAGTTATATTTAGACGACTGCATCACACACAAGAAGCACATTTATCGGACATCGCATTTTTATTTAAAAAAATCTGATAGATGTAATCATTTCAATGCAAGATTTCATATCTCCATTTAGCTTGCATGTTTAGTACTGGTGGATTTTTTTTTTGAAAATCGTCCAATTTTCATCCGGATATTTGGAAAAAAAGAGATTACTCCTAAACTAAGCAGATACGCAAAAATGATGTTAGAAGCATCGAAGGCGTCTCTTATTCTGCATAATTTCGGAGCTCAAATAAATCTCGTTTCTTTGTTAGATCCAGTTAAACACAAATTTTTCTTATTTTTCTAGAAATTTCCGCCGTAGGTATTGGGATAAGTTATTTTAACAGAAGTTATGTTCTTCACTTCCGCTTCCTTATTATTTCTGTTAAAAGCTGATAAAACATATCAGCTTTTTTAATAAAAATGCGATGTCCAGAAATTGGGCTTCTAAAACACTGCATCATCGTTTTAGTTATTTATTAATTAATTTAGGATCTCCAACAAAACACGTACACAATACATGACACATAAATAAATTTAAAGGCATCATCCATTCGTGTAATTTTAAGAATGTTTACAGTCTGGGGGCCTAAAAAGGCCACTTTGGGAGAATCGTAAAAGGATAACGTTATGAATCAAAATATGGCGAAGACAGTCCGTGTTTTTCTTTTTTCGCTTTGGATTGGATTTGGATTGGCCTGATTAATATTTTAGCACAGACAAAAAAAATAACTGAAAAATCCTTCATCAATGGGATTTGATTCGATTAACAGTTAACTGTCCATTATGATTCATAATGTTATCCTTTTTTGATTCGCCAAAGTGGCCTTTTAGGCCCCCTGATCTTCGTCTCGATCTGTTAATAAAAATACCTCGAATTTTCTAAAACTTTTGAAAATATTTTGACATTGATTGTGTCTGAGATGAGATTGCGAACGTTAGATTTTGAACGTTTTTAATTTTTTTTTTTTGACGGGAATTGTCCTTGGTATTAAGTAGGTGGTGCACTCCTTCAGCTGTAGGAGACCACAGCAAGCATAATAAAATTAAAAAAAAGATTAGATTTATTGTAAAGTAAAATGGTTTCTAGTCGATTGATTGCAGATGACTTACGAAGTAGATACCGTAATACCATTATTAAATATTATTCATTATTAAATAATTATTATGTGAATCCATTGACAGTTCTAGTTCAATGGCACCAACGCCAACGTTAATGAATGCCATTTTCACATAAATCAAGTCATTGTCTATGTTTTATAACGTACTCGTTGAATGTAAAAGCGTGGCTCTCTCACGATATTTTCCTTCGTCAAAGTTACATAAAGAAAATTTTACGTGAGCGAAGTATTTAATGATCAGGCCCAATTAAAGTTGATTAGCAGCGCAAGTTCCGATATTTCAGGTTTAAATGAAAAGTGTTTTAGGCATTTATGTTCAAGAGAGGATGAGGAGTTTGTACGTGAGAAGGATAATATTGTCATTTCAGATTACCGTCGTTCAGCTACTTGGCTTGAGGGCCGGAGCTCGTGAGCGACGGCATTATGCAATAAAAAGACTTTAATATTGCCATTTTGCAGGCAATTTAAACTCCAATTTTGTGATGGCACCTTACTGTACAATACCGTCTTTACGTTTTATTGCGTTTGCCTGTTTAAAGTTTGTTTTTGACTTAATTAGTTTTCGGATTATGTCAACTACCTACTCTAAAGATATAAAACAAATAAGAACGTACAGTTTTTTATGCGTTTTGTTTTATGAGGCTGATTTTATTACGTGGCTTTACTATAGAAAGTTGAATTTTCTAAAGTATGTAGTCATCACTACTAATAGGTCAATCAAAAATCAATCTGCCCAGCATTTTCCTAATTATGTTCGGGTCGGCTTCCAGTCTCACCGTATGCAGCTGAATACCAGATATATTACATGGAGCGACTGCCTATCTGACTTCCATAACCCTAGTTACTGGGTTATACGATACCTTTCCTAGCCTTGGCAATACTGGTTGTCACTCTTTCAGGTTACTGACGACCCGTAACGACTGTCAAAGATCCACGAATGAAAGCCGGGACCGACGGCTTAACGTGCTTTCCGAGGCACGGAGACTCCTCCGTCTTGAATAGTCTTGATAAGTAAAAATGGTCACCCATCCAAGGACCAACCGCGGCATGCGTAGTTTAACCTGGTCGATCGACCCGTGCGACTGTTAATACTTTGCCTCAAGTCCCTCATTACTACTACTAGGCATGGGTATCTTAGTAATTTCCAAGTAAACCTACAGTACTTATTATAAGTAGTAGGTACCTATCTATTAGTGGAATAAGTGACCCGAATAAACTGCTGAACTATTCAATGTTTACTCTAAAGCAAAGTTAGAACCAGCCTTTGTAGCTAGCGACCTATTTCATTTTGATTCAAACCACATTCCTCCGCGTTGCGTCATTTCTATCATCAAGTTATTAAATATTTCCATTTTGAAATCACCCTTGTCCAATTACTTTATGTCAATGCATTAAGTTTGGAGCTTCCGCTGAAGCGCTGGGTGAGGCACCCCGTTTAATAACGGCATTATAAACTTAGCGATTTAAGCACCTATTATGTTGATAAACTTAGTTTAGTCTCCGCTTTGTGCCGCTGCCAATGGCCGGGCATTGATATAAATGCTGCATTTATAACATTGGTCCATGTTATCTGTGTTCGCTATTTAATTGCCAAAAATGTAAACAAATATGAATTAATGGAAAAATAACTTTAATTCCTACACTATAAAGTTCAGTTTACGCTACAACTTCAAACATTTTTATAACTTTTTCAATAGTGTTAGTCACTCTGAAATCAACTTAATTACTATTGAAATAAAGTTTATATTTGTTTAACTTGAAATAACATCAATTGCCAACATAAATTTGAATAGACTTTAGATAAGTATACTTAGTTTGTTATTCGTTTTATTATATAAATTTACCAGACTTTTCCCGGGGAGGTGGGACCCGCTGGGGAACAGCGGGTCGAGGCCTGTTGGGGAGCGGTGAATGCTAGGTATAGGTAGAGGTGGAACACCGCGGTGGTTTTAGCCGGTAAGAGTCATGCACATGCCCCTCTGTCAACCCCACGATGGAGGAGTCCATGAGGATTTCAACCGAGCACCAAAAAAAAGGAAAAGGCAGATGATGCATTAGTAGTTAAATTAACACACGTACCTACTCATATACGGGTTTATCGTTTACGTTTTATAACCATATTGTAATTTTATTAAACATTATTATTAATTATTTATTTACTATAACTATATTAATGGTAGCATTTTCCAAAGCAACATGTCACAAATACAACAAGTTAAACAGGGCATGTCGTCGGCGAGTTGCGGACAACATGATGTGGGTAAGACAATCAAACTTTCCCAAACAATAAATATACATATAAAGGTTTCTATTTCCCTTCGTAAATATATGTACAATAATGTACATTCCACAGCCCCTCTCTTTCAAGCTAAGCAGATATTCAAGAAATATGTAAAAAAATATCGACTGGAGCATGAATCTTAGTAATAATTCCCTCATGTTATTATTTCTGAATACATGATATCCAATTATCATTATTTTTTTGGGCCAAAGAATCAGCATTGCCATACAACGTGGCAATGCTGCCAACCTTTTGGGCACGTTTCCTGTTGACAGCGATGCGGACGAATTTTTTGATGCCTTTTGATTATTTCACCTCCTTTTTATATACTTGTACATATTATTATTATTGTAAATAGATTATTAATAATCCAATTACCTACCATATTACATATACCTATTTGCTCATGTATAAAAACCTTACAAATAGCTACAGGATTCAGATAAATAAACTGTGTCGTTTTTATATTATATAGGTACATATATAAGACTGGACTGAATGTAATTATCCCTGGCTTTATTTTCTCGTATTTTAAGCCCAAAATAGATTGCACTGAAATTCAGGCGTTGGTACTGAATGGTACACTTGAGGCATTCGAAAAAAGTTTCGACACAAATCGAAAATAATTAAAAGTTACGTTCAGATTCCGCTTACGTTCACTGGTTCACTGCGACAGAAGAATAGATAATGAGGGGACAGAAGATAAATAACATTATACTGGCCCAGTATTTCTTGGCACGCGGCGAGATAAGGAACAAATTGAAATGTACTGAAATTGACATGATAATGACACTAGTGACACTAGCTTAATATGTAAACAGTGCTCAATGAGCTGTCAACATAATTATAGTGGGCCCATTTTAATTTGTATTAAGGGTAAGTGTTTATGGTACACCCATGAACGAGATTCTTTCCTGCGTACGTTTGTTAGACTTTATCTTTGGCAACCCCAGTGTTTTGTCGGCAAATAATGCTAGGTCGGATGGTCGGAGGGCTATTCGTCTAATGAGATTGCGTTTTTTTTCGGTTTTTGCTTTCTTGCGCCCATAGAGTAAATGTGCGGGGTAAAGTATGTTCGTACAATTTCCCGGGCCCTTTTTATTATGTTCAGTATATTATGAAGCTCATTTGACATTGATAATATACGTATGATTGAATTTGTCGCTGGCAGGTAGGTACATTCACGAGCATGTGCACGAGATATGTATCTTATACAATTATGTTTTAAAAGTTTTTTCTCCTCTTGTGTTGATAGTAAATGAATAAATAAAATAAATAAATGTTTTATTCAGTATTGAAATTGATAAAATAATTACATAAAGTCTTAAAAATTATTACCAAAGGTAGAATAATGTTAGATGCCTGTATATAGGATAAACCTGTATCACAGGCGGCATGAACATACTTTATGGTAATAGGCGTGGCGACAGTATCAAATAATCAAAGATTTAATGATTTTAGGGGAAAGTACATATTAAAAGGATTTAAAACACTGATTTAGTTTTATTTAAAAACTTGAGATTAATCGGATTTTCACTAAAATAAAAGATGAAAATACGGCATTCGGCCATTTTGACTGAAACGCCAATCACAGCGCATGACGTCACGCCTATGTAAACATCACTTGCGTTTTGTTGACTACTACCGATTACCCATTTGGATCGATTTTTTATTAATTTAAGTGTAATTTATCCACTCCACTTGACTCTACAACACGAATCTATAACAACATGGTTTCGCCTTGCGAGCTTTAACCATTGAACTCTTATTATTTGCTTGTTTGGGACATATATAAACACCTTGTTGGGAGTGGTTATTGATGTGTTTTTACACTGAGGTACTGCACACCACTTATACACTTTGGAATTCATTTTTATCAGATGAAATATGCAATGTTTGTTTTGTCAACACGCGCAGTCAGAGGAAAGGTAAACACTAAACGTCAAATGTGTCAAATGTGTCAGCTTGACACATTTGACGTTTAGTGTTTACCTAGGCGTGACATCAGACCCGACGCCATGACACTGCGAGCTGTTTTCGCGCGCTATTGAAAAAATATTAGAAAAATGTCTTTAAACTTCGTTCAACTTTAGTTTATAACCGAAATATAGGTTTTTTCGTAAATAGTAAATGTGTATGTACATTACGGAAGAGGATTTCAAAATCATTCGTCATCCCTTTAACAATATTAACATTAGAAGTCTTGAAATAATGACAAAATTTTATTAATTTATTATTTTATACCTAGGTTACTTAAATACCTACTATTTACCTCAAATATCAAAATAACAGAAAGTCTTATATACCTACGATTTATTATGTTATACCTAGATTACTTAAATACTATTTACCTCAAAGATCAAAATAACAAAAAGTCTTATATACCTACGTAATTATTTAGTCAGCGTAAAATAGTTTCTTGCACTTTAAAACGTAGCTAAACATATATTATGTTTTTGCGTCAGCAGAAATTGGTAAGTGGGTTAAAGTCAATGTTGGACAAAATTAAATCACGTTCGAGGCAATGTGTTTATTCGATTTTCGCTGCGGGCGACTAATGTGCTTAAACATCAACTAAATCGAGGGTTTGTAGGCCAGTGTAGTGTTTTGTTGAGTCAGCGGCAGGCAGTAAACCCGGAAGTCTGGCCTTAAGTATGGCGCTCTGGGCGCTCTCGTAGTCGATAGAGCTGATGTACAGACGCCAGCACATCAAGCTACTATAATCTGTCAAATTTCTTTAATATATTTTCAATTTTATCGCTACATCATAAGGTTCAAAGTTAATTGGGAAAATTTGACAGTTTCGGGTAGCTTGATGTGCTGGCGTCTGTACCTGTATTCCGCTATTTTCCTAGCATGGCACTCAGCATCTCACGTTTTGTGGTTATTGGACTTTTAAAGCGTGAGCAAGTTGCACATTTCGGTGTGTCAGCTTTCTTCGCGCACTCGGACATCGAGTGTTCTTCTTTACCATCGTAACAATTGTATGTTGTAATGTAACGAACATAGCATTTTGGAACCCATAAAGTCAAAGTCAAAGCATTTTTCAAATAGGCACATAAAAGGCACTTTTGAACGTCAAAAATTAAAACAAAATAGAATTGATTCTAGTCGCCCATTCCAAAAGGTAGTTTCCGTATTGAGAAGAATGGGCAAGAAACTCCACCGTTACTCCTTTAAAATGTTTTACAATATTTTGCATACATTAATTATATAATAATGTGAAATGTGAAGACGATGCACCTAAAATAAAATCACTATACCACAATAGGTAAAAGAATTAAAAGTGAAACCGTGACATATAAATTAATTATCTGATAGATACATGGTGCTCACATATTTACAAACATGGTGAAAGTAAACGATTTTCATTTAAATAAAAAAAAATATAAGTAATAAGTCATGGTGTGAGTTAAAGTAGTTACAGAATGCAAATCCATGTAAAAACAAGAGCGTGTCAGGCCACGCTCAGTGTAGGGTTCCGTAGTTTCCCGTCCGTCACAATAAGTGTTCCCACTTATGAGTATAAAAGTGGGTATCCATTATGTTCGCGCTCCTGCAATTATTTTGTACAACTTTTAGTATTTTTTGTACAAAAACTGTTGTTTCCATCAAGTTCAAAATAATTTTCCTAGAAAGTCCTTATAAAGTTCTATTTTCCAGATTTTTTTCAAATTTTCTAAACTTATGGTTCAAAAGTTAGAGGGGGGGGGACGCATTGTTTTTTACTTTTGGAGCGATTATTTCCGAAATTATTGACATTATCAAAAAATGATTTTAGTAAACCCCTATTCATTTTTAAATACCTTTCCAACAATACATCACACGTTAGGGTTGAAATTAAAAAAAAATCACTTCCCACTTTACATTAGGGGGGCTACCCTAATAAAACATTTTTTTCCAATTTTTATTTTAGCACTTTGTCGGCGTGATTGATATACATATTGGTACCAAATTTCAGCTTTCTAGTGTTAACGGTCACAGAGATTAAGCGAGGACGGACAGACGGACAGACAGACATGGCGAAACTATAAGGGTTCCTAGTTGACTACGGAACCCTAAAAAGGAATAAATTTACAAATAAATTAGCAACCAGTTTGATTTTGTCTAGTCTTGTCATACCATGGCAGAGGCAACTACAGCCATCAACGAGTGACGACGGCTGCCATCAACACGTGTGCAGGGCAGCCGTCGACGCGTTGGCGGTAGCCGTCGACGCGTTGGCGGTAGCCGTCGACGCGTTGGCGGCTGCCGTTTACAAAATGCCGCTCGTGTATTAGAGCACCGCACACAAATACACTAGCGACACGTTGTCGACGGCTGCAGTTACTGCTGCCGTTGACGTGGGTCGCTCGTGTGTATGCACACTAAACAAAGCACTTTATGAAACATATTGATTGTTAAACTTAATCATGATATAACAAACCAATCTCAGTAATAATAGCAGTAGGTAAGTGTACCCCGACCTAGTGTTAATCAATAGCAATATGTAACACATCTTCGGGCCGAGAGTGCTAACTGACGAACAACAATATTGGAGATTAACTCAAACAGAGGGCTACAGTCCAGGCTGGGTAATCACATCTGTGGCGGCCAGTGTAAGCGGGCCAAACAACAGCCATGTTAAATTGGATCCCGAAATAATTAAATTATCGGCCGACGATCGCAAAATAATTTTCGGCAATATTGATTTACTCGATCAGCGTTGTTGGCTAAACACTATACCAGCACCGCTTCAACCCAGCAATTAAAGGCTCCTTCAAACAGGCGCGACACGCGATAAAATCGCGCGCGACACAAAGGCACCGCAAGTCGCGCAACGAGCGGTACCTTTGTGTCGTATGGGAAATCATCAAATGACCCCTCCTGCTCTGGGTGGAGCGGAAGGGAGTGTCAGACTCTTACTGACTAAAACCCACCCGTGTTCCTTCCTTAGCCCTTTATGTTCCGGGCTAGCGGTAACCCTTTCGGACAATCCCGCTGACCCGGCAGGCTTCGGCCCTTGCAATCGAACCTTATATGGCATTTGTATGTTTGACGTAGTTTCGCTGGCGACTGCGCGCCGACTACGAGTTGCCAGCGATACAACGTCAAACACACAAATGCCCACACACATGCCATATAACAAATTGTGTTCGCGGTGATAGCAAGCTTGCACCTCGCGGCCAGCGCGCGGACCGCGAGCTTGCACCTCGCGGCCAGCGCGCGGACCGCGAGCTTGCACCTCGCGGCCAGCGCGCGGACCGCGAGCTTGCACCTCGCGGCCAGCGCGCGGACCGCGAGCTTGCACCTCGCGGCCAGCGCGCGGACCGCGAGCTTGCACCTCGCGGCCAGCGCGCGGACCGCGAGCTTGCACCTCGCGGCCAGCGCGCGGACCGCGAGCTTGCACCTCGCGGCCAGCGCGCGGACTGCGAGATGGCACCTCGCGTAGTTAGCGCGCTGGCGGCTACCCGTAGCCTAAATTCGAGGCGACCCCGTGCCATGACTTTAACGAATTCTTACCCCTAATAGAATCATTAAAGACAACAGAACAATGAAAGGATTCAGCAGAAAAAATATCGGGAAAATTTAAATTTGGATCGGGAAATACTCAAAGGGTTGGTTGGGTCTATTCTCCTTTAGGTATACCAAAGATTTCATGCTGATGGGTTTTTCTCCTTACACAATGTTAATTATTTACGCTTATTGATAAAGGTTGTTGTGAAAGCTATAGAATGTTTTATTGTAATGTCAACGTTATTAAGTACTTACGTTGGCCTTTTACTTGGAACAAGTAGTCTCTTTCCAGGTGCGGCAAGGTAAAGAAATCTCAAGGAACTATTCAAGTGTGAGTTGCCTATGTAGCACTAAAACGCAGGCTCATGGACATGTGTATTCTTCCCGTCTTAACTTATGGTGCACAGACTTGGTCTTTGATTAACATCCAGAAGTCCAAACTCAAGATCTGCCAACGAGCAATGGAGTGCAGTATACTATGCGTTAAATTAACGGATCGTGTTCGAAACAAAATACTGCGCTCCAAAACAAAGAGAGCTGTCGTGGCTCAATAGGCTGCCCAAGTTAAATGGGACTAGGCATGCGCTGGTCAAAACTGGAAGATGAAATATTGAAGGAGTGGAGGGAGGCCTTTGCCAAGGAGTGTGTCAGCGTAGCGTAGTAAAAGAAAAGTACTATAGTCCAACTTTTAATTAGCTGTAGTAAAATGACACTTTAACGTAATTTCGTTAAAAAAATGTTGCCACACTGTCTCTACTAGTGATGTGATTGAAACGCAATAATAATAATAATAATCATTTATTTCGAGCAACAAGGCAATGAAACATCGTTTTAATTTAAATATTCGAAATTGATTAATTTTGATTTAACCGTAAACATTCCAATATTCTTTGTATTGATCGGATCAAAATATAATATGTTTTAGTTTCAATTAGCGTAAATACATAGTCTAGATACTAAAGATAATTTTCTTTCAATTTTTACTCTAAAACTCCTACTATATCGATCTAAGAAAACATTTTTTTAAATAAATTAAAGTTTTTATTAGGAATAACGTTTACTTATGCAGGAGTATTTGCAAAACACTAAAAACCTCAAAAATAAGAATATTTAAAAGATATGTTTGTTATTAGAATTAATGCTTCTTACAAATCCAATCCGATCACTGATGTGACGACAAAACAGTAATTAGTCATTGCTCAATGTTTTGTTGTAAACTTATATTATCCTGAATTTTATTATAAATATCATCTTCTAATAATACTGTCCTCTTTTATAAAATCAATTTAACATGGATCGATTTTGAACTGAATATTTCTCGAATGAATCAATTATTTTGTCACATCACTATTTAAAGTTCGTTAAAAAGTGGTAACACATAAGCTGTCATTTTACTGCAGCTAATTAAAACTCCGACTATAGCATTTGATTTTTGGACCTAAAATGACGTCGCACGACCATACTGACGAGAATGAATCGTTCGTCGATCTGCGATAGGCTATGTCTTAAACTGCTCTTTATCGGTTCCTATAACTGCGTGCTAACAAAGCGAGCTACATCTAAACACGTCAAACACTGCCACTGAATCACCAAAGAAACTGTTGGCACAAACGGCGAACTGAGCTCAGAAATCCATTGTGTAACATGACAAATACTGATTTGGGATTTATATATGTGCCAAGTGGAAATTGATATTCTTGACTACACAAGAATATCTATTTCAATTAGATTGGAGGAACATAATATGCCTTCACAATAGGTAAGTATAGGGAACCTAAAGTTGACAAACATTAAAGGCAATAGTTTGACGACAAAGTACAGGTTCTTTTTAAACTAGCTAGCGAACGTAGTCGTGATGGGTATTGGTGCCTACTACAATCATATTTCCTCGTCCTATCAAGAACCTATTTCCCTTCAATCGGAAACAAAACTTGAAATAAAGAGGCAAGAGGCGTTCCATTCTCATACGTATCGTTCATTTATGTAGGAGACACATTTGTACAGAATGTGTACAGACAAATGAATAGCAATATAACATTCCACATCACAATCCTACTCTGAATAGTGATAGCATGTGAGTTGCAAATAGCAAGTCTTCGTTGCAAGGACTGAACAATACGCAATCAGCGATAGACACCGGCCGATCATTTACGAGCTGCATCCTAATGATGCATTCCTATAACTTGTCTCCTACAATTGCAGACGATGAACATTTGTCCCTTGTCAGATCAGCATGCAAAGATAGAGACCTAACATAATGTGAACAAATACAATGCATTTGTACAAGTTTGCCCTTGACATTTGAACTATATGTACCCTCAGTTCTGCCTTCGTTTGCAAAGTTTCAAAGGCCTGCACTCCCGCTATGAAATATGCAAAGCGTTCTGCGAACGAATATTGACGCTCCAATTACATAGAGAGGCGCATGTCTGTGCCATAGCTGTGGTGTTGGACATATTCGTCGGGCCGATGGCGAAACACGTAAAAATGGGAAAATAATTGATGAATCGGACGCGAAGTGCTTCACAGAAGGCATGCATGAACGCTTTTTAACGAATGAATGCTCACGAAAATTGGTTTCGTCACAATATTCCCGTTGTCGTTACTAAAACTGTATATATTTGGATCTTTTACGTGGGACACCCAACAAGTTTTGCGAAAAAAAAAATGTTCTGTAGGTATATATATTTTTTTATTAAATCTGAACCAGTTTTCGAAACACTTTTTCCAGTCCGCCGCAGACACCTCGTTTAGAGCCTGCTCGAACGCTGACAGCGCATCTTCCGGCGACGAAAGTTGTATCCCTTTGAGCTTGATTTTTTTTTTTAATTTTGGGAATAAAAAGAAGTCGCACGGTGCTAGGTCAGGGCTGTAAGGAGGGTGACCCAGGAGTTTGACCGGCGTGCTGTCCAGGAAGTCCCTCGTTTTGAGCGCGGTGTGCGAAGGCGCGTTGTCGTGGTGGAGCAGTAGCCCGCGGAGCCGTGTGTTTGGTCGCTTGTTGCTCACAACAGAGAAAACTTCTGCCAAGCATTTGGTAGTAAACCATTCAGTGTTGATGCTTCTTTGGTTCCGTAAAGGAATTGACACTAAATAGCCACTCAAATTGAAAAAGCTCGCGAGCAAAATCTTCCCCCCGCTTCTAGATCGCTTCACTTTGGTACGCGTTGATTCATTTTGAAACACCCAAACCGTCGACTGGCGTTTCGTTTCTGGATCGTATTGATAAATCCAAGACTCATAACCTGTAATGATGTCGTAAACACGTAGAGACGAGCCTGCTTCAAATTTTTTTATCATATTATATTATATAAAGCTCGATTACCACTCACTGACATAATTGTTCTCCCAGATGGTGAAGGGGGAGGTGGGTATATTTTTACAGATTCGTATAGAAGTAACTCTCACGAGTATGGGAAAAATCCCAAACCTCCCCTTTTCCACCCCACTCTCCCCCCTCCCTATCGTATCTCGGAAACTAAGAGTCCCGTGTTTTGTTGTTTTACGGATTCGTATAGAGGAGGCTCGGAAAAGTAAAATCCATTTTTCAAAGTTGCCCCCTTGCCCCCCTTCTCCCCCCCCCCTCTAGGTAGATCTCGGAAGTTGAGAGACTTGGAACATTTTTTTTTTCAGATTCATATCAAGGGGCCCAGAGTTGGTCAAAATCATTTTTCAAAACTCCCCCCTCTCCCCCCCTTCACCCCTCCCCTCATCGTATCTCGGAAATTAAGAAACCTGGGTTTTGTTTTTTTACGGATTCGTATAGAGGAGGCTCGGAAAAGTAAAAACCATTTTTCAAAGTTGCCCCCTTGCCCCCCTTCTCCCCCCCCTCTAGGTAGATCTCGGAAGTTAAGAGACTTGGAAAATTTTTTTTTCAGATTCATATCAAGGGGCCCAGAGTTGGTCAAAATCATTTTTCAAAACTCCCCCCTCTCCCCCCCTTCACCCCTCCCCCTATCGTAAGAAATACTCCTCAAAAACACGACCCCGCGAGCTGCTTGCAGCTCGCGCAACGCCCAAATACTTTTTACAAGGGTAAGAAATACCTACTCCTCAAAAACACGACCCCGCGAGCTGCTTGCAGCTCGCGCAACGCCCAAATACTAGTTACTTTTATAATATTACATTTTGTTTTATTAATTAATTAACAATAATTGCTCTTGCTAAATACTACATTAATATTTTTAAGGATCCAAAATAATTTATTATTTTACCCGTAAATCTACTATCTCTATATCAACACGAGATGGTGATCGAAATCAAGTGTCCATTTTTCCCCACAAGCCTCCTTTTGTACTCGCTCGGCCAATGAGCATAAACGACATGCACCACAGAATGACAACGTAATTAAAGAATTATATTTATCCCTCTCTAACAACAGAAATTCCGTAGATGACATTTAATTTTCTTTCCCATTCTTCGTGCGTATAAGTAGCTATTTAGCTACCGATAGCATTTACGCTATTTTCGAGTGCCGTGATGTTCATGCATGACGCGTCTATTTATATTACGTCTTTGATTTGCAGTACACTGGTCATGTTTTATAAAATGTTGTTCGTTTGACACAGTTACTTCAAAGAAATGCAGATTACGTTCGCTTTACCGCGACGATAAATGAGTTTGAACTTAATGCAAATAAGCAAATTAAAATTTCAAGACGTTTAGAGGTAGGAGCGTCCAGTCAGTTCATTTTATGCTGCAAAAGGCGGTTTAATGAGCTTTTATTATTCACTATAAACGGTAAATAAAGTTAGGTAAAGAAAACGTATAAAAACCAGGAGGTTTGCTAACGGAGTTTACGTCGGCTAAATATACGCTGACTTTTCCTTTCTTTCTCTTCTCTAGAAATACTATTGAAAGTTTAGGAAGGGTACAATGCGAAAATATCCTATTGAATTAGGTGCGAAAATAGAGAGTTTACAATCGCTCTATTTTGTTAAAAGCAAGTTATCAGAACACAAGTTATGTCGATTTATCTATTGCTGTAGAGGCTTAGCTTCACAATGCCGCTGACAAAGGTACAGACGCCAGCACATCAACCTACTACAATCTGTCAAATTTCTTTAATAGATTTTCAACTTTATCGCTATAGTATAAGGTTCAAAGTTGATTGGGAAAATCTGACAGTTTCGGGTAGCTTGATGTGCTGGCGTCTGTACAAAATTTATACATATTACAATTAAACGTTTATTTTCTCCACACAAGTAATTACTCAATGCAATTTTTTTTTATTGCTGAATGGGCCTGCTCTTGACCTCGATCACGGCCGATGGAAAGCGATGGATGAGGTCTATGATGAAACGAGCGTGCCCAAAAGATGCCAGTTCACATTTGCTTTGAATGCAGAGGGGTCAAATTTGGAAGGGAAGACAGACGCTGGCAGAGAGTTCACTTTGGCTGTGCTCATAATAAATTTGGAGGAGAATTTTCAGTAGAGCAAGAACAAGAAGCTAACTTTGTGAAAGACTGGCGCCTGAAGTAAGTTTATAAGTTAGACGTATATTCATAAAAGGGTTGACGGGAAGGGGTATAATACTACTCATTAGTTACCATAATAGCTGTTGTCGATCAATAATACCAAGTAATTCGCCTCTCGTCTTCTCAACCAATTTCTACAGTCATCGTCAGCACAAAAGCCGAAGACAATGCCTTCGTGAACGTTATTAACAACGTATATTTGTTACATTTCGATTGTTTGCCTCCATCCAGTCAATTATTCGCTTGTCAGAGCCAAACAGGGATGGCACAAATTGGTTTATCTGTTATAAGATTATGGACGTCCGCAGGAACTAATCAGTTGTGGAGGCGGGGTGCTGTTGATAACTGTAAGCGGAATGAGCGAGGCTTTTGTTCGAGGATACAATTATTTTTGTGGAGAACCATCGGGATAGTTAATAGCATCGTAATTTTCGGGTCTTTTCTATGCTGGTCAGTTGCTTGGTCTATCTATTTTTCCTGGTCGTCATTTGTTTCAGAAAAAAGCAGGCAAGCAGGTTTTTTCCTGTTTCGTCTGTATATGTACCAATATAAGTTTCAGAAAAACCTTCAAAAAAGTAAATTTTGAATAGTTCCCAATGAAGATTGGTTTATCACGTCATGCGATTGTTGAGGGTTCTCGGGGGTGCTGTACAGAATAAGGCTTCTAAGAAATAGTTGTTTACGGATGAACTACAGTATACTCGGCAATTATCAGATGGATATGTATCCTGCCTAATACCTTCCATGTGTTTTTCGTCACACCTAGCTTATTTTGTTGACCTGTCTATAATATAAAAAAAACCGGCCAAGTGCGAGTCGGACTCGCGCACCGAGGGTTCCGTACAAACCTGCAAGGTTTACAAAGTTCGTTCATTACGACAATCGAGTCATAACTATGGTATTTTTATTGCAAAATGAAATTCATAACATTACAATGGGGAAAGATGGAGGAGCATAAATTTAAGACAAAGATCTCTTTATCGTTTAAGTAATCCTTTATTTTATATTAACACATATCATTTATCTATAATATAACTGAAACACTTATACTAGCCTTGCAGCAGACTTGCGAAAGTTCTTTTATTAAAGTTATTTATTTACTAAGTTTTTTAGTCACTATTTAAAAAATAAATATATATTTTGTAATGTAACTAAAAATTTAAGGTTTTCGGAATTTTTCCTTTATGTGTGCTATAAAACGTTGCTTCATGCCAAATTTCAAGATTCTAGGTCGACTGGAAGTACCCTTTAGGTTTTGATTCCCTTGCGAGTACTTGCGAGTTTCAAAATATGCAGCTTAAATTGCTGTTTCTTTTGATTGCGTTGACATAGAAGTTTGATTTTGTTACAGCTTAAAGGTATTATAGACCTGAGTATTTGGTATGAATTTCAATTTAATACCTCTACGCGTTTATGAGGAAATGGGTAGTAAGTTTAAAATTATTAAAAAAAAATATATTATGTGATGTAACTAAAAATTTATGGTTTTTGTAATTTTTCCTTTATCTATGCTATAAGACGTTGCTTCGTACCAAATTTCAAGATTCTGAGTTCACGGGAAGCACCCTGTAGGTTTTGATTCCCTTGCAAGTGTCGAAAATTTGCGGCATAAACGGCTGTATCTTTTGATTGCGTTGGCTTAGAAGTTTGATTTTTTCACAGCTTCAAGGGACAGTAGACCTGAGTAATTGGTATAAATTTCAGCTTCATACCTCCACGCGTTCCTGAGAAAAAGGGTCTTGACAGACGGACGGACAGACGGACAACAAAGTGATCCTATAACGGTTCCGTTTTTTCCTTTTGAGGTACGGAACCCTAAAAAACTAAAAAACCCGGAGCTAGAGTTTGTAAAGGCGGTGTGAACTCGAAAAGCATGTTAAGCCGTTGGCCCTACGCCTGATCTCTCTCCGGTCATGTCAGAATGCCGTCCCATCGGACTAAAAGAGTGAGCGAACTATAATGATGTCGCTGAAAACCAGCGCTGGGGCTCTGTCTTGCATAGGGTCGCAGCATAACGCTGAGCGATAGCCGTTTTGCGTGGATGTGACGCATGTCAACCTTTTTTTTATTGTTTTTATTTGTGTTGTTCTTTTTTGCGTCATGTTTACCGCAAATAAACGTATTTTCTTTCTTTCTTTCTATAATGTCTCCCGTGCCGAAGGCTGGTCTCCGCTGAGATTGGTCGCCATGGCCGAAACCTATTTTTTTTTATAGGAAATTTTACTGTGATAAATCTTTTTTAACGTTATCAGAGCAGATTATTTCAATTATCGTGCTCATTATTACAGATCGGATATTGGTTTCCTTTGTCGCAACGGCGTAATTGTCTGATTGAGCTTAATGCTTGTTAATTTAATGACGTCACGTGTTCCTCTGTACCTCACGTCTGAGGTAACTGCAGCCGTTCAACTGCTACTACAGTGCTCAAATACACCAGCGGCAAGTTGTCGACGGCTGCAGTACCCTCTGCCGTAGACACATGCCGCTCATGGATATGTACACTAAGCTCTAATTATAAATATGTTATGGAATGCCCGGTTGATGGCAATAGAACTTAAACACTACTGGCGAAATGTAATAGGTATGTAATGTCATGCTATGCAATTTTTGGTATAAATGTACACAGGAACACACACAAATGAAAAAAAAACCGGACTCAAGTCGGACTTGCGCACCGATTGTTCCGTACCATCATAATCATTTTTATATTTTCATCGGCGAGGCCTATATTCGTCAGAAAATTTTAACACTGCGCATAGCGGTGCAGAATATTGCAGTTTTAGGTCAGCGCCACCTATTGACCGATAGTGGAACTAATGTAACTTTTGTTGATGATTTCTGAAAAAGTGTGCTATTTAGAGACATCGTTTTGTTCTTTCTGTAATCTTTATATAAACTTCTATCATATGGAATTATTTAAGATTTTTGTCTTTGTAAATTTCGGAGATAAGGGGGGGAACGGTATTTTTTTTTACATATTTCATCAAAAGTCGAAAACAATGCGGCCTAAAAAAAAGAAATAAATGTTTGTTTTCTCTTTGCAAACGACGCTTTTTCATATGATACCCCACATGCCCTAGTAGCCCCACTTTGAATTTTTCAGACACCCTTTCAGTCCCTGTTGCAAAAAAAAAGGCAGAAAAAGACTGAGTCTCACCATAAGGGTTCCGTTTTACCATTTTTGTACGGAACTCTAATGACTGAAATTGATACAGTAGGCGTATTACTATATACTTTGCTAAGCTTTGTAGTTAGGCACGTAAGTATATTAAGATAGGTTTCTAATCTACTATTTCCATTTTAGCTTTGCCAAAGGTCGAAGTTTGCAGTGTTTTTCTTTAGAGCTAGACGCTGGAGAAAAATAGTGGTCTGCAAACTTTTTATTCTTGTTTACGAGCTGCGTTGTGTGTGAATTATTGTGAAGTCGTTTTTGGTATTATTTGCTTTAAACTTTAAGTCTGCGTTTCGGTTTCGAAAAAAAGCAGTTCTTTTCTTATATTTAGGTTTTTTTTTATCCTACCTACCTATCTAGTTTAGTTCTTAAAAATGTATAAAATAGAATGCTTAAATGATTAAATGATTGCCTACACCTACATTTTATTAATGGTAGTAGGTAATTTGTTTATTTTATCCATCTTCAAGCCTTTTGTTTATCATCTCATATCCTGTACTTATTTTTATTTATATGAGCAGGTAGGTAAGTATAATGAAAAATATGTATTTGAAACACGGTTCACGTTAAACAGGCGCTGATTAGAGCGCTTTTCTGTATTATAAGATCTCGCGATCACGTGCACTTGGCCGTTGCTTCAGGCAGAGGTACATCCTCCCGAAATTTTGCTGCGTAACTTAATACTAGTGTTGCCATGATAAAGGCAGGATTTTTCTTTTCAGAAGGTAGTTTAAACTGTACAAGTTATATTATTATCTGCCTAACCTTTTCCCAACTACAGTACCCGGCGATAAATATTGCACATCGACCTTTTGAAAGTAACAATCGGCTAATTTCGGCTTCGTAGAGCGTTATCTCTGTCGCAGGAAATACAAACAGTCCGGTATCTAATTAGGAGCTGTTAAAACAATTATGATTTGCTTCTTTTGATATATATTTTATTCTTTGTATAAAATGAAAAAAAAAAGGTAAAGGTCGATGTGCAATATTTATCGCCGGGTACTGTATGTTAGGGTCGGCTTCCAGTCTAATCGGATGCAGCTGAATACCAGTATTTTACAAGGAACGACTGCCTATCTGACTTCCACAACACCGTTACTGGGTAATACGATACCCCTTGGTAAGCCTGGTTGTCAGACTTTTGGCTGTTATTACCTAGGTACTTAGCCAAAAGCCCTCGTACAGTATTCCAAGTACTCAAGTACAGTATTCAAGTATAAGTATTCAAGTTAATATCATGACCTAAGTGTCCTTAGAGGAACTGATGGACCACCATTACTAGATGGTGCCAAACACGTTGCCCAATTCTGGGTCGAGTCCATTTAGATTGCCATCGACACGCTAAGAAGAAGAAGAAGAAGTATTTATTTATTTATCCATTTAAATTTCAGTCATCAAAGCCCGTAGGTTTATAGTATTTTTTAAGTTATAATACTATTGTATTGTATGTATTAATAATTAGTTAAACTAAAAACTAACGCACACGATGTGTCTACGTCGTGTTTCGCTGACTGGTGTCATATAGCCAGCCACTAAAACCGGCGGTACGCAACACCCTTCGGCCAGAACTCTTCCTTGAGGAACTTCTCTTTCTTCTTTTCTTCTTCATAACGGTATACCGAACTCTTTGCTTTATCGAATCATTATTATTATACCTAGTAAAAGTGGCGGTAGGTCTAAAGGTCTCCATAGAAATTGGATGACAAAGTTTTATTGGGGTTTTCTATCAGGATTTTTTGCAGTAACAGCCCGGAATCTCGATTTGTGCCCGATTGGTGGCAAAAGGCTTGCCCCTTATAAGACGGGACTTGAACATAACTGGGCAAATGTGGGTATTATTACCTATGCCTAATCCTTGACGTTGTGATGTTATGTTAAGGGCCTGCAAAACCCACACAGATCCTATTAAAGAAATCTCTTTTGCAATGTTGCACCTGGTAACCCTACCAAGGATATATGTAACATCGTTTCGGCACGTATGGGAATGGGAATCTTTTAACTTTAACAGGAAGCCGAAATTTGAGTTTCAAAGACACGACGGGACTTTTTCGTGAGTTTCAATTATTCTTCCTTTCCGTGTTAATGAGGGTGAGCCGTTTCGTTGCTGACTCACAATTGTGATTAAAATTCTTTTCACGAACTTAGGCGCGTGTTTTTTAGCCATGTCTTCTTTTTTCATCGATAACTTTGTAAGCAAAAAAAAAATCTTGAACAACGCTTTTAAATTTTCTGTAAGCAATTTATTATAAATAAGTAGTGGTTTTAAAATGTTATCTGATCAAACAAACCTAGTTATTAACAGAATCATGAGCTCTCGTTTCAAACAATATTTTCCAATAAAAAACAATTCTCTGATACCAAAAAAGGAAATTTTCAAATCATACGGTTCTTACAAAGACGCTCCAATTTCACAACAATTTGCTCGAATTTATTAAGACGAAGCTCAAATGTTTTTCAATGCGGGCGAAGCTACGGCTGGGTTCCCCTTTTCAAAATACCTTCCCACTGACAAAAAAAAATACGGGGCTCATTTCGGCAGCATTGTGGGTTATGTCACGTCAGACGAACCCCACATACAAACCCACGCATTATGTAAATAAATAGATAAAGACAGCTATTCAATTATGGAGCACTTCACTCACGGTCGCGATCCACGCATGTCAAGTAAGTCAAGATTTTCATTAATTAACTCAATTATATCCCCGCATATCAAATTCATACTAACTCGCACTGGCGTTGAGTAATATTCGAATATATTCGCATAAATGCTTGATTCGATTTCGTCAAACGTCTACGTGCCAACATAAGTTTGCAAGGTCTTTCAAGTTTTGGAATTTTCATTAAGGTTTATATTGTCAATGTCTGTTCGTGTTAACCGACCTGAAATGTATATGTTGCATTAATTTAATACAAAATTGGTTCCATTTATCATTCGAGACGGTCGAAACCTCAAATTATATGAAGTCTGTGTTTATTGAATGCTAAACATGCACTTCTGGAACCGTAAATCTACATAGGTACAACATGTAACTGAAAGTAATGTTAAAAAAACCGGTTAAGAGCGAGTTGGACTCGCGCACCGAGGGTTCCGTACCGTCATGTTTTTAATTTATCATCCGCGAGGCCTAAATTCGAGAATTTTAACACTGTGCACTGCGGTGTGAATATTGCAGTTTTATGTCACCACCACCTCTTGACCGATAGTGGAACTAATGTAACTTTTGTTAATGATTTCTGAAAAAATATGCTATTTAGAGACTTCGTTTTATTTTCCTGTCTTTACATAAACTTCTATCACATAGAATAATTTCAGATTTTTCTCTTTGCAAACTTCGGAGATAAGGGGGGAACGGATTTTTTTTTTAATTTTTCATCAAAAGTCGAAAACTATGTGGCCTAAAAAAAGTAAAAATATTTGAGAATGTACAAACTGCGCTCTTTCATATGATACCCCACCCCACATGCCCAAGTTGCCACTTTGAATTTTTCAGACCCCCTTTGCAAAAAATATACATATATTTTTATTTCTTTCTTATTTGCAAAATAGTTGGGCAAACGTCATCTAAAACTATTCCAAATTTCAAGTTGATAGCATTAGTAGTTCTTGAGATATGCAGCTGTGACAGACAGACAGACAGACTGAGTCTCACCATAAGGGTTCCGTTTTACCATTTTGGTATGGAATCCTAAAAAGAGGGGGTCTGCTTGACACACGATAGAATTGAAAAGTTACGACTAGAGCCGAGTTATACGCTGCGATTGGAGCCGAGTATACCCGAATCAGCGTCGCAGATCCGAGCGTGACGTTTCAGTTTCGTTCACTGTTCAAAGAGCGGGTAATAAAATGCACCTAAAAAAATTGTCAATTCAAAAACTTCGTAGCATCCATTCGTAATTTTATTGCAGCATTTTTTGAAAGCAGTGGCCCAGTGGAAACGGCCGCAACTTACGAGTTGTTGGTGGAAGGTTTGAACCCTGCCAGACGCTTCACCATGTGTACATTATTTCGTCACTACCTACTGCTCTCAAAGCGGTGAAGGAAACCATCGAGAGGAAGCTGACATGTCCTAGGAACAAAAATTCGAAGATATGTGACATCTACCAACCCGCACTGGGTCCGCGTGGTGGATTATGACCCACTCCCTTTCACAGAGGAGAGGACTGTGTCCCAGCAGTGGGAACAATATGGGCTGATAATGATTATTAATAATGATGTCAAGTGATTTCACTCCATCGGTCCCTGTGATCAAGGATCTGATGGCGTGTCATCGTTTAGCGCATGTGTTCCTATTTCCCAATCGATAGCTGATTCGTACCGTCGGATACAAGTGTCGCTAACGAGGACGTTATTAGAACATGGGCACAGAATAGACAGGTACAGAGGGTCAGTTTTATACAATGAATGAAAATGCACGCACATATACAATAATTGTGCATTTCACCAATATACACGACGACACAAAAAGCTATACATGTCCAGTTTATATTGACATCGCATTCGCATTGTATAGGCTTTCCACACATACAATGAGAGGCCAGCTTATACTGGAAATATATAGCTTACTTAATGTATCGTACAGCGAGTGCAAAAGTACTCGCGACTGGTATTCATTTGAGACAGTTTGAGATCGGTATGGGGCGGAAATCTTCAAGATGCGGTCGGGCTTTGGGGATAAGACCGGAGCGTTTGGGATTTTTACTTCAATAAATCCATCCCGGTGGTCCTATCTGCACATGGAAGGACTTTTACCTTTCAAAAGACTGATGCGAAATCTCCTCTGTGCAACGCCTGTTAGGGCACAACCCTTTGGAGACTGTAAAAGGGGTCTCCCCGAAACCTAACTGTGCACGCCGTACGTACCTAGGCGATATGTATAGAGTCGGCCTTCTGTGCATCTCTCTTCTATGGAACGGATGAACGGGTGTACATATATGTACGTACGTACACCACATACCTATACAGGTACATACGGGCAAATACTCTCCTACCCAGAAGAGCGTTCGCAACTGATTGCTCAATTAAGTTCAACACAAAATCATCAAGCAATCGCAACCTGTGCTCAGTTTACCTTTGATTGATTCGCTCATTATACTAGGCTGAGGTTGTTAACTGAACTCTAAAAGAGTGTATTAGAGCAGCACACAATTATGTCCGTGTTTCACAAAAATATGGAGCGTGAGCGTTACATTAGCATTACAAAAAGTTTACAAACTTCTCACTTTTAGTTGCGCAAGTGGTTTCAAGATGTCGAATTTTAATGTTAGTCGTGACTTAGTTTTTCAACTTTCCTTAAAAGTACCTAAATAAACTTGGTGGTTCCTAGTTTATATGTAATAAGACACTCTACATACATATCTAGCTATATGTATTGTATATGTCTAATGCCATAACTATCTTTTATCTACTTCACGGGGGTTTCCGGAATTGTTTTTTTAGGAGGAACCGGGACCACCCCTATGTGCTGATGGTGATCACCGGGGTGGTTTTATTGAGGTAAAAATCGCACACTCCCCGACCTCCCCTCCCCGGAGGTCGGGTGCCTTTTGAAGGTTTCCACCCTACAACAAAAAAAAAACAAGGTAGAAAACAACTTAGGTAGGTATTTGCTCTGTTATTCGAAAAAAATTCTACATAGTAATCGTGGTTACTGTCTCACGTAACAACTCCTACAGTCCGGCCGTCGAGAGAATACGTTTCTGACACCTGTCAGTGCGACAATTATAGTAGATAATAAAGATCAAATTCGCAAAACGCGTATTCGTTTGTATGAACCTGACAGGTGGACAGATGCGCTCTAGACAGGAGTGAGGTAAACAACTGTATTTCAAAGCATTATGGGTTGTAAACAACTTATTAGTTTTCCACAGCATATGCAATTAAGATCATATCATATTACCTTAATTTAAAGTTCAAAATCATATGTGCTCATACAGTAATGTCACCTGATAGCGACACTCACATTGCTTTGTTACCGTCTTCCACAAAAAGCTATGATTGATGCCAACTCGGAGAATGCTTAGTGCCTGAAGCGATTCTTCATTCAGCTTCTAATGTTGTGATCTCAAAGGAAAGGGGGAACAATGCTCAAGGCACCAGAACCTTGCGCGTTTCATATGTGTAGTCAGGGAAAAAAATGTTGAGCAATTTTTTTTTGTAGGTAACAACAGACTTTTATTCGACAAATATATTTGTATAAGCTAATTAAGTAAGTAAGTTTTAAGTTTACATTAAAATGTTTATATACAATATTATTACACAAATCTTTAAGTATTAAGCAAATTGGTTTCAGCTTAAATTGTCCGTATAAAAATCACAACTGTCATTCTTTGACAATTGCATGAAATGGCTGTAACACGGCAAATTGATGTAGGGTGTCAGTTTGCTTAACAATTAATTTCCATGACTGTACACACACGTACACACCAAGCTATAGATTCCAGTATAAGTTGACTTCGTACTGTTTAGGCTTCCCGTGCAATGACAGGTCAGCCTTTATTGTTGTTGTTTGTTGTTGTTGCCTGAAAAAAATGAATAAATAAATTGATACTGTATAGTCGTCGTGCGTAATCCTCAAACAATCGGAATAACATTGAATTTGTTATTAGAAGATATATATTTTTGGTACACGGCTATTTCGTTATTGGATAAAGTGGTTTTACCGACACAAAAGGTTTCACACTAATATTATAAAGGCAAAAATTTGTGTGTGTTTGTATTTTTGTTACTTCTTCACGCATAAACGGCTGGACCAATTTTGATAAAATTTGGTATGGAGGTAGCCGACACTGGATGAACACATAAAATACTTTTTATCCCGATATTCCCACAGGATCCAGACCTATGCCGGGGAAACCGCGAGCGCAGCTATTAAAATATAAATTCTTGGGAAAATGTAATTTTTATAACCCACATCAAATGAAAAATTACTTTGGACCTAAATACATTACATTTAGGTCCAAATTGTTATGCATTTATGTAAGTAATGTACTTTTGAAGTAATTTATTTGTATTCCATTAGGACGTGCGCCCTTGCATTAGGCTAAGCGGTTTATAATAGCATTCAATTCGTTAAACGTTAAGCTAATAATCCTCTTTATCTCGCCCTTATCCCCTTTAAGGTTATTTGAAAATACTTGCTTCAAAATATCGTCGGTATTATTTCTTTTTATAGATAAAAACATAAAGCTTGTTGTGTTTTGGATCAGAATTTAAAATACAAGATTTATATAACAAAAGTTTGATTGAACAGAATCCCGCTGAAGCTCATTGTGCGATTTAGTGCAAGCTCTTGTTCTCTACAAAGGTTAATTACTTATTCAAAGTCAAGTCATTCACAAATAATCATTCATTCGTGTTCGTCTAATGTGGGAAAGTACGTATCATGGAATTAATCACCGTCAACGTTCCAGAACATATCACATCACTGATGTGCGTTGGCATTACGATTTATATCAAGTCGTAAATGTCGATTATAATTGCCACGAGTAGCTTGACGAGCTGTCTTGATATAACTCATAATATTGCTCGCCCATCACCACCGAACCGCGAAAACACATCTCGAAATTACGAATTGTAAAAGGCAATAAACAACCAATTGTTTCTATTTGAATTTATCACGTTTTTGTTCTCCCTTTTTTAGGGTTCCGTAGTCAACTAGGAACCCTTATTAGGGTTCCGTAGTCAACTAGGAACCCTTATAGTTTCGCCAAATCTGTCTGTCCGTCTGTCCGTCCTCGCTTAATCTCTGTGACCGTTAGCACTAGAAAGCTGAAATTTGGTACCAATATGTATATCAATCACGCCGACAAAGTGCTAAAATAAAACTTGGAAAAAAATGTTTTATTAGGGTAGCCCCCCTATATGTAAAGTGGGAAGTGATTTTTTTTTTAATTTCAACCCTAACGTGTGATATATTGTTGGAAAGGTATTTAAAAATGAATAGGGGTTTACTAAAATCATTTTTTGATAATGTCAATAATTTCGGAAATAATCGCTCCAAAAGTAAAAAACAATGTGTCCCCCCCCCTCTAACTTTTGAACCATAAGTTTAGAAAATATGAAAAAAATCTGAAAAGTAGAACTTTATAAGGACTTTCTAGGAAAATTATTTTGAACTTGATGGAAACAACAGTTTTTGTACAAAAAAGACAAAAAGTTGTACAAAATAATTTCTGGACTAAGTTTGTAGTATAATCGTATATGCAAGCATTTTTTACTTTTAAACTCATAAGTGGGAACACTTATTGTGACGGACGGGAAGCTACGGAACCCTACACTGAGCGTGGCCCGACACGCTCTTGTTATTCTAAAGCTATAAAATTGGCCCGGGATTCCGGAAGCAATCGCATGAAAGAGTCCCGGATTACAATATTGGCAGGTGAGATGAATACGGCGGGAAGCAATAAGGAACTTTCTCGCATCACTCGAGGGCCCGGCGGCGCCGGCGGCGCGTGAAACGATCCCGCACTGTTAACTCGCAACTTGATTGTCCCGCCGGGATCTCATCTACCACAATGTTTTGTTTCCTCTGATAAACTGTTATTGGCTGCACAGTAACTGAGAAAAAACTTTGACGTTTTACAAGCCCCGGGCATGTGCACGTGTGTGTTCGTTGGTGTCGCGGCGACATGTTGACATGAGCCGTTTTTTAACTCGCCGAGAGCGATGTTGTGATCGTAGCGACGAGAGAATCGATTAATTACAAGTACAACTATGAGAGACAAAGAGTCTAAACCGCAGTAATTACTGGCGACTATTGTTTATTTTAGATGCAAAACGGGATTCATGTTTTGAGTTTGACAACAAATTCAACGATATGTACGTCATTATACGAGCAGTTTGAACGTTAATTCGAAATCAATTTCAGTATAACATCGGCGTTGAACGGCTGGTTAAGCATAATCACCGATTTGGACTGTTCAGTACCCAGAACCGTATAATGGTTTAACACAAAATTCGATAGCCGTAAACCCGTAAACCCTTCACGTACTGGACTAATTGCTATAGATTGATCGCGGGGTACGAGTGTGGTCCGAATTTCACGACAATACCGTCCATTACGAGGTTTATTCGTCCATAATTCAGGGATAGGTTTGGTAGCTGCAGGCGGACTAATGGGCCGACTGTCACACTTCGTTATTCAATTTGAATACATCCCGAGGACAACTAAACAAACAGACCTACTACAAACGATGTGTCAGCTTGTTACCGCGTTTATCTTAAGATAAAAGTGAATCTATAACTTCAGAACTTGAACATTTATTGTTATTACTCGCTTCTGTCTTGACTTCGTATGAAATAATAAATAAATAAATGTAATAACGTATGTGTGTGTGTGTGTGTGTATAATGTGTGTGTTGTATGTGTGTGTGTGTTTGTATGTAATTTCTTTTTCCCCGACCCACCCCGTAGCATCGCATCGCCTGCTCGCGCTATTACTTCGTTTTCGATTAGCATTCTTTCTTACTATTTTTTCTTTTTGCTCGGCTTGTATGAGTGTTAGCGTGCAGTTAAATAGCCTATAGCATTTTTCAAATCCGACTGGTAGTTCTAGAGATTAGCGCGTTCAAACAAACAGATATACTCTTCATCTTTATTACTAGTATACGTAAGCACAGAGTTGTTTGACTGCGGGGTTGTTTTTTGTTTTGAAAAATTCTTTATTAACATAAAATATATACAAAGCTGTAGTACTTATAAAAATAAAGTAACAGTTACAATAATATTCAAAAAAACACTTCTACAGGCTAGGATCACCTTTATAAGTATATAATAGTGATGGTTAAAGTCTTATTACAACATGAGGCATTCAATAATTAAACCTATTATTATCTGATGAAATTATTGTGACTAATTTCATTTACATAAAGGAAATAAAAATAATAAAAAGTAAAATAAAAAAAATGAGGGGGTAGCAGCAAAATACTTAACTACGCGCTCATCGTAAGTGCGACCGGTGCAAGCGGTAGCTCAGGTATCGCGCGTGGCCACCAGCGGCGCACGAGCTACCGCGCCTCCCGCGCGCTGACCTGTATAGGTGAGCGCGGGGAAGCGCTGGCGCATCGTACGGGCCCAGCTACGACGCGTTATCAGTATTGTGCGCAAACAACACGTAGTGATGGGGAAGCTTGTATGTACCGTATCTATCGATATGTCGCAAATCCTTCAACTCAATTTGACCAATGTTCGCAATCAATGTATTTTGATGACATTTATTTTTGTTGTAAAATTTACGAGTTAATTTTAGGATGAATTTTGTTATGCTAGGTAACTTTATATTAATGTGTAGTGCTTTAAGGTTAGTTTTAAACGGAGTATTATATGCTATTTTAACTGCTTTATTTTGAATTATTTGTAACAAGTTATAATTAGACTGACAAGTGCTACTCCATACCGGACACGAATAGGTGATGCAAGGTCTTATTAGAGTGGTGTATAACCTAAGTTTGGTATTGGCGCTGAGCTTACATTTTCGATTCAGTATAGGACTGAGAGAACCGAGTGCTTGCGCACCTTTAACGCGTAGTTTATTTACGTGTTTTGTCCAGTTAAGCCTTTTATCTAATGTAACGCCAAGATAGCGAACTTCAGTGCTCCATGGAATCGGTTGCCCAGCGATTATTAATTTTCTTTTTGGGATGGCACGTTGACGTGTAAAGAGTATCGCCTCAGTCTTGGATTCGTTCAACTTCAGCTTCCACTTATTAAAATAAGATTGAAGTAGTTCAAGCGACAACTGAAGTCTACTAATGATAATGTCGATGTCATCATCGCTTGTATACGATGCTGTATCGTCGGCAAAACAGGCCAGGTGAGTACGGATCTGCACAGGAACATCACTCACGAATAGTATGAAGAGGTAGGGACCAAGCACCGAACCTTGAGGAACACCTGCCAATACCGTCCGAGACGAAGACCTGTCAGTACCAATGTGGACCACAAACTGCCGGTTATTAAGATAGGATTGAATAAGTTTTACAAGCTCAATTGGAATACCGTAAGTGATGAGCTTGTATAACAGGCCCTCGTGCCAGACGGTATCGAAGGCTTTTTCAATGTCCAGAAGGAACATACCGGTAGACTGCTTAAGATTAAGATGATAGGAAATGTGTTCAGATACTCGAGCCAATTGTTGTACCGTGGAGTGAGAGGAACGAAAGCCAAATTGCTCGTTCATAACTAGCTGGTCAGAGCAACGTAGTAATCGATTATAAATCATGACCTCAAACAGCTTACCTAGAACAGGAAGAAGGCTAATAGGCCTGTAACTAACTGGTAAAGAGGAGTCTTTTCCAGGCTTTTTAAGTGCGATAACTTTTGCAGTTTTCCACGTATTAGGGAAATACCCTAATTTAAAGCAACCATTGAAAATTTTTGTGATTAACACAACAGATTTTTGACTGCGGGGTAAAGCTCCTCGTTTTCTCCATTCTAAGACCTTGCCACAACATCGCCAAATATCTCTTAGGTTAGTGCGTCATATTAATTTCTACGCCAAAAGCGCGCATATAATACCTATCATATACGCTCCAAATAGGCATTAGAGGGACGTAATACTAAATTAACTAGCACAGGCCGCCTTTATCGCCTCGAATCCTACTAATAACTTGCGGTCTCAAATGGTGACGTGTCGCAAGTGGCTATTGGCTGTAGCGAGCGAAATTGCTTATTGCCTGCCAACCGACACCCATCTACCTATATTACCAAGTTCTTGAGTACTACCCATCTCCACAACTGCCTATATTACGAAGATAGTGGGTAGTGAGAAGTGGCAGTTTCCACTATAGTCTTGCAATTAGAGTTATCGTTTAAGTATAGACTGTTCCAAAAGTATGTGATGGAAGTGTAAACAGAAATTATTCAGTTTAATTTCTTACAAAAGGGAAGTAGTCACCCAAACATTCTATGAGAAGCCATAAAAATATACAAATAGACATAGGCGTCGGTATTCAGAAGGTTTCAACTTTATATCTCATCACTTTTTCCAACAATTAGGTACTTACTATTTGAATAGCATTATTAAATTATTATTGAAAAATCATCGACGAAAATTGAGGTTATAAAATGAAAAAAAAACATCTTTAAGATGATTTAAAATTAGAATTTCGAGTTCACTAGTTCAAATATACAAATCAAAACACTCAATTTGTAAGTAGCACTTTAAATTGGCACCCACAGTAGGGTGTCCCGAAAAATTTTTTTTTCGCTTTTCGCTACTCAAGCCCCCTCAAAAGTTGCATTATTAGATGATGACGATGATTACCGTAAAAATAATAAAAAAAACATAAAAAAATATCTTGAGGGTTCTACCGGCATTTTTTTTAATTTTTTGGGATTCAAGGATCTGAACTGATTCAGATCCTTGAATCCAAAAAAATTAAAAATTAAAGATTCAGATCCTGATTCAGATCCTGAGATCTGAATCAGGATCTGAATCTGAATCAGGATCAGAAACAGGATCAGAATCTGGATCAGGATCAGAATCAGGATCGGAATCAAGTTCAGAATCTGGATCTGTATCAGGATCAGAATCAGGATCCTGGATCTGAATCAGGATCTGAATCAGGATCAGAATCAGAATCAGGAACAGAATCAGGATCTGAATCAGGATCTGAATCAGGATCTTCAGATCCTGATTCATCAGGATCTGAATTTGGATCTGAATCAGGATCTGAATCAGGATCAGAATCTGGATCTGAATCTGGATCTGAATCAAGATCTGAATCAGGATCTGAATCTGGATCTGAATCTGGATCTGAATCAGGATCTGAATCAGGATCTGAATCAAGATCTGAATCAGGATCTGAATCAGGATCTGAATCAGGATCTGAATCAGGATCTGAATCAGGATCTGAATCAGGATCAGAATCAGGATCAGAATCAGGATCTGAATCAGGATCAGAATCAGGATCGGAATCAGGATCTGAATCAGGATCTGAATCAGGATCTGAATCAGGATCAGAATCAGGATCGGAATCAGGATCTGAATCTGGATCTGAATCTGGATCTGAATCTGGATCTGAATCAGGATCTGAATCAGGATCTGAATCAAGATCTGAATCAGGATCTGAATCAGGATCTGAATCAGGATCAGAATCAGGATCGGAATCAGGATCTGAATGTGGATCTGAATCTGAATCAGAATCAGGTTCAGAATCAGAATCTGAATCAGGATCAGGATCAGAATCCGAATCAGGATCTGAATCAGGATCGGAATCAGGATCAGAATCAGGATCAGAATCAGGATCAGGATCAGAATCTGGATCTCAATCTGGATCTGAATCTGGATCTCAATCTGGATCTGAATCTGGATCTGAATCTGGATCTGAATCTGGATCTGAATCTGGATCTGGATCAAGATCTGTATCAGGATCTGAATCAGGATCTGAATCAGGATCAGAAACAGGATCAGAATCTGGATCTGAATCAGGATCTGAATCAGGATCTGAATCAGGATCAGAATCAGGATCGGAATCAGGATCTGAATCAGGATCTGAATCTGAATCTGAATCAGGATCAGAAACAGGATCAGAATCTGGATCAGAATCAGGATCTGAATGTGGATCTGGATCTGAATCTGAATCAGAATCAGGTTGAGAATCAGAATCAGGATCAGAATCAGGATTCCGAATCAGGATCTGAATCAGGATCGGAATCGGGATCAGAATCAGGATCAGAATCAGGATCAGAATCAGGATCAGAATGTGGATCTCAATCTGGATCTCAATCTGGATCTCAATCTGGATCTGAATCTGGATCTGAATCTGGATCTGAATCGGGATCTGAATCTGGATCTGAATCTGGATCTGAATCGGGATCTGAATCTGGATCTGAATCTGGATCAGAATCAGGATCAGAGTCAGGATCTGAATCAGGATCAGTATCAGGATCAGAATCAGGATCTGAATCAAGATCCCTATATGTACCCTATAGCTACCATTTACCCGGTAATAATATCTCTTTCATTGACTCGAATGTGCCCTGGCAGCTGATAGTATGTCATGCTCACTCAAATGTCTCGTTGACGGTGGCGTGTGTATTAGATCATTGAGCTCCCTTCAAAATGGTTGAGCTAAATGGTACTGATTTATGCGTCATGTTCGTGAACGGGCGCCGTCAGTTGGGGCTGGTCATCACTTAGCTGCCTCGGCTTATTTTTAATTAATTTATTTTTGGATTGTAGTTTGTTAAGTACTATTTGTTGTACTCTGGACGCTTTTAACACTTACGTTCTTATTAATTTTTTTACATCGTTCTCACATTATATAATTTTAAAATCAAAAGTAATGATGTAACTAATATTTTTGTAAAATATCATTTAAAAAGAGTGTCCATGGAGTTTCTTGCCCGTTCTTCTCCATAGGTACCTACGCTTTGGAATGGGCAACTAGCTTCAAAGGACACTGGCAAAATTAGGCCCAGGAGCGGACACGAATGAAATATATACAAAAAAAATCTTTAATTAAATAGTTATTTACAGTCATTTTTAAACGCCTTTTAACCATGGGGTTCTGAAAAACACAATAAAAAGAAGATGATAGCGGAAGTCATTTTGAATGAACTTAGAAAATGCACGGGAATTGTAGAAGTCATTGACTGGGTTGCCAGGGGTAAAATATATAATATATTATGCAGAGATACCAGAGGTCATGATTTCTCATTATTTAATTATTATTATCAATAATAGATCCATTTTGAAAGTAAAAATATATTTGATGCATTACACAAATATTTTTATTAACTTCAACGTTTTTGGTTCATAATAATAGTGGGTTTGTGTTGATTTCGATGATGGATCAAAATGCTAGAAGCCAAATTAAATATAAGTGTCAACTCAAGAAACGTCAAATGAGATGAATAAATCAATCAAATAATCGATGTCATTCACTCCCACAGACTCTTGCGTACTTGTGATTTACTCGACTGTTTTCTTTTGTGATTTACCTTGTTATAAATAAAATGTATGATGTTAGATCATATTATGGTGAACATATACGAAGTGGAGGACAATATGAAATTGAAATATACAGAGAAAGCAACAGCAATTTACGAGACTTATTTCACAAAATGACAATAAATGGTTGCTCAGAGGGAGAATCCAAAGTCTGCACGTTAGCAGAAGAGTGTACTTTGTTTACATCACTACATAGTATAAAACAAAGTCGCTTTCTCTGTCCCTATGTCCCTATGTCCCTATGTCCCTTTGTATGCTTAAATCTTTGAAACTACGCAACGGATTTTGATGCGGTTTTTTTTAATAGATAGAGTGATTCAAGAGGAAGGTTTATATGTATAATAACATCCATTAATTAGTGCAGAAGTACTGTTATTTTTGAGGTTTCTAATGTGATGTCGTAAATAATTACATTTTTTCCGCTTACATTGCAAACGCTGGCTGAACCCTACGAGTTTTATCAAAATAATGTACTAAGTATTGTACACATTGAAAAGGTCTACAGAAAAGTCCGTGATGGTATATGTCTATCTCTTATGGATAACCCACAATAACTTTTTTTGTCATTTACTTTTTACGACAAATAATGGCTAATTTTCGAAGCGATTTTAACCAATACAGCATTAATCCTTAACCAATTAAATACCTTGAATACATTGTTCATTTAATATAGATCTATATGGCTCTTTACACCGTATGATTTAAGTGAAACATTGCACCCGTGCGAAGCCGGGGCGGGTCGCTAGTTGTAATAAATAATAATCTTAGCGGGCGTAACGCTATAGAGCAATATTGTTGCAACTGTTTGGTGGGCAGACGCACTGTAGGGTGTTGTGCTCATGTCATGTCTATTATATGGTACTTGTCATGGGCTCGACATGAGCCAAAAATATGCCCACCAGCTCAATTTTTAGATGAGTTATTGATTATTTATGAAAATGAATAAAAAAGAGCTTTATTCTAATGAAAAGTGGTTTATTTTTCTCAATTACCTTAAATATTTTTACTTTTATAACCTGAAAAATGTTTTTTGTTATCTCACTAATATCTCAGTATTCCCATGATCAATATTGATATTGATGTTTTTATAGTAAATAATGTTTATGACCAGTAATTTCAGCATTTGTATTATTATTGTCTGTTGAGTTGAAAAAGTGGGCCTGACGAAGTATGGGCGTTTGCCAGTGTCCTTTCTGACTGACCGACTTCTTGAAAATTCAAAAGTGCCTGTAAATGGTTTAATTGAAATAAATGCTTTGAGTTTGATCTGAATCAGGATCTGAATCAGGGTCTGAATCAGGATCTGAATCAGGATCAGAAACAGGATCAGAATCTGGATCTGAATCAGGATCAGAATCAGGATCAGAATCAGGACCGGTCGATTCTGTAAAAATCTCACCGTGAAAACTTAGGTGATGTGAGTTTGTTTTTGCTAGGAATTGACACTATTGACAGCTCACTCCACGCTCACTTCACCCAAGTTTTCACGGTGAGATGGTTACAGAATCGCACTGCTGAATCAGGATCTGAATCAGGATCAGAATCAGGATCGGAATCAGGATCAGAATCAGGATCAGAATCAGGATCAGAATCAGGATCAGAATGTGGATCTCAATCTGGATCTCAATCTGGATCTGAATCTGGATCTCAATCTGGATCTGAATCTGGATCTGAATCTGGATCTGAATCGGGATCTGAATCTGGATCTGAATCTGGATCTGAATCGGGATCTGAATCTGGATCTGAATCTGGATCTGAATCTGGATCTGAATCTGGATCTGAATCAGGATCTGAATCAGGATCTGAATCAGGATCTGAATCTGGATCAGAATCAGGATCAGAATCAGGATCTGAATCAGGATCAGTATCAGGATCAGAATCAGGATCTGAATCAGGATCAGTATCAGGAGACTGTGAGCTCTGAATTTGTTTTGGCTTTTTTTTTTCAGGATGGGAAATCATTAAATGACCCCTCCCGCTCTGGGTGGAGTGGAAGGGAGTATCAGACTCTTACTGACTAAAGCCTACCCGTGTTCCTAAGGAAGGAACACGGGGGGAACCGCTGGCCTGGAACATAAATGTTCCAGGCCAGCGGTTAAAACCCTTTCAGACAATCCCGCTGACCCGGCAGGCTTCGGCACTAACGGGCCCCTTCAATTGCTGCTGTCATCTCTTTGAGGCGCGCGTGGAACACGTACGCGCCGTCCGGCACGGGCCTGGTGCTGATCGGACGGTGAGCTACCCATTACTCTCCACCCGCAGGTCCGCGCCTACGGTGGCCGGGAGTCGTCGCGCGACTCTCGACGCCTGGAGCGTCTCCCGCGGCGGCTGGGACGGGAGGCTCTCTCCCTTAGCCGTTCCGCCGCCCCCTTCGCTAGCATGACTGCTTCGCAGAAGGAGGCGACTGCTCCCCACTCACTCTCGCCCGGAACCATGGCTTGAACCAGGGCCGGACGCGAGAGGTCGCCGTTCGACTCTACGAGGACACGGCGATGCTCCGCCCAAGCGGGGCAGACCTCCACCGTATGCTCCACCGTGACCTCTGGGCGATCCTGGCAATGGTGACACCCGGGCGTTTCCTCCCGCCTGATGATGTGCAGGAACCTCCCGAAACATCTGTGTCCGGTGAGGACCTGCGTCAGGCGGTAGGTGAGGGCCCCGTGACGCCTCTCTAGCCACTCCTCAAAGAGGAGTCTTATCGCCGCTATCCTGGCGTGCCCTAATTTGTTTTGGTTTTTCTTCTCAGAGTAGTCAGATACAACAATACAACGTCGACCTCATGTTGTTTTTAAAATATCATTGACGTGTAAGAGTGTACAAACTTGGGTAGGTACTTATAGAAATAAAATCATGTAATATTTACCTAAAAGACGTCTTTAAAGTAAGTACAATAAAAGAAAAATTCGTGATAAAAAACGTCGACAACTAACTCGCTTTAAAACATCAGTGGTAACAATTAGGTAAACAATGACAGCGCCTTTATGTTGTAACAGTAAGGGCGATTTTCGTTTTGCAAATTTAACTGATTTACGGTTGACTGTACTTTTATTCAGTTGACTGAGTAGTAATAACTTAGTTTTTTGTTGTTACAAAAAGTTTGCATAACCATTGAATGAAGAGAGCTTGGTAAAAAACATATTGAAATCTGTTAGATATTCTTATTTTTTTTGTGTTCTTACCGAGAACTTTCAATAAAAGCTTTTATAACAAGTTGCTTATCTTCCGTTTCTTCGTTTCCAAGATAAACGTCAATTCACAAATCGCATGAACTTTTCTAAAGTCTTTGATTAATCGCGACTGGAAGAGCCTGGAGTTTTTCAATACCTACATAAACATCTACATATAAATATATTTTTACTCTAATAATAATTCATCATATGTCATGCATAATTATGGCTACCCCTGTCACGGATTTTATAAAGGATTGTGTGGGGCCATTTCAATAATATCAAGGATTCTAACATACCTAAAGAAAAGAATAATTAGCAAAATTCAATCATTTGTTAAACTTTGGTGAATTGTGGAAAGCTGGGTGGTGGGTGGAAGCTGGGTGGTCATATGGATGTGTAGTTCTAGCGGAACAAAGTCCAACCAGTGCCAATAAGTTGTTAAAAAATTACTCTAGTTTCTTTGCACTGCGTTTTGTCTAGCTGTATATTTAAGACATTAGTCGGACGCTTGCCGAGCGTAGACGATTCTTATACCTGTTATCACTAACAGTAGACGACACTACCAACGCGTTGTCTAAGAAAATACCTAAATAAAACGCGTTGTTGCCACCTACGGCGCTAAGCCGAGCGTTCAAAATCCCACTGCGCGCTTTTATTTTTCGTTTTGTTAGACGCCGCGTTATCCCCACGTCGATCCTGCGTAGTAAGCGCTCCGTAGCATTACTACGCGGCGCCAGAAAAAAAATCGAAAAGAACAACGACAAAATCATCATCGAATATCAACAAAATCAATGACAACGTAAATGATAAGGGGTGCAAAAGATTAATAGTGCATATTTGTTAAAAATATCCCAAATAAATTATCATCAGTGATCGGAGTAGGTAGATTGAATTGGGGTCATTGATCCGAAACGTATATATTAATATGGACATTCCTCCGGAAATTCGGAATTGGTTGATTATTAAAAAAAACCGGAACTTAGGTTGGAGTTGTATTAAAATGAGCTATAAGTATCTTATTCTTCATTTTTTTTTACGGCACACATTCACGATTTGACACAACCCAACGACCAACCAGAACAAAGGATCATGGGTGGTGCACTAACCGGTTATCGAAGCAATGCGTACGCCCACTGACGACATGTCGACTTCGGTTCGTAAAGTGCGCTTCTTTGTTTACTGTGTTGTGAAAACGTTACGTGAAAACAGATAAATAATAAATTAATTTAGTTTTAATATCTTTCTTTATTTTTTTTATTTATTTTAGAATTGAGTAGTTATAATATCACTACCAACAATAACAATATTTAATTAGATCCGGAAATTATTTATTTATTAATCACTAAATGCACAGCTCTGAAATTTTATCTTAAGATATATAAGCTAGTCTTACAGCCAATTACGGATTTACAATTTAATAACTATACAATACATGCAGCAGAAACAAAAATACAGCATGAAATAATAATAATATAAATATAATAAATAAATAAATAAAATATAAATTTAATTTCCGGAAATACCGGAATTACTTTCCGGGAAAACGGCTTATCCATGTTATTCTTTCTGTGGGCATTTGTGATACAAGTACCAAAAATCAATCTACCTAGTCCGATCACTGATTATCATTTAAGATTTTCGTAGCGTCAAAATAAATTAAGGCAATAATCGACACAATAAATTGGATGTATAGTATGGCGTCACAAAAGGCCGCAATGCAGAACCGGGACGGGACCGGTCACGTTTGTCGCCACTCAAAGGTATGCCAAGCGAAACAATTGCGTCCACTGTCCACCATTTGCACACGACATACGACGCGGCGGATCAAGGGTAAACATTCATCAGGTTAAACCTTTAGAAAAATATCAAGTGTTAAAAAATATATAGGTATGTTGTATGGTCTTTGGTTACGCCAACACTGTGTTGGCGTGTAATAAATAAATATAATGCTTGACGTTGGACATTTGAACTGACTAGGTACGCCAGGTTGGCTTTGCCGTGTTGAAAATGTCCAGCAATCGCTTCTTGGACTTGCTCCTGCCGCGGCTAAGGACACTCAACCAGTATGAAGTTCCACTGGTCGCTGCGCGTCTCGTGACTATGTTCATGTGATGAAAAAGGAGGGAAAAAAATAAGACCAAGATGGCGACTGAGTGAATATTCGCCTAGCGTGCGGTCCGTTGACAATTCTTCGGAAAAGATCTATCTCTGATCTACTGTGTGCCGCGTCATCGCATTTCCAGCTAAGTTAGTGCTGAGATTGTCCATATTTTCGCCATAAATAAAACCCGCGGGTCCATTGGCCCATCGCATTGGATTAACATTTTGAACTATGAACTTCGGTGTGTGAAGTGAACTTTGAGTGCAGTTGAAGCAGTCCCTCTGGAGCTGTTCGCAGACGTGGACAGCAAGGTAAGCCTTCCTGAGTGCCTATAGGTTTCTAACTGTTCAACGTCAGGCTGTCGCAATTTCTAGAATATATTTCGAATCAGCGCCCCTCCATTTTGAGGCAACCGCAACGTATAGTTTTTGACCAGTAATTTCGAATCTTAAAAATCGAACGTCGAACTATACGAACCATTTGGTCCTTCAGCCGGATAGATTTGTCCTATAACCTAGAAAAATCTAGAAATTATTTACGTAAAATTGCATATCGTTTAGGAAACTCGTCCTTATTGCATTATACGTAAGGTCTAATATCATCCGCATTCTTTATCGAAGTTCCGCTACATTGCATATTTTTAGTGGTGTAGGTACTTACACATTAATATTACTAAGTCATATCAAGTCTTAAATTCTAGAACTATTACAGTGATTTGTGTCGTGAAATAGGGTATTTTCCGAGAACTGCGCGTTACAAGCCAACATTTGGTATAATAGCGGGTAGATTCGTACCAAGATTGACCTTGAGTCCGGGAACCGCAATCATGATTGAACGGTCATTGTACTTTGTTATGATTGATTTAGTTTTATTTAACTGAAGTCTTATAGGTAAATGTTATCCTATTAAATCGCCTCGTATTGTACGAGTATTTAATCGCAATACAGTCCACTCCGCATTTGATTAAATTATTGCAATTTAGTTACATTATTCTCAATAAATTTATTTTAAATTTATTTTTAGATTACAACAATTTTACTGTTTATCTATACCGCACTTATTTAACGTTATAGTTGTGAGATCACGGATAAGTTATTTCTGTATTACACGTATGTACGTAAAGTAAGTTTTCGCATGGTTGGATATTATTTCCATACCTAATAAAACTAAAGTTGTTTTTTGAACTTCGGTTTGTTAATTCTCATCGCACCTATAAGTTATTTAGGTTCAGACGGTTTTGGTACATACTCTTGTGTTCATTCCGTTTTGAGTTACATAGGTACATTAGATAAATATTTATCGAGATACCTATATTTCTCGCATCGCATTTATTTTCTGTTTACCTTATACTTGATCTTTTGTTGTAAGTGGTTGCCTGTCGGAAGGTTTCGTACGGGACATTTATTATACTTAATATCTACCTACTTACCGAAAAGGATTATAGTATTTGTAAAAAGTTGTTATTGTAGCCCTCACTAAGTTATTGTGATAGGTCATTCGCACGGTCGGAGTAGTGATTCCGTACCTATTTGTTTAATTGTGTTATTTTGTTCGACTTTTGCTTACGCGTACCATTAGGGTTCCGCGTGCTAAGGCGAAAGTTGGTTCCGTACACAATTATTTAAATAGCTGATTTATTATTTTTAAATGCAGTTGTTTACCGCACCTTGTTGCTATTTTTAGTACTAGGGTTCCGCAGGTCAGGAAAAGAGGTTCCTACCTATTTTATTGTTTTTACCTGATCAAGCATTTGTTTCTTTTGTTTGATTCATAGTTTTGTACTAGCTTGTTAAGGTTCCGTGTTTTGAGAGTTAAGTGGGTTCCGAATTGATATTTTTGTGTAAATTTATTATTGAGTTCTATTCCATTGTAAGTTAAAATGGAAGATTTACAACTTAAATTAAAAATGTATGAGGGCAAACGCGCCGCATACTTTGCTCGTGCACAAAGGTTATTTGATTCTACAACGTGTAACGGAAAGGGTATATACATACCAAAGGCACGGCTTCTTTGGATGATATCAAACGATATTGGAAGGGTTTTTTAATCCTATATCTACATGTTCAGAACTTATGAGAATTTTTAATACATTGATACCAGAAACCGAACTTTTCAAATTGAAATAAACACATCACTAGCACTAAATCAGCTGATCGGTGTCAGTGAACCATTTGTGAGTAAAAATAAACCTCTTACTCCTGGTATTTCTGAATAAAATGAATAAAAGGTTCCGCATGTTTATTTTTTGTTTACAAAATATTATTACTGACTTTTCCTAAACTTTGATTTTGGTCTAGGTATTAAAATATTACGAAATAATATTTAGGTACCTGTTTGCACTGTCACGTATTATTTACACACTTGTTGGTTTTTAATCGATTCACAGAACGAATCCCGTGCTCTTGAATCGATCTACTAAAAATTCAACAAAAATCGTAATCAAAAAAATTTTAAACAACATTTAACACACCTTTATTTTGTGACATATTTACAGTTGCCAGTCAGGTAGGTACGTCTAAACTTTTAATCAATAATATTAATAATTGATAACCTTTCCAGCGTAATTAAATGACTTTCATTCAGATGGTACAGATGTAGTCGGTTAAAATCAAATGTTTCAATCTTCGCTTAGTGCTAACATAAATAATGCGGACAAGCTAAAAAGTGTCGGCATAATTATGTATGTAATTGATCTTGTTTGAAATAAATAAACCTACCTATTCGCTGTTTATGATTGTCAGCATAATACTTTGGGCAAACATGAACTTGAACTATTATGAGCCCTTATCATAATACACATACGATCCAGGAGATTCGATTCACCTTACTATTGAATCGATTTGCTTGAAGATCGCATTAAAACGAATTGTTTCGAAAAATCGTCAGCTCGTACCATTGAATTGATCATAAAAAATCGAATCCTTACCTACGTGTATCCTACCAAGAATTAATTGTATTGCTTAAATAAACATTATTATTTGCCATTAAAACTTAGAATAGAAAAAGGATTTAGAACAAGAATTTTTGTCCAACTGAACCCAAAACATCATTTCAATTCACCTCTTCGGTATTGATGCTTCTCCTAGTACAAATAAAATCACAGATCGGTTGCACGGTTCCGTTCATAATTTTAAAAATAAGGTTTTTTTTTTTAATAATTTGTCTAAAACTATTAACAGCAAGTTAATACTATTTTTTTATTACAAAATAATAGCACGCCCGCATAATTTTTGTCTGTAGGACTAACCGAAAGAATTATCGGAAGTTCACGGTCTGTCGGTGCTTTATCAATAGTACATGGGTTTTATTGGTTTGAGCACGTTTAGTCTTTAGTATAATTCAAACGAAGTCAATAAAAAATGTCGCAAAACTGCATCTAACTGTGGAAAGAAATTAATAAAAGTACTAGGACCGCATGAGTTAGGAATTGTTATTGCCGAATTGAAAATCGTTTGCTCACAGAACCCTGATTACCTCGTTACACACACAATGTAAGCATCTTAGTGTGTGTAAACCTAATGGGTTAGTAGGGTAAGTGCACCAATTGCCGTCCTGTAGTTTCAATTACTCCTGGTAAATACAACTTCTAAAGAGATAACGCGGCCCCATAAATTATGATTTTTAATGGATTGAAATTACTTAATAATTTTCCGGAGTTGCGGGAATTTCCGAGGTTGCGGAAATTTCCGAGGTTGCGGGAATGTTGTTTTTAGTCAGTAAGAATCTAAGGGGAGGCCCACACTGCACCGTGTCACGCAGCGGGGTTCGTGGAACGGAGAATTCCACGCGCGGAAGCACGTTTTTATTGAATTTGGTAAAAAATCACGCGCGGACGTTCAGCGTCCCGCTGCGTGATGCGGTGAAAAAAAAAATGAATGATTTTTCAATTTTGAATTTGAATTAGGTACGTAACTCTGGTGTGTTAGATTTACTTGAAAGTTTAACGGAGTTTAGTTGAAATAATTATTAAGATGTAAAATAATCTTGAATCCTTGAACAATATTTTTTAATAGTACTGGACACTAATTGGGACAGCCACCCTATACTCGTAGGTATCTAAATTTAACGAAATAATATTTAGGTACCAGGATAGCAGGGAATAGGAGATTTATTTAGCATTGTTATGTTATTGTTTTGCTCGCCAGTCGACGTCTGTTCCGTGTCTAGTGCACTCGTTTCTAGTCCCTGTGACACGCGCATCAGTTCAGTACGGCTACACCTAATTGACTTTTTTTTGTTGTGTTTGAAAATGTCGATAAGTAATAGCGAATATTACGAAATGATGTTGTGTGTCGGAGCAGAACATGGTAATTTGCGAGCTGCCCGAGAACTGTACCGTCACCGTTTTATTGAGGGTAGACCAGATGCTGACCGTCGACAGCTGCCTTCGTCGGCATGTTTTAGCCGGATGGTACATCGTCTGTACCAAACTGGGTCATTCCACGCACCTGCTTCAGAGGGTCGCCCGAGTACTACCGATCCAGAATTTGAAGAAGCTGTTCTGGAACATTTTGAACTCAATCCACGCACTAGCACACGTCGAGCTGCATTAGCGCTGGGTGCCTCTAACCACATGCAGGTATGGCGAGTGCTAAGCAATGACGGTCAGCACCCATACCACTTCCGTCGTACCCAGGAGCTGATACCGGCAGATTTTTTGCCTCGCGTGGCCTTCTGCGAGTGGTACAGAAACCAGTCGGAAGCTTCGCCAGATTTTGGTTCAAAAATACTATGGACCGATGAGGCATCCTTCACGAGAGCGGGAATAAGCAACATCCACAATGAACATGTTTGGTCTCACACGAACCCGCATGCTTCGACAGAGTCGTCATTTCAACACCAATGGCGACTGAACGTGTGGGCAGGTATAATTGGAGACGTTGTCGTAGGACCAGTTTTCTTGCCGCAAAGCTTAAACGGCCAAAATTATTTAAGCTTCCTGAGGAATGAATTAGACGATGTCCTCACAGTGCTACCAGTGTTAAGCTATGTCAATCTCGTGATGAGGAATAATTTAATTTTCCAACATGACGGTGCACCGGCACATTTTGCTCGAGATGTTCGCCATTATTTAGATGCGCGTTTTCCTCAGTGGGTTGGGCGTGGTAGCACAAGCGTGGCTTGGCCTCCGCGATCCCCAGACCTAACCCCGTTAGACTTTTTTTTGTGGGGGTACATTAAAAATGCAGTGTACGCAGTGCAGTGTGATACAGTGGACCAAATGAAAGTACGAATTGAGGCCGCTTTCAGGACAATCACACCAGACATGCTATGCAATGTTCAGGAGTCTATGAACAAGCGAGCGGCCTTGTGCATACAGTACCAAGGCCACCACATCGAACCCCACCTTTAAAAATGTAAGTCAATTTACTAAATTAAGCAAAACTAAGATTTTACTGTTTTCTCGGTAATAATAAGTAATAATAAGAGATGAAACTAGTTAACCTACCTAAACTTTGTTTCGATATTTTACGTAAGTTTTGTTATCTCGGTTTTTACGTGCAATTTCTGGCTTAATATTAATATTAACGAGTAAACTGAAAATCAATAATTACACATTAATTTTTACATCACGGTAAAGTAGGTAGGTATTGTATTGCGCGCGCGCACGTGCCGCCTATGCTTTGGCGGTACGGCGCGCCGCACCGCCAAAGCGGTAGGCGGCATGTTTGATCTCGTCAGTTCGCGCCGACAAAGACGCCGCGTTTGGTAGGCTAGTACAGTACTAGGCGCGCAGAATTACGGAAGAGATTTATCGTGATATTGGCAAGTAAAGTGATTGACCTACGTAGTGCGGTGACATGTTTGTTATGATTTGAATTTCAGAAACCTAAGATACCGAAAATTTGGTATCAATTCTTGGAGTATTTTATTTTGAGTTGAAACTAAGTATAGTGACTCTATACCAGCTGTTATCTTTAGTGCTTAAGGATAGCTATAGGGTTTCTGTTACACGTTGTATAATAGACCTTAGGACCGAAAAATCGCGGGACACTTTTATTGCGCAAGCTAAATCAATTGATCTAATTCGTACTGAAATTATAACTGTTATTGATAATATAAACATTATTTCATTGAAACTTAATCCAACTTATGAGGTTAATTATAGCACATTGTCTTCATTTGACGATCTGGCGTGCGAAATCAAAAATGTTTTGAGTTCCCTAACCACAACAAAAGAGTCTCATAACTCGAATGAGGCAGGATCTTCGCATATCAAAATACCTCGAATCGAACTACCTACCTTTGATGGTGACATTCAGAACTTTCCGTTTTTCTATGAGACATTTAAACGGGTGATTCATACAAACCCCGATCTCTCGGATTCTGATCGCATTCATTATTTGTTGGGTCATCTCAAAGGCAAAGCCAAAGGCGTGGCAGCCGGTATTGTTCCTGCTGCAGAAAATTATCGTGTTATCTGGGACGCGCTTATCGCTAAATATCAGGACAAGCGCGCATTAGCCGTTAATTATTTAAATCAGCTGTTTTCTTTAAAGGCAGCTGGTTCGTCGCCCGCTAATGTAGAAAGGGTTTTTGATAGGTACACCGCTATTGTGGCTGGACTCAAACAATTAAAAATTGACAACATGTCTGATTTTATTTTTATGTACGTGGGTCTTAAGTTAGTAGACTCCGACATCGCAAAACATTATGAAATGTCGCTTCGCACGTTAAAGGATCCTCATAGCGTGGACTACAATTATTTCGTGAAGTTCGTACGAGAACAGCTGAATCGGTTTAGGCGCATTAGGGCTAATTCTCATTTTGGCAACCGACTCCCTAATGGACTACTTCTCATTATGGCCACTTCTGATTAGGGCTACTTCTCATTTGGGCTACTTCTCATTTGGGCTACTTCTCACTTGGGCTACTTCTCACTTGGGCTACTTCTCACTTGGGCTACTTCTCACTTGGGCTACTTCCTACTTGGGCTACTTCTCATTAGGGCTATTACTCATTAGGGCTACTTCTCAAAATTTGGGAATGTTTATTGAAATAAGTACTGTCTTTATGTATATAATCATGTTTATTCATTCATAAGAGATCAATTACATTATTTTAAGAATAAATCAACATTAATTGAACCAATGTAATAGGTAAGTATAAAATATTACAAGTATTACTTCTTGTAATTACTTTTGTCTGGTTTGAAATTAACATTTATTTATTTATAACATACACAAATCAATAGTTCAAGGATAGGTAAATATTACTAGGTGTCACTTCTTTTAATTACTTTAATTTCAATAAAATCAACATAAATCCACACAATAATCAACAAACAATATTAATTAGGTATATCTTTAAGCATAAATGAACACAATAATTAACAATCAGTATTAATTAGATTCCTTTATATAAGAAGCTGGTAATAAGTCATTTTCTTTAAAAAAGGTAATAACTGTTATTTGACCATTTTTTAGTTTCGTAAGTACTTTTTTATACTTTTTGTCGAAATGAATGTACTTGTTATGCCGTTTTTTTTTTTGTTTGAATATGGCTGTTCTTGAGTTTGGAGTCAAAATGCTTGGCTTCTTTTCGGAGCTTCTGTAAGAATAAAAACAAACTTGGATGCTTGGGAATTTTCACATTTATCCGATGGTGCCACCCCTCAAGAGCGTTGTTAGTGCGGTGGCATTGGCCAAAGCAACTAAGAAGCGCAGGGTTCATTCTTGTATACCACTGTTTTGCAAAGTACTTTAAAAATGTTTCAAACAATGGTAACAACGATTTATTTTCAATAATCTCTGTTAGTCTTACTGATTGTTAATTATTGTGTTCATTTAGATATGCTTATATAAAGATATACCTAATTAATATTGTTTGTTGATTATTGTGTAGATTTATGTTGATTTTATTGAAATTAAAGTAAGTAATTAAAAGAAGTGACACCTAGTAATATTTACCTATCCTTGAACTATTGATTTGTGTATGTTATAAATAAATAAATGTTAATTTCAAACCAGACAAAAGTAATTACAAGAAGTAATACTTGTAATATTTTATACTTACCTATTACATTGGTTCAATTAATGTTGATTTATTCTTAAAATAATGTAATTGATCTCTTATTAATGAATAAACATGATTATATACATAAAGACAGTACTTATTTCAATAAACAGTTCCAAATTTTGAGAAGTAGCCCTAATGAGTAATAGCCCTAATGAGAAGTAGCCCAAGTAGGAAGTAGCCCAAGTGAGAAGTAGCCCAAGTGAGAAGTAGCCCAAATGAGAAGTAGCCCAAATGAGAAGTAGCCCTAATCAGAAGTGGCCATAATGAGAAGTAGTCCATTAGGGAGTCGGTTGCCAAAATGAGAATTAGCCCTAATGCGCCTAAACCGTAAAAATTCTTTATCGCACCGCGCCGCAGAAGCCTGAGCGTCCGACTGCTGGCGCCAGCGGTAGTTCCCCCCCCGCACCCTCTAGTAAGGTATCGCAGGTGTATGTAGCTACGTCACCTAAATGTTCGCTTTGTCAGTCGGTGCACACAAACTTATATAAGTGTAGTGCCTTTTTAAAATTAAATGCGAATGACAAATTTAAATATATAAAGGATAATCGTTTTTGCGGTAATTGCCTTAGTAGTCAACACACCGTATCTAAATGTCAATCAGCACACTCGTGCAAGAAATGCAACGGTAAACATCATTCCCTGTTACATTTTGATCAATCGCCGCCTCCACAACCGACACCCGCGCCAGCAGTCGGCGCTGCGCCGTCTGCCAGCGCCGTAGTCCAGACCCCGGATCAGGATCGCGTTTCTTTGTGTACTCATTCGGCTTCGGCTCATAATAGTACTCGCACTACGGAGGTTTTAGCTACTGCGAAAGTGTTAGTGGTAGGTAGAAAAGGGAAGGATTTTGTTGTTCGCTGTCTATTGGACCCGGGTTCTCAGAAGAACTATATTACCACCCGATGTTGTCGTATGCTTGGACTACCAATACGGGACGATTCTATAGTCACGGTTAAAGGTATCGGTGGTACATCTCAATCGGTCCGCGGTTCAGTCGACTTCACATTTAGCTCGCGCCTTCGCGCTCAACCCAAGTACTCGATCGAGGCACTGGTTCTCGACGAGATAACAGGACAGCTTCCATTGTGTCCGATAGATGTCGCTGATCTCAATCATATCAATTCACATCTATTCGCTGACGATACTTGGGGAATGCCGGGGAATATTGACATTCTACTTGGAGTAAAGTTGTTTGCTAAGTTATTGCAACCAAGTAAAGTTACTTCGACAGCTGGATATCCAGACGCATTAGAGACTGTGTTAGGATACATCTTTATGGGAGATGCGCCTATTCTAGACTCTCCTACCGCTACGATGTCGTTTTGCGCGACGTCTCCTTTGGAAAACTGCGACTTGCGTAGATTCTGGGAGATCGAGGAAGTTCAAGCTTCTTCAATCACAAGTGTGGACGATAAACACTGCGAACAGTTTTATTGTTCTACCACTACTCGCACCCCATCTGGCAAGTATGTCGCTGCTTTGCCATTAAAGACGGACGCTTCTGCGCTAGGAAATTCTTTCGAAATCGCTCGTCGTAGGTTTCTTAGCCTCGAACGTAAATTTAAATCACATCCTAACGTCAAACTTCTATATGATGACGTCATTAAAGATTATCTAAAAAATAACTATATTTCTTTAGTGGAAGGAGTTTTGCCAGGTGAAGTCTCGTTCTATATCCCACACCATGCTGTCATTCGCGAGGACAAGACAACCACTAAGTTACGCGTGGTTCTTGACGCAAGCGCGAAGTCAGACAATGGTACCTCGTTAAATGATATTCTTTACGCTGGTCCCGTTCTTCAAACGGACCTGCTAAATATCTTATTGAACCTGAGACTCTTCGCGGTAGCAATAACTTCTGACGTTAAAGCTATGTATCTTAAAATAGGGATTCGTCCTGAAGATCGTCCGCTTCAGCGAATACTCTACCGCTTTCACGAAGATGAAAAGTTAAAAATCTTTCAATTTTCAGTTCTACCTTTCGGCCTGAAGTGTTCTCCTTTTGTCGCGATTCGCACCATTCAACAATTGTGTAAGGACGAAGGGCACCAATTTCCTCTGGCCAGTGAGGTACTGAGCCGAGACATTTATATGGATGATATAGCAAGCTCTACCTTTAATGTAGAGCAAGCAATAGAGTCAGCTCACCAATTGATTAAAATATTTTCACTTGGTGATTTTGAGTTGACCAAATGGTCAAGTAATAGCGCTGAAGTCCTTCAGGCTATTCCCGAGTCATTGCGACTCTCGCACAGTGTCGATCTAAGTAAGGATCCGACCCTGAAAATTCTTGGGCTACGCTGGTTTCCCGACCATGACTATTTCGCATTCCAGGTCAACCCTGATGTTCGTCCTTGTACAAAAAGGAATATCTTGTCGTCTATCGCTCGTCTCTTTGATGTATTGGGATTAGTCGCGCCCATGATTTTATACGCTAAGTTACTGATCAAGGATTTGTGGCTTGTCAAAATAGGATGGGATGAGGTCCCACCGAATCGCATTGTTCGCCTTTGGGAACAATTTCAAGCTGAGTTACCTGAAGTTTCTCAGCTTAAATTCGCACGTCATATTGGCGTTATTGAAACTTGTAAGCTTTCCATAGTTGGCTTTGCGGATGCCAGTGAGAAGGCCTACGGTGGTGCTGTCTATGCCCACGTAGTCAAGCCCGACGGTGACATCGTCGTCTCACTGGTATGTGCAAAGTCCAAAGTCGCACCTCTTAAGGTTATTTCGCTAGCTCGTTTGGAGCTATGCGCCGCACTCCTTTTATCAATTCTGATCAAACGAGTTTTCGTTCTCTACTCCGCCCGATACGCCATTGAGGCTGTCGTGGCGTTCTCTGATTCAACTGTAACTTTGAGTTGGATTCATTCTTCTCCACATCGCTGGCACACTTATGTGGCCAATCGCATCGCTAAAATCCAAGAAAACTTATCGTCGGAGCACTTCTTCCATGTCAAGGGATCTGAGAACCCAAGTGACTGTCTTTCTCGTGGCTTAACACCGGCTCAGCTAGTTCATCATCCACTGTGGATGAGTGGACCGCCATGGCTTAAAACACCCCGACACGAATGGCCCGTGAAGCCATTTGTATCCGGTGAGGTGCAAGAGCTGCCAGAGATGAAGCCTGTGGCTCTACCCTCAGTTACGAAAGCAGACTCTTGTGATACAGATACCAGTTCTCTAACAGAAGACATTCTGTACCATCGTTCTAGTAGGTTTTCCTCTTGGATGAAATATCTAAAAACCATTTGTTTTGTCTATAAATTTCTCAAACGTCTCCCGAAGGGACCCGTTACCGCATCGGACTTGGAGTTCGCTGAATTAGTAGTGTGGCGCTCTGTTCATCGGATCCATTTCGAATCCGATCTCGATCGCATAAACCGTAAACAATTATGTTCAAAGCCATTACAGAAACTTAGTCCGTTTCTGCATAATGGACTTATTCGCGTTGGTGGACGTTTAGCCAACTCTGAGTTAGACTTTGATTCGCGTCACCAAATTTTACTTCCTCGACAGGACCACGTAGTGGAACTTTTAGTTTCCTACTATCATGTCAAGAACTTTCATACAGGTCCGAACCTGCTTCTGTCTCTTTTGAGACAGAGGTATTGGATTCTGTCCGCACGACGTATTGTTCGTCATATAACTTTTAACTGCAATATTTGCTTTCGCGCTAAGCCACGACCGGTTTTTCCAATCATGGCTGACTTGCCGCAGTCACGTGTTGAAATCGCTCCTAAAGCATTTTCACACACTGGGTGTGATTATGCTGGTCCGCTCATGATAACATCTGTGCGCGGCAGAGGCCAAAGGAGTCGTAAGGCTTACATATGTCTTTTTACGTGCTTGACAACGCGCGCTTTGCATCTAGAAGTTGCCTCAGATCTCAGCACCGCGAGCTTCTTGTCAGCACTAAAACGTTTTATTTCTCGCCGTGGTCCCATCGAATGTCTGTATACGGACAACGGCACTAATTTCATTGGTGCCCGTTCTTATCTTCGCGATCTCTACCAATTCTTGTCGCAAGAATATCGCCCCTATTGGGGCAGAGCATAAAATAACTCTTAAAACCATCCCATGTAGAGCTCCACATTTTGGTGGATGCTGGGAAAGCGAGGTAAAGAGTGTCAAAACGCATCTTCTGAAAGTCGTCGGTCAACAAATACTCACTTTTGATGAGCTTAACACTATGTTAGCTCAAGTCGAAGCTTTGTTAAACTCTCGACCACTCTATGCACTTAGCTCAGATCCGTCAGAACCTGCAGCTCTAACACCTGCACATTTCCTTAATACGAAACCGCTTGTGTTTTTACCCGCTCGCGAAGTTACTGAAACGCGTTTACACCTTATTTCACGATACGAGTTAACTGATCAACTCGTTCAATCTTTTTGGAAGCGGTGGCGCAATGAATATTTGCACACCCTCCAAACAAGGCAAAAATGGAACACTCCCTCTAACCCCGTCCGGGTTGGTATGGTCGTTGTTTCAATGCAAGATAATGTCATGCCCTTGCACTGGCCGTTAGGTTTAATTACTGAAATCTTTCCGGACAAAAAAGGGATCTGCAGAGTCGCATCAGTGAAGGTACAAGGTGGAATGCTTCAGAGCAGGCCGATTGTTAAGTTGTGCCCTCTCCCTACTCAGTAAGCATTAATTAGCTTATCGTATTTTAGGTTAGGGTTAGGTCAATTTAATAATATAACTAAATTTTCTTTCTTTTTATAATTCAATTTAATTTTTTGTTAGGTTTCTTCCCTAGAGGTAGAGTTTTCGCGACGATATGCAATTATTACTATAATGACGCTTTCTTGTGTGTTTCGAAAGTAGGATCTTTCAAACCGGGGAAGATGGTTACGCCAACACTGTGTTGGCGTGTAATAAATAAATATAATGCTTGACGTTGGACATTTGAACTAACTGGTTGGCTTTGCCGTGTTGAAAATGTCCAGCAATCGCTTCTTGGACTTGCTCCTGCCGCGGCTAAGGACACTCAACCAGTATGAAGTTCCACTGGTCGCTGCGCGTCTCGTGACTATGTTCATGTGATGAAAAAGGAGGGAAAAAAATAAGACCAAGATGGCGACTGAGTGAATATTCGCCTAGCGTGCGGTCCGTTGACAATTCTTCGGAAAAGATCTATCTCTGATCTACTGTGTGCCGCGTCATCGCATTTCCAGCTAAGTTAGTGCTGAGATTGTCCATATTTTCGCCATAAATAAAACCCGCGGGTCCATTGGCCCATCGCATTGGATTAACATTTTGAACTATGAACTTCGGTGTGTGAAGTGAACTTTGAGTGCAGTTGAAGCAGTCCCTCTGGAGCTGATCGCAGACGTGGACAGCAAGGTAAGCCTTCCTGAGTGCCTATAGGTTTCTAACTGTTCAACGTCAGGCTGTCGCAATTTCTAGAATATATTTCGAATCAGCGCCCCTCCATTTTGAGGCAACCGCAACGTATAGTTTTTGACCAGTAATTTCGAATCTTAAAAATCGAACGTCGAACTATACGAACCAGTCTTAACTCTAAAAATAGAACATACAAAATGTTATATTCCCAAAAGAATATAACGTTTTGTATTTTCTATTTTTCACTTCATTGTCACTGATGAAATATGAAATAGGTGAATGGTATAAAAAACATTTTGCCATCTATACATATTATAAATTAGAGTCGATTTTCGTGTCTGTCTATTATAGCGTTGTTTTTCTAAACTGCGCTTCGACTTTCACCAACACCATTTAGAATTAGTGAATTTATTCCGGAAAGTTTTTATTAAAATTACACATAGGTACTTAATAAAGAAATTTCGATGATTCAGGTCGCTAGTAACAGTATAAATAATGAAGCTGGTACCTATAATAAAATGCATTAAACGAACAACTAAAAGTTTCAAATACATAATACCTAATTACATAAGCGCTGTGTTTTGGCAACATTGTATAAAACAAGTACCTATTGTAATTTGTAAAATTATAATATTGTTCTTTTTATCTCTAGCTAAGTGAATGTCATTAAATAGCTAGCTATATGGTTTTGTGAAGCTAATAGCGATTTCCGTTTAGAGACAGATAATGTCATTACTGGTACCTATAGTGCTGCATTAGCTCCAAATTGGATGCTGTAATCAGATTAATATCAGGCTGTGAATTACGTCTCTTGATATTATTAATCACTTTAATATTTATTTATATTTCCATCAAAGTCTTGCCAAACGAAATGTAATTAAAGATCTCATAAATTACCGGTTTTAATATGAAAAGTAGAACATAATTTATAAAACAGCGTAAATAAATCTTCCCCTGAAAGCCTCTTCAAATCTTAGAGAGGCGCGGTACCATAATCTTAGCTATTAGACAAGCCCTTAAAATATACTGACTGGCATTATTTTAATGAATTTTGGATGAGCTGGTGTCAATCATTATGTTTAATCTATAAGGCGTTTCAGTATAAATGGTCATAAATTATCCAAATATTTGTTTTCGTCCGATTTTGTATTACGAAGTGAAATATTCTACTGAGAGAAAAATTTCTCGTTTTTCTCGAAAAATAAATCAGGGATAGTTAAAGAGTAAAGTACACTTTTAAAGAAAAGAACGATTTGTTCGCAAAAATGTCGGTTTCAAACTCCAACTGCGCTCCACTAGGTGGAAACGCCGGAAAATGTTTTTGGCAGTCTCTTAAAACGGTGGGTGGCACCACAAACTGACACGGAGGGGACAAAAGGAAAGGACACACTTTAAACATCACAGGATGTCTTCACAAGTTATGTTTTCAATACACGAATGACCACGGTTATCTGTCTGTTTCTTAAATACGTTTGAGCGTATACTAAACGAAATCCGCTGAATCCTAATCCGCAAACGTTTGGTGCCACAATACGTATAATAGGACGGTTCAAAGGAATTTAATTATCTGTGTAACGTTCCGTAAATTTTCCACTTGTTAAAAGAGACCGCTGTTCATAACGAAACCAAACGTAAGCATGAAATTAATTCATTCGTTTCATACAATGAGGCTTTTATGCGGTTTTCAGCTGTGTTCTCTATTAGGTAATACACGCGGAAAGTTTTTGAGTTTTTGTTATGTTCCTTAAAATTTCGCAATTAACATATACCTTGTTAACATATACTTATGTAATTATATAGAGACTAGCTTCTGCCCTCGAATTCGTCTGCGTGGACTTCAGAAATGTGGTACAGACAGAAAAGAAAAATGTGTGAGTAATATAAAAAATAATAGATAACAGTCTAATATATAATGATAAATGATAAATGATAAATGATTTTATTTCTGTAAGTAGGTTTGCACAAACACTTTTACACGTCAATCATAAATTTTTTAAACTAGATGAGGTCGGCGTTTCCTATCTGACTACTCTGAGAAGAAAGGCCGAAACAAACTCAGAGGTCATAGTCTCTTTTAAAGTCCAGACATAATCTTGGTCAAGTTATATGAAGACCATGTAGGTCGATGTCTGAGATGGCCTTTTGAGGAAAGAACCACACAGATTGAGAGGACCTGTCCAGTCAGTGCACGCATTTGTCAGAAATCATGCAGCTCAACTCAAGACTTAAGGAGCTCAACGATTCGACGAACAATACCAAAGAAAGGACATTTGGGTAGGCCACATAAATTACTCAAACTGCCAGACCATAGAGAGAATAATAATAATATAAAATGCCTAAATTAAATGACCCACATCGTCTTCACATTCACAATAATTAAAATAATATAATACTTTAAAAAGTAAGCAAATGTCAGTTAAAAAAAAAAAAAAATCATTAATGTCAATGTGTATATAAAAAAAAAAAACATCAAAAACACTCAAAATGCAGAAATTGGAAGCAACTCAATCCCAAGCCTTTGTATCCTCAATATAATCTTTAACGGTATAAAAGGCTTTCTGGCACAACTTACGTTTAATGAACGATTTAAATTTATTAAGGCTTAGATCTTGAACGTGGCTTGGTAGTTTATTATAAAAGTGTATACATTGGCATCTGAACGAGCCACCTATTTTCTTGAGCCTTGTTGTAGGTACAACATATTTGTGTTTGTTTCTAGTATTTATATTATGGATATCACTGTATTTTTTGAACAATTTTATGTTTTTATGGGTATGGTATAAATCTATTATATAAAGCCATGAAAAATTATGTACCTACCGGGATAAAAGTATTGCATTGTTAATCCAGGATCAGAATTCAGATAGGTTATTATTGTGAATTCAGGACTCCTTATGTTCTATTTATGTGTAATTTTTTGTTCTTCCGAATAAATAGAATAAAATAAAAACTATCTTTTTGTTTTTCATCTGCGTGATGAAGTAACAAACATCCAAACATACAAACTTATTATTTATAATATCCAGTAGGAGTTTGTCCTAATATAAATAAAATCTGTCTATATTATGCAGGTTTTTATTAACTTGCCTTTCCAATATTGGGGAATTTTGGTATCCCTATTCGTTTCACCACACACAAGCATTACAAACCAATATCGCTACAGGATCTTGAGAACCGGTCAAGTGTAAAGCAGATAATGGCACAGTTAGCACAATTCAGACCCTAAACGCTTTATTGTAGTTGGTATCACGCTCTCTATCACTATAAAGATGTTGATTGGAAAACCGAATTGTCGACGCGCCGTGACCCGGAAACAATAAAAACTTTACGGCCGGCGCTTCGGAAACACTCGGCTCCCGGCCGCTAGGTGGCGCTGCGGCCTGTTGTCCTTTTTACGACCAGATTACGGGAAGATTAAATAAAAAACAGAATCCCCGAGCTCATCGTCATTTTTAAAAGGTTTCGTGTTTGTCCTAGCTGTGGACGCTCGTAAAAGTTAGTTCAACTTTATTTAGAGCTGAGTTTTGTTCGTGTGCGCTAAAGTGGACAACTGGACATTGTTGTTTAAACTCCCGATGTAGTTTGTTCTACATATGTTTAAATAATTTATGGATTTTGTTCCGTGTTGCTGCTGACCCGCGCTACTACTTTTTATGGCATTGTCAGTATTTTAACTGAAACTCGGCACTGTAAATACACGATACTGTAGCGATTACGTAGTACTTATCTCTTGATTTATATTGTTGTAAACACAAACTATTTGTTGTTTCATTGAATGAATACTAATTTGGTGAATTGTGCAGATACCTCTGTATCACGATCAATGATCAAGAATGCTAATACGTGTGTTTGTAATGTTTTTAATACCTAATGATGTACGTTTAGTTATAACAGTTGGAGTTTTAGAGCGTAGATAAAAAGGAGGAGGTTTTCACGCGGCTGGAGTTTAAAAACCCTAGTGTAATTTTTACAAAAGAGTTTTAACGCTTTATCGGCCTTTAACCTTTTGACCGCCACACGTCAAAAAATAAAAAACGTGCCTTCGGCGTCAAAGTCGTCTGTCATGTAGTCGAAGCGTGGCGTGCTGGGCACATTTTGGTTTGTCATCTACGAGTATACATACATGACTCTGGCGGTCAAAAGGTTAATTAGGCCTTCTTTAGAGTGCGGTATCTATCCATATTCTATAAGTTTGCGGTTGGTTTTTCTACTTTGTATTTAACAAAAAAGTCTGTATAATGTCTTTAACAAGTTCGCAACCCAATTAGTGTAAGATTGGGCGTAGGTATCCAACCAAAGGTAAGGCGAGTCTGTCGAGAATCAGATGATCTAGGTGAAACATACATAGACGCAGCGATGTAGCTAGATTCTGGAGATTAATTCATCTGTGAGACTGCAAGCCATTGAGTCATACAGATAGCCTAATTTCAATGAAGTTTGAGGTTTTCTTATGTTATGTTACATAGATATGTAACATATAAGAAAACCTCAAACGGAGAAATATTCCAATCTTTTTGGGAGTTATATGTTCGAGCCGTTTGGGGTTGAAACACTAGGGCTATATGGGGTCCTAGTGCACACTTGGTTTTTCGAAACATCGCCCAGCGATTGGTCGACTTTTCACGTGATATCACCATCGCCATACAACGTGGCAATGCTGCCAGCCACACTTCACCTGACACTTCACTTCACTTGGAAACTTTTCCTGTTGATAGCGATGCGGACGAATTTTTTGATGTCCTATGATTTTTTCCCTTTTTTATATACCATGTACCTAGATATGATTAATATTATTTCAAGTCTGCTAGCTTATTATGTACGTAAAGTAAGATACGAGTAACATGATATATCTCATCTTAAACTATTAGGTAGAGGTGTGCCTACAGCACAACCATCAGAAAAAACAAGGTTTAATCTGCCTGTTCAAACGTCACGCCGGTCCCCAACAAATAAATACAATATACAAAAGTGCGGTTAAAGCTAAAATACGAATCGCAAGACGAATTTGTATTTCCAAAAACGTTTAGGCGCAAATATCCAGTGGCAAAGGAAGGCGCTACACTATTTTATATTTCTCGTCACGAATCAACCCTTACAATACGTGACTTTATGAAGGTAGCTACGTTTCCAGTCGTGTTCTATTGGATCATCGTAAAAAACGGGGGCCTTGACGTGCCCTCGATTCACTTTCGCGTGGCGACCGTCAACCAACACCTGCGCCGGTGAATGAAATCGCTTTATCGAGATTAATAAAACTACGTAATAAGTGTAATAAAGTGCTACAATTTACACATACGTACGAGTACCGTGTTTTTTATATTGCACCGTGTTTTTCTGAACCGAATAAAGTTTTTATTTACTATTTATTTTTCATGACTGTATTTCCCAAAGGTTAGGTACCTACTGAATTCTACTAATATTATAAATGGGAAAGTTTGTGAAGATGTTTGGATCTTTGTTACTTAATCACGCGTTAACATTGTCACATAGATAGACCATTTCCTGAATAAAGGATGCTTTTATCCCGATATTCCCACGGGGTCGAAACTTACGCGGGTAAAACCGAGGGGCGCTGCTAGTAATATAATATGTAGACATTTCGTCAGGTATGTTTAAGTGTCATGTAAACTAAATAGTTTACAAATAAAATAAATACTAAACTAAACTATTTATTTAAAATACGGTCTGGAGGACTATACTGTAAAGTCCTCCAGACCGTATTTCGGCCATCACTGCTAATCTCAACGGAGACTAGCCTTCGGCGCGGGAGATACTATAGTGCACAAATGTGTGCGCGCAGACACAGGTGCACTAACCTCTTCCCTCAATCTCACAGTCCGATGGGACCACAATACGACACGACCGTAGGGAGATCAGGCGCAGGATCAACGGATTGAGATGTAAAAAAAAATGGGGGTAAATAGTAGGGTAGAGCCCAGTGCCAATGGTTGAGCACAAATCCAGACTCCGGGCCACTATTGAGAAATTCCTAGTGGATAAAACCAATAACAATTTTTTGTGGATCGAACACAAGACAACGATCAGCAGTCTGTGCATTCGAATTTGGAACAACGAACCATTGCAACAATTTAATAGCACGTATTATAGAACTTGATAAAGTTCCCAAGTTATAAGTAGCTTGGCTTTACTCATACTCCGAAGCTAATTTTAAGTACTCTACTCAGTCTGAATTATTACGCCTGACTAATGTGGTTCATTTTACATGAACGTAGCTACTAATTTAACTGCCTGAGTTTAACGTTTATTGTTGAAATATGCATGAATACTCATTAACTTGTGGGGATGATAACTTATTTATTAACGCTTTATTGTGTTACTGCAACCTTAAAATATTACTAGTTTGCTTTGTTCGCAAACGTTGATCTATTCCTTACATCATCATTAGCTTGCCCTTATCAGAATTTATTTTTAAATAGGTACGATTTTACTAATTATTGCGAAATGTTGTGGTTTCTATACTTTGCCATGAAATTTTGAAGAAGAAAAAACAATGGCACTCCGGGAGTGCCGACAGAAGTGAAAACAAAACACAAACAGAACACTTTGCCATCACTCACTGACATATCGGATATACATTAAAACCGAGTACATCCCGAGGACAGCCGAACACATCCGAAGCGGCTTTTTTTTTAAAACATTTTTTATACGCATCAATCCCGTGACGTAAGTGTAAGGACTTAAGATGTTTTTAAGTTATGTAAGGTAGACTAAGAAATAAAAGGTTGAATAATCTCACAGGCGTTTAATAGAAATACTATTATACAGAATGTTTTAACACCAGGAAATGACAATAGGTACGCCTTATGTTTAAAGTATGTTACATGGATGGTTATTTAAGTAATTTAGAAATATTAACAGACTAAAACACTCAGATATTTAATTATTAAAATGAAATTAACTGACCTGGCCTTGCTTTAGCGGATAGCAATATCTTTCCACGGAGTAACTCACTATGACTGTTAATGGTCTATATTCTTCGGCGTCGCAGGAACTACTGACTTGCGCACGGCCGTTTCGTCGTTTAAATACCCAAAGGTCGTGCGCACAGTCAGGCGTCGCCCGCCGACCGTTACGAGAATCCAACAAGAAGGCGGTAGTTGAATAAAAGTGTGTAATGAGTTTACTAAAATCCTAACAGCTCGGCCATCCTGCTAGAGCAAGTCCCTTCGCTCTTTTATTTTCAGATTATGATTTATTGTCTAGTAAATTATCAATGCCTTATTAATACCTACACTATTCAAATTAAAGACTTAACAATTTGTATGAATCTAAATTGATTGACCATTAATTTTAATGATATTTATAATATCTATGTATCATATATACGACCGTTTAGAATTAATTTGGTTACACAAACACAACTCAAAGATAATTACATAAAAAACACTTAAAAATAAATATAATTAATTCAATAATGAGCTTCAGATTAACACAAATGAAACACACACTTAGCTTACAGTACGCACATTAGTGATACTTATAACAAGGTGTTATTTAAACTAAATAATTGGGTACACCCTTCAATCAGTAATTACTCCATGTTTTATTTTATTTTTTTAAATCACAATAATTTTAAGGTTTTAAAACAGATTGAACAATATTACAAAGTAGCAGAAACATTACCGCTTTCTTAGATATTAGATACATTTTTTTTTTACATAAATTATTTCTATAAACATTAATAGCGTCATTCTTTTATTGCCATAATCTTGCGTCTTAATACACAATAATAAATTGCAGCAGGTATTAAAGCAATATTTTCTATAATGTATCGATGTTCGATTGCTCTGATCCCGATGCAACGTTGTCACATTCGGAATCCGAACTACCGAAGTTTTGATCAAAACTAAGCCATGGTTTCATTTTATCTACTGCAATAATATTTTCATAATTACGGCAGCCTTTTTTTCGCGTGATAGGGGTATCCGTTACTAAATAACGATCATTGGGCAATACTTTAACGATCCTATACGGTCCTTGAAATTTCATAATTAATTTCTTGGACTTGCCAATATTCGGGATTTCCCTTCGCACACTTACCAAATCTCCGACTGTATACGATTTGTTTTTAATACGCTTTGAATCAAACCTTACCTTATCTTTTATCTGTTGATTATTTATTCTTTCTCCCGCTTTGCTCCTTTCTTTTTCCAAATCTGCTGACGTTATAGTTTCTATGACTTCGTCGATGACTTCACTGAGCCTGTTCTCAGTCAGACTTTTTAATCGTATGCCAAATAATAGTTCTGAAGGGCTCTTACCTGTAGTCTTGTGCACTGTAGTGTTCAGTCCAATTTGCACGTCAGGGATAAATTCGTCCCATGTCCGTTCATCCTTACCGTGCGTTTTAGTAGAAAGGGCATCGATGATTGTCCTATTAAATCGTTCTACCTGACCATTGGCTCGCGGCGTGGCAACTGCATTGAGGATATGTTTTATACCCAACGATTTTGTAAATGATCGAAAGTTATTGCTTGTAAAAGAGGTACCTTGATCGGTGATTAGCCTAACAGGCGTTCCAAAATAACTAATGTGTTCTCTTAACACTCTTACTGTGGTCGATGTCTTTGTATTCTTGACAGGTGAAATGTTTATGAACTTTGTAAAACTATCTATTATAACTAAGATATAAACGTTACCTCGTTTGCTACGAACAAACGGCCCCAGATGATCAGCATGTATAGTATGGAAAGGTATCTCTACCTTTGGTATTGGATGTAGCTCACCTTGCTGTTTCCCCGTGGTGCCCTTGTGGTGAGCACACTCTAAACATGATCGGACGTATTTTTTCACAAAACGTCTCATCTTCGGGAACCAAAATGATTGTTGAATTCGAGAAAGGGTTTTTTCGAAACCAAAATGACCGATGTCATCATGGTTCATTTTAACAATTTGCCAACGCACCCCCTTCGGTACTACCCATCGAACACAATCAACTCCGTTATAATTTAACAAACGATATACCTTACCGTTTTTTATTTTGTAATTCCTGACTATTTCCGACACGTTTTCAGATTCTGGGTCAGTCAGAATTTTTTTAATCCGAGAGATCTCTTCGTCGGCGGGTTGGACCGTTGCGATCCAATCCTCCGATTCGGTTGACAGAACGTCAAGTACGTGATCATCTATAACCGCCTTGTCCACCGGGTTTCTACTTAACGCGTCTGCGTGCGTCATACCTGCACCCGGCCTATACTCTATTTCGCAATCATACTCTTGGAGCTGGACCCACCAACGAGCAATTCGTGAAACTAAATCACGCTTTATTAGTGTTGTACGAAGCGCGTTGCAGTCCGTCAAGATTTTAAATGGAATTCCAAGAAGATAAACACGGAATCTGCTGAGAGAAGCTACAACCGCAAGCGTTTCTAATTCAAATGAATGCATTCGTTGCTCGTCTGGAGTCGTTTTTCGACTGAAGTAAGAGACTGGTTTGAAAAGACCTTCATCGCATTTTTGCATTAGAATCCCCGCAATGCCATACTTGCACGCGTCAGTATGTAACTGAGTCTCCCGTTTTGGATCGTAAAGAGCCAATATCGGACGAGAAATAAGAGCTTGTTTCAAAGAATCAAATGAGTAATTTTGTTCTTTAGTCCATTTCCACTGACAGTCCTTTTTCAAAAGATCCGTCAATGGTTTGCCAATGACCGCGAAACCCTTTACAAATCTACGAAAAAAACTAGCCAAACCGATAAACTGCCTTACTTCGTGTTGATTCTTTGGAACCGGGAATTTGGCCACTGCTTCAGTTTTGCGAGTGCCTGGTTTAATACCTAGAGAGCTGACTTCGAAACCCAAGAAGTCTATTTTGTCAAAGAAGAAATGGCATTTGGAAAGTTTTAATGTTAGTTTTCCTTTGCGTAAAAGAGTTAGTACTTCCTGAAGCCTAACGAGACCTTCCTCAAACGTTCGTGCTGGAATGAGAACATCATCCATATAGACCAGAGCATATTTGATTTTTGCTTCGGAAAGTATTTTATTTATGGTTCTTTGAAAAACTGATGGGGCATTTACTAACCCAAATGGCATCCGAGTATATTCATATTGTCCATCAGGGGTAACAAATGCAGTTTTATCTTGCGAAGACGTGGAAATAGGAATTTGATAGTAGCCGGATGCCAAATCAAGGGAAATGAATAATTTACTGCCAGTAAGTTGATCTAATTGATCTTCAACTCTAGGAAGGGGATAATGATCCTTTTTAGTTCGTTTATTTAGAGCACGGTAGTCGACGCATAGTCGTTTTTCACCGGTCTTTTTTTTAACAAGCACAATTGGACTCGCATACGGCGACGAAGACTCCCGGACTATGCCTGCGTCAAGCATTTCGCTGATCATATCGCGAACAAGGTTCCTCTCCGTTAGAGACATCCGATAAGGTCTGTAAACTACTGGTTCAGAATTTTCCAACTCTATTAACATTTCTCCCGCAGAGGTGAGTCCCAAATCTTTTAAATTAGATGAGAAGCAATCATTAAATCTATTGAGTAAACATTGTAATTGAATTTTTTGTTCGTTTGTAATTGTGGGACCAACGTGTAAGTATTCATCGAAATTAGCTTTGTCAAAAGAGACTTCGAAAACATCTTGAATAGCGTTATTAGAAAAGGCACGTGTCAACAATATATTTTTGACAAAGGTTATTCGTGTATTACTCAGATTGAACACGATTACCCGGCCTAGACCCGATTTAAGATCGTACCCTCCAGGGAATAAATAATATTCACCACCGGACACGCCCCTTACAGAACCGTTGACATATATTTTCCCATTGTAATTATTGCATGAATCTACTGGAATGGTACCTATTTCGCACGGCGACAAAGAAATGTCTTCCAACACCCTCAAAAATAGTTTAGTATTTACACTAGTTTTTTCGAAAATTATTTCACTAGGTGTTTTGGTAATAATTATGTCAGGCAGTTCTGTAAAAGTGTGTCCCAGTAACACAGGATATTTCAGAGCATGATTTTCGACAATTAGGATTTCAATATTTTCTTCTATACCTTGAACGTTAACATTAACCCTAGACCTACCTAATGGACTAACATAATTTCCACCAATTGCCCTCATCAAAGGTAAATCTTTGGTATCAATCAAAAGTTTTAACCTTTTAGCTTCATTTTCCCTGATAAGACTGCATTGGCTACCTAAATCAACGTGACATAGCAAGTCCTCATTGTTGATCAAAATCTTAAAAATATATTTGGAGTTAGACTCACCTGCTGTTAGTTCTGATACCAATTTTTCTTGAACAGGGTCCTTTCGATTGCCTTCTTGTGGCTGTTTCCTGAACCTACAATAAGTACTTAAATGGCCCAACTTACTACAATTAGTGCACGTTGCTGGTGTCTTCCGGCATTGGATACTCTTGTGACCTTCTTCATTACAATTGTGACATACTAACCTTTTTGGTTCAGTACCATTTCGTCTGGCGGAAGCGGTTGTTCCAGTAGCCCTCCTCTCATGTTTTTGATTTCTTTCCCCAGCATCTCTAGTAGAACCTATTTTAACGGTTTTTATGTATTTCAGTACCTCTTCAGGCTCACGAAATTGAGCAGCTTGAGCACCGACTCTGACAGCGCGATCTTCAATTCCATTTAAAATACAATCAACCGCTTTACGACCTTTTATTCCGCACCTATTTAATAGACTTATCTTTTCATAAAAGTAGTGCTCCAATGATTCGCCATAACGAGCTTTTTTAGCTAGCATTGCTATTAAAAGTTCCGCATAATCGTCACGACAAGGAAAATTTTCTACCAATTTTCTTTTCCATTCAGTCCATGAGTAAAGGACTGTGCTGAGACCCTGGTACCAAATTTTTGCAACACCGGTTAACTTTGGTAGGGCAAAATGGATAGTTTCTGTTTCGTCCCAACCATAGATCTCTGCACACTCTTCTACTTTAGTAAGCCACATCAAAATTGTCTGATCTTTCGTCATTGGATCAAATTCTGGAATGACGTTATTTACGGAAAGTTTGGAGCTAGATCGACCTTTTACATCTTTAAGAATATTTAAAAACTTATGTAAAATACTGTTAGTATTATCTTTATCATCTAAATTTATGTTTACATGTTTATGAGACTGAACATTCGGGGAATAACGACGTCGTTTTCTTTGTTTACCATTAATTGATTGATCAGATTTGTTATTAGTTCGCCGTCTTTTACTCCCCTCACGTTCGTCACATATTATATCGTTATTTCGAAGCCTTCGATGATTAAGTCGTTTTCGCGAAGAAGATCGATCTTCTGAACTGCTACTAGAATAATCTACGCACCTTGTATTATGGCGTCGGCGTAGTAGCTCGGGAGACTTACTGTGTTGTCTAGATGCACGTTCCGATAAGCGTGGCCGTTGACAACGCTTGGACGTCGTTCTCGGTCTTTGAGGTTGGCCGTATCGAGGACAGAGAATTATAGACTCGTCGCTTGAAACATACGGCGAATTCTCCAGTCCCTGATCTGCCCCTGCAGCCGCTCCTTCGGTAGACATTACTTCGTGCCTGCTCAATAGCAGCACCGTGCCCAAGTTACTTACACTTGATAACAGCACTTGTACCCAAGCCTTATTATACTTGATAGCAGTACTATGATGGTTAACGTGCCCAAGTCGTTATACTTGATAGCAGCACTATGATGGTTAACGTGCCCAAGTCGTTATACTTGATAGCAGCACTATGGTGGTTAACGTGCCCAAGTCGTTATACTTGATAGCAGCACTATGGTGGTTAACGTGCCCAAGTCGTTATACTTGATAGCAGCACTATGATGGTTAACGTGCCCAAGTCGTTATACTTGATACTCTTGATAGCAGCACTATGATGTTTAATGTGCCCAAGTCTTACTCTTGATAGCAGCACTGATGATTAACGTGCCCAAGTCTTACTCTTGATAGCAGCACTGACGCTTAATGAATGCGTGGTTAAAATCTGGAACTAAACAACGTCATCATTCTAATGCTCTGGAAGATCCATAGCATCGAAAATATCAACATTGGAGAGAGTGCGCATTCGAATGATACAATAAAGTTTTAAGTAGAAAACCTGTTGCAATGTCGAAGCACTTCTAAAGAGTGGTCCTGGCAAAGCCGTATAATGTTGTAACGCTTCCAGAGAGTAGCCCTGGCAAAGCTGTGAAATGATGTAACGCTTCCAGAGGGTAGCCCTGGCAAAGCTGTGTAATGATGTAGCGCTTCCAGAGAGTAGCCCTGGCAAAGCTATGTAACGATGTAACGCTTCCAGAGGGTAGCCCTGGCAAAGCTGTGTAATGATGTAATGCTTCCAGAGGGTAGCCCTGGCAAAGCTGTGTAATGATGTAACGCTTCCAGAGGGTAGCCCTGGCAAAGCTGTGTAATGATGTAACGCTTCCAGAGAGTAGCCCTGGCAAAGCTGTGTAATGAGTAAGTGTTTCCACGTTGCAACTAAATATCATATTAACACTCGAATGAATGACGATATTTTACACACTATTTTATTTAATAGCTTACGGTTTGAGTTCGTTAAGGTTTATTGTCATTGCTTATTTTATTTAAAATTATTCATAACTCACCGACTAAGTTATAATAAAATGCAACAAAGATTATTCAGCCCCTATTTCGATGATAGTAAAGTTATAATTATTTTAAAAGTAGAGAAAAAAAACAAAAGCAAACTTTTGGACCAACAAACAACCTGTGGGCAGGATAAACGAGTAGATAGTTTTGTTTTTACTCGTCTATCCCACTTCTGAGATGTAAGGACTTAAGATGTTTTTAAGTTATGTAAGGTAGACTAAGAAATAAAAGGTTGAATAATCTCACAGGCGTTTAATAGAAATACTATTATACAGAATGTTTTAACACCAGGAAATGACAATAGGTACGCCTTATGTTTAAAGTATGTTACATGGATGGTTATTTAAGTAATTTAGAAATATTAACAGACTAAAACACTCAGATATTTAATTATTAAAATGAAATTAACTGACCTGGCCTTGCTTTAGCGGATAGCAATATCTTTCCACGGAGTAACTCACTATGACTGTTAATGGTCTATATTCTTCGGCGTCGCAGGAACTACTGACTTGCGCACGGCCGTTTCGTCGTTTAAATACCCAAAGGTCGTGCGCACAGTCAGGCGTCGCCCGCCGACCGTTACGAGAATCCAACAAGAAGGCGGTAGTTGAATAAAAGTGTGTAATGAGTTTACTAAAATCCTAACATAAGTAACTAAATAAGCGCGTCTCGCGCGCATTATCATCAGCTGTGACCGCATCGTCTCTAAATTCGAATTTAACGCTGGAACGCTTCTACAAAATACCTTTCTTCAATGAGATACTTTAGGATTAACTCTTAGATGGATATTGCTCATTTCCATGGGCAGCTACTAAATGTAGTTCAGCAAGAAACTCCTGTCGACGTCACACAGATTTTAGTAGCAACAAAATGTAGCTACCCTACATTTGCAAATGCAGCTATACCAAGCCTTCACAGCCAAGTCAACAGTGTACACGCTGAAAGATATTTTAGTATGTATCTACAATATTGTCATGAATGACCGAAGGCTTAAGCAGGAAAACAAAACAACAGCCACAATGTTAGCTGTTCATTTTTTTTTAATAGAGAGTTATTCGTAATTCTTGTATAAGATTATGCAAGTAAATATATGTGATTTTAAATGTTGAATTTGTTTTGACGAGTAAAATCGAAATATTTTCATTTTGACTTTGCGAAATACGTAACTTTAACTATAACAGCAAATTGACGTAAGGTTTTCAACATAACAATTAATTTTCCTGACTATACATAGACTAGGTTTTATTTTTTCTCAACGCGCGGTATTTCAAAGACAAAGAATAGTTTTTTTGTTGCCAAACACTTACTTATAACAAGTTGGTTGTGTGGTAAGTGGGAGGGTGTATTAACCTCACATTATCGCAATATTTCGAGCTGCAGCACGGCTGCCCGAAGGTTGTTAGCATTCAATAACAGTTCCGCGTCCACTCCGACATTGTAGTGCAAGTACGTGGCCTTTAATGCTCACAAAATAGGTTCTACATACTTATATATTGAGACGTAAATTTGCCTGCATTTTGATACAGTTCAATATTTTAGAATGAATGCAGATCGGCAAATGTTTGTTGTCACTTGATTGCATTTGTCATCAATTTTAAATTCGTCGCGATTGTCATTTGTTTCTCTAGACGTTTATGTAACTAATGTCTATTTGATTGTTTTAAGCACATATATCAATCATGGAATGTTAGGAGTTCCATTAATTTTAATGGAAAATTAAACTCAAGAGTGAGAACCTGGATAAATATAGAAGCTTATGAGATGTGGTGTCGGCGAAGAATGTTTGGCCGAACAAATCTATCCTCGAACTACTACGCATAAGATATAGACTATCCAAGTGTTACCAAAAGATTCTAGGCTACTTTGGCAACATTGCCAATCGGGAAGCAGATAACCTTGAAAAGTTGGTGCTGACGGGCATGGTAGATGGAACAAGACCTCGCAGCTGGTAACCTAATTTCTGATGAGACTAAATAACCGCCCTCACTGGACTCTCTGTTACGACCGCCCTTAAAGAAGCCGCGAACCTAACGATTGGAAGAACATCATACATAAGAAGCCTTTTAGGGATACGCCTGTCAGGAATGAAGTACGCGATCAAAATAAGAGTGGGACCCAGATACTGAATATGAAACCTTTAAAGTCGTTTTTCAGCATAATTTTGACCAAAGAATGAATCAATTTAAAGACACACAAAACTATGTAGCATAACGAGTCTACTGCTGGGACTCTGGCCTCCTCTTTGAGAGGGACTGGGCCGTAACCTACCACGCGGGCCCATAGCGGGTTGGTAAAAACAAAAAATTATGTATTACTTTGAAAAATTACTGTACAAAACTAATCCGCTTTCTGTTCGATATGTTACCCCACAAAATACTAAACAAAACACGTAGCGAAATAAATGAAAAGGAAATAGATTCCATACGATACGCGCGAGGTAGCGAGGATGTATCTCAGGCGTAACAACCAACAAGTCGTGGGAAACTAAAACAATGGACGTGAGATCAGAACCACGTACCCGAATAAACTAAATATGTAAATATTATTTATATGAGAAACACAATACAGTGTTGTAGCAAGTTTTGATGGAGACTCGACTTTTGTGCCGGAAATAATGCCATTAAAATGTGCCCACTGCTGGGACACATGAGAGTTGGGCCGTGATCCACCACGCCGATGACAATACGACAATAAATGAAAGCTCTGCTGCACTGGCAATACTAATGCATAAGTATTTTAGAACTATCAAATAAATCCGTTAGGATTAATTTTTTACGTTCCCAGTCTGCATACGAAAGTTCAATCAAATAGTTTAGTCACTAATAACTAGTCAAAAATTGGCACAACCCATAGTCGGCACATAACTACTACTGAGTTTGTTTTAAAATACACTTTTTTTTCTAAATGAAAAAAAAGTGTATTTTAAAACAAACTAAATAGTAGTGATTGTACTAGACTATAACTAGTCAAAAATTAGCACAACCCATAGTCTTTTTAACTTTTTATCATTTAGAAAAAAAAGTGTATTTTAAAACAAACTATGTAAATAGTAGTGATGTGCCGACTATGGGTGTGAAGCCTGTGAAGCTCCCAGGAAGCTTCTGTGCTTTTGGGCGGAGCTAGGCTGGCTCTGTTAGCCAGAATCCCCACGCACAACGGACCGAATGGGATTCTAAGTGCGGAAAAGGGAGTCCCATTATCATCATCATCATCATCATCATCATCATCATACATTTAGATATTCTCCTGGAATTTCTAGAGGTCAAATGGCCACCGTTTCTCATGAAATCAGAAACTCCCTGAATCACAGTACGCTTGCTAATGAGCGTAGCATACCTACGTGCAAAACCGACTTGCCAAAGCTGATTCTAACTATTCTGCAAGCAAAACCTAGGATAATGAAGAAGTCTACAGGTACAGAGCTGAATTGTTAATAGTCAGGTAACTTTTAGTACAGTCGCCAGCACATCAAGCTACCCGAAACTGTCAAATTTTCCCAATGAACTTTGATCCTTACGCTTTAGCGATAAAGTTGAAAATCTATTAAAGAAATTTGACAGATTGTAGTAACTTGATGTGCTGGCGTCTGTACATCTTAGGAATAAATATTACAGTTTGACAGCTTTTGTACAGAAAATATGTGAAACTGTCATATTTATTCTTCATGGCGCTTGCGTGTAGGTATGTGACGCATATTTTCCCACCAACTTGTTCTTTTTCAAGGCGTTATGTGGGTTTACTATAGGACACTTCTGCCTAACCTTTCGGGAAAACCCGGTATGATGTTATGTTTATATGTTATTCTTTTTTTTTTCATTCGTTCATCAGATTAAAGTTATTTAACTATTGAAAAAACAGCCCACAGTCATCATCTGCCTAGCCTTTTCCCAACTATGTTGGGGTCGGCTTCCAGTCTAACCGGATGCAGCTGAGTACCAGTATTTTACATGGAGCGACTGCCTATCTGACCTCCACAACCTAGATACTGGGTAATACGAAACCCCTTGGTAAGACTGGTTGTCAGACTTTCGGGCTTCTGACGACCCGTAACGACTGTAAAAGCTTAAATTCTTACACAATCACTCACTAATTGGATTTAGTAATAAAAATATTTGAATAACACTATTAACCTATGTTGGGGCCGGCTTCCAGTCTATCTGGATCCAGCTGAGTACCAGTATTTTACATGGAGCGACTGCCTATCTGACCTCCACAACCTAGATACTGGGTAATACGAAACCCCTTGGTAAGACTGGTTGTCAGACTTTCGGGCTTCTGACGACCCGTAACGACTGTAAAAGATTAATACACAATCACTCACTAATTGGATTTAGTAATAAAAATATTTGAATAACACTATTAACTTGTAATTGAAAAGTCATCTTTGAAAAATTCAGTTATAAAATACTAGCTGCGTTCTGCGGTTTCACCCGCACAAGTCCCGATCCCGTGGGATTAACGGAATAAAAAGTATCCTATGTCCCAATCCAGGTCATGACCTGCCCATGTCCCAATTTCCTTCAAATTCAAATCCGTTCAGACGTTTTAGCGTGGAAGCGTAACAAACAAACACACAAAAAATCAAATCTTTTCTTTTTATAAAATTAATCTTAAATTCACATCTTTAAAAAAAATTAGATTTTCGCGTTAAAATATTCAAATTAACAAACCAAAGTACTCAATTTGTAAAACGACACTACAAATTGGCATACAGAGGTACGTTTTCTGATCCATTTGTTTACATTTCCATCATATACTTTTGGAACAGACTACAACATTAAGGCTCCTACAAACAGGCGCGACACGCGATATAATCGCACGCGACCAAAGGCACCGATTGTTGCGCGACTTGCGGTGCCTTTGCGTCGCGCGCGATTTTATCGCATGTCGCGCCTGTTTGAAGGAGCCTTTAATTCTTTGAAAAGAATAGGTAAGTAAAGCTTCTTTAAGCCCAACTAAAAAAAATCAGGCATAATAGCCTATAATGTTCCCACTGCTGGGACACAGGCTCTCTGTGAGAGTGGGCCGTAATCCACCACGCGGTTCCAGTGCGGGTTGGTGGATGTCACATGTCTTCGAATTTTTTGGTTCTAGGACATGCCGGTTTCCTCACGATGTTTTCCTTCACCGTTTTGAGAGCATTGCCTGCCTGACTTCGAACTTACGACCTTGCAACTCGTAAGCCGAGACCGATACCACTGAGCCACCACTGCTCTTCAAATATAAACAAACAACAATCTATTACAAAATGTAATGGTCCGAAAAGTCGAAAGTTCAACATATTAAAGTGACGTCACATTTGTAATGGCCGCTAATTAAGGCTAGCCATCCACAGCGGCATTAATTATTTGTCGCAACACAAGTGGTGTAACCAGTGCTGCGCTGAATAAACAATGATGCATAATGCTAGTCCGTCCGACCCGATTATTGATAATTTGTAAACAAGTCCTTAGAATCCAACATTGCTTCATTTTTTTATGTTGCATAATGCTCTTGTTCTTCCTGGTTTGTTTATGATTGAAACTACTGTATGTTTGTGTTGTTTTTGGCTATACTCTCTAAAATGGTATTTGACAATGCAATTGGGTCAAGAAGGTCAAATCAAATGAGTAGGTATCTACATAATCTATACAAATAATATGACATTACAAACAGACACTTTCATCTTCTACTATATAAAAATAAGTCGGGTTTTCCTTCCTGACGCTATAACTCCAGAACGCACGAACCGATTTCCACGGTTTTGCATTCGTTGGAAAGGTCTCGGGCTCCGTGAGGTTTATAGCCCACGGGATCGACATTTACGCGGGTGAAACCGCGGGGCGCAGCTAGTTTTATATGAAAGTGTCTGTTTGTAATGTCAAAATAACAGCTTTTTATTAAATGCATGTGAAAGTATATACGGTAGGTTTTATACTTATAACAAAAAAAATGTTTTTTCCGGCTAATCTACAAAACGGCTGGACCGATTTTGATGATTCAGATGAGACATTCCAAAATGTAAATACTTTGAACCCTGGGGAGGATTTAGGCTATACTTACTATCGATTAGACATACTGTTTATCGAGATAACACGCGGGTGAAGCCGCGGGCAGAAGCTAGTCGTTAAATTAGAACAATTTATTAATGAACGATAAACTATACATAACATATATAAGATATTCATATATATTCTCGACACAACAGCTACGCATTGGAAAACTAAAGTTAATTAAACTCAAACCATGGAGTGAATACTGACAACGGCCTTCGAGATTTTTAGTCTAAATCCTCTCTTTGATATCAATGGAACGATAACCGTTCCTTCAGTATCATTTTCATCAGTGAACGAAAGAGTTGCAATCTAGAGAGGAAAGCTTTCAGCATTTTGATACGCAGAATCAGTTTTATTTATTCGTTATACTCAACTCGTAATATGCAGAGGAACATATTACGAGTTGGCACTCTGGAAATTTTACCTGAAACTCACACTTTTTCAGACTTAATAAAATATTATATATACTTTTATACCTAATTATTTTTCATGTCCTACACAAAAACGTAATAAAGACCATATTTAATTTTTGTGTGGGTAGAGCCGAACAGAATAATATTAAGAAGAAAGCAAGCAAGCACTGTTAGCAAGTACTTAATAAATTTTAATAAGAACTTACGTCTTTTTAGTAGGTCAAAGAAAAACATGAAAGGTAACCTTCGACTTCAATCACAAAGAGGTAATAAAATATAAGAAACATGGATTGAATTTAGAGCAGTAGAAATGAAGTCTGCGGGTTCGGGTTGGAAATTAAAACTACCAGCATACCCTGAAAGGAGTGTAAAAGTCAAGAATATCCTTAATCATAAAATCTAAATTAAATAGCGAAATCTACCAAATAAGAGTACCTAATCATTCAGCCTAGGTACGGTCAGCATCAAAAGTCGATTAACACTTCAGTTTTTTTGATCTCAGTTATTGAGCAAAATATTTGTTCGAAATTGCAGCAGAAGTATAATGCGATTTTGAACAAATATTTTGCTCAATAACTGAGATTTAAAAAACTGAAGGGTTAATATCTTGCTCAATAACCGAGATTAAAAAAACTTAAGTGCTAATCGACTTTTGATGCTGACTGTACTACTGGCTATCGGTTTGTGGATAAAACTCACTGAGCGGCGAAAATTCAAATCGAGAACGCACAGTTACGGTTCAGGGATTATACGCCATAGACTATGTTAGTCGAAATTAATGATTTGGGATCTTCTGTTTACCCAAAATATTAAATTGGGGATTTGGACGTGTAGCAAAATTGTGCTGTTAAAATGGAGATAACAGGGATAACGAGAGCTTAAGTTTAATTAGAGTATTATTAGCACTAACTAGATATTTGTTCATTTAATATTTGCTACGACCCGGGCTAACTAAACATTATAATGCAAATCAAATATTTCCGACTGCCTGAGGAGCACGCATAGTACTTACTACGTTATGGGAATCGTAGAAACACACGCACAGTGCGAGCTTGTGTAGAAATAGACATTTACCTTTCAATACCTGCCCATTCATTTGACAATTAGAACGTTTTTGTTATTTCCGTTTTACACATAGTAAACTGCTTGTGCAATGAGATATTCCTTTCAAATAATTCACAAAGGCAAAGCACGGTCTTAAGTTAGAACTATCAAGACTCGAGTTCGGGTTTTCCTGTGAGGCTGTGTTGTAGCTGTCTCGCTCTGGCAGCCAGCTCGGCGGAGCTGTAAATTTTCCATCTCCTTCTAACTTGAGAAGGCTTGCGCGGAAAGAGAATGTGGGTAACGAACGACCTTTTGCCGTTATGGGCAAGCAGTGCGGCCCGAGCGTTCACCGGGAGCGGTACATTCGATTCTGGCCATAATACATCGCGACGACAGTCTGACAAGCTGAAAAAAAAATTACGTAAATATTACAACACTCACGCATTGATTATGAAACGTCTGTAACTGTAAGGCCGAGTCCTGGACATCCCTACGTAACGTGTGCATGGTGCGACCGCGTTAAGTTTGATTGTGCGATCCTGTTTGACCCTGGTGATTTTATTTTATTATATTGTTTTGTAACCCTCTCCCGTGGTGTTCATTGTATCGTCCATTTCTGTGTTTCTGTTGTGATTTATTTCCTTATCTTTGGATTGTCACTGGAGTTATTGGTGAGTTAAAGTATTGTTATGTTTTTTAATTTTAATTTTTGTGATCAGCTTTATAATTTTTGCAATTGTATGTATTCTTGTTTACGTTCATTTTAATTAGGTGTATTGATTATGTACCTATATCAAAATGAAATGTCTTATTATTTAAATTTATTTTTATAAATTGCTTTTTGACGTCATAACAAGTGTTCATTAGAGTTGCTGCATGGATGTACGCTACCCAAGTAAAATAATTAACTACAATTGTGAATCTTTTGGAAAGTTGAGCAAGCCACATGTATTTTTGGTTATGTTACGTAGCCCCCACAGTTCATTAAAGGTTGCTGTTCACTGTGCCTAGAGTTGATATCGTAGATATTGTCAAATATTGGTAAATGTCAATTAATAATACTGTTATTGTAACTCAAAATATTATAAATATTACGATTTATGTTACTGCCATTTCAATATCGATATAAGTCTGAAATACCCCTAATTTTGCTCCCGACCAACAAGAGGGTTTTCATTCATGGAGAATGAAAGAAAAAAGATTAATTGTAGTTAGTTATAAAGTATCTATCCCCTTTAGCCTTGTTGAGACCAATGACTAAAAGAAGGAAAGACATATAAAGAATAACATTTATTTGGCAACAGTTCTAGTTCAGTTTTGTTTTAGTTCTAGTACCTAACTATCCATTTAAAAGACTACAAGATGATGACTAAAGCAGATATTTTTATAAGCGTCTGGTCACTGATTGGTATACGAGCTGGTGCAGGTCGCATATCTCCAATGGTTGCAAACAGTCTAGAACAGACTATTGTCGAAGTCTATGAGGGATGTCATACAGCTAACATAATGTTGAGAAGGATGATAAAAATAAATTTAAGGATAAACAAGTTATGGGAAGTACAAGTTGTTGTCGTACATACAGTGACATCAACTCACATACATCGACAGATGTAAGTTTGGCAATGATACAATAGGCGTGATCAACGCTATTGAACCGGAATAAGATCTATCTCGGGTTATTTTTGAGGATTCGCCAACAGGGAACCCAATTACTTGGGTATTGATTCCAAGTCCTTCAAAGATGAGGCAACTGTGTTTGCAGCTACTGGACGGACGAGGATGTCGTTCTAAATTGCTCTGATATTATTGCAAGGTTTCATATCAGACCGAAAACTCTGTTAACGCAACAATGAGCTGGGAACTGGAAAAATCAGTAAATTGTAATGAAGGGAGAGGAAAATATTCACTTGCGCCTTAAAGTGACGGCCTTAACAATCAAAATGATCTTCCTAAGGTATACAAGAAACAAATTCAAAGAAGGTTTAGAAAATTTGCGTTAAATCCGCGCAAATTGGCCATCGCTCAGCATTTTGCCGTGACACATACATACCGCTTCTGTTTGTTGCCATAGTGCAGATTTTCAACGACAACCCAAAGGATACTGTAACGTTACGCTTTATTGGCAGCCAGGAACCACATGACAGCGTTCTGCTGCTCATCCTAGTGACCCTGACTTAATTGCGGAAAGAGTAGCCTTTCTTTGGACAAAACTACATAATCACAAGCTTTGATCATTCATTACAGATTTATGACATGTGTATTTCGTGTGTGGGAGCACATACGAAATAAACAGAGATGGTATTTAAACTTATACCAAGAAAATAAAATAATAGCTGCGTTTGTTTCTCTAAAGAGTAGTGGGCGTTGATCCTGCTTCAATTAATAATATTAATATAATAATAAAGTTTATTGATTTATAAACCAGTGTTTACAATATTTAGGTATGACACTAGATCTCGCACTAGGATAACAATAATTCATTCAATATATAGGATAGATAATTCGTTGTAACGATATAAAGCCTTAGGCAAGAGTAAAGCCTGTACCTAGGTATTATTTGACCCAATTCTAACAAATTATAAATCTGCCACTCCGAACATTACAAAAGAATCACCGATTTATAAGAAACACACAACATAACATGATCGTCTGTAATAATAATATTATATCTTATAAGTAATTTTAACGTAAGTTTGAATCTATGGTTTAGAATTATGTCTGAAATAAATAAATTATTATTATTATTATTCATTTATTTATTTACTTTTCTTATTTTATTACATTTTTAAATATTTCTTAAAATATAAAAATAAGTAAAAAAAACATTTAAAAATATAAAAAAATTGTTGTTATTATTATTATTATTAATCCCAGAAGGGTTAGGCATAGGTGTACCTATAGAGGTTTGAGGAGCAGGGTGTAAAGTTCACTCATATTCCATAGAAAAAGGAGGAACCTCCGACCAGATTGATGGGTGTTCTGTTTGGGGGCAACTGCCCGATGATTCATGCCGGGCCGTTGTATATAGGCTAGCTGCGCGGTAAACTCTGCTTGCGAGATGCAGGATTTTGCGTGACGTCAGTACGCGTAGATCGCATGTGGCGTTATAGATACCGCTACATACGATCGCAATAGGGGGCGAGCCTATTGCCATAAATGCAGACTCGGGATGCTACTGAGAAATTCCTGATGGTACGCTTTGCCCGACCTGTGAAACCCTCAAGGACACACCTCATGCTCAGCAGTAGCAAACGACAGCTGGACCAACGAGGTAGTTATCCATACTAATATTATAAATGCGAAAGTGTGTCTGTCTGTTACCTCTCCACGCTTAAACCGCTGAACCGATTTAGATGAAATTTGGTATAGCGAGAGTTTGAGTTCCCGGGAAAGGACATAGGATAGTTTTTATCCCGATATTCTCACGGAATCGAAAGCTACGCACCGTGGGGTGCTGCCATTAAAACATATTCGGAAGTATAACATTTATGATTCGAAACTACGCCATCTTCTTTTGCATCTATTTGGGAGTTGCGAAAACATTTTCAGAATATTAATAATGTTGTAGGTAGCACCCAAAATCAGTAGAATGCACCAAATAACATACTTTTAACCTTAAACTATATTTTATTGCAAAAGACACTTATATTTATGCTGATGACACCACCTACTCATTTCGGCATACAAGTCAAAGAAGTTTGGAAATCCCTGAATTTAAAACATGATTTAGGTACCCATGTATGTGGGATCAGGTGTTTGAGTCAAACAAATTGCGTACTTTTCTTAGGTTTATTTTAATTAACTTCTTATTATACACCTTTCGTCTTTTCGCCGTGTAACGAACATCCGCCATTCCCCTTGTGTTCCTACCTCTTCCTCCACATTCACGTCATCTCAAGCATACATCACCCGTCTCCCTCACACTTATACTTCTGTCTCTTTCACACCTCTTATGCATCCGCTGCGTTCCATTCCTACATGTATATGTATCCGAAATAAGCATTGAGTCACAGTATCGATGCGATCAAGTCAAAATCATTCTACCTAGCCTTTTCACAACTATTTTTGGGCCAGTTTCCAGTCTAACCGGATGTAGCTGAATACCAGTCTAAACTAATATTTATAAATAAAGAGAAAAGATTAGATTTTTGTACGTTTGTTAAGCTTTCAGGCTAAAACGGCTGAACCGATTTATTTTTATACCGATATTCCCACGGAATCCAGACTTAAGACCCCTCCGTGCCTCGGAAAGCACGTCGGGACCTAAAAAGACCACTTTGGCAGAATCATAAAAGGATAACATTATGAATCACAATATGGCGAAGACAGTCCGTATTTTTATTTTTTTCGCTGCACTACGTAGGTATAATCAAAGAGATTGGGATTGGATTTGGATTGGATTGATTGGTATTTTAGCACAGACAAAAAAATAAATGAAAAAGCCTTCACCAATGAGATTTGATACGATTAACAATAGTTAACTGTCCATTATGATTTATAATGCTATCTTATTATGATTCTGCCAAAGTGGCCTTTTTAGGTCCCGACGTGGTTTCCAAGGCACGGAGGGGTCTCTCGATTTGCAATGGACCATAAACCATCACGCATCATACCCATCCACAAACCGCTGCAAGAGTAGCTTAACCTTCGATTGACCAGTGAGGCTGTTATTATTTAGCCGAGCCCCTCGTTACGATCAAGTTTAATGTAATTGAAGAAGCACAAAGAATTCCAATCCTGCGAAATAATGTTTACTTATAATTAACGATATAAGTAAACAGCATTTCCACAGAACAGATTTTTTAATCAAGCAATTTTGCAAGATAATGAAACTGGTTTGTTCATTAGGGCTAAAATTTTCATCTGAAATAGATTAATCAGATATCTAGTTTTTTTATTGAAGTGATTTGATCGTTCTTTCGAAGAATACGATTGTTTATGCTTTATGGGCTGATTTTTCAATCGACAGATAATTTTTATTCGTGGAATAAAAGTGACATCTGACAGTTTTTGTGTGGAAAAACTGTCAAAAATTCAAAGTTATTCCTCCAGTAAAATTATCTGGCGTTGGAAAAATCGGTCCTTGGTAAAATAAAGCCTTTTTTAATAAATAATCATAAAGCCTAAATAGAAGAATCACTTTTTTTTTAAATATCTGTTGACGCGAAAGTGCCAAGACGAACCAAAAACAAAAAGCAGGACACTACTTACCTTTTCTCGACGCGGTACGTTTCTTTTTGTGTCTCGTAATTTCATAAATTAGCAAGATCAGAATTTAATTTAATTACAAGATATTTTGATAAATTTATGCCTTATCCTCGATGGCAAACCGCGAGCGTAGGCTTCTGATGATTTTTCAAAGACCATGTTTGTGCACTATACCAATTTATATAAATGTTAGGATGGGTGGGATGCAAACGTCCATGAACATTCGCTTCAACGTAATGAGTATTTCTCCTTTATCAGGTGCTTCATGGACCAATAAGTCTTACATGCACAATTTATTTGTCTTGACTTAAATCAATTTGGCCCAAATATACCTACGTATGCATGGACGTATTCCACCCTAGCACTCTTAAAGGCTCCTACAAACAGGCGCGACACGCGATACAATCGCGCGCGACACAAAGGCACCGCTCGTTGCGCGACTTGCGGTGCCTTTGTGTCACGCGCGATTTTATCGCGTGTCGCGCCTGTTTGTAGGAGCCTTTACGGTTCAGTATTTTATACTGAAGGTCTTAGCAAACTTATGACAGGTCTTTGACAGGTTCTTGGAGAATTAGATGACAAGTTTTTTAGTTAATGTTATGTTGTTGGCTTGCTGCGCGCTTTGGTGTTTACTGTAAGTGCAGCAAGCAATTGTTATAATATAACAATTGCTTGCTGCACTTACAGTTACAGTTACTTATATTATAAGTATATAAATAAATAAGTCGATGTCGTCAGCAAAACGAAGATTGCTCAAAATTTTCTTTCCACTAACAATGCCCTTTCAATTATAAAAAAACGGAATTGTTTTTGCAAATAATTTCTTTAGAAAATAGACAAAACCTATTATCTAAAATCACGGTGGATTTTAGATAATAGGTTTTGTATATTTTGTCTTGATGCAAATAAAAGTATTCTATTGTATTATAAAACAATACCGAATAATAAAACAAGTACTGACCACTGCTCGCGAGTTTTCTCCACATCATTATCAATCATCCCATCAAACGTTTCACAACGCAATCACATAGTTATTTTTTATCTAATGATACGTAACGAGTTTTTATATTACACGCGTTAACTAGATCCGGTTTAAAATGGCAGTTTGATTTGTCATTGTCAACTTGGCGTTAGCTATTGAAGTCGGTTTCAAGGGAAATCATGTTTTTGCTCAAGAACGTGCCTCAATCATAGCTGTATTACATTCAAAATGTAAGTATATTTTCTATGTCTGAATTTATATATCATCATCATTGATACCCTTGATCTATTTACTGTTGCGTATAGGTCTCCTCTTTTTTGTGCTGTGCTTTCCTGGTATGTGCAAGGCTCATCCAGGTACCTATTAGGCGCGGTCTTTTGTTGGTTATCTACATATTAGAGTGAAAATCTCGGGAATGCAATTCCTCGTAAGTAGCATTTTATGAATTTCGGACAATCTTATAGTATCGAACAGTTCTGGATAAAAAGCGGGTTAAATTTCCATATTAATTAATAAGTATACGTTACAGAACCACCTTTTATGTTTTTTTAACCGACTTCAAAAAAGGAGGTTCTGTATTCTTATTAATTTTATTTAATCCGCTTTTATACCCAGAGCTGTTCGATACTATAAGATTGTCCGTAATGCATGAAATGCTACTTACGAGGTATTGCATTCCCGAGGTTTTCACTCCAAGGCGACGATACCTGGCTGTTGGTCTGCCAGCACTTAGACAGGGTCAAATTAAATTAGCGAAACTCCGAAGACGTGATGGGTATCTGAACATGATAAAATGAAATGATTTCATGATATTTTTTGGGGTCAGCGACCACTGGTAGTTTAGCTACTTGATGTATGAGTTCATAAAATCAGTTTTTTTTTTGTTTTATCGTGTTTTGGTATTGATACTTATCACGTCTGCCAAGTTAACATTAAAAAAAACGTATATTTCGAGAAACGACACTACGTACGGTAGTAGATGCCAAATAAATAGGCAATTTCAACATATTTGTTTTGTTTTATCATGTTTAGTTATCGATACCTATTATACCTGTCGAGTTTTGCTAGTTAATTTAATTGAACCTTGTATTTTGCGTTATTTACATTAATAAAAGTTACGAAAAAAAAATACGGACATCGACACGTAAACATTCCCTTTCACACCCTGATTATATACGAGGTGTCCGGGCACTCCGTTAGGATAATCACCTGTAATAATATGGAACATTTATGTCAGATAGCCCATTTCATTCAGGCGAGTCAAAAGTAAAATAGCTATCATTATACTTAATTGGTTGGTCCCTTTTGTAACAAATAGAATTTCAGGCCCCATCAACATTTACAACACGATTTTGTACGACAGCGTATAATCATACTTAATTGTCATATTTTTCACCATTATACTCTATAATACTTTATAGAGGTTATATTCAATCAAACAATACTCTATTTGCTTTATAGGATAATTCAATAAACCCTCCGAGACGCTCGAGTTCAGCTGCAAAAGCTAAGTCAAGGCTTTGTTTGGTCACTTAGACGTTTTCTACTAGATAGAACTTCACACATTTCTGCTTCAGGAATTGTAAAACGGCGCATTCTTTTCCTAACTATCTTTATGGCTGGTTCTCGATTCAATCTCGTTCACTTTTTCCGTTCATTCTCTAACATTACACTTCAAACATTACACTTAATTACATTAGTCGCTACTCACTTTTTCTCTTATTTGGTGGTCGTTCCTAATGACGACAAAATTAGATATGCTTCTCTATTGAGTTTTCCGACATCATTTTGTATTAAATTGAACAATGTTGTTAGCTTTGAATTCACGCTATTCTACGCTTGGATATTATATTTTACTTACGGACCCGCCCCGACCTCGCACGGGTGGTCTTAAACCGTGACTGTTCAGCTAATAAACAACGTAGACCCATGAATGAATAATGTACCTACATACATTTATACCTTTTCCTAGAGACACGCGCGGAACCTATTATATTCTCTGTAAAGACTTGAAAAAAATTCGCTCTACACATTTTGAAATTACCTTTCCCCAACAAACAGAGACGGCTTTTTCTTATGTTTCTTACAACATTCCGTTTTTATTCCACTTCAGGGATCACAAACGCTTTTACAAATGTCAGATCGACACCAGAGGGGCAATTCTCATAATTTTAAGAATGTTCACAGTCTGAACCCAGTCTCAATCTGGGTAAAATACCTCTAATTTTCCTACATTTTGACAAGTTTTTGACATCTGTTTGTCGCCGAGTTGAGACTGCAACTAGAATTTGAACGTTTTAAATTAAGAAAATTGGTCTTCTGCAGTGTGATTCTGTAACCATCTCATCGTGAAAACTTAGGTGAAGTGAGCGTGGAGTGAGCTCTCAATAGTGTAAATTCCTAGCAAAAACAAACTCACTTCACCTAAGTTTTCACGGTGAGATTTTTACAGAATCGACCGGCAGATCTGTTTTCCGATTACAGTGACGGTCAATCACTGTTTATACTTGTCTTCGTGTAACACTTAGAATACGATTCTGATGTACTGCTGTCACAAAATAGATAGGTACAGAAGAAGAAAAAAAACACGCACAGTCGCACACGTAGGCACATGTAGTCCAGTTCAAACTTTATTGCGGCTCTGGGGGTCTACTCGCGTTTCGTAATCCGTATTTCTTACGGGCATTACATTAGTTCGGGGCATGAACTAATAAATTAATGACAGTACGATTTGATAGTAGTCTCTTATCCCAATGTGTTTTTGCTCGTCCGAAATTTATTATTTGTCGCTTTTTTTGACTGGTCCACTACTTTCGGACGGGCCCGTATCTTCGTTGACGGATTTAGAGAGTAGCCCCCTGAAGTGCGCTACTCGCTGCGCAGTACCTCACCCCTCACCCTCGCTGACACGTGAATTTGTTACTGCACACTCGGCGACTCGCCTCGTATTCCGAGCCGCAATAAAGTTTGCATCGCGCTGTACAGAGGTCTAAAACTATCTCAAACGAATACCAGCCTCGAGTAGAGTCCGTTTCACGAAAGAAGTCTCGCAGACGCGGAGCTGCAGGCATACGACGGAGCCATAAGTCTGTATTTACCTATATATTTATCTCAATATTATATTACAGGTATTGCTAAATAAAATGCACCATCTTAAATAGAGAAAAGTATCTGAGATAGGAGGGTTGTTGTAGGAATGTTGCTAAGTATATAATAATAATTAGTTCCACTTATTGTCACGGGACTTCTTTCGTGGGACGGATACTACGTCTACAATCGCTGCACGTGAAGCATGTCTATGTGAGCGCGCGTTTTCTCTCGTTGCATGAAACAGACCTTCTGTTTGTATCTACTTTGTGTTGCTGTCTTTATATATCTATCCTTCTATATAGGTGTTATATGTTATAATGCTGTCTTGTTAGCCTTAATCTTAGGTAGGTACAATGCAGTTTGACATGACTTATCAGCGCGCCCTTTGTTCAGGCGATTAAGTGTTGTTCAAGCAATTATAGGAAGTGGATGTTAATCTACATTACCTGCTTAAGAAGATAATGATATTATGAAAAGTATGTAACGTCGTCGAGATGCTTAAAATTACATAAATGTGGTGTTTCAGGGATGTTATAGGGAATAAAGGTAGAGAAGGTGCAGTGAAATGCCTAGCATGGTATAGTCTGTTCCAAAAGTACCTGATAAAAGTGTAAACAAGCCCTGTTCAGCTTAAATTCTTACACAATCATACACTAAAGGGAATTGGGTACACATTCATCTGTATTTAGAAGGTTTCAACTTTATATCTCACCACTTTTTCCGACTATCATTAACCCTTTGTATGAACGTGGATCCACGCGAGATACAATGGCTTTTTAATTGTTTCTGTAATTACAGCATTCAACCCGTTAAATGACTAACATTAGATAAAATATTGTGATAGAAAAATCATGGACGAAAATTGAGGTTATAAAAACAATCTCAATTGTCCATTGATAAACATCTGCTGACCTAAAATTAGAATTTCAAATTTAAGTATTCAAATAATCAAAATCGTTTTCTGATCCATTAGTTTATATTTTTATCAGATAATTTTGGAACATACCATAATTATGTTGAAAAAATTGTTTGAATTGTCTTTGTGAATATTATTCAAAGGACACTTCGAATAATATTCTCGAATATAATTGGAATATAATACTCGAACTAAAACTCAAAGCATTTATTTTAAATAAACAAATTACGAGCACTTTTAAATTGTCAAGGGGTCGGTCCGGTCAGTCAGAAAGATTAAGCTAGTTGCCCATTCCAAAGCGTAGTAGGTACCCATGGAGAAGAACGGGCAAGAAACTCCTCACTGAATATTTCCATTGCTGGCTAGAATAGACTGTTTTTACAGAAAACAAAGCTTTAGTTTCTATGCTACACGTAATAATTTAGAATGTCATACAACACACATTAAGGATATCTACTTATAAGACGACAGCTGGGTGTCATGACATTGAAGGAACCGACGTGTGGGCAGAAATATAGGATTCTCTACTCGAGTGAGTCACAATATTCACTATTGGAAACTTAACCGAGGTCGGCCAACATCCGCCTCCGATGCACTATACACATAACTTTTCATTACAGAACAAAGATAGTTACGTCCGCACTACGCACTAATCAAGCAAAGAGATCACGCACAAGAACTAAAGTCTTCGAAAAAAGAGGATAAATGTGGTGACTACACTTACGTGCAAGTTTTACGAATCACTTTACCGTATCTACGTTTAAAGCTACGTATGTATCTTGGGGGTATCTAACGTGAAAGTTATTCTCGGTACCTTCTTAGAAATAACTAGTATTTGTGGGTAAAAATGTACCTTTCTTTTTGCGTTGAAGGGATTAATCTATCTATTAAATACATTTATTTTCGCAGCGAATACGTACAAACAGTTTAACAAATTTATTTAAGAATGTATTTACATAATGGAACCCCAAATCATTACCATTTTGCTGTCCTAAAAATATTATTTAACACTTAAAATTCCTATTTTGGGGTACAAAAAATACTACATCTAGTATACCACTACTTATACGCTTTGGAATGGGTCAAAAGCTTCAACTTTCTGACTGACCGACCCCTTAGGGGACTTTTACTAGCAGATAGCTGATGTTATGGAGTAAAATATGGACTTTTTGTCCTGGTAGCACGTTTCCGTGGCGAAATTTGCGTCACCAAAGTTTGAAATAAAAGCTGAGTTTCAGTTTGACTAAATAGTCATGTAACTGAGACTAACTTGGATGTAGCGGTTGGTCAAACCTAATCCGGTCGGGGTGCCCTAGCTTAGTTACTGCGACGAACTATTAGAAAAGGTTACAAAAAAAGAGGCTCATTTATTTAAAAAACTTTGCTTCCTTAGAAGTCCAAAAAGTTTTCAGAGGTTCATTAATTGAAAAAGTGTACGTCTTTAGAAGTTTTTAGAGGATCAATAAAATATTTCCCTTTTAATTAATCTAACCGCAATTAATTAAGTTTAGCTCAATTCGCCCATTGTTGAGGTCCGCCACTGTATATAAAGTTAGTAATCAGAACGGGGAGGCACGAGGTATTCCAATGCCGGTTGTTTCAGTTCAGCCCTAAATTGCAAATTAGTTGAGGAACTAACATCAATTCTCTTCTATTTAGTGGAATTACAGCTAATTTCCGAGTTGACGCAAATAGCTCCCTCGACGGGATAACTTTACTTGGATAACATCGAACTTGTAATTTTCGCGGTGATACTCAACCAGTTGGGACACCTGCTTTTACACGACCTTGGGAAGATAAATTAAGTATGCCATTTCACAAACAAAGTTAATAAATAGGTAGATAATTGTACAATGTAGGTTAAAGGCTCCTGCAAACAGGTGAGACGCGCGACGCGAATCGCGCGCGGCACAAAGGCACCGCTCGTTGCGCGACTTGCGGTGCTTTTGTGTCGCGCGCGATTTTATCGCGTGTAGCACCTGTTTGAAGGAGCCTTAATGGGAAATTCATTAACTGACTCCAGTTTTGTCATTTAATTACATTTTCATTCTGGAGTTATTGGGTCTTTTATTGAGTATTGATTGAACGTTGCAATATTAACGCTACACAAGTAGGTTGGTTAAATACTTTTCATTTATATACATACATAGTATGAATATGTAGTTAGGTACCATGTCAACTTTTTTGACAACTAGTATGCCATAGAAACTGGTTCACAGAACTATCCTGATTACAATGTCAAACAAAATAACATACGTTCTTAAGGCCCCCGCAGACAGGCGCGATGCGATGATGCGACGCGCTTCTGGTAGAAGAATTTCCAAGAAATTTTCATAGAAGTTGTTCTACTAGAGTCGAATCGCGCTGCTGAATCGCGCCTGTCTGCGAGATCCGTTAAGGTTATAAAGATCCTTATCAAGGATCACAAAAGGCAATTTGTTAATGATCCAAAAGATAAGCACATAAATTAGTAATAAAAGCTAAACGTAGTGTTACATGACCATGTATTTCTATTTGTTCACTAAAGTTGAGAGTACAATACACACTGCGCACAAAAGTTCACCATGTTTGCTCCCCGCAGGGCTTGTAGTTGTGGGCAAACAAATGTAGCTCTTATTGTATAGTGTAGTCAGTATTTACAGCTTAAGCTTACAAGCGACAAATATTGTTAAGAGTTTGTCACGCTTATATTTGAGAAATACAATATACGTCTGAAGGGTTGAGTGTCGTTTCGAATACCAATACAATTCTTTCTCTCGAACATAAGATAGTAGTCTTTCAATTTAAAATTCCTTTTCTTAGAACAAAAGCTGCTTCCGTAGTAAGCTTTCAATTTTAAATTCCTTTTCTTAGAACAAAAGCTGCTTCCGTAGTAAGCTTTCAATTTTAAATTCCTTTTCTTAGAACAAAAGCTGCTTCCGTAGTAAGCTTTCAATTTAAAATTCCCTTTCTTAGAACAAAAGCTGCTTCCGTAGTAGGCTTTCAATTTTAAATTCCTTTTCTTAGAACAAAAGCTGCTTCCGTAGTAAGCTTTCAATTTAAAATTCCTTTTCTTAGAACAAAAGCTGCTTCCGTAGTAAGCTTTCAATTTTAAATTCCTTTTCTTAGAACAAAAGCTGCTTCCGTAGTAAGCTTTTGTTCTGAAATATATAGGGTCAAATTGAATTAGCTAGTGAAACTCCGTAGACATGATGGCTATCGATATCTAAATATGATAAAAAAATGAGTGCTTTTAGGGTTCATCAACCGCAGATAGTGTAGTCACTTGAAATATCAGTTTTATCTCTGTAAACTTCACAGACGTGTTAGGTTTCGGTATCTAAATTCGATTAAACAAAAAGAGAAGAATTTATCAGCCCATACTTCAAGTAACAAAACCACCAGCGGTCGTTGACCCCAAGAAGAAAAACATGATTTTTATATTTTGTCGTGTTTAGTTTACCCTTCACGTCTGCGGAGTTTCACTAGCTAATTCAATTTGACCCTGCATGTGTGGCTTCGTTAATTTACTGAATAACCTTCTCATAAACTTTTGTCTGTCGCAACCAATCGGATAGAGTCACCTAATATGGGTGGCTAATGTATTAAAGTCTTTAGAAAGACAAGATAAACACGTTACCTTGTCCAATGTAATTAGTATGTAATAGACACTTATTCCCTTGGAGAAGATATGCCACAACAGTATGACGCAACGCGTTTGTGCCTTCAAAGTGATTGCATAAGGTCGTTCAGTGACACAACTTGGTCTTAGCAATAAGGTTTTAAATTCCTTAGGGTGTATGTCATATGTACAGGTTGAGAGTGAGTCAGACATAACCGTGATACGTGCGAACAGCTTACCATTCTTATATATTTTAATAAAATAGAAAATATACATATAAGGGAGCCCGCCCATGAGCAACTTTTGTCTCAGCCACTTCCCCTAAAAGAAACTTTTAAAATTGTCGGATTGTCGCTTGTCACCTCGTCTGCCGGTTTTATTAAATACTAGCTGCGCCCCGCGGTTTCACCCGCGTAAAAGTCGATCCCGTGGGAATATCGGGATAAAAAGTAGCCTATAAGTTAATCCAGGGTGTCAGCTACCTCCATAGAAAATTTTATCAAAATTGGTCCAGCCGTTTGAGCGTGAAGAAGTAACAACCAACAAGTATTCAGTTTTAATAAGTTTATGCGTATTTTTATATTTAAAATATTTATTCCTCAATGGTCATGATTGCACCTACCACTGTTTGTCTCTGCATCACCCAAAGGTTGACTGGTAGAAAATGCCTATGGCATTAAGTCCGCCTATGTACGTTTATGTGCTTGAAGTATTAAATAAATAAATAAATAACAAACATATAAACACATACAAACTTTCGCCTTTATAATATTAGTGGTCTTAAAAATGTTCATGACTGCCTTCGTGAATATTTTTGCAGCGAATAATCTGTGGTTACTGCAAAATTTATTGCCATCGGTGTGAGGGTAGACAGTGTTTATCTACAACAAAAAACTTAATGTAAATACACTTAGTGATTCACAGTTTCCCTTTGTAAAGTTCGTTAAAAAGCCAGGATCCGTTATTTGAACAGTTATTTTACGTGATCGACTCGGGTTTCGTAAAAGCAATCGAATCTATATGTTTAAACTGTGATAGTTAAATCAGTCGGTACTTATTTAGATCAAACAACTAATTTGAACCCAGACCACACACTTAAAAAAACAATTATGCTGAGGAGATTTTTTATGTTTTAGTTTACGTGGTTCCGTAGCTAGCTACAACATCTAATAAAATAAAATACTCCTAGCTATTAAGTTGTAAGAAAGGATTTATAGTGACAATGCTACTGTAAGATCTAAGCATCCTCCAGTGAATTATCTGCTCAATTTGCGACACTCCGCTTGTCGGTCGTAACTTGGGTGTCTGGCGTCAACTGAGCGGAGCCGAGATTTCACTACGCACGCGATACGCTGCGAAAGTCACGAATAACTCTGGAACAGTCGGAACCAATTAGTCGGTAAATAGGTCTAGCACAATAGAATATACGTCGCGACTAATACATCATATTTCTTGTCACGTATCGGGTTACCGTTCCTTTGTTACGTGAGCCACTTTCAGTCAGTGAATAGAGCCGAAGGACCGGGATGTGAGCTGAATATGATTAATAATAACTTACGCATAAATATTAACTGTGAATGGTTTGATTGGAGCAGTTTTATCGTTTCTCAACGTCTGTTTATATGGGACGCGGTACACATAGTGGTGGTCGTAAATTAAAGTGACCCAACTATCGATTGCTCTAGTACTGCTCCAACAATGTTGGACGAAGTGTACAAATTATACGATGCACTTAAGGTGTTTCCTTAAACTGAACTTTATGTAGCACAAGCGCCACTTTGTTTCAATGGTCTACGAATAAGAATGTTTTCTTCCACTACTAATGGACATTTTCATTGCTTTGATATACAAATTTAATAAAAGATAAAAGAATATCTTATCCTACTTAAGTCCCTCCCTTTTAGGTTAACTTGATCAAGTTGGCCTTGTAAGTAATTTCAATTGAATTGGCGTAAGTAACATTTCTCTGACTATACCTAAAGTATCAAACAGAAATAAAAATGTATATTCAAATCCGTACTCATTCCATTACTAATGAATGGACGCGTATGTACAGGAAATTATTCAAATAGCAATAACAAACGTATTTCAAATTTATTCTAATAGTTGCCTAAATATTAATCAGAGTGCATAATTTATACAAAGAGTAATGTAAAAATATGTTTTACACGTTCCAGTAAGTAAGCTGTTACGTTAATTTATGTGAAATTATAACTCCGCCTTTATACGTTGCTACTTATAAAACAAACAAGTATTACAACTTTAAAGGAGTCCGGGAAAATAGCATGTGTGTATTTACTTACATGTGCACAAGTTATATGTTGAATACGGTTGTTTTTTTCACGTTTGAACCAATCGCCCATTTCACGTGTTTGCCATTCGTTTATTTCCTATTTTTCATTCCAACTAAATGTCACAGCCGAGATTTTAAAAAACGGCAGGATTTTTCCGAATGCATCATTAAGATTTTCCTATTTTCTGCATAAAAACTTTTCAAAATTTGTAAAGTTTTACGAAAGAAAAGGTTACACTTTTTCCGAAGAAAATCGAATAAGGGGTTCCCTTTAGTGATGGAACTAAGGAACTTACTGTATAAAGTATTATATTATTTTAATTATTGTGAATGTGAGGACTATGTGGGTCATTGTTTCTGTTTTAATCATGGTCTGGCAGTTTGACTAGTTTATATGGCCTACCCAAATGTCCTGTCTTTGGTATTGTTCGTCGAATCGTTGAGCTCCTTAAGTTCTAAATTGAGCTGCTCGATTTTTGACAAATGCGTGTACTGACTGGACAGATCCGCTCAAACTGTGTGGTTCTTTTCTCAAAAGACCATTTCAGACACCAATCTACATGGTCTTTACACGATCTGACCAAGATTTTGCCTGTAAAAGTCGTGACGTGTAAAAGTGTTTGTACAAATCTACTTACAGAGAATAAATCATTTATCATTTGAATTTCACGAACTTTAATAAAACATAACTAGCGGAATGTGTGTAATGTTTACCGACAACTTGGCCCCTTCTGAAAACAAAGGCCTGCCAGGAGTGGGCTGTAATCTATCACGCGGGCCCAGTGCGGGTTGGTAGACGTCACATTTCTTCGATTTTGTTGTTCTAGGACATGCCGGTTTCCTCACGATGTTTTCCTTCACCGTTTTAAGAGCAGTGGTGATGAAATTATTTACGCAAAATAAAACGCCAGCCAGGATTCGAACCCATGACTTCAAACTCGTAAGTTGGGCCATTACCACTGGGCCACACTGGTCAAAACACAGTCGAAATTTTATAATTCATATTCATTTCAATCTAGAACGAAAAATTTTAATCTACCACAGTCCATTGGTCATTTCATTATTGAATTTCCATTATACCCGATTACCTGATTTTCAATAAGATTGGTATTGAAAGAGAAAAAAACGTAACTATAATTATAATTATATTTTCAGTTTGTATGATTGTCGTTATCAACTTGTATAACGTAAATCTAGAATTCTGAGAGCTATGTTTAATTTAAACTAAGTAACTAAATAATTATTAAAACTTAATTATTTATTGTTTGCTTAACAACAATTAAACTAAGAAGCTTAAAGTAAATGTTTATTTAAGTTGTAGTATCTAGTGTCTGCGTAAAGTTAACATTTCATCAACACTAAATTCAGTAAAAATGTTAACATTCATTTTACGTTTAAGAGTTGCTCGAGCTCACGGAACTCACGCAATGTCATTGGCTCGAATCCAAGATGTCTCGCCAAGGTTCAAAGGCATGGAACAAGTATTTTTTGTCTGGGGTATAATACCATCATTCTCCTTGAGATAAGGCAATAAACGCCACTTGAAGGCAAAACTCATTTATTTGCGGAAGACACTGCAGTGGAAGTGGACTCCTTTTTAATTTCCCCGCAGAGGATTTGGCCCCACTCAATTATTTTTAAGCCGTATTTCGGGATAATGGGGCTAGTTCCAACGAGGACTTATTTAAATTGGGGTCCCCTTGATGCCCGTTATTTAACCTCTTATGACAAGCACAAAATTGTTGTGTGGTTTGAGGACGTTTTGTTTTCTAATTAGCTATTTAACTTAGGGCTGATTTTCCAACGATAACTTTATCGAGGAATAATTTAAAATGTTTGACAGTTCTTCCATACAAAAACTGTCAGACGTCAATTTTATTTCACGAATAAAAATTATTGGTTGATTGAAAAATCAGCCCTTAACCTAATATAGTGTTCTTGCTGTAAAAGATGAATACACCCATGCATAGGCAATATTTTTTGTCCTTTTACTAATTTTGATTCGATCATGAAAATGGAAAATATAAGAAACCTTTCTTTATGAAGTCCCGATGACTTGCAGAACGAAAAATGTTTTAATATTTTTACGATCTGCATAGCGTCAAAGCAACTTCTGCCATTGAAGACAGGTTCACGCTTCATGTTTCGTTAATATTGGCAGACTTTGTATCCCCTCATTCTCTCCCCTCAAGGATTTTCTCATAAAAATGGGCAAAATGGGCAAGAAAAAAGGGCAATTTGAGGAACGAACCTTACAACGAAGTCGAAAATATAAAAATTTTTTAGGAACAGGGATTAACATGGACTGTAACGAATCAAGACTTTCCATTTTTTATTATAATAAGTTGAGGGCACGGGGCCGCGGGGGTAGCGTCGTATGTAAGAATACTTCCTCTCCTGACAGCGTCTTGAATCTTTTTGTTTTGTTTGCGACATCGCCGGATCCCCCGAGGACATCAATCCGTCGTGTTCGGGATAAAACTTGGCTCACTCTAAACATTAACTAAATTTTCTTCTCGAATAACGGTATACATACTGAAGCCGTGTTTTCGGCCCCGACGTGCTCAATAATAAAACTTTTCCTGTAAGTGTACCCTATTTTTAGTATTTTGCGTAGGCACGCACCAACTCGCTGGCTTCCCTAATAGCTATTCATAATATTGATGGAAACTCAGTGATGTCTGAATTTATACAGAACCTTTCACCTTCGTATTGTAAGATATTACTATGACTCGTATGTAATAATAAAATGGAAATCGAGGGTCCTATACGTTAGATGTCGAAAGGAATTTGCACAATTGTGTGACCGAAGCTATAATTTGTGTAGCGAGCGACTCATAAAATTGTGGAAAAACGATGGCTTAGCAAAAACTCCTCTTCAAGTGATGCGTTGAATCTCCGCGTGAGAAAGTAACACTTGTGTTTCACAGATTTCTAATGCAAATATCAATAGTTGGCGAACAAATACTTTCTAACTCGTCTGTTAACTTTCACCGCTAATTATGGTATGGGGCCCTAAAATATTTTACATGTGATAGATCGTTCATAATAATTAATAATATAATCTGTCATGCATAACCGATTGGCATGAAAATGATATAACATTGTGGTCGTTCAATACCGTTTTACACAATATGCATATTATAAACCATGGGAATGACGCAATATGCACGACAAAACGCCCAAGACGCCTGTATTTTACAATATTAATCCAAGTATGTTTCCATTTTATTCGTTACCAACAACAAATCAGTTTCGTTTCTGGGCCTGATTTACACAAATGCCGTCATTTTTTTGGCAAATAACTGAGGCAACGTTGTGTAAGACTTGTTTTGTAAAAATACGGTTCTTATAAGCGTGTAAACACATTTTGATTGCGCATTCCGCGTCGGCATCACATGTAATAACAATTATGTAAATAACAGAATGAAGCAATTAAACCCATGAAGTTTAATTTTTTTTTTCGCAAAAAGCTACAACCGCTGCTAGGGTTAGCTGACTTTCTATTAAATTCTAAACAATACTTTTAATTGCGCACCAGGGAGAAATAAATTATTTCTTACACAAGGCTTGTAATCGTTTAAGTTTTTTAAACATGTCATTTAAAGACATAAAAACTGTATGACGAAAATGGCCATGATATGCAAATCGTCGGAAGTATTCATTATCTTTGATATGTTTAGCTGAAAACGTTCATCGTTGTTATTAATCCACGATAATGTCGGCCCTTGCCTGTCTCAACCGAGCGGCGACATGTCACACCCGTCTTGTCAAGTTTAGCATTTTGTTTGGGTCTGGCAGCCCTATTCGCGGGCAGGCGACACTGGCACGCGAGGAATGTGACCGCAACGCAATGCCTTATGCTCACGACGCCGGGCGGGTCGCGGGGTAGGCAGACCTTCGCACTCGCACTGCCGCAGACTACCCACGCAATGCCGACTCACTGTACACGGCAAAACCCATGAATCATTCACGCATCCACGGATAAAACCGTTTTTTTTCTTTTGTTGTGGGTCCTACGTGAATCGGATTTTTCACTCGTTTTTCGACAACCGTTCAACCATACGCATTTGAGACGAATGGTTTCGTTAAATCAAACTAAAGCTGTTGTAAAAATCTCTATTGTAGAGTAGTGGCACAGATATTTCCGTGTTTATGAAATGTTCAGTTTCTATACCATACTGGGCAGTTTTTTTTTTTGTCATACCGCCACACGTTTCTTTACAAAAACTTACAGTACGTGTAAGTAGTATGTTTGTGCTAGATTCCACATCGTTCACGCTTGATTTCCTAACCGTTCGAATTTCAACATGGTTAGATAAGTGCCAGGTATTCATCATAACTAGATATCTGATTATTGCAATGCACCATGGGTCGTTAATTATATCTAGTATTTAGGTAAGCTAGGTGCACTAATCACTAACCTTATCCAGATTAATATGTTACTCATTTCTTGTAGCTTGACTGACCACTACTTAGGTAGGTATTGCAAGATTTATGTATCTATATATATAAAATTCAAAGTCCTGACTGACTGATATATCAACGCAAAGCCTGAACCGCTCTGGTCCTAGAGACATGAAATTTGGATGGTGTGTTCTTTGTGAAGAGTAGGTATCCACTAAGAAAGGGTTTTTCAAAATTCCACCCCCTTTTTTTTTTGAGGATGGGAAATCATCAAATGACTCCTCCCGCTCTGGGTGGAGCGGAAGGGGAGTGTCAGACTCTTACTGACTAAAACTCACCCGTGTTCATCCTTAGCCCTTTATGTTCCGGGCCAGCGGTAACCCTTTCGGACAATCCCGCTGGCCCGGCAGGCTTCGGCCCTAACGGGCGAAAAGGGGTGGAATTTGGCCCGTTAGGGCTGAAGCCTGCTGGGCCAAATTCCACCCCTAAGAATGGGCGTAGGGTGAAATTTCATGTGGACGAAGTCGCGGGCAGAAGCTAGTGTTACAAAACAGGTAGCTCAGGTACGCACTGAATTTTCAACACACTGCTTAGCACCAAGAGTTGAAAATCCAACGGTTTTTTTTTTTGACGCGCTTGGACGCGCTCTGTTGGATTGTCAATGCTTCAGTGCATGATAAAATCCCGCCGCGATATTTTTACGTCCGTGCGTATGTGGGCTTACATTGAACATCAAGATTGTCCTATGTGAAAAAAACTTGTTAAGTAGTAAAAAATATAATAGGGTTGGTTATATTATTTTGTAGGGCCTATTAAACAAAATTAGAAAAAAACTAAGAAAAGTTATTTTCAAAATGCTGACTTTTGAAAACTCATCAAATGCTGTTTAAAACTTTAAATCGCACCATCATCTTCCTTATTGCACAATTCTTAAAACCAAAGCAACTTATAACTTTTAAGAACTGGCAAGAAAAATGTAGCTAACATTTTTAGCTTCATATTACTTCCTCCGTCTTCAGACTTGGTTCCTCCATATATGAAAATATCTTACTCGTAGCCTGTAGGTAGTTTTTGCGCCAATTCGCGGGAGAGAGGCCCGACCCGAGACAATATTGAAATTCCCTCGTCCGCTCTATCGATAAATATTGAGAACTCGCGATATTGTACATTTAAACTGAATCAGATGTAGGATGTCTATTTTAAAAACTATTGACGTGCGCTGTATTGCAAAATAAAAAAAAACTTGTAATTTAATGTTTTCTGGACATAAAACGGTTCAAAAATTGAAATGGTAACTTTACCCAAGGACCAATGTTTACCTACAATATTTTTGGATACCTTCCTAAGTAAGCAATAACGTAATAGGTTCATGTCGAGTTTAATAATTATTAAAATAAGGCAATGCAAATGAGTTTGACATAGGAAACCGCTCTCTCTCTCAATTTATTAAAATAATTGAATCAAGAATGAGTTAATCAACCAAAATAACTAAATCTCTTCGCAAATATTTGTTCTAATTTACAATGTGACTCAAAACAATTTAGCTAATCGTTTCAAAACAAAAACTTTCTCCTGCACCTGATCAGATTAAACATTTAACAGTCATTCGTGGAAACGCAGTTTTTTTTTAACAGATTATATCAAACGTGTTGTACCTAGCTACAAATTAAGATTTAGAGATATATAGTTGTTGAGTAGGAAACTGAAAGACTTGTATCTACAAGTTGTGATAAAACTGCAAGTGACATGAACTCACACGACACTTCTAGTTTTAGGATAAATAAACGGGTTATTGTACATTCGTCACAAAGTAAATTCGTCACATTTTTTAAACTCCATACATTGAAAGTGTATTCGTCACATGCATAAAAAATATGTGTAAACTCGTCACAAGTCTGCATAGGTACATATTTTTTGCATAAAGTACTGGTAGAAAACAAAGTTATTGATTTTTAGTGCTCAAAATGAAAATGATTTCCAAATTTTTGTTTTCTCCTGCGCTCCTGCACATGCTATCACGCACTCGCTCGCTCGCTGTATCTATCTCTTTCTAGCCGTACCGGTCATGTTATACCGGAAGATGTTATTATTCCACAAAAATATCAGGAAAATCAGCCTATTGCAATAAATATATTGTAAGTAAAAGTGCGCCTTTTTATTTAGATGCAAATTACTAAAAAAAAAGATGATCATGATGATGTCACGCTGTCTTTGACAACGCGGGCTTACAAACGCACAAAACCAGACAATATTACCGTATATTTTAGCTGTAAGTAGAACTGTGATTTTTATGTGAATTTCTATGATTATGAAAAATAAAGAAATAACGTTTTATTCTTTATTGTTTGATTTTTCTGCTGTCTGTACGGAAATAAACAATATGGCGGATTTTTTTTCATAAACATAGAGTTGTGACGAGTTTACACATACTTTTTTTCGTGGCGAATTTACTTTGTGACGAATGTACAACAACCCAAATAAACTTTGTCGGGTGTCGTTTATACTCTATACGAAGCACTTTTAGGTACGGCTGCAATGAAATGCACTTTTTCTTGTTTTAACCTAGCTAGACTAAATTGCTATAGCAATGGTCTTTTCTGTTACTTTTCACTGCTTAATTTGTCATCTCAATCCCAGTTCCTTTTAAAGAAACCTAAGTGTTTGGCCAGAATGGCAGCGCGGGCGCGGCGCGGCGTACTCAAATATAAGAACTTCATTTGAGTGTCCACAGTGGGCACGCGGACGCGGTGAGCGGCGCGGGCTGCTCGGCGCGGAGAGCGCGCGGGGAGCGCGCGGGCATCTCACGCCCTAGCTCGTTCATACAAGTGGTGGCAGTGGGAGCGTGGGCGGCTCGCGCACGGACCGGGGTTCTCACACTAGTTCGAGCTTTTTTCTAGTAAAAATAAGTCTTCTTCATCCATATTATATTATGACAAACACTGGACACGACAACACGCAGAACGCAGCCGCGCTCGACTGCAGACAAGCAGATCGCGTGCGTTCCACACCCGCGCCGCTGCCCGCCCCGCGCCGCTGTCCGCCCCGCGCTGCCAGTTTGGCCAAGCACTTAGTAATCACGACTCTATAAAGCTCCAAGCTATTATAAATTCGAAAGTAACTATATCTGTATGTTACCTTTTTACGCTTAAACAATAGAAAGGATTTCGATAAAATTTGGCAAGGAGATAGATGGCATTGGCCAAAGATATAGGCTACCTTATGGCCCGGTAGCACGTTCTCGTGGGAGCATGATCCCGTGGGAGCACGTTCCCGTGGGAGCACGATCCCGTGGGAGCACGATCCCGTAGAAGCACGATCCCGTGGGAGCACGGTCCCGTGGGATAACTTCCGACATCGACGCGGGTAGATATTAGTCTAAATTAAAACCTCCATTATCAAAGTACATAGTGCAGGTAAGATGTTAAAATCCAACTAGTTTCAAGCAAGTGAGAGCTATTAAAGTGCGACTTAACAGATTCTTATAGCTCCTTACAGGGATAAATAAAGTTAGCAAAGTTGCGACACAAAAACGGCTCATAATGAAATATGCTTTGTAGGTGAGTGAGGCAATTTTCGTCGCAGCCAGCTGCACCGTCTAGGAATATTATGTGTCACTTATTAAAGCTTCTTCAAAAATTTTTTCCGAATCTGTTAATGATTTTCATAGCACAACAGAATGAGAGAGTAAACTTAAAATGGCATTTTATTTTTTTGAGTCCATTTGATGTTCGCAGTTCATCATGTGATGATGAAACCTGCATCAAAAACTCTTTCAAGTTTAGTCAAAGTCAAATCATTTACATCAAGCTGGTCATTAAAAGGCACTTTAAATAGTTGATGGTAATTGCGCCTTCCAACTTACACTTGATTCAACTTCCCTTTTAGAAGAACTGTGCGGTTATACAGACAGACACGAAAAGAGACTTCAATCCTAACTCATAACTAATATTATAAATGAGAAAGTCAGTTTCTTTGTTACGAGTTGTGAGTTGAGCTGCACGATTTCTGACAAATGCGTGCACTGACTGGACAGGTCCTCTCAATCTGTGTGGTTCTTTCCGCAAAAGACCATCTCAGACATCGATCTAAATGATCTACATATAACCTGAGCAAGATTATGTCTGGACTTTAAAAGAGACTGACCTCTGAGTTTGTTTCGGCCTTTCTTATCAGAGTAGTCAGATAGGAAACGCCGACCTCAACTAGTTAAAAAAAATATGATTGACGTGTAAAAGTGTTTGTGCAAACCTACTTACAAAAATATAATCATTTATCTATCATTTACGCTTGCACGCTAAAACGATTGGACGAATTTGGATGAATTTTGGCACATAACCTGAGTTAGGACATAGGATCCTTTTAATCCCGATAGTACGTTCCCGTTTACGTAGGATATTTTGCAACATCCTCTCGGGTGAAACTGTGGGCAAACCTAATTTGTAATATCTATAGAGTTGGATCCTCTTTTCTTTTTTTTGGTTATCATAATTATAACTTCTCCCGCTCTGGGCGGAGCGGGAGGGCGTGTCAAACTTTTACTGACTAAACCCTACCCGTGTTCCTGCAGTTGCCCACGCTCACGATATCTCTTTCGAACAACCCGCGACCCTGGCAGGCATCGGCTCTAGCAGACCCCGGCGTCAGTTAGTGCTGACATCTCTTTGAGGCGCGCGTGGAACACAACGCGCCGTCGACCCGGGCCTGGTCCTTACCGGACGGCGAGCTGCGTATTGCTTGCCGTCCGCAAGCACGCACCTACGGTGGCCGGGAATCGACTGTCGACTATAAATCTCCCTTAGAGTCTCCTTAAAAAACAGTAACAAACATGTTTCGCTGATAAAAACATTTTTTCAGTTTTTATTGAATTACTTTGTTCAGGTAAATAAAATGTGTCTGGAAACTTTTTGATGACATGCTTGTATTTTTCTGTCGTAAAAGCTCCTTCAAACAGGCGAGACACGCGATAAAATCGCGCGCGACGTAAAGGCACCGCAAGTCGCGTAATGAGTGGTGCCATTTTGTCGCGCGCGATATAATGCGTGTCGCGTTTGTAGGAACCTTAAATCGACTGCAATGAAAATATTTGCACTTATTAAAGTTACAAATTATTTAAAAATGCTTCTCGTTACTATGCTCTAATTGTAGTCCGAGGTCAATATAGTATCATTTGTAGAGCTTGACGATAGAAGTGAAGTAACCAGTCCTTGAAGTTATTACAATTGATACAGTTTCGATTGTCTGTACCTTTAAGTGCAATCGATTACTGTAAACATATCGCGCACTTGATACATGTTTCACTGTTTCCTGGTGTATTTTTTTTCTTTGCCCATGCGTGGCACTTATTCTAATTACCATAATTGATGGCTAGTCTGTAAATGCATGTTTGGTACTCAAACTAGGTAGAACTCACGAAATCATGATCGTCAATGTCAATCATGTTTTATTGAACAACGGATAATTTTGGTCTCAATTACGTCATTATTATTTGAGGTTTTATACCGTCGAAGTGCTCTGTCTAATTTCGTAAAATAATTTAATACCTATTAAGTTATTTTTAAGTCTTGAATCTAGGTAATTTTGTCAAAAGTCAATTAAAGTTGGGAGCTACAGGCTCAACTTAACTGACTTCCTAAGCTCTGACTTAGATTGCTATTGTGTACCTAATTGAGTTTTGAAATAACAAGTTTGATCTACCACGGAACCGCATCATGAAGATAGATGAGATAACCGCCGGTAACGTAATTTAATTATGTAGTTTCAAGTTCTGCACTAATTTATTTCTCTTACTTTGAGACGCTTGGTTCTTTCTTGTACAGTAATTAAGTAAACGCGAAGATTTACTCGTATTAGATTGAATAACAATAAGATACTTACTTCATTCGTGCGAACACTTAAGTTTCTCACGACATACAAAGTTTACACCTGATGCCTAATTTGGATAACCCTTTATTAGAACAAACGAGAAAAACCATTAGGTGCTTGTCTAGTCTTATTAATGCTTGAATTATTATATGCACTAATATGTCAACACTTGGCAACTTTCAATTGCGATTTTTTCGTGAAATAACGAATTCAATGTTGAAATACGACACTTTACCTATGGGTTCGAAAATACGTTGTTCGTAATGACATATTTCATTCAAGACTAAAGGAGAAAATCGTCTTTGAATAAAGCCAAGTGTGTGTATGCTCATGACTGTACATATAAGTGATTGTAGTCAAGCTATGGGTTCAAGTGACTCAGTCCCAGGCATCGAATTGGAAATATGTACTAGTACAAAATTAGATGTAGATGACGTAATCACCGCACCTTCTCGTATAATGTTGTGATGATCTCAGGGTCAGACAATGCTTAACAAAATAATCAATTTGTAGTCAAACTATATCCTGCTCAGTGTACGCTCACAAGCGAAAAAATTATATGAAAAACATACTTCGTAGATTCGTTTGGACTTCAAATTAACAGTAGCAACGACCGCGCTGTGATTCGCGAAAATAATTGGATAGGACACAGCTGGTGCACACCGGAATTTCCGCGTTCATTGTCAAGCGTTTCCCATTAAGCCGGTGTACCTTCCCCATGACGAATCGAGAAATTCACAAAGAGGCCGCGTCCGTGGGCCGAGCGCCTTCAGCCAGCTCAGACACTCTTCAGTTCTGTTAATGACATTGGAAATCGACCTGTCGTGACTATACGATTTTTCGGTGCCTTTAATTTATTGGAACTCTCCAAACATTCCCGTTGATAAATAAATGATTTTTCTACCCAAAAAATAAAACTGATCTTTGAGTTTTTGCCAAATCAAAGGATCGATATTTATTTTTTAGTGGCTATATTTAGGACGCCAATCCTAGTGCCGTGGGATTGGATGACATTCAAATTCAATTATCGAAATTGAAAGATATTTTTTGCCGGACCGCCATTTCTATTTTTACCGGGAACCATCAAGTCTCGGGAATGAAATAAATAGAGGCGATAGTACGACATATTGACCCTTTGAAAGCCTATTCATGTGATGTATTTGGCAGTAACGAAACATTTTGTATTCGTTCTCTACCACGGAAACTTTATTAAAATTATTGTTTATTCTCTCCCACGCCATCAATAAACAAGGAGCATCTATGCTACATTACACGTTTTTTTGGTTATATTATTATGGAGAGAATAAACACGAAGTTTATAATAAATTATGTATTCCACATCTTCCATCCACATCCATCCAACATTCCATTAACATCTTCCAGTATCTCTATTCTAGAAGATGTTTTCAAACGCCTACTTGAAGTCAGTTATAGAATGTCCAAGATGTACGATGATGATGTAATGTCAATGTTCCTAAATGTTATTTTCTTGAGAGTTCAGTTCTTCACTTCCAGTTATTTCTATAGTTTATAACTGGCATTTAAGGCTTTGTCGAAATTTCACGTTATTAAATGAAAAGTTTTATAATATTCTGCAGACATCCATTGGAATTTAGCAGGTAATCAAGCCAGTCTCGACAAATTAATATGCAAAATAGGTATATGCCGAAACAAGTCGTACAAGTTTCTAATATTGCCAAAGCATAATCGACGCGAATGCGCACAGCAGTGTTGATATACAAGTTTAGATCACGAATCACGCGCAGGTATGGCATGTGAACGGCGACAAGGCGTGGTGGGCCGAGGTCGTCGAGTGCTCGCAACTGAAAGTGCGACCACTCAGTAGCCGCAGGAACTAACTAGCAACTAGGTGGAGACCACAGAGTAATGTAGTGGAGAAGGCGAACTGACACGTCCTGTCTTCTTACGACTATATGTTTATACAAGGTGGCAGGGAAATCGATGTATTCCCGTTGTCCCCGTTAAAGGGGACAAAGGAAATCGACGCACACACAACCTGTTACCATGAATCAGTACTCTATATGATTCTTGACCCCCTTGCGTTGAAATTTTTCGAGAGTTAGTTAAAGAAAACCAGCTGTCTCCTACAAAAGTGCAATACCTACGCGTTCAAAATGTAGGGAACCGTAATTTTTTTTTACCTGACGCTATGGAACAAAATTTAAACAAATTGGTGTAAAGTTGCGAAAATTCGAAGTCTATTTGTGATTAGCTCTTTCATACAGTCGTGACTGGCTGTCTCTCATTAACAATTATGTAGTGATGTGGGTGGACTGCTCCATTTAACATTCTCTCGTACTACACATAAACTTTGTTAACTTATAGACAGGTGTAAAAGTTCTCAACAAACTAATTATGTAAAATATACACGCGCGGTATATGAATGGAAATAAACCGAACCACCACTGCATATGAATGTTGCACGTTGTTGTTTCGAGGTTCGAGTGCATCAGCTTGTTTTCCATAATGAAACTACTGCATCTAAACATACTGTGGCGCGGCGGACCGAACTAGTTGCTACGGACAGACCATACAACTAATTGTAGTGTCAAGTATTTTTCTAGAAAACATATGTTTATCAGTATTGCCATTTTTAAACAGAAAGTGTTTTGCTTCAAGACGTATTGAAGGCGCCATGTATATTACTTTAAAGGCATAATAATATGGTATTAGTGACTCGTTGGCAAACCTGTTGGTGAAATTTGTAGAAAAGTAGGTTTGAAATCAACCCAAACCTGTTGGTGAAATTTGTAGAAAAGTAGGTTTTAAATCAACCCTGTTAAGGTAATTCGGCTATGGGGCTATTTCAACTAATAACAAACTGAGATTCTACTGTATTTGTACTAAAATCTATGTCCAGGTTGGTGAACAGATTATTTCTACAAAATTTCATAGATGGAACTGCTAAAGCGCGAACTGTTTGACCCACACGCTTTTTTTTTGTCAGACGTCATTTTGTGCATGTGTTAACAAAAGACGCTCGTCACATTTTTCGTCAAAAGTTATGTTTAAAACGCTTGTTTTTACAATATTAAACAGTGACTAGTGAAAATATAAACTGTAAATTGTATTTCGCTTATTTGTTCTTTGGAACGACACGTTTTTGATGTGATTTTTCGTTAGTTTAAATAGCCCCACGAAAAGAAGTGGGGTTACTTCGACTAACCAAAGTCATTATTACCCCGCTTAATTTTTGTATGGTATTGCGAAACACTAGTGATGTGATGATGTTCCATTATATCGATAGTCTATGCATAACAAAAACATTGGCACATGCTGCGATAAAATGTACAGTGAACCACTCTTGGTAAATTAAATCTCTAAATGGTGATCAAATCTTGTACCTACTATAGTTGTGAAATGTGAATGTCATGCAGTTTCAAGAAATTCCTATCTTGTCATAAAAGTTTTTTTGTCCCTCGTCCTCGCTTTTCTACTACTTTACGGCCGATTCGCTACTTTTGTGCTTTGGTTGGGTTGGGAATTCTGTGCATGTATGTGTTTTTGTACTGTTTTAGATGGTGCGATAAGGCAAAAAAAGTTAAATACTCACTAGCTAGACCAACTACTTATGGCTGTAGAAAATGATCGCAATAAAAAATTACTAGTTATCAAGCTGCTGATTTTTATAGCACACCAATAGTCTTTAGAATACATGTAACACTTTTTTTTTTAATTATTGTCTATTCATGTTTGTTGTTGATCTGATTTATCGACGATATTGGTTGGCATACGTCCCTGCACTACTTCCTATGTAAAAAGTAGAAATTGTCCAAAGTGTTTAAAGTAAGTATTTTATTACGTTACTAAACCATGTTAGGAGACATGAAGCCATAGATTGTTATGAATTATGCCATAAATATACTCTGGCTCTCAATTTCAAAACGATAACGGCTTTAATACGATAAATATGTGGCATAGTTGAAATAGCCCCACTGTGGGGTAATTGTAACAATTTCTACCCAATTTAAAAAATATCGTTCCTTTGAACATATGAGTATTCTGTTTAAGAACTATGTAAGAAAGATCTCAATTAAAGCTTTTATAACATAAATTCATTAAATCTACCCTAACGTATTCAAAGACGGGTGTGCAGACTTTTGAAGCAGACGTTTGTGTTTTTATTGTCGAAATAGTAGCCCGACCTTAACTTATTTTGCATATCAATTATTTAGAAACCATTAAATTAGCAATCTGTGCAACTAAAGTGTGATGAAGTGATTGTGATGAAACACTTAAATGCAATTTTACCAATGAAACTGTTCGCGATCAGCACATCTAAACTGCGTTCAAGACAATGTTAATATTTCACAACAATGATGACACTGACTTCTTGAACGTGTTTTAGATGTGCTGATCGCATTTAGTTTAATTGGTAAAATCCGTCCTAAAAACTATTGTATGACCCAATTTTAATTAATTTTCTAATATATGACTATTATTATTTTTCCTTATTCCTAAGAAGAAAAAAATAATTTCATGGGGCATCACATAATTTAATTATGTACCTTAAGAAACTATATCAGTATTTTTTTATTTTATTTTAAATTACATTTTAGGGTTGCTACTAAGAGTTGAATTTAATTTTGAATAAATGTTGAATTTCAAAATCTCTACATTTGATGGATTCTTTTATTTATAAATCCAGGACATAAGAAATATAAAATCTCTTATTATTACAAACTAAGACATAATATTACCTATATATAAATATTTGAATCATTTCTTTTTAAGTAACAAGGGTAGATTTTTTAGTATTAGAGTACTTTTACCTATGACTCTCACCAACAAAAGCAAATATTGCTTTTATGATGTTCACGATATAATGTGAACTTTTTAGGAATATTTATCTTTGGTTTTGTTTTGCTTTTTATTGATATTTTTGATACGTGGCTGTTTTTTTACTGTCTGTTATTATAATATTTCTATACCGAATGGCTGTGTTTTTCTGGTGAAATATAGAAATTCAACCTGCAGCCTTAGCAGTCGATAATAGCATTGGTTGTAATTTATTTATTATATTTCTCCATTTAAGCAACACCACGCTCAGCTATGTCGGTAACTAGATAGGTATATACTCGCATAGAATGAACTTTGTTTTAATTTTTTTCATATTTAGGTGTATTTAATCGAATGACAAAATGCCGCAATGATAATTCCAAAGTCGAAACATAAGGACCACTCTATTGGGTGTGCTCTAGAAGAAGTCCGTTTAAGTAAAACTCAAATCAATAAAGTTCTTTTTCTCATACTAAAGATAAAATACACAGACCACCTTTAGAAAAAATGTAGATTTGCTTTAGTATAAAGCTAGTTCTATATGCTCGTAGGCGGTTTTCAGGTAGATACACAGTTCTTTCAAATGCCTGTGTTGAATTCTGAATGACTAAAAAGGTTTGAGCCGTCAAAGCCTGGGGGCGAGTCGGCCGCAAAGTGAGTCAAATATTCACAAAATAATCGAAAGTTGTAGACGAAGTTTTATGGCCATTTCTAAAAGAAAAATACTTTATACAAACCTTTTTTATTAAGTATGTGGGCGGTATTACAATTAAAACTTAAATGTGAAAAGGTCATTCGAGGAAAAACTTTGCTATTGCTGGATGATATTTACATAAAATACAGCAAAAGAAAAATTTATGTGTCGGACATCCAACTTAATTATGCACATAAAAACTAACGTAATTCTCAATTGATCCAAAATCGTTACATCTAAAAATGTGTATTGCTATTCCATTTTCCCCAACTATAAAAATGAATGCGCATAAAGCAGCATTCAATCGCGTTCGAGATCGATTGCATCCGGGAAGCGAAGGAATGTGAAACACAAGCGAAGTATTTATGTGACGGCTTTTACGAAGCCACCGCGTATTTGTTTGTTGTTTTGTTTTCGTTTATGGGTTCATGCAGATCAGAAGGGAAGAAGTCAAACCTCCCCCTTAGGCCCTTTGTACACAAGCCTCAAAAGTTTGATACTTGACATTTTCAGGGGCTTTGCGACTACTCTTTATTTCACATATTTTGACGATCAAACTCTAACCAAGTGTATTGTTTGTCGCAGAATTTATGTCAGTATTATTTGCGGGTTCAAACGATATCAAAATACTTCTCCGTGGTCCCTTGTCAGGCAACCGCTCGAGGCATAACGAATATTAGTTCACGTTTATCTCTGCCAAACATGAACCTTAAAGGTAGAAAGAAGCCAAAAAGAACAGAAAATAAACCGGAGCGACTTCATGGCTGCACGATAAACCGTGACGTGATTTCGTCACAGAAATAATTGATTTGGAGATGTCTAGAAAAATATACGAGTGAAAATGTGAAGGAAAATAAGTTTTCATCACATTCTTTGTCTCATACGTAGTTTACTAGCTTCGCGTTCAAGACTTGCTTTTCTTCGGTTAAGGTGTATCTACATAGAGATTATTGTAGGTGATACATATTCTTTGTAGAAGAAATTCCTACGTAAATAAGCCACGACACAACAAGGCCAAACGGTCTGTGTTATGTAGACATGACCTCACCAATTTTTTTAAATCATACAATGATTTTATTGACGTAAAGACATTTGCATCTAATTGCTTTAATGACTACGTATTTTAAAGATATAGGAACAAGGAATAGTTTGTTAGATGACAAAAAATATAAGCGACCAATTAATTCATCAAAATATTACATTTCAGTTCCGTACACCTAACAGCTTGTTATTTTTTGACGAAATCTGGAACAGAATTTCTTTTAACGTTTTTCTGCGTAACAAATTGCTGTAACTAAATCTAAACTGTATTTTTAAATGCTCTTATTTGTTTTTCCTTTCTAAATATTTATCAAAACAAATAACGCAGTGAGCGTAGTATTATATCGGCAGTGGATTGAGCCTAGTGAAACCTGGCTTATTTTATTAGATAGAACAAAACTATTACACAAAGCTATTGAATAACAAGGAAAGGCACGGAAACTTTCAAATTGGAATCAGATACACAAGTACGCGTTACATTTAGATATTAAGTAATAAAATACCTGCAAGATAATTGATTAACAAAGTCGCCGAAATCGTAACAATTGAAACCGTCGTAATGTAACTTGGTTGTTTTTGTAACTGACGGCGACGGTTACCTATTTTATATGAAAGTTAGCAAGTTAAACGGTTTTCGCACGAGCTACCCAACGAATTTACCCAGAAATATTTTCGACGCTGCTGGAGAAATGGTAAAAGATTTATAACGATTTTCGTCGCCGACAGCAAGTTGCCGAGGCGGATATAAAAGTTTCTTATGCGGTGCTATAACTCTAAAACTTAGCTAATATTCAAGTCGTAATAAATTGCCGAGATAATGTTCTTTACAGATTTCATTAGAGGGATCAGAAAGGCTCTGAAATCGTAATAGATTCAATGAAGACTCATCAAGAATAATACTTAGATGTTACATTTAATGCATCCCCTCGTAATGTTGTAATTCTGTCCTCAATTAATTAAGACTGAGACTTTTATGTACAGTTTTTGTTTTTATTACTATTATATTATTTATATTTGATTAGTAGGTAGGTAAATCAACAACAACAACTAGGTAAATCAAAAACTATATTTTTGTTTTACCTAGTTGATTGGGAGAATTAGTTTTATGTTTAATAATATTTTCATCAAGGCCTATTCATTAATTGCACAAAGGATTACCTCATTGAAGCTTTAACCCACGTACAAATGAAAACTATTCATTCTGTTTAGATCCACTATTGTGAAAATTAATTGGTTAGTTGTTAAAATTTGAATCTAAATCATTACGTGAGTAAGCTCAATCAAAAGCCTAGAGACAGAGCGTGGCAACACTGAATGGGCACCACCTTTTATATCGGAGTGAATTCAATGAATGGATTCCAGTATTGCAAAGGTTATTCCACTAATTGGAGGAGGGAAACGTTAATTTGCTAACTCTGTACATTTACATAATTTGTGGTAATAATAGCTCGATGGTCGATATTCGCTGCCATCGCGACGTGATTTCGTCAAACAACGAAATCCCGCACAGATGCCAACTCTTGTAACGTTATGCCAGTTTCATATGGTCGCTATTATAGCATTTATTATTTTGATAGTAAGGCTGAAAGTGGCATGTACAGTATAGTTATCGCGAACCCTATTTTGTATTGGATATTGATAAAATAATTTTGCCTATTGAATTTATGCAAAATTTGCAAATATTAGTCCCTAAGCCGATGGTCGAATAAACTTGTTAATTGTGATAATTGAGTAGCTGTCGTTTTCAGGCACAACTACAATTTAGTTTAGTCGGAGCCTTTAAAGTTGGGCTTGTCCGAAATTGATGGGTTGGATAATCTAAAATTGTTATTATCAATTCCCTTCCATGAGTTTTAATTAAACATATTAATTGCAAGTCTAAACTTGTTACCATTAGGTTGTTACTTACTTTTTATTTTCGTAGAAGACAAAGCTCACCCGAATAGGTCCCAGTGGTAGGACGCTGGCTCCCTCTCTGTGAGAGGGAGTGTATTGTAATCTACTAAGCGGGCCCAGTGTGGGTTGGTAGATGTCACATGTCTTCGAATTTTTGGTTCTAGGACATGCCGGTTTTCTCACGAGACTGACTTCTCCGTTTTGAGAGCAAAACGGTGAAGGAAAACAGTAAAGGAAGGAAAAGCAGCGGTTATGAAATGATTAACACGGCGAGCAGTGGGTGATGAAATGATTAACACATAGGAAAGCGCCAGGCTGTGTTCAAACCTACGACCGACACCTCGTTAGTCGGGGCTGTTACCACTGGGCCACCACTGCGCATACACAAGAAAAATGTTTACATACACCTAATACATATGTACAGATGCCAGCACATCAAGGTACCCGAAACTGTCAAATTTTCCCAATCAACTTTGAACCTTATGCTTTAGCGATAAAGTTGAAAATCGATTAAAGAAATTTGTCAGATTGTAGAATCTGGCATCTGTACGTAAAATATCTACAGTCAACAAAAGACGAGGTATGCGAGCAAAAACTAAACATTTTTTTTGTATGCGGTAGGTACGTACGCTGGCAATATTCATCGTCAGCTCCTTAAGTCTTGAGTTGAGCTGCATGATTTCTGACAAATGCGTGCACTGACTGGACAGGTCCTCTCAATCTGTGTGGTTCTTTCCTCAAAAGACCATCTCAGACATCGACCTACATGGTCTTCATATAACTTGACCAAGATTATGTCTGGACTTTAAAAGAGACTATGACCTCTGAGTTTGTTTCGGCCTTTCTTCTCAGAGTAGTCAGATAGGAAACGCCGACCTCATCTAGTTTAAAAAATTTATGATTGACGTGTAAAAGTGTTTGTGCAAACCTACTTACAGAAATAAAATCATTTATCATTTATCATTTATCATTTGTCATTGGTTGTGAACATAATAAGATTTTATTGAACTTTAAGACTCTCTCGGACGAGCCATGTCAAAAGGTTCGGCCTAGTAAAACGAAACATGCGATAATAAACTCTTAGGTACAGTAATAACTAATAAGCAATAAATGCCTAGATATCTTATAGAAAATCGCTTTTGAATCTTATACTTACGCAGGATACAAAAGCGATTTCTTGCTAAGGTATTAATAGATATTTTATGGTGTTACGATCATAGCATTTTCTACCCCACACATACTATTTTGAAATTGATCTTTTGTCAAAGTTACAAATCTTATTTCACGAGAAAAACGCTTTTGAATTTCGCGTAACTGTTAGGTATATAGGCTCGTGACTGTACCCTTCTTTTTTCGTAGTCGTGCCCATTTTGTTGACTGTACGTAGGTACTTACAGTTTTTTCACTCTAGTGGCAGTGGTGTTGGTTTTGCGAGGGTCCGCTTTACAAGAACGTTGCAGAACCGGTCGCCACCTGGCGCGACGTCATCCCCGAATTCCTATTTTATAGCCGAATGTTCGTAACAGTCCAAATTACGTTTTTATGTAAAAAAAAATTCTAAAAGTTTCCCGGAAAATGCTCAAATTCGGGAAAAACTGAACGTTCTTTTTTCTATGGGAGTTTGTATTGCAAAATGGACAGGACAACGTCGCCGTCGCCGTCGCCGGGTTAGCTAGTTATTAATAATAATGCCCATTTTTACCTCTATCCTTACCCTAAGGTCAGACTGCCGTTGATTCAAAATTATAAAATTCATAGAACAGTCTTTAGTCTACATTTTGCATGTCTAATATAGGTACGACAAAAACTTCGTAGAATCAAAAATCAATAACGTAGATATCTATATTCGTACGTGAGTCGGACCTAATATTAATAAACATGAGCCGTATGTGACGTTGTCCTATCTGGTCGGTTTGGTCCAGAAGGTGATCAAGTGACATTCAGTTTGTCTTCCGCGCCTCGGACAGTCGTAATTTTGTACGCATCACGCGATATTTGCATAAACCGGTCCTTGCAGCCATCTTGGTTTTTTGTTACACATTAATTACACAGGTTTAGCGTTCCTGCACACGATGCCGTCACCGCGCCGTCGCCGCGCCGACGCCGCACCATTACACTGTAGATACGAGTCGCGCGAAGCCCGCCACCGCGCCGTCGCCGCGCCGCCACCGCGCGCGTTTTTACTGTTTCATTCATTCCATTACCGGCCGCGTACGAACGTGCACGCCGCGTAATTTCCCGTGAATGAATCAAACAGATAGGGAGGGGAACGCGCGCGGTGGCGGCGCGGCGGCGGCGCGGTGGCGGGCTTTGCGCGACTCGTATCTACAGTGTAATGGTGCGGCGTCGGCGCGGCGACGGCGCGGTGAAGGCATCGTGTGCAGGAACGCTAACATTCTTTTGATATCCGCACACGAAATTATAATTGGTGTGCCATAGGATCAACAGCAATTGCTAGCCAAACCAAATATTATTTAGCTTGCAAACGGTCATGTGCAATAACGTAATAGGTTAATATAAAAATAAGTTTGTAATTGGACATATTTGCGGATTCATTAATATTAATAAAAACTACGCAAACTAAGTGTTTTGTAACACCAATTTATCAAAACACGCTGTATTTATTATAAGCAGGGAATGGTTGACTGGTTGAAAATGTCTATGTCTACCCCTGTACATTTATGTGCTTGAAGTATTAAATAAATGGTACTTGGTGAAAAAAATATTCACATGTTGATGTACAACTGTCGTAACATCAAGTCATTCAAAAGACATCAACGCGTTAGTCATCAGAGACTTTTAATAAAAACAGTCGTACTATTACTACGCTTACAAATAATTGTTTAGTTTGCTTATTACCAGTTATTTTTAGTCAACTTTAGGCTATACTTAGATTAACCTTTAGGCAGTTTCGGTGTGACGCACCTTGAGGCCGTTTTTATTTAACATCAGATGAAATGACTAAATTATTTAAATTATTCTATAAAATTTAATAAGCTCCATTGATATATATCATTTAATTGAATGTGATGAGAAGGCCGAAACATTTAGCTGATTGGATCGACGTTGCATTACTAGTTCGTTAATTAAAACTGTCAAAGGAAGTAAAAAAACTTTGTTCATTAACATTTTTTTTATTTGAAATAGCGTAGTCTTGTAACGTTTAGCGTAGTTTTGTAACGGAATCAATTATGAGATTTTTGACCTTATATGAATATATTTCGTCACTACAATTAAAACAGCAATTAATTTAGAATAATGATTATTATCAAATTGTGCAAGAATGCTTTCTTACACTTTATATAGTTTCTTTTTGAATACAATAGTAGGTATCTCTCTATCTCTAGCAAAATATTTCTAAAACATATCCGTTTTTGAAGCAACGTCACAACAAAAGAGTTCGCATTTCGTTTGATTGAAAACGCGGATCCATATAAACAAATTCTTGCGAAACCACCAAGCTGCCACAAGGAAACATTTTTGTTATTCAAATTCTTCGTATACAGAAATACCGAAGACGGCCGAGGAAGGCCGAGGGAAGCCGAAGCATTGGCCCGAGTAGCCGAGCTAGTGAAAGTGAATCGAGGGCGGTGGAGGGTGGAGGGGGAGCGGGGACTGGCATACGGAGGGGGAGGGGGCACAAGGTTGCGAACCGGCTGCACCGGCTCTAGACATGCCAAACAACGCATTGAGTAATAAGTAATAAGCGTTGCGTTAGCTGCCTTAATGATTCGGTGATGTATGGTGCCATTGTGATGTTGAGACACTCAGGTTTCCTATTCAGATAACGTGGAACAAGGTTAATTGTTTTGCATCCAAATTACATGTTATTTCAGCTAGCTGTTCGTATATAATCAGTAATTATGATTGCGTTAAAGATGTAATTACATAAAACATCTTCAAGCTAGTCTGGTTACATGAGCACAACTTCAGGGGTCATCATCGCAGTGAATGGCATTCAGTCGATTGTGCACGGATTAGGAGTAGATCCTCAGTCGAACGAAGAGTGCCTAAAGGAGCTTACATGACCTAAAGCGTGCTCACTGTCGGACTGCATAGAAAAAAAAGAGAAGCGTGATGACACAACGCTGGTACTTTATTGCAAAATATGAAGCAATTATTTAATTACAAAAAATCTATTGATTGAACTAAAAAAAATTAAAACACTAGTATTTTAGTATGTTGCTTGTAGAATAATCTGACAAAATATCAGAATGATTGTATGTATATTAGTATGGTTTTTATTGTAAAATGAAAGTTTTTAGAGGTATCTTCATGACTTTTTTCTATCGAATCAAATTAGTTGTATTATGTTTTCAACACACTATCTATCTAGCATATATCCTGAAGAATATCATATATTTTTCTAATTTTGTTTACTGTAGTCGATCATATATTTTTATTGTTTCTAAAACTTGCGTTTTTTTGCGTTTAGGGCGTTTTGGTTTTGCGTTAGAATAGAATAGAATACCTACTAATGATGATGATGATGATGTGATTAATGGATTTTTCTCAGAAAAAATATCATATCATGCCAGTTGCCACTCCTTCGTCCAGCACCCGAATTGGCTATATAAACACTACCAGAATCAGTATCCCTGAGAAGAAACCAGTATTGCCGTGACGTGACTCACTCACTCAAATAAAGAAAGAAATATAACGCATTCACAAGGATGGCTCGATAGTTTGATCAGCTAGACTTATATGGGTTGATAACTTATAAATATTCAACTAACAGTTTTTGCAATGCATTCACGAAGCAGAGCGGGCAGAATTCTGCAAGCAAATACGGTACACGTTAATAAAACTCGGTCAGATACTTGACCACTCCAAACTTGGCAGGCGTTCACGTCAATACTCGAATTTGAAAGCATGCGCTTGCCAAATGAACTGGCCAATTTTTGTACACTGCCAATTCATTTTGGACTTAATTATAAAAGGGTTAAAGTATAAAATGCGAGTGGCTTGTGGTTGAGGTGATCGCGCTCAATCAGTATGATCAGTATGATCACACAAAATAATCCCATTGAGTAACAAACATTATCGGCGCGCACCAGTTACTGTACTCGCCTGTGAAATAATATGATTGGCGTTACTTCAAAAGCAAGAATTTATTACGCTCCAGTTATGTGTGTCCGTGTGCATTGAAACGTTGCACGTTGCGTTATTTTTGCCGCAGTTGTGAAATATTATAATTTAATATTGAGAAAAATTACAAAAATTGAGCCAGAATTTCATTATCCGACGGTAGAAAGAAGCCAGTCAAGTATAAAATATTCCGCGGAGCTGAGTCTGAGATACCAAGATTACTGAACTGTTATTTTATAAAGAAACAAACGCAGTCAGATGGAAAGATGATGGACGATAAGAAACAAATAAAGATGGTCTGAGAGAAAAAACAATTCAGACAGCCAGACACCTCTGCAGGCTGTTTAAATTCCAAGAAAGGTGATAATTACACAAACAGAAAAACCAGATAAATCCAGGCTATCAACGCCAGTTTATCTTAAATCAACGCAGCCCCAAGTTTCGGCCTGACGTCCAGAGATAAGTGTATTTTTTCAAGCCATTAATCACATTTTTCATTACAGCGAGGTTGCGAAGCAAAGGTTGAATTTGATCCTTTACTTGAAGACTCGAGGCTTGCGTCATGTTATTAACAATAAGCTAGTAAAACTAAGTGGATTCTGGAGTTAAATAGAGATATTTTTATAAAATTCGTTGGCAGTGTGGATAGGGGCTTGCATTAGCGGTCAAAGGTACGTTGTGAGAATACTAATTCATTGGGGGAGCGGCCTGTGATGTAACGAACTCGTCGAGGGATTAATCTAATTTATACTTTATTCAAATTCATCATAACAACCACGTCTCACCAGCTCACCACTACAGCAAATTTCTGTTTTCTGAAATAAACTGTTATGTTATGAGGCTTATACAGTGTTGTTAGAGCCGAGCAATAAAGTACTCAAATTCCTTTCAGAGAATTTGCCTAATGCACGTAAGCTTTTCGCTCGCTTGACGCTCGAAAACTGTCTTTGTGGCCAGTTTACTTTGGAAACCATTTAAGAGCCTATTTTCTCGAACCAACGCGCACCAATTTACTTGTAATTTAAATGAGAAGACAAACTACTGAAGCGCGGCGTTATTCTTTCATTAGCATAGACATCATTTTACAATATACAATGAAGAGCACTTCCTTTTTGATACATACATAGGTAATATATGTATAATGAATACTCTTTATTATGTACCTAGACCATAAAATTTACAGATATAAATGTAGACAGTTTTTTTCTTCTTGTCTGTTTCCGTCAGTTTAATTACACCGCGTCCGTATTAAAATTGTTTAAGATAATAGATAAGTAGCAATGCTGCATTCGTCTTGACCTTTCTCAAAGAAATTTACATCGAGAAAAAAAAATTGCCAACGGTCTCCACACCCACTCTAATATTTATTTACCTACCTAAAGTTAGCTACAGTTGTTTTTTATGAAGAAGTTTTGTACCCGTCGATGGGCTATTGAAAGTCCAGACAACTTCCGCGAAATAGGCCACTCGATGTAACCCTTGAAAGTGGGGCAAATCCGGGCGAGAACCTCCATTAACCATTTATTATAAAAACGTACTAAGTGTGTAGACGACCATTGGTTTTATAGCCTAAGTATTTTATTTTATTTACTATCGCCCCGAGCAATATAACTGATTAATTATTATTTTGTTACATTGCTCCAAAAAATCGAAGACGGAACACAGGCTAGAACAAATTGAGCTCGTTAATAAATTAAAATTGGACATCCTATTTTTATCGGAATTTTCAACAGATGCTGTACACTATTTTTCTTTCACCATTTCTTAATTGGAAACGTTTCCAGGATTAGCAAAGGATTTGGCGAAACGATTTTGATAAGGAAATTGATTTTCAAAAAAGCTCCTTTGCCTAGTTGTGGGAAAGCTTAGGTGAGGTTACCGACGAAGGTAACTTCCTAATGATAGCCGATGTCTTATTGCTTTAATTTTCCTTCAATTTACCAATATTTATTTTATTTATTTTATTTTATTTTACCATATAATTTATATTTTGTTCGATTTCTTTTTCTGAGCTGTTTAAGTTGTTTTAGTGAATTCAATTATTTTTTTAATAGGTAGGTACTAAAAATTTCTTAAAATATTGGACAAGTAAAAAACGCGTACCCTAAAAAAATTTATACGAGATCGTTTAAAATGTAAAAATCATTGAAAAGTATTGTTTTTATCACCAATAAAGCACAGAGGTCGCTGGCGTTAAATATTTATCACTTTGGGCGTACATTTTGTACCAATTTTATAGGAGAATCGTGATTTATTTACGAGTATATGCCGTATTAAGTGTCAAATAGACCTTCATAGAGCTGTTAGCACGATATTGCGCCTTGAAACCGTTGAGGGTTGAACCGAAGTCCGTTGTCCTTTGCGAACGAGTCTTTGGTTTGACATTGTAATGTATTAGTAACGGTTCGATTGAGAAATATGTATGTGCGGCTCTGGCTGCTTTAGATAGGTGTATTAGTTTTGATGAAGGTGCTGTGACGCTGTGACCTTAAAGTTCACAATGTCGGCTGTCACTTTGTGGTTTATGTGTGTACCTATTGACTGTACACTAGGTAAGTATATTCTATGTACGGTATACATTTTATTATATTATATTATATTGCTTAATTTATTTATTATATTGTATAAGTTTGCTCCTCTCTAAATGTTGAGTGAGAAAATAATTCCACATATTACAATATATTTGATTGAGACATTTTATAATGTCTGACTTTACGCAAATTTTGTAGTCATTTAACACATCAATCGTTACTGTATCGACACATATTTGCTAATATATTACCACCGATATTAAGTAATCAGTCGCTGAACTCGTTATTAAAATATTTGGAAACGTAACGATTAAAGTTGCTGTTAATGTCAATCAATGACAGGTATAATAAACAAAGCTCTACATTTTGCAATAATATCGTTAACACATAGTTATTGTTGCCAGTAACATCTAAGTAAATTTAGCTTTTTATATAAATCGTTAGTTAATCAGGTTAAGCGACGCTTGCCAGGGTTGGTCCGTGGATGGGGTTACCATCTTTACATACCAAGACCCCTCCGTGCCTCGGAAAGCACGTTAAGCCATGAATGACAGCCGGGACCAACGTCCCAGCTGTCATTCATGGTTCTTTGACAGTCGTTACGGGTCGTCAGAAGCCCGAAAGTCTGACAACCAGTATTACCAAGGGGTATCGTATTACCTAAAAACTGGGTTGTGGAGGTCAGATAGGCAGGCGCTCATTCAGTATTCAGCTGCATCCCGTTAGACTGGAAGCCGACCCCAACATAGTTGGGAAAAGGTTAGGCAGATTATGATATAAATCTTTATTAAAATTATGTTTTTGTCCATCCATGAAGGTGTTCGTGTCTAATTTGTCGGGCTAAACACACTCGTATGCGTCAGCAATGCGTCGCGGGTCGCGTCGGCCGTGAGAATGTGCGGCTAGTGTTGTAACCCACACAATAGCCGACAATAGGGGCAATTTAAGTCCGCCTCAGACATGCTCGGACTCCCCATTTGCATGCGAGAACGCTTTATAACAACACACAAACAATTAACTTACGTACTACACGCCCCAATATTTTAGTTAATCGACAATTAACTAAATTGTGAATGAAAATTTCACTTCCCACGTCCGAAATTGTAAAATTTGTTCCAGCGAAATTTGTTGTAACAGAGTTTAATACCGTTAATTAAAAGGACGCGGTGCAATTTAAAATTTTCTTTTACTTTGTAGGTAGGCAATTACATTGGTTAAATTGCTATAACGAGCGTGTTTCAACAACTTCTTGAATAAGTACTTTTCATTTGAAATAATTAAGTGCAAGCAGGTAAATGGTAAAAGTTTATATTTAAGAATTTTATTAGACGAAATTAGATCTTGTGGTAATAAAGCCCCTCAAGCGGAAGATAAAACGCTTAAAAAGGTTAATACCTTTTAAGCTTTTTATCTACCGCAAATGCAAATTTGAGCGACCAAACAAAGAATTCCTTTGCGACCTTGATGTAGAAGTGATCAAAGTGTTCTTGATTGAAGTGTTCCGTTGAAGCATACAGATCCGGTTTATTAATTGCAAATAGCTGAACAAAGCGCCCACGGAATTTGGAGATGATGTCAAACAATATAATGGGCATAGTGACGTCAGATGAGAATTCTGACAGCACCAATTCTCTGGCTGTCACATTCTAGCGTGAAATGGTCCCTGATTGAAATTATAATAGCATGACAATATAGGACTAACAATAATGGCAATATAATATGTATAGCGGTTGTTTTGGGCTTTTTCATCTAGCGTTTTAACTGATCAAGTTTATCGCAGATGATTTCTTTTTGATACTTAAAAAAAAAACTAAGTTTGTTTTTTTTTTTTTATTTAGCCTACGCTGTCCTACTGCTGGTCAAAGGCCTGCCTCAAATCCTTCCAGGCATCCCTTTTTAGGGCCACCTTGATATGAATTAAGGTGGCCCTAGAAAGGGATGCCTGGCGGTACGCGTCTCGGTCATCTTGCCACCTCTTCCTGGGCCGGCCTAAGTGGCGCTGACCATCCTCAGGCACTTTCAGTCCACATAGATTTAAAAATCAAAAATTATTATTTATTTTAATTAAAAATAGCCGTTTTTTCCTCCTCACAAATATTGGTGTATGTTGTTTTTATTGCCCTTATGTAATTAACAGTGGTATACAACGTGTTCCAAAATTAACGCACACCACCAAACACTCCAATTAGAATATTATGTTATAATCATAGTACATTGACGATATTTTTCTACTTTGTATAAAACATTGTTTATTTATTAAGTCAGTTGTACTGATAATTACAAATCTACGCACGCACACAGACGCACACGGTTCAGGGTATAGCGTAGTAGGTACTTCATCCATTTCGGTCTGTTTGGACTATACAGGGGAAGTGTGACTGTAATTTACGTAGGTATTAAAAATGACAGAAATCGATTTAGTAATCAATTCTGAACAAACTATTTCCATAGTTTCATTAATTCAGTCACACATTGCATCATCATCATCATCTGCCTAGCCTTTTCCCAACTATGTTGGGGTCGGCTTCCAGTCTAACCGGATGCAGCCGAATACCAGTATTTTACATGGAGCGACTGCCTATCTTACCTCCACAACCTAGTTACTGGGTAAGACGATACGCCTTGCTAAGACTGGTTGTCAGACTTTCGGGCTTATGACTACCCGTAACGACTGTCAAAGATCCACGAATGACAGCCGGGACCAACGGCGTAACGTGCTTTCTGAGGCATATTTCATCAGAAATTAAGGATCAACCGAGTGAAGTGAGTGAACCAAATGAAGAACAACTGATGAACAAATTTTACTCCGGGACCAAAAATGAAAAAAAAATCAGCTGATCCCTACATTTATGTTCGCATAACTCGTCCAAATATAGGAAACAGCCGATTCTTTTTTCGCGGTTTCAGGTTTGGTTGGTCCCATAGTAATAGTTGTTCATAATGATAAGTACAATGACCCCTGAAGAGGTTATCCATTAATTATTTTTTTTTAATTATACATGGTGACCCGTAAGGGTCACCATGTATAATTAAAAAAAAATCTATTTAATTCAAGTATCACTGACTATAATATAAATACATAATACATTCACACAGTCACATTACTTACACAACATTGAATTCGATCCAATTAATAACAATTTCCAATTAGCCAATTAGACATAAATGTGAATACATCTGTTCTAAAATATTGTTGAGTTAAGCTAAAAAAAACAAATGGCGTCATTACTACATATGGTTCTCGTGACATTAAAAACTTCACCTGTGCGGATTGTGTCTGCAATAAGATTGACCTTATCGCAGGCACAATAATTTGCATATTTTTCAATGTGACTTTGAATGTGTTTTTGTTATTTTGTAATAAAACATTTAATTTTATATTTTGATTGTATATGAGAAGAAGATTGTTTTAACTGCAACTACATTACTTTTTACCCGACTGCGGCGAAGCCAAAAGGAAGGGTTATATTTTATACATAAAAGTTCCTCTGGCAGATGTTTTTTTCTGTACAAATTACCAATAGTATTTATCAACGAGTGATAATATAACCGAGGTCAGGGCCGTCTTAACCATATCGGGCGCCGGGGTGCCAAAATCAGCTTGCGCCCCTTGCCAACAAAAATAAATTAAACTTAGTTTTTGTGTTCCATTTTTAAAGCATGATTTCCACCAATTTTTTCTAAAGGATTTTTTTGAGGCGGTGACGTGCGGTTACAGCGCTAGAGCGTTGCGGTTATAATGAGTGATCAATGATGACCTGATCGGCTTGCGCCCCCTAAGACCCTGCGCCTGGGTGCCACAAACCCCTTGCACCCCCGGGTAAAGACGGCCCTGACCGAGATGATGCAAAGACCTTTCTTCGTTTGGAAAACATAACGTTGTATGATTTTAACACAATATAACCTACAGTACCTACAGTATTGTCTCTCCTTCCCCTTTTTAATCCATCCAAAAGTGGTCCTTAAAAAATCGATATTAGCGATCAATGAGACCGCCCATTGTGTACCCTTTCTAAAATTCTATATTTATCTACAATTTATATGGTGTAAAGAGAGATTTGTGGCTAAATAATAGCCGCACGGGTCAATTGAGCAGGTTAAGCTTCGCTTGCCGCGGTTGACCCGTGAATGGGTGACCATCTTTACTTAACAAGACCTCTCCGTGCCTCGGAAAGTACGTTAAGTCGTTGATCCCGGCTGTCAATCGTGGATCTTTGACAGTCGTTACGGGTTGTCAGATGCCCAAAAGTCTGACAACCAGTCTTACCAAGGGGTATCGTAATTGGGTTGTGGAGGTCAGATAGACAGTCGTCCCATGTAAACTACTGGTATTCAGCTGCATCCGGTTAGACTGGAAGCCGACCCCAACATAGTTGGGAAAAGGTTAGACAGATGATGAATTTATATGATGTAAATAACACAGAGTATTCTATTCTTTAACACGGTGCACATAGGCACACATACTACAGTAGGTACCTACCTAAGCTAAAAATGAAGAATAAAACAAAATACAAACAGAATTATAAAGTTCTTAATTTAAATAATCTGATAGGCAGCCGGTCGGTTTGTAATACGATAGGAATCGCATCAAATTCGTAGCCCGAAGCCTCACAAGTCATCATTTTTCCTATTACAGGTATTACCATAACAGATCGGCATTAAATAATTCGCAATTCATGAAACACAAAGCAATATTCATGAATATTGAATATCTAAGTAACAAAATATGAATTCGTTATTCGTATAATTTATTTGGAAAACAAATTAGGCAGAGAATTAAGTTACTTGCTTTTGACGCGACTTTGCCTCCTTGCAGGTCGTAAATTATGCCATGAGATCGTACTATCGGGATAAAAATATATCGTACCTATTTCCTAACCCAGGTCATGGTCTATCCGTGTACTGCACTTCAAATCCGTTAGCCGTTTAGGCTTGAAAAGGGTACCAGACACATAGACAGAGTTACTTTTGCCTTTATAATCCCGTGGGAATATCGGGATAAAAACTATCCTATGTCTTTTCCTGGGACTCAAACTATCTCTATACCAAACTTCATCTAAATCGGTTCAGCGGTTTAAGCGTGAAGAGGTAACAGACAGACAGATAGATAGATACACTTTCGCATTTATAATATTAGTATGGATATTAGTATACCAGTTTAGTAGGTAGTTCTAAACTAATGGATGAATAAGTCATCATCAACCCAGCCTTTTCCTAAATATTTTGGGGTTGGCTTCCAGTCTAACCAGATGCAGCTGAGTATCAGTATTTTACACAGAGCGACTGCCTATCTGACCTCCACAACCCAGTTACCGGGTTATAAGAATTCCCGTGGTAAGATTGATTGTCGGACTTTCGGGCTTCTGACGACCCGCAACGACTGTCAAAGATCCACGAATGACAGCAGTGACCAACGGCATATCGTGCTTTCCGAGACCCGGAGGAGTCTTGGTATGTAAAGATGATCACCCATCCATGAACCAGCCTCGACAAGCGCAGCTTAACCTGATCGATCGACCCGTGCGGCTGTTATTGCCAAAAGCCATGGATGAATTAGTACGGATAATAAAGTAATAAGAAGGTAGGCAATACTTAATTTTTTTAACCCTGACATAGATAGATTCGAGTTAGCATTGGGCAATGAGTTGACGAATGTCGCTCATAGAACATTCAATATCATGGAAATTCTTAAAATTGCACAAAACTGACCTTCGGAAGACTATAAAAATTATAAAATTAATGACAGATGCGTAATAGAAATCTCATTCAGACTTTATAATTCATTCGTAACCAAATCAAATAGAACAAGCCAAATTCTAAAGTCTATCAATTTTATGATTCGAAAACTAATCTTAACTTTTCCATTGTAGCTTAAAGCAAAGACAATATTGAAATGGCGTATAACGAGTCGCCCAAAACGCAATTAGAACTTCATTGTATCCGAGTCGCCTCTTCAAGTTAGCCACCTATAATTTGCAAATCCATTAGCTCTGGAGCATTTAAACATCACCTTGACAGTTGTAACTTGTCAAAATTTCAAAGAGATTAAAGTTTATGACATTGAGACATTCAAAAGTGATGAACAGAATGATGACCTATGACGAATTCTTATTAGTAGTAATATAACCGCAATTATCAGTAAATCTAAAGTAGGTACATACCATGCAGTATCCTCGTCATTGGAACCATAAACTAAAGAGTACCTACTTGTTTTCTTTCAACGTTACTCATTTACTTCTTAGATTAGTTTTCTTCATAAAATTAAAAAGACTATAACTCTTCAGGAGTAAACAAACCCTTCAGGTGGAATTTCATTTTATTCATTCGATCACAATATTAATATAAAGGCGAAAGTTTGTGAGTATGTATGTGTTTATATCTTTGTTACTTCTTCATGCTCAAACGGCTGGACCAATTTTGATAAAATTTTGTATGGAGGTAGCTGACACCCTGGATTAATATATAGGCTACTTTTTATCCTGATATTCCCACGGGATCGACATTTACGCGGGTGAACCCGCGGGGTGCAGCTAGTATAGAATAAAGTAATACCTAACAGACTTAATTCAACAATTTTCTTCAGAACAAAGTTTTCTATTAATTTAAATTACATGCTTTGACACGAATTCTCGAATTTCGTCGTCAAACGACTTTCTATTGTTATTTCTCAAGGTATTTTTTCATTACGGGAATTATTAGAGAGACATTAACGCATCACCGTGTATCGGCGCGGCTATGTGTTCGCGAGAAACTGTCCGTCGAGCCGGAACGCGCCGCTTTCACGAATCACCCGGCGTACGCCGCACGGCGTCTAAGTATACTCTATACGTGACGCGCGATGACGTCACTACACGTTTCACTACCTCCGATAATAGGGACCTAGATGTTGAACCACCAGAAGTGACACTAATCACTGTAATCACCAAATGATTACACATCTAGCAAGTGTTCGGCGATAAGTCGTGTGGCTTCATGGAATTCATTACACGGATTTCGTTGCATGACGAATCTATACATATGCGTGATGGTGTGCTCCATTAATTTGCATCACGGTGAAACTTATCTCGCAAATTGATTTGCAAAAAAAAATTATGCTAAAAATATATCATCATCGTCTGCCTAGCCTTTTCCCAACTATGTTGGGGTCGGCTTCCAGTCTAACCGGATGCAGCTGAATACCAGTATTTTACATAAATAGCTAAAACTATACTATGTTAAAAAATAAATCTGTCATAAACAAATATTTATATAAATTACCAAAGGTTTTACTGTAACGTGATTCAATGTAAATACAGGATTACACAAATACATCAAGATTTGAGCGACATCCAATTGATTGTCAAATGCAGCCGGTCGATTCTGTAAAAATTTCACCGTGAAAACTTAGGTGATGTGAGTTTGTTTTTGCTAGAAATTGACACTATTGACAGCTCACTCCACGCGCACTTCACCTAAGATTTCACGGTGCGATGGTTACAGAATCGCACTGCTGATAATGGTTATCTTATCTGTAGCCGGATTAGGCTTGGCATGTAGGAAGTTATAACTTATTTAGGTATTTTCAATGTGCCTAACACTAACTGGCAAACGACACAATGTTTAATTTCTTTGGATGCTGTCGTCCATTAATCCGCCTTTAAGCATAAATGCTCTAAAAGGTAAACCTGTTAGAGCGTTTGAATAATATCGTAAGAAATACTTACGTGTCCTATGTTTATGAAACTGTAATGGAAATATCGTAGTACTCAGGTATTCGAAGTCCATGTTTTTCCTTCGGGATGTAGAAACATGCGTAACAAGAGATAATATTCCTCTCGAGAACAATTGAACGAAGACGCAACCATGAATACAGCAAGAAAATAAATACAATTTATTAAATACAATATTTACAATGTCACTTGTAACTCCCCTGAGAGACGGAAATAGATATTTTCCGGTTCTTAATGCTAGTATCAGGTCGTTAAGGCGAGTGCTTCACTGGAATGTTTTCCGTCCTGTCGCTCCTTATTCGTTCCGTCACCTCTACGCTTACATTTAACCAATTTCCTTGAAAGTAAGAGCAGCTCAAATAACTACTTATTAATGAGCTGACTCAGAACAGACCTACTTGTTTATTATAATCCAAATTTATGGCTCCAGTAATTGGCGATTCTCAATTGACTTGGCTGACTACTCACTTTTAACCAATTGATTATCACAAACTGAAAGGCACTTAGTAGCAAAGGAATTTCGCAGCTATCCCAAACAGCGATGGACTAATGAATCAACGAGCCAAAGTGAAGCGAATCAAAACATCAAAGGCGGCGCAATGACAACTGATATCGGCCATCTTTGTGGCCATGTCCGGTCTCGTTCAAGTTTCGAAGGCTGTCACGTAAACTTTGTAGTAGCGTGACAGTGCCCGCTGTCAGACAATGTTCTAATAATCTATAACAGTATCGCTGTTGGCGCTCAGCGAACCTATCTTAAAGTTTGCTCGATACCTGACACCTCGTCTCGGGATTTCTGATTGGATACCACTCAATTTTGGGGTCTATTGATTGCGAGAGAGCTTAGGGTTGGGTAGTAGTTAGCTTATCATAATTGTAATGTTTAGTAACAAATTATGTGGTTAAAAAGCTCCTCTCTGGAGCCCTCGAATAATACCAGACTCGAAAATAAGCTTTTATTAAATTATGAAGATGTTGTAGTGTAAGTATAAATGAGGATATATGACACATCCAGAAACTCTATTGAATTTAAAGTCATGTACATGCGATTACAATCTTTTTTATAAAACTGTTAACCCACTTAAGCACTGCCGTGCTATGCCTGATAAAGAAAGATAGTTTCTTTAATGTTCGCCAAGATCGCAGTTCCCTAATGCGATGTTCGGGATTAGAAAAGTTCATCAAACGAACAATGTGAAGTAAGTTTTAGTAAGAACAGTGAAGTCACACTTGATTTGTTTGTTTCAGATGTGACAGAGCTACCGGCATGGCGTAACGAAGACTTCCAATTTCTCCACTGCCAAACATGGCTTTCTCCAAACCTCGGGACACTTCCGATGAACTCTAAAGTGGACATTCTAGTGGTGTGTGTGACAGTATCAATGACTCGGTGAAAATTAATCACAACAATGGGGAGGCGACGTTGGAGATTTGTTACGATCACGGCTTTCTTGCTGTTCGTTACAAAAGACACGCAGTGTCAAGGTAAGAGCTAATCGCTTCGGCGCAAACAACTTGCTCTCATGTTCGAGATTGTGTAACAGTGCACGGTAGACGTGTAGGCAGTGTGTACACACACGTAGCATGATTAACGTTGGCTCATTCTCTATTCATTGTCAATAATGTTCCATGTAAGGTAATCCCTCAACGAAGTTTGTATTACATATACTCCCTGGGGTGTTCTCCTCAGAAAGACTTTCCTGTTATAATTTATTAATGAAAGAGATTGACTACTAAATCTAGTGTAATCGATGTATTTATAGCATCATGAATTAATAACGTATCCTTTGAATTTCCGAGTGACGTAATTTTCTTAGGTAAACAAAGATAAAGCTCCGTATAGGTGGGGAAGAATATGTTATGTATGTAGATAACACTGCGTCGCTCGAGAGAAATAAGGTCATTTGAAAAACAGGGTATACAGAATAGGTATCGAGTCAATACTGGCTTTATAACCTAGATAAACAAGGAGACAATAAAGCCAGAACTGGAGTAAAATGGCATAAAAATGGCGTGCAAGCTTTGCAGTGTCGCGTGGGTGGACAATGCAAGTGACTGCGCCCACGTGCGCCCAGTCACTACTGCTCTATTTATTTATTATTCAAGAGCCGAGACGCGAATAGTAACCGCCTGTGATCGACTTCAAGTTTTAGTGCTTTCAAATATGTAGATTTCAAGCCGTTTACAGCCTTATAAAATATAAAATTAGAACCACTTCTTGGTTTATCCATAACTAGCTTCTGTCCACGGCATCGCCAGAGTGGATGTCGGAAATTATTCCACGGAAACATGCTGCTACGAAAAAAATGAAATAAAACTTTATATCAGACTTAGTTCATAATTTTGTTAGTATTTTAGTGTTAGTAACAATAATGCTTATGTAAATAGGTTAGTATTGTTAGTTTTCAAAACAATAATTTATTAATTCAGACCCCACCCAGTAACCCTGAAAAAAGCCTAAAAAGAAAAAAGCCACATCTATAAAGCTTTTTACTTTAAAATGTACTTTTGCGATATAATAAATAAAACTAGGTATTACCTAACCATGTCTTTTCCCTGACATTTGACGCCTCCTCTGTAATGACTACTTGCCTTTGACGCTAAATATGATTGAGTAGCGAAGATTTTCTGGTTTTTTTTCTGATCGTATATGATCTGCGCCAAGTAGGTAGGTTTACGTACGTAGTATACTATTCCAAAATAAAATATACATGGTGGCACGGACATGGACATGCGACCTGTTACCATCGATTCAGTACAGACGCCAGCACATCAAGCTACTACAATCTGTCAAATGTCTTTAATAGATTTTCAACTTTATCACTAAAGCATAAGGTTCAAAGTTGATTGGGAAAATTTGACAGTTTCGGGTAGCTTGATGTGCTGGCGTCTGTACATGATTCTGAACGCCCTGTATTGAGTTTTACGTCGGTTATTTTAAAAAAATTGCTTTTCCATACATTTACAGCGTAGATATTGCACTTCCTATGAAACAGCTGAATTTATGGTTTCACTTTGCGCATAGATGTCCCTGCCGCCCTGTACATGGCCTGAAAAAAATGTTTCAGCAGCAGAGAAAGAAAAATATTATAAGTAAAAACTTCACTGACAAAGGAGGAAAAGCTAAATTTATTTGCTCGTTACTTCAACAATTTTCATAATACAGATTTCCATTCCTTGTCACAAATAATTTATTACTGTTGCCGCGTTTGATGCTGCGGTGAGCGCACGGGAAATATTGAAATCAATTATTGTAACTTTAGAAATATCTGTAAATTCTATTGTTACACAACAAATATTAATTGCTATTACCACAATTCAGAGCTCTGAAATTTAGGATATTTTGATTAACAATACGGAATTTATGATATTATGTAGCCATGTTAAATTAATTAAATGAAATGCATGTCCACAAAAGCATGTTCATATTGTCATGTTTTTGCATAAAATTAACATATTTGTTAGCAAAATGAACTCTCTCAATGTTAAAATGTAGGTCAATTATTGTAGAGTTTCCGGTAAATTGAAACATAAGGTCTGTGGAACCTTGGTACGAATTGTTCGAGGATATTGCGTCGGATCTCAAGTTTACCAAATGCACTTAAGAATAGCATTGGTAAGCTAAGGGAGGGGGATATCAGGGTAGGAATGGCACTCGAGTTTTGTTTTAAACCTCTCAAAATTGCTGTTAAAGCTTGAGATTTGGAGATAAGACGCTCTCCGGGCGGGCGCTGGCCAAAGTTGGCACTTCTGACAGAACCAGAACCTGACTTATGATTTACATTTGATTGAATAATAGTTGGTGCTCGTTAATATTCCTTTAATCATAAAGTATATAATGGTTTAATGAAGCACATATGTACTTTTAAAACATATTTAGGTACTTCCTCGAAATTATATAAAAACATAGTACTGTCTTACCTATCGCGCAATCGTGTAAAAATAGCATCCCTTTTACAAGAAAGTATCATAATTAAATCTATTTATAAAAGTGTGGATGGCCTCATTCTTCTAGTTCAGCAATGTAAAAGCTTTAGGTCCGATTTTTCTACTAAACAATTCCGAGTTATTGCCGGGTATCGGAATAGTTTCCGATAAAATGCGACATGCTCTATCGTATTATGAGACCTAATCACAGATATAGATAGACCTAGATAACGCAAGAGCAAATACTTCGCGTGCCAAAAATCGCACCAGCTTACGTACAAAAATCGTAAGCCGCCACTTTCGTGCTCACTCATCATCATTCCTGATCATTCATTTATCAAATTACACATTACATAACAGATTATCAATCAGACGAAACCATCAAATCAAATTAACGATCTAAGGTGCGCCTGAAATGATTAGACCCTGCTTTGTCACCTCAAAGGCTTTGAAATTTCTCTTTGTGTAGAACAGGAGGGTTAAAATACCTACTGAAATAAACAAAGAGTGCTGTACAACATAACTCTTGTTACTGCTAATAACAATTTACAATAAAACGTGATGAACTCGACAATACAAAAATGCGAGAGAGACAATGAAACAAATTTCCTAGTTCATTTGAAGTTACTGCTATAACGTAAATTAACTACCCTGAGAGAAAAACGTACCTTTGTTAAATGTACCATAAAAAATGAACGAGCCTTTTATAACGACCTACTTTGTTGTAGTACATTCCAATATTATATAACGCTATGTTACGAAAATCAGACCCTGTGGAGACTTTGATTCATAAAACGTGGGCTCGTGTATCTACGTTCTAAAGAACAAGTCATTTTATTTTATCGCTGTAATAGTATTTTCACTACATATTATAAAACGAAGTCGCCCAGCCACGTCTGTCTGCCTGTCTGAACGCGATAAACTCAAAAACTACCGAACGGATTTTCATGCGGGTTTCACCAATGGGCGGAGTCATTCATGAGGAAGATAATTTAATTAATCATTTAAATTAATTCATTAGGTTTTGTGTAAATTGGCTGAAATACTGGAATGTGTTATATGAAAACAATGTATTACGGAATTATTCCTCTAGGGTACTTATAATATCCCGGTAGTACGTTCCCGTGGGATATTTTCCGACATCCAAGCCGCAGACAAAAACTAGTAAATTATAAATTGATGAATCTCTTTTAAAGCTAAGATGCATGTACAGTCAACAAAAAAGATATGTATGCAGGGTCATCGGATATAGTTGAAGTTTAGTCAGAAAGCGATGGATGTTCTTGAATGAAATTTTATTTTATTAATAGCAAACAGCAGTGGTGGCCAAGTGGTAACGGCCGCGACTTACGAGTTGTAGGTCGTAGGTTCGAACCCAGACAGGCGCTTTACTTTGTGTAAATTATTTCATCACCACTTCTCACAAAACGGTGAAGGAAAACATCGTGAGGAAACCGGCATGTCCTAGAACCAAAAATTCGAAGACATGTGACATCTACCAACCCGCACTGGGCCCGCGTGGTGGATTACGGCCCACTCCCCCTCACTGAGAGGAGGCCTGTGTCCCAGCAGTGGGAACATTATAGGCTGATGATGATGATGATGAATAGCAAACAAACAGCTCATTTATCAAATTAAATTTCAGTCGACAACATCCATCGGTTTCTTACTAAACTTCAACTATATCCGACGATCCTGCATACTTATCTCTTTTGTTGACTGTACCTACATCTGTCATGTTCTTACCTTTTTCGCACCGTCCTCTGAAATCTAAACATAAAGGCATACCTATATAAAACAATTCCAACCCTCAGTGTGCGTAGGATGGTCCCCAATTAATTTCTACATTTCGGTTCCACTCTTTAATTCCTTAATGGGAAAGTTACTTCATCTTGTCTGTGTTATATACTTTAACAATTTTCTGCCCGCGACTTCGTCCGCGTGAAATTTCACCCTCCCGCCATTCACCCTTTTAGGGGTGAAATTTCGAAAAACCCTTTCTTAGTGGATATCTACTCTTTACAAAGAACGTTCATAAACGTTGACAACGAATGTGCGTTGGTATACCAGTATATGGTATATCAGAACTTTGAATTGTATATATTTAGATCAATAAGTAATCCCCTCGTCAAGTGAATGACAGTACCTACCTACAGTACTTTTTTACAAACTACAGTACCCGGCGATAAATGTTGCACATCGACCTTTGGAAATTGGTATATTTTATACAAAGAATAAAAATAATTATCAAAAGAAGCAAATCATAATTGTTTTAACAGCTCCTAATAGATACCGGACTGTTTGTATTTTGTGCGACAGAGATAACGCTCTACGAAGCCGAAATTAGCCGATTGTCTCTTTCCAAAGGTCGATGTGCAATATTTATCGCCGGGTACCTACTGTATGCTCCACCTCTTATCCTGCTCTTTGTGCCCAAAAGCATGCAGCCAAAATGACCTTTGCGCTGCCACCGATAATGCCGTGGAACTGGCGAACTGGCGAAGTATAAAGCCAGCAAAATTTAAATAACCGTCGTGCTAGCGACACGATGAAGAAAAAGTAGATCATAAGTAATTGGTATTTCGAAAGGCAATTCATTTGACACCGGTGTATAAAACTATGATTGTGTAGGCTTCAAGCATCTCTTATTCAAAGGTTTGCAAAGGTGCGTACGTGAGGGCCTTACTTAATTAGGGATCAAGTGGCTCAATGTGGAGCTCCCTCATATACTACACAGAGTATGTGGATCAAAATATTTTGCGTACATATGTTGCTCATATATCTAAAATTCCCACGCGTACGGAATATTAATTTTACGCTATTTACATTTTCATGATACGTCTTCTATAGACGTCTAGGTCTGTCTGTCTATATAACTTAAGTGTACAGGTGGCAGAGATATCAATGCACAAACTGTAATCATGAAGTCAGCACATGATTCTATAACCCCCAAAGCATAGAAATTTTACGTCAGTTTAAAAAAATTCTGCTGTGTCTGAGAAAAGTGTCATTTTGAACTAAGCGGTCAAGATGTATGGAAAAGCAATAATTTTTTTAATAACCCATAAATTTTTTTTTTGTTTCGTCCATTTGTGTTCGAATCATGTACTAAATCCAACGTAACAGATTGCGTGTCAATGTCCGTACCACCCTGTATATATTTAAATAGTATAACATATGTTACTACATAAGTAAACCTACCTACTTAGCGCAGATCAGATGTGACCAGAAGAAAAACCGGGAAATCTTCGCTACTCAATCATATTTAACGTCAAAAGGCAATATTAATTACAGAGCAGGCGTCAAATGTCAGGGAAGAAAATACACGTTCAGCTAATACCTAGTTTTATTTATTTTGCTTTTTTTTTTAATAACCCACGAAATGTTTTTGTACCGTTCTATTTGGTTTAGAATCATGTATTAAATCTATGGTAACTGCAGGTTGAGTCGATAATGTCGGGATGTCACCCTCAGGTATAATATCAAAGCTTGTGTATATATCATCTTATTTACAAAGATCGATAGAGTCGGGTAAAGCATTCTGATTTATATTTTACCTGTTCTGTGTACCTGCCCAAGCTAATTTCACTCGATTGAACCTACATCAAATTTTTGACAAGCTTATTACTTGTGCTTTGCACTCTGTTACCTGTCATATTCTAAATGGGGTCGGAATATATCAAGCGAAAATATTTGTGCGGGCAAAGTCAGTGTCGACCGCTAGTGTGAATATAATGAAACAGTAATTTAGGGTAACTTTGCCAAAGTTTGTTTCTTCTCGCATTAATTCTAAATTGTGTTTTGATTTATTCTTTGTTACCGATGTTCTGAAGTATGGAAACTTTAATCATTTTATGTTGCGTTATAAAAGCATGCAAAATGGAGTTTTCAGTTTCTTTTCACGTACTTAATGAAGAAATTAAACAAAAATTTACCTTCAATATTCTTCGGCGCGTGACGTTTTTCTTATTTTCTTGCAATTCACGAAGTTTGTTTGTAGTGGTAAAGTTTACTTTGTTGAAAGAAATTCAATTCAGTTCAATATTTAGGTACCAACATTCGAACGAACAAACAAACTCATATGCTTTAGTTGGTTATGTATACTTTCCTTTAGTGAGTAGTTGAAATTGAAGTTTATTGAGTAGACTTCTAGGTTTCGTCCTGTCTAGACTTACAATAATACCTTTTTGATCAATACCTTTCGAAGTTACTTGCAATAATATCTGAAATTGCTACAGTATATCGTGTAGAATTATTCCTTCTAAAAGTAAAATTAAAAGGAACACCTAAAAAGAGTTTGACATAAATCCCGCAGCGTTCTAAATACTCTTTGAATACAACCTTTTTGTTCGTCATTCCAAGTAAACGGACCCACTGCACTTAACTTTTCCTCGTTGCTACACCAAAGAATTTCCTCAAAATATTAAAAACATCCTTTTACATTAAATAAAAGAAACGAAACGGAAAATAGAATAGCGGAGCGTTCGCGTTAAATGTCGCTAATTATAATACTGTACCCTCCCATCAGGAGTAATGCTAATGATAGTTACTTTTCCTTTTTGAAGATTCCGCAGATGAACGACCCGGAGCAATTAAACCTTTCCGTATAAGATACTCCTTTCCCCTTCATTAGGGAACCATTAAACCGGCGGTAATTCGAACGGGTAAGTTACGTTAATATTACAAAACGGTAAAACTACGCAACGCCAGGCTGCCCGGCTGCAACGCAGGTGTTCGTTCTAAATATTCCACTAACTTCTCGCCTTCACCTCGCTTACGGGGAAGTTTTCTATCCTATAAAACTTGATGCGCTTCCTTTTGTTTGTTACTTACATTATCTTTAATACAATGAGGATAGGCGATTTTTTAACAAGGTTTCGGCGTAAAAAGGTGTTTTTTAGCAAAATGTTGGGTTGAGAGAAGTTGATCTTATCTTGTACAAAAATGGTTTTTGACCGCTTTTGGACAGACGAAAGAGACATGTTAAGAATAGTAATTTATGTATTAAGCACGTACAGAGTATTCACACGGTTCTTGTTCATATTCTGTTAGAATGCATTGAAAATAATTACAATATTTCCATTAAACTTCGCGGTTCAAGGAACTGAAATCTCTTGCAGAATTTTTATGTTATTAAAGTAGGACGATGTACAGTCAGCGGCTAGGTTTTATATAAAAACGCGAGATGCATACGGTCTATTTGCGAGTACTTATAATAACGGTTCGCAATGTTCTGCGCAGATTGCTCAGTTTGCATACTAATATCCTCGTCTGAACCGCATAGCAAATATCTGTTAGTATGAATGATTCATAACCTGATCCAGCCTTGGAAGAATACATGGTAATCTAAATTATTTCCACGACGAGGTCGGCTTCGTTATTAATCTAATAGAGCCATAAGCTATTTATAATATGGAATTGTGGAAGCATGCAAAATTCACTCGAATAGGTAATTAATATTATGTACCTAATTAGCTTTACTTATTAATTGGATAAGATTAACCCCGGATGTTTGTTTGAATATTTTGCCTTCCGGTCGAACATATATACGAAGTGGTTAGCCTTTAATATTATCTATTAAATTGAGTGTCTACACTCAATTTAATCACTTTATTGCTTAGTTTTTTAGTCTAGTCTGGGTCACTTACCTTGACAGAAAAAAACTGTCTCACGTGTCTTTAGGGAGAATTTAAACCATAATCTTTATACCTATTTACTCAGATGGTTTAACCAGCGTCTTCTAAAGAGTTTTAATAACGAGGAATAAGACTCAGTGACGTTAGCAAATTGGTTAAAATTTCCCATAATGAAGCTCTAAAAGGGATAAATGGGTTTACAACAAAATTTTATAAATTGCTGGGCGATTTTCTCGGAAGACTTCTAATGTTAAATGATATTAGACTATGGTGCTAGTGATAAAGTTGTGATCGTCTAGCGCAGGCAGTGTGCTCCAGGGATTACACTTCGTCAGACTATGATCCAGTTCCTAAGCCCCCGAGTACCCGAGCACTGAAGAGAGACTAATCCAGTTTCCACGTTACGACTTCATTGGGAGAGCACTTTTTGAAACTAATGTTAGGAATAATCGTCTACAACTTTGTCTTTCAGTATGTAATTAAACAAAAAATTAAGTTGTTGTACGAGTACCTCCAGATTCATTTCAGTAAACACGAACCTATATATAAAACTTTGGGATCATTGCGTGAATTCTCGAGTCCACTTATATTCTCACACTAAAAGATAAGATTGTTTATAGGTAAAATAAAAACAAAACAAAACATATACTACCAGTTTTTATTTGAGCTCGTGAAAAAATTCCTTGCAAACATTTTACGGTGGAAATAAAAAGTGAAATGTTTACCTTTAAGCAAGCTACACATCGGGCCAGCCGGTATTACAAAGAGCTTTTAAGCCCTTTCCGCACACGTCACGTGCAGGCCGGGCCTTAGCCGACGCGTGTGCCCGCCTAATTACCTGCGATTTACGGCGTGTGCCCCTCCCCTAATATTAATTACAACTTATTGTTCTAATGGATGCTGTTTTTAGTCCCAAGAGACCTTCTAATGAAAGTTCAAAATGTTCGCAAAAAGCCTCGACAAATTTTTTGGTCGCATGTATTCCATTTAACGCCATTGTTTTGTCGAGTTTATAGATCTTTATAATGCTTTAGGCTTTGTGGATAAAGTGAGTAAGATTTCATAACAAGCTACCCATTTCTACACATTCTGGCTCACTTTTCAGTTATAATGTTTATAACCGAGTTTCAAAGTTTTCAAACGTAAAATGATGACCCAATTTTGCGGCACTCACTGACTAGAAGATCCTCAACAACAAACATAGAGTTTGAGCTAAGGGATAAGTGAGATTAGTGGGACCATCACATAACACATTCAGTCCCAAAGGCCTCGTAAATCCTGACCGTTTTCATACAGACGAGTTAATTTTTCATGTGTGTCTCTGCAAAATATTTTTGCTTTATATAACGTAGGTGTATCTCGGTTAATGAAGTGTTAGATAATACTGTCGACCTATCTAAATTTAGAAGTCTTTTAATCCTCATTTTGATCCTTGATATGTTTCTGTAAATAACGTTGTTTTGATACGTTAGCCTTATTAGCAAAAATTGTCAACAAAATTAGAAACATATTCTATTTTCGTGCTTCGGGTTTTATAAATAAACGCTATACCTATTTTGTGCATAATAATGTGGAGGGTAACCTCAAATGTAAATAAAATTACATAATTAATAAATAAAAACTTTATTCAGTTCAGAAAAACAAAAACTAGTAGCAGTTTACAAGGAGTCTTAGGTGCTAGGTTTTTACAAATGCCCTGGACCCCATACTACGATTCCCTGTATCATGGGGTCCAGTCTCTTCCCAAGTAAGGCAAACATTTTAATTTATGTACCTAAGTGAAGTAATTAATTCGAAGAAAAAGAAAGATGTAGTAGGCTAATTGTATTTTTCCAGTTAGATAAAAGGTAATTTTTCATCTCAGACGCAAATAGGCTATTTAATTTAAAAATGGAGGGTGTACCTACCGTAGGCGTGATGTTATGTAATTCTAAAATAATGACATTCAGTTCCATTAGGTAAACAATGTGACTGAAGCGTGGACGAGTCGTCATTTTACTTAAGACCATAATTCTCCCGTATTAATTAAGCCGATATACTCCGTCACGTTCCTTTGTTACATAATACACATACGTATCAATCACTCAATTAAAATTTGAGAGTATCCAGCATGAATAACCGCTGTGAGTGAGACCCGCGGGGAGCGAGGTTGCCATGACGACGCGTGTACTTGACATGTGTTTGTTTTACAGAAAGCCCTTTCATTCTACCGTGAGTCAGCAAGTTTGAAGCAACGCCAGAGTCGGCAATTAGGATATCTACCATTTTGAAAACATTTTAAAATTAATGAATTTAAAATAAAAGTTGCGTGTATGTTAAAATGGTGCCCGGGATATTTTTTTTTAGAATCTGCTGTGTAGGTATAGGTAGTCACAATAAACAGCCTACATTATCCGATCGAGAAGCATAATCAGCCTTTATTGTTCCCACTGGTGGGACACAGGCCTCCTCTCTGTGAGAGGGAGTGGGCCGTAATCCACCACGCGGGTCCAGTGCAGGTTGGTACATGTCGTATGTCTTCGAATTTTTGGTTCTAGAACATGTCGGTTTCGGTGGTGATGAAATAATTTATACAAATTAAACCGCTTGTCAGAGTTCGAACTTACGAATTAAAACTCATAAGTCATGGTCGTTTCCATTCCACTGGGCCAGCTACTGCTCTTCGAACGATTCCATCGAATGCGAAACAAAAATTCTATCTAACAATATGTAGGTATCCTAAATAAAGTCGATACCTAAAATAAATCAGAAAATCGTATAGCCATACGCCTGTAAACGATTTTATCTGATCACACTCAGAAAAGACAAAGTAATTTATTTACTTCAACCGCTCACACACAGCCCCAATAAGCGATTCGTTTCATTCTGTATTCATAAAGGAAAGTTTCGAAGGGACCCCACACGCCTACCCCTCCGACTTAGGTAGGTATTGCAACTCTTCTCTCATAATCAACCGTGGCGGATAAACATTGTCATGAACGATAAAACCACGAAACTCGGCCAGTCTCAGGGGAAATTCCAGTTTCTTGCGACCTTAAGAGTTAATCAGAAAATATATTGAAGGCACTGTGAATGTTATAGTATTTCTTTCATCAGGTGAACCTTGCCTGTCGATTTTGTGCCTTTTTGAGCGAGGGCTGATGTTTGTAAAGGATGAAATTATGATGAAATTGGCTTAGAGATCGCGCTCCAGATAAGTATAATATGATTTATGTACGCTCTTTTCACTTTGGAGACTTCTTTCTGCCTGTCAACGACAGAGCTTGGCTTTTTTATACCTACTTTGCAAAAGAGTGACTAAGAATATATTAACAATCCAATATTTCTTTCAGTTAATCTAAACTTGTATTACTCTCCGCCTCGCCTCGCCTCTTATAAGAATTTACTCAGAGTTTTGATAGACATATAAAACAAAAGCAAAAACACAATACATCAAAATTTATTCTAATCCATCAGTTCGCCGGAGTATATTTAGGGTTGGTAATTTGTTCTGATAAAAATACGGAAATTTCCCGGGATCCGCGAGGTCAGGCGGCAATCAGTTATTATAATCCGCCCCATTGCCAAATCTTCGTATAAAAGGAATGCAGTAATAACACTCCGTTGACTTCAAAGTATAATACATTTCGTTCCACAATAGGAATTCTTTTTTGTGGAATAATGAATTCGACTATCTTTATAAAGCGACGGTGAATGAAGGTACCTTTATGTAGGTTCGTCGTAGATAACTACAAAAACAGTTCTATGTGGAAAAAAAAAACGCCTAAGGTTTTGGCCAAAAGTAAGACACCGTAAAACGCTCAGTTTTTTGGCACAGTTAGGCGTATTCGTGCTGGTATTGGGCAGAAAAAACTTAATGTATTGTCAAATGTTCAACGAAAAGGCTTATTCAAAAATATTTCATGAATTCTGTGGTACTAGCTGTGGGAACAAACGTTTTTAAAAAACGATATTTTTTGTTTTCGTTTTTTTTTTCCTTATCATGATAAAAAATCGTAAAACATAGCTCACAAAATTTTTTTTCGTTGCATAATTCACAAAAATATTGTAAGTAATATGTATATATATTTTATGTAATGATGATAAAGGGAAAACAATCAACCAAAGAAATACCTAAAAACTACCCCACTGAGCCGTGTATTTATTTTTTAACTTAATTAAAACTACAAAATTACTTTTATCAAACGCATCGCTGTTTTGAACCTTATTTGTTGCCGCGATCCGCCTTTGCCGTTTATCTAAAAATTTGCTTCTTACCGCGCGTTACGATTCAAATGCTTTTCGTAATTTCGAATGCGAATAAAACCGTTCGCCCATTTACATCGAACATGAAAATGCTCTTTTATCCATATTTACCTTACTTCCAATGGGTTCCCGACTCCCATAATCTTAAATTTAAAAACGCTGAGCTTAGAGGCGTACCCTAAAGTGTAATCGAAGCATAAATCTCTTTAATTTGCTTTGAATTTTCCTCCAGCTTGATATAAACGATGACTTTAAAATGTTCGGACAAATTGCGAGGACATTATGCTGATTTTAGACGGTTCTTAATTTATTTCAGTTATGTATTTCACGGTTACGATATAAGCAAGTAGAGCAATTACTTAACATAATAATTTAAAAAAGTTAATTTGCTTACCTTGAACTTCTCTCGACACAAAATGTGCGGACATTAAAATTGTACATAATGCCGAGATAATTTTAGTTAAATATCCAAAACAATGTTGGGAGGAAAAACAAGGGAAATTTCATAAAGTAATTTTTCCTAAAGTACCTTTCCCTAAAATAGGTGCCTACACATGGATTACTCTAAGTGGGTAAGAACCATTATGTAAGCTGGCCTGAAAGTTTCCACGGCTGAAGAGTCCTTGTAGTTCTGAGTTATTCGGCTGATCGATTTCCTATTAAGCCCACGATATTCCCACTTGAGACCTGATAAACACCGCCGCCATTCTTAATTAGGGATATGATTCACATGAAAGTAATTTCCTCAAGATTATCTTTCGGATCGATACAGGCCGAAACCAACCGCACGTGATAAACTAAAAGAGCTATAAAATGTGATTAGACTCCGCGATCTCCTCGGAAATATGATTCTTTACCGCACGCATATGGAAGTAATTCCTGAATACATAATGAAGATTGAAAAACTTTCAAGTTCGGATACAACGTAGAAAAAATTGTTTTCTGGTGTTGAATGTAGTTTTTCTTGATATTAACCTAATCTTTAGGGACTTAGAAAGCTGTAGATTATGTTGAAGACGAAAGTGCCAACCCTAGTGGGGCAGAATCCAACAATATTTTAAAGTAGTGGAATCTGTCCCACTAAATCAAAATAGTGGGGCAGATTCCACTGCAAAATTTTAGGCATTCCACTTTGCACATCAGTTGGGCGGCCAGTGGGGCAAAGTGGAATAATTCGTGTTAATTAGTCTTAACCAATTTTAATTATTTATTTCACCTGCTTACTTATATCATTGTTGGACACAAACACTTCCTGTCCATTCATAAGCTCATGTAGAATTAAAATAAAAGCAAAAATAAAACATTAAAAGAATTAGTTTAACATTGGTTAATTTATCTATTCTATAACGGATTATCCGTGGGAGATAGCGAGACTGGACTGGACAGGCCAATTTTGTCATTCTTTACAAAAAATATTTCAAGTAGAAAACTGTAGCCTCAAATAACTACCTAACAAAGAAGCATTAGGTACCTAAGCTATTCACCAAGGTCCACTAAAACTGCATAACTTATTACAAGGTCAAAGAAAATGGCAGGAAAGTCTTGAAATATGCGCGTCATACATATTCGCGTAACGAAGAGAAGGTAAATTTATTCTACGATAGAGAATGTCCATTTATCACTATATTAATCGTTTCGTAGTCCCGCACGTAGCGGCTATAAATCCCGGTGGTTATTGTAGGTACCTTCGTCCTTATTATGCTTTATTGTAAACTATGTTAACCATCGTATATTGTAATTGTATATTTTGTTGCCAGTGTTCACCACATTGGCATCTTATTTACTTATTTTATTCATATACTTATACTTTATTGTACACCGCAAAATTACATAGCAAAAATACATCAAACACTACAAAATATACAATAGGCGATCTTATGGGTTTCTGCGATTTCTTCCAGGCAACCTTGGAATAGATAGTTATATATATTCTGTTATGTTTATATTCTGTTGCCAATGTTCACTAAATAGCTTAAGCCTTGTAAAGTAAACAAATGAAATACGATGTATCAAACTCGGAAACAGCCTCGTTTTGCATTAGCTGATACAAGAATAGTTATCCTTCACTCACAAAATTGTATTAAAGCCGACTCTAACAAAAATTCATACAAAACAAACTCCGGAGCCATTACGATATTGTTTTTCCCTAGTTCCCCACAAGTGTGGAGTTGTTTTGTACACTAACTTGGTTTATGGACGAATAATAGGATTACTGTTCACTCACTTTTATTAATCACGTTATTTATTATCCTCCCCGGTGGTTTGTGATGTATCATTCAATAATTTTCTTATGTAGGTACTAAGGAACAGTGACTATGTCAAGATGAACTGTAATTATCGTTGAAGGGGGCCTATTAGATTAGATACATATGTGTGTGACATATCACGTGAGCTGACAGGACCGGACATACAATATGTGTGGTTCTTTCCTTAAAAGACCATTTCAGACACAGATTTTGATTGTACTACTCACTGAAATAAAATCATATATCATTTAAAAATCAATAAAGGATAAACACAAAAAATTCCAAAGAATTAATATTAGTATTCTGTAATTGATAAAAAGCTCTATATTCAGCGAACACTACATAGGTATTATAGTGCATACCTACAAACCAGAACGGAGTGAGAGAGGCTTTTAACAAAACGTAGTTAAATTCCATAAAATTGAGCAGTACATCAAAGTCATGTACAGTTGATGCATTACGTACACATGTAACGTTCACGAATCGCGTAACGTGTGAAATATTCCGATATTACGTCACAACTAACTCGTGGATTTGAATTATTGCACGTTTTCTGCAATTCGTATTACTTATTAGTTAGTTAATGCTTTAGATTCCTTTATAACCTACGTATTTGTATTGTAGTCTATTGGGATTATCGCCTAGATTATCGGCTAACTGAAGAATTATCTTTAGGGTAATTTGCCAAATACTTATTACAATAACACCGTTTGTCTACCCGCCACCGTATACGGGGGTCAACGAGAAACAAGATTATTCGAATCGACCGATGTCCAGCCGGTCGATTCTGTTAGAATCTCACCGTGAGAAGTTAGGTGAAGTGAGCTGTCATTCCACCTGAAGCTAGGAATTGACACTAATGACAGCTCCCTCTTCACCCAAGTTATCACGGTGAGATTTTTACAGAATAACACTACAGGCGACGGAGTGCGGAGGACACGCGGCTATAGTAAATAATATGTATCGCTACTTCGGCGCCGTCATCTTGTTCTCATTGACGTCCCGTTGACTTGATTGAGGACAAACGGCCAAAGGGGGCAAAAGGTAGATGTCGCCGACACATGGGTGGATTTTGATATGCAAACCTGAAAGTCGTTCGGACATCCTAATATAAAACTAGACGTTTTATTATTCGCAGAAAATAAAAGTAAACGATCATAAGAACGAGTTTTGCCCAAACGGTGATAACTTAATCATGCCAAAATATTTTATAGTTTTATTAAGATAGCACGAGCACCTACCTGAGGTGCTCGTGCTATCTTATTTTATGCTGCATTTAAAATGTCCAACAAAGCAATATAATATATTATTCCAGAGATTTGCATTCTCACCACCACCATTCTTCGTACTTATCTGCATTCTGCGGAAATACCCAATACATTCCTCACATTGTTTATGATTACCTACTCGCAATGCAAAATTTTAAATCGCACTGCACGTGCAAGGCTAACAATTTCATATTCTTTCTACGTTACAAAACATATACTAGGCTACATAAAAGCAGCAAAGTTTAATCACTGTAACATTAAATAAATGATCTATTTGAGAAATATGAATATTAATTTTATTTTGTTTCCTTGTTTCAGATGCTAACTATTACTTATCACCGGTAGAAAAAAGTTTTGCTCAAGTTCAACCGCCTTTATTTTCGAACACTCGCCCATCTTCATTTTTCGAACATGGGGACAACTACAGAGTTGCGCCAACTGTGCAGCAGCCGCTCTACAACGAGGGTCAAGCCAGATTTCCTAGCCCTAACTACAACCAAAATCCGACACCTTTTCAATTACCGACGGGCAGGAGTCAAGCGGGAACGCAGTATTATGTAAACCAACCCGAATTTACCGCACAACGACCAAGGTTCAGGCCAGCTTTACCGTACAATTTCCAATTCGTACACCCGGCCTCAACTAAAAGACCCGACGTGCCACAAATACATTCTGTAGCGTATCAAAATGATCCGTCAAAACCTGAAACATTTTTAGGTCAAATTACTTTAAATAATCCTGATATTGACTACCTACAAAATAACAGATTTAAGAACATGCCATTTGACGGTAATAGCTTAAAGAGCAACGGACAAAGCGGTCACATTCCACACGATGAAGATATTGAAAATGATAACCAAGACTTATTTGACCATCACCGGGTGACCACTTACAATCCTCATAAACTTGCGATCAAACAAAGACTGAATGTTAAACCTAATACTCCACGATTCCCTCAATTAGATTCACCATTAAATGAAAACACGAATTCTCAAAATACCAACGCATTTAATAAAAACAACAATTTCAATGCACCCAAAACGAACGCTAACTTATATCAAAGTTCTTCCACTGAATATAAGGGACTGCTAGATATAGAACCTTTACTTGAAGATGACATCAGCGATATTAGTTCATTAAGGGAGCTCATGAAGAATACTCAAGGTTCTTTTGATGTCGAGGTTATTAAATCCAATCAAACAAAATCTGAATCTACCGATGACAGTAAACCTGACGCAAGTTCTATGAATGCAGACAATTATCCAAGAGAAGGTTCAATCAAATCAACAACCACCACTACTTCAACTTCAACAACAACTACGGAAAGTAGTAACCATTCTGGTGAAGATCACGATATCGACAATACAGAAGACGAGGGAGAATATGTGGAATATTACGATGATGCCGAAAGTACTGAAGAGAAACACACCACTCAAGAACCACAATCAATAGAACATGCTACCGACATTTATGATGAAGAATATGACACAACTGAAGAACCTGAAAAACCTACAGAACTAGTTAAAGCAAACAATACGGAATCTTTTGACGTTTTAGTAATGAAGCCTGAAAACACGATGGTTAAAGATGATAATTTCAAACATTTTGTAGATACCACTGTAATAGACCAAACTGAACACAAAAGTAATGAAGAAAAAGATACTCCTGTCACTGATTATAGTGCACCTGCTTCTGAAGAAGATGTGACATCGATAGAAACACCGTCCATTCTAGGACAGTTAGAAGTTGTGTCAGTTGTTACCACTAAGAGTGTGGTTAATGGTACTATATCTATTCCAGACGTAACTTTTGCACCAAGTACAACCAAGTTAAGTCCGGCTTCAGAAGGTACTTCACCTACTAGCAACCAAATGAGTGACGCCTCTGTTCCAGTAACAACTGAGAACTGGATTGTAGTTGCATCAGTTCAGACAAGTAGAAGTGTTTCAGGTGCTCGTTTCTTACCTTTCCCAACCGTGGAGCAAGATGAAAAGAAACAAGTATTAGCAGACGACAATGAAGAAGAAGATGATGATGGTGTGGATTCGGTAACAAAAGACCCTAGACTACAAACAAATGGCCTAATGAGTACTCCATCGTCGACCGAAAATATTAACGACAAATTGGATAGTATTCAGTCAGAGCTATCGAGTGCAGTTTTATCTGGATCTTTAAATAACGAAAATAAAAATATTGAGCTAATAACGGAATCAACTACCGAAAGCACAACGACAACAACAACTACAACAACAACAACTACTACTACAACCCCGTCGCCTATAAAAGTATTTACATTAAAGAGCACTTCGTCTCCTTCCGTAACAGAAAGATCATCTCCAGATCCATTACCAGTGCAGATAAAAAAATTCGCACATCGTGTGACTACGTCTACTACACCAAAGCCGAGGAAAAAACCTTCCTTAGTGACTGTGATGGATGATATAGCCGGACTGTTGCCTGCGGGTTATAAATCAAGGCTCTCGTTTAAAGACAAACGAACCAGCTCTACCACCACAACCACTACTACAACTACTAGTGCACCAGAGACATCTAGTGAGGTCCCTATCATTAATGGAACACAAGGTCGATCATCCGGTATCAGCGCGAAGAACAAAGTTATTGTTTTAGATTATAAATCTTTACTTCCTAAAGAATATAAGCCTAAAGAAAATAAGTCTCATGAAGATCTCGCCAAAAAACTACAAAAAGATGATCTTAGTAAATTATTTCCATCTAATTATAAGCCTCCAAACTCAGAGAGCCCCGATGTCAAATCAAGTTCAAAATCTGGTATTTTAGACAAAGTTCAAGAAATTGATATTTCTGCTCTCCTGCCAAAAGATTTTAAGTTAAATACTACAGTGACAGAAAAACCAAAGGTCGCACTCAAATTACCAGCAAACGCTGTACCAATAGACGTATCAGCTTTATTACCACCAGGATTTAAATTAAACGAGACAGAAAAAGAAACTGCGGAAGGTCCTCTTATCAAACTCAAAGTCGCTGATATTTCAAGTCTATTGCCAGCTGGATTTAAATTAAACGAAACTATTGAAGAAGAGCCCGCGCCCCCCAGTAGTACGAACAAAGCTCCTGGAGGCATGATTAAACTGGTATTCCCCTCAAGACCAGGCGGTAAAGTTCAAAGAAAAACGACTACTTCTAAACCACTGGGTCCTGTCCCAGTGACACCTGTAATACAAAAGGGTTGGCCTACAAGGTATTTATTATTTCTATATATTTTTTAAGTGACTACGTTGTACTATTGCATAATAATGATTGAATTTTAAATCTTTTCAGAGCTTCTACTGAATTCACTGGTTGGCCATCGCCGTCTACAACACCATTTTCTATAGAAAAACTTCTAGAAGCTCAAAGGAATGCCACTGCTACCAGTCCAATGCCAGATTTTAGTACTGAAGCAACGACACGACGTCCGGCCACGACAACGACGACACCTGTTCCCCCTCCACCGACCACTCCAGGATTATGCAAAAAAGAGTGTGACATCGCTGGCACTATAAAAATTGTTTCAGGTACCATTATTTCTTTATTATCAGTACCTGTATTGATGTCAAATACAGCTTTAACTTCGCAATCATAAATTCATATTAGATTGTCAAGAAGTAATAAAAAAAATAAAAAATTGGTGGTCTGAATTTTTTTAATTAAACACCATCTTTTATATTTTCAGGAGTTAAATGGATACCCGAATTATTAGATCACAATACTGTAGAATGGAAACGACTTGCCACAGATGTAAAGAAAGAGGTAAGTTGTATATTAATCATTGGAGAATACGATTAAGTGCAAGAAACGCTAATGCGTAAAGTAGAAGGAACTATTGTTCCTTCTACTTTGGAAAACTATTCTATAACAAATCTTTTTTATTTTCCAGTTGAATTCTGTCTATTCGAAATCAGACTATCTACGAAAATGGTATAAGGGTATTAGAATTGATGGGTTCAGCGAAGGCTCTGTTCTTGTTGACTACTTCATCGAACTCAAAGAGGTAGAAGAAAGAGTGGACACATTGGACTTAAAGAAAATGTTCCACAAATCTCTTCATGATGCCAGGCCTGGTTCTGTGATTGAAACAGTCACAGAAGCACCCAATGATGATGATTTTAATCCTGACGTAATGTTAGGTGATCAACCGGTTGAAGAAAGGATGAAGAAAAGCAATGAGAAAATGACCAAGACAATTGATAAGTCTGCTGGGAAACTAGAAATCGGAAAGTTTGTTATGGACCCTGCTTACACCGAGTTCATAGGTGGGTCAACTATTCTCACTCAATTATTTTAATACCTTGTATTACTTTTTGAATATTAATGATTTTTTTATTTCCTTTGTTTAGTTTTACCTAAACGTGAAGCGCCAACGCCTGTAACTCCCGAAGAAGAATCGTTCCTGCCTCAGTGGGGCATCGCTGTGATTGTCATTGCTTTGGCTTCTCTTCTGTTCGTCGTCATATTTGGAGTCACAGTAGTAAGTTACCCCGAACCGAAATTAGTTCAAGATACTTCTGCGTTTGTTGTTGGTAATATAACTTTTCTTTTGTTTCTCTCAGTTGGTCAATCGACAGAAGAGTGCGAAAGCGAAACAGCCAATACCTCTCAGCGAGGAAATGCTTCGCGATTTGGATAAGAGTCATATGGGAGGCTTCGATGACGTGCATCCAGTGAAAGAACGTGAATTGCCGTATCTCCCGTCGGGCAAGGTAAATTGAGTCCGAGTCCTAGTTTCAAAGTTAAAATGTTTTCATCCTATCTCTTATTTATTTTTGTTCTTTGTCCAGCGTATGTCAACTGCCTTCATCGAGCAATTGGCTTACCCTAACCCGGGTGACTCGTGGCGGTCGGAGTGGACACCGCAGCTCCAGAAGTACATGCAGCATTACACGCCCGACTCAGGACGAGGCTCGCAGATCTACGGGCCCGTTGGAAATGCTTATGGGTACGAATTTGTATTTGCTTTTAAAATGAAAAGATACTTCGTTCACAAAAAGCTGTCCTTACTCAGTTATTTATAAAACTCACATGAAACAGACGGCAGGTGCGGGCCAGCTTACCGGATGAGTATCGCCCGATACTATACAATTTTTGTATCGTTCGTCCAACTTTCCATGAAATACACTAGAGACGACCAAAGCTTACTTTTACCACAAACTTTTCCCGCAGAGAAACCCCGCCTTACATGTTTCATGGAAACCCGCTGCTGCTTGTTTCATGGCAAAACTTTAGCTGCAGGAGCAGGGTCGGCCAAGTTTTAAAAGTGTAAACATATTATGTATGTTAATAATAGATGTGTGTTGTGTCGACAGATATGGCGCAGGTTCGCAGCTGTACGGGCAAACGGGCGGCGGCTCCCAAGTGTACACGGGCGAGTACCCGCGCTCGCACTACGCGCGCCGTCGCTCCGACTACGACAGCAACTTCTAGACCCTTCTAGAAATATATTCGCCTACTGAGACTTGACACAATCTTGACAATATCTCCTTTTTAATCTCGACCCTAATTTATAATATTATACTCGAATAGAACGTTTCATCCATTCTGTGTAGATTAATCATTAACTTCAAAACATACTGTAACAGGTTGTGAAATAATTTTATCATTATGAAACCGAACATTATTAGATCGAAATTAGACTCGTATTTCTGAATTTATATTATACGATACGACTTTACATTTTGCATGATATTTTTAGCAGCTTTTAGTCCGGCCTATTTAGGACATAACAGTGCCAACCCAGATGGTTATGTCGCGTTTGATATTTATTTTGTAAACAACAATATTTCTGTAATTAAAAAATAGTTATTAAATGGAAATTATCTGCCAAAATATTAACTATTTACGACTGATTGTGAGATGTAAATAAGTAGAATAAGAACTCACCAATATTATAAGTGGAGACTAATAGGTGAGGCTACGAAGTACTTGTGTAGATATCTCTCCGCATACCTATATTTGCTCAGAACCTGTAGTGGATCGTGCCGTGGCCCGTGTGTGAGCGTGAAACGCCTCTTTGTGCCAAATGTTCGTGCGTCTGTGTGTGCGTGTAAATATAACATAATATTCCTTTCGTATAGAGACATTAACGTTAGTGGGTATAGATATCGGACCACCATTGCACAGCCTTCCATCCCGCGCCGCGAGTGCTTGGTTGCGATGTTGCGAACTGTTTACGTGGAATGTCGTGTGTTCCCATTTTCAGAATAAATATATTTATTCGATAATTTTTACTCATACTCAGTGTCATTGAAAACGCATTAGGTTAACGATCTTCATGTATGAAATTCATAATCTTAAGAATGTAATTGATGATCGTCAATTTTTAATTATTCCAAAAATCGTCAAACAGGTTCACAAAGACGTTAAATTGTAATTTAAATATAATTAGCGATTAGCTACTTAAAATAAATAACAACCCTAATTAGTGTGGAAGTTTTTAAAACTTGGATTTACTTGAATGTGTCAAAATGATGAATTTCGTCAGATATAGGTATTATATTAATTGTATTTGTAAATTCCTCGAGTAACGAGTGTCACGGTCATTATGTACCTACCAATTAGATTAAGTATAGTAATTGCATGAATTCGTGTATATAAAACAATTTTTGTACATGTAGATTTTAATTTAATTATTGATTAGTTAGAGACAAAGTAAACCATTAAGATCCTGAATATAGATAAATATATAATGTACACTGTTGTTTTATTTATTACGCACGCTATTTGAATAACTACTAAGATTAATATCTATTTATTTTTAAACTAATAATAAACTGAAGAGCTTGTTTGTCGAACGTGCTAATCTCTAACTGGAACTAACAGTCAGATTTGAAAAATTATTTTGTGCATTTGATAGCCCAATTCTTAAGGAAGGCTGTAGGCTATATTAACATCACGCTAGGACCCTTAGGATCCGAACAAAAACAAAAAGTCTGTAAAATTGCTGAGCGAAAATGAAGTAATACCGCGGGTAAAAAAAAGTCGATTCGATGCGACGGGGTGGGTTGGGAAACAAGAAACTTCACGTGGACAAAGTCGCAAGCAGAAGCTAATCAAGTAATAAGCTCGAGTTAAGGCTCCTGCAAACAGGCGCGACCCACGACGCGAATCGCGCGCGACACAAAGGCACCACTCGTTGCGCGACTTGCGGTGCCTTTGTGTGGTGCGCGATTTTATCGCGTGTCGCGCCTGTTTGAAGGAGCCTTTATCCTATCTAAATCCGTTGCCAATTATTTTTCGATTAACTCTTTGTATTAATAAGCGTTTAAATACAAGTTATTTACATGTGTCAGAGCATGATAATATGTAGCTGAGTTTAGCAGTATTTGAATGGATCGTTAGGTCAATAATTATTGCAATGAAACCTTTCCAGGAAACTGATAATCATCAGTATGTAAGTACCTAATAATAAAACGTTTATGAACGACGAACCTAGTCATGACATTAATATTTACTGTACACATTCGAAAACAAATGAAAAACCAATCACAGATATGTGATTGGTTTTTCATTTGTTTTCGAATACTAGGTATTATGTATTAGAGTAGGTACTAGGTATTATTATTATTAAATTCTTTATTGCGAGTAACCATGAGACTCATACAGTGTTAGTAACAATAAAATAAACTTATAACTATGTTACCCGTTTTTAAGGAGAATAAAATATAACCTGTTCAATCCCTAATAAACAAAGAGATTAGGAAGAGAGTAGGTAAGTAATGTAAACTGTTAGGGTTAATATTTCTAACTACCTAGCATAACATCCCTATAATGTTCCCACTGCTGGGACACATGTCTCCTCTCTTCGGGAGGGAGTGGGCTATAATCTACCACCCGGACCCAGTGCGTGCTATCACGTGACTTCGAATTTTTGGTTCTAGGACATGCCGGTTAATTACCTCACAATTTTTTCATTCACCGTTTTGAGAACAGTGGTGATGAAATTATTTACACAAAGTAAAGCGCCTGCCACGACCTAACATGCTCGTAAGTCGGGGCCGTTGCCACTGGGCCATCAGTGGTCCAACTACCTTCTAATACTTTATTAAAATCTGACAACATTTTGTGTCGAAAAGGTGAAGTTCATGTTCCAACTTGTGCTAGAACTATAAACTTTACTCTCATACTCCTTGCTAGGTCCTTTCCCAGAGGTAAGCAGTGCCTTAAATAGAAGTATCTACCTACTTCTGTAGTTCGTCGATAACTTTATTAGGTCCAATGATAAAGATGACGACCCTCCAATTCCCTAAGGAGGCAAACTTATAGGGCAGACGCTCCCCGTAACTCATTGCCATGCTTTCATAGCTATGTCATGGAAAAATTAACTAATAGCGATAAGCAAAGGGGATTCCATAAAGGTACGCCAATAAAAGAGCTATGGAATTCCCGTTTATCAAGCACCGTCTCGATCTACGAAGCCGTTGAACATTTTTATCAAAAGAAAATATATTTGAGTGTCCTTTTGTTTGAATACAAAGTCAAAGCAGAATCTTCAAAGGCTGTAAAGATCGTAAGATTACTTTAATTACGAAGAAAAAACATAAATGGCCTCAATTTGTACCGTTTTTATACTCAATGATCTTTTTGACTTTCTTTAACAAAGACACATAAAAGGTATGTAGCAGGAATGAACGATTGAAATCTGAAGATAATTCTGATACGGGTATATAGACGGATTATGTATTTAAGATTCCATGAATATTAAAAGGTTATATGAAAGCTGCAACCACCCACGCCTCCTAAGTCTCAACTCCGCATAATCTTTATTAAGCAAGGGAGAAGGGTGTAGGTGAGTAGGTGTATAAATCCTACACACCCATCTTCTGTAGATATTAAGCAGGTACATATTATATTATAACGAGGGTGCTGAGAACCCTTACGAAATAACAAACATATTGCATATTAATTAACACATACCTAAAGGAACACAGATGGTTAAAATAAACTGGAAGCGCCGTAATATGACGGCGATAAGTTGAATTGTAGTAAAGAGTACTTATCTCTCGAAAGAATTCCGTTCGATTTGACTTTTACTCTGCAGTGCCAAAAAAAGTAATCCGCTGGAAGCTGCCGATTTTATATTTATTACTAGATCTCTGTTAAACCAAGCTTTGCGCTGTATGTAGGTAATACATTGAAAACATGCAATATTACCTATTGAATCGCAGCGAGTTCCATTTGTGTTGCGGTAATCAATACTATATCAGCGGTGTATATGTCGATCAAACAAACTTCGAGATTCAAAAGCTCTCCAAAGGTCTACCAAGGAGTTTACATAATACAAACCTCAAAATTTGGAGCATTTGAACTTAGATCTCATCACTTATAAAAGCTTTGCTGAACTTCCCAACCCGCATTAATACAAATTCCCCGTTTTCGATTCGTGTTGGGTTTTCCCGGAATTATGGAGACATGTAGCGAGGGGCTGGAATGGGCTAGCATTATACACATTACCATGGAAATAAAAACTAGTCGAATGTTTGTTTAGGGAAAGCGAAGCCGCGGCTGTATCAATATCACATTTATTCCTACCTGGTATGCAAGGTTTTCCTTTTATCCGAGAATACCATTTATGACTCTCTTTCTCAATCTGGAGTTTACATAATATACATAGATACTTATGTATTTACTAGTCTAAGAATACATGATCACAAGATCTTTTATGATCGTTGTTCGTTAGTAGTGTAGCGTGTGTTACAAAAAGGGTACACATTGAAAGAGTTGGTTTGTTTGGTTAACGCGGTAATCCCCGGAATTAGTCGGATTTTAAAAAATCTTGTTGCATTTATAGCCCAATTATTGAGGAAGGTTATGGCCATTTCACACTATGACCTTTAGGAGCCGAGTAACAAAAATTTCAGAAAAAACGCTAAAGTATATTGTGGTGTCTTACGACTTCCACGCGTACGATGTCACGGTGGCAGATAGTACCTATATAATAATTAACTGTCACTCAAAACTAAACTATAATTGATTATTATTTTAATAGCTTTGTTCACCAAAATAACAAATGAACATCTGGCGCAAGGATCTGACGGCCAATTACCGTAATTAAAAGCATTCAAAATCTAGTCACAATCTCATCTCAGCGACAAACAATGTCCAAAACTTGTCAAAAATGTAGGACAACTAGAGTTTTTTTTTTTTTTGACTGATTGAGATCTAGTTGAGACTGAACGTTCTTGAAATTACGAGAATTGCAAATATGATCGTTTTGAAATGATGTTTGTGTCAACTATTATTTATATTTTCGATAATTTTGTCAATTTAGGTATTGATTTGTAGTTTTCGTACTAGATCAGTATTTTTTTTAAAAGAAACTCCTGGACTATAAAGTCCAATTTAATTATAATTTCAAAATGCCGTCTCTAAGTTTTTTGAAAAAAGTTATAATAGGGAGAGAGAGAGAGAGATAGGTAGATTATAGTTTTTGCAGTTTGCCGCCCGCCATTGACCGGGTGGTCAAATATAAAAAGACACCTCAAGAAAACCTAATTGCCAGAACCGACAAACCGAGACAGAATAACTTGACATAGAAAAGTGAGGAGACCAGACCAGGGACGAAAGAAGAAAAAGAAGCAGTCTTGTTCAGTAGATTACCTACCTACTACATTTCGTCATTGTTACGGGTATGACCATAAAATAAGAAACAGGATACCTTATTATATATTATATATGATATTCTTATTTTATGGTCATACCAATAATCGGTGTTAAACACAAAAGAGGGTGTGTGAAAATCAAGCGGTCGGCTAGAGCCGGACATACGCGATTCAACGCCGATTAAACTTACACGATTCAGCTTCATCGACCGACTGAAACCGAATATACCCGATTAAACTACGTCAGCGACCCGAACGTGACGGTTATTTCCGTTCACTATTCAGAAAGAGCGAAAAGCACAATTACATAAAGAAGTTTCCGCTTCAACAAAAAACTACATATACAACAAATAACAAAGCATCGGCATACTGCACATATAGAGCGGAATGCGGACACACTTGGATCATACGATACCTACGGTAAGTATGTGACACAAAATAATAAAAGCATGCAAGTAATGCTATCTACAGTTCCTTCGCTACGTCCGTCGACTACTTTTCCTATTTCAGCCCGCATTCAATATCTTATAGTACAGTAAACTGGCAGTGAAACAGAATTACATACAATGCAAGCTTTTGTTACTATACCTACTATCATTCGGTTACTACTTATCTATCGGACATAAGATTCATCGGTATACACATCTCTTTATGTCACTTTGTCCTTACCAAACAATAAAAAGTTGATGCAATAAACTGTTTGTACTTTTATAATTTAATTTTTTTTTTGATAAGCTTATAGGGTGGTGGCTAAGTAATAACAGCCGCACGGTTCGATTGAAAGTTAAGCTACGTTTGCCGAGGTCAGTCAGTGGATGGCTGACCATCCATTACATATCGAGACCCCTCCGTGCCTTGTTATTATTTATTTATATATACTTTATTGTACACCGGAAAATACATAACAAAAAAATACGAATATGAATACAAAACATCCAGGCTGTCATTTGTTCGGGGGTTGCGGAAGGATCGTACGTTCCCGCGACCCCCGGCGTAGGTGTGAGATGGAACACCGGAGTTGTTCTTAGTCAGTAAGAGTCTAATAGACACCGCCGCTCACCCCAGGGCGGCGGACACCCATGAGGGTTTTCACCCGGGAACAAAAAAAAAGGCTGTCAGTTGTAGATCTTTGACAGTCGTTACACTGTCAGAAGCCCGAGAGTTGGATAACCAGTCTTATCAAGGGGTATCGTATTACCCAGTACCTGGGTTGTGGAGATGACACATGATGATATAGGATCGGGATTACAAGTAATCGATTAATACGAACATCGAGCCAATGCTACCTACACCAATTCAACATGAACCTTGTGGCAGCTTCCACAAACAAATTGTTATGCAGTAACACGTGCGCCATATTATGTTCGCAAAGTTCTTTGTTTGCTTTCAGCCTAACGAAATCGTAGAACACGACTAGGCCTTAAATTGTAGGATATCTTACTTTTCGGATTTTCGTAAATTTTGAAGAAATTTGGATTTCTTATAATAAAATTGAGTGTTATTGTGTGTGTGTGTATGTGGATGGAATTGTAACTATAACCGAGTTAGAGCTTTCGGTTTAGATTCTAGAATTATTATAGATATGGAACGAGCTATACTTGGAGTCTCTCTGTGGGATAGAATCCGGAATGAGGTAAGTAATCCGGACCAAAGTTGTCGAAATTACTCACAGAATAAGTTAGCTAAAGTGACAATGGGCCGGGTATATTAGCCGTAGAAACGACGACTGTTGGGGAGACATGTTTTTAGGTGGAGACCGCGAATCGGTAAACCTAAGGTAGGACGACCTCAGGTTAGGTGGAGTGTATATCTTCGCAGGGTGCCTGGTAGCAGCTGGATGACAGTTGCCGAGAATCGAGATCAATGGCGTGCAATTGGAGACGCCTATGTCCACCAGTGAACTACTGTAGCCTAATGACGATGATAGATATGTCTACAGCAATTATTTTTGGAAAACCTATATTACAACTTAAGTTGTAATATAGGTTACATACAACTGGCGGTGGCGGTGGCGGTGGTGGTTATATTACCTACAACTTAAGTTGTAATATAGGTTTTCCAAAAATAATATAATAATAATAATAATATCGTTAACGATATTCAACCTCGTAATTCCAATGAGCGAGAGGCTTTGATCACAAGAGAGTTCACGTGTGATTATTATTATTAGTGTGTGACACTTACAGCCTACCCTTTCTAGGCGTGTAGGCGTGACGGTCCCGAAACAACAAAGCGAATACATTCAAAATTATTTATGTACACTTTAAAATGTGCCGCGTTCAGATCCGTACATATTTTACCGAATGGCCTGACATAAAATATGTAATATTAAAATCATTGGCTTGTTTTTTGCCTTTAAATAAATAACGTTTCAGTGCATGACAAAGGATGCAAAATAATATGTGTGATAATATTTAATTTTGGTCCGTTAAATATTTATGGCTTGATTGAATTAAATCAGAGCAATATGTACTTATTTTTGAATGACGTGTTGAAGTTAATTCTCGAATATAAAATACAGGAAACATCCCGCCATTTTATGTTACGTCAGATACTCGCGTTTACAACTCTCTGCATTCGCACTAACATTTCCAATACCGTATATATGTATATTGGATATAGCAGTTCAGATTTAGAGTGCATTTATTGAGAAATACCTACACATATAGCGGCTGAAATCACCATAATGGAAAATGGATGCTTCAAAATAAGTGACCCAGCAAAAATTGGTACCTACTTTACGTCAAGTGACTACTATATGGCATCATCTACCAGCCTTTTCCCAATTATATTGGGGTCGGCTTCCAGTCTAACCGAATGCAGCTGAATACCAGTATTTTACATGGAGCGACTGCCTATCTGACTTCCACAACTCAGTTACTGGGTAATACGATACCCCTTGGTAAGACTGGTTGTCAGACTTTCGCGCTTCTGACGACCCGTAAAGACTGGCCAAGATCCATGAATGATAGCCGGGACCAACCGCTTACCGAGGCACGGAGGTCTTGGTATGTAAAGATGGTCACCCATACACAGACCAACCGCGGCAAGCGTAGCTTAACCTGATCGATCGACCTGTGCGACTGTTAATATCTAGCCACGGAACTCCCACAACTACTATCTATCCTGTGGTTAAATGGCTATCAAGGTATTTATACCAGATATAAATCAAGCCGTTACCTACCTACCCAAAAACAATGTCATCACAGATGAAATCGAGTGATAAAGCTAGTGACAACATAATGGGCTATTTCGAATGAGGAACAGCGCACAGTCAGCCAGTTCGTCGATGTAGCCATCCCGGGCTGTTTTTACTCGGAAAACTTCATCAAGTGCCATTATTAGTTCGGAAAGTGCAGTAAAAGTGAGTAAAGTACTCATTAGTCATGGCTGTGTAGAGATTTAGAAGTTGGCGATTCAAGTGGCCATTCAAAGTTGAAAAGCCTACGCTGCATGCGGCGTGAATTAACTTAATCACGGTAAGTGTTGCTCTTTTTGCAAACTGTTACTTTTGGATAGAATAAGTGGCCTTTTAAATGTCTTACAAGTTCTTATCATTATTATATTCTAAAACTGTTGGTACCTACATATACTCGACCTCGTAATAGCCACTTTTGAGAACAATTTCCTGTACCTAAGTTGAAATAATCTAACTTCTTCTTCACGTGACCAGAGGGCTGGCCTATATTTAGGTGAAAGAATCAGCATTGCCACCAAATGTTGCCACATTTGGTGTTTACCATCCACGTTGAAAGGTTCCAACCACTAGCCGATCCGCATTGGATGAATGCTCCTTCAAACAGGCGCGACACGCGACAAAACGCGCGCGACACAAAGGCACCGATCGTTGCGCGACTTGCGGTGCCTTTGTGTCACGCACGATTATATCACGTGTCGCGCGTCGTGTTTGTAGGAGCCTTTAAAGGAGCATAACACACGCAAATAGACGCTGACATATCGGTAACATGGTTCCGTGTAACGAACACACGACGAAGGATTAAAAACCAATTTGTCCTCCTTTTAAAGCTTTGAAATAGCACTGGGCAAGTGGGCAAGGCAATGAGCAATCCGGAGTTAGAAGCAAAACAGATCTTTAATAGAATAGGTTATTCCACAAATCCCCATTGAAGTCTCAGAAAGTGAGGAATCCCCATTAGTTTAATAATAAAATACAAACGACGTAACCATGAAGTCTTTATTTCTTATGGAGGTTAGGACTCATTGATTATTTTTATAATCAATCAATTCAAGTAATGGCTCATAACAGAAAAACACAGATACAAAATGATTGGTAAAATCATAAAGTTTTAAAATGTTTTTTTCATTTAGGATCAGTATTTTCAACTCTCTAAGCGGTGCGTTGAAAATCACGCGATAAAACACGCCCGTAGGTACGAGAGCTAAGACATCACGGAAATCGACACACCATAAAAACGAAAGATTGCATTACCTGGTTAACCTTAAATCAGACAATGGGTAAAAAGACTGTCAACGACTGTATACACACCGATTCCCTTAAATCACGAGCCTGCTGACACATTCCATTTAAGTTCATTCCGTGATCATGCGGGCGAAGATTTATTGTTTACCGATAAAATATTGTAAGGTAAGAAAACTTTACCTCAACGAAGACGGTACAGAAAATGGGCACTAAAAAGAAAATACCTCCTCGGAAACGTTTACGGAGCTGTTTGCATACTTAGGTATACCCATACCTATGTTCATTCAAAGCAAAGTGGCTGAGCGGGCAGCACCACACAATAAGCAAAGGGGATAATAAAAGGCGACGCCATAACACTTTCCATTAGACTAGCTACATTAATAATGGGTTTCCAAGGACCGTGGAATAATCTGGAAGCCGCGGCGTATTCAAGCCGACAATGAGGGTAGATGTCAACAAAGTCATGAAAGAGAGGTTGACACAGGCAGAACACCGCACACACATCAGTTAATTATGTTTTGTAACTAAATACACACTTTCGTTCTGTTTACAGATATTAGTTGTAACTTGCCAACTATTGAGGCAATCCTTACTAAGTCTATATTTGGTTTAATTAAACGTCTTTTATTGTGGTTATTATTTTATCTTCTGAATCTACACACCAGGGGCTCTGTCACATCATCCGTCCGTAGGAGATAGGGGGTAGGAAACGCCCGTAACGAAGGCCGAAACGACGGACTTCGTGCTTAGGGAGTAAACCCCGGGCCGTCTAAAAGCGCGTTGGGTTAACAATATCGTCATAGTCGCGGGAAACACCTGGCTGAGAGACGCAAGGAACTAGGAATAATGGCAGAAGATAGGGGAGGCTTGTACCCCGCAGCGGGTGATTTCGGGCTGAAATCATGATGATGATGATAATATACATACATACAGAACATTTGACAACATATTTTTCTAAAGTGTACTTTATATTATTGTACTAAGTAACTGGTGCTGGATTTGGGCTTTAAATCTATTACTATGAACAATATGTATAATGTCGCAGGATAGCCTTTATCAGAAATGGTTTTCGTATACGTGGTTCAGCCTACGAATAAGTAATAAGGGTTCAGCAGCTATAATATCATCAGGATTGTGCCGGAATCAAGCAGTTCGTCATGGACGTGGTACGACAGCGGCTACCCTGACGTCATCGTTTTCTTCTGTCATCAGAAAACAACCGCCATGCAGCCATCGATACGACGCTCTGCTAGAGTGATTGTTACCAGCCAGTGTCTCACTTATGCGACCTTTTCGGTGAATCCAGTAACTTCGTAACGTAACTAGAATAATATCCTTCAAACTTGTTTATAAATTTACGGCCAACAAGCAATACCCTTTGCAGTTGATAAAATCTAACAGGTTTAAAACCATTCAAGTTTTAACCAGAGTTCACCAACGGTACTTCAAAGCAATCAGTCACTACATAAATTCAACGCGAACCTAATAATGTTTATCTCTCAGTTTCTCTAGTCGCTTCAGTCCATAGACGCCTGACGCCACTGCAGAGCAAAAAGCAAGATTAACTAGACAGGCGCTTCGGAGTCCAAACAGCAGAAAATAAAAAATAAACGTTAAGCGCTGTCTCTAGTTAGCTTGCGGCTATTAACATCTACTTTTTTCTAATAAAAATGCTACTTTAAAGTGTGAACTAAGAAATATGAACTTTTGTAGAGGAAACTTTGAAAACAAATGAAAGGTTTATAAATACTGGCAGGTAAGCTGGCATAAAGTCTTAACTTTTCTACTTATCTATGATATTTATTAAAGTCAATGACCTCTATCATACAAGAGGTCAGTGATTAAAGTTTACTTTTGGACGTAACTATACGAGTAAAAATGAAATGCTGTTCAAGTGTCACATGATCTGTGTGCTGTTCGTCGATAGGCGCAACGCGAGAATGGCTGGACTGCTTTGGCTATTTTTTTAATTAAAATAGGTTTTTATACAAAGAAAAATTAGAAAATTTTGCCGGAATTTTTAAAGCATTTGTAATTTGTAAACTGAACGTTATTTTTCCATGGAATTTTTGATTTAACTCAAGACAAGATTACGCCTGTCAGTTAGTGCGCGGTCTTATTGGTGGTTGCGTTGTGGCAGCGACGTGGCCTTATTGTGGTCGATATCACAAATAAATTATTATTATTAATCATTATTGCAAATAATTTCATCACCACCTCGCTCAAAACGGTGCAGGACAAACAACATCGTGAGGAAACCGGCATGTCCTAGAACCAACAATTCGAAGACATGGTGACGTCTACACCAACCCGCACTGAGCCCGCGTGGTGGTTTATAGCCCACTTCCAATCAAAAGAAGGAGGTCTGTGTCCTAGCAGTGGGAACATTTGAGGCTGATTGATATAGGTATACCTACAAATATTGCTGGAAGGTATTTTTAACTTTATAGATTTATTGTTCCTACTGTACACTAATAACTAGGCGTAAAAAATGAAACGATATTTCCAGATATTTCTTCAATAAAATCCCAGAACCACGGAGGAAAATATTTGTTCTTGTATATTGGCTACGAAATTATTAGATACTATATGATTCTTATTGACACAACTTTGGAAATACAAGAAAGAATAAATAAACGAAATTAACAATTTTTGATATTGTTTCTACACGCACTATTTGACGTCAAGCTTATGCTTAAATCCCAGAGCCACGTCAAGTCTACAACTGAGGTTTGATTCGATATTATTTTTCAACCCACAAGTAATCAAAACTGTCTAACAAAAAGCCAATTATTCTATTCCAGTTTTCCCTCTGGAAATCAAACCAGCACTAGACCAAAGTCATTATAACTTTTCGTGTGAAATAAGAAGAAATAAACTATGTACTAATTTACCTAAGTACCTATTTTATTGTCTATCAATTTTAAATATGATATATTTTTTATAAGCTTTTTTTATAAGCTTATATGAAACTGGGCTAGTCACATCTGCTGATGTCTGCAAAACCACCACACATCAGGTCCACAGCAAACAGCAGCTTGGAAGGTCAACAAGGAGATGGTAAAATTAACTCGACTCTTTCATCAAACATTGTTCACATACAGCAATAAATAGTGAACAGCAAAGAAAAGAGTGAATGCCCTGCAGCCAGACGCTAAAGGTAAAGAATAATAAATAAACATTATACAACAGATGTGGCCAAGGATCATTAAAACCAAGTAGGAACACTTTAGCGTGGGCGTCTCCGTACCCTTAGCTAAGTATTGTTGAAAACCGTAGCCATTTTGGATTTTGCAGCCTTTGTATCCAAAGGTGCTCGTCCGATGAGTTTCGTTATAATTAATTTTAAACCCTTTGAGAGAATCCCGGCATTTCCACTTATAATGAAATAGCTATTATTTGACACGTAAATATTTACGGATGAAAAGATTTTGAGCGTTAGATATTTACAGAAATTGTGTTTAAAATGTAAAGGGTTAATTGAAATATCTGCCTAAATTTTAATAGTCACCTATCAGTACCATAAATAGTTCTCTACGAGAAATAGGCGAGTCAAACTAGTCGAACCAAAATTTGTCTGATGCATTTTTGGTTACCATCCGTCCGGATTTGTCCGGACATCTAGACTTTTGTCAGGACTTTGTCCCGATTTTTTGGCTTAAATGGAATACGAGTAATAAAACTTATATAAGTAATCCATACTAATATTATAAATTCGAAAGTAACTGTCTGTCTCTCTGTATGTTACCTTTTCCTATGGGATCGAAACTTACGCAGGTGAAACCACGGGGCGCTGGTATTAACTTTTCATTCATCTAAACACAAAATATACTTCTTTATCAATGAACTTAACGAGATCACACAATAAATCTTGTGTTGCAAATTAGCAAATAATCAGCTAGTTCAAACATAAAATATTTTCTTCAAAATAAAAAAAAATTGTTTTACGTAAAATAATTTTGGTAAGTATAGGTATTAATTTTTTATATTTTTCAGCGCACTTTTTTTATCCTCGCAACCCGCAAGCTCCCCTCGCGAGCGTCTGCTTCCATGCCTACCATACCAGTACCACTGTAACTATGTGGGTAATGTTTGGATTTTGTGACTAAAATGTCCGGACTTTTATTGAAATGTCAGGCTTTTTGTCAGGACTTTTCAAATTTCTAAATGTTAACCCTAGTTGCATGTGTATGTCTATTACTACGCTTGGCTTACGTATTGCTGCAGTGCAAGCTTGCAATGCCCACGCTTTCAACATAACCACTCAGTCGGCTTTCACAACACCTCAAAAAAGTCAAAAGATTTATTTTTCAATGTTTCGTCAAAAAATGATATAACTATACTAATACAGTTGAGAGGCATCGTCATTTACCTAATTAAAGTGTGGGCGTGCGAATTTATATGAGAAACTAGTATTTGGGCGTTGCGCGAGCTGCAAGCAGCTCGCGGGGTCGTATTTTTGAGGAGTATTTCTTACCCTTGTAAAAAGTATTTGGGCGTTGCGCGAGCTGCAAGCAGCTCGCGGGGTCGTGTTTTTGAGGAGTATTTCTTACTCTTGTAAAATTTTGAGAATTGGACAGTAATCCTTAGCACTTATAGGATTTTGTACGGATTAAAAATAAAGGGGGAGACAATGGGGGGAATTTTGAAAAATGGTTTTTACTTTTCCGAGCCTCCTCTATACGAATCCGTAAAAAACAAAACGCAGGTTTCTTAATTTCCGAGATACGATGGGGGGAGGGGTGAAGGGGGGGAGAGGGGGGAGTTTTGAAAAATGATTTTGACCAACTCTGGGCTCCTTGATATGAATCTGAAAAAAAAAATGTTCCAAGTCTCTTAACTTCCGAGATCTACCTCTAGAGGGGGGGAGAAGGGGGGCAAGGGGGGCAACTTTGAAAAATGGATTTTACTTTTCCGAGCCTCCTCTATACGAATCCGTAAAACAACAAAACACGGGACTCTTAGTTTCCGAGATACGATAGGGATGGGGGAGAGTGGGGTGGAATGGAAAAGGGGATGTTTGAATTTTGAAAAATGGTTTTTACTTTTCCGAGCCTCCTCTATACGAATCCGTAAAAAAACAAAACCCAGGTTTCTTAATTTCCGAGATACGATGGGGGGAGGGGTGAAGGGGGGGAGAGGGGGGAGTTTTGAAAAATGATTTTGACCAATTCTGGGCCCCTTGATATGAATCTGAAAAAAAAAATGTTCCAAGCCTCTTAACTTCTGAGATCTACCTAGAGGGGGGGGAGAAGGGGGGCAAGGGGGCAACTTTGAAAAATGGATTTTACTTTTCCGAGCCTCCTCTATACGAATCCGTAAAACAACAAAACACGGGACTCGTAGTTTCCGAGATACGATAGGGAGGGGGGAGAGTGGGGTGGAAAAGGGGAGGTTTGGGATTTTTCCCATACTCGTGAGAGTTACTTCTATACGAATCTGTAAAAATATACCCACCTCCCCCTTCACCATCTGGGAGAACAATTATGTCAGTCAGTCAGTCAGTGAGTGGTAATCGAGCTTTATATAGTATAACTAGTATTTGGGCGTTGCGCGAGCTGCAAGCAGCTCGCGGGGTCGTGTTTTTGAGGAGTATTTCTTACCCTTGTAAAAAGTATTTGGGCATTGCGCGAGCTGCAAGCAGCTCGCGAGGTCGTGTTTTTGAGGAGTATTTCTTACGCGATGGGGGGAGGGGTGAAGGGGGGGGAGAGGGGGGAGTTTTGAAAAATGATTTTGACCAACTCTGGGCCCCTTGATATGAATCTGAAAAAAAAATGTTCCAAGTCTCTTAACTTCCGAGATCTACCTCTAGAGGGGGGGAGAAAGGGGGCAAGGGGGGCAACTTTGAAAAATGGATTTTACTTTTCCGAGCCTCCTCTATACGAATCCGTAAAACAACAAAACACGGGACTCTTAGTTTCCGAGATACGATAGGGAGGGGGGAGAGTGGGGTGGAAAAGGGGAGGTTTGGGATTTTTCCCATACTCGTGAGAGTTACTTCTATACGAATCTGTAAAAATATACCCACCTCCCCCTTCACCATCTGGGAGAACAATTATGTCAGTCAGTCAGTGAGTGGTAATCGAGCTTTATATAGTATAACTAGTATTTGGGCGTTGCGCGAGCTGCAAGCAGCTCGCGGGGTCGTGTTTTTGAGGAGTATTTCTTACGATGGGGAGAGGGGTGAAGGGGGGGGAGAGGGGGGAGTTTTGAAAAATGATTTTGACCAACTCTGGGCCCCTTGATATGAATCTGAAAAAAAAAATTTTCCAAGTCTCTTAACTTCCGAGATCTACCTAGAGGGGGGGAGAAGGGGGGGCAAGGGGGGCAACTTTGAAAAATGGATTTTACTTTTCCGAGCCTCCTCTATACGAATCCGTTAAACAACAAAACACGGGACTCTTAGTTTCCGAGATACGATAGGGAGGGGGGGAGAGTGGGGTGGAAAAGGGGAGGTTTGGGATTTTTCCCATACTCGTGAGAGTTACTTCTATACGAATCTGTAAAAATATACCCACCTCCCCCTTCACCATCTGGGAGAACAATTATGTCAGTGAGTCAGTCAGTCAGTGAGTGGTAATCGAGCTTTATATAGTATAATAATAATAATGTTCCAAGTCCTAACTTCCGAGATCCGCCTAAAGGGGGGAGAAGGGGGAGAGAATGGGGGGAATTTTGAAAAATGGTTTTTACTTTTCCGAGCCTCCTCTAAACGAATCCGTAAAAAAACAAAACCCAGGTTTCTTAATTTCCGAGATACGATGGGGGGAGGGGTGAAGGGGGGAGAGGGGGGAGTTTTGAAAAATGATTTTCACCAACTCTGGGCCCCTTGATATGAATCTGAAAAAAAAAATGTTCCAAGTCTCTTAACTTCCGAGATCTACCTAGAGGGGGGGGAGAAGGGGGGCAAGGGGGCAACTTTGAAAAAGGGTTTTTTCTTTTCCGAGCCTCCTCTATACGAATCCGTAAAACAACAAAACACGGGACTCTTAGTTTCCGAGATACGATAGGGATGGGGGAGAGTGGGGTGGAATGGAAAAGGGGAGGTTTGAATTTTGAAAAATGGTTTTTACTTTTCCGAGCCTTCTCTATACGAATCCGTAAAAAAACAAAACGCAGGTTTCTTAATTTCCGAGATACGATGGGGGGAGGGGTGAAGGGGGGAGAGGGGGGAGTTTTGAAAAATGATTTTGACCAACTCTGGGCCCCTTGATATGAATCTGAAAAAAAAAATGTTCCAAGTCTCTTAACTTCCGAGATCTACCTCTAGAGGGGGGGAGAAGGGGGGCAAGGGGGCAACTTTGAAAAATGGATTTTACTTTTCCGAGCCTCTATTATTTTATTAGTTTGTGAGAGTAATTAAAACACCACAATTACGATTATTCACTTTTCTAACTTTAAACGTTTATTAATCGTTTTATATATATTTGGAAGTAATGCGTCTAGCTCCTATCACACAAGCGGGATGAATAAAAGAACGATAGAGGGCAGGCGCGTACAGAGCTTCGTTGTTTTGAAACTTTTGTTTATATTAATTTTTGTAACTAATATATATGAATAAATTCAACACGCCCCCTCAAAAATTAATCGGTAGTTATACAAACATAGTTTTAAATCAACTACCTAACTAAACTACATTAACTTCCAAATACTTGCTGGGAATTACAATTTGGTCCAACATTCGTTCGAGGGTTGAGGAAAACCCAGTAAAACCTTCAACCAGACCAATTCAAATAAAATTAATACTTATTATAACTTATACTTATTTACATACTGCACTGTTATTTTATACCCATTTTACATATCATCATTTGAAATGTACTTGCAGGCAGAGCTTTTGTTAATGCGTCGGCCAGCTGCTCACCTGTGGGAATGTAATTTAATTTTATTACATTTTTCTCAACTTGTTCCCGTGAAAAGTGATATTTTATATCAATATGTTTTGACCGTTTATGACTTGATGGGTTATTGGCTATGCTTATACATCCATTATTGTCTTCATAAATGACAATTGGTGCAGTAATAAGTATATTTATACTGGCTGCTAAAGACTTTAGCCACAAGGCTTCTCTAACTGCCTCGAACAATGCCATATACTCAGCTTCTGTTGAGGAAGCCGCGACTGACAATTGTTTTCGTGTACACCAGGAGATCGTACACTGGTCAAAGAGTTTAAACAAATACCCAGTTGTACTCTTTCTATCATGTGTATCATTGCCACCCCAGTCTGAGTCTACGTACCCACATAAAATCTCATTGTATTTACACCTCTTGTAACACAATTTAAGATCAGTTGTGCCTTTTAAGTACCTTAGTACCCTTTTAAGACATTGCCATAGTTCTTTATTATTTTTATGTGTGTACCTACTCAGTATGTTTACACTGACGCTTAAATCGGGCCTAGTACATAGCATAATATACATAAGGCATCCTATGACGTTTCGACAGGGTGCGTCATATTTCTCCTCGGAGTTCAACGCGTCATAGTTTAACTTATTTTCCAAGGGGGTAGACACAGGTTTAGACTCATGCATATTAAACTTAGTCAAGACTGTTTTGACGTATGCATTTTGGTCTAGATACACTTAATCACTTTCTCTAGTGATTTATATGCCTAGAAACACTTTTATTTCACTTAAATCGGTCATTTCGAATTTGCTCATCAAATATCTTTTCAAATTAGCCATAGTATTTATGTCAGCGCATACTACTACTAGATCATCAACGTATAACACTACGTATATATTTTTATATATATATCCTTTATCTAGTATTGTATTATATACATCTGTCAACTGATGAATTCTGAAACCCTATTTCTTTCAAAGCATGTTCGAATACTTCGAACCAACACCTGGCGGCTTGTTTAAGCCCATATTATAACGCCTTTTGTAATTTACAAACATAGCCTTCTTTACACGATAGACCTTCAGGAACCCTTAAATAGATTTCCTTTTTTAATTCGAATCTAAAACTGGCTATTTTGGCGACAGGTGCAAATGTTTCATTATAGTCTGTAAGATACTCTTGACTAAAACCCCGCGCCACTAAACGCGCCTTATATCTTTGAGGATTTCCAAATTCATCATTTTTGACAGTAAATATCCATTTACAATCTACAATGTTTTTGTTTGGCGGTCGTGGTACTAAAGTCCACGTTTCATTTTTATGTAATGAATTAAGTTCCTCTTTAATCGCGCTTTCCCATTTGCTTCTATCATTTCTATACTTAATTTCTGCAAATGATTTTGGTAAACTGCATAAAACAGTTTGAGCGCATGTCAAATAGTCTTGGTCATCAATTTCATTATATGAAACAGGGGGTTTGTCTTTAATTCTATCACTCCTCCTAAGTTCAGTATTTTTGTTTACATTTTTATCAATAGTACTATTCTTTGAGTTATCAAAACGTACTTCGCTAAACGTATCATGGTTCAATTTACAAACTTTAGTAGGACATTCACTTTTCTCACTAGATTTTGAACCATCTAGTTTCGTTTCGAGACTGTCTCGGGACTTACTTGACACTGATTTTGACACATTATCAGTTTCGTCATGAGAATTTCCAATATTCCCTTCAGGCTTCCAAGAAGACCTGGACCTCAAAAGGTTAATTTAGTCCACGATAACATCTCTAACCACTACGAACTTTTCGCAGTCAGGGTTACAAACTTTATAACCGTTTGTTTCATACCCCACCAAAATGCCCTTCCATGATTTATCATCAAATTTAGCTTTAGTCGTTTTGTTATGCACATAAACTGTTGATCCAAAAACCCTTAAAAATTTTACTTCCGGTTTCCTATCGTGCTACATCTCATATGGTGTTTTAAAAAGTGTGAGGGCCTTAGTCGGTGTTATATTTATCAAATAAACAGCAGTCAAGACTGCCTGACCCCTTAAAAACTTTATCTAATTAAGCACCGTTTAAGATAGAACGAGCTTTCTCATTAATGGTTCTCACCATCCGTTCTGCAACACCATTTTGCTGTGGAGTTCTAGGAACTGTTAAGTGATATGAAATACCCTTTTCAGCACAGAACCTCTTCATTTCGGCAGATAAGTATTCACCACCGTTATCGCAAAACAAGTTAGTTACTTTTAAATTAAATTTAGCTCCACTTTTTGCAACAAAATCTTGAACGCAGCATATACGTCAGATTTGTATGTTATTAAGTATGTAACACAATAATGGTTATACTGATCAACAAACAATACGAAATAATTTTTATTATCAACTGTCGTTGGAGTGATAGGACCACAGACATCTGAACTGACGGCAAATAGAGGTCGATTTACGTGACTTCTGTCCTTGGCGTGATTAAACGGCAGTCGGCTCTGCTTCCCATTAATGCAAGCTTCACATAATTCATCATCCGGCACTACAGCGCTTAACTTACTTATATCCTTAAACAACTCAAGTCGTTTTATTTCGATAAATTTGTTCTTACTCATGTGACCAAGGCGCTGATGCCATAATTTGTAATTATTTTTGTCACTAGTGCATGCTTGGGAAACAGGACGACTTTCGCTTACAGACGCCACAAAATCTACAGCAAATAAATTGTTAAAGAGCATACCTTTCATCACTGTTTTACCATTTTTGCGTATTTGCGCACCATCAGTACTGAAAATGACAGTGTATCCAGCTCGCTGCATCTTGGAAACTGACAGCAAATTGTACGGAACCTCAGGGCAGTACAGAACACCGTCCAAACAGCCCTGGATACCCATGTTGCTGGTAACCTGCAGTGTACCCCTTTTCGTAGCTGAAATAAATTCACCATTTTTAGCAACTGAAATTTTCAGTGGTGTATGTAAAACAACAAAGTTAGTAAACAAGTCTTCTCTATTTATAATGTGATGCGAGGCGCCGCAATCGAGAAGAAAGGTAACTTTGTTATCGCAGTCTTGCGTTTCAAATTCTCCGGTCATAAAAGCAAATCCAGAGAACTCATTCGATGCTGATTGTTTATTCTGGCTTATCTCAATTGAGTGTAGTGTTCTTGGCCGGTTATTGTTTATATTATTGCCCTTTTGTTGATTCATTCGTTTGAAATAGAAACAATCATTTCGTTTATGTCCACTACGCCCACAATGATGGCATTTTATGAATTGAGAGTTCTCATTCTTTCGTTTTATATACTTATTTGACTGTTTGTTATTAAATTTTCTTTTCTTCGGCTTGTCATTTTTCATTTCAATTTGCAACACTTTTGTGCTCATATCGCATGACTCGTTTTTCAGCTTCACTTCATGATCCAGTAGCCGTGTTTTAACGAAAGCTAACGTCATATTATCTTCCGATAACGTCTCGATCGCTGTTATCACTCCGTCGTAAGTAGAGGGTAAACTTAGCAATAAATGAGCAACTTTATCGGTTTCTTCTAACTTCGCACCAGCGGCAACTAGCTCTGTGATGAGGTCATCGAACGTTGCAAAGTGTTTTATGAGAGACACTTCACTTTTTAATTTTAACGACAACAACTTTTTTCTTAAAGCCAATTGAGTCGCAATGCTCTTACGTTCGTACAACGTATCTAAATTCTTCAAAATGTCTTTTGCCGATACATCCTCCTTAGCAAAACCAAGATAAGAATCCGAAAGATATTCGATGATTACATTTTTCGCTGTACTATTATTTTTTTCCCACATTTCGTTGCGAGGTAATGACTCGTCGTCGATAACTTTTAACACATCCATTTCATTAAGCAACGCACGAATACGAAACTTCCATACACTATACTTCTCACCGTCGAACGGCTTGATATTTCGTTTAATCTTGGAATGGTCCATTTTTTCTCTAGTTATTGTTCAACACAGCGTATTTTCACTCGCGCACTCTGCTTTAGTTATTGTTCAACACAGCGGATTTTCACTGGCGCACTCTGGTTTGGTTATTGTTCAACACAGCGAATTTTCACTGGCGCACCTGGGCCCATAACCTATTATTTTATTAGTTTGTGAGAGTAATTAAAACACCACAATTACGATTATTCACTTTTTCACCTTAAAACGTTTATTAATCGTTTTATATATATTTGGAAGTAATGCGTCTAGCTCCTATCACACAAGCGGGATGAATAAAAGAACGATAGAGGGCAGGCGCGTACAGAGCTTCGTTGTTTTGAAACTTTTGTTTATATTAATTTTTGTAACTAATATATATGAATAAATTCAACAGCCTCCTCTATACGAATCCGTAAAACAACAAAACACGGGACTCTTAGTTTCCGAGATACGATAGGGATGGGGGAGAGTGGGGTGGAATGGAAAAGGGGAGGTTTGAATTTTGAAAAAGGGTTTTTACTTTTCCGAGCCTCCTCTATACGAATCCGTAAAAAAACAAAACCCAGGTTACTTAATTTCCGAGATACGATGGGGGGAGGGTGAAGGGGGGGAGAGGGGGGAGTTTTGAAAAATGATTTTGACCAACTCTGGGCCCCTTGATATGAATCTGAAAAAAAAAATGTTCCAAGTCTCTTAACTTCCGAGATCTACCTCTAGAGGGGGGGGAGAAAGGGGGCAAGGGGGGCAACTTTGAAAAATGGATTTTACTTTTCCGAGCCTCCTCTATACGAATCCGTAAAACAACAAAACACGGGACTCTTAGTTTCCGAGATACGATAGGGAGGGGGGAGAGTGGGGTGGAAAAGGGGAGGTTTGGGATTTTTCCCATACTCGTGAGAGTTACTTGTATACGAATCTGTAAAAATATACCCACCTCCCCCTTCACCATCTGGGAGAACAATTATGTCAGTCAGTCAGTCAGTGAGTGGTAATCGAGCTTTATATAGTATAACTAGTATTTGGGCGTTGCGCGAGCTGCAAGCAGCTCGCGGGGTCGTGTTTTTGAGGAGTATTTCTTACCCTTGTAAAAAGTATTTGGGCGTTGCGCGAGCTGCAAGCAGCTCGCGGGGTCGTGTTTTTGAGGAGTATTTCTTACGATGGGGGGAGAGGGGGGAGTTTTGAAAAATGATTTTGACCAACTCTGGGCCCCTTGATATGAATCTGAAAAAAAAAATGTTCCAAGTCTCTTAACTTCCGAGATCTACCTCTAGAGAGGGGGAGAAGGGGGGCAAGGGGGGCAACTTTGAAAAATGGATTTTACTTTTTCGAGCCTCCTCTATACGAATCCGTAAAAAAACAAAACCCAGGTTTCTTAATTTCCGAGATACGATGGGGGGAGGGGTGAAGGGGGGGTGAAGGGGGGCAAGGGGGGCAACTTTGAAAAATGGATTTTACTTTTCCGAGCCTCCTCTATACGAATCCGTAAAAAAACAAAACGCAGGTTTCTTAATTTCCGAGATACGATGGGGGGAGGGGTGAAGGGGGGGAGAGGGGGGAGTTTTGAAAAATGATTTTGACCAACTCTGGGCCCCTTGATATGAATCTGAAAAAAAAAATGTTCCAAGTCTCTTAACTTCCGAGATCTATCTAGAGGGGGGGGGGGAGAAGGGGGGCAAGGGGGCAACTTTGAAAAATGGATTTTACTTTTCCGAGCCTCCTCTATACGAATCCGTAAAACAACAAAACACGGGACTCTTAGTTTCCGAGATACGATAGGGAGGGGGGAGAGTGGGGTGGAAAAGGGGAGGTTTGGGATTTTTCCCATACTCGTGAGAGTTACTTGTATACGAATCTGTAAAAATATACCCACCTCCCCCTTCACCATCTGGGAGAACAATTATGTCAGTGAGTGGTAATCGAGCTTTATATAATATAACTAGTATTTGGGCGTTGCGCGAGCTGCAAGCAGCTCGCGGGGTCGTGTTTTTGAGGAATATTTCTTACCCTTGTAAAAAGTATTTGGGCGTTGCGCGAGCTGCAAGCAGCTCGCGGGGTCGTGTTTTTGAGGAGTATTTCTTACGATGGGGAGAGGGGTGAAGGGGGGGAGAGGGGGGAGTTTTGAAAAATGATTTTGACCAACTCTGGGCCCCTTGATATGAATCTGAAAAAAAAAATTTTCCAAGTCTCTTAACTTCCGAGATCTACCTAGAGGGGGGGAGAAGGGGGGCAAGGGGGGCAACTTTGAAAAATGGATTTTACTTTTCCGAGCCTCCTCTATACGAATCCGTTAAACAACAAAACACGGGACTCTTAGTTTCCGAGATACGATAGGGAGGGGGGAGAGTGGGGTGGAAAAGGGGAGGTTTGGGATTTTTCCCATACTCGTGAGAGTTACTTCTATACGAATCTGTAAAAATATACCCACCTCCCCCTTCACCATCTGGGAGAACAATTATGTCAGTGAGTCAGTCAGTCAGTGAGTGGTAATCGAGCTTTATATAGTATAACTAGTATTTGGGCGTTGCGCGAGCTGCAAGCAGCTCGCGGGGTCGTGTTTTTGAGGAGTATTTCTTACCCTTGTAAAAAGTAGTTGGGCGTTGCGCGAGCTGCAAGCAGCTCGCGGGGTCGTGTTTTTGAGGAGTATTTCTTACGATGGGGGGAGAGGGGGGAGTTTTGAAAAATGATTTTGACCAACTCTGGGCCCCTTGATATGAATCTGAAAAAAAAAATGTTCCAAGTCTCTTAACTTCCGAGATCTACCTAGAGGGGGGGAGAAGGGGGGCAAGGGGGGCAACTTTGAAAAATGGTTTTTACTTTTCCGAGCCTCCTCTATACGAATCCGTAAAAAAACAAAACCCAGGTTTCTTAATTTCCGAGATACGATGAGGGGAGGGGTGAAGGGGGGGAGAGGGGGAGTTTTGAAAAATGATTTTGACCAACTCTGAGCCCCTTGATATGAATCTGAAAAAAAAAATGTTCCAAGTCTCTTAACTTCCGAGATCTACCTAGAGGGGGGGGGAGAAGGGGGGCAAGGGGGCAACTTTGAAAAATGGATTTTACTTTTCCGAGCCTCCTCTATACGAATCCGTAAAACAACAAAACACGGGACTCTTAGTTTCCGAGATACGATAGGGAGGGGGGAGAGTGGGGTGGAAAAGGGGAGGTTTGGGATTTTTCCCATACTCGTGAGAGTTACTTCTATACGAATCTGTAAAAATATACCCACCTCCCCCTTCACCATCTGGGAGAACAATTATGTCAGTGAGTGGTAATCGAGCTTTATATAATATAATAATTCCCCGCATCACGTACGTCGCCATAATTACTGTTAAGCTATCCACACTCCTCGGATCCTGTAATGGAATAATAATACTCGTTCTGAAGCGTGACTTGGCTTCTAATTCCCGTGGTACACGTCCATAGAGTGTACCACCTACACTGGAGCCGGCACAACGCGCCCTCGAGCTTTCTAACAGTAATATATTCTGTTAGTTATGTTTGGAACCAGACAAATTGCATAAAGGTCATGATAATATTAACTAGGTGTTCAAGTCCATAGTTGTAAGTAAGGGAGATTGATCCAGTGGTCTAGGACGCGCACCCTATGTCGCCAAAATTACCCTAGGGCCCTTTTTTTTCAGGATGGGAAATCATCAAATGACCCCTCCCGCTCTGGGTGGAGCGGAAGGGAGTGTCAGACTCTTATACTGACTAAAACCCACCTGTGTTCCTTCCTTAGCCCTTTATGTTCCGAGCTAGCGGTAACCCTTTCGGACAATCCCGCTGACCACCCTAGGGCCCTAGGTTGCTAATCAGTGTCACTAATTCATAGGAACACTAACCCTTTGCCCTGACGTATTCTTGCAAGTGTGTACACAGCTTAACGAATAAGGATAACAGCGCCGTTGTTCTGTATCTCATCGTGACTAATCGTGATTAATCTCACAAAAATGTAGATTCTAAACACGTGTAGATTTGCCTTTTATTTGAGTCAATACACACACATGCCGTCTCCAGTTACGAGATGTCTGAGCTCTCTACGACACGTGTGTATTCGTACACATTTCTCTGAATACAGTTTGATTCCGAAGCTCGTCTTGAATACTCGTAAATGAATCTTCATTAGGAATTATTGTCTCTTGAATCATCTATACAGGTTGCGTGGCACCCTTCTTAGAGAGTAAATAGGTACATTGGTAGGTACTTAGTTGAGCACTTTTTAGGGTAAGTAATTAGACCTGTGTGTGTGGAATTGAAATGTTCTATATGATATTGTGGCGTCACGTATTGTGCATTTGTGAACGCACCTAGAATACGTGGCGTCGCCTGTGTCATGTTTCTTTAGGTATTTATAAGTTAGTCAGGAACGCAGGCAACACGAAGCTATGATCCGAGACGCTGCCCATAGCGTTCCTTAGATAGTGTCCCTCTCTTGCTTGCCAACCGTCACGGGACACGGAGTAGATTTAAGTCAATAGTTTATTAGTTTAAATTAGTTATATGTGCTAAATAGTGTACCGAACTGTAAACCATAATACGATACGTATGTGGCAATTACAATATTGGAGTTTCAATTCTGCTCTTCGATCACAACTTCATCTCCAATATCCTGTAAGAGGACACAGGTAGAATACCTTCCACCTATGTCTGCAAAACATTAATTTACTTTACTAACAAGCCAAGTTTAGGCAAACTTAGTTATTACTTTAGGAACGTTTCTACAACTTTATTTAAACACTAGCTTCTGTCCGCGACTTCGCCCGCGTGAATGTCGGAAATTATCCCATGGGAACCTGCTAGCGGGCCAAAAAGCATTTTCGTTGTTTGCCACCGATTTCTGAAATTGAAGTTTTTTTTCACTTTATAGTTTTTTGGAAGTCGGTTTTTTTTTGTTTTTGGAAGAAAGTTTATATTTTTTACTTTTAAGTTGTAGGTTCTTACTTACCCCACACACAAACACACAAATTCGTATAACACTACTTGCTATGTAAATATCAGTGACAGGAAGTTATTATAACATCATTAATATAAACTAAGTGGCAAAAATACGTACCTATTATTGAAGCTAACTCAAAAACTACCCAAGCAAAGTTAATAAAATTTATACGGAACCAGCCTTGAGCCATAACCTATCCATTAAAAAAAAGATTTTTGTAGTCGATTTACAATTGCTCGAGATATCGTGTAATATAAATACAAAAAACATTCGAATTGAGAACCTTCTCCTTTTTTAAATCGGTTAAATATGTAAAGATACGGCACTTACATCACTGGGGAAAGTGATAGGAAAGCAAACGACGCAATTTCGTTTACTTGAATTTTTACTAGTAATTTTGGTTTAAAAACCAAACTACTGAACCGATGTTGATGCAATTTCTGTGAAACCAATCTGAAACTATATTCTTTAAAAAAAAATTGTATTCGGCTTATAAATAACGGAATTCTAAGGTAACAAACATAAAAAAAGGTTCAACCGAATTGAGAACCTCTTTTTTTAAAGTCGGTTAAAAAATAAAATTTGCTATAAGTTACTCCTTACCCTATCAGCTATCTGCCAGTGAAATTCCCGTCAAAATTTGTCGAGCCGTTTCGGAGATTATCCGGAACAAACAGACAGACTAAAAACTTCATAATAGATTTTTTTGTTATAATTACAGCATATACCTACTTTCATATACATTTAGTAAAAAGCTGTTATTTTGACATTACAATCAGACACTTCAACTTTATTTATTTGTGTGTATAGATTACTTACCTATAAAACAAATAAGATAATACAAGGATAAGATCACTTACCAATAATAATCAGTGGGCCAAATGAAGAATAAATCATTATTATTAGAATAAATTGAGAATTAAAAGCTCAAGAGTATTTTCTGGAAGACCCGTTTATGTTTGTTACTCGCAGAGGGTAATAATCAGCCACCCCTCCCATAATAAGACCTCTAAGCTTCCTCGCCACCCATGGGAAAAGATCATAAGCTCGACAAAAATCTACAGTAGATTAAATCCTACTATCGGCAATTTTCGTTTAGAAACCTCCCCTTTTATGCCTCATTTTATTTAACCCACATGGGTGTGTGTCAGTATGTACAGTCAACAAAAGAGATAAATATGCAGGATCGTCGGATTTAGTTGAAGTTTAGTAAGAAACCGAGGGATGTTGTCGACTGAAATTTAATTTAATAAATGAGCTGTTTAAAATTAAAATTTATTCGAGAACATCCATCGGTGTCTTACTAAACTTCAACTATATCCGACTAAACTGCATACCTTATCTGTTTTGTTGACTGTACATACCTACACGGTCATTGGCTACACGTGCTGAAACAGATACATGTCTTAACAAGTTCTCAAGGGCTTTAACCTGTATAATACAGACAGATTGACTTTTCATTGGCAATATTTCAAGGGTTGAAAGAACCCATTGTAACCACTCTCCAGACTAATTCTGAAATATTAAAAAAAAAGTGCTGTTTCATGCAAAATTACTATAGCTACTTAGGTAGGTTAGAAATATTGTAAAAATAATAAAATAAAATAGTGGCACTCCGGGAGTGCCGACAGAAGTGAAAACAAAACACAAACAAAATACTTTGCCAGCACTGACTGACATATCGGATATAGGTACATTAAAACTGAGTACATCCTGAGGATAGCCGAACACATCCGAAGCGGGTATTTTTTTAATCATCTTATAAACAAAACACGCGCGGTGTCGCTTACGATAACAGTGGCCACTAACACTCGCCTAAAGTTTCATTTCAAAAAATCTAAAAAAAAAACAGCCGTCATGGGACGGCTGATTATTTTTTTTCGATTACGATGGACAAATGAAATGGACAATGGACTCAAATGTATGGACATTTGAGTCGACTGGGTATTGAAGTTTTGCATAGGACTGTTCATATTTTATCGCGATTACGATGTTGGTCCCATAGAGAAAGTTGTTCAGTTTAATGGTCTGTACCACATCCTTGCATATGACCACGCCGAGATGCCAATGAAATTTGTGCCACGGGACGGTATTGACGACTTTATACAGCGTGTTGCGATACACGCTGTATAAAGTCGTCAATAAATACCGTCCCGTGGCACAAATTTCATTGGCACCTCGTACTGTCACTCGATCTTAATTGACATGAATAAAGTGCGAATGTGCCTTTCAATTATCACACGGCCTCGTCAATTTTAATTGCGAGAATCGAAATATTAATTAAATCGGTCAACGTATTCAGATGGGTGAACCTTTTTCATGACCTATATATCTTACTTATGTAATAGGACTACGTATTTTTATACATGTATATATATGGGTCACACGGGACCAAGTCAAAGTTTCATTTATCACACTAATATTTATAAGTTTGTGAGTGTGTTTGTATGTTTGTTACTTCTTCAGGCACAAACGGCTGAACGGATTTGGATGAAATTTGGCACACAGATAGTTTATAATTAGGATTAGCACATAACATACTTTTATCCCGATATTCATAGAATTGATTCTAGCGGCTCCTTCCAATAGGTACCTAGTTTCGTATGGAAAAGAATGGGAAAGATTCTCCACTTTTGAAAAATGTTTTACTAGGTATATTTTGTACCGCTCGTTGCGCGACTTGCGGTGCCTTTGTATCGCGCGCGATTTTATCGCGCGCGATTTTATCGCGTGTCGCGCCTGTTTGAAGGAGCCTTTAAAGTAATAGCCATAAATTCAAATTAGTTTTTGATATCAAAATGATCGATTTGCTGCTGTAAATCTTTCTATATTTTTTGGTTAGAGCCTGTGAAACTGAATATTTCACTGCGGCGGTAGATTTAGGTGAAATTAATTGTACAGTAACGGGCAGCCAGCCGCAACATACATTTTCCATCAGAGGGATTTGCCCGAAGAACACCCTCAGGGTCGGTCTAAATGAACAATTGAGCGTGCTCTCTAAACTCTTTGTAGGTATGTACCAATTGTTTTACTAGGTAATCAATATTTGTTGTAGAACTGCCGGTGGATTCTGTAAAAATCTCACCGTGAAAACTTAGGTGAAGTGAGGGTGGACTGAGCTGTCAATACTTAGTGTCAATTGCTAGCAAAAATAAACTCACTTCACCTAAGTTTTCACGGTGAGATTTTTTCAGAATCGACCAGTTGATACGAACTATTTTATGATTATGCTGCGTGAATTTTTTACTGATCCATAACTAATTTTTTTTTTAAAGTATTATATGTAGGTATTCATATTTATGTCAGCTAAGCAGTTGTTAAATCTACGTTTTAAAAACAAATTCAACGTTTTAGTTAGTTAAGATAAGCAAGTTTTACACTTATCCCATTGACAGCGATGCGGACGAATTTTTTGATGCCCAATGAGCTCCTGTCTTTTTCTTTTCCTTTTTTTATTTTTTTATTAAATAATAAATAAATAAATAATATGTATATTTTTGTGTTAAATTGTAAAATAGCTTAACAACATTTAATTAACTATTTGCACAAAGTACTAAATTAAATTACTATCTAACTATAAAAATAAATACAATTTAGTTAGTAACATCTATCATTCCAAGTATCTACACGGAATAATAACACCTCAACGTTCCTAAACATAATAACTATACTCGTAAGTAGGTAATATTTCACAATTAAGCAGTTTCTTGGAGCCCATAACTGGTCCTAATTAACCACAAGACTGACAAACGATAACTATTATGACGCCAAAGATGACGCTTAATTGTTAATACCACATTTTACAAGACGAGCGGGGCGAGCGGGCGAGTCGGGCGGTGGCGAGGGTTGAATAGTAACTACTTAGAGTAACGGCCTCATTCCAAACCGATGTATACGTAAAAAAACGGTCAAGCGCGAGACGGAGTCGCACACAAAGGGTTTCGTACCACCGTACTATATTTATGCTTATTTATGTTTAACACTACTTATTAAAAAAAAAAAACTTTTTTTATATGTGGTTAAAGTGGTCATAGTAGTACACACTGTTAAAAATTTTAAGGGTCTACCGAATACAGTTCAAAAGATACAGCCCTGTGACATACGGACAAACGGACAGCGAAACCTTAGTAATAAAGTCCCGTTGGTACCCCTTGGATATGGAACCCTAAAAAAAAGACTAATCTCACTGAAACTAACTGAAAAGGTATAAAGTCTTCTTAATTTTAACTACTTTTATATAATTTTATCCAATTTGGTCTAATTTTGTTTAATTTAATTTAATTAATTTTGTCTTGTTTTATGTCATTTAACCTAGTTTTACGATTGTATGTGTAATTACTAGTATATACCAAATAACTGGTATGTGTATGTGTGGTGCAAACTGTAATAAGTGGTTTATTAATAAATAAACACCTTTCATAGGTCCTGGCAGTTTCCACAGAGAAAAGCAGCCAATTTTATTTAATATTTTCCTGTTTTGTGTTACATAAATAAAGTAGGAATACCTACACTAAACAAGAACCAACAAAATTGGTGTGCCGTTTCCGAGAAAATCGCTATTCACTATACTTATATACAGATGGTCTCCAAAAGTTAGTTGCCACATTATAATTTAAAAAAAAAATCAGGTACTCCCCCAAGGGGACTACTTGATTATTTTTTATGATAAGGCAAAGGTAGCTAAATTAGTCAATAGCAACATTATAGCAGTTCAAGCAAATGGATTACTGGCATTTTGAATTATAATATGGTGTCACAGCTGAAGTGGTGGAAATATCAACTATCTTTTGAAGACTACTGTGTAGGTAATACATCTATATGCCATACATTCGTCAAAACAAACTTCAACATTATTCCAAAAACAAACTATGCACAACATAAAAGACTTCACTTGTTTTAAAAACAAGTTATTTGGCCAATTATGTCGACGAACATGATTCTAGTGGAACTGTTATTATTCATAAAGCTTCATAGTTCCACAAAGGGAACAAAAAGGCTGTTTTCAGTACAAAACAATAAGTAACCGCGTGCGGGCGACAGTCGAGCGGTAAATTGTTCAGGGGAGCGATTAAAGCGTGGAAATTGTTTCGCAACAATGGTGGTGACACGGTTGCTAAGGATGCCATTAAATCTTTTATCTTGTTTGACAACGAAAATTGTCAATGAGTTTGAGATGCAACAGGGTTGCACTGAAATTGATACCTTTATTTTAATTTCCAGCCTGTCTATTCTGTAACAATCTCACCGTGAAAATGTTGGTGAAGTGAGCCCGAAGTGAGCTTGAAGTGAGCTCACTTCAAACTCACTTCACCTAAGTTCTTACCTATGTATTATAGGATTGCTATCTTACATTCATTGATACCTTTTGGCACTTACACCTTACACGCTCTTACTCATTCAATCTATCAATTTGGTTAGTAAACTAGATTGCATGCATGCATAATCAGACTATAATGTTCCCACTGCTGAGATATAGGCCTCCTCTCTGTGAGAGGGAGTGGGTTGTAATCCACCACGCGGGCCCAGTGCGGGTTGGTGGATGTCACATGTCTTCAAAGTTTGTTTTTGGTTCTAGAACATATTCCTTCGCCATTTTGAGAGCAGTGATGATGAAATAATTTACACAATGTAAAAGTACCTGTCTGGGTTCGAACCTACGACCTACAACTCGTAAGTCGCAGCCGTTTCCAATGAGCCACCACTGCTCATAACACACATTCAATTCTATCAATTTGTTTAAATAAAAACTAGATTAGTAACCATTAATAACTATAATTATTCTACTACCTAGTGTTTTGCTACAGATATTTTAAATAAGTTCCTATTACTTGATATCAAAGCCTTTCGACAAACTTTTCCCGCTATTTTCCACCCTTTTGACGAAAAATAAAGTTTTCAGAAGCAGATGAGTAAAAAAGGCCAAAAGAGAAATTAACATCTTAGTAAAATGGCGTTCTTCGCTAAAAACTTTTATGAATTTAATAAAAAAGTTTGTGAAATATGATAGAGTAAAAAGTCGTATCAGCGAGCTGTAAAATTGATCTTAAAGAATTCCGAATTAAAGGTTGTCACATAAGCTTTGGTTTTCTAAGAAAGCGGTGAACGGTCACATAATAACGGCTGTCCAAACATACCGTTTTTGACACCCTGTGGACTTCCACCGGGTGTCAAAAACGGTTTAGTTTGTGTTAGTTTGTGTCCACATCATGCGGTGTGTGTCATGTGGACACAAACTGTCAACGAAAATATAATGCGCGCATAGGGAATTTGGGGCTACAGTGGGGGGAAGTAACTTGACTGCGTTACGTGGTCGGATGCTCTCTCTGTTTCAGATGCTTGAGCCAGCTATCAACGTCTCAGCGCAACGACTGACGGATAAAAGAACGTTATATTAAATTTTATCTGCATCCTGGTTGATTTTTATTTTAACTTCGCTCTATCAAATATTTATTCATAAGAGGAAATGCGATCGAAGAGACTTTTTGAAAAAGCCAAAGTAAAAAGTTATAATTCGAGGTTTGAATCTCGCCTATTTTCTCCTCCAATATTCGACCAATTGAAAAGACATTTTATAAACAGATTATGAAGGGTATATGCTGTGTCCCTATGATTTCCTTTTTGATGATACATTACTTTTTAAGCACTAGAACCCTCAAAAAATGGTCGAAATTGCCGCTGACAACAGAGTCCTAGTGTACAAATTTGACAACTATTAATGAAAAAATAAAAATATAAGGACAGAGTATATATCCTTCTTATACTTTTTATGAAATATCTTTTAAATTGGTCAAATATTAGATGAGAAATTAGGCGAGAACCAAACCTCGAATTATAACTTTTTACTTAGGCTTTTTCAAAAAGTCTCGCCGAACGCATTTCCTCTTAAGTCAATTAAAAAATGAAGGTATCAAAGCCTTGCCTCATCTTCAAATACATCTTTAACTCAAAACACAATTAACCTTTTACCAAAGCCATGAATATTTTACTTAGTTAGGTACATAGGCTGAAAAAACACTTCAAAAAGAAACTCCACTCTTTTCTTCTTGAAAAAGAACTCAATTTGGATTGGAGAAATATGAAAGGGATCAACGTCAATTGTAAGAAAAGAAAAGTTTTTTATGTCGCGACAGACATTTCGGAACGATATAAATTTCTGTATTTACATACCAATGGCTATGTGGCGGAGATACACAATTTGGAATCTCAAAAATATTCCGATATTGTCCCAATTTCGAGAGCTTTCCGTTAAAATAACCAGCTTTAGTTTCATGATCAGATCGGTACAGAAATAACGTTAAAGAATGAACTGGAATAGATGGCTGATTTTATGGAAAATTGTGACATCAACATAAGAATCATTATTAAATAGCGCATCATATGGGTGTATATGTTGATTCTGCTAGATATGAGAAGTGAATTACTGAATTTACGATAACAGCTTAAATGCGTCTTTAGGTTTACCTGGTGGAAAGAAATCAACTCTATGTACAACAAAATAAAGGTTATCATCAAAGGGTTAATGAGAATCACATATACTCATTGTCCTTTGGATCCAGCATCACACGGCTGCGTGACGACCGCCTGGTACACACTAGGCACCCTCGACCTTCTAAGTAATGATGGAATCATTTTGTAACAATTGAGCGTCCTTTTTAATTCCTGACCTTTTCTCACAGTTGGGCAGTACTAAGCTTTGGTAACTCGACCAAATGGGCTAGGTTAGGTTGGAACTATGACTAAATACGCTAGAGCCGAATTGTTCGCAGTAACAAAGCTAGGGCATCCCGACTAAATGGGTTATGTTAGGTTAGAACCATGAGCAGCCGCTATATCCAAGTTTCTCGCAGTTACTTGGCTATTTAGTATTTGAAGGACCATAAAATAGAAATTATTTGAGGTTCATAAAAAGGGGCGCAATCATTATATTAGAGTGTCCAATAATAGTTTTAGGAGTGCAAATGGGAATTATCAGACATTCGATTAAATACATCCTGAAAATATATACCTACTCACACATAGTATAGTATTGGTTGCAGCGCCAATAAATGTGAAAAGATGAATTGTGTTTTATTACACTGTTACACAAACAGCATTTCAAAGTAAAGTATGCGCTTATATAGGGAATCATCGTCTATCTTCGAAACTACGAACGCGTGATCAATCTGCCTAGGCTTTTTCCCAACTGTTGGGGTCGCTTTCCAATCTAACCGGAGGCATATTCTATATGGAGCGACTGCCTATCTGACCTCCACTACCCAATAACTGGGTAACGCGATACCCCTTGGAAAGACTTGTTGCCAGATTTTGGGTATCTGAATACCCGTAACGACGAAAAATCTAAGAATGACAGTTGGGACCAACTGCATAACGTGCTTTCCGAGGCACAGAGGGATCCCAATATGTAATAGATGTTCACCCATCCACGAACTGACTACGCCAAAAATTGTTATCAAGATTAACAACTCTATGCGATTCCACAAAACTTTTGAGTAATAAGTAGTGAACTTCAGTAGAAGAAGGAAACCCGACAGAGAGAAAACACAAGACATACAAAACATAGAAGCATTGCCTCTTTGGGGTTTACTCTCTATGGTGCGACGTTCGTGCTAATTCGGAAGCACGAAGATTATCGAAGCTCAAACCTTTTTTGGTTTACTTGCACCTAGGTATTTTTTGGATACAAATATATACGTATAAGAGCAATATAATATGTATGTAACAAAGGAATTGGAGCAAGAGATCATTTCAATATTGAGGATAATAACTCGCTCGTCAAAAGTTACGAACTCGAGTCATACTCATTACTTTGACTTTTATGTTTGATATTTTCAGAAAAGTTTGTTTTAGACTTGGAGATTTGTTGAAAATACGCTGTTAGACGTAGTATAAACGTATGAGGAACTGGGTGTATAAAGACCTCATTCTTCATGGAAAAGGAACGAACCTCCAACCAGGCGTGTTTGGTGTCTGATGGGCCAATAGTTGTTTTTTTTTTAATAAATGGCATCTTGCAGGTCAACTCAGAAGGTTCTCGGCTGCTTGCCTGTGGGTGCCTCAATAAATAAAAGCCTCCAGCCGGGGCTTAAAAACTTGAAAACTAAGCGACTACACGTCAAGGGCACCCCCTGTGGGGTACGGACCTCGACTTAGGGCGTCGCTGGAGGAGGGCAGCAAGGGACAGACTGAATCGAAATAATTTGGGACGAATTTGACCCATTCTCTGTCCCATGAACCACATATGGTTCAGGTTAATTGTTTAATTATTGTGTCTACTTTGTGGACAGTGAAAGTGTTAAAGCTAAAGGCTCAGCAGCGTGGGCTGGCTCGAGTAAGGGTCGAGATTCATATATTATTGTGTAATTATTTTACTTGAGAACTGTCATTTTCGATTTACTTTGACAAGGTTCATTCCTGAGTCCTTTTCTGCTCACATAAATAGAATTAAACATTTAGTACCACTCAAGTACAATCACGAAATGGGAGGCTAATAAAAAGTGGAATATTTAAATAGGTACTTAGTAATTCGGCTTCTAGTTGCACCAAAGTGTCGAGCGCCATGTCATAAATAACAAACAAATAGTACATTTACTATAAAGTATATAAACAAATCCTTCCATACCACAGATAGATACGATTTGAGTATTTAGCTTATATCTATCTATAAAAATTAAAATTAAATGCTGTTCGTTTGTAAGCGCATCACTTGATAATGGTTGGATGAATTAGTTTTAAAATGATTGTAATAATCCGAATAAGGTTTTTATTGAAACGAAAGTTGGAAAAGTTGTCTGGGAAATTCCGGTAAAACAGAAAGTGCTTGTTTCTATGGGATTTTTGTATAAACCACTAGCTGCACCCCGCGGGTTCAACCGCATAAATCTCGATCCAGTGGGGATCTTGAGATAAAAAGTACCGTATGTCCAGGTCCATCCAGGTCATTGTCTACCTATTTGCCAAATTAAATCCAAATCCGTTTAGCGGTTTTAACGTGAAAGCATAACAATCAGACATACAAACATACAAAAAAACAAATAGTTTGTCTTTATTATAATATTAGTTTAGATAACTCAATTTGGACAGCACGTTCTGTCGCTCGGGTCAACTAGTAAAAAATAAAACAGATCGAATTGCATTAGAATACCTTTTACTTATTTTCGCTTCAGAGAACAAAGTCAAATTACTGTTAAAATTTCGAAACTTTAAATTGGCTTCAAAAAAAGTTTTTTTTTCTAAACAATGTGGCTAATTATTTTCTTTTTAAACGTCTAAACGATAATTAAACAGAATGGTTAGCTTTGTCATTGAAAATACGGTCTGATTAATGATAACAGCGCGTTGTTACAAAAATAAATAATCAACTGCAGCGAGCTTAGTAAAGTTTTCAAATCAAAATTAAATGAAAAAGTCCATCTGTGGTAATAAAAATATTAACCCTTCGTATTACCATTATATAATTATGAACGTGGATCCACGCCAGACCTCAAGGCCTATCAGTATTGACAGCAATCATTTCGTCCAAGAACAGGTAATTTTTTTATAAATTAGGTAGATACCTCTCCATCATCATTTCAGCCGAAAGATGTCCACTGCTGGACATAGGCCTCCCCCAAGCACCTCCACTTGGACCGGTTTTGTGCTTCCCGCATCCAGCGGGTTCCTGCGGCCTTCACAAGGTCGTCGGTCGGGCCGGCGGGCACTAGGGGCCATGTGATTTTTGCGCTTGCCATTTCTTGCTATAATCACCACGCTTGGCAGGCGGGTTGGCGATCGCAGTATGGTGGTAAAATACATAGAGAACGCTGGATTGAACTAAACTCATTCTCCGGTACGTCCCTTAGTCGCATTTTACGACACCCACGGGAAGTAGGGTGGTGGTTTTCTTTAGGTCTGGCACCACACCATATTTTTAGGGTTCCGTACCAAAATGGTAAAACGGAACTGTCTATCAAACTAATCTGTCTGTCACAGCTGGATATCTCAAGAACTACTAATGCTATCAACTTGAAATTTGGAATAGTTTTACATAATGTTTGCCCATTTATTTTGCAAATAAGAAAAAAATAAAAATATATGCATATTTTTTGCAACAAAGACTGAAAGGGGGTCTGAAAAATTGAAGTGGGGCTACTAGGGCATGTGGGGGTATCATATGAAAGAGCGCAGTTTACACATTTTCAATCATTTTTTTCTTTTTTTGTTTTGTTTCTGAAAAATGTTAAAAAAATTTAGTTCCACCCCCTTTATCTCCGAAGTTTGCAAAGAAAAAAATCTGAAATATTTCTATGTGATAGAAGTTTATGTAAAGATTACAGGAAAAATAAAACGAAGTCTCTAAATTAACACACATTTTCAGAAATCATCAATAAAAGTTATATTAGTCCCACTATCGGTCAAGAGATGGCGCTGACATAAAACTGCAATATTCTACACTGCTGTGCACAGTATTAAAATTCTCTGGAAAAATATAGGCCTCGGTGATGAAAATTAAAAAACATATGATGGTACGGAACCCTCGGTGCGCGAGTCCGGCTCGCTCTTGCCCGGTTTTTTTATCTATGTGCCTGGTTATACCTACATATTGTATACATATAGATATCGTTGGTCCTGCGCCTGATCTTTCTCCGGTCGTGCCGGATTGCCATCCCATCGGACTATGAGAGTGAGGGAAGAGGGAGTGCATCTGTGTCTGCGAGCACACTTGTGCACTATAATATCTCCCGCGCCGAAGGTTAGTCTCCGTTCAGATTAGCCGCCGTGGCCGAAATACGGTTTGAAAGACTTTTATTTTATTTATATACATATTGACATACATATAAGACATCTTTATTTAATCAGCTATCTAACGAGGTAAAAAGTTTAAAATACGAGTAATATTTAGATTTACACTTATATTACGTCAAATTACAAGTCACCCTGTATGTGTATACATTATCTAAATACAAAGGAAAGCTAATAAATAGATAAGCAACCCAACAAAGGATATCTTTTGATGGACGTCACAACGACTGCGCCTACAAACGGGACGCGCGAAAAACATTTTCCCGTGTTTTCCTTTTTAATCTTGGAAGCCAAACGGGGGAAAGCTCGAAACGACCATTAATCAGATGTCAACACACATGTTCCCGTATTGAATGAGGCATTCTCTGAACTTACGTAAACCGCCCGAAAAGATAGTCGGCAAAGAGAAATGTGTCACTTTGACCCGATAGCGAATCTTTCAATTGAAGACGCGCTTTGTGCCCGGGACATCGCGATGTACAGAAGTATACGTGCCGAGGTTTATGTGATATAAATATCCATCTCCATCCGTTTGTTAAGACCTGGAGCGCCAAATTGCGGAATTTCAAAATAGCTTATCCTGTAGCCTGAGAATTCTAAAATAACTTTAGCTTAGTCAGAAAATATAAAGAGCCAGGTCCACCCCGATTCCAGTAAGCCGATCAAATAAAGATTAGGAAAGGCACTAGGGTAGGTAAAAACAAAGTACGCAAGTAGTTATCATGTAGGTCGTGACCCGTAGAAGTTGTCTCACTTGTTCAACGTATCTTTTACTGCGTCCACAATAAACTTAATTGGCACAAACAAAAGCTGTAGCTTCACTTACGTAAATAAACTTGGAGAAGTGGAAATTGGACTCACGTTCTGTGGTTACTATACGTGTTTAAGGAAATAAGTTGCTCGAAATTGGTTAATAAAATGACTACAGACAATGCATTACAATTGCCTCTCATAATAATTTTGCGGTAAAATATTGATTGGTGCTCTAAAAGTAGGTGCTCAAACGGCAATACTCCTTATTTTTTGCGACTCGTTAGTCTAATGGTCGCAAGCGCTACTGATAAGTATGAGGTCCAGGGGTGAGGTACATGAGCATGAAGAAGCCTCCTCGTGTAGCACAGTTTGTTCCGCCAGTTACTCAACTGAACCGAGCGCTCGGGTCATCCTGGACAGTCGCACCCAACACCTTATTTGACTGGCCAATTCTTCCATTGCGGTGGTGGGGCTAACGCCCTCCTGGTTTGCGGGTCGCAAACCAGGAGGGCGTCCGTCACCGGAGTCCGGCGTCAAGCAGCGTGCTGTTTCGTCGATGCATGGGAGTTCCAGTGCCTTAGGTATCTTCTGGGCATGCTCGTTCCATAGACCTCACCCATCGCTTTCCATCAGGCGTGATCGAGGTAAAGAGCGGGTCCATTCAGCAATAAAAAAAGGTCCTAGTGTTGATTCTCAGGTTGGGCAGTCTCATTGGGTTTTTCTTTGAAGCAGCCAGGAGTTTGGATTTATGCTCGCCCCTTATTACATGGGATTTGAACATAATTGGCAAAATTAACCCTTCGGGGAGTGCAGGTGTTATGTTACCTATCATAAGTTCGAAAAATATTTGACCGAATTTCAATTCATCTAAAACTGTTCAACTATTTTCGTTTCGTTATTTTTTACTTCACCGAAGTCACGTCTGCCACTGTATCTGTTGACCTATTATCAATTCGATTTTTTTTTGTTACTCCGACGTCTCCGACGTTCCATTTGGTCGAAAAACTTTTTACCGAAGTTACACTTACCTACCCGAAATAACATTTATTCGAAGTATTATGTTTCCGAACATTCATTATACCACTGTTTTAATTACCATATTTTCATTTCACCAAACGCCTAGAAAGTTTGTGCACACTATTAATTCATCTATCAGCATGCAAACAAGGATGCATGCTTCAAGCATGCAGCATGCAAGGAGGCATGCAGAATGCAAGAAGGCATGCAGCGTGCAAGCAAGCATGCAAGCAGGCATATGGTAGCATGCAAGCAAGCATGCAGCGTGCAAACAAGCATGCAACATGCAAGCAGGCATACAACATGCAGCAAGCATTGTTTCTGTCACGGCTCCAGCGCTGCTGGGTTTGGTTTCACCCACCCCTCCGCGCTTACGTGGGCTTAATTACTCTAGGGGTAGGGCAGACAAGACTGCGTGAAGTCGGTTTTGCAGCGAGTCTTCTGTCACTTTTGTAGCAAAACTTATTGACTTTTTATGACACTATTTTAATTTAATATTGAAAATGCTACCAAGTAACCGGGGTCTCCCTTGTTTCATTAAAATGATATTGACAAATCATCACTTCCCAAACAATTTTCCGCATAATTTCATTTTCCAAATAGCAAAACTTTTCACAAAAAATTGTAACGCAAACCTGATGTTTGGCAAGTGAGCGTTTAAACAATAACTTGCTTACCAATTACTTCAGTACAACAAATATTTCAATTGGTATAACATATTTTACGCAAAATAAAATAAGCCAAATATTTATATCGTCGGGGCCCTTATTTCTGTCGGCCTATGATTTCAATTTTTTCGGTAAAATAAATTCGAACAAAAAAAATTCGGAAAAGTGATCGGTTCCCATTTTTATCTTTTTTCCTATGTGTCTTGATAGTAAATGTTTATCAGGCCTCACAGAATGTCAATAAAACATTAGCGATATTAAATTCCGGTAACAAATACATCGGAATCTATCCTGGGGCCGGACGGCGACGGACGTGTGCGGATAACGAGCGTCTATTATTAGCCGGGATTTGTCAAGTCGAGATTGTTTTGTCGGGCCCCAAATTTCGGTTGGCGTTGTCTTGCGTATAGATAAATCCTTCAGATATAGCTATTTTGTGGGACTAGGCAGCTGTGGAAATAATAAGGACAGCTACGGTTTGAGTGGGCTTAGAATGCACATGAGCTTAAAGATGAGAGGCATACCCTTGTGCGCAAACTCACGTATCGTTCTTTACGAGTAAATGTGTATTTAAATTTATGTAATTACAATCTAAGTTTAACGTGTATTTAACATATTAATATCATTTTATTACAATTACATGCCGATACCCAAGTAGAGAAATAATTACAATACAAATGGTTTCCAAAATATTTTGCTACATAAACCCAGGACATGGTCTCAGGATGATATTTCCAATCTCATTAAAACGCCCCACGCTCGCGGGTATCCCATACCTCAGGAATACAAAGCAGGTAATTTATGACCAAAAACTCGGAACTTAGATTGTGTTATCTATCAAGAGAACCTACGGCCGTGTTTGCGTACAAAAAACTAATGTCGAAGTACAAAAACAAAGCTATTATGTTTACACAAAAATATGCTTACTCTTTTTTTTCAAATTTGCCAAAGATGTAAACAACAATTTCCGCTTGAAATTGTCTATGGTTTAGTGTGTACACATTTTAAGTTCTAGTGATATCGATGTTATAAAAAAAATATTGCGCATAGACTAGATTGAATAATTTGTGGTATTAACGAAATAAATAATGATCACAGACTGTCTAGAAACAAGAACTAGGTTTAGCTGCAATTCCATAACTATTTTTAGGATTGAACACTGGAATGATTTTAGAATTACGCTGGGTGCGTTACGTCAAGAAAAGCATGTCCAAGTAAAGCGTGTCGTTCCAGCGCTTTTCTTGGTCTCTTTACAATTTAGGTAATAAACCAACAGTGAAACACGGTGACACAGTAGTAGTCTGATAACTGAACGTACCTACTATACATACGGTCCATATTCATTATATATAAACCTAACTTAATTAAATCATTGTTATCAATATTTTAGTAAGTACATCCATTTTCCACATATATTTCGATGTCACTGATTGGACTCTAGTTTAAATAAACCAATCTAAAAAAAGATACACTTTTTTGTGTATTAAAAAGCGATAATATATGATATACCTACATATTATGAACATAACATAATATAGGGTGACAGAGTCTTTATCATTTTGCAATAACATCATCGTCATCGTCTAGCCTTTTTTCCAACTATGTTGGGTTCGACTTTCAGTCTAAACGGATGCAGCTGAATACCAGGATTTTACATGGAGCGACTGAGTATCTGACCTCCATAGCCCAGTATAATTTTTCATTAACATCGACATTTTATTAAAAGTGCAATTTTCAACTGACTGACATCGGGAACATCTATTGCTTTCGCAAAGAGGATAGCATCTCGGTATTTGACAGGTGTCATATAGCGTATAGAGATAAAAGAGATGTCCATGAATAACGACCCATTTCGGATTATAATTCGTAATGCAGAAAGTATAATCACACTAATATTATAAAGGCGAAAGTTTATGAGTGTGTGTGGTGTGTGTGTGTATATGTTTGTTACTTGTTCGCGCTCAAACGGTTGGACTAATTTTGATAAAATTTTGTATGGAGGTAGCTGACACCCTGGATAGGCTACTTTTTATCCCGATATTCCCACGGGATCAACATTTACGCGGGTGAAACCGCGGGGCGCAGCTAGTCAAAATATAATTCGTATTTTATTCCCGAAATAGCAACATAATATCTTTTATAAGGATTGTCAAATGTCATACACACCGCTTTTGTTTCTTTCGGGACGTGAGACAGATCGGTGGCAAATGGAAGCGCTGAACAAGATAAATAACCGCAATTCACAGAAAGAGATGCTTTGGTATATTACAAGCTTCAGAAAACTGAAAACATTACGATACGTGTGACTTAAGTAGTCCATTATTGCACAGCGTAAAATTGCTAAACGCTGCCATGTGCATTAATAGACTTACCTAATTTACGATTATCATATACTATTCTTAGAGACCAGAAGCGGAATATATTGAAAAACAAATTACTAAATGACCTACAAAGTTACATTATTTTCTTACAAATAATTTTTAATAAGCAACAAGCACATAGGTAAATAACAAGTGCATAAGAATTATATAACACGACCCTAATCAACACTATAACGTGGCTAGAATACGCCCGTTGCATCCGAAAACGCAAGCAGCAAGCAGATCAAGCGCATGGTGCTGGGCGCCTTTCTCGGACCGTGTAGGTTGGAAGAAGGAGTATCTAAGACTATATTATAGCACTGTGTGACCTAACTCGCACTTAAGTCACGCTGCTCTGTGACGTGTGTGTAAGTAAACAACAATATTTGCGTACAAAAATGGCAGTTTTAAAATTATGTCGTTAGTTCAGAGTTTTTTTTATTGGCTTAACGTTTTATCTTCGTCAGTTGCACTGGTCGCCGGTATTTTTATTTTCTTTTCTAGACCCAACAAATCCTTAATTTTATTACGTTACAAGGCAGGTTGTTTTCTCTTAGGTAGGTAACCTACCATCTCAATGAAACACACATACATATTTAAACAGAAAACAGCCACAATGCGGCTCCTGTGGAGATAAATATTTAAAGTTGAACCTGAAATATTTAAATCTACTGGAGATTTACCCAGGCTTCCTTGAGTTTTCTAGTTGGCTTCTCATCCATGAATGCAGTGGGGAAATCATTCCGGGCGTCGAAAAAATTACGAATTCTTGTCAAGGAAAAGCATTTCCTTAGGGGGCACTCGAACCGAGTTCATGATTGGAATCCGACTGACCAGCACATAATCAGTTCATAATTATGTATGTATGTACCAGGCCATTCAGAAAGTATTGCGAAAAAAAATTATGTATGAGAGACTGGCCAGTTATAATCTATTTTGAAAATATTATTATTTGTAAGTAAAAATAGGTACCTACGTTCCAATTTCAAATTTTCCCTCCACATTGTTTGCGAGCTAATTTAAATTATCGTCTCATTAAAAAATGGATCTGCGCCGGGAATATTTTCATACTATGATATTTTACGATTTCAAGTGTCGTCTGAAACCGGACGAATCGTACGATAGAGTTCAAATGGCATTCATGAATTCCCTTCTAAGGCAAACGTGTATCGTTTGTATAACGAATTCAAGCGCGGTCGACTAACTTTGGGGGATGAAGAAAGAAGTGGTCGCCCTTTGACGGCTGTTACGGAAGAAAACGTGCTAGCAGTGAAAAATTTAATCCAAGACAAAAGGCGAGTTACGTACCAAGAGATTCAGCACATACTTCAGGTTGGATCGGGAAGCCTTCACGAAATTCTGCGTGTATCTTCAATCTGAAAGAAGCATCAACGCTGAATGGTATCTAGCAAATGCTTGGCAGAAGTTTTCTCTGTTGTGAGCAACAAGCGACCAAACACTGGGCTCCGCGGGCTACTGCTCCGCCACGACAACGCGCCTTCTCACACTGCGCTCAAAACGAGGGACTTCCTGGACAGCACGCTGGTCAAACTCCTGGGTCACCCTCTTAACAGCCCTGACCTAGCACCGTGTGACTTCTTTTTATACCCGAAAATAAAAAATCAGAAAAAAAGAAAATAAATGTATTTGACCTAGGTGGACAAATGCATAAACAACTATGTATATCTAATTTGTAGATTTTGAAGAAAGATTGGATATTTTCGGTACAATATAATTATTTGGGTCTGTGATTAAAGGTTACCAACTGTATTATATACTAACGTATCCTACAGTACCCAGGGATAAATATTGCACATCGACCTTTGGAAAGAGACAATCGGCTAATTTCGGCTTCGTAGAGCGTTATCTCTGTCGCACGAACTACAAACAGTCCGGTATCTATTAGGAGCTGTTAAAACAATTATGATTTGCTTCTTTTGATAATTATTTTTATTCTTTGTATAAAATCGATAGGATCGAATAGGTCGATGTGCAATATTTATCGCCGGGTACTGTACTTTATTTTCGATAAATAAACTTTTGCATTAACATAAAGTCTTTTTATTTTATTGTGGTGTCTAAACCGAAACACTTATATGGGTAATTATTGAACTATTTGACGATACTCATAACTCTCTTATGTCGAAATACATAGGAAATCTATTAATATTGATAAATAATTTTTTAACACCCTTGCTCGTAAAGCTGATGTAATTCCACCGGTTTTAAATATGTAAAGAGGGTCATAAAAAACGCGTGTGTTACCAAAGCAAATAGTTAAGTTATAGTCCATACAAATTCCATAACAGCATTATTTGCCATTTCAAATTTGGAACTGATCGCCGCCGCACGACTCCAGCTGTGACTCCAGCTAGTGAGCAGCGCGCTGTTGCTATTCAAATTTCGAACTAATCGCCGCGCGGCGCCAGTCAGTAGGCAGCGCTAGCGCGCTGTTAAAATGGCGGGAAAGCAACAGTGTGCATTCACAGATTGAGTTTATTTAAAATTAAAAAAAACAGTTTATTCGGTAATTTAAAGATTCCAACCAAAACAAAGCAAATATAAGTGCCAAAATAACTCAGACAATAAATTTGGAGCCACAAACGAAGAAGTTTTGCCCTGAGCCGCGCCCCTCTTCTACTGATGATACTTTTTTATTTACAAACTAATGACGAATTACAATGCTCTTCTGCCGCCTTTCAAGAAGTTTCGTCGTCTCCAACATTTACCCTAACACAAAACAATGACATTATGAATAGTAATAATAATAATAAAAACATAATTAAAAAACCAACTACAACTACGTATCATTTTAACAATTGTAATTTCACTGTTTCAATAATTAAAAATGAACAAAATATAAAATGTTTTTTTTCTGTTTCCTCGCAAATGTGTTAAAAAACGTCGTACGATATACGTGCGTATGGTTATAACATGCTCGGCTCAATTACGCCCTCGCCTTCGGCTCGGGCTGAAATTCCGCCTCGCATGTTATAACCATCTTTACGCACTAATATCGTAATGTACTATTAAGAGAAAAATACTGTTGACTAACGGCAATATTTACTTAAAAATGGATCTGATACCTAGCTTACCAATTGTTAAATTCATTTCTTATTTACTCTCTCTTCTCGCCATTTCAGCTTTCACTGAGAGTTTTTCGGTAATGAATCTGAAGTGGCGAGATAAGAGACGCAGAATTGCGGTTTTAATAAAAACGAGTTACTTATTAATTTCGGTTGTAAAACTAGCTTTGAAACTTTCAAAGAAAACAAAAAAGCATTAGCGTTTGCTGTAAGCTCCCAAAAGTATGCCTTTACGTGCGAAAAAACGCAAATTTGGAAAAAACTTTTTTCTTCCAAATACTTTACTTTTCTCCTATTTAAAGAGTTTGATGGAATTTTTTTTTTTTTCAAATAAAGTCGCCAACCCTTCCTGTGATCCCTGTGTGTGACCTTCGTTTGTTTGTTACTCAATCACGTTTCAGTGAACGACAAGGGAACTTTGCACAAAGGACGCTGACGTCACACAAATACACGTTTTACTTCCAAAGGATAAATAGTTCCATTGGACATAAACCGGGGGGACTAATTCAAATTAGTGACATGAAACCTCTTTCCTTTACAATTTAGTCCTTTTACAATTTAGTGAAAAGGCTTCAAGTCTAATATCCAGTAATAATGTTGAAGTTTGTGAAGATGTTAATAACACCTATTCAAGATTACTCTGAATATTGCTGTTAACTGAAATAATTACCAGACAAACAAGCTGGCTACCCCGGCTAAATTCATTAACTAGTATCGCTACCGAAATAAATTTCCGAGAAACTGTTTGCAGAGCAATACAACCGGCTGGAATTAAATATTTTTTGTAGTAAATGCCGGCAAAAGGTGACCTTCCAAATTAATAGACGTAACAAGCCATTTATAGGTAACAATAAGTTAGGACTTAAGAACGGGAAAATCAATAAGCAAAGTGGCAATCCAATAAACATTACCAAGACCCAACACTAAACTTAATTACATTGTTTTCTGTCGAAGTTGGTTAATCTCAATAGGCCAGTTTGAGTAGCCCTGTTGGGCGCCAATAAGCCCGCGTTTTTGTTCGGCCTCTTAATGAAGAGAGAAGATTATTGTAAAAGTTTGACACTGTCAGCCTGAACTTCAAATACTTTCGGTATTCAATAGACAACAAAAAAGAAGTGTGATGACGGTGTCGACACCGACAGACATAAGCAATAATAATTTGGAACAGTCAATCGAATGACTCGAAAATAATAATATCTGTCTCTTTAATAATAAAGGAGCAGCTGCGAACACTGTGAAGTTATTATTATGGACAAACATCTTGAAATATTTGCTTTTCATTACAAATTCAATGGTTCGGGTTCACGATATCATTCTATTGAGTGTTTTCAGAGCTCGAATAATACCTGTAACAATTATCATTTTTCTTGGATCTTAGGTAGAAAAATAAATCCATCGTAAGAATCATATTATTATTATTATTTATTTAAATCGAACACAAATTATTCATATTGTTGTTGGTAACACTTATAGTGCTATATTAGTAACATTTCTCATTAAAATAAAATAAAACAAAAACAAAATTATAACTAATTCAAGAATCTATAACTATGTATGTCCGCTTCCCGCTGCACCAGGCCTGCAGCTGTGCATACGAGTCCAGTGCCCCAGGAACGGGCAATCTGCCTTATTCACTATCACCCTTAAAATGCTATTGGTGCTCTCCCGAGTCCTTCGCATCAGGGATGCTGTTCTCTATCGCATAATAGCTTGAAAGCTATCCGTACCTGCTTCCGCAAACATGCCCGATGCGCTTCAGAACCGTGGGAGTACTAACAGCACCCTAAAAGCGTTATTATACTGTACACGAAGAACGTTGTAGGCCCTCTGCGTATGTCTAACCCACAGGCTGCAGTGTAGAAAGACTGGCAAAACGCCTTGAAAAGAGTGAGTTTCACTTCTCTAGTACATTATGTAAACCTACGGACCAGCATATTACATCGAATCGACAACGCTCTTCGCTCCCTTTCTATGTTCTATATCACTGTCATCATTCAAGTCCTCATTTACTAGGTGCCAAGGTACCTAAAATGCGACACTCTATTTAGTGGTACACCATAAAGAAATACCGGAGGAACTGTTTTCGGCTTTTTAGTACCTACCCTAAACACCACAAGCTTACTCTTCCGTACATTGTACAGACGCCAGCACATCAAGCTACCCCAAACTGTAAAATTTTCCCAATCAACATTAAACCTTATACTTCAGTAATAAAGTTGAAAATCTAATTTGACAGATTGTAGTAGCTTGATGTGCTGGCGTCTATACAATAAACTATATCTCACACATATCTCAAGCATCCGTCTGAGTCCATCAATCGAGGGACTCAGGAGCACCATTATCATCTGCATAACTTATAGGTACTATTAATAATCAATCAATAGAGCATCCAATACCAGTGCTGCTGAGTGCTGAGCTCCTCGATCAAATTATTGATGGATAGACTGAAGAGCGCCGGGGAAGTCAAACCTCGATGTCTCACCCCACACTCCAACCCATACGCCCCAAACCAAGCATCCGACCATCTGACCTGGTTGATTTGGTGGTCATACCAGTAGTCAAAGAGCTTAATGAGTTCATTAGGAAGACCTTGCTTACGCAATATCGACCATAAGATATTACGAGTATAATCAAGTAATCAACCAGGTCAAATGCCTTGGAGAGGTCCAAGAAAGCAGCAAAACAGGTGTGTCTATCAGTATAGTACCTGACCGTGTGCTTGAGCGCCAGAATAGCAGTTTCCGTGGACAGCCCAGCTCTAAAACCGAATATAAACATGAAAAATATTTTCAATACTCTCGAGATTTTATTAAAAAATATCAGAAATAGTGTTACTATGGGCCCGACGAAATTGATATTATCTTATAAATAAAATAAGAGTACCAAACGAAAATGTCTCAAATACTTTGAAGTTAGGAAGATTATTAATTCTGTTTACTTTACCAACGTTTTAGAATAAGGCCAAGGTTTTTTTTTTATAAAATTAAGTTGATAATATTAGGCTGATTTATGTTGCGCCGCTCTGATGTAATGCGTAACTTTCAAAGCTAAAAATAATGTGTCAGGTAGGTATTGGGTGCTGATATTTTTGTAATATTTTAAAGTAAATATTTAAGGTGTTAGGTGAATATTGTACTTGTATGCACAGACAGCGCAAATATTGCGCTTGTTGTTGTACATACCTATACACATTCCGTGTGGTGCCGAACTAGTTCAGCACCACCCCACTTTCCATGGGTGTCGTAAAAGGCGACAAAGGGACGTACTGGAGAATGGACAGCAGCGTTCTCTTTGCATTTTACCATCATACTGCGATCGCCAACCCGCCTGCCAAGCGTGGCGATTATGGCAAATTATGGAGAACAAAGGCCTCTTCATGATAAATTCCTCACGTTCACGCACACGCCGCGCGTCGCTCACGTTTTATGAGGACATAAAACGTGAGCACAGAAGGTGGACCTGGCAGAGCCCGGATGGTGGAACTAAAAATGAGATTGACTTCATTATGTCGACGAAGAAGCAAGTGTTCAATAATGTCTCTGTAATCAACGCGGTGAAAACCGGAAGTGATCACCGCATGGTAAGAGGCATATTGAATTTAAATATCAAGCTGGAAAGATCTCGACTGATGAAGTCTACGCTCCGCCCAGCGCCGCTCCAAATTCAAAATCCCGAGAGCTTTCAGCTCGAACTTCCGAATCGTTTCGAGTGCCTAGGAAGCTCCGTGGACGAATATCACGATGGGTTAGTGAAAACTGTCCATACGGTCGGGTCTAAGATCTTCAAGACCCGTCGTACGAATACAAAAAAGAAGCTCTCTACTCCTACTTTGCGGCTCATGAAGGAGAGGCGCGAGATGATCCCGCAATCTTCAGACGATGTGCTCAAGTGCCGACGGCTATAGACGGATCTCTAAGTCCTTGAAAAGCGACCTTTGCCGCTTCAATACAGCCCGTATTGAGGAAGCGATAGAGCGGAATAAAGGCTCCAAGGTGTTTACTAGAGATATATCTATTGGGTAGAGCCAGCTTACGAAACTGAAGACCGATGATGGCAGGATCGTATCCGCCAAACCTGAACTGTTGAGAGACATCGAGAGATTCTACAGTTAACGTCAACAAGTAACCCCGTTACGAATCTGGCAACGGCAGGAGAATCAAGGTAACCGACACAGCCCGAAGAAATGCTAAACTTAAGTGGCAGTGGACAGGGCACATTGCTGGCAGAACAGATGGCTGATGGGGCCGAAAGGTTCTGGAATGGCTACCGCGTACCGCAAGACGTAGCGTTGGAAGGCCTCCCACAAGGTGGACCGACTACCTTGTGAAGGTCGCAGGAACCCGTTGGATGCGAGAAGCACAGAACCGGCCGAAGAGGTGGTGCTTGGGAAGGCCTATGTCCAGCAGTGAACGTCTTTCAGCTGAAATGATGATGTACCTATACTATTCATTTGATAAATCGTCAAATATTGTTTAATAGCTTATCCCTAAGCATCTCTTGTGAACCTGGGCACTGATTATGCCATGTACAGACGCCAGTACATCAAGCTACTACAATCTGTCAAATTTCTTTAATAGTTTTTCAACTTTATCGCTAAAGCATAAGGTTCAAAATTGTTTGGGAAAATTTGACAGTTTCGGGAAGCTTGATGTGCTGGCATCTGTACACTATAAGGGTCAAAAACGTTCTCATGCACCACACAAAACACATAAATGCTGCTACCTATCTCTTATATTTATTTAATACTTTAAGCACACAAATGTGCAGAGGCGGATTTAATATCATAAGTATTTTCCACTAGCCAACCTTTAGGTGATGCAGAGACAAACATAAATAACTATAACATATAATACACCAATACAAAACACAGTTAACAAAAATACAATCAAAGGATATTTGTTCTACAATAGTAGACCACTAAACCCTCTATAAAACATTTGAATGTCACGAACTTTTTACGAGTCAATACTCCAAGACGCGCCACAGACCACAACTTTTTGTATGTTTTCCAAATTAGTCTGTACATTTTGAGTACCTACGCAAATAGGTGTGGTTGTCCATAGTACATCATCAGTCGTAGACAAGTGATACTAACGAGGCTTTAAACACGGTTCGTTAGACAAGCCCGAGTACCTACGAACTACGAGGCAGAACCATGCTTTTAGAAGTTAGGGTTGTCACGATACTAGTAACATCACATTGATGTTACTACCCGCTTTTACATAAAAGTGTTTATGAAACTGTATACAATTTTGAAATGATAATAATATCAATACAGGAGAGTTATCGGAAAAAAGCATTGTTTCAACCAAAGCTGCATATTTCAAAGCCTCACTCAAGAATACGTTGGCAACCCTAAAAGTTAAAAGGCGAGGTTGGCATGATAAATGCAAGGATAAATGACTGTAGATACGTTTTCGTTGAAAAATATTCGGTTTGAAACACTTGGCTGCCTCGAGGCTCATCATGCAAGAATAATGGCTAACAACGCAATGGGGCAAAGATTTGACTGACGTTCTTGTCATGTTCCAACATCGAGCGAGAGTAGCAGCTTTGAGCAAGTTACAGCTGCGTAAGTAGCTGTACTGAAAGTCATATGAGTTAGTGTTATAATTGAAAATTTTGAAACACTTGCTTACCAAATTTGGAGATTTTTCCAGGCAGCACAAGTCTCTCAAAGCTGTAAACTTGGTTTTGAACTATTAGTATCAATCACAACTACATTCCAAAAAAATTGTGCAGTGCAATCTTTTGCGACCCATGTTTTGTGTTTTTTTTTTGGCAGTGGGCAGGACATATTGCTCGCAGAACAGATGGGCCGAAAGTTTTTGAAATGGCGACCACGTGCCGGAAGATGTAACGTTGGTAGGCCTCCCACAAGGTGGCAGCAGCGAAGGGTCAATTTTTGTAAGAGGTAAGCCGGAGAAGATATCTTTAAAGTGATTATATTATTTGTCTACAGAATACTGTCTGTGCCATTTTTCAAAGGGAAGCCGGTAGAGTTATATGGAACCTTCGCCACTGCAAGGTAGACTGATGACCTAGTGAAGACCGCAGGAATCCGCTGGTTGCAAGAAGCACTGATCCGGTCAAAGTGGCGGTACTCGGGGGAGGCATATGTCCAGAAGTGAACATTTTTCGGCTGAAATAATGATGATGATGATGTTTTAAATGAATGACTGATACTAACAAACCTAACTACGATACAGAAAAAATAATTAAGGTGATGTTTTTTTAAGATAGGTGTTTTATTATATTTTTCTTCTGTCAGTGTTGTAATATGACTGGCGATAAATTGAAAGGTGTCTTACAGTTATCCTCCAGTCATCATGGAAATACTATCCAATCTACTTTTTGTCTATCTCTACCCATAGAGGTAGAACATAATAATAATCTGAAAGCTTTATTATATCAGGTTTATAAAATTCACTCTGGCATATCGTCAGATTTCTCTACGTATAGACGTTTCACCAAATGGATGTGGGTAGATGGAATGAGCACTCAGATAAAATAACTTTTTATTTTCATTCCAACAAAGTGAATAACTTCCAAAATTGATATTTAATTAAAACGTTTGTGAGCGGATTTTTTTTAACAAAATTTCATTTTATCGTCGGTCACAAAATGGTAAATGGGAAAATTCTATTTGTAGGCGTACTTTGTTTTTTATAAATTCCACTCTACGGAGCTTTTGATCATGGGCGTATGTTTCTATGTCTATTAGATTATAATATGTATTAGTCTGACGTTTTGAAAATATACGGAGTGAGATAGATATGTATCTATCCATGAAGACATCTATATGCAGAACCTTGCTTGTTATTACAGCAGCATCATCATTTGTTAAACTTTCAAACCTGTCCCATAGACCAACATACCTGTAAACGCTGAGGCTGAAATCACTGCAAAGATAACCAATTGATTAGATACCTGCACAAGCACACAAACTCACTCCTATATCTCAAATGAATGCAATCAAGGAAACGAATCACAATGTTGGAGCAAGTCAATATTAGTTGGTACATTCTCATACATTAGCCGTGACCGTTTGCGACGGAACTTAAACGGGGTCTTAATGTAAAAGCAGTCGTGAGACGCCCCCCTTTGTCTATAAAACAAAGGATATGAAGTCGGTCGTGTAACGTTAAGTGTTCGCTTTTAATTAAATTTAAAGGCACTATTCATCCCGCTTTAAAGTTTGTTTTGCTCCATCTTTGCTGATAAATATATCTTTTACTTCCTAATCTTTATTACTCAGAACAAGGAAGTCCCTTCAATGCGGTTGCCTTAATTCAAAGTTTGATGGAAAGACTGGCAGAAACCTTTTAACAACAAGTCTTTGTTTGCGAGTCCATTTCATTAGTCATTGGTGCAAGTAATTGACTCAAAGAGGAAGGAAGGATTAAAATGGAAATTGAGGAAAACGTAGAATCTGAAGAAAATCGTTAGCTAACGTAAAATTGTATTTAAACTATACACATAACTGATTCAATCTGCAATCTGCCTAGGCTTTTTCCCAATTATGTTGGGGTCGGCTTCTAGTCTAACCGAATCCAGCTGAATACAAGTATTTTACATGGTGCGACTGCCTATCTGACCTCCACAACCCAGTTACTGGGTAACACGATAATCCCTGGTAAAACTGGTTGTCAGACTTTCGAACTTCTGACGACCCGTAACGACTGTCAAAAATCCAAGAATGACAGCCGGGACTTCCGTGCTTTCCGAGGCATGGGGGGTCTCGGTATGTAAAGATGGTCACCCATCCACGGACTGCCAGCGGCAAGCGATCGACCCGTGCGGCTGTTCATGAAACGTTTATTTTCTCTTGACTGTACTTACCTGTCAGAAAGAGTAACCTATATTAAGTGGATAAGACAGAGATTAAAACAGAAGACGAACTAGCAGGGGATCGAGGAGGGGTGGAGGGGGGTTTCAGGGGATCAGACCGGAATAAATCGTTATTACTTAGCCACGAGCCCTTCTACTTATAACTGATTACAATTTACAAAAGGTTTTTAATTAACAAATTTGTTCAAGCGACACTTTCTTGAAAAAATAATAGTAGATTATTCACTAAGGGGATAAGGGCAGTGTCTTAATGTCGAGTGCGCTATTTTGAATCCTGAACGCAACGAAGGATTCTAGGGCTCCGAAAAACACAATATATAATATCGTCAATAAAGTATCATCCCAAATCCAACATTATAACGCGGGGGTATAAGCGCCACAGCAACCGGTCATTTTTTTCGTCGACGGCGACTAAAACCTATGAAGTAAGAACTCTTTGGTCGAGAAATATTTCCAGCTCGTAATTCGCGGCTGTCACCACTGGGCCAACACTGCTCTATGTAGTACTTACATTTTTATAATAAAAATAAAAATGTACCTATTTTTACATTCGAATCGACACGAACACGCGATGTAAAATCGTTCCAATTATAACGCGGTTTATTTAAATATTCCAATTTAAATACACCGTGCGAGCTTCCACTACCAAGTGAAAAATGAATCACGTAAGTAAATCAGTCCATTAATCACGGAAAAATCGGTGTCCAATTATTCTCATTTAGGAAAAAAGCTACAGAGTTCACAAACGTTTTATTGCTTTGTAAAATCATAAATAACAGCCCACTGTTTTGAGATTAAAATCTCGATAAACAATCCTAATGTGGGCGATTGTTCTAGCATACGATCATTTTGAAACAATAATAATTACAATTACGAAGAATGCGCATATACTGACGAATAACTTTTTGAACGGTCAAATAATAGGTATGTATAGGTCCTTAAAAAGAACATTAACCTTTTCTAACTATTAGTAGATATTATTACGACAAGTCGACACTTCACGTAACCCCCTCTGGTTACTTGCCAATAAGTGGTATAATAATATATCTGTCAAATGCAAATCACATGTTTATTATTGAACAATGCGCAGCGAAAATTAAAACTGATAGGTTCAGAAATTACGTGCGAGCCTGAAATCAGGTCGGAAACGTGAACGATTTATGAACACAATGTACGTCACCTACCGAGGTATAATCGACGTTACCAAATATTCAAAATTATATCATAACACAACATCAATGAAACATACTCGCGTGAGGCAAAAATAATGAAACGTCACAAAATATTTCCATCTTCTCTGGAAAAAAATACAAATCATAGTCAATTTTGTAAAAGTTTATTATGATAATTGCGCGAATGTCTTCTTGTCACCTCATCCAAACAAACAGAGTGTCTGTTAGGGAGAGGGTGGGGGGCGTAAGGAACTGAGCATTATTTAAATTGAGCCAATTTTTGCGCCTACCTCTAAATGGAAACGTGACTCGTTTCAGAAACAATTTGTAAACAACATAGCGTTCGCATAATTTGATGACTTATCTCAGCTTCAAACGCGAAAGAACTCAACGTTGATAAAAGAAAGAGAATATTCCTTTACATTCCAAAATAATTTCTCACAGAACTTCGCTTGTCTTAGCGTCGTCCTTTGTCGATGTGTAATTCAACTTTTCTGTGAAGCACTCTCGACTGAAACTTGTATTAAAATGATTAAAAACTCATGTGTTACTTTTGACACGGTCCAATACTTTTTATATTATCTCGGAGCTTGAGGCCATTCGTGGAAAATTCGTTGAAAATTCGCTCGCTAAGGTCGTATTCTTGTCTCGCATTCCCGCTCCGCTTTATTTATTTCCCGCACACTTTCTCTCGAATGAATCGTGGAGGGAAAAACAGTTCCCAGAGCTTAGTCTAATCCTGTACGTGTAGCGCAACATGGGCTCACTTACTGAGAGATTTACGAAATCGCCGACCCATGAATATCGTGCTCTGCTCCCCTTACTGATATGATGTCTCGTTCTTTGAAATGTCTATGCCCCGCTCAGTATTCATAAGTACCGGTAAATATGCTCCAAGGGCTTTGTAAATACAAATAAACGAAAAAGAATAGTGTAGCTCACGATCCCATATAACTTTTGACATTTTCCTCGATAATAATATCGCGTATGGGATTGCAACAAAGTAAACATGCCAAGAGAGAAAAAGAACAAAAGAAAAACGAAGCAGGAAATTCGCTTTACTGGCGATAAAAAGATACCATCACGTTGTGAGTCTTGGTCGTAATGTGGTGTCATCAGAAGCGACGCTTTGAATGCATGGTATGTCATGTATTTATATTTTGTTGGAAGATCCCCCTGGAACGTGACAGGTGGTGCCACCTGCCACGATTCCCAGAATGCTTTCAGATTTCAAAATAACGATATCCAGTGCTTTTGTTGGAGGTAAGTATGTATTTATATTTTCTTTTGAAGCTGTTTCTGTATGTTACGTGATTGAAAGAAAAAACCATGATAAAGTTGTCCTTTATATTTTGTGATAAAAGGAAATATTTTCTTTCCTGGAAATTGGATCAAACAGAAATAATGGTGCCGATTCTGTTGTTCACAAACTAAACTAAATTTAGGTACAGTGCATATTTTTCTTTCTATTTCATTAAGAAAAAGACAGAAGATAAATTTTAGTTCCTGTCAAATTAATCAGTACCTGACACTACTCCATACAAGTTTAGACGTGATTAAAAACGTCTAAACTTGTATGGAGTAGTGTCAGGCGCTGATTAATTTGACAGGACTAAACTAAAATTTATCGTCTGTCCTTTTCTTAATGAAATAGAAAGAAAAAGATGCATTGGACTTAAATTTAGCTTAATTTGTGGACAAGGGAATCGGCACCAGTGTCTTCTTTATGAGTGTCACCAACATCAATAGAGTATTGGTAGCTCTATCTTCTAGGAACAAGAACTTCAATGGATTCAACAGATGAGAATATGAAAAACAGGAAAAATATTTTTATTTTATTCCGTTCCATCCTGTCAGCTTATAGGTACCTACTATACACCGATTCGTATTTCTGATACCCACGTTATTGCTGTATATCAAATTAAATACGATGTTTTCATTAATGTTTTGATAATTCAAACCAATTTCGGTTTCAAACGGCGTCAAAACCCCACATAACCAAATTGTTACAATTATAGTATTTCATTTCCCCTTATTTGTGGGGATGAGTTGGTTGGTTAGACAACAAATCCTTGCTGCACTGACTGCAGGCGACACGACATGTAAAGCGTAGTATTCACCAAGCGAGAAACCGACGAATGTTCGCAATCGCAGGGTTGTGTGTGTGACATCGCCATTCTCGGACCGGGCATTGCACTTTAGCACATTTATTAGCATTTGGTTACACTAGAAACTGACTGAAAAGTAATGGGAAATAGATGTAAAATAAAAGAAGACAGAATTTTTTTAAGGAAATTGACTGGTTATCCAAAATCGATTAATAGAACTTCTAATGACGGGTCATTAGAATTTGGTCTTTGTTTCTACAAACGAAACCAAACCAACGAACCAAACGAGCCTGAAGGTAAAGAACATGTCAGGCTTTTCCCGAAGTCATTGTGTTGTTAAAAGTGATTATGATTTTAGCACTGAGAAGGACTTAAATGATTAACTCTCATTAAACGACTAATAACGAGGACTAATTAATCAAAATGTCACGTAAAATTGCCATTACGCTGTAGGGAAATTCAGAGGAACGGGTGCATATAAGCTGGTGTTGGATACACGTCTTTACAAAGTGGATATTCAAATCACGTCACAAGTTTCAAGACCGGAGGATAAAGTTTTAAACTTATGCTCACTTGTAGTCTTTATGTTTCACTCACTAAGGATTTGACTAAAGCGCACTGTAAATAACAAAACATTAAGACAAGCTTTTCGTTTCTCATATTCGCGGCTGTCCCGTTTCTAAACCTAGTAAGGGATATTTTTTACAAAAATCGTCTTATTGCATAATCTTGCTAACCTAGAAGGTCTCTACCAAATACAAAAACACCAACGTTTTAAACTTACATAAAAGGAGATATATTTAAGCATCGATACCTGGTAAGTGCACCTTTCACTCCCTAGTGACCATTTTAAAACCTAGTAGGTAAGTCACTTTAACCAATTCAAAACCTCATTTACAACCATTAGCATTTTTTTACTTAACATAAATAGTTTCCATAGGCTGACCAATATTACGTTTATGCGCTCTCCTGTAAAAGTGCATTTTAAGTCCTTACTAGGTTTTAAAATGGGGCCATTCGCCTTAAGTCCGTGAAGTGAGCTGTCATTTATTTATTTATTGCTGTCATGTTGTTTACAAGATGTTACATAGTATAGGTTTCAAACATGAACCCTGCTAGGTCACAGCAACATATTTGCAGGTAGATAGGTACAACTAGATTTATAGCTATTGCAGCATGCATAAACACAACAATAAACATTAAATTTACTGACATTGTTAATATATTTAACACTAGCTGCTTCCGCGGTTTCACCCGCATAAGTTTCATTTCCGTGGGAATATCGGAACAAAAAGTAGCCTATATGTTAATCCAGGGTGTCAGATACCTCCATACAAAATTTTATCAAAATTGGTCCAGCCGTTTGAGCGTGAAAAGTAACAAACATATAAACCGTTAACCGACACACACTCACAAACTTTATAACATTAATGTGATTAATTCGGGTGCGCCAAAGTTCACCTAAATTTTCAATTCCGATAATTGGAAATCCGAAAATGTTCTTCCTAACATTTTTCATCCGAACAATCACAATTCCTAACTACTCTGTCTCTAATGTTCATAATTCCGAAGCATTCAACTTCATAATGTCAGTAGCAATAAACATCTATTATACTTTTATTTGTTTTCCTATATTTTCTCAATATCTTTTACACTATTATGCAAAGTCATATCTTTTTGTTTAGATTTCTTTTGAATCATAATAATCAGTATTACCTATATCTAAGGCTAAAAGTGTCTTGGTGTTTTTTGTCTCCGACTAACCGTTTGTCGTAAAAACTATGTGGAAGGGATCCATAGGTTAGGTTAGGTTAGAACTGTGACCAACTAGCGCGAGCCGAGCGAGCGAAGCGAGCGGTGCCACGGGGCAGCGGCCGGCGAGCGCTACCTCGAAATTGGTCGCGAAATTTTTCAAAGTATTTTTTTCATAGTGCCCCCAAGACGACACTCTGACCTGAATTTCATTCATTTAAGACAAAAATCACTTGGTAAATGTTGATTTCTGAGTATGAGTGAAAATATTATGGTAATTATGTTTAGGGATAAAAGCGTTATGATAAAAAACAGTAGGAGTTTAAATATATTTCCAGTAATGATATTATTAATTACAATTTTTGGAAACATGAGTGTTATGAACATCGCCGGTAGCACTACAAATAGTATGAATGAAAACTTTAGGATGAAAAATTTTAGGAAGGGTGATCATTCGGATTACAAATCATTAGGAAAAACAATTTCGGGTAAAGAACTTGTAATTTTTAAGAACGTTCACAGTCTGATCTCAGTCTCAATCTGTCATAAATACCTCTAATTTCCCTACATTTTGACAAGATTTTGACATAAAATTTGTTTATCGCTGAGGTGAGACTGTGACTAGATTTTGAAAGTTTTATATAACGAAAATTGGCCTTCATCAAAGAAATGTTTTCAATTATCTGATAATTAAATATCGAGTTCATCGGACATCCTGATAGTTACTTTTGTCTGTATTAGACACCACATTATAATTACGTCTGTGATCGAGATAAGTCGTCTCTCAGACAATTAATATCACAACAGATATGTTATTGATCACGAGCCTACAATTATTTCTGCAGATAATTGCGAAACATTATCAGTATAGGTATCCTGTACGACCTCCGTTCGTATTGCTTGGAGAATTTAATTACAATCTTGGTTTTAACATGTAGTTAGTGAGTGAGATATAATAAAGAAAAAAAAAAGAAAAATACCTTTATTTGTCACAGAAACACGTGCATAGGTACATAAAGATAATTAATTCTATTAAAAAGGGGAAAAACAAAATATATCTATAAACACGAGCACAAAACAGAAATAGTAGTCGGCTACACGTCATGACTGTGATAAGAAGGGTTTTTGTTCGGAGGGTTTTTTTTGACTTGGAAATGAATAAGTATAGGTCTACCCAAATCATGAATGTCTGTAAATGTCTGTCTGACATCGGAATATTTTAAGGAACCGTTTGGAACTTTTCTGCAAGGAAACATGTTATAATTTAATAACAATCTTGGTTATGACACGTTATTAAGGCCTATTCAGACCTAAGCGGTATTCGCTACCGTCTGCGGCAGAGAAAACCCAGTGGGAGATGCGTTAATATTACTGTTCAGACCTAAGCGGATTTCGCCATCCTTGTGGGTAGAATAACGCGCGGTAGTCGAGTTTCGCCGCGGTACTTGATACTAAATACCTGAGCGAAACCCGCGCGGTATGTACCTCTACCCACAGCGGCAGCGAATATCGCTCAGGTTTGAATAGGTCTTTAGTGAGACATATTGAATACTAGCAGGGCCCCGCGGTTTCACCCGCATAAGTGTCGATCCCGTAGGAATATCGGGATAAAAACTATCCTATGTCCTTAACCGGGATGCAATCTATCTCTCTGCCAAATTTTATCGAAATCCGTTCAGTGGTTTAGGCGTTAAAAGGTAAGATACAGACAGACAGAGTCACTTTCGAATTTATAATATTAGTATGGTCTTCTACCCAGATCATAGATTTTGGTAGATTTTTGTCCGACTGCTTTTTGTTTGGCTGTAAAACGGTGAAAAAAGGTACGGTAGAGATTTTAAGAAACGATTCAGATCTTTTTGCAAGTAAACGTGTCATAACCAAGATTGTTATTAAATTGTCCAGAATGTAATCTAGGTTATGAGATTTTGTCAGTGAGATATAATGACTATAACTAGGTCTACCCAGATCATGAATGTCTGCAGATGTCTGTCTGACATCGAGATAAAGTGCTGTAAAACTGTGTAAAAAAGGTACGGTAGAGATTTTAAGGAACGATTTAGATCTTTTCTGCAAGGAAAAATTGTAACAACTGGTAAAAAATTTCACTTAATTCGTAAATCACTTAAGATGAATAGTTGGAGCTAAACTTTAAACGAGCTGCGATGGAACTGGAGCGTTCTTCCGCTTCAAAACACTTTGTTTAGTGAGTGAACACAATATATTTTAGTGGCGTTACCGTTTCGAGAGCCGCGACTGTTGGACAAACAAAAACACACTCGGTGCGGGACTGCGTTCGAGAGCGTCCGCCTGATTGATGACTGCTCCGCCGACTTTTTTCGATGACATTATCTTCTCGATGAAATCGTTAAATAAGTTTAATGGTGCGAATATATTTTTTTCCATTACGTTCGATTCGCTTTAATCTTTTTGATTTGGATTATTGATTTGAGGAAAAACGTTTTCCGTTTTCTTGAGTTGCAAAATCTTGATTTTTTTTACTTAATGTTTGAGAACACGTAATATTATTAATATTAAAGCATAGTTACCAGTGTCCATTATTAAATCAAAAATAAACTTTGTCATAATATTCATAGCCCCTATAAAACTAGCTTATCTCGACTAAAATTTATGCGTCAAAGTTGAGAACAAACATATAATCCTTATTCCATTTTGAGGCAACTTTCAGTTTCTGTGTTTCAGCACCGAGAGCCCAGCTGCTATTACGCGCAGTTACGATCAGCCCAAAAACCACATCTCTTTGTCCCTTCCGCGGCGGAAAGCGTCTCCTGCCGCGCCCACAAAAAAGCCTTCGACAAACATCCACAGCCATATCGAATTCCGCCCGACTTTTGCCAATCACGCCTGACTTAGATAAGATTTTAAAATCGTCTTTGAGCACCGCTCGCCGGCCGGCGCTTTGTTCGTCCGCCGTTCCTCATTCTTATTTATAAGATCGAGGTCACATTGGAAAACGGCAGCTATATGGCTTTTCGCAGCTTAGATTTATTTTGGATAAATTGCTTCCACCTTGCTCTATATTTTACCCTGACACGAAAAAATAAAGGCTGTCAGGTGAAACAGCGGCAATCAATTTGCGGGTCTGATATGATCAAAGTCATGCCATTCAATTTCACCCAGTGACTGCCGACCACATCTCATCTGCTTCATAATTTGGAATACAGCCGGACGATTCTGTAAAAATCTCACCGTGAAAACTTAGGTGATGTGAGTTTGTTTTTGCCAGGAATTGACACTATTGACAGCTCACTCCACGCTCACTTCACCTAAGTTTTCACGGTGAAATGGTTACAGAATCCTACTGCAGAAATTCTTTTACAGAAAAATTTTATGTTTTACTACAAATATCGCCACAATTCCAACAACATCCGTCAAATCCTAAGTGATTGATGTCAAAGGTTTTCGGATCTCTTCAGTCAATGGGAGTGAAAACTTGTTCAGAAATCTGATGTAAGCGCGGCTGGTGTCCGGTGGGCGTGACGCGTAGGTCATGCTAGAAACATCGCGACACTGACAAATCGTCGCCGGCGACAAACGGCGCGCCGCCGGTGCCGTATCGCGGCCGCCATCCGGTGTGGCCGCATGACACCTGTCACGTCGCCGCCGCCGATGTAAAGTTGACCGCCCTCATCTACGTACATCAGCTCGCCAACTCGCCAACTTGCCTCCCTCATATTAAGACGACACGACTGACAAATGTGACAACGGAGATTTCCCCTTTTAGAAATTTGATCTTAATAAGGGCGGATCTACACACTACGAATTGTCTCGTAATTGCAATTTTTAAGCTTTTATTATAAAATATCTTGACTCTAACCGTTGTATAAAGTAAGTCCTATCTAAGAGAGCCGGGTGATCTGTAACTCAGGATCCAAAAAAAATCTCAGATACCTTAGATAGTCTATTTAAGATTGTACATTATAATGTAGGTACTAATCAATGCGAGTAATACGATGTTGAGATAAGTAATGATTTACAATTAGGATTATTATATCCTGCCTTCACAATTATTATTATGTTTTAATCTGAAGGCCAATTCTCGTAATTTAAAATGTTCAAAATCTAGTCGCAGTCTCATCTCGGCGACAAACAAATGTCAAAAATGTAGGGAAATTAGAGATATTTTTGACAGATTAAGACTGACATTAGACTGTGAACGTTATTAAAAATGACGAGAATTGCCCCTCTGCTCATAGTCATGCTACAAAAGGAAGTAGCAAATCTGCGTTAATGAGGTCTATAATAACAATTTCTAACTTTCCAGCAAACGACCTTGTTTTCTCCTGCCTCATCACAACCAGAGTGAGGTGTGTAGATACACAACTTATTCGCTATACCGCTAGTGCGAAGGACTCCTTTGATACATTTTTAATAGGCACAATCCCGCTTAGAGTAGGTAACCTTGTAACATTAATATATAGCTACCTTAAAGTTTCCCTAATGACGAAAAATCCATTTTTCTTCCTATGCAAACTTATCATGAATATAAATGAGGAAATATATTTATTTTTAATACGATTATTTTATCTTTGATACGATTATTTTATAATAACGTCCAAAATATCCGTTTAAGCCGCGTGGTTTCGAGAAATAATAACAGTTTATTGAAAGCTCAATAATTAATCCATTATACAAAATGAAGCAATAATTTTCAATTTACATGAATATGGATTCATTTTATTTTGTTTCGGTTTAATATTTGGGGCGCTCAAAAATATATCTTTTGTGCTTAATTAAAAATGGAAAAAGTACGAATTTTCCGGAAATAATAAATCTCAGAAACAATTTGCATTATCACAAAGATCTGTGAAATCGATGAAAAAAAACGCAATTACAACGTTATCTTTCATCTCGCTACCGGCTCTTTGTCAAAATGTTGTTCAGTTCTGCGAATAATTTTCACCCGAGGGGCTGCGAACGTTCCATTCGCTCACAATGTCGAGAAATAAAAATAAATTACATTGATAGGGTTGGCTTAAAACAATTGTCACCACTGAAAGGGGTAAGTGATAATTTTATAATCTGCGCGCGGCCGGACGCTGATGGCACTTCCATTATCTAAATAGCCAGGTTTAATTAAATTTCCTTCGTTGTGCTGAAAGAATAATTCTGTTTTAGCACCTCTACACTGAATGTTATGACAAGTTTGTTATATATGCATGTAATAGATACGGATTGTTTTAATGTTTGGCTGGAACCTAACAGTTGTCATCGTTGGTATTTGGATTGTTTACATAGTAAGTAATTGCGAAAAGCAGTGATCATCTAAACGCCAAAAGAAGCAACTATCTAATTGCGAAAAAAACGACCATCAAGTTGCCAAAAAAAGCGACCTTGTAATCGTAAAAAGAAACGACCATCCAATCACCAAAACAAGCGTACTTGTAATTATAAAAAGAAACGATCACCTAATCGCCAAAAGCAGCGAACATTGCCTATATTTGTCAAATGCCGTTGTATTGGACAAATTATTAGGTACTGTAGAGATTATTTTCAAATTAAGAATATCGAAACACAACCACTAATCTGACACGAGTAGCTGACAAGCTGATGACACACGAAGAAAAGTATAAAAATGTGTTCAAAATAGAACCATTCTTAGGGCAGGTTGTTTCACGTCCATTTGACGCACGCGTATACGTCAAAAATGGCGCTAACTATCGTCAAACCAAAAAAATAGCGATGTTTCAAATTACAATTACAAAATTACGGCCAAAGTCAAAGCATTTTTCAATAGCACTTTTGAACGTCAAAAATTACAATAAAATAGAATTGATTCTAGACCTTGCCGTACGTCAAATAATAACGAGAACGTAATCGTTATTATTTGACGTACGTATGTTACGTTAACCAACCGTTTGAAACAACTGGCCCTTAGGTATAATTATTCAAAAACTCTTGTTTAATATACTCATCCCGGTACACCTATGTTACAAAGGAAATATAAAAAATATAGCTTCTTAGGTGTAGCTAATGACGGAGGTATTAATCAAATTACCTGAATTCCCTCTATTTTATTATAGTACTCATACAGTACTTAAATACTTTGTAATTTTAAAAGGAGCAAACTCTATTTTGTATTCTACACAAAATTCTCTAGTAAATAAGTTGTTAAATACTTTGTACTCATTCATGAATCTTTCTGAACAGTATCATACTGTCACAAGCCCCAAGCAAGATACATAGTATCTGCGAGGGGCTTGTGGCAAAGTAATAACAGCTGTACCGGTCGATCGATCAGGTTTGTCCGTGGATAGGTGACCATCTTTATATACCCCTCCGTCCGTCGGAAAGCAAGTATAAAACCGTTGATACCGACTGTCATTCATGGATCTTTGACAATCGTTACGGGTCGTCAGAGGCCCGAAAGTCTGATAACCAATCTTACCAAGAAAGGGGTATTGGTACCCAGTAACTGGGTTGTGTAGGTTAGATAGGCAGCAAATAATACATCTAATTTCCCTACATTTTTGACAAGGTTTTGACATTGATTGTCTCGCTGTGACGAGCATTCAATTGCATCTGGTTAGGCTGGAAGCTGACCAAGCTGACCCTAACATAGTTGGGAAAAGGCAAGGTGATGATCTACATAATAAATCTGCGAACCTACTTAAATACCAATGAGTACCGCGTTTTCATTATAAAGTCCGTAATTCCAAGTTTCCCTCATTATGTATTCGTGAAAAGGCGACAAGCGACCAACCCTCTTCACATGCATACATATGATATTTGTCATATCGCTGCCTTGACCACGTCCGCCGTTGTAACCCAAAACATCGCCAGAATTGTAATTCGTATCGTGAACAATGCCTTCCTGAAACCGTGAAACATATTGTTTTAAATTCTTCATTGTATGACATGTTTGCAGAATAATTTTCCAGCGGTAACATTTTACTGGGAACTGAGACTGAGTTCTCTACGTTCCTTCATATTTGTCAAATAACTGAGTAACTGGTAACTGGGTTCGATTTTCGGGTCGGGCAAAGAGTTATTGAGTTTTTCCACATGAAGTTTTTTAGTTTTTCTTTAATTTTTTTTTTCGGGTTCTAGATTTGTGTACAGTACCTACCCGGCGATAAATATTGCACATCGACCTTAACCTTTTTTTTTTCATTTTATACAAAGAATAAAAATAATTATCAAAAGAAGCAAATCATAATTATTTTAACAGCTCCTAATAGATACCGGACTGTTTGTATTTCGTGCGACAGAGATAACGCTCTACGAAGCCGAAATTAGCAGATTGTCTCTTTCCAAAGGTCGATGTGCAATATTTATCGCCGGGTACTGTAAGTTGATATTGCAACACGCTCGCCTCCTGTTACATGGGACTAGAACATAAAGTGATTTGAATTGTATTTTTAATGGTATTTGTAATTGTATTTTGTTTGTATTTTAACTGTATTTATGATTGTATTTTTTATTGTACTTTTTATTGTATTTTTGGGTAGTTAATATAATTTAGATGTATCTTTGTGGTACTAACAATATATTGGCGTTATAGCTCTTAAGGTGTTATTTATGTAATTTTGAATACATAAATAATAACTGGCGAAATGTGGGTATAGTTACTTATAGGTACACCTCTGCTTAACCCCTCGAGGAATACAGGCGTAATAATGTGTCAAGTACCTGGATCAGCAATTCGGCAATTTAGTGGTAGCTCTGAAGTTCGTTCGTCCACCTTACATTTAATCAAACAATGGGCACCGGAAGTCGTTTAATGCGACCCTTGTCAAATACCTTCGATCTATCACCTCACAGGCACACAGTAAGTCAGTGTGGCCCGGCCATACGTTACCATAAAGAAAACTGCGCGCGTGGCTTATCTTTATGAATATAAATTATTCCAGACGAAATCGTGCCATCACATAATTTTTGCTTTGATGTTTATTGGTAAGAAACAGCCGGAATATTGAAGGTGAATTAAAATTGTACGCCCTTGGATTTCGAAAAGAAATTTATTTCTTTTTATACAAACAAATTCGTAGAACATTCGTAAGTTAGATCCCCCGCCGCCGCCGCCGCCCCGTATATTACTAAAGGAAATAGAAATTCCAAGCCAGCAATGAAATCTTGAAATGATTGGTGAAACATTTGTAGGTATCGGTCATTCTCATTAGGTAGGTATTTTGAATTGGAATAGGATATAAATTATTCACCACGTCTCATGAAGTTAATTATATCGGATGTAGCTAACTTATAGATAATAAGTCGCCTGATGTTGAAGCACATTCTCCAAAATAAATACCTACCTAAGTGCTGGACACGAGTTGAAATATTCACTGTAAAGAACATAAACCGCATCATAATTCTTAGTTAATTGGGGGCCCATAACATCGGCTAACTATTCCCATTCTAACGATAAAGCTTGCCAAAAAGGCATCTAATAGCGCTAAATGATAATGAAAACCTACGAAGGGATCCATTGAAGAGCACATAAAGGGCTGGCTACAACCGATGGATAATTTAGTAGTAGAACAATAATTCGCCGGCGCCATTTATCCATTCGAACGCGGGCCGCTCCGCTCGCTCGCATGACTCGTAAACAGACGTAATAAACGCTAATGTATCCGCACAATATTTATTTATTTAACCATTTATGCACACACACATAAACAGACAAGAAAGTAATGGAAAACACGTACAAAGGTGATAGTTATTTCTAACGACCTCTTCCAATATACCTGCGATAGGAAAGTAGCTATGAGATGTAGACAACGTAAGAGTAGAAGAGAAAACAAAATAAATAAAATCAAACAACAATCCACTATTTACACATACAATATAAGAATATATTAGGTACCTATATAACGTTTTTAACATCAGAAATGTTTAATAATCGAAGCCGTAGTTTTGCACGCCCCGATATCGATTAGACTCTAGCTCTAGTTAGGGCCGGCGCCCACTGGCGGCTGGTATATTTATTAGGCGACGAATAGAAATATAACTTATAGTATGGTAATAAAATTGAAATTGCAACGGCAACGATACCGCGGTATCCTTAGGCATGCCGCAACGTCCTTAGGCATCATCATTTCAATTTTATGGGCCCTTAATGTTCGAGCCAAACAGCCGGCTCGAATCCGAGCATTCGATTCTTTTAATAGTAATATATTGTCGTCGGCGAATAATGGCGGCTTAGCGCTGTTCTCAAGATAATACGAAAGTAATTAAATTGAGTACAGTTAAATGGTCTCATTAAGAATAAGGGGCTCATTGTGGCCAGATTATAATTAAAGAAATTATATCGCGGCACGGATATTATTCTTTCACATTTTTTATGAGTGGGTATGCGTTTTAATGAACAAAACAATCAATGATTTAATTTAGATTATTACATAATGAAAGAGTATCAGATGAATGAAAGCCTGTCAGATACCGTTTTTTGTACCTTTTTAAGTCTTTAGTCAAATTATCACTTACCACACGATACTATACGATAATTTCACTATCTTGTTTTAAGTATTCAAAACTTAATTAGATTTAGTTTTGCCTAAATGTATTAGCAATGCACTCAAAATTACCACTTTTGTTTATCTCTGCATCACCCAAGTAGAAAATGCCTATGGCATTAAGTCCGTCTCTGTACATTTATGTGCTTGAAGTATTAATTAATCACACTAATATTATAAAGGCGAAAGTTTGTGAGTGTGTGTGTGTGTGTGTGTGTGTGTGTTTATATGTTTGTTACTTCTTCACGCTCAAACGGCTGGACCAATTTTGATAAAATTTTGTATGGAGGTAGCCGACACCTTGGATTATTATATAGGCTACTTTTTTTCTCGATATTCTCACGGGATCGATATTCCCACGGGATCGACATTTACGCGGCTGAAACCGCGGGGCGCAGATAGTAAATAAATAAACCTTAAACTGTTTTTACATGCTTCAAGTTTTTTTTTATTGTTATTTACGTCATATCTACCTATTTTTTGTGATCTTCGATCTACAGACGTCTAGTATTCATAGTAGTAATAAAATTGAAGCTTATTTCAACTCGCTGTGGCAGTTTGAACATCGAACTAGAATGATTTTAACGGTTTTCGGGAAAAAAAAACTAAAAAGTTTGCACAATTTGGCAGAACTACTGACTAACTACTTCAATACAAAATGCAATTTCGCAAAATGTCCCAATTGTTTTTACGGTCGAATATTTCTAAAACCTTAGAGAGAAAAAAACTGTGGTGAACAGTTCTAAAACAAGGTTTATAAACTTGCATTCACAAAATTTGGTTTGTGGAAACAAAGCAATTTTTAAACGCAAACCTCGTTTTCCCGAAAACATTCTAACGTATAGGTACCTATTGATACATTATGGTAGAACTACGCCCTAATATAAGATGCCAACTACTATCACAAAATAATTTTATTATGCAAAAGATATCGAATATCGCCGTTATTTACGCGTATCGATGTGGAAATTCCCTTCCAAGAGCTATAAAAAATAATTCGGAGCCAATCGGTTCCTTCCGGTAAGCATTCGCGCAGTAATCGTTTCCGTTATCGATAACCTTTAAAAATGTAACGGCCTGAAATTTGGAAGGTTTACTTGCTTTTGGGATTTCTTAGTTATGTGCTTAATTTTCAGATTCTTTAGGTAGAAAAATAATAAGGCTTAGGTTTTGTATTTTTCAGTAAGCAGTTCACCATTGCCCTAATAAAATTGTTGTCTCTATCTACTGATAGATATGTATAAAAGTCAGTAGGTCATGTCATTTATGTCACATACATGACATCTCGGGCGTTTTTCAACACTTGTTAAGGCCGCTCTCTCGAAAAAAGCTTGAAAAAAGCATGCAGATGAAGCCATTTTTTGTCGGCATTTACAGAGAAATTACATCTGAAAAAAATCCTTAGTAATCTTCATGATATAATACGTAATTTGGTTTAGCCATAATTTTTCTACCGGTATCACTTAATTTAAAAAAAAATCACCAAATCACCTCCAAATCATTGAGATGAAACCGTTTTACTCCTTCATTTTTTATCAAAAGAGTGTAAAAAAATATATCTACATCTTCGCAATACAAAGGAGAATAATTTGGTTTTGTTACTTTTTTAAAATATGTATTATTTTTATGATAATAAATTAAAAAGGCCTCTGATAAAGGACTGCGTCTACATCACCCCCGCACTCGTCCATAAAGGACATTGCCCACTTTTGGGCCCAGCTCGTTACAGAAAAAAAAATATATAGAAAAAATACTTTATCTTATGATAAACCAAAATCAAAAAAAATAATTTTAATTTACAGTTGCAAAATATATAGAAAAACATTTTTTGAAATGTTTGTGTTTTTTGTCGAGATCATGCATTTCGTCGTGGAATGGCTAAAAAGGCAATGAGTCAAGTCTTTAAACAAATGTCAGTGTCAAAATAAAAATGACAGTATTTGCAAAAAACGGTCTCTCATTCGCTCTGTGTTACGCGCAAGTGAATGTGTTGTGTTTCGATATTCGTGTTTTCGGTGATTTATCCAACGACTTTGGCTGCTTCACGGAATCTGACGAATCTTGCTTTTACGAACTACCTCAGCGCGAAAACGGACTTTTTATCTGCTACTTTGATCGACTACGGCTTGTTATTTTGGACTTCGACCTATCGTGATGGAAAACTGTATTAATTGCGGTATTGAACTTCTCGCTGTAATATAACGGGAAGACGAGCTTTAAATGAAGAATCCGTCTTAGCTATTGTACGTGGATGGGTTGCTCCCCGAACAGTAACTACACGAACACGAACAATACCTACATAAAAATATTTGATAGTGTGTTCTCTCTAAGTGGAAGGCAAGCAATATTGCAATATTATTGTAATTGTATAGTAGGAAGGCGTACTGGCGCATGTTATGGGGCTAGGTACCAAGAAAATATTTCACCCCCTGCACACTTCCTAGATTCTATTCTAATTGTGTATGAAGACGAATGATTTAATAAAGGAGAATGACTACCTACAAAATGTTTTTTTCTTTATTTAAAACTAATATAATTCCACATTATAGTTTACCTGCGAATCATAAACCTATCTACCCACTAAAAAGGTATCGTATCTAGGTGACTAGGTATCTGAAATGGACATGCATGTCAGATAATTAAGATGAATAAATAAATAGAAGTACTTAATATTCATTTAGTATAATTCTTACAATAACACATCTATTTTTTCTATAAGTAGGTACCTACTAATGCATCATCCACTGTATAAAACATTCACACGTTTATTTTATGCAATGAAAACCGTCTCAAGACTTTACTATTAGTCATCTGAACATTACCAGATAGATAATTGCAAAATCCCTAACATAACCTTACCTCAGATTCGATCCCATATAACTTGATAATGCAATTGTCAATGAAACTGAAACTAATGTAGCTTAAAGTTGATGTTTTAATCTAACAAATAACACTTATTTGGAACTTGTAACGGTTCATCAAATTATGGGCCCAACGATGTATGGGAGATGGGCAATGTCCTTTAGTGCGGGGCGCATCGTGTTGCTAGGTGGACGTATGTCGCGTTGCGAGAACTCCGCACTACGAAATAAAATCGTAAAATATTACTGCAAAAACAAAAAGTGTACCTACCCAAGCGGGGTTTTATGAAACTTATGCGCTGTCCATTACTCTGTGTACATAGGTACTGTTTATAAAATACCTACCTCATTCAAACGAAAGTCGTAAGTACTAGTAGTGAATGATCACAGAAGGTCCACGTCCACGAAATGATTCAGCCAATATTATAAATTTTACTTTTCGGTGCCTAAGTAAAGTCTATTATTCTGATGCGTTGCGATTATTTGTGACATATTGTGACACAAAACTGAAAATGCTCCTAAAGTAGGTATTAATTATGATTATAGGTTACGTACTTGCTAATAATTTGTCAATTTATTGATTACCGGCGTAATTATTTTCAAATAAAAAAATCAAATCAAATCATTTATTTGCATAAAACAGGTTCAGTGGATGTTAAAAAAGGTCAAATGGTACACTGTTAATAACCATATAAGGTGTGCAAATATAAAACAAGAATGTTAACTGTTAATTTCACTATTCAATAAAGTACGGACGCCAAGCACATCAACCTACCCGAAACTGAACTGTTAAATTTTCGCAATCAACTTTGAACCTTATGCTTTAGTGATAAAGTTGAAAATCTATTAAAGAAATCTGACAGATTGTAGTAACTTGATGTGCTGGCGTCTGTACAATGTCATTGAAAATAAAATTATCGTACATACAGATCAGTCAACAAAATAAGCAATTAAAAATAATAATGTCATACAATAGTAAAAAGTAGTAGTTCAATAATATATATGTATATACAGGCTGGATTTTTTTAACCTCACCTAGAGGGCAAGTACTCTAAACACTGGAGATAGCAAATTTTACTCAAAGGAAAATCCTTTCATTAAAAAAAAACAAATATGCGTTCAAAGATTTTCGAAAATTCGCTTGCCGCTCTCGGGAATCGAACCGCCTAAAATCCGAAAAAATAATACCCTGTACTTTTATGGCATCAATCGATAGGGTCAATCATATGGATCAAATCTCTCTATGGCAGATCGAAAGTCGAATACTTTTTACTCGACTTCTATCGTCGCGGGTGACATCAATCAATCAATTAAATCAGCCTATCGCAGACCGCGGGTGGCACAGACTACATAAAATTAGAAAAACAAATTGGTAGTCATGTTTTTTATTATAATTATCACTTATCATTACTATCCATGTGGGCTAAAGTGGGTCAATAATATTATTCAACTAATTAAATCAAATAAAAAAATCATTACCTATACGTAGTGAATCAATTAGTTCTACCAGAGAAGTTGAAGGTGATTCTGTTGATTTGGATGTGAAAGTATTTTTTTTTACAAATTATGAACCTATATTTTTGTTTTACTTGTAAATATATGTATAACTGCATTCATTTTAGGAACAAGATGATTTGGGCATTCAAAAACTACGGTCTCTATTGGATGACATGGTGACTCACAAGCATCTTGTAAGGTCTGTCGAAGAACTTGAAGATTATTCAGCTGAATTTTAGTTATAATATATTTGTTTATAAAAAATATAACAAATAATATGACATACACTAGTGATAATTATACTACCTATACCTACCTACCTACCTACCTTACCTGCCTACCTATCTACCCTACCTTCCTATCTGCCTTACCCTAACTACCTACCTACCCTACCTACCTACCTACCCTACATACCTACCTACCTATCTACGTACATGCCTATGCCTACCTACCCTTCTTCTCTTCATAGAAACCTTCCTAAGACTTCAACGAATATTTAAAAAAAAACCGAATTGGTCCAGCCATTCTTGAGTTTTGCGCTTAGCAGCACATTTAGCCATTAATTTTAGTTAAAAGATACATTAAGTTGTTTACCACATGGCAAGCCAGGCTGATTTATATTAAGGGTATAGCTTCTACTCACGGCCTCGAAAGCTTTTAACAATTTTATTCGTAACCATAGCCCGAAAAGTACATCCATATCAATAGATAATACCTAAATAAAACCAAAACTGGACCATTGTAAATACAGGGTGTCCCAGAACTCAACGTCAAGCCGAAACGGGGTGACAGGATTGATCATAACCATCACGAGAAAATCTGAAAAAAAAATCTATCCCATGCAGTTTGAAAATTATGGGCATTTTAAGAAAAACCTAGAATTTTGATCAAACTGTAACATTTTTCGGTTATTGTGGTTATTCTTTTTTATTTTTGTTCATTTGAACTTTGGAAACGTAATCCTAAATAACATTTCTAGAATCCCAATAAAAAATAATGACACAATTGCCTCAAGTTTCCGAGAATTGAGACTATTCGTTAAACTACGAATTTAAAATTTTCAAGATTCGTCGACTTTGATAGGCCCTCCTTTAAAAAAAATGTACTAGAGTGCCTTGGCAAGTGGCATTAAAAGTTGGTGAATTTAATCAGAATTCTAAAATGGTACAATACTTGTTAGTTCCATACAATAAAAAAGAGTAAAAAAATTAAAACCTCAAGTAACCCGATTTTTGCTATCTCAGTTAAAATGTTTTTGATTCGCACAAGCTCTAGGTAGGTTCTTAATTATGATGAGAGAGATGGATAGGTATGTTTGCCATGAGTGAGCGAGACAGATAGTGACGCCACTTTTATTAAAGTGAAAAAAGTGAAAAAAAAGTTAGTAAAATAATGAAAAATCTTGATCTAGTTTAATTTAGGTTTGTTGGAATAAAAGTCAGATAGAGAAATAACGTTTTTTATTACAATAAATAAGCCCATTGAGAACGTAGCCGACCTGCGTGAACGCATTTCTCAAGCAGCTGAGGAGATCAACTCTTGAAGATATGCCCGACTAATAAGTAGATCTTTTTTAAGAAGATGTAGGGCTTGTATTGAGGCTGATGGTAAACAATTTGAACATTTATTGTAATAAAAATGTTATTTCTCTATCTGACTTTTATTCCAACAAACCTAAATTAAACTAGATCAAGATTTTTCATTATTTTACTAACTTTTTTTCACTTTTTTCACTTTAATAAAAGTGGCGTTACTATCTGTCTCGCTCACTCATGGCAAACATACCCACTATCCATCTCTCTCATCATTTTGCCTTAAAATTAAGAACCTACCTAGAGCTTGTGCGAATCAAAAACATTTTAACTGAGATAGCAAAAATCGGGTTACTTGAGGTTTTAATTTTTTTACTCTTTTTTATTGTATGGAACTAAGAAGTATTGTACCATTTTAGAATTCTGATTAAACGCGCCAACTTTTAATACCACTTGCCAAGGCACTCTAGTACATTTTTTTTAAAGGAGGGGTAATCAAAGTCGACGAATCTTGAAAATTTTAAATTCGTAGTTTAACCAATAGTCTCAATTCTCGGAAACTTGAGGCAATCGTGTCATTATTTTTTATTGGGATTCTAGAAATGTTATTTAGGATTACGTTTCCAAAGTTTAATTGAACAAAAATAAAAAAGAATAACCACAATAACCGAAAAATGGTACAGTTTGATCAAATTTCTAGGTTTTTCTTAAAATGCCCATAATTTTCAAACTGCATGGGATAGATTTTTTTTATATTTTTCTCGTAATGGTTATGATCAATCCTGTCACCCCGTTTCGGCTTGACGTTGAGTTCTGGGACACCCTGTATATGTGGTACACATAATTATTTAACTTTCACGATGACTTGACCTTCTGTGATTTCGATACTCTGTGACGAGACTAGGCGAGGCAAACCGTGGTGGCGGCGCACACAACCGCACATTTTCTGTTACATGCGGGTAGCGGAGTGGCGCGGAGAAGGGGTCGTTAGCTCCGCCCAAATGCTCAAGGTTATCGGCATTAATACAGGCCTTAATTCCACAAGTTCTGATACAAAAATAAAATATCGGTTAGTATTCATCATACGTAAACTCACGCCTTGTTCCCATGAGGGTATGCAGGAACCACAGAACGCCACCTGCTTCGATCCAGTTAGTATTCGTTTCCTGATATTACAAAAAAATACCTACGCTGTTGAGAATAAATCTACGTATGTAGAGGCTCCATTTCTCTGAGACGTCGCTCGTTTTGGCCCGCTATATTTATAGCGCTTTGAAAAACATTTGACACTCGTTTTTATGCGGCTGTAAGTTAAATCATCGACTTGTAGCCAGTGCAGGCGTTGATGTCACAGACCGTCTAAAACGCTATTAAGCCTACGCGTAGAACGTACGTAGCACCGCTGAGACCCCGCGTAGTACTGTGCTGCGTAGTGCCGACTGCCGCGTAACGCTGCGTAGTGCTGCGTAGCACTGCGTAGACCCATCGTAGATGCAGTAGCGCTAGCTGTGACGTAGACTACGCTAGTTTCAATACAGTTATTAGTAAAGGAAGACTACTGTTACCTTCGTTGCCAATTTAATGACTTGAATTTAAATAAAAAAGGATATAATGATTGATTGACCACGATTACCCTTCAGGATAATACACTACCAAACATTCAAGACCGAATTGAAAAGCAACAGATCAAAGTGTTTTTGGGATAAACCCATTGTTTTAACGTTTATTTGATTCCCGGGTCCGTTATGGCATGTAGATTGCTAGCTTTTATCCGCCTTTTCAATTACGAGGTTTCAGTTTTGACGAATTTCGTATTTTATTTTCATTTCTTTGTTAGATAGTAAATTGGTTTGGGGAGGAAAATTCTCTTCTATTTTGCGAGATTTTAATTTTTTCTTGAGCTTTCCATCAATATTACAAGTAAGTACCTACCTAACCGGTTCCTATTAATGTTAAATCCGTCAAAGGAGAAAATGAAATTTATAAATTGCTTCCTGGTTCCTTTAAGAGCGACAACAATCTTATACCTATAAACTTTTTTTTTCACCTTATTAATTACTGAAATTGTAAAATAATTAGAAAACCTAATAGAATTGAGCCATTTTGAACCTACCTATTAAAACTGTCCCACCTTCGAACATCATTTAACATCTCTCCTGTACTCAAAAGGGTAGGCAGAGATAGTACAGCTACTAGCAAAATTGTCATAAAATGCAAAAAAGGTAATAACACTGGCAAGTTGTAGTCGTAACATGTTTTATTTATCCGCCTATCATAAAACGATGTAGGGTAGTGTTCCCAGCTATGAAAAAGTCGGTCGACGATCGCAAACAATAATACTTTACTAAAATCTGAGGAGGTTTATGAGACAAGAGACGAGCTGTAACTTTTGCTATGCTGTTACTGGCAACGAATAGACACTTTGCGACCACGACGGTTTTATTAGAGCGACTTAAGGGTCATTTTAGAAATATATACAGAGAGAGAAGATATTTGATGAATGTGTGTTTGTGATTGTCACAACATTTCGGCCATTTTATTGTTCATTGCCTAAAGCTAATTTTGCGAGATCCATGCCTTGTAGTTGACAATAACATGCCTTAGTAGGAAAAATAACTGTTTTTAACTATTAACTATTAATATATGGTGTTTACTCAAATACAAACGAATTAGCAAAGCAAACAAGCCGAAATTAATACTGTATTTATACTTTCAGCGTTGTTAAATAGTCAATATGTTAACGCTTGAATGAAATAATCAGTTTAGGATTAAATTTTATTAAAACATGCACGACCTGTCCACCGGAACTGTTTTAAATTATTCATGACTACGTTTTGTATGCTATTCATCAACGTGCATATTTTATGAAGCTTAAATATTTGCAATAACAATCCTACATAATAATTCAAACAAGCTTTTGTTTTGTTATTATTACGGGCTATAGTTATAAAAGCAAAAAGCCGTGAAGCCAATCCAAAGTCTACTCAAAAACTTTAGAAATGAGTGAAGCTATCAAGACAAAAGCCAATCACAATAACGTCGCAGATCCGCTAGGTAAACTCCGTGAACTAACACGGGAATACTAATATACATAACGCAGGATTACAGGCAGGATTTATTTTTAAATCTGATTATAGTTTCAATTTGCCTAAACTTCAGCTCTGTTACAGCAAAAAAGAGTGCACTGTACAGCGCTTAGCATTTGCATTCTCATTAGAATATTTCTCTGAACACCCTTCAGCGCTAATGTACAAGGAAATTTTGAATTCCCTCCCACATTGTAGGTCTGTGTACGATTTATAATTTAATTGGCCGTCGCCATAAATTAATGCAATAGATTTACATATGTTTAGGTTACATATGTATGTATGCAAATTACGTCCAGATGAGACGAAGGCACACCTACCTGTATGTCCGAACTCCGCTTGTAATTCCCCGCTAGACAGTATAGTACAGACGTACAGTAATTGTAATTAACAAATTAATTAAAATTTTAAATAGTCTTTCATTACACTAATGGCTGTGATACTGCTTTTAAGAATGATGTTAATTACGCAGCATTAAGAAAACAAACGTTAATTACTAAAGCGCAGAGCCTCCTGGAGGAACTTTTAAACATATTTTATAATCAGCGCAAGGTAGAATGGGAGAGGAAAAGCTTGTATATAATATTTTTCCAGGATTATGTCGCAGTAACACAACAATCCGAGCTCAAAGCTCACTAACAGGAAAAAGTTTTTAGCGAAAAAATGTAGTACAAATTGCCACGTTCAAGTGTAGTTATTACCCCATTAGGGCATAAACTGCGTTAAGCGTGCCTCTCGCGTGTCCACACAAAACCGACCCGCGCGTGCCCATGCGCGTGCACACGCTCGTGAGCCCGTCGGGCGCCCGTCGCGTGATACTTCCGTGCAACGGGGCACGCATGCACGCGACGTGATCACGCATCACGTTGGACGGGTCCACGCGCGAAGCCCGCTAGCGGGTGCACGCGCGTGCTTGTTCAGTTGACAGCGCTATCTCGAACCGACCGCACGCGCGTGCCCGGCCCACAACAAAAAATGACAAATTTTGATACAGAAAGGGTAATTGTTGAAGTTCAGTGTCGTCCTGCCATATGGGACCAATCTAGCGAAATATTTAAAGACCGGGACGCTAAATCAAAAGCATGGCTAGACATTTGTACAGTACTGTTTCAAAATTTTGATGACTGGAGTGAAGCAGAAAAAAACATACAAGGTAAGTACCTACACTCTTTATTTATTTTATAATAACGTAGGTTAGGTAAACTATTCTTTGCGCCAAATTTTTATTTTTAATAATCTATGCAATTAGTTATATATAATTAGTTATTTCAATTGTATTTGTGTCAATTAAATGTTTTCAACAATTAATTATACTATATAAAGCTCGTCCAACTATAAAATTAAAACTCGGAATATTTACAATAATTTACCTATGTAAATATAAAATCATGCTTATATTCAAAACTAGTGCAGAGATACTGCGTATTTCTGAACATTGTGAAATTCGTGTGAACAATGTCCCATAATATTGGTATGGTTTTATATTGCTCGATAAATTCCAAAGTTCTTTCTTTCGGCCACGCGGTCGCCGCCATTTTGCGCGTCACGAGACAACCAGTACTTATGTTCACGACTGCGAGCTTCACACTACTTCACACTATCGGTGTATTTAGGGTTCAAAATCATTTTAGGGCAGAAACAGTGGATCGGTAGGTAAATAAATAAAACAATTATCAACTAAAATATTTATTATATTGGTTTTAGAATTGGGCTAGTAACTTTGTAAAATAAGCGTGCGTTTTGTAGTTTTGTAGGTTTTTCTTTGACATCTCTCAACTTTAGTTTACAACAATCTAAGTTATTTGGTTACATCCGATGAATTTAACAAATAAAATCATTAGGTATATTATTAAAATATGCCTGCTATGTTAATAAAAAATGTGTGGTAACAAACCGTGAAAAATCAATTATTGAATGTACATAAATTATAAAAAAGCCAACTATCTTCAATAAATACTGCGATCTTGCCATGACAGCTGTCCGTCTGCAACGAAATAATCTGCGAAGTTATCGCGTAATGTATACGAATCTCTGTGGGTATTTCCAATTAACCCCCGAACTGAACGTATATGGTCTGGTATAATGACAATTAATGACTTTAATGACAATATCATGAAAGTCATTAATTTGACTTCTTGATCTTATAAAATTATGCAAAATACAAATTGTTTTAAGAAAACAAATTGCTTTGTCTTTTCCAACGTTCAATGGACGATGGAGTATGCGAAATTTATTAGCCATGATACCAAATGTACACTCAATATAACGTCGCGCCCTCGTTAACCTATAATTGAATATTTTTTTTTTGTAGCTCGAGAGCTCGAGCATATGGCCGCATGACATGGCTAGATAACCCGAATGCTTCATCTCCTACAATAATATAGGGCAAAGCTGCGGTTGCAGCAGTGTTGGTTGGTTTATCATTGTGTATTACGGGCAATGCTTTGGCAGGAGGAATATCTATTAAGTCATTGTTGATTTGTTCGTACAATCGGCTTTGTGTGAAAATTGCGGAGTCAGATTCTTTACCCTGCACTCCCACATTTATATAGGTAAACTCATAGTTGGCGTTACACATTGCAAGCAGTACAATAGAATAGTAATGCTTATAGTTGTAATAGAGGGAACCACTATGTGGAGGTCTTATAATGCGTATATGTTTTCCGTCTATTGCACCTATGCAGTTAGGAAACTGGGCTTGCGTTAAAAAACCTTTTTCAGTCTCTACCCATAGCGCACGGGAAAATTTTGGTATACATTCTTCCTTTAACCTTTCAATTATAATTTGACAAACTTCTGTTACTATTTTTCTGACCGTGGTTAGTCCTGTCTGATACGCCAGATGAATATCGACGAAGGTATGTCCACTAACTAAATATCTGTAATAAAATAAAATACCTGTGTTATTGTTTCAGTGAAAAAGCTGCAGCAAAGATGGAAAACTGCAAGAGACACTTATATAAGAGTGAGGTCTACTAAAAAAAAACTAAACAGTAGTGTGACTTACATAAATTGGCAAAAAAATATGAGTGTTCTAAACTTTTGTTAAATAATGACTGTTTTTTTTACATTAATAAAGATGATTATTAATATCGAAATGTCTTTACTTACCGCAATGTCATTGCAAATCGTTCCATTGGTGATACGATTGACGTAGATTTCAATCGTAGATTGTTAGTCTTCAAATAGGGCTCCAGTTTTGAATATAATTCATCATAGACTTGTAATGAAACTTTAAAATATTTGAAAAAAAACCTTTCATTTTCTCTTAATATACCAAACTTCACCACGAATTCCCCGCACAGTAACCTAGATTCAACGTACGGGCTTACTGGCTGGCGTCTTTTTTTGGCAATTCGTCGTCGCCGTCGTCTTGATAAATAATACAACATTAATTTATCCATAATTACTCGACTGTACACCTCCAACGTCAAAATTGTACTGAGAAAACTGACGCGCCGATGCCCGCGCATAAGCACGCGAACGTGCTCACGTGCGTGCACCAGAAGCGTGGCCCGCGACGTGCTCACGTGCGTGCACCAGAAGCGTGGCCCGCGACGTGCACACGCGTAACGCAGTTTATGCCCTTAGAGTGAGTGACTGCGCCGCGCCGCTTGCCGCGCCCCCCGCGTCCCCAAAGTAGCGGAGATTGAAGGGATAAATCTCGCAAACTATGTAACAGTGCATTGCGGCATGAGCGCAACTCATTGCGGGACACCGCAATTGCTCAAGTTTTGGCTGTTTTACTTTGTAGAAGAATTTCATTTTCAGCTGCGAACCACAGCGTCTTCTCTGAGGCACTTCCTCATTTAAGTAATTATTTCAAATGAATGGAATGCACATTTTTAAGGCTCTGTTTGTAGTCCCAGCTACCGCGACTGTAACTGGAGCTTATAAAAATAAGACATTCTAACTGTGTCGTTCTCGTGTATTATCTATAATACATAAAATACCACTCGATATTCTTCAACTAAATGAGAAGAAATTTAAAACATGTATTAAACTCACACTATGTAGATAAGCATATTACAAGTTGGATGATTATATCGTAGATAAAAATGCTTTGCTTGGGGGGGGGGGTCTGTATTTATGCTTTCGCGGTTGCACAACGACATGCTTTGCTTACGCTTTGCTTGGTAGTATAGATGCAGGCCTACCTTACTGCCTCCCTCAGAGGCGGTAAGGTGGCGAGGTCTTGAGGGGGAGCGCTACGGTCGCGTAGATCCTCAAGGCAAGTCTGGGGGATTCACCTTCACGAGGTTGCCACCCTGTTTCTTGGTCTAATTCCATAAGAAATAGACGCAACAAAAACCCCCAGGCACTTTTTCGCATTTTTCCCGAAAGCCAAAATCCCAGGCCTAGGGTAATCCGATACCCCACTCCCATGATCCCATGCCCAGTCCCTCCTTCCTTTTCCCTTTTCTCCTTTCGGTCCTTGAGGACGGGTAACCTCAACTCCAAAAAAGCCCACAAATCCTACCATGTCGCAGAATGGAAAAAATAATATTCCCCAGGTGGGTCCCGGCAATGCCGGGGAATCCCACACCGACTCGTCGGTCTGCCCCCACCGTAATCTGGGGGGGGGCACCAATCTGCCTATTAGCGCCGCGCCTTCTGCGCGGCTGGCTGCTTCGGCACCAACAGCTCCGGCTGCGGCTCACGCGCCATCCGACACAACCATGGCTGCGACCTCTGCGCCTACTGACTCTGAGACGGCTGCGCCTTCTGCGCCAATGACCCTGACTAGTGTCGCACCTTCCACGAGGGCCTGGCAACAGAGCATCGTTCGGAACAGTGTGACAAACAACCCTGATAACGACAATAATAAAGCTCGACTCTCCAGTCTTAGCAGCGAACTCCGCGCGCTGGCACTCCAGCGCGAGAAGATCGAGGCAAGACTAAAAGACATGAACTCTCTCGGAACGGGAAAGGAAGTGGAATCTGATGGTTCTGGTTTCATCTCTGTGGACGAAGTACGCATGCTTAAAACAAAGCGCGGAAAGATCCGGAACAGAGAAAGAGAACTCAACAACCGTTTGCGCAAAATCCGCGAAGGCAATAGCCAGCGCGAAGCACAAACGGTTAGTTGTAAGGGAGTACGCGACCGGCTACAGACACGCGAAGGGGAAACCCAGCGCGAAAAGCAGTTGGACGCGGAAACGAGCGGGCAGGGAACAGTACGCGAAGGGGAAACCCAGCGCGAGAAGTCACTGCCCGCACCAGGACCATCCGGAGAAACCGACCGGAACCGCGACAAGATGACCGTAGACCCACACCGAACTAGACAGAAGCGAGGCAAGCGGTCTGGATTCCTGCGCCGGGTGTCCCTGGCACAAAGCATTGTGCCAAGCTCCTCAGAACCGCAACCCGGTCCAAGTGGACAGGGTGCGGCGAAGAGGGAGCGCCCGGACGATACGGCTTCACCTAGTACGCTCCAGGGGGACGCCAAGCGTGTTAGAACCCAGGCCGCTCAAGGGGAGCAGAGAACCTACGCGCGGGCAATAAGGATATCCCTGCGCGACTCGCCGTAGCGATCTGCCTCTCGCCTCCTTCCCGAGACATGACTACTGACGAGTGCGAGCACATCAAGCTCAGCCTTGAAGACTTCATCGTGGACACGTGTCGAACTGACCCCTCCAAAGTCCCGGCCTTCCGTGGTTACCCAAGGGTAGCGGATGGCACGGTTCATATATGGTGCGAGGACGACAACGCCCTGACTTGGCTGACCCAGAACGTACCTAAACTAAGACTGCCGAACACTGACGAGACACTGACAGTTATGAAACAGTCCGACGTACCGACCCGGGTTCGAGCGGCGCTCTTTGTACCCAGGTACAATGGGGACATAGCGCTGCTCCAGACGGTTCTGACCTGCCAGAACCCCTGGTACGACATCGGCAGATGGTCCCTGTACAGGGCGACATCGGTCGGTGGGGATAACTACGGGTCTTATCTAACCCTGGGTATCCCACCGGACGAGGTCGAAAAGATCTTGGGGAGGGAGCGACGGATATCGTACCTACTTGGGTCGATATACGTGCGTTTCTTCCCCAACACCCATCCTTCCGAGACTAAGACTGACACTGAACGAACGAAACCGGCTCCGACTGAACTTGACGTGACGATGACGCAACTGGAGGAGGAGATGGCCAGAACGGCGATGGCTGATGCCGACGCTGTGAGGATGCCAACCTCACCACCAAGGTGGACGGAGCAGCTGCTCTCATCATCGTCACCGACACTGAGCGAAGACCAGCATGGGCTGGGAGAGGCGGGGGAATCATCCGATGGATCCATCTCCCCCTAATTCCACCCCACTGCCGACCCCATCCCGTCCCATAAAGATCATCCAGACCAACCTCCAGCATAGCCAGACGGCTACGGCCTGCCTGCGCAGGGCACTGGAGATGGAACCCCGAACCATTGCACTCATCCAAGAGCCGTGGATCCGTAATAACAGAATATGCGGCCTTGGTAACATTGGAGGTAAGCTGATCCTCGACACACAAGGCACAGATAAACCACGAACCTGTGCCTACATACCCAAAGATGTACCCACCACCACCCTCACGCAATTATGTTCCAGAGATCTAACAGCCGTCAGGCTCAAAACCGACGGCGACGCACCCGATATCGTCTTGGCCTCGGTATACATGCCTGGCGAGGATGAAGACTGCCCACCAAAAGGGATGGCCGACCTGGTAAGGTATTGTGAAGACACCAACCTGGACCTGGTCATCTGCACGGACTCAAACGCCCACCACCCGCTTTGGGGTTGCAACAAAGCCAACACTAGAGGTGAGGTACTATGCACATATTTGTTCTCAACAAACCTTAACATCGCAAACCGCGGCTCGGAACCCACTTGGGTCACATCGCGCGGACAAACAATTATTGACCTAACGCTGGCTTCGGAAAGCGCGGCAAAACTTATCTCTAACTGGCACGTATCCAACGAGCCTTCTTGCTCTGACCATAGAAGGATTCGCTTCTCACTAATAGCTAACATAAAAAAACCCGAACCTAGACGCAACCCACGCCGTACCAATGTACCCGGCTATAAACGGCTGTTGGCCTCCCTACTAACGCAGCACCAAACTCCCCAAATTCTAATAGACCACAAACAACTTGAAGACACCGTAACAAAACTCTCGGAATTTATAATTGAAGCCTACCACGCCTGCTGCAAACTAAAAGACCCAGACACCAGGAGCAAGGGTAACTCCTGGTGGAATGCGGAACTTAGTAAGCTCAGGCAAAACATGCGCAAACAATTCAACAGAGCCAAAAACTCCAGACTACCAGAAGACTGGGACTCATACAAGAAAACACAATACACCTTCAAAAAACAAGTCAGGAATGCCAGCAGGGCAGCCTGGCGGAAATTCTGTGAAGAAATTGAATCGAACAGCGAAGCCGCGCGTGTGAGAAAGATCCTATCTACAGATCAAGATCGCACCCTCGGGTCGTTAAAAACCCCAGACAACACATACACCAAGTCGGACCACGAAACAAGTAAAGTCCTTTTGGAAACCCACTTCCCAGACTGCAGTCTCTCCGAGGACAGAACCTGGGCAAGTGAGCCAACGCACACACCAAATGACCAAGACTGGGCCAGAGCCCGCACCATAGTAACCACAGAGAAAATAAAATGGGCAATAAAGACTTTTAAACCTTATAAATCCGCAGGCTTAGACGAAATTTTCCCCGCCCTGCTACAATGGGGAGTAGACGTCCTAACGCCGTGGCTGTCCGTCATCTACCAAGCCTGCATAGCACAGAAATACATACCACTTGCATGGCGAGAGGTGAAAGTCATTTTCATACCTAAACCAGGCAAACCAGATTACACACAACCCAAGGCGTACAGACCAATAAGCCTAACATCTTTCTTGCTGAAAACCCTCGAGAGACTCTGTGATCGACATATTCGGGACGGACCTCTTCGGGAGCGACCACTTCATAAACAGCAACACGCGTATTCCACAGGAAAATCAACAGAATCTGCGCTGCATAGTGTGATCTCCAAGATCGAATGTGCAGTGGACCACAAATGCTCCTCACTAGCTGTCTTCATCGACATAGAAGGCGCTTTTGACAAAACTATCTTCCATAGCATCAACGCAGCCCTCGAGGAACACGGTGTGGACTCGACCCTGCGAGGATGGATCACAAATATGCTCCGATTAAGAGCCGTACAAGTTACGGTAAACGACACCACCAGAGCCATAGTGGCGAAGGGCTGCCCCCAAGGTGGAGTCCTCTCGCCACTACTATGGAACCTTGTAGTAGATAGCCTCATCAAACGTCTAAATAGCAGAGGCTACTACACGGTGGGCTATGCTGATGATTTGACCATAATAATAAACGGCACACACGAAAACACACTATGCAACCTTATGCGCCAAGCTCTAAGAATAGTAGAAGACTGGTGCAAGGAATACAAACTAGCAGTAAACCCCACCAAAACCGAACTCGTCCTCTTCACAAAGAAAAGAAAGCTGACAACTTTACAATGAAGAATGTTACTAGGTATGCCAAATCGCTTGAAATTTTGTCACAGTAAAGCCTGTATGTATACAAATACACTAGTTTTTGTTGTAGTCAAAAATACCTAGTAGTTTTGATTTTATAGGCATTCAAAGTTTCGAAAAATATCGAGACCCGCTAACAGTCACGTGACCGCTTGTGATGTCATGTCACAACGCCCCGCGCGGGCCGCGGCCGGCTTAGTATCAAGTCGCCAGCGGTTATAATAGGTGTAATAGCTTGCGCAGTATTTTGTTGTGTTTTCGTCCGTTAATAGTCTAATAATAGTAAATATTATTCGATTAATAAAATGGATGAAGGATTCGAAAAAGGGCAATCGGATAATCTGCCTAAAATAGATGGATTAATGGTTGCGCATTATTTATCTACAAATACTTAGTGATTTCGTTGCCGCCGAAATGCGAGGCATAAAAATGCAAAGTAAGCTTAATAGTTTATCTGTTCTAAATTGTTTTATCAAAACAAAATACCCAACTAATGTCGTAATGGAAGAATGCAACTCAAATAGTAGAAGTACCTACCTACCATTAAATTTTTACCTTAAAGACAACAAAATGTATTATAGTTTTGTAGCTATCTATAGGTAGGTACGTATGTATATATAGGTAGGTACTGCTCTTCTTAGTAAATTTAAATGAATACATACATTGATTTATTGCAAACTAGCTTCCGCCAGCAGGCAGCAGCTTCGCCCCCGTTTCCCTCGGGAACTGTACATTTTCCCAGGATTAAAAGTAGCCTATGTGTTATCCCAGAATTCGTCTAGATCCGTTATCCAGTAGTTTTTGCGTGAAAAATAACAAACACACACACACTCACAAACTTTCGCATTTATAATATTAGTAGGAAGTAGGATAGGTACTTAGCATGTAGATGTAGTGGGTTGAACGTTACAGATGTACTAAACCTTTTTTTATTTGTATTTTTTTACTAACAAAATACGTAAGGCCATTTTATTTAATTAAATTTTTATTGCAAATGTAGATGTTCGAACGGATGTACTAAACCTTTTTTATTTATTTGTATTTTTTTTACTAACAAAATACGTAAGGCCATTTATTTTTATTTGAAACTTATTTCAGATCGGCAAGATACTGCTATGGCGATGATGCTATTGGTTATGTTCAAGTAAAAAGAGTAGGTGATGTATGTACGGTTAAATGTAGAAGCACGCCAGAACAATCGAACGAACAATCTTCATAGCTTTTATCCATTTTTTCGCATTTTAACGTCCTTTGGAACTATAAAAAACAACTTTTCCGGTGAATTGGTAGTTGTATTTTTACATTTAGGCACAACGCATGATTTCCTAGTATTTCGATTGGACATTTTTTTAAGTATTTAGGTATAATTTCGACGGCACGGGCGCGCGACCGCGAGCGGTCTGAGTGAGCCAGACTGAGCGTGTTGTGCGATGACGTCACACCGTCACCGGCAGCCCGCGTCGCGCGGTTACAACTTGTTTTATTTCTAAATCGGAAACTAATTGACGTATCGAAGTAATTCTTTCACTAGTATTTTTTATTTTTGACAGAGAATATGGAGTGCTAATAATCAAAATTAGGTAACATTCTTCATTGCCAAGCTTCTTTGGGACAACCCTAAGCCTATCGACTGAAACCAAATACCTGGGTATCTTTTTGGACAAACAGCTGAACTGGGCAAAACACACTGATCACATTATCACAAAAGCCAGTATAGCCCTATGGCAATGTAAGAGACTCCTCGGGAGAAATTGGGGCATAAGCCCCAAAATCACCTACTGGCTATACACCACAGTTATCCGACCAATTATCACATACGGTTCTTTAGTTTGGTGGCCCAGGACCAACCTAAGTACAACCCAAAAGGATCTCGAGAAACTGCAAAGATTTGCCTGCGTAGCAATCACCGGCAGCATGAGGACTTCCCCCACTGCTGCCTTACAGGTGATGCTGGGGCTACCTCCCTTACACCTTGTCGTAAGAGAGGAGGCGGCCATAGCGACTTTCAGACTCGAAGTATCCGGCTCCCTAAGCAATGATTCTAGGATCAAACACACACGCATCAGAGAAGATGCAATCAAAGAACAACCGATGATGACATCACCCATCGACAGAACCCTGAAGACCCACTGCTTCCAAAAACACTACAACATAGAGTTCATAGAGGAGTTGTGTGACTACTCAGGTACAACAGAGCTAAGAATTTACACTGATGGATCAAAGACCGACGAAGGGACGGGCGTCGGGGTGTTCTCCAACGACCTAAACATTAAGATATCCAAACCACTTGGAATGCTCAACTCCGTTCACCAAGCAGAGTGTGTAGGTATTATCCAAGCGGCACACGCTATAGAGGCCAGGAGGGTTACGGATACCAATATCCGAATACTCTCCGACAGTGCCTCAGTTCTTCAATCCCTAAAGAGTAATCAGATCACGTCGAGACTAACACTAGAATGCCATAAGGCCCTAGAACGAATCACGGTACTAAATCGCAACACGATAACGCTACAATGGATTAGAGGTCACAGTGGATCACTTGGAAACGATGCGGCTGACGAACTTGCCAGAAGAGGATCCAGCACAAGACCCTACGGACCTGAACCCATTGTGCCCATTCCTTTCAAGCAGCTAAGAAGCTGGTTAAAGGATCACACTCGAATACAAGCGGAAAAATGGTGGACCTCGACACCAGGATGTAGGCAATCCAAGGAAGCTATGCCATCCCTGGATACAAAGCTGACCAGGCGCCTTCTGCGCCTGGACAGAGACAGCCTGCGCCTGGTGGCGGGGACCATCACTGGACACTGTTCACTAAATAAACACTTCCATACCCTGGGAATCACTGACAGTCCCCTGTGCAGAGCATGCATGGAGGCGGAGGAAACGGTGGCGCATGTGCTTCTTGAGTGCACAGGCGTTACCAAGATTCGTGAGGAGACCCTGGGAACACCAACATCCCTTGCGGATGCCCTGAGGAGACCGGGAAGTCTAATCTGCTTCTGGAGGGAGGTGGGCTGGTTGGAGTAATCGGCCACCATGGCTCACGCACAATGGTCCACTTCAAGGACTAAGCGCGGAAACCTAAACCCCATGATAGATGATAGATGAATGCTTTGCTTAATACTGGTCCTGCTCCACAGGCACTTGGGCTCACTAGTTAAAATTTCAATAATTGGAAGAGTTGCTTCCTTTTTTCTTTTTTTTAGTTTTTTTCGTGACATTACGAACATAATTTATTTTTTATCTTATTCAATCAAGTTTTAATTGTTGAATACCTACTTCATTATTAAATATCTCTTCCTGTTTGGTAGTAAAACTCTATTAATCTCTTAATTAAATTGCAAACTATGATTTTGTATAATTTAGAAGCATTTTTTTTTTATTTTGTAAATGTAAGAACCATGTTTCCGTTTATTATGATTTTTTTGATGTTGACTTGAAAGAGCATGGCAGTTGAGAACGTGTCATGCTCACTTAAATGTCTCACCGATGGTGGCGCGTGTGTTTGATCATTCGGCTCCCTACAAAATGGTTGAGCTGGATGGTGCTGATCCACACGTCATGTTCATGAACGGGCCCCGTCGGTTGAGACTGGTCATCTCTTAACTGCCAAGATTTATTTTTAATCTTAAATTTTGAATTTTTTCTTCATTTGTTTCCTTTTTTTTACATTGTTCTCACATATAGAAGCAATAAGAATAATGTAGGTAGATACCCAGAATTTTGTAATATCATGATTTTAAAGAGTGTCCATGGAGTTTCTTGCCCGTTCTTCTCCATAGAGATCTACGTTTTGCAATGGGCAACTAGCTTCAACTTTCTGACTAACTGACAGACTATTTAATTTTGACAATTCAAAAGTGCCTGTACAAGGTTTAATTGAAATAATTGCTTTGAGTTTGAGTTTGAGTTTCTAACCCCAAAGTATGTAAGCGTCTGATGCTGCTTACTGGTCGAAAGCTGACTTCTAGTTAGAAGACAGCTGCACTCGTGTGATTAGCACTTGAAGTTTGTAGCTTTGGTCATTTTACGACATTAATTCCGTCCGATACGATAATATCGCAATGCAAAAATAAAGCCTTTCCAAAAGCCCAAGAGACCAAAAATAAACCCTTAAACCAACCCAACTCTTAGATCAACTACTGAAATAAACTTCATAAATACCGCGTGAATTAAATATACATTAACGCCTATGCTCGTGAAATCCAATACCAAATCCAAACCAGACACATACACATAACTACCTAAATAAATAGTGAGATTTCGCCACAATCTCGGGTGAATAAACAATTCATCAGTCAAATTAGAAACGATCTATATTTAGCAGTGCTGAGAGAAAATCACCGTAGATCCGGGGAATAATTATGATCCGCCCCGTGATTCATGATGACAGACCTTCCCAAAGGGGGCAATTAATTAGGAATCGGAATCCTACCCGGATCAATGCTATAGATGCTTAAACCAATTATTGCTATTGTAATTTATTGGACCTTCATAACAAAAACATATGTTTTTAATCTCATTACGATTTTTCCAACAGGTGACACTAAGTGCACTCCGGAAATATTAAGGGAAATGTGTTTATTTGTTTAGAAAATACCACCCACCATTTGTTTATATTGCCACAATGCCAATATAAACAACATTGCAAGTGCACTATCATTAGCTAACAAGTACCTCGTGTATCTGACACTCAGCAAACCTAGGCAAAGGTGGCTTTCAAACAGCCGAGCACATTCCTTTTATAATGCGGATGCACACCGAGAAAGGATCACAAATTCAATCAGAAGTAGGGCAAAAATGTATAAAATGCGTTTTCACGGCAATGGTGGGGTTTCAAAGGTTTTGTTATTTAGTCCGTCACTCTGTAGTGACGGACTAATTAAAAAAACCATTTGTACGATGAGTTCAGTACTTGCACAACTACCTGAATTTAGGAGAGTACCGTCCCGAGAGGTTTAGGTTGGATTCGCTTCGCACTTACATACTACACACTTCATACATCATATTTGCCTTATTTACCTTAGTTTTAAGCCATTGTAACACCTCTACAACATTATGGAATGCAAATAAATATATAATTAAAATATGAATGTAGATATTTCTCATCGCATTGTCCACGACCGTAACATCGGAAAGGATTTAGAAGTGACTTCTCGCTCGCGCCATGTTACATAAAAACTGTACGTTTTACGGCGAGAAAAAACGGTAACGACGAAAAACTTTTAAGTAATTACTTACTTAAAACTTTTTTTCTTTTCCTAATTATGATTGAAAGAGCTTTTTTGTGCCTTGCCTTTTTTAACCAAGACAGACTCTGCAAAGTAAAACTCTTGTTCGAAATTTACAAGCAGTCATCATCATCATCATAATCGTGGGTTTTAGTCAGTAAGAGTCTGACACTCCCTTCCGCTCCACCCAGAGCGGGAGGAGTCACTTGATGATTTCCCATCCTGAAAAAAAAGAAAAAAAAATCCTGTAAGACTATTTCATAATCAGCCTATGATGTTCCCACTACTGCTGGGATACAGCAGGCTTCCTCTTGTGAGAGGGAGTGGGCAATAATCCACCATTGCGGGCCCATTGCCCTTCACCGTTTTGAAAGCAGCGGCGATGAAATAATTTACACAAAGTAAAGTTCCTGCTCGACCTACAAATTTTTAAGTCGTGGCCATTAGGTTTCACAGGGCCATCACCAGCGACGAGCACGTCGTAAGATGACCAGAGGGGCAATTCTCGTCATTTTATGAACGTTAAAAGAATTTGATCCTTATTAGGGACACTATCAAATGGTGTAATAATACAGTATGTGTTTCTTTTTATCAAAATCAACGTGTACCATTCTTGGCTAGAAATATTGATTTTTTAAAAATCCAATGATGCTGAAGTTTTAGTTTTCATCAAAATCGAGCACGAGACTCCTTTGAGTACTTTTCGCTATTCCTCATAGTTTCGAATTTGGCCGTCCACGCCTACTTGAAAAATTTTCACCCTGTATAGGTATTTATAGTCTATCATTATTCAAACACAATTTTTTTTCTCAGATCGTTGTTACCTAAACGGTGTGACTCGCTATAAACCGTCAGCTTCGCCATTTTTTTAGAGATATTCGTTAGTTGACAGGTGACGGGGTGTGCGTTAGCGTGACACAGCTATCAATCCCCACGTAATTGTTTCCGACTGAGCTGTTAGCGACTGATACACAATTACCTACCACGTCGAGCTTTTGTGTGACAGTCGCGCCGCACCGCGCCGCACCGCCGCACGGCGCGCCGCCGCCGCCGCCCGCGCCGTGCCGACGGAACAAACTGATTAACAATTTAGTATCGGTAAATAATAAAGATATCGATAAGACTGTATCAATTTTCGTTTCCCAAAAGTGACGCAGCCGAAATTTAATTATAATTACTCAGATCTTAGACAAATAAATAAGTAATAAATGATAAATGAACTAACAAAATATTGTTTAACTAAGATTGTTCGCGTTTGTTTTGAGCTCAACTCGATCGCGCAAACAACTCAAAGGCCTTCGTCTATCCGAAGATATGATCAATTGATCCTTGTGTTCGCCTCGCTTGTCTCAGTAATTATGAGCTCAAAACCAATCTAGACGTCGTTGTTAAGGCCTTTTGATCAAAAGAAAAATATTAATTGAAATTAAGATGTCAAGACGGGCTTATATTTATTTAGTGAAATTATACTAGAATGTTTTCAATTTGGTTTTAATAACAATAAATTATTTTATAAAGCTTTGAGATTAGATTTATAAAGTTGTTTAAAAGCAATGTAATGTTATCAGACACCTTCACCTTCAGTCAATAGACCTATTGGCATTGAGCATGTTCCCTCAAATTCGAAACTTGTAACGTTACCCAATTCATCGAAGCATTAACTGGAAACGGGCATTATTGCTCGCTTCACCAATCCTCTTGACGGAGCCGGAGAGAGCTTGATATAATCGTCAAATATTGAATAAAGATATTGCCCTATATAGGTCTGATACTATATCGGACTTTACGACGAGTGAATATATCTTTGGGAAAACAGAGGAATAAGAGAAACATCAAAAAACATTGATGGTATATACAACAAAACACACATCATCTGCGATATACAGGATCAAATCAAATTAACTAGCAAAAGTCATCAAACGCGGTTTTATTTATTAATAATTATTAAATAAGGCTTACCAACTAAACACATACACAGCGTTAACCCAGAGTCGTTGACATAATATTGATCTCGCACATGTATTTAATAAATTATAGGAATGCACGGCACTATCAATTAGCGTACTAGTAAGTACAGACGCCAGCACATCAAGTTACTACAATCTGTCAGATTTCTTTAATAGATTTTAACTTTATCACTAAAGCATAAGGTTCAAAGTTGATTGCGAAAATTTGACAGTTTCGGGTAGGTTGATTGATGTGCTGGCGTCCGTACATCATACAATAATTATAAAATTAAACACTAAAACAATTTTTTTTTGTTATTATATTTAATTTTTTGTTTGAAATATCAGTTCAAAAACCTGCGGTGCTATTCTGTGAAAATCTCACCGTGAAAACTTAGGTGAAGTGAGCGTGGAGTGAGCTGTCAATAGTGTCAATTCCTAGCAAAAACAAACTCACTTCACCTAAGTTTTCACGGTGAGATTTTTACAGAATCGACCGGCAGTTTATGTTTGTGTACAGTTCACTGATGTGACGGGTATCGATATCATAATCAGCCCACAATTGTTCCCACTGCTGGGACACAGGCCTCCTCTCAGTGAGAGGGAGTGGGCTTAATCTACCACGCGGGCCCAGTGCGGGTTGGTAGATGTCACATGTCTTCGAATTTTTGGTTCTAGAACATGCCGGTTTCCTCACAATGTTTTCCTTCACCGTTTTGAGAGCAGTGGTGATGAAATAATTTATACAAAGTAAAGCTCTGGGTTCGAACCTACGACCTACAAGTCGTAAGTCACGGCCGTTACCACTGGACCACCATTGCTCTCGGAGCCAGTATTGATATCTAAACACAAAAAAACTGATTTTCTCAACTCATGCAACAACAATACCTATAAATTAACATGAAAATCATGTTTTTTTTTGTGTTACCATGTTATTAATTGTACAAGTATGGTACATATATAATGCTTCACTGTATATATATACATACTTCGATATTGAGACTGACTCGTGATAGCACAAGTTTAAACCTTAGTGGTTTTTTGGTTGCTATTTAATATAAAAAATCCTGTATTTTGTATAAACTAGCTAAAAGCAGAGCTTTGTGAGGGCTCGCGTCGTTTTTCTGCGTGGTAATAATCTTTAAGGCAGTTTTTTTTTATATTTTTATATAATTTAAATTATTTTTTTTTTTTACTGATAACACATCTACATATAAATAGAAATTATTATGTTAAAGCACAAATCAATAGGCGTAATAGTTTTTCCGTAAAGTGTACCACAAAATGTTCAGGTTGTGAAATAAATAAAAAAAAAAATAAAAAAAGATATCGATTCCCATCAAATCTGGTTGTTTCGCTATTTAATATATTTTGACCTGTATGTATAAGGCTAAAAGCCATACTTAAAGCAATGAAAACAAACTAGATTTCAATTGTAATGGAAACTCCGAATATAAATGGCGAGGTTTAGATTAAATTGTATGCTTACATAGTGACCAGTCTGTTCGGTTACAATGCTTATTGACCGCCTGCGGACAAATATTTGTGTGTGCGGAATCAATCGCTGCTCCGATCATGGATTGTTTGCTACAGGGTGTCTTCCAAACGACAGAGTTTAATAATGCTAGGATTAATTTACTTTACGATAGAATTCATACCTTGCTGTAGGTACTTATGGATCTACTCTTCACTAATATAACTAGCTAAAAGCAGAGCTTTGTGAGGGCTCGCGTCGTTTTTCTGTGTGGTAATAATCTTTAAAGCAGTTTTTTTTTAATATTTTTTTTCGTAATGTAAATTATTATTTTTTTACTGATAACACATCTACATATAAATAGAAATTATTATGTTAAAGCACAAATCAATAGGCGTAATAGTTTTTCCGTAAAGTGTACCACAAAATGCTCAGGTTGTGGGATATAGCAGGGCTCGCTTCGCTCGCCCTGATAATAATCTTATAAAGAGGTAAAATTTGTGAGTTTGTATATGGGAGGTAATCTTCGGCACTACTGATTCGATTCCGAAAATTCTTTCACTTGATGAGAATCTACAGTAATGCCGAGTGTCATAGGATAGAATTTTCACGCGGACAAAGTCGCAGACAGAAGCTAGTCTAGTTATAAAAAGACTAAGGAGAGATAAAAAAACTGTTTACAGGAAGTTATACAAGTATGTAGGTACCTTAATGTTTGTTGTTGTTTCCTCTTCGCTGTTTTTTAATTAAATTAATCAGAAACCGAAACTCAATCCTTCGTAAAGTTTGTTTTGCATACATTTACATAATTGATTCTTTTTCTTCCTCAACAGTACATTTTAAAAGCACAAAGCGAAAGAAATAAATAAATTCATGTACCTACATACCTACTGATAGTTTATCAGTGAATAATATGTTATATACACTGTTACATTTTGTTCGTTTTAATCCTTATAAGGTGTAGTTAATAATTTAATAAACAAATAATAATAATTATTATTATTTTCATAATTTTAATTAACAACTTTTCATTATGAAAGTTGTTCATAATGATAAGTATAATTATCCCATATAAGGATTAAAACGATCAAAATGTAAGGGTGTATACCAGTCACGGACACACGAGTTCACATGAGGGTTCATGTAGAAACGAGAACTAATCATCAACAAAAAAAAGCATAGACGGTCACAATCTCCTAATGAGATAGAACTGGTTGAACATTAATTAACTAGCTCACGGCCAGTACTTGCACATCAAAGTCAACTCTGAATGAGGAAGACTCATAACTACATACATATGGAACAGATATACATAGCTAAGCACATTTATACGAACATGGTCGTTCATATTCGCTTGATATTTGATCTGTTCGGGAACGTCTTCATATTTTCTCCCTATCTCTCGCATGTATCAGCTTGGAATATATTCTGTTCTATCGAAATAAGTTGGGAGACGGTCGCGAGTGCCCGAATCTAACCTAGAACGATTGATGCGACGCTAGGGAAGGGCGTCCTAACCGCTAGAGCCACAATTAGTCTGTTTATTTCTTCGCAAACAATTGATAAATGAGATAAATGTCTGTCTGTAAGGATTATTATAAGCTCTCTCTTGGCTTTGCGGAAGATTATTGAAATATGAGGTTAAGCGAAGTTGCTTTCGATGTGATTACATCTAGAATGTTTCAGTGATAAGATTCAGTTTTTATTTTTGACGTGACAACGTCTAATAAATCGATGAAACTGGCTGCACTCACGAAAAAACATGACTCATGTAGCGTTACCTCGCGGCCTCGCTCTGTAGCGTTCCATGGTGGCTTGAAGTGCAAGCGAATATTAACAAATGCAATGCAACTATTCCATCAGTATTTTCTTATTACGTTGTCACGTTCAACTATCGTCAGTAAACCGACTTTACAGACAACCGATTTTTTTTTTATCAGGAATTTCTCAGGAAATCAGGAAGCCCGGAGTCTGGATTTGGGCCCGTTTGAAAGCAATAGACTCGCCCCCTATTACATGGGACTTAATCGTATCTGACGAAATGTGGCATTATACATATAGACTTCTGCGTAACCCTTTGGGGATTACAGGCGTGATTTTATGTTACAACTAACAGCGCCCCGCTGTTTCACGCGCATAACTTTCGATCCCGTAGGAATATCGGGATAAAAAGTATTCTATGTCCTTTCCCGGTATTCAAACTATCTCTATACCAAATTTCATCTAAATCGGTTCAGCGGTTTAAGCGTGAAAAGGTAACAGAGAGACACACTTTCGCATTTATAATATTAGTATGGATATTAGTATGAATATTGTTAAGTACACGAGGTACAACAAAATAACATCAAATATTATGTAAAGACTTACGTTTTGTCCTATAGATTAATATTGATTTTAAACAGATGTGAATCTGATGCAGCACACCTGGATATTAATGAAGCGACTATTATCCATATTTATGTCTGTATTAGTCAAACACGTTTCTGGTCTGATTCAATTAGAATAACGGATCTCTCTCTTGATTAGCAAACACTTGGTTAGTGATACGTGTCCTATTATTAGCCGGAGAACTAATCAACCGCTGCGGTCTTAGATACCTATTATTGAAAAACTATATATACATAAAGAAATTACTTCTACAGTCAATGTTTGCAAGTAGGCGGGTAATTCGTCAATATGTAGGTACTTGACAGTAATTTTATACATAGTGTTCGCGTTACTTTACTCTTTGGTGTTCACCTTAGATTAAGTGTTCACAAACAAAACACTTAAATTCAATATTGTCGGCAAAACAGATTCTAAAAACAAAAATGAAATGACACTGCCTTCGATTCCAAATTCAAACAATGTAGAACTCATTCTGCACTCATGTGCAGAATGAGCTCTACACTGTTCGTCTTGTTCTATTGTTTTTTCTTATATCATTATAAGAAAAAACAATTGTTTGGTTACTAATGAATGTTGTTACGTTACACGTAGTTTCTTAGCTGTCAATAGTAGGAGACTATCGCAATATTAATACACGATAACTTCCATAGTAACATAAGTTTATTGGGAGATGTGAATAACTATGACATGCGTATATGATATGCTAACACGAGTATGTACGCCCCCGGAACCGCTCGTTAAAACTTTACGGCTGATTTGATCCATATCCACTAATGATGAACAACATCGAACAGAACACGCCATTAATATGAAAAATATATCGTTAGATTTGTCCTATAACATTTTATTCCAAATATTTAGATACCTATAGTCAGTCAAATATTATACATAAGAACTAATAAAAAGAAACCCAACCTCCTTGCTTACGCAACTCGTTTTCTTCCAGAGGACATATTTATGGTGCAGAAAAAACAAACGGGCAGTCATTCCATTATTCGATTTCCTTTCACTTCCATATAAATTACAAAATAAATTATTGCTGCGTTTTAAAATGGCCCGAAGGTTTTCCTCGTGGGGAAGTGGAGCGCAGTACTGCGGCAAACAATATTTACAAAACAATATATCTAAGTGATAGCGGGGAACAATATATATACGTAGTGAGGGCGAAGTGTTCAAGCGTGGGCAGAGATTGCAACGGACGCTTTTCACTATATCCAGCGGAGCGCGAAAACGCCACCGATAGCGGGCCGCACGCCCCGCGCCCGATACACCTAGTGCTGCCGCGATTAGCATACTCACTACGGACACGGGGTTTAGACACTTTAGGCATTTGGAAAACTGTTAGAAGATTTAATAGTGCCAAATATTGATTGCTCGCAAATGTAAATCCTTTTTTCTGCTGCGATTAGCAAACCAAAGGGAAATTACCTAAATGACTATACTTGGCAGACAAATAATCTTGAATCAGACAGGAGAACGCAGCTAATTTATCCTTGACGTTAAAATATAATAGATTGCGACCCGCCCACCCGATTTTTAGGACTAGACAAAATAACGAGAATAAACAATAATAATGATTTTCTAATTGATGATGGTCAAAACTGCGGCAAAATTTTGTAAGATTTTATTCACCAATTTTAATTATTGTTACTACGGCGTAGCGCGCCGGTTGCGCTGTCGTAGCAAATTATAGGGCAGCTACGCTCGCCCACGCGTTGGCTCATATTGCTGCAGTTTTATTACGAAGCGGACGTGTTTTTGTTTATGGTTGGGATTTCATTGGCATCTTTTCCAGAATTCGTTAATACACTTATTTCCAGATTTTTATTAAAAAAAAATCATAAGTTTAAGCATTCGAAATGTATATTTAAATAATAAATTAAAGGGAATCCTCAACATTGAAACCAGCCAATAGATTGACGATAGCAGTTTGATTGCTCTTCATTTCATCGCATTTATATAACAGGAAAATCCCGTAGTTTCCCGCAACAACACGCATCACTAAAACGATTCACCCAACAAGTTTTGCCACAGCTATATGCTTTTTATTTTGTGATGCGCTAGTCTTTGTTTCGTTTGTATGTACCTCGCGTTTCGCCTATAAATCCCACTGAATATCACATGTTTGAACTCCGAACGTATTGAATGAAAAACAGAATTCCAAAATTATCTGTTGTATTGATCAGTTTTGTTATGTTACGGTTGAAATGCAAAATATAGAGCCTGTAAAAGGTTTGTTTTTTCATAAACAACGACCAGACTCCATATCACGAGACACACGTGTTGTGGTTACTGGTTCACCAGTCTTTTATGCTGTCAGTTTGAAATAAACGTTCACGGAAAATACTCTGGTTGATTGAACGCACTTATTAAAAAAGGAACGTCGCTTTATTATTCTTATAAGTAGATAGGAAGAAATGCTGTTTTATATATAGTTCATACTACCACGATTCGTTTAACATTTTGACCGCCACAGTCATGTATAGATGACAAACCAAAATGTGCCCAGAATGCCACGGTTCGACTACATGACAGACATTGACGCCGAGGACACATTTTTGATTTTTAGACGTGTGGCGGTCAAAAAGTTAAAGTTTAAACTGACAAAGCAACTATTCAATGCACAATAAATTATGGATGAAACCAGAAACTGCATGTTTAACGCTCCTATTCACCTTCAGCTTCCATATTCACATAGCAAAGCTAGGAGCACAATGAATCTAAACCTAAGAAAGGCATACCTCAATACACAGGGTTTTGCATAATTTTCCGTTACCCCATTGTCCAGAGAATTAATATTCCACCGACAAAGGCCGCAATCCAGGGCAGTTCTATTACTATATAATCTAGGCTATTATTTACTCGGCTAAGATACGTCGAGCTCAGGTGGTCCACTTCGCTAAGTTACACCCTCACACCTTAATATCTAAACGGAATGCAAAATTGAGGCTTGAACGAGTCTGACCTACAAACCAGTTGCGGGAGGCAGTTAATCCTAACATAAATTTAACCACTCGCAACATAATAGGTACCGATATAAATAGGTACATGAGGGTATGCGTGTAGATTTATAAAATTTATGAGGGAGCTATATTTAGGTTTGTGCTATTTTTGTCCTGCTATATCATTCATGTGTTGTAATAACTTTATCTAAATATTTTCATACAGGCTGGTAAAACATTACATAAAAGAACAAAGCCTTTCCTAAGCTTAAAAATGGAACACGAGTAGGTATGTAAAACCTCATCGGATTTTATTTTTAGGTAAAGGTTTCTCCAAAAATCGTATGTCGAACTCGATTTAATGACTGCAGAATCTTTATCCAACATTCATCTCCGTGTTGCTGCTAGACCCATCAGATAACCAGACACCCATTAGGGTTCACATGAACCACAAATAATTTATATTTTGTGGTACTAAAAACTCTAAATAGCCTAGTAACCGCGACCACTTGAATGTAGCGCTCGGCGGCTAATGTCGCGACACCGCTCGCTTCGCTCTCTCGACTCGCGCGCGGTTTTTCACAGATCCTAACCTAACTTAGCCCGCTTGATCGGGGTACCCTAGCTTAGTTAATGCGACCAACAGTGAGAAAAGGTTAAATTATTACACAGTGTGCATCATTAAAACCTCAAGAAGCTTTTAGAGGTTCATTAATTTAAAAAAGTGTCCATCATTAGAACCTCAAGAAGCTTTTAGAGGTTCATTAATTTAACAAGTGCGAGTCGGACTCGCGCACCGAGGGTTCCGTACAAACCTGCAAGGTTTACAAAGTTCGTTCATTACGACAATCGAGTCATAACTATGGTATTTTTATTGCAAAATGAAATTCATAACATTACAATGGGGAAAGATGGAGGAGCATAAATTTAAGACAAAGATCTCTTTATCGTTTAAGTAATCCTTTATTTTATATTAACACATATCATTTATCTATAATATAACTGAAACACTTATACTAGCCTTGCAGCAGACTTGCGAAAGTTCTTTTATTAAAGTTATTTATTTACTAAGTTTTTTAGTCACTATTTAGAAATCTGGTTCAAAAATATTAATTAAGTATTAAATTTGAACCAGACCTGTAAATGGTGACTGAAAAAGTTATGAATAGTACCACATTGAACATTGCAAAAAAAAAAAAAAATTAAGGTTTTCGGAATTTTTCCTTTATGTGTGCTATAAAACGTTGCTTCATGCCAAATTTCAAGATTCTAGGTCGACTGGAAGTACCCTTTAGGTTTTGATTCCCTTGCGAGTACTTGCGAGTTTCAAAATATGCAGCTTAAATTGCTGTTTCTTTTGATTGCGTTGACATAGAAGTTTGATTTTGTTACAGCTTAAAGGTATTATAGACCTGAGTATTTGGTATGAATTTCAATTTAATACCTCTACGCGTTTATGAGGAAATGGGTAGTAAGTTTAAAATTATTTAAAAAAAATATATTATGTGATGTAACTAAAAATTTATGGTTTTCGTAATTTTTCCTTTATCTATGCTATAAGACGTTGCTTCGTACCAAATTTCAAGATTCTGAGTTCACGGGAAGCACCCTGTAGGTTTTGATTCCCTTGCAAGTGTCGAAAATTTGCGGCATAAACGGCTGTATCTTTTGATTGCGTTGGCTTAGAAGTTTGATTTTTTCACAGCTTCAAGGGACAGTAGACCTGAGTAATTGATATAAATTTCAGCTTCATACCTCCACGCGTTCCTGAGAAAAAGGGTCTTGACAGACGGACGGACAGACGGACAACAAAGTGATCCTATAAGGGTTCCGTTTTTTCCTTTTGAGGTACGGAACCCTAAAAAAGAAAAAGTGTCCATCATTAGAATGTCAAATAGTCTGGGCGCCCCTTGCGTGGCTCCGCATCGCTGCCAATGCGGTGAAAGTGTTGACTGCCTAGGACACCATGGCTTATCCTGCAGTAAAAGCGCAGGCCGGATAGCACGGCATGCCAGCATCAATGAAAAAAAAATCATCTGAAAACATCCGTCGTTCTCTTGCTCCAGCTGTTTTAGAACCCAATGGCTTGGCACGCGACGATGGCAAGAGACCAGACGGAATGACCATAATGCCTTGGAATTTGGTTTGGGATGCAATGTGTGTCGACACCCTTGCGCCATCCCATCTTTCAAGCACGGTGAGCTGTGCTGCGGTGGCTGCTGCAGGTGCGGAAAACCTCACACGGCGAAAATACTCCAATCTCTTTGAAACTTATATGGTTGAGCCGTTTGGGGTTGAAATACTAGAGCCATGGGGCCCGAGTACCCACTTAGTATTTTGAGACATCGCCAAGCGGTTGGTCGACTCTTCACGTGACCAGAGGGCTGCCCTATTTTTTGGCCAAAGAATACAACGTGGCAATGCTGCCAGCCTTTTGGGCACGTTTCCTGTTGACAGCGATGTGGTTGAATTTTTTGACGCCCTTGGATTTTACCCCTCATTTCTAAATACTTGTACATATTATTATTATTTAAGACTGTTAGCTTTTTAAATGATGTAAACACTTTAGAATGTCAATCGGATAAATATTCCCCATATTAAAATAATTTGAAACAAAACTACCGCACTGTCTGCGGCACTAGGTATAACTTTAATGTTATGAATCCGAGAGCAAGGAAAACCCTGGAACGCATCAACTGTAGGTACAACTTTCCTTATAACTTCAACTAATTGAAGAACATTAAAATTGGACTCGACAAAGCTCGTTGCTAAATGGAGACAATAGTGAAACTTAAGAGCGTTTACGTCGTACGGCATTTCATACAAACTTTCAAGCCCTTGTTTTTCGAAAGAATGAACCGATTTTAATGAATCTTCATACGCATAAGCAGGATACAAAGGTCTAAAAAGTTTTTTAACAACATTTTTGAAATTTCTTATTTAAAAAAAGATAACTGGAAATCTCTGTTTCTATGGAAAATTTAAAATCGATCTAATTTGACTGTAACACTATTTTTCTAAAATGTTCTTAAGTAACTTTTGAGACCTTATACCTACGTATGAAGTTTCATTAAAATACGTGCTTCCAATGTAACCTATTTATATTGAACCAATAATTGGACGGTGATAGAGGCTTATCTATACTTACAAATAAATACAATTTAAATGCCTGTTTGTAATGAAAATAACAGCTTTTTAATAAATGCATATACATATAAACGATACTTATACCTAACAAAAAAACTATTTAAACATTTTTGTCTGCCTGTCTGTTTGTTCCGGCTAATCTCCGAAACGGCGAGACAAATTTTGACGAAACATCCACTGGTAGATAGCTGATATTATAAGAAATAACTTAGGATAACTTTATTTTAGAAAAAATATTGGTTCCGCGCAAAAACATTAAACCCCATGAAATCCAATTTGTTTTCCGACATGCACGCGAAAGAAATCGCGGTCACATCTAGTATGTTAATAAAAATATAGAATGTGGAATATGATCGGTGTATTTCTGCCTCTCATGATACCATCCATTAACGGACCAACATTTTTATGGACCTTTTGACGAACTAATACATCAATGGACATTGAAGAGGGTCGTACGTCGGCCATTGTGGAAAGGTAATACACCCATGTCACCCCATCATAAAACAATCTTGTCGCATTTCATCAACAAAGTGAAGTGGCCGTATAATTTCTACGTAACAAAATAAGCGGCGAGATAGCAACCGAGATTGCTCTTAATAAAGTGCCATGACGGAGCGAAGTGAAACGTAATATCACAGAGCTGAAATATCACTGATCTGTTCCAAGAATATAAAACTGATACATTATACACAGTTATCGTATCGTACGATAAATGATTCAGGGAAGAAAGGGTCCTCCTATTTATGATTTTCCTACGTGTATAAAATTCTGGATCCCCCCGATATAAGTAATTCTGTACCGCTCAAATATATAGCACAATTTCCTGTTAGATTCGACCGACGATGGTATTATTAAGAATACTTTTTTCCGGTAACGTATGAAATATGTTGCCATATTAAAAACGAAGCTTTAGCAATGCAAATAAATTAGTTTTGTTCCCAAGTTGTTTTTTTCATATAACACCCAATATTGTATGTAAGTAATAACATATTATTATGTTGTTTTCAAATTCTTGCTGTGAAAAGAAAGATAACGCATATTAATAAAACATGGAAGTAAATATAGCCTGAAGCTGCGTGCTTCATGTTACGATTGCCTCCTGTACTTGATGCGTTATTACGACGCGCAAAATTCATGAGTTCCCTGCAGGCCTCGTGTTTACAGTTGCTAGAGCCGCGTTTATCGCAAGCACAGCATGCACACACGTAGACCTAAGCCTGTTGTACTACAAATCCTTTGTGCAAGCCATTTATCAACACACCAATATGCTTCACGAGTGACTTTGTTGCGTTCCTATTAAGCACGACGATCCTTAGTTAGTTTGCAGTAATCCTATGCTGTAAACAGACTGCCTCACGCCCACAAGCCGGTGATTAATACAGAATATCAGATGCGGGGCACCACCGCTGATTATAATCGAGTGACTGTCAATCCGGTTGCTATTTCATGACGAGGATTTATGGAGCGAAGGCTCGATATCAGCAGTAAATTATTTACCGTCCGTCGATCTCGCCCGGCCCTCGTGATTAATGCTCTCCAGTAATGTAAAAACGTATTATGATACGACGATCGTAAAAAATTTAGGATGTTATTACTACGAGGATATTAAAAATTTAATTTCGGCTCATAATTCCTTGAGCACATATCGTAACAGCACATTTTATTGCGCGTGCTGTAAAACCGCTACAGATATATTATGACAACATTAACTCACTTTTAAGCTACGTAGCACCTATTCAATAGCTAATAACGCGTATACGCATAACGTGTGATTAATTTTAACAGCTTTCGAGGAAATACGATTATGTCGTGTTTGTTTCCCATAATATCTGCTCGTAATCCACTTTACGCGAGACAATGGCAGTGGAGGAAAAATATTAAGTAATTAAGGGTAAAAGATAGATAAAAAATAATAAAGTAAAATAATAATATACATATATAAACAATCTGAAATAATAAAAGTCTCACAAACACCAAATTGTGCGAACCATTCAGTTGGTTTCGTCATGCAAAACTTAATTTATTGTAATCGCTTATAGGCAACATGCACTCGTGTCCGAAAGCCACCTAATCCTCACAAAATGTAACTTGCCTGTTGGAGACATGGTGAATTTCCGAGGCCAGCATTATCGGAGCGGAAGCTGCAGTCACAGTGACAGGCATGCGGCTAGCCGCGACACGCTTCACCCCGGGGACATTTTAATTAGTCCTCTGAAAGGGTCAGAACTATTGCTAACTGTCCCCTAACACTAAACAAATGCACTCTAGGTAGGTACCCGATAGACAAGTAAGACAACTGAGAAATTAACCTCGGGAAAAGTTTATAAAAACCCTTTCGGGCTCTCGAACTAACATTGCACAGCCCTAACTTTAATGGGCTTTTAATAATAGGCATACCAAACTTAGTATATTCGAAAAAGTATAAGTTTTAAATGACAGAGGTACGAGTAAATACATCCCTATGAATAATTTAGATAAGGTTAAACATACTCAAAAGTTCTACCACAGTTCCTGGGCAAAGTTGCAAGGAGATACTTAAAGCAGATAACGAGATGACCCGTTCTCCAACTACAAAAGTTCCTTTTCAATTCGGAAAGTTAAAAATTGAACTCCCTAAAAGCAATTCTGAAAAATCTGAAGTCTCGCTGTTCACTGACAACGCAAACGAAGTTTCGTCACAGATTAAAAAAGTTTTAAAGTGTTTCCGACTACTTCCCCTCGGCGATTTTTTAAGACGCTGAAGTTGACACCAAGAAAAGAGGTGTGTAGACAGTGTAAATAGTATTTATTATGCAGATACTAGTGTCGCCGTAGCTTCATTTCAGCATTGAATGCCCCGAAGCACAAAAGTTTTCTGTGGAGCTATATCTAGTAAAATAAGTTCTGGAAACTCGACACTAACTCAAATTAAGTTAGTTAATGTTATTTTACTTGTATCAAAGAGGTGCAATTTAAATTGAAGTAGTTACCTTCGAGCCCGGAAGCGAAACTTTTTTCTTTGAAGCCGAGATATCCAGTAAATTGTTCTCCGAATAGAATCTACCTGCACGGAAACTAAAAATGTTCACGTATTCAATATGTGGGTATGATAATAATTTAAAAGTGTTCATAAGGCAGTTTAAATGCATGTCGGGCACTATAAGGTTATATCTCAAGCGGCCGCTCCGCCCGACTGCACAGTAACTGCCCGTTAAAATGTAAATTTATATTACGAGCAATGTTGCAGAACTTCCCGGCATCCTTCGGTGTAGATAATTAAAACATGGCACGAACTAAAACATCACCTAACATTAATCGACGTGAAAATCTTGAAAAAACCCCGATCAGAAGTCCCTAAGTACCTCGTCGGTAAGAAGTGGTTCCGTAGCAACTGGCTGAACTATGTTCAACTTTGCCGGTGTTACTGTTATGCTTTTAGCGCATTACGTTAATCTTGATGAACAGGGATTAGAGTTATTTTGTCGCGTAACTTTTCTAATGCTATTTTGTAGCTCAGTATTAATGGAAAACTCTCATAATTGAGAATTTGAGAGAAGTTAAAAGGGTAAAATAGGGCTCGTTTTGGGATGCGTCTAACCATATAAAATATTATGTTTTTGATACCCTATCAGACCACTCTAATATGTGTTTTTTTACGAGGTAAACTCCTTTTTTGTTTTTTGTATGGCAACCTATGAACAACCTACACAAAAAACCAATCAAAAACGATACAAGCAATAAAAACTTACGAGAACAATGTTGTTGGTAGATTTTTACTGTGGAACACGTTGTGTTTATGCTCTACAGACTACACACAGCCATGTTTGTTAGTAACAAACCCGCGGACTGAGGAGGTCATTCCGTGCTGCCTGCAAACTGCCTGCAAACAATATTAGCGAGGAATATTAACAATATTGCAAGTCCGGCAAGGTATGGCCGCCAGGTGCCCCACTCTACTATGTATATTACTACAGCCGGCTATCCTTTGAAACTAAAACTGAACTATGGGCACAATTTGCAGGCTTATTGTTACTAAGTTGCACATCAAATACCTAGTTTTCTTGCTAAATCTGTTTGGATAGGGTAATTTATTCTTCTTCCGCAGTAATGAAATTTGTAGCCAGCTATTAAGGCGTTATGCGTTAGCCATTTTGGTTTTACAAACAATTTCAAATAAATTCTGTTTAGCATCTCGTTTTTACCTGACTGCTAACGCTAAGAAGGATTAAGTATTTAAATTATGAACAATTTTTTTTTTTTTGCATTGTGTTTCCCTGGAACAACATATTTTGGTCTGTTTTACCAAATCCGAATCACCATGTTCTGCTGAACAAGCAACATATCGACTTATCGAGTATCAATCATTGACGTGAAAACTTGACACTCCATGTTTCACGTCACACCTATGATTAATGCCCAACATGACAGGTTATGCTACCTATCGCTTTTTACGACATCACACACATCAGCTTTTTACGATGATTATATTGACTTCATCTCGATACTTTCGTTGACGATAATATTAGTGCTCTATGAACGAATTACGGTATCTTTCCAAAACCACTCGGTAAAATTTTCAACAATATTTTTGACACTGGAAGGGAAAACGGAGAGATATATCAAGCCGACTTTGATTAATATAAAGGATGTTTGCGCGCCGTGATATCAACCATGTGTATCCGACTAAATTAAATTTCTGTCGCAAGAAAAGAGGGTGAATGTTACTTATACACATCATAACAAATAAAGTAACCTTATTAGGTACGTCTCAAATTGCCTCTAAATATTCATATTTGCGTAAAAAACTTGATAACGATGGTTGTAAGATTTCCTTTTGATGAATAAAAATGTATGGAATATATTTTCTATTTTCTCATTCAACTGTATGTGTTCGTATTCACTGAAGTTATGAATACGAAAACCTACAATTTAAGTAATATAATTTTTCTAATAAACAAATATTGGTAAGCTTAAATTTCAATACAAGTTATACCCTAATACCCGGCCACCGTAGGCGCGAGCTTGCTTGACCAGGCCCGAGTCGAAGGCGCGTTGTGTTCCACGCGCTCCTCAAAGAGATGTCAGCACTAACTGACGGGGTCCGCTAGGGCCGATGCCTGCCAGGGTCGCGGGTTTTTGAAAGAGATACCGTGGGCCCTGGCACAGGCACCTGAAGGAACACGGATGGGGTTTAGTCAGTAAAGTCTGACACGTCCTCCGGCTAGAGCGGCAAAGTTATTTGATAATTACAACCAAAAACAAAAAAAAACTTATACCTACCCTAATTATCTAGTCAGATCTTATGGTTATCCACAAAAGTATTACATAGATATATCTGGCATACGTTACAACAAGACATACCTATTAGCTTACACAATATCATAAACTTAACATAATATTACGCTAATGTAATGATCCCTAATGTAGAATAGTAACCGTGCTTGCTCTCCCTAGGGGATTGTGCCAACCACCTTGATCGTAATAAGTTTATAACTGAAACATATTACCTACATTATCTGCTATAGCTTCACTTTCCTGCTTCAGGAATTTCTCCTTATTTAGTTACCTATCAAATATTCAAAAAATATCCTAATGTTATGTTATCGTTATTACTCTAGGCATCAACTTCTGTATATCAAAACAAAAATGTGTGCTTTAGCACCTTCAGAACATCAATCATAACGCTATATTTTAGATCCCATATTCTCCAAAGAATCGAATCGCTGTCTTCCATCCGAATAGGTGAACGCAACGAAGGTGCCCAAGTTATTGTCGGGCCGAGAATTATTGTTCCCTCCCACCGCTAAATTGTATTACGACGCTTTTATGTCCAAAACTTCCGCATTCAGAGAAAGCATTGTTCTGCAAGTTGATGTTCCAGACTTGCACACACGTTTATCACCGAATATTCTTGGATAGATTTAACTTTTTCTTACACATCGACAGCACAAATCCACCTCGTTATTTTGTTACCACGTTCTCTTTTCTAAGAACCCGGGGTAACGAGAGCTATTCTAGTTGATTAACCGATTAGTAAGAACAATTAGAAGTGGGAAAGGGGATAATGCACAAAGATGTTTGATAACGTGTTGGTTTATCTTGTAAATAGGGTGCTTCAGACTTGTTTGCTCCATAATAATTACTTGTCTATTCCAAAATTTATACTTACCTATCTCTTTCTTCTTTTTTCGGTCATATATATTATAATATTGTCGTATCTAATACACTAATGAATTAAAATAATATGAAGAAGAAATCTAAAACCCAATGGATGTTCGAGGTAATAAATATGTGGAAATTGTAAGCCGTTTTATCGGGGATCCGGGATTTAGGACACGATATAGCTTTCGGTCGAACTCCTTTTTCTGGCTGATTCAGCACAGTTCGGCAAAATCATTTTCCTTTCAATTTTCCTTCTACAGCTGACTATTGGATATGGTGACTTATAATTATAGGTAAGTACCAAAATCAGTAGCAGATTATTCATAGTCATAATGTTTACAATATTGTAATTACTCGAGTAGGTATTCTGAATATACCTACTTAAGCTAGACACAAGAAGCCTTTTTGCTTGAACTACTTATCTACCTTTCTTAGATAAAATTGATTTCACCTCGAATAACAAATAAACTCGATCAAAGTAGATTGGAATTGGACGTCTCTTTGTGCTAGATATGCCCCTTTTATAGAAGGATTAACTAGATTCAATTTTTTTTAACGTGTAGAAATGCTCATGCATTCTGCACTACCACGGGGAGATAGTGCAGTTATGTGGGACTCTAACCCACTAAAACTCCACGGTGTTCTCTGCCGCTTACGGCGGGAACACGGGCACGCGTTAGCACTCATCCGTGAACCCGCCGCATAACTAGATTCAACTAGGCTAACTTCTAAAGGTCAATCCAAAAATGTTGAATTATATATGAGCCACTGACTGTGCTTTAAATTGCCTTAAATTTTATAATTCGCCACATCGGAGACCTTATCAATTTGAACTGTATAGATTTGGATTCCACATAAATATGTTGAAACAAAAGATATCCATAGGTAAATAATATACTACCTAATTTGTGAAAACTGTTACATGTACTACCATCTGTTTTTATGTGTTCCTAAAGATTAACAGAATTTGAGATATTATTAAATGAATCCCCAAAGGGCCTAACATTTAGATCTAGTATAGGTAAGTCTTCTCTTGTGAATTAATTTTGAATTTTTGACAGATTTTTCATACTCCTACTATATTTTATTCCATAGATAAAAGATATCTGGCTTTGGTAAAATCAGCCCTTACAAAACACCACTTGTTTTATGTAAGTAGTTTAGCGCGAATATTCGAGGAGTGACAGGGTAATGTCGCGCATGCCACTGATTCATCAAATTAATAACTGGGGGACATAGTTCCAGGGGTGCGTTAGATCGCTTCACAGATAGATGAGCAAAAGCTTAACCTTACATTTCTACCTGTACCATTTCTTTAATGCGGGCTGTTTCGAACAATTCACCCGCATGTTTATTCGGTTAACAATCGAGACAAACTTTCTACGAAATTCTGCAGCAGTAGAGCAATCTCATGTTCAAATTGAAAACCAACATATTCAATAATAAATTAACAGTTACTTACTTTAAGTCTACGTATAAGGTTCGTAAGAAAAATATTTTATTACACTTTAGGAAGCTATTCCGCTGTTACTTCGGCAACACCCTTTATTATAAATTTCACGAAATATTTTCATGTTTCTACAACCGTGCTTACCTTTTCCCCTTTTAAAGGTACAAAGGATTTGGTATTCGAATGAAATTTACGAAGAATTCGTGAAAAGGTGTTCCAAACATTTCCATTAAAGTGATCCTTGAATAGCAAGTAGCACAATTAGAATTTTTCTAAGGTATTGCCGATTGATTGCTTTTTTGCCGAACTAGGCAGTGTGGAGTGCCTACTGAGGAGACGTTGTGAACCCAATAGCGATAATGGGGCGTGTTTAAATAAAAATCTCTTGCAAGACTCCGAACGATCCAACAAATTAATAAACAGAACAAGAAATTCTTAGTAGTAGGTATTGCAGAGCAGGTATGGAGCAATCCGCAAAAAATACCATATTCAATAGCTGCAGACAATTAACAGCAGTAGATTATTCGCAGTCAATTGAGACACAAACAATAAAGTCAAAAATAGGTGCCACAGTATCTCTACCTACCTAATTACCTACTTATGGTTTTAATGCTCGTTGGCGTATATCTACAATTCCTAAAACAAACATAAATAATAACACGCGTAGAACTTTTCAACATAAACATAAAATGAAAGCGGAAAAGTTGGAACGGTTTTCTTTCGCCGGGTAATGTTAAACATCCAACATTTTAATCTTTTCTTTACCGAAGCTGCCGAGGTACAGTACCTGTTCATATTTTTAATGTTATTCTAGTTCGAAAATTTAATTAAAACTCGGAATAAATTGGCAAAAGAAAAAGGGAAAGGCAGTATCGTAAGACCGCTCTTATAATAGATAAAAATATCATTGTATTTGTTGTTTATTTGTTTAAAGGCAAGTATTTTGTATTAAACTGTTTCATTTTAAAACATAACAAATTGCCTTTATTAATATTGTCAGAACAAAATATTGCCAGAATTCGGTAAAACGAAATAAAGTGGTGGCCCATTGTATCGGCCTCGACTCACAAGTTGTAGGCCGTGAGTTCGAACCTAGTCAGGCACTTTAATTTTTGTATTAAATTTCATCACCATTGCTCTCAAAACAGTGAAGAAAAACATCGTGAGGAAACCGGCATGTCCTAGAACCAAAAATTCGAAGACATGTGACATCCACCAACCCGCACAGGGCCCGCGTGGTGGATTATGATGGCCCACGCCCTCTCACAGAGAGGAGGCCCGTGTCCCAGAAAATTATAGACTGATTATGTTATGATTATACTAATTAAAGTGAAAGTCTGTTCAAAAACGAAAAGTAGGTATATCTCAACTTTAATTTGCAAGTGCAGCATAATTTAGAAAGAAAGAAAATACATTTATTTAGCACAGACTAAGGGACACACAATACACCAGATAGTTAGATAATAGTCGTACATAATTTCCTTTTGTGCTCGCTAAGAAGTAAAGTTAAATACTCTCAACCATATACATAGTACGACAGTTCAAAAAAGTGCCTCTATTTCTATAGCGCACATTGCACTATTGCGGCAAAACACTGAATGGGCAACCGGGCAAACATCACGAGTACCTTTCGAGGATTTATGAGCCCGTTGGCTAATTTGGCCCTGAAAACCGCGGGCTGTAAATCGGAGCGGACGGGAGCATTAATCACACGAGGCCGAGGATTTAAGCCTCGCTCCACGATTTAACGCCCGGTCATTGCGAATATCAATGTAGAAACTATCGCTACGGCTTATACGTATTAAATGTAGGTATGTAGTATTCTGTGATTGAGCAGTTGGCTGCATGCCTTGTAAATGTCAGGGTCGAGTAAGTTACGTACTAATATACTCGTAATCTAGGTATAACTAAAAATAAGGCTGAAGCGTGATTGGATTTTTATGTTTGTTTCTTTGAACGCATTAATCTCTGGAACTACCAGTCGGATTTGAAAAAGTATTTTTACATTTGATAGCCCATCCCTTGAGGAAGGCTATTTAACATCACGCTAGGACCCTTAGAAGCCGAGCAAAAAGAAAGAACGCTAAGCTTAAACGAAGTAATAGTGAGAGCAGGCAATGCGATGCGACGCGGTGGGTCGGGGAAACAAGAATTTTATGCGAACGAAATTGCGGGCAGAAGCTACTATTTGATATAATTAATGTTCTTCAATGATGTTGACGTAATTTTCTGAATAATGTTGGGTCGTGCTACAGATTTTGAACTTATGTAGTAGTCCCAGGCATCATAGAGTAGGCAATAAGTAGTATAGAAAGTTAAACAATAAAAGAATTTGCAGGCATATATCAAAGATTATATTATTAAAGATTATAAGGTATGTGTACAAAATTAGTTAGAAAATGAATTAGAAGACCCAAAACCTCCTTCATGATAGTTATTAAGATTCGTCCTGTTCCGATCTGCTACGATATTTATCGAAAATTCTTCTTACGACTTCCTTCAAGTGATTTTTGAAAGAGATTTCGCTAGCCTCATCACGAAGAGCCACATGACTTCTACGTCTGTTCTCATGTTCAGAACCTAAATCTAATAATCTGAGAGATTTCATGGCTGCTATATTCTGCATGAACAGGAGGTTCATTGGGTTTTGGTAGCATTTGCCAAGAGGCTGTACGGTCACATCTGTAACAAAAATAATGCGGTAATACACTGAAAAAGAGCAGTGGTGGCCCAGTGGCATCGGCCGCGACATACGAGTTGTAGGTCGTAGGTTCGAACCCAGACAGGCGCTTTACTTTGTGTAAATTATTTCATCACCACTGCTCTCAAAACGCTGAAGGAAAACAACGTGAGGAAACCGGCATGTCCTAGAACCAAAAATTCGAAGATATGTGACATCTACCAACCCGCACTGGGCCCGCGTGGTGGATTACGGTCCACTCCCTCTCACAGAGAGGAGGCCTATGTCCCAGCAGTGGGAACAATATAGGCTGATTATGATGATACTGAAAAAGATGCTAATTACGTAATATTTTATAACTAAAAGTCTTAATATTATTATATTTAGACTTTTTGATAATTATACATAACCTGTGTATAATGCTAATCTAAATCCAAAAACGTGTTTTCGTACTATACTATACAAAATACTTATTTTTCACAATTGAACGAATATTTTCATGGTTTTGAAAATGTCTATACATATGCAGGTAAACATTTAAAAAGTTATTATAATATGCGCAAGTGTATAAAAAGGAAGGGAAATAATCAAAGGAAATCAAAAAAAATATAATAATAACTTAAATAAAACCTGTAGGTATCTAATACTTACTAAGTCCGGCAGCACAGGAAAGCAAATCAATATGACAATGATTTATCATAGCTCTGAGGGTGTAGGAAACCATATTTCTCTTCCAGATCTGCGCACACGCGGGCTCGTATGTGTCGGTGCAGTAGGTGGGGCAGGTGTGGTTGCAGGCCTGGTGAGCCCCCACTATGCTGAAGTCATTCACACGACGACCCTCAACGGACATGTTCCTCTTTTTCGTCAAGTTGCACAACTCATCTTCTACTTGATTAACTTCTACAAATTCAATACCTATTTATTATATTTACATAACCTGTGTATAATGCTAATCAAAATCCAAAAACGTGTTTTCGTACTATACTATACAAAATACTTATTTTTCACAATTGAACGAATATTTTCATGGTTTTGAAAATGTCTATACGCAGGTAAGCATTTAAAAAGTTACCATCAAGATAACACAAGAAATACTCATAAAACATGCCGCCCTCCCCGAATATCGATTCCAATTTAGGAATATGGAAATCTTGACATAAAATCTACCAACAAAGTCGTTTCTGTCTCCAAATCCAATTGAATACTAACTCGTTTATTCTATAAAAAATTAATCTAAATTAATATTATAACGAGAAAGGATTTGATTTTTTGTATTTTTATTTGTTACGCTTTCACACTTAAAGGGCTGAACGGATTTGGATGGAATTTGGCTCATGGGTAGACCATGACCTGGAATAAGAGATAGGCTACTTTTTATCCCGATATTTCTACAAGATCGGGTGAAACCACGGGCTGCAGCTAGTTGTAAATATATTTAACAAACCTATAAAAGACTCCTGTTCACACTCCGCTTTCTTCATAAGGCAATAATTTTTATATATCAACTTAATTTGAGTGCGGTCGTTGACCTCCGCTATTCCACAAACTTCGTCGAAAATATTAGAACATACTATGTCGTCACATTTTTTTCCTAATGTGGAGATTATCAACAACACTGAAAATAAGCAGAGAGTTATTTATTTGATCTGTTTCTTTGTTATGTATAAATGAATAAGCCTTTCTTTCTTCCGTATCTTACACGATACTTAGTAGATGACACTTTAAATAATATAAATGTTAGTATGTATGTGGTTTAGTAGTTTGCTTACATCTAGTTGTTAGTTATTTGGGCGATATCGTCGATCCATCGTTTCTGGGGTCTACCAATTTTCCTCTTCCCTTCTGGTCCATTTCGTGGTTTTTATGGTCGTTGTTATGTATGTTTTCTAGTAATTAATTTTTATTCTTTCTGATTTTATAATGGAGTTAATTTGGCTCCTTTTCACTAATAAAATCAGAAAATAAATATGTACTGTACGTAGTTTATATATCATTGTCTATACGAGTGTAATTTAATTTCCTAGAAGAGCATCAAAGCGGAATACGTGGAAATATTATTAGGGCCTTACCTATGAAATTACCGTTTCACGTAGATTTTTTTTTTGTTTCAATAGATATTTCATTAATTGAAGTATTGGCCATTAGTGAAGATGCACTTTTGCCATTTTGGTAAAAGTTCATTGATGGCTCTGCTATAAAAATCTTGGGGTTCTGCTATAAAAAACCAGACCCCAAGATTTTTATAGCACTCCAGGATTTTTTTTTATTGATTTTTATAGTATGATGGGTGACGGAGAGTTTTCCAGTAGCAACTCCAGTAGTTTTTGGGAGGGTCCGTTGTGCATGTGCTTCAACGCGATTTTGTTGTTCAGTAAGTTCATACTGTTCCCAGTTTTCGAGCTTTTTTATCTTTCCAATTTGAAGTAAATGAATCAGTATCGATTTATGGCTTTTGTTGAAGGCTGCCGCAAGTAACAACGTGGTTTGAGAGGAATCAGCTTCCACTATGGCTTTCAATTCATCGGTATCGACTTTCGTCTCCGGTCGGCCACGGGGCTCATTGTTGAGATTAAAATTTCCAGAACGGAAGCGATCAAACCAGAAACGGACCGTGCGTTCATATGCGGTATCATCCATTCACGTCCTTAATATTGCGTGCTGGATGCTGTCTGTGCTGCGTAAGTGCCACGACAGAACTTGTATTCGAAAATAGCGCGCTATTTCGATTTTTAAATGATTACAGAAACAGCGATATTTAAAAAAATGTAACGGCGGGAAAACAAATGAACAACTGATTTTGATCATCAAAATATCATGCTATATTATAAAATTAATTTGAACTTGGAATTCTAAATAGAATGCAAGATAGGTACCCATCTTCGCAATAGCCAGTATCAAAAATCGGCAATTTAATAGGTAACGACCTAATGGATAATATTTTTTATTAAATTCAACGTGCTGGGTTTTTATGTAAACCGCTTCTAAGGAAATATGTATATAATCTAGAAAATATAGCTTAAATGTTCAGTTTTTTATCATTTTTGGTAATATAGTAGGTATACATTACTAAAAATGATAAAAAACTGACTAAACATATAAATGAAAATTAACTAATAAAGCATTGCTAAAAATGAAGTTATTAAATTCATACTTACTCATCAAAATATATGAAATTAACATTTTTCAGACTCATTTCATATTTAACGTCGGCTATTGTCACACTAGTCGGCACGCGGGCCGAGTTACCGTGTTATTGGAATTACTTTTTAATGTTCACAGAAAAGATTTACGTTATAAAATTTAATTAAATTCGCAATTCGTCAGCGTGATAACCAGTGATCGGAGTAGGTAGATTGAATTGGGGTCATTGATCCGAAACGTATATATTAATATGGACATTCCTCCGGAAATTCGGAATTGGTTGATTATTAAAAAAAACCGGAACTTAGGTTGGAGTTGTATTAAAATGAGCTATATCTTATTCTTCATTTTTTTTTACGGCACACATTCACGATTTGACACAACCCAACGACCAACCAGAACAAAAGATCATGGGTGGTGCACTAACCGGTTATCGAAGCAATGCGTACGCCCACTGACGACATGACGACTTCGGTTCGTAAAGTGCGCTTCTTTGTTTACTGTGTTGTGAAAACGTTACGTGAAAACAGATAAATAATAAATTAATTTAGTTTTAATATCTTCCTTTAATTTTTTTATTTATTTTAGAATTGAGTAGTAATAATATCACTACCAACAATAACAATATTTAATTAGATTCGGAAATTATTTATTTATTAATCACAAAATGCACAGCTCTGAAATTTTATCTTAAGGATATACAGCGTGGCGCTACAATGGTGACATTAATTTAACACACGTGTAGGGCTAGTGCCCTTTAATCATATTAATTTTAGTAGGTTAAATTAACTCGTAAATTGAAAAAAAATTTTTTTCAAACAAACTAAATGATAAAAATGTAACTAAAATTGGGATCACCCTTGCAAAAAATCATTCATGAAATTACTTACCTACGTTACGCTGGCTTACGTTAACTCGGAGCGGCAACGCGTCGCTTCACGCGCTGCCACTTTTCGCGCTTTAATATCGTATGGACGGTACTGTGATGAACTTGAAAATGCCTAGCGCTCTGGCGGAGGCTAGTTTTGGGTTGGTTTTGGAAATATTGTAGCACATTTTCAGTTAACTGGATTGGGTTTTGTCGTGTAGGTGGTCGATCAGGGCGTTGAGACCTAGGATCCACTGGCCGGTTTTCGCGGATGCGCTGAAGAGCTCCTACAATAGTGCGAGGATTAGTAGGGCATTGTCTTGAACCGCCATATCTCTCGCGATATGTCCTTATGGCAAGAGCGGCATTTTCACGACATTCTCCGTAAATTAGGATCATGTCCGCATATTCAGCTGCTGTGTAGTTCGGATGTGTATTTGCCATCACGATCACAAGTTTACACAAGCACTAATAACACAAATAAAAGCGCCCGTATCGCAAGAGATGTCAACGTACCTACTAAATTAGAAAACGAAAACAAAACAAAGCGTCTTTATCGCAGTACCATAATCTAATTACTCATTAGTTCATTACACAAAAATAAACAAATAAAACAATAGGTAAGCGTCTTTTTCGCGGAAACATTCACAAAATTAGTCGACGTAATTATGTGCACTACTGTGAAGAAGTGTGTCAAGGGCACGAGTTAGGCCAGCACTAGAAATGCAAAAAAAAGAATTGGATTTCGCTGCGACGCGACGGGGCGGGGGGGGGGGGGGGGCACGCGTCGCCTGCGCCGCCCGCTCGCCGACAAAGGGATATCACGTTACTTTAAAGTATTGTTTATTTATTTTAATTTCATTGATGCGATGTTATGATCCGTGACCCGGCAAATGACCGCTGCGCGACAGTTCTTTAAGTACAGGTTGCTCCAAAATGCTATTTTAGAAAACTTTAAATAAATCCGCAAATAATAACGTTTAATGGAAACATAATTTCTTCATGAAACGAAAATGTGAAAAAGTATATGTGTGTTAAATTAATGTCACCATTGTACCGCCACGCTGTATAAGCTAGTCTTACAGCCAATTACGGATTTACAATTTAATAACTATACAATACATGCAGCAGAAACAAAAATATAGCATGAAATAATAATAATATAAATATAATAAATAAATAAAATATAAATTTAATTTCCGGAAATACCGGAATTACTTTCCGGGAAAACGGCTTATCCATGTTATTCTTTCTGTGGGCATTTGTGATACAAGTACCAAAAATCAATCTACCTAGTCCGATCACTGGTGATAACACATTTATCTTTGGATGGGAATTTTGGGACACAGTTTTATGTCGTTAGTGCGTTCGTATTTATTTTGCGAGAGTAGGAAATTATTCTGTCGTATGGGCTGGATCGCAATGGGCAAGGACGCGCTGATTTATGGCTGGACGTTAATTTTGGAGGCCGGGACATTAGCGGCGAGTGATTGCAGAGTCGCGCCGCGTCGCCCCGAGTCGCCCGCATCCTCACCACCAAGCGATTCCAGCTCACTAATTTTCGATGCTCATTTAGTAGGCGTACTGTGATTTGGAACGACATTGATATGCCGCATCGTTACCACTATTTAACTATTTGTCCGTATCAGATCCATTAGTTGATGGTTTCGCTTTACATTATGATTATTTCACAATATGATGTTATAGTTGTACTTGAAGAACTGGACTAGGTATATGAAATTACAATTACTGGCCATGGAACCCTGCTTCCACCTGAAAATCTATCTAAATAGCTATAAATTTTTAGGGCAGCAGCAGTTTGTGTCATTCGGGGTAATTTATTATCTATTCAAGTATCGTGTATTGTATATAAAGGTAGACGACTTTTTAATACATTTTTTATTTAGTATTAGGTACCTACGTTACGTTAAAATTGTATATTCAATATAAATTTTATATCTTTTATTTAATATACACAGGGCTTAAAAAATAAAATTTTCACAAAAACGTTGCATAAGATCAAGGTTTATTATAGTTCTTGTCATTTCTGGCGGCACTTTATGGATTCCCATTAAAGTGAAATGAAGCTGTCCATAATTTATGATCTTTAAAATGAAAATATTTTTCGTGCTCTTGAACCAGACTTTCTTCAGAGCGTACCTTCTGAACTTTTATTAAAATGTATTTTTTATTCACTTAATAAAAAACGGGCTGCGAAGAAAGGAGCTACGACGATACCTCGGCATACAATAGGAATTGAAAAGCATGACTAGGCTCCCCAAATCTTTGGCTTTATCATTATTTAGGTAACACCGAAATACTTATAATTTAATAATAAAGTACTTAATTGTAAACTATTTCTCTAATAAAATTACAGCTAAATAGGTCTTCTTCTTAGTGTGTCGAACTTGCCAGCGTCAGTAGCGTCCATCAACTCCTGTAGCATGGAGACAACAGGATAAGCGTATCCTGTTTAGTTGTTGTTGTGTCCAGCGGGACACAACAACAACTAAACAGGTGTTCTACCTTATTGAGAAGTATGTTTAGTTACAAATATTGAAACATATACTTACTATACACTATAAACATATATTTACATACATTTACGAACTAAAATTCTTGCGATTAGCTTAATCCTGGTTGTATGATGTTTACAGCAGTGTGAAGTATGAATACGAAGTCGTTAGGATCTGAAACAATTAATTATCTATTAAACACTCTTATCCAAAGGTATATTTAAAGGTCATATATAAAGACGATGCACCTAGACATTGCAACAGACATTGTTTCTTTAAACTTATGCTGTTTTTATATGTGACGAAACCCTTTCGTTTGGCATCAAGTAATGCCCTAGGGTTAACTTATACCACGCCATAACGCAATCAGAACGTAGAACTCAGTTCGAATCGCATATCCAACAAAAAATATTCCATTCATAACAGCTCATACATATTTAAAAAAAAACGGGAAAGAGCGAGTCGGACTTGCGCGCCGAGGGTTCCGTACTATCATATGTTTTTAAATTTTTATCGGCGAAGCCTATATTCGTCAGAGAATGTAACTTTTGTTGATGATTTCTGAAAAAGTGTGCTATTTAGAGACTTCGTTTTATTTTTCCTGTAATCTTTATATAAACTTCTAACACATAGAGTAATTTCAGATTTTTCTCTTTGCGAACTTCGGAGATAAGGGGGGAACGGTATTTTTTTTACATATTTCATCAAATGTGCAAACTGCGCTCTTTTATATGATACCCCACATGCCCTAGTAGCCCCACTTCGAATTTTTCAAACCCCCTTTCAGTCCCTGTTGCAAAAAATATACATATATTTTTATTTCTTTCTTATTCGTAAAATAGTTGGGCCAACGTCATCTAAAATTATTCCAAATTTCAAGTTGATAGCATTAGTAGTTCTTGAGAGATCCAGCTGTGACAGACAGACAGACTGAGTCTCACCATAAGGGTTCCGTTTTACCATTTTGGTACGGAACTCTAACAATGTTTTATTGATATCTTACAACCAAATATAGACAGTCAAATTGTAAATGCCTTAAACGAACGCATTGTTCTTTGTGATGTTTTTCTAACAAAAAAAACTGTTAAAGGAAATACTCACTGAACTATATGTCATCATTGTGATAGCTCGGAATTTGAGGGCTGTGAAGTACAAAGGCCTCTGCGACCTGCAAACAAAACTCACTTTAACATTCACAATTTTATACGCCGAATAAACCACAGTTTTTCCCGTAAGCGGATATTTGGGGCTCTACATTTCAAATGCCACGTAAAAAAATCTCTATCCACGTTAAATAAAGTTGTATAGTTCGAGTATTCTATAGCTCTGTAGTATTTCTAGTTTACTCGGGCCTTAGAACTCGTCACTACTGCCTCACCCAGTCGGTTTGTCGCAAAGCAAATAAGATTGGCTCGTATTTATTCTCACTGGCCGTTTCACTAATACTAAGCACTAATTCAGCATGTTTACATGCAGAGTATTGGTTAAGTTAGGCACGTTAAGCCGTTGGCCCTGTGTCAGATCTCTCTCCTGTCGTGTCGGATTGCCATCACTTCGGACAATGAGAGTGCGCCTGTGTCTACTACGCACACATTTGTGCACTATAATATCTCCCGCACCAAAGGCTGCTCTCCGCTGAGATTGTTCGCCATGGCCGAAATTCGGTCTGGAGCCACTATATTGGTTAAAGTGGCAAATTAAAGCAAGCTCATGAAAACTATGCTAAATTAAGTTCCTTCTAACAGAAATGCCACTCGTTTGCTTACTATTAATATAGGTGCTTCACAGTGGGTTCAAAAGTAAAACAAAAGACGAAACTGCCAAGAAACAGTGTGATACAAACGAGGGAATGTACGTGAGTCATTAAAGTTAATAAGGAAATAAGGCTACTTGCTATATAAAGTCAAAAAGCGTACCGTCGGAGTACTACGAGCATAGCGCGACGGCTTCTTGTGTTGCTTTTATAACATCCGCTTTCATACACCGCGTCGGCTACACCTATGCTCTGCGAGATTCATTGAAAAATACACTAAAAATATTCCACGTCTGGTGCAATTTGCATGGAAGCTATTAAATTGGAATGCTCAAACAAATTTACTTTGAGTGCAGGAAAAAGTTGGATGTTTGTATAAACTAATTTACATATCACACTGAATGCAGTTGTGTTATTTTAGGAAAATGTTTGCTTTCCTCTGCTATGTTAATATTTAAATTGAACTGTGATATTTTATTGCAAATGTACAAACATAATAGAATTCAGGTAATTGTTTATGAAAGCCAAATGAACAAAAGCTGACACACACCGCTCTGTAAATATCGTCTGCGTACCAGCAGACTATGAACAGCCGCTCCGAGGTAAAACTTATTGCTCATTTCCAACCATGAATCTAGAAACTGTAAAAGAAAGAATACTAATATTATACGAACACACCATAGCGGGTGTAAAAAAACACATAACGAAATCATTGTAATCATTTTGTTTACTGGACCATACCTGGAAACCTCCTGGTTACGGAGACATTTAAAGTCAAAATTTCACTTACTGCCTTTTTTAACGAAAACAAGTTTTTGATGTTATAACACAACTTTAAATACCCCCACGACTCTATACCGTTGCTTGCACCCATAAGCACAATATTTTCGTGCGTTACATTGCGCACTACCGCAAACAGGAAATTTTCACACCAAAAATAAAAGTCGTTTACCAGCAATAATTTTTTGCAATGTTACTTAGTTTGATGTACAGAATGCGTAGTTGACGGCTATGTGATGTGTTGTTTTAAGACTCTTTCAAACAGGCGCGGCCCGCGATAAAATCGCGCGCGACACAAAGGCACCGCAAGTCGTGCAACGAGCGTTGCCTTTGTGTAGCGCGCGATTCGCGTCGCGCGTCGCGCCTGTTTGCAGGAGCCTTAAAGCATAAGGTTCAAAGTTGATTGGGAAAATTTTACAGTTTTGGGTAGCTTGATGTGCTGGCGTCTGTACCATATTCTGACAAATAAATGAATATGATTAGACAGCCTTCAGACTGTATTTAAAATGCAGTGTGCAGCAATTTAAAGTGCAGCACTGCATTTTTCCACCACAATAATTATTTTAACTATCATCATAAAACATACGATAAGGCCGCCCATTGTATGTTTTGTATTCATAATCGTATTTTTTTGTTATGTATTTTCTGGTGTACAATAAAGTATATATAAATATAAACATAGGTACTTACATCAAAAGAATATTCAACAAAATACAAACCGGAGTACGTTTCAAAAATGTACACCAAGCCATGGATGACAGGCTCGCTTTTATCAAAAGGGTATGCCATCTGCCACACGTAGCCGAGAGCTGACGGAACGCCGCGTATCTTACGGTACGCGAGCACAGCGGTCGGCGTCAAGCTGTACAACCACACTCCCAACACATTCCAAAAGGCGTACACTGAAAAAGATCGATAAAAAGCAACTTCAACGCGATTCACTGTCTGGAAGAAAACTTTAAAAAAGCGAAGCGTCTGTGGTTTGGTAAAGCGAAAAATCTTTTTTTTCTTACAGCTGAGGGAAAAGGTAAAAGATTTTCTGGATGTAGGAAAACACTTGGTGATTTTTAGTTTTTTAGAGACTTCAGTAAACGCGTAGCAAAAAATGGGTTTCCCAGGGCTTTTATAGAATATTCAATTTCATACTGCTATAGGTAACCATGACAATTGCTAAAAACTGGCCAAGTGCGAGTCGGACTCGCACACGAAGGGTTCCGTACCACAAGGCAAAAACGCCGAAAAAAAAACACGTTTGTTGTATGGGAGCCCCCCTTAAATATTTATTTTATTCTGTTTTTAGTATTTGTTGTTATAGCGGCAACTGTCTAGCTATCACGGTTCATGAGATACAGCCTGGTGACAGACAGACAGACAAATGGACAGTGAAGTAGGAATAGAAGGAAAGAATAGGAAGGATAGGTAGGAATAGGGTCCCGTTTTTACCTTTTGGTTACGGAACCTTAAAAATTGAATCGTATTATAGGTAACTAGTAGACCAGCTAGGTCAGAAGTAACAATTCTCTAATCGCCTTTTACGACACCGAAGAGGCCGTTCAATAGGAACCAAACTGCTGTACAAGCAATACAAATCGAATCATTGGGTATACCTACATAGGTCTTACTAACTTAATTGTCTGTGCTTCAATGCTGAGAGGCTGTCCCGCTTTACATCAACCCCCTCTTTGTTTTTGACAGAAACAGGCCATATCTCTGCCAGCTCAACCACCCGTTGCCTGAACGTATGTCTCTTGTACCGGATGGTTAACAATTTGCTAAAACCTGGAATTCAAGCAGGTTAATTCAACATTGTTTGGGTTTCACTCGATAGCCAAATAATCAATGTAATGAATAAAAAAAAAATAATCATGGTCCATGCGAGTAGTAGAGTAAAATACAGGTTTTTTTTTCTGAATGCAAATATTCAAAGCTATTCTGAACGACTGCCAACCTAACCCAACAAGAGACCCAAAATATAAGTAAAATAACATTCAGTACTTTGTATTTCGAACGTCCGATTTCACGACGGTCATCTTCTTACCCTTTACACTTTAAATATTACTTACTCATTCCGTCTGACTTTGAGCACCCGTCCTGTAAGAGCTCTTAGATAATGTACCGTTCAAATGAGGTACAAGTACCGACGCTTTTTTGCTTCTTGTTTTCCTAAAGCTACTAATGCATTAATGAATATACAAAGCTGTTTATTTATATATGCGTCATCCTGATGACCTAATTACTATCAAATACGTCACGTTAATGTGCTATTGTAACATGATATAACTACAATGTACTCACTCATATTGCCGTATCCAACTATGTGTAAATAACTACCAACGAATTCCTCTACAGTCGCGGTATGAATCATCTGGACAACGGCATACGCTATCTCACCACCCAGCATCAGAACTAACAGAGTCGACGACATAATGAAAGTTACATTAGTCAATAAACTTTCGTAAAAACTCTTTGGTATGTGGTCTATGAACGCAGCCCTAAAAAGCTAATACGTACAAAAATTGCAAAGACTTAACGTTTCTTGAATCTCCTTCCGAGCAACATCTATTTCTTTGCCCAACATTTTCGAACACTGATCACGACGAATATAAAAATACTTTTTCTTTCAACTACGTAGTAATGTTATCATTAATCACTACAAAACCGGTCACAAAGGACGTATTTTTTGCTTAGAACCAAAACAGTGTAGAAATGTTATATGAAATCTCATGGTTGCACAGTTTTTCATTAATTACTATAAAATGTATGCATTATATCTAAAAGATACTGGCTGAAAATAAAATCGGCTGAATAAAACCGATTTGGTGAAAAAAAAACAAATTGTAAAACTTTGATACTTCGTATTTAGCAAGAAAAGTTTAAAAAAATGTAAATAGACAGCGATAGCGATATGAATTCAACTCCAGAAAGTATTAAAACAGTTGCAAATGAAATTATTAATAACCTTTTGCCGCAAAAGTCGCGGGATAAATATTTAAAGGCTTATGAAAACTTTGTTTTCATTAACTTGACTTTTTATTTTGAAGAGGTATATTTTATCACGGTAGTTAGATTGGTAGTTGAAAGAAAAGTAAATCACGCACCTTGCTAAAGTGAGTAATTAATGCACTCGTGTTAATTTAGTGCCCTCGCTTGCGCACGGGCACCAACAACACTTCTGCACACTTTGCGCTCGATGCAACGATCTACTATTACCTACCACACCACCACTTTGTTTGTAGGTCTTTTATTCTTTATTTAATAATGCACAAAATTATTTACTACTGGTAACATAAGAACAAATTAACCGTACATTAGGGACCTTCGAAGTTTGTAATAACCATGTAGAAGGTTCTTCGGAAAGTTTTTCTGTCACGCCCAAATCACGATCTTCTAAACATTTTTATTCCTTAAAAAAACTTTCCTATATTTAGCTTCGTGAAGTAATTTTGAATATAAATTATTTTGTTTTCAACGGACAAGTAATGGAACCATTAATGTAGTCTAAAATAATTGTTTGTCAAGGGAGCAAACAACTATTTTGAAGACCAGAGTGTTTCTTTGAATCCAGAGCGAAGCGAAGGATTCTAGACTGGAATCCCGAGCGTAGCAAGGGGTTCTAAAGTACGTCTCTCGAGCTTAAGATAGTGTTGCTCCCGAGGTGGACACTCTACTTTTTATCACCCTCTATGAAAAAATAAGTAAGTCCAACTTATGAATAAGAATGGTACGTTTATTTATTTACATACAATTTTGAGTAAACAATTACAAACAAAGGCAGAATGTTTTTCGCGCGCCTTTTATTACATTATCATACCGCCTATTACTTGTTCATACAATGTTCGTGATTGATCTCTTTGGTGACTTTTACTAACAATATCCACATTCCAAATTCAAATCACTTTCAGTCCCTAGGGATTAAATAGCTATTTTAGTTCCCTGTTTGCGAAGAATACACTAGCTCTTTTCGAATAGATGTGATAAAAATATTATTTACATATAGAATATGCTAGTATCAGTTGTCCCATGGGACTAGTGGGACGGACCAGATTTCCCGACTAGATCTAAAACTATTAGATTTTCCCATTTCATTCGTGCCCATGGCAGGACAAACTTAGAGGACCCATTAACAATCCTATAGGAGCTCTGTACTTATCGGTTCCAAGGCTTTCCTGTTTTTCTATTAACCACCATATACTAAAATAATAGCCACATTTTTATAAAACGTATACAGGGTCAAATTAAATTAGCTAGCGAAACTCTACAGACGTAATGGGAATTGATATACAGTATGTTAACTAACAGAGGGCGTTCCCGTTAACCCGCAATAGTATAGCATCCATACATGCTAAAAAAAATATTACCATTCGAAAATAAAATGTTTTTATTTTTTTTTTATATTAAAATATTCACTAAAAATCGTAAATTGATACTCTATTTATTTAATTAATTCTAATTTATTTAATTAAATAAATTCCGACATTGCTGTCCTTCAAGTACGCGTGTACAGAGTGTTTCTTTAACGTATCAATTTACGATTTTTAGTGAATATTTTAATATAAAAAAAAATAAAAACATTTTATTTTCGAATGGTAATATTTTTTTTAGCATGTATGGATGCTATACTATTGCGGGTTAACGGGAACGCCCTCTGTTAGTTAACATACTGTATATAGGTACACTATAAAAAAAATATTTGATTTTTTTTTTTAATTTAACATATCCTGACGTTGGAATTGAGAAAATCTGTTTTCTTTTATTTTATCGTATGTAGATATTGATACCCATCACGTCACTTACGTTTACACACAAAAAAACAGATTATAGGTGAATGGGTAGTTGAGACCGCGAAATTCAAATTTTCTTACGTTTTTTGCAATTTGCAGGTCAGTGTCAGGTTGTATCTTGATCAAAATATGATTCGCGACAATAGCAGGTACATATTTAGAGAAGTATAATCATTAGAATCAATAATACATCTTTCTAAGTTAGATTTCTACCACTAACACTTTTCCATAAGAGATTGGTGGTTGGTGGTAGAAATCTAACTTAGAAAGTTGTATGCAATATTAATATTATTATATTATTTTAAAATAATTTAGAATGAAAACATCCAATCTATAGAAAACCAGTAAACAAAACAATAGGATGCTACTCTCATTACCACCGTATAATAAACCAATTACCATTTCAGTGTTACAGTCTGCTTGATTTCTGACTTAATTATTCCAATTTCGCCGCAAACGATGTCAACTGCAATCATTGAATTCATCATGTGCAATGGCGACCAACTCCCTTGATCTGCATTGGTAATAGGACTCCAGTAATGCTTCCTGAAACATCGAGGATCGTCATAAACTGGTTCAATACGGAGATGTGATTAAAACGTGACTCTGAAACAATGAAATTAGTATGGAACACGCATGTTCTATTAACTTTCACTTCCATTGTTTGTACCGACGGCGACAGCTAACAGTCATGTTTTTCAATGGCCTCTTGTCATCTTGAAAATTATTTTAAAAAAATCCCGAGGTAATGTGACTTACAAGAACCGTGCGTTGAGATAATAACTTCAAAGATATTATAGTTTCGGTTATCAATAAAAAGGAACTGCTTTCTCGTATAACAGTTCCTTATAGGCATTCCGAGAAAATGGAATGGTTGTAGGTATATTAAGGCTTGAAGTTGTCCCCATTACGCTGTTCTACGGGACCGAAATGGGACATTTTTTCAGTAAAGATCTACTTAAATTGACAGTTTTAATAAAACGAGGCGAAAGCGCCAGGCGTAACCCGCGTAGTTCCAATTTCTTAAGTTTTTTGTTTTTTTGAATTTGCAGATCAGTATCAGATTGTATGTTGGTCTAAATATGATTCGCGGCCGTAACAAATGTTTATTTATAGATCAACTAGCTGCGCCCCGTTTTTTCACCCGCATAAGTTTCGATCCCATAGAAATATCGGGATAAAAAATAGCCTATATGTAAATCCAGGGTGTCAGCTACCTCCATACCAAATTTTATCAAAATTGATCCAGTCGTTTGAGCGTGAAGAAGTAACAAACATAAACACACACACACACTCACAAACTTTCGCCTTTATATTATTAGTTTGATACATCCCTCTAAGTTCATATATTGAATGACTATTTCATTAAATAATGACATTTGAGGCCAATTCTAACATGGAGTTGATTCTAATGATTATAATTCTTTAATGATTATAATTCTGTAAAGCCATATTTGGCTATTAACATGCAACCTCACACTGACCTGCAAATTGCAAAAAACGTAAGTAAATTTGAACTTAGCAGACTACGTTAGTGCATCCTTCATAAAGACGGTCGAGATAGAAGATTTTTTTTTTTATATTATATTTTGTGGAAGGACGAAAATAGAAAGACGGCTGCGAGAAGCGATAGCAAGTTGTGAGTGAAGTTGTAAACTGCTCTCAAGTCCAACGTACATGATTAGTTGCAAGAGGCAACACTTCAGCGTCGGACGCCCAACCGAAATTGCATTTCGTGCAACGCTACATGCAGTCACAAGCAACTTGTCGCCAAGCACACCATTCTCCTTTGAGGTGAACTAAGTTTGGATATTAATAAAGTTGTGGTTCTGACAGACACCTTCCTAATATTAAGTGTGTTAGTTACCCAAACTTACAACTGGAACATGTGAACTAGATAGACCTAATTTAAATGAGTACATAACTTACGGTTAATACCAATCAGCTACAGGAAGCATGAAAAACACAAAATCCCACTATAAAGGCCATACTTCTGTCTATAACAAAGTTCGCCAACTATAAATTGGTTGACATTCATTTACACTACATAACGGCTCCGAAGTTTGAATAAGTAGGTGCAAAATGTAAACAAACTATCCACCTCAAATCCTGGAAGTGAAGCACGCCAGCTCACCTGTCCCGGGATTATTCAAGTCTCGCATTTAGCTGGCTTTACGGGATTACGGAACGACGCGGGATCTCGCGAAAGTAAGCAGCCGGATGCTCGTTTATCCACTGACAGATCTTTACTTTGTTTTACTTTTCAAGTCACGCAACACAAGACTGTTCCCTAGGTGACTGTGTAGTATCACTGTACATTTGTAACCTAGTCCTGAAAGTGTTATAATGTCATATTAAAATTTTCTGTACGCCAGTGTTGACTGGCAATGACACTATCATCACTGTGTTCGTATCTACTTTGTATGGGTAGTTTAGATATCAAGAAAAGAAGTTGGGGCAAATATGAGCCCAGGAAGTTAGCAGGTTAGGTAGATAGCTGGTTTTTTTTTTCGACGAAAAACGAAAACTGCCGAGAATGGATATTTTGACCGAAAACGAAATTCGGTCAAGCTCTACATCGTTCCTGAAAATAATTGACCCTGCAATATTTAAATAATATCCAACATTCAACATATTCTCTTATCAATACATCCACACAGAATTTCAATTACATGTAACATGAGTGCTGCATAGGGAGTCTCATTGGCTTTGCACTTCCAGCAAAGCTGGCGAGGCAGGAAAAATGTAGGGGCTCCGTGCGGCTTATCTATTTACGACGACCGGCACGGGAAGCCTGCTAGACATTTTAAAGGATTACACTACTTGTGTACTGCACTGACTTTTTAAATCTTAATGAAATCCGACTCGAGGAAGGTGATAATTTTGTGTTGAGAACTTTATTAGTGATCGATGGTTGAGCATTAAGAAAATTGTAGTTGTGAATGTAAAATGAGTCCAGATTTTTGTATTTTGAAATAAAATGAAGAAATAAATCAGCTTAGATATAGAAATATGTTCAAGACGAATGCAACCCCTTCATCTTAATTCTGTTACAATTATGGCTAACCACACAGCGACCCCAGATCGGTTGTTGGGCTGTGGTTTATCTAAGTGAACTTAATACAACCGCTCACCGTTGATACAACTATATCTAGATTACACTATCTCTTATTAGGAATTCCCATAAACATAGATACGAGTAAATTATCATCCAACTCGATAAGTAAATGAATATCTGTACATAAAATACATAGTTACATTTTTATGGTGCAGAAAATAAACACAGCATAAACAATAAAATAAGCAGACAAGGGCAGCTGTCAAACGCAGCAGAATACATATGCAAAACAAAATCTGTCTGTACGTCTTTGCAAATTATTTATATATGCCGTCGCGTCGTTATCATTGTGAATTTGCACTTAACACAAATTTCAGTAGCATCTGCAGTGCACTGAGCGAGTGACCATTAACGGAGATCCGAAGATATCTTAATAACGAGGCTGCCGCACCAGCCGGCGGACCAAAACAACTTCGTACTCCGAGCTAGCCGCTTAATTAAATATCTTACCACCTATAAAGTTCTTACTTCTAGTTTCAGAAATCTTACAAAGGATTTCCATTGCTTGTTACCTTAATTTAAAATATTTACCTACACAACTGAAATAGGTGCTTTGTGCTATTTTAATTAGGCGAGACATTCTCTAGTTTGAATTAAAACATTGTTGCAAAAATGTTCTTCATTATAATTATGAAATGCAAAATTAATTACTTACATCTTTTCAAACGAGGTAAAAGAAAGTTGAACTAAAACAAACAGAGGCAAGCATAAAACAGCAGTACTTTAAAATATCAAGAGCGATGTCTGATGCGCCGCGTCGCCTGCAGCGGCCAGCGCCCGCCGCCGCGGCTTGGCCGCCTCCCGTCGCCGTCTCCACTTCAATTTGCGCCCAACCGCACTCCCAACAGAATTCAATTACGAGTACATGAATAAACATTCCTTTTTCCTTTGTACGCCAACTACGTTCGGATAAGTATCGAGTGTAAGTGGAAAACTGTAATTAAGTGTAAAAAACTGCGCTCATTTAAAATATCACTTCATTGTTCACATTTTCAATAGGTACTACATTTTTTTACTGCAGACATTGTATGACTGTTTCATAAACAGGTTAAATAATTTTGAAAAAAGCTTTATGTTTGAAAATATTTTTGGTAAAAGCACAATAGGAAAATATAGGCCGTTTATACCTCCATAAAACCAACGATCCAATACGTCAGGAAAACAATAACCCTGGTGTTTCACACTGAAGTAGACATATGGGAAATGGACAAAAAATATATTCGAGCGGAACCGTTGGAATCCTAAAGCAATCCATTACGTGAAGCAAAAGCAAATCCCGACGAACGATGCGCTATAAATCCGCAGTCGATGACAGATCTCGCGCGCGCGCAGCACCGCCACACTGCCTTTAACACTTTATATGAAAATGTTAAATTGAACTTGATTTACAACGATGCCGTAAGTCATGGTCTCGTATTTGCATAACGTATGTACTGCAGCATATCCTGTATTTATTCATAAAGCATTTTATGCAAATATATTAACTGGGAACGCTATACATGTAACTCTTCATAGCCCGTTTTATATTTTAAAAGTATTATTGTTCTCAAGAAATCAGGGAGTGAATGGAGGATACAGAGTAGAATGATACTGAAATGATAATGACGTAATTAGATATTCAGTTTATCTGACTGCGAAGAAAGCTAAGAACATCTCAAACTGTTTTAATATGAATGACTATAGCCAAGTCCAGAGAGCCGGGCCGTATCGTCCATTTTTCAGCTGACTAAGCATTGAGAAACTCGTGATAACCGATGCCAAGTTTGTCGCCTTTGAACTTGCTGAATTGAGAATATCATTGTGAATAAGACATTCGTTCAAGGCCCAACGTTCGGGAATTTTTCAGAATAAAATTATGAAGTTAGCGATTTATTTTTTGCCTATCTTTAAAATCTGAATGGAACATTTATTAGGGGGGAAACGCCAGGGTAGCCCGCATAATTTAAATTTTCTTACGTTTTTTGCAATTTACAGGTCAGTGTCATGTTTAATGTTGATTACATTACAGCGCTCATATTTCATGAAATGGTCTTTCAATAGGATTATATGAACTTAGAGGGTTGTATTGATGATTTTAATGATTATAATTCTGTAAATACATACTTGTTACGGTCGCGAATCATATTTTGTTCAACATACAACCTGACACTGCCCTGCAAATTGCAACAAACGTAAGAAAATTTAAACTTCGCAGGCTGACTAGCGCAACCCTCTTTACTTAAAACATAAAGTAACGTTTCTAATATCACATGGATCTACAAATAGTTCGTAAAGAATAATGGGCACAAAAATCCTTTAAAATTGCCAACAATTTTGACAGCTCCAGGGCATACCCACACACAGCTACAGAAGTCTGGAACTGACATGGCACCCACTTCATCGTAACCAGAAGCTAATGGCATTCGGGCGTGGGTACTCAGTGCTCACTTAATTAAGTCACTAGTGAACGAGTTGCGAACCACATGTTGAGAATACTCCACTATGTTCACGGTACGCCACTACTTTCTAAGTGCGGTAATGAAGAACATTCTGCATCAAGCACGGACTTAATTCCCTCCGCCGATAATTATAAAGTTTTGCAAGACTCAAACTTGGATATTTTACTTACACGCATCTTGGCTCTTCCTGAAGTATCATCGTGGGTTTTCCTCGAAGGAAACTGAAGTCCATGGTATATTCCACTGCAATAGCATTTTATATTTTAGTTAATAACATCATAATACGCTATATCACACATTCATCACGCTGTCTACATCTCTTTACCTACTTTTCTATCCTAGGTATGCTGGAAGAAATTTCTTAGGGGGCTTACAGGACCTAAACACAAAAACGCAAGTTTTAGAAACAATAAAAGTATATGATCGACTACAGTAAACAAAATCAGAAAAATATATGATATTCTTCAGGATATATGCGAGGTAGATAGTGTTGAAAACATAATACAACTAAATTGATACGTTAAAAAAAAATCATGAAGATACCTCTAAAAACTTTCTTTTTACAATAAAAACCATGCTAATATACATACAATCATTCAGATTATTTGTCACATTATTCTACAAGCAACATACATACTAAAATACTAGTGTTTTAATTTTTTAGTCCAAACAATAGATTTTTTGTAATTAAATAATTGCTTCATATTTTGCAATAAATTACCAGCGTTGTGACATCGCGCTTCTCTTTCTTTTCTATACCGTCCGACAGTGACAGCGCTTTAGGTCATGTAAGCCCCTTAAAAGTAATAACATCACCTTTGTACCCATATTTCCGTTCTTTTTTTTCGTTTCTGTTTATAAATGTGTGTACAAATATGACATCGTGTCCATTCGCTGTTAAGTACTGCATTTTGACGAGAGCTACTTATGTCCTATTGGTGCGAAGCCAACTACACTTCATTAAACATTAAACTGCAAATTTTCTGTCGCCGTAAACAAAATCGATTATCGATACAATATTGTAGTTTCTGAAATTCTGATGCCATAATCGAATCTGTCTGGTAATTACAAGTTAGTAACCGCATTACCCTACATTGTAAGTAGAGCTGACGATATTATGTCTGTGGCCTACACCTTAGGGGCCATTCTTTAATCACGTGAGGTTTTTAGGCCACTTTTATACCCCTCCCCCCTCTTTCTTAGTGAGGTTTAAAAGACTACCCCTCTCAGTATGTGACACGTGTATTTTTTATTATTGAAAAATTCATATCATAAAATTTGTTTCTGAAACACAATACATAAATATTATACACTAGCTTCTACCCGCGACTTCGTTCGCGTGAAGTTTCTCGTTTTAACATAAAACATAGCCTATGACACTCAGGGATAATGTAGCTTCTCATTAGTGAAAGAATTTTCGGGATCGGATCAGTAGTTCTTACCCCCTACAACCTCACAAACTTTACCTCTTTATTATACATGATTGTCACATTATAGTGATTTCTTTTTTGTACCCCCTCCCCCCTCTTTTCAAACCTCAAGTGTTTAAAGGACAACCCCTTACCACCGTTTTGTTCACATGATTCTGAAGTACCGCGTACGTACTCGAGTGTCCTAATAAAACCCGAGTGAACCCCTCACAACAGCCAACGAGTTAATTTACTTCAGTGATGATGTTTACCTTTTCACGGCTAGATGCTTTTTTCAAGCCCCTTTTAAGTGCCGCTCGCTTTTATAACTTTTGCGTAAGCACTAAGATGGTTAGGTACTCTGTTTTACATATTAGGTAACTGATCTATTCTGTATATAACTCACCGTGAAAACTTGAACGAGGTGAGCTGCCCTTCCGCCTGATGCTAGTGGTTGACCAAAGACATTTAATTATTTACGTAACACTATACGGGACATAGCGAACAAAATCGTAATCCCACACATTTGCTCTAGTAGGCAAAATTCGCTCAGTATATACGCCTGCATGCTGCTTTAATTTTGCCAAGTATATTACGCTAGATGACGTCACTGAGTCCACAGTTTTTCACATCACACAATTTACAGTTTTTCTATGACATTTCTTCGCATAGCCTCTCTATAGTAGGTAAGTACCTTAAATCACAAGTACATAATATATATTATTGACATCTCACTTCGCCTAAGTTTTGGCGGTGGAATTTATACAAAAAAGATCAGCCGCAAGGCTAACATGACAAGCCGAGACCGCTCTCTATCTCGATTTGTCGTTTGTTTGTCTATTTTGACGTCATCCTAATGCTTAACATGACCGTTCGTGATTTAAGCTGAAGACCTTTTCTTTGAGTATCTAAATTTCCGCTATTGTGCTGAAATTTTTTTTTTTCATTTCGCCAAAGGTATTTATAACTTTTTTTTTGTAATCATAAAAAACAATTGAAAGAATTATAGAAGCTGCAGTTAAATTTTCGCGTGTTCTGTAGAGAGTCACTCAATAGGGAATATGCATGAATTTTTTTCATGGCATTTATTAACAAAATATGAAAATACCGTAGTAGAGATGACAAAAAGTGAAATTAAAATTAAAATCGGCCAAGAAACACGGCCGATATGAGCATTTAAAACTATTGATTACACACCAATTAGACAGAGAGATCCGACATAGACTGTGACGTCACATGTCACTACGGCCATATAAACTCCGTGTTAAATTTCGTTTTGCGAGAAAGAGATAGAAACAAATCTTCGATGGCTCATATCTTTTTTAATTTTATAGTTATTCGAAAAACAGTTTAACTAAACTGTTTATTACATGAATGAGGATTAATTTTTTAAATAAAAAAAAATCATGCATATTCCCTATTGGTCAAGATAATTTTAAATAATTGAAATTATTGTTATCCTGTACATTATGTACGGTCAGCAACAAAAGTCGATTAACACTTCAGTTTTTTTTAATCTCATTTATGGAGCAAAATATTTGTTCAAAATTGCATTGTACTTCTGCTGCAATATTGAATAAATATTTTGCTCATTATCTGAGATAAAAAAAAACTGAAGTGTTAATCGACTTTTGTTGCTGATCGTATTTAGGTACTTTTTATTTATTCTTATATTTTTCGTAAAGTTGCGTAAATATTTGTCCACAAAAGTATTTTTTTTAATGAAATTAAAAATATTATACGTCATACCTTTTTTTTTTTTTTTTTTATTTTTTTTTTTTTTTTTTCTTCTGGCTTCGCACGGTTTGTGCATTTAGCCAATGTCAAGTTATTTAGTTTTAGGAGACAAAGGTAGGGAAACGGAATTTATAAATATTATCTAAAACGGAATTTGGGATATAGGATCAGTAGGATTCTATCTAAAAACGGTAAAAATGAATGATGAGATACAATAAATAGGCGAGAAAAAAAAAAAAATAATAATAATATTTATACATTACAATTTAATATTATTAATGATAATGAATGAAGCTATACATTTATATACAGGTAAACTATTTGTACAAAATAAGGAAAGAACTGAAGTAGGAAAAGGAATACGGAGAGACAATAGATCACTGAGAAAGGAAGAACGATCATATAGAGGACAGGAGAAAAGAATGTGGTTCAAGTCGCCCACATCTGTGCCACACGAACAAGTGGGGTCGTCAATGATATGTAGCTTGGCAAGATGGGCTGGAGTGCAAACATGACCCAGTCTCATCCGTATAAGAATGGAGGTCTCCATCTTACCAAACTTAGCCCTACCAAACCACGGTTTTTCCGGAACGTCAGGTTGAATTAATGAAAAATAACAGCCCTTTGATTTGCTACTGATATCCCAAGCTATCTTCCAAGTGTCTCGAAGAAAAGTTTTTGGTAGAGTCACAAGATCAGTGCTAAAATTTACGTAAGGAACTAAGTCTCCACACTGCACCGCATCACCGGCGAGTGTATCCGCCACTTCATTGCCGTGAATTCCAGCATGGGCCGGAATCCACGCAAACTGTATAGAATTACCCTCAGAGATGGTTCTGAATGCAAATTCTCTTATTAAATAAATGATAGGAAACTGCGATTTATGTTCGAAAGGGGATTTGTTGATGGCTAGAAGAGCACTTTGAGAATCTGTAAAAATTATAGTTTTTTTAAGTTTAAAAAGGTGGGAATATTCTAAAGCTTTTAAAATGCCGAAACATTCCCCCGTAAAAACAGAAGTTTCCGGAGGCAGTTTTATTTTTTGGACGATGTTGTATTGAGAGTGATACGTACCTATCCCAACACAACCCGTAGGAGAAAGCTTGGCAGCATCCGTAAATACATGGTGATACTCTAAGTGTTCCGCCAAAAAAAAATTAAAACTTGAATTTTTGTCAAGGTCTGATTTTTTAACACAGGTAAAATTAAGGGTGGGGCTGAACAGTAAACTTTCATAACTACAGTTAAACATGGGAAGTTTATTGGAACGGTGAATAGGAGAAGAAAGTGAAAGGAATTTTTTATAACTTATAACTAGACAGGGAGCACGTTTATGGGACCAGTAGTCTGAAGATTCTATTTGTAACACTAAAGAGTCTAGTTTAGGAATGAGAGGATGAGTTGATGACTGAAGAATCCGGAACAAATATTTGTCAGATAGGAATTGTCGTCTCAGATGTAAAGGTGCTTCCCCACATTCAATTTGGAGTGCATTAATGGGACTGGACTTCATGGCACCAGATAAAATGCGTAGAGCTTTGGATTGGATGCGATCCAACTTTTTAAAAGCCATAACGCTACCAGGTTCCAGTAGAAACGATCCATAATCCAGAGTGCTTCTGATGATTGCATTGTAAATAAGTTTCAATGAAAAGGGGTGCGCACCCCACCATACTCCAGAAAGGCATCTAAGCATGTTTATATGATTTTCACATTTGTTAATAATATAATCACAATGAGGAACGCTACTTAATTTACCGTCAAGTATTACACCTAGATATCTGAAATTATCTTTAATCGGAATAGGAGTTTCCTTATAAAATAGATTTATTGTGGGAATATTTCTCTTTCGGGTGAATAAAATGGTCGCGCTTTTAGACGGGGATATATCCAAGCCGTTAAGATGTAACCATGACTCCAAATTAGATAAAGCGGAATTGATAGCCTGGCTAGCCTGTTCGACGGATTTGCTTGAAGAATATAACAACAAATCGTCGGCATATTGAAGAACCCTAACATGGTCAGTTTTGGACGAGTCTAAATCAAAAGTGTAAATATTGTATAGAAGGGGACTGAGCACGGAACCCTGTGGGAGGCCTTTCCACACAAGGTGAGATACCTCTTGATCTCCAATTAACATACTAATAGAGCGTTCAGTCAGGATATTTATAATAAAATTCGACAAATTCAATGGAACCCCTAAGGCTCTTAATTTATTTTGTAAAACTGATAATATAACATTATCATAAGCTGAATTAATGTCGAGGAAAACCGCGACCGTGGATTGATTAGTAGAAAATGAAATCCGAATATCCGATATTAAAATGCTTAAACAGTCACTGGTACTTCTACCTTTTCTAAAGCCATATTGTGATTCTGCCAAAAGACCCTTACTTTCAACAAACCATTCTAGGCGATTTTTAATTAAGTGTTCAGCTAATTTCATCAGAACGGAAGACAAAACTATGGGACGATACGAAGAAGCGTCAGATGGGATTCTATTTGGTTTAAGGAATGGCAACACCATTTGACGTTTCCATTCAACAGGAATGTTTCCAGTGATCATAATAGAATTGATAAGATGTAAATAATAACTGAGGACGTCTTCATTTAAATTAGCAAAAAACGAATATGGGATGCCATCACTGCCTGGTGCAGAATCCTTAGTTTTATGAATAACACCCTTTAATTCTGTAAGAGTGAATGGGCCATTTAGAGTCGTATGAGTGTCTTGGTTATGGGATTCGTTGGCTAATGACAGTATTGGTATTAAGGACAGGTTAAGGTTAATATCCTCAGGAACCCAGGGCGGCGCTAAATTATCTAAAAATTCGTTGGCTAAAGAATCAGGTATAGGGGAAGGGTTCTTATAAATGGATCTAAACCTACGGATATTACGCCAGACAATCGTTGGGTGAGTGTTCGGTGAAATTGATGAGCAGAAGTTACGCCAAGACTCGAATTTTTTCTTCTTAAAAAGTTTATAAGTTTCGTTATTTAAGTTAGTAACAGTTTCAAAATTAATATCAGACATATTAACGTTATAATTATATTCCGCCTCTTTACGTTTGTTAACCAATTCTGTACACTCAGAGTCCCACCATGGAGGCGAGGGAATTGTACTATTATTGTTATTTTTTACAGGAAAAACTACATCTGCGGCTTCGATTAACAAAAGTGCTAAAGCTTCAGCACAGCTGTTTTCATTGTCATCAGAAATTACAGGCAATGAGCAAAGCTTGCTGTCAACAATGCTTCTAAATTTGTCCCAGTTATTATTATTTCTACTAGGCAATTTATGTTTTAAGTTAGATTTCCTTGATGATGCCTTTGATTTGGAAAGAGGGTAAGAAATAACTATTGGGAAATGGTCACTACCATGAGTGGAGGTTAGAGGATACCAAGTTAATAAAGAGGCTAAGTTTGGAGAACAGATAGAGAGGTCAATTGCACTTTGATTTTGGTTGGGATCTGAACGACGAGTAGCAGCTCCTGAGTTCAATATGCATAAGTTATGTGAGTCTATTATATCTAGTAATTCCTCTCCATGACAATTAGAAACAGAACAACCCCATGATTGGTGATGGCAATTAAAGTCCCCCAATATTAAGAAAGGCTTTGGAAGAAAAGAAAAGAGATTATTCATCTCTTGAAGAATAGAAGAAGAAGGGTGAGGAATGTATATAGAAACAAAACAAGTTTGGTGCACCTTAATAGCTACAATAGAAATTTCCTCATTATGAGGAGGTAATGAAACAATAGAGAAAGGAAAAGAGTTCTTGATAAGTATAGCTACACCACCATACCCATCAGATCTATCCTCCCTAATGGTTAAATAACCATTAATTTTAAAAATATGATTTGATTTGAGCCAAGTCTCTGCTAAAGCAAAGACAAATGGCTCATATTTGTTTAAAAGGTATATAACATCACTCTTTTTGTTTACTAGACTGCGGCAGTTCCACTGGATTATATTGGATGTGTTGTCCATTATGAATGGATTGAGGTACATTGAAAGTTGAGGCAACGTTGGACGGTGAGATTTATTTATTTATTTATATAAATCTTGCCTAAACTATCTTCACAGATCTACGATCCAATGCGATAGTTTGGCCTTACAAGCTAAATTCTACATATTCTTATAAAAATAATCAGTCACAAAATATTACTAAGAGAAAACCACCTGACATTAGTCAATATGTTTACAGATTGGGAAAGTTTTAGCATAGATCTGCAAAATATTATTGACCTAAAAACTTCATTAAAAAGCAAAGATCAGCTCGATTTTGAAGTAAACAAGTTCAGCAACAATATCCAACAATGTGCATGGAACAACACACCACAAGTTATAAAGAAATTTAAAGGAAATACCTACCCAAAGGAAATAATAGACCTATTACATGAAAAAAGGACTCAAAGAAAAAGATGGCAACAAACTAGATTCCCGCAAGATAAAACTATATTGAATAACCTTACGAAAAGACTGAAGAGAAAAATACAAACTTTTCAAGATGAGGCTTTCAATACTAACCTACGTCAGTTAAGCAGCGACCATACAACGCAATACTCTCTTTGGAAAGCGACAAAGACTCTCAAAAGGCCAATTACACCAATTCCCCCTATCAGAGATGGTAACGGAAAGTGGGCCATAAGCAATGAGCAAAAAGCTCTAAGATTTGCTCATCACTTAGAAGATACCTTTCAGCCAAATGACAGGTCTATAGACAACCTGCAGTTCACTAATATTCTGCAAGATCAAAGAATTAAGCTTGTGACCCCAAAAGAAGTTGCAAGGGAAATTCAAAACATTAGCCTAAAAAAGTCGCCAGGGTATGACCTTATTACGGGAGAAATCCTAAAACATCTCCCGCGTAAAGCCATCGTTAAGCTTACTAGGCTCATCAATGGTGCATTTGTGCTAAAGCATGTTCCTGAGCCATGGAAAGTTGCTGAGGTGATTATGATTGCAAAGCCCGGTAAACCACCTCACGAAGCATCATCATACAGGCCCATTTCCCTGTTGCCTATAATATCAAAGCTGTTTGAAAAATTGTTTTTAAAACGCCTAAAACCTGTAATAAACGAGAGAAATCTGATCCCTGACCATCAGTTTGGTTTCAGAGAGAAACACTCAACAATAGACCAAGTACATAGAATTACCAACATCATTGAGAGAACACTTGAAGATAAAAAAGTCTGCTCCACCGTATTTTTAGACGTGGCACAAGCTTTTGATAGAGTTTGGCATAAGGGTTTGATATATAAGCTAAGACTAATGCTGCCCAATGATTTTGCCGATATCCTGCAATCATACATTACAGATAGAATGTTTCGAGTAAGGCACGAGGATGCCTTTTCCGAATTAAAAATTATTAAAGCTGGCGTGCCTCAAGGTAGTGTGCTGGGTCCAGTCCTCTATCTGCTGTACACGCATGATATACCAGAGCTGGAAAATAATACTATTGCAACCTTTGCGGACGATACTGCTATTATGGCGACAGGGTCATGCCATACGGAAGCAATCAAAAAGGTACAAATCGCTGTAAATAAAGTTCATGACTGGGCACAAAAATGGAGAATTAAATTAAATGAATCGAAGTCACTTCACATTGACTTCACCAACATGAATTGTGATTACCACCCAATCTTCATAAATGGTCAACAAGTGCCATACGCAAATACAGCCAAATACCTTGGCATAACGCTTGACGCAAAACTGCGTTGGAAAGAGCACGTCAAAAAGAAAAGACAGGAACTAGAAATGCGCTTTAAAAACATGTATTGGTTGATTGGACGGGATTCCTGCCTATCGATACATAATAAAATTCTATTATATAAGCATATCCTTATGCCAATATGGACATATGGCATCCAATTATGGGGCTGTACTAAGCCGACCAACATCAAAATCATACAAACATTCCAGAATAAGGTACTCAGGAGTATTGTTAATGCGCCCTGGTATATAAGAAATGACGACCTCCATCGTGACCTAAAAATGGAGCCCGTCACCAACATAATCCAAAAATTTGCTGAGGCCCATGAACACCGACTCCACCGACATGTGAACATCGAGGCAATTCAGCTGTTAGACCAAACAAATATAGTGCGAAGACTAAAACGGACAAAACCTTTTGAGTTAGTGTAGTGTAAAAAGTGTAGAAATAATAGTGCTAATGACACACATAATAACACATGAACAAAGTGTTTACATCATCATATCAGACTCTAAGAAAGTGGAACGGACTTGTGTAAAGTACAATAAACACTATTCTAAGTTTTAAAATAATTATCATGTAAAAAATTAAGTTAGATTAAAATTGCTTATTAGTCTTATAGGCTAGATTGTAATTAATTATTAAGAACCTGGTTCTTTTTAATAAAGGATAAAAAAAAAAAAATAATCTACTTTATTCTTAAATCTAAGTAACTTAATATATATAATGTAACTTTTGCGAATTCACTCAAGTTGCACCACAATACATCAACCCTCTCGTGAACCTCATTCACCACACGTATGGCTCTAGTAAAAGGAGTTCTCGCCAGAAGGTTGGTTCTGGCTGCAGGTGCAGCAAGCAGGGGCGGGCGTCGCCGCCTCCACACATACCTGTCTGGCACGCAGAGCTCTAGGTGCCGCAGCACTCCCGGGTTATGCGCTACGCCACGTAGTAGCTTCACTACATACGCTACGAGCGAAAAGTCCCGCCGTACCCTCAAAGTGTTATACCCTACCATACCAAGAACAAATAGTGTAGGGTACATTAATGGGTAAAAAGGATACACCCCATACAGTTTGTAATACAAGTGTCTAGTGAACTTATTTTGAATACGTTCCAACATACCACTGTATTTCGCCTCATGAGGAGCCCATATGAATGCACTATGTTCAAGGTGACTTCTGACTAATGCATCATATAATACCTTAAGTGTCGTGATGTTGGTGAATCCCTGAGACTGCCTGAGTACGAATCCTAGGTTTCTGTATGCCTTCTTACATATCTTTTCGATATGTTCACGGAAGGTTAGTTCCTGAGAGAAAACTACCCCTAAGTCTCGAACCTGAGACACTCGCTGCATCGGCACATCCTCAACCTTGTATTGATAGTTCAAAGGAGTTCGTGCGCGAGTGAACGACATTACCGAACACTTAGCAACATTAAAATGCAGCTTGTTGTCATTGCTCCACTCGACTACTCTGTTGATGTCCTCCTGCAGGCGTTCACAATCCGAGTGATCCTCAACCTCGAGCAGCAATTTCAGGTCATCTGCAAACAATAAACAAGTCCCATGCCTGACGACTTCCGGTAAGTCATTTATCATGATTATAAACTCGAGAGGCCCAACATTGCTGCCCTGGCTCACGCCCGATCTCGTGTAATACGGTTGAGATTCACAGCCATTGTAGTCTACATACTGCTGGCGATCCTTCATATAGCTAGCGAAGAACTGCAGCAGAGGTAATGTACATCCAATCTTCGCGAGCTTCCTCAATAACACGTCATTATCCACGGTATCGAACGCCTTTTTAAAATCGAAGTACGCAGCATCTACCTGTACCCCAGAGTCTACTGCCGGTACTACCTGTACCATAAAGTTGAGTAGGTTGGTGGCAGTGCTGCGTCCCGGCAGGAACCCATGTTGCGCATCTGACAGACGCGCGTGCACTTGTCCCTGAACGGAGCGCTGAATAGCTGACTCCAGTACTTTAGCAGGCGTCGAGAGTACAGCCACCGGTCTATAGTTACAGATATCCGGACTTGACTTTCCTTTAGGAACCGGAACAACGCGCGTGATCTTCCACCTATGAGGGAACGTGGCTTGTTCTAAACATGCATTAAAAATGTGAAGTAATGGTTCCGCCAGTACTCTCCCACAGTCTCGGAACAGAAACGCTGGTATACCGTCTGGGCCAGACGAACGCTTTGGCTTGAGACTCCCAAGCGCCTGCCGAACCTCTGAAAGACTCAGCGCTTCAATATGTACACGTGCACTGGTCGCGCCGACCCCCGCCGCCGCCGCGCACGCATCCAGTTGGGGTGGCTCCTTGTTGTAGACAGACTCAAAAAAGTCTGCGAACTGCCCAGCACACTCATCATCCGTCAGATGTTGACCGTCCCTTACGATAACGTGCTTACTAGATGTTTTTCTTTTAGATCTAATATACTGCCAAAACAATTTTGGATCCTTTACAAATTGATTCTGAATTTTATTTTTATGTTCTATGAGCGCAATTTCTATTAACTTTTTTATACGAGTTCTACACTCCGCAAACTTGTGGTAATCACTATCCAACTTAGTTTTTTTGAATTTTTTGTGAAGAATGGCTTTAATTTTAATATTTCTTATTATATCTGCCGTGTACCATACTGGGTATACGTACCGTGAATTTCCCCTACCAAGTTTTTTCCGGGGTACGCACCCATTTAAGTACAATTAACGTTATCATAAAAGAAGTTCAACATCTCTTCCAAATCTCGCATTCCATACATTAATTATACTCCAGTCAATGGACATTATCCTAGAATACAACAATTGAAAATCGGCCTTATTCCAGTTCCACTGTGGTCTAATATGGTGTGCACTAGAATCGCGGGCGTCGTCGGCGGAAATCGGCGGGAGGGGGGCGGGGCGCACGCTAACCGCCAGCGGCGGGTGGTGCGCGTCAACCGGCACCAGCGCCTCATCCGCCGCCACCACCGTCACCCCCCCGCTAACGCCCGCACTCAGAACCAAATCCAACTGACGACCCAAGTGGTTGGGTACTGTGTTACTTTGAGTGAACTCGCAGTATGACAAAAAACATTCGAAATAATTACTAATATTAGCAGGACAGGAATACAAATTAAAATCACCAATCACAATAACTTCTCCATACCTATCACACAATTTTTCTATTACTCTAAATAACAACATGTAGTCACTTTCCGAACTACCTGGTGGAATGTAGATAACACAACATACAAACAAAAAACGCTTATTTAAATGTATCGTTGCACAAACCATTTCGAATACACAAGTGTCTATCGATGCGTCCAAGATAGGTAGTTGACGCAGCTCAAACCGGTGTGTGGCCACGAGAAGCGCGCCGCCTTGCTTTCGACCATCCGCTCGGTCACATCGCAATATATTATATCCGAGTGGAACAATTTCCGCGTCTTGTATGGACTCACTGCAGCCAGATTCAGTAATAGCGAATAAGTCCGAGGCGGATGACATTAAGTTATTTCTGAAGTTGTCTAGCTTAGTTCGAAGACCCCTAACATTTTGGTAATATATTTCAATTACACTATTACTTATGGAGCGGGTTGTTGGGTTGCTTACGAAACCAAATCCATTCATTAAATTCGGTGTTCAGTGGCCAAACTTCCGCATTATTCAACACTGCATAGTGTTTTTCGGATACGCCTATAACAAAAGACGAGTAATCCCGTGCTGTTCTATGCTTGATCTTCTCAATTTTCATAGGCGCTTCAGGCCCACATAGATTTTTTACATAATCAGTCATAGTTTCTACTGTGGTTTCTGGATGTAAGCGCCATACATGTAGATATTTCATTCTTTCCATGGCCACTATGCCTTTTATTTCCGTATTTCTTCCAATGGTCACGTTTTTGGACAGACGATTAGGTTTACTATATTTTACAGTAGTCCAGCCCGTTTCTTCTTCATGTTCCGACTGTTCAATAGCGTCGGGGGCGGTGCTTGTATAACTCGCCTGCGTTCTAAGTACAGGAGCAGATTTTGTGGCCCCACCCTTGTTTACATTATGGATTTTGGCGGTAGGTTGGTTAACCGTATTATTATTATTTTTATATTTACTGGTTTTATTTTGACCAACGGCTTCAGCAAATGTAGAGTGAGAACTAGTCGAACTAGTCGATGCCTCCTTCGATGGTGGAACGATGGTAGATGATGCCTGAGGTATTGTATTGTGAGCCAATTGAAGATTGAGTTTTTCTTCTACCGCCGTCATTATTTTAACTAATTTGTCAAGATCATTTTTTGTTTGCGTATATTGATCTTGCATGAGCGTAATCGCATTTGCCTGAGAGTCCAGACGGGCCACAATATCTGATCGAAACTGCTTTAGTTCATCCAGTAACAGCGAATCCACGTCCTGTAAAATTGTCGGTGAGCATTGGACCCGGCTTCCTCGTTGGGTGTTCACATTGTCAGGTGTCGTGGTTATGTGTAGTCTGCTGGTATCCGCCCTGACCGGCGTATCTATATTTCCGCACTTTGGAGTTAGAGAAACACACTCTGGACATACCCATTTCATTTTGTATGCCTGGGTAAATGTTTTAAAAGCATCTAGATTAATTTTGAGGCAACTTAACTCGTACCCTTTCATGCATTTTTCATTTGAGCATTCCATAAAGAAGCTATCTGCAATAGTTGAACTGCAGGCGCCGCACTGTTTCGCCATTATTTTTGAAATGTATATCAAAAATTACGTCGGTGTGAGAGTGTACCGCCAATCGCTCCACGTCTCGCAGTCGTGCGACAAGGATGAATTATTTGTCGCGCGCAGCCTGTCTCTTTCCCCCGAGGTGAGGAAGAGCTTACCTCGGCCTTGCTAGCGCGCCCGATATTGCACTCGCGAATATAATCAGCGAAAAAGTTCACTCCACTTTAGTACTTAGTTCATTGGTTGTACGACAATATTACGAATCAACTTCCCATGAATTAACACACCATTTTCTGGGTAAAATAACGAATAAATTGCGACTATAGCGTCCGCACTCGACCGCGTCCGCGCGTCCAGTTATTGAGATATTGATACGAGATATTGAACTGAGAAAGAAGATTGTGTAACGCAGAGAGAAAATCATTTATAGAAAAGTTTACATCATTTTTATCATTATTTTGATTATTAGAAAAACCACAACCATTAGATGGCTGGGGAATTGTAAAATCATTAAGAATAGCATTATGGGCCTCTTTATTGTAACCTTGTATAGATTTGGGTGGGGAGCGTGGTTTCAGGAAAACTGTCTTTTTATAACTACCTGAAGCCTGCATTCTATTAGGTGAAGATATTGATGGAGTATCTGCAAAGTTTTTAGAAGGAGAAGATAAGAGTGTGTCAGCATACGATTTAGTTACTGGGGGATATACTTTTGCTGCTTCAGCATAAGAAACGGAGCTATGTGCCATGTATGATTTAATCTGTTTCTGTCGAGAGAATTCAGGACAAGATTTATTAATAGCATAGTGAAAGCCAGAGCACAGACAGCAAGATGCATTTTCTATTTCCCTTTCACAGCTATCTCCAGTATGGCCTTGACCACATTTATAACAGCAAGGTTTAGATCTGCACTGAATTTTAGTGTGCCCAAAACGACAACAATTGTAACATTGTACAGTAGGGAAAATATATAAATCAACAGGTAATGCATTATAACACATAAAGATTCTTTTAGGTAGAACCTGTCCATCAAAAGTAACAACTATGGATTGAGATGGCTTCCAAATGGTTGTACCATCAACAATGGATTTAAAATTAAGGCGTCTGATTTTTAGAATTGGACCGCAACCAATTGGAACTGTAATATTATCAATAACTTCCTCTGGAGACCATTCTGCAGGAACACCACGCACTAGACCCATTCTTGTAACATTAAAAGTGGGTATAAAAGCTTTGTAATTATATGTTTCCAGACTACTATGGGAAATGAAAGAATTTGCATCCAGAAAATTGGAAAATGAGAGTGAAATTTTATTGCGCCCAATTTTTTTGACGCTACCATTTATAATGTTTTGAAAGGCGTTGTGTTTAAGGAACTTACCAAAAGTGATGGGGTGCAATGTAGTACCATCATCAGGAGAGATAGTTTTCTTCTGTAAGTGGATAATATAAGGTGCACTATCGGTTTTGTCGTATGTTTTACGACCGATTTGCGCGGGAACAGCTACGGATGGAGCATTAATATCAGCAGCAACAGTTGGTATTACAGAGCAAATAGGTTCTGTTAAAGATGTAGGATCTGTGCAACCTCAACCCGACGACTCGGAACCGTGGTTATTTCGGGTGCGACGGCGTTTGTTACAATGCTTGCAGACATGTACGCGGCTTCTTTTCCGGTGACGAGCCGAGGACGACCCATCAGTATCCATGCCAGACTCATTGCTCACAGTTACAAAATTGCCTGCCGGGGGAACAAAGTCCCCCGGGTCTGGCGGGTCGTTCATTACACGGCTTTAGCAATAAATGGAGTAAAAACTTACCACTACCGAAGAAAGAAGAAAAAAAACTACAAATTTATGAATAAAAGAAATTAGAGCACTAAAACTAAGACTACTGATCCTATGTTAACGTAATTTAAAATACTTTTTCACGTCATACCTTTGGCTTTTAGATTTTTGTTCAAATTCAAACCAGTTTTATAATTTAAGGTTTCATATCAAAAAAGGTTATATTTATAATGATAATTAAAGTTGATTTAAGCTATTAGAAAAGATAGAATCAATTAAATTAGGTTGGTATACCTACCTACATTCTGAATAATTCAGATGTAGGTAAATAACTCTAGGTACAACATTTATCACTTTATTCATCCAACCCAACAACAGGGGGCCTAAAAACGCCACTTTGGCAGAATCATAAAAGGATAACATTATGCATCATAATGGACAGTTAGCTGTTAAGTTAATCGTATCAAATCCCATTGGTGAAGGAATTTTCAGTTTTTTTTTTTTTGTCTGTGCTAAAATACCAATCAATCCAATTCAATTCCAATCCCAATCTCTTTGATTATACCTACGTAGTGCAGCGAAAATAGAAAAACACGGACTGCCTTCGCCATATTATGATTCTTAATGTTGTCCTTTTATGATTCTGCCAAAGTGGCATTTTTAGGCCCGCTGAAATAATAATAGAAGATAGGTAAGTATAAATATCGACTAACTAAATGCCAATCAAACTTCAAACGTGCACTACAAAGATTCAATCTCCGGAAGTTCGCACTTTCTAAGGAAACAATACAAAATGGCTTCCGTGAATCCGTGTTATGGATTTATTCCCTGTATTTTCATTGTATCTCACTGGAGTTCACTGCAGCGTATCGCATTCGCAGGTAGTAAATCGCTCTCTTCAACGATTGGTACGTTCTACGTGGTGCCATAAATCCTACTCTAATCGACGCGTTCATTTCTCGTTGCTACGCTAACGATCGATTCTCTCATTTAAATGCCTTGTCTGTGAGTACCTACCGAACCTACTTACGCCACCTTTTTTCCTTCGTCTCCACTTTAATTAGAAACGGGTTCCCAGTTAATTTCCGTTTTATAGAGCTCGAGGCGTTATCAATCTTTTGACTTTCGTTCATTAGCACTCAAGGTTGATTAGGTAGGCACGTATAAGTATTTAGTGTTTTGTTATTATTTTTATTTTATTTTCTTTATTTGCGATACAAATAGTTATACGTAACAGAATATGACATGAATATTACAGTATTGTATGGCTAATAATAGGGTTCCCTAGGACTAGGATATGTATAAACATACGAACGGACTACAGACTAAGAAATATTTAAATACAAAAGGTTCAGTTTTAGATACATGTATAACTTACACTTAAGTTTAAATTTTAGAGAAAATAGTTTGATTATTAAAAAAAAAAGTTTGAATATACGAGATTAGTTGTTTATCAATTGCCTTCGTTTATGGTTTTCATTATTTGTTTTTGATTGTATAGGTTTGTTACAGTTAAATATATCCACTCGTGAGAAATCAGTGTTATAAATTCGAGCAATACGGATCAATACACAATTTTTTATGGATATAATTAGTAGATGTTCCGAGACATGTGTAGCATCGTGGTGTGACTAGTGCACCGCATGGAAGTGTTAAAAGTTACCTGTGCGATCAACTCGGGGCAATCGAGGCGTCCATTGAGTATGTCATAAAGCAAACACATATCCATAATTTTGTGCCTTTCATCCAGTGTTAGTAGACCATATTATGTTCGACAACTATTTTCATAGGTCATCGGAGGTTTACGGAGGCGATAATTAAGGCGGTTAATAAATTTTCTTTGAACCCGTTCTAGTTGGTTCTTATAAATAATACTTATGTATATTAGGGGGGACCAAATTGGGCACGCATATTCTAAGACGCTGCGCACATATGCAAAATAGACCGACTTGAGAGCCTCGATGTTTTTAAATACCTGACACGATCTAATAACAAAGCCTGAGTTCTTATAATTGATTATCTTAGGAAGTGCTTAAAATGAAGCTTCATTTTGTAGCGATATTTAAGGCAACTCATCTTTAAATATTTCCGCAATGCAATCGTTATGAAATAGATCACGTTTCATTCAGAAACGAAAACGATTCAATGATAGCGTACAAATATATCTCTTATATCACAATAACATTGAAATCTCGAAAAATTCAAATTATCACAGATCTGCGCATAGCTGTGTATTTATTCGCCAGACCCTTTCAGAGAATCGTATCAAGTCGCCTACTCACTTACGACCTTACGTAGTTACGTCCTTCTTTCTAACGAGAGCAATCAAGGATGCCGTAGAGGACGAGTCACGTGGGATGTACATATGTAATAGGGACGGGACGCTCTAAATAAACTTTCCGCACCATGGCCCACTTCCGAAAATTCCAGAGAGTTGTATTTCACCGAAACCGTTTATTGCGACTGTAAAACCTTCCACACAACAACATTGGCAATAAGCGAACATCAAACGAAGCAATATGCTCCAATATCAATGGAAAGGTTTTGTGTACAGAATGTGAGAATGAATATACATAATTATTGCTGATGTTTATTCTCTTTTACGCCTTTGTATGGTGGGAATATCAGAAATAGAAATATGTTATATTTTCTTATTTGCACGGATAAAAGAAACAAATGCAAGCAGCAATTTTAACTAGTGACCGACCGAAAGTTCGGTTTCGGTTTCGGTTTCGGCCAGTTTCGGCCAAATAATCTAGTTTCGGCCTTAGTTTCGGTTTCGGCCAGAAAATGGCCGAAACTTTCGGCGGCGCCGAAACTCGAGTGTTCATGAATTATCGTCCATCGTTTGGCGAACTTCGCGGCTAGCTCGTGCTCGCTCGTCGCGTTGCCGGCCCAGTTCGCCGCCGTCCATCGTTAATCGCATGGAGTTGAGGTTGTGTGTTGCACATACGAGGGCGGTCCCATAATGAATTGGCCTAACTATGAACTAATGAAGGAAATGAAACGAAACCAATTTTATTTTTCAATATAATCACCATGAATACTACTAACACACTTCTGACATCTGTGAATCAACATCTCTAAGCCTTTATAAAAATAATCACAATTTTTAGCCTCAAAATGATCGAAGACGGCCGCCTGCAACTCTTCATCGCTTGAAAATTTTCTTCCTCTTCAGAGGAAGAAAATTTAAAGCGAGACGGCGGGCTTTCTGGACTGTGAGTTGGATGTTCAACTTCTGTGAACCCGCATTGACGAAGTGCATCCTTCGAAACACCAGCGGTATGAACAGGGGCGTTGTCATGGAGCAACAGGACAGCTTGCCTCTTCGTTTTTCCTTTATCTTGTCTCGTAATTTATTTATTAAAGAAGCATAATATTAGCCGTTCACGACTGTATTACGTTCTTTATAATCCACCATCAAAATGCCTTGAAAATCCCAAAAGATTGTGCACATCAGTTTTTTAGCCGATTGTTGCACCTTTGCCTTTCTAGGGGGCTTTTCACCCTTATAACGCCATCCCATTGATTCGCGCTTGCTTTGTGGGTCATAATACAAGATCATAGTTTCATCACCAGTCACTAGCCGCTCGATCACAGTCTTTGAATTTTCGCCACAAAATCCAAAAACTCCGAAGCGCAGCGCTTTCCTGTCTCTGTACCGCTGAAAGAAGTTTCGGTACCCATCTTGCACTCACTTTTTTCATGTGAAGATGTTCATGGATCGCACGATGACGTACTTTTAGAGAGCCCAAGCCTAGCTGCAATTTCTCTAATCTTCAAACGGCGGTCACTCAGAACCTCCTCTTCGATAAGAGCAATCGTTTCGGGAGTGAGCACTTCCACAGGTCGACCGTCGTGGCAAATGTCTTCGACGGTTTCTCTCCCGAGGCGAAACTCTTTCACCCAATTTTTCACTGTGCTATAGGAGGGGGCAGACTCCTTATACACGTCATCCAATCGTTCTTTTATTTGGGCAGGGATAAACCTTCTTTAAACAAAAACTTTATGACACTTCGATACTCAGTTTTCGACATTTTGAAAAAATACGCGACTCATTATGCTAATGCCTGCTAAACTAAGACTAAGCATTTCATGTCGATGCGTGTTTCTTATATTAAGTGCACGATAAACGTACTATTTAATGCAACACAACATGTCGCGTAGAACTATGTATATCAGGCCAGTTCATTATGGGACCGACCTCGTAAATAATTAGGTAAGTATTCAACTGTCTGTATGTATAATATACATTGTATATGCAAACAAATGTGTAAAAAACACCAGATTTCTGTATACGATAAAAAAAAAAATATATATTTTTTTTTTAAATATGTTTAAGTAAGTTTCGGTTTCGGTTTCGGTTTCGGCCGAAACTAAGAGCAAGGCCGAAAGTTCGGTTTCGGTTTCGGTTTCGGCTGAAAAACCTGTTTCGGTCGGACACTAATTTTAACTGACATAAAAAACAGTTCTGTGTTTAGCAACAAAATACATACATAATAAAGAGTATTCTATTCTCCCTATTTATTACAGCCCACCGCGGAATTATTTCAGAACGACGAGCAATAGCAATGCAGCAGCCACCTGTGACCAAATAATGGCATGCTGTGTGGTTTATTACAGCAATATTGTCACAGTATTATTCGCAGTGGCGATTAAATGTCTGACCATCAGCAGGATGTTCAGTTAAGGCCTTTGGAATAATTGTTAAGTTCTACATAACCTACTCTTCGTGTGTCGTCACATCCGCTACCTAGGTCTAGAATGTACATAGGTAAATAAAATATTGGTGGATGTCTTCTTTTAGCAGTTAGTCCTATGACGTAAATAATAGTAAAATAGGTAGAGATCGGAAGGCTCTGTCAATATTTTATTTCATTCCAAAACTAATTAAATAGAATCCAGTTTGCCGGCACACCCTTTGTTCTAAAAACATTGGAATACTTCAAATTCCTCGAGAGCCTCTCAACAAATCTCAATAAACCGCGATACTTCGACTTCGTATAAAATCTCCAATACGCAATTTGCATTTACGTCAGTCACATTTGGCATCATGACCCGGTAACCTCCAACCGCTTCTGTTTTACGTGTTCCACTAAAATTATACGAACTCCCGATCCGAGGCTTTCTTTTTAGCAAAACGTCCTTTTATTTAAATGTGAGCAAATCCCCGACGGACTGCGAAGAGGAAATTAAATAGTCTCAAACCTCTTAAAGTTTTTTAACCGTTCTAATGAAGGAGCGACGGTCAGATGTTCAGGGAAGTATTTGACAAGTTGCTTAGTAGATACGAGATCCTACTTCAGGTTTACGATGCGTAATATTTTTGAAACATACCAAAGTAACACGGGTTGAACAACACACCCTGCGCTACACATACCTAAGCACTGTCTAATATGAAAACAAACTGGCTCGGCCCCTCCGAATATAGAAATGACGAACGCCCCATATATTTGCATCTTAAAAGAGCAAAAGTTTACCCATTCGAATGGCTGAGTTTTATAAAGGTTCATAAAGCTGAGGATTCACTTTGGCAAATGTGGGCGTATGATCAATGAAAACAGACGACATATTAGCATGTAACACATTAAATAGGTCTAATTGTATCGTCATACAACTCTACGACGCCAATGTCGTCATGTTGTATATATACCGCAGTAAATAATAATCATATTTAAAAACACTAAACGCCATGAAATTATCTATCAGATTATAATAATAAAAAATTAATTCCAACAATATTTCTGTCTTGTATTAATATTTAAAATTCTCAAGCTCTTATAAAACACCCTCTACAAGCTAATAATTTCGTCAACTTAAATATCTGGTGTGATAATTTTCATATTAACCACTGTGACGTTGGTGTTGGGAATTTGGGACAAGTATAATTGAAATGAAGCAATCTCGTTAGTGCGTTCTGGACCTAATTCAGGCCCAGTCGCAACCCGCGGGAGAGTGACGGCCGCAAAAAGTTGTTCTACCAGCTTTATCACGTCGTCCCTCCCGCGGCCGCACAAGTTATTATAATCTGACGACCCATTCAAATGAAAGCTGCGCCCGAGGGAGGCTGGATACATATAAAGCTGTGAAAATCTTGCGGGCACCCCGTGGGAGAACAATCGCGTGCCTGTCCCTCCTAAGATAGGCACGTGTGTGATTTGGGCTTCATTGTGCTGCGTTATAAAAAGGTTCTTTTTGTGTATTATGAAAACCCAAAGCCCTTTCCTTGAGCGCTTTGGAAAGAAAGGCCCAACTCGGCCCAAGTGCTTTTAAAGGCGAAAATATCGAATAGATGTTATTATACCACAAGTCCCTACCTCTATGAATGCATGTCATGGTGAAAAATATGGTCAGACCTCAAATCCCTATACATAATGTACGGAACATAGTGATACGCGAAAATTCACGAGAAAATTCTGGGCATGACATCTAGGAGCATTTCACAAGTAGCCTTGCATACAACTTTCTGGAACTTGTATCCTCAATTTCTGACCATATACATATTTGTTGGCTAAATACATTGTTAATAATAGGAAAACCTCAATTCAAAGGGTATTTAAAAGGGTTTAAAGGGAAAAAAGGCAAATCTATATTTCACCTCAATCGAGGTGTCGTGTTGTATCTGCTAGCGGCGGGCGTGAAAGCGCTCCGCGTTTAAATAAAATAAAATCAAACGCCTGCAGTTTTAAAGGCTTCGGCGCGACTCGTAAACAACGGAAATGCCTGCAGCGTCACATTATTGTTCATTTTTAAAATATCTCTCTTTTTCAAGCTTTCTTTCTACGTGAATAATCTCAAGTTTTCCTGGAATGTGACGAGCGAAATAAATTTTAACTTCGTCCTTTGCTTCTTTTGAAAATAAAGAATAACGTAGCAATAAAATTATACAATGGAGCAAGCACTTCATAATTTAGAATTTAGACATTCTGTGCATTCAGTTACAATATCTACATAGTAGGGTACAAACAGGCTTGGTGATTAATTATTTAGGTTTTTAATTAGTTAGGATTGCACCAGTCATTAATAATGTGATTGCGTTGTTGCTACGTTGACGGAGACGGACACGTAGGTAGCACGTAGGCGTCATGGTTGTCTTGTCGCTATTAGTTATTATGTGGCTATGGTTAGTATATATTATAGTGTAAGTATTACAATTATATTACGAAATTAGTGAAATAAAATTATAGGGCGACTTTTTCGTACAAGTGTCTGGTCGGCAGAACATCCTGCCGGAGCGTCAGTCAATTTTGGCTTTACCGAAGTATATTTTAGTATGTATCCTTCTCAAAAATATCCCATGGTTTAATAAGTTGTAATCTCATCTCGCCTGCAAGTTTTTTTGTTCTGCTCTTAAAACAAGTCCTAAGAATACCTTGAAAGTCATGTTTATTCATTGTAAAATAAACATACGTATTATGTTGTTCACATCGTCCACTCCGAAGGGCCTTCGCATATAATTAACAATTATAGCCTAATTAATCGCAAACATTGGCGCACTTTATTGGATAATCACGAATCGTCATAAAAATAAATCGTGAATGTGTATTAAAGCCTACATTTTTTCCATAAAAAATAAGTTGTCTCTTTTTAGGGTCAACAAAGAACCCTTAAAGTTTCGCTTTCTGTCCGCGGCTTAGCTCAGAGACTCTTAGTACCTACTAGAAAGCTGTAATTTTGCATGGGTACCAAATAATAAAATAAAATTTAGAAAAAAAAAAGTACCTCCTACACGTAAAGTCCCCCACTTTATGTGTAGGAGGTACTTTTTTTTCTAAATATGATTTTTGTTTTTGACGTGAATACATCTTTAAAATTGCTTCCATAGTGGGTAGTGGGAGGCAAGTCAAAAAAACAAATGATAACAAAATCGGGGATACAGTTTGGTGTTGCAGCATCATATCTATCATCTCCATCCTAAATTCAATTACACCATTGGATAGCTAAAGGATCAAAGAATTCATTACGCCAAGTGAGGACTGTGACACATCGCGCGCGGTGGTGGGGGAAGCGCCGCCATTTTGAGGTCATTTTGCTGTGTATCAAGATTTCCACTTAGTAACTTTTGACTCGGAAAAGCTACGACGTTCGTTTAAGTTTCAATCATCAGCTGTCATCAAAATCTATCGATTGTATACAAAACATTGTAAAATAGTGAAAATTAATATAATGTGTTAAAATAAAAATAATATCAAAAATATATAATGTACGCGTCAAAAAGCCAAATTCAAATACAGAGATCGTATACGGTTGGAAATTTGTTCTTAGGAGCAATCGAATGATACCAATAAAACACCATATGACCGAGTCAAGCAGTGACGGGAACATAAAAGAATTAATGCGGCCGAGCGGATCAACCCCGTTACGTAAACGTATTCACGTACAACACACAGCCGTGTCCATGACACAGTCACACCCCATTTTTTCTCGTCTATTCCATGGTCTGGGATCTCGTTGGATGGCCATTCAAAAATACTGCGGGTGTTTAAAAACCATTTTTCGATTCAGGGATTTATTTGCAAAATGAAGTTAATCTATGAAATTAAACTTTAATAAGATATTTTTTGTTAGAGTCCCTGCTATGCAAATGGTTTTTTTGATATGTGAAAAAAAAATCACAGCAGTAATAGGTAAATATATAACAATAAAAAAATTAAAATGAAAAAAATTAAACAGTTATGTAGGATTTACAAGCTAAAGACTAATAGCCACAAGTATTTACCATCACAAAAACGTTAGCATCACATTTATCGGTCTACTTAATAACAATTGACTTTTTATTATTCAATAAGGTTTTGCGACAAAAACCCGAATAAGACTCGCATTCATTCCATTAGTGTACCTTTTATGTCCACTTTTTAATACTGGAGAGTAAAACAACATTATGAGCCTCGCAAATGGACGTTTGACTGTAAATAAAGCTATATAAATTCTGGAACGTTTGATGTATGGTGTATGCTATTGATATAAAGAAATTACAAATTTACGATGTAAAAATGACAAGATTATTATGGAAATTCTGATAACTGAATCGGTTTATGCTAGAAGAAATGAGCATGCAAAGTCAAGGACAAAAAATATCCAGATGACAATACCTACAATTTTAGGTACATACACAGAATATCCATTGGGATAGGTGAGTATGGACAACTCTGAAACCAGGCAGAGAAAGTTCTGAGGAACTACATCGTTAATATAGGTACCTGATGTTCTCGTGTAGCGCAGTTTGTTCCGCCAGTTACCTACTCAATTGAACCGAGCGCTCGGCGCACCCTGGACAGTCACACCCAACAACTTATTTGACTGGCCAATTCTTCCCTTGCGGTGGTAAGGCTAACGCCTGCCTGGTTTGCGACCACCCTCCCACCGGAGTCCGGCGTCAAGCAGCCTGCTGTGTTTCGTCGATGCGTGGGAGTTCCAGTGCCTTGGGCATCTTCTGGGTGCGTTCGGTCCACCATAGACCTCATCCATCGCTTTCCATCAGGCGTGATCGAGGTCAAGCGGGTCCAATCAGCAAATTTTTTTTTATGTGTAGTAAACACCCTATATAATTACAACTGAGTAGACCAACATCATATAACGCATAACGCTAGGTGCAGCATCCCATTCCTGCTACTGCGGCTGATACGGGGGTAAAACACACAACTGTAGTAAAAACCCCTAGCCGCTTAGCGCGTTAGCTTTTTCCTGACGTGACGATTTCTACCAGCCAACTCCTAACACAAGCCGCGTTAAGGAAATTCGTTCCCAAAAACTCCGACAAGTGACAAGAATCTAAAAAAACATTAGGTACAGAAACGTGCACTTACTTACAAAAATATAATTTACACTAATGAAGAGAGGCATCGCAATGACGGCTAGTAAATGTATTAGTATCTCATTTTAAAAAAATTGTCGCGTCTAGGGATACTTAGTGTTAATTCAAAAGCTTGCTAAGGACACATAACGGTTGCCTGCTTATTTATGAAACTCCGCAAAATATTTTAAAGTGAATTAGGAATGTGAATTTTTAATGACATGTTTCGTGGTTATTTATTTATATATACTTTATTCTACACCACAAAAATAGGTTTTACATAACATAAAAAAATACATCAAACCCTACAAAATATACAATGGGCGGCCTTAACGCTTTTTGCGATATCTTCTAGGCAACCTTGGAATGGACAGTGATTTTCCTGGACGTAAAATGGGACTGTCGTTTGTCGTGGTTATGTTATGTAGATATGAGAAAGATGAAGTGAAAAAGGAGATTGTGAAAGTGAAGCCGTAAGCTTTTAACACAAGAAATGTGGTGGTATGGAGTGGCAATTTCCATGTAATAGGAGGCGAGCCCGTTGCCATCGAACGGGCAGAAATCCAGACTCTGAGACTCTGGTTACTATACCTACATATATGTAAGATGTACCTTTGTAAAAAACAGTCTACACCGCAACACCACCACCTAGGAACCTTTTTGACATAGACATAAAGACAATTCAAATGTCTGCCTCACATAAAATATTAGTGTCTTTTGTATTCTCAGCGTATGGATTCTATTTGTAGATAATTCGTAAGTACTTAATTCTATTCGTTTGTAATTTTGCCGGCGGAAATTAGTTTTTTTATTCGCATAGACTTTTTGTCGCGCGTGCCTTCAGTCTCCTGCCGAGAATTTCTTCCCTCTGTACACTCATTACCGACGGAATTTCCAATCGATTGAAGACAAGCCGAGCAAATATACAATTTGTAAGGTCTATGAAAGATTTCGCAGAACCTTATATAAATTGGTGAAGGAAAATTCAAATCAAAAATTCGTAGGTATTTCTCACAATGTGGCTACATAATATTTTTATTCTGAAGACGGTGCAGGCCTATATGATGACCAAATGTCGTGCTCTGATGTGTTCCTTTGCATTTTAATTTGAAGTTACATCTGTAGCCGAGATAAGTCAGGCTAGACCATAACATATTACTCATCATCAATCATCTCTCACTGTAAACTTTTGAACGTAATAATCCACATATCAAATAGCGAATAAGTTTACCCCCCCCTAAAGGGCTTTCGACAAACTCCTGAAGCCAAAGCAATAAAATAAAGTAATAAAGATGACTTTCTATTATGTAAATCTTCAACAAGTTGACGTGCGATCATTCGACCCAACCCGTCAGGGCTCTTCAAACTTAACAGTTTTGTTGAAGAGCCATCGAAGTAGAACAGTCGCACACACTCGCACTTTTCCCCCTGAATTTTCTGAATCACATCCAATGTACTCTCTAAAGTTATCAGAGTTAAAACACCTCGCAAGCTTTAAACTTCACTTGACATGAAAATTTATTTGATTATGAATCATTCCTTCCTCTCGCGATTTTCCAATTATTTCAAACACAAACCTACGTTAGAATAGGTATGCATATTTATCGTACGTTCCCGCGACCCCCGGCGTAGGTGTGAGATGGAACACCCGGGGTGGTTTTTAGTCAGTAAGAGTCTGACAGACCCCGCCGCCCGCCCCAGGGCGGCGGACATCCATGAGGATTTTCCACCCCGGATCAAAAAAAAAAAAAAAAAAAAAAAAGGTATGCATATTTACTTAACTTGCAAGTTAAACATCGAACTTCATACGGTACTAAGCAAACGTACCATTGCTTTTTTTTTTGTTTCCAGCGTGGAAAATCCTCATGGCTGTCCACCGCCCTGGGGCGGGCGGCGGGGTCTGTCTGACTCTTACTAACTAAAAACCACCCCGGTGTTCCATCCCACACCTACGCCAGGGGTCGCGGGAACATAGGATCCTTCTGCAACCCCTGACTGGTGCCGGCCCGCCACTGCGGGCCTCGTCGGGTCAGGGGGGGGATTGAGGTGTATGACTCCCTCCGCGACATCTAAGAGGGGCGCGCGTGGAACACTACGCACCGCCACCTCGGGTCCTGATATGTGGAGAGCGACAGACATCCCCGAGTCCGTCGCCCCTGGACCCATTTAGGGGGGCTGGAAGAGGGCGTTGTCCGCCCTCCGCCGACGCTCGGTGCGCCTGCTGCGGGCCGGATTAGTGGACGAGATCTCCCTCTCCCTTTCCGCAGTTCCTTCTGCGAGACGACTGTTTCGCAAAAGGAAACCACCGCGTCCTAGGACTCTTCGCTGCCGACCATCGACTCAACTAGGGCCGTCAGCGACAGGTCACTGCCTACTTCTGAGATAAGGGCAAGACGCGGCTCCTCCCAAGCAGCACACTCTGCCAGCGTATGCCACGCCGTGTCCTCCCGGCAGTCGACGCAGTAGTGAGTAAGCATTGGTTTACCGGAAGTAGTAAAATAGCACGAACTGGAAACACTTCATTGATCATCATCATCATCTGAACTGAGGATACCAAATTACATGGCTATATTATAAAATAGAAGATAAAGTTTCTATCTTTTGGATTCACTGACAGTCGTAGAAAAGTTTTGCTTTATTATGCCAGCATTATAATATGGTCGTACCTCACGACACAGCACAAGTTGCGCAAATCAGGCTCAGCCGTGCGAAGTGCACCACAAGAAGTTTACAACCCAAGATCGTCTAGATAGGGCACGCAGCCGCACCGCGCCGTGCTGACTGGCGGAATGGAAATACAAGAGCACACTTCACGACCCCAGGAATACCTGCTTTTTAATATAACCAGAACTCTTTTAGCTTTATCTTTATAGAAAGGAAAGAAGGTTTTCTATTTTAATTTGTCTAAATTTCTTGAATAAAATCGTGTGATCTACTTTCAGTTAATTCATTATTTTTTGTATGTTTCCGGCCTAAAACTAAATAAGAAAAAAGGTCATAATAATTCTGCCAAAAAAACCGCCCTCAGCGAACTAAAATACTTACTAATTCCATGCAGCAAACGCAAAACGCTGCTGCTTGCCAAACCATTCTGAAACTGTCACAAATGCATCCACCACACTGACCTCTATTGTGCCTCTATCATACAAGTATAATACAGGTCAGTGATCCTTATTTACATTGTAGTCTTTGCAGTGATCCACCATCATGCCATCATGTCATAAATTACATTATCAGTGATAACAATTTTGACTGCATCAGCAATCAGCAGATTCGCTCTTGCGCTTATTCGGCTTCAACAAGGCGTGGAGCATTTATAGTGTTCCTTGTCTCATTCTGATGGCTTTTACTTCATTTACGTCCTTCTAATTAGATCATTCTACGATAAAAAACAAATATCCGTATACCCATCGGCACCCCCAGGGTAACTTATTTCTTGTTAATTTTAAACTTTAGGAGGGTAAACAGTATCGTCAGCATCTCGTATAGTTGCAGTAGAATTTCACAACGTAATAGTATATACCTACTTTCATTTTGTCAACGTTCGCTCATGCAGTTGTCAACCTTTTGAGTTATGAGCACGCAAGTAATATAATTATAAGTCAATGGCTATGAGCTACAGATCTCCGGGCTACTGTACCAACCTATCATCAACAATAAACGCAGCGGTAAAGGAATCATACACAATAGGCGATCCCTTAACAACTAAGAGGCATCACCATTGACTTATGTATTATTACTAGCGTAGGCATCACTCACTACAACACAACACGCGACGGGGCGCAGATACGCGCCCCGTGCCTGCGGGCCGGTAATTTTGCTTACCTACAAATCCTAGCCACTACCTTCAATAAAAATTGGACTCATAGACAAGGAGTAGGTAGTACAGTACCTACACCGCTACAAGGATCTTTTGGCGCTCGAATGACGTTAACAGAAGGTCGGTGTTGGTAAACATTTGTGCAATTGTTTTATTAAATATCACTCGAAATGTCGTCGAAATGTATTCAAAAAACAAAATGGCGTCGTTAGTTCCGATTTTGCCCGCGCGCCAAAATAACCTTGTAGCGTTAAACACGTCTAAAGTTTTTACCATCAAGAAGAGATGGCAGCTGTCATGTGACAGTTATATATTTGATAGAATTGTTTTGAGAAATGGTTTTCTTCATAGAATAGAATTAAATAAATACATTTATCAAATGCTCGTTATATTGACCTGCCATGGTTCAGACATGGCGACATATTACCAAAGCCTTTATAATTATAGTATTTATACGTCACGTGTCGTCGCACAAGATAAACCCGAAGTCGACTCCTCAAGACTGGAATGTAATAGAAACTCTAGCAGAAGAGCACCCATACTTGGTCGGCCTGTTGAGCGGCACCAAAGATTATATCTGCACGGGTAGTATCATCGGCAAGCGGTCGATTCTCACGTCGGGCAGCTGCGTGTCCTACGAACCTAAATATGTTCTAATAAATACAGCCATATACAACAAAAGAATTAGTAACAATACTGTATTTGACGTGGCCTACACCAAGCTCCATGGAGACTATATATTCGATCTCAAAACGTCGGATCCCAATGTCACTCGAATGCACAGCAATATAGGGCTGGTGTTCTTGAAGCGCCCCGTCTTGGAAGTGTTTGCTATTGCAGCTGATATAGGAAACTATTATGCTTCAGAGTTAAAGAAGAAAAAACTGATAGCAGTTGGTTATGGGAGACTCGGTACGTCTGACATGGTCGCATTACAGCACCAAGCATACCACCAGACCCCGTGTACGAACCCGAAGTGGTACTATTGCGTGTGTGGCATCGAGTTTTCAGCGTACACGAAGACTTATTCTTACGAGTTCGGTACCGGAGCGCCGGTACTGTTCGGACACCAACTCGTGGGCGTCACCGCTACTCCTTGTGGAACCCTTTCGATGAAACACTTGGGAATTAAATATAATATCTTTACCGTGATCGGGCCGTATCTGCCGTGGATAGAGAAATCACAAAAGAAACCAGTAGTATTACGAATGCGTAAAAGTGGTGACACCGACCTGCAACCAAGTCTATTTTTAAAACTTTTGTGTATATTATTAGTGATTAGTAAAGCACTTTTATGAAATAATGAGGTTTTTTCCTATTTATCAGATCTAAGAACTAAAATGGTTAAATTAGCACGTTTTATGATATTGACTCGCTAGTCGCCAATATTCAATCGGAAATTAGCATATATTACGACCTACAACTTGTTGCGACTGTAAACAACACAAAGGTAGGAAATAAAAAAGAGGTAAGAAACGGTAGCAGCTCAAACATTCTTTGAACGCGATCCTGTAAGTACGTCATATTCTGCTAACATTTCAAACTAGTCATTAGATACTACTTTGTCAGGGCCTATTTTGCAATACCAGTGCATTGCAGGGTGCATTGCACTGGTATTTATTGATATAATTATTCGTGTAAGATATTCGCTAAGAAATATACTACAGCGGTGTTCATTTGCTAAACACAGTGCAGTGCAATCCTCCGAAGGAAGATCTAGTTGTTTGTATCAATTTCAACTCCGAACTGTTTTGAACATATTAATGAATACCTGCTATTACTCTGCAACGGCGAAATTATGAATCAAAGTTAACACGTAAAGTAAGCTGACCACACTCACATTCATAATATGCACAGATTGTTTTTATTTCTTCATCAAAGTTAAATTGATAACGTATTAATAAGATCGTAAACAATGATTTTCTGATAACTATAATCATGTTGATGACATGATGAGATGATGTAATTAAAAAACAGCTCTAAAACAATAATTTAACCTTTGACTCTGGGCCACTGATAACAAGCCACTGTATTTTAGTCTCCAGTGAGTTATCTCATAGCGTCGGATGTGTCAGTGAAAATCTTGTTCTGTCTTAGTGAATGTAGAAATATTATAATAAACGGAAATGAATTTTTGTAAGGTGTTAGTGCGAAAGATGAGCCAAGAGAAGAAATGGCAGCCCTTGCGGAAGGTCGGCATCATTGGAGTGCCGTTTGAGAAGGGGCAGAAGAAGTACGGAGTTAGCGTGGCCCCTGCCGCGATGCGGTATGCTGGTCTGATAGAACAACTTAGTGAAATAGGTACCTTGACAGAAAATTTATGAGTAAAAGATAGTAGAAAATATATGTGTGTTTTGGAACTGGCTTGAGCATAATATGGCACGTTGAAAAAGAGTTTCGTTTCAAGTACCCATAGTCTGGTATTGATCAAAAAATCATGATTATCCCTAAAATCTTCTAAACTTGCGTGCCGTGTCTTGAGTAGGTACCATAATTGTATCTACCAACAGCAATATCTTGTAGTTATAAGTATCATGGTAGATACTACCTAACTGAAATACTAGATGCATACTAATTGAAAAATAAAATAGATTAAACCATACAATTACATACCATTGTTAAAATTCAGACGGCCTCGACGTAAAAGATTATGGGGACATCGAGACGCCGAGCATCGAGGAGGTGAAGATGGAGAACATGGCACACTTGGCGCTGGTGTCAGCCTGCAACAAGAAGCTGTCTCACAAGGTCTCTCAAGTCCTCAAGGACGACAGGATCGCTGTCACTATAGGAGGTGACCACTCTGTCGGAGTCGGTAAGGAAATCACTTAATATATAACATACCTAATACTGTGTTCGATAGGCGGGACTTGGAATACCGGTACTTAATGCCATTTCGCTACATAGGTTGGTACCTATGTACCGATACCCGTCTAGAACTGGTGTTCTAGACGGGTATCGGTACTCCACCGACCCATGTAACGGTACCAAATTCAGGTACACGCCGCGTACCACAAATCTCAAATTTGTACCAGGAAGCTCGTACGGTTGGCAACATATTTTTTTTATTGTGGAGAAACGCTCATGCATTCTGCACTACCACGGGGAGCTAGTGCACTTACATGGGACTCTAATCCACTAAAACTCTACGGTGTCCTCCTCTGCCGCTTATGGCGGGAACACGGGCACGCGTTAGCACTCATCCGTGAACCCGCCGCGGTTGCCCGTCACCGGATCCTCCTCTGGGGAGTACTCCCCATCACCGGCGCACCAGAACACATAGCACGCTGTAACCACCCCAGGGGCCAAACTAGCACATGGGCGCCAGACGACCCCGTGTCTGGGCACCCTTGGACCCCTGCGACGGGTCAGATCATTGGCCCCGCTGCCTGCCAATTTTCGGCCGCAGAGGATAGGGAGAGAGAGCGCCTCGACGATGAAGTTATTTTTCTCATGCCCTTACTTACTATATCCTTTTTACTTACTTTAACTGTTTTCTCACTATTACTTACGGAAATATTGTTTGGTACCGGTACAGTACCGTTACTGATTATAGTTCGCGCGGAACTAGTTGGCCGCGCCTTAGGTGGAGAATGGGGTGAGGGCGGCAAGGTTGCCTAGTGTTCGCAACGCAAATACTGAGTAATGACAAAGCGCCCCCGCTCCTCCGTCCCGCCGCTCACATACCTAAGGCGCTGCCAACTAGTTCCGCGCGGACTAAAGAAATACCAATAGTAGTTACAGGTACGTCTGGTTCCGGTACCAATAGTACAGGTACTACTCAGGTACCAGTACCTACACACTAAGGCCAATGCTACCAGTTGGTTCCCACAAACATCGGTATTCCAAGCCCTGGTAGGTACACAATATTACCAAGATTCGATTAATTTTCGACACGTTCCTCGTTCCTCAATAAATTATATAAATTATTTCGTGGACCAAAAATTTTGTTGGTAATTTTTTTGGTTTATAATTATATTAAGTTTACTTAAGACACTTATTTTGTTCCGGTTTGTTCCATTTCAGGCACAGTTGACGGGCACTACCAAGTTAACAATGATATGATCCTCATTTGGGTGGACGCTCATGCAGATATCAACACTAACAAAACATCGGATTCCGGTTCAGTACACGGAATGCCAGTCGCTCTTCTAGTCAAGGAATTCTCTCATTACTGGCCATACCTACCTACAATGGACTGGCAACAACCCTTGTAAGGAAATTCACTTAAATAAAACTATGTAAAATCATAAAATCAATTACCGTGCGTTCCACTCGCAAATGGTTCGACCGATTGTAATGAAATTTTGGTAAGTTGTTGTGTGCGCGCCGGAGAAGATACCTACTAAAAAAAAATAAAATGACATTGCAACGCATAAAATGAAAAAGGCATTAGCTAGTGGGGAATATAAATAATATGCTGATCTGGTCGAGATATAGATCCCGACCGGATCACCATGACTATTCACAGCCATTCGATACGCTTTCGTACCGAATAGATAGGTACATCAAATAATGTTAAAATCGAAGGAATCTAAACCCGCGGCTTCGCCCGCGGGGTATGTCGATAAAAACTATTCTATGTCCTTCCCGGGATGCAGTCTATCTCTGCCAAATTTTATCGAAATCCGTTCACTGGTTTAGGCGTGAAAAGGTAACATACAAACAGACAGACCGCGATGGTACCTCCTAACTTTTGCATAAGCTACGGCTACAATGATTCAGCACATTGAAATTTGGTTTAGCATGAATCCCATTCTTATGTTTGGTTTTTGGTTCTCTCTCTCTCTCTAGATACTGCTGACACGTTACTTACGTGTCATTAATATTACAAGTACCTAGTGTATCACCAAGTTATGCAGGTAATATTACAGCACATTATTTTTGAGAGGGGCTCGTTAAAAACTTGTCCTCTCTTTGCAGATTCTCCATAAAAAGCTTAGGATACATAGGCCTACGTTCCGTGGACCATTATGAAAGGCTTGCCATAGAGAAGTATAACGTACCCACATTTGCTATGGAGGACGTTGACGAGTAAGTACCTATACCTACTTAAAATACCTACCTAGTATTATTTTATGGAGTTGTGATCTTCTAAACTACGTTTTACTTATCTTCTAGGCATGGTATTAAGAAGTCAATTGAGCACGTGTTAAAGAGGCTGGACCCTGAAGGACGCAGGCCTATCCACGTCAGCTTCGACATCGATTCTTTAGATGCTTTAGAAGCGCCGAGCACTGGCACACCAGGTTTGTTTTCACAATAACAGGTGTTTTGTTTCGAAAAGACGTCTCCCATATATTATGTGGGGTTTTTATTATCAATTCGTTTAGTAAAATTTGGCTAGAGAAAAAGGGCGGGCTTTTTGAACGTCACAACTATTCGCAAGTTACGAAAGACTGAAACAGCCCCGAAAACGCTCACCCTTTACCAGTTCCATACTATTTGATTGTCTGTTCAGGTCAGCGAATGTATGTTTTTTCCATGCTGTAGGACATATCGTCGCTCGCATGACTCATCCGCTCTCGCATGTCCTATATCATTTTTCACATTTTTTGGCTGATCCGAGTCAGGACGACTACGCTCTTCTATTCGTGGTTCTTTACACTTTTCACTAACCGTCGTACCTTTACGTTATTGCGATCTCAAAATATAACCATTTTGAAAGGCAACAACAGGAGTGTAGCCGTATACCGTGGCCCCTGGGACAGGCAACTGAACGAACACGGGTGGGTTTTAGTCAGGAAAAGTCTGACACGCCCTACCGCTCCTCCCAGAGCGGGAGAAGTTATTTGATAATGGCTCACCCAAAAAAAAAAAAGCCGTATAGCCGTCCCAACTCAAATCAGCTAAAAAATTAGATAGGACTTTTAGTCATGCGAGCGACGATAATAGAGTACAGATTTACTACATCATCGTCATCACTCTCTTGCCCTTATCCTAATTTATTTGGGGTTTTGGGGTTTTTTTTTTTATTTTATTTTTTTACAACATGTTTTTTCATCCATACTTCTCTATCAGTCGTCATCTCAGTAGTTACCCCCTTTCTAACCATATCATCAGATTTAGTACATTATGTATGTGATATTTTACAGTTCGCGGAGGACTATCTCTTCGTGAGGCCATCAATTTAATGGAGATAGTGCACGCAACTGGTCGTCTACGGGCTGTAGACCTGGTCGAGATAAACCCTGCTTTGGGCAACGAGAACGACAGGAAGCGGACTATTGAAGCAGGGATGTGTGTTCTGAAGGCAGCATTGGGTTTCTCGAGACGAGGCACTGCTCTCCGCGGGGTGTTAGACCTGCCCATACAGGACCCTGAACCTTAGAAACGATGACTGATTAGCACGTAAATCTAGGTAGATACAACCTATGACACAGTTGGCTATGCCTACTAGCCAAATATTTATAAATGTATGCTTATGTTTTCAGTACAGTGCATATCGTAGAAAAATTGCATTTTACATAGTAAACCCACAAACAGAGCCGGGGTGTAAAAAGCACACCGATCTTAGAAAGTGACAGAGATGACTCTACAAATCCGAACATTTTCTAAAGATTGAATTGCCTTAAAAATTATGTTCGGCCGGGTAGGTAGGTGAAGATCATCTAATTTGAAATTTCACGTAATGTAAACGCGCCATTAGTCACGCAAAACCTCGAATATGTCCCGACCGATTGTGATAAAACTTTGGTAAGTTGTTGTTTGCGCACCGGAGAAGGTTCCTAACATAAAAAAATGAAAAAGACATCGCAATTCAGGCATCAGCTAGTTTTAAATATTTGTATAGAAATTTTAATGGAGGTGCGTGTTGTTTTACTTTCGACGCGCCCTTCTGTTAATAGATAAGTATTTTAGTAGTATGTAGGTTTACTAAGTAGATATATACGGTCAGCAAAAAAAGTTAATCACCATAATTATTGAGCAAAATAGATATTTACCTAAACCAATCGTAAAGGAGGTAAAATTTAAACAATACAAACTCTATTGTTAAGTTACAGTATAGACTTTAGTTGCTGACCGTACATACATATATGACGCCAAAGATTAATATATCTAGGTATGCACTTGGTGAATAATAATGTTCAAGTGGAACATTAAATGCGCGTCCATATTATAAGTATCAATGACTCGCAATAAAATATTCATACTCATAATCAGCCTATAATGTTCCCACTTTTGGGACACAGGCCTCCTCTCAGTGAGAGGGAGTAGGCCATAATCCACCACGCAATAAAGTATTACATAAAAGAATAAAAGTGTTGTTTTATTGCTAACGATCTAACCGTTAAAAAGAGCCAAGTTAAAATCAGCGTAACGGTCGTAAGTAAGTATTGGAATCATAAACTGAATTTTATGGGCCTTTGTATTGAGTTGGCTAGACAGTCATGCTATTTAATTTTATAAATGCAAAACATGATTGTGATTCTGGTGAGTACCTGATATAACTGGTTGACTATATTATTAGAAAAGAGTTGGTTCCATATAGAATGAGGAAAACTCGAGATACGGCGAAAGCTTCAGGGTAGCCCGCAAAATTCAAATTTTTTACGTTTTTTTGCAATTTGCTGGTCAGGATTTATTTATAGAATTACTAGCTGCGAACCGCGGTGTCTCCAAAGTGTTTCGATTAAAAAAAAATTATAGAGAGGGCCACCCGTATCATCTAGGGGTATAAAAAATAACCTAACCTATTCTCAGGCCTACCAAATAAAATATACACAAAAAATTTCATAAAAATCGGTCAAGCCGTTTCGGAGTTCGATAACAAACACTGACACGTGATTTTTATACAGGGTTATTGGTAAAACATTAACAACCTCTTAAGAGGTCATTCTACTCATCATTATGAACAACTTTTACTATGGGACCAAACCTGCAATCGCGAAAAAAAAAATCAGCTGTTCCCTACATCTCGTAAATGTAGGGAATAGCTGATTTTTTATTCGCGATTTTAGGTTTTGTATATACATACTAAACTATGTATCTTTGTATGTGGAATTCCTTACGCCCTCGAAGCATCTTAGGATGCTGCGGATGGATTTTAATACATGAGGAGTCTATCGGCTCGTTAGAGTCGCGCAAAGATTATAGGCTAAGATTTGTTTTTATAAAATCAAAATACTGGATTTTAGACGATTACAAAGGAAGGTCTTGAGAAAAAATAGTACCATTACTATGTAGTGTATCAAAATAAAGGGCTCGAGGAGACGATTCCAAAAATATAACACACTAAAAGGATTCAAATAAAAAAAAAACGACAAAACCAAAACCCCGACTGCAATGATTCAAAACTAGCTCACTTTTCAAGCAGTCTGATGCAGTGGTATCATGTCTGAGATTGAACTAAAACTAACATAGCTACTCTGCCTGTCGGATTTTTAGGGTTCCGTAGTCAACAAGGCACCCTATAGTTCCGCTATGTCCGTCTGTCCGTCCGTCCGTCCGTCCTTCCGCAGCTTAGCTCAGACACTCTTAGTACCTACTAGAGAAAGCTATAATTTGGCATGGATATACCTACATATTAATCACGCCGAGAAAGTGGTAAAATAAAACCATGAAAAAAATTTATTTAGAGTAGGTAGGTCCCTCCTGTAGGGGATGTTTTTTTTTCTCGTCGACCCCATGGTGTGATAGTGAGTTGGATAGGCCTATCAAAAATATTGAGGGTTTGTGAAAGCTACTTTTCGATTCAGCGATCCGTTTGTGAAATATTAAGCTTTAAAGTGCTAATTTTTGTTAGAGTCAAGTATCCGGGGCCCTGTCAGCTAAATGGTTGCTTTTGGATATGTGAAAAAATTCACGGCAGTAGTATAAATAACGAAATTACCTATAAGGAAAACTATCACAGTTACAATTTTACGAGTAATAGTCGACCAATTTAAATTTGCAGTTGCAATGTATGGGAACATGATTTTCAACTACAATGTTAAGATTGTTCTTGGGATAAAATTTATTCCAACTACGGAACCCTTCATTGTGCGTGGTCGGACATGCACTTGGCCGGTTTTTATTTTATTTTTTTATTCTAATCTCATGCATTTTCATCAAAAACAATAAATAACATCGTCAATGGAGCGTCAGCTCAAATCCAACATTCTAACGCGGGGGTACAGTTCGTAATCACTTAATCACACTCTGTGCGATCCGTACACGTCTTTTGTTAATTAGTGGTAAACAAAAAACCGGTTTATCTATCGGCTTGCGCGCGCGCAGGCTGGTATCGCGTCGCGTGTGCTATTAGGCAATTATGAACTTTATGCTTAATGGATAGTGATCAAAATCGCGATGAGAATTATGACGTAAACAGAAATACTGATATTATATTAGATGACCAAACACAATTCAATAACGAAATAGAAATGGATACAAATAACATCAGTGGGGAAACGACAAAGACCCAAGGAAATTGAAGAAGGTTGGCAAACTATGGCGAAGTATGTTAAGAAGAAGGCAAAACATAACAAGGCTGTGTTTGTTGAACCCCGGTTGAACCACCAATCTAGACACGCGGCAGCGTGTCAAGCCAAGTTCAAGCAAAGGAACTGGCTAGCCATCGCCAATGTTTTTAAATAGCGTTTTAGCTAAGACTATGTCAGACGAGGCTAAAACTCTGTACAAAATATAATTATTACAATCATATAAATTAATTTGAAATTCTTTGGCTATGATGGAGCGACATAGTCAGTATTGTGACAAAGCTCCTTAATAAAGATAAAAAAAAACCCGGTGGTATTTTGTTCATTGACGGCGACTAAAACCTATGAGTGAGAACTCTGGTCGACCTGTACATTGATAGAAAAAAATGTTGTTTTTTTGTTAATGTTTCCATAAGTTTTTCTCAGTTGACGTTCCAAATAAAAATCACATTAATGACCAGCGGGTCATAATGAAATTTAGTACAATATTGCCCGGCTGTGCTCCGGCTAAGCCTAGGGCTTAAATGACTTGCTTTAGGTTAAGTTTGCATGACATATAATTTGACATTAGCGAACAGGTGGTGTGAAATAGTAGATTGTTTGCCAAGGGAGCAAGAGCAAACAACTATTTTGAAGGCGAGAGTGTTCCTTTGAATCCAGAGCAGAGCAAAGGAGTTCTAAAGTAGAATCCTTAGCGCAGTAAGGGATTCAAAGTACGTCACTCGAGCTTAAAAGAGTGCTGCTCTCGAGGTGGACACTACTTTTTATCACCCTCTATGAAAAAATAAGTAAATGCAACTTATGAATAAGAATAGTACGTTTATTTAGTAAATTATCACTATTTGAGGAAGACATACCTACTCATTTTTTATAAATCAAGTAAAAAGCTAATTTGAGTAACAATTACGAACGAAAGCAGAATGCTTTTCGCTCGTTTTTTATTTTTTCACAATATTTTTTTTTATTTGGTACGCGCGCATTTTACTTTATCATACAGCCTGTTACTTGCTCATACACTGTTGGTGATTGATCTCTTTGGTGGTTGGAACTTATACTAACAATATCCACATTCCAAATTCAAATCACTTTTAGTCTCTAGGGATTAAGAGCCCTGTTTACGAAGAATACACTAGTTTTTTTTAATAGATGTAATAAACAGATATTTGGCAGCGGTAGTTGTACTGAAACCATAACCATAAGATCACTAGGTATTGTATTTTTTATATCCTTACAGATTATAAGTTTGCTTGCGGTGGTGAACTGTCTAGAACCAAGAGTAACCAACGATATAAATGATGATATAAAATCGATTATCGGCAAATACTTGAGTAAAGTACCCGACATAGAACCACGATACGTTATCAACGACAAGTTATCAAACGTGATAAATCACTACTTTAAAGGGAAGATATCTTCATTACCCCTTTACAAGATAAGCTTGAAGATAGATAGGAATCCAGTTAAGATACCATGGACTTTAAACGCAGTAGAAGATACACAAGGCGATATTGTAATGCAGAGGGCACAGTCCACCGAGCAACAAGATAAAATTAATAAGCACGTTAAGCATTACAAAGTCGTGAAGTCATCCGTTCTTCATTCTTCGACTCAGAAGCCCGGTAGGACGACGGTGTCAGTGACTGGGACAGCCTCAACGCCCGCCACGACGCCGCCTCCCTTGAAGGAAATACAATAAAACAAAACATATTGTCTGGTTATTTTATTTCAACTGCCTGTTTATTTCATCTTTACGTACTAACAGCTTAACTCAACGAATTGTGTTGATGTTACACAGTACATTATAATTATTTACATGCTGGCTCTTAATAAAATAATAAAGTTGATTACATCAGCAAATATAAACTTTATTGGCAAACTTTTAATATTCGAACAAGACTCGTCATTTACATGATAGATTAAAAAAATATATCGATTTGTAAGACAATTGGGTACGACATAACTATGTAGGTACTAGGTACGTATTATCAATTCACTGGTTTGTGCGTTTGTAATTTACTAACAGAACATATTTATATAAAACTACCAAATAAATATATACTCGATGTTTTCAAAGTATAACTTAAAAAGAAGACCTGCATCCGACATCCTAATATAATAAAGAAAATTCACAGCAATGGATACGTTTAAGCCGACTATCTAATGAACACCAAACCCAGTCTTTGATAGGTATAATAATGACTCATTAAAATCGATCTTAATAGTAGATTATTAACCAAGGGGATAAAGCAGTGTCTTCTGTCGCGGGTGACGATTTAAATCGCGAGCGTAACGAAGGACACGAGGTTTACTCCCGAGCGTAGCGAGGGTGTTAAAAACTTAAATCACGAGCGAAGCGAGGGATTTAAGACGAGTCCTGAGTGTAGCGAGGGATTTAAGTTCACCCAAGACTAAGACAGCTTTATCACCGAGGAAAATACTCTACTTTTCGTACCATTTGCGAAAAAATGAACACAATAATAATATGAGATAAGCATTTTAGAACATTAACTTATTTATAAAAATAAATTAAAGTAAACTTAATGTTTATGTATTTGAAGAAAACAAAAACGCGGCAAATTCCTAGACTAATATTTTTTTGTCGGAAAAGCAAAGGCATCAAGCTCATACGGCCTCGTCGGTTTTCGTAATTTTATTTAATATTCATAACTGCATAATAAATGCGTATTCCTTTTTCAAAAGATGTATAATGCTTTATATACAAAACTCAATGGTGTAAACACAGATGTAGTTCAGTATAAACGGTAAGTATTCCAAATTTAAATCACATTCTCCCCCTAGAGGATGAATGAAATTCAGTACAATTTTCTTTCCCTGTTTTTAACAGATTAAAAATGACTATTGTTATGTTCGCTTTTTGTGGCATAGAATGTCACTTTTTTGAGCAAGTGGTACGAAAAATATTTTTTATAACTGGTAACTTTAAAATTTTCCTTCTTTGAAAACATGATAAAGGCATAATAGCGTGATAACAGTTTTAATTACAAGTAAAACAAAGGTATTACCCTAACTTTTTTTTATAATTGCTCGTTTTAACATTCGCACTACTTGAAAGTAGTGCGAATGTCTGCCATTACTAGCGAGTGATGAATCACTCGCTAGAAATGGCAGACTATGTATCTCTTAATTTAGAGCACCAACAAAAATATTCATTTGAAATTACTATACACTATTAATTATTCAATAATAGTACTATTGCTATGGCGATATTGACATCGTCGCAAGAACTAGCTGCTCGAAAGCTGCGCCAATGTCTATTGTCGGGGTCAGCAGTCTAGAGATATGAGGAACAGGGTGTAAATTTCACTCATTCTCTATAGAAAAGGAAGGATCCTTCGAACAGACGGGTGTTGGGTCTGGTGGGTTACTGTCCAACGATTGTTGTCGGTTGTATATATGTCGCAGCCAACTGGTTTGATTAGCTGTTTAGTTAACCGCCTACCTAGCCTTTGAACTAAATGGCGACCGTTCAACTAACGGCCTGAATGATATTCAATATTATAGTTTAGGTTGGAACTGTATTTGGAACGTTATATAATAACATTAGTGGTAGCGGAACGAAATTCATTTCGTTTTCAAGTGCCTGATTGTTTGTATAGGTATTTGTAATTCCATACAAATAATAATCAAAGTAAATTTAAAAAATATATAAATTTCGTCGAATTAAATGTGACAAAATGTACCTTGAAGACGTCGGTATAAACCAATTTATTTTATGTTGTTCCTGGCTGACTATCAAAATAAGTAAAATACTCAAGGTTAGGCTAATCATGTATGTACAGACGCCAGCACATCAAGTTACTACAATCTGTCAAATTTCTTTTATAGATTTTCAACTTTATCGCTAAAGCATAAGGTTCAAAGTTGATTGGAAAAATTTGACAGTTTCGGGTAGCTTGATGTGCTGGCGTCTGTACATGATTTGTCTAAACTTGAGTATTTTACCTATTTAGGTACCTACAAGTTAGTATAATAATGACAGAACTAATAAGAGACATGGGATCAGCTGGAGTGCCAAATTAAATTAAAATGTGTAATGAAATAATAAAGAAGTAATTCATAGCTAAAAACACAGTCGACATAGGATTAGAAGTTCACTTGAGGTCGGTAATGTGTCTGGAACTTATTGTTTTTAAGAGACATCTTCATCTGCCATTTGGCCTGTACGCGTTTCATAAAGTGGATGTCACGTGCTTTCCTGTAAAAAAAAAAACAGTTTCTTTAGAAATCGTGCAGAGACCTAGCAGGATTAATTGCGGTGGATTGTGGGACTTAAGCATTTCCCGAGCCTACTTCCACGTCGGGAAGTGTGTTTGGATATCAATAAAGATATTAAATGCTATGCTATGCACTTGTCAAAATGAACTTTATCCCAATAATAATAGGGTATATTTTGTATCACCCAAGTTACGCGAACATTTTGACATATCATGCTGTAATCAGGCGTTAAATAAGTTGTTAAATGCAATTAAGGAGATTATAATAAATTATCAGGCAACGATTAATCGAAAACAACAATAATGGCTGAGCAGCCCATAAATAATTTTCTTTAATAAGTTAACTTACTTTGCAGCTAACGCCTGTTCTTTGGGCGCCCAACCAAGGGCCCGGTAGACACCAAGTAACCTATGCAGTTTGCGGTCCGATTTCTTCACTAAAGCCTGACTGTTCGTACTCAAATTTTGTTTGTAGTATCTGAAAATCAATAAAAAAGTTCATAAGTAAAGGTCCAAGACAAAAAGGCAGAATAGTTCAGAACATCAAGTAGCGAGGCTAAAAAAATAATGATGTCATAATTAAATGATAAGACATAGTGTAGTTTATCTTCGTCCAATGAATATGACGCGAACTATTTTGCTGTGATAATTATCAGAAAATATTATACCTCACATCATACTATGTATTATAACATTCATAACAACTTACATAATCATCAGAAGGTCTAAGTACATGGTTTAATTTGAGCTATAATTCGTTTTTAATAAACTTTCCGATGCAAAGGTCTTATAGCCGTGCATGCGCTGCAGCTGTTTACAATTTCATGCAAAAAAACTATGCAATAGAATAGAATACTCTTTATTATGTACACCATATAAATACCTAATTTCATTAATCCTATTGATCAATATTTCAGTGAAATAATAATTCAATAGGATTATATGAACTTTAGAGGTTTGAAATGATGATTTTAATGATTATAATTTTGTTACGCTCGCGAATCATATTTGAATCTACATTCAACCAGTCATTAACCAACACCCTAACTTGCATCACAGGTTTAATTATATTACAGGATTAATTGTAGTGATTACTGTACACTCACAAAACCTTCGGCTCCAGTTGCACAAAAGAGTTTGCAAATATGTCCTGTGGGTACAGCTGTTTTACAGACACTAAAATATGTTAGTCAAGTGTAATAAATAATAGAGCAGATATCGATTGAGTGTGAGGCCCATTTCTCTATACAAAGACAAATTAAATTTATTGGTGAGTCTTCACACACTTGTGATGTATATCGATTTTTCTTTGCTTTATCACCAATATCAATAACTATCACATAAAATAGTAATAAATGCTGCGAATAAACACATCTAACATATATAAAGCTCGTTTTACAATAAAACTTACTTCATAAGTGATCGATGGCCGACGACGACGCCAGAAGGTAGCACCAGTTGGAAGTCATCGCCCTGCAGTGCAGCAGGACCTTCTACTTCTTCATCAACCTCCATGCCTTCATCGCCGTCATCTTCTTTATGGTCTGGGTATGAAGTGCTGAAAGATAATAACAAGAGTTACATTAACAAGTTATTTTGTACTTCTGTGAATAATTTCATCATCATATGACTAGCCTTTTCCCAACTATGTTGGGGTTGGCTTCCAGTCTAACTGGATGCAGCTGAGCACCTACTAGTATTTTACATGGAGCAACTGCCTATCTGACCTCCACAACCCAGGTCCCAGTTACTGGGTAATACTGTACCCCTTGGTAAGACTGATTGTCTTGATGTCTTCTGAGGACTGTGAATATGTGTGTGGAAGAAATTATTGACTGTGGGAGGTGACTTTGATATGTTATTCTACAGCCCAGACATAATCCTTTGATTTATAACTTATTTTTCTTTTAAGACACCCACAGAGAAAGTGAGAATAAGAATAAATTGTAGCGACCAAAACCGCTACCGCCTATGAGCGGTGAGACCACGGCAGTACATCACGCCACCACTACGTCATATGAGGTGATTAGGCGGCGTAAAGCAAATAGACCACACCTCCGGGACGTCATCCTTTGTCCAAGCAGCGCGTGCGCAACATGGCCGCCGCTGATCTATACTGGTAACCCCGAACATGAACGTCAGCGCAGCCTTCGTGCAAATACTTCAGCGTGACGTCATTATCATCACTCCCGCAAGCGTTAGCGGCGAGTCACCCAGCCAGCCAGCTCCAGTATAGAGGTATGAGGAACAGTTGTGTAAAATTCACTCATACTCTATAGAAAAGGGAGGATCTTCCGACCAGACGGGTGTTGTGTCTGGCGGGCAACTGCCCATTGATTCATGTCGGGCCGTTGTATCTATGCTAGTTGCGCGGTAAACTCTGCTTGCGCGATGCAGGATTTGCGTGACGTCAGTGTGACGCGTTGTTTGCATGTGGCGTTGTAGATACCGCTACAAAATTATCAATTTTCCAAATTCTTTGTCATGAACTCGTAAATCACATGGCAAGATTGTGATTGTACAACATATATACAATATCAAAAAGATGTTTTATTTTACCTGTAATCATAAAAATCAGCATACTCCGCTAAGGCAAGGCCTTCATGCAACATCTTGCAATGTCCCTTGTCAAGCATATGGCCCCGAACTGCCTCCATTGAGTAAAATGTTTTGCCAGTATCATTGCACCAGAGGCACATGTAACCTTGTGAAATCTGTGGAACATAGATAAACTTACAGAATAAATGGCAAAGAAAAACTAAGTTTGTATAAACATGTTGTTATTAATTTTTATACTATTTTCTAGCATATGTCTATATGTAAATGTAATTTATTATGATAGAATGTGTGAACATTACATCAGTTTTGTAGTGTTGTGTGGATTACACAACACATTGTGTGACACAGCCAAAACAAACACAAATATGTTTATGTTGATACAAATGTGCGGAGAAATAGAATAGTGCGGAGAATAACAGATTAGGATGCCTTGCCTTCAATAATATTGGGTCTCATTATATTGTTATACACTACGCCATATCGGCGGACCGAGACAAGCTTGACTCCTACCGAGAGGACTGGCTGACACTTGCAAAAGACAGAATTGTGTAGAAAAGAGAGAGGGGAGGCCTTTACCCTACAGTGGGGCAATACAGGCTAGTTATATCGCACCTGCGGTAAAATAGGGTTACAACTTGATAAAGTCATTTACAGTTTTCAGGTTGTTTTTCAGGAAAATTGAAAAACAGTGTAAAACAAATTTTTTTGTAAGCTTTTAAATTTTGATCACATAATAATAGTGTAAGAATAAAGACTGATTATCAAATCCATAAATTTAATTTCGCTTTTCTAAAAATCCAGGTTTTTCAAGTTGTAACCCTATTTTATCGGAGGTGCTATATTAGACTAGATAGTGGTCAGAGCAGTGGTGGCCCAGTGGCAACGGACACGACTTACGTACGATTTGTAGGTTCGAACCCAGGCACTTTACTTTGTGTAAATTATTTCATTACCACTGCTCTCAAAATGGTAAAGGAAAACATCGTGAGGAAACCGGCATGTCCTGGAACCAAAAATTCGAAGACATGTGACAACCACCAACCCGCACTGGGCCTGCATGGCGGATTACGGCCCACTCCCTCTTACTGAGAGGAGGCCTGTGTCCCGGCAGTGAGAACATTATAGGCTGATTATGATGACGATGATGAGATATTGGTCTTACCTTTTCTCCTAAATACAAAAGAAGTTCCTTCATGTCAATACAGTATTCAATATCAGGAATGAAGAATGAATGGGCCTCAGACATGTGCTTGAGATTCTTGACCATGGTCTTACTGTGGTGGCCACAGAACAGGCAGTCTCGAGGCTTGATCAGAGAGTCACTGCCCCTGATTCTACATTCCTCCCATTCGTCTGAGTCAAGCTGCAATAAAAAACATTATATTGTAAACAACATCTTATTTTTCAGGTTTTTAACTTAGTTATCAAGTATTATAAAGGGTGACGGGACATCAACACAGACACTGTTACCATGGATTTAATAACTGACGAAAAATTCAACACAAGGGTTTTTTTATTGCTGAATAGGCCCGCTCTTAGCCTCAATCATGCCTGATGGAAAGCGATGGATGAGGTCTATCATGGAATGGAATGAGAGTGCCCAGAAGATGCCTAAGGCTCTGGAACTCCCACACATCTGTATATCTTTAGCACTATTTCCCATGACTATGTTAGTTCTTAATAATTATAATAAGTTCTGCACTAGATATCTGATAAACTGATAGGATATTCTAGTGTAAAGTCTTGGTTGGATGTCAATTTTTTTTTTCTTTTATAATACTGTTTCATAATATAATGCAATTAATGTCATATTGTTAGATAGATAAATTCTGGATAGTTATGCATTCATGGTAAATCAAACCTCTTCAATTTCAGAATCTGTTTCAATATCTTCTTCTCCAGAGTCATCCGCAGACACCACAACAAACTTGCTTGGTTCCTTGGCACCAATTGCACTGGAAGCATTTGCACTGGAGGCGTTTGCACTGGAAGCGTTTGCACTGGAAGCGTTTGCACTGGCAGCGTTCTCACTAGAAGGTACACTAGACTCAACCTTCACAAAACTGTCTGTATCTGAATGACCACTGTGCTCCTCTTCCCTAATTTCAATATATCTTTCCTGAGACAACTTGTGCTTCTTACTGTTTAAGTGATTGTCAAATGCATTCTTTGTATTGAATAACTTGGAGCAATACTTGCAGTATTGCGATTCATCACGATTTAAGTTCTGGCTCTGTTCTCTGTGTTCTTTAGCCCGTAGTTCAAACTCCTCAAGAGTTACAGGCGGTATTGAAGCAACTTTCCTTTTCAAATTGTATCTGTGCCAGTCCTCTTTATAATGTTCCCGCTGTAATTCAGGCGTTTTGAACATCACCTGGCAGGTTATACAAGTAAATGTGTCTGGCATTGTTACTTATTTCTCACAATTCACAACTAGAAGTAATCACAGCTAAATGAACACTAGAATGGATTTTACTTTAATAATAGGTTGGATTTTAATATGAAATTAAAAGGAACGGTGAATACGGTGTGGAATACGGTGATAAAACTGATAAAGATGAACAAAAAAAACGTACAAGTACGTCGCACATAGACAAATGGATGGCTCATTACTTAGTGATGCACACTACCAACGTTTATTTTATAGTCGAATATGCCAAAGCGTAACTACGATTTCATAACGTAAGAAAACTGCAGAAGCGTATGATCAATAATTAAATCTCCAAAAAAAAAACACTGGCACTCCGGTAGTGCCGACAGAAGTGAAAACTTGAACAATTACGAGTGTATTTTGTGAATCGTCTTATAAACAAAACACGCGTGTTAAGGTGTGTTCCTTATTTTATAGGGTTTTTTGCAAATCAGGTATGATGACCAAAGTGACTGGTTTATTCTTCTCGTGAAAGGAATTTATTCAGATTTGCTCGTCAACAGTTATATATCCGTGGTTCAGCGCCATCTCGTCGTTGTTGGATGAACTACGTAGTTAGTACGCGAGGCCTACGTAGTTAGTACGCGAGGCCCTCGTAGTTCTTCCCGATGTGCATAGATGGCGCTGTCCTCAACAACGCGCTCGTCGTTGTTGGATGAACTACGTAGTTAGTACGCGAGGCCCTCGTAGTTCTTCCCGATGTGCATAGATGGTGCTGTCTTACGTTTTACGTCTTACGAATTTTCGATCAGGGTCACGTGACCTGACGCGAATTTAGAAGTTTTTACCCATTCCAAAAAAAGTACACAGCGCCGCTAAAGAAGTTTTCACTTCAACAAGGTTGAGATTCTGACTGCGCTTCTATTTTGCTATTTTATTGTAAGTAAAACCCCACAAAATATTAATGTTTTGACCACTAAAATACTAGCTTTGAATTATATAAAAATATCAATAGGATTAGCATTAAAAAATATTATTAAAATCTCGATTATGATTGTAAATGTATGCTTGGTCAATCCCTAGTATCTGGTAAGATGACACTGACAGTTCACTCCACGCTCACTTCACCTAAGTTTTCATGGTGAGATGGTTACAGAATCGCACTGCAGGTATGATGACCAAAGTGACTGGTTTATTCTTCTCGTGAAAGGAATTTATTCAGATTTACAAATAAGCACACAGGATAGACTTCAGCAGTGCTATTCTCTAAAAGACAATTTCATGGCTGTAAGCTGCGACGAGCTCGTCGACGAGACAGCCTTGAGATCGACCGAGCGTACAGCGCTGATTCAAACCGTATTCACTAACGTGGTTGTGCTCGTCGTCGAACCCAAGGCTGTAACCTCCCGTCGCTGTTTCTCAGACGAACGTAGGGCTTGACACAAATTCTATAAATTATAATCGATCAATCTCGACTGAGAGTTTTATAGGTTTAAAATATATATTAAAGGTCTATCTTTAAGTATTATAAGGAATACAGTTAAACTATAACCAATATCATATTATTAAAAGAGCTTATTTCATATTTCTTATTACATTTTAAGGCTGAATGACGATTCCTTTGCTCTATTCGTGCAACGCGACGCGACGATGAATTAAAAGTCAACATGACATAACAATAACAACCGATGACGCGACGCTTGGCTAAATTGTGGTGGTTTTTCCGCAAAAGCCATTAAACGAAGAGAAGAAGAAGAACAAAATCACTTGAATTTGTAGTTTTTAAACTTTTGGGTGCTTGATTATTTGTATCAGCGAGTGCTTTTAACATAGGTAGTTCTGTGACTAAGAGGATAAATACAACTACCTAATGAAATGTGAGTATTATGATTTTTTCACTGATAGTATATGGCTATTATTACTATTGTCTCATCCACGAGTATTATATGATACACGAGATATTAATAAAATTTAAGTAAATTACATGATTAGCTATTGTTTTACTATAATATGTACGTATAACTTTATTGTTGTAACGTAACATTGTGTGTTTTAGCATGCCAAGAAGTGCTATACTTTCATTACATAATATGAAAACTGTATAGGTACTTGGAAATTATAATTTTCATATTTAATTTTGTAGAGTCCTAAGCAACCCCTAAGACGACCTACTGACCAATTACTGCCTGTAGAACAATCTACTAGAGGCATGCTCCAGACCGAACAGTCCACACCTTCAATACCAGTAAGTTAATTCTAATAAAATATAATAATGTAATGTTATATTTGCAGGGCGAACGGACATACAAGCAGGCCCATCTTTGTATAGGGACAATGTGCCAATGGAAAACCAGCCTAATACAGAACAAAAGGTGAAGTTTTAAATAAAAGTCTTACAATAATATGTTTTAACTTTATAATGGATATTTAGATAACTTTTTTTTGTATTACAGTTTGAGGCTAGATCACCACTTGCAGTCTTGCAATGCGTCATCATAGGAGTAATGCCCCAATTGCATCTTCATGTAAGGTTAACTTAATTATAATTTGGTTAATTATTGGTTTAGTGTAAAAAGCACTACATAGTAGTGGTCTCACTTTTGATTCCCGGGTTGGGCCAATTTGTTGGGATTTTCTGTAGGTTTTTTCAACAGCAGCCCTTATTCAATCAAGATCAAGATATAGACTACATCTAATAGAATCAAGATATAGACTACATCTAATATGTATACTACATTGTAATATCTATTCCTTTAGAGGGAGAGTGATGTGATGTTGATGATACTTACATATTTGTTTTACCTCTGTATAGTAATTTGTTGCATTTTTATGTTCATAGCATCTCGTAGGCATCGAACGGCACACCGCCGTCTGATCCAGCACTCACCTTCTCAAAGGCAATCCAAATGGCGAGCCTGACTGAATGTTTTGTCGCCATTAAAGAGAGGTGTTTGGAAAATGAGAGACTTCTTATTGACAACCAGCAGAGGATGTTCGACTTTTAAGGAAATAAGTGAGTCATGGTCAAGGCAGACCCAGGCACTGCAGGATTTATGAGCATCCATCAGTCGAGGAAGTTGAATCTCCGAAACATGGATCTACTACTATGTTTAGATAATTTTAAGTTTATTTAAGATGGATGTTAAGAAGTTTAAGTATAAGAACTGTTTTTTTTGTAGTAAATGTCAATGTTTGTTAGCGGGCATGCTCTTTATGCCTGCAGGCTTTTATTTAGGTACTTATTTAATTTTGTTTTGCTTGGGTAGTTTTCATTGTATATACTAAATTATTTAATTAAATGTCCTGTTTCTTGTAATGTTAATTACTTTGCATACCTACTATTGTATAGAATCAAGTTTTTCTAACTGAATATCAAAAGTCATTTTGAATAAATGATTTTTGATTTGATTGATTGTTTTTAATAGTAAATAAAAAAGAAAATAATGCAGTTATCTGTTTAATTTCTCATACCCCTGTATACACTCTTACCCATTTAAAAATATAGTACAAATAGGGACTAAGGTATAAATAGGCACATATTATTATAGGCTATTGATATTATACTAATCATATACACCTTAAACACCACACTTTAAATACACACCTTAAATGTTATGACAATTGTTGATTATAATAATATTTTTATTAATAATTTAAATACCTATTTATTGTATCTAATCAATAATGGTGAGTATATTCTATCTAAACACGTTAACCATATCTGTAAAGGAACGCATAAATTGTAGATACAACATGCTCGCCATAATTGATTAACTAAATCTCGCCTACTTATCAGCCTACTCTCTAAGTCATCATGTGTTGGAGCCTGATGTGTCAGGATTCCAAGTAACCTAGATTCTTCATCTAAGTCACATTGGTCTCATCATCATAGGAGCTGGTAGCCCGGCTCTATTACATATGTCGTTTAAAACACAGGAAGCCATCACAATTTCTCCCACTTTTATAGGATCATAGTACAATACCCTATGTACTAATAAACATCTGAACCGTCCTTTCAGGATTCCAATAGTCCTCTACACTGTTTCTTGCACTGCTGTGCAAATTGTTGTAATGGCTCTGGAGTCTCAGTTTCTGAATTACTAAAGGGTGACTCCCTTTAAATAAGGCCTTTGAGGATATCCTGAGTCACCTGAAATCAATGAATGAAGCTAGAATTAAGTGCAATCTTGACTTGTGTTTAAGTTATCATTGTATTGTAAATAATAACTTCGTGGATTGCCCTAGAGGCAGAAGACTGAGATATGTATGTGTCTACATTCTTCCCAATGATTTTTTGGTAACTTCCATTAGCCAAAAATGATAGTGTGCATAATATCTGAAACATCAGGAATTCAATAGGCTTTTGTTGGTGTGTGGTGAGGTATACCCATCATATCTCAAGAAACCTAGATGTAAACAAACCTTTAGCCTTGTTGGAACTCGTTGTTGTGTCTTCAGTTAATTAAACACAGCGCAGAATAATTAAACCTTTATTTGGTGTTAAACAAATATATATGTGAGAAAAGATAAAAGATATAGAAAGCGAACTTTGATGGACATACACACGTTGACAACAATAATAAATCTATCAAAATAAATTTTCTTATTGTTCCAAACAACAGTTGTCAATTTTAAAAACAATCTCATTTTAAAATTCACAACCAGCCTGTCTACAAATTAATGTGACAGACATGAGGTTACATATGTTTGCTCCAACACTCCTCCTTAATCTCGTGTCCATTCACACACCATACATGTTTATCAAACACACACACCCATACCTCTCACACACCACTGAAACTTCTCTCTTGGAAGTGGTTTCGTTAAACCATCTGCGACCATGCATGTGGTCTCCTTATACTTCAGTATCACCTCATTATTTACAATTGCCTCACGCACAAAATGATACCTCACATCTACATGCTTAGTACGTTGGTGATGTACTGGGTTTTTGGCAATAGCGATGGCAGACTGACTATCACTGAAAATGGTCACGGCTTCATCCAATTTGTAGCCCTGTCCATCAGTTACTTCGGCTATTAGCCTTCTCAGGAATATTGCTTCTCTTGCAGCTTCTGATAGTGACACATATTCTGCCTCTGCTGTACTAAGAGCTATTGTTCTTTGTTTCTTGCTCTCCCAGCTGATTGCGCCACCTTGCAATATGAAGACCAAACCAGAGTATGATCTCCTATCAAACTCTCCAGCATGATCTGCATCTGCATATCCTTCTAGAGGTCCATTCTGTCCTTTTAAATATTTTAGACCATGACTCTTAGTGCCCTTGAGATAACGAAGTACTCGTTTTGCTGCGATCCAATGACTCTCGTCAAATGAATTATTAAACTGACTCAAACTGTTCACTGAATGAGCAATATCTGGACGTGTGCACACAGCAAGATACATAAGAGAACCTATCAATGCTCTATATGGTAGGTCATCTCTTGACTTGTGTTCTGATGGAGGCTTCTCTAGCCTTTGTCCAGTTACTTCCGGCGTTGAAACTGTCTTTGCATCTTGCATGCCAAATTCTTTAAGCAGCTTCTCGATATATTTTTCTTGATTGAGGTTTATGCTATTCAAATTTTGTTTAATTTGAATACCAAGCATCAACTCTGCCTTGCCAAGATCTTTCATATCGAATTTTGACATAAGCTCTTTCTTCACTACCTTCATTTCTGTTAAATTGTTCCAAAATAGCAGAATGTCATCTACATAGACAGCCAGGATTATTATGTTCTTTCCTCTAGTCCTAGTGTAGACGCAGGGTTCATTTAAGGATCGCTTAAAGTTTAGCTTCCTCAGTTCCTCATCTAATTTTATGTTCCAACTTCTTGGAGCCTGCTTCAGTCCGTATAATGACTTCTTCAGAAGACACACATAGTCCTCTTTTCCTTTTTGTTCAAAACCATGTGGTTGTTTCATGTAAACAACTTCATTTAAGTTTCCATTTAGGAATGCAGTCTTAACATCCATCTGATCAATTTGAAGATCCAATTTAGCTGCGAGAGCTATTAAAGTTCTGAGTGAGCTGTGTCTCACAACTGGTGCGAAGGTCTCATGGTAATCAATGCCTCTCCTTTGACTATATCCCCTTGCTACCAGGCGTGCCTTATACCTATATCCGCCCACCTCTTCTTTGATTCGAAATATCCATTTAGAATCAACGATGTTGTAAGGGTACGCTGGTGGTTTGACCAGTGTCCAGGTATTGTTTTTTTGTAGAGCATCTAACTCCTCCTCAATTGCTTTTCTCCAATTTTCTTTATCCATGCGTGATAAAGCTTCATCCACTGTCAGTGGAAAAACACTTTCAATAGCTTGATATGTGATGTGATCCGGAAATTGTTTAGGTTTCCTCTCTCTTAATGGATATCTTCTCTCACTAGGAAGTACCGGCTCTGGTTGTAGTACCTCTTCGTCTCTTTCATCAAGGGATTCCCATTCATCACAGCTTTCTGTTTCATTGCCATTAGATTCTTCATTTTGATCTAAATCATTTGTATTTATTTCTCTTACAGTCTCATTCTGTTCTTGAAGTTCTTCTTCACTTTCTATCACAGTGTTTGTTGGTACAACTGGTGGATTTTCGTGTTCAAAAACTATAGATATCTCATCTTTCTTTGTTTCTGAACTTCTCTCTATGGGTTGAAATTGATTTTCGAAGAAAACAACATCTCTTGCTTTATGTACCATCTTGGTTTCTGGATCAAACAAACGATATGCTTTCGCATCTTCACAGTATCCAATATGAAGCAACTCTTTGCTCTTCGGATCCCACTTGGTGCGTTTTTGTTTAGGTATGTGCATAAACGCTTTGCATCCGAAAACTCTGATATATGTCAGATTTTGTTTCTTTCCAGTCCAAGCTTCTTCAGGCGTTTTATTCCTAACAGCTTTCGTTGGTGATCGGTTTTTCAGAAAAACAGCTGTCTTCACAGCTTCTGCCCAAAACTTATTGCTTAATCCAGCTTCTTGGATCATGCTCCTAGATTTTTCAACGATTGTTCTGTTTGCCCTTTCTGCTACACCATTCTGTTCAGGTGTATATTCCACCGTTAATTGATGTTTGATTCCGTACTTCTTCATGAAATCATTCATCCGAGTATTTACATATTCTTTGCCATTATCTGACCGTAAAGTTTTTAACTTGTTTCCAGTCTGTAATTCCGCAAAAGTTTTGAATTCTTCAAGTTTATTAAATACTTCACTTTTACATTTAAGAAGATATACGAAGGTTTTACGCGTATAATCATCTATAAACGTTACAAAATATTTGAATCCGCTAAATGACTCTTCAGCCATTGGTCCGCAGACGTCAGTATGTACTAGCTCAAGTACACTGTCTGCTCTATTTGCTGTACTGCTTTTCTTGAATGGTTGTCTGGTTTGTTTTCCTTTCAGACAAGCTACGCACTCTAGTGTATTAGAACTGTTAGAAAAACTCACCCCTGTCGCCATGATATTGCGTAATAGTTTAAGATTACGTACTCCAAGGTGACCCATTCTTCTATGCCATAAGTCCATCTCATCTCCACTGATAGTAGTCGCCAGCGCTGTGTGCTTTAAGCTTTGCTTTAATTTATACACACCATTTTCCTCTACACCTATAAGTAAAGGTTCGCCAGTTATTTCACAATTACTACTCTTTACTACGTTAAAACCTCCCTTGTAGAATACTACCTTAAGATCTTTCTTAGTGACAGCACTAACGCTAAGTAAGTTTGCAGCTAATCTCGGGACATACATAGCATTAATTGTAACATTCGGTTTCGTACATACCACTGTGCCACTTCCAATACCTTGCAACCTTTCTCCGTTTGCACACGCTACAGTCACTCCCCTTTCATACTTCTTCAAATCATGTAACCATTCACGCCTTGAAGTCATATGATTAGAAGCTCCCGAGTCAACAATCCAAAAATCTTCTGAAGTTGAAGTCGACATCGCCAAAGCTGTAGATGCTTCATTTCTCTTCTTGCTTGGATTGTCTGGACAATCTTTCGCTTTATGTGGTCCATTGCAAATGAAACATTTAAACTTTTTCTGTTGTTTTTGTTTAAAAGTATTTTTCTTTGTCAAAAGAGCATGATTGTTTGCACTCGTAGTCGCTGTATGTGTATCCTCCATTTGGTAAAGTTTAGTTTTCACATAATCCGTAGTAAGCTCAATATTTGAATTTTCAATTGCTAATCTCATAGCTTGAAAATTATCTGTTAAACCTTGAAGCATTAGGGCAGCCAATAATTCGTCATCTATTTCCTTTCCTAGATCACACAGTTTTTGTGCAGTCGTCATCAATGCCGAAATATAATCTCTTATAGTCGTGAACTGCTCCAGTTTAAGACTAACTAGTTTTGACAGCAATCTGCAGCGATTATTTAGCCCTTTATCTTCGTATGCTTTCTCTAAAGCTTTCCAAGCCTCCTTGGCCGTCTTTGCTTGACGCACATGAATTAGGCACTCTGGTTTTATCATCAAGCATATTTTACTCCTTGCTTTTTGATCTCTCTTTTTGCCTATCTCATCAACGGGCGTAGTATGTGTATACTCCCATAGATCATCGTGTATTAAATATAATTCCATCACAAATTTCCATGAACTATAGTTAATGGCACCATCTAGTTTCTCAATTGACGCCATGCTCAAAGAATCATTCTTACTTACAGTTACTGCTGAATGATTTTCGCCGTTTTCAATCATTTCTCGGTTTATTTGGTTTCTGGGCCCATAACCTTTGTTGGAACTCGTTGTTGTGTCTTCAGTTAATTAAACACAGCGCAGAATAATTAAACCTTTATTTGGTGTTAAACAAATATATATGTGAGAAAAGATAAAAGATATAGAAAGCGAACTTTGATGGACATACACACGTTGACAACAATAATAAATCTATCAAAATAAATTTTCTTATTGTTCCAAACAACAGTTGTCAATTTTAAAAACAATCTCATTTTAAAATTCACAACCAGCCTGTCTACAAATTAATGTGACAGACATGAGGTTACATATGTTTGCTCCAACAAGCCTCTTGGTTAAACCACTGGAACGAAGTCGCGGACGCATATATGGACTTAAGTCATCTTCCAATATATTAATTAAATCCTCAGAAAGCCTGTAAATATGGATAAAATCTGTATCACGGAATATTGTTTTAAACTTTCGTATTTGTTTCGCCTGTCGAGCTTTCTTCAAATTATCACTTTTCTTAGCTTCTTCTAATAAATGTAGCTTCAATTGTGTAGTAAAAGAATAGAAATATTTAAAAAATTAAGTACAGTTTATTATTTTTGTCAGTCTACGCCCGAATATTTAGAGCTTTTTGATTTGACAGTTAGAATTAGGAGTGGGCGATACAAATCGTATATAGATACAATATCTATATATCGGTACAATATCCATTACCTATATATCGGACAGTACTGTATCTATATTTCAGGTATCCGCGTACCTAGAACGAGACACTATAACGATATCGTATCACATGATCTATGATATTCGGTTCAAACTGATTCCGGTACAGTAGTAGTTATACGGTTGTAGGTACCGTATCCTTGCGATGCGCGCGGGCGGGAGTGATGTAGCTAGAGATGAACGAGCGAGAAAGCGCGTTAAGCTAACGTCTAATACTAATTTTAAACATTATATACAGGAGCATAGAGTTTAATACCGAATACATTATTTTGTAAACACTTGTAAACAGGTAACCATCAATAAACGTCAAAGGGTTTTAAATCGTACCTATGGCATTCTCAACAAAAAAAGTGAGCCGTCACGGGACGCCTGGCAGATGTGAAACATTGCGCATGGCGACGCGTCGCCACACAGTACACAAGACTGTGACTGTATATATACTTACACCATCATAAAGCGTGGTGACGCGTCGCCACGGCATGCGTCGCCACGCCAGAAATTTGTTTTACGTGCGGCTATAGATGTTTCACATCAAAAATTGTTTTAAAATCACTTTACGTGACCCTTGACCTTGATTGCACTTTGCTGTTTTCGTCAGTCTTCAGTTATTAGCTTCACTCATGACCAGTGATCGGACTAGGTAGATTGATTTTTGGTACTTGTATCACAAATGCACACAGAAAGAATAACATGGATAAGCCATTTTTCCGGAAAGTAATTCCGGTATTTCCGGATTCAATTAAATATTGTTAATGTTGGTAGTGATATTATTACTACTCAATTCAAAATTTAAAGGAAGGTATCAAAACTAAATTAATTCATTATTTATCTGTTGAATAATAAAAACAATCGAATTCCGATCGAAGCTTTAATATTTATTTTTTATTTTTAGCGTTTTATGGCTAGATCTTTTATAGATAGATATACATTTCGGCTAACTAATGAAATTCTGACTACCACCAATTCCGGAGGAATGTCCATAGTAATATATACGTTTCGGATCAATGACCCCAGTTCAATCTACCTACTCCGATCACTGCTCATGACTGATGAATAGATACTTGACCTATTTAAATAATTGATAAAAATATAAATCTAGAAAACCGAAACGGCTGTACTAGTTTCATTTCAGAGTGCCATATTATCAACAATACATTCACTGATTTCGAATATACAGTTACAAATAAAATACAATGATGTAATGAATCGATCAAAACCGAAACCTAAATATCACAGTACCAATTTCGATTCCGAGTTCCACACTGATTCAGCCAATATATAGATATTGAAATATATAGATACGATATCCGATATTCTAAACCGATACATAGATACGATTTGATATAGTGTAAAAGCGATATTACCCATGCCTAGTTAGAATCGAGGCTGTGGGCGAGACGTCTGACGTTTTACGTCTTACGAATTTTCGATCAGGGTCACGTGACCTGACGCGAATTTAGAAGTTTTTACCCATTCCAAAAAAGTACATACACAGCGCCGCTAAAGAAGTTTTCACTTCAAAAATCAATAAAAAAAATCCTTCACCAATGGGATTTGATACGATTAACTTAGCAGGTAACTGTCCATTATGATTCATAATGTTATACTCTTATGATTCTGCTTATGTGGCCTTTTTAGGCCCCCTAATCGGTTGTTGACAATGATAGGTATAGGTAGCAGTAGGACTGTTGACAATGCTGAGACTCGAATCACTCGACTGACTGTATCTGTATGTCAAGGTAACTTCTCATCTTAGTCTCCCTGAGTTCTGAGTTGGGAAATAATCGATTTGAGCGTGCTTAAACCCGTCCGAATTAGCGTGAGCGCGATAGATGACGTCATGACATGCGCCATCTTGCGATAACGCCGACCATGCCTTAGAATAATATCACCGTGAGCGCTGTCAAAAATGACAGTGTGTGTGTGAGGATGTCAGTGTGGGCACAGTATAAAGACATACAGTACGAGGTCTTCATACAAACGGACGAAACGCGAGCTATACCTACGCGCCTCGACCACGGCATGAGCTCAGCATGCAGACAGTCGCGACTGTGCTGCAGTGACGAACGGACGGTGTGTTGTTTTTTTTAACAATAACCGCGCGATTTTTGCACTAAAAATAAGTTCAAGTACATATTTAATATGACGAGTAGGCTATATTGTGCTGTTTTTGGTTGCATGAATTCGTCAATAACGCATCCAGAGATAACTTTTTTTAGATTACCTGGAAACTCTGAAAGGTAAGACTATAAAATAATTTTACTTACTTGTAGGTAGGTACATAATGTGTGTATTTTTAATGGATAAGTATTTCATTTTATCTCCCGAAAAAAAGATGTCTGGATTAATAAATGAAGTGAATAGAGTAAAGGAAAGTGATAAACACGAGTGAGGTAGGTAGTTATAGGCGGTTCATAAATCATTAAACGGTAGGTACGCTTGTGTTAAAACCTCGGCGCATGTGTGTTTTGTTAGTTTGTATAATTCAAAGTAAAGACGTGGTTTTTGAAGTGAAAACTTCTTTAGCGGCGCTGTGTATGTACTTTTTTGGAATGGGTAAAAACTTCTAAATTCGCGTCAGGTCACGTGACCCTGATCGAAAATTCGTAAGACGTAAAACGTCAGACGTCTCGCCCACAGCCTCGATTCTAACTAGGCATGGGTAATATCGCTTTTACACTATATCAAATCGTATCTATGTATCGGTTTAGAATATCGGATATCGTATCTATATATTTCAATATCTATTTGGCTGAATCAGTGTGGAACTCGGAATCGAAATTGGTACTGTGATATTTAGGTTTCGGTTTTGTTCGATTCATTACATCATTGTATTTTATTTGTAACTGTATATTCGAAATCAGTGAATGTATTGTTGATAATATGGCACTCTGAAATGAAACTAGTACAGCCGTTTCGGTTTTCTAGATTTATATTTTTATCAATTATTTAAATAGGTCAAGTATCTATTCATCAGTCATGAGTGAAGCTAATAACTGAAGACTGACGAAAACAGCAAAGTGCAATCAAGGTCAAGGGTCACGTAAAGTGATTTTAAAACAATTTTTGATGTGAAACATCTATAGCCGCACGTAAAACAAATTTCTGGCGTGGCGACGCATGCCGTGGCGACGCGTCACCACGCTTTATGATGGTGTAAGTATATATACAGTCACAGTCTTGTGTACTGTGTGGCGACGCGTCGCCATGCGCAATGTTTCACATCTGCCAGGCGTCCCGTGACGGCTCACTTTTTTTGTTGAGAATGCCATAGGTACGATTTAAAACCCTTTGACGTTTATTGATGGTTACCTGTTTACAAGTGTTTACAAAATAATGTATTCGGTATTAAACTCTATGCTCCTGTATATAATGTTTAAAATTAGTATTAGACGTTAGCTTAACGCGCTTTCTCGCTCGTTCATCTCTAGCTACATCACTCCCGCCCGCGCGCATCGCAAGGATACGGTACCTACAACCGTATAACTACTACTGTACCGGAATCAGTTTGAACCGAATATCATAGATCATGTGATACGATATCGTTATAGTGTCTCGTTCTAGGTACGCGGATACCTGAAATATAGATACAGTACTGTCCGATATATAGGTATTGGATATTGTACCGATATATAGATATTGTATCTATATACGATTTGTATCGCCCACTCCTAATTCTAACTGTCAAATCAAAAAGCTCTATATATTCGGGCGTAGACTGACAAAAATAATAAACTGTACTTTGTAATTTTTTAAATATTTCTATTCTTTTACTACACAATTGAAGCTACATTTATTAGAAGAAGCTAAGAAAAGTGATAATTTGAAGAAAGCTCGACAGGCGAAACAAATACGAAAGTTTAAAACAATATTCCGTGATACAGATTTTATCCATATTTACAGGCTTTCTGAGGATTTAATTAATATATTGGAAGATGACTTAAGTCCATATATGCGTCCGCGACTTCGTTCCAGTGGTTTAACCAAGAGGCTAAAGGTTTGTTTACATCTAGGTTTCTTGAGATATGATGGGTATACCTCACCACACACCAACAAAAGCCTATTGAATTCCTGATGTTTCAGATATTATGCACACTATCATTTTTGGCTAATGGAAGTTACCAAAAAATCATTGGGAAGAATGTAGACACATACATATCTCAGTCTTCTGCCTCTAGGGCAATCCACGAAGTTATTATTTACAATACAATGATAACTTAAACACAAGTCAAGATTGCACTTAATTCTAGCTTCATTCATTGATTTCAGGTGACTCAGGATATCCTCAAAGGCCTTATTTAATGACTCCCTTTAGTAATTCAGAAACTGAGACTCCAGAGCCATTACAACAATTTGCACAGCAGTGCAAGAAACAGTGTAGAGGACTATTGGAATCCTGAAAGGACGGTTCAGATGTTTATTAGTACATAGGGTATTGTACTATGATCCTATAAAAGTGGGAGAAATTGTGATGGCTTCCTGTGTTTTAAACGACATATGTAATAGAGCCGGGCTACCAGCTCCTATGATGATGAGACCAATGTGACTTAGATGAAGAATCTAGGTTACTTGGAATCCTGACACATCAGGCTCCAACACATGATGACTTAGAGAGTAGGCTGATAAGTAGGCGAGATTTAGTTAATCAATTATGGCGAGCATGTTGTATCTACAATTTATGCGTTCCTTTACAGATGTGGTTAACGTGTTTAGATAGAATATACTCACCATTATTGATTAGATACAATAAATAGGTATTTAAATTATTAATAAAAATATTATTATAATCAACAATTGTCATAACATTTAAGGTGTGTATTTAAAGTGTGGTGTTTAAGGTGTATATGATTAGTATAATATCAATAGCCTATAATAATATGTGCCTATTTATACCTTAGTCCCTATTTGTACTATATTTTTAAATGGGTAAGAGTGTATACAGGGGTATGAGAAATTAAACAGATAACTGCATTATTTTCTTTTTTATTTACTATTAAAAACAATCAATCAAATCAAAAATCATTTATTCAAAATGACTTTTGATATTCAGTTAGAAAAACTTGATTCTATACAATAGTAGGTATGCAAAGTAATTAACATTACAAGAAACAGGACATTTAATTAAATAATTTAGTATATACAATGAAAACTACCCAAGCAAAACAAAATTAAATAAGTACCTAAATAAAAGCCTGCAGGCATAAAGAGCATGCCCGCTAACAAACATTGACATTTACTACAAAAAAACAGTTCTTATACTTAAACTTCTTAGCATCCATCTTAAATAAACTTAAAATTATCTAAACATAGTAGTAGATCCATGTTTCGGAGATTCAACTTCCTTGACTGATGGATGCTCATAAATCCTGCAGTGCCTGGGTCTGCCTTGACCATGACTCACTTATTTCCTTAAAAGTCGAACATCCTCTGCTGGTTGTCAATAAGAAGTCTCTCATTTTCCAAACACCTCTCTTTAATGGCGACAAAACATTCAGTCAGGCTCGCCATTTGGATTGCCTTTGAGAAGGTGGTGAGTGCTGGATCAGACGGCGGTGTGCCGTTCGATGCCTACGAGATGCTATGAACATAAAAATGCAACAAATTACTATACAGAGGTAAAACAAATATGTAAGTATCATCAACATCACATCACTCTCCCTCTAAAGGAATAGATATTACAATGTAGTATACATATTAGATGTAGTCTATATCTTGATTCTATTAGATGTAGCCTATATCTTGATCTTGATTGAATAAGGGCTGCTGTTGAAAAAACCTACAGAAAATCCCAACAAATTGGCCCAACCCGGGAATCAAAAGTGAGACCACTACTATGTAGTGCTTTTTACACTAAACCAATAATTAACCAAATTATAATTAAGTTAACCTTACATGAAGATGCAATTGGGGCATTACTCCTATGATGACGCATTGCAAGACTGCAAGTGGTGATCTAGCCTCAAACTGTAATACAAAAAAAAGTTATCTAAATATCCATTATAAAGTTAAAACATATTATTGTAAGACTTTTATTTAAAACTTCACCTTTTGTTCTGTATTAGGCTGGTTTTCCATTGGCACATTGTCCCTATACAAAGATGGGCCTGGTTGTATGTCCGTTCGCCCTGCAAATATAACATTACATTATTATATTTTATTAGAATTAACTTACTGGTATTGAAGGTGTGGACTGTTCGGTCTGGAGCATGCCTCTAGTAGATTGTTCTACAGGCAGTAATTGGTCAGTAGGTCGTCTTAGGGGTTGCTTAGGACTCTACAAAATTAAATATGAAAATTATAATTTCCAAGTACCTATACAGTTTTCATATTATGTAATGAAAGTATAGCACTTCTTGGCATGCTAAAACACACAATGTTACGTTACAACAATAAAGTTATACGTACATATTATAGTAAAACAATAGCTAATCATGTAATTTACTTAAATTTTATTAATATCTCGTGTATCATACAATACTCGTGGATGAGACAATAGTAATAATAGCCATATACTATCAGTGAAAAAATCATAATACTCACATTTCATTAGGTAGTTGTATTTATCCGCTTAGTCACAGAACTACCTATGTTAAAAGCACTCGCTGATACAAATAATCAAGGCTTGAACAAGAATCAAGCACCCAAAAGTTTAAAAACTACAAATTCAAGTGATTTTGTTAGCGTCGCGTCATCGGTTGTTATTGTTATGTCATGTTGACTTTTAATTCATCGTCGCGTCGCGTTGCACGAATAGAGCAAAGGAATCGTCATTCAGCCTTAAAATGTAATAAGAAATATGAAATAAGCTCTTTTAAATATGATATTGGTTATAGTTTAACTGTATTCCTTATAATACTTAAAGATAGACCTTTAATATATATTTTAAACCTATAAAACTCTCAGTCGAGATTGATCGATTATAATTTATAGAATTTGTGTCAAGCCCTACGTTCGTCTGAGAAACAGCGACGGGAGGTTACAGCCTTGGGTTCGACGACGAGCACAACCACGTTACGTTAGTGAATACGGTTTGAATCAGCGCTGTACGCTCGGTCGATCTCAAGGCTGTCTCGTCGACGAGCTCGTCGCAGCTTACAGCCATGAAATTGTCTTTTAGAGAATAGCACTGCTGAAGTCTATCCTGTGTGCTTATTTGTAAATCTGAATAAATTCCTTTCACGAGAAGAATAAACCAGTCACTTTGTTCAAGTTTTCACTTCTGTCGGCACTACCGGAGTGCCAGTGTTTTTTATTATTAATAATAGTTGTTTATTGTACTGTGTGTATGAATAATACTACAAAAAAATTGGTTGTCTGTAAAGTCGATTTACGGACGATAGTTTAACGTGACAACATCATAACAAAACATTAATGAAATGATTGCATACTTTTATGAATAAAATTAATTATTTTTATTGAATAACTGTTACTGTAATAAGAATAACTGTTTCATGAAATCATCATTCTTTGGACTTACATGGTCTTAGAGAGTTGTGTTGATGACTTTAATGATTATAATTCTGTAATAGTACATTACGATATTAGTGCGTTAAGATGTTATAACCAATACGCACGTATATCGTACGACGTTTTTTAACACATTTGCGAGGAAACAGAAAAAAAAAACATTTCACAATACAAGTACAAAGAAAAGAAAATTTGAGAAAAATGGCGCGAGGATTATTTTCTGCCGTGGCTGCGTGAAAATGTTGGCAAAGACACTAGAGCATGCAGCCAAGTTTTTAAATTACCGAATAAACTGTTTTTTTAATTTTAAATAAAATCAATCTGTGAATGCACACTTGCTTTCCCGCCATTTTAACAGCGCGCTAGCGCTGCCTACTGACTGGCGCCGCGCGGCGATTAGTTCGAAATTTGAATAGCAACAGCGCGCTGCTGCTCACTAGCTGGAGTCGTGCGGCGGCGATCAAAACAACACGCATTTTTATTAAACACTTCCTATTCAATTCACAAAGTATTTTATTTGTTTATATAAAATTATTTATGTACACACAGTAAAATACAATAACAAAACTAAATGGAAACACAAAGTAGGCAAATGTAATTAAAATACTGGAGGCGGGCAGCCCTATCGCATGTTTACGTACCGCGCGGCTGTAGGCATTTACATCAAGGTTACGGCCGAGTAACAATACTGTATTTCTTTATTCTGTGGTGTGGGTTTTGTTTTGAGTTGCATCATTTTTAAATTAAACTAACGTGGCATTTTCGAAATTGTGCTTCTGGCTGACAGTCGCCACCTAACCAAAGAAGAAGAAATGTGGTGTTTATGTTAATGTTTACAAGGAAATACAGTAATAATATCGTTTTTACATTGAGTAAACACAGTGAGCGCTTTCACGAGCGTTCCGAAATTGACAGCTCTCAGCTGTCATAATCGTCATATCTAAATTGGAACGCAAATTATTGCTATGAGCGCTGTGAGCGATATTGTCTTAATTTGGAATGCGGACTTATGTGTCAGATAAACTGTCAAAAAGAAATCGGAAACTGATTGTGGTATTATTCCGAAGATTTACAAAATAATTACATTATAAAGAGTCCCTTCTGCCCGGTCATGTAGAATCATTGACCTCTTATCACTGTGGTGTAATAATATTAGATTAGTGATCTTCTTACTTAGTTGTCAGGATGTTGGAAACTGACGAAGTTGATGATGATTTCTTTACTCCAGTAGCTGGGTAAGTTTTAAAGTAGTATGGTATGTGGTGAAGTGACAGTCAAAAAAAAAGAGTGTCTCTTTAATTCCCATACCTATCTAATTGATTTTATTAGCATTAAGAGGGGAGACTTGTTTATACCACACCTCAAACTTATTCCATCATATTCTCTTTTCAGCTCATCTCTGGCCAATATATTTGGAAATATAACTAAAAAAAATGAAGGAAAATCAAATGACTCATTAAAATACATACCTCCGAAGCCTCAAAGTGTTCTACCAAAACAAGAACAGATTAAAACTACGGAATGCATATTTGCCTGTGCTCTTATCGGACACGAGTGGTAAGTTGATATGTGTGTTATATTTGCATACTATATGTACATTATATACTACTGATATTTAGTTTTATTTGCATACTAATATACATTTTTAAGGCAAATGGAATAACTAAACCATGTAAGCCTAAATTATGAATAATCAGTGGTGTGCATTGCTTTTTAGAATAGGTAGGCACTAGGCCGCCTGGTCTAGTCAGACATATACTATACGGTCATTAATCAGAAACAACAAAATTATCTGTTTTGAATGTTCAAGTTATTTTCTTACCTTTTATAGTTCTATGTGCCTTCTATGAACTTTAAAAACAAAAACTCTTGTCGGTCTTCAAAATGAACCAATTTTTATCTTGTCAACTTACGAAAACTTAGGTACCGAAAGGATTCGTCCGCAGTATAGACAAATCTTGGTTGGTAGAGTAGGCCTGCCTACCTAAGGGTGATAAATTGCGAAGGTCGAACGTCATAGTATTATGCGTAGGACGTACATGATATTTAATTTCGTCGTATTAACTTGAACGAATACTAGACCAATGAATGACCTAGTTCAAATACTACGGCATGGGAGCCGAGTAGGCCGTCGGGCGACTGCCTACTGCCGTGCACCGCGTTCTACGTTTGTATGAAGATTATTTGTTTCTGTTAGGTACCTATGATAGTTTAGTGAGTTTCTTAATTGCGGGGCACACACACTATTAATGTACCTAATTGACAGGCTTATGGTGATTTCTCGAGGTAGGCACTGCTTAAATGCCTTTATGCAATGCACGCCACTGTGAATAATAATATTAGTATTGTGTTGAAAACTGGAATAGATTTTTTTTTACACCATTCCAGCACTAATTAATAATTTAAATAAATATGATGGAGCTATCAGCTGAGTGCATCTTTGTGGGTTTATTCTACACATACATTATCCTTCTGTAACTTTCAGGTTCAACAATGTCTACACATCAAGAGGAAAACTAGGCTTTGCCATTGTTAAGATTCAGAAAACTGGTGCTCATAATATTGTACTCTATGACTCTAATAAAACTACCCTGTCATGTACCACACTTTCACCTAATTTAGAGGTCACCATAAAAAACGATACTTATATCTCTTATTATGATAATCTTCGAAAGTATTGGAGCATATATGGTACAAAAGAGGAAGTGAAAAAGGTTGCAGAACATTTAACTAGTTTTGAAGTAAATATCCAATATTCATCATACACAGATCAAGGCCCACCAGAGCCTACTAATGTTGAAACTAAAGCGGAAGTTACTTCAGAACAAAGTGAGAAAATAGATAAAGGAAGTGATACAGACTCTTCAATTAACAGAAAAACGAAGGCTTCCATTTTAAATCGAATGGCTAATATGGGTCATTCAGTTTTGCCGACTCGAGCTGTACCAGTAGAAAGAACTAGTGATTCATCAGACACAATGGAAACTGATGCCCATCCAAAATCTGTGAGACACAAACCAGTTAAAAGTATTATTAAGAGGAATCATTTGGAAAACATGTCTGAATCACAGCAAATAACAGAGTCACATCAGAGAACAATAGTACCAAAAACAGAATCCATTGGAAACATTCCATTATACACATCCCATTCTGGGCAGTTATTGCCCATGACAAGCACCAATCTCATCACAGGCCCTTGTAATGAGATGGGTATGTTTATATCAGAACAAAGAATAAGCAACAGTGAGTTAAGAATAAATATGAATAGAATAACAGACAAAGTGGATGCAGTTTTACAAAAAATTAATAATTTTGAACCAAAAAGGAATACAAATGTACAAACAGATATTTTGATGAAGTTGCTCACAGAGTATGAAAATAAAATTAAAGTATATGAAGAAATACTGAAATCTAGAACTGATAAAAATATTGAGCATATATCTGCATCTATACATGCTAATAATGATAATAAAGTTGTAATATTGCAGAATAAAATCACTGAATTCGAAAATATTATTCAGTATAGAAACAAAGAAGTATTAAAACTTAAGGAAGAAATCAAACTTTTAAAATCTAATTATGATCAAGATAAAGTTGACCATGTAAATAATGAAAGTGACTTATTAACAACAATAAATCATTTAGAAATCAGTAATAAAGAAAAATATGAGGAATTAGCAGATATACGAAAAAAATATGAAAATTTAGTCACCAATACAACTGCCAGTAATGATAATATTGGTGATAAGGTAAAAAACATAATGAATGATACATTTCAAACCATATCTGTAAATTTTGATAACAATGAAAGTTACACAGGTGAAACTGTCAAGAAAATTATAGCCACAGTAATAAAAAAAATAACTATACAAACATTATGTGAACTGTAATAATTTACTACTTGCTAGGTCCTATTCCATCTTATTACAAAACGATTTCTAACTAGATCTTGCCTAAACCTCATTTATATATATATTAGTCTATTGCCTAAACCTTAGCCTCACTGTATTTTGAACTTTTTTCTGACAAACAAAGTTCTTACTGCAAAATTGACAACTTAAGACTAGTTTAACATCAGTTTTTGTAATAAACACAGATTATATTTAGTTCGAAATTTGAAAATGGCTCAATGGTTTAAACCTGGGTTAAAGGTAAACCTTGTTTTGTAATAAGGCCGAATGGGTTAGTCTCACTGTTTCCATATAGCCATTAAGCAAGTCCTTCCATGTTTTTATTGCAGAAATAACTTGTTTATTTGTATATAATATTAAATTAAAGAAGTAAGACTAGCCTATGTAATTAAGACGTATGACTTATACAGTTGTTAACTAACAGAGGGCGTTCCCGTTAACCCGCAATAGTATAGCATCCATACATGCTAAAAAAAATATTACCATTCGAAAATAAAATGTTTTTATTTTTTTTTATATTAAAATATTCACTAAAAACATCGAGATATAAGTACTAACGTACTAGAGAAGCTACGTCAAATAACTGAATTGTCCTATTCTTCGTAATTTGAATCTTTAGTTCGCTGCAGCGCTAAAATAATAACAATTCGTCTAAACCGTAACTAATTTACCACAGCGCTACATTTGCTGCAGAAGTGTATTTATTCTCGGCAAAAAGGTCTTAAGCGCCATGTAAATCACGGCACTTACGCGTTTTCTCCGACAAAGTGCAACAACATGTCTTCCCTATAGACTATGACAGGAGTACTACAGAATGGACAACGTAGGTATTTTGCCTACAGGGTTTATTTCATAAATAATAGACAATTTATTTTTTTGATATAAGTATTTTATTTAGTTACCCTTAAATAATATGAGTTTAGTCATCTTTTGCCTTTTCGTGGAATAATCAACGCTTTGATCTGTTTTTGCTTCATGTTTTAAACGAATAGCTAAAAAAAATTATATTGATACTCACATTATCTGTTTAAAGTGCGATAGTTTAAAAAACTAAATATTAATATCAACATTAAAAACACAACATACGATATTTTCACCGTAATGTCAGTCTAATCTACCTACATTGCACTCTGTTTGATTAGTCTATGACAAACAATACAATATGGCGCGTGGTAATTATTTAATTTGTAAAACAAGGAAATTAGTTTACTTACCGATGAAACTTAATTCCTTTGCACTTTGCCGTGTTCCTTGAATTATTAGTACAATATCTCAACACACACCAAGGCATTTTTCGTCGATTTTTTCTATGAATTAATTTATTATTGTCGGAAGTACTAGGCGCGAAAGAGCTAGAGAGCGACTGAGTGAGGTGCGGCACGATCACCGCAGTTGAACGAGACAAAGTAGGAATTTACGGTGTCTTCTCTAGTACGTTAGTACTTATATCTCGATGACTAAAAATCGTAAATTGATACGTTAAAGAAACACTCTGTACACGCGTACTTGAAGGACAGCAATGTCGGAATTTATTTAATTAAATAAATTAGAATTAATTAAATAAATAGAGTATCAATTTACGATTTTTAGTGAATATTTTAATATAAAAAAAATAAAAACATTTATTTTCGAATAGTAATATTTTTTTTAGCATGTATGGATGCTATACTATTGCGGGTTAACGGGAACGCCCTCTGTTAGTTAACATACTGTATAACTGATAAAGTTATATCAAGCAGCTGTACTGATATCATATGAACACGTCTCAAAAACATTATTAAGAATTTAAGATTAAACTTGATAAGAAGAATTTAAATATTTTTATTTTAGACTAGCTGCGCCCCGCGATTTCACCCGCATAAGTTTCGATCCCGTGGGAATATCGATATCGGGATAAAAACTATCCTATCCCGGGATGTACGGACGCCAGCACATCAACCTACCACAATCTGTCAGATTTTCTCAATCAACTTTGAACCTTATGCTTTAGCGATAAAGTTGAAAATGTATTAAAGAAATCTGACAGATTGTGGTAGGTTGATGTGCTGGCGTCTGTACCTAATCTATCTCACTGCCAAATTTTATCGAAATCCGTTCAGTGGTTGAGGCGTGAAAAGGTAACATATGACAGACAGAGTTACTTTCGAATTTATAATATTGGTATGGATAGAATAATAATCATAAAAATTATCTATGCTAGAAACTCTGCTTGCGAAATGCAGGATTTTGCTACCGCTTTTTAATACCGCTACACTACAACAAAACAAAAGGTCCATTGTGTGATGTGTAAAGTTCTACGAATGACAGCCGGGAACAAAGGCTTAACGTGCGTGTAGCATCATGTTACGATCCATAGGAGACGAGTAAAAGAAGCCTTGACAGTCGTTACGGGTAGTCAGAAAACAAAAATCTAACAACCAGTTTTACCAAGGGGTATCGTGTTACCCATTAACTGGCTTGTGAAGATGAGATAGGCAGTCGCTCCATGTAAAATACTGGTATTCAGCTACATCCGGTCAGACTGAAAGGCGACCCCAACATAGTCGGGAAAAGGCTAGGTAGATTAATTGACTGATTTGCGAGGAGTACCCTAAGGTACGGCCACAAAGTATGTACAGACGCCAGCACATCACGTTACTACAATCTGTCAGATTTCTTTAATAGATTTTCAACTTTATCACTAAAGCATTAGGTTCAAAGTTGATTGCGAAAATTTTACAGTTTCGGGTAGGTTGATGTGCTGGCGGCCGTACATTCCAAGATTTGGCTGACTTCAGGCCATAAACAATCTATTAAAACTGCTGTCAAAAATGAAGATGACAGATGTCACTGTCGTCAGTTAAGTGTCAACTTCTCAATTGATTAGTTTACAGCAAATTGTAGAATAAATTAATGTTATTGTTGTTCTTGTTCATCAGTTTACTATTTTTCGTGTGAAACTATTAATTTGATTATTTAAATACAAATTGGATTTATCAAACATGGATGATTTACAGCAATCTTTAAACCAATATGAAGAACAGGTAGGTATTTGGGTAGGTACTAACATTACAATTCTAAGTTATTCAACAATTTTACCAATTTTATTACTATTTTATTGTATTCCCAGCTGGCAATGGTCAACTTGACCCTCGAAACAGTTAATGAATCAACGGAAAGAGAATCCTTATTAGCTTTGCAGTCAGATTTGCAACAACTTATCCAACTGACTAGAGAGAACTTGGAAGCCTTGGTGACTAAAGACACTCAGCCGGTTGAGACTCAATCTACTGAACCTAAAGATGAATTGGATGATGAGTATGCATTGTTCATGGTAAGTATGAGGAATCATTGTCTTTACAGATAAATATTTATATTGTAGAAGCACTGTCTAACATTTAGTTGTTGCACTGTTTTCAGCAAGAGATGGCTAAAAGTGGTGCATATGAAGAAGCTAAAGGGAACAAATCTAAAAACTCTGAGGAGGCAGCCAATGCTGACAGTGATATTGAGGTATATTTTTTTATATCATGCAATTACTAATTCTACAAGATTTCATAATAGAGGAGACATAATACCAGATATTTTCTGGTAAACTATAATGATTATTGACTAGGATCACTTAAGTTATCATTATCTGCCTAGCATTTTCCCAACTATGTTGGGGTTGGCTTCCCCAGTCTAACCAAAAGCAACTGAATAACAGTATTTTAGATTGAGCAACTACCTACCCAACCTCCACAACCCAATAACACCACACACTAAGGATCACTATTCCTATGGCTAAAGCATTTACATATACCTGCTAAACTACTATCACTTCTAACTTTCTGATTCTAAATCACTAAATAATCTGAAACATTCATAGGATGAGCTCTCTTCATTACTGGGCATGAAGTGTGCAGTGTATCACACACACAAGTGGGGTGGCCAGCCAGGTCTTTACAATGCTATGGTCAGTTCTGTAGTGCCCAAACAGGATGAGGACCAGTTCCAAGACCTTCAAGTTAGTATATAATTTGGTTTTAAATTGTTATTGATTTTGCTATGAAAGGCGACTAAACAAAGGTGTTTACAAGGCAGATGTGAGTGGAAACACTGGGAGGGGACCATATTGGTGATGTTCAGAAAAGTTCAGGTGCATAGTAGTCCCACCCTGCGTTTGTGTATGACCAGACGTACGAACCTAAACAAGGCAAAAGGAGTATGTAAGGATCGAAGAATTCGAAGGCATTCTATCGCGTTTGCCTACACCTCTGGGAAGAAGGCATGAGTTTATGTATGTGTCTATGTGTATTGATTTAGCATAAATTGTATATCAAACTAATATTATAAAGGCAAAAGTTTGTGAGTGTGTTTGTATGTTTGTTACTCTTTTACGCAAAAACTACAGAACGGATTTGGATGAAATTTGGCACACAGACAGTTTATAACCAGGATTAACACATAGGATACTTGTTATCCCGATATTCCCACGGGATCGACACTTGATGATGATGATGATGATAGGACTCCCTTTTCCGCACTTAGACTCTCACTCGGTCCGTTGTGCGTGGGGATTCTGGCTAACAGAGCCAGCCTAGCTCCGCCCAGAAGCACAGAAGCTTCCTAGGAGCTTCACAGGCTTCGCGGAGCGACCTCATTGTTCCGAGGATTTCTTCACGTTGAGAAGCCACGGCCTCGCAATCCAGGATGACGTGGGCGGCTGATTCCTCGGCATCAAGGCAGCCCCTGCAGAGGGGGCTGTCCGTGACGCCTATGTTGAAAAGATGTTTGTTAAGGAGGTTGTGGCCCGTAATTGTACCTATTATTATTCTAAGGTTAATCCTACTCAGGTTGAGAAGTTTTTTGGTTAATCGCGGGTGTATCATTGGTAGAGCCAATTTTGACTGTCTACAGTCTGTTGCCCGTGACCATCTGTTGTTATGGAGTTCGGTCGGGGATCGACACTTATGCGGGTGAAACCGCGGGGTGCTGCTAGTTTAGTGCTACTAGATATATGAAGGAAACAGTTTTCTTTTTTGTTAACATGTTATTTGATTTCTAGTTCTTAGTTAAAACATAGTCTTCTACATTTATTAACTATTCAAACCAGTGCAGGATTATTGTATACCTCATTTCAGTTCTGTGATCATAAATCAGTAATTAAATTAGCACAGTGTTTTGTACTAATTGTCCTTCCTTCATTGCAGGTCCGAGTTCTGTTCACTCATCCAACACACGCTGAGATGTTGCCCTGCCCTTTCTTTCTTGATGGTGAATGTAAATTCAGTGACGAACAATGTAGGTGAGTCATATCATGGTAAACTAAAAAGGAAACTGCACCCTAAAATATGTATTGTCATAAATGTCATAATTAAATCTGATTTTATTGGTGTTACAGATATTCCCATGGTGCTTTAGTACAATTGTCGAATTTAAAAGAAGCAATAGAACCGGATTTTAGTTCAATTAAAGTAGGTAGTAGAATATTGATGAAACTAAAGCCACCTGATAATGAGGTAATTATAGTTTCTGATACACCATTTATTGTAGATCAGGTTACAGTCTCGATCTGCCATTTTTATGGCTTCATAAAGAACAAACCGCTACAATGGCGACATTAATGTAACACACGTTTACGGTTTCGCGTTTTCGTTTTACGAACGTATTTTAATTTCATAAAACTTTATTATTTACAATTTTCTAAAATATCATCTTGAAGCAACCTGTACTTAAAGTAAAGGCTTACAATTTATTTAAATAAAAGGTTCAGACATGGAGATGTCTGAACCTGTCACAAAAGCAATCTGGAGAGATTGCTTTGCTCTTAGGATAAGGCCTCCCCCAGGCTTTTCCATAGCTCAGGGTCCTCCCATGTCCCTCACACAGTAGTTTTCAAGTTGTCATCCCATCTTTAAAATGGTCTTCCTATTTTCCTTCTCTGGGATAACATTATGTTATGTCTCTAGCACATCTAACGTTTTTACTCTTGATGACTCATCCCTATGATGAAGTTCCCACTGCTGGGACACAGGCCTCCTCTCGGTGAGAGGGAGTGGGCCGTAATCCACCACGCGGAACCCGTGCGGGTTGGTGGATGTCACATGTCTTCGAATTTTTCGAACCTACAACTCTTAAGTCGCGTCCGTTACCACTTGGCCACCATTGCTCATTTTTGTATATTCATATTTTGTGTTAATTACAGGAAATAGGTTTAGCAAAAAAATCAACTGAAAAGTATCACTTATGGCATAGAGCAGTAATAAGGAGTATAGATACAGAAAAAAGAACTTGTTCTGTTAAGTTAGAGCATGGTATACACACGGGGGAGAAAAGGAAACATGGGACTGATGAATATAGAGTGAAAATTGAGGAAATTTTCCCATTGAACAGTAAGTGTCTTTTATAGAATTTGAATTCCCACATTGATTCTTTGCTTAGTCATCTTTAGGGTAATAGCACGTCTTTTTAAGGGTTATAAGAGAAAAAGTATCCTGAAATCTTTTATTGTATCTATACTTACTTACTTACTAATATTATGAAGCTGAAGAGTTTGTTTGGTTGAAGTTTGAACGCGCTAATCTCTGGAACAACCAGTCGGATTTGAAAAATTCTTTATGCATTTGATTGCCCAATTCTTGAGGAAGGCTATAGGCTATTTAACATCACGCTATGACCTTTAGGAGCCGAGCAAAAAGAAAAAAGTCAGAAAGAACGCTAAGCAAAAACGAAGTAATAGCGCGGGCAGGCGGTGCGATGCGACGGGGTGGGTCGGAGTAACAAGAAATTTCACGCGGACGAAGTCGCGGGCAGAAGCTAGTTTATTATTAAAATAAAAGATTTCCGGTTTCATTATTCCACAGTGTTGAAATCACGATTTAGCACTAAAAAGCTCTTCTTTGACCTATGACTTTACTACTTTTTTAATTTTCATGTAGCTGAAAATGAAGAAAGTGATGACTCCGATGATAGTTTAAGCGATACAGAATATCCACAAAGCAAAGCTATGTGTGAAGAAACAGTAGTTGATAATCATGCACTTATTGTTGAAAGAAGTCTTCTAAACAAAAACATCACCCCAATTGGGCAGTGGGAGCAACATACTAGAGTGAGTATGTATTAATGTTTATAACAATTTGCAATAACTGCTAGATTTAAAAGATATAAAACATTACAGTTAATTTTAATTTTACAGGGTATTGGCTCGAAAATAATGTTTGCAATGGGCTACGTTGCGGGGACTGGGCTCGGCGCAGCAAGCGATGGTCGAGTTCAGCCGGTTGAGGCGCGCGTTCTACCTGTGGGGAAAAGTCTTGACCAGTGCATGGCCATCTCCGAGAAACATGCTGCTCAAGATCCATTAAAGGTAGCATATTTAAAGATCCATAATATTGGTATTCAGCTGCATCCGGTGAGACTGGAAGCAGACCCCAACATAGTTGAGAAAAGGCTGGGCAGATGATGATGATTTAAAGATCATAATCATGACTTACATTTTGTAGATGATATAAATACCCTTTTTTTTTTTTTTTTCAGGTTGGGAAATCATCAAATGACTCCTCCCGCTCTGGGTGGAGCGGAAGGGAGTGTTCTGACACTCCTTGAACACGGGTGGGTTTTAGTCAGAGTCTGCTCTTACTGACTAAAACCCACCCGTGTTCCTTCCTTCGCCCTTTATGTTCCGGGCCAGCGGTAACCCTTTCGGACAATCCCGCTGACCCGGCAGGCTTCGGTCCTTACGGGCCCCTTCTTTTAATGCTGACATCTCTTTGAGGCGCGCGTGGAACACGTACGCGCCGTCCGGCACGGGCCTGGTCCTGATCGGACGGTGAGCTACCCATTACTCTCCGCCCGCAGGCCCGCGCCTACGGTGGCCGGGAGTCGTCGCGCGGCTCCCGACGCCCGGAGCGTCTCCCGCGGTGGCTGGGACGGGAGGCTCTCTCCCTCAGCCGTACCGCCGCCTCCTTCGCTAGCATGACTGCTTCGCAGAAGGAGGCGACTGCTCCCCACTCCCTCTCGCCCCGGACCATGGCTTGAACCAGGCCCGGACGCGAGAGGTCGCCGCCGCTGCCGATCGCCTCTTCGAGGACACGGCGGTGCTCCGCCCAAGCGGGGCAGACCTCCACCGTGTGCTCCACCGTGTCCTCTGGGCGATCCTGGCAATGGTGACACCCGGGCGTTTCCTCCCGCCTGATTATGTGCAGGAACCTCCCGAAACTTCCGTGTCCGATGAGGACCTGCGTCAGGCGGTAGGTGAGGGCGCCATGACGCCTCTCTAGCCACTCCTCAAAGAGGGGTCTTACCGCCGCTATCGTGGCGTGCCCTGCGCTGGGTTGCGACAGTCGCTCTTTCCATGCCGCCATGAGATCGCGCCGGAGGTCCGTCCGCTCCGCCGCAATTTGCTGCGGAAGCGGAGTTTCCCCTCGGCGTAGTGCCTCCGCGCGCCACTCATACAGGCGCGCGAGAACTATCGCCTCCAGATCCCATGGCGGCAGTCCGGCAAGGAGGCTTGCCGCCTCGCCCGAGATCGTGCGGTAGCCCCGGATCAGCCTTGTGGCTACCACCTTCTGGGGCGCGTTCAAATAATGGGCGGCTCGCCGCCGCAGTGAACGCGCCCACACCGGGGCCCCGTATAGGGCCATGGACCGCACGACCCCCGCGTGAAGCCTCCGGCAGGAGGCGTTTGGCCCCCTCAGGTTGAGCAGGAGCCGCTTGAAGGCAGCCCCGGCCCGTTCCAGTTTGGGAGCCAAACGTCGGAAATGCTCGACGAAGTTCCACCGGCTGTCGAGGACGAGACCCAGGTATTTCATCGTCGTCTCGACGCCGATGTGAACCCCTCCTACCGTTAGTTGGGATCCCGATGGTGGCATGTTCCGGGGCCCATGAAACGACATGGCCTCGGACTTGTGCAATGCCACCTCGAGACCCAACTGCCGGATCCTCTCCACGACTTTTTTTTTTTTTTTTTTGATCCGGGGTGGAAAATCCTCATGGATGTCCGCCGCCCTGGGGCGGGCGGCGGGGTCTGTCAGACTCTTACTGACTAAAAACCACCCCGGGTGTTCCATCTCACACCTACGCCGGGGGTCGCGGGAACGTACGATCCTTCCGCAACCCCCGGCCGGTGCCGGCCCGCCTTAGCGGGCCCCGTCTGGTCGGGGGGGGGAGTGAGGTGTTTGACTCCCCCCGCGACGTCTAAGAGGGGCGCGCGTGGAACACATCGCGCCGCCACCTCGGGTCCTGATGTGTGGGGGGCGACGGACGTCCCCGAGTCCGTCGCCCCTGGACCCGTTTAGGGGGGCCGGAAGAGGGCGTTGTCCGCCCTCCGCCGACGCCCGGTGCGCCTGCTGCGGGCAGGGTGAGTGGACGAGATCTCCCTCTCCCTTTCCGCAGCCTCCTTCTGCGAGACGACCGTTTCGCAGAAGGAAACCACCGCGTCCCAGGACTCCTCGCTGTCGACCATCGACTCGACCACGGCCGGCAGCGAGAGGTCACTGCCTACTTCTGAGATGAGGGCACGGCGCGGCTCCTCCCAAGCGGCACACTCTGCCAGCGTATGCCACGCCGTGTCCTCCCGGCAGTCGACGCAGTGGTGACACCGGGCGTCCGGCTCCCTGTTTATGCGACACAGGTACTTCCCGAAGCAACCGTGCCCCGAGAGCACCTGCGTCACCCGAAACGACAGGGAGCCGTGCCTCCTCCCGAGCCAGCGCTCGAGCACTGGCCGGACCGCCTCGATGGTACCGAGGCCGGCGGTAGGGCGCGAAAGCCTGTCCCGCCATTCCGCCACCAGGACCTCGCGAAGCTGAGACCGACGCAGCTCCATATGGCGCTGCGTCAGCCCCTCGCCCCGCGCCCGCGCTTCCTCGCGCCACCGGTACAGTGACGCGAGTACTTTCGCCTCCAGGTCCCAGGGCGGGGATCCAGCCAGTACGCAAGCCGCCTCGTAGGAGATCGTGCGATACCCCCGGACGACTCTGACGGCCATCGCTCTCTGCGGCTTTCGCAGTACTGCGATGCTTCCGGCCGTCAGGTCAGTCGCCCAGATCGGGGCCCCATACAGGGCCATGGATCGCACGATCCCCACGTAGAGCCGCCTACAGGCGGCGCTCGGGCCCCCCAGATTGGGAAGCAGCGTTGACAGCGCACCAGCAGCGCCCAACAACTTGGGCGCCAGCCGCCGGAAGTGGGGGCCGAAATCCCACCGGCTGTCGAGCACCAATCCCAGGTACTTCATGGTGGACTCGGCAGCGATCCGAGCCCCCCCGACTACGATGTGTGATCCGGGCGGCGGCGCCCGCCGGGGGCCATGAAACACCATGGCCTCCGACTTGTTGAGGGCCACCTCCAGGCCCAGGCGACGTATACGGCTCACCACCTGTGACACCGCAGCCGTCGCCAGCAATCCTCTCCACGACTACCGCAACCCCACGTGTCATCGCGTCGGCCGCCGCCTGATGCGACCTCCCCTGCGCCAGGACTAGCGTGTCGTCAGCGTAGCAAACCACGCTGACGCCATCAGGGAGGTCGGCCCGCAGCACCCAGTCTTAACCGATGTCCCACAAGAACGGCCCCAGAACCGATCCCTGTGGGACACCGCACGACATCTCTCGCCATATAAATACTCTTTTAAGTATACTCTTTATAGACTATTGTTTATTCTGTTATTGCTTATAGGTGGAACAAAAATTGAAACGATTACAGAAGAAAGAAGAAGAGCGTAATAAAAGAGCGTACGAGCGGGAAAAAGAGAGGGAACGACGAAATGTGTTCAATTTCCTTAATAAAACGTTAGGCGATAAGACCGAAGCAGATAACGAACAGGAAGCCACTCTGGATGTAAAGCAGTCTACGAGTAAAGACTTAAACATTGAGCAATTCAAAATTACAGAAGACAAAAAACGAATTGAAAAGGATATAGTAAAACTGACTAGTTCATTAATCAGACATGCTTCTGGATCCAATGGTCACAAAAATATTAATATGCAGATTGCAGAGAAAAATAAAGAACTGAACATTCTTGTGCAGAAAGAAATGCAAATATCTAAAGAGCAAACACACAGAAAAGACAAACAGAAAATGACTGTTTTTTAATAGAAAGTTTTACCTTAGGACAATCGAGTATAAGTATTTAAAAAAGATTATCAATAAATTATGAAATAAGAGTCATTTTTTTTCATTTGAGATTTACATCTTTTTAGAAACCTTGTAGGGTTGATAGAATTTGAATATAAAATTATGTTGCTGTTTAAATTGGACTGGCTAGTGAAATTTTATTGGCCTTCCAATCCAATAATTTAACAATTCTATGACCAAATTCAATAAAGTGTAATGTCCAATAACCGCGACTACTACTTCTACGACTTGTACATGTAGTGTTTTTTTGAAGTCGGTTGTTTGTTTTTTTTTTTTGTAAAAGTTTTTTATTATTCACTTTTTAGCTGTAGGTACCTACCCCACACAAATTTAATGAACACTAGTGCATTGAAGAATTGAAGAAACCGACTAGAAGAATCATCAAAATTCGCATAGAAACGCCAGAGATGCAGTACATTCATGCATATAACTTCGTACATAGGTATCCAGCTGCGTCCGGTTAGACTGGAAACCAAACCCAACATAGTTGGGAAAATGCTGGGCAGATGATGGTGGTGATTTCGTCTACTGTTCCTTAGCATAGTCATACGAAATTCGGGAAACCTATCAACCTGATTAGTAGCATTAAAAAGCCAGCCTAGATAAATCTATCTACACATATTTACTCTGTTTTATTTGGCACTGAAACCATAAATAAACAAAACCACTTTTGTTATAAGCGCATAGTAAGTACTACATTATGTTGTAGACTGTGGCGCATAGATTTCATCGACGCATTCCATATTATGAGCAAATAAAATCTTAGTGCCTTCTAAAATATTTCGAGGTTTGAGTAACAGGTGTATTTTATAGGTCAATCTGTCAAACCAAGAAAGATGGTGACCTGTGTAATTCTTATTGCTTTTTAATGTCTTTCGAGCTACAGACAAAACGAAATGTAACTTACGATTTGTCGATACACAGTCATTTACATTACATTCTACTTCATCTAGATTACTTCACCTAGTTCACCTTCAATTCTTCATTAGTGGCTTTTGTGGAAAAGTCCATAATTTAGTAACGCGATCCCCCGTCTGTCGTTGAAAAGTAGCTCATGAAATATTACTTAATAATTTGAGTGAAGTTGGGCAAAGTGATAGGTTTTTCTGTTAGGAAAGTGAGTAGCAGCCCGGGATCTGCAATAGGCTCATCCTTTATTACATAGCTCATGGGATTTACTGGCAAACCTCTGACCTTTGCGTACATGTTCAGTGAGGGTTTGATGATTTTATGCATAATTGCATTATTTTCGAATACATGAATTAAAATACTTCGAAAGTTTTAAAGGAATGTCTGTTTCGCCACTATAATAGTAGGAGAAAGTATAGCGATGTCAAAGAAGCGGATGCCAGTTCGCAACAACAATGAAACACTTGGATAATTACAAATTTCTATATTTACATATGTGATGTTTAGTTTAAAATAAGCGTACATGGCATAAAATTACAATTAATATATGACATATTTTTCTATAAATTAGATATTTGTACTATCGATCAATATTAACAAAGTACTTAAAATGTTAATGGGCGTGTGACTAGCAAATAACATTTGCTGAATTTTATAATTACGAATTAAATTTTAGTGACAGTGGGTCAAATATGTTTACCACTAAACTACTCAATATTATAGATTATACCTAAATTAGGTATGGAATTGTGGCTATCATAACCTAATTACATCATTATCCACTTGTAAGCGTTAACTCTGATGCATATTAGATATTTTTAGAAAAGGTACAATTTATTATAATAAAAAAATGAGTATAAGATGTTAATTATTATAAAATTTAACTTTGCATTGCCATAATTCAAATAATAACTACTAAAACCTCTTAAAATTGCTACGTGAGCAAGATATTTGTACTTTTCCTCAATCAGTTTTCCTAAAGTGCCGATGTCTACATAAGCATTTGTCAATGCAATATAATTTAGTACAAACAAGATTTAGAAATTGGCTAATAGACCCACTGTGCGAAGTTCCCAGGACTACTAGGCTACTGAATCAATACCAATGTCAGCCCCAGTACATCATGATCAACATAACACTGTGCATTCATCATGTTTATAGGTAAAGGTTAAAGTTGAACATCAGAAGTCCTTTAATATGGCCCTAACAACAATTTACTCACTCTCGTATGTCTATCATACTCTTTCTAAATAAGGCACTAAGAAAGCCCCAAGTCACATTAGAGGGACCAAATTGAGTTCAGGTCAATTTTTACAACTTTAGAGCTTCTGATTTTGAACTCCTCTACCTATAAAACTTCTTGTGCACATCCGACATGACAATATTCCTCCAAACGCGCCAACATGTGACTACTACCTGTACCTGTGTTTGCAACAATACTAATTTGTATAGTTATCATCTAATTATATGCTTATGCATTGAAAGTTCACTATAAAAAATTCCTAGACAAATTCATCACAGAGATTTGTTATATCCTCATCAAGATAACCTTATTACCGTCACCATCCATTCTCGCTCATACATCCATTGAATTAAATTTATTTTAATATCTATATATTACATTACATAATGCAATAGAGAGTGATGAAATAAAGAGAGACATTCTTTGTACTAAACTAAACGTCTTGAAATTAATAAGTACACTCTGAGACTCTTCGCCACGCAAGTTAAAATAATTACCCTATGATTGTTTTATGATGAATTACATTTGTGATGTCTTTATTACATGAGTTGTGATTAGCCGCTTCTCTAAGCATCGCAATGAAATAACGAATACGAAATCAAATCGCGATCACAACTAATGTGACAATGCTTGAGATGAGATTCGCTTCAACTGGCGTTGTGTTTAATTACTCTATTATTATAATTAGAAGCGGCGGACTTATAATGAACAAGCGGCTGTCACTGCTGCCTGTATTAAAATGATTCCAATATACCGATAACAATCGATATTCGGGTGTATAACACAGTTATCATCCATACATCAATAGATTCAAGGTCTGTGAGTCTCGGGGACTATCACTTATTGATGCTATAGCGTTGCTCTGAGCCGGCTGACGACGCATGCCATCGCGGAGTCGACATTGTCGACCACGGGCACTCCGGAGCGTTTCGCTAAGTCTGAGAGGTAGTGGCGGCCCCGGTTGTAATCCTTGACGGCTACTTCACTATACTGTAAGGAAAGAAAGGTCACATGAGTATGTTTGCGAAGTTAGTTGGTTTGATTATAAAAACCAGACTTGGGTACTTTTGCTGGGGAAGATAAGCCAACAAACGTAAGCAAGAGTGACGACACAGCTTCTCATATAGGTGTTTATAGACAATAATTGCTCTAAGTGACACCAAGTATAGCTGGTGCAAATCACGAACGATGTGACTCTAATGTCATTTACATTAGGTTTGCAATGACACGTCAAGTGCCAGGCGTCATAATCAGGGTGGCTAAGGTTTCCAAACCTATATTCTATATTAGCTGACCCGACAGACGTTGTCCTGTTTTTTATTCGAAAGTCGTGGCGCCATCTATTATCATAGCAACGTTATTGTTGTTTTCCTCGGGAACAGCACTTTTTCAGCGAAAAAAGGGTACCCCTTATGTCCGTTTTTGTACACCTGACAATGTACAATGTTCAGTGGTTTAGGCGTGAAAAGGTAACAAACAAACAAACAAACTTACTTTTGCATTTTTTATATTATTTAATTTTGGATTAGGATAAATAAATAAAATTGAAGTATTGGTTTGTAATGTCAAGTAACAGCTTTTTACTAAATGCATAAGAAAGTATATAAGTACGGTACCTATATTAAAAAAACATTGTCTGTATGTCTGTTCCGGCTAATCTCCGAAACGGTTGGACCAATTGTGATGAAATTTGGTAAGGGGATACTTTGAACCCTGGGGAAGGATAACCGGATACCCTTTTTATTGACATACCACGCGGGCGGCAGCTACTTATAAATATAGGTTCAACTTACACCATGTGCTTTCTGCGGGTCCATGGGCTGCACTAAAAGCACGGTGTTGGCAGGACGCAGTCCCATATAGTGTGCGGCCAGTACCATCGCAGCGAAGCAAGGAGAATCCGCACTCATCGCGAACACTAGTACGCGTGAGCCTAATAATAAGTCCTCGTCGTATGTTCCTATAACGGAATAGCTCGTTAGGAGAGTGGCAAGACACAATGATGGTGAAATAATTTTCAAGTTATGGAACAACAAACTGAATTTCATACTTAACAAAGTTCAAACTCCATTTCAAAAACTTATTATGACCTTTTTGTTACTAATGGTCATTCAAAAATCAACTTAGAATACATTTCACTAAAGTAGATAACTGATTAATGGAATGTAAATTATCTTAGATTATGAACACTGCTATAGTAAGAGTAACAATTTCGCTTAACTAACTAGGCTAACTTATAATATACCGCTGATTAAGAGACTCATTTTTGGTCAGCTACCCGTCAAACTTGCTTGTTTATGTTTGAGTTAAACACATTATGACGGCGAACCCTGTGCAGTAAGCCTCGCTACCATGTTGCTAACTGTCTAACATGACATGAGCTATCTTACTACTTAACGCAGGTACGATAGAAGTAGAATGGATGACAAATAATGGCGAGAATATACGCGAGCTGTAGATAATAAAAACAGAAACAAAATAACAAGTTACCTTTGAAGGGCTGGGGCGTAACATCTTCCGTGACAGTATAGAAGTCAGACGCACTCAGTCGATCATTCCTATCGGCTCTATCATCAGGCGTGCGGTCTCTTAGCTGTACGTCATCGGGCAGTTCTAACGTGGTACTTGAGGGGCGCGGCTTTTTATCGCGACGCGGTGACTCGGGGTGCGCGGGCGCGGTCCTTCGGGCAGGGGTCGAGAACATTCGGGTGTAGTCGTTGGCTCGTGGTACTACGTACGTGAAGCCTTCCCTTCGTAGGACTTCTTCTGGTTTGGTGTTATGGATCTGGAGAAGAATGGATTTATTTGGTAAGATAAGAAGATTCAGGAAATCAGGCAGACTGAAGTCAAGCACTTCGTTTTTTTACAAAATCAGCTTGTGCCTGAAAACCACACGTCCATACTAACAATTTCATTTTGATGGTGCCTTTAAGGGTAATTTTCGTACTTCAAGTGCCAAATGTGTGTACTGACGTGCGTTTGAAAGTGTCTGTGCATTTTTGTGCAAGTATTCGTGTAATTCGCAAAATTATTATTTACCGGGAAGGTCCCACCGAGGTAAACATCATGCGTAGGCGCGCCCAGCATGGCGGGCAGTCGCTCGAGGCGTCGCTCGGTACCCGGCGTGAACACCGAGTCGCCGCTCGAGGCCCCCGCGGCCCCCGCCGGCCCCCCGGGCCCCGCCTGCCCCCCAGGCCCCGCCAGCCCTCCGGTCCCCGCGCCTGCGCTGTCCGCTGCTGGCCGGTGACCGCCGTTCTGGAAACAAGTAAACGTAAACGATAAAATTTAACTATACAAATTTGTTCGTCCTAAAAGTTGACGTGAAAACAACTGGCTGTATAATGATTGTTCATGCAAATCTATGCCAAAGTTTTTTCTAGTAATGATATTATTGCAGTGAGTAGGAGCAGCGTGGGAAGGCCCCCCAACTTGGTCGATGACCTCGTGAAGGACGCGGGAATGAACTTGGTGTGGATAGGATAGGAACGGTCGTTGTGGCGATGTTTGTGGGAGCCATTACTAGCAGTTGAAGTCTTTTGGCTGAATGATGATACCTAATTACAAAATAATGTATTTGTTAGTTACCTTAGGAATGAATAAACCAAGCTTTCGTCCGTATGCTTTAAGCCTGGGGTTGACAAGCCGCAGTCCGTTGTTAGCGTCTCTCGCGGCAGGTTCGCGCGGCTCACTGCGCAGTTCGCCGCCCGTCGCCTCCGCCTCTGTACCGTTTCGACTTTGAGACTCTGCAAGTAAAGAACGGTCAAATGATATAGTGTGTAAGACAAAGAGGTACCAATCGTATTTACAGCAGCCACAAATAACAATAAGAAAAAAAATACAAGTGGTTCATATTATGAATTACCCTCGTTTGTTGAAAGTTTGCAATGAGCAATGAGTGTATATACCTACTGTGTGAGTGAAAAGTGAAATATAGCACATAACTATGTATTTTATTAAATAATAAAAAATATTAAAAAAGATTGCAAGCAATAAAAGGTTGAAATGACTAAAGGCTCCTACAAACAGGCGCGACACGCGAAATAATCGCGCGCGACACAAAGGCACAGCTCGTTGCGCGACATGCGGTGCCTTTGTGTCGCGTGTCGTGTCGCGGGTGTTTGAAGGAGCCTTAATACACATTTGCCTCATTTAAGTGATCAAAACAATGAATGAAACTGCACAAGCTAGCATAGAAATACAAAACAAGTAGAGCAAGTAGCACCCAACATACCGAAATAATGAAAATGATAACTGTATGAAACAAGTGGAGCGTGGGGCGGCTGTTACGTACACAAACGACTTAGCTAAGGTCGTGGGTAGACTTTGAATGCAAGCGGTTCAAAAACCATTCCTTATGAAAGTGCGGCGTGCGTCCGGAAGTGGACGCGTTGCGGATGACATGATGATGAAGTAAAGTGAATAGTGCGCACACGCACCGGGAGTGGGCGGGGTCGGCGGGGAGAGGTAAGCGCGCAGCGAACGAAACGCGCGCCGCACGCGCGACGCCACGCCCTCGCTCTCCGCCGCCGCGCGCGGGCTACTGGGCCCTTCAACAAACACCACCCCTTACCATACACCCGCCACCCAAATAGTCTTAACTAAATATATGTACGACGTTTCGTACCGTGAATCGTAAAAACACTGCCAAATCTTCCGCTATGTTTCCACAATAAATCGTTCATGTCAAAAGCAGCAATATTTCGAAAGCGACAACATTTAACAGCTTATGACACATTAAAACAAGTTTATTGACGGTGCATTGACAGAAAACGACAGCATTTTAACGAGCTCTACGGCCATTAAATAGGAGTCGTACTGACCTGCGTCGGCGGCGAGCTCGGCGACGGCGGCGCAGAACGTTTCGAAGTCGACGGGGTCGGCCGCGGGTGGCAGGCAGCGCTCGGCGCGCTCGCGCGGCGCGCGCGTGGCGTCCCGCAGCGCGTCCAGCGCGCGCGCGCGCGGCAGGCGCGAGGCGCGGCCGCCCGCCGCGTCGTAGGCGCGCTTGAGGCGCAGGATGGTGTGGCCGAGCGAGTGGCGCGGGTGCGTGCGCGCGCCCCGCAGCACGGCGCGTGCGCAGCGCAGCGCGGCGGGAATGTCGGTGAAGGCGGGCAGGCCGCGCCGCTCCACCGCCTCCTGTAGCGTCGCCCGCGCACGCGACAGCTCCACGTACTCGCTGCAGTCGTACGTATCATTTTATTAGAGTTTACATTCTGCATACAAATTGACACAATAGAGGCACATGGAAGCAACGATCATTGCGCGTGATCTTACTGCATGGGTTAGAGTGACTGACGTCAATACTTAACGAGATGATTGTGTTTCTACCTTTATCGACTGGTACGAATACTTTGACGTGCTAATGTTTGCAAAAAATTGTAGACAAGTGGCACTATAACGATTGTTTTGGTACTTACAATGAAAAGCAATTTTATTTACACATGTCAGATATTTGACGTGCTTGAGTTCCGGCCAGCACCAAACGACATAATTACACAAATGTAGTTTTAGTCATTCTGATAGTTACTTCAGGTAGAGTCCTTTATCAGATAATTCATCTTTTCGGAGAACATGACACCAGGAAAAAGATAGTCAATCAGAAAAGATGACGACGAATGGCTATCACGCATCAACTTCATAGACATGAATCATCCCAACCCTCGTGATGACGATCGACTGATGACAAATTAATCATTTCAAATTTTTGCCCTACTTGACTACGATTGCTAATCTATCTACTATTGTTTTTAGGAGACGTGTGTGCTCAAATGTAGTTTACATAGGCTAAGAATCAATAGATTGGTCGATACCGTTCTTAACAGGCGGCTATTATGACATTCTGTACCCTGCTGATAGATCTCGATCAATACCGGAAGCCACAAAGGACTGCTCAAGACTCGTGAAGTAACAAGAGATTCACTTGACGAGTCAAACTCGTAACCATATTTACACGTGTGCACCGCAGGTCAAGGTGATAGTTTATGGATGGTGCGCACATGGTACAAAATCGCATGCACTCTTCACTTTTAGTGTACCTAATAGTGTAGCGAGAAGAGTGCTCAAAAGTTCGGAGCAGATCTTCTACTTCTTCTTTTCTACTCAAATTTTGTCCGACTTGTAAGAAGATACCAGGACAGCTCTGTCATTCGCTTCAATCATGGAATGTGCAGCCGGTTGTACATGAAAGGCAAGAAAAAAGGCGAGGCATGTCTTGCGAGGTGGCTCCATACTGGCACTGTGTCTGGCAAGGTTCGATGATACACTATTTGGGCAGATTGATCCGTTTGTTCGTACGGAGTAGATACTGACTGGTCAGAGATGGTCTCGTGTCCGATGTTCTGGTGGCGCGTGTAGGGCCGCAGAACCAGCAGAAGGTCGCGCGGCGCGGCGGCCAGGTGCGCGGCCTCCACGCTGGCGGCAACGGCGCGCGTCTCGCTGTCCAGCACGAACAGAAGCGCGCGCGCCGCGGCCTTAGCGCGGTGCTCCACTTCCATCAGCTCCGTCGACCAGTCTTCGACTTGCTGCAAAACAGAACATGATTAGTTTTTACGTAAATAACATTTTATTTTATTAATATTAATACCAGCATAATCTTGTCCCACTGCAGGTCAAAGGCTGCTTTTCATACAGAGAAGGCACGACTATTATTAACTATAGGTCCAGGTTTCCTCACGATGTTTTTCGTTCACTGATGTCAGTAATGTCTAAGATAAACTCAGAAAGTACATGCAAATTGAAAAGTCACATTGCTACGTGACGTGTACGTGAATGTCTCTTCCGATGGAAGCCATATTTCGATTGGGATAGATTTTAAGACGTAGCATGCCTAAAAGAAACCACAGGCAGTTGTAGGATCTTAAATTCTATAGGTTATAAGTATTTTGAAGAGGGAAAACCGCTTCTGTAGGTTTCCTATTTTTATCCAAGAAAAAAAATGCACGCAATCTATTAATTATGGTGTCGGGCGGGTGGGAAGTGGTATACAGTGCTTATTGTGAACACGCGCCTTTGCTCACATAGAGCAATAGTTATAATGGATGCAGCAGTAAGTATACATTAAGTATATTCTTTACCTAATATAAATAAGCCGCCTGGGTCACTTGGAGCACTTGCAGGTTACACGCATTCGTAAGGTACTTACATATGTAACGTCACGTTAAAGTGTCTATGTAGCAGAAATAGGTATGGGTAAACCAATATAGTAAAACACTTTGGCTTCAAGCGTTCAGCTAAAAAGTTATTGGGTATGGCGTAAGTATATGATTTCATGTATATTTGAAACCGTTTACTTTTCAAGAGATATCTATTACGTATGTGTGATAGACGTTTCAATAGAACGTGTCATATCTAATTACCAAAATCATATTTGTCGAGAGCACGTTTCATTCAAAGAAGCTGTCAAACAAACACGCGGTATCATACGCATTATCTACCTTTCATTAACTAGAGATTGGTCTTCTTGTGAACATGTTTTAATTTTTTTATGTCTGCACGTAAGACAAGTTAATTCTGTCTATCGACTCATTATCTGTGGCCTTTTAAAGTTGTGTCCCGATGTTATTGTAATAACAACCAACGTTATGAATATTAATGTTCGCCCACACCTTATTGTTACATTAATTGTGCCTAATTATAGTTTGTTTAAATATTTCACTAAAGAAAAACAAACTAGTTTACGAATTCAATTTGCAAATTGATAACGTCATCCTCAGCAATTAATATTTTTATTCTAGCTGATAAAGTTAAGTGAAAAGTACCTATTAAGTAACTGTTGCAAACAATCAATAAAGATAAACGTACCATTTTGGCTTGTCTCAGTCATATGTTATTGTACTTTTTAGAATAATCCAGCGAATACGACAATCATTGATGAGAAGAACTTGTGTATCGTTGTATGTTAACGCTTTTATAGCTCAACCATAAATATTGCCCCAGGATCAGCGTCGATTAACAAATTAATAAATTTATTGAAGCTGCGCGTGTCACGCCACATGTGACAGGCTCAAATTGGTACATTATTTTTTCATCTAAATTAAATTGAACACGAGCCGACAATCAACAGCTGACCTGTAATCACGCTTGAATTATATCGTACAGGTTTTCGTTTCCAGTATTGTTTAACGATTAATTGACTTCATAACACGTCGTAAATGGCGAACAATGTTCAATTGTTTACTGCATTAACATACACATCGTTGTAATGGCGTATTGTGGGTGACTTTAATCTACAAAAACGCTGAAACTGAACATTCGAAGACACTTATCACATTATGCTCGTATCAATGATATACGTCATCTCTATTTACATACCAACATGGCTTTACGCAGTTATAATGAAAGTAAACACATCTGTGTAATATTGTTTTACAGTGAGTGCTCGCTGGTTATTAATGTATCTAATCTAATATTATGGACATATGACAGTCATGTGGTAGCGACAGACTGACAGCTTTCAATGTGACAATGTACATAAACTGGTAAAATATTACCATGGCCTTTCATAACCTATGAACTTTATATGTTAGGTAATCTTAGACACTATTGAATAATGGCAAAGGAAGACATCGTAAGGATACCTGTATTTGCCGGGTCAGCGGGATTGTCCGAAAGGGTTACCGCTGGCCCGGAACATAAAGTGCTAAGGAAGGAACACGGGTGGGTTTTAGTCAGTAAGAGTCTGACACTCCCTACCGCTCCACCCAGAGCGGGAAGAGTCATTTGAAGATTTCCCATCCACAAAAAAAAAAAAAGGATACCTGTATTGCTATTCTGTAAAAATCTCCGTGAGAACTTAGGTGAAGTGAGCTGTCATTAGTGTCAATCCCTAGCATCAGATGGATTGAGAGCTCACATCAACCAAGTTCTCACGGTGAGATTTTTATAGAATAGATCGGCTGGAATCAGAGCGAGACGAGCATCGATTAAGTACCGCGCTTTATCAATCAAAACGTGGTGTAGTCTTTGAAGAAAAGAAAAGAGAGGTCCATGCTCGGTGGTGAAGTCGGGCTGTGGATGATGTGGATGATGATGATGATGATAGTAATCGATACTCGTCTCTTTCCCTTGTTTGAGAAGAGGCCTTGCGTTGGGACAACATAGGTTGACATGATTAATAGCTTGTGGCTAAGTAATAACAGCCGCACGGATCAATCAATCAGGTTAAGCTACGCTTGGTTCGTGGATGGGTGACCATCTTTACATACCAAGACCCCTTCGTGCCTTGGAAAGCACGTAAATCCGTTGGTCCCGGCTGTCATTCGTGGACAGTCGTTATAGGTCGTCAGAAGCCCGAAAGTCTGACAACCAGTCTTACCAAGGGGTATCGCAGACTATCGCATTACCCAGTAACTGGGTTGTGGTGGTCAGATAGGCAGTCGCTCCATGTAAAATACTGGTATTCAGCTGCATCCGGTTAGACTGGAAGCTGAAGAAGACGATGACTGCAATAGTAGTGTTTAACTTACCGGGTTAAAATAAGTTATGCCCATCTTCTTTAGCATCGGAATAGCTATATCCGATCTCCAAGTAGTAGGGTTGCAGGATCCGCCCAGGAACACCTCGCAGGGCGGAGGGGGCGCCTCGCTGCCTGCGCAACACCATACGTCAAAAATTGTCACAACACTCATCGTAGGTACACACAAATAAGTAGGCATACATATACATAATTGGCATAGAGGATGGACTGTATGGTAACTGCTGAATAAATTGATTTTCCTTTACCGGATATTAAATAACAATTTTGTATACACCGTGTTCTTCACGTTATGCATAAACTTTGTCAAACGCTTCTATAGCTTTTACAAATTAAATCTAACACAGGAAGTAGTAAATACTTAAAAGGCTTCGTTACAAATATATTTGTTATTTCATTTAATGAAATTTAATTGAGCTATGCAGTAAGAAAGGGTCTTAACTTAGTTTTGACAAGTTTCAGCCCGCCAAATCTTATGAATGAAAATACGTCGTTGCCAATTCGGATATAAAAGAGGCATGCATATCGGTTAAATCACCCGATATGGATGCCTGTTTATCCGAGTCAAGGTATTTAGTTTATATGAAAATTAACAAAACATAAAAAATAAGAATTCATTAATGTGTCCATAATGAAAAATGCTTATTTCCATGGTCTGAACATCTGGTCGAAGTTTATGTATATCTTCCGGAACACGGTGTATAGACAGGTATACCCCAGCTTTGTTCATCCTATCAATATTCCAAAGAATCTGTTGATTTTATGCGTGCTTTGAAATAAGCTCCGACTATCAATATATTCGAACTGATGTACACATATTATAACATCTTATCACGTAGTTATCAACCCACGCTTTTCATTGCAAACATCATGTCTAACGTAGTGTCTACGTCAACAACATGAATATTTCCATAGATATTGTATGAAGGACGAAACAATCAATCACCATGTGAACAATATTTGATGTGTTCTTTGAGACACAACTCATAATAGGATGAGTTGACCCTATTTCTAAGATGGGCTCGAGGCACGCAAAAGAACTACTGTTAATTGTTAACAATTGTACTGCGGTTGGACACGCAAGCAATGAGCTCAAACCACAGCGGTTTCTTACTATTTGTTGAAGATTCATGAGTGGCCTATACAAACCGGTACCTTATGTTTAATACATGACGTCGGATCTACGTTGAAACAAATTCTATATCCAATAACAATTCGAAACCTTGGCGCCGACATTTATCATACGCGATACAAAGAACTAAGACGCATACCAAAAATAGTGAAAATCAATTAATATGCAAATGTAATCTATCTGCATGATAATAGGTGCATTGATCATAATAATAGTTGATAGCAACATGGGTACATACTGCGTGGATTAGAAAGCATCACGGCCAGGCGAGTGCCGGTGCTGGGTTCGTTCAACCAGCGATACTCATCGTCAATGATTGATGAGTATCGACCTATCGACTGCGTAGGCTGCACATATGTAGGCCGACCACCGTACTACATTAAACACCTACTTGCCTACTCGTAGATTAATGATTACCATAAAAGGTCGCCCATTCGGTCCAGACAAAACTTAAGGTAAAAAAAATATAAGTAATTAATATGGTAGGTTTCTACTTTTGGTCACATTATGTATGACCAATTAATCGACAATGATCTTTAAAAGTTCGTACCTACTTCCTATACACCGTGATATCTTCATTGTATTCATCCCGTAGTGTGCTATGTCTATTTCTGTAGCACTATTGATTAGTGAGGATAGATATTTTATTAAATAGTAAAACTTACAAGTACACATACACGCATTCCAACTTGGAGCAAATCCTAGTTAGTTTCTCTTTAATCTTGCCTTTAATCGTCCTTAAACTTTTCAATTTTATTTCTAACGAATAATCCATCACTTTCCAACTTTCTCACATTATGATTGTAATGGATATTCAAGTAGGTTTTATTGAAATTGAGTCACCACACTCTGGGATGAAAACAGTCAAAATCACACGGTGTATATCGACTTAATCAATCTTATATTTTCTATCTGCTATGATAATCAATATTAATTTGGATTTTTAGAACAACACATAAGATACACAACACAGAACGACACGCACAGGTAATAAGTATTCATTCATGTTTACACTGCAGTTTATTATAAAACGTGGCCAACCAAACACATCAATCCAATTCGGGATCTTCGTTCAATGCCAAAACGAAAACGTAAACACAACGCCAGATCAACAAACGCACTAACATCGGCTGCTCCGCCCGCACACAGATCACAGATTTGAATAGAATGTCCCTGAATTGTCACAACTTCACCATGATCTCACGACACATGTACCGAAATCCACAGTGTACACAGCCATCCTCTTTTACTTGTGTCACTAAGTAAAATATATGATACAAAACATTGTAGGAGAAAATCATGTTTATAATATGTATAACGGAGGAATTGATTATGAATACATTACGGGAAATAGGAATATACACGATGTCGTAAATCGGACAGGTTTTCATTGATGAAAATAATATAGAAGTATGTGAGAAACGCACAGGGCACAATCATTGTAGTCGGCGGCATGGTTGCGGATGTATCGTGCAGACTGCGTGCACGCTGTCCACCCGCGAACGGTCGGCGGCCAACTGGCGTCCGTTCGCAACTTACATCTACGCCCAAGTACTAGCCAATTCCGCATTTTAAAATATTCCGTTATTTCTATAGCACTACAAAGACAAGGCACAAAGACTTATGGTGTTGATGTTGACCATAAGTCATCCGCAAACCTGTATTATTTCATCTCATCCACAAATGTTTTAATGAGCATACAGTCATCATCAACATCATCATTCAAAGAATCAAACTATTTGAAGACGGCCGTACATTTTAGTTTAGTCATACTATTTATTTTATGGATGATAGATTGGATTTATGCATTCAATTCAATCCAATCATGTTTTTGCTCCAATGATGCTTAATGAATGAAAATCAGAAAAAGTTATTCCAATTGCTACTAATTCGTGTCTTCATAATGAAAGTGAATGTTTTAACAATAACACAAATTTTGAAGAGAGAAGTGGTTTTACCATTGCACGAGTCTTCAAAATTTCTCATAAAAGTAGAAAAACTGAAAGTAGATATCAAAGCCAAAAATAAAAATGAATAATAAAATATGAATAATTTCAGTATAGTACAAAGATCGTTATACAAAAGAGAAAAATTACCATTGTTTGTTCTCAAGAAGTCGTCATTTAACAGAACAATTCTTCCGGGAGATAAGGAAGTTGTCGCAGTATCGTTTCATCGTTTGTTTACGTTAGGTATATCTGTAGTTGTAGTAGTGCGATGTCATCTGTATTATGTTTTCGTAGCATTTAGCGGTCGAATTCGTGGGCGCGTAGTACACTGAGCGGAGCATCGCGCCATTGCTTCCGTAATCTGTTTATAGTATGTGCGGAAGAGCCTGGAAGGCCACGCATCATATTTACTTAGTGCTCTCTGCCTTTTACGAATTACCGTGCGAAAGCGGAACTTCTTTCCGATATGTATAACGAGATTCACATCTAAGCGCTTCAATTCGTTCCATATAAAGAAAATGAAACTTAAACTTTCTCTAATATTCCAAAGATAGGAACAGAGGTTTGTGTCTGATATTTTTAAAGCTTCAGCAACTTAATTTAGATGTCTCTAATATTATACATTAGTCAGATGCGCCGGGAGATTGACGCAAATCCGAGCATTGCATGTGCGGGTGCAAATAGGAGCGACCGTACAATGACTGTAGCATAGGGCAATCGCATTAATAGCAGAACAATTAAAAACATAGATATACGCAATAAGTGATGACCACATGTCCCACGAATGTGAGTTAGTTCCTATTTGTTATTATGAATATGAACATCATCGCTGTCATCTTACTGTGTGCTTAGCGGAGCGAGTACGTAACTGTTGATAAGCTTCTCTGATTGATATGTAGCTGTAAATTATTTATTCCTTTGCTGTCTTTGATGAACTACTATCAGTTTCTAGTGCATTTGATGTATAAAGGTGAACAAGTAGTTCATGCGCTATAAATCACCCGAGCCAGTTCTATATCCAAACTGATGAAAAGGAAAACTTAAATCAATTACACATTCCATAATTACGACTCGCGCGACGGCGGTAGTATGTAGGTATGTGCCTTGTTGGAATTTAAAATAAATTAAAAAAGCAATCAAATCTGAGTCATTATTGGTTAAAGGTAAGCTGTACGTAATTTAAAACAGTAATTTAGGATCGATTTATTTTCGATAAGTATTGACCAATCGAAATCAGTGATTCAGCAGGTATCAAACAGCCTGATAACAGATAGAATAGCGTGGGAAGTGGACGGCGACACCGAATTTATAGTGTATGAGATATTGTTGCGTAGCCATAGGGACTACCAATGTGTATTTCTGGATTGGTACCGTGTGGAAAGTTTAGTCACCATTTGTTTCATCACGGGACGATCGACCTTCTGCAGCACGAGTGTGCATCCTGAAGCGGGGAAGGTAGCCCCAGACGAAGCCAAAAGTTTTATTATTCACAACAAACTTTCCGCAAAGTCAGCCTTTATAGCCATTTCAGTAACTTCGTGACAGGCCAGAATAAGGTCACTTAATTTTTGTGTTTTAAACATGTTAATATCCTAAGATTTAATCAAATATTCTTACCGTTCACGTGTTTACAAATGTTGTCCTTATCTCTCAGCTCCTTGTCTACGTTCCATTGTGGCGACTCAGGTTTGTTCGAACTCCTGCGAATGAAAACTGAAATTAGAAATAAAAAACAATCGATGAACTTGCTTAGGCGTTTCCGCATGATAGTGCAATGAATGGCGCAGATGAATGAAATAATTTCTAAAGAAATTATACAAAAGCTGTCCTTGTATGTCGAGATTCCTTGCATGACAGATATCTTATTGTTTGGCATGCAAGGGTCAACGCACGCGTCATACGTAGTCCCAGCCCAGTCCTCAGTTCAAGACCGAGGAAAAAGAGTACGATCATTTTTACGTCATCGGTAAAATTAACCTGATTCATGTCGTGGTCGCTGCGGACAATAAGGACATTTCTTGTGTCTTTAATTATGTCGCAGTAGGTACTTTTAATATAACATTTCCAGGGTTATTTTACGTTACTTGAATTCCCATGTGTATTTTATTGTTAGGTACTAAAGTGTATCCTGTTCAATTGCATAATTTTATTACTGGAACTATGATTTAACAGTAGGTGGAGCTAACACCACTAGCAACTTATCTCATTTTCGAATTCCTATAATACCGTATTAAACTAATTAAATATCTGTATAGAATCACAAATGGGCTATTTAAAATCATGCAGGCAAAGCATCTACTAAGTTAGTTTTGATTCATAAAGTCCTTTTACAATCTGCTGAACTTCTTAAGGGGACTACATGACCTAAAGCGCGGTCACTGTCGGACTGCATCGAAAAGAAAGAGAAGCGCGTTGACACACCCCTGGTAATTTATTGCAAAATATGAAGCATTTTATCTATATAAAAAAAAATCAATTGATTAGAAAAAAAAATTAAAACACTATTACGTTAATTAGTTGCTTGTAGAATAATCTGACAAAAAAAAATCAGAATGATTGCATGTTTATTAGTACGATTTATAATCGATAAAAGGAACTTTAGAGGTATCTTCGTGATTTTGTTCTATCGTATCAAATTAGTTGTATTATGTTTTCAGCACACTATCTAACTAGCATAAGTATATCCTGAAGAATATGATATATTTTCTGATTTTGTATACTGTAGTCGATCACATACTTTAAGGCATTATAAAACTTGCGAAATCGGTGTAATAATATCTCATAATTGAATACAATTGACACTTTTGTTTTACAACCATGTCATACATACTGTTACCAAATTATTGTAAAAATGTAGAAGTTATTGACATAGAAAAGTGTATTTTTCATTTAGTCAAAAAAGAGACAAATATGTTGGCGAAAGATCTGGAACAACCTGAGACGGAAGGAAATAATGTGGGTCGAAACGGTTAATTAGCAGAAACTGACTAACGACTGACTAATTCTGTAACAACCATGTGCCCGTCGCGTCACAAGGGCTGAGTGACTAAAATTGTTTTCTAAAGAATTTCAAAGAATGCGATATGTAAATTAGTTTGAAATATGGTACATGGGAGAGATATTTAGGCGGTGGTGACGGGCGCCAAGAAGTTTAAAATGAGTAACGTGAGTTTAATATGACATGAGTCGAGGATGCAGTTTATTTGTAAATTAGGTAAGTACCTAAAGTAAAAGTGCGCAGTGCTGCACCCCTACCCTATTTCAAGTTAAACAAATATAAACTTTATTCCAATAATAATTAAGTTGATTTCAGAGTGACTAGCACTATTGACAAAGTTATAAAAATGTTTGATGTTGTAGCGTGAACTAACATTATTGTGTAGGAATTAATAGTAGATTGTTGCGTCGAGCGTAAAATGAATTATTAATGCACGAGAGTTATCTTGCTAACACGAGTGCATTAATTATTCACTTTAGCAAGGTGTGTAATCTACTTTTCTTTCAATTACCAATCTACCTACCGTGATAAAATATACCTATTCAAAATAAAACTCAAGTTAATAAAAACAAAGTTTTCCTAAGCTTTTAAATATTTATCCCGTGACTTTTGCGGCAAAAGGTTATCAACAATTTAATTTGCAGCTGTTTTTATACTTTTTACGGTATATTTCACAGTACGTTAAGTAATAGTAGGGTAGGTAATAAGGTCGCTCTGCTCGATTTTTGCGACCAATTTTATACCGAATAAATTTGATTTCTAGTAATTGTTATCACTAAATAATCATGAATGTGACAGTCATTCGCCGCAACCAAGGGGCAATCCAAAGTTAGAGCATGTCAAAGTTGTAAAAAAAAACCTTATAAAAAAAGTTATTTCATACCGTGCCATAACTTTATGGGAAGGTTTTTAGGATCATCTTTATTCAACCCAAAAAAATAATCAGCTGCAGGAAAGTGGGGGAATATATGATGTCTCTGTATCTCTTATGCACTAAAAGAAAACTATTTTTGTTATGATTTTCGGCCGGTATAAAATTACTTTTCCAAATTAACGCCACACGAATTCTAAAATGTACGTGTTAACATTACAATAGGACCTTCGTGATTTACTTCAAAATAACATGGACAAGTGTGAAGTAGAAACAAATGGAACACTTACTGCCTGGCTTGCCTCGAACACCGACGCAGTTCAGCTGCGAACACGCAGAATTCTCCGAATGTGAGAGTGAGCGACTTGCGGCGGGCACACTGCCGCGCGCAGACCAGCATTTCGAATACTAAAACAATAACAATTCAGTTCAATAATAAACAAAAGTTACCTGGGGAGGGGGAACACAGGAATGACATCAACTATAAATCGTCATGGACAACTGAGGAAAAGTAACTTCTATTCTTATAATTTCGTTTTTATTTGTCATTGAACTTAGTGCCCTGTCAGTGAGGCTACAGTAATAGGTTCTAAAGGAGGTACAAGTAGTTGTAGGTACACGCGTCTTCGATGCGTACACGGATGCTACGTACCTCATTATGTAAATTTAATGACCCTAAAGTAGTAGTCATACCAAATTCTTGTTATAAAATAAACTTTACGAAGAAACTTAATGATTCAGATCATATTTCTGTTGTTTTTATCAAAACATAAATTAGGATGTCTCAACTTTTTAGTAATAGGTAAGTAGTTAACGTCCGTGTTTATTTCGTCCTAAATGAGGTTCGTATAATCTAGAACCACCGGCCGGACAACATTTAAATACAAGTTAAATGTTTCTAATTTACACAAAAAACCCACGCGAGACGAGACTCATTTCGAATAATAAATAAAGTACTTTGCACAGTCACGTCACCCTACGAGGGCGACGAGGATCGAAGTCCAAATAGTAATTTAGATATTAATAACTATGTTGTTAAAACATAACTTAGAAATATGTAGGTAGGTGTTCCCAGAGCCAAGCATGATATCCTTTCCTGGTTGAAGTGACTAACCTAACAAGTTTATTACGGTCTAAGTAGGTATGTGGCTTTTGAATAGATTTAAGATGAGAATTTTTTTGATATCTAGATCTACAGCAGAACAGCCTTAAGTACAACAACACTATTACAATTCCAACAACAACGTGATGAGGCGATCAGGATTATAAATTGTATAGTTTTCAATATTATGTACTAGCACGAAACCGGTTGCTATTTACAACGAGTTCAACTGCGAGGATAACAAAGACAATTATCTACTTAGGTATACCTACATACACTCATCTAACAACTCATATTTACATAAATGAAATGAATGGGAACATTTAATACATTTATCCAATTTTACTATTGTTATACAAGATTTGAAGAACTTCTGTAACTAGGCCTGTAATATTTCGTGATTCAGAATCGTCGACGGGCGTTTACAGATCTGCCTATATGGATAGGCAGATCTGTAAACGCGACCCATAAACCATAATCCCATAACCCATAATCGCAAACCATATGTTGACGATTGTATGTTGACTGCTTAGCTGCAGGAGCGAATAAATAAAAGGCTTGGACTGAACACAAAATCTGGTGTAATACACGAATACAAGTTGTTTTAAAAAGTAGTGCCTTGATCGTGGTAAAAAAGCACATAATTTTCGGACCAAAATACGTATTGTGCAGTTTCGCTAACTAACTACGAGTACGTATAAACTACTGAGAAAGTTAAGATGTTACGGAGCTTTTCAAGTAATCATTCCCATCCAAAACATTTTATTATAGTGAGATAAGTTGACTTGTCTGGAAATGAGGGAACATTTTATTCTAAGTGATGAACATAATATTACACACTCAACAAACAGTTTATTTTCACACACATTGTGCCTTGTTGTCTGGTGAACTAGTAAAAGCCGTCTGCGAAAAAGCAGAAAATAAAAGAATACAATAAGGGGCGTAGCCAGGACGGATCATTTATGTATGGCAATAAACATCTTTGCGAGTCTAAATGGTGTCAAAAGCAGTGCCGGGTACATTACATTTGTCGGAGGCAATGACAACGGAAAAAAGTAGACTAACAAGTATTACAATTTTAATCAAATTTAATTGATATTTTTAAAAATTTTATGACATTGATTTTGACAATCTGTGACTACAGTGACTCACACACTTGTAAAAATTCTAGGAAAATCATCTACTTTTACAATACATATTTGTAAATAATTTGTAAATATGTGAGCACTATGTATCTATCACGTAATTGATTTACCTGTAAGTAATTGCTTTATTTTTATTTATTTATTTACTTTTTGTGGTAGACTAATTTTATTCTAGGTGCATCGTCTTCACATATAATTATATTATGTATACAAAACCTTGTAAAACATTTTAAAAGAGTAACGGTGGAGTTTCTTGCCCATTCTTCTCCATACAAACAATACCTTTTGGAAGGGGCGTCTAGAATCAATTCAAGTTTACTGTAAGTTTTGACGTTCAAAAGTGCCTTTAATGTGCCTATTTGAAATAAATGATTTGACTTTGACTTTCCAGGATATAATATTCTATCTCTCGGTCTAAACTATCGAGCAGCGGGGTAATTGCGTAACACACTATCAGTAGCTATGGGTTTCGTTTTGAAAGTCCAACAATATTCATTGCGTTATTTACGTTGTTTACCAGACACATTTTTCGAACATAGCAATGGATTAGCAATATCTTTCAAAATGATTCAGATTGAGATTGATAATGTGTTAAGCAATCAGGGTAAGGAACATTTTTCCAATGCTAGATGTCCCCACCAAATTATAGATTGTCCAATATTGCCAAGTAAGTATACCTACTACCGCCAACGAAAATATTAGGCGTAATATCAACATATCTCAAGGATTAACTTAACATTAACTTAATATTGACACGCAATAATTTATGAGTACATGTGTGTAAAGACATTATAATCTCATAAAGAATTAAAGGACAGAGTCGGACGTCCGTGTGAAGCATGCAATAAACAGTCGGCGAATCAAACGTGGTCCGTGGAGTCATGAACTCATTCGGCGGCAATTGGTCATCAGTGAGCAATAACGGTGAGATCACTGCGGACGCGCACGCGCACACCTGCCGCAACAACAATAGCGGATATGTACCGTAATTATACACGTAGTATCCTATTCCAAGCGTAAAATAACGATTACGTTATTAATTGTTATGATTGCCGCCAATAAGCCATTTGGATTATAAATAACCATGATTTTGTTCATCCAAACTAGAATACAAAGCTTATCTTTACCGTACCATGCAAACTGATTTAAGTTTGCATGGTGCGGTAAAGTTAAAACAGAGAATTATATTGTTGTTTATTTAATTGCTGATTTAATCAAGAAACAATAAATATTCATGGCTGAAATCATAGAATCGTATGCCACTGCACCTACTGTACGTACCCCCGCAGGTGCCAACCAAAGTTCGATACTATCAGCTATGATTTCAGACGGAAATATTTTCTTGTTGCATACTTTTCTGTTCGGGTTTACCGTGGTTGGGATGAAATTATTACAACTTTTTTTAAAGCTATTTTAACATAAAGGCTCCTTCAAACAGGCGCGACACGACACGCGACACAAAGGCACCGCAAGTCGCGCAACGAGCGGTGCCTTTGTGTCGCGCGCGATTATATAGCGTGTCGCGCCTGTTTGTAGGAGCCTTAAATTATGTCTAATAGCTGCCAAACGCCAAAGAGCAAAAAAGTGTAGAAGAAATAAGTTCGACTTGACTATTAAAGTATCTATTAGAACATAATATTGTTGCGTGATTCAAAGAATCTAGACATCACGCATTCGATCTAAAACCTAGAAGAAAACATAAACGATATGACCCAGTTACAGAGGAAATTATAATGGACTTAGGATGTTTGAGCGATCACGCGAATTTCGAAATGGCTTTATATTTGAAGCTGCTGTTGGAAAACATTTTACTAAACTCTTAGCGATAAGACCGCCCATTGTGCCATTGTGAGATTTCTACATTTATATTATATCTGTAATATGGTGTTGTACATAATGAAAAAGTATCTATTCTATTTTTTTTTGCAATAGGTAATTGACTTTAAATTTCTATATCATCACGATCATTAGCCAAAATAATAGCAATCCAATGCTAGTTATCCTTAAAAAAATCTTCTCATTTTCACGCCATTTAAAATTTTAAACGAAACTAAACTTTTTAAGCGTCACAGTAAAATTATCAAAGTCGAGTTAAGGCTCCTTCAAACAGGCGCGACACGACACGCGACACAAAGGCACCGCAAGTCGCGCAACGAGCGGTGCCTTTGTGTCGCGCGCGATTATATCGCGTGTCGCGCCTGTTTGTAGGAGCCTTTATTCTAAAAGTTTGTATTACTTTAAATTTCGCCACGTTGTACATAGAAGAATGATTGATTCACAAATGACGATATCGATAATTTTGGTGCCGTTAGTACGACATAGGCACATTAACATAAAATTCACTTCACATAAGTAATCACAAAAGATTCTTATCATTTCAATCAAAACCCCGGGGAATTTATCGATATCAAGTGCGTATTTACATATTAAAAGGATAAAGATTACAATTGGGAATCACATAGAATTGGAGTCCTTTATAAGTATCATGTTTAACCATAAAAACTTCGCTTTCATAAACGCTTTTATACCCTGTTAAAAATACTAAGTATTTGTCAAACTATCTGAAAGTAACACTGTATCTGTTTATAATTCCGAGTATGGCAGGACAATAATTTCAGTGAGTTTCAATGTATGAAACAATGTAACACAAAGACATTGTAGATCAACGTGCATGTTTGTTAGTGGTGATTAACTGTCTGTGTGACCTGTGAGTTGATTGTAGTTGTTAGATTTATGGACGATAAATATACAAAAGGGGCGAAGCTTAACGTGACAAACCCGTAAATTGTTTTATATGACAGATAGTAATCGTAGAATACATTTGTTCTGTTGCGATACCATCGCCGCCTTAAGATGTCTGCTCGTTGCAGTGATATGTTGATCAATATTCGTTAAAATAATATCACTGTCAAATTCCTAGACCGGAATTTAAAGGACCACCAGCAACGTAGTTACTGCAATCTTCAGTAAAGAGAGCTTTCGCACTGGGTGTTTGTAATAATAATAAGTTTATTCATCAAAAAGAAAAATACAATGTCCGTCACATTGTATTTTTCTTTTTGATTCGGTGAGCCACAAACTAAGCATCGCTTGTATCTTGTGGCTCTGGAGTGCAATTTTACAATGTTAATGATTACAATACAGTTTGAGGATGTTAGATATTTACAAAAATATAATCTCAAATGTAGAATTAGTCGAACATATGCACGGCATCAGTAGCGTCTGAGCGACTGCTACAAGACGCAACTACTACGCTAGCTTGTGTAGTCAACACTAGCTAGCGTAGTAGTTGGGTCTCGTAGAAGCCGCTCAGACGCTGCGTAGAAGTCGCGTAGAGGTCCTACGCAGTACTACGAGGTCTCGTAGGCCGACGTAGGTACCGCGTAGCAAACACGTAGGCGCCCGCTACGCCAAGACGAAACGTAGGCGCGCCGCGTAGTTGTAGCGCAAACGCCACCGCGCCGTTCGTTCGATCGCTATAATTATTTTCGACGAGGAAACACTACTATTGGATTTTGGGGGTCAACGACCAATAGTAGTTTTGTTACTTGAAGTTTGTGTTGACAAAATCTGTTTTCTTTTGTTTTAACGTGTTTAGTTAGGATACCGAAACCCACCACGTCTGTAAAGTTTCACTAGCTAATTTAATTCGACCCTGTATTGTAGTATACTATGATGAGCAGGACTTGAAAAGCTATTGTTATTTTTTGCAATAGGTAAGAACACTAACTACATAATATAAGTACCTATAGTAGAAGTAAGCGAGTCATCGATATTTCGGGTAATTACCTACACGCAAGATTTGAAATGTGTCAAAAAGTACTCATAGTAGACAAAAGATAACTAACAATACATTGCAGTAACTGTAGTACCTATATATCAGTATATTTTATTAAACCGTTTATAACACGTTTCATTCTTTGATTGCAGATAAATAATAAAATGCAATGAATAAGTACGAGATTATTATCTGTGCAGTACTAACTGTTGCAATATCTCATACTTGGCAATTAACTAGCAACAATTGGCAACACGCGGAACTGAAATGCGTAATTTTTACTGGCGTATTGACATATGCTGTTGAATCAGCCTGATGATGATGATGTCACCGCGGTATCGCTTATCCAATAGGTGAGCCGTCATCAAAGCGTATCAATCACTAGCCTCTACGTATACCTAACTAATCACGGATTCACGCCACATGATTAGGGTTACCATCCGTCCGGATTTGTCCGGACATGTCCGGACTTCTAGAATTTTGTCCGGACGATATCCGGCTCTTTACTTTGTCCGGATTTTTTGGCTTAGATGGAATACGAGTAATAAATCTTATATAAATAATACCAATAAGTTTTTAATATTTATTAACTTCTCATTCATCTAAAAACAAAATATACTTCTTTATCAATCAACTTAAAGAGATCAAACAATAAATCTTGTATTGCAAAGCAAACAATCAACTGGTTCAAATATAAAATATTTTCTTAAAAATAAAAATAATTTTACGTAAAATAATCAAAGTTAACGCTAGTTTCTGGTAAGTATAGGTATTAATTTTTATATTTTTCAGCGCACTTTTTATTTTTGATCCCCGCACCCCGCAACCGGGCCCTACCATGCCTACCATACCACTGTAACTAAGTGGGTAGTTTTGGATTTTATGACTAAAATGTCCAGACTTTTATTGAAATGTCAGGTTTTTTGTCAGGACTTTTCAATTTCTAAATGGTAACCCTATTACATGATTGAATCTACTCTCCATTTTATTCACATTAATATTACAAAAAAAATAATCTATCCATGCGTAGGTATAAAGGTTAATTTAATAGATATTTGCCGTATGCTATGTATCAATGATATCATATTTTAACATAGCTATGTGTGTAAGGAACCAAGATAACGGATCATGGTGACACAACTTATTGAGATATCAATAAGGTTTTAATTAATGTAGATAGATGGGTCAAAATAGACATGTTTATCTAAACAGATTGGAGCTTTATAGTTTTACGCCAAAGATCAATACCTATAAATTACGTTCCTGTCTGTTCATCAGCTAGTTGCAAGATTTGAAATAATGGAATTCGATTAGAAGCTTATTGATCCAAAATGGAAGGGTGCGTAGGTTCTATGCAAGGGCAACTTAAATGCCCTTGTGATAACAGAAATTGAAAAATATGGATAATACCGTTCGGCATACGATAGCGAACTTTGAAGTAATATGTTACACTTACAAATCGATGTATTAGGTTAGGTCGAATACCTTGTGAAACATACAGGCTGTACCGCAAAAGGTTGATAACTGAAGCAGGGCACTGAGAGACCTCGATACCTATCAATTTAATCCATATTTATGGTTCGCTATGTTCATTGGTTTCAGAACTTATTAGTTAACTGGTTATTTGAACATTTTTGTAAACTTTTCAAATCAGATTTTGGACTAAACTCGTAACTGTATCTCGACTCTTAGATACATAATCGGATATCAATATTCTTAAGACACGTGCAGGCATCCGTTTTCTACTACGCAACACAAAACGTACAATTTAGTTGCCTGACCAAACGATCTATTCTGTTACAATCTCACCGTGAAAACTTAGCTGAAGTGAACTCGAAGTGAGCTGTCATTCCACCTAATGCTGGGGATTGACACTATTGACAGATCACTTCAAGCTCACTTCACGGAAGTTTTCACGGTGACAATTTTACGGAACAGACCGGCAGTCATCTGAGGGAACTGATACGCATTCCACTGAAGATCGAGAAACTTCACTGTAGGTACATATTGTGCATGCAAAATGATTATTAAGCTATTAAAAAATAGTCAATCACTGACAAAATATTTGATGACGCCTTCGTTATCACTGCCAAGATACAATTATTTTATCGTCGACCAATGATAAACTATCTCGTTAGCTACTTTATATTCATTGGAAATAAATGCCAAAACAATAATAAATGTCGGTGACGTCATTGCGTCGCTGTAGCGAGCGTGTATAGGGCACTTTCTTCATATCAATCCCTGGCTATCAATTAAAGGCTCTTTCAAACAGGCGCGACACGACACGCGACACAAAGGCACCGCAAGTCGCGCAATGAGCGGTGCCTTTGTGTCGCGCGCGATTATATCGCGTGTCGCGGCTCGCGCCTGTTTGTAGGAGGCTTAAGGCTCGTACACACAGGCGCGACGCGACACGCGACACAAGAGCACCGCAAGTCGCGCAACGAGCGGTGCCTTTGTGTCGCGCGCGATTCGCGTCGTGCGTCGCGCCTGTTTGCAGGAGCCTTTACTGATATCTTAGTTTTACCTACAATTTACACACGAGCGACACGCGTCGACGACAAAGGCAACTGCAAACGACGACGCTCAACAAAAGCTCACGTAGCCTAGAACTTCAATTCGACCTGAACTCTTTATTCTATAACCTGACTATGTAGTATAAAAATACAGATTTCAGAATGCAATAGATTTCCGTAAGTATCTATTAAATACAATGCTACGCGGTCGTCAACTTTATACCCCAGGGAAACCGGAAGTCCAACTCTTATAATTCCGTCGTAGTAAAAATAACTGCTACAGTTATTTCATGGCTAGCGACTTAATTGTAACTCATTTTTAATGACTCCGTAGTGCCGGTATTTAGTTGATGTAATTAGGCCATTTATATACCTAACCTATACATACATATGTGGCGGGATAACCAAGCAACATGACAGTCTTTATTGGCATTGGCTTTATTTTCATGGCCATTAGCTAGTAGTAGGTTGACTGGTAAGGTTATTGTTTTCTGTGACTATATGTCGATGACATGTGTAAGAGGTCTAGGTCCAGGCGAGCATATTTTACGAGCACCTCGGTGATGATATGATTGGTTATAAGATGGTTGTAAGTATACAAATTGTGGTCCTTACCCTGAGTCTTAGTAGGGTATAATTCGATGTCGTTGAAAAGGCTCTGCACGCGGTCGGCAGAAGCCGGCTCGTCGGGCGGGCCCACCCGGCACTCCCATGCACTCGCAACCTCCCTGTAACAACAACAGACGTTCATTCATATAATTATTACACAAATAAATATGTACTCTACTTTATCTGATATTCCTGTAATGCTGATCTTATCTAACATCACCATTAATAACGTTAACGTACCTATGACTCGATAAATTTAGTATCACCATACTGAAAATGCAATCAAACTTTGTATCGAATATTTAATTAAATAAAGAGATATGATGATCTAATCTACTTTTGTCGCTTTCAATAAGTAAGTACTATTTTATCACAAGACCAATATGTAAACGAGCTTATTATAATAAATGTGAGTAAAATAGAGACACTTTTGAGACGAAACAGTTCGTAAGAGTCTGTAACGTATTCCAAATATTGGTGCTAACTGAAGAACAAAGATAAGGCAACACTATAAATATTGTTAGATACCTAATCGGCCGGGCAAGTCATTCATGTGACGCCACGCCATACACTATGTACTCACACACTTTACTACGTACTCGTGCAATTACGTGATTAATGTTAGTAGAATAACCACAACCCCATCAAAGTCATCGACTCGACAGATTAATGACAATTTATGTGTGAATACAGTACATATACTGAGGTACTTAAAGTAGGTACTTACTGAGAAGAAACAAAAGTATACATTCATATTGACCAATAGTATGAAACTGGTAACGACCTTCACATTTTGAAGCCACTTTTCAATAAAGGAGAGCTTCAGTCTACGACTTTCTAGTCGTAGAACACGGATCCCTTCTTTGATAACTCAATTTTGGTAAGCACACTAGTGCAAATAAATCAATTCTATTTAGTAAGTGAATTAAATCAACAACGTAAGTTCAATTGGACAAAACTTCATAATCAGCATACCTAGTTTTCATGGGAAACAAATGAAGTCCACACCCACGCCGCGGGTCGTGATATCAAAGTAACCGCTAGTAAACGTTACAAAAACTAAACCTACGCAATAATAAAGATGTGGGAAGGCGAGACAGCTTTCCGTTCTGTTGCATCAGCACCACACTTCTTCGATCCCGAGTGTAATCGCAGCCGTAAACAAAGATTTCTGGCGGTCGGTAGACAGAACACCAACTGGGCGTTGGGTTACCTATAAAAGGTGATACCAACCGCGATACCGAATGTTCCCACGTGAAACAAACTGGCAAAGAAATACCATAGATGCTAATGGGTCTGTAGAGTTACAGGCGCACATAAGGGGACTACAGGACCTAAACGCAAAAACCCAAGTTTTATAATGCTTAAAAGTAAATGATCGACTACAGTAAACAAAATCAGAAAAATATATGATAATTGATATTCTTCAGGATAAATGCTAGTTAGATAGTGTGTTGAAAACATATTACAACTAATTTGATACGATAGAAAAAAATCACGAAGATCCTAAAGACCTCTAAAAACTTTCTTTTCACAATAAAAACCATACTAATATACATACAGTCATTCTGATTTTTTGTGTTTCATTTTAATCCAAACAATCGATTTTTTGTAAAAAGATAATTGCTTCATATTTTGCATTTTATTTTTTTAGTCCAAACAATCGATTTTTTGTAAATAGATAATTGCTTCATATTTTGCAATCAGTTACCAGCGTTGTGTGATCGCGCTTCTCTTTCTTTTCTATGCAATCGCCTTAATACTTTCCCATGCTAAAGCTAATATACATAATTATCGGCATAACTCTAGTTTGGCCGCTTTCGTTTGAGAAACTTGGCCCCTTCAACGTCTCCCCTCGTATCGGCCGCGGCGGCACGAGCTATGCGAGAATATTAGTCCCTACTATTTATATACAGCATGCTTATTGCTTATTATTAAAAGATATTTAACAGATTATAATATATGGTTACTCACAATACTAATTATATTTTCAACTTACGAATACTCAAATGAAAATCCATATTTACATAAATTGGGACAAGTTACAATCACTTTAAAATTAATAATATAAAATAAAATAAAAAGTGCACTTGTAAATAATAACTTCATTATTTTCTATATCACCCGAGCCGGATACTAAACGATACGCCCTCGGGGCGGTGCCTAAGTGCGTCTACTGAGTTCGTAAAAGACAAATTGTGCCTATTTATGTAGTAAATAATCTTTTCGCAGTAACGTTAGCGCGTTTCGCACCCAGTCGACTTCTCGATATTGACCCTACCGATAACCAACCATTCGATAAATATATAATTTATGCTATTTTTTCTTTTCCTAAAACTAATTAATTTGTTTTTTTATTGCATGGAATCAAAATGTGTGTTTACAAGTAAACTCTGTTTCAAAACAGTAAGTAACTATTTGGATTGCTTGCCTGATAACCTAAATTCGTGTGAGCAGCGTTATACAAGGTGTAACAGAATAAAGTAAAGAAAGAAAGTAATTTGATCATAATTAAAGAAAAAAGTAGTTTGTTCATAATTGATTACTGAATCGATTTCGGTAACATTTAAGAGACGTATTTTTTCAAAAATTATGTATTTTGTCATACTGACCGAAAGAAAGAAATGCGATTGAGCCAAAGAAAATTCAATCTTATTTCAAGGTAATAAGACTCAATTTTAAATGCATAAAGTAATGATAGGGTCAACGCAATTTACTTAATTAATTAGCTTTAAAAAAAAATAAGTTTTGGTCATTGTATTATGCTTTTAACTCAATACTCTAATTGGGGTGAAGGTCTTGCGTTAATTATGTTACACGTTGTATAGCGTTTCAAATTTAGTTGTACCTAATTTCAAAGATAGTGACATTCTAAGTAATTTAAGACCAAGTAAATAAATAACCCGAATGGAATGAGACATGTTAAGAGTTTTCTAGACCTCATGATGAAATGAGTAATGTAATAAACGGTAGGCAGTTATTTAATGTAAAGTTGACCATTACATTAGTCATAATGACATTTCATTGTCAGTCCCTTCAAACGAAACGGTTAGTTGAATGAGTAACCCTCAATCATTCAATTTAACCCTCAGAAGACAAAAGAGGTAAGTCGGAGTCGCCGAAAACTTCGGGTAAATTAGGAGGTAACATCGCCCCGTGGTTTCACCCGCTTAAGTTTCGATCCCGTGGGAATATCGGGATAAAAAGTACCCTTTGTGTTATTCTGATGTATAAGCTATACCTATATTACTGTAAAGTTTCATCAAAATCCGTTCAGTTTTTGCGTGAAGAAGTAACAAACATACAAACACACTCACAAACTTTCGCCTTTATAATATTAAGTGTGATAATGTGATATGGTGCTGCCACTTTGACTCTGACTCGATTCACTGCGGTACATAGAGTCATGGAATAGTTAATGGTCGGAAAGTTTTTAGTAGAGAACAATTTTTAAACAAGGCCTTTAAACGCAAAGACTATATTCTCTTTGCCTTTAAGAGTACCACCATAACCACCACCAATCACCATATACCTATATTCTCTTTGCCTTTAAGAGTACCACCATAACCACCAGTGAGTTCGAGCTCGCTACTAGTCGCGAGCTCGAACTCACTGGTGGTTATGGCCAAAAAGCACGCTGTCTCACCTGACTTCGTGTCTGACAGAGCTAGTATCAGTGATGAACAGTAAGACGCTAGTCTACACGCACAACGTCTAGTTAAAACCACTGTATAAATCAATTATAAATAAAGTTTATTGAACTCTTCGATATATCTTCGACTGAGCTTTGTCAGTAGGTACGGACTTGGATTTGAAGATTTTACATTTCTTTTATTACTTATTTAGACCCAAAGTTACGTTAAAAATAGCAAGAAAAACGAATCTTTGTTGGCTCATAACTTTTTAATGGTTTTTCATTTTTCCGTACAGACACAATTAATAATACCTAAGTCAAAACGATATCATGTTTAACTTTGGGTGCACAATGTCAAACAGTGGAGTAATACTCTCCCGAAGTTTGTATGGAAAAAATATCGACTAGTGGCACTTTAAAGCAGGTACGCACGAAGCTAACCCGCGACGTTTAGTTGTTAGAAATTCATCTAAAGTTTTTAAATAATCAGTAATAGTCACGTTTCGTGTCTCCGCACTGTGTGTTTGTCAAACGTCGCTTAGACGCTGATGAGACGTTGCTTGTGTAGACGCTGCGTAGGCACAGCTTAAATTTTGTGCCGACACGGCTTACACGTCGTGTGAAGTGTATCAGTACGATACATAAACATTAATAGGAAATGTAATCTGACCAGGAAAAAGTATTGCTGGCTTTTTTGTTAAAAAGAAATCACTGCGTGATTTATTTGTCAACTGATTAAAATGACGATAATTATCTGTTTCAATCGCGATTGTAGATAGAAAACAATGATCTACTCTTATTATGTACACCATAAGAAATTAGAGGTATTATCAGATGTTGAAGATAGGGTACTTAAAACATTTGTTATTATACCTTTACCTAAGTTGAAGAGGTCACTGACCGCGCTGCCATGGGATATAATTTCAACTACAGCAGGATTTCGTGCGCGGACGCGGCTTACAGTATAGGTACCCAACAGCAAATCACCTAAAGCGTATTTTTGCAGTTGCTCATTTATACTTCTATCGATGCCGCTCTTAAACAGAGAAGACTGAATCTAGAATTCAAGCTAAACTTCCGTAACCATTTTATTTGTGTAACCTAGCTCAACGTTGCCCTATCCAACATGGGCTAAATATATATTTTCCAATAAAGCTGTGGCTCTCAATTGCCACAATTTTTCTACTTATTTACTTTTTTCTATACCTCAAAACGGAATGGTATAATGACATTCAACAATACCAAACCGATAGTAAAACTACAAACGAAAAGCGCGTGCGACCGAGTTGAGTGCTTACAAAAATATACCATGACATCATGGTGTGCGAATGAGACGTGCTGTTCGGCCTCACTCGCACTGGCACGCTTAAAATACACGAGTGCATATTTACTCCATTCGTGTTCGATTATGTATGTTCGATTTGGCAGTCGACATCAAATAGCGATTAAGAGATGGTTTTACAGAACAAGGTCGATAAAAACGATTCAAGTTATTTACCAAATTTAAAGCTGTTGTTCCTACTAAATAAAAAATGGTCATGCCCCATTTCCGGACGGATAACGGAGTTAACGACTGCTTGTTGTTTTGTTCAGCTATGAAGTGTGAGATCATGTATGCCAAATTAGATATTATATTATAATGAATATGTATTACTTTATTTTTTGCTGCGCAATAAAGTTGCCTTTTGAAACACTCCATTTTAGGAATAGTCAAATTTAGTTGTTTTCTTTAAAAAAAATGCTCAAATAGTTTTACTAAACTCTATACGAAATCACATGGGTAGATATTTTTTATTTCGTATCAAGCAATTAAAATATCAAGAAACCAGTATGTTATAATTGAGTTACTTACTTCGCACATACTTATAATGTCTACAATAACAATGACTGAGTAAATAGCTTTGCAATTCCAATGTTAAATTTCAGTCATAAATGTAAGTCTATGTCATTATGTAACTGTGATCATAAATTAACATATTTGTGCATTTATTAACTGTACTCAGTACGTGACGTCACAGTCACATAGTGTCTACTGTCGACAGTAGGCGACAAAAATGCTGGAAGCATAATGGCCATGACTAAGGAAGCTTTTGGATCTGACGTCATTCAAAGTTGTTGACCTGAGTTCACGTCCACGTATCACTCATTGTATGAATTCACCTATGAGGATCGAAATCGATCACTTGTAGACAACGTGACAGGTATTTATTGGTCACTTTACAATTTTCATAGTATTCGCGCTTACAGTGTATAGACTGTAGGTATAGTAGGAAACAGAGTTATGATAATATCGTTGTATTGATCATATCCAAGAATTCCATCCAGACTTCATTTTGAAATAATCGATAAGATACTAGATTTCGTCTTATCCCTGAAGAGATCCGGAAGTTTGGTTATGTTCTATCTACACTCACCGGCACGGAAACTTGGCCACTCGTGATTTTGCTGATTATTTGCATAAAAAAATTTGCATTTGCATTTATGACAATAAATTAAGGGTAAGTGGCTTTAATACGTGTCTCTTATGCTTTAAGGTCTTAGAAATTAAAAGATTACCTCACCAATAAATCAGTTTTTAAAATCACGCACTTTCACTGAAATTAGGAATTTTTCACTATAAATTTAAAAACACTACAAAATAAAAAATAAGGTCTTTTTCGATATTGTCTATACGTTTTAATATCGGGTGTTTCCTCCTCTAGCCCTGATAACTGCCTGCATTCGATCTGGCATAATTTGGATGATGTTTCGGACATCAACTTGCAGTATACTGCGCCAAGCGGCCAGCGCTGCAGTTCGGAGCTGGTTTAGAGTTTCCGGCGGGTTGGAGCTGGACTTTATCTTTCTTTTGAGCATGTCCCAGATATGCTCAATTGAGTTTAAGTCTGGGCTACGAGCTGGCCATTGCAATTTTTGTATGCCAACCTCTTCCAGATATTCTTCAACGCAATGTGCAACGTGTGGGCGTGCATTATCGTGCATTAGGAGGAATTGGTAGTGCCCATGAACCCCGAATATGGCATTACATGTTCCTGAAGAACTTCCTCGATGTATCGAACAGCTGTTAGCCGATTATCGACGATAACCAACTCTGTACGTGCGTCGGAACTTATACCTCCCCATATCATTATTGAGCCTCCATGGAAACTCACTGTTGGAGTGGTAGTAATGGGTAAAAACCGCTCTCCTCTTCTTCGCCACACTCGTTCTCGACCATCTGGAGAACATAAAGCTATTCAACACTCGTCTGTGAACAATACTCTAGCCCAATGCTCGTGGGTCCAGTTAACGTGTTTTAGCGCGAAGTGAAGTCGAGCTGCTCAGTGCTGTCTGAGCAGTTCTGGACCTCGAGCTGGTCTACAAGCTTTTAAATTGACTTCCCCCATTCGTCTTCTCACCCTACGCTCACTAACAGTAACGCCTCTCACAATTTGAAGCCGCTGGCGTATCTCAACAGCGGTCAGGTAGCGGTTTCTCAAAATCTCCAGGACAATAAAGCGGTCGTCTCAGGCCGATGTGCACCTTATGCCTCCACTGCCTGGCCTGCGGGTGTACTGGCCTATCTCCTGGTATCTTTTAAGGGCATTCTGCATTGATGACCGTGGTACGTTAAGAGCAATAGCAACTTCACGCTGTGTTAGCCCTTGGTTAATTAACGCAACGGCTTGTGAAACCTGTGCTGGTGTTAGAGGCATTTTTATTGCTTTTAAAGCACCTTTACTTATTGAATTAAAAGCATAAAATCACAATAATTCAAAAACCGAACAGTAAACTTTTCACAACACACAAATTTAAAACGTGAACTTGTCGCTCAAATGACCCGATTCAACTGTAAATGAAACGTTTTGTCGTGGTGCACTAAAACATAATGGATTACCCTCTTGAACTAAAAGTAAACATTTTTTGACATACCTGCATAACAAACATTCATCAGAAACACTTAAAACTTTTGCTATCGCGAGATAAGCGCTTGGCCAAGATTCCGTGCCGCTGAGTGTATATGGTTGGTTAGAGATTAAATTTAATTGAACTAGCCATTTAATAAACACCCAATTTCTTCATCATCCGGCACGGTCATAAAATTAATGAAAATAATATATACCTTATATAAGTAAAGGATAACATGACGAATGAAGATGATAACATGTCTTATTTCTATTATGTTTATATTATCATTAAGAATACGTACAACTGCAACAAAAACTGTCACACTAGATTATGCTAATGAGATTTTTTATTGATAAAACTCTAATCTGAATAGGTATTTAGAGAATCACAGATAAATACTAGGGAAGTGTGATTCAACTTAATTGGCTGAAGATGAATAATGGCCACATTATTCTTTGCAAATTTTAATAATGTCGAAATAATTCTCATTGCACAAGGTGTGTGAATTTAAAATGTCATTGCGAGCAGATGAGGACATCCGTAATTCCACAAAAACATCTGTGTGTAGTCATAAAAATATATATAATCCGCGTCTAAATCAACAATTGGTGTAGCATCGTAATTAACGACATCACCTCCACCCCGCGACCTGGGTAAACAACTCACCATGATGTCATGCATCGCTGATGTTGTTGACCTAACCACAAGACGCGCGCCTGTTGTGTCACTGAACATGTTACAACTTACAATATAATCCGGATTGCCAAAAATTAATTCCAAAGATTTGATTGTACCTACCAGAACTATTATATTTATGTGCTTGATTGAACTCTTAATTAAGGAAGTCATCGCTAGCCAGTTGCACATTGTTTTATTTGTTCAAATGTTGTCTTATTAACATAGTATAATTAAATTCCGAGAATTTTTGTCTTACCTGGCTAATGTTCCCTTCCATTTGATTAAACCATTAGGTTTATTCGTTGTCTGGTCGTCGATGACTTCACACTTAATGGGTTGGGGCGGGTCGAACGTAGTAGCATGCAGAGGTGGTGCGCATGCAAGCGGCTCCATCCGACAAGAGATAGCAGCCCGTTTAGGCGGCGTTGCTCGCGGGTAGGTGTGGTGGCGAGCACTGCTGATCGCGGCTGGCTCGCCACGCCTCTGTTTTGGTAATGTCCTGGCACATAACGCACTGGCTGCATTCTTTAGATGGGATCGAAATCTGCTGTTGTTACTTGAAACACTTAGTACACCGCCCTCCATCTTCATCTCTTCAACCACATTACTTTCACTGCACTAAATGTATGTTTGAATCCATGGTGGTATTTAACCACGACTTCATCACAGTTAGTTTCACCTTTTAAAATCCATTTTAGTCTATTTTGTCAACACTTTATTTTATACTTCCGTCTCAATCCTTATTGGAGTCAACGCCGTCCTTTTCATTGTATTCAACATTCTATACAAAGAGACGTCAAATTACTATGGTGAAGCTTTATCTTACTATAATATTTTACGGATAACCAGTGTATCTTTGCAGGGGCATTTCTGTTACAAAAAAAAACGTCTAATATACATTATGAATCATATCAACTTCAGTAACTTTGTAATTAAGTTGATATTTAGCCACTTGCAGTCTTAGACACGACAATCATCATGAATTAATAGCAGGCGACGAAATATAAACTTTCAAATTGACTTAATTACTTTTGATGCTTTTGACATAAATTCCCTATTAGATACACTAGCCATCCAAAAAGTAATGGGACGATAACGGCTGACGCCCGAAATTTATAATGTTTCTCGAACTCAATCTACCAAGCCAAAGTTTGCTGCATATCGATCGAACGATCTCATCCGCGTGCCATTTTCTGTAATTCTGTAATCTTTATTATGTGGGATGGTAAACTCAATAAATAAATTGGTTGGCAAGCTTCATCCAAAAAACTGATTAACAAATGTCAATCTAAAATAGATGTAAAAAATTGGATCAGGTTTGATTATCATTAATTTCGGGCGTTAGGTAAGTTTCTAACGAATACCTAAAAATTTGTGGTGCAAGTGTGCCTTGTTTCTAAGATTATTTTTTCTTCACACAACTAATAAATTAAATCATAATTTCAGTCTAACCGGATACAGTTGAATATCAGTATTTTACATGGAGCGAAACCCAGGCTTCATTAGGTATTAAATCACTAAGTAGTAAGTACTAAAGTAAATAATACTGAAAAGTACTTGATTATATTTTGGCATCAATAACTTCAATAATTTTCTCGATTGTAATATCCTAAACAACGTGCGAGCAATAAATCACGCAAGATGTATAAATAAACTGATCAGGTTAACATTCTCACACGCACATTGAGATCCTGCTCTCATTTAAAATTAAAATAATGTGAAGTGGGATTCAGTTTTGCAAGTCACCGAAAGACTACGTCATCTTAGTTCATTATCTTGTATAACTTGACCTTAATCTATAAAAGCTAAAAGGTATTGCAATTAAGTATAATTTGATGACTAAATATGATATTATTTATGTGCCTAACCACCCACAAGTCACTACTAGCGAACGGTAAAGCGAATTAGTCCGCTAGCAAAATGAGTGGCGTTGCGGTCTACTTGGCGAGATGCATGCTCGACTGCATTGCGGCATCGATTTCATACAAGAACGTCGTGAACGTCATTGTAACGACTTTTTACATCATTACTGCGTGAAAAACATGATTTTTGGCTTTTTCTCCCGCTATACATATGGCGACTAGTTTTAGATTTTTACGTTTTAATGACATGAAAGGATCACGATTTTGCGGAAGGCTTTACTGTGGAACCGCAGGTCTGACGGAGGGTGGAGGGGGGAGCGAACGTGGGCGCGCTGACATCACCGCCGGAGCCAGCCGATCTTACATCACCGTCGACTGCCTCCCACTGGGTACCGCCTGCGCGCCCGCACCTCCCCTCCGTAACTTCTTTACACTTATTGAAAATCAATAGCCGTATACGCACAATATATGTATTATTTATTTTCCATGCTCATCTCAGTCTATCTATGATCAATAACATAAGTATTTTAATTTCAAGTTTGCCACGGACCGCATAGGCTGAAGTGCTCAAGAAAAAGAATATCTTTGAAATTATTGGAAAACAATATTATTTTGTAGAGTTATGACAACTTCTTACTTTACAACAGAAAATATGATAAACTGTAATGAACAAACCACCGAACTATGGCCAAGGCTATTTCTTCAAGAAATTAAGCATAAAATCAATTATTATCGCTGTCCAGTAGAGATCAAGGCTAATATCGCCCACGACAACCGCTTATTATCTAATTTAATAACAATTAGCATTAATTAATAATTGTTACCCTTATTAACCAGTTAATAAGCATCGGTGTTCGAAGACTTGACTAACTACGAAAAGTTATGAAAATGTTACCTTTGATTATTTCAGATGATGACTGTGTATCATTACTTTTTTTTACTAACTAGATACCAGACAGCAAGCATATTTTACTGAAATTACTATAAAAATATGTGACTCAGAGATCAGATTACAAAATCTAAACTTTAGCAGAAGCCTCCGAAAACAAAAACATGTTTAGCTGTTGCGAATAATATGAAACATTGAGTTTAGCAAGAGTATACCAACAACTGTTGGAACTTGTAACTGATTAGTTACTGCATTTCTCATTTTGGTACATCTTCACGAATTACATCACAGATATATCCAGACTGCCACAATATCAAACTTCATATACCTGTGTTTGGCCTGTGGGAAAAGTTCGAAAGATGATGCCAATTCGAAACAGGTGTAAATACTCATACTCAACACAAATTACAAACACTAAAACTGCATTGTATGCCTGTGTTCTCTATTCAATATTTTACTAGAGCTAATAGTTTACTATTAGAGGTGATACGATGACTACTATGTTCCCATTAACCTCAGTGGATCCTTTGATCGCAACCTTACAATCATGTTTTATGTTAAATTGTCGTGTTGTATGGCTCTGTTGATGAAACGTAAAGCACTATGCATCCCCACATTTCCCACGGCAATGATGTCAAATTGGTTTATCAATCACGGCGGGACGGATGCGGCGGGCGGCGCGGAGCCGGCCGACCCGCCGCCGTACGTGGGTGGTGTGTTCTGTAGTGCGTACAAGCCGTTGAATTCATGACACGATGTTAATCGACCGGCGAGATGCGCACAGCTATTTGATACAGTCAAAAATATACTCACTTTATATTTGAACTCCGGAGATAGCTGTACCTGTACGTAATTAATCGACAGGTCGCATGGTCGCTTCAGTCAAACACAACGCATTTCAGATAAAAAAGACGGAAAAAATATAGATAGCTATTTCCAAACCGTTAGGTGTTAACAATTGGTATAATAGCTTAAACAGGTTTAACGGCATTTCGTGGTGTGCACGCGGATGTGGCCGGTAATTTGAGAACGATTGTGCCGAGTTGTTGCGAAGAGGAGAAGTATTGTCCATTGATCGCTTACAATAGAGGTCCGAGGTCAGACTTTTGTGGCACATCGATTGTGTTCTCATCTAAAGAACGACTTCAGAACACCCTCGCAATCTTTGTACAATAACGTCAACTAACAGGCGAACAGCCAATTCAAGCTACAGTATCATCATTCTGCCTAACCCTTTCCCAACTTTGTTGGGGTCTGCTTCCAGTCTAACCGGATGCAGCTGAATACCAGTATTTTACATCGACCGAAATCCAGGCTACGTTTAGGTATATAAATCTACAAATGCGTTTTGGTGAGTGGACATTTCTCTTACACACAATTTAGGGTGGACAACCACTTATTGAGAGCATTTTTTTTTTTTAAATTGGACCTAAATCTCCTGATATGTTTCTTATTGCTTCTAATAACCGGATCATAAAAAGTTCAAATATCTCTTAGATGGTCTAAAAATTAGCACATTACGATACGTGTGACTTAAGTAGTCCATTATTGCACGAAACGCCATGCATTAATAAACTTCTTAAGTCACACGTATCGTATACTATTTTATAGCTCGTGTGACATAAACCCGCACTTAAGTCACGTTTTTCTGTGTAAAAATGGACTGCTTAAGTTACAGAAAAGCATGACTTAGTGCGGGTTTAGGTCACTCAGTGCTATAAAATGGATTTGAGAGGGGTAAAAAAACGACACCAGTTCAAAATTCACCCTATCTACCTTTCCAACTTTGATAGGGTCGCATCAGACGGAGCCTAGGAAAACCATAAAGCGTTCTCACTTTTTTTTAGCTAAAAATATTTAGTGTCTGTTACATCATCGTATCCAACTTAGGTACATAACAATCAAATAATAATATGACGTTTTAGTTTGAAATACACAAAAGGGATCTGTCAGGTTTATGCTAGAACAACCAGGTTGTATTGTATATGTTTAAACCTCCCACAGTCTTCGCTTATAGATCTTGGTTCTTAAGTTTTACTATAAATGTCAAAGGACTAGAACTAATCCAACTGCTTATATCTGCTTATTAGCTAAGCATTCAGATTTAGGTATACGACCTCCACATGGCACGGGGAGCGCCTATCTCATACGATGTATATCTCGAAATAGAATGCTAAGTATTCCGGATTCTGTTTGCAGCCATATGAGGTATTTCTATTAGTCATACAGTATAATGATGTAGTTTGATTTATTTATTTGCCTGTGAGCAAGCACCAAGCAGGAAATTGGAGTTAGTTGGTAAACATAGGGGACAACCATTTGAAATCATAATTCGTAGCTTTACAAGTAGGTATCATACGAATCGTGCATAAATTAATATTTATCTTATCTTTAAAATGTCGCATTTTAAATAACGTCTTCTACATATTTTAATTCATCAAGTTGCTACACATGTAAGTAGGTACTATCGGAACTGAAATAATTTCAAGGTGACATAATATTTGGGCGCATGTACCTAATTTGTTTATAATGAACGTTATTAAATCGATATTTGTGGCTAGTAGGTAACCTACATAATTTTCGATGTGGAATACGCGTTTTTATTAAATTGTCTACTTTCTTAAAACAATTTATTTTTAACAGGAACTGCAGATTTTTTTGGAAACACTAGTCAAGAAATGATATTTTTAAAACTTGCAAGCTTGGGCCGATGAGTTCTATTGTACGTATTGGTTTCCAAAGACCCCTGTAACGGGTGTTTCCTAGCATGGGGGTCATTGATCATTTATTTTGTGCCAGCCTTTTTGCACGCTTAAATTAAGTGTCACCTTGAATATGTATACTTTTTATGCGATATAAATAATTCTAATTCTAAAGGAAAAAATATCCGAGGTTCATTTTAATATTACAAACCCGTACATGAGCAAGTTTAACAAAAAACGGGCACATGACCAATGAAGTCATCGTTGTCGGTGCCGACGTTCGTACGGTTCGTCATCAATACGATAAGCGTGGAATCAGGCAGCTGTTGCAAATCGAAATCGTGAAAAGGGGAAACAATAGTAGATTGTTTGCCAAGGGAGCAAACAACTATTTTGAATGCGAGTGTTTTAGAGTTTCCTTGAATCCTGAGCCCAGTGAGGGATTCAAAGTACGTCACTCGAGCTTAAAATAGTGTTGCTCCCGAGGTGGACGCTCTACTTTTTATTACCCTCTATGAAAAAATAAGTAAGTGCAACTTATGAATAAGAATAGTACGTTTATTTATTTACATACAATTAAAGTAAAAAGTAAACAATTAAAGAAAGAATGAAGTTTATTTGGACACAGTTCGTGAAACACAAAATACGAACGAAGGCAGAATGCTTTCCGCGTTTTTTAATTGTATCACAAACTTTTTTTTTAAACATGATAAAAAGTAGAGTGTCCACCTCGGGAGCAACATTATTTTAAGCTCGAGTGACGTACTTTAAATCCCTCACTGCGCTCAGGATTCGAGGAAACTCTAAAACACTCTCGCCTTCAAAATAGTTGTTTGCTCCCTTGGCAAACCATCGACTATTTTCCAAGTATGTATAAGTAAATTGTGGTTAAAAAAAATATATAGACATATTTTTTTAATCACAATTTACTTTATAATCACGCGTTATTATTAACTTTTAAATTATTTTGCGCCATGAATTATTACATGAATTATTATTGTTAGCTAAACATTTTTGTTTATGGAAAAATAATAAAAAGTACTTGTTTTTTAACACGTTCAATTCAACCCTGAAAGCTTCTGACAGAGTTTGCTCGTCCGTGCGTTACAGCCGCTGTATATCCCGTACCAGAGTTTCCTGATATATGCGTTACGGCCGGTATCCACATCGATTTTTATTGACCTTCTTACTCCCATAGTTAAACAAAAAAAAAATGCATGAAACTAAAAGTGGGGTATAACTTATCAAGTTAAATCTAGTTTGGGTTTTGTACGCAAGTTATCACAAACCGGGTCAGATTACGCCCAATGACCTTGAAATTAGTAATTAAATTATATAAATATACTTATATTAAACGCGTTTTATTATTTTCCTGAAGTAGGTGCAAGTGCTCTTTTTTCTTTTTTTTTCTTTTTTGTGGTAACTGAAGTACAGAATTGAGTTTATTTGACCTATTCCAACTATTAAAGTTAACAAATGAGGCCATTGTAGACAAATGAGGTCATTAATTTAATAGGAAAACCAATTAATGACAATATCGTTTATCTATTAGATAAAATTTAGGAAGGACTAACAGTATTGTTTAATTTTTCAGGTATTTACAGATACTCTATCAATATGCATTGTTTTTAGTTTTACAGTACCATTGTTGGAAAAACAGAACATTTGGAATCACTTCTTTTGAAAGCGATTGTCTCAAAAACTTTTATTTTATTTTCTAAGTAATCATTTGAAAGGAGACTGGGCAAATTGGTCTAGAACCAATAGAGATTTGATTGATTTATAATTATGTATTTATTAATTAAAAATGCATTTGCAGTTATTATAGATAAATATTTGTGATGAATGTCATGTCACAGGGAAATAAAACATAGCTAAACATGCAAAAAAAAAAAAAAAACAAAAATTATAAAGTAAATACACAAGATTGGACATGCAAGCCGACCATATATGTATATTTTTATTTAGGGTTCCGTACGTCCTTATGAAAAAACGGAACCCTTATCGGATAACTCGTGTGTTTGTCGGTCACAGCTATTATGCTCCGATTCTAATGGACAAATTAAGGTGAAATTTGGTAAACATAATGAATTTCTGGGACCCAAACACGGACGTGTAACGAAAATAAATGAATTTTAAATTTTGGGAGGGAATTAAGATTTTCTTTAAAGTTTTACCGTGTGAATCGGTGTGACATATCAAATGAAAGGGTTGGGGGAGGGGGGGCACTGGGAAGGTCTCAAATATATGTTTTTTTTATTATTTTAAAAGAAATACATAGTTAAAATTTAGAATAGAATAGATATTCATTTTGCAAATATGGGTAATATATAATAGGTGTTATAATACATTACAGCTTAGCCATATTCACCATTTGGCATGCAACATTTATATTATTAACCTTTACTTAAAAGTTAAACCAAAAGCCAGATCCATCTATCCAGATTCCAGAGCAATTCAGGCCATTTCAGGCAATTCTTTTCTCTAATAAAACTTCAGTCACACTGTAGTACGTTTTATCTATTAATGCTATTTAAGAAAATCGATGAATATTGATCACCCCTGATCTCCGAAACTACCGAGGTTAAAATTTTGAAAAAAAAAAGACAGTTAATAGTTCTATGGTTAAAAAGATTTTTATTCTCTGTATTTTTGCTGATATAAGAATATTTATGGTCTTAAAATAATCTCTCAATATTGTGTGAACAAACTTACATTTGAAAGAAAGAAAGAAAAAGTATTTATTGAGACTCGTACAGAAATGCAGTTCGAATGCATGAAAGAATATGTTTTTCAACTACAATGTTAAGTTTGTTTTTAGGATAAATTCATCTCAACTACAGACCCGTTATTGTGCGTCCGACACGCAATTGACCAGTTTTTTCTTAAAATCTGACACGAGAATTCTAAGGAAAGCAATATTATTTCAAACGAATTAAGCAAACCAGCAATTTTTTTGATTCCCTGGATATATATTTCATGGCGGATTTCATATTTGTCGATGGATATCGACGACTAGTGCAATTTTACAGTATTGAGTAGGTTAAGTTTAGGTATATGTACCTATTAATTGAAAAGTTGTGATTTGTTTCCCGAGTTTACCTTTTGAAACTAGTCCATTGTTGCAAAAGTACAATCCCTCCTGTATTTATTGCATTAGGAGGCAGTAAGATATTATATCCTACTAAGAAATGTTATGTAGGAAATAAAAAATAGCAATTTCCTTTAATATCTTATTCATCATTTTTCACAAATGAGTTGGTATTTGTATTGATAGTTAGACAACTTTAATTTCGCTGGTTACTTAAATAAAGTGCCTAGAGAAACAAATCTTATCAAAATCATTTGGAATAAAATATTGTCTGAGGAAGTATTCACTGTACCGGATAAAGTAGGTATTGTATGGCTGCAATTTATTTTGCGTATTGAGTTGGTCATTCAACTCCGAGAGAATTCTATGACAACACGTAATTAGATCATTCGCTCGTAATATCACATTCTACAACGATTTAAGTGGCCTCCAAATTGTTTAAAATTGTAACAACTAGTAGAACTTTGTCAATGACGTAAGATTGATTTTGAAAGCTGTGAAGTCTTTGCAATCTCAAACAAAAAATTTCAACATTACTAAGTGTATCTGTAGATTTGTATACCTACACTGAACCAATATTGCAAATTGTTTAAATAATTCAAGACTACATTTGTATATGAACATGTCAACTGAGGTGTGTAATGAATATTCATACATATGTCAGATACACCTTATCACACTCTACTTGTGTACTAAATATAAGTAGGCATACATATGTACATAATGGAGATATGATAGGTATAATACCCCTGATGATGTTGTTGCAATATTGAATATCAGTTATGGATAATAGGTGTCCCTCTTTGAACAGTTTGTAGTTTGTTTTATATGGAGAAATTTGCATTAGTTAGGTATCTTATGTTCTCTAATATGATACGATATCTATACGTTAAAGTTTAACCAAAATTATGTAAATTATTTTAACCGCAATGCTACTTCCTTATTGAAATTATGAATCATTTAACATTATTTAATGTGATTGTTCAAAGTTACATTTATAAACGACGATAAATCAATATAAAACAAACAAAATTTAGAACCTCAAAACAAAACAATGTAGAGAACCGTTATTTATAAACGACGATAAATAAATGTAAAACTAACAAAATTTAGAACCTCAAAACAAATTAATGCAGAGAACCGTTAAAAAATGAAACATTATGATACCTAAGTCTTTGGTGGCTTGCCAAACTTTGGTCAAATTAACGTTAGCGTAACTAAATAGTCGAAACTAAGCGTTTGAACAATTAAGTGTCTTAATTATGTATTATGTGTATATACCCACGCACATAGTGACGAGTCAGCAGCACTTGCACCACCCCATTGTCATAAAAGCCTTATATATCCCTCACCACAATTCGATAACGAGCAAAATACAAGTATCTGTTAGTATGCTATCCATTACTGACATACATAACAAAAGTATGTTTCTAGTTTTATTCACCCGTATAAGCTAAACATAGCTATGGCAGTTTTCCACTACTGTAATATTATGTTCATAAATCAGTTTTACACAACGTCACTGCAAATAAACTGGCATGTTTGTTCAATTAGCGAAATTTTAAAAACTTGAGCGTAATGTGTCCGCGCATGTCCCACGCGCGGAGTTGATCGCGCAGCACTGGCTGGGGTGACCGGCGAACGATAGCGACACTCCGACCCTACGACTGGTACCACGAAACCGGTGACGAGACGCACTGACGCAACAGCATCGCAAACACTGAGTACCGCGCCGTTCGCGGCCCCATCGCGGCTACAACTGATTGTACCAACGGGCAGCGACGACGCTAAACAAGCATGCTTACCATGTGAGCATTGTATTGTAGCCTCGGCGGCCGAAGCTGATAACAACCTGCGTACACTTCCACCTCTATCAGATTCTATACAATACATTCGTTAAGTACTAACTTCAGCTACATTTAATTGCGTAGTTGACAAGTTAGGTACGTATGTCCCTTCACGGTGAAAATGTATGAATGAAAAACAAACAAACAAAAACGATAAATACAAAGCTAATGAAAAAACTACTTTCAAAACAATCAAGGCAGAATTGAGATTTGTTCTTCGTTCGGCCCACTGAGTTTTGTCCCACATTGAATATCTTAAATTCATTATGGATGGCTAATGCTCATTTGAAAAATAAACACACGTTGGGTAGGTATGCACGGTCGTTTTAAGCCCCGAAATCATCAAAATTAAGATATAATCAGACAAAAGAAACTAAAAATGTCAAAAATAATCAAATATTTTCGCATGTACCTACTTTTTTCTTGCAACACCTCAACGCAAACTATTGCCACATTAGATAAGAATTAATACAATATTAGAATTTACTATTGAAATAATGACTTTATAAGCGAGTAGCAGTAAACTCCCAATGTCAAAGTATAATAAAAATATCAGCGCTCTACTTCTTTGCGTTCGTTAAATATAATGGATGTTTTTAAACTTTTACTTAATACTGCATACAGGCACTTTATGTATATTTGAAGATTATGAAGGTGTTAAAAGATTCTTAGAAAAGGAGTCTTTTCTTCTACTTAATTAATAAAATATTACCATGCCCAGCAAGTGTGTATCGTGATCATGAACGACATGTCAGTCGACATTATTTGTCTCACTGTGTTTGTTTATTTTAACATTTTGCACGATGGGTAAATTCTTGAGACGTGTATGCCTCTTTCAATATCTTCAAAATATGTGTCAGGGCACATACGTAAAATCAAACAATTTATTTGCATAATACATGTTAAAAAGGTGTTACAGGAATAAAAGGTACATTGTATTATAACATTTATAACCTACTGAGGTCTGAAAATTAATATTTTAGGGACTAATAGCAACATTAAATATACAGATAACATTTTTAATTGAGTTACATTAAAAAAGAGAATTAATGTTAAATAAAAAATGTTAAATTATTATACATAAGTCAGATCAAAATTTCAATAATCATTATACTATTTGTGGTGCCATTTCATATAAAACCGACTCAGCTTTCATTTAAATAATCATTAATTGAATAGTAACATTTTGCAACTAAGAATACGTGCAAACATAATTTGAATTGGTTCATTTTGTGTAGGCCTGTGATACTTTTAGGCAACTTATTGTATACTTTGGATGCCATGCCCAAAATACTCCAGGGCAAGATCAAGGGCCAACTGTCGGCTTCATGATATTGTCCACTCATCGTCTGTGTGACAAATCTTTTTCTTTTGGCTTAATAGGTCTCCTTAAATTATCACATCAAATCTGGTGGTCGCCAGGGTACTATCCTTGGACCCCGTTCTAGCTATGAAACGCCGGGGAACAAATTGGTAAATATTACTGTGCGATGTGAGATTGAATATGCAATAACAATGACGCATAAAATTAACGTTGAATTTTAGAGTAAGTTTTCTAAACGCGACAAAAGAATATCAACAGCTCATAAAAAAAGTATATTCGTTTAGTGAACTGTTTGACAAGTTTTACGTGACTGAATGAAATATCACTGTAACGTGCTTCCACGTGTGATGAAAATGAAAATTGGCATGCACGTAGCTTCCTTCAAAAAATACATTTTTAAGACTTTTTAGAATAACATTTCGGATCTACACATTCACGTCATAATTCATATTCTCCGTGCCAAAATTTCAGTCCATACATTTATAATTTACATTCATTTATTATAATGCAGAAGGTATGTGGAGGCTACTTCTTTATTTTGTATGATGAATAGTTCGTCCCAGAAATCTTATGATTTCAAATGGGGAAGCCAAGCCGGATGGGTCTAATCACAAAGCTTTTTTTCGCTCAAAAGTAGTAAGTAATTAAATTATTAAAATGTAGGAATTGGCAGATAAGTAGGTAGTTTTGTTTCTGGAAATGTAAATACACCTACTAGGTATTACGTTATATGTATGTACAATGAATTTAATGAATGACTGGAAATAATACTGACATAAAATGAATTTACTGTTGAGCAAAGCTAAGCTTGTGTAAATCCATATTATTTATTTGAAAAAATGTACAATCACTATACAATCTGAGTCTAAATTGACAACACCCATTACTTCCTACACGTTTTTATTTTCACATTATTTGAGTAAACAATCGTCAATCAAAGAACGCAGATGCATTGCCCGAGGCACTAACACAACATCCGTTGTCGGACAATGACCAAAATAAAGTTGATGGCAGCACATTGCGGGGAGCATGCTGCTATATTTTGGCAAGTCGACCAGTGCGTGTCGCGGGCGCCTGATGGCATCATCGCTATGGAGGATCGTGACGTCACCGCGCCTTTTCCAAACGTGGCCGCCAGACGAAAATAGTCCCCGCCCCGCTACCGACCGCGGCCCCTCGCCTCGTCACCGACCGAATTAGCGAGCGAAGCGGTCGGCATTCAGCACCGGCACCGACCAGCCACGCCAACCCAACAAAGACAATCCATTTGCAAGTTCAGATGGTCGCCTGTTGACCGCAGGAATAGGCGCAGGTGTATACAGCGATGCAGATAACAAGATTAACATGATCTGACGTAATGCAATCCTGTTATAGATATTCTTTGAATCTACACTGTATTCATTTTTAAGTGTTTATGGTTATTTTTTTTTGGTTAGCTAAGTTAAGCGGCACTTTTGGAGATAAAGGCAGATAAGATTATAACTTAAAAAACTTTGTGTGGTGTCTTCAAAGAGACGTTTTTTTATAATGTATCTGTATAACCCACATGATGTCGCATTTTCGGGGTATTCCTCGAAACGCAGCAACTTTGAAACGCACCAAAAGTATTCCCCGAAAAAAAAAACAAAATACATATATTATATTCCTCGACATGCATCAACGATGAAACATAGAGAAGAGCATGAAGGATTCGTAAATAAATGATATCGATAGACGTTTCATTCGGTGCGTTTCAAAGTTGGTGTGTTTCGAGGAATACCCCGCATTTTCAAATCCTCTTCGGGGTAATTGCGTAACACACTAACAGTAGCAATGGCTTTCATTTTAACAGTTCAACAACATTCATTGCGTTATTTACGTCGTTGAGCAGACAAATTTTTCAAACATATAAAGCAATGGATTAGCAATATCCTTCAAAATTATTCAGATTGTGATTTATAGTGTGTCACAATTAGGGTGCTGGTTAAGAGATTTCAGGTACAAAGCGATTATTGGCAGTGTTAATTTTATAATGGACAGCTCTTCTAAAGATTAATTCGTCTGCCAGCCAATGCTGAAATTTTCTCTTTCGTTCATTGTAGAAGTCATTGGTAGGCTTAATATATTAATACTGTGTGGACGTTTACGGTCAAATAAGGTGATGCTTAGTAATATTTATGACTCCCTCGAAGCCTCGACCCACGTTTCTTTGATGTAAACATTTATTTAAAAAAGGTAGTGTGCGATTTACCCCACTCCATTTGTCAGTAGGTGAAACTATGAGGGGCAACCGGGCAAGGCGGTTATCACACTGCACCTGACACCGGTGCGCGGTTTTTAATTTTGACTGTAAAATCTCGATTTGTAGGTACATATACAAAAACCGCAGGTTTAACCCACTGACACCGCACCTCCGTGCAGTCGCAGTCAAAGTTAAAAACCGCAGCACCGCACACCAGAGCGGTATCCGGCGCAGTGTGAAAACAGATATTTTTGTTAAGGATGAAAAGGGAATGTACCGTCCAGCGACCGAGACTTTTCAGCAACGTTACAAATAACGGGCAATTCATTAAGAGGTACTTTTTTCAAAAGTGAAAAATTACCTATTCAATTTTATCAGGTTATCTCTATTATCTTACAAAAGGACAATTCATTACATTTATTTTTGGAAGATTATTTCTTTCAAATGATCCTAAAGTTCCAATTTATTTGGTGAATATCGCGCCATGATATCGGACTATTTCCTACCTGACTGAAGTTAGTTATTATATAGTAGTTAGTTATCGCATTTAATAAGTTTTTTGTATTTTTTTTAAATCTTCCTTTCGATCAAAAGCTAAACTAGTAAGAAGTACAGTAAACATGTAGTAAGTATTACGATTAAATGATAAATAGTTTTATTTCTGTCTGTAAGTAGGGTTTTACAAAAACTTTTTCACGTCAATCCAAATAATAGATTAAGTCGGCGTTTCCTATCCGACTAGTCTGAGAAGAAAGGCCGAAAGAAACACGGAGGTCACCGTCTCTTTTGAAGTCCAGACATAATCTTAGTCAGATCATTAAACTATCATTATCATCATCATTTAGCCTAGTCATAGCCTGAACTGTGTTTATTGTGTAAATAAATATGTATGTAAATAAAATACAAGTGTTGTATGTACTCGGTGGTAGTTTATTTAAAGGACAATCCAACTCCATGAGGGCAACAAAGATTAACATAGTTTATAATGCTTCAAGCAACTTTATGTCTAGGTACGCTCTTACTCATTCTTCGAAATCACCATGAAAGGAGAATGACAAAGTTTTTGGAGATTCATTAATTTCAAAAAGGTTCCGTCATCAGCAGGTCAAGAAGTTTTTAGAGGATGAGTAAATATTTTCCTTTATTAATCTTACTTTTTCACATATATTTTTTGTCCAAATGAATTCAAACATGCTTTCTTAGGATTAATTAAAGTACTCCCTGAGAGCATAAAAGATAGGCATAGTCAATAATGCATACAGACAACTTTTTTGTTGGTACGGAGTCAATACAAAATTACCCATTGTCCTTTGATGTAAATATGCAGTTGATCATGTAAATCTCTTTCACTGTGAGCACAAATTCATACTTTTTTGAGGGGGTAGACCAGGCACAATTATAATGTTTAAAAATTCTGTTGGGTAATTAACCACTTCATCCGGATTGCAAACTGTATTGATGGAAAGGTATGTTTGTTATTCACCAGATAGCTTATCTAAAATTGGTCGTTCATAAAAATCGTTGATAAAATTGATCTTTCAAACAACCACGAATCTTCTTTGATATTGAGATTTAAAATATCATCATAAATACTATGTATTAAAATTTCAGTGTCCGCCACAACCTGACAAAGACTGGTAGGTAGTTCTATATCATGAGTACTATTCACTTCTGGACACTTTCCCTCTCCAACATCAAGAAGAATGTTGCTAAATTCTGAATCGGCTGAATGTGCTCTCATTACAAACAGACACTCCAATTTTATTTATTTGTATAGAAGATGTATAGATTTCATTTATTAATTGGTTTTAATTTTTGTTTCGTGGGTCCTTTTTTTCGAAAATAAAAGTAGCCTAAGTTACTCCTTATTACATCAGCTCTCTGCCAGTGAAAGTCCCGTCAAAATCGGTCCAGCCATTTCAGAGATTAGCCGGAACAAACAGACAGACAGTCAAAAATCTGAAAAAATATTATTTTGGTATATAATGTACCGTGTCAAAAATTTGAAAAAATATTATTTTGGTATATGTACCGTGTGTACCGTGTATTCATATGCATTTAGTAAAAAGCGGTTATTTTAATATTACAATCAGACACTCCAATTTTATTTATTTGTATAGATAAATTTCACATCTAGTAACTACTAGATGTGAAATTTATCTATACAAATAATTAAAACTTTCACATTTATAATATTAGGATTATTGAATGTTAAACAACTGTTTAACATTCAATAATCCTAATATTATAAATGTGAAAGTAAGTTTGTTTGTTTGTTACCTTTTCACGCCTAAACCACTGAACCGATCATCCTGAAATTTTGCATAAATATAGGTTGTCAGGTGGTGTACAGAAACGCATATTTCATCCCGAAAAAAAGTGCTGTTCTCGAGGAAAACAACAATAACGTTATTATGATAATAGATGGCGCCACGTGTCTTTCGAACGGGATCGACACTTATGCGGGTGAAACCGCTGGGCGCTGTTAGTATTATAATGTATAATTATGAACGTGACACTGTCATGAGTCGGTGTCTTGGGATCTGTATTTTAGTTTTAGTTTTTTGCCACCGACTTCCGAAATTAAAGTTATTTCATAATTTTGAGTTAATTTCTTTTTGAAGTCGATTTAATTTTTTAAATTAAGTACTTTTTTATTTTGTAATTTTTAGTTTTAAGTAAAAACTGGAATTTTTGTTTGTAATAAGCAGGTGATAGTTTTCTTGTAAATATTGCACTAGAATTTGACCAAGGTGAGAGGTTGAAATGTTTTCCTTTTGACACTACACCCGTAGCTCGTATCAATAAGCCAGGCCATCACACTTACACGTATTAGTCCATATCTTGAAAATTACTGAATCTATTTTGATGAAACTTGCACTGTTCCCTAAGTTGAAGTAAACGTAAGCCAATAAAAAAATGTTCACGATCCGATTAATAGTTGCGGAGAAATGTGTGGACAAACATACATACGTCTATAAAATTTTGTATATTTGTTTGGAAGCCCTATAGATTGTCATTGTGAATATAATGCAAATCCAATAATATTACATACATGTCATGTCGAATTTATAATCTCATTTTTTTTGAAGTCGGTAGAAATCTTATAAAAAGGGCATATCATGCCGCTTTCAATTTTGATTAAAAATAAAATATCAATTGTGAATCAGGATTCCTATAAAAGTGTGTAATAGCGTTTTTACAAAACCATTACAATTTCTGTATCGGAACTGAAAAAAATTGCATCGATATGGAGCGTCAACATCATTTGACACGAGAAGAGATGATGAGAGCCGTCGGAATGTTGCAAGCTGCTTCCAGGCAACGTACTGTGGCTGTCGCTCTTGGCACTATACAGAGCATCATCATAAGCTGGACACGCTAGCGTATCACAGGCAGCGTGGCCGAGCGACATGGAGGACGATCTCGCATCACCACTCGCAGACAGGACCGGTAAATCCAAAATACTGCTCGACAGAATCGTACCACGACCGCAATAATGTTGGCTACGAGCCTCCACAGCTCTTCAGGCTTGCTGATAAGCGACCAAACGATCCGAAATCGTTTACGTGAAGTGGGTTTGCGTTCCCGAAGGCCGCTGAGTTCCACCTATAGCACCCCGCAAACGTAGGGCCCGTTTACAATGCTCACAATGCAATGGCTCACGAACACAGAAATTGGGAGGAAGTAGACTGGCGTTGTGTGTGCTTTTCCGATGAATCTCGTTTCGGTATGAGGCCGGATACAAGACGTACTCGAATTTGGAGGACCTCTGGACGTCAACAACGTTTGAAATTTTGTCAGGAAGTTAATTTTTAAGGAGGGGGAACAATAACTGTTTGGGCCGGTATTTGGATCGGTGGAAGAACCGATCTCACTTAGATCAGAGGCAACCTCAATGCTCAGATTAATGCGGAGAGGATTGTTTCAGACATGATCATCCCTTCCCATCACAAGCAAAGCCGGTTGGTTGATTCGTTTCGACTAATGCACGAAAATGCACGTCCACACACGGCTAGAGTCGTAATACGCACTCTTGGCGATGCTCGCACGTGGCCTGCTCAATCGCCAGACCTCAACCCAATTGAGCACGCATGGGATATGCTCCAAAGAAAAGCTCTGCCGAGTATGGATGCCGTGCATACCCACAACAACTTTTGACTTGTTAGAAAGAATGTGGGCGGCCATTCCTCAAAGTGATTTTGATGAACTGATTTTAAGCATGCCAAATCGCTGTGATTGTGTGATTCGTGTTAATGGTGGAAACACAGATTATTAATTTTTTTATCTTTACAATAAAAAAATTAAAAATCCTCATTTTTGTCATTTAATTGACGACATTAACTTAATTTCCACAATTTTTCTTCATTTTTGCAAAATATAGGGATAACAGATAAGTTGTTAACTTAAACACAAGAATTAAAGTAAGAAGCCAGTCTGGAAGACTAGATTTGGTCAATATTAATTGGATAATTTTTGATCCCTAGACACTTTTGATGTGTGTATGTTTGTCTTGTATAAAACAGGTGATCTGATTACACTTGAGATTTTTTTGTTTGTAAAAAATCTACCGTGCCGATTTTCGGTTTTGTTTGAGTTCTTCATAAGTACTTAAGCACAGACGACGCCAGCACATCAAGCTACTACAATCTGTCAAATTTCTTTAATAGTTTTCAACTTTATCGCTAACGGCTGAACCATAAGGTTCAAAGTTGATTGGGAAAATTTTACAGATTCGGGGAGCTTGGTGTGCTGGCGTCTACGTCTGTACATAGAACGTTCGAGCTGCACGATATTTAATCGTTCTATTGATAGAAGAACTTCATACCTACACTTACCTACTGATATTATACCTGCATACGTAATGTTCTTTTTAGAGTTTCGTAGTAAACAAGGAACCCTTGTAGTTTCGGCATGTCCGTCTGTCGCTTAGCTCAGAGACTCTTAGTACTAGAAAGCTATAAATTGGCATGGATATAGACAGTGGTAAAATAATAACTAGTAAAAAAATTTTAAGGGTACCTCCTCTACACGTAAAGTCGGGATGTTTGTCATTTTCATTTGTACCAAAATGGTAAGACGGAACCCTTATGATGAGACTCAGTGTGTCTGTCTGTCACAGCTGGATATCTCAAGAACTAATGCTATCAACTTGAAATTTGGAATAGTTTTAGATGACGTTGGCCCAACTATTTTGCAAATAAAAATATGTGTATATTTTATGCAACAGGGACTGAAAGGGGGTCTGAAAAATTCGAAGTAGGGCTACTAGGGCATGTGGGGTTGATACCCCACATGCCCTAGTAGCCCTACTTCGAATTTTGAAAGATTTATAATTTAGAATTATGAAAGAGCGCAGTTTGCACATTCTCACACATTTTTTCTTTTTTTTAGGCCGCATATTTTTCGACTTTTGATGAAAAATGTAAAAAAAATACCGTCCCGGGGGGGACGGTATTTTTCACCTTCTCTCCGAAGTTTGCAAAGAGAATCTGAAATTATTCTTTGTGATAGAAGTTTATGTAAATATTACAGGAAAAATAAAACACTTTTTCAGAAATCATCAACAAAAGTTATACATTAGTTTCATTATCGGTCAAGAGATGGCGCTGAAAAAATTCTCTGACGAATATAGGCCTCGCCGATGAAAATTTAAAAACATGATGGTACGGAAGCCTCGGTGCGCGAGTCCGACTCCCTCATGCTTGTTTTTTTTTAGATATTCAAGCTGCAATTTCTTAAGCATTCAGCTTATTTTTGTCGCACTAGAAACGCTTCTACAGCTTGCGGTAATATCGCCATCAACGGAAGTATTTTCATAGTGTTACATAGCAACCAGTCGTTTTGCTACGTTATCCGTCATTGCGATTGGGGCTTGGGCGGCTTTACCGCAGCAGCGGCAGACAACTAGCAACACGACTGGTTTCTATGTAATTCCGAAGGTGACACTAGGAGGTACATTAGGAGTGGTGGTTTCGGAGGTGGTATAACTCCGGAGAGGCGTCTATCTAATTCTGAAGGTGACCGCAGACAGACTGCAAACGCCAGTTTGCAGTCTGTCTGCGGTCACCTTCGGAATTGTACTTTAAATCTCTATGTGAACTACAAATGGTTATCAATCTTTTGACAAGGTAATATTGTGCAGAAAAGGTATGCTTTCAGAGAACCTATGCATTATAGCAAGTAGAAAGTCATGGTTGGTAATAAAATAGGTAAGTACAACAGAAATAGTCTCCACATCAACGAGTTAAGACTTAGGCCATGCAGAACGATAATATAGCGCTGCAATCGCTGTGTTAATAATTATAAAAAAAGTGAAATGTGTTTGTGAAGACGTTTTGCTGAGCCATTCATTGCTGAAAACGCGCGCGACAGTGAATCGGTTCCGAGAAACCTACTCGCGTTTCCTGGAAGCGCTACTATGGACGCACACATTTGCAAATCGCTGCGATGTCAATATGGCACACATAGTCGCCCACGGCCCTGATAACGCGCTGCCGTGACGACTTGACGAGACGTATCGGTGCTCTCATTAACCAACCAACTCGTATTGCGTGCCCAGCTCGGCTTACACCCAATCAAACAATTTGTTGCACTGAAGTTACGACGCAAGCAGGAGTCAACCGTGCCAACACGAAAAATAAAATACATAATGCAATGTAACCGCCACCCAATGTAATAATGTACCTATGTATTTTTTGTAAGCTGATTGCAGTGCAAATGCAAGCAAAAACATAAAAAAAGTTGTTGCCTACAAGTCCTACAACAAAATATATTTTTTTCAATAATAATAACAGTCGAGAACTGCTGCATCCCGTACAAGTACGCGTTAACATAATTAGCAACGTACTGGAAGAGAATATAAGTAACGATCTAGTTATTGACAGGCATTGGCAATAATGTGAGCTCAATAAAAATGATTGCAGAGCACCGGGGTCAGCGGCGAGATGCCAACGGTCAATAATGATGGCTTGACATCCGAACTGAATAGCAATCAATCAATTAAACTCTTATTTCACTGCCAAGAATATTTTGTTTGTGTTGGTCGTCGGACGTAACTCGTTTAATTTGTATGGTAATGCTTGTGTCTAAATAAAGGGCTGATATTTTCTATTTTCACTGTACATCCAGAGGGCCTTATGAATGTACAACCTACATCTTAAAAATATCATAATAAAATTATACGACCTATTTTATCTTTGGTTGCCATTTTACCAAAAGTTGTAATTAAATCTTGATTTATTATGTACTAGCGACCCGCCCCGGCTTCGCACGGAAACATTATTATTATTATACATATAAACCTTCCTCTTGAATCACTCTATCTATTAAAAAAAACCGCATCAAAATCAGTTGCGTAGTTTCAAAGATTTAAGCATACAAAGGGACATAGGGACAGAGAAAGCGACTTTGTTTTATACTATGTAGTGATTTATCGATGATATTGATTATTAATTTAGTAGGGTTCCGTGAGGTGTAGTGCTAAAGTGTGTGATCATGATCACATCACCTCTCATTGCAAATTTTCGCTGCAATGGTCTATTTTTCAAGTAGGTATTTGATTTACAAAATCGTTTTTACTAATACACCTGCCTATTTCGGGAGTACCTACTACGTTCAAGTAACAAGCTCAAAGTGTAATTAGTATATTAAGACGAATGGAGCAATGTCTGGTCAAATTTTGTTAATAAAATATTAGTTATTCTGTGATAATAGTAAAAAATAAATAGGTACGAGTATTGTAAAAACTCACTTGGTGAGGCTGAAGGTAGCATCGCAGCGCGCGGCGGCGGCGGCGGCCCGGCGCTCCGCAGCCGCGTCTACCATGCCTCTGCATCACCGCGATGGGCATCACTTGCGAGTCGCGCCACCTCGCCACCTCGCCCCGTCACCTCACCACCACCCACCACACCGCCACTACCACACTGACATCACAATGTACATACAGAACCCTCACAAACTGCCTGCCTGACACCTGATCACTTGAGGTTGCTATTCGATACGATACTATCGTGTGGGGTTTCAAATTAAAGTTATACTCCGCCTATACCGACGATTGCGAGGCTACATCCAGAACACATAGATGACCTGAAACAAACAAAAACTTCATTAAAACTTCGGCATAAAAAAACTGGCACTCCAGGAGTGCCGACAGAACTGAAAACAAAACACAAACAACTCGCGGGCGAAGCCGCGGGCGGAAGCTAGTTTCTTTATAAACCTGCGTTCGTAGTGATGGATGGGAGATGATATTTTATCTTTTATTAAAAATTATTTTAACCCGTATTATTGTTGCAAAAAAAATAGTCTGGCTTATTTGTTGGAGACCTCAGTCTCAGACGGCTAAAGGGGTAAAGCTCTATTTTCGTCGATCGAATCGATTTTCGTAGTCAAGTTAACACTTGAACTACGAAAATCGATACGAAGCCAGGCGCTGCCTGTCAAAGTGAAATTGATATAGCGGTTGCAGCTTTCTGATGTGAGCTGGGCCATTGGCAGAAATACAGGGTGGCACGGACATAGACCGCAACCTGTTAGCATGGATTCAGTACATGATTCTGAACCACCAGCATTGAAATTTCTCGTCGGTTATTTTTTTTTATTGCTATTCCATACATTTTGACCGCATAGGAATTGCTTCCCTGCATAGAGCTAACACACATTGAATGGGACCTTCTTTCTATACTCCGTGAATGGGACGCATTTCACTGTTATAAAGTGAAGTGTGCAAATTGATAAACAGCCTTTCATGGCGAATTGTCGAAGACATAGCAGCATTAGCAGCGAGGTGCAATTTATTGTAAGTATAGACAGTTGTGTGTGGTATAGATTTCTTAAAAAAAGCTGTTTAGCATCATGCCGTTTATTTCGCCTACTTGTAGATTCTAAATAACTACTACTGTCGTCGCCAGTGTCGCCACATAACTTGGCAAGAATCCTCAAACTCAAAGCATTTCAATTAAACCATTTACAGGCACTTTTGAATTGTCAAAAAGTCGGTCAGTCAGAAAATATGAAGCTAGTTGCCCATTCCAAAGCGTAGGTACCTATGGAGAAGAACGGGCAAGAAACTCCATGGACACTCTTTTAAATTATATTTTTACAAAAATATTAAGTAGAACGATGTAAAAAAGACGTACGCGTTAAAAGCATCCAGAGTACAGCAAATAGTAACAAAACAACAATTAAAAATAATTAAAAATAAGCCGAGGCACCTAAGGGCCAAACCACATGGGCGGCGCGGCGGCGGCGCGGCGCCTGAGCGGCGCCGCTGCGGTTTTCTACATACAAAAATGCAATGTAGCCACATGGCGCCGTGCGGTGTGCTCCGGCGCCGCGCCGCGCGCGCATCGGAATCGAGACGAGGCGGGGAGGGGTGTAAGCAGAGCGGAGCCGGAGCGGCGCCGGAGCGGCGCCGCTCGCAGTTGTTTGTAGTATTACAGACTGTCGCAACCCCTCATTTTGCCGCCGCTGCGGCGCCGCCGCGGCTCCGTAGAACGCTGCGATGCCGCTCTGCCCGTGTGGTCGCCAGCGCGGCGAAATGGCTTGCGGTGCGGCGCCGCGCCGCCCGTGTGGTTTGGCTCTAAGTCATGACCAGCCCCAACTGACAACAAGTTATGTTTTTGATGGCATACACTATTCAGTATCTATTTAGGATTGGAAAAAGGCATTTTAGCAAAAAATATGTAACATGTAATAATGTGTACATACACGGGTCACAGTTGTACACAAGTTGTGCCTGCTATGATCTGGGGGCTGCATCTTCAGCTCCACGAACTCGAAACTTTCTGCCTACCATATCAGTATATGTCCATTCATACAAAAATAGTCAACAAAGTTAGGTACCTACGTACTCCAGGACCTGACTTTGTTGACTTATGCAGATAAGCTTCCTCATCATAATCATTTCAGCCGAAAGACATCCACTGCTGGACATAGGCCTCTCCCAAGCACCTCAACTTCGACCGGTTTTGTGCTTCTCGCATCCAACAGCTTCCTGCGGCCTTCACAAGGTCGTCGGTCCACCTTGTGGGAGGCCTTCCAACGCTACGTCTTCCGGTACGCGGTTGCCAATCCAAACCAGAACCTTTCGGTCCCATCGGCCATTTGTTCTGCGAGCAATGTGCCCTGCCCACTGCCACTTATGTTTGGCAGTTCTTCTGGCTATGTTGGTTACCTTGGTTCTCCTGCGGATCTCTTCATTTCTTATTCGATCACGCAGAGAAACTCCAAGCATAGCCCTCTCCATTGCTCTTTCGGTGACTTGCACCCGCAGTGTCTCAAAACGAAAGACATTGACCAATGCGTGTTGCCAGTGATTGTGATGATATTCATAAGTGGGTATATTGATCATGTTGGTGGCGGTAGATGATTGATGGATTAAATATGGCAGTCATTACTGGAGCTTGTTGTTTGATTCACGTTCCACATACTCTTACATGGCGCAGCCGGTGATTAATAAAGTACAATAGAATCTAGTTAACAGTGAGTGAAATAAAGACGATAAAATAGTTTAAATAAAATGGAAACAGTTTTAACACCGCCGTCACCGTTCCAATTTGACGAGAACTCGATTGATGTGGCATCGGGCAAGCTGAGTGATAGTTGGGATAGGTGGAAGAAGGGCTTTACAATATATTTCAACGCGTGTGAGTTATCGACAAAAACACCAGTGATACAATTTAACATTTTTCTGCATATAGTAGGCGAGCAATGCCGCGAAATATTAGAACAAAGCAAAGAAACAACTCTAGACGGTGCATGTAAAAAATTAGATGAACATTTTAAAACGAAGAAAAATCTAACGGTGGAACGGCACAAGTTTTTTACACGAGATCAGCAGCAAAATGAGTCGATAGATCAATATGTGTTTGATTTGAGAAAATTGTCAAAAACATGTGAGTTTGGGAATTTGAATGACGATCTAATAAAAGACCGACTTGTGTGTGGAGTGACAAGCCCAGCAATTAGAGAACGATTATTACGAGAAGGGGACCTAACTTTAAAGAAAGCCTTAGAGATATGTCAAGCGGCGGTAGTTTCAAGAATGTATTCAGAGAACATAAAGAAGGAGAATGAAGCAGTTCACAGTGTTGAACAGGACAGCAAAATACAAGATGGAAAAAACGAGATATGGGCATTACAGCGTCATAATAAAGTAGGATATGGAGTGTCATCGTCTACAAAAATATGCGACGGCAATATGAAAGGAGCAGTGCGATCACGCGGGGGACATGTGCGGGGAGGCGCAGGCTGGCGAGGCGGGCGCGGGGTCGCCGCAGACGCCGCTCGTCCGATGCAGCAGCCGACAAGCAGACCGCGCACGACGCGCCAGTGTGGCAGATGTGGTAGTATGCACGGAAAGAATGCTTGTCCGGCGTATGGTAAGAGGTGTCTACGCTGCTCAAAAATGAACCACTTCGCAAAAGTGTGTGGTGTGTACTTTGTGGAGGAATCAGACGAAAAGGTAATATTTGCATTAAATAAAGACTTGAGTGATTGGACTGTAGATTTGAAAATTAATGAGCATTGCATAAATTTCAAGTTAGATACGGGCGCAGATGTTAATGTGCTACCGATGCGGTTCTTATCTAGACTAGGAATATCCGTTGATAAAATATTGCAAACTAATACTAAATTGAGCGGCTATTCAGGTGATTTAATTACTGTCTTAGGGAAAACACATTTAAAGGTATATCATAAGAACAAGTTATATTTATTAGAGTTTAAAATTGCAGATGTAAATAGCACGCCTATATTGGGACGTTATGCTTGTGTAGAAATGAACTTAATTAAGAGGGTTATGTCTGTGCAGAGGTCTGATATTAAATCCAAGATAAATAAAGATTATAAAGATGTTTTTGAAGGTATAGGTTGTTTACCGGGGGAATATAATATTCAATTGAGGGACGACGCCGTCCCCGTAGTGCATGCGCCTCGTAAATTGCCGTTTGCGATCAGCGAGGACGTTAAGAAAAAGTTATTGGAAATGGAGTCACAGGGTATTATAGCAAAAGTAGAGGGTCCCTCTGATTGGGTTAGCAGTATAACTGTGGTTAAAAAATCGAATGGTGATTTAAGAATTTGCTTGGATCCGAAAGAATTAAATCAGGCTATCAGGAGAGAACATTTCAAGCTACCAACGATAGATGAAATAGTGTCAAAATTAGCAGGGGCTAGGTATTTCAGCACATTAGATGCTTCTTCAGGGTTTTGGAACGTGAAATTAGGAGAAAGTAGTAAATTCTGTACATTTAATACACCTTTTGGTAGATTTAAATTTTTACGAATGCCTTATGGCATATGTTCGGCCTCGGAGATCTTTCACAAGAAAATATATGAACATTTTGATGATATAGAAGGTGTGTGTATGTATATTGATGACTTATTAATATATGCCTCAGATCAAAACAAACATGACGAGATTTTGAAGAAAGTACTAGAAAGATGTAGAAAAATTAATTTGAAATTAAATATAAATAAGTGTAAATTTGGATTACAGGACATAAAATACTTAGGTCATCGTATTACAAAAGATGGATTGAGCCCTGATGATTCTCACTTGTCAGCAATAAAAAACATGCAAGTACCAAAGAATAGAAAAGATGTCGAAAGATTTTTAGGATTGATTACTTACGTAGGGTCGTTTGTCCCGAATCTTTCAGATAAAACGTTGCCACTGCGAGAGTTACTTAAAAAAGAAATAGAATGGCATTGGAATGACCGACATGAGCAGTGTTTCACTTATTTAAAAACGTGTTTAACGAAACGGCCAGTTCTTCAATATTATAGTTTGGATAAGCCAATAGTCATATCCGTGGATGCCAGTTCCACAGGGTTAGGTGCGTGCTTAATGCAAAATGGGCTTCCTGTATGTTATGCTTCGAAAGCTTTAACTATCACAGAACAAAGGTATGCGCAGATTGAAAAAGAATTGTATGCTTCCGTCTTCGCCTGTGAGCGATTTTATGCATATATTTTTGGACGTTCGGATGTAACAATAGAAACAGACCATAAACCGTTAATCAGCATTATTAAAAAACCAATTGTTGATGCTCCGTCCCGCTGACCGCGTGACCTATGGCACTGAATCGTGGTTGCTTACAATGGGCCTTATTAGAAGGCTAAAAGTCACCAAAAGGGCAATGGAGAGGACAGATAAGCTTATGGTGTGAAAATGTAGGACACAAGAGCGAAGTCGAAATTTTTTAACACCCCGCCACGAATATTTTAAGTTCTCCTTTTTCTTTTGTGTAATTTTATTTACAGCCAGTGGATTACAAGAGTACCCTTTTCGGCGTCCATGGTCGTAGGTCGTAAAGCTATTACGAAAGGCCAGAATTCTGATCCACTCCTTCCAAAGTGCTAGACTGCTAACTGGCCTGGTGATTAATAGGGTATTTTATCATTTACTTGGTAGACTGTTAATAGTATGCTGTAAGTTATCACAAGTTTCAACAACACCCAACTATATTGCTAATAAAGATTATAAGAGTTTTATTACCAAAACACGCTTATATGTGAGTTAGCAAAACAAATACTTACCTAGTTCTTAAATAGAGCAACATTCAAAAGCAATCTACTTTGATTTGAGATTTTTCTAAACTAATCTAAAATAATATTAAATTTGAAAGAGAAAAGATTTTATTTCTTATGTTTGTTTGATAAACGCTTTCACGCGAAAACGGATGCACGGATTTGGCTGAAATTTAGCACAATATGGGTGGACTATGAACTGGAGAAGGATATAGTCTACGTGTCATCATCATTGATCCCAAATCATCGGAATCGCGGGCAACAGGTCGTATATATACGACCTGTTGCCCGCGATTCCGATCGTTATATCGAGAATATATTCTGTCATTTTAACGGCGACGCCGAAGACGCGACTTCACCCCCGTCGGCGCGAGAGTACTGCTTTATGTTACGATGGCCCCGTTTAAGATTCTGTCTTCTGGTGTATGTGTTACCTAAACACATACATTAAAGACAGGACCTCGACCTTTCGATCTAGATAGTACCCGCTCCGCGCTGAATTCATACATTCCTGGTGGAAGCCTAGCCCAATCATTTACAACAGCTAGATTTATGTGTTTTGTAAGAAACTGTCGCTAAGGGAGCGCCCACGAACAACTTTTGTCGCAGCAACTTTTTTGTCTCTCACATCACGACGAACGAAAGTTCTGATTACGGATTTTTTGACGTTTCCCTTTTGAGAGCTGTCCGGGGTACGCAAGTTGTTCCTGTAACCTGTCGATATTTCCCCCAACCGGAATTGGTCAACATCGCCATACTCGTGAACTTGACCCGAGACACTTTACTAACTTACTCAAATTATGGGATTTAATCAATAATACTCGCACAATGGTAAATTGTGTTTTTCATTACCTTGTCTTCATGACATAACAGCATCAACCCTGTCTCCTCTACAGGGTAGGCAGCAGATGGTGTGAGTAGTTACTCCCCCCACATTTCTATGTATTAACTCCGATCAAGTTCCTTATGATTGGGGGCGAGCCCATTGCCATTACCCGTGGGCCAGAAATCTTGACTCAGGGCTACTGCCACGAATAATCAGAACGGAAGAACGACTCATCTTCCACAACACAAGGTAAATGTGTCAAATTCTGAATGATTTATTACTTATTCAAGAAGGACCACACCACGTTTATGAGTTTCGTAGCCAAATGACAAAAACGGAACACTTATAATTTCGTCTTGTCCTGTTCGTCCGTATGTCACAAAGCCACTATACTCATGAGTCATGACACTATTGGCACTATATCGATCGATGAAGTTTTTTGGAAGGAAGGTGTATTCGCCGCTAAACAATGGTGTAGTAAAATTGGTCAGTTGGTCGTCTTAGGGGCGAAGTTATAAAATTACAAGAAAAATAATTGGGGGTGGCACTCCCCAGACACGCGAGAATGAAAAAAAAAACAGTGGCACTCCGGGAGTGCCGACAGAAGTGAAAACTTGAACAATTACGTGTGTGTCGGCTACGGTAACAGTGTCGCGAGTTCAATGGTTTTTTCCCCCATCTCAAAAAATGCCCAACGCGCCTAAAGAAGTTTTCACTTCAAAAACAATCAGTGCACACACACTTAAGTACGCGTATACAGTATTATTGAGTTGTGCTGTCGATAAAATCAATGTAGGTACCTACCTAGGTAGTTTATGCGTTATTACTTATTACCCAGTAACTGGGTTGTGGAGACTTTCACTGGATCTCTGTCTGAGTCTGGGTTGTGTGATTGTGTGATGTAACTGGGACAGACTGGATCCGGAAGGCGAAGGACGGGTTGTTGTGGCGAAATATGGGAGAGGCCTATCTCCAGCAGTGGACTGCGATAGGCTGTGTTGATTGGGTTGTGGAGGTCAGATAGACAGTCGCTCTATGTAAAATACTGGTATTTAGCTGCAACCGGTTAGACTGGAGGACGACCCCAACATAGTTGGAAAAAGGCTAGGCAGATGATGAGGTAGTTCATGCGTAAATATGAATCCCTAATTCCCAACCAAAGAAACCCCTCACCGTGCATGGTCCGACACGAATTTGGTCGGTATTTTTTTTATCATAATTACAAAGTAGGTAGTTAGGTGCCTATATTAGTAGGTAAGATAGGTAGTAGACTTACTTTTTATTTGGTCTGAGGTAAGTAGTAGGTATCTACGTAAATTATTACGATAGGTATAGGTACCGTAGAAGCACTGATCTATACCTAATAATGAATTGAGAATTTAACTGGTAGACCTACTATCTATTCATCAATACGTTTAGATAACAAACGTTAAATAGGTAGGTATAACCTACCTACTTTAGAAATGTTTTTTTTTTATGATGCGGTTAGGTACCACAAAAGACATTCTATTGTAGGTATAGAACAACTTCCTTTACCAGACCAGCCATCACCTACAAAAATTGCTTTTACTTTACTAAGGGATTACCTACTCAATAATTTTAACAACTTAGCTTCGTGTTCATAATTAGGTTCTTAAGTACATAATCCAATTTACTTTAAGATTTATTAAACAAAATAATGAACAGGTAGGTACCTACCTAGTTAGTGGCTTAGGCAAGTTGTTGACGAAACTAAGCATAGCAATGAAGTGTAAGCCAGATTACAATTTTATGTATGAGATCATCGATATGTATAAACAGCAAATGTAATAAATATAAATATGACTCACCCGTTATGTACTCCGCTACAGAAAGACCGTGTAGGTTATCATTATCACTATTGATGAACGTCACACACAATACATTGAACACACACGTCGTCACAAATCGCCCACACTTTAACATTTCCAAGTTTTTCAATGAATACTAAACAATGTAACTAACCAACATCATTTTAGATACAACAAATGTAACTAATTTCTACTACAGACAATATCGTATAGGATTTGAGCGAAAGAGAAGCAACGCTAAAAAACAACAAATTCTTGGTATTGAATTTCTGTAAATTTAACGAGTGCTGCCATCTCTGAATTTTCATCAACAACATTTCGCGACGAAATAGAAAACACAGGCGTTTGACATTAGTTATTATACTTGAAAGGAGGTAATAGCATGAATGTTTTAAGAATCGAGTATGATGATTTTGTGAAGTATTATTTTTTATTTTCATTCACACTCTCCTAATAAATAGACCAAATGAGAAACATGGTTGAAACTTACATAATATTGGATTCTAATACTTTTTTATCTATTTAGTCTGTAAAGTAAACGTCGCTCCAAGGCTACTGCGTTTAAACAAGTACAACTTTTTTTGTGACAATGTCTGCATCTGTTGATTAAAATTTGAAACATAATAAGCTTCTAAACAAGGTCAACAGTTTTCATCAACTCGTAGTGAACGAAAATAATTAAAAATAAGTGTGTATTATGTCCATACTTTCAAAAATTGTACATTTTATGTGTCATCACCAAATATTCAAGTACAAGTGTCCGCGAAAATGATCTGTACTTTGTTTTTCGCAATCACAACGTTACATGAACATGGATGACCTAAAATGCGAATATGTGAAGAAAAAAAGATGTTTGGGACTCACAAGAAGTGTAAACTGAAGTAATTATAATGTTTCGCACATCGATTATCGACAATCATTTACCTTTTCATGCCATCGCATAACGATCGGTGAATTGCTTGGTCACAAAAGTGAAAATGTGATGTGTCAAACTGATTGTTTACCTCGCGGACAGGTGAGTGGTTTGTAGAAGTGGTACGCGAGGGCGGCGGGAGGCGGGCGGTATGTCTGATCGATCAAGTCCCGTGAACGGCGGTTACGAGGCCGCAAGGCTCACCGTCCGCAAGGACCTCTTCCCGGAGGTTCGTCTACCTAAGCTGGCGACTGATGGGTCTGAAGCTGACTCCGACCAAGAAGACATTGAGTCAGGCTCTGGTGTTAAGCTGGAGACTGATTTCGAACAGAGCATAGACGAAATCGCCAGTCATAAGGCGCAAGTGGCTAATGGGGCACTGCCGTGTCCTACGCGGCCGCGACACAGGAAGCACAAGCACCACTCCCGACAAAGTTCTCAATCCTCAACCGTGAATGGTTGTCTTCCTCCAAAAAGTAAAAGGAGAAAAGACTCATCTAAAGATTCATCATATAGAACACATTCTAAACATAGTGTTGTGTCACAAGTGAAAGGTGGTAAAAACTTGAATTTAGTGAGTAGTAGTGAGTGCCAGGAGGATGACGACGACGACGAGGAGGCTGAGGAGGAGGAGGAGGAGGAGGAAGTGGAGGAAGAAGACGATGCTGAAGATAGTGAAAGTTCAGAAGATGAACAGCTCAAGCGCAATTCAAAGTTACCGTTAACTAATATGCCCCGACAAAGTGGTAAACCATACAGTCATGAACTTAGTCAATTATCAACTAAAAAGAGTAAAAAGGAGTCTAGAGAGCGAAGAGCTCATGCAGTTATACCATGTAGTGGCAAACCAAGGTCTATGCTGGACATTCGCAGTTCACGAAGTAAAAAGAAATCGAAGAAGTCTGAGAGCAGCACACCCACATATCGAAGCCAGATAGTGGATACTAACTCTATGAAGATTAAGATTAGGAGGACAAGTGTTCATGAAACTGTAAGTAATTGCTTTATTCTCCTTAACTTACCTTCTATGGCTGGCTAGCGATTGAATTCACTAAATGATGCTACTTGAATATTACTATAGGCATTACTTATAGATCACAAAACTATACATTTTAAAAACACACAATATAAATTCAAAATGCTGACAAATATTATACAATATAGTATTAGGATTTGGGGGTTTAGATTATAGTGTTACATTTTACTATTTTATAGTTATTCAATATACCTACTCATTGTTATAACTGCATTGTTATTACACTTTCTCTAGACAGAGTAAACCTCTTTGAATATCAATCATTGTTGCAATCTGCTCAATCAATAGCCAATACATAAACTGCAATATTTGCTCACAATGCATTGAATGTAAGAGTAACAAAGTGCATATCAGTGAGCTTCACTTTCCATTCTCAGCTGTAACATTCATGTTGTTATACCTAACTTGTTTTGGACAGGTTACATAAACATTTGTTATATACAAACTGAATGAAACTTGAATTTTGTTACAAAAATAAATTTTTGTTGTGTTCATCATTGAGTAAATTGATCCTATAAGGTAAAGCTATTTATGCGTATTGGCATTGATACCGGTAGGGTAGTATAGTAAATGCTTGCTATTGCAGGTTCCAACAGGATAGTAAACACAAACAGCTGGCACACACTTTGTTCTCAGTTTACACTTAAAGCCTTATTACACTATGCAATATTCAGGGACCCTTTCCCTAAATCGGAATTGTGTAACAAGAAAAAGGGGCAAATAGTCCCTATTAAATAAACACCTAAATATCGGGCCCTAAATATTGTGTAGTGTAATAGGGGTTTTCAGTGTATCACTTTAAAATACAACTATTGTGACCCTTTTAGCCTCTTTGTTTCAACTAAATATGGGTGCATTTTCAATAATAATCTAGAAGTATTATGATGGCAATATTTAGAACTTCTTAGACCCCTGCACTATGTAGCAATGCGTCAGATGAGTTCTTGATTTATGTTAAACACACATTAATAATTAGATTCCACCGGTTTTTCCCAAAGGAGTAGGCACAGAAGTATATTACACCCACATTTTGCCACTCATGTTTTAAGTCTTATGTAATCTATATTATCTATACAAATAAATAAAATTTTAGTGTCTGTTTGTAATGTCAAAATAACAGCTTTTTACTAAATGCATATGAAAGTATTTACGGTACTTTCATAAAACAACAAAACAACAAAAATAAAATTTTTTGACCATCTGTCTGTTTGTTCCGGCTAATCTACGAAACGCCTGGACCAATTTTATTAACTTTGATATGGGGATACTTTGAACCCTGGGAAGGACATACGCGTTGATTTTTTATCAATATACCATGCTGATGAAGCCGCAGGCTGAAGCTAGTAGTTTATAATAATCCTATAGTTAGTTACTTATAGACTGTAGATCTATATTATTTACTATGCAACCATAGCCACATATTTGTTTGGATGATAATACAAAAGTTTACAAGAAACAAAAAACAGCTGTGTTATCAAATGGATGATACAAAAAGCGGAAGCATTGCAGAGTAAAATGTTGCTTGGGTAAGCCAAAGACTGTAACACAATTTCGGTAATCTGTAATGAATGAATAACATTGGTATACAACATGTCCCAAAATTCAACGATAAGCAGGCACCAGAGGGTGGACCTGCTCATGCCTACTCAAGAAAAAGTAATGTAAAATATATTTATGTAAAATAAAATATTTTTTGGAAATTACAAAAATACATTGAAATCCTTCGTTGACACCCGTTAAGATATTTTTACGACCATGATCATAATTTTTCAATTTTTTCTGTTATTTTTTGTCTGAGCAACCTAAGGAGCACTGCTATCCACCACAACCCAGGTCCCAGAATGCCTGTAGTTTTTACACAAAAATCAATCAAAATTATTTTTTTCATTAAAATTTACAATGTTTTTTTTTTTTTTATTTTTTTCTGGAGTATTCATGAGCAGGTCCACCCTCTGGTGCCCGCTTATCGTAGAATTTTGGGACATGTATAATTGTGTATACTTATAATGTAATTACATCCATATTTTGTTATTTTTGCAAAATAAAAACTTGCAAAGTAATTTTACAATAACAGGAAAAAAAATGCATGACAATTTCATTCACAAAATATCCTGAGTTATGTTGAACAAGTTATATTGTTGCATATTACTATTGTTATGTAGTATCCATTGTATGAAAGTAAAGTTTTAAGTTTAACATCTGCTGTGCCCATAATAAATAATGAAATACTTAATTAATTGGAGAAAGTAGAAAATTAGTAGCATAGCAACTCAGTTATTAAACTACTATGATCTATACTATGATGAAAATGGGGCGGGCTTCTTTGGATATCCAGTTTTATGAATTTATTTGTAAAAATAAAAGATTATTTACTTCTGTAGTTATGACTTAATATACTTACTATTTTATTTTGTACCAACGACAATGCAGCCAAGGGTGATACTCGGACGCGCTTTGACCTTTAAACTAGTGAGTTCGTCTTTTTTACAATTTTAAGATAACTTTTTTTCTAATTTTTAATTTTAAAACCCATTTTTGAACGAAATTAAAAAAAAAAGTTATCCAAATATGAAACTATTTTTTTCTTTTACCTCACCATAAAATGACCATAGACCAAACTACTGTCAGTATGCAAGCCTCATTTCAGGATCACACAGCAGCAATTAGCCCTTCACTTCCTTGCTTGTTATCCCTATATTGATACAGGGAAGTTTGCTTTCAGTTATAATTGTACAATGCCAGCTTATGAAAAAAAACAAGACAGGTGATAAAAACAACAATTATTAAAAACCACAATTAACAAAACTACCAGTATTCTGCAGAATACCATTGAACATCATAGTGGTCTTTACTTGCCATCCACGCAAACAAAACACTGTTGCTGTTCTTTAAAGTAATGCCATGTAATAATAATTATTGTAATGTCCAAAATAAATAATGTTTATTTTGATAACATAACATTACACCTGTAACTACATTTCACTATATGTTGTACTCTTATGTATACGCCCTAGTTTATTGATTATCCAGGCACGAATCTGGACTCCAAGACTTATATTTAAGAAATTCGTAATGGAAAAACCTAATAATAATATTATCCTTGACCTGGGGATTGCAGCAGTGCAGCACACACTGGAACTTCTTGGTCCAGGCAGTCATTTCACCAGTTTACTTTATTGGACTTAATAACTTGCTTGAAATGATAAGCAGTTGACATCCTCCTCGTATCTTGTTTTATTCATATATACATATATATTTATTATTTAACATTCATAATGTGGTCAAGCCTTTATTTCCGGATGGAATAAACCTAATATTTTATGGCAATATAGTATAAGTAGTAAAACCACAGTTTAGTAATTCAGTTCACTGTAGTCTTATATAATTTTCGTTCCATCTAAATATAGGTGTTTTATAGTATTCTAACTAGTGACAAATTCTACAAAACACCACATTTTAAACAAACCTAATATTACAGGTAACACCAACGCCAACATCGGTTGCCGATATTGGCCAAAGGAAATCTAAGAAGAAGCGAGTGGCGTCGCCGGTTAGCGTGAGTTCTGGCGAGGAGTATGACCCGTCGCGTGGTGACACGGCCGCCGCCATGAGCGTCGCCGCGCCCAAGCCGCGCCATCCGCAACCCAAGACTCCTAAGCCTAAGAATAAGAAAGCAACCAGTTCTAAAAGTAAGCAAAGTAAGTATATCCTCAATTCACTCATTTATGTACTAAAATATTTTTACTATTTTTAAACATATAGGGCTCTCCCGAATAGCACCGCCACTCGCATCCGTTCTACCTCAGCTGCATGTTTGCATTTGATAACCGCCAGGAGATAACGAGATAGCATAGCCTTCGTATACTACAATCATATACCTATAAGTATTTTCGGTCTCGATCCCTGTTGATATCCTTGTGTTAGAAACTTACTAACGTAAATAATTACCTTTCAGCCTATTCTTAATGAATGAAAATACTTTCACAAACATCTACATACATTGTATTGATAAGTAGCTTCATAATTTACATATCTTAACTCTTCAATGTTACATTTTTGCAGAGAAAAGTGAAAAGACTGAAAGAACTAGAATTAGTGGAGCTGAAAGTAAAGAGACTGGACCACAAAGTCCTTGGGGACATTCTGTGCCTAAGGAGATTCTATTACAGATATTTGAATATGTTGTGGCCTCTCAGGGCACATTGCCTTCTGTGATCAGGTAAACACTTTCAGGCAATCTATATTGGCAATGTGACTATGCTGTATACATAATATTCACTGTTCTTTTATATTTCTTTCCAGAATTGGTAGAGTATGTAAGTTATGGCACAGTGTGAGCTGTAGACCAGAATTGTGGAAGAATGTAGACCTTGCGCAATACACTAGTGAAAAATGTAAAACAGATTACAAACTGGTGTGGCTCCTGGAAAACCGGTTACCGCAATGTCAAACATTAAATATTGGTAAGTGAATTATTGCTCTGCTTTAGTTTGTTGAGTGATACATTTAAAAAGAGTATTTTTAGTTTTTCTTCAATAGGTGTCGTGCAAAAATTTTCAATTTCAAGCAATGTTATTTAATAGATAGATTCATAATTATTGTCATAGATATCCGAGAGATATGCCTTCACTGCATATTTGTTCAAGTTCAAATGTCGCCACATTTTCCCCACTCCGGAAACACACAAAAACAAAAGAAATAGGTACGGCACACATGATCAAAAGGGCGGCTTTTTTGGCACGCACACAAGAAAATAAGCGTAACACTTGTACTATCTTATTGCACACATGCTCAAAAGGGGGCGGACACTAGAAAGTATAGATACACTCACTGAATGCACACATGCAATTCTAGCATCAACTAGGAGAACATGGGTTACTATAAAATATTTGATCGATAAAAATATCAATAGAAATCAATTACAAAAAAGGGAAGTGTTTTTTTGGGTTTTGGGTGTATTTTGTATTGTTTATTGTTTTTGCTTTTCAATGTGGTATATTGAAAACCAATAAAACCAAATCACGTAAAAATATAATATATTTGTCTGCAACTGACATTTTAAGTAAATAAGTAGTTTCTTTAGTTTCTCTCTTACGTAAAATTAAAACTATGTATTTAACTATCGTTCATAAAACAAAAATTCAAATAACCTATTGAACATTAAAAAGAAACTTTTATTAAAATAACGAGGTTCTTAATAATTAATTACAATCTAGCATATAAGACTAACAAGCAATTTTAATCTAACTAAATTTTTTATATGATCATTATTTTAAAACTTAGAATAGTGTTGATTGTTGGTATTTTACACAAGTCCATTTCACTTTCTTAGAGTTTCATATAATGATGAAAACATACCAATAAATTACCAATACATGTTTTAAAAATGCATGTCTAGCTCCTGTCTTTTCTTTTTGACGCGCGCTTTCCAGCGCCGTTTCGCGTCAAGTCAAGGGCTCGGTCAGTCAGAAAGATGAAGCTAGTTGCTCATTCCAAAGCGTGGTACCTATGGAGAATAACGGACAAGAAACTCCATGGACACACTTTTAAATCATAAAATTGTTACAAAATATTAGTTACATGATGTAACTAATATTTTGTAACTTACATCATTCATGTTGAAATTACATGTGAGAACGATGTGCACGTTAAGAGCGTCCGTAATAGAAATTAATATAAGCCGTGGCAGCTAAGAGATGACCCGTCCCTTCTGACGACGCCCGCTCACAAACATGACGCCATCATGATGTTGATCGGCACCATTTAGCTCAACCATTTTGAAGGGAACTAAATCTTAGGGAAGGTTGCAATAGTACTCAACTCAACAGAATTATAGTTATAAATTTAGTATAACAAAATGAAAAAATATGCAATATGCAATGAATAGAATAATAAAAAAATGTAATCAATTTAGAAAACAACAAAAACACTTTTCCAAAAATATTCCACTGAGGAAAGAATGTGTTGATCTAATGAATAAATTAACCAAATATCAAATCAAATTAGAAGACAGCAAAAATTGATACGCAACGCTTACAGTCTGACATACAGGAACTTGAGGGCAGATTTAGTTCCCTTTACATTAATTATGTAGGTTCTCAGAACCAAATTAAAGAACACATTCTTGCTGCGAATGAGTTAGTTATGTGTCAGTGTACTTGTCAGACAGTTCCACACCCTGTCGCTGTCCAGCCTGAGGTAACGGAGGACCCGTCCCAGACTGAGAGTTTGTCTCAAGAGTGTATCCTTAACCAGGATGTATCAGATATAGTACAAGATCTTTCTCAATTGGTACAGCTTGAGACTGGTAGTTGTCCATCTTACAATAGTCATGATTGTTATGATTCAGTTATGTTCTCGGATAGTACAACAGGTACAGGTTTAGGTAAATTAATTAGTAACAATCTAAGTTATTCTACTCAAAATAATTGTATGCCAGGCAGGGTCAACCTAAAAACAAATAATGGCATCAGTAACAGGAAATGTATTTAATCCTAAAACTATCATTACTGTATTTGTTTTGTAGGTAACAGTTCTAAGGTCAAAAAATATGAAATAACTGACTTTGTAACTGAGTTGTTAAAGTTAAATTGTAATAAAATAATATTGCGTGCTTCCCATATTTAAAAAAATTAACAAATAGACAAAACAATTATATTCATATATGTATACAAATTTTACAACAAGTTACTCATCTACAACTCGGTTCTTAAACCAATATGGACGTACGGAATCCAATTGTGGGGCGTTGCCAGCAAATCTAACATTCTCTGCCTGCAAAGGGTTCAAAATGGCATCCTAAGAGCCATAGTAAATGCACCTTGGTTTGCTCGGAATAGCGAAATTCACGATTACTTGCAGGTGCCGCTCGTAAACTTTGAAATCGAGCGGTACAAAATTCAACACAAGGCACGCCTAACCATGCACCCAAATCCACTAGTGACTGAACTGTTAAACCCGACAGCGGTGGTAAAAAGGCTGAAGAGGAACCACCTTCTATAAGTGGGAGGGGCAGCACTGGCTGCTCCACCACAACGCCATATAAACTGCAACAAATTCGCTTATGGTCTGACGACCGATTGCAAATATTAAAAATGGAGAAAAAAAAAAAAAAAATATATACAAATTTGTATATTTTGACACCAACAGTTTTGTAGAAACTTTAAAGTCGACTAGGGATACTGTGTATCTACCTGTTAGTTTTAGACACATAATAGCAAGGCTATTAGCTTTTTATATAAATAAGTATTATGTCGAAGTCTTGTATTATTAACACCACAACAGTTAGTAATAATACTAATAATAAAGTGGTTTGTCTGAATGAATGTAGCTCAAATGCTATAAATATTTGTACAAATTGTACGAAGGAGGTTCCATTTCCCTCACGCACTATGAGCTCACTGCCTGGTGATGACATTGAAGTCTTGGGATTAACTCCGGATAATCATTTAAACTAGTTTGTAAGACAACAGAAGGTACCAGTAATAATATTCTTATACCTAACAACAACAAGGTATCTTCTTGCTCTAAAATACGTAAATATCAAAAAAGAGATCAGCGGAATGCCTTGACATTATCATTATTTCATCAAAATATTCAAGGCATGTCTTCTAAATTATTCGAAAATGAAACGTTTTAAAAAAAACAAAGTTTGAAATTGTTTGTTGGACTGAACACTGGTTAAAGGGGGCGTCCATAAATTACGTGAGGTGTTTTTTTAAATTTTCTGTCCCTCTCTCCCCCCCTGGTGAGATGTCGTGCGATTTTATTCAACCCCCTCCTCCATCCCCCAATCTCACGTGAGATTTTTCAAATTGTGGGTTTCTTACGTAAACGCGTTGGATTGTTATTGAAAAAAGAAAAAAAAATTGCTTCGTGCCCACTCAGCTCGTACGTTCTCGTTCATCGAATCGCACGTTTGGCTGACAGTGGCGCGAAAACAAAGAACGGGCTACACTGTACCGTAAATTCAGATTAAATTGAGCTAATTTGCATAAAACAAATATGGTGGTTTGACAGTCAGTAGATGTATAACGTCGAAGTATGAATGAAATTATTTTCTTTCGAACGAATTAGTGAATGATCTTAATCGTATTACGATATACGCTTAAGATTAAATCTTAAGCATGTACAATCTGGATTAAATGGACCAAAAAGTATTTTTTTTTTGTTCCAATCAGAAAAAAAAGTTGCGTGATATTTGCCGAGACCCCCCCTCTCCAACGTAAGATTAGATGAGATTTGACTCGACTCCCTCCCCCCCTTAAACATCTCACGTAATTTATGGACGCCCCCAAAGGATTACCAAATGTTAATTAATTTTCAGAACTATAGTGTGGGCAGTTGTTTTAACCGTAAATCTATGCTGCGTGGGGGTTCTCTAATCTAGATAAAAAATTGTTTAAAATCCAAGCATCGAAATGACAGAGTGAGTTTATCAATTGAACATTGCATCGAACTGTCCTGTCTCCTGTGTTGAGCTAGATAAGCATGTTGTAGTGTGCGTTTACAGACCCCCTAATTATCAGAACTTTTCTGTATTTGAGTCAATAATGGAAGATGTCCTAGCGAAACTTTCATCCAATAACAAAGCCGCAATTATTTATAGTGAATTTAATATTAATATTTTGGAAAATAATTCAAATAGCAGTAGATTATTAAGCCTTTTTAAATCGTTCAATTTATGTAATGTTTTTTACAGAACCGAATAGAATAACTCCAACTTCTGCTACTTGTATCGATAATGTCTTTTGCGATTGTGATTATTTAGATAAAACCATCGTAATTTATCTGCCGTCTGATCATAGTGGACAAACGGTATCTTTTAAGTTGAAAACACCTTTGCAGAAAGTGCAAATACAATTTAGACCAATAACGACTGGTAAACTAAATAATAAGTTAAATGATCTGGGCCATGATAAGGATGATGCAGATAAATTGTACGAGGATTTCTTTTCTGTACTGTTTAAAATGTTATAATAAAATACCTCCCCACATTCTTCAACTGAATTAGACAAAATTCAAGTCTTGTATAAAACGCACACTATGCAGTATAAGTTAGGGGATTACATCGCTGATAAAAATGCCTGGCTCAATGCTGGTCCTGCACCACAACCACAACTAATTGATTAACACTTGAAAATACTGTTGGAGCTGCTGAAGATTGTAAGACTGTCTTTGCATTGAATAAACTCAATTTCCTTTGTATTGTATAATTACATAGCACAGATACGAGTTCTATGTATGTATCATTTACCGGGTAATATGTCTTTCATTGACTTGAATGTGCCCCTGGCGGCTGATAGTATGTCTCGCTGACATGCGCCACGCCTCCATGCCATATTCGTCGATATCCGTGATTATTGCCGGTTATTCATGTTTTATGGCTTCCTCAAATTAAAAAATACCATCCTTCACAAATTATTACTACTATACAAGTTTCATCCTACTCTACAGCTCAGTGGAAAGTCAGCAACGTGTCGTGGGTGCTAGCCTGTGTAGCTGACTACTGCCCTCAGTTGGTGGAGCTGAGCGTCGCCGGCTGGAGCCGCATCAACTCCGAGCAACTGTTCGACCTCATGCAGGCCTTGCCCATGCTGCAGAGGATCGACTTGTCGCTGACGGTAAGATATTTATTATCTCAGGCAGTCGGGCTATATCAGGTTATGCTGCATGTAGATCCTTCATGGAGAAGACAATCCTTTTCGTTACTACATTATAACCAAGATGGGCAGATTATAACTAACTATAATTTTCTAGTGCTTTCCCACTTTCATAACTTAGTGTTACTTATTGAATTCAGTCATGATACATAAGTACGATTTACATCATAATCTTTGTGCTTCAAATAAGAATATTGGTTCGATAGTCCATTTAATGACGGAAATGGCTATTAAAGTACTTATATCCTCCGTATTGGTCCTAATAATAGGACATAACGTAACACCAAGCTTGTTGTCCTGAAGGTTTAGGCGATGGTTTGAACTACACCCACCCACATTTCGCCAGTAAAGTTACTTTAATACAGTTATTAATGTATGTATTGTTACAGTCTGAAACGGGTGGATCGAGTACGTGCATGTCAGCGGCTTCGATGACGCGCATCACGGAGAACTTCGGCGCAAGATTGACGCATCTCATGCTAGCGAACAACAAGTTCATAGCTATGCCGCAGATTCTGCAGTCGATAGCGGTATGTGTTTACAATCTACCTTGTATAATCACATCACACTAATATTATAAAGACGAAAGTTTGTGAGTGTATTTGTATGTTTGTTAGTCTTTCACGCAAGCTTCTGTATGAAAGTTCTGACAGGATGAACATCCCTTAAAAAAGGGTGGTCTTTGCTTGTCAGTAGGACTTAAATAATAACAATAAAACTTAGCATCATTTACCTCGCTAATTCTGAAAGGTGACCTTAACAAATGACCTGAAATAACATGGTGCAATAACATATATGTAATTATTTACTGAATTATTCCTCAAAAAACGTTTACGAAATATCTACGTGAATATACGTAATACTAAAAACTTGTGTTTTTTTTAGTATTATTCACGTAGATATTTCGGTATTTCCTAATTAATTTAATATGTGGGCAATCCCATTACGTCACGTTTGTTACTGTTAACAACCATAAATCATGGGTTGGTATTGTTTACTGACTTCATTTACAATAAAGATAAGCTGTTGCTAATATCCACCTTGCTCATGTACTACCTACAAGCATGTGGAATATGAATTCAACAATTATATTGTATCTATAGTCCTGACAGTAAATAGTGCTGATATAGAAAGCTCCTTCAAGGTTCGTCCGTGGATACGCCACGTATTATTTGGAGGTTCCTCTCTGATTATCCCTTTTTTGTGTGGAAATGCTCATAGATGAGAGCTTTTACTACGCGTTGATTCTCCTACTAGCTTCAAAAACTAACTAGCTAGCTGGAACTTTCACAATGACAGGTTAGACCTGCCACTCGTTAAGGCGGGCCTTGTCTACTAGTATCTGTTCGTCACTGCGGATCCCATCCCAGCATTATCTTATACGTTCTGTACATATAGACTTTTTAAGACAATGTTGTGAATACAGACGCCAGCACATCAAGCTACTACAATCTGTCAAATTTCTTTAATAGATTGTCAACTTTATCGCTAAAGCATAAGGTTCAAAGTTGATTGGGAAATTTTGACAGTTTCGGGTAGCTTGATGTGCTGGCGTCTGTACAAAGTGGCCATCTCTAATAGATACAACTTTTTTGGCCATGATTTGGCGCCAAATGCAGTTGTTTGATATCCACTATTTAGTTAAAATGTGGCACATTCGTTATGGACTTGACCACCGCATTAACTTCAGTAATTTTTGACCATCATGTTCCTATACTGATTGAAAAACGACCCAATGTTTTCAACAAATCATTTCGGGTCTCATTCATCTAATCCTATTTTGATCACAGAGGATTAACAATTCGTCTGAGCTCAAACAGCTGAACAAACAAAGTTTTCACTATTGTGGAGAAGAGCAATCTTTGTTTACCCACGCATGACCCTATTATCTTTGACTGACTGGTTAGTTGGAGTAATTGCACCATTTTATTCGAAGAGGCAGAGACAGTGCAAGTTCTGCTGGTACTGCAACTGGGGATTGCTACCATGTTATTATTTTTATCAAAGCTTACAGCCACCCTGTATATTTATTAAAGTGGAGTCATTTTAATAGGTAACATTTGACAATTCATCAAATATTCAACAACGTAACCTTGTAACGGCGGGCATAAAATAACATATTTTTTCGTTTTGTTAGAACTGCACAATTGCTTACCTTTTTTCAATTACGATTACATATTTATTGTAATAATGACCGATACGAGTAATTTTACGATTTGCTTTCATTAATAAACCATTCTAAACATAATAAACAATTTCTGATCTAAAGAACTGAACGTCGTTACAAGGTTACGTCAGTTAACCATTTTTCTTTTTAAACACTAGGGATGTTACTCTAAAAATCGAAAGCTGATAAGTAGAATCGAATGCAATGATGACTTGTGAAGAAATATCACCATAAATTAATAACCACGTTGTGATTATAATAAAAAATTTATTTATTATTCTTTTAACTAACTAGGTATAAAAATACAAAAAATAATGAAATATAAAAACTGCCTCCTCGCATTCGCCTCTAAAACTACAAGTGATTACCATGAGGAAATAAACTTTGAGGTTTTTAAAGAGTGGTTTGAGAAGCTGCTAGTCAGCTTAGAAAACCCATCGAAAATTATAATGGACAATGCACCGTATCATTCTGTACAAGTTGATAAACCACCAACTCAAGCATATAAAAAGCAAGAAATTGTCTCGTGGCTGGTAAGAAATGGTGTGGATGCAAGTCCATCTTTATTAAAAGTTGAGTTGTTAAATCTAGTAAAAGCAACTAAGCCGTCCAAGCTCCGCTATGTAATCGATGAACTAGCCCTAGAGCATGGACACGAAGTTATTCGATTGCCTCCCTACCATTGCCAGTAACGCCATCGAGCTTATTTGGGCACAAATAAAGGGTTATGCAGCGCGGAACAATACTGAACCACCCTTCAGTACTGCTAAAATGATGTCTCTGCTACAAACTGCGTGTGCAGAAGTCACTACAGAAGACTGGAAAAAAGTCGTAGAGAAAACAAAGAAAATAATTTTACAAGATTTTGAATGAGATGTGAGAATAGACAATATTATTGAAAATTAATTAATAATATCTCTGAGTGCTGACAGCAGTGATGAAGATGACAATACTTTTAACAGTTCTGATAGTTCAACTGAATAAATGCAATTTTTTTGTTAAATTGTGTACTTGTCTTATTTTGCTCCTTAAATTTACGAAAAAAATAATAATAATGGGACAGGGATTCGCCTGATGATTTTTTAAATTCGCATATGTTTCAAGTCCGTATCGATTCATTCACTTTAATCGATGTTTATAAGCAGGTCACCTCACTATGAGGATAAAACTGACAGACGTCAAATGTTACCTATTAAAATGACTCCACTGTAATGATTTAATTTTCTCTTTAACTAGTCACTAAAGTATACTGTGTATATTTCCAGAGCCACTGCATCAATCTAGAAGTGCTAGACATATCCGGCACGCTGGCGGCGTCGCACCCGGCCGCCGTGCCGCTGGAGGCGCTGCAGAAGGGCTGTCCCAAGATGAGGGTGTTCCGAGCTGCCAACTCGCAGCTAGTGCTGGCCAATGCCACCACGTCACAGCAGGTTCGTTTAATCTCTCCCGCTACGACTACAGCCCAAGACTATAATTCAAAAGTACCTGCCCAAGGAGTCATTATGTTGAGCTTACTTTTATACTATTTATATAGTTCAAAACTGTAAAGTGCTACAAAAACATTGTGAGAGAAATAAATAAACTTATTATTATTATTGTTGTATATTTTGGACACTAACAGGCATAGCATGGTTGATCTAGTAACAAGCCCAAGATACTGCTATTCACAGACATTGAACTTATTATTATTTTATACCTCATTTATTCACAGATGGAATGCAAAGGCTGGCCACAGCTGGAAGAACTATCGATAGCGGGCGAGGCGGCAACGGAGCGCGTGGGTGTGGGCGAGTATCGGCTCGGCGACGATGCCCTGGCGCGGCTGGTGCGCGGCGCTACGCGACTTCGTCTCCTAGACCTGCGCGGTCTGCAGCGCCTCACTGACTCCGGGCTCGTCAGGGTGCCCGCCTGGGATCTGCAACACCTCTTCCTTGGCGGTAACATACACTTATCGTCTTCTATTATATCAAATGTAGACTTTTTAAGACAATGTTGTGAATACAGACGCCAGCACATCAAGCTACTACAATCTGTCAGATTTCTTCAATAGATTTTCAACTTTATCGCTAAAGTATAGGGTTCAAAGTTGATTGGGAAAATTTGACAGTTTCGGGTAGCTTTATGTGCTGTCGTCTGTATATTTCTCGATATTTTAGTACTGCGTGGTACTTAAAGAAAAACACGTATATTATTGTTTTCATCAAAGTGCTTTTCATAAAAATTTGCATAGTGATTAAAAATTACACTGGGCGACATCTAAATCTAATGCATAGATATTAAGCAGTTACCATTTTTTATGTTTTTTTTTTTTATTTATTTATTCATAATCTTCAATACAGGTTTATGTTTTTTTTTTATACCATTAAACCAGAAATGGTTTGTATTGGTACTCACATTCGCTATAAGAGCACTCCTTAATGATGGATAACTTAAACCGGATGTGAGCCTATACTGTCTACTGAGCAAAGGCCTCCTTCAAATCCTTCCAAGCATCCTCAGGATCCTCGATCCCATCCTTGTGGTACGCGTCTATCTCGTCTCGCCACCTCTCCTCGGGCCGACCTCGGCGTCGCCGTCCTTCCTCAGGCACCCACAGTGTGGAGACTGTTGCCCAGCGACCACTATGCATGCAATTACTTAGCACAAAAATATATTTTCTTACACCTAATTTGGGCACCGAATTTGTCTTCAAAACCACAGACAAATGACCAAAATATAGATTTCGAAGTTTACGAATAACGTACTGAGAATCAAACGGTGAATCAGGTATGCTTGCTTAGATTAGACCTTAGCTAATTAGTCGTTGCTAAACTAAGTGCATACGGCATCTTCAGCACATTCAATCGCATACCGTTTACATAAAATTCATCATAATTAATTATTTAAATGGGCCTGTATCGCCTGAAAGAAATTGTATTATAATTTTGATTATAAAATTGTATGTATAGGTTGCAACGTGACCCGTCAAAGCAGCGCGTGCCTGGAGCTGATATGCGAGAAGTGGTCGCACAGCCTGCTGGAGCTGGACCTGTCGTGGGCCTCCGCCGAGCGCGTGCTGGACGACGCCGTGTCCGCGCTCGCCGACTCGCCCGACAGCAAGCTCAAGTAAGTCCCATTCACCACATTACTGACATCGGGGAAGGAAAATATCGTGACGAAACCTGGACTTACAGTTAATATAAGTCTGAAATCGCCATCCCGTCTTGAATAATAGTAGTGATCAATGCTCGTACCTACTCTGTATGAGAAGAGGCCTGAGCCCTGCAGTGGGACAATAGTATATTATCTATACATATTATAAATTAAAGTCGCTTTTCGTGGCTGTAAGCGTGACCGCACAGTTCTCCCGAACTACGCAACGGATTTTGATGTGACTTTCACCATCAGTTGGAGAATTTAATCCATAAGGTTAACGTGTATAAATGTATATTAAACTATATTATAATAAACAAATTTCGAGGTCTTGCCAAGTCGTAAAAACCGTTCGAAGCAGTGTCGTGTTGCTAGTCTAGAATAAGGCAACTCTGACGCTGAAGTCACGCTTAATTATGTTCCTATTATTTCAGAGTACTCAACTTGTGTGGGTCATCAGTCTCCTTGGAACCCATAAAGAAAGTTCTTCTCAAATGTTCCCATATTGAGTCTATAAACCTTAGCTCTTGTCGCGCTCTTCCAAGGGGAATGAAACGCTTGTACATGGGGAAAGAAATACAAGACCTCAAAGATAGCTTAGATCCGGAAAAAATAAAAGCCAAAGAAAAAAAAGAAGAAGAGAATGCAAAGACAAAGAAAGGCGTTAAAAAATCAGCAGCTGACTCCAAATCTGAAACCGCCAAACAAGAGCCCTCTGCAGACGTTTCCGATAAATCTGACATCAAAACAGAATCACCATCTACAAAGGATACAACCTCGTCTTCCGTATTTCAAGAACCGAAAAGCTTTTCAGAGTCACCTTCGACTGTGGCAGATAAGCAATCAGCTTCAAAAAGAACGCCAGTAAGATCTTCTCCAGATAGTAAAACACTTGAAAGAAAATCCGGCAAGGAAATGATAGCTACGGTACCTGAAGGGAAAAGAACTACAAGGGGAACCACTCCAAAACTATTAAGTCCCGCTACACAGTCAAGACCAGATTCCTCTTCCACACCTAGGTCGGATCCCGTCAAAGACCTTGGAAGTCCCCATTTCAGTCCAGCCGCGAAACCAGACAGTCAAGTACAAAATAGTCCAGATGTCCAGACAGAGTTAATAAATCAAAGCCAAAAAAGCAATAACTCATGGAATCTCGGACAGTTTAAAACCACACCCACACATAAGTCTGAAGCCAGTCCTTTAAGTAGGTTAGAGAGTCACGCTAAATTAAAACATGGTAAAGTTATAGAGCAATGTAGTCCAACCACCTCACACGATAATAAACCTAGTCCTGAAACCCATAGTATCAAACAAGATAATATGAAGAATCCTAATAGCTGGAATTATGGTAATTATAGTCCTATGCCCCGCCAAGACAGTCAATTCTCCTCCCAAAGGAGTCCCTATTCAGCTCAACCAAGTCCTGCTCAACCTAGCCCTTATTCCACACAGCCCAGTCCATATTCGACTCAGCCGAGCCCATACTCTTCACAGCCAAGTCCTTATTCGGCCCAACCAAGCCCAGATACAAGTCAAATTATTAAACCAGAGTTGCAGAAGTCTAATGCTTGGAACACCGGAAACTATAGTCCTATGCCCAAACATCACCCACCATTTTCACCTCATCCATCAACCCATGCTAGTCCCGACCCAGGAATCGGTTTAAAAAGCGATAACCTTCGAAGCAATCCGAATAAAACTCCGGGACATAGCCCAATGTCGCGACAAGACCGCATGCACCATAGCCCTTATTCACCCAGACCAAGTGTAGATGTGACTTATAGTAACAAAAAGAGCCCTGGAGTCGGTAACTACAGTCCTATGATGCGACCTGATTGTCACTTACCTAGTCCGGATAGAGGTTCGACCGCAAGACCTACGATTGGTGGAAGGCAACAAGACATATACGGAAGAACTGTAAATAAAGCGCTCGATATGATGCACAATAGTGCACCACAACCCGAGATTCCCAACTCCTGGGGAATGGACAGATTTAATCAGATCAGTAGCGCCAACACAACTGCGAGCATCGAGTCACTGGTGTGGGGAGCATCATCGTTCAGCACGGAGCCGGCTCCGCTGCCGCCACGAGTTGACAACATGCCCGCCATGCTCAACACGCCATCGCCACAGACATGGCCCGGTTTACCCTCGTTCGACAGTAGTGTTCAAAGACCTAATGACGATTTAAGTGATCCGTGGACTTTTGGTCAATTCCGTGAGCAGCCGCACCATGTGCACAACACCTTCGTGGATCAGAACAGTTTTGACTTGAGTGCTCACTTAGGACAGGCGCACTCGTTACAGAGCTATTTGGACGACAACTTCCCAGAAACGTCTCGCGTAGAATGACGATCTCGTCCGCCTTCGTTTTAGTAACTCAAATGAAACTGAATGTTGTTAGGGACAAAATATATTAAAATATAATAAATTCCTTCTTTGGGGAATATAGGGTGATGTTGTATTTAATAATGATTGAACAATTATATTATAGACATTGTAAATAAGATTTATTTAGTTAGAATTAAGGGTAATGAAGCTAGGAATGCATTAATGTTATTTTGCAGCCGATAGTTTATGAAATGATATAAAAGATAAGAAAATTATAATTATTAAGGATAGTAAAATTCATCCATCGACTTAGATATTGTTGGATTATACTCATGAGTTAGGTTTTGAAACGAGTCTTTGTTTTAAAATGCCAAAACCTGTTTTCACTGAGGCCAAAATTAAGTTATTTCTATCCATTTTATTTGCTTTGAGTTGTTAACTTTTAAAACATTTTTCAGGAAAAGGTTTCATTAACAAGAAGAACTTTTGTTTAACTTTCGATTAAATCATAACAATAGCATAAAAACATTCCGTTTTACACTCGTCTGTAAAATTGTTTACTTGTATCACTGTTTTCTCTCAAAATTGCGAACACCCTAAACCTTTACTTATTTATTTGTGTTGTTAGATATTTTAGAAATTGTTGTGTTAACAATGAATGAAGAAAAGTTTTATTGTTGACGTGCTTTAGAATAGGCCATAAACATAGGTATAAAGTTTACATAATTTGGTTTATAACTCAAAATAAATAGAGAAGAAAATACCGCGATGAGTGTCTGATGGCGTTAGATGTAACACTTATGATTCTGAAAAAGTAGTTAACTAGTTGCATGTCATTATTATATATTTAATGTTTCCACAGTGTTGTTAAAACTTTGCAAGCTCTAGCCAACCACTTACCCCAGTATCTGAAAGTCTATTCAAATTAACCTGTTGGCAAATCTCGTGTCAACTTATGTGATTCGTTGTTGTTCTTTTAGTCATGCAAACACGATAGCTAGCAGGAGATGAACAACAGTACCTATTTAATAAAAACTTGACCAGGCTTCCAGTAACTGAGGGTCACATTTTCATAATGATTCGACAATTTGGTAGCAGTCAGTTTAAATTATAGATATGTTATAAATTATATTGAGCTCAATGCTTCCCTTACTTCCAAAAAAAAACCAGCGATATCTATTCTAATTACTACACTATTGAAGTATGTCACAAAATACAGAGAGTACAGAAGGCAATCACATGTATGTACTTCACTTTTCACACCTACGCTCGGCGGTCGCGCTAGGTTTGTCAACTTTGGCTTATGCACAAAAAACTATCGTGGTAATGGCACTCGTATCTAGTTGTTTGATTTATTGTTGAGCTTATTCTACAATATTAAAACAAAACAATTGAGTATTACAATACAAAAAGTTTACAGAACAAAAACATAAAATTTTACATTTGTCAATTTTCATTATCGAAAATCCCTAATAACTTCAAAACGGATTAGGTTACCTACCCTATTTACACAATTTATTTTGCCCTATCCGTTTTAGACCTAAACATATCAAATAACACTAAAAATAACAAGATCTACACAAACACAAAATCATGTTTTCAACTTACGTAGGTAATAGTTGGTGGCGTGAATTTACCTTACAAAAAAGTTATTTCGTTTATACTGATTCAAAATAGGAAACTATTATATAAATCGAGCTTAGATAGCCATTTTTTTGTTGCTCCATTTTTGCACTTCACAGACGCGTGTCTCAAGCGGATGGCACTCGCGCTCGCACTAGTCCCAACCAGGGTGCTTACTCTTCAATTAAATTCCGATAGATCGACATTGGAATTGTGACGTTTCGTACTCTTGAGTTCGATGTTAGCGCCAAATGATTTTTAGATTGGGTGTCCATTTTGGAGGACTAAGTGGAATTGGGTTCGGGCTTGGCGTGGGGTAATTGTTAACAATATTGTTTTCAAGAGTACCGAATCACGTGACTGTAAAATTAACATTGGAATCATATTGGCATCTCATTGGAATTAAAATTAGTTTGGAGAGTAAGCCCCCAGTTCGAGATATCGTGTCCGTGAGCTGTGTCTATGTGTGCGTTGCTCGAGCGCACTTTGTATGTAGATTGCCTTCTGTACTCTGTATTTTATGTATTTGTGTTGTAGAATTTCTAAATGGAGTGTTACCTGTGTAAACTAGTGCAGCTAATATTGCTACCTATTGTGAAAGTACTTGTGGAGCTAAATGATAACAGTCAGCATCATTAATTTATTTACATACACCATTATTCAAATTGTATGGTAGCCCACGTTCGCACGGATATAAAATATCGCGGCGGGATTATAAACTCTCGTTCTAGAGCCGATCATTGAGACTCCAACAGAGACTTCAAAAAAACACACTTGGATTTTTAACTCTCGGCGCTAAGCAGTGCATTGAAAACCTAATACGCGAAAATAAATCGCCGCGGGAAAAACGCCCCCTTTTAGTAGGCGCACCCGCACCTGGGCTGTCTGGCCTTCGTCTTCTCGTAAATAAATCGTTTTTCTTGAAAGCATGATCAAAGCTGATCGACATTATTTTCTGCTGCCAAATCTTATGGTATGGTAATTGCATCAACCAGGGACCGTAATACGGACGTGTGTGAAAAAGGGATAGCGCTATTCATCCTGTATAGCTCCATCTCTGTCCGACACTGGAGCAACGATGACTTCAACACGTAATAGTAGTAACCCAGTTGTCTTGGTTTAACATGAATAAGTGATGCTGTTTTGTTTTACAACATGATGACTACGAGTGCTTGTTATATTAATAATTAATTTCTGTTGCATTTTAAGTTTTCGGTAAAAAATTAATAACTGATAATTTAGCTCAACCCTTGCATTATAAAATGTTCAGGATTTATTATATTTGGTATAATTCTTTCATCTTACTTTGCCTAGGAATATTATAATTGTATAAAACATAAATATTTATTTCCAAATACCTGTTATTGCAATATAGAAGCGTGGGTCTAAAGTTGCACCGTTATCAAATTGGAATAAGAATCTCAATAAACACCTGCATAGTTATATTCATTATCAACCAATCATGAATTGAGTATTTCAATCAAATTAAAACTCTAGACCCAGAGCGAAGTATTCATAAAAAAAAATATCGTGCTTGACTTTCTAACATCATTTTATATTTTTATACTTTTATTAGTGACGATAATGAAGTTAGATTTTTATAGGAAGATAAATCTAAATATCATACCTAAATATTTATTTTAAAATTAAAGCCAAGTACAAAGTGCTTTTTTTTATAAATTATATGTATAATATATTGCATAGGTACATACTTCGTGTTGTATTTAAAGAGACCGTTAAAACCACCAAATATTGTTTCCAATACCTACATTAGCCTTATAAATGCCTAACTTTTAACTGAAGAGATATTTTATAGTTTTATTAACTTATTAAAAAATGAAAAATTATTATCTTCTATACATAGAATGTATAAATATAATATTAGGTAAATATTATGTTAAATAATCGTGTACTATAGTATGTATAAAATAAAGTTGACTAATATCTGTAAGTTCTGTTATGTAGAGATTTTTGTTTGTAATATTGTTACACTACGAAGCGGACTTCTTACAGGTGGTCCAATTTTTATAATCTAACCAATAAAATATCGATGTGGTTGTACATTTACATTTTGAATAGAATGTACTATTTATTAAACTTCTTTTGTTGAGAAACATCATCCCATCTATTTTATCCACGTATCCCACTTTCCGATATTAAGTCTGACGAATTGGTCTCAATTCCATAAAAATATTTAAATGGCCAAAGTAATGCCTCGCTTTTATGCCTACGTATAACATACTTTTTGATTATGATCTTTATTCAGTACCTAAGTTTAAACATGGTAACACTTGGGGTGAATTAAGACCAGCGCACACCGGCGGACGGCGCGGCGAGAGACGGCGAGGGTTTGCCGCCGGCCAGCGCACTGATGATTTGGGATGTCGTCAGCAGCCGCCGCGGCGGCCGCTGACGACATCGCAATACTGGATGCTGCGACATACCGACGCGACGGCATCCCGCGGTATACCACGGGGGAAATAAGAGTGCACCCCCGCTTGCGCTACCTCTCCCTCGCGATCTTATGCTAGCGGACACCGGCGCATACCGTCACATACCTTCGCAACCTGCAGTTACCTCACGCCGCATGTTGGCGCGGTTATTCCGTTTATCAACCCAAAGTTGGATACGCGGAAACGCATGTCCGAGACATTGCGGTCTGTTAGGACAGATTCGTATATTGTACTGATCTCATAATGAACAAATCACAAAATTACCTTTTCCCAAAATGACAAATTTTCTAAATGTCTTTGTTTTTGAATGTCGGCATTAAAAACGTGAGCGTCAAAATGAAGGGACCAAAATATCTCCGATGTCTGTCATACATATATAAAAAAATAATACCATTAATCTACTCTTTCCTACCTTTGCTATAATTTTAGCTACCTCATCATATACATAATATTTTAACAAAATGCTTGGTCCCTCCATCATGATATCAAGATGGATTGACCAAACCGATAGACTACTCGCTAGAATGTTCTACGTACTTAGTGCTATAAAACCTTAATTCTACCTAAATATTATTGATTTTGACTGTCCGAAACATATATCGTTTTAAAGATATCGATTATATAAGTTGATCCCTCCAAATTGACGATTCAATTGTTTAGTGCAACAGGTAAATGGGCGGTTTATTTTCGATCTTCGAAGGATAAATATTTAATAACTATCTTGATATCATGATGGAAGGACCAAGCATTTTGTTAAAATATTATGTATATGATGAAATTATAGCAAAGGTAGGAAAGAGTAAATTAATAGTATTCTTTTTTATATATATATGACAGACATTGGAGATTTGGTCCCTTCGTTTTGACGCTCACAATCCACCCTAACCCTATAAATTCCGTTTATCCAACTAGGCCCAGCCGCCTAAGGTGGATAAACGAATAACCCGTACTTAAAATATACACAGCAAATAACCGAGAAATAAAACAGAACCAAAATATCCCTTGTATTGCAACTTTCAATACAGGGGATATTCTTGGGAGTGTTGTTGACAGAGAACTGATACTGGAGAGCCTGTCAGTGAAGCAAATGAAAACATCGAACCGCGTTGTTAAAACATTTTATTTAGACAACAAGCATACGTATAACGTGATATTTTATGCTGTAACGAGGTATGTAATTTCAATTTTAACTTATAATTAGAAACATTATACAAATTGCATTGTACATATTTGAAATATTTAATTAAAAACCGACATTGCTACAAGTCCGAGGGCAATGTTAAAGGATATGTTACAGTAAAAGGCTCGTCATTCATACATACATTATGTCAATAAGTCGCAAAAATAAACTCAAATCAAGGCAGATATTTTCTGAACCCGAACAAAAAGGAACCCCATTTGGCACAATACGTTTTAAATAATAGGTTGGGTATAATTGAAAATGCAAACAGCGCCGCGCAGCCCGCACAGACACAAAAAGCCTATCAGGGAAGCTTCTGAAAAAGTATTGGAAAATATGTCTGTTAGGCCGCTATCCCACTGGCGTTTTACGAGCGTCGGCGTCTCTGGAACGTCTGCGCAGCGTCAACGTTGCGCAGACGCGACGTTGACGTCGCGTCGTCGCGTGACAAACATTAACGTCCGCTGAACGCGACGTCGCGTCTGCGCAACGTTAACGTGGCGTTTTTTGGCAACAGGTACATGTGCGCGACGTTAACTTCCCGTTCAGCGGACGTTAATGCTTGCCACGCGACGACGTAACGTCAACGTCGCGTCTGCGCGGCGTCGACGCTGCGCAGACGTGACGTTGACGTCAACGCTCGTGAAACGCCAGTGGGATAGCGGCCTAAGCCGAGCGTTGGCGGTGTTACGGTCCGATAAAATTAGTATTATATTTTATTCCTTTAGCTGGGTTCCTTAAAATATAACCTGGTATCCATTAGATTCGAAAGTACGTAAACTCTTTAAAAAAAACTAATTTCCGAATTGTTAGTTTTATGCTATGTTGGCATAAAATCGGGCAAGTTCGAGTCGGACTAAGGGCCGACGCACATCTGGCGAGGCGCAGCGTAATGCATTCGTCACTGCGAAACAAATATCGACCTTGCACCAGTTAAATAAAGTTGAAAATAAATTAACTTTCATTAGCTCGAGAGGGCGTCTCAGGTTATTTATTTTCAACTTTATTTTTAGGCACGCAACGTTGATATATTTTGTTTGGCAATGACAACCGCGCGGCGCTGCGCCTTGCCAGCGCCGAATTTGCGCTGGCACTAAGGGTTCTGCAATACCAAAACTCTTACCTTGGTTATAAAAATTGTAATTTATGACCTTACGTAGTGCGTCCTCTTCATTTCGCGACAATACATAGTTATATTGATTTTAATTTCCAAAATAATTTTAATTAAATCAGAATTATTCAATTCATGTTTCATATTTGCGCCACATTTAATTTTATTTTGAGATTCCTGAAGTAATACGTCACGATTTTATGTAGACCACTCTCATTAAAATATTTGAATTTATCCAAAATCATTGAAAAACAACAAAAACTGTAGCTATGTGCATTTTTTGTCACTATCCCAGTGACCTACTAATATTTATAAAATAACAATATTATAATCATATACAGACATTTACAATAAAGCCACGAAAATAAGACGAATGGAATGTAGAAGTTAAATGTAGTAACTAGGTATGCGTTAAATGCTGTCATATTCTTCATAATTAAACTCAGTGGCCGGCGAAGGTCCCAACAAGTCCTGTTGAGGGGTAGTAGTCTTTTTATCACTTTTAGATTTCTTATGCTTATGCTTCTTTTCTTTTTTCTCCGATTTCTCATTGTAATCTCCCTTATCTTTGTCCTTTGATTTCTTCTTCTTGTGTTTTTTCTCCTGTTACAAAAAAATAACATTAGCATAATGTTAAAAATAATTATTTTAAAATAACAATGGTTGAATGAGGCAAAATGAATAAGTAAGAATCGTAGCAGGTGGCGTACTTTAGTTTCTGCCTACCCCTATTTGAAGAAGGCGTGAGGTAATGTGGATGTAACAATGGTTGAAAAAGATTCAGCTATTACCTTGTCACTAGGCTCTTTAGCCGTGTCTGGATCTTCGCCGCCTAAAACAAAGTTTAGAATTTAGAACGACAATTTATTACGAGAAACTATAGATGAATTAATACGATCATTTGATTTCAATTCATGCTAACCTTCAGGGGATCTTCTTGCACTAGTATCGCCAGCCCAAAGCGGGAAATCATTATCCAATGGTATTTGTGCGTCAATGTGACGTCTGTTTTCAAATACAGGCATAGTTCCAAGATCTACGCTATCAATATCGTCCTCTTCGTCCATTGTAACACGACTCATAATTTTGTCAAGTTTAGTAGTGTCTTCATCTTGATTTGCTCTTGAAGTAAATTCTGTGGATAATTTTGACTCTGCTCGAATGTCCACTGACGAACTAACGTCGAAGTCTAAATCTTCCTGATCAATTGTTACTTTGGGATTATTAATAGTCTCATCGTCACTGAAATAATAAATCCTTATTAGAGAAGTATATTAAGTAATTTTCGCGTTTATCCAAATAATAGAGGTGTCATACCTTTCAGTGTCATAAGCAACATCTTGATTGGGGCCAGATATTGCAGGAAGATCTTCCAAAAAGCTACTGTCCAAAGTTCCCGCATAAAACTCGTCTAGACATCCAGATGAGGCAGATACATTGGCACCGGATGGCGTACTCTGTCCGCTAAAATATGCAAATAAACCAAACAATAAAATAATTGTCATGTCTAAAGTGTGTAAAAGTGTAAGGTGGTTACACGTGGGGACTTTTTGCAGCCATAAAAACGCGCGATTGCATCGCGACACTTGCTGTAAGGGTAATTAATTATATGCTGAAAGCGGCGAAGCTCGCTATCTCGATGTCACCTCCATGTAAAACAAATGCATGTTAATAGAAACGCACGCACATACCGAAGGATACCTCACTGCGATACATCGCGGGCTACTTGAGGGTTTACCTCTATGCCTACATGAAAACAAAATATTTTTTTTTACATCGCGGTCAACGGCAAGCATCAATGTGATCAGAGGGGCAATTCCCGTATTTTTATGAACGTTCGCATTCTAATCTCAGTCGCAATCTGTCAAAAATACCTCTAGTTTCCATCCATTTTTGACGAGGTTTTGAACATTGATTGTCGCTGAGATGAGATTGCCACTTGAATTTTAAAGTTTTTTAGTACGAGAATTGTCTTCTGACTCCTGATTCGTCAAATCGGTTTGCACCAGCTTATCGTATCTGCTTCACTCTCGTGCCACTTCCATTCGATTATTTACTTTGTGTGATGTGAATTATTGGTAAGGAGGTGCTAATTGATTTGATTTTTAATATTCCTGCTCTGTGGGACAAGCTAGCCCTGCTTTTTGGGGGAGGCCCATGTCGAGCAGTGGACGTCTTTCGGCGGGAATGATGTGGGACAGGCGGGAGAAAAACCACCACGGCAGATATGTAAGAATAAGAGTGAAAAGAATGGAAGAACCTACTTCTTGTAGTAGTAGTCTTCTGGAATAGATAGAGTACAGCACAGAAATAACTGAGCAACTGAGCATTCAGGTGCGACTGAATTAACCAACGTGTTCACACCCCCACATCCATGTAGAAATACCGTTTCTCGACATCGTAATAGCGACCGCGATCGCGAGCAGCTTCGGTATGTTATTTAACCTTTAGCACGCGAAGTAAAGGAAAGAGAGTTGGTGACTGCAGTATCGTGACTACATCTCTGCAAAAATCGCCGGGTGTACCTAACCGCACCTAAAAATAGTAACAAAGTTAATCTACAGAGTGTTGTTACCTGTCTTGTTGAGGCAGTCGATGTGGCGTCATTTCCATGCTAACTTGATTTTTAGGCCTCGTTAAGTCTGGGCTAACATAATGACTTTGGGTGACTTGACTCGGCGTTTTCAATCCATTGCCGGCTAGTGACTGCGCTACCTGCAATAATGAATGATGAATAAAAATATGGAAAAGGAACATGAGAAGTAGGTATAGGAACCTGAAATGTACGTAGTAGGGTAATAAAATACTCACAAGTGGGTTTACACTAGGGGGCACAATAGGTTTGCCGGCGCCAAGCACAATGCTGGGAGAACGATCACTAGCAGGTCGAGGTTCCGGCTGACCCGCACTCTGTCTCCGCTTATTTGCGAGACGATCCACAAACAGGTTATAGTGGGACTCTTCTGAATTCTGGAAATATTAATCACTGATTGTAACAAAAAACCGGACAAGTGCGTGTCGGACCACGCGCATTGAAGGGTTCCGTAGTTAGGATGAATATTTACGAATGCACAGTATTGTTTTTATCGATCACAAAAATAAGTTTGTAATGTATAGTACAGCCTGATTCAAACTTTATGGCGGCTCGGAATATTAGGCGGGCTGCTGCGCGGTAACATATTCATGTGTCAGCGAGGGTGAGGGGTAGAGTACTGCGCAGCGAGTAGCACTTCAGAGCTGCCATAAATTTTGACGTATACTATACCTATTTATCGAAAACTATGAAAAATAAAACGAACATATATTCACAAACTATTGAAATACAAAAATAGCAAAGTCATTTAGAAACATTATAATCTTTAGAATGGTGGGATCCAACAATATCCTACATGCTTATGTGCCGCTCAATCCTCTCTGCCTACCCCCCAAAAGTAAGCATAGTTTTCATTACTTGTTAAAATCTAGAGCCTATATACCTGTTAGTTTTCTTTTTAACTTCATTATATTATCGTGACTACTATGACAATCGTAAAAACTTTTACATATCCAAAAACAAGTTTAGCTGGGGGGTGTACACACTAACACAAATTACCACTTCAAAGCTTAATAATATTTACTAAGAACCCTAAACCGACTAACCCTAATGAACTTGGTTCAGAAAATATAGGTTTTAAAAAACATTGCTTATATTTACCAACCTGGAAGTCATCAAGTTCTTTTTCAGTCTCTTCTGCGTCTCTCTGGTTTCTCTGAAGTTGTTCTAATAAACTTGTTTTCTGAAGTCGTAAAAACGGTACATTGAGGAATTTGTGGAGTAATCTTAGTCCAAAACCATTTCTCATTGAAGACTCAGCATAACGAACGGGGGCAGTCCTATAAAAGTGATCATTAATGAGGTGAATTAGTTAGTTTTTAATCTATATTTTTTCCTCCTTTCAACCTTCACAATAGATTACACAGGTCAACAATTTTTTTCCCAAGAAACCAGACTATACTTTTCCGAAGGATTTTGACGCGCTGAATTCAAATCTGGCCTCAAAATTGCTCTATCACGTCAGGGTTTCGAGATATCCTAACCTAAAAGTGCAAAAAATACCGTTTTTGCTCATTTTTGAGGTTATGTAGCACGGCCGATCCTATTTTCTTTCTAAAATTATTAATAGCATCTCAAAGGACTAGTTTTTCTCTTTAAAATGACGTTGAGTTTACTCAAATATCTTTTTTTTTCGCTGAGAAATTGCATTTTGAAATTTTCCAATAGAAAATGTATGTGTATGAATTCTCAAACGTAGAACAATACACGTACGAAAATTTCAAAATGCGATATCTCAGCGAAACAAAAAGATATTAGAGTAAACTCAACGTCATTTTAAAGAGGAAGACTAGTCCTTTGAGATGCTATTAATAATTTTTGAAAGAAAATAGGATCGGCCGTGCTACATAACCTCAAAAATGAGCAAAAACGGTATTATTTGCACTTTTAGGTTAGGATATCTCAAAATCCTGACGTGATAGAGCAATTTTGAGGCCAGATTCGAATTCAGCGCGTCAAAATCCTTCGGGAAAGTATCATCTGGTTTCTGGGGCAGAGCGTTTGTCAAATTTTGTCGACCTGTGTTATTATGATTTTACACAATATCTGTAGATACTGGATTAAATGGTACTGGGGGAACTACTATACCTGATAAGTTTGGCATGGTGAAGAGCTGTTTCAATGTGGTGGGGGTGAACTTGTCTATGGTGCTGCATGTCACAGTGGTTCCCCAGCACCACAACTGGTATATCTGCTGGTACTTGAGATAGTTCCTTCACCACATAGTCAAATGTCCTGAAAAAAGAATGCAGGATTATCACATTGTAACTTGTAAGCTAATTCAGTATTTTAGTAAAGGTTTGCTCACTACTGGAGTGAGGTGATAAAAAAGGGGAGAATAAGAGAATTCAAAATTATTTAAAGGGGAGGCCTTTGCCCTGCCATGGGACACTAAAGTGATAAGGACTGTCTAGCAATCTGTTTGTTTCAACAATATGGGTGAATAACAAACTTAAAAGTTGCCACTCATTTCAAAATTAAGTAACCTATGAAAATATCCTCCTGATTTAAATCTCAATCGTGAAATTACTAATAGAAAAAGCAAGAGAATAAATTACTGGCAAACTAAGCCTGGTGGGTGGCAAAACTAAATGGGGCCACACAGGCATGAATGTCGAAATATTTAGCATTAGACTAAGTTACCGCTTTTAGGCTTACAAGGGCAGTGTAAAGAATGGTGAAAGCATTAGATATCACTAATTTATGAGCATATTACTTATTACAATTCGCCATGAATATACATACCAAGGTTTTGTTATATCAAGCATCAGTATCACACCGTTAGCATTTTTATATACATCTAAGAATGTGGCATCAAGAACTGGTGTTTCATAGCCATCTTCAGATGCTGCTGCAGCAGATTGATTTTCCAGTTTTAGACCCAAAGGAGGTTTCTTCTTTGTACGACCCTTATCTACTACTTCCCATACTTCTACCTTGAAAATAAAACATAAGTACCAAATTAAAAACCTGTTTAATATGTTGAAATAAAATTTATTCACATTTTGTTTGAACTGCATATTCTTTGTGAAATGTGCATGATAATTTTAATTAATCAGTAATATTTAGTGTAGTGTGTAGTCACGAGCTTAGTGGCAAGATGTAATTTTTATTATCATTAACAAACCAAACAGACATAGTAATATTGTTTTACTTTGTACTTTCACTCACTTTAACAATGTAATCAGTATTTTTATATGTCCAGTGTATAGGAGCAACTTGTATTTGATCAGTTGGTGCATAGTCTTCAATAAATGGTCCACCTTGTAGACGCTGCAACAGGCACGATTTGCCAACGTTTCTGTCGCCTTTTATCAGTATTTTCACTACAATCAATAAATCCTGATTAACCTCATGTATGAAACAAGATTTTAGAGTAACATGCGCACAAGTAACTTACTGTTAAAATGTACTCCTTTCGAAAATTTCTTCTGCAAAGAAGAAGACATAGGCAAAGGAGCTGGACAGCGATCATCACCGCTTCTAGTTAGTTTTTTAAGAGCAGAAAACATTGTTGATTCTCTTTTTCGATATTTAACTAACAAAATAACATGTACAATATATATAAATAGACCACAACACTTAGTTGCAAGAAAAAGAAATCAATATCAGCTGGTGTATACAAGTAAAATAAAAAATATTGGCGAAAAAACTATACATCGATACAAAACACTCGACAGCGACCACAGACTAATTTTTTTCCTTCTATTTCTATTCTATCCCATTTTTTTTTTATTAGTTTTATGCTCAGATAAAGTATTTTTTTTTTATTTTTTTTATATATTAGTTTTATGGCCTGGTTGCTAAGACCTTTTAGCCACTTCTTTGTTTCATCATTTTTCTAGAGTCTAACATGACATTAGAATATGGGTGTACACATTCTAATGTATTAGGAGTATTTGGTAGCAAATGTATCGAATCAAGTTTCCCGGTAAACTTCGCTGAGGTAGCCAAAACTACAATAAAATTCTCAGCTCCATTTTACCGGGATCGCGTCTGTTTCAATGATTACACATATTGTCCAGTTGCGCAGACACTTGAGATACAAAACTACACCAATTTTACATCACAATATCCACTAGGAATCAATTTGCTAATAATTAAAACAGCCAAATAGACTTCACTCGAAGAAATCCCGCCAAAACTATCCCTGTGTCACAGAGTCCACAGACAGTCATATGACCACAGAACATATATACCATAAAGGGTCATGACCAAACTATGAAAATGACAGCGACATCCATCCACAGACCCGGGGCTGCCATAGAGCCAACTTAAGGTGCCACTAGTCAATATTTTTTCATACTTACGGGAGAGTAATTTTGTTTGTACGGAAACAGAATAGAAAAATAAAAAGGCATTAAAAAGTTATGAGCCAACAAAGATTCGTTTTTCTTGCTATTTTTAACATAACTTTGGGTGTAAATAAGTACATAATAAAAGAACAAAAAATCTTCAAAACCAAGTCCGTACCGACATATCAGTTACCGAAGAGTTCAATGAACTTTATTTATAATTGATTCATGCAGTGGTTTTTTCATAAAACTTGATTTTCCAAAGCACTTTGGAGCAGTCGATTTGTTATCGCGATTTCAAGTTTCCTTCGTTAGAGCCCCGCCACAGTCGTCTAAAAGACACAAAAAGGTAAAAAATTCAGTGAGGCGGGCCGCGGGCCGCGCGGCGTAGCTCGACGTAGTAGACAACTACGTCGAGCTACGCCGCGCGGCCCGGCCCACCACACTGAATTGTGTAGGTACCTTTTTGTTTGTGTAGTTATTCTGGTCTATTAGTAGTTAGTATTGCTATCTTGAAAACTGTGCGCCGCGTCGCGTCGTGGTGTGAACTGATAGACCCTTTAAAGAACCTTGAAATGTGTGAAAATATTTTGAAACTAATAATACCACTCTACTCCACCCTCTTCTAATTTTTATATTTAATACACATATTTTGTTTTTTTGATAAGCGAGGAAGGCAGGAAGGTAACATTATTACTTTTCATTTGAAAAGAATAATGTAATGTAATGTAATTTTATAAATAACACAATTAATTACTTGGTACAATTAACCCTCTTATTAATAAATGCAGTCAAGTTATGCCAAACAATCCTCGAAAAATATATGCATAAATCTGAATGTAATACTGGTTGTAACTTTGCCCTGTGTTTATTTATAAAAGGGTTATATGTTAATTTGTACAATTTAGTCCAATTTATTAAAATATGTAGTTTATTTTACTACAACTAGGTAGCTATGTATTTTACAAGTGTAGGTACAACATCAAAATTACTTATTTTTACATTACTATTTACAGTTGATCAGCAGCACCATTAAAACTTAATAGATAAGCTCATGTCTTATTTTCAAGTGGGTAGGTAGAAACTACAGACAGCTATGGTAAGATCCATAGGGTCAGTGTATGGTGTTTTCATAAAACAATTTTATAAGTTCATGCTCTGTCAGGTCTCCAAATACAGGTACAGGATCTGGTATATGAAGTTGATATCACTTTTTAAGTGCCCTTTAGCTTTTCTTTTTCAATTTTTATACAGCTGTTCTTAATGAGTCCAAGCAACTTGCTGATGTTTCCGGTTGTCCTGCTCTCCAAGACCACTGTCATGTCACTTGACAAAAGAAAAAATTGTTGTCCAGACTTTCTGAAATCTTCCATTCTTTACTAAAAGTTTATTAAAATCTTGTGTTGTATCTACTTTCATGCTTGATATTTCTTTGGACACATGTTAATAACTTTATGGGTGCTGAAGCACTCTAATTAATTAGTAGATACACTGTGGTCCTAATAAAAATATCCATTTAGTCCCACTTTGATTTCTTCTTTTCAAAAAGCTCTTTGCCATCTTTATCTACAGTAGCATAGTATCCCATTGATTCGTATTTTGTTCTCATATATGCCATATAACCAAGGGCAAAAGTGAAACATGCAGCCCCTATAGTCATAACAACAATATTCTGGAACAAAAAAAAATTAAGTAATAAATATTTTAGAACAAAGAAAAAACATTGCTTCATCAAGTGAAAGATCTGCATCTTAGGCTAGCATTTTTATATTTTAATACTGAAAGAAGGAAATATTTCTACCCGAAACAAGAATCAAATCTATTCAGGCATGAAAAAAAAATCTGTTAGGAGTTTCTCAAAGTAAAAATTCCCAAAACTAATCAAATATTTACAAAATAAAAGTTGAGTAGACGTCTTATGTCATGTTTAGAAGGAAAGGGTTTATTTATTGTTTGGTATAATGTATACACTACCAATGAATAAATTGGTGATGCTTGGTGCTACCAATATATGAGTACATTCGAATTCCTTCAATTTAAATCCAGAGACCTTGTGTAAAATTAGCTATTTTAATTTACGATACAATTAAGGTCCTTTTAGCTTTCGACCATGTGATTTAGTATTTCCCACTATATATTTTATAATTATTATATTGTATGTTTCTATAAACAATCAGAAATATCGTTTCATTGTCAATAATGTTACATAAAGATTGTATAGGTTATATTAGTCAACTTACAGGCTTCGCATACAGCTCAAAATTAATAACTCGAAATGCTGTTGTCGATCGCATCGAGCGAATCCCATCTCCAGGCTTTTGTTGTTCATTTTTCGGCTCCATTTTTTAACTTATTAGATCATAGTTTAAATTATAACAGCAGGTAATTTTGTTCCTTTTAGTACTGTATAATAGATTTTATGAATGCTAGGAGTCTGTCTAGCTAGTCCATCGTCTGTTCTGATTTTAGAATATTATTCTTCAAAGTAAGCTGATGAAGAATCACTGTATGATCATCATCATCAACAGAAACGAAAAATACTCTAATGCTATTCCTGTTGGTGTTGACAAACTATGACGAGTTGACGACCACACAGTTGACACTTGACACAGTGGTCTCGAACGTCAAATGGCCAAATCGGTAGAGATGCCCACAAATATCAGTAGATTTGTACCCGAAAATGGTTGGTAAAAAAAGGTCTATTGAAGATTACTTTTATTTTTAAAACATAAAATAACTTTGTTAATTATTAAGGACTTAATAAAATGTGTTGACACTAAATGTGCTTGTAATGTTTCAGAACATCTTTCCCAGATGTAATATTAATATCCTTTAAGAGTCTTCTTGGAACAAGCCAGAAAATTCTTCTTCACATTCTTTTCTATAAAACTGTTGGTATTTTTTTCTTTTTAAACTCGTGCTTGAAGTGGTTCATCATCAGACAACATTCTGAGTACGTTTACGTATTATATATTTTATTTTAAAAGTGACAGCTTGACGAGAGCGAGCGAATGAAAAAAATAAAATCCGAATTTTCACGTGTATAGGCTAGCGAAGTAGCGAATCAACTTGGTGCATCCCCTAAAACTAGAATAAAAGGGTATTACCCCATACTTAGGTATACCTTTCTCAAAGTCTGTGGGGATTTAGGGAATACCTTTGAATCATTATAGACAAAATGAAATGGGTTGCCTGTTCAAAAAGGTAAATAATCGGAAGGATCTCCTATTCTCAAAAATCGTGAGAAATTGTTTAAATTTCGGTATTTCGGTAGAACCGGTCCCATACCGGTAGATATACCGAAAATTCGGTAGGTTCGAGACCACTGCGACCACAGTAGTTCACAGCACAGAACACACAGAACGTTAAGGGGGAAGCGCTAAGGTAGCCCGCGAAATTCAAATTTTCTTACGTTTTTTGCAATTTGCTGGTCAGCATTAAGTTGTACGTTGATTAATATATGAATCGCGGCCGTAAGAAATATGTGTTTATAGAATTATAATCATTAAAGTCATCAACACATCTCTCAAAGACCACGTAAGTCCAAAGAATGATGATTTCATGAAACAGTTATTCTTGGGACTTACGTGGTCTTAGAGAGTATTAGAACAAAACCTTAAGAGCGCTATCACAAGTTTTTCTTGTTTAGAGCGTTTGACTCGAGTTTTGATTTGTGATTATGGTTTAACTAAAGTCACAATAGTAAAAAAAATACATGCCCGAGAAAGTTTAATTCCTTCTTTTGGGAGCGCATTCAATAAATATTTCAGTTTGTTTACATAAATCAGTAAAAAACTTGTTCCTGCAAAGGCTGTTTCATAAAAATTTAATTTCGGGCATCTCGCGATGCTCTGTTACATCGAAGATATAATAGTTTAATAATTTATAATAATGTCCACGGTACAACTGTATCTTCTACTTTGGAATGCATACATCAATTTATTATGTTTAATACAGTAATAAACCAAAAATAATTCCGTAAAACAGAGAGTTAATGATATTTTTTCAGCCGAAATGATATTTTTTATCTCTGTTTATTTAATAGAAATTCAAACAAAAAGTGTTTAATAACTAAGGTTACTTTGTCACCTTGCTTGAAAAAAAAAAATACTCTATTTTAAAGTAAAATAATATTTTTAAGGAATTGTTTTATGCAATGCTTTTTTATCAATATAAATCTCGGGATGCACGGTCTTAGCTTTAGCAGCGTTGCCGTTAGCGTACATTTTACACATTTGACGTACCTTTTAAGCCTCCTATGTGTAATGTGTAGTAAGGTCCATTTTACGTACCTTTTCAACTTAACATCCAAAATCATGTGTAAAATCGTGGTTTAAAGACTATTTTACGTACCTACCTTTCTTGAAACCGCCGCCAAAATGAGAAAACGAGATTAGGGCATTTTCACTTTAAATGGCGCAGGTCGTTTTTCGATTGTCTCATGACAACAAAATTATGAAAAAAATATTTGGAAACAATTTTTTTAAGAAAAAGGGTATATGCACTGAAAGTAATTTTATAAACTTGTGGATTTGATTTATTGCTTCTTGATAGAGCACATTTTCAATTTTATTTAAATTAATAAAGTTTCGGAAATGTGTAAAATCATGATGTCCCAACGCCAGTATGTATCATTGCATTTAATTTTTTAGTTTTTTTTTGTACTACAGCTAACGTAGCGACAATTTAATTTTATTGTTAGATAGTTAATTTATCATTTAAACTAAGCATTTAATCTCAGTCAGTAAAGAAAATATTAAATAAATTAATAAAAAGCTTGTCCCACGAATTCGCGACTACCGGACATGTCCGGATAGTAACACGCTTTTTACTACTAAAATACACATTTATCGTGCAAATTCGGTTTTCATGGTAATCCCGGGTACAAATGTCAAAGTATGAAATGCCATTTTGAAGGTAGTCACGCAAGGTGTTCAGCTGGTGCGGTACATTTCGCGGTACAAAAAATTGGTCAAGAAAAATCTATTGAGGTTAGTAACGTTTTTTTTCGTGAATATTAAGTTTGTCTTTATTTCTTTTTTAGCTGTACATAACTGAAACACTGCTGAAAGCATAAAAGTAGAATTTAATTGATTTCTGATAATATTGTTTGAGTATTTTAATTTAGTTTTAAAACGATCTACACTCGTCACGTCCTGTTAGCAACCGTTACTATAGGATGGACAAAAAATATTACGAAACAGACATGTAAAGCTTAGAACTCATAAATTAAACTTACGAAATTTATTATTGATGACAGCGGTTAGATCCTTTTAATATTTTAAATGTTAGTTTGTATGTTTGGATGTTTGTTACTCAATCAGGCAAAAGCGGCTGTTCGGCTTTGGATGAAATTAGACACACTGATAGATAGTTTATTAAATAAATTATTACTTTACTTTTTAGGAATATCTGATTTGACGTGGGCAAAGCCGTGGGGCGTAAAGCTAGTAGAGAAATAATGTATCTACCAATATATTTTTTCTTAACTTTACAGGTAGTGGTGAAATCACTTTTCAAAATGGTGATATACTTTGACATCGATAAATTTTAGGAATATACTGATTGAAAGTTTAAGTTATAATCTTATTTTATTAAATTTTTTTAATAAAGATACCGTGGTGGTTATGTTGATTGATTAATAGTTTGTTAGTTTATAGTTAATTAGTTGTTAAACGATGATTAAGATACTCGATACGTACCAAATAAATATTTTAAAGTACTTTAACAAAATGTTTTATTAAAATACATATTTAATACCTATCTATGCATTTTTGTTTAATTTAGGTAGGTATATTCTACTCTACTTCTACTCTCATAAGAAAACTAACATTTTGTAAGATTTTAACCTCACAGTGAGTTCTATTCCTAATAATTCTGTTTCGTCACGTCACATGTCCATTTAGTAACTGTCCCAAAATATTTTTGCCTTATTTATTTTAAAAAACTTAAAATATTATCCGGAATAATATTATTAGAATATTATAAATAAAGAAAAATAAACTATATTGAGATTATATTCCAACTTTATCATTCCTTGACCGATCAAATAAGATACATGAAAATTAAAACTTGCATTTGGACAATATGTTACGATACTGACCAAATTGTTGAAATTTTAATTAAAAATAAGTATCTAATAACCAAGTATTAATATTTAATTTCATTAATCGATATACCAAAACATAATAATAGCGTTTTTCTCATTTCATTCCAGCAGTTTAATTTTTATCGCGGTTTGATTTTTGTTACTAACAAGACATCTTTAGCCCGATCACTTTAGAAAAATAATTTTAGAAAATTAAATACTTATTTTTGCACGGAATTATTACATAAATCACATAAATTATATATTTTTTTACAGTAATCCAAAGTTCAAAGTCCTAAAACAATAATACATTTTTAAAGGCTGTTTATTATAACCTGCGCCATTTAAAATGAAAATGCCCATTAGCGTCTTCGGTCCTAATGTGAAGTCACAGACGTACGTATTGTAAGAATAGGAAGTAGCTCTGTCTCGCTTCCGCCGAGAGTAGGTAGGCAATGAACATTGTATCGTGTATCCGACCGGCCCGAGCGGCGCGCTCTTTGGGCGCGCTCACCAAGTGACCACAGACACTATACACAGAGACAGAACACTACTCTACTAGCAGAGCAGGGCGCGCTTGTTTGCAAAGAGGATAGGTACTTTTGATAGGTATATTTTGTTTTGTATTTTTAAGCGCGCGAGATATTGGTCTCTACGATAAGGGAAAGTGATTTTCTTTCTTGTATACCTACATAGTGCACAATAAATATTAATAGAATAAGCCCATTTCCAATAATCGAATCCTGTGTTCGATTTGTTCGTGGTGGCCCCGAGCGGCTGACTGGTGCCTTTATTCGCTCGCTGCTGTGGTGCTTGGTAAGTTTTAAATTACTTCTTTGAGAATATTACCTACTAGATATTTTCTGTGTGTGTGTGTGTGTGTGTGTGTGTTGCATTGTGTTTTGCTGTGGGCTTTGATTCTATTACTACTTCTACTAACTACTACCTACTATTAATCAGCCATTAGGTGTCCACTGCAGGAGGTAGGCCTCCCATAAGTTGGGGGTTTTGCCGTAATCGCCACGTACCTACCGTAATCGCCATGCTTGACGTTGCGAGTTGGCGATCGCAGTGTTGAGTGTGGTGGTACCTACAGTACGCGGAAAGAACGCTGCTGCTTATCCTACGGTTTTTCGCCTTAGTCGACTCTTACGACACCCTTAGGAAGAGGTGAAGTGGTGCCACACCATAGGCCCAATTCCCGATTTACTACATAGCTATGCAAAATGCGTTCTATGAACGTAGATAGGTTCAAACTATGGAATATAGCCTCAACCACCTAAGTACATAAGTTTTTTTATAGTATATACAAATTGCCACTGCTACTGTGTCTTCAATCACAGTACTGTAATTCGATAATATACAATTACCTACAATGTTGGTTGTTGCAAACAAACCCCGGTCAGGCAGATTATGGTTTTATCAGGTTTGTCACGCGAACCAAGTTACTCTTATCGGGGCTTGTATCGGACATTGTACATATTTAAGTAAGGACAACGAATTCTTAATATGTATTACATACTACAATTAGAATTATTATTATTACTAGCCCAAACTAGTACGTGTTTACATCATGTCATGTCATCCATCCCTTTTTTTTAGTTGTGTTGATGACTTTAATGATTATAATTCTGTAAACACATATTTCTTACGGCCGCGATTCATATATTAATCTACGTACAACTTAATGCTGACCAGCAAATTGCAAAAAACGTAAGAAAATTTGAATTTCGTTGCTTATGTACCTTTTTAACCCAAAATGTACCTTTTCAGCGCTGGATAAGTACCTTTTGGGAACTCAGTTGCGGCAACACTGAGCTTTAGTCCGCGCCGAGCGCTTTCAGAGGGAGGACGTAGCGCTCACTCGCTGCTGCCGTCACGTGATCTCGTTCGACAATTCGCCACGAATAAAAAGCGACCAACACTTCTTGATACAAGTGAGTTTTTTTTTTAATTAGTTATGTTCTGATTGTAATGTATATAATATAATTATTTTCCTATGATGTTCCAACGCGAATATAATTATAGAAAAAAAACATACGTAAATATAGTTGTTGTTTTTAATTTTTCTGACTTTTTTATTTATCTCCAACATTAATTTAATTAATTATTTTCAGACAATAGTTCACAATAATGGGCAAAATAGAACTTTTGGTGCTGTCAAAATAAAAAAAAAGGTTTTGGTCGATAATTTGAAACGCGCAAGAGAAGCTCAGCGGTAAGAATTTTATGAGGAGTGCGTGCTTCCTGAAATCATAGATTCGAGGAAAGCACGGTCTATGCCGCTTCGGAGAATATTATTTTAATTATTTTACAATTATTATACTGGTTTTTTATGGTTCCGTACCTTAAGGGTGCCAACGGGACCCTATTACTAAGGCTCCGATGTCCGACCGTCCGTCTGTCTGCTAGTGTCTCATGAACCGTTACAAGTTCACAGTTGTAATTTTTAATTTTAATAAAACGACTTTTGATTTGTCTTTTTTATTTTCTTTTGACTTTTTTGACGTGACAACGTCTAATAAATCGATGAAGCTGGCTGCACACACGAAAAAAACATGACTCATGTAGCGTTACCTCGCGGCCTTGCTCTGCTGTAGCGTTGTACGCCATGGCGGCTTGAAGTGCAAGCGAGAGCGCGGAACGAGCGATGAGAGACAGATGATGTCGAACGCTGCCGAATCGGCCTCCGCGTTCGGCAATTTCATTAATGTTTTGTTATGACGTTGTCACGTTAAACTATCGTCCGTAAACCGACTTTACAGACAACCGATTTTTATCCAAACTGTAGAAACAACATCACATTGCATTTATTTCTATAAATAAGTACTAAAATGTCTTCCTACCTGCTAAATAAATTACATAATATATTAAACTTCGTAAAAAAAGTAGGTACAAAAAGTATTTATAAAAGTAGCACAAAAGTATTTGTAAGTAATGTTAGAGGCTGGCAACGCGCAAGTAATGCAGCTTCTGGCAATGCAAGCGTCTTTAGGCCAGCGTTGCCAGTATGTTACTTTTGTAACATTTTACGTTACTTTTGACCCTCTCATGTTACCTCCATGTTACACGCCTCAAAATGTTACTTTTAAGACTTAATAAAAAATATTTCACAGAAAACAAAAAATAAACATGAAACGGAACGCATACAAGAAAGGTTTCGTTCGTCATGTTGGCGCACTTGATTGTCTTGATTTTGTGACCAAATTCTGACGCGACGACAGCGCGAAAATTTTTCACTTCGTTTGTCGTATCGCATATTCACTCACTCGCGTGAATTTCTAAATGACCCATCCCGCTTACTTAGGCGAGTGAGCGACAGCCTAGTAGTGGCATCCGTGTTGGTTCAGTTCAGTTTGTTATTACGATTCTTTCGAAGCCTACTAACCACTTGCACGTCGCTGGGTACTGTAGTACCACAAAAGTTTTTAGGGACTTACGTCAGTGGTACTACAGTGCCATTATGAGGAACGTTCGGAAACATGAACTTACGGTTGAACTACGGCTCCTTCATACATTATCTGTAGTTTTTAATACACAGAAACAAATATAGATGGCTCTGAAACCAAATGCAGTGCATTTTTCAATATCCTGTGGTTGTAACAACGACTTGAAGTCAGGCGTGTTTCGTGAACTTTCGTGTGTGAGTATGTGAAAAGTGTTAACGTAATTATGTCGTGTTTTATTGCATATTTCTAATAATGTAATATATTAAATTTTTCTAGACAATATACACGTTATAATGGTGTATAATTATCATACTCTATAACTCTCGAAAGTTGATAAATTTAGCAAAAGAAGTTGTCGAATTATGTTTGTGTTTGTTTACGTTCGGTTTCTGGTTTGTTTACGGACTGTAGAAATTATTTGTAAGAGAAATAGAGAAATTATACCATATTTTCATAAAATAAACTATTTATAATAATTAGTTATATATAACAAATCAATAACGTTTATATTTTTAACAGATTCAACGAAATTAATAATATGATACGCAGCGTTCCGGCCGGTCCGGCCGAGGAGTCTTGTTTTGAACAATTTATTTAATCTACTTCCCATGAATGAAATACAAATCTTTTGCAATCATTTTGAAGGACATATAGTCTACTTTATTTATAATTTTTATAAGTGTTACAGATAGCATATTTTAATCACGAAAAATAAAATTGCCGGGAAATCGGAAAAAAATATTTACTTTTTTAACTTTAACATTTTTTTTAAGTATGGATATGTATGTTTGCAGCATATATTTTTATTTAAGTTTATTCTCTTTAAGCTAACGTAATCAATGGCATTTTTTTTTTTAAATTGCTGTAATATTTTTATTTTGGCAAACGTTTTTATCGGGGAAGATCCGCGGCATTTTTGACGCGCTGGCAATCGGTTGCGTTGCGACGTAAGTCCCACATCACGGCTCGCGAACGCCGACGTGCAAGTGGCTAAGGGGACAGCTTTTTTTTATGTAATAAAGTGCCATGTTATTATTAGTCGTTTTCCACAAAAAATAAGGTAATGTTACTTTTCTCGTGAAAATGTTACTTTTTGAGCTCTCTCATGTTACATTTGACTATCTGTCACTGGCAACACTGCTTTAGGCTGCGGTAACTACACACCATCAAGCGGGCCGTATGCTAGTTTGTCACTTTAGTGGTATAAAATAAAAATTAAAAGTGAAGTAAATTTGTATGACCCTATTGTAACTCAAACCGTTGTAGGTAACACTCATCGGTACAAATAATATTTCATGAACTATAATAACAGTAATTTAATTTATTTTGAAAACGAAGGCTCTTGTTGGTTTGATCCTGGCGTCCGACGCATAGCGGTTTGTATGTGTGCATAGCGTTCTTCCCTAGACGCACACGTGCGCATCTGCTGCCGCGCGCCGTCGAATTTACCTAAAACTGAGCACTTCGGTTTTGTAATAACGCTCTTAATGTTATGAGAAGACAAATGAAGCCAAGACTCTTTTATTAATGAAATTAAATAGTTTGTATTAGCATTCAACCTATTATTTTTAAGATTTTCAAGAACACTCATGCTGTCACTGACTATAATCCATTCACAACATCCATTGTTTTTATGTTTAATGTGTTTTAAGGCAGCAAGAATTGCAACAGCCTCAGCTGTGAAAATACTTGTGTTTGAGTTTATTTTATAACCAGTACCAGTATTCAATAGCCCATCGTAAATAGCAAATGAGACTGCAGACTCAGTTTTGGAGCCATCAGTATACATGAATCTATAATCAGTAAACTCAAGTAGTTTACTATGTACATCTTCCCTGGTGGATAAACTGTGGTCAATGATGATGTCAATTGCAGGAAATTTGCTGTTAAAATCCCCCTGATAACATGGAAGAAGAGATGACTTATGAATTTGCAAAGTTTCAAGAAAATTTACATATTGAGAAAAACCCTGAAGTATATAAAGAGAGTTACAAATAGTTGGTGTACTAGATTGTTTCAAATTTGAAAACAGGTGATTATTATTTTTACTGTACAGTTTTAATAAAAACCTTTCTTTCAAGTAAGAGAACCTTATACTTAATGGAGGAAGTCTACATTCAACTTGCATTGCATTGATTGGAGTGCTTTTAAATGCTCCAGTAATAAGTCTCAAGCTTTTATTTTGTATTTTATCAAAGATATCTACTATCCTTCTATCACCAGCAAAACAGAGAAAACCATATTCAAAATGACTACGGATCAGAGATTTGTACAAAAGTAACAATATTTTTGGATCAGCACCCCAGGAGGTTCTACACAAAGATTTCAACACATTGAAAACTCTGTTAGCTCTTGAACTTACCAATTCAACATATTTTTTCCAAGAAAAATTATGAGTAAAAGTGACACCTAAAAACTTAGCTTCATGAAAAATAGGAATAGAAACTTGATTGTAATACACAGAAGGACTGAAGTTGCTAGCTTTACCAAAGACTACTAGTTTAGACTTAAGTGCATTTATATCTAGATTTAAATAAGAAAAGTATGTAGATAATCCATCCAAAGCCTTATTTAGACTACTTGTTATATTTGTTAAATTTTTCCCAGACAAATACACAACTAAATCATCAGCAAATTGTAGATTTTTGACCTCAGAACCTAGAACCAAATTCAAACGACGAATATACAGAATGAATATTAATGGAGAAAGTATTCCTCCTTGACAAACTCCAACAGAAGCAAACCTTGGCCCATATAATTTACCATTATACTTAACATAAACTTTCCTTTCAGTCAAGAATTCACGGACCCAATGAACTATTTTGTTTGGAATTCCAATAAGAAGCAATTCAGAACAAAGTACATCAATATTGACACTATTAAAAGCTCCAGCAACATCAAAAAATACTGACACTAAACATTCCTTATTAATGTAACTATTTTGGATATCAAGCTGTAACTGACAAATACTTTCACGAGCCGATGTTCCTCTACGAAAACCAAATTGATTAGCAGGTAAAATATTGTTTTGTTCTATGTAAAATTCCAACCTTTGTTTTATTAATTGTTCAAAAATTTTACCAACACAAGATGTAAGTGCAATAGGGCGATAGGAATCGGGATCTGAACGAATTTTATCAAGCTTCAAAATAGGTACCAAACAGTCAGACTTCCAAGAGTGAGGTATATCATTGTTCAACCACAGATTATTCAATACTTTGAGAAAAGTGTGCAAACCTCTATCACTAAGCTTTTTCAACATAATATAAGGAATACCATCTAGTCCAAAAGCACTATCTTTTCTAGAACAGACAGCAGCCATAAGCTCCTGTATTAAAAATGGTTTTATTAAGAAACTATTTACAGAATTTGTCTCACTGGCAAGAGGAAAATTTGGTTTATTATTTACATAGTCTGGGGTATATTTTAGCAGAAAATCTTGAATCCAACTATCATTATTATTGTTGTTGCAAGAAAATGTTTTATTAAATTTCCGCATGTAATTCCAGATTCTCGACAGAGGCGTACATCGATTAAAGGAGCTGCAAAGTTCAACCCAACTATTTGATCTTTCTGTTTTCAAAGTAAGTTTTTTGAGGGCTTGTAATCTTTTAAACTGTAAAAATGTGTCATCTGAGGGATTGTTTTTAAAATTAATATAGGCCAACTTAGATTTTTCTACTGCTTCTGAGCATTTTTTATTCCACCAAGGGAGAGGAGGGGATTTAACCGAATTCCTATGAGATGAGTTATTCATAAAGGAATCAGTATGGAGAGAAACTGGCGTATTATAATAAGGAAGACATTTATCAATTGCAGAATGCAATATTTTACAAAACGCAGTATAAGTTTCCAATGGAGCAAAGTTTTGATCCTGAAAATTAGATAATTCTAAATCTACATTTTGTTCATACATCTTCCAATCAACCAATTTAAAGTTAGGATATATGGGCAAATGTGTGTTGCTAGTGTTTGCTAAACTACTATTATTTACAAAAACTTTAATAATTACAGGAAGGTGGTAACTGCCGAGTGGATCATTATGTACAGACCAATCACAAGAAAGAGCCAATGATGGGGACACCAAGGACAAATCTAAAGCATTTGGACGCCACGTCAAGGAACCGACTGTTGTCACTTCACCATTATTTAATAAGACTAAATTATTATCATCAATAATCTCCAAAATATCCCTACCTCTTGGATTTGTAGAATTACATCCCCATGATGTGTGATGAGATGAGCATTGAAATCACCAGCAAATATCATCGGTTCAGGCACTGATTTTATTAAAGATTCAAATTTATGTTTGTTAAAAGAAGGAGTGCAATTTGTTGGACAATAAAAACTTACAATACTTATTTCTGTATTATTTACAGTAATTCTTACACAAATATTTTGTAAGGAATTGTCAGAATATGTATTTATGTTTCTGTAATCTATACTATTGTGAATTAAAATAGCTACGCTATTGTGTTTGTTACCAATATCATTTCTTTCTATTTTGTATCCTCTAATGTTAAAATGTTTAATAGGTGTCAACCAAGTTTCTGATATAATTGCTACATGGATATTATGGTCATAGAGAAATCGAGTTAATAAAAGCTTATTACTTAAAATACTTTGTGCGTTCCAATGCATGATATTAAGATCCATTGCTATGAGAGGAAGTACTGTTTCTGAATGTGTGCTGAAGGATTTCTTTTATAGATGTAGAATTTATGGGTTTATCTTTTTGGCTTACTATAATTTTTGTTATTGCATTTGTTAGAGTATTCATGAACAAATCTGACTTAGATAAGTTCATAATCTGAGTTTCAATACTTTTGTGTGTTAATTGCGGAAATGAATTTTCATTGAACAAATCTGAATACTTGACAGCTCTTGATTTAATTTTACTTTCCTCAATTTTCTGTTTTTTTTGGGGACAAGTGTTTGAAATGGCGACATGATTGCCACCACAGTTGGCGCATTTTGCGTTTTTAGGGTCTTCTTTGCATATCTTAAAACTATGGTTATATGTACATATGGAGCATATTATATCATTTTTACAGTATTTAGCAATATGCCCAAACTTCATGCATTGAAGGCACTGCTTTACAGGAGGAACGTACACGCTTACCTCATGTCTCCAAGAGTCTAGATATACATACTGTGGCAACTCTGTTGATGCAAAAGTCACCGCGACAGTTTGAGTGGGCTGGTATGTGACCGCACCACCCTCACTCTGACTCTGCATTCGGCGCATGAAGCGCCTCACTTGTATCACATTTCTGGAACTTCCAATTAACGCAAAGATTCTTTTATTGGATAAGTCCGTAGGGACTGAGGTAAGAACCCCAGTCACCTCGGTATCGACAGCAGGTATTGTTGCTTTATAACCCATTTCTTCTAAAAGTTTTTTATTATGTAGGAAAACATTGGCATTATTAGAGAGATCGAAAGTGATACCAATTTTATATTTATTTATTGACCTCAAATGTAGTATCCCAGTCACACAATATTTCCGTATGGCATGGGATATGGCCAGCCTATCCTTGTCTGTAAATATTGTGTTCTCATTCTGATGAGATAAGAACACGATATATTCGGATTTTTTACTGTTTTCAGGGTACTTCCTTGAATACCCTGGAACTTTAAATATGCTATACTTCTTGCTGCAGTCTTCGTCAGAGTCAGAAGAAGTATCCACTGATGCTCGATCGTCAGGGGGCTCCGCTTTTTTCCGCTTTTTACTTCCCCCCATCTTCAAATCACTATTTACAACTATTAACACTAACTATAGATTTAATATTTATAATTCTTCCCAAAATATACAAAGAAATATACAATAATAACAATTTTTTTGAAAACGATATTAATTTTGGCGCCTTGTACGTTTCAAGGTTCCCGCGCTTCTCTGACTTTTGTTGATATAGTGTTTTTTGACCACAGAGCACAAGAACTCTTTGTTTTGACGTTTAGCCTTTCGCGATTTGTGTTTTGCGAAACGGTTTCGCAAAACACAAATCGCAACCTGTCATGCCGTTACCACACCAACGGGAAACGGCAATTCCCATCATCGCCGTAAACACCGCGGTAATTATTCCTATGATTAACGCGATAAATTGAGTGGCCACACTTGAACGGTCTACGTCAATTGGCAATAAAATTGGTGCTAATGTTCCCCTTGAATTCGAAGATGGACGTTGACGCAGCTGCACTGTATACGTAAGTGTTCAAAGTTGGCAATAATTCTCGCGGTAAATCTTGATCTCAAAAAATACCGCCACGAGTTATTTCGTCGATCTGCCCGCATTTGAAGTAAAACTAATATTTCTTTTCCTACTGCGCAATGTGTTTCGATAGCAATCGGTGTGTGAAATGTGCGTGTACCTTGTGATTCTAGTTTTGAAATAGCGCGCTATAATTGTAGCGTATAAAATAACAGACTATATTAATATATTTTATAGTTTATAACACGTTTACAGTTTATAGCGGATTAGAACATCACTACGTAGGTAGTCAAACTACTCTGTCTGACTGCTGTCAGCTGTGGGTGGGCGCAGTAGTGCCGTCAACTCAATCAACTCAATGTCAATTTTATGTCAAAGTCATCAGATACAATGTCATTGAAAAATTTATTGATTTGCCGGGTGAATGAATGGTTGAAAACACTGAAAAACTTGAATATTTTTGAACAAGATTTACCAAATTAACAATGGATTTTACTCCGGAGCTATCTGCATTTCAAGGCCTAATTGTATCAGCAAACCACTCTCATCGTTTTTCAAGAATTACGTCCTGGGGCGGTAAACATTAGTTTTTAAGTTTTTGCAGTTATAAGAGAAGCCGTAATTCTAATGCCGTTTTGAGTTTGCCCGTTGATAAGTGGATACTCATTCATTAATGAAAACCATAACCGACACCGGTCAGAGGGTCGTCATCGAAGAAAGTGAAATCATATTTTAAAAATTTTGGGCGCCCTGCCTGCTACTTAGTTCTCCACTTCATGATAAACCTAAAATGGATCAGTAAAAAAATAATACTTTTCACTTTTCGTAGACGAAATTTCTCATGTACCTACCTTTAATTTACATTGGCACCGGTAAACATTTTAACCACAGACCCCTTTATTCTTAAACATTGCTTAAAGCTAAGTAATAATTAGCGACTGTTTAACCATACATTTTTGATGTTTAAACATCTCTTCACTTTAAGCAATGTTTGTGAATAAACCCCTCTATGTCTAAAGCTTTTGAACTCATACATTGTATACTTTACATTCTTAATTGACACAGTTTTTATTTTGTGACTAAAGTTTGAACCTTTTGTATTGCAGGCAATGAAGAAGAAGTTACATCAGTTATAGAAACCATATCAACGTTCCTTAGGAGTGAAAAATACATAAATGAAAATGGGGTAACAGATTCAATGGTGGCAAAAACACGTAAATTTGCTATGTATATTGTTTTAAATTCAGACTTAAAAGCTGTGAACGAAATGGTAGAACTAGAAGGAGTATTTCTAGTCATACAGTCAATACCTATTATACCAAAATATCTCATGTGTGAAATGTTGTGGAACCTTCGTATGGAGGATTTTGCATATGAAATAATCACATATTGTTATCCCCCACTAGCAATAGAGGTAGCAGGAGCTTTTGCTGAAAATTACAAATACTACAATCCTACAAAGGGACTCAAGCAACTGCATGACTTGGCAGCCGCATGTTATTCCCTTATTTGCCGGCTACACTGTTTTGAATTTGAGAAGGAGATCCTCAACAACTTATTGACCACTAGTTATGAAACTTTACAAAAATGTTTAAAATATTTTTCAAACCCACCAAATAATCATAGATTGAACTTACTAGGTAAAGACGAATTGTACACATACAAAGGGCAATGTCTGAAAACAATTCTACTGTTGATCTATGACTGTATTAATTATTTCACTCAAGAAGTAAGTTCAAGTTGCCCCAACGACATCTACAGGTCAACATATAAGGAAGGTTGTTTTAAAATCAATCCTCCTACAAACAAAGTTTGTGAGTGTCCCAATAACACAGTATCAGAGTGCTTGAACAACTGTAATATTATTTTACTAGATATTTTCCAAGAACTTGTAATGGATGTCAGTGTGGACATATTTTGTGCTTGGAGTGAGTTTGAAGAAGATGGCAAGAGCATGCAACAAGCTTTAGGGGAGCTTTGCCATAAGGTAAGAACAAAACTGCTGAATGTTAGCAGTGTCGCTGAGCACCCTGTTGTTGGCATGATTCAACAGATGGCTCGTAAACCAGCAGTCATCAGCGACATTATCAACTTAACTGACACCAACATTATAATACAGAATATAAATAGCAATCATGAAGACAGGGCATCATGGATACATGCTTTAGTAAACAAGGAGCAGCTGTGCCAGCACATTGATCTGATCACTGCCATAGATGCTAACATACAGATGTTTGATGAACAGGAGTGTTTGAAGTTATACCACATGTTTACAAATTACTATAAAAGCAACACAGTTAATAGACAAATAGTAACATCATTATCAATTAAAATATTCCAACATTGCAATGTCTCAGACAAACATAAATTGTTGAAAGAGCATTTCAGTGAAAACCAGTTCCATAACCTGAGCAATGATGAAGACTTTCATAACACATTAACTGAAATGTTCAACAAATTCGTTGCTGACATTAATGTGGACTTCACAGAAGTATTGAATGTCTTCCTACAGAACCCCAGAGAGGTTTTCAATAAAATATTTATAATGGCCGAAGAAAACGCCCAGCTTACAAAAACAATGTTGAAAGTTATGGACTTACTCAAAGATTATTCCAATTATTATTATGTCTCTGAAACAGAGCCTTGCATAATAGGTATCATCAAAAAAATTCTTGATAATACTTCAGAAACAGAAAGTAAGCAAGATAATATAGTGATGTTTTTAAGAGGACTCAAAAAGTGTAATATAATCTTGGGAACAAAATTACTACTTCTGATTATTATGCCAAATATGCACAAGGCACTTGTGCACAAAGATATTGGCAAGATACATGTTCAGATTCAGCTATTGAATGAGGCATATACTATCCGCGAATTAGTGGAATACAGAGCGCCTATGTTGGCTATGTTAAGTCAAGTGTTGGAGGTGGTCCGCTGGGGGAACATTAAGTCATTTGTACCGAAGGCTTCAACAACACTGCACCTTACATTGAACTTCCAAAAATGTTTAATAGAAACATGTGGCAATGTTATACCAAGTAAGTTTAAACTGGCTGCTTAAATGCAATCAGACATACAGCCCGATTCAAACTTAACGGCGGCTCGGAACACGAGGCGAGTCGCTGCGTAGTAACAAATTCATGTGTCAGCGGGGGTGAAGGGCGAGGTCTGCGCAGCGAGCAGCGCACTTCAGAGCCGCTATAAAGTTTAATGCGGACTATACTAAAGCACTATTTTTTATCCTACAATTTCAGATTTATAAAATTTTCATTACAGATGATGAAGGTGACTGGTTAATAATCAGGTTGAAACGAAAAAATATGCAACCACAAAATAATTTTTATTTTAGAAAACTATTAGGGGGCCAAAGTTCAAATTTCTTTCAAGCAGTCAGTGGCATGCAAGTCAATAAGGATACCAACCGCAGTGAAATATCCATATGGGTTACCCAGGTTAGATAAAAAAGTAATTACCTATGTTTTGAACTTCCACACAATGCTAGCACTCGCATATAATTTACACTAGCTTCTGCTCGCGACTTCGTCCGCGTGAAATTTCTTGTTCCCCAAGCCACCCCATCGCATCACCTGCCCATGCTATTACTTCGTTTTTGGTTTGCGTCCTTTCTGACTTTTTTTTGTTATCCTCGGCTCTTTGAAGTCATAGCGTGATAACAAATAAGAATTGGGCTATCCAATGCAAAAATAATCTTTCAAATCCGACTGGTAGTTCCAGAGATTAGCACATTCAAACAAACTTTTCAGCTTTATTATTAGTATATTAGATATTCTCAGTAAGGGTCAGGTTGTACTTACAATGTTATGTCATTGAGTACAACCTCTTTTTAAGGACATCACCAATAAGTTCAAAGTAATTATGTCCTTCTAAGTCGGGGTATCACTAACTTTTAAATTCTTTACACTACCACCTCCTTTCGTGTATATTAAATAATAATAATCATTTTATTATGAGGCAAATAAGGCCCATAGATAAAATACACAAAATAATCTTATACAACAGTAAACTAATACATATCAAAAACCTTAAAACTATGTAGGTACCTATACATATACACGTAACGTTGTCGGCGGCATCGTGTTTCGCTGCGTGTTATCACGTAACCGTCCTCGGAAATATCGATATACGACACCTTTCGGCCAAAAGTCCTCTTTCAGGCAGGTCTGTAGATGTTAGGTTGGTGGAACTCATACCGCGAGTTAGATGTATGAATATAGCATGGCGTTCTGTTGTTTTTGCCTACCCCTGCAGTAAAAAGGCGCTTGTTTATGTAAACCTAGCTTCCGCCAGCGTGATGTGGATAAAAAGTAGCCGACGACGTCCTTCTCCATGATTGGTATGGTAAAGCCGTTTCGGGGATTAGCCGGAACAAACAGTCAGACAAAAATTTTATAAATTGTTTTTTTTTATTTTTTATATTATACTTTACTATGAATTTGGTAAAAAGCTGTTATTTTGACATTACAAACACACATTTCAATTTTCTTTATTTGTTTGGTTATATGTGTGTAATTTTTTTCCAACATTCCAGATCCTTAGCTCCGGTACACAGGAGGAATGGTGTATGGTATGGGACAACTTGGTGCGACACATTGAAGACATTGATGTGCTGTGCATCTTCCACGAGGCCCTACGAATGATCACGATGGCTGTGGAAGGCACCCGCACTCCTGCAGCCAGAGCCTGTTTGTTTTACTGCATCCAGAATCTAGTCTACATAATACGGGTATGAGTTTTTCGTTACGCCTTATTCATACCCGAATTTCTCAGTAGCAGCCCGGAGTCTTGGATTTCTTCCTGTTTGATGGCAATAGGCTCGCCCCCAATTACATGGATGGGACTTAAACGTAACTGGCGAAAAGTGGGTGTACTATAGGTGGTGGTACACCTCTGCATAACCCTTCGCGGAAATACAGGCGTGTTTTGGAATTACTATGAAATCTTTCATACTTCTAGCTTGAACTTTGTTCTACAAGGTCAAATTAAATTATCTAGCGAAACTTCACAGACGTGATGGGTATCAATTCAATACTTAACTTCAATACCCGCGGCCGTGGACACAGTTATCAACTGTAGTTACTTAAAATTATGAGTTTTAATTTTTTTTGTTGTTTTTCATGATTACTGTACCCTTATCGTTCGATCACGTCTGTGAAGTTTCGCCAGTTCATTTAACCTTTTAACCGCCCCAATCGGATTAATACAACAAAAATGTTTTCGTGCCCGTGCCGACTCAGTCATATTGATACGGCTGAGAACCTATGTTATTTATTTTATTATTTATGTACACGGTAAAATACATAGGAATACATGGTACGTATACAGGGTTCGTTTATTGTTTTTAATTAATAGCACGACTATATTCGTGGTAGATTTGTCGATTTATGAGCTGGGCGCTGGCGGCACAGAAATTAATACATAACCAAGCACTCAATAGGTTAATTAGTACTTGTATATACATTACCTCAGAGACCTTTGCAGTAGGACAATATAGGTAAACTAAAAAAAAGTCCCTCAGGCTGAACATAGAAATGTGCATTTTTCTGTAAGCTTCGATAATACAATTAAAATGTTCGTTTCTTTTCCAGTTCAAATTTTTCCAAGGACCGTTGACGGATCGACTAGTGTTGAGTGCCGCGTTCAGTTTGTCCAAGTTCTTAAAAGAAACCAACATAGAAGATGTCGAGGAGATCGGATCCCGACTAATGCCATTGTTTGCCTATTTGGTTGAAAAGAAAAACCTGTACACCACAAATGTGCCCGGCTATTTCAGCAACACAAATTATTCAGCATTAGTATCCAGAGCTTTTGGTGGAAATGACGGCCAAGATAACATCACATAGAATTACAGTGAAATACTATGTATCATGACCGATAGTTCGTCTTTTATGGTACAGTTAGCAACAAAAGTCGAATAAAGCTTAAATTTTTTAAATTATAATTTAACGTTGAACAAATTATTGTAAAAAAAATTGAAAACATGTAAAATTAAAATGTCTCAAAAAACAGTGCGACCGTCGACAATTCTAGTAAATAATAAAGATCAAATTCGCCAAACACGTATTGGTTTGTATGAAACTGACAGATGTCAGAACTCATTCTCTCGACGGCCGGACAGTAAGCTATTACACGAAATGCTGAAAAGCAGTGTTTCAAATAATTTTGTGTCAATTTATAAATAAGTAAAATTAACAGTGGTAATCGTCTGTCGTTGCTAGCGGTACAATCCAGTTTTTGTTGTGTTTAATATGTATGTGTTGAATGTGTAAATTATTACGGGTAAAAAAGTTATGATTTGTCGCTTTTTCAAATAAACACATGCCGTGTGAATCGATATTTTCATTTATTCTTTCAAAACTTAAAAACATATTGTTAATTTATGAAAAAGTCTGGTTACGAAGATTATTTAATTATTTTCGTGAGAAAATATTCGTTTAATCGCTTTCGACAGTAATAGAGAGAACCCAGTCCATAGAAATTAATAAGATAATAATAAAAAATAGTTATAGGTACCCCTTCCGTATCAAAAATATATTTATTAATGTAAATAATGAAGGACCATTTCAGCATCTCATGTTTACAATTTAGGCCCAATTCTTTTACGTGGGGTATAATTAAAAAAATATATTTTTTTATATAATGGAATACAATGTCAATCACAATTATTACAATAAAAATATAACTTATTTGTAACAATTAGGTAGGCTTTTTTACTTAATTCTAGACCTTAAAAATAAGAATCGAACTTAAGGATCATTAGACGAGTCCGCTCGCAAGCATCTTAAGGCACAGAACATTAATACTCCTAACGGAGTCTTAGGCGAAAGCGCCAGGGTAGCCCGCGAAATTTGTTTTTTTTTAGGTTTTTTGCAATTTGCTAGTCAGTATTAAGTTGTATGTTGATTAATATATGAATCGCGGCCGTAACTAACATGTATTTACAGAATTATAATCATTAAAGTCATCAACACAACTCTCTAAGACCACGTAAGTCCAAAGAATAACTGTTTCATGAAATTATCATTCTTCGGACTTACTTACTGAAAATTTGAATTTCGCGGGTTACCTTAGCGCTTTCCCCTTAAGGGGGAAGCGCTAAGGTAGCCCGCGAAATTCAGATTTTCTTACGTTTTTTTGCAATTAGCTGGTCAGTATTAAGTTGTATGTCGATCAAAATATGAATCGCGGTCGTAACAAATATGTATTTACAGAATTATAATCATTAAAGTCATCAACACAACTCTCTAAGACCACGTAAGTCCAAAGAATGATGATTTCATGAAACAGTTATTCTTTGGACTTACGTGGTCTTAGAGAGTTGTGTTGATGACTTTAATGATTATAATTCTATAAATACATATTTCTTACGGCCGCGATTCACATATTAATCAACGTACAACTTAAGGTGTATAGATGGCTCACTGACCTTGTGCATGTGGGCGGAGCTAAGCGTCCTACGTAAAACGCGTGCGGTGGCGCGCTACACTAAAACGAAATTCAAAGAATATGCAGAGGCGCAGACATGCCGCACGTAGGTCGCCATTTTTGCCTACGATTCCAGAAGGGAATGGCGGATGCAAGACTGATATATTTTGTACTAGCTGTTACCCGCGACTTCGTCCGCGTGGAATTTAAGAAAAAAGTTATTGTTGAGTTCGCAGAGTTTACGATAACTTATTAAGAGCCCCTATCAATTTCGGCGCACTATTAGATTAGGTAATTATAGGAGCGCAGTGTGTCTGTGTGCGTTCGAACTATAAACTGATAATCGTAGTGTGCGTTGAAGCGGGAACAAATAATCTTGGTCCGTAACCGCTATTATTAGCACTCCATAGTTTTACTTACTAGATTGCGTAATACTGGATGGATTTTATTGTGATTATGACATGTTATGTTCAGGTACCCTATAAAAATATCGTAACCTATTACGGCATTCACTATAGTACTCGTAAAACCAAATTATAAAGTGTGACCAGCGTATTATAAGGTACGTCTGAAACGAATTACACGTGTTATTGTTTACGTAATACAGAACGACGGGGAGGTCTGTAGTATTCCCTCGCCATAAGACCGCAGACCATGAGAGTATAGTATAGCAAGTCATTTTGTCCTATTTTATAAAGCTAATCACTTTATTTGAGAACAAGGAGAAAACGAGCGGGGCATGGAGGAAAATTACTTTAATATTGAAGATAGCTTTATTCAAACGAAACATTATTTTGTTTATCCAAAAGTCCAATACAAAACATTAATATGTATGAATAACATTAACAAATCACAAAGTGTCACACTATTGACATAAAAAAATAAATATTCATACAGTCTCAAAACTGATTAGGCGTAGTACAAAATCACTCGCGATTCAAGAATTACGACGGGAGCGGCGAACGTCACAGGCGACACAGGTCCGTCGTCTAGAAGCCTTTGGGCGCGACTGAATGGATCGAGCGAGCGCATCGGTTTATAAGGCATTATTTAGATATTTTACTACAATTAAATTAGTAGTCAAAATAAAAATATAAAAATTGAGTTGGTAGATAAACATCTCAAATTTTAAAATATTTAACACTTTTTGTTATTTTCAATAAATTCTTACGCGTAGACGACGGTTTTGCACATGACTTTATTGGGATTTTTCAGCGTAGTTAACATTTTTTTACAGGTACTAATACATTAAACTTAAAAAAAATAAATCGTAGACTTACTAATATATTATATGCCTAGTATTTAGGATTTTTTTTCAGATCGTTATTTGCTACCAGTAAGCTAAAAAAGCAATCGAAAAACTTGGTGTTTCGTGATTACGTAAAAACGTGTGTTTGTTTTTTATTTTTTGGAATTTATATTAAGTAGTTATCAAAAATTAAATTCGTAGACTTACTAGATAGATAGGTGATAAATACTTGTGTATTTTTTTAAAAACTAGATAACTTAAGGATATTGAGAAATTTGCGCTGAAAAAAACTGATTTTTCTGTTTTTAGTCCGCGAAATTGTTAGGGGCTCTTAATTCTGTATTCCGCGTAAAGAAATACCTATGCATGTTTAATGAAATTCTTCTAATATTTCTCCATTTAGTTCTTTTTGATCGTTTTTGCATTTTTAGTTTAATTATTATTTATTTTTAGTTTTTCGTATTAGCCTTTTTATATACAATATTTGGTGTACGATTTTCTTGGGCTAAAACAAAAACACTATTTATATTATTATTTATTCAATCAATTTTTATGGAGATTAAGGAATCTTTACGTACCTATAGGATCCACTTATAAACATAACTATACTCCGTTTCTTTATTATGATTTGTTTACATTTGGAAGTACCTAATTAAACGGAGTATAATACAACCTCCCTATTTGAATCGGATATTATTCAATATTTCATTTCATTGGTTTTAATTTTTTTTCGTAGGAACCTATTTTCTTTTTTTTTTTCTAAAATAAAAGTAGCCTAAGTTACTCCTTATTCACCTATCAGCTAGTGAAAGTCCCGTCTTAACCGGTCCAGCCGTTTCAGAGATTAGCGGGAACAAACAGACAGACAGACGGACAGACAGACAAAAATTGTAAAAAAAATATTTTGGTATATTACAAAAACAGTCAGAAGTCGACTAGCAATCTCACAAAACTATGGCATAGCAATATTAGTACTTTATGAATGTTTGAAAACACTACAAATTGGCCACATGATTGTTATTACAAATTTCAATAAGTTTTGCAAGCGTTACGGTGGCCAAAGTGGCTAGCACTGTTCCTCCCATGGCGAACGTTCGGGTTCGAGTCTCACATCAAACATGAAAAATATTTTTTAAGTATTACACGTGAAATAAGAATGCCGAGTTGCTAACCAATAATTATGTTAAATATTCTACAAATAAACGAAGATTCTTTTGTTTTACAATTATTATTTTCAATCTTAGTTGGAAGTAAAAATACTTGCATAGGAAATTGACCCGTTACCTTCTATGAATAAGGAGCATAATCGCGTTTACAATTAATATTTTCACAAACCATTAAAGTAAAAATACTTTCATACGAAATTGTTCCGTAGACTCTAATTGATAAGGAGAATGATCGCATTTGCGAAAACTGACGCGTTGGGTACCTATGTATTTTTATTTATTTATTTTATTAGGTTCACCAACAATTAATTACACTAATACAACTACATAATACATTTTTAAAAGTAAAAATAACAGTGCATCAATTACTTATAGGTAAACACAACATGCTTAAAACAATGAATCATAGAAATAAGCTAACTTACTTAGTAATAAGCGCTAACATTTATAAATTGGCAACTTCGGTAAAAATTTACATTTAAAAATTCAAATTGGAAATTCTGATTAAAAATTTTAAAATTGGTAGAGGTTGACATTGTATCATGAATAAAAATTGATAAGAAATTAAGTAAAAATAAAAAATATAAAAACATTCATAAATTAAAAATGAATTAACATCGGCCATGCATAGATATGTATGTAATAAACATAAATGAAACTAGGATTAAAATTAACGACAAAAAATTAAAATTGATTGATAGAAATTGATAACATTGGTAAAAATAAAATATAAAATTGATAAATTTTTAACAGTGGTAAAATTTACACATTCATAATAATTGACTAAGATTAAGGGTTGCTCGGTAGACGATACAGGATGGCTTTCTGTTTAGCAAGAGAGTCAAAGTGGAGATCAATAACATCACTGTAGCCATTCACTGCCTTACACATTCTTGCAAAGGGCGAATTGGCGCCCAAAACTGTTCTTCTAAAAGGTGGACAAAGGGGCGTGATGGCACTACGCGGAATTCTAGAGGGTGCACGAAAACTGAAAAGAGCAAGCAGGCTGGGGCTGTCTATTTTATGTTTAATGATTTTATAGGCAAAAATTACATCACTTAAGTGTCTACGCCTCTCCAAAGAAATCATGTTAAAATGCTTAAGTCTTTTATTATAAGAGCGTATTTTTTTGGCGACACCATTGGAAAATGCGAGGTGCCAAGCGAACCGTTTCTGGACACGCTCAAGTCGCAATGAATGCGTTGCGTAGTGAGGGCGCCAAACTACACTATTATATTCCAGGATGCTACGAATGAGACTGTTATAAAGTAGTATTTTTGTTCTATTGTGACGAAAGGTCTTGCAATTTCTTAGGACGAACCCTAACATTTTCGATGCTCTTTTTATAATATTATCGAGATGTGGCGTGAAAGTTAATTTCTTGTCAAACAATACGCCAAGATCCCTTATTGTTTCCACTTCCTTAATTTTTTCACTGGATATATGATAATTACTGCCAATTGGGATGTTCCTTCTTGTAAATTTAACATGGTAACATTTTTTGGGATTCAGTTCCATTCCGTTACTGATACACCATAGAACAAGACGATTGAGGTCACTTTGCAGCAGTAATGAGTCTTCCTCAGCCTTAATAATTCGCAAAAACTTTAAATCGTCAGCATACATAAAAACGTCGGAGTGTAGAAAGCACCCTGGAATATCATTTATAAAATAAACAAACAAAACAGGTCCCAAGTGTGAACCCTGGGGAACACCGGAAGAAATGCATTGTAGGGTTGATTGATAACCATTAACGACAACAAAGAACAATCTATCCGTTAAATACGAACTTAACCACTGCAACAAAGACCCAGAGATGCCATAGGCGCGCAACTTAGTAATTAAGATTTTGTGGGATACCTTGTCAAACGCTTTGCTGAAGTCCGTATAAATAACGTCAGCTTGATAGCCTGCATCGATAGCCTTTGCAAGAAGCTCTGTAAAAGGTACCAAATTTGTACCAGTAGAACGGGTCCTAACAAATCCGTGTTGATGTTCGCTTAAATACATTTTTAAATGATCCTGAATATATGGGCATATCAGAGACTCAAAAATTTTGGCGAACGAAGATAAAATTGAAATAGGCCTATAATTGGTTACAACGTCATTGTCATCTGATTTGTGAACCGGAACAACTTTTGCGATTTTCCACCTTGAAGGAAATATACCGGTCGTCAATGATTTGTTATAAATCAACATAAGTGGGTAAACCAGCTCAGACAAACATGCCACAATAAATACTGGAGGTATTCCATCCGGCCCAGCCCCTTTTTTTGGATCAAGGCTCTTTAATTTCTGGTGGAGGGATTCGCAAGAAATAACTGGGGTAGTTAGACACAAACTATTACTTTCCAGAAATTGTAAGAATTCACACTTGTATTCAACACCCCCATTATCAGGGCTATAAACTGACGAAAAATAGTCTGCAAATAGGTCGCACACTTTTGTTCCGTCAGACGTAGTGGTAGTTCCGTCGGTCATGGTCAAGGGGTAAGCACTTGAACCTCCTCGCTTTGCCTTTAGATAAGTCCAAAGTAACTTGGGGTTAGAAGCTAATTCGTCTTCTAGATGTTTCGTGTAATCCTTATAACAAGTAGAAGCGAGATTTTCACAACGTTTACTAATTAATTTTAACTCTATTGCATCTAATGGGTTCTTATATTTCTTGAAGCGCTTCCTAATCTTATTCTTTTCGTTAAGCATTTTTATCAATGTACGACTAAACCATGTCGGGAATTTTCGGTTTTTAGGTTCACGCAATGGCAAAAATTGTTGTATCGCGGTACCAAGAACATCGTAGAAGACTTCTAGCATCCCATTAACATCACTTTGTTCACCGAATAATGAATTCCAGTCTAATTCTTTTAAGAAGTTACGAATAGGATGATAATCCGCCCTATGGAAGTCAGGAGTCGCCTTTGCTAGATTGTAGGGGAGCCTTGCTTCCCTGTCAAACGAAATAACAATGTCAAGAGGGGGGTGATGTTGATCCACATTACTTAGAGGATACACACTTTCATCTACACAACATAGCAGTATTGTTGACAGCACAAGATCTAATATATGACCAGCAGTATTCCTAATAAAGTTACACTGTTTCAACATGTTTACACAAGTAAAATCCAGCAAAAGTTCGTTGACACCGCACAATCCAACACTATTCCCGGTGCCATCTACGCCTTTCCAATCGATGTTACCCAAATTAAAATCACCCACTAGACAAACGTCGCAATCAGTTATTTGTTCAAAGGCCGCACTACAAGAATTCAAAAATTGTTCCAAAGTACAGCGACGTACTGGCGGAGGTAAGTATACTGCGCAGAGAGCTATTCGACTGACGTTTCGTGCCCATGGTATTTCTATTGTAACCCAGAGATCTTCACAATTACTTTCCCAGTCTTTTACTCGTTTAGACTTCATGCTTTTCTTAATAGCTATCAGAACCCCTCCTCCTTCTTTTTTTCCTCCCATTAAATTTGTATTTTCCCTGTCCCTTCTATAGACAACGTACCTGTCGTCAAACAGCTCACTGCTCAGAACAGAACTATTAAGCCAAGTCTCTGACAATATTACTACATCAAAGTCGTTACAACATAAATTCCGATAGAAAACATGGGACTTTGTTCGTAGGCCACGGCTATTTTGGTAATATAATTTTAAGGAATTGAATTTAGTTTTTAAGTAGTTCCATATAGCAAGCAAAAAAAAAAAAAACATATAATGAGAAAAAAGCTTACAATGTTACATAATCTTATTTATAGTGTCCAAATTCTTGATCAAAATATGTCCCTCGCCATCAGCTTTTCTCACAAAAATCCTGCCATTTCTCACCCAAACGTACTTATACCCCTTTTCCTTTGCCTTGAGCCTTGCAGCAGCATGAAGAGACTTATTAGAAGAGGATAAATGCTCCACAATATAAATCGGGGATTTTTTACCAGCAAGTCCAAAGTCTGCACTATTAAGCTTGTTGGTTCTATTACTTTTGTTGTAATTTATGACGGCGGCCAATAGCTGATCTCGAATTCGCGGTGAGGCGAGCTGAACCACAACAGAACGAGGTCGAGAACTATCAGCTTGGAGCTTAGCAGTGCGGGTGCAGTGCAGAATGTCGCTATCCTTCAACTCACAATTGACTACAGAACCCAGCTGTTTAACAACGGTGTATAAGTTTTCTTGTTTATGTTCAGGAAAACATTGTATCTCAAGGTTGTTGGACCGCGCTTGCTGCTCCAAATAATTAAGACGCTGACCCAATTCTGAGTAAGAGCTTTTCAATTGGGTATTCTCCTCCTTTAATTCCTTCACTGTATTCTTTAAGGCAACATGTTCAGATTGGAACTCCTCGAACTGCTTAGTATGAAAATTAAGCGATACGCTCAATTCTCTCACCTCTTTCCCTATTGGTTCCAACTCCTTATTGATAATACTTACAATAGAGTTATTTAATTGTTGCAACATAACAGCAAGCTCTCTTTTGATAACGTCTTGCACAATTTCTCGAACGTCACAGCTGGTCACTGATTTATTCTCGGGAGGGGAATTCAGGGCAGGTCTTTTATTACCCCTTGTGGTGGATACATTGCGAGCGGGCGTGCAATCTTTATTTGAAGGGTTAGGGATCAGATTGGTACAACTCGAGCAAGTCCATTTACAGTATTCATCGGAGGCGGCAGGAATATTTGGCACAGATATACAATCAAAGTGATAATTCAAGTTACATATTATGCACTTAATAAACTGGTCGCTATCTTTCCTGTTCACACCGGTGCAGCATCCCCATGATGATGAGGTTGCCATGATTATAAATAAATAAATAAATATGTAGTTGAGCGAGTAGCCGTATAAAATACTTTGAAGTCTTGCAATTATTTCGAGTCGGTACCTAGTGTAGGTACGTACTTTGGTATCTGTTTGTTGATGAAAGCTGTTTATTATATTTTATTTTTTGATTAGTTTTTTCTAAGTTATGTTGTTGGTGTAAATGTTTGTACTATCAGTATATAAAAAATGGTCAACAAGAAAATAAACGGAAGGCAATAAAGAGATCTTATTCGACGAAACAAATTGTAAAGTAAGTACCTACTTTTTTGTACACACCATATTTTGTTTGTACAGATTATGACGCGTAATTTCGATATACATTACAACAGCTCGATTGGTCTAGTGGTCTCGTGCGTCACGTCACTATAGTTTAGTCACTAACGCCCGGCTTCAAATCCAAACTTTTCCATATTTGTTTTTTTTTTATTTTCTTATTTGATATGTTTTTTTAATTATTATTTTACTTTTTGCCGATTTTCTGGTTTGAAAATTTTCAGACTATATATTATTATTGCTTACACTCTTTGGTAAAACACTGTAGGTATATAATTTTTTTCCGAATCAAGCTTGGTGGACGTTTTTATTTTATTTTTATTATATTACTCTAGATTCTGAAGAAAAATAACAATAGGAATAAAAATGATTGTTTTTATTAAAATAACAATTACTTATTGAATTATTTTAAAAATAAGAAAATAAAAATATGCGCATTATAATTAAAAAATAACAAAACAAACGTCCACTGACATTCGAACCTGGTGATTACGCAGTGAGAATCCGGACAGTAGAGCGCGGAGGCAATCGTGCATCTTATTCGAGTCGCGAAATTACGCTTCTAAATATAATGGAAGTCGCTCATCGACGAAATCCGCGCGGTGCACCCCGCCCAAGGCGGGGACTATTCGTATCCCACTTCATCTGCTTCACCCCCTCAAATACATAAAAGTGGTCTATTCACCGCCACGTAAAGAAATACCTATGCTAATTTTATTGAAATTCTTCTAATATTTCTCCATTTAGTTCTTTTTGATCGTTTTTGCATTTTAGTTTAATTATTATTTATTTTTAGTTTTTCGTATTAGCATTTTTATATACAATATTTGGTGAATGATTTCCCTGGGCTAAAACAAAAACACTATATTATTTTATTATTTATCCAATCAATTTCATTGAAGATTAAGGAATCTTCACGTATAGGATCCACTTATAAAAAATAAAAAAAACTATACTCCGTTTCTTTATTATGTTTTATTTACATTTGGTTAAGTACCTAAATAAACGTAGTATACAACCTCCCTATTTGAATCGGATATTATTCAATATTTCATTTCATAGGTTTTAATTTTTTTTCGTGGGAACCTATTTTCTTTTTTTTTTTCTAAAATTAAAGTAGCCTAAGTTACTCCTTATTCACCTATCTGCTAGTGAAAGTCCCAGTCACAGAAATAAATCCGCACAAGAATATGAGAAGGTAGTAATCAATAAACTCAGTAATGCAAATACCTACTCGTAGATTGACAACTAAGAATGCTCATTTTTTATAAATTAAGGTATTTGAAAACATTTTTTTTTATTGTGAGTAAGTAGTTATTTTCTAAACAGTCAAAATAAAATGGCCTGAAGCGGTTGTTTTAATATTACAAACAGACACTCCAATTTTATTTATTAGATAAAGTTTTAAAGATTTTTATTTATAAGATTAAGACGTATAGATAGATAGATACTTATTAGTCCACTCAACGAATAAACCAAAAAGAGGTGTAGAGTGCGTGAGCTGGGCCCTGAGCGATTTCTTCAGAAAGTTGCTCAGAGTGCTTAGGGAGTAAACATACTAAAAGTCCCCGCGTCTAGGAGGTGAGCCGGAGTGGGGGGTATAAAAATTCCCACTTTTGAGTTTTTCGCTAATATCTATAAAACGGTGCGTCGTCGTAGAGAAAACGTATTTTTCTTGACTTGCTTTGCTTTGGCATTTTTATTTATTTACAAATTATCTTATACATATTTACAAAATAAACAATATAAAAAAACAGTATTTAGAAATGGCACCACTAATAAAGCGTCCATGCGGACAATAGAAATGGGCCCTCTGCAGCGAGCTAATCTATAAACGCATACTGATACAATTCGTTCATAAATATTTGCACTAACACAGCCAAACGCGCGTAGTCGATCGATAGCCGGGCGGAGCAGCGAGCGACACAGCCACCCCGTCTCAGTGCTAACGCACGACTGCCGCCCGCGCCCGCGCAGAGCACCTCTGAACCTATATCTCAAAATGGGGCATTGTCTTTGCAACTGTTGATTGATTTAAAAACGCTATTTCAAATATGTAGTACCTCTAACCACCAATTTTTCAGTGTAAAAATATTTCCAAACATCAAAGCCGTTTAGAAGTTATAAGCAAATGTTAGCGAAAATAGCGTTTTGGTAAATATTTTTTTAAGACAAAAGTATTAGCCTTATGAAAAAACCCTGTTTCAAAAATGCTGTACATGAATCTATAGCAAACATATATTTTTTACAGACCTTCTAACCAAACCGTTAATGAGTTATAAGCTTCATAAAGTGACCGAGTTACGGTACTAAACGAGAGTAAGGCCCTTAATACTGACCAGCAAATTCCAAAAAACCTAAAAAAAATTGAATTTCGCGGGCTACCCTGGCGCTTTCGCCTTATGTAAGTGTAAAGGAATTCTTATACATAATTTTTTTTTTTATATCATTTATTCATGACCATGGATACGTGTCTTTCAGTCGTAATCATTAAACATACTACTCTTATCTTAATACATACATAAAACAATAACAAGTTCATCAAGAAGTGTTTACCGCTCATACGAGCTAAGTACATCTGAGAGACGATGAAATTATCTAATTAACAACAACAAAATATTAAAGAACATAAAAATAAATAAAATATTACAATGTTACCATATCAAAATTTATTTCATTTGTTATCTATCATATTATAATAATAAATTACCTTTATTGTAATATCTATTTGTTCAAAGTAATTTACAAAAATAAATTACTAAAACATAATAATAATTATATAATAACATCAAAAAAAATTGGACCATCTGTTTCGAACTCACATCTATTCCGATCACATTAGCGAGTGCAGCCTCGTTACCGATCTAGCTAATGTTTACTTACGTTATGTTATCGAAATTTTGCATTACTATGAAAAAAATAAACAGACGGCGATAAAAAAACAAGTTACCGATATTGTCATCCTTGTCTAGCATTGACCACATCCTACACGGCATTAAAGTCATCAACACAACTCTCTAAGACCACGTAAGTCCAAAGAATGATGATTTCATGAAACAGTTATTCTTGGGACTTACGTGGTCTTAGAGAGTTGTGTTGATGAATTTAATGATTATAATTCTGTAAACACATATTTCTTACGGCCGCGATTCATATTAATCAACGTACAACTTAATACTGACCAGCAAATTGCAAAAAAAGTAAGAAAATTTGAATTTCGCGGGCTACCCTGGCGCTTTCGAACAACTGTTTCATGAAATTATCATTCTTCAACAACAACTTAACCAGTATAAGCTGACTTCAGATTGTACGAAAAACATATACAATGCGAGGTCAGCTAAAACTGGTTTTGTATAGCTTGATGTGTAGCCGTGTGTATAACATAAAAATTTACTCTAAACATTTGTTTTGCCATGAAATAGCGCCCGTTGTATTAAAATATTCACAAAAATCATCTCTTACTTGTTTTGCTAAAGTAGCACTATTTCCAGCTCGAGTATGCTCAATACCTAACAACATTGACTCATTTCTCCAAGTACCTGGAATAACAGCCCCCGTAACAAAATCTTCCACATCATTTCTCCAAGTACATGGAATAACAGCCCCCGTAACAAAATCTTCCACATCTAGTTCTCCATGTCGAACGTAATTTTTTTGGGATGGTATTTAAAAGTACTTCAATTTATTCCCATTTCATTTACCTAATTTTGCCTGTGTTCCACCAAATATACTGAATGTGCACCAAAATATGTTCATTAAAATACGTCATAACGAGCATCTATTTAACAACTGTTGCAAATTTGTAAAAATAGTAATACACCTAATTTTAAAAACAAGCATTTATTTTTTTAGTTTTACTTCAGATAATGCACTGCAAAATGTATTTGAATCAAACACCAATTAATGTCCAATGTAGCTTTATTAATAAAAAATGAACACATTATAAAATGTAATGCTTACTAAAAATGTTTTTTTTAATACTAATCAGTACGAACCATAATAATTCAAAATGTTAAACAAAGTCTTTACTCCTACAATGCATTATCAGTCCACTCAATCTCTGCAGTACTTCTTTAAATTATTGCACCAATAAAGCGCACTTTGTCTTTGTAGGACGCCCACATTATGAGTCTCTAATCAATTAATATATACCTTGGTAAAGGTATTTTTGTATTCTCATACGCTCGCTCTTGCATTATATGTCGACGAAGCCCCGCTCCGCGGGGCTCCTATTTCTACATAAAGGGTTTAAAGTAACCTAACAAAACCGAACCTCGGGGTGCCCTTCGCTCGCTCTTGCATCCTATGTTGACCTCCTATCCTTCCTTCCTTCCTTGCTCCTATTTCTGGGTGGTTTAAAAAATAATAACCGGGAGCGAAGCGGAGCGGAGCTCCCTCCCGCCTTAGCCTTCTAACCTAACCTATTTGAATCGGGGTGTTAACCATAATGATGTTTTTTAGATAATTATATTAAACGTTAGACCAAATGATTTTCGAATACATAAACGTTATACCAAACAACGTTATACTAATTAAGTTTTAGAATAAATAAATGTTATATGTAAAGAAATTATATCAACAGTAGGTATATCTCACGTTGATTATATCTTATGAACGATAATAAAATGAAATTAGACCAAATGAGTTTATACGTTATGAGACGCACCCCCATCGCCACGCCGCCGCCGCCGCGCGCCGGCTCCGTCGCACAACAGAGAGCAATAGGCGTGGCGACAGTATCAAATAATCAAAGATTTAATGATTTTAGGGGAAAGTACACATTAAAAGGATTTAAAACACTGATTTAGTTTTATTTAAAAACTTGAGATTAATCGGATTTTCACTAAAATAAAAGATGAAAATACGGCATTCGGCCATTTTAACTGAAACGCCAATCACAGCGCATGACGTCACGCCTATGTAAACATTACTTGCGTTTTGTTGACTACTACCGATTACGCATTTGGATCGATTTTTTATTAATTTAAGTGTAATTTATCCACTCCACTTGACTCTACAACACGAATCTATAACAACATGGTTTCGCCTTGCGAGCTTTAACCATTGAACTCTTATTATTTGCTTGTTTGGGACATATATAAACACCTTGTTGGGAGTGGTTATTGATGTGTTTTTACACTGAGGCACTGCACACCACTTATACACTTTGGAATTCATTTTTATCAGATGAAATATGCAATGTTTGTTTTGTCAACACGCGCAGTCAAAGGAAAGGTAAACACTAAACGTAAAATGTGTCAAATGTGTCAGCTTGACACATTTGACGTTTAGTGTTTACCTAGGCGTGACATCAGACCCGACGCCATGACACTGCGAGCTGTTTTCGCGCGCTATTGAAAAAATATTAGAAAAATGTCTTTAAACTTCGTTCAACTTTAGTTTATAACCGAAATATAGGTTTTTTCGTAAATAGTAAATGTGTATGTACATTACGGAAGAGGATTTCAAAATCATTCGTCATCCCTATTAAATAGGCAGGCATATGCGCGTCGGAAGCGCGCCAAAACCATTTTCAGTAAAATAAATATAAAGTCTTAGAAGTAATGTTTTACGAAATTCATTATTTGTTCTTCAATTATAATTATTTCAGTAACATAAAACTTGTACAAAACCGTTTTAAATGGGTATACGGTACTAGGATGCATACTAAATATTTTGTGTAACATTCAGGAATATTTGGTGCACGATCAGTATTTTTCGGGGAAGAATAAAATAGTTATTGTTACAATAGAATATTTGCAGCGCACTACAATAAAAAAGTGTTATATCTTGGTGTTAATTTGGAATTTGTTTGATGTAACATATTTTGTTGGCCGAGTAGTTTAATTATAGTAAAACAATTAAACGGGTTTAAGATCAATATTTTAGAAATGCATACATAGATGTACCTTTAGATTTTTGGTGAACACAAAAATATTATCCATTTTTTTGTTTCATAAGTAAATTGTGTAGATGGCAACACGCCATTACTACTATTTTTGCTTTTCTTGGAGATAATTTAATAGGTTTTTGGAAAATCTTAAAACGACATGCAAGAATGCCAAATATATTTTCAATTATTCGTCGAGCACGAGATAATCTATAATTGAAGATCCTTCTGTTATCATTTAACACTTGTTTATTGTAAGGTTTCATAAAGTTTGGAAGTACATAGTTGGAAAGCTTCATCGCCTACAAACACAAAAGGCATTTTTTTATTAGTGTTTGGCAATTCTTCTGGCTCTGGAATCTGTAATTGATTATTCTCAAAGCAATGCCAAAATTTTGTGTTTTTAATTACCCCTCCATCTGACACTCTTCCATTTGTACCGACATCAACCATATAATGAATTCATAATTTGCATTGGCTATACCCATAAGTACTATGCTGTATGTTCCTTTATAGTTATAATAGTAGGCACCAGAATGCTCAGGTTTTTGCAAAGTGATATGTTTTCCATCTACAGCTCCAATGCAATTATCAAAGTTCCATGCATTTCCAAATCGTCGCGCCAATATCTTCCAATTTTCTTTTGTTCTGGGTACCTGAAATAGAAAAATGTTTATTATAATGTTGTTTTTATTTCCAGGAATCATCATCATCACAATCTTTAACCTCAACACCATCGCAACCTTTGGCATCTACAAATCCAGTGCAATCAAAAAAGAAGAAAAGTGAGGACTTGCAGCATGACCTATTGACATTAGCCAGGGATCATTTCAAAAAACCTGAAAATGAATATCAAGCAATGGCAAGAAACTGGGCCTTTAAACTGGAGAGGATGTCTGCAGAACAAAGACGACTGGCAGAAAAGTTCATCAACGAAATACTCTTTGAAGGTGAAGAAGGAAATCTTCGTAGACATTCAGTAATAATTAATTCCCTCATCTCCATCTTCTGTTCTGTACATTCAATCTCCTATCTCTCACACTCAATCTCCTGTTCCACAATCTCCATCTCCCGTTCCGTACATTCAATCTCCTACCTCTCACACTCAATCTACTGTTCCGCAATCTCCATCTCCCGTTCCGTACATTCAATCTCCTACCTCTCACACTCAATCTACTGTTCCGCAATCTCCATCTCCCGTTCCGTACATTCAATCTTCTATCTCTCACACTCAATCTACTGTTCTGAAAACTTCATCTCCCGTTTCGTACATTCAATCTTTTATCTCTCACACTCAATCTACTGTTCCGCAATCTCCATCTCCCGTTCCGTACATTCAATCTTCTATCTCTCACACTCAATCTACTGTTCCGCAAACTCTATCTCCCGTTTCGTAGTACATTCAATCTCCTATCTCTCATACTCAAAATCAAGCTCAAACTTTGTCGAACACGGAGCAGCCTGTGTTAATTCATATTCCAGACTCGCAAACAAACGAAACGGAAGCTGAGACAGCAGCAAAATACTTGAAACATTTTTATTCTTTTTTTAATTAGTATGATTTAAATAAAACCTTACCTGAATATTGTTGCATAGTATTTAATTTATTGCTTCACAAGTTTCAATGATAATGTTGCTCAATGTTCGAGGTGCAACGCAGGCTTGAAATTTTAAGTCTTCGAAATCGGCGCCGCTAGCCAGGTACCTCAAAGTTATTGATAACCTTTGAGAAGCTGGTATAGATTTGCGCATAACTGTGTCCTTTTTTTTTCAATACGAGGACAGAGTATAGTCAGTAAATCTTCAAAAGTTTTATGGTCCATGCGCAGGAAGTTTGCGTAGTCTTCAGGTTCAGTGCGCAATATTTCCCGTAGCAAATTCTCGTGGGTATATTTATCTCTTAATTTCAACCATTCTCGACTCCATCGTCTTCTTTTTTTGTCTTGATACACAGTGCTAGAGTCAATGCCAAAAATGCGTCATCTGAATTACTCATTCTAAGCGCTCGGCACGGCGACGTCACGTCACGAAAGGCTTAGAGCATTTAACCTAAGACGAAAGGAGAAACCCGAATCTACTAGAAAGTTAACAAAGTTTAATATTTGGTTTGATCGTTTAAGCTATTGTTTGATGAAAACGTAAAGTTTGACAAACAAATTTGTCAAGCAAATTTGATCGTTTATAGGGCAAGCGCCGCGGGCGGACTGCTGCATGCTGTGCTGTGCGGGGAGCTAGCTAGTTTCTCGAAAGGCCAAAAATCACTTCCTTGATATTGCAGGACGGCTTGTGGCAACTGTTAATAAATATACAACTCCGAATTACCTATGTCAATGTGTACGTTGAATTAAATTATATGTACACAATTATTGGACTATTGATCGCTGTGCAAGATACACAAGCAGTGAGTTGCTAGTGATGTCAAAATCTGTGTGCAGGGTAGATAGAGAATACCTATGCCTAATGCCTAGGGTGTGTCGACGTTTGATTTTGAAATTAGTGGCTTGACGCCGCTGCACTGCGCCCCATTACAGGCAATCAAAGGTACTTGGTGTATATCTTGCATTACAAATGCACGAAATCGGAACTATCGTTAAATACTAAAAGACTATTGTTTATTCAATATTTTGTCTATTAATTTGGGAAGAATTATAAAAAAAAGAGAAGACGCCAACTGGACTCTATGGTTTATGGCTACCCATGGCAATTTAGTTGTCAAAAAAGATAATTATTTTCGGAATATTCTGAAAATGTTGACTATTACCCTATAATTACTTGTTAAGTTTCAATATTTTTCAATTTTATGTTATTTTAAAGTTTAATTCTTTGTAAAATGGAGTCAGATTCTGCGCTTCAAGCTGATGTACCTGATGGCGCGGAAGTGTCGCCTTTAGAAGAGAATCAAGCAGGAGAAGCTGCCGATGCTTCTGAAAGCAATGTAACAAGTAACGAAGAAGCCGCTGCCGCTGGAGAGTCAGGTAATCTTTAATTATATAAAGTTTTGTTTTTAGTTCTATACATTCCAAATTAGTTCTTGTTGGAAGTGACACCGTTATTTTGATTTGCATTTTGGTTTTTGTTCTGCGGTTTCATAACTGTGATAGTGCTTTTAATTATTAGCATTAGATAAGATGTACGATTTAAATGTGGTCATCAAATACATTATAACATACTATTGTAGCAACAAACGGAGGCCCTACCAGCAGTAGTGATGGCTTGGACATTGATGCTGCGGCACAGCTAGCAGAAGGTGAAGAACAACAGGCTGAAGGTGAATTGATCTCCATAATTAGCGTATATTTTTACAATTTCTAGTTTCAGAGAGTACTGCATTATTGATTGAGTTATGACATAATTATTGTAAAAGAGGATGTAATGTCCTGAACTATTTTTATGATTATGTTTTGGTCTGGTTGAGATCTAGAATGATAGGCAAGAACATAACAATTAAAATGATTGAAAAAAGTGGAAATTCTAGAATAGAATTAAAACTTGAATGTGTTAATAAACCATGTTCTTAATATTCCTCCTGGATGGTCTTCATCATAGTTTAGTGCTGGCATTATCTTGGTTTTTCATTGCTATATATTATGTTAGACTCTTCATAAATTGCAATCCTACTAATATTATAAATGTGAAAGTTTGTGAAGATGTTTGGTGGTTTATTACTCAATCACGCGTAAACCCTTGAACAGATTTGGATGAAAATGGGCACATAAACCATTTCCTGGATTAACACATAGGATACTTTCTATCTCTATATTCCTACGGGATCGAGACTTACGTGGGTGAAACCGCGGGGTGCCGCTAGTAATTTATAAACTTCATATTTAAGTGTAAGTTTATAAATTATAGCATTTTCTATTACAATAACAATAATAGTTTCAAATGTTAACTTTGCAGAGATGGGGATGAATGTCTCAGATGTTATAAAAATTTCTACTAAGGCCTGCTTAGAAATGCATTATGATCAGCATTCTCTTTATATGTCTTCTAACTTTTATTGTGTACTCTGAAGACATAGCTGTGAATATTTGACTGAAGTAAACCTTTATCTATACTTCTAGCAAACGCTGAAGCGGAAGCTGAAGCTGAAGCAGAGGAAGAAATGGACATTGATGACACTACAACTGGAACGGTTGCAGATGAGTCTGCCTACATCGGAGACAACTGCTTGTCCACACCTGTAAGAAATTGATATACTTATCACTAGACATGGCTAAAACTTTAGCAAATGCTATAAATCTTTCTTTGTTGGCACAGTTCTGTAGTTTGTGTACTTATAAACAATTATTTATCTTTTTGAATTCTGTGCCTAATTGCAACACCTTGTTTATATAGGACAATGAGAGCCAAATGGATCCAATGATGAAAGAACAAAGCTTGGATGAGGCTGAAGGCCTTGCAGAAGCTGCTGAGGAGTCTCCAGACCAGTCCATCAGCTCAGCAATGCCTACTGATAGTGGAGTTGGTGAGGGGGATGGTGCACCAATTGTGCAAGATGGTATAGAGCTGTTCCTTTTTTTTTGCCTTAGAATGCAGTATGTACAAAGTACCTTAAATAGACTAGAAATATTAAAATTGCAGATGAATCTAGTACAATGGACGAAGATATGGGTGGTGGCGAAGGTGTTGCAAGTAGCGACGATGTCAACGATATCAGCAGTGCGGCGCAGGACGTCCTCAGCACTGGCATAAGGTATGTTTACACCATAAATATTATTATTTACTTCATATTTCAATTTAATTAGTAATGTATGCAATTTCTCTACAGTTCAAGCACAGCAGAGAGTGGCGCTGATATTTCTAGCAGTGGTCAAACAGAGGCACCTCTTATTTCCTCCACTGCCAATGGACCTGCAGTTCTACACTCATTCTCTCTTGCACCTCAACAGCATCAGCCCAATGAGTTAGTATTAAATTTATGACAAAACAAAATAGTCCTATGCACACTCTAGCTCGGATCTAAGTTCACTTAAGGGGAGGCGAATGTTTCTCTCCAATGAGGGGATTTCTCAAGCCATGAAAACTTAAAAAAAAAAACTTGCCGCCTATTTTATCTAAACTCAAGAATGGGGACCTATTTTGAGGATTACTATGCGTATACTGGAGTTTTAGACTGTTAGATCGATGCCCAGAGGGCGGTACAACTGCACCCATTGACCCCCCCCTCTGTATCTGCCCCTGTGCACACTCTATTTATTTAGCAATTACTTATCTTTTACATTGAATGAGCGAGCAAACGACTGAACTGACTGTAGTGTGTAGGGAGAGGACGAAAACTATCGTGCGGAAACAGGCGGCGGCGGCAGTGCGATTCCCAGGAAATTCCACGTTGTTCCTTAGTAATTAGAGTTTACACTCGCCACTAATGTATATGGGAGCGTGGCCGCCATACAAAAGTTTTCGTCTATGTCTAAATGCAGTTTAAATTCTCGGCGATTATGATATGGAAGCTCATTGGTATTTCGTGTTTTAGGTTCAGCGACGCAGACACGTCTGAAATGGAAGGTGCAGCCGATACGATGCCGACAGTAAGTGAATCAATGCCGTTGCTCACCATGGCTGCGAATGGCTCTGCACTTCTCTCACCTACTTCACTACCAGGTAAAACATTTTTGTGACTATATGAATGCCCTTTTATATCACACCTGCGATAAAATAGGTTACAAATTGAAAGTCTAGTTTTAAGTTTATACAAAAATGCTTAAAATGAAAAATGTGCAAGTTTGGCTTGATCGGGGCTTCTTTGAAATGCTGGCATAAAGAAAGAAATGAGAAAGACTTGTGACAAAAGTGGATGTTATTTTAAGAATTGTGTTTTTGGTTTTCCCAGGAGAGGAAAGCGGCGCGGGCGTGTCGTCGTCGGTGGCGGCGGAGGGCAGCGGCGCCGCCAGCGAGGGCGAGGGCGCCGTGAGCAGCTCGGGCGCGCCGCCGCTGCCGCCCAGCGACGCCGCGCACGCGCTGGCCACGCTCGCCAGCGCCGCGCTGCACCACCAGCACGAACAGGTACCGACACAACCTTATTTTCACACTTTGCGGTACTCCACTCCTGTGCATTATGGCATATTTAAGCCCTGCATTGTGGCATTTTTAACTACTCTTAAGGCCCAAGCCTATACATAGCGTATATACAGTATGTTAACTAACAGAGGGCGTTCCCGTTAACCCACAATAGTATAGCATCCATACATGCTAAAAAAAATATTACCATTCGAAAATAAAATGTTTTTATTTTTTTTTATATTAAATTATTCACTAAAAATCGTAAATTGATACTCTATTTATTTAATTAATTCTAATTTATTTAATTAAATAAATTCCGACATTGCTGTCCTTCAAGTACGCGTGTACAGAGTGTTTCTTTAACGTATCAATTTACGATTTTTAGTGAATATTTTAATATAAAAAAAAATAAAAACATTTTATTTTCGAATGGTAATATTTTTTTTAGCATGTATGGATGCTATACTATTGCGGGTTAACGGGAACGCCCTCTGTTAGTTTACATACTGTATATAAATAAGACAATAAATATTTTTCAAATGCACATAAGTGCAAGCTGTCCTATGTTTCACCGCCAAATGCGACAGATGATTATTTAACGGAAAACAGGACCGATAATAATAATCAAACAACACCATTAATTGGTCATTCAATACATCGTGGTTTCAATATTTGATCCTTTTTCTTATTTCGAAGCATAATCACTATAGACATGCATCAGGGTGATCTCATTTGTTTCAAACTTCTCAGTGATCATGGTCTGAATTACTCTTGGAGTTCCGCTTCCGCATAAACACTTAAGTTTTAACTTGTTTTGATTCCGATTGCCTAAAGAATGTAGTTTGATTTCTTATAAAGACTGTCTGATACACTATTATAGGCTGAGACCGAGGAGCCGAAGCAACATGATGAAGATGCGTGGTACACCGTCGGGATCGTGAAAGGCAACTCTTTTACGGTAATTATTTGATAGGTATAATAAAAATTCGGCCATAAGTACAGAGAATCGAGTTCTAGAAAGAGACTCACATATAAATAGACAAAGCCGCATTTTTTCTTAAATTCGATGTGCTGTACTTACGGCCGCGTACGGAATATATTTTTATTCATTATTCATGTGTTTTACTAATCTGATTTGTTTACAATCTAGGTCCAGAACTACATTGCTGATCCTAATGTGGATTTATCCAATTTGTCTCTGGATAATCTGCCGGACTTAACTGGTTTACCCACGACGGCGCTTGAACACGGCACAGCCTACAAATTCAGAATAGCCGCAATCAATTCGTGTGGGCGCGGCGAGTATAGTGAAGTGAGTAAAATGCTTAAGCCTACAATCTTTTCCTGTTATGGGATGATTGACAAATATACTTTGTCGCTATATTCGTCATAATACCATTTCTCTTTTCATAGGAATCTGCATTTAAGACCTGTTTACCTGGATTTCCGGGTGCACCGTCAGCCATCAAAATATCGAAGTCGGTAGAGGGTGCACATTTGTCGTGGGAACCTCCACAAGTGGCTGCTGAAGGAATATTTGAATATTCAGTGTACCTAGCCGTGCGGTCTACTACACCATCAAAGGTAATTAATTCTTTTTGTGTTATAAAATGCCAGTTTTAGGTTCTATCAAGTTTTGAATGGTGGTAAGACCTTAAGAACTTACATAATATGCTACCGAAAATGGAGTTATAATTCTAACCCACGAGTGCCAAACAAACGAACGTTAATTCAACTCTCGATACCGTCGTCGTTTCTTACTACCTATGTATCAAAACAAAGTTTTTGTTTTTAGGAGCCAACAAAATCACAATTAGCATTTGTGCGCGTGTACTGTGGCAAAGCAAACACATGCGTGGTCCCGCAGGCGTCGCTCAGCGCCGCGCACGTGGACTCCTCCACCAAGCCAGCCATCATATTCCGCATCGCCGCACGAAACGAGAAAGGGTACGGCCCAGCTACTCAAGTCAGGTGGTTGCAAGGTATGTCGCAAAATGTCTCTTTGAAATAATAATTATACTTTTTACAATACATTCTGTCCTAAGGTCCTATTTTATTAGTCCCGGTCATCTTTGGGTGAATTTCGATCATAAACAAGATTTAAACTGAAAGAGTCAAGATTAAACTTTAAAAAGGAACTTTTGATACATTGGCTTAGGTCTGTTTAGTATTTTTATATCACGCAGACGCGCGCTTTATTTGTGGTTACCATGTGAATGTGTATGTAAGCGCCGGAGCTCTAGGTACCGTCCGAGACAATAACGAAGTCGGAAGTCTGTGTGTTATGTGCTGACACTACTCGTCTTCACGCACACATTCACAGAGTGTTGTACACTTGGTTACCACAAGTAAAGCGCGCGTCGCCACGTGAGTTAAAAATAATGTAACAGACGATACGGAAACTCACGACATTCTTTATTATTGCGCGTGAAAATCGACAACACAGGATCACATACAGGCGCTTAAAAAGAAAAATGTCATAAATGAACAGTTGTGGAAGAGCAAAAAGAGCGTCGTCTGTTAGAGGCCTTAAATTCATCATGCATTAATTTTTTTATGATACTTGTCGTGCGATTGCACATTTACTACTGATTAAACTAATCAACATTTTTGTATCAGATATGAAAATCTAAGCAGATGTTAGAATAACTAATCTTTTTTTAATTAATCTGTTTATTGATTTGGTTTTTTCATCAATTCTGAACTAGGAACCCATCTACTAACTTCGTTAATAGAAGCTGATTGATGTAATACGGATTAACATTTCCAAATTCCATTAATTTACAAACCTTTAGCTAGGGAAAACGTCTTTACGCACATATACGTAGACTAGGTGACCGCGATGAAGCATCCTCCGTTAAGGCGAAAGCGCCAGGGTAGCCCGCGAAATTCAATTTTTTTTAGGTTTTTTGGAATTTGCTGGTCAGTATTAAGTTGTACGTTGATTAATATATGAATCGCGGCCGTAAGAAATATGTGTTTACAGAATTATAATCATTAAAGTCATCAACACAACTCTCTAAGACCACGTAAGTCCCAAGAATAACTGTTTCATGAAATCATCATTCTTTGGACTTACGTGGTCTTAGAGAGTTGTGTTGATGACTTTAATGATTATAATTCTGTAAACACATATTTCTTACGGCCGCGATTCATATATTAATCAACGTACAACTTAATGCTTACCAGCAAATTGCAAAAAACGTAAGAAAATTTGAATTTCGCGGGCTACCTTAGCGCTTCCCCCTTAAGGAGGATCATCTGATCTGCTCTTGGCCATTTTCCTGTTAGATGGCGCTGAAGTCAACATTTTTAGTTTTTTTTGTTTTATGTGTAATTGGCACATCAGTAAGTCGTAGAAGTAGTAGTCGCGGTAATTGGACATTACACTTTATTGAATTTGGTCATAGAATTGCCTCAAAATCCACACAATTCGACACAAAGGGGTGAAATAAAATCTACCATTGAATACAGGTCGTTTACACACACAGAGGTAAGAGAGTATTTCCATACGTTTACAAGAATAGACCACTAGGTGGCGTGTATTTAAAAAAATGAGCCGCCTGCTACGATAGGATAGAAAAAAATGAATAATGCGTTCCTGGCGAAGCATGTATGGTGTGAATACTGTGCGTACTGCGTAGTACTCGCAACCGGCGTGCGTGTATGACCAGATTTATGAACGTAAACAAGACAAAAGGAGTATGTCAGGCATAGCAGCAGGTGGCGTTCTGTAGTTTCTACCTACCGCCATGGGAAGAAGGCATGAATATGATGATAGGATAATAAAATTCATATTAAAAATCATGTAATTTATTAAAGCTAGGCTGAGAATCAGCACTTTTCGAATGTCAAAATTACAATAAGACAGTCCCCCAAAACGCCCGCCCTTCACCACTTCCTAGTGCTCTAGCTGGAAAGAAGAAGTGGCGCAACAAACTCCCCAGCAGCACAGCTGTCTGTTCAGTTACAAAAACTTGAGTCTATACAGTTTATAAAGATAGTTTTATTTTATTACTTACACTAATTAATTATCAAATACAAGTATTTGAAGTAACACAAATGATGCCTGATTAAATTTATAGCATAACCAATTATGTATTACAATAATTACAGACATTACACAAAACAGACACAATAATAAAACGAAAGATAACAACAAATAAAAAAAATACAATTTAGTATGCGATTATAACCAGGTAGGTGAAAAAATATTTTATAATGTCAAAACACTCTTATCAATGTTTTTAGAAAAATAAAAATCTGAAGACCAGCTTATTATTTCACCTTTTCGTTTTATAATAAATACAAATAAAAAAGTAATATACAATGATAATGTTGATTTTAAACAAACTAAGTACTACAAAAATGGGCCTTTTGTTTTATAGTGAATACAAATAAAAAGTAATATACAATAATAATATTGATTCTAAACAAACTACTACAAAAATGGGCCTTTTGATTTTATAGTGAATACAAATAAAAAATAATATACAATGGTAATGTTGATTCTAAACAAACTGCTACAAAAATAAGCCTTTTGATTTATAGTAAATACAAAAAAAAGTAATATACAATGATAATGTTGATTCTAAACAAACTACTAAAAAAATACAATTATAACAAAAATCGTTTGACTTGTTGATTTCACCATCTGCCGTGAGTCTTCTTGTCCACTGCTATAAGGCTGCTGCAAAGAAAAATAACTTTACTTAGTATATATGAGTTATTGATACAATTTATGAAGTAAAAAAAAAATTCGTGTGTACCAGTATTCACTGGTGTGCAAAATGTATAGCTGGATAATTATGTAGCCTTGTGTACCAGTATTCACTGGTATAAGTTGAACTCGCATTGTATAGGATTTCCGTACAATGAGAGGTCAGCTTATACTGGAAATATATAACTTGATACCTAGCCGTGTATACGTACCATGCAAATCTATGCATTTAGCATTTTTTTGAACACGTCTCAATATGATTTCTGGCAGGATACAGTTTTTAAGAAAGTTTAATAGCTTCGGTATCATATTGCTGATAAATTCATCATCTCGACAAACTTCTATCACAGTCAAAGGTTCAGTGACTGAAATAAAACATACGAAGTAGCACTTTTCCATTTTGCTAACACGCATTTGTCCTTGAACCTGAAATAGTAGATTTTAATTTCATAAAGAGAAAACAAGATACTGAAAAATTATAAAATGGACATGCAATACAATTATCAATTTACTTGATGGTAATAATCGTGCTTTTTATTCATAACTAAAACATTATTATCCAATTTTAGAGCAAAGTTTTTCTTTTCTAGTGCAGCTGCCTCTAGGCTTTGATTTTTCCTCGCCAATGATGGAAAGCACTTGATCTCAATAACAGCTCTCTCAGTTTCAATTATACCTGAAACAAATTGACACAAAATATAAAACAATGGAGCTCTTTATAAGATTTGATACAAGAAATTCAATCGCCTATCGTGCTTGTAATCCTTGCTCTCTCGCGATTTTAAGCTAGCATTATAATTTTACACATTTGTCAAATAAATACATAGATAAAACTGAAGGTTGATAAAGAAAAACTTACCATCTGGACTGCCAGCTAAACATCCAAATTCTTCATCAATAAAAAGACCGGAAGGCCTAACAATTTTATTATATTGTTGCATGAACATGCTTTTTGCCACATTCTCATTTTGCTGTCCATATAACATGTCTTTGGTACAAATATTCTTTTTATATAGAATATCCTTTACATGATTGTGACATGGAGTGGTAATACGGCGTTTGCAAACCTGAAAACCATAAGTCCAGATAAAATAAATATAAATCGGTAATTTTTACATTCAGCATTGTATGTAGGTATTCAATAAAATACCGCAATGTTACCAGAAATGTATATATGTGTGTATATTACATTTCAGCTAACAAAATTTTACCAGACCACTAACCATTCCAAATTGACTAGCAGTCAAACGGTTACTCCTATGAGTAGTATATAAATCATTTTCATGCTGTCCTACAGTAGACATTTCAATCAAAGCTATGTTTTCTGGTGACTTTTGGAATTCTGCTAACCGCTCTTCACACTGTATTCTCAATTGTGCTTCGTCAATATCAATTGGGTCACAAGCTTCAGGTCCATAGTGCTTGTCCGGCTGGGTTTTCTCTCTTGGAGCAAACAACCGTTTGCGTGTCGACGACTTCCGTCGTATTCTGCTTTGTTCCTTTCGATTTATATATTTTTTAAAATGTGTCCCTGGGCTCTGTGTGGTCTGCTTTTTCCATGCAGTTTCATGCCATTTGTGTCCAGTAGCAAGCGATAATCCTGAAAATAGAAAGAAAGAAAATACATTTATTTAGCACAGACTAAGAGACACACAAAACACCAGATAGTTAGATAATACTCGTTCATCAGATAAAAACTAAGATAAAAATAAAAAGTGCAAAGTGCGATGTAAGAAATTAGCAGCTGTGCTAAAGCTGGCTGCGCCAAAAAGGTCCAATTCAGCAAAAATGCCAGACAACTGGTGCCTGACGCTGGTTTTCAACTGGACCTGATGTGTGAGGTGACGGATGTAAATCAGTTTTATACTGCATCGTGATGTGTGTAATGTGTATACATAAATAAATAAAAATAAATTACAATCACATAAAAACAGTAACGAATAGGTATGTATGAATAGCGTGATATTGAGTAACATTGCAAAAAAAATAAAAAATAAAAATATTTTTTACTAGAAAATATCAATAAAATATAAATAGATGATTATGTAACATACAAAGAAACAATACTGTACCATGATAATCAAAGCAGCAGTGGTGGCCCCGTGGCATCGGCCGCGACTTACGAGTTGTAGGTCGTAGGTTCGAACCCAGACAGGCGCTTTACTTTGTGTAAATTATTTCATCACCATTGCTCTCAAAACGGTGAAGGAAAACATCTTGAGGAAACCGGCATGTCCTAGAACCAAAAGTTTGAAGACATGTGACATCTACCAACCTGCACTGGACCCGCGTGGTGGATTACGGCCTACTCCCTCTCACAGAGAGGAGGCTTGTGTCCTAGCAGTGGGAACATTATACACAGATTATGGTGATAATCAATGCATTTCTTACTGGTACTGATAATTTCTGACTATATTTACCTGCCACATGAACACGTCGCTGGTAAGAACCCCCTCTTCCTAAACTGATTCGTTTTCCACAGTTGAATTTGTTTATTACACTCATAAAGTTTTCTGCCACATTTGTTGTCTCATTTGACAAACGACCTGCTTTCAAAGCCGTTTTTTCATTGGCTGCATAAATTAGAGCCCACACTTCTGGAGCAGTATTTTTCAGACTTTCTACAAGATTTTCTTCCTTGTTTTCACTTCCATTTGCAGCTGTTTTATTGACATTGCAGTAATAATCCTTGCAGTTTTTATGTACTCCGAATACATGAAGCGGGCCATTTCTCAAATCTGCTGCCATAGCAGCACTCTCACTGCTACACATTATAATTTTCCGTGCCACTAGTGTAAGCTTCATCACCTTTGGCTTCAAAATATTTCGCCCATAAAGTGGGAGCTTAGTGTTGGCCAAGATCTAAAAAAAGTACAAATATGAATACAGAATATGCTTCACAGATCTTGAGATGTCTATACAAATTTGATTTATTTATTTACCTTGTATAGTGCACTGGTATAGTTTTTGATTACATGATTCTTGCATTCAATTTTTTTTATTATGTTCCCATATGACACTTTCTCTTTCAAGTTTGCATACACAGAGGAGTCTCCGTCTCCAATAAAACTCAAATAGCGAAGTTGATGCATTTCTTCACTCTTTTGAAAACCTTCCACAATAATTTGTGATTCCATTGCTGTAGATGGTCCAGTAAAATTTTTGCAACAATTATGTACTTTCATGTCCATGTTTCTTTTTTCATAATATTGACATGTATAACAATATTTGTTACGACACCAAGAAATAGACATTTCTTAGTTTCTTTACCAATAATGCAGGCCTAGAAATGAAAAGCAACACTTGTAAATATTGCACATAATAAAAAGTTCATACATAACCAGATATGTGTTTAGTAAAGGAGTATGTAAAGTATTGCAGCAGGTGGCGTTCTGTAGTTTCTGCCTACCGCCATGGGAAGAAGGCGTGAGTGTATGTATGTATGTGTTTAGTAATATATTAACTTACCATACCAGAAGGTGAATCAAAGTTATGCCCATATGACCTTTTCAGCCATCCTCCATCTACATATACAGTAACAAATGGAACACCATCTGAAGAGACATGGCCTTTTTAAATAGCTATTGACCTTTCTTGTTCACCAGCAGTTTTAATTTCCTCTGTCAAATGTTCAAACCACACATTGCCTAATTTGTTTTCAACACGACGAAATTTATTAGCTGACATTGTTGGGATATCCATGAGACTTGTTATGTGTGCTGATTGAGTGTAGAAGCTACCAGCAGTCACAGTTGCCCACACAAATGCAGTATTTATTTTATTTCTGCTCTCCGTACAGTGCTTCCACGCTTTACCACACATACTGCACTTGAAAATAAATTCACTTCGAAATCCATCAAGTCTCTCACTAACAAATTCAATTTGTGAAGATTCACACATATTTCGGTGTCTTTCCAATTGGAATGCCCACTCAATAACATGCTTCAGGTCCACAATGCGATACCCAGATATCGCAGATAAACATTTATTTGAAATCGTTTCCACAGTCAATTGAAATGAATCAGTTTCAGGATCAGCTTCCGGCCAATTAATCTCTAAAGGTTCGAGCACAGGTTCAGCTGTCATTGTGCTAGTACTAGGAGTACTGTAAGTGGCCTCTAAGCGGAATTTTGGTTTTACACGGGCATATGTTCTTGGTTGTGTACTCTGTCTACTGAAAGAAACAAATCAAAATGTAATGACCATACCTAGTGACACCACATGTAGTGTCACTTTTACGAGCAGCATTCAGCAAGTACATTATATCATGCTTATTTGATACATACACTAAATTATCTATGAGGATTCCTTCATTCACTGGCATCTTGGTATCTTCAGAACGCCAAACTTTCAAACGGCTGTAAGTGTAATACGATTTACGAATGTAAACTTTTGTCAACACACAACATATTTTTTTGAAATGCTACATCCAAACTTGGCTGTTTTACGAAGAAGCCGGACAAATAATGAATATATTATGCATGTTTACTTACCTCTCATCATCGTGATATTTTCTTAATCCACCTCGAACACGTTTTAAAGATTTTTGCGGCCCCGAATATTCGTGTCGTTGATACACCTTCTTCTTTGTTTTCAGAGCATACATTATAGATGTAATCTAAATCTGAAATATAGAAAAACAAATGAAAAACAAAAGAATATGTTACATATACACTCAGTATTTGAATAAAATTGAATAGTATCGAATTTCACAACCGTATATAATAAGATCGCAGAATTTCGTAATCGCATTCAAGCAGTCTAGCTAGAATTGCTAGAAGAAGATTATTATTTCAGATATTTTATGGAAGGGTTACGTTCTGAAATCATTACAGAAAATAGAACAATAAAAATAAAAGTAAAATTTTACTTATCTATTAATTCCTGGTAGAATATTGGTCGACGAATATGAAAAAAATAAACAGATTAGAATAAGTTTTATAAACAAAAACAATAAATCACGTTTATTAAATTGATGTAAGTAACTCAATCATTTGTTTTTCTGAACCAGAGATTCCAAAAGTCGAAGTTCTGAACGCACCCACAACGTAGGTCCATCACTGGGGCATAGGCAGCTAACTGGGTACCTACACCGCACAGTGGTCGGAAAAACAAGCTTGCCTTACATAGGTTTACAAAATATGTATTATACAAATTATTAATTTATTCGTTATACGTTATGAATAAGCACGATTTTCGTCAAGATCTATAGTCATATAGGTTTGTTGTCTTTCAGGTATCATACTGGGTAAAATAATAATAACAAACTGTTTTTTTTTATTTTTACCGCCTCTTACAACATCGTCCAAATATGCATTTTTAATTCATTCAAAAGATCAAAGATCAGGTGGCGTTGGTATAGGCTCGGCAACAATACCTACAAGTTTCAGCTTTACAATGCAAGACAAAAAAAAGTTATGAGGAAAACAAATTCCATTTTCATACATTTGAATTTTGAAATATATAATAGTTATTTGTTACACAAGAGTGCAAAGTTGCTTTTTTAACCGCGTGCTCAATTTTGATGACAGAGCAAGCGAAGGATTCTAAAATTAGAATCCTGAGCGTTAGCGAGAGGGAATCAAAAGAGCACGAGGTGAAAAATCTTTTCACTCGAGTGCAACACGTAACTTTTCATCCCACCTCAGCGAGGAAATGAGTAAATGCAAAAAAAAAACATTTACAATCACAAGATATGTACTTTTATTTCAGTTTAGGTATTAACTACTACCTACATTATGATAGGTAAGTATTACAGAATAATCTTTAAATTACAACAAATAATACCTAAGTATAATTAAGAAAAATTTAAAGTAACGTTGCTACAGTTACTTATGTTGAGTGTAATATTTTTGTTAGGTACTGTAATGTTGGTGTTAGTGACTTGTGTACTGTTTTTCGGTAAACTATCTGTCATACCTAATAGTTGTACCGATTCTTCGGATTCCCTTGGCGTAAATGTTGGCGAGAGAGGGCGATTGATAGGTGTTTCGTAACGGCTCATTTTTGATGTAGAAGGGCCAGTCCAAGGATCTGACTGAGGCTCTTTCAGTGTAATGGCTCCTACGATGCCTTTACATATTTTAGACTTATTTTGAATGGAATCCTCTATGTATCCCTCTACGACTGCATTGGACTTCCAGCCTCCATGGCGCTTAAGGGACAGGAGATCAGCTCCTGAATCGGCCAAAAGTGTGGCTGAAGTTCGTCGGAAACAATGATCTGTGTACAACAGGGGTTCTGGAAGTTCAAGAAATGTTGCTATTTCTCGTGGGATACTGCCAATTTTATTAGCACCCATAGGCTGTCTAAAAATATAATAGGCGGTATAAAAATCGATTGATTGGAGTGTAAGTAGGGCGTAGGCTTCATATTTCTCAACAATTGTTACGTATTCCTTGCGAATGACGAAGTTGCGGTTTTTTTTTTTTGTCTTTGTATTGGGTAAATTAATTAATAGTAAGTCATCTGAATGTTTCTCAATGTTTTTGACATTAAGTTGTGTTAGTTCATTAGTTCGACAAGCTCCGTTTATACCAATATAAGAACAACCTGTAACGTAATAGATATTTTTATAGTTTCAGTCAATTCTGTTGGCGTCAAATAAACTTCGTCGTCGCTAGATTCACTCATTTTAGATTTTTCACTTGTTTACAAGTTTCTTGTTTTTATTTTTAACCTAAGGCTGGGGGCACACGATGCGTTGCGGCAGCGGTGCGGCGCCGCAGCGGTGTCGCTGCGTAGTCTTACATAGCTAAATATCTGTGGCATGTCACACGATGCGCTCCGGCGCCGCACCGGACTTGCAACCACCGAGACGAGGCGGGGAGGGGTGAATGCGTTGCGACGTCGGAGCGGCACCGCTCAGTTGTTCACGCATAAACAGTTAGTGTACTCTGTCCAATGCTGCTACGGCGCCGCTGCGACATAACAACGTTGCGGCGCCGCACCGCTCGTGTGCCCGCAGATACGGTGAAATCTTTGCGTTGCGGTGCCGCAACGCATCGTGTGCCCCCGCTCTCAGGTTTCAACAATATGACGTGAAAAGTAATTTTTTAGTATATAGATTAAAAAGAAAACCCGTACTTACTAATTTATTCAATTTTTTAATGTACTCGACAAAACTGTATACTGGAAACTATCAAATAAACATTTTATTTTTCAAAAATTTTATGAAAGGTAACCTTGTTTTTCTGTGCGCACTGGGCACCGCCGGGCGCCGCCGCGCCGCCGCGCCGAAGCGACTTACCTACCAAAGTACCAAACTAAAATAATGTTTGTTTGTTTGAAACTGTTTACAACATGCGTAAAAGGTATTCTATTTTGTAGGTTCTTCTATTTGCAAACTCGTTGGATTACCGAATTATAGTAATATGGACTTACTTATTTAATTTATTGTTGACCAAAAATACATAAAATTATAATAACCACTAACTTTGTACTTGAGACATAGGTAAGTATTTAGTAAGTATTGTGACGTTATTTCAGCGTCTAAAACCTAACTCACGGGCCAACTTGCTGTTTCTAAAACCGCCTAAAGATAGGTACTTACCTACTTACTTTTATTTTTAAATAAAATTGCGTATCTCGAATCATTATCACTATACCTACAATAAATTGCAATAACATACTAGAAATATTGCAATTAGAATCAATGAAAATGCAAAGCATACAAAATAAAAATAACACGCGAGAAATTCCGCGTGCCAATACTATTGCATACAAGCGAGCTTCAAAATTATATTTTATTATTACAATAATAATTATGTCGATTGAGTGAAAGAAGAGTGGCAACGTTTTCTTCGTAATTCTTTCAATGTAGTTCAAGGTTGCGAACACAGGTTGGGTGGGACGGCAACGTCGCATAAATCCTATGTGCGTTTCACGACAGAATTCCTTTCGTCGTAATGTTGGCACCAATGGTTTTCATTGAATGTAAAACAATTCTTCAATGAAAAGCAATCGTGCCAACATTACGGGCGGCGAGAGGAAACTCAAAGCTAATAAAGTTTTCTCCGATGGTTTATCTGCTGACGGATTGCTCGCCAACCATTTCTTTTTACTAGGTATAAAGAAAAAACAATAAAATTGCATTATAATTGTTACAAAAATAAGAAAATCAACAAAAGTAATAATTACTGAAAATATTCAAACAAGAAAATCGGTAAAAAGTAAAATAATAATTAAAAAAACATTTATATCAAATAAGAAAATCAACAAAAAGAATATGGATAAGTTGAGATTTGAACCCGGGCGTTAGTGAAACTTTACTGATGCACGAGACCACTAGACCAATCGAGCTGTTGTAAAAGCGACGTATTTATTAGTCGCTTTCCAATCTTTTCTTCTAAGGGCTCGTTCCCACAATTTTCGACGCTTAGGAAATACATGAATACCTTTGTTTTTGCAACCAAATGCTGAACATTGAGTCATTTCAAGCAAAAAACTATCTTTGTTTACGTTTTATCTTTGTTTCGTTTTCGTGTTTCGTTGTGGATTGACAGTTCAATAAGTACAGTTGCCAAAACGCCACCTGACGGGATAAAAAAGCAGTTTTCTTCCTGATCAGATCAGTTTATTTATAAAGTTTTATTTGGTGAACCTGTTCATGAAAGGTAGGAACGGAAATAAATCAATTATTGTGTACGTATTATATTGATTTAACAGAATTATAATAACGCCTCATGCCATCTAGCTTTCTCATCTCTAAACTATCGCAATCATGGCGCTTGAGTTTAGTTGTCAATATTCACGCACACTACTAAAGCAAGTGTCAAATTTGGTCTGGATTTCACTATCGTTTTCCTCAGTAAATAATGCAAGTTATTTCCTAAAATGGTCGGTCGCGGGGACATTTCATTATAGAAAAGTGATAAAATGATTCGTTTTCAACAAAGGGTGTCTATGTTTAGCGTAAAGCTTCCAAGAAAAATGTATGGACGGCCCATCAGCGGATCCACCTTAAGGCGCCAACTCGAAAATCTAAAATCCTCGAAAACCTACTAAGCGAACGAAAGTGATGCAATTACTTTTGAAACGCAAAAGAAGAGTGATGGCTATAATGTGCGTGCGCTCGGATTAAAACGACGTATGTGCCAAAACGAATTTACTCCTTTGTAACAAAATAAATAAATTAAATTTAAAACCACTTTGAGTAAACATTGATATGATAATACTCTATATTTTAAAGTAAATTCCATTGAATAACTCTTAAGCGTTACGCCGTGATGTCAAAAAAGTAAAAAAATAGATAAAACTTTGCATTGTTTTTTGTATCGAGAAAAATTCATTGAATCGTGTATTCCTTTTATATGATACTAGACCAAAAAGTCAAAAAACATTATACCAAAATGTTAAATTCCTATTCCACATACTTAACAAGTTACACGAAATAGAAAAACCACATTTTTTTCAATATATCACCTTAATAAGCTCCCACCGCGGCCGCATACTTGCTTTACCTAGGACTTCAGCTTAAGGCGCAGATATACGATTTTCAATGATTTTAAATTCATCATCACGTCTAAACGACTGGCCTGATTTCTTTGAAAATAAAATATGTTATACTAGACAATTATCTCCGTAATTTGATATGTGAATATTTGCAATTATATTTTTTAAACATAGTGTAATTAATTTGCAAAGTAATGTCTACCGCGGACAAAAAAACGATAATCACGCAGACACTATCGGGTGTATTTTCATAAAACTTTCACCATATAAAAGAAAATTTAATTTCCCAAATTTTAATATACGGTTTTTATTTGTTTTGTGTTTGATAAATCAACGTGGGTTCTTTTTTCGAATAATCTTGGTGCGCGTGGAAGCGGGGACTCTTGCGGGCGACGGGCGGCAGTGCATCGCTGACCACTGTCACGAGTAGACGCTAACGCTCGGAGAAATCAGAACATAATTTTATTCGCTGTTGAGTTTCGTGCTGAAAATGCCTGGTAAATCCAAATTACTAAAAAAGAAACGCCTTATACTGGCAAAAAATAGATTATTGAGGTAAGTAAAGTATTTTAATTGAAATAAAATTAAATAAAATGTAAATGCAGATACGAGGTAATTATTGTAATGTAGTATATCCATACCGCATCCTTGTAGGGACAGTCCGGATCAGAGTTTCAAAAAATACTTGAATGCTATTATTGACATAGTTGTGGGGTAATTATTCTTGATAATGCTAGTTTTTATTCTGTTTGTTTTAGCTGTAAGTCATCCATAGCAAATAAATAAATAAATAAGTGACTTTAGTACGACTTCGTCTGCGGAGATGTAACTTTTGCGTCTGTTTTAGACTTACAGTACTTATGTCGTGCACAACTATCTTCCTAATTTCTCACATGCCTATACTTCCATGCCGATGCCTAAAAATCCATTTATTTTGTAGCTCTGGCTGTATAGAACACGAGAAAAAGGCAACTCCGCATATTGAAAATGAGGATATTATTGCTGACAAGTAAATGCATATACCCAATTTATTATTATTATTTTCACAGTAGCTCACATACAGGGGATCTGGTACATTTGCGCTCCTTTTGCGCGACTGGACGTTTCCACGACTAGACTGTTACATGACTGACATTTCCGCGAAAGACATTTGCGCGAGTACAGTTCGTGCCACGTAAGAAGAGACTTGACCCCGCCTCCCCGCCTCTTTCCGCCGCCCCGATGACGCCCGGTCCCCGTCCCGCACCGGGCGTCATCGGGGCGGCCTCGGGCGGCGGAAAGAGGCGGGGGTGGCGGGGTCAAGTCTCTTCTTACGTGGCACGAACTGTACACTTACGCGAAAGGATGCTTGGGAGACATTTATATTCGTAAAGGATATTGGGCAAAAATCCGAAAAATGAGATCCCATACAGACGTAACATCCCGCCTGTATTCTCCGAAGGGTAGGGCAGAGGTGTATACTAAGTTCGTGTAGTACACCCATTTATTACTTTATCTAGTTAACATACGTAATAGCTAGTTTAAATTGTTAAAAGTTATATTATGCGGTCCCACACGTTTCTTCTCCCGAGGGCGGGGATCGAAATCAAAATCCAAGATGGTGACTGCGAAATTTTACAAAATATGCGTCATGGGTGTCGTTTCCATGGTTTTCGGGGGCTCTGATGACGAAAATGAGGTCAAAGTCAAAATCCAATACGGCGGCTGCAAAATTTTACAAAATATGCGTCATGGGTGTCGTTTCCATGGTTTTCGGGGGCGCTGATGACGAAAATGAGGTCAAAGTCAAAATCCAATACGGCGGCTGCAAAATTTTACAAAATATGCGTCATGGGTGTCGTTTCCATGGTTTTCGGGGGCGCTGATGGCGAAAATGAGGTCAAAGTCAAAATCCAAGATGGCGGCTGCGAAATTTTACAAAATATCCGTCATGGGTGTCGTTTCCATGGTTTTTGGGGGCTCTGATGACGAAAATGAGGTCAAAGTCAAAATCCAATATGGCGGCTGCAAAATTTTACAAAATATGCGTCATGGGTGTCGTTTCCATGGTTTTCGGGGGCGCTGATGGCGAAAGTGAGGTCAAAGTCAAAATGCAAGATGGCGGCTGCAAAATTTTACAAAATATGCGTCATGGGTGTCGTTTCCATGGTTTTCGGGGGTGCTGATGACGAAAATGAGGTCAAAGTCAAAATCCAATATGGCGGCTGCAAATTTTTACAAAATATACGTCATGGGTGTGTTGTCCATAGTTTTCAGGGTCCTGATGCTGTAAATGAGGTCTAGTTTAAAATCCAAGATGGATGACGCTTATTTTGTAAAATTTTGCAGCCGCGATTTTGATTTCGATCTCCCCTGCTCTCGGGACAAACGTATGTAACCGCATAATATAACTTTCTACAATTTAAATGTATTATGAACGTTATCTCGATAAAATAATAAATGGGTGTACTTTACAAACTTAGTATACACCTCTGCCCTACTCTTTAGAGAATAAAGGCGTAATCTTACGTCTGTATGGGATTTAATTTCTCGGATTTTGTGCAATATCCAAAATAAATGTTGCGCAAGCATAAAGATGCTTCCGCACTTCCGCGAAAGCGCGGAAGTGTAGTCGCGCAAATGTCTTTCGCGGAAATATCAGTCGCGCGTGTCTAGTCGCGCAAAGGGAGTCGCACAAATTCCTTTCACTTTACACTTATTAACGTAATAATGTAAAGTTTATTGCGTTTATCAGTTATGTTGTTTTTGCAACGGATAATATAAAAATCACTTCTAGGTTTTTTCGTTTTATTTATCATTATAATTATAATGTTTCAGTTCTGAAGTGATTGGAACATTTGCATGCTTCCTGAACTGGTCGGTCCAAGACATACAAGATGTACCCCTCTTACATAGTTACTGCTATACAGGGACGCAAAAGAAAATCTGAAGAGGATAAAGAGACTAAAAAAAAGCAAAACAAAAAACGAGCAATGGTGGTGGAAGACAATAGCCAAGACAATACAAACGACCAAGAGACACTTTGTAATACAAACACACGTATAAATGATTCAGTGAAAACACTAAATTTTGAGGAATATTAAATAAAATTTAAAATTAAATTAAATAATTCACATATTTTTGTTTAATTTGATCATTTTAAATCTTTGTAAGTACATAAACAAACATACACATATAAAACTCACGCCTTTTTCCCATGGACGCCAATTGATACGATGCTTACAAGCCGATTCTATTTATTTCGTTTACGTTCATATACATATCTGGTCATACACGCACACAAATCATCACACATCTTTGTTTTATATTTTTGTCATCTTCTGTTCTTATTTTAAGTTGGTATGTCTATGTAGACAGGTGATAGGGCTAGTGATTCTGGATACGATATATCGAGAATCACTAGCCCTATCACCTGTCTTCGTTATCGGAAGCGTTTCCCTTACACCCTGTATATTTACGTAAGTACTTACCAAATAAATGTGTCCGAACATAAATAGGAAATACTAATGAAATATAGACATACCAACTTAAAATAAGAACAGAAGATCCATCAAAAAATTGGAAAAAATAATGAATAATTTTCTCTTTTTTTTTAGCATTTCGTACACTATGTTGTGAACAGTTAAATAAAAAAACCATTATTCGCGATTAAACACATTTTTTTTCTTTACAACTAACAAGCAATGTATTCGTAAATAAATATCATCTGACGCTTGCGCATGACCTCGAGTTCAAAGTGCACGCGCGCTCGCCGACAGCCGCGCGGCTGACAACCCCAAGTCCACGCGACGACTGACACGTACATGGGGAGGTGAAGGGGAAGGCGAGATGGGCATCGCCCGAGGTACAGAGATAGTTGTGACCGTATTGTACCAGCTGTCTGCACTCACGTGCTCAAGCACGTGAGTGCAGACAGCTGGTACAATACGGTAAGTAAGTAATAATAACCTTCGTACGAATTCTGATAATCAAGGTAAATGATCACAAAACTCATTGGTATAGGCCGAGGTTTGAACCCGGGCCGGGTCACCTAGTTAGAGAGAGGAGTCCACGGCTATGCACGGCGCGGCGGCGACCTTGGGCATCCTTTGTAAAGCGCCGCCAAAATAAATAAGACGAAATATTACAGAGGCGTCAACAGTTTTAAATTGATGCACTGTGTCGTGCATTTAATAAAAGTTTTGTATGTAAGTCGATAATCGATAATGCACTAGATAAAATAAAAGATCGCGACTATAGCCGTGATTGACTAAATTAATAATTATATTATAAAAAAGATTTTCTCCTTTGTAATTTGTTGATCTTTGCACATCAAAAGACACCGCTATCTGACTTCATGACGTTTTACACGTTTTATAGGGGTAGGCATTTTGAAAGTGGTGTTTGTAAATTCCGTATAAATCCCGTGACTCGGCCCCGGCCGTACGCATTACCTTATTTTTATTAACACTATATTGAAATAAAAATGGATGATGGTTAAAAATCAGGCAGGATTGGATTATCCTCACCATCTGAAACGTATGGTTACCCTACGAAATTACGTGCATGCAGTTGCGGGGTCGCGGGGCGTGACGCTCTCGCTCCTCCCACTCGCTCAAGGTCGCTGTCACTTATTGTCGCCTTAATCGTTTGTAGTTGGTTTTCCGTTCGAGTCGTTTACGCTTATCATTATAACATAAGTTAGTTGCGAATAGATAATCTGTGATAGTAATATCACTCTAGTTAGCTTATACCATGTCGACTGTCGTACAACGAAGCGTACTTTTATGCATTGATAAGTGCAAGTGATCACATTGCGGCAGTACTTTAGAAATCGAAAGGTAGGCCCTTCTATTCGGTGAAGTTTTCAGTGCTTTCAGAGAGCGCGTTTGAACGTTTGCACAACCATGTGTACACTACAGGTACTGTCGCAAAAATACGAACGACTAACAGAGGTGGAGAGGGCGGATCCAAGAACACGCCGCCCGCGCATTTGACCGTGGACGATTAGCTGCCCGGGCCGGAGTCACCGGTCGCCGTCGGTAAGCTACGTAGATAGCCGTTTTAAATGTTCACTATTTCCGAGTTATTTTAATTTAATTATTCAATTCAATCACGTGTCGATACAGCGTAATGTGCGCCGCAAATGTGGATTTTAATATTATGTTTTCATTCGTTTGTGTTATTTTTATTTTTGGTGGACCGGGACTAATAATGTAGGACTATGTATTTTTATTTGTATAATTTATTTATTATTTCTCTTCAAGTAGAACAGGTCTCTGATCCGACTGTTGTAAGAAAAATGTACTTTCCAGTATATAGCAAAAAAAAAAAAAAAGTACTTTCCAGTATAGGGTTCAGGTATGGCGAAAATAGAACAACATACTGATAAAGAGGACCTTTTTTGCGACCGCCTAGTTGTTTTTGTTAATACTTATTTGTTTTTATTTTCTACACAGGATGGCAGGTTTTGGTACCTTTTTGATCAAACCCTTGCGTCCCTATTCCGTAACGTGTTTGCAATTAATAGGTAGCTTTCGTTTTGCCAGTGCAAAAACTTGAAAGTTAAACCAGAAAAACTATGCGCTTCTGTTATTTTCTTGTTTTCGAATTAGCACGATCGTTGTGCCATATAGAGTAACCACCATAGAGGCAAGGCTTCAAAGTTTTGTACTACCGCGCATTGTAGTACTGCACCTATCAAGTCGCGTTTGTATGAAGTTTTCTCTTTGTCGGTTTACCCCCTCCTGTCGCAGATCGTCATTTAACTCAATAGTATATTTCATTACAAGTGCGGAAAGGTTGTCATTGCAAAGAGTTCCGACAAATGTCTACCCGAGCCGAGGCGCAGCCGAAGGCGAGGGTTGACAGTCGGAACAAGTTGCAATGACGGTTTCGCACGTGTACTGAACGACTATTTTTAATACAGTTGCGAAAAAATGAAGCAATTTAATTAAATAATAAAAACACAATAAACTCAACTAACTAATGGCGCCAACCGTAGAATATAAGCAGATTTTTTTTCTTCACCCATTCTGGTAGGCAAAGGGAACTATGCCCATACAGCCAAGTCTTCAGTAGAATTTTTTTATTGATATGAAATGAAAATTAAATTTAATGAGATAAAATGAAATGAAACCTTACCTAGCTCCTTCAATAAAATCATTAAATCTGATATAGAAACAAATTAGTAGCTTCTTTTTAGAAATATACGTATTTGCATGAACCATAAAAACCTCTATGAATTTTTTTAATAAAATCTTCATGGTTGGTTTTTCTTTTTAATAGACATTATTTTGACAGTTGGGAAAGAGAACGCATGAGTTCGGGAAAGGCAAAAAAAAAGCACGAGTATGTAATAGCCCACATCCCGAACGCTATACGTCCCTGCAATACGCCACTTTTTGAGCAACTGTATTAAAAATATATTACTACTTTTTTGGAATTTTATATATAGAGTTTTTAATCTATAATTTTGTAATCGTAGTAACACAAAAAAGGCAAGTACTTCCAGTCTAACCGGATGCAGCTGAATGCCAGTATTTTAGTCGTCGCAGTTCCCGAAGCGTATACTTTTCTTGGGATCTCTGTACAGTCAAGTCTCTTATATCTTCGTCAGTTTTTAAATTCTGTCCTTTTTTTTTCAAGTCAGGATACATACTTAATACTTTTTGAAGTTACGGCACCGAGCACTTCAAAAAGTATTATGTTTGTATATTGCATAAAAAACTATATTTAATTACTTGATAACAAAGACCAAATTAGCATACACCTTTGAGTAATGCCAACCTGACTAATGTCAATCAATAAGTTGACAATAACCTAAAGCCTTTTTGATGGTCTGGCCATTTTATGCCCGCGGCTTCGCCCGTGTGGAAGTCGGAAATTATCCCACGGGAAATTACTTCTGGGACAAAAAGTAAAAAAAAATCCTATGTCCTAACCCAGGTCATGATCTATCCGTGAGTCCAATTTCTTCTAAATCCTTTAAAGTGTGAAAAGTTAAAACAGACAGAGTTTCTTTCGAATTTATAATATTAGTAGTTATGGATAAATCATGTGAGTGATTTTTAATTCGCTCTGACATGTAAAGATGGCTGAATGTAATTCTGGTATATTGACATTATGTCTCAATATACTGAGTAAAGTAGATTCAATTGTGCAATGAGTAGACAAAATAGCCCGTAAGGAGACGACCATATTTTGGATGTGACTGTACATTGTGTTGATAACTCGTTCCTGACTTTTTGAACTGTCAAAAGAAATTGATTGCTATCGTAAAGCCACACTACTGCACAACAATGTTTAAACAACACGTTCGTGTATTGCAGGCAACAACGTTTTATATTCATTGTAAACTAAATTAGCGAGAAAAAAAAAAATTTGATGGCTAACTGTTTCTCACTGTTTGTTTCCTATGAATGGGCTTTAGTATGAGCAGCAATACTGCTAGAGGGGATTTATATTTTCTTGCGTGGGAATGCATGAAGTCTATCACGCCGTGTCATTATTTGAATATGAATGAATGTCGTAAAATTTTATGTTTCTTTGCAGATATAAAATCTACGGGAGTGAAGAGGACAGGCGAAGGCAGGTTACCGGGTGCTTCACCTTCCAAACAACCTAAGCAAATGATGCACTAAGTGTTGAGTTTGAGACAGTTTTTAGACGTTTAATATAGACCAATACATTAGTTTGTACAGGACTACAGATAATTCAACAAGTTTTGTTTAAGTCAAGGTTAGTACCTAACTATGTTACTTTAGCGTAAGTCACCATTGAGAGTGAAAGCTCATTACGTCGATTTTGTAAACACGATCTTTCACCTATCAAACCTTATACACATTTGACTCTGCCACTTTCCTCTAGCTAGTATTAATAATGTTGATTGTAAACTATAATTTTATGGACTCGTTACCGTTGGTCACGTCAGGCGGTAATAATAGACTGATTGATGTATTAGACGCAATGAGATGGATTGCTAAATATGGAAATGTTATACACATATCTGTGGAATATAAATATGGAAATAATGACTTTATTTTTTTTATCTACCTGGATTTATGTGTGTCTAAAAGATGTGGAAAAGCTAAAATCGGGTTCTTGAGCCAATTTTACTACACGTTAGCATTAATTTATAAGTTTCTAGAATGAATTATAGTTGACAATTTAAGATATCTATTCCACTTGTTCAAGAGTGGTGAAATTGGCTGTTAAGGATAAAAAATATACATGAATTCCATTTGGCTTTTAATACTTAATTACATATTATTGAGTACACTATACATTTGTTTCATTGCTATAAAATGCTATCTATTCAAAACTCCGGTAGGCATTCCAAAAGAAAATAAAAATACAAATTAATATTATTATTTTATATCTTTCGTTTTATAGAAAATTTCCTATATTCAAGATATTTTGCGTTTTATCATGATATTAAAGCAGTATCACTAGATTTATTATTTGGACAAGTTATAATTTTTTTATTGTGATATAGGTTCGCCTGACACTTGTAGACAGCGTAGAACCTTGGTTACTGAAAAGAAAAAGAAATATTTAATTATATTAAATTGATACGTAACACCAACTATTACTAATTGATACAATTCAATAACAAAGCCTTACCAATGAAGTAGTTCCGAAGAGTTTGTACCATCCTATGACGATATTAGAGAGGTTAAGGTCATCGAGCATGATCTGTGCCACCCCCATGAACACCTTTTTACCCTCTATGCGTCCATAATCGCCCCACACTGTCACCTGTGTATGCAAACAATTTACATTGTATTTGATTTTTTACCGCACGGATTGCCAGCTCACCCATGGAGTTATTATTTATTTATTTAAACCACAATTATAACACCTTTACAGACTTATCCAAGGCGATGTTATAAGTTACAATGTTAAAAAAAAAAACAAAATAAAATCACCTCCCATGTAAGCAAAATTGCAACAACGATATAACGCTGCTGGAACCCCGCCCACATGGCTAGAGGCATGGCATGGCTAGTTAGAGGCTTAGAGGTTTAAAGTATTATAAAAATAAATAAATAAAATCATTTAATTCAGATGTCACAAGATCCATATTCATAATTATTCACGTTCACAAAATTAATTCACAATTGTTAGTAAAAATACAAGCAACGATTAATTATCTAAGGCCGGGCTGTCGTCTATAGGGACTGGAAACCAAACTATTCACGCCACGTGGACGTCAGCGTCGTAATGCAGTGCTTTAAAGTTAAAATGACAGGATGTATAAAAATATGCAATGGGCATGCGCATCCGACGATAGTGTCGGAGGAAAGCCGCCTTTATGGATTTTCGGTTTGGTAGTGCCACTTAATATCGCGGCACCCGTCACTCGACTGCACACTCCAGGTAGCATTCGACCAGTATGTGCCGGTCAGCGTGACACTAGTATGCGCCGCTTGCGTGTTTAAGCACCTACACTTGGCGTATTTGTAAAAATATACCTACGCGTTATTTAGTTAATACAAAAATAACTTTATACAATAAGAATAGAATATATTTTGTAATACTCGAGTATCGCGAATATGTTGACAAATGCCCCAAGTCAAACCAGAAATTGAAAAAACAATAAAAGGCAAGCTCACCTGTAATACGCAACCTTTGAAGTTTTCTCTAAAGGTAAGCGTTTGTTGGTAAAGTGGGTCGAGTGTTCGGCGCGCCGTGCTCGTCTTAGCTTTAGCGATGCAGCGCTTGCCGCTCACTAGGTACACTTTAATGTACGGCGCGGGCAGGGTTCGTCTACCTGGCTGCGATACCAGACCTCGGGCACGGATTACCTCCACCTGAAACAGCGTCACGTCACGTCGCTTTAATACTTCAAGGAAAACTTGAACTCCAGATGGACGAAACCTATGTATATTTATATGGTGAGACTTGTTCGGATGATGTGAGACTGGGTAAACTTGCAGCCTTGGCCCGGTAAGGCAAGAAATAGTCGGTGGGTGTCTCTGAGAAGTTTCTGGTAGGTTGTTCAAAAATAAATTATAACGCTATTATTTTAAAGTTTTTTGATGTCTTATTTTTCTATACTTAATAGATGTTTTTGTGTACTTCAACAGAATCAAGTATTAACCTCAAGGAATCCTTTCTGGTAACACATAGACAGTTGTACGTCGCCCTGCGTGGGCGCCCCGAGCAACTGTCTTCCGACCAGTTGTCCTGGACCTAAGCCATCGATGAAGTCTGACAGGCCGCCGCCGTCCGAGCCCGAGCCTCTCATACCAGGAGACCATCTAAAAACAGGTATCATGTTATAGTTTAGGTATACACGTAACTTGTTATCGGCTAAACAGGTTACATTATTATGAACTGGTGATGCCCATTATCTTCAAATCGGTTTTTACACCACACCACTGCAACTAGATAAAGGTCCCTCGACTTTGGATTAAGATAATTTGAATATAAGTAATACCTACTTTATATACCAATTACTGAAAAGTGTAATGAATAAAAAAAAATAACAAAAAAAAATATTAAATATTGAAATAGATGCAATTGTGTTATTGAAAATATTTTAAAACAAGGTGTAGGTAGGTATCACACAAAAGGTAAATGTATGTAATGTAATAATTAAAATGTTGACCAGACCTTTTTAGCCACTACCAAGGAATAGTTATAAAAAATAAAATAAAATACAACATTTACAACATTGATACAATAGTGAAGAAGAGGGCGGTAGTCGTTCGGATGCATCGATTGGTAAAGTTAAGGCAAAACACGTGGATTCCAGGTACTAGGTTCTATAATAAAGTATCAAGACACCTAACTAGTAGATGTAACTGTGTAAAGGTGCAAGAAACGCTAGAGAATGGTCTGCATCTATTAAGTAGATAGGTAGTAGATTTAATAGTGAATTAAAGACTATGAAGGCAATATTCAAGAAAAAAATAGTAAGTAATGAAGTACACAATCCATTTCTAGTCTCAGTCTATCTACAATTTTATTTAATGTACTTCAAAACTGTGATGTTTCATGTTTCTAATTACCCATAACCTACACCACAACCAACCTGTTCTCTTCTTTCTTCTCATTTCATTGTCACTAAGAAACTGATGCCTATGTCCTCCAAAACCACGTTTAAACAAAGCTGTGTTAGATTTTAGTTACCCTATTTATATCTTAGCATGGAAAATTACTAGTGATTATTCCGGTGAGACATGCATGAATGTTGATGTATGTATGTATGTACATCGATCAGACAAAATTGTGTGTAACAGACCAAAAAAATTTGTGCATACATCATAGGCTTTCAGGCAACATTTATTATTCAATCACAATCGTGCATCATGAATGCAGCTCCGTTCTGGACTGACGACATCGTCTCGCCGGGATGTGGCTGAAAATATTATCAAACGTCGGACACGGAGGTGGAGACACTGGAGCTAAATGTAGCTGTCTCATGTTACCTACTTAACGAGAGGGTGCGATGCCTATGCAAGAGAAGACACGTGCGTGCTGAACAGAAAAGATGAGTAAAACACACCAATTTAACTGGAATCATGCTTTGACAAGACGAAAGGCACAGAGAGGGGCAAAGTATGTGGAAGACGAGCAACATCGAGGCGCACATTTAAAAATGGAACTCTGCAGGCAGCTGGCGAACTGCGGCTTAAAACGGAGCGGCCGAGCGCGACTTACGAGGATCCCTCCGAGCTAGATATGGACACGAGGCTGGTGGCGCACACCTCGTGCGAGCGCTTGAAGGCGGTGGTGGTGGTGCCGGAGCGCTTGCGCCGCGCGCCGCCGCCGCCCTCTGTGCGAGACACGCGCGCTGTCGCACAGTCCGCCGAGAACACCGGCGCAACATACATTTATTACCCGTCGAAAAGCACATTACACTACTTAGTTTGGATGTCATACCTTTGCGAAACATTGCTTTCATTTTGAAACTGAGCTTTAACAATTTGAAACTTGAAGGAGTATTCTAGTTTTTCATTATTGTTAATGGATACAAATTATTTCACATAGGTAGGTATATTATTTGGTATTTTGTGAGTTACCGTAGTGTTGTCCATTTTACAGTAACTGATTTTATGAGCTAAGTGCTGTTATTTACACAGGTATTTATAATTCAAGTAGGTATATTAAAATTTCTGGATGGCCAATTAATGTAACTTAGACATTAATATATAATATGCATGGGAAGAAAATAGGTACAGATCTATTTTAGGGGTGGGTTAAAACTAAAAAACTTTAGCGTCATAATACAATAAACTGGTGTCGTATCACATGACACGATGAAAATTTAAACACTCAGTGGTTAAATTGAATTGGTAGTTCTCTGGATACGAAAATGTCTACTATTTAAGACAAGTACATCATCTATGGAACTGTATAAGTATAGCTCACACAGGGGGTACACATATCTATTTGTGACAAATTACTTTCCATTTTATTTTCAAACATTTACCAAATAAAGCTCTACATTAGCTGACTTACATAAGCGACATTGCACATTTATTTGTTTCATGACTGTAACATGCGGTGTTTTATAATTAATCATAATTATTAAATATGCTAATGCAGATGGCTTCTCTGTCGTTTCTCGGTGACCTTCGTAACGCGGACCAGTAATACGCGATTGAGCTACCGCCCCGGGCGAGTGCACTATTGTGTCAATGCCGTCTGTGCCGAGCACCGCGAACCTGTCTTCGTCGTTCTCGCTGGAGGCTGACGAGGCACGTGACACGCCACCCATGCCACCTCGCATTTCGGGCCCGACTTCTTCGCTCCGTTGCACCGTAAACGAATTTTTTCCACGTTTACCAAAACCTAACCTCCGTTTCCTTCCTGCGATTATCGTACCAACACTTGAATTGTTTACTAAATTAAAATAAATATAAACCTTTGTTAACATTCAAAGGTCCAAAATGCATTTAAGGGATAAGTCAGTTAATATCAATTATAGTGTTATGATGTAATTCACCTGTTGCTGACAATTGCGAAGTGGAATTGCTCTTCTTTCCCATACCAGGACCGAAGTAATCCCGAGGTTCCGCCTTCAGTAGCACATCGTCGCTGGCAGGCTCCAGTTCGCCCGCCCCACCAAGAGCAGTGTCGCTGAGGCTGCCGTCTTTGGTAAAAGTTACAACTTATTTTTAATGTTAGTTTTAGATAAATCAAACCACGTTTATAATATCTTATGAATTACCTGTTTTTTCATCTGGTGGCACATCTGCGTTGCTCAAACTTCGAGTGAATTGTCCGCGGCGCGACTCTCGCCTTTCTAGAGGCTGTTGTTGTTGGCTGCTGCCATTGCCGCGTCCATTCTCTCGTCCACCGTAGTCATTACTGCGCTTTGAATTCCGGCGGTGCGGAGGTTTTTCACATTTTTTCATAGATTGTTTTTTATAAAGGTTTATATCACGTCGGTGATAATTTGGTTGAGGTGCCGGGTGCGTTGATTGAGGCGTAGCGCAGGTAGTCGATTCGTCCAAGGAGGAGGGGTCCATCGCCGCGTCATGAATGTTTTGAGGAGTGTCATCAAGTGGCAGATGTGAGGCGACAGGAGTGAGCGCACGACGGGGCGAGCCGAGGTTCGGAGGAGAAAGAGCAACAGACAAAGAATTAGCCATAATACTAAATTCTCGATCTAGATGATATGTCGCTGCTAAAGAATATGACCGGGTGCGAGCTTTCTTAATAATGGAAGGCAAAGGTTTTTTGAAAGAGAAATCAATACTGGATTGCGGGGAAAGGGAGTTGGGTGAACGATATTCTTGGAAGGTGGGAACTTCGTTTATACTAACGGTATTGCCGTACTTCTTTTTATCTTCAACTTTGGACTCAGTAGTGTCTAAAGTATTTTTTGAAGTTATACTCATTCTCTTAAACATGTTTTTAATTTGATCGGGTGTTGCTAAATCTTGGGGTGAACTTGAACGTGAGCTTTTCAGTATCACTAATGAATCAGAATTTCGTCTTCGCTCGATTTTAGGTTTTTCTTTTTTATCTACTTTGGTCAGAATCGTGTCAGCTTTGGGACTTTTGACTACTTCCTTAATTGTATTTACGTCCAACGACTTCGTTTGATTAGGACTTTTTTGATCATAGTTGGTTTTTAAATCGAGCGATAGTAATTTTTTTCGACTGATTTGAGATATAATGGGATTAAACTCTGTAAACTTTATAGATTGACGTAAATCTGATGCTTCGAACGAGTTAGTTTTATTTGATTTAGTGTTCTCAAGATCTAAACTGTTCGGTTTCTCGATACTAACATGTATCGTAGTTTCAGCTTCACTGCCGTCGCTGTCATAACCGTGATATTCAGAATGTACCTCATCTTTTTGTATTAAATCTAAAGTAATACTACTTATTGCAGCATTCTGATTAGCTCCTTTACCTATGTTAACAGTTGGAATTTCAGGAAGTGATCTTACGCGCGGATTAGGTAAACTTTCTACGTTAGGGAGTTTTCTTCGTCTAATTCCTTCACTTACATGTGGTTGATAATTACCAGTCGCTACACTAAAAGTCTTTTCTGCGTACCAGTTACTAGATTCAGGTTGAGTATGCACTTTTTTTCTGCTAGGATGGATAAATATGTTATTTATCGGCACTGGGCCATAATAAACGTTCGCCGGTAAAGCTCTCTGCTCTCTATTAATAGATATAGTTGTGAGAAGCGATGGTCTTGTTGTACGGGATAGTGCCATGTGAAAGATGTAATCTTTTTTGTTTTCAGTAATTTTATACGTATTGGTGTGTACAGGGTATTCAGGGCAACTGTGACTTCGTTCATAAGCGTGCCGGTGGGAGCGTTCGCGAGTGCAGGAGCCGGCGGAGCGGCTGCGAGCGAGGATGCGGCGCAGGCGGCGCGAGGGGCGCGCGCGATTCGCCGGCGCCGGCAGCGGGAGAGCGTCGGCGCGGGAGCGCAGGCGCCGGCGCACCGCGCGCTCCGCACCCACCGGGATACAGATGGACGGCAGTAGCCGGTGAGTGGGACGATCAGTGCGGCGATATCGGTACGGGTAAGGGACAGGGGTAGCACTATCGCAAGAAGAAGATGTACTGTGAGGAGGGAGGATTCGCTTCCGGCTGTAAAGTTATGTTAATAATAACTTTTTTACTTTAACTTCTCGAAATTGGGTGTATTAGGAGTAAACGGATAAAAACATATTTATATTTGATATTAAAAGATAATAAATTGTGCGAAAAAAATAATAGGTATTTGTAGGTTAATTCTGCGTTAGGTTGCTCGTGGATATAGGTGCATTGTATGGTACCTGAGCATCCTGGTGGGTCGCGGGCGCTCGGACTGCGTGCTGAAGGCGCTAGACGTGATGGAGGCCACCGACTCGAGGTCGGAGTCCTGCGCGGCCGTGTCGGGCGACAGGCGGCGCCGCGGGCCCCAGCCCCCCGCGCCCGCACCCCCTCCTCCGCGCGCCGCCAGCTCGGAGTCGGACAGTCCTGCGTAATGTCTTTCCCACCCTACATTATAATTGCTCTCACTGATATACAAGTTTAATGATACCATTACGCTTAGGTGTTTCTCTATCATGTGCGTTCGTGAAAGACTACACATTTCTGTTGTTAAACATACGTATTTATATTTAAACGTCAGTAATTATACTGATGGTTGATTACTTAATTAATATTGTGTTTAAAAAATCTCACATATTTAAATCACACAGCTGGCTGCCGTGGTCTCTGATGTTATTAGGAGGACATCAACTCTGTTTATTTAAGGGGCTGTGTAGGTTTTAGGTGTTACCTACAAGAACTAGGACAAGGTGACACAGTGTGAAGTGTTAGTAAGCTGACCATACACGCGACGGTATCCCTGACAGTTACACCTGCACTGGTATTACTGACCATGTGTGTAGCAAATGACACATTTTCATTAGTATTTTGGACATAGGGTCTGATAGAGGCGACCTTATCTGTCAGGTACACCGGTAGATGCACGGGCACATTTATAGAGTGGTGGCAGGTTATTGGGGCAGGGCAGCGTGTATTGACCTTGTGGCGTGCTGCGGTACGTGAGTGTGGCGCCAATGTGATGCGGGGCGATCCACTTACGTTCCTCGAGGTCCGCCGACACTTGCGCGCGCACTGCTCTCTGCCCACCCTGAGGAAACACGACATACTTTTAGTTGTCATTTTGATCTTGGCTGACGTTTGACAAGTGTATTGTAACTGTAATTTTAGAGCCTATACTCAAAACTACTTAAGCGACTTGCCTGAATAAATAAACCAGCCAGTCTATTCTGTGAAAAGTTCACCGAGAAAACTTAGGTGAAGTAAGTTTGAAATTAACTGTCATCCCACCTGATGCTACATGGGTTGACAGCTCACTTCAAACTCATTTCACCTAAGTTTTTACGGAATGACACCGCAGTTGTACCTAGGTACACGTTAACGGACATGCATCACTCCAATTAATTTAGGAACTGCGGTTGTTCATGTTTGAGTATTAAGCTAAGTTTAGCTAACCAATAGCAAATGCCATTTAGAAAATAATATGGTACCTGGTGATGAGGTATTTGTGGTAGCTGTCGCTTCTTGGGACTCGTTGTGGGCGTGGCCGTGGCTGATCGAGACTGAAAGCGCGGCGCGTACGCGTGCGTCGGCAGGCGCGACCCGTCACCCCGGTCCTCGTTCACTGCAATATCACATTTAATTGCTTCTTCATTGACGTTTATCTTCCTACAAATTACAATACATGCCATTGAAAGTTTGATTTTTATTCATATTGATAATAGTAATACATTCATAACAGACAAGATATTCTTTGAAACATACATAACAAGTACAAACTTACGAAGGTTGCCTAAGATAAATCATTCATTGGGTTATTAGATTTAGAATGACATGCAATTATTAGACATGATATGGATTACATTAAAATTCATTAATTAATGCGCTGTATTCAGAGATTTGCTTCCATACTAATTTTTTACTTGAAATTGCAGAATCGGAATACAACGCACAACAAACACCCATAATGGATAGCGTGCTCATATCAGGTAGATAAGGACTAGGTCAGCGGAAGATGCATGAAACAAAATCAAAGTGGAGAGAGCTAGGAGGTGAAACAGTAAGTGGCAGTAAAGTGGTGATGAGCGGACGCGGCGAAAGAACGTGCGTGTCTCGACGACAGTGTTCCGTGCGGGGTCGAGGCCCGCTGTCATTGCGACGTCCACGGACCAATCGGAAAAAGTTTGGAGCGCCGACGGAGTCGAATGTCGGCGTCCGTGGTAGTGATTGGTGGGTAGAGTCGGAGGGCGCCGGGGCGGCACCTGAGTAGCGCCAGGCGTCGCGGTCGCTGGGCGGCGACAGCGAGCGGCGCGGCGACTTGCTGCGCGCGCGCGCCGGCCGCGCCGCGCCCGCCGCCGACTGCGAGCGCGCCACGCTGTACCCGCCGCTCTACGCAAACACCAGCCCTTACAGTTTAGCTACTGACATCTAACTTAACAAAATATATAATTCATATTAATTACCTATAGTAAAAATATATTCTGATGAGTAAGCTCTCTTTTTGTGCTCATTCAAATAAAATATAATGTAGGCAACTATGCTTAACTTACACACTATTTTCAATCAGTAAATAAATGCTACTACGGCTACGCAGTGTTCTATGACTATAGAAAAAACGTGAAATGTACGGTGAATAATTATTTGTTGGAATACCTGTTGTTAAGACATTGCAATATGTCCTGTAACTGTGATGCTAGAAATTGTACTTACGTCAGTCGTTACACGTAATGTAAAATTAATGGGCAAGCATGCGCCACTGGTTGCTAACACGATTATTGGTCGATGCGATCATTAGTCCTCAGAGGAACACTGACTAAAGTTCCTCAGGGAAATTGGATCTGGAAGTCATGCAAATAAGCATTTATTTGTTACTGAGTGGGATTCGAACCCATAGAACAGAAGGGGCATATGAAACATCATGCGTTTCAGTAAGTTGAACTTCAGTATGATAAGTAGGTAAATGGGTACGTGTTATAATCCGGACAACTCACGCGTTCTCTGTTCATGCCGGTCCTCACCCTGCCCGCCGGAGACATGTCGCGGCGGCTGGAGCGCGCGCCATCCATATCCATTCGCTGTAAAGAAAGAGTTCGCGCCAAACTGATTCGCGTGCCTCCTGACCAAGAATACCTAACAACCCATGTCGGATTGTACTTCAATGTAGGTAGGTATACTTTTTATTGTGGCTGTAGAAATCAACTACATTGTATTTTTTTGCTATAATCCTTATTCAAATAAGTAGTCTGAACGCTTTCATTGTTTGGCTTCGTCAACCTCACAATTTAGGTGGCTGCTCGAACTTTGGTGGACGGCTAATGCCTACCTATTATTTTGCTATAAGGTTGCTTCGATTTTCAAAGTTTGTGGCTTTGTAGAGCTTCGTCTGTAAAACTCGACATTAAAGATAAAGACAAAAATAATTATAGAATACTTACATCATGCGCTGGCGGTGGACTGGAGCTGGATGCGAGGCTAGACAGCGAGTGGTGGCGGCGCAGGTCGCACTCGCTGGGCGTGTCCGAGTCGGACAAACGTGACGTGGACGTCGACGGGGGCGACAGGTGCTCGCCGTCCGCCTCGTCCTCACGATACCTCTGGCGAGTTAACATTCGGTTAGTGATTATTCGTTAAGCCCCAACAGCCCCACGGACCTCGTGATTGCCACAGTGGCAAATAGATTAGAAGCCTAATTGTGGCCAGCATGTCGGGGAGTCGGGGACATGAGATGACTAAAACACAGAGACTAGTTAGTGCTGGACACAATTTAGCTTGTCATCTAGAGGTTACTGTGGCAGTCAAAGCTAAACAAACTTGCAAACTTGAATTTCTGTGAGATAAGTAATAGGCGATGTAGCACCATCATTATCAGCCTATAATGTTCCCACTGCTGGGACACAGGCCTCCTCTCTGTGAGAGGGAGTGGGCCGTAATCCACCACGCGGGCCCAGTGCGGGTTGTTAGATGTCACATAATATGTCTTCGAATTTTTGGTTCTAGGACATGCCGGTTTCCTCACGATGTTTTCCTTCACCGTTTTGAGAGCAGCGGTGATGAAATAATTTACACAAAGTAAAGCGCTGATGTAGCACCAGCAGGCACTTATTGCATCATGTATACGTGAACCCAGCACAAGCTCGTTAATCTTTCTTGGAGGGGTAAACAGGAATACTTGTAGTGTAAGTAACCCAAACTACGCGTACCTAATCTTAAAAAAATGGTCCTCATATAGATGGTGCAAATTAGCGATTCTGGTTTCTCGATTTATTTATTTCTCGGGGCTCGAGAATTCTCGGCTAGGAATCCCCGGGAATTCTCTACTTTTTAGAGAAGTTTTAAAAACTTTAATAGAATTATTAAATTATAAATTATCTTTTTATTAATAAATCTATTTACTAAACCAACAAGAAGAAAATACAAAAATACGTACAAAGGTGATGCTTATTTGCTTTATCCTGTCAAACGATCTCTTAACAGAAGCCGTTCAAGTAAGCGCTCAAAGATTTTCACGATTATTATGTATTGTCGTTTCGAGTGTATTTTTCTTATAAAACAACCGCTGGTTCATGTGACATTCGTCCAGTTAAAAGCGAATTAGAATTACGCTTATTAATAATCATCAATATTAATTGTTAATAGTCTTATATTTACATTATCATTTCATTACTTACATATTATTATAACAAAACTAAGTAAATCCTATTTATTTTTAATCTCTTTTTATTAGTAGGTGTGCTTTCAATATTATAATATGTAAGTATTAGGTATCTTAGTTTCCTTCATGAGAAAAGTAAAACATTCAATCACAGTCTTTAATTAAACAAATAGTAAAAGTAAATAACGTAACGAGCATAAATATATTACTATGGACAGGTCGGCAATAATATCTGATTACATGATTTATCCATTGATATGTGACGGATTTTTGTGGAAGACATATACAAGTGGCAGCACAAATATGTGACATCGAAGGAACAACAAAACTAGCTGGCAAAACAAGCGATGCCAAAATTACAGGATGAAGCTGTTGAAGCATCGGCTTCAAATATATGTGTCACGGACATGTCTTGCGGATATATCTAGTAATATATTTTATGCTCATGACGGTACCCTAAAGTTCCAATAAATAAGAAATTTTAATTAGTGTTGTGTTCAACAACAAATAAAAAAAAGTCTACTTTGAATTGAGTATCTGTTAGTAAAACTGTTGCCTACAGGCTTTCGGTTAGTTACATAAAAACACTGAGACTCTTCAAAGAAGACCAGTAATTACTATTCTTTCAAAGCATAGGATAACATAAAAAAAAATCTATAAAGTATAATCTATATTTTTAAAAGCAAATTACATTAATTTGATCATCGGTTTCATATCATAGTTACACGGCTTTATTAGGTTTTCACGCTTGGGCTAATTCTCGAGTTCTCGAGATTTTTTTTTTCGTCTCGTACTCGACCCGGGAATCTTCGCTTCAGAAACTCTCGATCAGAAACCCTAGGTGCAATTTAGCTATACGGCTTTAGTCGCTCTTATATAGCGTTTTACACCTTCATGGTAAGAAATGTGAAGACACTAAACAACATTTTCTTTCCGTTCATTAAACAATTATTTAAGAGAATACGAACACCAACAAAATACTTACGCTGAAGCTTCCCATCTCCTCATGCGGCTTCAATGTGTACCAAGTAGGTTCGTGATTCATCACTAAGTTGTCTAAATCGAGAAGGACTTCTCCGAGGAAATCGTTTGGGCCGTAACGATTTAAATCCCACACGGTTACCTTAAAAAAAAATAATGTTCAATTTAAAACATTCCATGATTTCCATGTGTTACGTAGGTAACACATGGAAATGACGGTAGCGTCACAATATATTCTAGGCTTTTTTGTTAGTGTTGTAGGTTCAGAAGTTGAATTTAAATTTGATTCGAGTACCTATAGTTAAGTTGGAAATCAACAAAATAATAAATAGAGAAACTGATAAGGGGTTCTATCAAACTTCAGTTACTAGCAACATATTTACCTCTAAAGTTCTTCTCTTTATATCTGTGATACGAATCCCACAATAGATAAAATTTTGATTCCATCGTGGTTCTAAAGTGTTAGCCAAGGTTTTCGTTCGTCGTTTACTCTTCTCGCTTTTGTCGGGTAGTAGGAATATTTTCGCATACGGACACCGAGGGGATCCATCAGACCGGGGAGTGAGGCCGCTCGCCGATACAACTGTGACGCATAGCTGAGTAGCGCTCACGTCGAAGTATATTTTGAGCTGTATAATGAAAAACAAAATATCTACTTAGTCATAAGTTCTATCGATTGGTAACACGATACTAAAGCAAGGCTTAATTGTCTTGTTTCCCAACAAACAACGTATTTCCAAAAGCCGCTCACTGCGGATGGGCAATTTGACCTAGTTAAGTTTTTGTTACAAAAACCTCAATAAAAACGAGTAAGCTGGGATTGGAATTGCGCCAGATTAATAACATAGGCTCGCCCCTGGAACTTCGCCCGATTTGTGTGACTGGCTCGCACTCTTTTATAACATTTGGGACTTTGGCTACATCAGTTTGGAGTGTGTGAGGAGTATAATGGGTACCTATTTTGACAAAAACGGGTAACCTATATATTTTTGGATAAAACTTGCAGAGTATGATGTCCTTTTCCTTCTCTTATGATATCTTATCAGCACACATGCATGCGTCAACCAGCAGATTCTGAGCTAGTTCATTGCCGATAAGTACTTAAACGTAATACAAATAAAATCATATTTGGCTAAAAGTTACAAGTCACAAACCTGGATACGTCCAGTAACATTTGCGTTGTGGTGGTTGTACCGCGCGAGGCGGCGCCGCGAGTGCACGTCGGGAGAGCCCGGTGAAGTGACGAGGACGCTCGGCTTCTCGCAACCACCCATCACCTCCGTGTATACTTCTGCGTACGTAGAACAAACTTAACTTTTTACAGGAAAATGTTCTTGCATCTACAGCTTTGGTTTTGTTTTAAAAGGATCTCATTTTTAACTGAAAATTCATCCAAAGGGTTAATATTTAGTAATAATGTAATTATTTAGAGACTCGTGATCGTGATTCGATAATACTGCTGGCACCTTCTGCCAGAACGAAATTATATTTAACCCAGGCGCTTGCACCATAAATCATTACGCATGTAGCGCTAAACATATTTAAAACATCTGTCTCTATCATTTTCAAAAGATTAACAGGAACAAAACGATATTTTAATATGCGTTTAACGCTAAATGCATTCAGTGATTTTTGGTGCAAGCGTGGCTTAATATTTATAACGAGTAACTTAATTATGATTGTTACTCTTAGTGGAAGTTGCGTAGGTCCTATATGTTCAGAGGGTACCTTTGTGAGTTCTCCACGGCAGAGCAGGGTTGCGTGTGGCAGTGAGTGGTCGCGACACCACCAGCTCCACGTGCAGGTCATGTTTACTGTCGGCGACCACTGCTGCCACCTCGTCCGCACTCCGACCCTGGAGTGGCACGCCGTTCCATTGCAGGACTTCGTCACCTGAATATTGCAGTATGGTTATAGATACATATCAAAAATTTAAAGGCGATTCGTTTATTTATTGAACAATTTTAAAAGTTTTGTACAGATTTATGTACCTATTTTATTCACCGCAATTTCTACGGATCGACCCACGTCAGTAACTAAAATCTCAACTTACCTATCCTAAGTTGTCCTTCTACGTCAGCAATGGACCCTTTTTTGACTTTTTCCACCACTGCGACTCTCGTGCCGTCCGGTAGGAGCTTGCCCCCCACCACCTTCAGCCCGAGGATAGCCGCTGAAGAGTGCGAGCTACCTTCCACGACGCTCTTCCGGAGCACCATGTGACCGATCATTCGCGTGCCGTCCGCCGACACCTGCCAGCTCAGCGGGAACTGTCCACAACACTATTACATTAATTCTTTCATCATCAGCTTCACTAAAGTATTAAAGAGCTCTATTAATTATGTTTTTACTGTTTTATGAAAACTTGTACATTACAAGACAGTAACAGCTAGTCCACGAAGCTTTAACACCGTGTAATTTACAAGGATGTGCACACTCAACATAGATAGGATGTAATGCATGCTCGCCAATGCAATCATGCTACAGCCAACAATATCCATCGAAATTACTATCGTCATAAACACGCTTTCTACTTTTTTCGTATAAAATAAATATTTAAAAGTGGTCAATCAAGTATTCTACTTATAAACTTTTGAGTAGGTAATTTATGTAAAAGTTATAAGGCCTAATTGTTGTACAGATGGGAAAACGTGGATTTTATGTTTGCTAGTCGCTGAACGCAATCAAAACGTTTTTTCATACAGAATATCTAAAACAACTGAATTATCTGTAAACATTTCCTACATGTTATGCATAATCCAACCGCAAACTGAACTAATAGATAAATGAGTACTAATTTGAAGCAACTAACCGACACAATGTGAAGCGGTCTGTACCTTAGGGCAATCGCCTCTGTTCGAATCTTCACTGGAGGTGAAGGTGCTAGAGGTATCGATTCCCGAGTCTTTGGTGGCGGAGTCCTGGCTGGTCTGGCGCTCGGGCTCCCAGCGCAGCGCGGCCCAGTCGTGCGGAGCGCCCGACGCGTCGCGCCCCCCGCGCGGGAATGTCGCGGCACCTTCGTGCCCGTCAAAGCGAACGGTCTTTTTTCTCCTCTCAGTGAACCGTCTATTGTCTGAGGAGTCTTCCCACAAATAGGCACTCTTATACACAGCTCGGTCTGGGCGCGGGCCCTCTTCTGGTACATACGGGCGCAGGTACGCTCCTTCGCCATCGTCGCGGGCCCGCCACCGGCAATCGGTCACAGAATCGAAACTGCGTCCACCTGACGGCCCGGTCCTCGCCACGTCGAATGCACCGCAAGCCTCTGCCTCGTAATCGGCCGGCGAATGATTAATCAAATTGTAATAATTGTTGGCAGCCACGTTGGCGCTACGTAGATGCGGGTGCCGAACTGGAGCACATGCCTCTAGTTGTCCTAAGAATGATATCGAATGAATAACAAGGTTTCCCTATAAAAGGCATCTTGTCATCGCCCGCGTCCGTTTGTTATGGAGCCACGCGCATGTACGCGCCCGGAACCAAAATATATAAGTATATCAATAGTACAATATTTGTTTTCCAATTCGGGATTCCTATCCTATAATTCCTCAGTAACGGCATTTGTAAGAAGGCTTACTGAACGTTTCATATGATTATTTAATAAACTAAAACTGCGTGTTTCTCCGGTTCAAAATAAAGTAATCGAAAGCGGTGATCATCACGCACAAGCGGAAAGAATGTGTCAAACTTATCCGAGTAAGACAGTAAAACAGCAACAATAAAATAAAGTACACGACCACAAACAATTCTAACGGATTTATAGTAAAAAATATGAACAAGTACACTTCTTTTCGCCCAAGCATGCGTTTGTTTGAACCATAAATTTTGTGCAGAAGCCACCTACTAAAATAAAATTTTACAGTGTTTAAAATAGGTAAAGGTAAAATATCAATTTTTGGTTCAAACAACAGAAAACTGTAAAATGAGAAGAGCATTTACTGATTAATCTTGTCAATTAAAAGAAAAGAAAGTGAATTACATGCTTTTTCAACTTAAAAAAAAAATTGTTTCAAAGGAAATTATTAAAATGAGTAAATGCTCTTCTTAAGATAGGTTTGAAGACGGGTGTCTTCGAAGAGATAGGACGTTATTAACAGCCATCACAATTGGTTCACCAGAGAAAGAAGTGTTATACGCAACAGTAATACTGATCATCACATCTAAAGTTCAGCAATATAATTACAACGCATAATTAGATAAGTTCCCGACAAAACTCGCCCTCTCACCGATAAGAATTTATTCATTTTCTCGTTTAACATCGTCTGACGCTGGCTTCTGGAACTCTCGGAACTGCTCTTATCATTATTTGTACCTGCGAACAGGGGATGGCGTGGTGAGGGCCACTCGTCGCCAGATCGCAGGCGCCAGGCGGTAAGTCTCGCGGGGCCGGGCTGCCCGGCTGGTACCGGGCGCGTACATAGGGCATAGTGCTAACAAGTGAAACGTACGCGGCGGCAAACGTACATGTACAGTAATAGTAATGCTCCAAACCTAGCACCACACTGATTGACTCCTGTGTGCGAGGTTTGAAACCTTAGGACTTGAAGTTATCTGAAAATAAGACTGATTGAGCAAACAAGTGTTTATGTCTTGAATGTAATAATAATCGGGCTCTAAAATGTTACAATGGAACACGATTATAATTGACTACATGATTCAACGTGATGGAATACATATATGGATACAGATAAGTTTAGGTGCTCAACACTATCAGTTTCAGTGAGGTATATAATACTTAGATAACTAACAGTCACAATTACCTGAGGCTACTTAAATTAATGAACACCTCGCACGGAACACCTTAACTTTATCATTGCGTAATGCCAGAGATGAACATGACAAACGTTACGTATACGGTTAAAGTACATGTACCTACTTAATGTATTTGTGGTGTAGTGTTGTGTGTAGGGTTCATAAATAAAATTAGCTTGGATGGAAAGGATCTTGTAGTGTTACAAGTGAAAGGATTGGGTGACGGGTGTTAGGCCAGCGTGCATACTTACCGCGATCACGATACTCGTCGTTCTCATCGGAAACACACTCTGGAACTTCATCATCTGAAGAGGAAGACCGAGGCGGGAGGAGGGGGTGTGACGCTGGCGTGAGCGGCAACAACTGGGATGGGGGAGGTACCCCCGATTCGACCACCCCGTATGCAGCCTTTTGTCTCGGGTGTACGAGGTGCGGATGAGTTCTAGCCAATCCTTCAAGTTCCCCGTAACATCTCTGCTCTTGTTGACTGTATTGGCGACGAAGAGCGCTGCCTGATCTCTGAAGTGGGAGATTTTCTTTCTCCGCGGCACTATGTGCCCTCTCTAGTTTCGGTCGTTTATCGAATGACCCGTCAGGCTGAGGCGGTAGACCTCGGAGATCGTTTTCCATGCGCCATAGCATAGAATCCTGTCCAGCACTTTTGTGGATCCATTGTCCAGTTTTAGATAATAATTCTTGTTTCTTGCGGCATAGTATACATACCCATATAACCTGTAACAACGGACACTTATCATTTTTTGTGATGAGTTACATGTATTAAGTTCTTACTACTCGAATTGAAAACTCCAGTGGTCAAGAGTTCACGTTTTAGGGATTGTATTTGTTACCATGAAACTAAAATAGCACTAGGTCTGTTTGAATTTGATTGCCAACTGACAAACACAACAAAAACAAACTGACTGACAAAGTAAGAAAAAGACTAGAACGAGGGTCTTGTTGGTAGTTGGTCATTTAAATATATTTACCTTGTTAGAACGAAGAGTGACTTTGCCCCCGCATCGGGCGCAGCATCTGACCCTGCAGTAGTGGCACGAGTGGCCGACGCCGTCCGCGAACTTAGTCTTCAGGCAGATGTGGCAGGTAGCAGCGAGCTCTACTCCAGCCGCGCGGTGCATTTCATTTCGAGTCCGGATGGTCTGCTCCAGCACCGTGACTTCATCTTGCTTACGTCTGTGGTAAAGTTTAATATAAGAACCAATGTGACTTGTTCAAATTCATATAAGAATAGGCACTATCCAAGTTTATCTTGCGACTTCACTGACATACGGTGAAGAAAGACACCATGATTCATGGAAACCTGGACATACCATAAATATAAGTCTAAAATCGCCAATTCCCCTTGAGCAACACAATATCCTGGTACTAAACAGTGTAATATCAGCTCGTTGTGCATCCGATTTGGTTTCACTTTCAATTTATGCAGCACACTGTGATAGGTACATCTACAATGAAATTGCGATTAATAGAACCTAGTCTTATTTAATGTGTTGGTACATCATCATGCTCCTGCCATTATCCTAATTCATTTAGGGGCCCACGCAGCATGTCTTCTTGCACATAATGATCACTATTCAGCCGCCATTTCAATACCCTCCTTTCTAGCCTGTCATAGAATCCATCTATCGTTTTCGTCAGTAGTTATCTACTCAAAATTTTATGTTACTATTACTTCCCAACATAACATCTCGCCTGTAATACCCAAAGGGTAAGGCAGAGGTGTACCTATAGTACAGTCAGTTATAGCAATTAGCTGATCCACCTTTGCATAAATGGTTGTCAATAGAATTTTATAATTATTTTATAATTTATTTAGGTATTTGAGCAAAATATAGAAATAATGAATGAAAAAGGAGCTTTTCAGTTTCAAGTTGCAAGAAATTACAATACGAATGTGAGGAGTGTAAAGTACCTACCTACTTACTGTCAAGATCTGCGATACAATATAAGGCTTGGTTTTCACCTTTTCACAACAACAATATTGCGTGGAAAATAACATTAATCAAAAAAATATTTTAGATTTGATAGTAACCGCAAATTCTTTTGCAAAATTATTTAAACACAGAACTAAATTCCTTTTAATATTAGTGTCGTAATAGGTTAGAGGACGTTATTCGAAAACAATTTAATATGAACTTTTGTGTTACTCGCTATGTCTCTAATTTTCTATTATGTCACTACATAATAAATTATGTTATCCAAAATTTAAGCTATCTCGTATGTAGGTCAAAAAGTAGGTCAGATAAATAAACTGCAAAACTACGCTCTCTATGTAAGTGCTAAGGCGAATTTAAGACTACCAGTTTTTTCAGAAACTCAATTCAATTCCTACGATAACACATTGTATTACCAGTTTTCACACGTATCTTTGAAACGTTAACTCGATAAAATAGATAGATACCGCGTTGTGCATTATAACGCCTCGCTCGATATTGATTAAATTTAATCCAGAAAGAAAATGTCTCACAGTTAGTAAACGTATCGTTAGTGAGAAAAAGAACGTAATTGAATTATTGTATTATATTTTATATTGATGCGTCATTAAATCCACTGCATGTTTAATGCGACACTCCACACGCGCGATAAAAAGCCATATCACTGCCATCAGCAAACTTGCTTTACATAATTTCCTTCGCGCTCCTGGCGCGAAGGAAATTATGTAAAGCAATAGAGAAATATTGAAATAAAGAAAATTAAGCACCCAGTAAAACTGTTTATCTACGTCAATACTGAACCGAACTTATGAACACGGCCTCGCACGGTATTCGTTTGTGTTCGAAAGCAGGAACTGAACAGGATCAGACAACACAATAGCGGCGATACCAATATGCAGCGACGAGGATGCAATAGTTATTATAAATACCACCCGAGTAGAACAATGGTTAGGGATAGGATCACGGCACTTTCACGAATAACAGTGGTGCAGTACGTCGAATGTGCCTAGGCGACACGGGAGGGGCGCGGGTGGCGGGGAGCGCGGGCACACCTCATGATCTCGTGCTCGCGCTGCTCCTCCTGGCGCTGCCGCATCATGACGCCCTCGATGATGGCGCGCTCCTCGGGCGTGAGATGCGATAGGTCCGGCATATCGGCCATGGCGGGCGGGGACCGCGTGCGGGGCGCGGGCCCGCCGCGTGCTGCGGTGCTGTGCCCGCGGCGCGAGCTCGGCGCCACTCCACTCGGAGGTTTATTTAATAATGCCGGGCGGGCCAATGGCGCGCCGCCGTGCTCTGACGTCAGCGCGGCTATTGATCGCGGCGGCAGGGCGCGCCAGTCGCACAACCCGCCCGCGCGCCCTCACCCCGCGCCTCCACGTACATGCGTGCGCATATCAACTATGCAACGATCTATGTACACATCTGTACTCACCAGCTGCTTACATCTAATTATTATTAACTTTGAGATTCCAATTTTTCACGGCGGTATCGATGTTTCACAATTCCAGGTAATAGATAGGACAGGTCAAGTAGGTAGGTACCTCACTGGACGTGTCAGTTACGTTTATAATGCGCTTTTCTGAAATTCACATTATTATGTCGAATGGTACCGTGCTAGATTTCATTACTAAATTGTTACTGATCATACGACTTTTGCAGTTTATCTTTAAAACAGCCAGTAAGCATAAAACAACGTGAAATTCGTGGCCAACGAGAGTTTGGCGTTGACTGCCTACCTACAATAGACAGTAGTAAATATGCAGTTATTATAAAAGGTAAGTAGAATATATTATACCTTCTAAATAAAAGTTACATCTCCAACATCATTCAGTGATCATGACGACCCGCTTCAGCAGGAATAAGCTTCGGAGTGACCGAGAAAAGGAATGTAACATGCCTCTATCAATTCTAAGTAGTTCATCTCTGATCTAACAGATGCCACTATCGGCCGTGCTCAGAGTTTTCACATCTTTCCACACAGAAGTTTTCTTCTTGGTAAAGTCGTAGTTTTCAACTTGAAAACTAATAATACCATATCGTAAAGTCGCATTATTAATAAGTAATTACAAACACTTTTACGTAGCTGTAGTCACGTTATAGGATCACCGCAGTAGGCGCGTAGTCGATAGTGGCTACGTCGTAGGCAGCGATGTGGGCTCCAATGTAGCAGGCGCGTAGTCGATAGTGGCTACGTCGTAGGCAGCGATGTGGGCTCCACCGTAGCAGGCGCGTAGCCGATAGTAGCTACGTCGTCGACTACGATGTTGGCTCCACCGTAGCAGGCGCGTAATCGATAGGTCGTTCGCAGCGATGTGGGCTTCTTCGTAGCAGGCACATAGTCGATAGTAGCTACGTTGTACACAGCGATGTGGGCTCCTACGTAGCAGGCACGTAGTCGATAGTAGCTACGTCGTAGACAGCGACGTGGGCTACGCCGTAGCAGGCACGTAGTCGATAGTAGCTACGTCGTAGATAGCGATGTGGGCTCCACCGTAGTAGGCGCGTAGTCGATAGTGGCTACGTCGTAGGCAGCGATGTGGGCTTCTTCGTAGCAGGCACGTAGTCGATAGTAGCTACGTCGTACACAGCGATGCAATGTGGGCTCCACCGTAGCAGACGCGTAGTCGATAGTGGCTACATCGTAGGCAGCGATGTGGGCTCCACCGTAGCAGGCGCGTAGTCGATAGTGGCTACGTTGTAGGCAGCGATGTGGGCTTCTTCGTAGTAGGCACGTAGTCGAGTAGCTACGTCGTACACAGCGATGTGGGCTCTACCGCTGCAGGCGCGTAGTCGATAGTGGCTACGTCGTAGGCAGCGATGTGGGCTTCTTCGTAGCAGGCACGTAGTCGATAGTAGCTACGTCGCACACAGCGATGTGGGCTCCTTCGTAGCAGGCGCGTAGTCGATAGTGGCTGCGTCGTAGGCAGTGATGTGGGCTCCACCGTAGTAGGCACGTAGTCGAGCAGCTACGTCGTACACAGCGTTGTGGGCACCTCCGTAGCAGGCGCGTAGTCGATAGTGGCTACGTCGTCGAGAGCGATGTGGGCTCTACCGCTGCAGGCGCGTAGTCGATAGTGGCTACGTCGTAGGCAGCGATTGGGCTCCACCGTAGCAGGCACGTAGTCAATAGTAGCTACGTCGTCGACAACGATGTGGGCTCTTCCGTAGCAGGCACGTAGCCGATAGTAGCTACGTCCTAGACAGCGATGTGGGCTCCACCGTAGCAGGCACGTAGTCGATTACGTCGTCGACAGCGATGTGGGCTCCACCGTAGCAGGCACGTAGTCAATAGTAGCTAGGTCATCGACAGCGATGTGGGCTCCACCGTAGCAGGCGCGTAGTCGATAGTGGCTACGTCGTCGACAGCGATGTGGGCTCCACCGCAGCAGGCGCGTAGTCGATAGTGGCTACGTCGTAGGCAGCGATGTGGGCTCCTCCGTTATAGGCGCGTAGTCGATAGTGGCTACGTCGTAGGCAGTGATATGGGCTCCTTGTTCGCGATTACGATCCAGCAGCCGAATGGCCCCGCTTGCGTGACCTTCAATCTGGATGTTTATGTTTCTTTTATGTGTTTTGTTATTTATGTTCGGACACAATGCAAATTTATTTCTGCCCACTCTCATTTTAATTTTATTCAGATCTAACGGTGAGTCTCGTTTGTAAAAAAGTTTGTCTCACCTTTACTAAGTATTGTGTAAACCACATTATAATAGTTAAATCTTTTTTTTTTGTTAAAGTTTGCTTGTACGTAATAATAAGTTTTTATTGTATTATTATGTGGATAACGGTGCTGGTTGCGTTATTACCTAAATGTTCATTAAATATCTGTTGTAGTATTAAGCATTATTACGCAATTGTATGTTGTCCTAAAGAAATAAAAATAAAAAAATAAAAAATTAACACCCGAGTAGCCGGTTGTGACAAAATTAGACTGCGACGCCAAAGTTCCTGAAGGAATGATTCCGGCTTCTAGATTATACGCTCGGCTCCTAGCATATCCGCTTCAACCATACTCTGCCAGCCGATCTATGTTAAGGGGTAAGTTGGCTCCGAGTGCATAAATCCGCCCCCAAGACCTTCAGCTGCGGAAAAATCAAGCAGCCGGTCTATGTGAACGGACACGTACATACTAAAATATGTACTAAAGGGTAGGGGAGGGGAGATTAGTCCAAAACCGGGTATGGGGGTAAAACCGGGACAAGGCAGGCAGTTTAGTCTCTAACATGTTGCAAATTAACGTCCTCATTTGCCCGCTGCAACTGTCCATTCCGTAGTTTGTCAACAAACATTCAATGGCGTTGGTGCTGGCTCGACGAAAATACATAAGAATAATGTTTTTTTTATTGAATTTATGTTAATACCTAGGATTCAACAAGTGTTTGATTATAGCTGTATATCAAGGTTTTACTGCCCCGTTGGTCTCGTGGTTGCAAGCGCGACTGCTGAGCGTGGGATTTCGATTCTCAGGTCGGACAAAGTGTTATTGAGTCCATAAAGTATTAGTAGTAAATCCATTAGGCATTTCTTAGTAACAGTCCGTTCTTTAGTCGTTTCTTAGTCAGTCAGTTTGGAAGTTTGCGGTTTAATACCCCCGTGCCTCGGAAAGCACGTAAAGTTGTTGGTCCTGCGCCTGATCTTTCCGTGACTACTAGTAAACCGCGAAGACATGCATTAAAGTATTAATGAATAAAAGTTAAGTATTGAATACGCCATGTTTTTAGCTTATTTTTGTCTTAGTCTCTATCAAGGGCGTGTGGGCCAAAACCGTACGAGGTAATATCGGGTGCTACTACCTAGTACATTTATTATTATTTTACTCGAGTTATACGCAAAGGAGTCATACCTACCGTGTATCGTCTTATCGCGTGCCTCACATTGGATTATGATTTTAGTCCAAGCATGGCTTCGAATTGAGTGGCCGATTATTGTACCCAAGATAATTATTATATTATTATGATGTTTTTTTTTATTTTTTTATTTAATTATTGTGAATGTGAGGACTATAGTGGGTCATTTCTTTTTTCTGTTTTCCTTCTTATTTTTAATCATGATCTGGCAGTTTGAGTAATTTACGCGGCCTACCCAAATGTACAGACGCCAGCACATCAAGCTACCCGAAACTGTCAGATTTTCCTAATCAACTTTGAACCTATAATGCTTTAGCGATAAAGTTGAAAATCTATTAAACTTTAAAGATTGTAGTAGCTTGATGTGCTGGCATCTGTACTTCAAGTTCTGTTTCAACTGTCACTGTCACTTTCAAGTTCTGAGTTGAGCTGCACGATTTTTGACAAATTATGCGTGCACTGATTGGACAGGTCCGCTCAATGTGTGGTCCTTTCCGCAAAAAACCATTTCAGACACCAATCTACAAGGTCTTCACACGATCTGACCAAGATTTTGTCTGGACTTTAAAAGAGACTGTGACCTCTGAGTTTGTTTCGGCCTTTCTTCTCAGAATAGTCAGAAAACGCCGAACTCATTTAGTTAAAAAAAATATAATTGACGTGTAAAAGTACTTGTACAACCTACTTACAGAAAATAAATCATTTCACATTCGCTGCAATACCTTTTGGCAAACACACTAGCCAAGAGCACGGTAATAATATTTCTACTGTGCCAAGAGCATTGAAAAGTTGGACCGTTGAAAGTTCGAGCAGGTTTCTTTTTGCGAGCAGCAGTTATGTCGGACGGGCCACTTTTCGCTCTGACTTCTTACGTCCACGCATTGAGCACATATTATTATTATTAATTAATCAAAAGTTGAGCCTGCAGTTAGGAAAAAGAAATCAAGGAAAAGGCGATTCTGGATAATAAAAATGCACGCTGGTCGAATAAAGTACCTAATTTACAAAATATTTGTTAATACATGTGAACTATTAACGGAGCGCGTACTGATGCAAACAATGTGTGGATCGAGAAGCGACGTTGGATCCAAGTTGCCCGCCCCTGCCCCCTCACTCCCCTCGCCTTTGATCGTGTACAAAAAACCGACACGGGGCGGGTTGACATTGGCTATTGGACGCAATGTTCCGTTTACGTCCAAATCTGTCCAAGACCGATCTACACATTGGGGTATTGGATGGGATCCATGACTACAACTTGTAGCTAATATGAGGCTATGTGAGGCGCCGGCATTAAATGCGCTCATGAACACTTGGAATCCCGTAGATCTTGACGAGTTCCATTGTTACCGCTGTTAAGGAGCAAATTTGGGTATACCCGGTTTAGGACAAGCCACGGGGCAAAACCGTAAAACATCAAAACAAACTATTAAAGTTTATTTATATTCTTTCAAACTTGTATTCTATAAAATATTTTGCCTTAGCGTCCCGGACTTACCCCACTTTCCCATACCAGAAGGTGGGTTGGGTATCCACTAATTCGTGTACCCCCGCGCATCTGCAACTGGATATGAGACAATATTTTGCTGGGTTGACTCACACCAAAAGTGGTTTGTGTGAAAATTAAGCGAATGTTTCCATTGCGCTGTTGCAGATGCGTAGAAAACAATTGACTTACAAGCCTTCCAGCTTTACGGCCATGTACTACTGCAAATTAATAGACTCAATCAAAATAAGTTAATTTTATTTATCTGCTATAAAAAAAAAAGTTGGTAGGTCTAAAAAAATAGCAAAATGAATTTTAACATCAAAAATTAATCACAATCCAAGGGCGGAGGTTCACATTCTCCAGGTAGATGATTAGCACAAGGGTTGTGGAACAAAGTTTTAATACCTTTTCTACCCCATGGAAACCTCTTAGTACGTCTTCGCATGTATTCATAGTCACGACATACTCCTTTGTGGTATGGTTCGTGTCCAAACGAGTGAATAGCTTGAAGGATCATAAGCGGGACACAAAGAAAGAAAAACAAATTTCTGTATTTCCTCCAGGAATCGTTGCCAGGAAATCTTGGGCAGCACGGATTTGGTGGAATACGACAGGGGCGACAGTCGGCCGGGGGACAGATTGGCCGGCACGGCTGGCAGGGACACGGGCAACAGACGCACCGCGGTGGTGGCCGCGGAGGGCAACTACAGCACCCGTAATATCTGGCCGTATTGCGAATACTCAAGCCCATAGTTACTCACGGATTTTTTTTATCTTTATATTTTCTGTTTTGTTTTGAATTACATTTTATTTACGTAAAATTTTGTTACAGTTTACTATGATGAAAGCCGAAAATTTTTCTCTTTATCACTGATAGTTGCTGATAGTTGACATAATTATATTTCTTTTACCTTCAAAATAATTAAACTGGTTCTTTCTTAGCAGACAGAATTGAATAATAAAAAAAGTTTTAGGCGCATAGATACAAAAGAAAATTGGCAAAATATCTTTAAACCGCATGCCAGTGAAAAGCAGGTTGAATGTCGTTTTTAGTTCATTATCAGCATCATGTTCAACCCAGAGCCGGTTTTACACTGACCTCTATCATACAAGCTTGAATAAGGTCAGTGTGGTTTTAGCACTACTGGTTCACTCACTACTCTCGGAGAGTACAGAAGTGAAAATGTTTGATTTTGTTCCTGTGCATTGATACAGACGAGATATTTTGTCAATTTATGCAGAAAAGGGACTATGCAGGATGCAAGAGCGAGCAAAGTGAACTCGAAAATTTCTGGCACGTCGCCTCGGATGGGTTTTCTTTTGTCCATTTAATTCATATAGATATAAATATATTAAAAAAATATGTATATAAATATATACACCGTGTTCCGGACGATATACATAAACTTCGACCAGATATTCAGACCATGGAAATAAGCATTTTTCATTATGGACACATTAATGAATAATTATTTTTTGTTAATTTTCATACAAACTAAATACCTTGACGTAAATCACCCGATATGCATGCCTCTTTATCCGAAATGGCAACGACGTATTTTCATTCATATGATTTGGCTGGCTAAAACTTGTCAAAAATAAGTTGACCCTTTCTTACTGCATAGCTCAATAAAAATTAAATGAAATTACAAATATCTTTGTAACGAAGCCTTTTTATGTAGGTACTACTTCCTTTGTTAGATTTAATTAATTGTAAAAGCTATAGATGCGTTTGACAAAGTTTATGTATAGCGTGAAGAACACGGTGTATAAATATATTATATGGGTAATAGGTAATACGGACTGGTGTCCGCAACTCCACGTCAATGCGCGTATTTTGCGTAGGTAGGTACGGGAAATATTATATTATATTTAAATATGTTCTCGAAATATCACAATTACGGAAAGAAACTCTCTTCACCTACTAGGGTCCCCAATTTTTGACGAATCCTTTCCAACATTAATTGAGGAGAAGATAATAATAATAATAATAATTTTAATGATGTCTCGGAAAGACTTTTCAAAATTAATATTCATTCGGCCTTCACAGTCATTTGGTACTGTTGTTTTAGACCAAAATTTACTTATAGCCTTCGCTCCTCTAATCTATGGAAGCATCCACAATTTTTAGAAAAAGTAGACCAAATTATTAGAAACACACTAACTTCCATCTTAAATGTGGCCCTGGACGACCGTGTGTGGCAGCAAGCCACACTACCTATTCGCTTGGGAGGTCTCGGCGTTTGTCCGCAAAATTTCAAGTATAACTATTAAGTTTACCGGCCTTCCTCTTCTCGGTCCACAGTACCGACAAATTAACCAGGAACATTTTATCTTCAACAACGATATTATTCGTCGAGCCCTTGTCACCGCTGGCGTACCAGCGGTTTTGAACCAAACGGCTTGGTACGTGACGATGAGAAGAGATCAGACGGCATGACGTTGCCTTAAAAGGTGAGTAGGCCACACCACATGTGGGACGCAACGTGTGTCGATACCCTTGCGCCATCTCATGTTCCTAGCACGGCGGGCTGTGCTGGCGCCGCTGTGGCGGCTGCTGAGACCCTCAAGCGGCGCAAATACTGTAACCTTATGGGCAACTACAGCTTTGAGCTGTTTGGAGTCGAAACGCTCGGGTCATAGGGTCCGAGTGCGCGTCTCTTTTTTAAGGAAATTTCTCGCCGGCTGGTCGACACTTCAAGTGACCAGAGGGCTAGGTCGTTCTTTGGCCAAAGAATTAGCATTGCTATTCAACATGGCAATGCTGCCAGTCTTCTGGGCACGTTTATGGACTTATGCAGAAAACTTAGAAAGTTTGGGGGGTGCGAATTTTTTTCACTCGGTTTATATTTTGCATACGTGCGAAATAGATAAATAGAACAGTTGGCAAATATATTCAGTGAATATATATTGGCCTTGTTAGGGACTTGATTACATAAGACATTTCCCGTCCCATTTCACTTTGAATGCCCCTTTTTGTCTGACAGGGCGCCAGTCAAAAAGAAGCACCATAGTTGTAGCTGGTTGCCCAGCCCAACCGCGCTCCCACTTTAACAGACAGCACTTTATTTTTTTTTCGTGTTTGAAAATCCTTATGGATGTCCGCTGCCCTGGGGCGGGCGGCGAGGTCTGTCAGACTCTTACTGACTACAAAACCACCCCGGTGTTCCATCTCACATCTACGCCGGGACTCGCGGGAACGTATGATCCTTCCACAATCCGCGACTACGGGCCTCCTCGGGTCAGGGGGGAGTGAGGTGTTTGACTCCCCCAGTGACGCTCCAAGACTTAATTACCAATAAATTCATATATTTGCGCCATAAGAAGCTGCGACAGCCGCTCCTGCACAGATCGCTGTGCTTGGATCCGAAGTTGGAATGCCCCATTCAATCTTCGGGTGTTTGGGTCGAAATTAGACTATTCTCTTGCTAGGCTGTCTGATTGAGAGATCTTTGGTGATATTCGATCACTGACCTATAATATACAAGTACGCTGGACTTCATACTATGGATGACAAAAGGAAGACATTTGATTTTCGCTATTTTTGGCGCTAATAGCAACGTGAGGGTCCATGGAACTAATATTAGAGACGGGACATATCCTTCGATAAAACAATACTTTTATGAACTTTATCGATCGTTATAACCACTGAGAGTAATAATTTATTACTTAAGGCGAAAGCGCCAGGGTAGCCCGCGAAATTCGTTTTTTTTTAGGTTTTTTGCAATTTGCTGGTCAGTATTAAGTTGTACGTTGATTAATATATGAATCGCGGCCGTAACTAACATGTATTTACAGAATTATAATCATTAAAGTCATCAACACTACTCTCTAAGACCACATAAGTCCGAAGAATAACTGTTTCATGAAATTATCATTCTTCGGACTTACGTGGTCTTAGAGAGTTGTTTTGATGACTTTAATGATTATAATTCTGTAAATACATGTTAGTTACGGCCGCGATTCATATATTAATCAACGTACAACTTAATACTGACCAGCAAATTGCAAAAAACGTAAGAAAATTTGAATTTCGCGGGCTGCCTTAGCGCTTCCCCCTTAAGAGAAAAAAATCGAATCACTCCCAGTTATTTTTATGCTTCATTTTTAAGTAATAGAATAATTGCTGCAAAGGTTATCTGAAAATTCATTAGGGCGCGGTCAGATCGCAAGCTAGTGGATAGTGTCCTAGTGAAGTTATAGCGCATGACGGTCAGATCAGTGAGCTTTAAATATGAGGATAGGCTTAAAATTTAGCCTAAAAATTACTATGGTTGAGCATAACTGCTTAATTGAGTTGGTGGGAAATTTGAAATTAAGTAAGTATTTTAAAGTAAAATAAAGACTAGTAGACTTACTAACCACGGTTGACCACGTAACCCCAAAGAATAACTGTTTCATGAAATCGTCATTCTTTGGGGTTACATGGTCTTAGGTCTTACAGAGTTGTGTTGATGACTTTCATGATTATAATTCTGTAAATACATATTTGTTATGGCCACGAATCATATTTTGATCGACGTACAACTTAATACTGACCAACACATTGCAAAAAACGTAAGAATATTTGAATTTTGCGGGCTACCCTGGCGCTTTCGCCTAGTGAATTCGGATGGCTATGATTGATTAACTGTCAATCAAAGACAAGTGCCGCAAACGTCAAAGTCAAACTTTGACGTTATCATCTCTGTGACTTGTAAATATTGGATTGAATGTTTTGGAATTTTGGATTCTTGAAATAAACTAAAATCTTTCGTATTGTAAATATTGTAATGCCATTTCAGACTGCCTTTAATCTTATGTAAAAATAGATTATATTATTGATACTCCGTGTAACCGATAAAAGAATTTGTGAACTCGAATTTGTATCAAGGAACATAATTTACTCTAGCGAGATTTGTATGATAAGATATAATAAAATCGTAGTATTGGTCAACACTCTTATCTTTTGTATTTGTAGTGTAATGTGAAAACGATGTTGCTTTCTAGATATTGTCAGTTTTCATAGCTATCGATGTGGGATTTACTGTGTACTTTATGTGAGTTGTAAATTTTTTTTTCTTCTGTTACTTAGTACAGAGCTACCTGCGTGGTGCATAATAATATAAATGACCTTGAATACTTACTCTTTACCTTGAATGTGGTGCCCCTCCAATTGGCGCCGTGAGTCATTCGGCGATGTGAAGCGTTTAGCGTTGAGGCCGGTGCCCAGCGAGTCGGCGCCGCCGCCGGCAAATGATGTCATAAACATTCTGGTAGTTTTTGTGTGTAGTCGCCGTCAGTACAAGCTCTAAGCACTCAACATATTATTTTATTGTTCCAGTTTTATTACTTTCGGTGTTAGAAGCTAACAATACCAGTGAAAACATGGATTCAAAAACTCTTTCTTCTGGTATTGCCCAATTCTCAGCCAAGTTCTGTGTTGTAAGTATTCATTTAATTATACCCACCTATTGATTTTCCTTGTCTCTCTTGTATCTTGTCTCTTGTTCTTCAAAATTTAAAATATCAAAGTGAAGGAATACAGTACCTATCTTTAATATAATGTATCTCACAAAATGTTAGAATGGCTTTCCTTAGAATTAAAATTATAAATAACGAAAATAATATTGGATATTACTTATGTTTGGGAATACCCCATTACAGTTTTGTGGTTTTCTATTTATAGTTTCAAACACCCACCCACATATGAATTGATTAATTTGAGGTGCAATAGTTGCATTATTGTTCTTTTCTATACTTACTTAAATCTAATTGCACACCCTATTATTTTATGAGAACTTTATTATGATATTTCTATTTTCAATAATTCTTCAATATTAACAAGATACTGTACTAAGGCAAGATCTTGTGTTACCATATGGAGAGCATTTTCATGTCATAATTTTTCCTCTATCCCAAGCCATTCACAGACTTGAGACAACATATTACGAGTTGTGTAGTCTTGATTTAAACATTATCAGTAACATGAAAACAAAATCTCAAAATTCATTGGTTTTTATTTGACAAAACAATTAAAAAAACTTAAAACAACAAGGTTTCTATGATGACACACATTGTACTCAAAGAAGTTTGCTTACTCAGATTTTAGTAGGTAGGTTGCATGCATTAACTTAAACACCTTCTCTCAATATAGTCACATAGTATCCATAAGCTTGCGAAGCCTAGGTCTGGGAAACGGCTTGGTGAGAAGATGCGCTAATTGAAGCTCGCTTGTTACCTTCTTTATTAGTAGCTCTCTCTTAGTCACAAGCTCTCTTACGAAGAAGTGATGTGTACAGATGTGTTTGGTGCGTCGGTGAAACTGGATTCTCAGCTAACTTTATTGCTGCTTCGTTATCCACTAGTAACGTAGGAAGACCCTTAAGTTGTACGAGACGTTCTTGATCGGTTCCAGCTACTAGACCATCATCAACGTAGAGAACCACAATCAGTTTCCAGTGGTGTTTCTCTCTTACAAATAAACAGGTATTGGCTTCACTGATTTTAAAGCCCGCTTCCTTGAAGAAATTGAGAATTTTCTGATTCCAACATCTCGTGGCTTGTTTTAACCCATAGAGACTTTTCTTCAGTAAGCATACCCTTCCAGAACCATTATTATAACCTTCGGGTTGCCTAACATAAATTTCTTCTTCCGAGAGTGTTCCATATAAAAATGCCGTTGACACATCAAATTGACTCGTCTTCATACCTTCGCTTGCTGCAATGCTAATCACAGTTCGGACCGTGGTCATTTTTGCAACAGGACTGAAAGTCTGATCATAGTCTTCTCCTTTCTTCTGGCGAAAATCCTTAGCAACTAGTCTTGCTTTGTATTTGTCGACTGATCCATCTGTATTCAGCTTCACGCGAAAAATCCATTTACATGGTATTGCTTTTCTGTTTTTTGGTAACTTTATTAGAACCCACGTTTTATTCTCGTTGAGAGAATTTATCTCGCAGTCTATTGCTTTCTTCCAAAGTTCACTTACGTTACAGGATACTGCGTCTTTGTAACATGTTGTTAAAAATCCGTTTGTATCCATGACATAAAGTCATTGAACCTGGCCGGTCGTCTGATCAATGATCGATCTCGCAGTATTCGATCACTCTGTACGTTAATCAGTTCCTCAAGATTATCTTCATCTTCATTAACATCATCATTTCTAACCATCTTCTCCACATCATCATTATCAACATCGTCATTTTCTCCCCTTGGTTCAATTGATTCTTCGTGAGTCGATACAGCATCATACAAATTGTCTTCTTCGATAACAGGTGTATGAATATCCAATAGACTGTTCATTTCGTTATCAATCGTTACTACTTGATTATTGATCGTAGCAGGTGTCACTACTTCGTCATACTCCCTTCGTACTTGAACGGGAATTTCCACTTCTGTGACTTCCTCATCTGACTCTTGGAATTTCGTTTCCAATGGCTTTTCATCAAAAATGATATCTCTCGACCTGACTATGTAATTGGATTCCTTTTTCCATAGTTTATAACAGTCATCATTATCGTATCCAACCAGTACGCATCTCGTAGCTTGCTTATGCAATTTCTTCCTTTTTTGTTTAGGAACGTGTGCATAGCAAACCAAGCCAATAATTCTCAGGTGCTTTATCCGTGGTTTCTTCCTAAACCAAAGCTCGAACGGAGTCTTGTGTTCCACGGAAGCTGATCCTGTTCTGTTTAACTCATAAAAAGCTGTCTGTACCAACTCCGCCCACAACTGTTGAGGCAGCTCTTGCATGTGCATGCTTCATTGCTCTAGCTGACTCTACGATCGTACGGTTTTCTCTTTCGATACACCCATTCTGTTCAGGCGTATACGCCATTATTAGTCTTTGGTGTATTCCGTATTTCGATAATTCTTTCCGAACTAGTTCATTGTCGAACTCTCCACCGTTATCACTAAGGAATTCTTTGATGGTGTGTCCTGCTACTCTAGCTTCTGCCAGCATTTGCTTCAGCTTTTCAGGTACTTCAGATTGTGTCTTCATGAAGTAGACGTAGCGAAAGCGAGTGTGTTCATCTTTAAAAAGGACGAAATACGGAAATTTGAAGACTGAAAACGGGAAAGGACCGCAAACATCCGAATGTATGCGTTCTCCAGGCATTTTAGCTTTTTCTCTACTACCAAACTTCTGTTTGTGAGTTTTTCCGAAAATACAGCCTTCGCACAATATGCCATTATCCTTTGTTCAACTCGTTCTATAAGACCTTTCACATGCTTTTATCTTGGTGGCCCATGCGTTCAAGGTAAAGCTGCAGCTTTACCATGATGATGATGCGGTAGATGCCTTGCAAGGCATCTACCGCATTAATCGATGCGGCTACCTTCGGTTTAATTGCTTTACAATTCAGCTTATAGAGCCCACCATATCTTGTTCTGGTTGCCGTCACGGCGACTATTCCATTCACCTTAATAGAGCATGTAGTTACTCGTGACTCAAATACACTGTTTGTATTCTTGTCCTGTGTCGCTAGCACTGAAAAATGATTGTTGCTAATACAAGGATTAAGCCAGACATCACTGAGGAAAAATTATTTTCCAACATTAGGGTTAATTCTAATTGTCCCTTTTCCTAAGGCTTCTATTACATTTCCATCAGCCGTAGAAACTCTGTGAGGTTTACTGAAGTGCTCGAAATTTACAAATAAATCTCTTCTCACCTTCTTCGGTAATTTGTAAAGTCAATAATTAGTTGTATGGGATTCAACTAATTGATTTTACTTATTACTCAGGCCTAAAACTTTCATACCCATTATTTGTTTAATTTGCTGAATGTATTTATTTCCTAGGAACTAGAGAAAGGCAAGAGTGTGGTGTCATCACCCCTGTCGGCAGAGTTTGTACTAGCTCTGCTGACTTTGGGCACCACTGAGCCGGCACATTCTGAGCTACTAACAGCGCTTGGGTTCCCTGATGATAAATCTGTAAGTATTTACTAAATATGTTTTTTTACTCATTCTTTTTATTGCAATCTATCCTGAGATATTCAGCAATAGGTAGGTGGTGGTTTCCGATCTTGCACGATATGAAGCCTCTACCCCATTCAATCGATACTACAGTTCCTTCATGCTGGTTGTACAGACGCCAGACGCCAGCACATCAAGCTACCCGAAACTGTTAAATTTCCCCTATCAACATTGAACCTTATGCTTTAGGGATAAAGTTGAAAATCTATTAAACAAATCTGACAGATTGTAGTAGCTTGATGTGCTGGCGTCTGTACATTCACAGAAAATCTGCAGGTAGATGTTTCCATAATTATTATAAGACCGACGAACAATAGAACCTATCAACACAACATTTAAACTCAAAGGCATTTATTTCAAATAAACTAATTACAGGCAATTTTGAATTGTCAAAGGGTTAGTCAATCAAGTTGAAGCTAGTTGCCCATTCCAAAGAAGTAGGTACCATTAGCAGTAAATTCCCCTAAATAAACTAGAAACCCCGTCTAAAAGGAATCTCTTACATATTTCATACTTTCCCTATTTAGTTGACCATACTATGACTGCACCTAGTAAAAGTGGACTATTTGGACCTAGTAAAAGTGACCAATCATTTCCTACTTATTAGTCATAATCAGGGATGTTAGGGAGCTCCGTAACCGTAACCGAAACTATCGGATATCCGATATAAAAAATTATCCGTAACCGTAACCGAATCCGAAATAAAAGTTTCGGATAATATCGGATAGGGGCGGAGCCTAATTGAGATACAAGATAAAGATAGCTATGATTGTTATGTTAAACTTAAATCATAGTAAATAAATATGTGCAATGTGCATTCTAAATTTAAATCTAATTTTAATATTTTCTTTGAATACGAAATTACTAAATAAGTATAAGTAATAATTTTATTATTACATTTTCATTTTAGGTAGATTAGATAACACTCAACATTTATTTATAATCATTTTTAACTTAAATAGCTGTAATAACTCACAGACTGATTGTAATTCCTACCAAATAGCTACATATAAATAAAACTATTTTATTAACTATTTGTATTGTACTTTTGAAATTCCTAAAGAAATTAATAACCGTAACCGAAATTATCCGAAACTAACGGATAATCCGAAATAATTTCATATCCGTATCCGTATCCGTATCCGGTATAATAATCATTCCTATATCCGTAATTAATCCGTATCCGAAATTTCATATCCATAACATCCCTAGTCATAATATATGTATTGTTCAGATTGTGAAAAACATATTTGTCATGAACATTCCAGCAGCTGAGTAAATGGTTAGAGTTCTTCTTGCACAATGTTTAATGGTGATTAATGTTCTATTTCAGATTCGGTCATCATTCGCTGAAGTGTCATCCAAGTTGAAGTCAGTGAAAGGAGTCACACTAAACGTAGCAAATAAGGTGTATATTCAGGAGGGCCCTTATGACCTAGAGCCTAAGTTGAAAGAAGATGCAGTTAAGGTGTTTAATGCTGCCTTAGAGAAGCTGGACTTTAGTACTGGGGCAGCAGCAGCCAATGTCGTCAACCAATGGGTAGGTGCTTACTGTGCCTAGTAGTGCTTATAATCACCTGCAGACTCGCAGAGCTATACTGCATGCATAGTATTTGAAAAAAGATAATAATCATAATGGGTTGGATTTTCAGGTTGAAAAACAGACCAATCACAAGATTAAAGATCTCCTCAGCTCAGACAGCGTGGATGGTGACACTCGTCTAGTTCTTGTTAATGCTCTCTACTTCAAAGTAAGTCTTATTTTCATACTATTTCTTACACTATGATATGAATCATCACATCTTTAAAAAGTGTGTGTGTGATGTGTGCGTGTGTTCATTTAAATTCTTGCTAATTTGTATCTTAACGATTTTTGATAGGGTACATGGAAGAAGCAGTTTGATCCCGCAAACACAATGGACCAACCATTCCACATTACTATCAACTCGTCAGTGAACGTGCCTATGATGTACAACGAGGATCAATTTTTGTACGGGGATAGCGGCGACCTTGAGGCTCAGGTATAAATATAGCCTAGACTAAAAACGCGCCAATATGTTCAAAGTAATTCACACATGTTACGCTTGTTTTATAAATAAAAAGATAGCGTTAACACTCACATTCCAGAATAATGTTTATTGTCTATCGATTCCGCGAATATGCCGAGAATGTTCTATTTCAATCATTGCCTGCAATGCTGGCAGACAACAACATTATCATGTTTGGATTATTTTATGATAGTATAAATTAACGGTCTATTGAATTATTTTATGTGGGATCGAATTAAAAATTTATATTAACATTCGATTTTTTAATGAAAATTATTGATCGGTCCTTCAGCCGTGTATGAGTTCCTATTACCTGTGACAATGAATAACCTTCAACTGTATTTTACTGTCGTAAAAAACGTTATAATGAATGGTTTTTATATTTCAGCTATTAGAAATGCCTTACCAAGACGGAGAAACGTCGATGCTCATCGTGTTACCAAATGAAATCGAAGGTCTTGATAGTGTGTTGTCCAAACTGGCTACTGGCTTTGATCTCATGTCGGAGATTGACAAGATGTACAAAACTAAAGTACAAGTATCTCTTCCCAAGTTCAAGATTGAAACAGAAATCGATCTGGCTGAAGTACTCCCCAAGGTTTGCTTTTTTTTTTATTTTACAATAACCTCGCATAAAACGATGCGTCACACAGTATTTGGAATGTATTTAATAGAAGCGTTTTACCTACCAATAAAACGCATATTAATTTACTTACCTTATTCGAAGCTTATTTAATTTGAGATAGGCACTACGTTTCCCGCCATCTATATCCGTCTCTTTCTTTCTGTATCCGTCCCTTTCTAACCCCACCACCTGGCAGAGTGGGGGCGCACTGAGTGAGCCGCCATCATTTTGCCTCATTGAGTCGAAAATCACCAGGCAGACTTTAAAACATAAGCTTCGAATAAGGTAAGTAAATTAATATGCGTTTTATTGGTAGGTAAAACGCTTCTATTAATTTGACTTGACCGTTATTCGAAGCTTATTTAATTTGAGACCTGTTTGTTATCGCCTGGTGGTGGTGAGTGGTGACACAGACGCCAATGTGAATGACTTGTTAGTAAAATAAGGTCAAAACTGGTAATACTGACCGTTTGTATGAAATAAAAGCATCTTGGATTTTTCCTTTTTATTAAAGAAAACTAAAGAATCACATAATTATGTTAACATGATTTAGATTTAATTAAGTGATTGTTTCAACTTAATTCTTCTCACTAACGACTTAATAATTGATTTATCACAATGTCAGAATCAACATTAGATCAACAACATCACTCAACAGGATTAAATAGCATAGTTATAGAGGTACTTGAAGATGAGGGTAGAACTGTCCGTTTATAGAATTTACAAAAAGTATATTGTGACTTCCAATTTCCTCTCGCGAGAATATCCTCTAACGGGAAATTGTCTAGCCAGTTTTTTGAGGCAACGGCAGAGCGGAAACTCCCAGGTGTTGCAGTTATACACGCATCTTTAAGTAGAGTCCTAATCCACCCTGATATGATTGTCTTTGAAGCGGCTTTTGCTTCACCTCTTGTGAAAATGAACAGGTTATGGATCTTAGCCGAATCTCTGCGAATTTTTAGCAATTCAATTGTTCTATTAATCCAATAAACTGGATCCAAATTATTACTATCTAGATTAGTAAACAATTTCCAACCCGATTGCCTGTTATCCGAAGAATCAGTCTTTGAACCAAAAACAGGCCACAAGGTGATAGAGTTACTACTTTGAATACAATGCTCCGAATCAGTTCTTAATAAAGTCAAATCGTGAATTCTTCGACCTGAGCATAAGAGTAATAGTGCTGCAGTGTGTCTTTGTACTTGGAAAATATTGTCGTGTGTAAAATTATAACTATTTAGGTATGCAGCTAGGCTATCTATGTTCCAAATCGGTGGTTTAGATTTAACTGGTTTCTGTAACGCTATGGATTTTAAAACCTGTTTTACTAAAATATGAGAACTAATTTGGCCCGCAATGTCTGGATTGCAAAGAGTGGAAATTACAGATTTGTGCAACAGAATCGTATTATATGATAAATTATTAACCAGATGAAGGTCCGACAGGAATCTGGCTACTTCTCTACCGCTAGGATTATGAGGATTAATTTGGTGTTGCTCAGACCAGATTAACCATTTTTTCCAAGCAACATCATAAGTTTTTATGGTGGAAGGCCGCCAAGACTTCTTCAGTAGTTTTATTTGGTTATCATTCCAATCTTTTAGAGTCTCTGCCCACCCCCACATTTCCATACCTCGAGAATCATGTCCTGTGTCCTCGGAGGTGGGAGACCCGTCGACACGTCTATTAAGACTTGATTGAGATTCCGAAGTGTGAATGGGGCTGCCAACGCTCGGGCCTTCAGATCTGCCCGCCAATATACTCGGTCCCAATGCGGAACTACTAGCAAATATATCCCGTGAGCACTGTTCAAATGGGATAGCACTTTGGGAATCAAGTATGGTGGCGGGAAAATCCACGCCAGTTGATAATTCCACTGTTGGGAGAACGCATCGTGAAACAACGCTTGGTGATCGTTCAGATCCAGAGACGCATAATTCACTACGACGTGTGCTCGACTGGAGGCAAAGTGGTCTATCAGGGGGATGCCCCATTTGGAAAACACTTTCTCTGTGGCTTTGGCCAAGAGATGCCATTCCGGATTCACCCGAAGTCTCGACAAATGGTCCGCATGACCGTTGTACATCCCGGGAATATGAAAAATATTCACGTGAATTTGGTATTCTTCCAGAATTTGAAAAACTTGGTATGTTAGATCCATCAGTGGTGTGGATCTCGTGCCCCCTTCGTGTCGGAGATATGCGATAACAGTTTTGTTGTCGCACTGAATTAATACTGTACTCCGGAGCAGGAACTGACACTGATCTTGTAACACTTTTAGGATGGCAAGCATTTCTTTCTGGTTGCAGTGCAACTGTTTTTCGTGATCTGCCCACAACCCTGTCAACGACAGATTGTCTAATCGAGCTCCCCATGCTATGTCGGAGGCATCTGTTGTTAGGTAATGGGTTGGTGGCGGTACATGAATGGCTGAAGGGCGTTTGCAGTTCTGAAGCCACCATATTATGTTGTCCCTGGCTTGGATAGGAATCAGATGCCATCTCTGGTCTGATCTCAACATTTTGTTGAGGAGGTCCAATAAAGCCCGATAATTGAGTCGGCCCCTTGGGACAGTAAAACTCGCAAAATTCAGAAGTCCGACCAGACTCTGAACCTCCTTGAGCATTGTATGCTCCTTGTCTAGCATTTGGGACAGCTTGGCAATCAGCGACGTCAGCTTCTCTTTGGGGAGTTGCTTCTGATTTGTCCAGGCATTCCACTGAACGCCCAGATACGCCAATGTTTTTGACGGAGTCAACACAGATTTCTCGTAATTTATGATCCAGCCTAACGTCTCGAGAGTCTGGATGACAATATTTACGTGTTCCCTTAGGCTTTCCTCGCGTTGATGAGCAATCAGGAAGTCGTCCAAATACACCAGTATTCGTATGCCTCGCTTTCTGAGCATTTGGGCAATCCAATTCGTCACTGATGCGAAAGTCTTGGGTGCAGTACTTAGACCAAAGGGTAAACATGTCATTTCCAATAGCTCTTTTCGATAGACTAGGCGCAGGAATCTTCTGTGACTGCGAGCTACTCGAACGTGAAAGTACGCTTGCGAGAGATCTATTTTGCACAGCCAGTCTCTTTGTTGTAGGAAGTCTGGCACACGAGAAACATTCACTAATTTGAATTTGGTCGTTATGACGTATTGATTGAGGGCCCTCAGGTTGAAAATGGGCCGAGCAGAGCCGTCGCTCTTGAGAACTAAGAACATTGATGAGAGGAAGCTTGGAGACAGATGTGCTCTTTCGAGGACCCCTTGATCCTTCATTTTGTCGATGACAGTGGTCATCTCTATTGAGCAAGGAACTATCATACCTTTTTTTATGTTCCTTGGATGGATCATTGGAGGTCTTTGACGAAAGGGTATGCGATACCCTGATATCATCCTGAGAATGACATTTGGGGCTCCAAATTGTTCCCACTGAGTTAAAAAATTTGCTAGACGGCCTGCTTTGAACTGCCTCATGTCAATATTTTCGACGTTTGACGTCTCTATTGTTGTTGGGCGGAGACGGTGCTCGTTTCTGCCCAGATTTGGATTGATTTCGGTGCTTGGGTTGATTTCTCGAAGAACCTCGTCCACGAAAAAGCCCCCGATTATTCGGTGCGCCCGAATGAGAGCCATGTCCATGATAGTGAGAGTTATAACCACCCTGCGAGGGTGGTGCAGTTTGACAACAGCCTTGCACATAGCATGACCCATGTTGACAACCCTGCGAGGGTCTTTTTCGTGTTGCGTACTCCTGCGAGGAGACGCTAGCTTTGGGTGTCTCTACCTGCGAGGTAGAGTTCATGGACTTCTTTAGCGGCCAAAAACATTTTCGCACTCCACCCGCTTTTTCTAACGCGGCTGTAAATTTTTCTGTGTTGAACAAGTTTGTGCATGTAGGAGGAATCTTCCTAAGCGTAGATTTCACTAATGGGTCCTTTACCTGTTTGATTACACAGTCTCGGCGCATTTGCAATATCTCTGCGCGATGGCCACAAACAAGCTGTAACAAATCTGAGGAGGTTGTTTGAAAATCACCGCAATTTATAAGCTCTGTTAACTTATTATTAATAACCTCATAATCTGGGGTTAAATCTTTAGACCACTGGGCAAAATCAAGCAGCACCTTCTGAAGAGACTCCTTCTGCTTTAAAATGCACATTGTTAAAGCTGCAAAGGCTTTATCAGCGTATATCAAGTGGCGGGGAGACTGGAAGGCTGCAACTTCTTCATTTATCTCAATATCCGTAAACCCCGGTTTGTGATTATACGCTTTTTGAGTTTCGGAATATCTGATTTCGTTCCAATTATTAGTATCCCAATGTTGAAGATCACATAGCAGTTTTAAATGGAGTTCAGAACTCTTGGGCATAGAAGGTTCTTTTAATTTAGTTTGAATATTAAAAATAACTTCATTAGGCGCGTCGTTAATCGAAGCGTTATCACCAAAGTCTTTGTACAGGTTACGACTAACACCAGAAATTATAGACATGGAATCGTTAAGGTAGTGATCACTAGTTTGAACTTGACGCTCATTATCACGAGCAAACAAAGATTTACGAAGATCACGTACCTCCTTTGATAATTTTCGATACTCCTGTTTCGAATGTCTTCCTTTTCTCCCCCTCCTCTTTTTTCCATGATGACTCCGTCGACGCTTTGGGGAACTTGATGAAGACGAAGATGAAGAACTGCTGTGGGAACTATTACTGCTTAAACTTGAACTCCTGGACCGTAATTTACGCTGCATACCAGATGGTCCTGGTAATGGTTCGTTTACTTCATTTGGTACATAATTATTACCATCAGCCATTCTAAACAGGAAGGAGGCTTTAGAACAACACTAACGGTATAAGCCGTTAAAAATAAAGTTCAAATAAAAAGTGGGTATGTGACTACACACACACAATTTAAGCAAACAAAAATATACGCTCTAAAAAGCCGATGAAAACATTTAAAATCATATACGAACGGAAAAATAAACCGTTAATAAAAAACATGCGACTACACACTGAGTAGTCACACTATTGCGTTTTATCAACATAAAAAATACTCACGTGTAATTTTGTGGGAATTTTCAATTAGCACCACACTATCACTGTTATGCACCACACTATCACTGTTATGCACCACACGTAAGACAAAAATATCAATTTTTAGAAATTCTAAAATTTAATACACTTATTATTTTAAAATAACTATTTTAAAATAAACTTAAATATTGTGGTAACGTTATTGTTAACGCAACCGTACGCGGCGGGAAACAAGACGCCAATGAGGCAAAATGATGGCGGCTCACTCAGTGCGCCCCCACTCTGCCAGGTGGTGGGGTTAGAAAGGGACGGATACAGAAAGAAAGAGACGGATATAGATGGCGGGAAACGTAGTGCCTATCTCAAATTAAATAAGCTTCGAATAACGGTCAAGTCAAATTAATACCCGCATTTTTTGCGACTACGGCTTATCTGGGATTAATGAAGTCATATTTCATTGTCAACAGTCTAGCTTCACTGAATGAGTACTTTGAAACATGACGCGGACATCTTGCATAACAACTTCAAATTATGGAGTCTATAATGCTCAATTGTTTGTTCTAGCTCGGAATACAAGCGATCTTCAACAAAGAAAATTCGGGTCTGACAAAGATTTTGAATATCGAACAACTTCTGTATGTATCGAAGGCAGTGCAGAAAGCCTTCATCGAAGTGAACGAGGAAGGCGCGGAGGCCGCCGCGGCTACCGGTAAGCGTGATACTATTTATAGTCCTACATGTCTTATGATCGGTTCCTATAAACAAAAACGAATCGTTTTGCTTACCAATGGTAACATTTTTTTATTGCCAAACTGGGCGTATAAATAGATTCGTAAGCTAATTTTGCCTGTGATAGCTATAATGCAAAGCTATAAAGCTTCATTATTGGTAAAGATTCAGGAGTCTTAATTTTAACCAATAACGATCCGTAAATTATAGGAATCGGCCATTAGTACTACATAAAGATACTGCTAACATAATTTTTTATCTTTACTTTGGCTACTAACATCAAATTTATATTGAAATTGCATAACATTGGTCAGTGATATGATTATATTTTTGATAACAAACTTTTCACGATTGATTAGTGACTGGGTAGGGCACAAGATATTACTTATTGTGGTTGGAATTATAGGTATAATGATATGTATTTCTTACATTGCTAAGCCAAATAGTATTGTAATTTTTTAATATAATCTTATGACTTGGGTTCAGATTACATTTCCTGAAAGGGTTATGATAACAGAACATTTGTGTAAAATAATAACACTGCACATTTTTTTAAGGGTTGCAAAGAAGTTAACTGGCAATCATAACAATTTAACTGATATCTACTTCTTGGTGTATTCATTTTGTTTTCTATCCAAGTGATATAAATACTGCAATATCTTAATACTGCAATTAATACAAGTAGAATATATGGCTCATAAGGTTTATGCTTAACAAGCTATTTTGACATTACCACATTAAGGGAAAAATTAAACAAGTGTTAAAATACATAATTATAAGGAAAGTAAACATGGCTTACTTCACACTGCTCAATAGTGTACCTAATTTATATTGACTGCTAATGCATTTTAAATATGTTACCATAACTTTCCTTTCTTTGTTTCTGCTTCATACTAACTCTCAATGCATCTAGTTCTAAAATAGAGGCTTTATACAAGGTGAGGCGAAAGTAATGTCATAATGTGAATAGACTGACATACGGTTGGAAATGAAAAAAATTAGGCTCTGTTTTTACGGAAAATTTATAAATAAAAAGAAGCTGATTTTTAAAGTCAGATATCTTTTATTCGTGGAATAAAATTGACATCTGACAGTCTAGTACGGAATAAATGACAAAAATTCAAAATATATTCTCAGGATAAGACTTATTCTAGGTATAAAAGTTTGGTAGAATGCGCCTTAAAGGCCGATTTTTCAATCGACAGATAATTTTTACTCGTGGAATAAAATTGACGTCTAACAGATTTTGTCAAAAATAGAAATTATTAATCGGATAAAATTATCTGAAGTTGGCATAATCGGCACTAAGTCGAAAAAATGATATCGGTCAAACGATCACCTCATAAGTTGATGCGTATTTGTGCTCGTTTTACGTCTATCGCATCCTCCAAATTGTTGAATTCTTCTTCAATGTTGGTTTTCAAGACTTAAAGGTTTGTGTTTTGTTGTGGTAAAGGTACAAAAAGCCCCAAATAAAGAAGTCTGGTGCCGTCAGATCTGGTGGTCTGGCCGACCAGTTCAAATCGCTAAGCAGGGAGATCACACGGCCCCGAAATTGGCGTTGCACAATCTCAATTATTGCATGAGCTGTGACTGTGTGTATCACTCCATTACATTGTCAACAAATGCTCTATCTGTGTACAACATAATGTATCAAGTCACAATGACTTATAACGCCATTAGCAAAAAATAATGGCACATTCACATTATGACATTACTTTTGCCCCAGTCATACGGGATTGGCAGCGCTTTACTATCTGCCTAAAATCTACTTCTACATTGTGATGTGGCGTTGTGTTAGTTTGTTATGCATTGTGGTGTGCTGTTGAATGCTATTGTTGGGCTACTGCGTTGTGTAGTTGTGGATCGTTTGACTGTGTCGTGTGGTGTGTGGATGTGCAGCGATGGCGACGCGTCGCGCGCGCTCTGTGCCGACGCTTTTCGCGGTGAACCGGCCGGCGCTGTGGCTAGTGTGTGCGGGGCGCCACGTGGTGGTGCTGGCCAGCTACCGGCCGAGTGCGAGCGCGTCCTCTTCCTCGCGCGATGAACTATAGTGGTGTGTGTGGCGCAGGCATGGTGCTAATGCTGCGCTGCGCGCGCCCGCCGGCGACGCGCTTCTGCGCCGACCACCCATTCCTCTACCTGCTGCTCGGCTCCGATCGCACCCCGCTCTTCATCGGAGCATATCGCGGCAACAACTAGCGCGGACGAGTATCAACACTAGAAATTCGCTCTAGGCATTTCGTAGCACAAAGCACTCAAATTAAATCAATCCCAATGGTATCTATAACTGATTTTCCCATAACGCTGATACACATATCATTGGTCATGTAAAACATTGTATTTACTAAGTCTTTGAAACTGCGGTTAGAAGCCAGTATCTATCTTGGAAACATTTACACAAAATTTGACAATAGGTATCCGTTATAGACAGCATTTCGGTTTGATCACACATTGAAACATACACGGTGTTAATAAACACATGAACAGTTTTGACGTGCTTACGATATTTTTTTTTTACTTAAAACTAACAGATTTAATCTGTTAGTTTTAACTTCGAAAGTTTAGAAGCGATAGAATATAACCTGAATTAATTACTGACTTGTTTTTAAATTATACTCTCGAACAGCAATATTAACCGTTCAATAATTATAATTAACACCGTGTATAACAATTAATAATGTTGACCTGTCTCGAAAGTATCTAAATTTGTTGTACGATATTACTTATTATGATTTTATTAAAGTTTAATATTTTTATATATTTTTTTAAATTCACCTGAAACCAATAAAAATACATATTAGTGGTAAAATTCCATTGACAACCAGCGGACAACACAACCAGCGACAAAGAAAATGTCACTAAAAACACTGAGCAAAGAGTACAGCCTAGACTGTAGGTGACTAGACGTGCCTCCGACACATTCGAGAGAAAACCTGAAAACATAAACACTTCCAACCGTCTCATTATTCACTGCATCTTTATTTAACCTTCCACCAATCACCATCGTACAGCACTTCTCTCCTGTTACCAGCCAATCAATAATCAACACTATCAAACCACAATAAATACCATAGTCAATATACTGTGATAATATTGTGTCTTAAAACACGAGCTCTGCTTTGTTTGAAACTGTACACTAATTATTTTAATAACCTTGTCTAGACCTAAATGAATGGAACGTTAAATACTACTCATCGCCTTTTCTTATCGCGAATGTTGCAAAGTAATACGACGTATACTATTTATTTCAGCAGTGCTCATCATTTATTATTCGAGGGTAGATCGTTTCGTGACTGACCGGCCGTTCGCCGTCGCAATCCTCGTAAAGAGGGCAGTTTAGTTTTAGCACTTAATGGCCATATACCGAAATTAAAGATTCATGTCATCAACAATATAATTTAGACAATAGTACTGAAAACTTGACTTTTAAACATAATTGTGGGGTATTCTTATATAACTGTTTATTTAATACTAACGGCGCCCTCAGCTGCGGTCATCAAGGACTATGAGAGGGAATTTAGATATTTTTCACATTAAAGGCACTTTTGAACGTCAAAACTTACAGTAAAATTGAATTGATTCTCGTCGCCCCTTCCAAAAGGTAGTGTTCGTATGGAGAAGAATGGGCAAGAAACTCCACCGTTACTCTTTTAATCAATAATGTAGATGAAGACGATGCACCTAGAATAAAAATTCGTCTACCACAAAAAGTAAAAAGAATTAAAAATGAAGCAATGACAGGTAAATCAATTATGTCGACACCACCAATTTATACTACGCTAACTCGAAGTTTAGGTAAAAACGTTTTTTTATGCCAAGTTGCTTAAAATGTGTTTTTACATACCGTAAAATGGGGCTTTTTGGATATAGCGAGGTTATTTAGAATTTCTAAAATAAAAGATTTGATCATATGTTATTTTTTATCTGTCAATGGTAGGAATGTTTTTTTGCCACATGGCAATACTACGCTTATCTGTCAACGTCAAATTCATATTTTGGAGGTTAGTTTTCGCATTCCACGTGGAGCACTAAAAGTTTTTGTAAATTTTGAATTTTCGATTTTTTTCGTGGGCTTAAAACTTTCATCTGCTACAGAAAATCTAAAAAGGTATGTACTAAGCCAATTAAACTATGTATACGTATGTTTCCTGTAGATTTCAGTGTTGTTAGGTGTTGTTTTCTATCCCTAATGAGCTAAATACTGTCCCTGTTTTTTGTGAGTGGGGCTTTTTGAGATGGATTTGGGGTTATTTGGAAAAAATATTCAAATAGCCCCCTACTATTTTCGACACATAAATATGATTTATAGCAAGAGTTTCAAATAGCCCCAAGAGCGCAGTACCAGACCATTTAAGGGTAAGTTAACTCTACGATTAAATAAGTCATGCAAAATTTCTCAAATTTATATTTTTGAAAAAAAAAAACTTTTAAATAGTTTTTTTGTCCACTTTAGAATTCACATGAGTAATGGACCGCTATTGTTTTGTTTTGTTCAACTAAATAATCTGCAAGATTAATTTCACTGATGTACCCAATGATGTATAAAACTATAGATACGTTGTCCGCACTCTAAAATGGCAACATGAAATGAAGCCAATTGCCACATTTGCGCTCAGTCACGCACCAACCTGTCGCGCGACGCTACGTTTGTTTTTAATTTATATCGTATGTGAAAACCTGTGCAAAACATAAAGAAAATATGCCGTCGTGTGTTTTCAGAGGATGTAAAAATTATACCCCAAAAGTTAAAGACAAAAATGTGTCATTTCACGCGTAAGTTTACAAGACTAGATTATTTTATTTTGTACGACGCTGCGTCTAATGGCGGCCGGCGCATGAAGTGACTCTGATAGCTACGTCACTCATGCGCTCGACCAATGAGCATGTAATTTGACTATTACTTATCCTGTGACGTAACTGAAGATGTTTATTTATCTCCCTCTAGCAACAGACATCCCGCCGTACGGTGATATATTTTCTTTCCCTTTCTTTACGCGTATAAGTAGTTATCTAGTATTTTCGCCGTTTTTAAGCGCCGAGATGTTGGTTGATAACGTGTCTATATATAATACGTCATTGGATGTACCTACCTATATACCTAAGTGATTAAATTTACATTTTTACACACAATATTGTGATGACTTATCCCTAACCGGGTAAACATAGCTAACCTAATGCTAAAATAAAAACAATACATACAATTAAACAAATAAAAACATATTAGTCGCTCTTTGTCCACAGGAATAAATGGAATAAATCAAGCATGAAATCATGGTGCGAACATATCAAAGGAAGTATACCAACACACGCAATGGCAAATCTCATCCACCATATACAATGTAACTAAAATTTAATAAAAAATTTCATTATCTTAATTGGGTTTTATTCATCACTAGCTGACCCAGCAAACGTTGTTTTGCCATATACATTATTTCTATAATTTTTTCTTCAACTCTGAAACCTTTGGCTCATGCACAACAACTTTGCTAAAGATCATCACATGATCAAATGCATAGTTTACGATTCTATAAAGGACATACAGACAAACATTCATTTTTATATAATAGATTCAGCCTGCTCACTTTCCTGAAAAATAGCTTGCCCTTAAGAATTCCAAATATCACTTTACTTTTAATAGGTTAAACTCGTATAACATTTACATCAAATTCCAAGTATCCCCAATTTATCAACAACCGTAATTTCTATTCTGGGACTAACTTCAAATAATTCGGTACTTTCTTGACCAAAAAACGTCATATTGACATAGAACTCAAACCAAGTGACCCTAGAATACTTCCAAATATCGCTTGGATAGTTTTATTTAGCATGTGTTTGATAAATTATGAAAGACAGATCCAATAAACTTGGATACCAAATAAACCCATAGTAGTGATATTTGGAACAGTATGTTTAAAAATATATATTTCCAAATCTACTAGTGACAGACGTTTTGTAGCAGTAGTAATCGAGAGGAGATATTTAGAACTACCAAAAAAGCTTCCCATTGAGTTGATTCAGTCATTGTTCCCTTCACAAACACGTGGTTAAGCAAAAAAATGTTTCAAATAGCCCCATTTTACGGTATGTCATAAAAAAATCGTGAAGAAATATACAAAAATAAGAAAGTTACAAATCTTATAAAACGCTAAGTAAAGGTACTTTTTGAAATCACTCGATTTATATTACGCCAACTATTATTAGCGGAGTGTGCGCGGGGAGGGAACGCACCGCTTGTTTGTTTACATTAGTCTAACGACACTTGTCGCTGTGTTAGCAGTGGCGTAGCTACCTAGGGGCTAGGCGGGGCAGTGCCCTGGGGCCCTCAAGCTCAGGGGGCCCTCGAATCCTTACCAGAAAATCTCGATCGAACTGAACTTTTGAAAATTTCTTCCATTTCCAAAATAAATATGACAGGTTGCAACCCGACTTTAATCATGGCAACTCAGTTGGGAGAAATTCGAAAGTTATACCTAGGGATTTCCCCTAAATTCTTTTTGTGGGTTGGCAGTGTTGTCAATTTGAGGGATAGCGATATGTGCGTTTTATTGTGAATTCGGGTCAAGATTTTTTTTTCGAGAACGGTTAAAAAATTAATGCTGTATCAGGAATAAGTAAGCTGATGTTAATAAACTTTTTAGTACTGGTCAATATTGTGGTTCAATTTTATTTGATTTTAGTACCACTCATATTGATGTCTGTTACGTCAATCAATCATGTCAAATCTATGGATTTCGGCTACTCATTGTATAACGCGAAATATCGTGAAAAAAATGCAGGTCACCTGCAGTAGGTGCATTAATTCAGGTCCGCGCGCGAGGAGATTGTTCTTGGTCTCCACCGTTAATTACAGCTTTTCACTTCAATTTATTAATATTTACCACCTAGTTTTACCTCAATCAACTCAAGCATGGACTGTTTCAATTATGTAAGGAAATAATGAGCAAATATAGAGTGCTAGAATGCGACCTAACGGAAGTGAAACCTGGTTAATTGGGATCTCAAGGGACCAAGACATATGTGCCAATTATTGAGGTTTTCCAATAATCCAGTTTTCCAATTAAGCAGGTTAAAATTATAGTTGTCTCATTTACAGAGGCCCCCGCTGACAGAGGTCGAAATGTGCGTTTTTCCATTTTTAGAAGTGGAAATATTAATAAAAATGCGTATTTTTGGTGTTTGTATGTAAACAAACACGTCAAAACAGGTTTAATGAAAAAGAACCGGGACCTCATTGCAACTCTCAATAAGAGTTTTCTCACTTATCCAGGTCCCGCTTAATCAGGTTTCACTGTATTTACAGCAATGTTATTATTCTTTACAATTCCTGTTACTTTTGCAGCAGCTGAAAGGTCATTTAGCAAATTAAAAATAATAAAAAAATATTTAAGAAATAGTGTGGGCCAAACTCGACTCCGACATTTATCGCTAATAGCAATTGAAAACAAAACCGCATCAAGCCTGGATTTAACCGAAGTCATTGATACTTTTGCGAAAACTAAGGTGCAGCGCAGACGACAGACTATCCGTGACGCACTTTTTAGTCTGTGAAAATAGAGCCTATGCAATTATATGCATTAGGTAACGCACACGACGCGCAAAAAGTCCGGCGCACAAAAAATCCGTGTAATTCGGGCAGACCGCAACGCGCCGGGCCGCGCCGCTCCGCACAAAAAGTGTAAAAAAGAAAAACAAAGAAAGAAAGAAAATTGCGTTTATTTGGCAAAACAAAAAACCCTTAAAAATAAACAAAACAAATTCAAAATGATTAAAATAATAATGCCAAAAGGGCCTCAGCTCAGCATAATGCCAGATGGCAACACAAAGAAAAAAAAAAAAAAAAAAAATAGAAAAAAAAAAATTTTTTTTTTTGTGTGAAAAAAATTGAACGTTTGCTTCAACGCGCGCTAACGCAGACGGCGCACACTTTAGTCGGCAATCTGCATTTGCTAGGGGTGGACGTAATGCACGCGATCTATTATCATGGCGCCAGAGGTCGATGTAACGATGTTAATTCAAGAAATACAAAACAGACCAGCAATTTATGATACTTCTAAGGCAGAATATCATGATAGACATTTAAAAAGAAACCGACAGAATGATCGAAGATGTGCGTCGTGTGCGTTGAGTCTGTGAAAAATCCGCGACGGACTTTTTGCGTGCTATGCAGAATTTTTGTGCGCCGCAGACTCGATCGCACAAAAAGTGTGCCGTCTGCGCTGCACCTTAAGCTAGGAAAAGATTGTAAATATAATTGTTAATTAGTCAGTTGGTAGGTCCGACCTTTATATAATAAAACCCTTGAATCTTTTCTATTTCGTTTTATTGCTCAATACCTACACCAAGTATTAATTGTAATTTATGTTGTTAAGTATTGTTTAATATTTTTATTACCTGCCCTGCAGTGCACGAAAAAGAGCTGATGATAAAGTAGCTTAGCATTTTTAAAGTATTTGTATATTTAATATTTTTACTTGATAAAACCTAACCAGTTTAGATAGCAGTGGGGCCCCATTTTTTGATTTGCCCCAGGGCCCTTGGTTACCTAGCTACGCCACTGTGTGTTAGATGTGATTACGCGGTTTTAAAACTTTAGCAGTAAATCATAATAGATAGTGTTATTGTAACTAGTTATTTAAGCTATTGTTAGTGTTATTTTATTATTACAAAAATGTCTCGACAACGAGCTAAACTTTTGGTGGAATTAACAAAAACGGAAGAATATTCATTGATGAATGTTGATAAAAATAGTGAGATATCGCTTCATACTGTCGAAAGAGGTAAGTTTAATGTGTTATTAAGGACTATTAACGTATGTTAAAGTATATAAATATGTTTTATAGTAATACGCTACGTTTTTTTTTAAAATTGGAGCCACTTTGTTCAAAGTCCGTGCAATACTACGCTAACTCATAGTTAGCGTAGTTTAGTGCGTTCGTGTGTATACTTGTTCGTTTGTAAAATAAACTACTTAGCGACATTAACGTAGTAAATACTTATGTGTTAACGTATTAATTCGTTTATTAATGGTACGGTAACAATGTTTTTTTTGTAAGTACATGTTTTTTATGAAAATATTGAAATATTATGATTTCAATACATTATACCTATTGTTTTAGAATCGTCGCCAGTACCTGCTGAAGTTGGTAATCCTGAATTCGTGTCTTTATATGAGCACGTTATGTTAAATTTTGATGAGCCTATTGAAGAGCATGATTATTCTATGTCCAGTTCTGCAAGCCGAGATATAGTCAGTTACAAATATGATGCCGTATTACAAGATATAAATTTAAACGACTTGGGGGCTCCTAATACTCCACTTAATATTTATTCACCAAAGGTAATGACTTCTATCCAAAAACCTTCTCCATTGGCATTAACTCCAGCAAGTATTGAACCTTTGTTTTCGGTCGTCACTAATGATCTTTCTGACAGCATAGATAATACCCCCGTACCTTCACCCTATTGTGATTTTTCGGAATCTTCACAAAGTTTAAACGCTACTTTGGTGCCGACTTCTTGCTACAAAGAGACTGAAGATAGAACACTGACACCTGAAATCGGTACATCCGCCCAGGAAAGACTTCCTGATTCGCATATGGATAACGGCCTCACCAAAAATACAGATTCAGTATCGGCAATATCTACTCCGTGTAATTCAATTTCGTCGCCTGTAACGTTTAATGATAGTGACTATTCTGCAGTATCGACCCCAAAAAATACTAAACGTAGATCAAAAAAAAGGACTGATGTGGGTCTCAAACGTCTTAAACATGAAAATGAATGGATAGCTAGAAAGAGAAAACGCTTTTGTAACACAGGATTGGAGTATACCACGTCAAAAGGAAAAACTAAAGCAGCAAGAAGTATTAAAGTCAGTTGTGTCAATTGTCGTCTGCAATGCTATAATAAAATAAGCCACGAGGTTCGTGTTGATTTGTTTGATAAGTTTTGGAGTACTGGTGATCATGCGAAACAATGGGAAATCATAGCCAAATATGTGATACAAAAAAGTAAAAAGACTGCCACTAATGTTGAAAGTGTGTCTAGTCGTCGATCACACACTTTGCATTATCATCTTCCCATAAATTCTGACAATGGCATCACATTACAAAAAGTTTGCAAAACAATGTTCTTGAACACATTCGATATTAGTAAAGATTTTGTTTATACTGCAATACGAAAAATCCAAGAAATCAATGATTTTACTGATGTTACTGATGACAGAGGTCGGCATAAAAACCATAAATATATAATTTCAAATGAAATGAAGCAGAGTGTCATAGATCACGTTAATTCTTTCACCCCTGTTGAGTCTCACTACGTTAGAAAACGTACGAATAAAAAATACTTAGATCCTTCTTTATCTTTTTCGAAAATGTTTAAGTTGTATGTTGAGTGGTGTGCTGATAATAATTATAATTTTAGAGTACAGACAGTAAGACAGTATAGGGATATAGTTAATGCTAATTTGAAGATAGGCTTTCATTTACCAAAAAAAGACCAATGCGACCTCTGTCATCAGTACAAAAATACACCTAGCCCTACAGATGAAATGAAAGAAAACTTCACTAAACATCAGATGGAAAAAGAAATTTCCCGTAAGTTAAAATTAGAAAATAAACTATTAGCTATCTCTAGTAACAATGTAGCTTGTATTGTATTTGATTTTCAAAAAGTTTTAAGCTCACCACATGGTAATATTAGTGTTTATTACTATAAGCGTAAGCTCAATGTATACAATTTTACAATTTACGATATGGGATCAAAAGAAGCATTTTGTTATATGTGGGATGAGCGAACGGCTAAGAGGGGGGCAAATGAAGTTGCCAGTTGTTTATATGATTTTTTTAATAAATTAGCTTCTAAGGGAGTTAACGAAGTCAACCTATGGTCAGACAACTGTGGGGGTCAAAATCGTAATCGTATAGTATACTATATGTATTTATTAGCTGCAAAAATGTTTAAAATGAAGATTAGTCACCATTTTATGGAAAAGGGCCATACACAGAATGAGGGCGACTCTGTTCATGCCTTAATAGAAAAGACTTCAAGAGGTAGACAGGTATATTCGCCAGATGAATGGTATTCACTAGTGCGATGGGCAAAAGTCAATGGGAATCCTTATATTGTTATCGAGGTCAATCAAACCATGATATTTGATTTTAAAAGTAATATAAGCAAAAAAAATTGGACTAAAAATATAAATAACGATAAAATTATGTGGAATAAAATTAAAAAAATTGAAGTTTCTCCTGATAATTACGGTTTGTTGAAATATAAATATAGTTTAGGTGATACTGAAAGCAATCAAATACAATGTTTTAAAAAGACAACTAGATTATCCCAGTTGGAGCCTTTTCCCGAAAAAGCATACAAAGCTTTGTTAAAAATTAATGTGGCAAAATATAAAGATTTAAAATACTATTGTGATAAGAATATTATACCCGAAAAGTATCATACATTTTATAGAAATTTTTTAACAACTGAACATGATGTGGACAATGCGAGTGATGAAGATTAAGAGGTTAAATCATCATCATATCAGCCGTAGGATGTCCACTACTGGATATAGGCCTCCACTATAGATTTCCAAAAGGACCGATTAGAAGCGGCCTGCATCCAGCGTTAAATAATTATAATTATCTTAATGTTTAAATTATGTGATTTATATTCACCAATTGGAAGTTTTTGTATTCTCAGAATAAAAATATTGAGTGCAATCTTGATTTAAATATAATTATGTTTTAGTTCTTAATCATTACAACTTATTGTTTAAATTATGTGATTTATATTTACCAATTGGGAGTTATTGTTTTCTTCTAAAATTATCAATATTGAGTGCAACCTTGATTAAAATTAATATAATTATGTTTGAGTTCATAATAATTACAACTTATAATATTGTTTAAATTATGTGATTTATATTTACCAAATAGAAGTTTTTTTTTTCCCGGAGTCCGGAGTGCAATCTTGATTTAACATTATAAATTATTCGAAGTCAAATTGTGATTGATCTGATCTCTTATCGTTAATTAATAAGTAAGTACTTACCTATAATAAACTGTTGATTACCTACTACACTAATTTTGTTTTAATTATGTACCTACAAATATTACTACCTACACAATTTTCTCTGGAATTTATAAAATTCTACGTGTATTATAGCTCAACGGAAAGTTAGATGATACGCTAACTTGTGGCACAGGGCGATTTATAGTACGCTATATATAATTTGACGGCTTTTAATACGAAATCCGCCAGAGACGCATGTACCGGTTAAACAAAGCTAACTTAAATAACTTGTTATTCAGCATGATAAATTACAATAATATATCTTGTGGGTGTATATAATACCCTAAAGTTATGATTAATACACAAAATACTGTAATTTTTTTATTGCGACGTAATAAAAATAACACATCTTTAGCATTACGTCCTCCCGTACTACACTACGCTAACATTAGTTAGACGTGTATAACATGTACCATTTTATTGATGAATTACGTTCATATACGGCTAACTCGCGCTAAATAAAAAAATATAAATAATTAAGGAAAAATAAATATGAGATATTACAATGAATAAATTAACTATTAAGCATACCAAATTTCAAATAAGTATCTTAATTGATGTAAAAGTTATCGCGTTTTTGCCTTTAAACGCCTCTACAGTAAAGTATGCTTTTTTGAGTTAGCGTAGTATAAATTGCTGGTGTCGATGTGATAGATACATGGTGCTCACATATTTACAACCTATTTACAAATATTGTAAAAGTAGATTGTAAAAATCAATATCATAAACAAACATCAACTTTATTTCAATGAAAATTAAGTTGAATTCAGAGTGACTAGCACTATTTAGAAAGTTATAAAAATGTTTGAAGTTGTAGCGTAAACTGAACTTTATTTTGTAGGAATTAAAGTTATTTTTCCATTAATTCATATTTATTTATATTTTTGGCAAATAAATCGCGAACGCAGGTTAGGTGCGACAGTTTAGGGATGATTTTTTAATAATCCTTAAAAAAACAACATCCATTTAAACAATTAAAATTTACAGACCTCATAATTCTTTGTCATCAGAAGGTTGAATATTACTTGTACACCATAAAACGACAAGATATCTGTCTGTCTGTCTATATCACACAGACAGACAGTTTCAAACTCAGTGAAGTTACAATTCTCTGGGAATTGTTGGCAAAAGTGGTAAAGCAAGAATTAAAAGGTCAACTATACAGTCAGCAATGAAAGTCGACAAACGCTGTCACTTGTACTCGTTATCATCTAACTAAATAAACACAAAAAATAATTAGATAAGTACTGCTTTTCTATAATTAGATACATACTGATTGTCAACATTTCTTGATATGGGAAATATTTAACTGCAATTTTTTGAACTTCTAATGTTGGACACTTTTTTTAACTTCCTGGTCTTTTTCACAGTTGGTTGCAGTTACTTGGTTATTTAGTGTTTTTAGGACCCTAAAATAGGAATTTATTTAAAGGGGAAGCGCTATGGTAAGCCGCGAAATTCAAATTTTCTTACGTTTTTTGCAATTTGCTGGTCAGTATTAAAATCATATTTTCAGTAACGTACAACACGTTGCTGAAAATATGATTCGCGACCGTAACAAATATGTATTTACAGAATTATAATCATTGTATTCAGGTTTACCTAGGTTACTTATGTTAAACAAGGTCCACAGTGGGCTCTAGGTTATTAGTTTTTTTAAGGGTATGTCGTACAGACAGTACAGTTTTTGCTCGAATGCTTGTTGGTCCGCTTTAGCCGCTGAATCATTTTGTTGTTTATGGTAATGGAATTGGTGCTCCTTCTAAAAGCTCGTGATGCATCTTGTATTACAGCAATGATCATCATCAATTGTTGTGCGATGTTGGGCGAGCCTCCCAACATCGCACAACAATTGAAGATGGTCATTGCTGTAATACAATTACAAGAAAAAAAAATACGAAAAAAGTTCCCGCCACTTTTGGATTCGTTTGATTTTGTCTTTTGCACACTGGCGGTAAAAGCGGATTGTTTTATTTCAAGTAAATTATTTCATTAAATTCAATTTACCATGTATCTGAAGCTAATGGTTTTGAGAAGTGCAAAAAACAGCAAAATACTAATTGGGGGGTTTCTCAAACGTTTTATGAATATTTCGTAAGCGATTCTGGTTAAAAAGACTCGACGACGGCGAATTATTATTGTATCTCCTTCATTGTCGGAAGTGTCCGAATCTGACCACATTTTATACAATTTGTTTAGTAATACATAATATTAATATTTTGGCTAATCTTTTTTACAAGCCTTCTGAAACTAATTAGCGTTATCAGTGTAATTTACAAGACTATTTAATAACACATTTTTTTATGAAACCAAATTGAATTTACTCAGGTAATTTTAGCTAATATTTATTAATTGGCAACTAGTAACTAATATTTTACTACCGTAGCTTCGAGAAACACACACTAGCAAACTTGTAAAAAATATTCGTTCATGAACTCATTAGTCTAATAAGTTTCGAGAAATAGGGCCCTGCGGTGCTATTCTGTAAAAATCTCACCGTGAAAACTTGGTGAAGTGAGCATGGCAAAAACAAACTCACTTTACCTAAGATTTCACGGTGAGATTTTTACAGAATCGACCTGCTGTAGTACTAATAGGTAAGTAGTGTTGTAGGTAGGTAGTGATGTTGTGTTGTTGTGTTGTTGTAAGTAGTAGGTACCACTACTTACTGCAGGATACTTACGTTTTTGTCTTGTCACGTCTGTCCCCGTTTTACCGAACAACGATTAGAAAAAGTATTCACGTTTACCTCCATAGGTGGTAGGTTACTTAATTATGTTAAACAAGCTCCACAGTGGGCTCTAAGGCAGGGGCGTAGGTACAGACGCCAGCACATCAAGCTACTACAATCTGTCAAATTTCTTTAGTAGATTTTCAACTTTATCGCATAAGCATAAAGTTGATTGGGAAAATTTGACAGTTTCGGGTAGCTTGATGTGCTGGTGTCTGTACCTATAGACAACGGCCCCTCGGGTACGCGTCATAATTGCGCCCCTTCGTAAATTATATTAATGTAAAAATCGGTCAAGAGCGAGGCGGACTCGCACACCGAGGGTACCATAATGTTTTTAAATTGTCATCGGCGACGCCTATATTCGTCAGAGAATTTTAACACTACTGTTTAGAATATTTTAGTTTTAGGTCAGCGCCATCTCTTGACCGATAGTGGCGTTAAGGTAATTTTTGTTTTTAAAAAATCAACTGTTTGAGAATGTGCAAACAGTAGTAGTAGTAATAGCCCTACTTCGAAATTTTCAAGACCACCTTTCAGTTAATGTTGCAAAAAAAAATTTCTTTCTTATTTGCAAAATAGTTGGGCAAACGTCATCTAAGACTATTCTAAATTTAAAATTGATAGCATTAATAGTTCCTGAGATATACTAGCTGTGACAGACAAACAGAGTCTCACAATAAGGGCTCCTTTTTAACATTTTGGTACGGAACCCTAAAAACAGAAATAAAACAGTCTGCATAAAATATTTATTTTCTTTTTTATATCGAAAGTAAATCCGCAAAACCTTTACATTTACAACTGCACTTTCCTGGCTTTCTGCGACGCAAACATATCGCTGATGTTTTCCAAATTAGTTTTATCCGTCTCTTCCCGCTCTACATCGCAATGCTAGGTCGCATAACCTTTCTTGACTCAAATATGAAAGTATTAATTTCAACTTACTTAAAAGATCTCTCACAACTTGTGATGGATACTGCAATTGTAAGCATAATTTGAATAGATATGCGCAGATTTAGAAATACACTTTCATCCTCGTACTGCCGCGATTTTACGCGTCCCCTTCAATAGGTGTCCGAGGCTCGCCCTACTTGCCCCACCCAAGTTACGCCTCTGGCTCTAGGTAATTATAAATGTTTGCTTTAGTTTGTCGTTGTCGATGTCGAACAGTTTTGTGCTCGACTGCTTGTTGGTCCGCTTTAGCCGCCGAATCATGGTAGTCTATGGTAATGCTCGTGCTCCTTCTAAAAGTTCGTGATGCATCTTGTAATATTTCAGCGATGGGCATCACCATGTGTTGTATGATGTTGGACGAGCCTCCCGTCCCCCGCTTCGTCGCTGACCGGCCCTTCCTGGTGTTGATCGTCGTTGGGAAGCTCCCTCATTTCATGGCGGTGTACTACGGCAACGAACAATGATAGGCACCATGGCATTGGGCATTTAAATAAGTGAAAACGTATTTAGGAAAATGTATCTCTACGTAATTAAAATTAAAACTCAAACCATTTATTTCAATTCAACCATTTACAGGCACTTTTGAATTGTCAAGAAGTCGGTCAGTCAGAAAATATGAAGCTAGTTGCCCATTCCAAAGCGTAGGTACCTATGGAGAAGAACGGGCAAGAAACTCCATGGACACTCTTTTTAAATGATATTTTACAAAAATATTAGTTACATCATTACTTTTGATTTTAAAATTATATAATGTGAGAACGATGTAAAAAATTAAGAAAGACGTACGTGTTAAAAGCGTCCAGAGTACAACAAATAGTACTTAACAAACTACAATCCAAAAATAAATTAATAAAAAATAAGCCGAGGCAGCTAAGTGATGACCAGCCCCACTGACGGCGCCCGTTCACGAACATGACGCATAAATCAGCACCATTCAACTAGGGTACATAGAACTCACATCTGTGCTATGCAATTAATTATACAATACAAAGGAAATTGATTTTATACAATGCAAAGATAGTCTTACAATCTTCATCAGCTCCAACAGTATTTTCATGTGTTAATCAATTAGTTGTGGTTGTGGAGCAGGACCAGCATTGAGCCAGGCATTTTTATCAGCGATGTAATCCCCTAACTTATAATATGCCTGACTGCATAGTGTGCGTTTTATACGAGACTTGAATTTAGTCTTATTCAGTTGAATAATGTGGGGAGGTATTTTATTATAACATTTTAAACAGTACCCCATAAAAGATGAATCTACTTTAGCCAGTCTGAAACCTGGTTGAACTAATAGGTCCCTATTTCTAGTACTATAATTATGTCTTTCACCTCTTTTACTAAAAAGATGTAAATTTTTCCTTACATACATGATGTTTTCATAGATGTATTGACAAGGCACCGTCATGATGTTAATTTCCTTAAACAGTTCCCTTAGAGAATCGCGCCTGCGGAGATTATATATGACTCTGATAGCTCTTATCTGCAGAATAAAAATAGAATCGATGTCTGTGCAGCCCGTCCCCAAAGTAAAATACCGTAAGACATGATACTATGAAAGTAACTAAAATAGACTAGTCTCGCGGTATCTACATCAGTAAATTGACGGATTTTTCTGACAGCATAAGCTGCTGAATTTAGTCGTCCTGCAAGAGATGTTAAATGAGGACCCCATTGTAGCCTTGAGTCGAGCGTGATCCCTAGGAAAACAGTTTTATCGACGAATTCTAGTTTCTCTTGATTCAATATTATCTCACAATCACTACCCTTGACATTTGGTAAAGAAAATCTTATGCACTTAGTTTTTTTTTCCATTTAATACTAAATTATTAGCAGTGAACCAATTTTGGACCTGCAGTAGGGCATTATTTACATCGTCAAAATTTGTAGCATGTCTATTTACCTTAAAAATTAAGGAAGTGTCATCAGCAAATAACACCATTTGTGGTTGATTTTTTAATAAATGGAGTAGATCATTAATATACACTAAAAAGAGGAAAGGACCCAATATCGAGCCTTGTGGCACACCAATTTTTACTAGTAATCCAAGTGAATTGACACCATTTACTTGAACTTGTTGTTGTCTATCATTTAAATAAGAACTAACTAAACTGAGCGCAAGTTTTCCAAGTCCGTAATGCTCAAGTTTCAAAACCAAGGTTTCGTGATCGACGCAATCAAATGCCTTGGAGAGGTCACAAAAGATTCCTATGGCGTCTTGGGCCTCTTCCCACGCGTTAAAAATGTGTTTTAATAAAGTTACACCGGCGTCGGTCGTACAACGTCCTTTGGTGAAACCATACTGTTGATCGTGTAGGATTTTATTCATGTTAAAATGATTAAACTGCTGAAATTACCTTTGGTTTAGATTCGCATGTCTTATCCTTAGAATATTAACTCCAAAGGTAGGATTTCAGAAACGTGTCCAGTATTATTTTCAAAAAATTAATAGAACGCTTTGTTTTATCTAAGTCATAAGTCCTCAAAAGAAAAGCCACGTGACGTGACAATCCAGAAATCTAAGAAAACTATTAGGTTAGGTATCTTGGATTGGACGGGTGTATGGAATGCTTGCTCGTTAACTGGATGTGGTTCGCTCTGTGCTCCTGTCTTAGTTCGGCTTTTAACGTAAGTTGTTCGTTGTTTGAAAACGTTGCTAAATGTGGTCCTTGAATCTGCGGCTCTTTGAAAATAGCATAGCATGACACCTGACTATCTACCTACTGTATTCCAGCGTTTGGAGTTTGTGCGTTATCCGCCATGGTGAACCTGGCGCCGGTGCCAAGCTTCGTGGCTGACCGACCCTTCCTGGCAGCCGTCCTTGTTGGAAGAGCTCCTCACTTCGTCGCAGCATACTGTGGAAACGAAAAATAACAATGGCACGGTTACTTACGTTGCTCTGCGTCAGTTTAACTCTCCCAATGTTTTTACTTTTATACCGTACATTTTAATTTAAGGCAAAATAAATTTTTTCACCATATTTATATATGTACTTAGCAATAATGTTTTTTAATCATTGAAAACGGTTCCACGGCTGAGCAAAGGCCTCCCCCAATCCTTCCAGGTATTTTTTCCTAGAGCCACCTCGATCTAACCCTTACGGTACGCGTCTAGGTCGTGATATTCGGTAGACACGGAGCGACTTTAGTCGCCAGTGACTCACCGGCGACTTTAATATCTTTCGTCCACACATAGATTTTGATATCGCTAGCGACAAATCTACCGTGAAAATCTGTATATAGAAGTGAGATTTGAATCACCCGCGTGTGTACTTAGACTACCATAGCATACGGAACTAGTTAGTAGAGGTTCGATTAAATTCATCCCATTTATCGTAATTTCCCAACTGCTCCGATTATTTCAATACGACTTCCTTTTTGTTGCTGGCAGTACAAAACCTAGCTTAAGTTTCCTTCTAGCTGCAGTTTATAAAGCTTTCTGGGATAGCTTACGTTTTATAAATGATTTGAATTTTTTGTGCGTTACTATATATTTTTAGGTAACACGTAGGTACCAAAAACAAATAATGAATAGAACTCCTTATTTAAATTACTTGATGAATTGCATGTATGTAAGTGTTGCACAGGTACTACGTATACAACACTACTTACCTATTAATACTACTATATAGACATTAGACAGTTTGTTAAAGTGTGTCGTCCCGCTCACTGGCGAACTATCCCAAGAAAGACAAGCTGTGGCAAGCCGGTGCTTCCCTACCCAAACCATTTGTTCCACCCGCTGAAGACCTCCCACCTGGACATGAGTTACCTTGGGTAACCTTGAAGTCTTTAAACAGACTCCGGACCCAGGTTGGCCGAAGCAAGGAAAACCTGTTCCGGTGGGGATTCATAGACGTCTCCGCCTTGGAGTGTAAATGTGGTGCTGTTCCACAAACGATGGGACACTTAATATCGTTTCCTGCGTGTCCTGTGATCCTGTCAGCTGCACGTTACAGGAACTGATGAACGCTGGTGATGGCGCCAAACAAGTAGCCGAGTCCATTTAGATTGCTCGACACGCTAAGAAGAAGAATAATAATATAGTAGTACTAATTGGTATATACTAAATAGTACTACAGGGCCCTATTTCTCGAAACTATTAGTTTACTAGTGTATGAGTTATTAGTTAATTACTAGTGTAAAAATTACAAGTCCTAATTTTTCCTGTTTCCCAAAAACAGGTAGGTACTGGACTAATAACTAATAGTAGCAGTCTAATGAAAAATATTAGGCTGGCTTAGCTGAATACACATAATATATGTAACCCATGCCTCTAATTACTTCTTAAAAAATAGGGCCCTGCGGTGCTATTCTGTAAAAATCTCACCGTGAAAACTGAAAACTTAGATGAAGTGAGAGTGGAGTGAAATTGTCAATAGTGTCAATTCCTAGCAAAAACAAACACTTCACCTAAGTTTTCACGGTGAGATTTTTACAGAATCGACCGGCTGTAGTACTAAATTACTAATAGGTAAGTAGTGTTGTAGGCAGTAAGTAGTAGGTACCACTACTTACTGCAGGATACTTACTTACGTTTTTGTCTTGTCACGTCTGTCCCCGTTTTACCGAACAACTATTAGATAATGTATTCACGTTTACCTCCATAGGTAGGTTACTTATGTTAAACAAGCTCCACAGTGGGTTCTAAGGCAGGGGCGTAGGTACCTATAGACAACGGCCCCTCGGGTACGTGTCATAATTGCGCCCCTTTGTAAACTATATTAATATAAAAATCGGTCAAGAGCGAGGCGGACTCGCGCACCGAGGGTTCCGTAATGTTTTTAAATTGTCATCGGCGACGCCTATATTCGTCAGAGAATTTTAACACTACGGTTTAGAATATTTTAGTTTAAGGTCAGCGCCATCTCTTGACCGATAGTAGCGTTAATGTAATTTTTGTTTTTTCTGAAAAAGTGTGCTATTTAGAGACATCGTTTTATTTTTCCTTTAATCTTTACATAAACTTCTATCACATGAATAATTTCAGATTTTTCTCTATGCATATATTTTTACATTTTCCATCAAAAGTCGGAAACTGCGGCCAAAGAGAAAACGAAAAACTGTTTGAGAATGTGCAAACATGCGCTAGTAGCCCTACTTCGAATTTTTAAGATCACCTTTCACCTACTGTTGCAAAAAAAAATCTTTCTTATTTGCAAAATAGTTGGACAAACGCCATCTAAGACTATTAAAAATTTCAAATTGACAGCATTATTAGTTCTTGAGATATACCAGCTGTGACAGACAGACAGACAGACTGAGTCTCACAATAAGGGCTCCTTTTTAACATTTTGGTACGGAACCCTAAAAACAGAAATAGGTAACAGTCTGCAAAAAATATTTATTTTGTTTTTATTACATCGCAATGCTAGGTCGCATATTTCTTGACTCAAATATGAAAGTATTAATTTCAACTTACTAAAAGATCTCTCACAACTTGCGATGGATACTGCAATTGTAAGCATAATTTGAATAGAAATGCGCAGATTTAGAAATACGAAATACGCTTTCATCCTCGTACTGCCGCGATTTTGCGCGCCCCCTTCAATAGGCGCCCGAGGCTCGTGCCCTACTTGCCCCACCCAAATTACGCCTCTGGTTCTAGGTATGTAATTATAAATTTTTGCTTTAGTTTGTCGTTGTCGATGTCGTACAGTTTTGTGCTCGACTGCTTGTTGGTTCGCTTTAGCCGCCGAATCATGGTAATCTATGGTAATGCTCGTGATCCTTCTAAAAGTTCGTGATGCATCTTGTAATTATATTTCAGCGATGGGCATCACCATGTATTGTATGATGTTGGACGAGCCTCCCGTCCCCCGCTTCGTCGCTGACCGGCCCTTCCTGGTGTTGATCGTAGTTGGGAAGCTCCCTCATTTCATGGCGGTGTACTGCGGCAACGAACAATGATAGGCACCATGGCATTGGGCATTTAAATAAGTGAAAACCTGTTAAGGAAAATGTATCTGTACGTAAATAAAATTAAAACTGCTGAAATTACCTTTGGTTTTGATTGCATGTCTTATCCTTAGAGTATTTATTTAATAGCTAAGGTTAAGAAGATCCAAAAATATTTTCGAAAATTCTAAAGAACCCTGTGTTTAATGTAGGTACGATCTAAGTCCTCTAAACAAAAGCAAATCTAAGAAAACTGTTAAGTAATCTTGGTCGGTTTGAGGAATGCTTATACTCTTTAACTTGATGTTGTTCGCACTGTGCTTCTGTCTTTTTTTGTTGAGGATGGGAAATCATCAAATGACCCGGCAGGCTTCGGCTTTGACGGGCCCCTCCGAATGATGCTGACATCTCTTTGAGGCGCGCGTGGAACACGTACTCGCCGTCCGGCACGGGTCTGGTCCTGATCGGACGGTGAGCTACCCATTACTCACCGCCCGCAGGCCCGCGCCTACGGTGGCCGGGAGTCGTCTCGCGGCTCCCAACGCCCGGAGCGTCTCCCGCGGCGGCTGGGACGGGGAGCTCTCTCCCTCAGCCGTCCCGCCGCATCCTTTGCTAGCATGACTGCTTCGCAGAAGGAGGCGACTGCCCCCCACTCCCTCTCGCCCCGGACCATGGCTTGGCATGGCTTCTGCCTTGATTGGGCTTTTAACGTAAGTTTTAATACGTCGCTAAATGTGGTATTGGAATCTGTTCTTCGAAAATAGCATGACACCTGATTATCTACTATCTATCTACTGTATTCCAGCGTTTGGAGTTTGTGCGATATCCGCCATGGTGAACCTGGCGCCGGTGCTAAGCTTCGTGGCTGACCGACCCTTCCTGGCAGTTGTCCTTGTTGGAAGAGCTCCTCACTTCGTCGCAGCATACTGTGGAAACGAAAAATAACAATGGCACGGTTACTTACGTTGCTCTGCGTCAGTTTAACTCTCCCAATGTTTTTACTTACCTATATACCGTATATATATCAATTTAAAATAAAATAAATTTCTAAATTACTTTAAACTTAATTATATTTATAATTATTTGAAAAAGAATTGCTATGGAACAGTATAGTGTTAGATACATACAGACGAAGCCACTTTAGTCGCCGTGACTCGCTGGCGACTTCGATATCTCACATAGATTTTGAAAGCGCTAACGACAAACCTACTGTGACTATGAATTATGGACGTGAGATTTTGAAATCACCCACGTGTGTAAACTAGTTCAAATTGACTTTGAAAATTGCAAGCAAACAAAAAAACAAAATAAAAGCTTTTATAAAATTCCTTATAACAAACAGCACGTAAGTAGGTAGGTAATGAACACACTAATGAGACATCGGTTACCTACTGGCAGATGCTTGTGGACACCTGGGAATTGATTAAGTTATCGAAAATAATTGTACTCTTAGAGGAAGATCAAAGATATTCCTACTTATCTACATATTATAATTATCCTGCTTCAGATATGGTAACAGTAGGTAATGTAATTTTGTGGAAGGTCCTTGAAACCAAATGAAATTAAACGAGCCATTATCCTTAAAACACCTACACTCTACAGCTATTTGAATGTCGTGACCGTAATCATACTTGGCCCCACTGCCACTGACCTAATTACGACCAAATTACGACTGTACACAAAATTACTCAGCTCGGTAAGGTCACTACAAGTATTTGGTGTCTGCTTAGGTAGATATTGTAATTAATTGCATGTACCCTAATTATTGCGTTATACTATCAATCACAATCTGAATCATTTGAGGATATTGCTAATCCATTGCTTCATATGTTCGAAAAAATTGTCAGCTCAACAACGTAAATGATGCAATGAATGTTGTTGAACTGTCAAAATGAAAGCCATTCCAATGAAAGCCAAGCCAGCTTGTGAGTTACGCAATTACTTCGGTGGTTAAGGCAGATACCTACTTGAATGTTCCTAGAAATCCAGATTACAATATATCTGGTGATCAACCTCTTCAATCACATATTAATTAGAAAGGTATTCCTTAGTCCCAGACCCAATGAAAAGGGAATAGTTAGATATGTATAAAGAACTCGTAATTTGCATTAATTTGAAATACTTGCAGCGCTTGGCATAGTGAGATTAGCTGCAAATGTGGGCCTCGAGTTCTTCGGGGACCATCCGCTATTATTCGTGATTTTCCGAAAGAAATACCCAGTATTTTTGGCTTCCTATAGAGGTGAAGCTGAAGATGATGACGAGGGGTACTAGGTATGTAGGTACGTATACCTTACTTTTTTTTTTTTTTTTTTGATGGGAAATCATCAAATGACTCCTCCCGCTCTGGGTGGAGCGGAAGGGAGTGTCAGACTCTTACTGACTAAAACCCACCCGTGTTCCTTCCTTAGCCCTTTATGTTCCGGGCCAGCGGTAACCCTTTCGGACAATCCCGCTGAACGTATACCTTACTTTGTCTAAGTACTTGTCTAGGTGGTTATTAATTATGCCACCTGAATAAAGACAATATAGGTAACGCCTGTGTGCCATGAAAGAGTGTTATATAACTGGCAACTATGGCTGTTTCCAGTTATGTAACTACATGTCAATCTACCCAGGCTTCCAATCTAACCGGATGCAGATGAATACCTAAGTTCTTGTAATAATAGCCTATTGCCATTAACCGGGCAAAAATCCAGACTCCAGGCTGCAGCTACTAAACATTTTCTAATAGAAAAACCCTTGCGATAACTCTGCCCGAACCGTGGATCGAACCTGAACCGCGCTTAGGCGCTGGCGACCACTAAACCAAGGGTTCATGTCAAAATTGGACAATATTTACGTACATATCCAACTTTCTCAACCTTAGCTCATAGCACGTTTCTCTTGCTGGTTACGCGTTGAAAATCAGATGGTGAGTGCGCAGGTCAAACTGAGGGAGTTTAAGCAGAAGAGTTTGAGCTGTGAGCTAAATCAGAAAATGTGCAAAATAATAAGTTCCTAGGAATAAGTGGTAATGTTCACTAAATAATAAGGAATGCGAAAACATAATTATGTTGTATCTACAGTCAGACGTCCCGTAGACCTAGTTCTCTAGCTACGAGTATGCAACATTTCCTTGAGAAAATCTTTGTAAAGTCGATAGTGTTGTCGGTTTATCTTCACGCTCTTAATCAATAAATGTTTGATTAATTACGTGTAGGTACAAGGCGCACTTTACACTTGAACAAGAATTAATCTTCAAAGTAAAAGATAACACTAGTTAGTCAGCACAACTGTTAATCACATATGTTAGGCATTTTGCACATATGTTAGCATTTGTCTATTAAACACATACCTACCTATAAATATCTCGGCTAATACTTCTTTTCATGTAGGTAGTTTGTGTCTTCCATAATCTTAGGTGCTAACTTATATACTTGCCACGTAATATGGGAAAATCGAGTAGAAAAGTATTCGGTAGGTACCTACGTACCTAAATTCTTATCTTTTAATGTGAAAATTCTCGTAGCACCTCGTAGGTATAAACCTACTAACACGGTGTTCGTGTTCCTCTGCCAGGGTACGGTGAGTCTATCGCATATTCTCCGGTATTATTTACGTAAACACATAAGTACATGCCTACTCGAGGGACTCGGTACAACTAGTGTAACGCCAGAAACTGCATTGGAAAATTGATAAACATTTTTTCCGAACTTGGACAGTTATATATGTATTAACCAAATTAGGTTATCAAAAAATGGCTAGCAGCCAGCTTTTATTTTCGTTTAACACTATCCATATTCCAACAGAACCAGCGTCTTACATACAGAGCGCCGATAAAGTAGGACATTCAGTAAAAACTTTGAGTTGTTGTCAAAATTGGAAGATTCCAGACTACCTAATGCTATATTTTATCCATTCTATTCTATGATGTGGCGGTAAAGTTTAAGTAGAGAGAAGAGATGTCAAATGACCTCTATACTCTGACCTCTGCATTGGAAGATGTAGATGGAGATTGTATTTCCCATCAGCTATGTGATCGTTCGTTCATGTTACCTACCGATAACTGTACTTAGGTGAATAATCCATGACCACATTTTTACCTCAGTCCTCAGTGTTTATGTAATCCATAAATCCAACAAAACCAATTTTTTTTAAATCAGATAACTTGTACATGATATATTGATAAAAACTACATAGGTAATAACAACAGCTTATTGGAAATAAACCATTGGTTTCCGCGCTACTGAAATAATTTACCGTTCGTCACACTGATTCTTATTTGTGTTTGAATAAAGTGGTGTTATCGAGTAATGCCAGATTAATTACTCCCATTAATTCGGCGTTAAGTGCTTACTTAGTTCAGTGTTATGCGGAACTGACTGTATTTACTACAGACATGGCAGAGTGCTCACAGTATAGTCATTACTCCCGGTTCGTGCAGTTTTAACGAGTTATCTCGTGTTAGCTTCATCATCTGGTCGTTATTTTAATGTGATAATCATGTGCTGACACCTCTATCTCGCTGTCTCGCTAATTAAATAGGTACTAAGATTATTTATTCATAGATATATACGCGTTATTGTAAGATCATATTATTTTTCAGTGAAAAGCAGACAAGTCCAAATCAGAAGCATGAAACGATATTATGTTTTGGCATCTCACTAAAAAAAATCTAACATTATTGAGAAATTTGTCAGATGTTTGAAGTAAGACATGATTCACGAATGTGCATTTATTATATCCTTATTACAAATTAATTTACTGCCCGTAAAAACCAACGAGATACCAATTTATAATCTTCGGCATGTAAGCCATATCAAACCTCGCTCTCTCCTAACGAGTATTGAAAAGTTAAACAAACAGTATTGTTTTGTTAACAATAAATTGCTAGAATGCGCAGCAATAAACAATATTTATGATACAATGAACAGTATCACCAAAAAAATTATTGGAGAAAAGTTTTTACCTCATTATGATTCAAGACCTCATAACAGAATACGGGAGTTAAACTCCATCTTAAACTCACATTTGCCCGAGTCACAACCGGTGAACACTCGGCGGCTTTACATGACGAGTCCTACCGGAATGATGAACGTACGGCCGTTGTCAAATTTTCACGGCTCAATGCCTGCCAAGCCATATTACCCAATGTATCATCTGAGACTGCTAAATCCACTGCCAAGACCTGACGTGAAGCACAATATGAATACCGCGTGGAATACACCCCTACACTCGCATACTATTAGCGGATTAAGTTCGCCGGCGCAATATACACACGTTAATAGTTCGAGTTTTGTTTCTCACAACCGACTGAAGCCACCAGTAACGATGACGAAGGCAGTTTCTGGCGTTCCACAAAAAATGTTTGAACACAAATTTACCCAAAGCCTAGATGACTTCGAACGACAATTTTATAAGGTAAGTTTTTCTACACATCTTCCTAGTAGAAACCTTATTATTCATTAGTACTTAAACTCGTAAACAGCATTTAGGTGGATAGATATATTCATACTCCTATTTATAGATACATCTTTTATTTCAATTTTCTCAGACTCTATGACATAGAGTCAAATTTGTTTCCAACATTATTACTAATGACATAGAGTCTATGTCATTAGTAATAATGTTGGAACCAAATTTACATTATGTACTTCATAGGTCCTAACAATATTATTATTATGTCCTATAATTGATCTCTATGGAAAGTGGCATAGTTACGCATTAAAAAACCGATTAAAAGTGCATTGTGACAAGAGATGGGTAACTTGAGGACTAGGTATTCAGATACTAACTACCCAGATAGACAAGGACATGGCAGTACACCGAGCCCGAGTTCCGAAAGACGACAAAATCTGTCAATCTACATATACGAATACAGCTTGCTGACCGGAGGTGGGATCAAGAAGCACCGTGATCGGCACCAGATGAAGGTATATTAAACGGATATGGTCTGTGACGACGATTAGCCTGTATTGTTTCTTGCCCACATAGGAGATATTTCGTAAAGAAAGGCGCGGTGCCTGCTAAGCCATGCCCAATTTTTTTTCCGGGACTATACTAAATCCACTCCTGAGACTTGACGCACCCGCACACTACTAGCGGATTAAGTTCGTCGGCGCAATCTAAACAGGTAATAAGTTCGAGTATTGTTTCTCACAATCGACTGAAGCCGCCAGTGACGATGACGAAGGCTGTTTCTAACGTTCCACAACAAGTGATTGAGCATAAAAACTTGTCTTCTATTAACAAATTTACCCAAAGCCTAGATGACTTTGAACGACAATTATATAAGGTAAGTTTTTCTACATACCGTACTAGAAAAAACCTTATTATTCATTAGTACCTAAGCACTTAGATAAACAGCATTTAGGTGGATATATTTATAGATATACTGATATACATCTCTGACTTTATGTCATTGGTGGTATAATGTTGGACGTTACTATACATCATTTCAAAATATATAATATATACAATGTGATAGGGGTGAGACTTCTAACCCGTTAAGGCTGAGTACTACATCTAATTTTATCGACAAAAAAATAATAAAATAATATAATATAAAAAATATAAAAAATATAAAAAATAAAATAATATCGCATACCTCGTTTTGTTACCTGCTTTTGTTGTGATATGGTTAATGGTTCTTAATACTTGAATTTGTAATGTTATGGTGATGTTTTTGGTATCGTTAGAAAGAATAACTCAAATACTTTTAAATGAGCGCAAATTATATATTAATAATTTTATGGGACATAGTTTTGAGTAATTCGTGAAAATATTGAAAAATAGCGATTTTTTCGGTCAAAATAATTCAGAAATGATTTTTTTTTCTCACCAAAACATTATCAAACATATGAAAAAAGTAATGAATTAGTTAGCCAAGGTTATTAGCTACAGTTTGTCGTTTTTTTTTTTGTTTCTACGACGCATACAACCTTTGATATCACATAAAGTATCAAGCGCGCCGTAATACATTAAAAAAATATTAAAATAGCCATAATTTTTAGGGGGAGGGGGTTCAACCCCCCATATTATTTTTTTTGTCGATAAAAATAGATGTAGTACTCAGCCTTAACGGGTTAGAAGTCCCACCCCTATCACATTGTATATCTATTCATTGAACATCAGTGGAAAGTGGCGCATAAAAAAACCGATAATCTTACCGTTTGGTACACGATTGGCTACGTGGATAATAAAAGTGCATTTTGGCAAGAGTGACTCTTTTGAGGGCTATTTAGCTTGCTTATGTATCTAACATATCTACCTGCACGATATGCTAACTGCTCAGACAGACAACGGCAGTTTTCTGAGCTTGAGTCCAGAAAGTCTTTGTCTATCTCATAATATAATATACTAGCTGACCCGTCAGACGTTATCCTGTTTTTGATTCGAAAGACTCGTAGCGCTATGTATTATCATAATAACGTTATTGTTGTTTTCCTCGGGAACAGCACTTTTATTCGAGATGAAAGGTACCGTATGTCCGTTTCTGTACACCTGACAACGTATATGCAAAATTTCAGGATGATCGGTTCAGTGGTTTAGGTGTGAAAAGGTAACAAACAAACTTACTTCCTCAATTATAATATTATTATGTATATTCATATAAGTGTATATATATATACTAGCTTGCTGACCGTAGGTGTGATCAGGATCAAGAAGCACCGTTATCGGCACCGGGTACAGGTCCGTCATACATTTATAATGGACTGCGACACCGATTAGCCTGTATTGTTTCTTGCTCACACCAGCGGACCTAAAAAGGCCACTTTGGCAGAATCGTAGAAGGATAACATTATGAATTATAATAAGGCGAAGACAGGGCGTGTTTTTCTTTTTTCGCTGCACTACGTAGGTATAATCAGATAGATTGGAATTGGATTTGGATTGGATTGATTGGTATTTTAGCACAGACAAAAAAAAATAACTGATAAATCCTTCATCAATGGGATTTGATTCGATTAACTTAACAGTTAACTGTCCATTACGATTCATAATGTTATCCTTTTATGATTCTGCCAAAGCGGCCTCTCTTTAGGCCCCCAGACGATCATCAATCTACTTATTAAAGCAGGAACTTTACAAATCTTTAGATATTGACACTAAATCATGAATCCGTGATTCATGATTGAACTTGAACTGAATTTCACTAAGGCACCATGTTTTTAACAGTAAGTAATTATGGGACCATGTCACAAATCCCGACACGTGGTATTGAGCGTCTGTCTATACATATTATAAATATCACAACACAATTAAATTAAATATTACGTGAGGTGCTGTGACCAAAGTGAACGTACAGTCGTGAAACACATAAAATGTGATTTGTTGTTTGTTATTGAAACAAATTGCATGGCAATAGATTGATTCCGACCGCGCTGTATGGTTATCAGTACCGGTGTGGTTATAAAATTGAAATTCAGTGTACAGTGTTATCAATTGGAATTGAAATAATGTTAAGCCGTGTATATCTTTGATATGACCTGAGTTATTAGGTCATGAAATCATGCTGTCTACACGTAGGTGATATCATTCTAATCAAATTATGAATAATCGTTAGAAATCAATGATATATTATTTTAATAAATTTCATCCCAAATAATTCAGTAGGTACTAGGTTGACTCGATTTCTTTATAGGTACTTACAACTTTTAGACCATAATTTCTGAGGCCGTTAAAAAAGTTGACTGCATTGTTGCAGATAACGTTCACGAAGCTAACAGCTATAAGTTCAGTAGATCGGCAAGAAAATGGAATGAGCTTCGTTCAATCCGGCTTCTTCTTACTTTTGACCCTGATGACTCTCTGGAAAGAAGTTGACTCTGATACCAGGACTCAAATCGACCAATGCATTGGATTTAATGTTTCGGACATGGTACGGTATTCTATCTAACTACCAACTTACATGCAAGTTGAGATCAACAGGCCCTTTAGGTCCTTCAGTAATAAACACACTTCGTTTCGTAATTTAGTGTTTGTAGTAAAATGTAATAAAGCTAAGGTTGCCTGTCTAGTACCGAACTACAAGAGGTACCTAAGTAATGGCTGAAACAAATCTTCTAGGTAGGTCACTTGCTCACTGTAGTCATTATGACTATAATTATTAGATGCCCAACACATAGAAACAGATCACAGTGGATGTTAAATAGGTAAGCAGGTACCTATATTATTCAATCAATATGATAAATTTCAGTTAAAGACGAACTGGATATAGGCCTCCTCTAAAAAAGCCACAACGAGCAGGTCCAGCGCTGCCCCCATCCAGGATCTCCTATTTCACAACAGAGCATAGGATCTCCTATTTCACAACAGAGCATGGCGGTGACTATAGATTACCTACATATCATCAAGAAAAATAAACTTTTCCCACCAACCTAAAGAATATATTTCATATCACAACTGAGGATAGCATGAATAATTTTGCTTCCCAGGATAGCGTTGGTCTTGTGAGACATTTCATATCAACTTTGCCGAAGTCATCAGACAAGCTGAAATTGCGGCAGTCTTCGCGCCTGATGGTATGGCCAGGGAAAGAAGTGAATGTCGCAAGGTTCCAAACAGGCGCGGCCGCAGCGCTGATGCTCCAAGTAGAGCAGTTCAACGGCACAGAAACATCGGACACAATCGCTACCATACTCAACCAAAAGGTAACGTGTTTCTAAACTTACATTAAGAATTTTACACAGTAAATGCACCAATAATAAGGGGTGTGTTCTACTCGTATCTACATACGCCTGGCTAAAGTAGGTGTCCTTAGTATCTGCATCCTGCATCACATTCTGTTAAAAAGCAATTTGGCCCAATCATAATGTAATGTGAAATGTATAGGTTGAAATTGACTCCGGTGGTGCGATACACGACACATTCGATGAGGATGACGTGTCGGGGGGCGTCACCGCAGTGCTTGTGAGCACGCTGTACCTGCGCGGGCGCTGGCGAGCCGCCCCCACCGTGCTCAACGGCTCGAGGCGCTTCCGCGACGCCGACGACGCCCCCAACCGTACAGTACGCATGATCAGGATCAACGATGTCATGAACTATGCTGACCTAAGTGAGTGGGATGCTCAGGTTAGTCACCAAACTAAGCCTCTGATTAAAAAGTATTTTTATTTAAAATTAATTTTCTTATACAGAAAGTTGAAATGAGAGTGAAAGATGTTGTTGCTTCATACATAAAGTGATTAATATTGATAGTAGGTAGATTGAACGACGAACCTTTTAGTTACTTAGTTATCACGAGGAATGTAAGTGCCAATCAGTACAATGTAAATGAGTATCACCACCACAAGGTTAAGCCTGTTCAGTATATGAGCGAATTGTATCCAGTCGAAGGTCGGAGGCGGCTTGTCAGCAGTAATATCCGAGTCATGGCCAGTCAGCTCTTTAGTGTCAATAGTATCGCTTGGGTCGAATTCGGTGAATACCACGTACTTGCCGGGACCATTAGCGACCAATCGGTTCACTGTCACAATAAAACCAGGTGCTGGCATCTTTCGCCGTCTCAAAAACATTAAAAATATGGTTTCTATGATCCCAACCAATGTCACTATCATCGAATCACGAAGGAAAAGTAATATGATCGGCGTGTCCGCACTGTGTTTGGGAATATCGTAACCAATTTCGGTAAGAAACATGAAATGTCCATACAAACTGAAACAGATCAACATTAGTCGCGTGTTATCCTTAGCATCCATTGCTAGAGATATCAGAGTGAGCAGCACGATGACGATGGAGGGCACCACGACGATGGCTGCTGGTCCTGCTGCTATTCTCTTCATCACAAATGTATATTTCAACATTGGATACGTGCTGTTAGGACAACAGCTGTACTTCCCTGCCAAACGTTCGTTTACCACGTGCAACAATTTCCAACCTGGGCCATCTTGAAAGTCATCCTTCACAACGGGTTGCTTTGGATAAAATGTAAAATTAACTTGTTCTCCTGTGTTCATCCACGATCCAAAATACAAAGTGCAGTTTTGTACATCGTAAGGCCAGCTCCGCAATGACGTGCGACAAATTCCGGAATGCGCTATGTGAGGTACACATGTGACCGTGCCGTTACTGCTTAACAAGCAAGTCGTGTAGATCTGGTCCGACTGGTACATGGCAGCATCCGCGTTGAACAGCGCCATCCTTGGCGTCCAGATTTCGTGGCTTTCCAATTGTGTTTCTTCTATATTACCATAATCTTCTGGTCTCCAAGTTAAAAGTTCGTCCTTCCATGACAGGGCTACCCAGCTGTGAAGTGTGAACGTTTCTTCTAAAGTATCGAAGCTTATATATTTTATCGCAAAGCGTACTTTCACAGTTACAGTTTGTTTGTGATCCTTCACTGGTCGGAAATCATAATTGTACGCACAGAGTAAATCCTTGTGGAGCTTCGCCTCATTATGAGTGGGTTCTTTGCGCTCTGGAGGACATTCGTCACACGTGACGAGGGTCCCAGTGAACGCTAACAGCGCACAGAGCGCGAATAGAGTACCGTGCGCCATCGTGATTGACACGACAATGTAAGCCCTCATCAACGAAGATCAACACATTTTCGCTGGAAACCCAATACTGTGAGACGCCCCCTGCGATAAATGTTGATACCCGCCATTTGCAGATGACAATTGTTACTTGGTACCATTTGTTCTATTTAGTGTTATCTACCTACGAGTAGGTATATAATTATTGTCAATATCATATTCTCGTAACAGATAGAGTGCGCCACGAATCTTTATGTCTGTCAAGCTAACTTCACTGCGAACAGTGGGTAGTCTTTTTGCGTTTATTCCTTCGGAAGTAGTAATAAATCCCTAATATCTCATCGATAATCGTAATCGATGCTTCGAATGGACAACCTCCTCATTTTTATAGTCCATATTAAATGAGAAAGTCTAATCGACAAATAATACATAAACATTTCATACAATTATGTAGAATTGCATTAAACACAATAAACTTTAAAAGCGTTTACGCCGTACGGCATTTCATATAAACTGTGAAGTCCTTGTTTTTTGAAAAGAAATGAACAAATTTTAATGAAACTTCATACGTATAAGCAGGATACAATGGTCTAAAAATTTACTTATGAACATTTTCGAAAAATTGTGTTACAGCCAAATTAGACCGATTTTAAATTTTCCATAGACAGAGATTTCCAGTTATCTTTTTTTAAATAAGACATTTCGAAAATGTTCTTATGTAAGTAACTTTTTAGGCATTTGTATCCTGCTTAAATGCGTATGAAGTTTCATGAAAATAGGTTCATTTATTTCGAAAAACAAGGGCTTGAAAGTTTGTATGAAATGTCATACGGCGTAAACGCTTTTAACTTATTTCTATTGTACGTGTACCCAAACAGAATATATAGTAAAATGTTGTGGACAGGGACTATGCACGGAACTATAGTTAAGGATAGGCACAAGTCAATAAGCATAATCTGTTCAGATTTATGTAGAGCCCACAAGGTTGACGTAGCTGCGCTACGTGACTACGCCAGCGAGCTACGCGACTACACAAGCAAACTACGCGCTACGCTGACGAGCTACGCGCCTACGCTGACGAGCTACGCGCCTACGCCTACAAGCTACGCGCCTACGCCAACAAGCTACGTGCCTACGATAACAAGCTACGCGACTACGCGAGTGATGAGTAGTCCACGTAGCAGCTACGCTACGTGACTACGCTTGCGTAGTCGCATAGCGCCTAGCTGTAGGAGTCCTCTTCAGTCCACCTCGGCACTGAAAGCGTATGCGGGTGTAGCCGAGTAAGTTCCTGGCGAAATTATAAGTACAATTTCGGAGACTACGGTAGCTATAATGTCGCCTAACCGCAGCAAAAACACACATGGGTTGTTACATGGTGACAAAGCCGCGTACGCCGTACAGCTGCGGTCGAGCGGCGACAGTAGAAGGCATACCAGTAGTGCTGCCAGAGGCTGTTACTAACAGAGCTACAAGACGTATTTTTTGTCCGACAAGTTTTTAGCAAATCTGATGAAGAGAAGTACCGCCGTCGTACGAGAGCGACACTGAAAGTTGTTAGAACTGGCCACTTGTAAACGATATAATAAAAAAATCTCTCTCTGCCAATATTATTGTATAGTGCCACAAACTTATCTGGCCCGGTGGCAAAAAGAGAAACTAACGACGCCATTTTGAAATGTCAATCTGCCTGCCATCCGTTGACATATCCGCCATTGGTTGTTTGCTCTGTGTGTTTATTTTTCGTTTAGTGGTTATAGCTAGTGAAAAATGCCGAAAGCTTTAAAAAGTGACGCGAGGAACATTATATTACAAGTCTTAGATTTTATGAAGGAAGAAAAGCGCCTTCAGGCACCGATAATACCGTTCGAAAAATTGTATGAACGCGTAGCTGCCGCCACAGGTTAGTGTTGTCAGCTTTTGAAAATAAATTCCACGAAAACACCATTTCGCACGTGCTAGTAGAATAGACGTATGATTTTCAAAAAATTTCGTTATTTTTGTTGTAGGTGTTGGGGAGCGATTTGTTAGAAAACTTGTCAAGGAAAAAGAACAGGCAGATGAAACTGGAACAAAAGTTTCCACGCCAGGAAAAAAAAGGAAAAGGACGAAAGGTAAAATTGAAGTGGATGATTTCGATCTTGGTGTCATAAGAAGAAAAATTCATGAATTTTACACTATGCGGAAAGAAATTCCCACAATACCAAACTTATTAAATGTGCTCCAAGAAGACATTGATTTTAAAGGGAGTCGAGAAACTCTTCGGAAAATACTCCATAAAATTGGATTTCGTTACAAGAAGACAAAATCGAACAGAAAAATTCTAATAGAACGAAATGATATTTCAGCATGGAGAGCCAATTATCTTCAAAAAATTAAAGACAATGAACGAGGTGAACAAAAACCAGTCATATTTTTGGACGAGACCTATATTCACGCATCTCATACAGCTGGGCGCTGCTGGCAGAGTGATGAAATTGACGGTGTGCTAAACCCAGTCTCCAAAGGAAATCGATCGATAATTGTTCATGCGGGAGGACAAGCAGGGTTTGTGGAGAATGCTTTATTAGTGTTCCAATCGAACACAAAAAGTGGCGATTATCACGACGAAATGAACAGTAAGAATTTAAAAAAATGGGTGACCGATAAACTTCTGCCCAATTTACATCAGCCAACACTGATTATATTGGATAACGCCCCATATCATAGCATTTGCATAAACAGAACTCCTAATGGAAGTCATAAAAAAGCTGAGATGCAAAAGTGGCTGACGGAAAATAATGTAGAATTTAACGAACAGTTTACAAAACCGCAACTCTACGAACTCATTAAGAGACATAAACCAAAACCTATATACGAAATAGACGAACTGTTGAAAAACAGTGGACATAGCGTGTTAAGATTACCGCCATACCATTGCGACCTAAATGCAATCGAAATGATTTGGAGCTCTATGAAACGAAACGTAGCTAATCAGAACATTAATAAATCAAATTCTGAAATGCCTACTTTGATTGCAGAAGCCTTCAATAAGATAACAGTGCAAGAATGGCAAAAGCACTGCAATCATGTAAAAAAAATTGAAAACGAGTATAGAAGTAGGGATGCATACTTAGACGAGCCTTTCATCATTAATTTGGCCAGTGACAGTGAAAGTGAAAGTAGTGACTCTGATGATGAAGTGACTGATGAATCAGGTGGCTCGGGAATACCTGGAGTATTCCCGTTAGAGAACACTCGCCAGACATTTTATGTAGATGATCATAATTATTGTGTTAAAATATAGATATTTTCGAGGAATATGCTTGTTTTTGTTTTTTAGGTACCTAATTAACATATTACCTACATTCTTTCAAATCGCCAGGTGTTACGTAGGTAGTATGTGCATAATTTCATAGTTTTAACTTTTAACCATCTTCAAAAAAGGAGGTTATCAATTTGACACGTATTATGTACCTACTTATGTAATATTATTGGAATTGCAATATATTTACATAATTATAATAGTCTATTACGGGTTCCAAACAAATATGCATATTTTTATAGGTATGTATGTATGTGTATGTTAGTCCACGTATTTCTCCGAAACTATTAATCGGATTGAAAAATCGGTTCAGTAGTTTTCAAGATTTGGACCAAAATGTTTTTGTTACATCGACTTGCTTTCCCACTTTATTGTAAAATTTATTTTTCCTGGCGACACCAAATGCGATATCAGCGACTCCCTCACCGGGCCAGATAAGTTTGTGAGACTGTAATGTGTATGTATTTTATTAATTTGTCATTTATTTACGATTTGGCGGCAAATTGACAATTGTCTGTGTCACGTCAGCATGAATTTAACGCGAGAAAATTTTCGTACTATGATTTTTTATGACTTTCGATGTCATTTAAGTCTTCTTCTTCTCTTCGTTAAATGGCTTTTGCGGAAAACAAGACATTTATGATAGACTTCGATTGACTTATCACGATGAAGCCCCAACTCGTTCCACTGTTTACAACTGGTTTAATTAGTTTAAACGTGGTCGCACTGCAATCTCACCGATGATCTGCGTGAGGGACGGCCTTCTACGGCGACGACTGTAGATAACATCAGTGTTGTGCGGCGTATGATAGATACTGACAAAAGAGTGACTTATCAGCAGATTCGGACAAGCTTAGGCATCGATATGAGTCAAGTGCACAAAATCCTCCATGAACATTTAGCGGTCAGGAAGCTTTGTGCCCGGTGGATACCTCATAATTTGACAGAGGCCCAAAAACTCCGTCGTGTTGATTGGTGTCGTGAAATGGTTCAAAGATTTAACGGAGGTGATCTGAATTTATTGTTATGATCCTGAAACTAAGAGACGTCTGCTGTCTGGGTGTTTCCTTCCGAGGAGTTGCCAACTAAAGTGACAGGTCATCAACAATTGTTTTAGAGGATCGAAAAACAGTTACTGCAGAATGGTACACTTAAATTGTTTGCCACTTGTCTTGGAAAAAATTCGGGAGAAACGACCTCGCAGTAGGATCCTCCTTCACCACGACAACGCCACGTCGCACACCGCCAAGCAAACAATCGACTACTTGGCGACGTCAGACGTGGAATTACTGGGTCAGCCGCCCTATAGCTCCGACCTTTTTATTTATTTCCGAAAATAAAAGAAAAACTTCGAGAAAAACGTTTTATGGACGCAGAGGAAGCAGTGGCTGCGTTTCAAAATGCCGTCGAAGAGACCCCCCTAAGGACGAGTGGGCAAAGTGCTTTTCTCAGTGGTTCCATCGGATGTAGCTATGTATTGATGTAAATGGACACTATTTTGAAAAGATATAATAAAACTAATAACTTGCTAGTTTTTTATTTTCTCTTGTAGATGCGATTTCTCGTTCGGAATCAAAACCGCAGCGGCACTGTTCCCTGCATTTATTATCAACCGCAACTCCGCTGCCGTGTGCGGTCTGCAGTGGCCTTCGGAATTGTACCTTAAGAGACATCGAACTTTAGTGTGTTGTACGCAGCTAGACATTTGGATTCACGTAGCTGACGTAGGTACTTACGTGGCTTCCCCGGGCACATGCTGTGCTACAGTGGAACAGCGGCTTAATATTATATGTATGATACACCTTGCGACAGTGTTGATGTCCAGATATTGTGTATTGTGTTGTGTTCCAGCAGTTAGATATAGATAGATATCTTCAATTTACACTTTGCTTTATGTTTCTTTACTGTCATGATACCTGCCTCATAGGTACTTTTAAGATATATGAAATCTTCTGAAATAAATGTCGTAATGCTTTTTTTGGGATCAATAGAAGTTTCTGCTCTAAGTATCTTAATTACACGTACCAAGTATTGTGCCAAGATAGAGCACTCTGTCGATTGGCCGGTAGGTATACAGAACACTCAGCCGAGTGCTGTCTTGGCACCTGCACCCTAACTGCGTAACACATTAACAGTTACAAATTTGGTTGCAATGACATTCATTTTGACGGTTCAACAACATTCATTGCGTTATTTATGTTGTCGAGCAGCAAAATTTTTCGAAAATATGAAGTAATGGATTAGAATATCACGTACCTACGCTACGTACCTGTGTACGTGTGATCACACACGTAATACCGAGAGAGTTGGGTGGACGAATACCTATTTTTTTTACTTCACCAAGTTAGTCAGTCACTTCAGTCAGTGCAGTTGCAACGCTGCAGACTAGCGAGACAATGGATCGAAAAAGATCATTGGAAATTGCACAGTAGCGTACTGCGAGAGACGTGAGAGTGGCGAGTAGGTTCGCACCGAGTGCATGTTTATACCTGCCAAGTGGGTAAGCGAGTCAGTGCGGGGAAGCACGGGCGTGGGATTCGGTCTAGTAAATAGAACCGCCCGGCCCGAGTGACTGTCTCGCCCTGTTTAATCGGCCGAGCACTCCGTGATGTGTTTACACGTACCTAGCAGTCGGCCGAGAGCTCTGTATCGCCCATCTACTCGGTAGGTACGTGTGATCAAGGCTTTAGCACTGTCCGCCGCTCGGTATCGGTACGTGTACATTAGGAGATTATTTTGTTTTAGCCTATGTTGTCCACTGCAGGGCAATGCCCCCTTTTCTCCTTTCCACTCCTCTGTATTATTATTTATTATTATTATTTATTTATATCGAACACACGTGATTCATATTGTTGTTAGTAATACTTACAAACTATGTATTGTCCTAGTGTGGACCTTAAGGAGAATAATGAACTGTGTTATTTAAAATGCATATTTATTACAGGCCTTAGAAATTTCTTATGCAACTCCGGGCCTCACTCTCCTGATGCTGATACCTCGCGGTAACTCGCTGAAGGAACTGGTGCAACATGTAAGCAACACAAGCATTGGAGATATTACAGCGAAAATGAAAACCATGAGGGTAGCCGCCACCGTACCGATCTACACTTTACGCATGACTTTGCTGCTGCCTAATAAATTGCAGGCCGTATGTCTATCTACTTTTTTTTTAAGTTTATATAATTTTTGATTGTAGTGCATTGTGTCACAGCTCACTGGAACCATGATATAGCATAACCAAGTTCTAACCTTCGTACATTCACCATCATTTGTTTGAACCAACGTACGTGATGAAAGTTATAGGTAGGTATAATGATAATATTACACCTACTAATGTTTAAATTGTTTAGTTTATGAATGCTGGCATCTAGATCTGTCTTTTATACTTTCCTGACCGTACCTTTTGTCCAGCAGTTTACTTATTGCAATAGGTAGAGTTGGATAAGTGTTAATATTATTCTTATTAGAGAACAAGCCAAGCCTTATAGTTATGTTACAAAAGCAAACTAGGCTACCTACATGATTCAAAGCTTTTCCTGACATGCTAAACTTACAAAATTCTCAAACCTTCTTGTTCCTACCACCCTACCTACATAGCTTGTCCGTGTCTTGGGACATCCATCTCCAATTTTTTCTAGGTACTGATATTCGTCTTTCTTAGCGATTCCTTGTTGTCAGTTGGGTATACCGAGGCTAGTTGATGTCAGCAACGTGACTCAAGCCAGTTCCCTGAGGCTGTCCCATGCTGTGCAACGAATCATGTTCTGGGCAGAGGCAGGACGCAACGCCTATAAAGATGACGGTGGGTCTGGGTACCTACATAGGTACATTTATTTATATTCACTCTTCCTACTCATATTTGCTATAGCCGTGATTTTCGTGTAAATGAATGAGCTTCTTTCTATGAAATTTCGAGATAAGCCGATAGATTGGTAGAAAGGCATTCTTGCACAGGTGTGTACCCGTGTCACATCTCGATGTGCTATTTTAACGGACGAGTAGTTTCTGTGGTATTCTAATGTAACACAACATCATGCCTGTTTTCCTCGGAGGGTTAGGCAGAGGTGTAGCACCCACATTTTGCCAGTCTCAATTACCTAATAGGGGGCGAGCTAGTACGGAGACAGACGGCGTTGGCTTTTGTGATATCTTTGTCCCGTTTTACCATTTGGATAGGTATGTTCACTAGTTTTGTATTGTTGTATGAAAAAACACTGAAGATATTCGTGGAGTAAAAGGTTGAAAATAAGTCATATAAATTGTGAATCTGAAATCTATTGATATAAACTATGTTAAGTAGACAGTATTTTATTTAGGTAGGTAAGTAGGTACTTAACTGAAAAACATTATTAATTTATTAACATAATTAAAAAAAATAATAATCTGATATCGTGGCGGTCAACGTATTCATACTCATACATCATACATTACACAGTTTTAGATAAGCCACCAATCATCAATAAACCACTATCTCGAACGGTATCGCATTGCGAGTTATGTTTATTCTGATAATACTTAATATTGATTACGTATGTTTTCAGGTATCGAGTGGGATCACACTCCAGAGTTAGAAGTCGTTGTGGATAGACCATACATATTTTTCGTTCGCTGGCGCAACGTAACCCTTATAAATGGAAATTTTGTACTGTAATTTACTAAAGGATTAATATAAAACTAAAACTCGATTTTTAAACAATTTTTTTTTCTATCACCTGCTTCCAAACAAAAACATAGAAACGTTTATGGATACAATGCCGTTGATGTTAGTAATTTCTCTTGATTTGATATGGATCACTGATTTTATGCTGTCCAGCGGGATTACCCAGAGGCTCGCAGAGTAGTCGTCCGTGTGTTTGCACCGCGATCCCGCTTCGGTGGAATATGGCGCTCAGTTCCGGCGCGCTCGGCCAGTAGGGGGCGCGCGCGAACGCCGCGGCGGTGTCACCGTAGCAGTCACGGATTATCAACACTTCACTCCCACGACGACCGAATACCGCCCATTGATCTGCACTCTGGTCTAGTAACGTGTATTTGCCTGCTTACAAATTTAATGATTAAATAATAGATATACTTAGGTTGTTTAAATGTATAATTAATTAATTAGGTAGGTTTATCTAGCAAAATTAGTATTTTAAAATTAAAATGTTACCTACTATTAAGATCTAGGTAAGTACATGACAACATTCCGATTACTACTGATGAGTCAAGCTGGTATCAGCCTAACAGGAAGTTTATGCTTAGATAAGACTCGCCTACTTATCTTGCACATTAGGTACCTATGTCCCTACTTAGTCTTCAATAGTTATAATTATGTCGGTATATGCAGGAAGTACTTAAATAGGTAGGTAAATAGTTGTTTTACCGTGTTCCTTCTCCGTGATAATAATATTTTCCATGATTCCTGATTCTGTACCGTTGCCCATTAAAAAGTGTTTACCCAGTGGAGTCTCCACTTGCAATAGGCAAAGATTCCATTCCACGCGACCACCAAAATCACCATACTTCGTGATATATTGTTCTCGTTCCTAAATACACAATAGTTTTTATTTAGTACTTATTTACAAAACAAGTGCACATGAGCAAATTCCCCTGTTAACACTAACTTTATCTGGATAATATTCAAATAACAAGCAGGTACCTACTACGATTATACTGTATGATAAATTAATAGGCTAGTCTTTTATTACACATCCTCGAATTTGTTTGTTTACATAATAAAAATTAAGGTGTTTCACTGAAAAGAAAAAATGCAATCATGCATCACCATATTATAATTTACTAGCTGCGCCCCGCGGTTTCAGCCGCGTAAGTGTCGACCCCGTGGGAATATCGGGATAAAAAGTGATATATACGTTAATCCAGGGTGTCGGCTACCTCCATACAAAATTTTATCAAAATTGGTCCAGCCGTTTGAGCGTGAAGCAGTAACAAACATATAAACACAAACTTTCGCCTTTAATATTAGTGTGATAGGCAACAGTGCAGCAGGTGATTCTGATTAGGGTTAGATTAAATTATGTGCAATACCAACATCTGTTATTTAGTTTGAATTAGCAGTATATATAGTCGGTACTCATTATTTAGTAAGTAAATACCTACCAATTCCATAGTAGCTCTAATATGAAATTTAAAGCAGTCTAGACCCTTCGGTTGCGTGTAGACTGTCATCCAGCTTCCAACCACGTCTTGAACGTTCAAATGATGCCCCTTTTTGTATAAAGGGCAAATATCATACATTGATATATTACGTGTCTGCACCAGATTATCACCACTTGCCACGAACAAAATAGTTAAATTAATTATACATTTAAAATTCATTATTCACAGATAACTCGTTTACTCGCGGAGTCTGCTTTACGAGAAGTAAAGATTGTGGTAAGAATCTCAATGAGATAAGCTTGTTTTAAGAATATCTTGTTAAATTAAATCAATATTGAAATTATCTTTACCACACAGTTGAAATTTGATTAAAGATTACCAAACAAATGAATAAAAATATTTAATCATTCACCTCAGTACCTACTCTCTATGGTCTCTTTAATGTAGGTACATTGAACTGTTGGTATTTGTGCATAATAAAACAACGCCTTTCTCCGCCCGGTCCGTAGAATACCCGCCATAGCTACAAACAAACAATTGGAAGCAATGACATTGCATAATATTGTTAATGGCAATTTTGATTGTATTGATTTAAACAATGTAGGTATTGTTTTTTTTTTTTTTTTTTGTCTTCGTCCTTGAGGACAGGCAAAGGGTCAAGCCCATACAGCCAGGTCTGTAATATACAATGTATTGTGTTATGCAGTCCCCAGAACTGTCCATAGACGGCGAGTGCGTGCAGGCAAACTCTTTGCAGTAGGTACCAGCCGATCTAACACTGGTCTGGCAACCTACAATGAAGTATTCGAACATATAGATATATTTGCATGTTCTTTGAAAAGGTTTCGTAGCCTGCATGAGACACTTGAACTCTTAGACTGTTTGTTTTAGCTGTTTTAAAAATACTGTTTTGTTTTTTCATTTTATTGTTTTTATTAGTGTAACTGTCATGCATGAACAGTTCACCTCCTAGTGACTAAGGTTTTATTTATTAATGGTAATCTGTGAACAGCGCTGTGGGTTACATTATTACTTAAATAATTTATGTTTTTTTCTGTTTATAATATTGCATAATATAGCTGTTTATTGTTCCTATTTAATAAAATGAAATAGCTCATCGTGTTACAAAATCACTGGCAACGTTTTATGTAGGTAGGTAGTTCGCTATTTCTGTTATCCGTCAATATCGATGTCTTTACTGTGGTGAATATCTATAGATTGTAATTAGTAACAAGGTCTTATTGATGTGTAATATTATATTTTATTTACATAATCAGTAGGTACGGAATATAAATATTAAGACAAAAATGGGTACGGTATACAGTATCATTGATGCGCTTACAGCCAATAACAAACTACAAGCAAATGCCATCTAAGCAGGAAGCCCTGGACGAAACTTTAAAGAGTATTTTTTCAATTAGGTATTAATATGCAGTTTACATTATACATAATCTGCAATAGTTTTCTACAATACATAATCTAATTCATTGAACTATTCATAATTTCATACCAACGATGTATATTTGATAACTATTGATTAATTTAATAATGTGTGAAGCAAAAATTGGATATAGTCACACATAATTATGAATATCTACATGAACATACATAGGTACATAATGATTACTTATATGGCCTTTAAAATTATAAATTATTCTCTAAATAAAAAATAGTACCTAACCATCACCAAATTTAAAAAAAAATACCTAGGGCAAGAGTTGAATGACATTACCGATAATTTATAAAATTATAATCACCATTGATCAATAAAAACAATGTTACGTTGTATAATATATTTTAAAGCGAAAATTATAAATCGTAATAAACGTATAAAAATATTTAATATGATGAACAATAACTTTAATTAGGCTTACATATCTGTACCTATGTTCATTGCTGGTGATTATACAAGTACGTTCCTCTTTTCTCTTACAAATAATGATAGACTAGTTGTAAATACTTCATGTGTATTTTGGAATACTGCTTCCTGGAAACAAGAAAAAAAATACAAATTAACATTATTACGAGTTTTCAAAGAAGGAGAGGTGGTATAGTTTTGCAAGCGATAAAGTGAACTTACAACTAAAATCAGAGGTATCGGTTATTTCAATAATAGATTTAACATTTAATGTAGATTTTTATTTAATTGAAGTTTATAAGTGTAGTTACATTTTAACATTCTTATTTTATGACATTGTCGTTATAAATACTCGTTGACTAGTACCATAACTTTATAATAATACACATTAGACATAACACGTAGTCCATTTTCCTGCTCGCAGCCGCGCTGCTGCGAAAGTCAGTGGGACGTTAATGAAATCTAATCATTTTCAAACGGTTACAACAACTACAACAATTTACAGTATCACTCACATTTGAAACTAATGCAATATAGGTCATATTTAGTAAAAGTTAACAGTGTTAATATTAAAATGTGTAGCATAAGTATTCATTAAAAATTTGTAAATCATCAAGCTGCCTTAACAGGCCGTGGCTTACAAAGTGGATCTTAAGTAACTCCTTCATTGTCTATCATTATCATATTGTAACAAACTATCGATTTAATTCAAATTATTCTTACCTATATTAATTAGCATAAATTTTATAACAAGCAAGAAAAGATTAAGTAATGTGGTATAAATAAGTAGGTAATAAATAGGTACATGAATCTGGGTGGCAACAAAAAGGGTGCTGTATACAATTAGCACAAACGAAGGTGTACAGGTAGATACATTATGTTCGCATTAGCACAGTACCTAATACAGTACAGTACCTAATAACTGGTTTAACATTATAACAAACGATTTTATGCGAAGGAAACTTAAATGGATGCTCTTATTCCAGTTCACACGTAAGCGTAAATAACATTTCCTTGGTAAACAAATTAAAAGCTCACAAAAATCCTTTCAGAATTCGATCATAAATCAACGCTACTAAGCAACAGTTTTATGTTAATATTTTCGAAACGTGAAAGAAACGTGCCCAATACACCTAGTCTTAAGACTTGAATTGAATTGTTGTAATTTGTACTACCTTACAAATTACCTCATAAGTTTAATTTTGGTCGACAACTAGATATTTATGCTAAAAATAATTTAGTTTATGAAGAATCATTAAAACCCCCAACATAGACGTTGGAAGGTTTATTAAAGCAATAAAAAAACATTAACAATACATAGGTAAAAGGTACTTCAAATTAATCAAGCCAACTAGGTACATTATTGGTACATCATACACCTAAAATATAATGACGATAAAAATCACGAACAGTAATAACCATAATGATAGGTACATAAAACAGGATTAGTACTTACACCATAATAGTGATAATAATGTAGACTGTCCCAAATTTAAGCATGCTAAAGGCCAAGAAAATCTGGCTCATGTAGCTAATGGTGCCAGCATCTTCATATTGAGAATAATATTGAGGGATATTTTCACAGTTGCTCGCGTATAAATGTCATGGACAGCAACTGCATGGAATTTAGGAAATACTGCCTCTGCAATGGCCACATTTCTTGATACAGTTTTATTGGTTGTATTAAAGCAAATTGGGTCAGACGGTGGATTTTGTTGTGCGCCTAAATTATAAACTGTGCTAGGGATTTTTACGCGCATAGCAGAATTATAGAAGGTAGAGAAAATACAACTATGTTCACAATAGAATCATTATCATTATAGCTGATATCAGACGATTCTTATAGTTTTTTGTGTCGAGTGAACTGGAATGAAACAAAAATAAACAAAAAGTGAATCGTCTGATATATGCTTAGATTATAATTATGTCAGGAGTGCTACACACCTGTTCGGGTCGGCATTAATCTGCACAGCCGGGCAGTAAAATCGAATATATTATGTTCTGGAAAACGCCGCTCGGCTTAGCCGCTTGTACCTAAACGGGCGGTAAAAAACAATTTGTAACATGCAAATTCAGTGAAGGTAGATGCCAAACGGAGTTTGTCAATCGGCAGGAGGCGAATAAAACCCGAATATATGTAGTACATACTAGGTAATTGCTACAGGTCGGCGTCGTTGTTTAACAAATACTGCTGACCCTAACAAGTGTGTAACACGCCTCACAATGCCAAATAATCGTGTCCCTGCCCCAGTGGGAGTGATCCTTTTGATAAGTAGGTAGGTACCGGATGAGGATGAAGATACCTACAAACAATATAACTAAACTATGTTCCTATTACAAATGCTATAACCCGGCTTTTATACATGTTTACGTTTGGTACAATCAACAATATTATGTTTAATATCTTAGTGGACATAGCGAGCTCGCGACTAAAATCAACTACCGTATTAATATTACAGTGCCTCCTATATCAAAAAGTCCTATTTACCGGTCGACAAAATTGTTTTAATGAATGAGATCACTATAGGTTCCAACTGCACCGTGTTTGTAATTTTTGAGGACTCAATTTATGACATCGTTCATCCCAACAATAGGAGGTCAGATGTTTGTTTTGTGTCATAGATCAATGAAATATTTTTTACAACACATACTAGGTTGGAATGTTAGTTTTAAAATGTTGGAACATTGTATAAAATAATTACATTTTAGAATCGTTTGCGTCAGGATGACTGGACGGTGGACCAAGAGAGATTTTGGAAGTTTGAGCAACACCCAGTTTTTGTACCTATTTAGTACTATTTGGTACCTCTAGGTGTAACTATTTTTGGCTTATAAGAAAAGATGAATTAGTTGTAACGCCTACAACTATGTGAATCGACGTGGCTCAGCCATTCTGAAGTCGGAATGGCTGGCCACTTTCCTTGCAATAGTTTTCCCTCTTCAGCGAGGTACCAATTATAGATGTCTGGTACCAAAGAGTACTAAATATGTATGTACAAAAACTGAGTATTTCTCAAACTTCCAAAATCTCTCTTGGTCCAGTCATCCTGACGCAGACTTTAGAATCACTGCTATTTCCGATCTTTAGACCTATGTATAGGTATTGATTGGTTTGATTGATTTGCCAACTTACATCCTACGCAAATTATATGCACGAAATTAAGCTATTGTATACACTTACCAAATCCCATTTTTATTTCACATATTGATACACTGTATTTTAATCATTTATTTATTAAAGTAAGAAAGCATTATAAACCTTACTGGCTTGTCTGGATGTGAATATTCTTAAAAGAAAAACTAGATTTTCTATTTTTGTTTGAGCAATCCCCAAGGACCTGATTAAAGTGATAATGAGCATTATCTTATATTTTATAATAACTAAAGCGATGACGATGACCCAAAGTAAATTCAAACAGGTATTGAGTATAAAGAACCCGACAATCCATACTAATATTATAAATTAAAAAGTAACTCTGTCTGTCTGTCTGTATGTTACCTTTTTACGCCTAAACGACTGAACGGATTTCGCTAAAATTTGGCAGAGAGATAGATTGCATCCCGGGGAAGGACATAGGATATTTTTATCGACATACCTCGCGGGCGAAGCCGCGGGCGGAAGCTAATACAAAATAAGTTATTTACCGATAAAACACAAAATGTCAAAGATACATTTTGATGGTTCCCACGCTAGACGATTTAAGTAATTTAAAGTGTAAATGAATTATTAAAAAAAAAAAAGATTCGAGGAGTTATACATGTGAATTTTTGAAGAAGGGCCGCATGGTAGATATGCCAACCTTTAGGCATAAAAGACTATCTCGAACCATCCGGGCGTGGTCTATGGTTGGAAGCGTGAGCGCCTGGAGTTTAGAACGACACCTTTAGCGAGAGAGTGATGGTCGCTAAACCCACAAAGGAAAATGTGCGAGTCCTACAGCCCCCTGCCAAAGCTAGTTGAAAGAACACGAACTAAAACCTGTGACAGAGCCATCCGCACGCCCCAGCACAAAGGACATGAGGATTTCAACACGAGATAAAAAAAATCGGTTGTCTGTAAAGTCGGTTTACGGACGATAGTTTAACGTGACAACGTCATAACAAAACATTAATGAAATTGCCGAATGCGGAGGCCGATTCGGCAGCGTTCGACATCATCTGTCTCTCATCGCTCGTTCCGCGCTCTCGCTTGCACTTCAAGCCGCCATGGCATACAACGCTACAGCAGAGCAAGGCCGCGAGGTAACGCTAGATGAGTCATGTTTTTTTCGTGTGTGCAGCCAGCTTCATCGATTTATTAGACGTTGTCACGTCAAAAGGACATACGAAATTTGATGTTAAATATTCATCCAGTTTTCAAGTTTCACGGGGGAACTTTATTTGGAGTCCTTACTCGTTTTTTTATCAACAATTTAGACATTTTTAATTTTTGGTCAAGCATGACTTTTGTAAAAAGATTTTGATTTCATAAAAAGAGGTAAAACAGCTACTATCTGTCTCAAGCATGTTTAAGTGCAATTTATTGAATTGGAGTAAAGTTACATACCAATAGGAACATCTATTTAAAGAGTATGTACTTACATTTGTTATTATTAAGACTGATGATCTCAATTATTAGTCTGATCAGATTTCTAGTGCTCTAAATATGACGAGAATTACATTTTAATTCTTATATTTCATTAGCTAATAAAGTTTATTTTAACAATAAGGTGCCTTGTAATCATCATTAATCTTTATTAAGTTCACTGATATGAGTAGGTAGCTGCTCAAAAACATCCTTTATTGATAAGACGGTATAACCAATGCTGTCATTAATATTTTGGATGTGGGTGATGTATGTGTTTTGATGGTATTTACTGTTTTATGACAAGCTAACTAATTTACTGAATACATGAAATTCAATGTGCTTAGTCACATTTGGACGCTCTGTGAGTCTGTAACTCATAACTAAATAGGCTGAGAAAGAACATTGTAATAACAAATATTTATCAGGTAAGATATTAACCAATGGATAGCCATTGGTTAATATCTTACCGGATAGGAGTTGGATTATAGGAATTAACTCCTATAATCCAAAGATCAGATTACCTATTTTGCTTTGATGAAACTTTAGGGGTTGTTCATTTATTACGTAAGAGAATTTTGACCACTTACTGATCCCCCCCCCCTAAAAGTAAGAAAAATAAAGCTGGCTTTTCACGGCGCGCGATATCACAAATCGCGCCGCGCCGTCTCGCGCCTACGCGCCGTGAGAAGCCAGCATAAGGCTTGGATGAACCCCCTCCCCCTTTCAATCTTACGTAAGATCAGTATCTACCAAAATTGAAAAGAAAAAAAAACTAAAAACTTAGAATTTTTGCTTACCTTTGTGATCTTACGTAAGAACAATCTAGACCCCTTCCACCCCCATGAAAAAATAAGCCTTGTTCGGACCCCCTCCCCCCTCAAATTTTCTTACGTAATAAATGAACAGCCCCACGAGATAGTGATATACATACATAAACTCACAGTTTTTCGCATGATGGGTCAAAAACTACTGAACGTCAACGCCACCTGTTATGATCCATACATACAGCATTGTACAAACACCTCTATTACTACAAGATACTGTTAGATGTCATTATAGCACTTAATCAATCACCATTCAGTACAGGGCACAGATGCCCTGTAGTGAATGGTGATTGATAAGTGCCAATATCCAATTAAAACTTGATAGCATAATCATTCAAGTAGCCTCTCATTACTTGCGCATCAGTCAATGTCATCATCAAACTGAGTTAATAGTAGTGTTACTTTAACCTCTTATTAATCTACCTTAAAAATGTCTAACTTGATTAAAACATACTGTAATTACTTAACAGTTTCTTCCGAAAATAATTTGCACATAGTACATAAGAAATAACAAATATGTGAGGGAAATCTAAAGGAAAATGTCTAATATTGGGATTACCCAATATTGAAAATTATTTCGATACTGATTTTTTGCCACTAGTGAACTCTCTGAGCTAATGTTAACATCTCATCAATGTCAGATTTGATTACAAAACTGTCAACTTCATTAAATACGATTACAAATATTAGTTCAACAACTAGCTTTACTCTTATATATTAGTTTTAAGGCCAAATTGAAGTATTTTTTATGATAATTATGCATGATTGCTAAAATGTTATTAGTTTGATAATGCAAGAGTAGTGGAAAAATACCAGTACCAACACCATGTGTGTCCATCATACAAGATACATAATATGCTCACTTTGATAATTATGTCAAATGAAAACAATATTACGAAAATATTCTATACAATATTGGAAATACTGTGTTCCACTAACGTTACAGTGGCAACATCATATATTTCTTCAAAATTCGAAGTATTTTAAAGCTTTTAATCAAACAAAGTTAATAATCCCTCATTACTATGGGCCTGGTCAGACTGAATCTAGTTTGGTAACACATTGGGAAATACATATGCACATGATTAAAGCGACACATTATTAAGTGCAATTATCTAGTGACACATTATTAGGTGCAAGCACTTAATAATGTGTCACTAGACAAAGGAAGTTTTTCAAACACTTTTTTTTTGTTGGTTAATTTCATGTTTCCAACATGCATCTACTATGTTGGCATTTAAATATTAAGGTCCAATTATTATTGGTGTAACTTGTGTACAATGTTGCTTGATGTGAATGTAATTCTTTAATACCCACTATCTTTTAGATGAACCATTAAAACACTAACCTGCATACAATACAGAAACACGTATATCAATATGTTTATTGGTAATTGGTTTTATATCAAGTTTCATAGCTAACTAGTTGGACATAAAACTATAAATAAGGTATTGTGTTTATCTAAATGACATGAAGTAGAGTTTATGAATATTATTTTTAATTCTTACTATATAACAATGTAATGATCAAATAAATATATTTCTTACTCATATTAAATGATTAAATATTTGCAAGGTTGCTGCATAGAGAGTATAGCTATTTCTCGACAACCATTCTGTTTTTCTTCTAAATATATGATATGAAAGTAATACAGAATAATAACTCACTGAATGTGTACCTATTTTCTTAATAATCTGTAATAGAACTGAATATTATTTTGAAGATGCTTATAGGTACTTAAATAAGGGGTTGACATTTTGATGTAGTACTGTTTTCGCTAGTTTAGTTTGAAATTCCATAATTGACCCCACCTGTGTTCAAACCGGTGTTTTCTGAGGCTCCAGTCGGAGCAGGAGCAGGTGCAGGCATGGCGATAGGAGGCGCCTGCTCTCCCTTGGGACGGCCTTCTCCAGCAGGCTGCGCGGTCACGGCCTGCACGCCATCTGAGTCATCCCTCTCCAGCGTGTGGTAATCTCCGGACTCCTCTGGAGGGCGCGGCTTGCACTTGCCGCAGCAGCAGTTGCAACAACAGCAGAGGCAACAGCAGAAATAGCATCCGGTCAAAATGCCGCATACGATAAACAGGGCCTTGCACCAAGTGCTTGTCACAACGAAATAGGCGTTGACGTTTTCTTCTCCAAATTGCTCAGCGATATACAGCCCGAGAGATCCATAATTATCATATATATTCCGTTTCGTAGCATCGCTTAGAATCGTATGTGCACGGTTCACTTCTTTAAATTTATCGGCAGCTTCAGGATTGTTAGGATTTTTATCGGGATGATATTTTAACGCTAATTTCCGATAGCTTTTCTTGACGTCGTCTTGTGTAGCAGTTTTTGGGACTTGTAGTATTAGATACAGGCTGTCCCCCGCAGTCGATAGTTTCCTTTTATCCATTTTAATAGTCCAATTTAGTAAACGGTTTTATACAACGTGAACGAGAAATTATAATGCAAAACTAAGACAATCCCTGAAGAATTTACGAATTACGATAACACGAACATCTCACTTAGGGATGCCCAATACGATGCGATATATCGAAATATCGATACAGCGCTATACGATATATCGATATTTAATACGATATTTTGGCCATACGATGCGCCTCGATATATCGTATTCCAAAAAAAAATCGCATTAACGTATCGTATCTATCGACTGATTAAAATTTATTTCTTTTTGTTTATATTAAACCTACCTACCTTTAGACATAATATTGTTATTCGTAATAAGCAGAGGTCGGGGGATTATTTAGAGTTATTTATGTACTACACTAACCTTTCATACATACTATAAATACTTTTCTTTTATAACTTACAATATATTGTAAAAATTAAAAAAAGGTATGTCTTTCTTTAATGTTTAAGATATATTTAGGTTTATAATAATATTTTACCTACGAAATAACCTACCCAAGCGATATAACAAAGCGATACGGTTACGATGCGATATATCGATACAAAGGGATACGATAGTATCGCGTATCGATACAAGCGCATTCGATACGGTTACGATGCGATATATCGATACAACAGACTTTTTTGGGCATCCCTAATCTCACTCTCACGTCAGTGTTGCCAGTTGTGATTTTAAATTAATTAAAAATATTTTCTGTCTCTATCTAGCTAGATGTTGTAGGCTGAAATTCTCAGTTATCATCAAAGTTCGGTGGACAATGGCCTGTTAGTCACTGACCATGAAAAAGATAGCCAATAGCCCTGCTGGTCGCGAGGTCTAAGTTCAAATAAGTTACTTTCATTAGAGACGCGTGAAGTCACACGTCCTTCGGCCCAGCATAGCCGTGCGCCGCGTCCTTCAGCAAGCGGCACGTCTGCAGTCAACGAACCGGCGCGCCCGCCGCACCGCATTGACCAATGCAGGCGCTCGCTCGCTCGCAACGCTCACGCTGAGTGTTAAAAATCCAACACTGTGCGATAAAAAATCGCGGCGAGAAAAATCGCGCCCGTGCGAACAGATGTACCGCTTTCTATTTGTTCTATTCCAAGCGCGGCATGCGATTTTCTCCCACACCTTCTCTCGTAATAAACATATTACGTCCGTACCAAGGTGAACTTAGTCAGATAGTCGCAGTAGACGGCACATAGAATCCGCCTCACGAAAGAAGTCCCGCGGCAATAATTGGAACTAATTACAATTTTATAGGTAGCAACATAGACAATAACTCCTTCCTACCCGCTCAGACAAAGTACTCTGTGGTCCACTCTGTATAATACAGGTAGGTCCACATGCTCTGTGCTATTCTCTATTGCACAAAGTACAATATAATATACTGACGATATTGTTTGTGTGTGTTGATTGTGATACCTGCAATATTATGATATTGAGAAAAATAAACAAATCAAAAATTATAATTCCGTCGCATGCCCGTAGCGCTGCGTCTGCGAGAATTTTTTCGTGAGACGGACTTTAGACATCTCTAGCTGTAGGTAGATTGTAAAATTCTATTACTATCATAGTATCAAACTATCCGCCACTGCCAGCTACTACCTATGTCTTAATTACCTACTCGATCGCGGTGGAGGAACGACGACTTAACCTAAAGGCGAAAGCGCTAGCTAGGGTAACCCACGACACAAATGCCAATTTTTAAAAGTTTTTTTGCAATGTGCATGTCAGTAACAGCTAGTATGTTGATCAAAATATGAATCATCACCGTCATCCAGTTGTTATGAATATAGCTCTCGAAATTATTTATTTGCTGCAAATACGACTATTTTGTGAACATGCAGCCCATATAGCATACTAGCTGCGCCCCGCTGTTTCACCCGCGTAAATGTCGATCCCGTGGGAATATCGGGATAAAAAGTAGCCTATAATTACGTTAATCCAGGGTATCAGCTACCTCCATACAAAATTTTACCAAAATTGGTCCAGCCGCTTGAGCGTGTGGCGAACCAAACTAAATGTCTATGGTTCCCACTAAGGACAACACTACTTGATGCTAGAGAGTATGTCTATGGCAGACAAGAACCAACCACCAGAGACCTGTGAGCATAGAGGAAAGTAATATATGCCTGTGAGGCTCAGATAAAGTAGTACGCTGTGAGGTACACCAGAGGGGCAATTCTACTAATTTTAACAACGTTCACAGTCTGATCTCAGTCTCAATCTGTCAAAAAATACGTCTATTTCCCTACATTTTGACAAGTTTTTGACATTTGATTGTCGCCGAGATGAGACTGCGACTAGATTTTGAACGTTTTAAATTAGTAGAATTGGCCCTCTGATGTAACTGATGCAACTGGGTGTTAAATTGTTATTTGTTAAGGCGAAAGCGCCAGGGTAGCCCGCGAAATTCAATTTTTTTGAGGTTTTTTGGAATTTGCTGGTCAGTATTAAGTTGTACGTTGATTAATATATGAATCGCGGCCGTAAGAAATATGTGTTTACAGAATTATAATCATTAAAGTCGTCAACACAACTTTCTAAGACCATATAAGTCCAAAGAATGACTGTTTCATGAAATCATCATTCTTTGGACTTACGTGGTCTTAGAGAGTTGTGTTGATGACTTTATTGATTATAATTCTGTAAACACATATTTCCTACGGCCGCGATTCATATATTAATCAACGTACAACTTAATACTGACCAGCAAATTGCAAAAAACGTAAGAAAATTTGAATTTCGCGGGCTACCTTAGCGCTTCCCCCTTAACCAGTGTCGTGTAATCCTATTCCTCCGCTGTCGCTCGGAAACTGTGACGTGTAACAATACACATTTACAACAACTGGCCGAGTTTTATTTAAATAAACAGGGCGCCATAACGCGCCCAAAAGCGTGAAGAAGTAACAAACATATAAACACACACGCTCACAAACTTTCGCCTTTATAATATTAGCGTGATAGTGTGATTAGCTTAATTAGCCTATAATGTTCCCACACCTGGGACACAGGCCTCCTCTCTGGGAGAGGGAGTGGGCCGTAATCCACCCCCTAGTGCGGGTTGGCAAAAATGTAAGTATAGGTAATTTTGTGAGCTATTGAAGATTGAAATGATCGATAATATAATCGAAATGAATTTTGATCAGCATACAATGAAAAACAGCGCCGCAATTTGCAAAAAAATGTAACAAAGGGCCTTAAAGGTCCATGCCATACCTACTTGACCACCATTTTGAATTTTTTTTCAAAATGGTGGCCTCTCTTGAAACCAATTTATATCGTTGACATCAATGCAAACAGAAAACATATTAAGTGCAAACCCCGTACTGTCACTGTAATGTTCTTTGATTTAAACTTGCTTAAAATTATATTAATATGTCTTTTGACATTTCTCGAGACGCTGGGGTTCCGGACCTTTAGAAGGCTTACGAGGGGCCGAAGCCAATTCGCAGAAGCCCGTTAGACGTTTTTAATTAAATGTGGCACCAACGGACGATTATCCCTGTTTGCACTATGCAAGTGCACCCAAGGACAACCCCCCCTTGGTGTAGGACTATTCCAGGGTATGGAAACAAAGATATTTGATTATGGTCAGTCAACTGGTTATTTAGGACTATAGCAAGACTATAGCCACTACCTGCCCAATGAAAAATAAAATATAAATTTGGCAGATAACAAGGCAAAGGGTGAATTGTACACTCAATAATGGGCCCCCGAAAACGGTCGCTAGCACATAGTGTCGTAGCGACAAGGGGGCATGTCCTGAGGCGCTTATGAGGAGTGGAGAGGTGTTCCACGGCCACCGTTATCAGGACAATCCTGGAAGTACGGTCAAGATCCCTACCAACATCTTACTGGAATACTTCCTGCCTCCGAGCACGTTTGCTCTTGCGAATCTCCACTCAAGCCGGTCAATAAAGGCACGAAAGAGGTGGGAGCTCCTGTTCCTTGACAGTGTTCACTCTAGTCGGCGAATATAGCGTCGTTGCGCATGCAAAAGTCGCTATGTGTTTTTAGTGAACTTATTTGATAATATTCTATATGAATAATATTATAACATTTAGCGTGTTTATACGGAACTTTCGATGTATGAATATCACATAGCTACATTCCTTAACTCTTTAAATATTGCCCTTATAACATAGCTGTTTATACAGTATGTGTGTATAAGTGTATTGAAATAACGATTAAAACTGCATAAAGAAACGAAAATAACTAAATAACACATAGCGGCTTTTGCACGCGTAACGATACGCAAGTCAGAGGTGAGGAACAAGACATATGAACTACCTATTTATTTATTACTAGCAGCGCCCCGCGGTTTCGCCCGCATCAGTTTCGATCGCGTGGGAATATCGGGATAAAACGTATCCTATGTTCAGGAAATGGTCTATCTATGTGCCAATTTTCATCCAAATCTGTTTAACGGTTTACGCGTGATTGAGTAACAAACATCCAAAACACTTAAATGAGATGGCATTTATCAGATATTTTTCCCGTTTTTGCAACATTTTCCATTGATGCTCCGCTCCTATTAGTCGTAGCGTGATGTTCTACAGCCTTCCTCGATGAATGGACTATCCAACGCAATAAGAATTTTTCGATTTGAACCAGTAGTTCCTGAGATTAGCGCGTTCAATCAAACAAACAAACAAACTCTTCAGCTTTATAATATTAGTATAGATTTAACTTGGAAATCCAAGTACAAGATATTTATAACCACTTTTTTTTTCTTGTTTTTATTTAGTACTATTTTTTTAGTATGAAAACCCAAACTAGAATCCTGATGTGTCGTCGAGCGAAAATTTTGCGTCCTTGTTTCAAAACAGAAAACTTCGTAGACTGAGAAATTCTCTGTCTACGGAAAACTGGGAATCTGGGATTGGCAAGTTTGGCAACCCTAGTTTGATCGTCAACATTACAACTTGTCAATGTCAATGTCATGAATGAATTTCCATATTTCCGATCACGATCAGTGAAAGTGATTTCTGCCACCACTAATGCCAGTCACTGTCTTCGTGATTTCGTTAATTCAATTATCTGCTAAGTCGTTGAAGAAAAGTTTACTCACCGGGTACCTCGGGTAAAATCAGTCGGGTCAATCCAATACAATCGTACCCATGGGTCGATTAAGTTAACTCTCGAGGAGAATATTTTGTAATATAAATATTTCCAACATTTCATGTCTGTCTAGTTATTTTTTGGATATGAATAAGTGAGGATTCAAGCAATTATGAATTTTCGTGGTTTATTTAAAGCGTACCAAGACGTTTTACGTAGAAGACCATACTTAGTACAAGCAGTACAGACCGGAGCTCTGATGGGCTCGGGTGATTTAATCAGTCAGACTTTAATCGAGCGCAAACCCATCATAAATATAGATCTTATGAGGACGTTAAAGTTTTCTTCTATAGGCTTTTTTGTAGGGGTAAGTAACTTATTCATTGACAGTTTAAAATACTTTATTTGTAGTCACACTCAGTCGCCCATGCAGCATCGAATTAGGGTGCTTTTTTAAATCATATATTGGTTTATGCAAATATCAAAATTTGTTGATTTTTATAGCGTCTAGAGCAACATTGCAGCTGTATACAAGTCAATACTTGTGGTGTGGGGTTGAATCCTTACTGTTGTTCTGATCCGACTGGTACACCACTATCTTATTGCAGTCTGTACAATATCACTAATGACATTTCATTTTAAGCCATAGAATTATCTACAGGGTAGCAGGAACATTGATGCACAAACTGTAATCATGAATTCAGTATGTATATGATTATGAAACCTCCATGCATTGTTTTTTTTTATAACCGGCGAGTAATAACTTCCATGCAAATGAAGTTGTGCGCAGAAGCTAGTAAGGAAAAAATCTCATGAATAGTACTGCGCAGACTGCTATGGCTTAGTTAGAATATAAAGTATTGGTTTTCAAGCAATTGTGTTGCAATAACCACATTTAACTAACTGCACAGTACAATGTAGCAGTAAACTGCATCATCTTAAACCTTTATGAACACTTGTCAAGACCTGTCCAGTGGGTTGAGCCATCTGTGAATAATGCTTATGTTTCTAACAGTTAAACCTTTTGCTTTATCAGGGGCCCGCGTTGCGGGTTTGGTATGGAGCATTGTACAAGTATGTAGGTTCCACCGGCACAGCTGTAGCTTTGAAGAAAGTGTTCATTGATCAGATTGTATTCGCACCACTATTTTTAGTTGCTATCCTTAGTGCAGTGGCATTTATGCAAGGTAAGGACTCTGATAATATTATCAGTGATTTACAAGCTAATTACTTAGATGTTTTAAAGTCAAACTACCTACTTTGGCCATGGGTACAAATTGTAAACTTTACCTATGTTCCCCTCCAATATCAAGTTTTATTAGTTCAAGTAGTTGCTCTGTTCTGGAATACATATTTGTCCTGGAAAACAAATAAGCAATGAGTGTTGGCTTGGCATTCAAATTAAAACCATTTTCCAATTAATCATGCCATGTAATTTTTTAAGTTCAAATTTGTAGATCATATTATTGTGCTAAGTAGATTAGTGAGACATTTTTTTCTTTAAATATCAGGATGAAAAGCAATCTCTATGTTTAATAAGCAATTTTCTTCCTTGTCTATTAAATAATGATGTGGTAGAAATACAGTGTGTTTTATTTAACATTTCACTTTGACCTGACATAATGATATCTCATGCCACACCATATGATATCACTATCATCTAACACCAACATGAATTGTACATTAAACATAGAAATACATACAGTGTAGTTACTTAAGGTGAGTAGAATAATAACAATTTATTACTTTAGAGGTACAGACGCCAGCACATCAAGCTACCCGAAACTGTCACATCAAGCTATCCGAAACTGTCAAATTTTCCCAATCAACTTTGAACCTTATGCATTAGTGATAAAGTTGAAAATCTATTAACCTTCTCACCGCCAACGCACACAGAACGCGATGCCTCGCCAGGCGCCAAGCTATAAATGTATAACGAAATATACAGTAAACAGTAGTGATGAGGGTATCCTCATATCGATGAATGAGATTTCTACGCGTTCAGTTTTATTTATAGTTTTACGAATATAAATAAAAACTGATTAAATATTTCCATATTTATTTTATGTCACAGTATCCCTAGTAAGAAAAACTAGTATAAATTATAAGTATCAAAGAAACAAACGCATTAGAGCGCATTATAAGGAATGAGGTAGGTACTTACAGACGCCCGCACATCAACCTACTACAATCTGTCAAATTTCTTTAATAGATTTTCAACTTTATCGCTAAAGCATAAGGTTCAAAGTTGATTGGGAAAATTTGACAGTTTCGGGTAGCTTGATATGCTGGCGTCTGTACATCTCTATTTCTTTTATGACGTCATTCTTTGAGTTCATTTCAAGTCCTTGGCGCTCAGAGCACGTTAAATGTTTGGTGAGCCACAAACTTAACCGTAAGCGTCGCTTGTAGGTATTTTGCGGCTCTGAAGTGAGAATTTAACAAAGTTGTAATGGCCTTACAGTTTGAGGAAATTATCATAAACAAGAGATAACGACTTCAAATAAAATACCTATTTGTGAGATTCGATTCTGAATGCAATATAAAAATAGTAAGAAAGACCACAAATAAAATTTATCTTCTGTCCTTTTCTTAATGAAATAGAAAGAAAAAGATGCACTGAACTTAAATTTAGTTTAGTTTGTGAACAAGGAAATCGGCATCAATAACTTTCGATGCGATTGTGAAATGTCTTAGGGCTGATTTTTCCAACGCCATATAATAAAATTCTATCCGAGGAATAATTTTGAATTTTTGACAGTTCTTCTATACAAAATCTGTCAGATGTCAATATTATTCCACGAATAAAAGTTATCTGTCGATTGAAAAATCAGCCCTTACACAATATTCATAAAACAAAGGTTAAAAACGTTGAATGGAACCAATTATTAATAATGATTTTATTAGAGAAGTCAAAATGTTCTGTGGTACCGATCGAATCTTGATATTTTTTGACAATTTTATTTCTCGGAGAAAAGAAAACACAATCATCATCTGCCTAGCCTTTAGACTGGAAGCCGACCCCAAAAGTTGGTATGTCGGCTTCCAGTCTCACCGGATGCAGCTGAATACCAGTATTTTACAAGTATATTACAAAGTACTCTGTGATGGAACGACTGCATAATTTACCTCCACAACCCTTGCTCTAAGCCACAACCAAAAGAAAACACAAGCAAGCATCGTCATTTTATGTCACTATCTGTCAGCTGTCAGTCAGGATGTCAACTGCCAGTGTCAAATGTCACTATAGTCTAACCTTAAATTCTTCAATTTAGATAAATTTTATTTCGTACAATTCGTACTTTGTTGAGAACTAAATGTCATTCAGTTCAGTCGTTGTAGTTCTGTGCTATTGGAAGGAAATATTGGTGTTCACGCACTTGCAATCGCTTTTCAGCCCATTTGGCGCACAGTTCATTTAGTGCCCCAGTTTTGCGTGACACTCACGACGCAGGTAATTCCAGAGAAACGTATTAAAATTAAAGGTACTGTTTTTTAAATTTTCGTTACCCAAAGCCGGCCGGTATCATTTGCTTATTGAAGTTTGACCGGTCTATACCACCTAATCGAGGTTTACGTCACGGTAAGATTTTTCACATGATGTGCCGAATGCTTGTTGCTTAGCCGAATGTTAATTTATTAATTATTTGATTTAAAAGTCATTATGTATTTAGTTAGTACCTATAATTGAATGCAATAAAGATAGGTATATTATTTCTTGTTATTTGCACACACTTTGTTGGATGATTGTACTAGACATGACATGCCTCAAGGCATTTTCAGTTGCTTACTATTTCAATTACTTGTTAATTACTAGCTTCCGCCCTCGGCTTCGCCCGCAAGATATGTCGATAATAACTACCTATGTCCTTCCCCGGGAAATTGGAATCCATTCAGTGGTTTAGATGTGAAAAGGTAACATACAGACAGACAGAGTTACTTTCGAATTTATATTATTAGTATGGATTAGCGACCCGCCCCTGCTCCGCACGGGTGTAGTGGCGACATATCAATTCATCGAGATTTCTGTGCTGTTAAGTTACATATGTTATATTTTAATGTATAATACTCATAATCCTTCCGGAATAAATATTCTAAATGATGGTGAAAACCACAACAAAATCCTTTGTGTAGTTTAGGTGATATACCTTTATCACACGCTATTAGTGTCGGTCACAACTGTGACCTGTGTGAAAGCCTAACTAGGGTTACCATCCGTCCGGATTTGTCTTGACTTCTAGACTTTTGTCTGGACATTGTCCAGGTCTAATTTTTCCGGATTTTTTGATTTAGATGGAATACGAGTAATAAAACTTATATAATAAGTCTTTAATATTTATTAACTTCTCATTCATCTAAAAACAAAATATACTTCTTTATCAATCAACTTAACGAAATCAATCAATAAATCTTGTGTTGCAAATTTGCAAACAATCAACTAGATCAAAGATAAAATATTTTCTTCAAAATAAAAATAGTTTTATGTAAAATAATCAAACTGCAAGCTAGTTTCTGATATAGGTATAATTTTGTCTCGATTCTTCATGTGACCAGAGGGCTGGCCTATTTTTTGGCCAAAGAATCATCATTGCCATACAATGTGGCAATGCTGCAAGTCTTTTGGGCATGTTTCCTATTCACAGCGATGCGGATGAATTTTTTGATGCCCTTTGCTTATTTCCCCTCCTTTTTATATACTCGTACATATTATTATTAAAATTTTAATACTGTAAGCTTTTAAAATTATATCAAAATAAATAAAAATTTTCAGCCCACTTTTTTTTTTTGATTCCCCGCAACCTTCCCCCTCCCTTTGCGAGCGTCTGCTACCATGCTTACCATACCACTGTAGCTGAGTGGGTAATGTTTGGATTTTGTGACTAAAATGTCCGGACTTATTGAAATGTTAGGCTTCCGTCTGTCGTAATCCGTTCAGTAGTTTTTGCGTGAAGAAGTAACAAACATACAAAACACTCACAAACTTTCGCCTTTATAATTTGTTTTTTGTTTGGATCAATTTTTTTTTATTAACTTTCATCAGAATGTATTTTGTGTATTGCACATCTAAAGTTAGGTACTTTTTTATCTAATAATTATTTTGAACATTCCCCTCTATCACTCTCATCCCTACAGGTATGATAGGCTATTTATATTATTTCAGAAAACCACAATGGAAGGTCTATCATTAGTTTCATCCAATAAGATATTTGGGGGTCATCAGAAGGTTTACTCCCATGAGTCTTCTGAACTAAAATGTAAGATGAACTTCTCAGTCTACCTGCCACCCCAGGCAGAGTGTGGTGATGTCAAGTTGCCTGTCATATTCTACCTCTCTGGACTGACTTGCAGTGAGCAGAACTTCATCACTAAATCAGGATTCCAAAGGTATTTCTTTAGCATTTCTCTATTTTTTTTAGTCTATTGGCCACAACAGACAAAAAAATATAGAGAATTCAAAAGATTCAATCAACAAAAACATGTTGCAAAATATGGTTTGGGCATGTGATACGAGGAATGAGGAGAATGTCGTGAGGAATGTTTTGAGTATGAATGTCGATGGCTTTATGAGTAGGGGAAGACCAAAGAAACCATGGATGGACTGTGTGAATGATGATATGGTTAGAAAAGGGTGACTACCGAAATGACGACCAATAGAAGTATGGAGGGAAAGTCATGTTACATGGACCCCAAATAAATTGAGATAAGGAGAATGATGACTAAAACGGTATGTTCAATGTTGGTGATATCTAGGTCTCAAGTGATTTATAGCAATTGATCTCCACCTAAGGTAGTCTTCACCTTTCTTAGCTCTCATTCACCTAATACAGGGTAAGAAAACCAAACCCACAGTTAAGGTTGACGCAGATAAGGGCGGGACACGCCACAACGCAAAGCCTTTAAAATTGTCATAGTATCGCTCATGATCACGTATCATTTTATGTTCAAACTAGCACACTAGGAGGATTCTTGAAATGCGTTGCGTTGTGGCGCCGCCCGCCCTTATATGCTTGAGCCTTAAGGCGCTACCTCGAAAGTCTAAAATCCTTGAAAACCTACTACTTAGGCGAGCGAAAGTGATGCAATTACTTTTGAAACGCAAAAGAAGAGTGACGGCTATAATGTGCGTGCGCTCGAAATAAAACGACGTATGTGCCAAAACGAATTTACTCCTTTTTTAACAAAATAAATAAATAAAATTTAAAACTAATTTGAGTAAACTTTGATATGATAATTCTCTATGTAAGTCAATTCCATTGAATAAAGGCCCATTTACACGATGCAATTTTCTTGCCTGTAGCATACAATTTTTTTTTTGCATTAAATGACTCTCATCGTCTAAACACCGTTTAGACAGTGACATTTTTTTGTTGCGTTCTATTTTTGGATTACGTCAGGCACATAAATTGCATCGTGTAAATCAGCCTTAACTCTTTAGTGTTACGCCGTGATGTGTAAAAAAGTTTAAAAAATAGATACTTATACTTAACTTTGCAATTTTTTTGAGAAAAATTCATTGAATCGTGTATTCCTTTTACATGATACTAGACCAGAGTCAAAAAACATATACCAAAATGTTAAATCCCCATTCCACATACCTACTTAACAAGTTACACGAAACAGAAAAACCATATTTTTTTTCAATATATCACCTTAACTGTGGGTATGTTTTTCTTACCCTACCATAATGATACAAGTATGGACAAGGCCCTACACCAATTTCGTAAATTTTGTTTTCAATGAAACATCAAACACTTGGTCGGCCGCACAACGGTTTTTGTATGGAAATACAACGCGGGCCGCTTCGGCTGTTATCTGCGCTTAACTTAGATTTTCATTTAATACGTAACATTATGCCAGCCATTATAAAGATATAAAAAATGTGTTTATGTGAACTTTTGAACTAGTGCAAACTATAAAACTGTATGTTAATCACAACCATAACTTGCTTATCAAAAATATTAAGAAGCTTATCATTTTTCTTCTTTTTGTTACTAACACTAGTAATAAGTTATAATATTGTTTACTAACACGCTGGATCACTGTTGTCCGAAAATAAAGAATATTATTATTATTATTTGTCATTATACATAATACTTAGGTACTTGTTTTTTCTTAATAATAATAGTGTTAGGTATAAAATATTTGAACACAAGACCAAAAATGTATCAGGACATTCTTAAAATAAATCATCATCAATCATCTCATCTCATCATCTGCCTAGCCTTTTCCCAATCAATAAATAAATATATATTATAATTTTGTAGGTATGCAGCAAAGCATGGAATCATTGTTGTGGGCCCAGACACATCTCCCAGAGGTGTGAAGATCACTGGTGATGATGACTCCTGGGACTTTGGAGTAGGTGCTGGATTTTACCTCGATGCCACTAAAGAACCATGGTCAAAGAATTACAGAATGGGCAGTTACCTTAATAAGGAACTGTATGAATTAGTGCTGCAAGCATTTAGCAGTGTGGTTGATGCTGAGAGGATTGGCATTATGGGACACAGGTAATTTTATAAAATATACCTACCTACCTATTGTTTTAATTAATGCAATTTTATGTCAATTAAGTTTTGTATGCTACGGCTACATTGTCGCGATACCGCGAACTACACTTCGCGCGCTCTCTCTCGCACATCGTCTCGCTGTACAACACAGGCCACGCGAAGTGTAGTTCGCGTTACCCGTAGCATAAAAAACTGCATTTTAAGAATTGAATGGTTAACATAAGTGGTTGTAACAGTTCTTCTCGCTGCAAACTAGGTATTTTCACACACCCAATTCCGATCTCTGGTTATAATATTATATAGTGTACCTGTTTTTTTAAGTGTTTGATTCCAAAATCCACTTCAATCCAGTATGGACACAGTTACGAAAGTTGTTAATTAAATGTTTTGGTAATTATTTAGAACATTATAAGCTCGTTGGATAGCTCCTAAAATGAGGATGTTTTTGAAATAATGAACTCTGTTTATGGAGTACTCCGCGAAGTTCTAATTTTGCTACTTAACTTTTAATCATTACTTTTTATTAGTGTTTTAAAAAAATTGGATACCCACAAATCTTCGCAGACAGGTTCAAATTCAAACAGTAGGTAATCAAAGATATTGGGTTCGTTAATTTAGAGTTCAATGCAAAATTATTAATAGTTTTGAGAATTTTTCTGAATTAATTAAATTTCGTCAGATTTGCGAAAACGCTCTATCCGTCAGATATTTATATACATATTCACTATCAAGACTGTTGGCTGAGCTTCCTTTCAATGAAAATAGAACATCATTGTAACACAGTGGTTTAATTAAGTAGTTTACATTTTATGAATATAAAATTAAACTCATCTGGAATTAATAATTAAGATGACAGAACAGAACATAACAGTTGCTAGGCAACAACGTAAGAAGACTCTACTCCTAGAACATAGTGCATTATAACCTTCATGGTTCAACACCCCCACTTAATCCACTATGTTGTGTACAGAACACATGTTTCTGCTTACCAACTCCCTTGGTCATCATATCAGCAGGCATAAGGCTAGTCTCACAATATTCAACACAAATAACCCTTTGCTCTGCTAGCTCTCTAACAAAATGATATCTTATATTTATGTGTTTGGAACGTTTTCCAATAGCAGGAGTATAAACTAGCTTACTGGCACTTTGACTATCACTAAAAATAGTAACAGTACTGTTATAGCCAGTCAGTTCAGAATATAATCCATTAACTGATATCACTTCCTTAGCGACCTCACAGATTGCGATGTACTCAGCTTCAGCAGTACTTAACGAAACACAACGCTGTTTTAAGGACTGCCAAGAGACCGCAGCACCACCGAAAATAAGGGTATAACCAGAGAAAGATTTCCCATCAGGTCCATTTCCCCAATCTGCATCTGCATAGGCAACCAAAGGCTTATTACATTTTTTGTAACACAGCGATAGTTCCGCTGTCCCCTTTAAATACCTAAGCACACGTTTCAGTGCCGCCATGTGAGTAGAATCGTTGCAGTTATTAAATTGACTCAACATCGTAACTGCATACGATATATCAGGTCTTGTACAACATGCCAGGTACATTAGTGAACCGATAATTTCCTGATAACGAGTATTGTCGTTCTTTTCACCATATTTCAGGCGAAGGTTCACTTCAACTGGCGTACTAACTTGTTTGCAGTCCGACATTCCATATTTCTCTAAGATTTTTGAAATATATTTCTTTTGAGACAAGTGGATTTCACTACCACTCTTCCGCTCAATCCGGACTCCAAGACATTCTCTTGCCTCACCCAAATCCTTTATTTTGAAGGATCTGCCAATCTGAAGTTTCACCGTCCTGGCTTCTACAGCTCTATTTGTAAATATATAAAAATCATCCACGTACAGAGCTATTACAGTGAAAATTTCATTACGATTTCTTGTGTAGACACACTGGTCATATTTAGACCTAGAAAAACCCATCCTTATTATATGGTCATGAATCTTTTGGTTCCAACACCTGGCAGCTTGCTTTAGGCCATATATGGCTTTCTTCAATTTGCAAACCTTGCCTTCACTCCCCTCTTGAACAAAAGATTGCGGCTGTTCCATATAAATTTCTTCACGCAGATCTCCATTTAGAAAAGCGGTGGTAACGTCAATATGATGAACGCTCAGGTTCTTCTCAACTGCCAGTGCTAGTAGAAGACGAATCGACGACATCTTGACTACCGGTGCAAATGTTTCAAAATAGTCTTCACCAGGTTTTTGCGAATAACCCTTAGCAACCAGCCTGGCCTTATAGCGCTGGGTGCTGCCATCCGCTCCAATCTTTAACTTGAAGACCCATTTTGTTTTAATAACATTAGCGTCTAACGGTCGATCAACTAATTCCCAGGTTCCATTTACCTTCAAGGAATTGAACTCGTCCTCCATCGCTTCCACCCAGAACTTCTTGTCAGAACGCTCCATAGCATCCTTAACAGAAGTAGGATCAGGATCTTCTGACACATGGAAATTATATACCATATCTTTTTCTCGTTTCGGAACCCTATTTCGAGCAGGGTAACGTCTTGCACTTTGCAAATCTTCTACCGCAGGATCCTCTACGTCAATAGAGTCATAAAAATTCTCTCCAGAATCTGATCTCGTCAGTGAACTAGCCCTCGTTGTACTAGATGCACTTTCAGATTCTTCTTCATTCGAACTAGCCACCGGAACCCCCACTGCAACAGGACCAGCAATCCTTGGCACCTCTGGTTGAGTAGTGGAACGACTAACTCCTGGAATGTCATACTGTAAATCTATGACCACAGCATCCTTCTTAGAAACAGGAACAGCAGGTTCTTGTTTATCTTTAATAATCATGGGAACATTTTCCATAAAAGTAGCATCTCGAGCGATGACAATCCTCCTTGGATCATCCTTCAAATTTATAAATCTGTACGCCTTCGAATTGGTCGAATACCCAGTCATTATCATTTCAATCGTTTTTGGATCAAACTTCTTGCGACTATGATCCTTTACCAGAACCTGAGCTCTACATCCGAATATTTTCAGATTCGATAGATCGACTCTTTCTCCTGTAAAAACCTCCTCTGGAACTTTATCCTTGAGGGCCATTGTTGGAGATCGGTTCTTCAGGTACACGGCACAACCAACAGCTTCACCCCAGAATCTCTTGTCCAAACCAGCCTCATGCACCATACATCTAGCCTTCTCAGTTATTGTGCGGATTGTGCGTTCCGCCACTCCATTTTGTTGCGGAGTGTAAGGTACTGATCTCTGGTGTTGGATACCATGTTTCTTCAGGAAACCTTGAAATTCTCCATTGGTATATTCAGTGCCATTATCGCTACGAAATTTCTTTATTTTCTTTCCCGTCTGATTTTCAACTAGTGCCTTGAATTCCATGAATTTAGCGAAAACTTCGGTCTTGGATTTCAACAAATAGCCAAATGTTTTTCGGCTGAAGTCATCCACAAAAATCAGATAGTACCTGTTACCACCCCAGGATTCCACTTCCATAGGGCCCGCTAAATCCGAATGCACGAGTTCAAGAAAGTCTTTTGCTCTCTTACTTTTACCTTTTGGAAACATTTTGACGCACTCCTTCCCTTTACAGCAACCTTCACAAGGTTCCGTGCTCACCTCTTTAAAAGTCAGACCATCTGCCAAACTTTTTAACTTCACCATCAGAGCTCCACTCAGGTGACCTAGTCTTCTGTGCCACAAATCAAAACTAACACGAGGAGATTCTTCTGGAGGACACGTCAGAACCATTGCTGCTTCTTTACCTAAAACATATAACCCCTGTTTCAGTGGTGCTGTCAATACTGGCTTTCCAATTACTTTTACCCTGTAATCCTTTTGGTAAACCTTACAACAAGTCCCATCGAAAACAACAGTGCAACCCTTAGCACACATTTTACTAACCGACAGCAAGTTTGTCGTCAAACCTGGAAGCATAAGTACATCTTCGAACCTCACAGAGCGCCCCATTACATACACATCCCCTTGTTCACTAGATACAATTTTATTATTGTTCGCGGTCGTCACTAGCTTAGAACTAATGGACTGTCTATCTTCTAGAATATGCACGTCAGACGTCATGTGTGATGTAGCTCCGGAATCTACGACCCAATGGCCCTCACCAACCGTCATAGATAGAGCGGCCATTAGACCCGAGGTCTCCTTACTGTCCTTCTTCTTATTGAAATATGTGTCTTTGTTGTCTTCAGACTTGTCTCCTGTTTTACGACGTTGACACTGCCATTTATAATGCCCTTTCTTCTTACACAAATGGCATATAACACCCTTCTTGGTGTTTGACATCAGTGCCGTTGCCGTGTCATCTTCAACTGTGTTCATTGAGCTGCTTTTCCTCAAGTTTTCTTTGAGCAACGCTGCCTGCACAGACTCTGTTGTAATCTTCATGCTTGAATGCTCCAATGTCATCACCAGAGGATTGTATGCATCGGTTAAACCGGCCAACATAATGATCCCTACAAATTCATCATCCAGACCTGCCTTTATGCTAAGTAATGACTGGCTGGTTGACAGGATATCATTGAGATATTCCTCCATTGACGAAAACATTGTCAATTTGGCGTTAAATAATTTCCGCAACAGATATAGCCGTCGCAGTAACCCACCATCAGCATAAGATTTTTGCAACGCTTGCCAAATATCTCTCGCTGTCTTGAGATGCATGATCATAGGATAAATATTTTCCTTGCACATGAGGCAGATCTTACTCCGAGCTTTGGCATCCTTTCTTTTAGCCTCCGCAGAGTCTGCCACAAAATCATCGTTCACACACTCCCATAGATCGAGGTCGGTCAGGAACATTTCCATGGCAAAAGCCCACGTACCATAATTGGCTTGGCCTGCCAATCTCTCAATACTCTTTACAACAGCTTGTTCCATATTCGAAATTGAGATACTTTTATTTAGCTCAGATATTACACCAGATCACATCTGGGCCCATAACCTGTTGGCTGAGCTTCCTTTCAATGAAAATAGAACATCATTGTAACACAGTGGTTTAATTAAGTAGTTTACATTTTATGAATATAAAATTAAACTCATCTGGAATTAATAATTAAGATGACAGAACAGAACATAACAGTTGCTAGGCAACAACGTAAGAAGACTCTACTCCTAGAACATAGTGCATTATAACCTTCATGGTTCAACAAAGACAATGAACACTTATTCTAAAATCGGAGTTGTCAGATTTGGTGAAAACGAAAAAATGTAGGGTTTCTATCTCAAGCTATTCAAAAATATATTTTTGGCGTTTGCTCATCACGCCATCTACTCAGCTATCAAGTTTTCGTGCTGAAAAACTCTGGATTCCCCTACCATATAACCTAGAACCTGTGCGAATTAACTATGCACCTCGCTGGAATGCGGCCTCTCCCGCTTCCCCGAGTTTGCCTTGTGTGTTCAAGGTGCGTACTTGCGTAGTTAACTCGCACGGGTTGTATAAGTGTTAACACAACATTACTTAATGCCCATTGTATATTTGTCATATTAAACAATATATATTGTATATTTTGTTAGAAATCCTAAATAAATGAATATTACTTTTTCAGCATGGGGGGTCATGGGGCTTTAGTATCCACCCTTAGAAACCCTGGTTTGTACAAATCAGTAAGTGCATTTGCACCCATCTGCAATCCTATGGAATGCCCATGGGGTATCAAGGCCTTAAATGGGTATTTAGGAGACGACAAATCCAAGTGGGCTGAGTGGGATGCGTCAGAGTTAGTCAAGAAATATGATGGACCCCCACTCACTTTACTTCTTGATCAGGTAAGATTAGTAAAAAAAAATCGAGTAAATTTTTTTTAATAAGTACTTTGGCCATTCAAAATACGAATATTTGAGGAGTTAATTTTGCTAAAAAAACTTTCTTGTGCAAAAATGACTTGAATGTTGTCTTCGGGTTTTTCCCAAAGAGAGGGGCCTCTCTAAGAGGTCTTTCCTCTGCTTTGGGACAATCAGCAACTGATACCTACTAAAATAAAATGTAATTTGTTTTGTTTCTTTTTCCAGGGGTCTAGTGACAAATTTTATTTAGAGAAACAATTACTCCCTGAAAACTTGGTGGAAGCGTGCCGGTCAGTCGGTGTGCCAGTCATACTTAATTTACGCGAAGGTTATGACCACTCGTACTACCACATCTCCACTTACATCGGCGAACATTTCGACTTCCACGCCAAAATACTGAAGGCTTAATCAAGAAAACCATATTATTGACATAACTCAATATTGTGAAATGCATTTTTAATAATATCTGTTTTTATATTTACAGTAAAGTTGTTATTATAAAAAATAATATACATATATCTTTTTATACAATCACATTTTCTTACGGACATTAATGCCAATTTAATTTATACCACCATCCATCAATAAAAACAAAATTTTATTTTTCAAACATTAAAATATAATTTGTCAGGTTACATTTTTAAAAATTTCTTAACAAAAATTGTTCTACTTGCCAGTTCATCAATTTGCTACCTTCCCGTGTCGTTTTTCCTAAGAGTATGGTAATACTGCAGAAATTTATCTCTGTTCCCCCATATGCTGGTTGTGCCCCAGTGACACCAAGCCCTGGAAATGAAATTGACATTGAGGATACAGATACGTAGGATTGGTGCATTGATAGGTAGGTTATGTGGCTATTCCCACTTTATGATAAGGTATTTAACTTTGGTCCAATAGATATGTATGGGCGTTAGTATGACACATCGCGTTTTAAGGTTTATCATAACGACACACGATATTTTTTTAAATTTATAAGTGTTAGCACCCACTATACCGTCGCGTTTCATGCATGACCGATCCGACACAAGCTAATTAATAACTAAACAAAGTTCTAAAGGAAAGAGATTGCAATATTATTATAAAGGTGGACCACCGGTAAGAAAAAGTGCCCGTGGTCCACCCAGGTGAACTAAACAGGTGGACCACGACCGAATCCAGGTTGTGACTGTACAAAGTCGATATTTTCCTAAAACTCGATAATTATGCCATATTAAAGCCGCATACAGTGTACATACTCCTTGAAAGAAGACGATTCAATAAATATTACCAATTTTATCAAAATATAATACATAAGTTTCGTTTTCCATGTAATAGGCGCAATCATTCAAGCAAATCAACTAGTTGAGAAAAGACCTGCGGGGTAATTGCGTAACACACTTACAGTAGCAATGGCTTTCATTTTGATAGTTCAACAATATTCATTGCGTTATTTACATTGTTGAGCAGAATTTTTTTTCGAACATAATTATGAAGGATCATAGATAGGATTAACAATATCCTTCAAAATTATTAAGATTGAAAGTGTGTAACGCAATTTGGGTGCTGATCAGTAACAAATAGTATATTTCATTACAAGTGCGGAAAGGTTGTCATTGCAAAGAGTTCCGACAAATGTCTACCCGAGCCGAGGCGCAGCCGAAGGAGAGGGTTGACAGTCGGAATAAGTTGCAATGACGGTTTCGCACGTGTACTGAACGACTATTTTTAATACAGTTGCGAAAAAATGAAGCAATTTAATAAAGAAACTTTCTGAAAAATGGCGCCAACCGTAGAATATAAGCAGCGATTTTTTTTTCTTCACCCATTCTGGTAGGCAAAGGGAACTATGCCCATACAGCAAAGTCTTCAGTAGAATTTTTTTATTGATATGAAATGAAAATGAAATTTAATGAGATGAAATGAAATGAAACCTAACCTAACTCATTCAATCAAATCATTAAATCTGATACTGAAACAAATTAGTAGCTTCTTTTTAGAAATATACGTATTTGCATGAATCATAAAACTTCTATGAATTTTTTTAGTAAAAACTTCATGGTTGGTTTTTCTTTTTAATAGACATTATTTTGACAGTTGGGAAAGAGAACGCACGAGTTCGGGAAAGGTAAAAAAAAAGCACGAGTATGTAATAGCCCACATCCCGAACGCTATACGTCCCTGCAATATGCCACTTTTTGAGCAACTGTATTAAAAAATTATATACCTTGCCGCATAGTGCCGCAATTTTTTTTAAATCGGAGTTTTAAGTCAAACCTACCTTCTATAACCTGTATGTATTAACGCCTTCTCACCTTCCTTTTTTTTAACAATCTTGCACACACACTGTTTTAAACAATATTTCAGTGTTATTTATTATCGAATACATTATGTTATGCAATTATCTACAGAGGGCTATTTATTAGTTTGGACGAGGATGTTAGTTTTATACTCACATTCCAAATAAAGCACCGCCAAGATGCGCCGCGTGGTCAAAGAATTTCCATCCAAAAACTACGCCAGCTAAGTCAACGCTCATTATGACCTTTATTGCCTGCAACGTAAACATCAAAATATTTTTATAGGTATCCTTATGAAAATTAAGCTACCATCAACTTATGTGTTGTGTGTTTACCGTGCCAGCAGCGAATGTGTACATAGGCAAAAAGATTATGCTTAGCCTAGTGTCAGGATATTGAACACACACGTAGGCCAAAACAGACATTATTGCACCCGACTGAAATAAAAAAAGGGGACATTATTTTTATTATAGGATAACAAGAAGAGATAGCCTATACTTGATGCAAGCGACAACGTAAAACGGGAATCGGTCATCCATCTGTCCTGCGAGCGAGGTGAACCGCCGACTTGTGAAGGTCGCGATAATGCGCTGGATGCGCAGGACCAATGACATAGAGAATGGACTAAGCGTTAGCCTCACAAAAGTGACCACTCTAGAAAGAGACAAAGCGATTGTGCGGCCAATACCTGTTGTAGTACTACTAAAGAGACAACTACTGGCCGCACATTCGCTTTTTCTCTCGTACTTTTCGTTCTGTATTCACTGCATAACTGAATCAGGAACGCTCAGTCCATTCTCTTGTCTATGCGTAGGAGCGCTTGTTGTGGCGATGCTTGCGGGAGACCTATGTCTAGCCGAGCACACGGTATTCGGTTTACATAATGCAATCTCGCACTAAAGCAAGCAAAGTAGGTAGTACTTTATATATTCGATGCCCGAATGTATAAAGTCATAGAATGAATTTAAAAAAAAAACAGTGTCACTCGGGCACGCGTAGCATGACCACCATAGAAACGGCTTTTGTCGACGGTAGGATAGACAAAGTGACAGATAGCATAGACAAAATGACAGATTTCTTTAGAAATCCGTCTACAATTTGTCATTTTGTCTATTTCCGCCGACAAAGACCGTTTCTATGGTGGTCATGCTACGCGTGCGGGAGTGCCGACAGAAGTGAAAACTTGAACAATTACGTGTATATTTTTAATCGTCTTATAAACAAAACACAAACAACTTTGCCATCACTCACTGACATATCGGATATACCTACATTAAAACTGAGTATATCACGAGGACAGCCGAACACATCCGAATGTAGTGCGGTGTCGGTTACGGTAACAGTGTCGCGAGTTCAATGGTTTTTCCCATCTCAAAAAAGTTACAGTAATTGTAATTACTGTAACTTTTCAACCTACCTACCTACCTTTTTTACTATTCAACCTTAATATTTTTGTGTAAAATTTTTGGAAGTGTACTTCCAAAAATTTTACACAAAAATATTAAGGTTGAATGCCGTACGGCATTCAACCTTAATATTGTTCGGTCGGTTTAACCGAAAACATATTAAGCAAAATATGCCTTAACCTAGGTATTGCCGCATTAAAAAAATGCATAATATGTTACTGTCATGGATTTCCGCCAAGTAACACGCCTGATTCCATAACTTATGTTGAATTTAGGCATATGAGCATGTTACCGCGCATGTGTACTGTGACTATTGAAGCGATTACAGAAACCAGTATGATATTAGTAAATAGGTTGTAAATCGGAACAAATAATTATTATACACTACACCAACTATTAATTTCTGATTGAAAAATTATAGGGACGAGAAAATTAAACTTATCTCAATGACAAGGACCAAGGTGTTTCAGAATGAATACAACACAGGAAAATTGTCTATAGTTGTTCAGATCATTTGGTATGTTTGTTGTCCTTATAATTATTAGTGATGGTGATTGTAGTATGTAGTTGGTTGTTTCTACACATTTAACTTTTGAAGTATACTTACCGCACCAAGACTAAGACCAGGTTGGTTTAGTAGAACCTTGTACAGAAAGCTGGCAAAGCTGCTAATTACACCAGCACTCAAATACATGGCTACGAACTGTTCCTTTCCTAATGAAGCCACTGCAGCTGTTTGGAGAACAAATATATGTAGGTATATTATTATTTATATATTAAAAGTTTATGTACTTACAAGTAAAAATATACTGTACAAAGGTGGACTTAAGAGGGGGTATCACAATTTTTTCTTATTTAGAGCGTTTGACCTGAGTTTTGATGTGCGATTATGGGTTAACTGAAGCCACAATAGTAAAAAAAATACATGCCCGAGAAAGTTAGATTCCTTCTTTAGGAAGTTTATTAAATAAATATTCCAGTTTGTTTACATAAATCAGTAAAAAACTTGTTTGTGGAAAGGCTGCTTCACAAAATGTTACTTTCGGGCATCTCGTGATGTAACAGGGCTGTTACATCACTACATAGTATAAAACAAAGTCGCTTCCCGCTGTCTGTCCCTATGTAGGTATACTACGCAACGGATTTTGATGCGGTTTTTCCTTTTATGATTCTGCCAAAGTGGCCTTTTTAGACCCCCTGGAACCTGAAAATACCAGAACCAGAAAAAACTGGTTTTATTAGGAGTCCGTTCTTCTTGAAATCATAGATTCAAGGAAACCACGGTCTATGCTACTTCAGAGAATATTATTTTTACAACTATTATTATACTGTTTTTTTCTTGTTCCGTACCTAAAGGGTGCCAACGGGACCCTATTACTAAACCTCCGCTGTCCGTCCGTCCCTCTGTCTGTCAGTGTCTCATGAACCGTTATAGGCATATGGTTGAAATTTTTCGAAAATGTGTAAGTAGGTATGTATTTTCTATTGCCGATGTGATTTTTTCAGCGCATATTATTACGGTGGTGCGAAACCCTTCGTGTGCGAGTCCGACTCGCACTTGGCTGGATTTTTTTTTTAACTGAACAGGTACCTGTGCTGTTGGGGAGTTTGTTGCACCACTTCTCCTTCCCAGCGAAAGCAGTAGGAAATGGTGAAGGTCGGGCGTTTTTGGGGACTGTTTTATGTAATTTTGACGTTCGAAAAGTGCAGATGCTCAGCCGAATTTGAATAAAATTACTTTTGATTTGTCTTTTTTACTTACTTTTGACTTATTTATCCAAACTGTAGAAACAACATCACATTGCATTTATTTCTATAAATAAGTATGTACTTAAATGTCTACCTACCTGCTGAATAAATTACATACAAAAAGTATCAGTGCGATTCCTTTCTTAGAAACTGGCAACGCGCAAGTAATGCTTCTGGCATTGCAAACGTCTAGATTGGTTGCGGTAACTATACACTATCAAGCGGGCCTGCGGGCCGCATGCTAGTTTGCAACAGTAGGGGTTTAAAAAAAGAATCAAGTAAATTTTGATGACCCCATAGTAACTTTATAGATAAACTGCTGTTCTAGGTAACATTCATTGGTACTACAAATAATATTTCATGAACTATGTATAATAACAGTAATTTAATTTATTTCTAAAACAAAGTAGCAAACGCTCTTGTTGGTTTGTTCCTGGCATCCGACGCATAGCGGTTTGCATGTATGTATAGCGTACCTCATTAGACGCACACGTGCGCATCCGCTACTTTTTCACTTTGTAGTCTTTTTTTTATTGTAAAAAAGTTTTTTGTGTATAATATTTTCTTAAGTTGTGCATTTTTTGGTGCTATTTTACTTTACTCCTTTCAATGCCTTCAAGGTATGTAAAACACTTTTTTACAAAAAAAAAAACAACCGACTTCCAAAAAAACACTACAAAGTGACTTTCGAAATTAAAGTTATTTTTCACTTTGTGTTTGTTTGGAAGTTTGTTGTTTTTATTTGGAAAAAAGTTATTATTTTTCATTTTTAGGTGTACCTACCTAACCCAAACAAATTCATATAACACTACTTGTTATGTGAATATCAGTGACAGAAAGCTATTGAACACATCTGCCTACCCCTTTAAAGGGTACAGGCGGGCGTGATGCTATGTTGTGTGATTGCAAATCCGTCTATATATGAGAGAGTTACGCCCGAACAAACAAAAAAAAATGTATATATAAACATCCAATTGAGAACCTCTTCCCTTTTTTGAAGTCGGTTAAAAACGTAGATAATATGCAATTTAGAAAGTCAGTAAAAAATACAAGTTTTATTTCAATGTTAGGTCAATATTCCACCAATAACTGAAGGTTTCCACCCATTATCCAGATCCATAACCAGACCGGACTGTGCATACCCCATGAACTCAACTCAGAGCAGAAATTTCTGTGATTGTGAAGGATAAGTTACAGTCCGTTTATTGAACAGGGCACTGGGTGATCTTTAGAATTAAAACTCATGTCATAATGCCTAATTTATTTCATTTTCTTGAATGCTGAATGAATGCATCACATGTTATATAAATATAGTTTCAGAAGTTGCAATAATTTATGATATATGCATAATAATTTATAAAAGTAGGTAGCTCACCTGGCATGAAGCTGTATAAAACATACATATTTGCAGCCAAGTGCATTGCTGAGTAATGGCTGAATGTAGACAACAACATCGGAAGACATCTTGAACCTTGAATGAAAATATGGAATCAAATTAATTCAATTATTGGCTTTTAGTATTCACCAAAAAGCATGTACCTTATTGCTTCTATTAAATGAAAACATACTTCCTGAGGGGTTTGAACAGAAGTATTTGATCATATAGGGCTGCAAAGCCCTCACCCGCCACGCGCCAAACACCAAAACATTAGCAGCCAATATTGGATAAAACACTTTCTCACTATCTCGTAGTGACCTCCACCATTTGGTTATTGGTCCTGGCTCTGCTTTTTGCTACAACATAATTCAATACCTAATTAGTTTGGTGGGATGAGCCGGACTCCTTAAAGAATTCGCCCAAAATTGCAGTAGACCAGGAAAAGTGGAAAGAGGGTAAGGGCCTTTACCCTGAAGTGTGTTAAGAGTGAAGTCTTTTTGTTATATACCTTGGATTTTTATTTTACTGTGTTTAGTTTAGTTTGTGATCTTCCTGTTCAAGTCGCAATAAATACTTTTTCTTTCTTTCTTTAAGTGGGAAAACACAGGCTTATAATAATAAAATTAGTTTGGCAACTACACTTCCTAGACATTAAATTAATTTAGTTAAAAGACATGGAGATTTTGTGTTTTGGATGAAACTGTGATTTCTATCAGCATTTCAAAGTTGGATACATACAAGATGTGTCTTGAATTTTCTTTGCTGGGCACTTAACCAGGTGCTTGGCTTGTTGAGAAATGATGAGGCATGTGCACGTAGATTCTCGTATTCCCAAATCACGCAGCCAGTTAGACTTATTGCAGATACCTAGAAGACAGTGATAACAAGTATTTCTACATGATTTAATAGTTCTTATTGAAAAAAGTTTTAGAATTTATTATTTGCAAATGTAGCTATTGTAAGTACTGTATTCAATATTGGTGAGAATTGCCCATCAGTTTAAATGCTTGTATTGTCATCATTTTTATTTATTAACGTCTCATCAATCAATAATAATATTGCAGATATATTTAATAAATGATTTAAGTATTTTGCTTAATAAGTATTATTCTCACCCCAACTGTAAAAAAGAAGGGTTTCCACAGCGCCCTAGCATATAGAGGTCCGGATTCTATTTGTATTTGAGATAATGGATCAGGCTCGAGGACCGTCCGCCGACCGCCACGCCGACTATTGTGAATAGAATTGCGGACCACTAGCCGCACATTTCTGGGGCAACCACGGCCTTGCTGGAGGAGCAACGGTCTGCTAAAATGTGCAAAACCATAATTAAACATTTATTTATCACCAATTTCACCAGTAATTATAAATTTTTCGTACCAACTATTCGTCATCTCAGCCGCACACCAAACATTTCTAAAGAACATTATATTGTTTTTTTTTTGCTAAACTTGTTCTGTTACATTATTAGGAAAACAACGTAGTTATTTTGTATGTTATGCAAATGTATTACAAAACATTTAGGAAAAATTTCAAATTATTAGCTTTCTGACAACAGACTGACAATGACACTGCACTGACAGTAGCGAAAGTGACAATAAAATAAGGTTGAGGTCGCACTAGTGGGAGCACTAGTTTTTTTATTTTCCTCATTTCACCATCCTCCTACAGCCTGCTTTTATCCCTGACTATTTGGAGTTAGCATATCATGACAAATCTCTTTGGTTAAGCTTAGCTTTGGTTCGTTACGCTACGCTCCTGTATGCTACGCCCTCTTCGCATGTGCTGAGGACGGTGCCCTGGAGAACTGACTAGAAGGATTTACTCGGAAGTCCTCCTTTGCTTTCACGTTTCCCCTGGCGGAGTATGTTTATACAACCTTAGTTTTTGTTTACCTTAGATCTCGGGGTCATTGTACTCATTATTATGAACAGCTTTTACTCAGGGTTCGCGAAAAAATCTGCTGTTTCATACATTTTGTCAATTTATGTGACCACAAAAAGTACTGAACAGTGCTTTTTCCGTTCATTCAGTTTGGTCCCTTATAATAATAACCCCAGGGGGCAAAATTGGTAAAAACCATGTCCGTCAAGGTTTTTGCCGATTTTCAAAAACGGAACTATTGAATTTCGTAGGGTGCATTAAAGCTTTAGGGTAAACAAAAACTTTTGAGACAATTCCGTCATTGTGGCACTAAGTTTCGTCACGGAGCGACCTACACGCCGAGTCCTCAAGATCCAACTCATACTTCTTGGCAAACTTTACCATGTTAATCACAGCCTGCTTGCCTGTGAAGCCAGTGGCGCCAAATATCACCAGGTCTATGCGCGACATTTTTAAATGGAAACCTTTTACTTAAGCACATGGTAGTAGGTACCGGCTTTTATCTTGCACTGATAACACGGTAAAATGTAAATTATTATTCCCGCTACGCGGCTGTAACGCTGGCGATGCATCGCCAATGACAGCCGCGTAGTTCTGATTTGTCATCGCGATGACAAATCAGAACTACCTATACGGTGTGAATGAATCGAGCGTAGCCGGTAGCAAGTAGATCACATTATCTTTCTAAGTTATATTAATTTGTACCCTACGAACAAATCTCTTAAGGAAAAGTGTTTGTTGTATAAATTAATTTTAATGACTATAATTCTGTAAATACAGTCAGTGGGTCGTCTTAGGAGCGGACATATTATCTATTATAGTCGCGAATCATATTTTGATCAAGATACAACCTGACACTGGCCTGCCTGCAAATTGCAAAAAACGTAAGAAATTTTGAATTTCGCGGGCTACCTTTCTTTCGATGGGCGATTCCGAGATGTTTTAACAATCGAAAGAATCGGATTCGTTAAAATTAACCATCGAGTCAACAATCAACTCACCGTTCTACAAAACAATCGAAATGTTATTCGATTGTTTCGAGTCATCGGAATCGACCGGATTTTCGATTGGTCGAATCAGTCACTCTCACTCACCGAGCACAGAGTCTCACTCGGTCTCCGGGTGGGGTGAGCGGGGTCAGTCGATTGTAAAAGTACTCTGTGGTCGATTGCATGCATCAAGCCGAGGTGCATGTTAGTTAGTTAGAGGCGAGAGCGTGCCAGACTCGAGTCGAGCGAGCCGCGCGTCATTACGCGCGGCTCGCGAAAAAGAAAATAAGTAAATGTTTACCAATTGGTAAACATTTACTTATTTTCTTAATTCCTTATATCTAAGTATTCGCCGTAAGTTAACTACTCACATTTTATTCCCTCGTGGTATTGATTATTATCGATTTCTTTTGTTGAAAGAATTAGTATGGATTCACAATCACAACGCAAGTCAAGAACTCGCGAAACTCTAAACCATCGACAAATAACTCGCGAATGAACGCGCCATGCGCCAGTCGCAATCAAACAGACCGAGTCGGACTCGAGTCCAATAATCGAAAAACATTGAGATGTTCGAACAATCGAATAAAACCTCTCGCCATAGTCGCCATCGCGCATCGCTACTGTGATGTCATGATGAGGTCATGATTCTGAATATTTATGAGCCGAATCTCAATTCTCAATAATCAAAATTAAATTTTGTTCGGTACGTGCTTCCGGCTACGCTCGATTCATTCACATTTCACATCGACTAAGTAGGTATACTAGGTAGTTCTGATTTGTCATCGCCAATGACAGCCGCGTGGCGGGAATAATAATTTACACTTTACCGTGTTATCAGTGCAAGATAAAAGCCGGTACCTACTACGAAGTGCCTAAGTAAAAGGTTTCCATTTAAAAATGTCGCGTTTAGACCTGGTGATATTTGGCGCCACTGGCTTCACAGGCAAGCAGGCTGTGATTCACATGGTAAAGTTCGCCAAGAAGTATGAACTTAGATCTTGGGGAGTCGCTGGTCGCTCCGAGACGAAACTTGGTGCCCTAATGACGGAAGTGTCTCAAAAAACAGGGGAAAATCTCTCCAGCAGCGTCAAGGTCATAGTAGCAGACATAGATGACGAGAAGGCCCTTAACGATATGTGCGCTCAGACAAAAATTATAGTGAACTGCTGCGGCCCTTACCGTATGTACGGAGAGCCTGTAGTTAAAGCGGCGGTGGAAAACAAGACTAACTACGTGGATGTCAGTGGTGAACCACAGTTCATGGAGTTAATGCAGCTCCGGTATGATGAGCAAGCGCGCGATGCGGGAGTTTTCATCGTTAGTGCGTGTGGTTGGGACTCCATCCCGTGCGACATGGGCGTCATTTTCTTGAAACAACACTTTGCAGGCACACTTAACTCAGTGGAGTCCTACCTTAAGACTTATATACCACCAGAGATTGCAACAGAGTCGCAGGAGCGTGGCCTCATCAACTATGGGACTTGGGAGTCACTTATCTATGGCATTGCTCACCATAATGAGCTTCCAGCTTTGAGAAAGAAGCTGTACCCAGAGCCTTTACCACGCTTGAAACCTAAGCTGGAACAACAAACACTACAAAAGATAGATGGCAAATGGTATCTTCCGTTTCTTGGGGCCGATGTATCAGTGGTCTATCGCACCCAGCGCTACTTATACCATAAGGAACAGCAGCGTCCAATCCAGTTCAGAGCATATTTCAAATCTGGAAGTCTGGCACAATCAATCTTTTCCATCTTTGGTGCAGTTTTACTTTTCATAATGACGAAAATCGCATTTACAAGAAATATTTTGCTCAAGTACCCGAAGGTTTGTTCCTTGGGCATGGTGACAAGAGAGGGTCCAACTGACAATGTGATGAATAATACCCATTTCACATTTAAACTTGTTGGGAAGGGATGGGAGAGTGGCGCTGATGTGGAGAACACAAAGCCAAATAAGACTGTTGTTGCTAAGGTGTCTGGAACAAACCCAGGATACGGTGCCACAGTGGTTGCAGTTCTAATGTCAGCATTCACCATCCTTAAGGAGAGAGAGAACTTGCCCAGGGATGGTGGGGTTTTTACTCCAGGCGCTGTTTTCAAAAACACCAAAATTGTCGAAAAACTTATTGAAAACAACCTTAATTATGAAATAATTGAGAGCAAATAACTTTGTAACTTGTAATATTTTATTTTTATTGTGGGCATTTAAAGTGAAATTATTTTCAGTAGCAAGTTTTTTATTTTCTTGTGATGTGTAACAACATAAAAAATACAAGTATAAATTTAGGTAAATACTTAAGTATAATAATAATATTCAACCTGACAGGTGATAGGCATTGGTAATGGTATAACACATATTTAGGTAAAATAGGATTACATCCTTATCTAAATATAAAGTACAGGGCAATGGTCACTCATGTTAATTCTTGATTGATGAACTTTAGATGTAGTAGTTCAATAAATTACTGTTTTATTAATTATAAATCGTTTTTTTTACCCAATTGTGTTGGTGTCCAAAAGGAGGGTAGAAGTATTTGAACCACATGCAGATATAGGGGAGTTTTTGGCGGGATTTCTTCGAGTGAAGTCTAGTTGGCTGTTTTAATTATTCGCAAATTGATTCCTAGTGGATATTGTGATGTAAAATTGGTGTAGTTTTGTATCTCAAGTGTCTGCGCAACTGGACAATATGTGGAATCATTGAAACAGACGCGATCCCGGTAAAATGGAGCTGAGAATTTTTTTGTAGTTTTGGCTACCTCAGCGAAGAAGTTTACCGGGAAACTTGATTCGATACATTTGCTGCCAAATACTCCTAATAAATTAGAATGTGTACACCCATATTCTATTGTCATGTTAGACTCAAAAAAAAAAAATAGTAACTGATGACTAGGCAGCATGGTCTCAGACCTTAGCCTTTAAAAAAAAAAAAATGCAGATATAGGTATACAAATTGTTGTTCTTGGTCCAGCTGTTTGAAAATACAGGATAGGTAGGAACTTTAAAAGCGGGTTTCAGACCAAGAGCTAAGCTAAGTTAGTGTAGCTTAGCTTGCATAGCTGAGGTAATTTTTCATACTTTTGTTCATAGTTTGTGGTCTGTACACAAGTATATGAAAAACTACATCAGGGAGTGAGGTGTTTGACTCCCCCCGCGACGTCTAAGAGGGGCGCGCGTGGAACACTACGACTACGCGCCGCCACCTCGGGTCCTGATGTGTGGGGGGCGACGGACGTCCGCCGCCCGGAGTCCGTCGCCCCTGGACCCATTTAGGGGGGTTGGAAGAGGGCGTTGTCCGCCCTCCGCCGACGCCCGGTGCGCCTGCTGCGGGCCGGGTGAGTGGACGAGATCTCCCTCTCCCTTTCCGCAGCCTCCTGCTAGACGACCGTTTCGCAGAAGGAAACCACCGCGTCCCAGGACTCTTCGCTGCCGACCATCGACTCGAGTACGGCCGGCAGCGACAGGTCACTGCCTACTTCTGAGATGAGGGCACGGCGCGGCTCCTCCCAAGCGGCATACTCTGCCAGCGTATGCCACGCCGTGTCCTCCCGGCAGTCGACGCAGTGGTGACACCGAGCGTCCGGCTCCCTGTTTATGCGACACAGGTACTTGCCGAAGCAACCATGCCCCGAGAGCACCTGCGTCACCCGAAATAACAGTGAGCCGTGCTTCCTCCCGAGCCAGCGCTCGAGTACCGGCCGGACCGCCTCGATGGTGCCGAGGCCGGCGGTAGGGCGTGAGAGCCTGTCCCGCCATTCCGCCACCAGGACCTCGCGAAGCTGAGACCGACGCAGCTCCATATGGCGCTGCGTCAGCCCTTCGCCTGCCTCGGAAAGCACGTTAAGCCGTTGGTCCCGGCTGTCATTCGTGGATCTTTGACAGTCGTTACGGGCAATCAGAAGCCCGAAAGTCTGACAACCAGTCTCACCAAGGGGTATCGTATTACCCAGTAACTGGGTTGTGGAGGTCAGATAGGCAATCGCTCCATGTAAAATACTGGTATTCAGCTGCATCCGGTTAAAATTAGACTGGAAGCCGACCCCAACATAGTTGGGAAAAGGCTAGGCAGATGATGACATAAGTTATTCACTCGTTGCGAACGTATTGTTTCCTCGAGTTCAGGCTACGTTGGTCTCGAGTAGTCTCGACTTGAGAGCCCGGCGCTGAGACTACCTGGCCAAGTGGTAACTGTGGTGGCAACAGACATTATAACCCTGGTGGGGTTATACTGGTTTAAGTAAACTAGACTGTAAATGTAGCTACTTAGCACTTAATATATGCTATGTACTAACTAGTAACTAAGGTAACAACTCAAACGTATCTCGCATCTCATTCACTCGCAGATGCTGTTCCTATGCAGTCCAGAGCAATTGAGAATCTTATTGGCTGCGGAGATCAAGAACTTTTTCACCTTGATTGAGAAATAATCTCAGAAGTTGTTTTCGTTTTTATTTTAATAGATAAAAATCCCATTTTTACGCTGATAGAGTCATGTTTATTTTATAAACAACTTCGTTGTTGTGCATATATATTTGATCTTTGAACTCGTACCTACAATTTGATTAGCTAGAAGACTTGAGCAATGATTAGGTAGGTAATGATTACGATTATAATTTTCAATCATGATTACTTACAAAGTTAATAGCGCGGGCAGGCGATACGAATGTTACGATGCAACTGGTCGGGGTAGCAAGAAATTTCACGCGAACGAAGTCGCGGACAGAATCTAGTAAGTATTAAGTATAAAAAAATATTTTTTCCTAAATTACATCAGTTTAGGTCGGTTTCCCTTTCTAGTTGTTGAAAGAACTCCTTTTGTTTATGAACCGAAAAATTAACGAAACTAAAAGTAGGTAAGTTATTTAGTCATTTACTTAATTCAGTATCTAGGGTAAATAGTTAGTTACAAATAAAATAAATACCTCGCTTATGTTAATAAGTAGGTACCTATTACTTGACCTACCCATGTCTGTATAATGTAGGTGAGGCTTCTGAGGTTTGGCTTCTGATCAGCAATGCTCATCTTTAACCTTTTATTTATTTTATTTTAACCTACAAGCCTATCCAGTCAATCAAACATAGTCGTAGTACAAAACTTAGTAGGTACAGACGCCAGCACATCAACCTACCCGAAACTGCCAAATTTTCCCAATGAATTTTGAACCTTATGCTTTAGCAATAAAGTTGAAAATGTATTAAAGAAATTTGACAGATTGTAGTAGGTTGATGATTACTTACTTTGTATAGGACTGCACAGGTACAGTGCAGAGCCAGGCCCCTCTTGTCCATTGGGCAATCTGGGCAAGTGCCCAGGCCCCGCGATCTTCGGGGGCCCCGGCCTGCTCTTATAAAAAACATTCTTTTGCAACCACCGTTGCATTCTACGCATTATTAGCAAGGTACCCGATTCAATGACAAAATAAGTTATTTGCGGTGCGATTTACAATAAGTTACTAGCCTCCCAGTTATAAAAAATATTAGTAAGTGTCTGTTATTGTCTCTCTACACAGGGGCCCCGTGACCCTTATGTGCCCAGGGCCTCCAATAGGTTAAAGACGGCCCTGTGCAGAGCCCAAGTTGTAGCGGTCCACCAAAGATGAGAAAATGTCAATTAAAATACATAACAATAAAATAAACTGGCCAAGCGTTGTTGTATGGGAGCCTCCCTAAAATATTTATTTTATTCTGTTTTTAGTATTGTTTGTTATAGCGGCAACAGAAATACATCATCTGTGAAAATTTCAACTGTCTAGCTATCACGGTTTGTGAGATACAGCCTGGTGACAGACAGACAGACAGTGGAGTCTTAGTAATAGGGTCCCGTTTTTACCCTTTGGGTACGAAACCCTAGAAATAAATTAAACACTACATAACATTAAGTTATAGTGGATGTCATTAAATATCGCTATTGCTATTTGCACCTTCCACATCTTCCTTATGGGAATTGTCCCTTACACTTACACAGCTCGGTTTTCCGAACATACGCAGGTAGGTACCTACATATGGCGACATAATATCAAGCTATACATTTCCAGTTTTAGCTGACCTCACATTGTAAAGGGTTTTCGTACAATGAGAAGTCAGCTTATACTTAGGTACTGGAAATGTTTAAAATGTCATCGTGCGCATCAACAGATTTTTTTACTAGGTTTATAGTTGGTTGTGATGTGATACTAATTTTATGATATTTGTAAATTACACCGCAAGAGAAACCTAGATAGAAGGGAAAAGGAGATGCATTTCTGTACATCTGCAGCTACCGCTGCACCGCTGTTAGGGTGGGTGTAACAGGCACCACCCGACACTAACTAACCCTCTTTCTAACTCAGTCTCAAAGTCCTAGCTAGCATTGCCATTAAGGTAGATACAACCGTACTCTAACAAGTAGGTAAATCGCCTATAATTTGTTAAAAGCAAACATGTCACAGAATAAATAGAGGGAAGGCTGAAAAAAAAATTGCGCATAACCTACATGTAGGCGTTATCACGCTATATCGCTATCTTCTATCTCTTATTGAAAAATCAGCGGGGTAATTGCGTAATACACTAACGACAGCATTCATTGCGTTATTTGCGTTGTTAAGCTGACAAATTTTTCGAACTTTAGAAGCATTGGATTAGCAATAGGTAGGTATCCTTCAAAATGATTTAGATTGTGATTGATTGTGTGAATTTGTGTGTTACGCCAATAGGATGCAGTTTGCCTAATATGACCGTTATTCAGAATTCAGATCGTCAGAGTTTATCTAAACATTTGAGGATCAATCAGGTAATTGGGCATTGGTTTTGGTCATCCATAACTCATAAAGTAGTCGCCAATAGTGGAGAACAATATAAGAATGTAGCACACGCCGCGCCGCACCTATAGCGACTCAGTATTTTTTCACACTATGAGATCAATGAGAAATGAAATGACACGCTACAGTACGGACATACAGTAAATCAGATACAAATTGCCAAAAATAAAATTTATGTGAAAAGGTCAATTATTAAAACTGCTACAGGGTGGCGGAATCCGATCCTTATACGCAAATTTTAATGGGCTACCATTGGCTTTATTAAGCCGGTTCCCCAGCTGAATACAATTGGTAACGTTAAGGGTTGTTTTGCTATGGAACAAACATTTTTATTGTGTTCGCGTCTGAATAGGGGGGTTGGAGTGGAGTGGCTAGTGCCCTATGCGCATGCTCCATTCAGTCGGCGACCCGGTGCGACCCTCGTCAACTTCAGTCCACACCTGAGGAGCTCAAGGCGAACCCTCGTGCTTCTTCACTACAAACGATTTTAGGACTATAAAATCCTACCTTTTCAAAAGTAAGTGATAAAGTTTTTCCTATATTGAAACATGTTTGATTACGTAACTGAATCGCACAGTGTAACGCTTAATTAGATTTTCATTGAGGTGACATGGTGTTTAGTACATATCGACACGTGTTATACTATAGCTGTGACACGAGCTGACACTTTAAAAATATACAACGATGATGGAAACTGAGGACGCATGTGACGCAATTGTGATCCAATTTTTACTGCGAGCTCCTTTCAAAAGGAAAAGACGCACTAGGTAGTTTTTCGGTGTATATCGCAGTGATCGTGTATTAGTGAGATTTTAATAAATCAAATGGCGTCGAATCGATATTGTGAAAATATGTGGACAACCATTTTGGACGCTCGCTCTCATTTATTATGTGTGATGAATGGTATATCTATATTCGTCTAGAATAAAGACTGAATATGTTCCTATTTGAATCGTATAAGAAAACCTACTGTTCTAATACTTTGTCGATTCTATCATGATTTCAAATTTGTTATCAGCTCTAGGTTAAACACCTCGTGAAATCTATTTACAAGGAAGTTTTCTCATTTGTTTTAATTTGTGTTACAGAAATGATGAAGCCAAAATTAACAAGCCATCGTCATCTATACGAAATACTATTTAAACATCAAACATTGTGACGCACAACCACAACATAAGTTTCGAATTACTTTATTTCTAAATATTTAAAAATTTATAACTGGTTTATCGATTGCTTTTGAAGTCGTAACTAATTAATACTTATAATTAATCTATACTCTATAGCTATTACACAGTTTATAGTTATTTTTCTATAGGAATGGAAATTCGACTGTTTAAAGTTAAGAAGGGATTGTTTTCAACAAGTGTTAAGGAATTAATATAGATATAGAGCCAAGCTTATTGTTAACTATGGTAATATTTGCGTTTGGTTAGGTGCTACAGAAATGTTCTTTTATAACAAAATTGGTTAGTAGAATTAGGTAACTGGAAAGGCAAAATAATGGAACCGTTTTCTGATGATTTGCTATGGCTTGTGGTTAGCGGGTTTGTCGTGGCGTTCGTATTGGCTTTCGGCATTGGTGCCAATGATGTGGCCAACTCGTTTGGTACCAGTGTCGGCTCCAAGGTGCTGACGCTCACGCAGGCTTGCATTCTTGCGACTATCTTCGAGATCGCCGGCGCAGTGCTTATAGGTGAGTCAAATTAACATATTATCACAGTAATTACTAAAACAAAAGAACCTTGGCTTAAAAATCGTTTATACAAACTGACCTTACTTGCTGTCCCTACAACCTGTGGGAGGTATTCTACTAAGGAGGTACTTAGTGATCACTAATAACGAATAAATCATTACCTACTATATACCTACCATTATTATAAGAAACCTAATAATAATATCACTAGAATGAGAAGCGATAGATCACCGCCAGCAAATATGGCTTGAGGAACATTAGACAACTAGACATTTGTGTAATTTTAGTACATTTAGCTCACGCTTTAGTTCGTAATACAGCATAATCAGTCTATAACGATCCCACTGCTGGGAGACAGGCCTTCGTCGCTTTGGGAGGGGAGTGGTATGTAATCCACCACGCGGGTCCAGTGCGGGTTGGTAGATGTCACATGTCTTCGAATTTTTTGTTCTAGGACATGCAGGTTTCCTCACGATTTTTTTCTTCACCGTTTTGAGAGCAGTGGTCATGAAATAATTTACACAAAGTAAAGCGCCTGTCTGGGTTCGAGTCACGGCCGTTACCACTGGGCCAACACTGCTCTCTATAATACGCCTGCCATTTAGCTGTAGAACTTAGGCCAAAATATGTAGTGTGAAAAAGTGCAGCTGTGTGTACCATTTAGTTATGTTCTTAACATGCTGTAACTTTATTACTGCTCATCTCCACAGGATATAAGGTATCGGACACAATGCGTAAAGGCATTTTAGACGTGTCTTTATATGCTGACGGTGGCGAGAAGTTGCTGGCTGCTGGTTGTCTGTCGGCGCTGATATCGGGTGCCATCTGGCTGATCGCGGCTACGGCACTGCGGCTGCCTGTCTCCGGAACCCACTCCATGGTCGGGGCCACTGTGGGCTTCACGCTCACAGCCAAAGGCCCCATCGGTGTGCGCTGGTCTACTCTCGGAGCTATTGGTAAGTCACTAACTCACTATTTACCTTTCGTCTTTTGGGGTAACTTTGCGACAAGGACGGATCAGGGCCATCAGGGGCAATTGAATAGGCTCCGAAACTACTGGACCTATTTGAAAAATTCTTTTCACTTCAGTAGCTCAAACATGTAGGTTTTGCTGCGTGAAATCAGTGAGCAAAATGCGATTTTGCTCACTGAGTGAGACAAAGTAACTTTTTAATTTTTTTTTTTATTCAGCTTTGGGTTAATCATACAATTCGAAACATTCACATTCTATCTCTTTCCCGCCATTAAAAAGAGAGAGAGACAAAGACCAGCCCTTTCGAAGTTCGGATTTTGAATTCGACCTCAAAGACAAACACGTTCGGAATTACGTACTAACTAAAGAAATTTTGCAAAAAGAAAATTATGTCTTTTAATGTAATTTATTGAATTTTTAACTTATTGTTGTATTTAAACGAAAATAAGTATTAACTGCAAATAAAACTGATATTTAACTTGTAAATATTTATTTCTAGTTTCAATAAATGTTAGGTACGTAGGTAATATATTTTGAATAATAAAATATCATGGGTGCTATTTCCGAACACGCCTTAATTTAAATAAAATAGCGGGAATAAAATTTCGTGACTAGCGTACAGAGTTGAATAAGTTAAAAAATATTAAAATAATCGTAAAATATGAGTGAAACTAGCGACGAGAACAGTATTTTAACACCAGAAGAGTTAAAACAACAAGTTATTAATGTAGAATTAAGTTTTCTACCTGAGAAGTCTCGCGACAAATATCTGAAAGCCATACCATGTCTTCAATGAATGGAGACTTACAATGGGCGCAAGCAGTTTTTCGGAGACGGTGTTGCTATCTTATTTTTTAGATTTTATAGAATTGGTATCTAGTATCTACCTACAATGTTAATTATTTTGATTCACAATAAATAGTTATTTCAATCTATTCCTGTTTATTATTTTATCTCCTAAAGTGTTCTCGCTGCTGAAGTGAAAAGTTATGTGTGTTACACGAGAGCAAAGTTTTTTTGCATCTCGTGCCTTTGAATCCCTCGCCACACTCAGGATTCAACTTTAGAATCACTCGCTACGCTCGTGATTCAATCGTTGAATCCTTCGCTTGCTCGGGATTCAAAATAAGCACTCGCAGCAAAAAACTACTTTGCTCTCTTGTTGCACAATAGTTATTTGTGCAACAAGAGAGCAAAGTATTTTTTTGCTGCGAGTGCTGATTTTGAATCCCGAGCAAGCGAAGGATTCAACGATTGAATCACGAGCGTAGCGAGTGATTCTAAAGTTGAATCCTGAGTGTGGCGAGGGATTCAAAGGCACGAGATGCAAAAAAACTTTGCTCTCGTGTAACACACATAACTTTTCACTTCAGCAGCGAGAACACTTTAGGAGATAAAATAATAAACAGGAATAGATTGAAATAACTATTTATTGTGAATCAAAATAATTAACATTGTAGGTAGATACCAATTCTATAAAATCTAAAAAATAAGATAGCATCACCGTCTCCGAAAAACTGCTTGCGCCCTTTGTAAGTCTCCATTCATTGAAGACATGGTATGCTTTCAGATATTTCTCGCGAGACTTCTCAGGTAGGAAACTTAATTCTGCATTAATAACTTGTTGTTTTAACTCTTCCGGTGTTAAAATACTGTTCTCGTCGCTAGTTTCACTCATATTTTACGATTATTTTAATATTTTTTAACTTATTCAACTCTGTACGCCAGTCCAGTCACGAAATTTTAATCCCGCTCTTTTATTTAAATTAAGGCGTGTTCGGAAATAGCACCCATGATATTTTTTTATTATTCAAAATATATTACGTACCTAACATTTATTGAAACTAGAAATAAATATTTACAAGTTAAATATCAGTTTTATTTGCAGTAAATACTTATTTTCGTTTAAATACAACAATAAGTTAAAAATTCAATAAATTACATTAAAAGACATAATTTTCTTTTTGCAAAATTTCTTTAATTAGTACGAAATTCCGAACGTGTTTGTCTTTGAGGTCGAATTCAAAATCTGAACTTCGAAAGGGCTGGTCTTTGTCTCTCTCTCTTTTTAATGGCGGGAAAGAGATAGAATGTGAATGTTTCGAATTGTATGATTAACCCAAAGCTGAATAAAAAAAAAAAATTAAAAAGTTACTTTGTCTCACTCAGTGAGCAAAATCGCATTTTGCTCACTGATTTCACGCAGCAAAACCTACATGTTTGAGCTACTGAAGTGAAAATAACTATTCACCATCAGAATCCTACATTATCTCTGATAAGCATAGGCTATAGATTATTTTCAAAAAAGTTAGGTATCCGTATAAAAACTTCTATAATAGAACCCAAGGTGTGAAAAAAATACCAAAAAAAAAACCTTATATCGCGTACGCTGCGGAAACTATTGACAATAGAGCAAAGTTATGTACTACAGTTTTATAGAAGACATCAATATCTACAAAAAAGTCCGCGATACACTGTCTAACTTTTACAGTTATGTCACAATAACTACTTTTCCATGTTAAAATATGCAATAGTAACGTCGAAAAATCCTTAATATAGGTATCTTATTTTTTTACGCTGCGGCGTAGAAAAATAAGATGTAAGGATAAGCTGGATACAGAACATTTTCGAGAAATAGTGTTACAGCCAAATTAGACCAATTTTAAATTTTCCACAGAAAAAGAGATTTCCAGTTATCTTTTTTAGATAAGACATTTCGAAAATGTTCTGCACTAACTTTTTAGACCTTAGTATCCTGCGCTTATGCGTATGAAGTTTCAGTAAAATCGGTTCATTCATTTCGAAAAACAAGGGCTTGAAAGTTTGTATGAAATGCCGTACGGCGTAAACGCTCCCGATATCTACCCGTACAAAGCCGGGGCGGGCCGCTAGTATTAACATAATTAGAAAAAACTAAATTTTTATCAGCCTTAGGTAATTTAGCAACAGTCACATGCTGGACAAATAATACGTAATGTTATACAGAACCAGAAGCTGACTTCTGATTGTTCGAAATGCGAGGACAGCTAAAATTGGAAATGTATAGGTTGAAGTGTCGCCGTGTCTACATAATGTTATCATGTTAGCTTTTTTGTTATTATACTTACATATGTAGTTACCTACCTACTATATTTAGGACTTAATTCTAATCTTGCTTGATTTACTTAGTTGTACCTAATACTAATAAAATAACTATCAAATACTAATAATAGTTATTTGTGCAACAAGAGAGCAAAGTAGTTTTTTGCTGCGAGTGCTGATTTTGAATCCTGAGTGTGGCGAGGGATTCAAAGGCACGAGATGCAAAAAAACTTTGCTCTCGTGTAACACACATAACTTTTCACTTCAGCAGCGAGAACACTTTAGGAGATAAAATAATAAACAGGAATAGATTGAAATAACTATTTATTGTGAATTAAAATAATTAACATTGTAGGTAGATACCAATTCCATAAAATCTAAAAACAAGATAGAAACACCGTCTCCGAAAAACTGCTTGCGCCCTTTTGTAAGTCTCCATTCATTGAAGACATGGTATGCTTTCAGATATTTCTCGCGAGACTTCTCAGGTAGGAAACTTAATTCTGCATTAATAACTTGTTGTTTTAACTCTTCCGGTGTTAAAATACTGTTCTCGACGCTAGTTTCACTCATATTTTACGATTATTTTAATACTTTTTAACTTATTCAACTCTGTACGCCAGTCACGAAATTTTATTCCCGCTCTTTTATTTAAATTAAGGCGTGTTCGGAAATAGCACCCATGATATTTTATTATTCAAAATATATTACGTACGGACGCCAGCACATCAACCTACCACAATCTGTCAGATTTCTTTAATAGATTTTCAACTTTATCGCTAAAGCATAAGGTTCAAAGTTGATTAGGAAAATCTGACAGTTTGTGGTAGGTTGATGTGCTGGCGTCTGTACCTAACATTTATTGAAACTAGAAAAATAAATATTTACAAGTTAAATATCAGTTTTATTTGCAGTAAATACTTATTTTCGTTTAAATACAACAAGTTAAAAATTCAATAAATTACATTAAAAGACGTAATTTTCTTTTTGCAAAATTTCTTTAAGTAGTACGAAATTCCGAACGTGTTTGTCTTTGAGGTCGAATTCAAAATCCGAACTTCGAAAGGGCTGGTCTTTGTCTCTCTCTCTTTCTAATGGCGGGAAAGAGATAGAGTGTGAATGTTTCGAATTGTATGATTAACCCAAGGCTGAATAATATATTCGCGGCTTTCTGAAAAAAAAAATTAAAAAGTTACTTTGTCTCACTCAGTGAGCAAAATCGCATTTTGCTCACTGATTTCACGCAGCAAAACCTACATGTTTGAGCTACTGAAGTGAAAAATTAAATTCTATACCTGCTACATAATATGTAATAATATTGAAGGATTGTTCGTTTTGTAGACCTATTGTGTTGTGAAAAGGAAATATAAATGCAATCTATCTATCTGCGTAATGCAAACTCTTTGATAACAACAAAATCGATGATTAATAGCTTTGACATTGAATGTCATCAATATCATACATAAATACATCATTTTATTTTCGCAAAAGCCATTAAACGAAGAGAAGAAGATCATTTTATTTTGTAGCTTATAAACGTTTCATTTCATTAATAATGATAACTTTCCAGCTGAGAATGAGGGGTAGATGTCACTGTCTTCGATTTTTTGGTCCTAGGATATATGTCGGTTTTCTCACGATGTTTTCCTTCACCGTTTTTTGAGAGCAGTGGTGGCGAAGTGGTGGCTGTGATGTATGATTGTTTCGATAGTTATGAGTTGTTTCGTTTTGAAGAAAGTATGTGGTCAGTTAATTAACCTAGATAGCGGCATTAAGCCAGCCCACTGAAATTGGATACGTATCTACATTCTACTCTTATTCTGAGAAAGCTATTAACATGAGCATTATGTTCAATGTGGGTAGCTATACAGTATGTTAACTAACAGAGGGCGTTCCCGTTAACCCACAATAGTATAGCATCCATACATGCTAAAAAAAATATTACCATTCGAAAATAAAATGTTTTTATTTTTTTTTATATTAAATTATTCACTAAAAATCGTAAATTGATACTCTATTTATTTAATTAATTCTAATTTATTTAATTAAATCATTTCCGACATTGCTGTCCTTCAAGTACGCGTGTACAGAGTGTTTCTTTAACGTATCAATTTACGATTTTTAGTGAATATTTTAATATAAAAAAAAATAAAAACATTTTATTTTCGAATGGTAATATTTTTTTTAGCATGTATGGATGCTATACTATTGCGGGTTAACGGGAACGCCCTCTGTTAGTTAACATACTGTATATAGGTAGGTAGGTACTTGGGTTTCATAGTAATGGCTGTAAGTAGGAATGTTTGTGCTGTCTCACCTCGTAGTTAATTTATTGTGTCGAATCATAAACCCAGTCCCGCGCGCGGTCAAAGGAAGCGGGTGGGACCTTGAATTCCCGTTGAAAAGAATGATTTGATCGAAGTACAGTCACCAAAAGAGAAATAACCAGGGTCGTCGGATATGATTGAAGTTTAGTAAGAAACGGCTGGATGTTTTCAAATGAAAATTAATTTGATAAGTAAATGAAGTGATTGTTTTCTATTAATATAATTACATTTTTACATTTTTTACTTATCTCCTTTGGTGACCGTACTGTTTTTACCGACATTTACTTACGAAGCGGTATCGTCATGGTATCGTACCTTTTTTGATACTTAGGTACCTAATAATATTGATGTTTGCCTCCTTCCATCTGTCTCGTAGCAAATCGCGTAGTTCCGCCAAAAAAAAAACAAAAAAACCGTTTAAAAACCGTGCCGCTACGCACGACGCGCGTCGCGCGTAGCCGTAAAATTAGTAGATTATAATAATACAAAGTAAATGATAAAATGATTTTATTTTTGTAAGTAGGTTTGCACAAACACTTTTACACGTCCAACCATATATTTTTTAAACTAGTGTGATCGGCGTTTCCTATCTGACTACTCTGAGAAGAAAGGCCGAAACAAACTCAGAGGGCATAGGTCTCTTTTAAAGTCCAGACATAATCTTGGTCAGGTTATATGAAGACCACGTAGGTCGATATCTGAGATGGTCTTTTGAGGAAAGAACCACACAGATTGAGAGGACAGCTGTCCAGTCAGTGCACGCATTTTGTCAGAAATCGTGCAGCTCAACTCAAGATTCGACGAACAATACCAAAGAAAGGACATTTGGGTAGGCCACATAAATTACTCAAACTGCCAGACCATGGAGAGAATAAGAAAAAATATAAAGTGAATAAAATAAATGACCCACATAGTCTTCACATTCACAATAATTAAAATAATGTAATACTTTACAAAGTAAGCAAATGTCATTGTTTAAAAAAAATCATTAATATTATACAAAAAAAATAACAAAAACACTCAAAAGGCAGTAATGGATGCAAAGGTGTTAGATAAGTCCTATGATAAGATTTGAAGTGGTAGATCGACTAAAATTAAGAAGAATTACCGTAAAAAGTGTGCAGCGTAGCAGTTCACACAGCAGTAGCACTTTGTAGACCTTCGTAGACACGTCTTATGTGTATCGTCCTTTGTCCCCAGTGGCGTCGTGGTTCATATCTCCGGCACTCAGCGGTACGGCATCAGCCCTTCTGTACTGGTGTGTGCGTCGGTTCATCCTGAGGTCGCCGCAGCCCATCAAATCTGGCCTCAAAGCGTTGCCATTCTTCTACGGAGCTACCGTGTCTGTGAACGTGCTGAGTGTGGTGCATGATGGACCCAAGTGTAAGCAAGCTCTTACAAAAAATTAAGGTTGAAACAAACTCAAATATTAAGGGAAGTACGTATAATTTGGTTATTTCTAGTATAGCCCTTGCGTAGCAACTCGCTACGAAAGGGCTATGAATTCTAGAAAGCAACAAGTATTGTTAGAAAATGCTGTTTAGATATTGTTCTCTATAGAGCTACATATATGTATTATATTATTACCCTTTACCCCTATTTAAATGTTCGGTCAAATAGGTGCCGTCGTAACATTTTCTAGTTGGACAGAACGCATGAAATCAGTGATATTTAGAATTATAAATAACCGTCCATTATTTCCAGTACTGGCAATGGACAACATCCCACTGTGGCTGGCTCTCGTGACTTCGATGGCGACTGGCGCGCTGGTTGCGGTCTGCGTAAGGGCATTCCTTGTGCCCTACTACAAACGACGGCTCGTCGCGCCTCCTGTCAACTTCTCGCTTGGATTATCTAATGGTGGGGATTTTATATTTTAGATAAATAGAGTCTAAGTCTGATTAGTATGATTTGATTGTTATCCAAATATCCCAACATTTAACCTTATAATATAATATTACAGAAACAACTCCAGCGAATACTCCAACACACTCCAATAAAAGTAGCGTCCCGCAACGTCCAACGTCCCTCCTGTCTGAAGATGGCAAAGTGCTCGAGGCTATTGCGGAGAGTGCGGAGATGGTCACCCTGAGCGACGCAGACAAGACCTCCGTCGGGGTGATGAACGCCAGAAACCGCGCACTCCTAGCCACCATGGACGACTGCAGCATACTGTCCAGAAGTCTCAGCCCACCAAACAAGTCACGGTTACAACTCATAGATGCGGACCCTCAGATTAACACCTTGAAATACATAGACGAGACGTTAAGTTGTTGTAAAAGTTTGGACTCTGCTCAAATGGCCGGTATGGGCGAGAGCTACGACTCTAGGAATGGTTTTCTGGGTTCTTGCGACACGATAGCGCGCGGGGACTTCGACAAGTTAGCGGCCGCAAGGGCCACACACTGCGTGGAATTTGATACACCACCACCACGACTTGACAAGGTGAGCCGATCTTGTAATTGCTTCACGTGTTGTCTACCTGCATTGCCCCAAACCTCTTATTATTATAGTCTGTTATATATTTCCTTATGTTGCTATTCTCCAGGGTCCAGACGGTGGCAGCGCGTGGAGCATCGAGCGCTGCACGGCGGCAGAGCTGGCGAGCCGCGCGGCCATGACACCCAACTCCAGCGCTGCGCCGCTGCTGCGCGCCGTGTCCCCGCCGCCCGAGCCCGCGCCCGCTCCGCCGCCCGACGAGTTGCGGCTCTTCTCCTTCCTGCAGGTCCTCACCGCCACCTTTGGTGCATTTGCACACGGTGGCAATGACGTCAGGTAAAGGCGCTTGAAGATAATATTATGTTCCTACTATGTTTTTGATGAAACCCCTACACCTCCGTTGATGTATTTGTTACATACTATAAATGATACTTATAAACGCCATACTACTATGAATTGAATTGATTTGCAAACAAAAAAATATATAACACGTTTCTTTTGGTCCGCAGTAACGCGATCGGTCCCCTGGTGGCTCTCTGGCTGTTATACTCTGAAGGAGGCGCCCACTCCCGCGCGGAGACTCCTCTAGCCATCCTAGTGTTTGGCGGCGTGGGCATCGCAATGGGCTTGTGGCTGTGGGGCCGCCGCGTCATCCGCACCGTCGGGGAAGATCTCACCAGCATCACACCTGATACGTTAGTCGAGCTTTGTACTAATTTCACTTAAAAAATAGGTAGGTACTCACGATTTTGATGGCACACGATTTTTCAACAAAGAATGGTCGTGCAAACACAAAATTAGCGGTGAAGTGGTCTAAGTTCCTGAGCTCATCATTTTAATGTTTAGGTAAATATGTTCTTAAAACATTACCTACCTTACCTACCTAGCAATTTCATCTGAGTTTTAAATCTGGGATTTATGCCAATTGTATAGAAAACTGCAAACAATGTTTTTGGCTCACAGGGGCTTTACGATCGAGCTCGGGGCTGCGCTGACGGTCCTGGTGGCTAGCAAGGCCGGTCTGCCGGTCTCCACTACACACTGTAAGGTCGGCTCTGTCGTCTGTATCGGCTACTTCTCCGGCAAGCCAGTCGACTGGAGTTTATTCCGGTATGTTTGTACAGATTTTAACGTTTCTTGCTTGCTAATAGAAACTATAAGTATATGTGCTGGTTATAACTGTTTGCATCATGTTTTATCAAGTAAAAACTACAAAATTTTCCTAGTAAGTATGTAGTTGATTTTTGCATTTATTAGATAAGTACCATTTATAATGATTATTACTCATCTTGTACACAGATTGTAATAGGGACCTTCCCCTTCCCGTTATCAATTTACGAGTAATGACGTCATGTTTTGTCCAACAGGAACATAATATTCGCGTGGGTGGTGACTGTTCCTGTCGTTGCGGCCATCGCAGCTATCGCCATGCTGGCTCTAGAAGCGTTTGTCGTATAGATTACTTTACTTATGCATTGACGTGTAATGTAATAACTACCTAGAAACTAACAATAATTCATAATTGTCTAATTTTCCTCCTCAATGTATTTAAGTATTGTGCTGGGATAAACATGATATGTGGTCACGCCGGCTTCAATGAATCATTTACGAAATTAGAATTAAATTGAGGGTAGCTCAAAGATTTTGTTAATTCGCATTTACTGCATTCCCAGCTCAAGTGACACTTCGGATATTATATCTAAGCACTAAGCCGATTATAAGTTTGCGAATATAAACACCACAGAGATAGGTAGGAAGGCGTGATAAAATGAGGCCGTTTTGAACAATAAATAGCCAGTTCAGCACTTAGGAAATCAATAAAACCCTACATCTACTTTACACGCAATAATTTTAAGGAGAATAGTGAACCTATTTCAATTTGAATTCGTTTATTGTAAATGGTAATTGACCGGGCGTGGCTTGTGCCCGTGGGGCCTTTGGCGCAGGAACGAACTAAGGAAAACCAAGATTTAAATCTCTTTCTAAATTAAATAATAGTCCAGGTATTTGTCTCACATAGAAGTTCACGAGTAATATTATTTTTTCCTCATGGTAAAGTTACTCAGCGTAATAGTTGTTAGACTAATAAATAACTACCTACTCTTTAGTCCTAGGACTTCTTGGATTTTCATCTCTGCACATTTCCCGATAGGTACAGTTATCAAGTCCTTATTTTAAATTTTTATCTACTATATATGTGTACCTACTTATCTACTAGATTGACTGTGATTAAAAAAATCTAATTAAAAACTAGATATCGATACTTAAATTACTTACTTAAATACATAATTACAAGTTCAAATGAATCTGATTGCCTGTCATCTACATAATAATTTATAAATTGGACATTTTTAAATCGTCGGGATCAACCGTAAAGTCCTTACAAAGACTTTCATTGTTGTATTGGATGGAATTGTTTTAAAATGCAAATTAAATATCTTACAACGGGAATTGTTTTATTGACTCCCGTTTTAAGATACTTGCTAAAGAGGATTGAAAGAATTGGCAAAATGTTATTTTATTTATACATTTTAAATCCAAAGTGTCTTTGTGAAACGTGTAATACTAAATTGCTGGTTGCTACTAATACTTAAGTTACGAGCCAAAGTAAAAATATTATGTTAGTTGCCCGTGTGATGTTTTGCGAATATTTGATGAAGATGTAGTTAATAGCTCCGGAAGCGTAGGTAATGAAAGCCTTTTACTTCTGTAGGTACCTGATTGCACGTTAATACTCTACGCATGCGCTCTCGGAGTTGGCGCAGATGATAGTTAGTCTTATTTTACTTGCATGCAAGCTATGAATGTACCAGTTGCACTGGCCTATTATATGAACGGTGTGTATTTTCACGTTAATAGAGGACTGACTGTTAGGTGTAGAATGAGGGCTTAGAAGGGTGACTGCGATGTGTGAACTGTAATCTTGAATTGATATTACCTACTACACTGTTAATTTTAAGCTCACGTAAGCACGGCACACGGGCGTAAAAATATCGCGGCGGGATTTTATCGCGCACTGGATAGCGCGTTAAAAAAACACACTGTTGGATTTTCAACTCTTGGCGCTGAGCAGTGCGTTGAAAATTCAGTGCGCGAAAAAAAATCGCGGCGGGTAAAATCGCCCGTGCGAACCTGGGTTAATTGCATAGATATAAAAGTACTCTGTGGTTAATTGTCAACCCTGTCTGCATGTTGAGTTGTTTAAAATTGTCGTATACCTGTAAAAGTTGACTAGCTTGCGTTTAACTACCATATAAGGCATACCTATGGTTTGCATTTGAAATAATACCGTGGATGAACACTTTTTCTTGGTAAATAAACATAATTAAGGGATACTATAGAGTTTGTGTAAAATAGGAGCAGAGCAGGGCTACCTCCATCATGAGAAATGTCAATTGTGTTGTGCTGCTGTTTGCACAACTTTACAAAAGTTTTTTTTGTCCTTTTGCACGGATTTACATAGGACTTAGCTCAGGTTCGCACGGGCGCCTTTTTCTGGCGGCGATTTTTTTTGTTTTTTTGCGTACTGGATTTTCAATGCACTGCTTAGCGCCGAGAGTTGAAAATCTAACGATGTGTTTTTTTGACGCGTTGTGATGCACTCTGTTGAATTCTCAATGCTCGGTTCAACACCCAGAGATGAAAATCCAATGCGCAATACAAACCCGCCGCGATATTTTTACGTCCGTGCGGACGTGGACTTAGGTACGAGTTCAAGTGTATGATTCAAAACTGGCCAAGTGCGAGTCGGACCCGTACACGAAGGGTTCCGTACCCCAAGCAAAAACGACGAAAAAAACACGTTTGTTGTATGGGAGCCCCCCTTAAATATTTATTTTATTCTATTTTCAGTATTTGTTGTTATAGCGGCAACAATACATCATCTGTTAAAATTTCAATAGCTATCACGGTTCATGAGATACAGCCTGGTGACAGACGGACAGACGCACAGTGGAGTCTTAGTAATAGGGTCCCGTTTTTACCCTTTGGGTACGGAACCCTAAAAACTACTTCTTACATTCTGTTTCAGTTTGTTACTACTTATGCATACTTTGACAATCTGCCTATCTTTTTAAATAACGAAAATGTTATCTAAATAAGAAAGTGTTACATCGGTATTACATAGCGTTTTTATAAACAACTTAATGTGTCGCATATGAATTACAAATTAATTAACAATAGGCGATATTATTGTTGAATAAATAAACATAGTTGAAAATATCGTGTTTTATTTTACTTACTTATTTCTTTTTTTCGTCGCCGTAAGGATTGAACAAAGGAGATGAGGAAACCAATATCCCATCAAAGAGTTTACTATCGTCTCGAGAGCCTCTAGTGCCTTTTTGAGTGGCACATGGCATAAAGGCTCCTACAAACAGGCGCGATACGCGATATAATCGCGCGCGACACAAAGGCACCGCCCGTTGCGCGACCAAATATCCAATAGGTAAATCCCATCTATCATTCTTGTACGTCCTCCGGTTCCCCAGTGATTGAGAATAACCTTTTAAAAGGATCTGTTTTTTTTTCTGATTAATTTAAAGTGATTCCCCCCGCATTTATAACAAAAATTAACTACCCGTATTTATAGTCCACCGCGCGACCAGTGGGCGACGAGAAAAATACATATAACAAGGGGCGGCCTTATCGCTTCCTGCGATCTCTATCATATACAGGGTGGCACGGACATCGACGCGCAAGCTTTTACCATAGATTCATGACATGATTCTGAACCTGCGTTGAAATTTGAAATTATTCATCAGTTTAAAAAAAGTGTGATGTTCCATACATTTTTGACGGCGTAGGTACCTTCTTTACTTTTCTATAAAACAGCAGTTTTTTTTTGTAACCCTGCAAAATAGAGCAAGAGCCCGCGACGATCGACCTTCGTTACTTTATAAAAGCTGAAAGGTTTTTGTATGGCCCTAATACAGGTAAGAACGATCCTCGACTATGAAGTTTGGATCATGGTGGCTTTGGTACGTAACAGCAGGTAACAAAGGTGTGTGAGTACTATTAGAAATCACGTACCTACTCGTCCATTGACAGACACTTAGTACCTACGGTTGACTTGCGACCACCTGTCAGATATCTTTTAACTTAATAAATTGTAATTCTATGTACCTACTTAGGTACGTTATAGTATAAAAGCTGAATTTTATAAAGTAAGTTATGTTACTTGGGGAACTACCAAAAGAAGTTTCCTCAATAGTCAGTTTCGATAGAGTACATATTGTCAGACACATTGAAAGTCTGCGGTAGGTGCGAGCACTGCGAGCTCGAGGATTCGAGGAATATACAGTAGCTTCCAAAAGTTAGTTGTCATTTTTCCATTTCAGCTGTAATGCCACATTATGATTTATAATTCTGGGTTTAAATGTTTGAACTTGATTTATGATAAGGGATTAAGTACCTGATATTTTTTTTTGCTAACCGGCGTTTTGTTGTCATATACTTGAATTCCAGTCGCCAAAAGTTTGTTGACGTTTATCATTTCTGTGGAAAGCCTTCCTCAAGAATTGCTCTACCAAATGGAAAAATAATTTTTCAAATCCGCCCGGTAGTTTCAGAGATTAGCACGTTCAAACAGGCAAACTCTTCAGCTTTACTATTTACTAGTACCTATAGATGCCTACTAAAATGAAAAATAACTGGGTAGGGTACCATGTAGAAGTCTATTTACGTCACGCTCCATCTCATGCGTAGTATACTTGTAGCAGGCTAGCTCTTGATTCCATAATAGTTCTATATTTAGATGGTTAAAAACCACATTGCTTTATAGTTTGGTCTCACTAAGCACTAATTGCTTTTTAGGTCTTTGAATGTACAGTATGTGAGAGCGGTCTCAGTCGCAGTTTTTAAATTACAAGTAGGTATTGTTAATTTGCCACCTATCAGCCATTTGCTGGATAGCCCGCAGACCCCTGATATTGAGTGTTTGTCGGGTTTTTACACGGTTGCGTGGTAAAAACCCGACAAACACTCAAGACCTCTTCTCTAGTTTACCCGTGTCCCTATTCTGATCCCATATTAGGTATATCTGACACTATCATTAATCACGATCCTATGTAGAGGATCTGACATCCCATGAACAGTGGCACCGCGCGTAAAATGTGTCACTCAACATAAAAATTTATTAGGTAGGTACGGTCAGCAACAAAAGTCGATTAATACTTCAGTTTTTTAAATCTTAGTTATGGAGCAAAATATTTGTTCAAAATTACAGCAGAAGTACAATGCCATTTTGAACAAATATTTTGCTCAATAACTGAGATTAATAAAACTGAAGTGTTAATATTTTGCTCAATAACTGAGATTAAAAAAACTGAAATGTTAATCGAATAAATTTTGATGCTGACTGTACCTATTTATGTTATGTTGGGAATTCCCCGAACTGTAAACTGATAAACCGTTACCCATCTAAATGCAACCGACCTCCTTCGCGCGAATTCTTACGAAGTGACAGAGAAAAATAAATGCCTTAGATAGGTATATTGAATCTCGGAGATTCGGAATACTTAAAAATCTATCGAGAATCAACGAAGCCTAAAAAGGTTTCGTTGATTCTCGATAGATTTTTACTATGCTAAAACATCAGCTCATTTAACTGTTTCTTGTAACATTCTCTTTCTGTTCTCAAAAATGGACATAATTGCAGGAAAGGCCAAGCGGCACCTTTTGACCTGTAAGAACCATGAACCATTATGACTTGCTAAGACTTCTCGTTTCCGAAAGTTTATTTATGATTGTCAGTATCTACAGTATGGATGAGCAAAAGGAATTTTTTATAATAAAAACATTGAGTTATATCAATGTACATATAACTCAATGAATAAAACCGGCCAAGAGCGTGTCGGGCCACGCTCAATGTAGGGTTCCGTAGTTTCCCATCCGTCACAATAAGTGTTCCCACTTATGAGTTTAAAAGTAAAAAATGCTTGCATATACGATTATACTACAAACAGTCCAGAAATTATTTTGTACAACTTTTTGTCTTTTTTGTACAAAAACTGTTGTTTCCATCAAGTTCAAAATAATTTTCCTAGAAATTCCTTATAAAGTTCTACTTTTCCGATTTTTTTCATATTTTCTAAACTTATGGTTCAAAAGTTAGAGGGGGGGGGACACATTGTTTTTTACTTTTGGAGCGATTATATCCGAAATTATTGACATTATCAAAAAATGATTTTAGGAAACCCCTATTCATTTTTAAATACCTTTCCGACAATATATCACACGTTAGGGTTGAAATTAAAAAAAAAATCACTTCCCACTTTACATATAGGGGGGCTACCCTAATAAAACATTTTTTTCGAATTTTTATTTTACCACTTTATTGGCGTGATTAATATACATATTGGTACCAAATTTCAGCTTTCTAGTGCTAACGGTCACAGAGATTAAGCGAGGACGGACAGACGGACAGACAGACATGGCGAAACTATAAGGGTTCCTAGTTGACTACGGAACCCTAAAAAACGAATCTTTCATGAGCGAGCTGACTAGTAAGTTCTGGGTTCCGTAGAAAGTAAGTCCAAAGGAGAGAAAGTTTTGTGTGTTGCAAAAGAGCTTCGGCAAGGGCTGGGAATATTAATATAATATAACTGTAGAACAAGCACCCTAATTGCGTAACACACTATCAATCTCAATCTGAATCATTTGACGGATATTGTTAATCCATTGCTTCATATGTTCGAAAAATGTGTCAGCGCAACAACGTAAATAACGCAATGTATGTTGTTTAACTGTCAGAATGAAACCGATTGCTACTGATAGTTTGTTACGCAATTACCCTAAAGGATTAGGTTCTTTTTGTATTTTTGAATGTGTGTGTGTGGAACTATCACTCCCTTAAAGCTTTGCACTCGTTTCCAAACATCCTGTATAAATTACACCTCAGCCTAACCCTTCGGGAATTACAGGCGTGAGGTTAATGTGTATGTATGTAGCAGTTAGGAAGTGGTGAAGGGCGGGCGTTTTGGGAGACTGTCTTTTGTAATTTTAATGTTCGAAAACTGCTGATTCTCAGCCTAGTTTGAATAAATGACTTTTGATTTGTTAGCTTTATTGCATAATAAACATCATATAAAATTAATGGGGTACGTGCATAAATAACTACTTTTAAAAACATAAATAGGTGTAGGTACTTACTAAAACTTATCTTCACTAAAGTCAAATTCGTTACATAGGTAACGAATTTGACTTTAGTGAAGATCAAGTCTAGACTGACTAATATCACGGCTAATATGCTGCTATGACATCATTATTATGACATCATTTTGGGAATACTGAAAGGGCGCTTCTGCACTACAAGGAATTTTACTGTCCGGCAGTCCGATTTTTTTCGGGCCAATATGGCTCGCCATAAATGTATATAACATACTAGTTTGTGCACTTAGTGCACTTGTGGATAGTAAAATTTCTTGTAGTGCACAAACGTCCAAACATCGTTCGGTAAAGTCCGGATGAGTTCGTATAAATTCGTGTCAGACGCTTTTTTTATTTAGGTGTCTGGCTTTGTTCAAGAGAACTTTGTTGATCGACCATTCGTAGCTTGCCCGTTGGGTCCGGCAGACTGGTGCAAGCGGTCGCTTCGTGAAACGTATCATTCCTATCTTGTTTGTCCGGTTTGCATTTGTGTCGTAAACAAAATTTTAAATAATTCCAAAACCAGTTTTCGTCTCGAATCGGATTAATAAAAGGTAAGATGAGTTTTGACTTCGTAGTTTTAAGACTTAACCCCTCTAACCTTGGTATTCGTGACAGTGAACGAACGTATAAACGGTATTTGTTTTTTCTGGCTCGCATATTGAGACTTCTCAATGTGCGAGCGACGATCAATGTTTTAACAAACGTTAAAAAATTGCAGGTTCTGAGAATCCACGCTTGTTGTTTTGCATACATAATATAAGTAGGTTCCCAAGTAATTTTTGAGCAACGATTTTGTGACATGGGTTTGCTTCTCAAAATGCGTCTGTCTGTAGAATACTTGGTTCGACAAGTTGGCATTTTGTTAACAACATTTGATGAATACATTTGAATAATATTATTAAGTACCTATACAAAGCAATTGAGCTTGTAGCTGCAATACATAAACATACATCCGTCCGCCGCCGCAGCGCGCGGGCGGGATTCTAGGGCTTGCCCCGGCGACACGCTCGCCCAAGTAGAGATGTGTCCCTCACTCATGAGGTGCCTCATTTGAGGAACTCGTGATCGCAATTTGAAAGAGTTACTCGAATTTCAATATTGAGCCACCTCATTCGTTCACGCGTCCTCAAAAAAATTGACATCGACATTATTGAAGTTGTACTCGCGAGTGCTCGTAGAGTGAATATTTTCTGTGCGAGGCAAGAGTGAGTCACAGATTAGATATTAGGAGTGAGTATTGAGGCATTGTGTGAACGAGTGAGCTTTGAGTGAGGTCTCGGAAGTTTGAAAACTCAGCAAATATTATGATTTGGGTATGCACAATGAAATAATGATGTTTGGTATTGTGTGTGATACTGATTTTTTTGTAGGATTTTATTTAGATTGTTCATGTTGTGAAGATATACAAAAAATGCGTGAAATGAGTTGCAGGGTAAATAAAACACACGAAGCAAATAAAAAAGAACTGAGTCTATTAATTGAAATCATAGGATAAAAAAGTAAAAAAAATCGTATGGAATACATGTTTGCGTGTAAAAATAAAATCAGGCGAACTTTTTTACCATCCAATCGGTTGCGCCTGTCAGTAACGACGTGTCCTGCTTTCGAAAAAACTATCGGAAGGAGTTCAAGGTCAACATAGGTAAACTAATATTATTACTCAAAACAAAATAAAATAGAGAAAATGTTTTTAATTCTGCCATTACTATGAACTCTAAACGTTAACTATGAACTCTAAAATCATTAGCATAAGATTGGTAATCAAGTGTCATTGAATCGTTTATTTTGGCGGTCAAAAATTATGAGCGAAAGCAAAGTATGTGTGTGAGGGAGACGTCAAATCGGAATCGTGAGTACTTTACGAGTCGACCCACCCGTCCGCCCCGCTCGCTGCCTCGGTTTATCGGCTGAATTCGGGGGAGTTCGGTTCGGGCTCGGCTCGCTAGGTGAATACGCCGACGGACGACTCCTCACCTCAAATGAGGGGTGCCTCGTGAGCACCTCGCGAAGCAAAATGAGGTGCTCCCTCAACCTCATTTAAAATTGACGAGTTACCCATCACTACGCCCAAGGAACATATTTACTCTAGGAGAAGAACGTCAACTACGAACAAATAAAATGGTACGGTTTTTGGCGCCACCTAGTGGGTGCCCCCAAAAACTTGTGAAAGCGGGATATTCAAAATCGATTTCTTTGAGATGTTTTCTTTGAGATGTTTCTTTGGGATGGTCCACGAAAGCAGAACTGAGAAACTGTAACCGATGTTTAATAATTGTGCTATTTTACTGGTTACAATTTTCCAGCTCCGCTTTGGTGGTCAAGCAGCCTTATTGTTTAAATTAACTTAAAAGGTGGATAGGAGATAATTCTTCTAGTAAAAAAGTTTGAGTTTTGACATAAATCACAATTTTTTGTCAAATGTTTTTACTAGTATTATTATAATAAAAACAGTAGTGTGTCTTTTATGTCAAAAGTACTTTATTATAAATTACACAATTGGTATTGCATACATAGGAGCTATCAAAATGGGCAACTGAATTTATACCTATCAACAAACAACATAAGCACAAACTATAATCACTATCTCGTACACAACACTCAGGTGATTCGGCACACAGACGGTGGAACGTAGGCTCCTAGGCTCTACTCAACGTCGTTAATAGCGAGGATAACACTTAACGTTGCAAAAAGAGAATTCACAAGAAATAACATCAATATGCGCTTACGCCGGCAGACATTTTTCATGTGAAGTGGTATTTGTGGGGCTGCCATGTACATTAAACAAAATCGTACCCACCTAATCTTGTAAAATTAATAATTTTAGAAAGAAAGTAGCCTCTGCCCGTTACGTTGCAGTAAATTAAATTTATTATTTATGTATTGACTTGATTGGTAACCCTTTTGTTTATTTAAAGTTAAAACCTATGCTATACGAGCGTATATCTATTATATTCGACATGAATTATAGTTATATTTATTGTATTCTAATAAAATTAACGTTGAATAAATATGCGAAATATTATGTCGGCTAATTTGTTGATTAATAATTTAAACAAAAATGTCGCTAAAACTACCAGATGGTAGCTTTTTAACACCTAAGCTACTTTTTATTTTTACTAATGTTGCCATCTTTGAAAACGTCATTATTAGAGACCGAAACTTTTAGGTCTTACATAATAGAGGAAAACTTGGCAACACAGGTCTAGCCCCCGTAGGTATTCCAAAGTTTACCCAATGAGTCGACCCCGCCTGCGCTCGCCGCCCGCGCCGAACAGAGCACTCGACGCGGTCTCTACGATCGGCCAATAACACGACAGCGACCAGTGCGCCACCGCACGGATTTCTTTAGGAACTATAATTTATATTTGAAACCGTATTCCTATTGGATAATAAATGTTAGTAAGTAAGTCACTACTTGTGCTCCTAAGTTAAGTAATTTAAGACATGTACACATTTTGTAATAACACACACGCACTGTTCAATATTCCTCGTATATTTTAAATACACTTTCGTAGTACCTACATCTGGAGTATTATTGTCTCTACACCACCTAAGCGCTACATTGGTGACCCCGACGTGATATTAAGAAGAAACACCGACGTGATATTAAGAAGCTCCAGATCAAGTTGTCATCATGGCTAACAACAGTGAACAAGAACTTTCCGGTGTGTCGACGTCGCTGCGCATTCCACCCATTTGGCGCGACAAGATTCGTCTGTGGTTCGCGCAATTCGAAGCCATCATGTCCGTACAGAAGAAAGGCGATCAAGTTATGTTCGAACTCGTTATCGGACAACTTGAGCGGCAAGATCTCGACGAAATCTCCGACATCATTCTTCGTCCACCCGAAACCCACCGTTATGAAGCACTGAAAAATCGATTGTTCCAAGTCTACGAGGAATCCGAGCAAAGGCAAGTACAACGGTTGCTGTCAGAAATGGAACTCGGTGACATGAAGCCTTCACAGCTGCTACGTCGCATGAAAAACCTCGCCGCCGATAATATCTCCGACTCAACGCTACGGATTATGTGGACAAACCATCTTCCACAATCCGTCCGAGCAGTACTCGCAGTCAGTGACAACATCGCGAAACACTCCGATACTCACGAGCTGGCGTTAATGGCAGATAAGATCCTCGAGCAAACACAACCACTCGGCGCAGTCGCTGCAGTTACCTCCGTTCCTGCAATCCCAATGTAGCGCTTAGGTGGTGTAGAGACAATAATACTCCAGATGTAGGTACGACGAAAGTGTATTTAAAATATACGAGGAATATTGAACAGTGCGTGTGTGTTATTACAAAATGTGTACATGTCTTAAATTACTTAACTTAGGAGCACAAGTAGTGACTTACTTACTAACATTTATTATCCAATAGGAATACGGTTTCAAATATAAATTATAGTTCCTAAAGAAATCCGTGCGGTGGCGCACTGGTCGCTGTCGTGTTATTGGCCGATCGTAGAGACCGCGTCGAGTGCTCTGTTCGGCGCGGGCGGCGAGCGTGTCGCCGGGGCAAAGCCCTAGAATCCCGCGCGCTGCGGCGGCGGACGGATGTATGTTTATGTATTGCAGCTACAAGCTGATCGTACCAAATGAAGGCTGAATATAATTAATTGGTTCGGTATGCATTGAAGAAAAAAATAATTCTGAAACTAAGATTGAGTAAAAACGTATCGAATTGTCCGGTTTGACTAAAATATCTTTGGGTTTGACATAATCTTTCGTTATCGTGAAAGTATAAGGGTTTATAAAATAAGAAATTTCTCACATCATCATCATTTCAGCCGAAAGACCTCCACTGTTTGATATAGGCTTAGGGCTAAGCATCTCCAATTCGACCGGTTTTGTGATCCCACATTCAGCGGATGCCTGCGGCCTTCATCAGGTCATCGGTCCATCTTGTAGGACGCCTTTCAGTATGCGGTCCCCTCTTATTTCGGCCCCATCGGACATCCGTTCTGCAAGCAATGTGTCCTGCCCACTGCCATTTTAGTTTGGCAATTCTTCGAACTATGTCGGTTACCGTGGTTCTACTGATCTCTTCATTTCTGATTTGATAGCGTAGGGAAACTTGAAGCATGGCACTCACCCTTTGGGTGACTGTCAGCGTTCTTATGAGGCCCATTTAAAATTTCTCTACTTATCTGTTTTTAAATGAAATGAGAAGAACGTTTGTCTCTGTACCCTTTTTATTTTGATCTATTTATTTATGTAATCAGCCGGTCGATTCTGTAAAACTCTCACCGTGAAACCGTGAGTTTGTTTTTGCTAGGAATTGACACTATTGACAGCTCACTCCACGCTCACTTCACCCAAGTTTTCACGGTGAGATAGTTTCAGAATCGCACTGCAGGTAAACGTAAGGACCTACACAATTAGATTGAACATTTACATATACATGTAAGTACCCAAATAGGTATCTATGTATCATACGACAACATCATCATTGTCCTGCCCATATCCCAATTTATTAGGGGTCGGCGCAACATTGACCTCTGAGTTTGTTAATGACCTCTGAGTTTGTTTCGGCCTTTCTTCTCAGAGTATGTAGTCAGATAGGAAACGCCGACCTCATCTAGTTTAAAAAATATATGATTGACGTGTAAAAGTGTTTGTGCAAACCTACTTACAAAAATAAAATCATTTATCATTGTGTTTTTCTTCCATAATTCTCTGTTGGTCTGTGGATGGGTGACCATCTTTACATACCGAGACAGCACAGAAAGCACATTTTGTTTCCGGCTGTCACTCGTGGATCTTTGACAGTCGTTACGGGTAGTCAGAAGCCCGAAAGTCTGACAACCAACCTTACCAAGGGGTATCGTACTACCCAGTAACTGGGTTGTGGAGGTAAGATAGGCAGTCGCTCTATGTAAAATACTGGTATTCAGCTGCATCCGGTTAGACTGGAAGCCGACCCCAACGTAGTTGGGAAAAGGCTGGGCAAATGATGACTTCTCTATTAGTCGTTATCTCGGTAGTCACACCTTTTTTTGGCCATATTATCCTTCACACACCTATATCATTTCTTTGGTCTTTCCCTACTCTCATAGCCTACGAATGTAGGCTATGAGACTAGACTAGAAGTAGGGAAGGTATGAATATACAAACTCAAACTTTCGTCACGACATTTTTCTCATTCCTCCGCATCACATCATTATCTGCTTAGCCTTTTCCCAACTCTGTTGGGGTCGGTTTCCAGTCTAACCGCCTCACATGCCATATATAATTGATACCATGACAATTTGCTTTCCACACTTCCAGTCATTCACCATAGGCACCACATATAATTTCTGTAAGTACTGAATGTAATGTAATAGGTTCTATAGTCCAAGGTTGCCTGGAAGAGATCGCAGAAAGCGATAAGGCCGCCCGTTGTATGTTTTGTGGGTAGTGTTAATTGTATATTTTGTTATGTATTTTCTGGTGTGGGTACCATAAAGAATATATAGGTAAATAAATATAGTATCCCTGTATCCAGGAGGACTTTCCTACATCTACAACCTACTTTAACGTTACGACTAAGAATGAAAAAAAAAGTCTACATTAAAAATATCTCATCTTTAATTCCAACATAAAATCAATAAATTTGCCTGCCTAGCTTCTTTTAAGTTTAACATAAAATGCGTTCAATTTCAATTTTCCTCCTTCGGAACTGGATTCGAGGGAAAACCGGACGAGTGCAAACTAGTGCAAATCAAACAAGGAAAACGAACGCAATCACTAGCACTAGGTACATCACAGTTATATTTATATATACTAGCTGCGCCCCGCGGTTTCATCCGCGTTAATGACGATCCCGTGGGAATATCGGATAAAAAGTAGCCTATATGTTAATCCAGGGTGTCGGATACATCCACACAAAATTCTATCAAAATTGGTCCAGCCGTGAAGAAGTAACAAACATATAAACACACCGTCACACACACGCGCACACACACACACACACAAACATTCGCCTTTATAATATTATTGTGATTAATATTGTTGTTACCTATTAATATATTTAATGAGATTTCTTGACATAGTTACCTATGTCATTTATTATTTCCTTTTCGAAATTATATTGAAATAAATTAAACTTACAAGTTGGAGTTTTCCTCGTTTTGTTTTGCACCACATCGTTTTGTTTTGCACCACATTTGGATCACTATATAGGTATACCTACCTACTATTTTTCCGACCGTGGCAATGAAATTGATGGTTAGGTACTTTGCCTTTCTTGAATTTTTAGTTCCGGAGGTATACGATATAATTTGTTTCAACTAACTTTTGTAAAGCTTTTTCGTCCCTATGTTATCATGTATTCTTTGCCCGTTAAGGTCACATGCATTGTTTAGGACACCTACCTACCTAACGTGGGTAGGTACCTACATAGTGCAGATCTATATGGATATTTGGAATGAAAGTAGGTATGTGCATTCCTTGCAATGTGAGAACTTCGCAGTAGTAACATGATACTGCTTGGTTACTCCATGTTTGTTATCTACACATCATGCAGTTCGATAATTATAAAATGCAGTTGTTGAATAAAATAATATCACAAAGCGGATTTATTTTATTTGATTTAATCAGTTATAGTAACTGCAGAAGGCTACATCTGTGACACAGTCACTGTTTGTTCCAGTTAGGGATGCCAGAGACAGGCTTATCATTTCCGTGACAATTCTACGGTAATCAGTAATGGAATCGGGCCGTAGTTAAATATAATATAAAAATGTGAATGTATTTCGCAAAATTCGGAGACATTCCCGAATTTCCCGGCCATCTGGCAACCCTTGTTCCTCCAGTAACTACCTACGAATGTACCTACCTAGGATTCTGTGAACTCACCATGTGGCTCATAAATATATTAGTAGCCAGTAAGGAAATGTTAACTAATTACATGAATTAAGACTAATAAAAACAAGGACCAACAACTTCCAGTGTCCAAATAAATCTATTAAAACGTGTCTGCCCGACGCGTCGACTGTGTCCACTGTCCAGACTTGTTTATGTAATTATAATCTGACATTTAGACAAGGCATACCAATTTTAGTGTGGTTTGTTTGTTCTCGGTCTTCGTAATGGATCTCGTCTTCTGCCACCTGTAAGGCAGTGTCACGTTATGATACTATCAACTAAATTAATAAGTTGCTTTTTGTTACAGATCGGCTATGGACATCGACGGCCTTCCTCTGTATCCTTCGGAGTTCGAGAACCAAGTTCAGGTAATCCATACTAATATTATAAATGCGAAAGTGTGTCTGTCTGTTACCTCTTCACGCTTAAACCACTGAACTGATTTAGATGAAATTTGGTATAGAGATAGTTTGAGTCCCGGGAAAGGACATAGGATAGTTTTTATCCCGATATTCCCACGGGATCAACACTTAAGGTGGTGAAGGTGAAACCGCGGGGCGCTGCTAGTTTATAACAATAATTGATTCTGGTAAGTTTTACATATCATTGACTCATTGTGTAGTCGACAGTAGCACTTGCACTACAAACACTGTCCTTACTGCTACGGCATAAAGGCGCTGTCAGTGTCAAATAGTTACCACTGATCTGGGGCTGGGGTAGGTTTTGCAAGCTCATCAACGAGAATTAATTGACATTGTTATTTTTACATCATCTAAAATGTACAACTCAGCCTATCGCAGTTCATTGGTGGACATGGCCTCCCCCAGGCAGTGCCACAACACCCTGTCCTCCGCCTTTCACATGCAGTCTGTCCCGGCCACTTTAATTTCGTCGGTCCGTCTAACTGCGGGGCGTCCCACACTACGCTTGCTGATTCGCGGATCTAACATCTACTTAATAAAAATTAAATTAAATTCACTGACAGAAAACGCACAGCTTTAACCGCTGGGTCTAGAAGCATAAAATTTTGCACAAGCGTTCTAGAGCTCAAGAATGAAGGTAGGATCTTCAAAAACTCCTCAAGAGGTTAAAAATAGGCAATGGCAGTTTGTATGGAAGTTCGTCATTTTTCCGAAGGGAAACCACATCGGGCACACGGCATTGTTCTGTTATAATTTTAAATTGACACAAAACTTGCGATACACTGCTTTTCAGAATTTCTTGGAATATCGGTAAAAAATATTGTTTTCAAATAACTAGTGTTAAATATTAGATCTTTATTGCTGCCTGAACCTCGACGAGGACATGATGAAGTAAAATAAAATTTCACAATACCGCAACAGAAATAACAGAATAGAACAAAATGTCAATGAATTAAATTAAATAATAACTAGGTACAGGCGCTAGCACATCAAGCTACTACAATCTGTCACATTTCTTTAATAGACTTTCAACTTTATCGCTAAAGCATTAGGTTCAAGGTTCATTGGGAAAATTTGACGTTTCGGGTAGCTTGATGTGCTGGCGTCTGTACAAATTATTACTTATTCGTAGCAGAATAGAAATTAATATAAAATATCAAAGTTCAAAACATAAGTTAACTTTTTTAAGTAAAGGCTCCTGCAAACAGGCGCGACACGCGATTTTATCGTGTCGCGCCTGTTTGAAGGAGCCTTAACACGCTCATGAAATGCGCATTCCCCAAGTCTGTCAAATTCTATTAAAAAGTGAAAATTGACCATTTGAGGGTTGAGGGCTTTCTAGTTAAAGGTCTCTGCAGTACACAAGTAGGTACACTAACAATAATGACGTTATGTCCTCAGAATAGAATAACTCCTACTCCCTGATATCCCTGAGTAGGTATTAGTAATAGCTAATATTGAGCATAAGTATAGGTATTTCATCGCATCCTGTACGTTTTATTACAGATAAAGAAGTTTAACCCAAAAGTCCCGGCCCCGGCGGCGGCGCCGCAACATATGCCGGAGCCAATGCCAGCAGCACCAGCGGTATTTTCAAATAATATTTTCTTTCTTACAGTGTGATTACGTAGATTTTACATACATATTATACAATCGTACATAAGTCATACAATGACATAAGGACGTCGCGACGGCGATGGAATATAAATGACTAGCGCGGGTACCGCATTTAGAACGTCTTGTTTAGAATTGTTTTTATCGTCAATGCAAGCCCGCCAAATGTTGGGCATCCGTCGTTGCAAAAAGCACCTATAAACAATATAAAAGTCTTAGTTGGAGACTCTTTTTCTATCTGAGGAATCAATGGGTTAATAGTGCATGGAACAGAGCCAAAAATTATTCTGTTTTTTTGACGGGGCTAACAGTACCGTTGTTTCAAAAGCAGCTGCTGGGTCCCGAAAACACGGTGACGACTTGTCAGTTCTGCCACGCGTCGGTCAAGACTGCGGTGAAGTACACCACCACGTCGCGCACGCATATGGCCGCCGCACTGTGGGGCATGCTGTGGTATGTAAACTACGTTTCACAATTTAGTTTCCGGTTGCGGTTTCAGAAAAGTAATATTAATGCTATTGCTATGGCTACATTGTCGTGATAAAGTTGATAAAGCTCTCTTGCACACCAGAGCGCTCAAAGTGTAGTTCGCTTTATCGCGACAATGTAGCCGTAGCACATAAAATTTAATTGTCGCTGCAATTTTATAGTTAGGTATACAGGCAACTGTTGTATAATAAAGAAAATTAAAACCCGAATGTAGAGTGGATAATAGTATCACATGAGTGTTTTAATACCTTATTGTGTACAGTTGCATCAAGACTTTATCTACACCCATGATATGAATCCTCTATAGAAGGTTCTGAAACCATATGGTGTTGTAGTGTTGTAAGAACTCTATGTAAATTAATGGAAAGTTTAATTGCTGAGTATCAAAGCTTGTATCACTCATTTTTGTAAACAACAAAGTAATAAATGTTTGCAACACTAATATCGAACAAAAACGGCGGGATACGACGTGAATTGATGAATTCGAATACCAAAATAACCAACCCACAAGTATTTGTTTTTAAATTACGGTGCTCTTGTAGCGAAACGTGGGTGCATGACAATGTTCTTTTTTTGAAATTCATAAAGATATAAGTACCACGAATTGAGTAGGTAGTGAGAATGTGGCTTTTTGATGAGTAAGGAAGGGATCGAAAAAGCAAAAGAGTTGCATAATGAAATTTAGTACAACATTATAACACTCGTTTGGATGATATTATGGTTGTTAGGACACTGGTTGTTTTAGAGTCGGTACACATCTGACGGAAAATGTCGGGCGAAACTGCGGTTGCGTCTATTTATTCGCTCGACGTATCTACTAACGCATCATCGGTTGAGTGTGAAAGGTTGAATGTTTTATCATATAATTGTCTGTGTTGGCATTACGCGACCGATAATACGCGATGCATTTTCCGTCAGATGTGTACTTACCCGCAATGTTCGCAAATTATTAGCCAACTGTTTCAGAAACTTTTATAGAGGATTTATAGCATTGGTGTAAACATTTTTATGAATTTTAAAAACCTCTAATAATTGGAAAACGACTTATTGAAACGAGAGTAAAGTTGATTTCTTTATTTTTTCAGTTGTTTGTGCTGTGTTCCGTATGGTGCTGAATCAGCCAAAAACTCCGATCACTACTGCCCCAACTGCCAGAGATACCTTGGCACTTATGTCAAGTAAATACAACGTTACAATCCATGTATTCATTATTTTTTATATAAGTACTTGTCTATTTATAGATAATAGTTTCATTCAGAAAGCTTCTCGAATACGTTATGGATGGCTGAGTTAGACCCAAAATAAACCAATGAAAAAACGCCACAGATATTTCGTGCGATGTTTAATTTGTTCATTCACATCATTTTAAAAATGTTTTTTTGGGTCAATGACCGTTCATTGTGATAAAAGCTTACAAGGAACTTGTTATTAAATGTATATCTCCTTATCCTACAGAATATTTTTAATGTTATAATTTTTTTTATGTTTTATAATCTTTGGTGTTCCAATGAAGAGCAAAAGTTGGTAATGTGAAAACTCGAACGGATCTCTAAACAGGAGAATGACTGATTTTTATGTAGGATGAGATTTGCTCTATTATGTATGTATAAGCAAGGACTTGAAAACGAAATGAATTTCGTTCCGTTACCTACCACTAATGTTATCGTATCACGTTCCAAAATATGTAACGATACTAAAACCTAAAAATATCAATGACGTTACAAAAGAAAACGTTATAGAATATAATTTTTGTAGAACAATATTATAAGTAACGTTATAGGTATCCAGTAACATTAAGCTTATCCGCTTGTAATAACGTTACAGGAGAAACGTTACAAATTCATTTTGTAAGTCATGAAGCTGGCAAGGTTGAATATCGAAATGAATAACGTTATTATATCGTTATACTAATAAATATATATTGATAATATTGTTACTGAACAGTTAAGATTTCGTTTCATTTGTCAGTATCGTTTCGTTATAGCTAAGGAATTAATTTTGTCAAGATCCTGGTGGAACGGTAAAAATTATCGTTACCGGAACTACGCGTAACGTTATTTTGAGTAACGTTTCAAGTCCCTGTGTATAAGACGTGTAACAACCTGACAATTCATTCTATTGTGAGCTTTTGCAATGTATTTTTACTAGCAGGTCCAAGACGGAAACAAGATAAATTCTATTTTTCTGCGATATTTATCCGATACGTATCGATTTTACGACGTTTATGTCGTTTTTTGGGTTCCGTAGTCAACTAGGAACCCTTATAGTTTCGCCATGTCTGTCTGTCCGTCCTCGCTTAATCTCTGTGACCGTTAGCACTAGAAAGCTGAAATTTGGTACCAATATGTATATCAATCACGCCGACAAAGTGGTAAAATAAAAATTGGAAAAAAATGTTTTATTAGGGTAGCCCCCCTATATGTAAAGTGGGAAGTGATTTTTTTTTAAATTTCAACCCTAACGTGTGATATATTGTTGGAAAGGTATTTAAAAATGAATAGGGGTTTACTAAAAACATTTTTTGATAATGTCAATAATTACGGAAATAATCGCTCCAAAAGTAAAAAACAATGTGTCCCCCCCCTCTAACTTTTGAACCATAAGTTGAGAAAATATGAAAAAAATCTGAAAAGTAGAACTTTATAAGGACTTTCTAGGAAAATTATTTTGAACTCGATGGAAACAACAGTTTTTGTACAAAAAAGACAAAAAGTTGTACAAAATAATTTCTGGACTGTTTGTAGTATAATCGTAGATACGATGGATGGATATCCACTTTTAAACTCATAAGTGGGAACACTTATTGTGACGGACGGGAAACTACGGAACCCTACACTGAGCGTGGCCCGACACGCTCTTGTTTGACTAATGATATTATATAAAAACAAATGTCTAAGTTAAGTATAATAAACTAAAATAACTTCGTAAGTTGTAAGTTTCTACAAGCATATCGAAATTGATTGATTTTGTGCCATACTTCTTAGTAGTAAGTACTTATTACTACATAACATCAATTGAATGAACTAAATGTAAATGGTATCGTTGTTTCTGTAAGATTGATATAATTTAACACCGATGGATTGACGTTATAATATTTCTATACGAAGAGATATATAATTATGTATACAATATGTCATTCTAAACGATGAGATTTGCCAAATATCTGTTTCGGCAAAAGAATAATACCAACCTACGTGCCGTTAACAACATGTTTGAAATGTATCTTATTTTTGTACTTATTTTTAATAAATCATTTACTATGAATACACACACGTGTTTATTTGGTATTTAATGACAGAAGTGATGGACGACATAATAAAACAACAAATAGTTCATGATAATTATATTTTAGTAAGTACCTACCTATATTACACTTAAAATCGTAGGTATTACAAGAAACAACCTTAATAAAAAAAAAAGAACCAAAGAAAACATACAGTTAGTCGTATGCGCATTGGTCACGCGACGTACTGGTTGGTGAGCGCACGCAGTAGCCTTGCGCGTCGTATGGCGGCGGCTTCGCGCTGTATGTCCTCGCTGTTGTTCGCGTTGAGCTCCAGCGCGCCCGCCGCGCGCACGGCGCGGGCCCGCCGCCCGCCCTCCCCGCGCCGCGCGTGCAGCGCCACGCCCACCTCCAGCAGGGTGCCGTCCCAGATGCAGCCGTAGTAGCCGTCCATAGCGTCGGCCGCGGTGCCCGTCTGTGGAAGAGGAAATGACAAACTGTACCAGTAGCAGACCTGCACACCACGGTATAGGGTTTTATTTAAATTAGCACAGTCGCGTTAAGACCACAAATATGATCCCCTTTTTAAACACCACTAAAGTTTATTATAGGCATATTGTTTTAAAGTAAGATGCCTACTTTTTCTGCGAGGCACTTGAAGGCGGTGGTGTAGTCTGGTTCGTCGGGCAGCTGGCACAGCGCGGCGGCTTGCGTGGGCGCATTGAGTGCCTGGCAGCATCTCGCGGCGCGCCGAGCTATGCTGGGCTCGTCGGGAGCGCGTTTGGCGAAGTGCCATGAGCCTGCCGCTGCACCGCAGAGGTATCGCCGTAGTGCTGCGCCCCAACGACCCTCTGCCATCTCCACGTCGCCGTATAGACGGAGCCTGATAAGGAAAAATACGAGTGTCGTTCACTATGCAAATGTTAGATTAATAACATAATTATGAAAGCATCAAGTTTATCTTAGACATTACGGACATGCGTGAAGGTAACATCATCATCGTGAGGAAACCAGGAAGTATAGTTAATACATACAGAAATCCATTTTCGCATGGGTAGGCAGAAACTACTACTATAGTTAATATAAGTCTGCGGGCCTAAGCATACTTCCGCCACGAAAATAATGGTGGGTAACCGTAACATTATGTCGCGATTCGAGTAGTGGAACATCATCATCATCGTCAGTTGAAGTGTCAATAGGAGTAAAATGGCGTCGTTTTCGACTTACTAAATAGATAAGGTCTACTTCGGACCTTTTAGATTAGATTTTCCGTAAAATCAATATCCATTTTAAATTTTAAAGTCGCGCTCAGCCCGCTTGGCTTCCGAGCAGGCGGCCTAAAAAGGCCACTTTGGCAGAATCATAAAAGGATAATACATACATATTATGAATCATAATATGGCGAAGACAGTCCGTGTTTTTCTTTTTTTCGCTGCTCTACGTAGGTACAATTAAAGAGATTAGGATTGGATTTGGATTGGATTGATTGGTATTTTAGCACAGACAAAAAAATAATACTGAAAAATCTTTCACCAATGGGATTTGATACGTTTAACGATTACGTTACTTAACGATTACTTAACTATTAAGTTAAGTGTCCATTATGATTCATAATGTCATCCATTTATGATTCTGCCAAAGTGGCCTTTTTAGGCCCCCAGATCGGCGGCATCACGCGGGAAAGAGATAGAATCATAATCTGTGCGTTAGAACCGGCAGTTTCGCTTGTCGTACAACGCACAAGTCATGGCGGAACTACTACGGTTCCACTGCTATGGTTTCGCGTCGGAGATGTGATACCCGCCTGAAATCGCCAACCCGTATTGAGCAAGCATGGTGATCAATGATTGTGCTTTCTCTGTATTAGAAGAGGCCTTTTCTCTGCAGTGGGACAATAACAGGCTGGTATATTATCAACTTATGAAAGCGACTTGTATGAGGTTGGTATTTTTAAGAGATTGATCAGATGAGGCACTTTCCGGGTAGAAAATGGGAAAACACACACACATTGCAGTAAGGGAAAAAGTATAAGCCAGAAATTGTTAGATATTTTGTGAACAAATGTAGTTATGGCATAAATAATACGGTAATTTAGAACTTACCATGACGTATTATAAGGATACAGTTTCAAACTCCTTTCAAGAAGATCGGTCAGAGATTCCAGCACGAACTTAGCGTTATAGTTATTCACATTCGATATGTTATTCGGCCAGAGATTGGTATAATCCACCACAAGCTCCAAGGAGTTGTCATCTATTAGAACATTGTATATTCTGGCGAGGAGTGAGAGCATCACGCTGACGGCGAGGGGTTCTCTTAGGGTGGATAGGAACCCGTTGAAAGCATTCCGAGCTTCGGAGACGCCGGGCGCTTCGCGCGTATGTGTAGGATTTCCCCCTGCAGACCTCTTCACCGGGGCGGGGCCGGTGCAGTACACAGCTAAGGCTGAAAGGAAAGAAAGATAAGTAGACCTAGATTAAACAAAATTATGCCGTTACAAATCAAGGTCGCGCGTCATGTAACTCATAATTATGTTCATTGGGATAAGGTTCAAATTACAATGATTTAAAAGCGCTCGTTAAATTTACGACTATAAAGACCAATCCAATAAGAATAGCGACACATTAAAATGCCTAACATTGAAGCGAAATAGAGAGCAGTGGTGGCCTAGTGGTAATGGCCCCGACTTACGAATTGTAGGTCATGGGTTCGAATCCAGGCAGGCGTTTTACTTTGTGTAAATTATTTCATCACCACTGCTCTTAAAACGATGAAGGAAAACATCGTGAGGAAAATGTCCTAAAACTAAAAATTTTATGAAGACATGTGACATCTACCACATGTCATGGGTTGGCCCGTTTGTAGATGCCTCCTTAGAGAGAGGAGGTCTGTCTCAGCAGTGGAAACATTAAAAGTTGATTATAATTAGAGCGAAATCTAAAAAAATATTGAAACTGTTCTTGCCTGAGTTTACCAACATTCAAACCACCGCGGCACCGGTTAGGTATTTAAACAGTTTTTTCATGTCAAATTTCCTATGGAAATTTTAAATATAGAATGGATTAAATATTTAATCAGTTGATTTAAATGTTGGTGAACACAAGGTTATGTATTTAAAATGGCACTTTTTTGGTGAACACAAGGCATAATGGCACTTACCGAAATCCCACAATGGCCTAGGAAATTTCCTAGTGGCTTTCCCTCGTTGCAACTCAAAGCAGGCAGCACAAAGATCTGCGGCGACCTCGCCCGGCCCCGTCGTGATGCCCACTCCTTCCCATTCACACGCATTTATCAAACAAATCCAACACGCTTCGATTACCTGCGGATAAACAAAAGTAATTGATGAAATATCCGAAAAAAATATAAAAATAAATAAAATCGAAGTGTCTGTTTGTAATAAAAATAACAACTTTTTACAAACCCCCTTACTAATAAACGTATTATAACAGATGAACAGTTACACACCGATTGCTCTCTTTCAGTAGTCGAAGACAAAGCGTTGTTTAACTATACAGACGCTATACAACGTTTATTAGTAAGGGGTAAACGTATATACGGTGCTTATAACATAAAAACAATTTTCACAATTTTTCTGTCTGTTTATCCTGGCAAATCTAAGAAACGGCTAGACCGACTGGACTTTCACTGGTAGATAGCTGATGTTATAAGGAGTGAAATGAAATTATTTGTTACCTTATACTATTATTTTAAAAAAGAATTAGGGATCCGTGCAAAAAAAAGCCCCACGCGAGCGAAGCTAGTAACAAAAATAAAAGGTTATTGGGAAGAAATAGTTTATCTCTCTCACCTGTGGTCTAGGAACGACGACGTCTCCGGAGGTCACGGTGGCTATACAGGCTTTGCATTTGTTTGCCAACACACTCAAATTGATTCTGTGGTGTGGCCACTCACTCAACACTACATTAATTTGTAGCAGAAGAACTTCCCAGGACAGTTGACGACACAACCGGTATAGTGTGGGATCGTTGCCAGAGCCCAATTGGCTGCGAGCCTCGCCTTCTAGTACAGAGAGCAATGATAGAGCCGCACGGGAGCACCCGGCCTCCGCTCTCGCTCGCGCCGCCCCAGAGACAACGTAACCGAAGTCTTGTAAGAATCCTCTCGGCAAAGATATCAAGGCATTACACAACTCTCCTGCTGGCTTCCACGATGGGCTTATCTTCCACAGAGGTGACGCTGGAGCCATCATCGCCAACTTCACCAAACACATTCGAACTTCGTCTGCCGTCGAAGCCTCAATAAGCCGCTTCTTGAGTCTACCCATCTCTAACTCTGGCACAGACTTAAAGTCAAAGTCTGGTGTTTCCCAATCATCTGTAAGTAATTCTCGAGGTATATCCATGTTTTCATCGTCGATGTTAACGGGATCATTAAGAATCGTGTTCAATTGGTCATCGGAAACTAACTTCTTCCTTATAATCTCTGCTGATTCACCAATGTGCTTTTTCAAATACTCGTCAATTCTATCAATTGGGAGTCTACACTGTGATGTCGCTAAGTGAAGGTAAAACGTTCTTAAATTTTCCCAGTCGGCTTCTGATAAATCAGACATTAAAACAGGGGCCAGTGCCCAGAACAAAAGATCAAAGAACTTTATGCCAACTGTTTTGAATTTGTTCAGGAAGTCTTGATGAGTAGAGGGCAACCCTCCTTCTAAGGCGTATCTGACGGCATTCAGCGCCGATACTCTGTTTAGTAGATCACGAGCTACGGTGAAGGCGCCACTTGAGGCAGACCCTTGAATGTCGAGCTCAGCAACTTGTCTGTGAATCATTGGGATCTCTCGCGTCAAGTTATCAGCTTGTAGAACTGCGATGATTCCCGTGTAATGATTTGCTATGGAGTCTTGAAGTTTTTGTAACAATGAGGGTTCCTCATTTAACACTTCGTAGCCCAAATTCAATGCCCTTATGTATCCTAAGATATCATCTCTTGCCATGCTTGCATAGTGAAACTCTCCCCAGGGCATCACTCTGTGTGGACCATATCCATAGATTGATGTTTCTCTCTCCAGCAGATTTGAATTTTCTCTACATCCAAGTATGTGCTTCTTGGCCAAACTATGTTGACCATAGAAGAAATAATTATAACATAAGTCAAAATGTATTTGCATTGCAAATTCATGCTGACTGATCAGAACGCCACCAGCATTCCAGTTATGGTTCATATCACATGAGTCTTCAGTAAGATGTACAAATGTTTCACTCACAGGGACTTTAATCTTTTTCGATTCTTTACGACCAGTACTTGATGTTGGTTCATAATACGACAATATCTCATCTAAGAACAAAATACTTTGTAAGCGAGAGGTTTCACACATTCGCAAGATTTTCTCGAAGTTTTGATTTATTGGAGTGTAGGCGCTGTCCAGTTGCATACCAGGTCTGTCATAACAAAAAGTGTGAATGTAGGAAAAAAAGGTGGAGCTATTAGCTGCTAATAATAGTTATGTAAGATTACATAGACTGAAATACAAATAGTTATTCAATAATAAGTCATTAGTCATAACTAACAGTCTTACATTATTTATTCATGATAATGGAGAAACACAAAACTATTAAGTTTAACAGTGGCGTAACTATAGGGTGGCATTGGGGCAAAATGCCACGGGCCCCCAGCCAGAGGGGGCCCCCGGCCCGAGAGCACAGGAGGATCCTAACATAAGGACAGAAGCACTCAGGTGTTAAATTTTGTAGGGGAAAATATGAAATGTACGCGGGAGAAAAGCTAATAAAAAAAACTATAATATTGGTTGAGCTTCTTTACATTGACGGAGGGCCCCCATCCCTTGAATTTGCCACGGGCCCTAAACGGTATAGTTACGCCACTAAAGTTTACATGGAATTAGTTTTTTAATAAAATAATTTCATTGAAATTATGGTAAATTAATTAAATAAGTCATATTTAAAAATTCGTAATAATAAATTGCAAATTCGTATAAAAACAACAGGTACTTACATGTGGATGTAAGACATTTTGTTTGACTTGGCATAGAGTGCTGCCTTCACAGGGAACCTTACTATCCATCTGTGGTACAAAACCAAAGCAAACTGCACCTGTGGCTGCTGCAGCAATTCTGCTGGTATTTCCTGCAAAAGAGATGAGACTTTGGCTACAGATTCCATTCAGTCCTAGAGGCAATTTATGTAAATAAAAAAAGCAGTCTTATCAATTAGAGGACCGGTTGTTTTTAAACCCATTTCCAGAAGATAACGGTAATAAACTGGGTTTATTTTAATGAAATGTGTGTTTATAATGTGTTGGCATTAAGTCCGCCTTTGTACCTTTTTGTGCGAAAAGTTTAAATACTTAGTTTATTTCTGTAAGTAGATCTTTTCAGACTCTTTTACACTTCAATATTTTATAACTAGATAGCGTTTGGCAATGGCATTTCCTAACTGACTGATCCCTGAGAAGAAATGCCGAAATAAACATAAGTTATGAGCTCTTTTAAAGTCCTTACATTATACTATTAGGATTTTATGTGAGTCTAACAATGCAGGGCCATGTCTGGAAGGGCCTTTTGAAAGAAAGAGTCATTGCAGCTTTGAGTTGACCTGGTCACAATAGACGGCATGCACGCAACAGTCACTGTGTAGTTCAACCCCACTTTAGGGTGCTCAATGACCCATCAAACAATGCTACCAGATCTGCAGGACATTTCCATATGCCTTATATAAACCACTCAAAACCGCTAGATAGTTATAACGTCATGTATTCAATCTAGCCTGCATGGTACTACTACAAAGCAGATGTTTTTTAATAGAATATTGTTCTAGATAATAACACTACTTAGTATTGGATTTTTTTTTTACCTGTGGAGGCACAGCAAATGCTGCATCAGTTGACATGTACACCAGATCCTGCATTAACTGTTGCTGAATCTGAGGAGGCAGCTTGTTCTCAAATATATCTGAAAATTTCATAAGTATACTTAGTAGAGCATATAAGAAAAGTGAGAATAAGAATGAACGTGACAGATTTCTCTCTTTTTATGACTTCACGTCACAATAAAGTAATCTGATAAAACAAAAATTCTGAAAATATAAATGTGGAGAGGTCAATAACATAATTTGAGGCTCAGTCAATGCTGGAAAAATCTGGAATTCCTTTACAGATTTTGTCAAACAAAAATCATGTGAAATAAGTAAAAAAACTTTTAATTATTTTATTAGTTCACAAAAGTTCTAGGAGAATAATAAACACGTAATTTTGAATACACATTTACGTGTTTATTATATGTGTGAGCTACTGAGAAATTTCTATACATGTTTAGGGCAGTAGTTTAGCCAAAGCCATGTCCTTTAATTAATAAATTCATATTAAATATTAAAGCTTACCTAAATTCCAATGTAAAGTTGAAGCAACTTTCAAAGCCAGGATCTTCAGAGCCAGTTGTTTTCGTGTGAAAAGTGCAGGTGCGGGAGTGGTGGCCAATGGGGGGGTTGGTGGAGCATCCACATCCACCACACGTTCACTAGTGGGCTTGGAAGTACCATTCTTGGTGTTAACTGATAGAAACTCCTCTATCAACTCACATGCCGTAGGTTCTGTGAACATGGCATAGTAACATAACATTTAGTGACTTGCAAATTGGTAGAATTTGAATTAAACAAATGGTAAAATACTTAATAGTATATTGCTGCCTATAGTTTATTATTAATATGATAAACTGTACACCGTAACTGCCACACAGACAACACAGATGCACATACAGACTGGTCACAGTCACCGCATGCAAAACAGAGAAATATAGCCAAGAGAGTAAGTAAGGGAAAGTAGTGTTTTGGAAATCAAGTCTTGCTTAATAAAAATATGGATTTTTTACTAGTTTTGAAACGTAATTATCATAGGTAAGTATGCCATAAATTTCAGTAGGTAACATTATTTTGAACACTTCATTTTTTGTTTGTTGTTGTTGATTTCTAGTAAACAACATTTCTTACCTGGATTAGGTTTGCTGAGATGCTTCTTCAGTAAATTTGGGTCTAAAAGAAATTCAAACCATAGAATTGTGTCTGGAGAGATAGGCACGGTGCCTGGTCGTAGCAGGTCTACGTCCATTCTGAGATATTTATGTTAGGTATTATAACAATTTGCTCATTTTAGTAATACATGCAATGTTATGATTATTCAGAGGCTAAGACATTTCAACAGATGGTTTCAGCTAAATTGTAATTTGTTTTTATTTATGAATCTTTGGATAGATGAGACGAGTTGATCACGTTCAAACCGCTTTACAAAATTGATATTTGATTGACATTGACAGCAAGTCAGCATTCAGCAATTGACAGACAACCAGCAGTCAGCACTGTCAGCAGTAATAGTAATAGTACATCTTTGGTCAGCACTAGTCAGCAGGCTAAAAGGAGCAGACCATGGACTTATCTTATTATAGAGCAGACAGTGACAGCATCAAATCAAATGTCAGGATTTAGGTATTGCCATTATGAAAAAATATAATAGACAGGCTCTTACTTTTTTTCAATTGTGGCTACTGATCTATTTAGGAAAGAATAATTTGTTTTATTCTTGGGGGGACTTTAGACTAGAAATCTGGCATTCACCCAGCCGATGCTCCGGACAATCCTTAGATCATGTTAAATAGTCTAAGGAATAATCATGTTATTGGGACAATCTGATTGAGACATATCAAAATGAAAGGACATTGTGGGTCAATATGTATCACTACACAGGGGCGGATCTACTTAAAGGCTTTTTGGGCCGCAGCCCAGGGCCCCGTGGATACAGAGGGCCCCCAACCGAACTGAAAAGAATAGACGATATTGTCAATAATAATAATAATGTAGAATTTAAAAAAATCCGATCATAATAAAATGGCAATTGGTTGAGTAATTAGGTAGGGCCCCTAAGCAGTATTAGCCCAGGGCCCCACAAACTCAAGATCCGCCCCTGTCACTACATACTATTTGGACCGGAAACTGTCGCCGCGTTTATTGCTTCCAAGTTCGCTAGAGTCGTGCTCATAGATGCTATATAAACAATTAAAAAAATTTAGTTGTTTGGATATAAGTGCCCTGCGATTGTAAATAGTAGAAGTAGAATAACTTTTTAAGGATTCGTCTGCAAAGGAAGTGGGGTCTAAATGGCGGGCACTGCTCGATATTTCAAATTTTACACTTCAGTGGAAAAGTAGGTATTAGGTATTACATTACAGATCACTTTGGTAATCTATTTTCTAAAGAGACCTGAGACAATATTGAGCAAAAGAAGTACAAGATTTTTTAATTATCCGTTAGATCTATACCTAAGCTTAAGCTGTCTTTTTCAAGTCCAGAAACATCTAAACTTACCTAATATTTTAGAGAGAAAATATTCGATTTTTTGTATGTTGTTTGTTTTACTTACACACTAAACGTATTTGGAAGAAATTGGCACTTGAGTAAATCATGACTAGGACATAGGATGCTTTTTATCCTGATATTCCCCCGGAACCGAGACTTATACGGGTGAAACAGCGGGGCGCAGCTAGTTTGTGTACCTATAAAGGCACACAATTGAATATTGTAATCAAAATAGCACATGTAGGAAGTTTCATTTCAACACGTGGGTATCCAGGAAAGTAATTAGGTGCTTTTACTAAAAGAATTACCTATTTGATTTATATGCGTTATCTATTCGATAACCAATATCGGCGCTTCATTGATAAATATCATCGCGTTGGCAGACAACTTATTTTCTGCATACGGAGTTGGTGGTTGACCATTATAATAGAGGATCGAATAAGAATAATAACTGCGATATAAATACGTTACGATTAGGTAGTGTTTATCAATTAATCTTGGGTTGATCGCTCCTTGATTAGTAGTTTGTTTGGTAATCAAACATTCCTATAGTGTGCGTGTAGGATTTATCAGTGATGGCACTTGAACGTTATCACTCGCGGCGCATTTTCTAAACAACAAGTAAGTGTAATATTATATTTTCTTTTTTTTTAGTACCTAGGTCCAATCAAATATCACCAATCTAATTAAATGTAAATATTAACGATTTCGAATACTATATTACGATATAAATAATAACTCCAGGGGAGTTACTAAACACTTGTCAGGTAGGTATACGTACCACATATTTTGCCCTTTCATTTTTTCAGCATTGCACAATACCTACTTGTAAAAAGCACCCCATTTACAGATTTTTCATCCGTAAACTTGTTTTTAATGTGCATCAGATATTACTTTTTGAGTTATTGTATGCATTCGTACATAGCTAATAGCTACGTCAATCTAGATTTTGTTGAGAAACCCGCATCTATTTTCTTGATAAGTATAAGATAATAAACGTATGAAAATATGAGGTCTACGTGAACTTGTGTACCTACTTATAATTATGAGTTATTCATATCATTTAGGTATAATCATTTTGACCCACTGCGAAGTCTTCCGGTTGACTTAGGACTTGGTAGTATGAACTCATAATCAAAGTAGGTATAAGTTACGGGAATTGATAATAATTGTGCCCCTCTTGATTTTGGTTGCTTTTCGAGAATCCTTCGGTGGAGTTAGATACCTACCTACTTCAGTAGCTGTTGATCGTCGTCTCATATCCTATTTTCCTGACATGTTTGTTATCCCGCAGTGGAGACCCCCGCGTATCACCAGATAGAGGATGCCGTGGGTATCGAGATGGAGCTGTTGCAGGCCGGCTCCGAGCCAGTCGGCATGCGGTGCCCTTTCTGCTACGAAGATGTCATGACAAGAGCCAATTATAAAAACTCTAAATTAACGCACATCATTGCTTTAATTCTTGGCATATTCTTTTGGTGAGTATTTACACAAGGGCATAAAAGCCTGCATCTTATTTTCAATAAGATTATCCTCGGATGATTATAGCACTGCTAGGTATAAAGGGTTCATCGCCGCGCCGACCGAGTAATACAAATTGTCCCCGACATCGGATTGAGGTACTGGCGTTACACTCGTGCGTTAATTTAATTACTACCGTCCTCCTTATTAGACCTTCGCTACCAATTTCAGTTAATATTATTGCACTAATTATGTATAGGTAATTATCGTGTGTATAAACGTCTTCGATTTCAATATCATACCAACATGCACATCTTGAGAAGTTGGAATCATCGAGTCAAAGTCACCTTTGTGTAGATACCTATATGTCACAAATGGATTGTCAAATCCGTTGTTTTACATAACGCAGCTGTTTTTAAACAGCTAGCGGTTATGTAAAACAGCGGATTTGACAATTAACAATCAATCGACAACGTTTAGCTGGATTGTCATTGCGTTACATTACAAAACTGCTACCAACGACGTTTAGATGGAATGCAGAATAGCTTCTCTGCAGTCACAACGAGCGTTTGGTGTGGCTTCTAAAACGGAATCGGTTGCAGTAACCAAGCAAGGGCACCCTGAACAATTGATAAATGCAAAACGTTTATGCAATTCTGCGTATTAAAATACAGTACCTACCTAATTATGAAAAATTGCTAAACGTCATTCAGTTGTTTTACATAGCGAAGCTGTTTTGTAAAACAGCTAGCGGTTATGTAAAACAGTGGATTCTACAATCCATCTGCGACATATATGTGTAGGTACAACATAACCTATTGTACTTACCTTCATATCTAATGCGAGGTTTTTTGAAGCTTTCAATCAAGTTTTCCTCATATATATAAATAAATTAAATACAAAATGCAAGCTAATAAATCTCGGCTACATCTCAGATAGGCTTATTCAATCTACCTAGCCTTTTCCCAACTATGTTGGGGCCGGTTTCCAGTCTAACCGGATGCAGCTGAGTAATATTATTTTACATGGGGCGATTGCCTATCTGACCTCCACACCACAACCCGGTTATTGGGTAACTCTATACCCCTTGCTTGGACTGGTTGTCAGAATTTTTGGGCTTCTGACTACCCGTAACGACCGTCAATGATCTACGAACGACAGCCGGGACCGACGTATCTTCACAAGCGTAATTTGAGCGTATCATTTAAACGCTTCACGATTTTGCGTGTCATCCTTACGCAGAGTAAGGCTTATGAGATAGGCTTATTAAATGTACTTTTATTCAAAAAGACGCCTAATATCATTATCAGCGCTAGTGTTGACGTTCATAATCTGTAGCGGGTAACGTGAGGTAGTCCTCAGGGTACCTACAGTATTTTTATCTCACGAAGTGACGCGCGCTTTATTTGTTGTAAGTGTACAAACACGCTGCGTATGTGTGCGTAAAGACGAATAGCGCCGGCACATAACATAATTCAAATTTAAATTCAAATAGTTTTATTTTCTCTTCACAAACTATGCTATCATAAAAATTTAGACAAACTTAGAAACTAGTTTGTGAGAGACTGGTGTCTGCACTAGGAATAGATACCTGTATAGCAGAACACCAGGGTCCCACCACACGGTATGAGAACATAATTACTTATTTAGATGTGAAGGGATACAGGGCATAACATAAACTCAATGAGAAAACACACAGATTAAAAACAAAAAGAGAAGTAAATGTCGAAAAAAGGTGATCTAATATGTGTAGGGAAAGTACGGGGTTGGACTATTTTGAATATAACACACACACATTTCCGACTTCGCCATTGTCTCGGACGGTACCGAAAGCTCCTGCGCTCACACACACACACACACACACACACACACACACACCGTGTTTATACACTTGGTAACCACAAGGAAAGCTCGCGTTGCTTCGTGAGATTAAAATACTATAGGTAGTATTCTTGCCATGGTCTCCCTCGAATCCAAAGTATAAAACAAAGTTAAGTTTTTTTATTAGGCGTTAAGTCCCACTGCTGGGCAAAGGTATCTCTACTCTCTATCTGCCTCTCTCTGTCCAGAGCTGCCAAGGACCTTTAAGAAAGAGAACAAGAATCTTTATGAAAGGAATCCAGCTCATCCTGCCATCTCCGTCTGGGCCTGCCGCGATGTCGTTTGCCATTCATTTTCATTTTCAAATATCTTTATTTAGGTACCAACGGAACAATAAACAAAATGCACTTATCCTAAGTTACATTAACTCATTATAATTAAGGCGCTTTATGAGGCTAATGATTGAAGCGTATGATGACAGATATGTACTGATGGCACGTTGTACACGTATGTAAATACTAGCAACCGTGCGACAGTTTCGTTTGCCATTAAGCGGGACCATTCAGGCAGGGCCGGATTAACCATCTCGGGGCCCCTAGGCACAGCTCGTTTCGGGCCCCCCCGTTTTCATACCACAACAACGCAATTTGGCTTTTACCTTATAATGTGAAAAAAAGTTTCACTTTTACCGTGGTTTCATAAAACCACTCAATCCCCTTTTTTATTTTTTTATCGTGAGTGCTGGGCCCCTGGTCATAGTGGGCCCCTAGGCACTGGCCTAAAGTGCCTTATGGATAATACGGCACTGCATCTAGGTCGTAAGTTTGGTCTATTGATCGTCTGACATGCGGCAGATGTGTCCAGCCCAGTTCCATCTAAACGTGGCAGCTTTCCGAGTAAAAAATAAAGTTAAGTTGTTGAGTATTAAGTCTATGTGTAATGATAATATTTACCTGAACAAGTAATGGCTTTAACATTTAAGATAAGGATGACAGATAAAAAAGGGTTTTGTGAAATTAGAATTTATTGGATTGAGCGTTGAGGTAACTGAAAACATAGCATTTAATTATTATGAGGATATGACTCAAAGTTGTGGTGTTTGCTTCCCTGTATATCAGTAACTGGCAAGATGTTTTCCTTGTAATTCTATTCTGAAAGTACTTTTCCTTAGAACATATTCTGCGTTTGCTAATTTTTATTTTTTCTATGTATATTTTTAGGATATATCTACATAATAAAGAGTAGGTGAACTATAATTCTTTCTGAACATTTTTGATTAAAAAGAGTTCTGAACTGTTTACAGGTGGTTGTGTTGTTGCATAATTCCGTACGTCACGAAGAGGTGGAAAAACGTCGAACATTACTGCCCCAACTGCCACCAGTATCTGGGCATGTACAGCAGACAAGCTGTTATATTTTAAGGTACTTTTACCCCTGTGGTTTTTAACAGTTTCATAAGTTGAATGTTTCTAATATATTTTATAAGTACATAACTTCGTGGTCTGTCGTCAGCAGATGATGATGTCTGTATCTACTTTTATGATGTAATAATTATGTACATATACGTAGTATATCTCTGTTGTAGAATGGGATATACCTACATGTCACCGTACGATTGTGAACAGTTTATAATCTAGGTATCTCGCGAGACTGTCAATAAATTATTATGAACTGAACCATACTGCTTAGGTATATAAAATGCAATATACAGGGTGTCCGGTAATTATTGGATAACCTCTTCAGGGTTCATTATACCTAATTATCATTATGAACAACTATTACTATGGGACCAAACCTGAAATCGTGAATAAAGAATCAGCAGTTTTCTACATTTTGACTAGTTATGTGAACATAAATGTAGGTAACTGCCGATTTTTTTTTCGCGATTTCATGTTTGGTCCTGTAGTAAAAGTTGTTCATATTAACAAATACAATGACCCCTTAAAAGGTTATCCATTAATTACATTCCATTTACACCCTGTATAACGTATTTATTTCGATAGATTTTGTGTCAAATTGTTAAACAATTGTAACAATAACCGAATATTTTGTTTTATTTTCTGTTTCTTTATTTTTATTTTCTTGCATACGTAACGTAGTTATTGATTATTAAAATCGTTTATTAAAAAAATATATGGATTGACAGAAGTACTTGATCTCAAACAAAATTAAATGTGCATTTTCTTTATTTGACTTGTGTCTTTGTTTTGTAACTCTATGGACACAGAACGAGCTACCGCCAAGACCGACCAATCAGGGACGGTTCACAATTTTACGAGTCATAAAATCGGACAGATTGTGAAACTTGTCGGTAAGTGCAGTTTCGATCACAATTTGACTGTTTGACATGGATAGATTATAATTATAAACTAACGAAAATGACTAACTTATAATTTGTAAGCAGTTGGTAAGTTAAAATCTCGCGAGATCACAAGCATACGGGGGCAAATATACTTAATTTGGTTTTTAAATTATAAGTAATCTGTATTTATATTTATTTACTATTTTACAGTAGGTAGGTACAAAGCAAAACGCGTAATCAGAATCGGAAACAAATTTCTAGGTAGGTACTTTGTTGGTGTAGAATAGTGTAGCCAGAACATGACAGTTATAGTTTTTGGGGTTTTATGAAATACCAAGGATGCGATTACATTAATATGTTCCGATTCTGATTACACGTTTTTTTGAGGTACCTACTGTCAAATAGTGAATATTTGCCCTCGTATGCTTGTGAACACTGAGTTTATAAACGTTGTATAGCGTCTGTATAGTAACCTACACAACGCTTTGTATTCTTCTTTCGAAAGTCAAATTACTGACGACTGAAAGAGATAAATCGGTGTGTAACTATTCATCTGATATAATACGTTTATTAGTAAAGAGGGTAGTCGACAGGTACGAGGAGACATGTGTTTTTTACATGAGGTTATCTGCGGTTTAGCAAAATTTAGAGCCACTTGACCAGGTACAGCAGATTTTTTGAGTACCTGCTTACGTCGAATACTTCGATTAATTTATGGATCTATGCAAAGCTAAAAAAGGAAATGAAAAAGTAAAACAATAAGTATTAAATAAAAAATATTATTCTTGAACAATTATTTATTTATTAAATTATAAGTAGGTAGAAATCGTATAAAAGACCCTTGAAAAAGTATATCACAGAATTAAATATACAACATTTTAATATAGATACATATATGATATTGTCAGCGAAAATTTTTTAATAACTTATATTTTCATAAAAAATATAGGTACTTAATAGTTAGCTATTATCTAACACGTAAAATAAATTATAAATTCGACAGGTATTTGGTCAAACGTGATCAAATATAAAGCGACGTAAACTTATGCGTCGTAAAGTTGTATTTAGATGATTTAGGAATTTTAGATGCCGCAGATGATTAATTGATATGTACTTGGATACTAATATAGTTGCATTTGAGCTTTGCGATGCAATGAAATGCCGGTTTTGGGAACTCGTGCAATTTCTTAAAAAAATTTGTTTAAAATTGAAATTGTTTTAGATGCTAGTAATACTTTATGACAAGAGTATGACGAGTTAAATGACAAAGAATAATTTTTTTAGACTATTGGATTTTGTTTTTTTTTAAAACCCTGCAGATTATATTATTACTTACTATTTATTAAACTATACATAGATAAGGTACTTAATATACGTCCTAGAGTGCAAGAAAGTTGACATCAAACCATCTGGCAGAATGGGTTAGATAACTTACCTATACTTATGAGAATTGAGATACCACACACGAGATTTTTTACTGTGACACGTCAAACACCAACTTCTTATTTATATTACTTTGTAGCATAATAAAGCCTTTTAACATATGGAAGATTTGATGAAATACGAGAACGATGATGATGAGTATGATCACGATGGCGCATAGGAACCGACGAACGCCTTGCACTGAGGACAGTAGTGGTTGGCAGTCTTGCAAGACCGCATGCAATACGGCACAAAGCAGCCGCAGCAGCATCTGTGGACAATGTAATACAAGTTATAATCAATCATCATTTATACAGGACGATTTTTTTTCCCCGGTTCTAAATTTTTACAGGGTTTTTACAACTTTCACTACGGGACCAACACTAAATCACGAAAAAAAATCAGCTGTTTCATACAAAACTTCAATACCTGCTTGACCAAAATGTATGAAAAAGTACCTACATTTTTTTCGTGATTACCTACCTAACCTATAGGTACAGGCCGTTCCGTTTCTAATTATGCGTTTTCTTTAGGTACCTTCTGTGAAATAGTGCATAAATATAAATACAGATTACTTATAATTTAAAAACCAAATTAAGTATATTTGCTCCCGTATGCTTGTGAACATCATGATTTTATAAAGGTTGTATAGCGTCTGTAAAGTTACCTACACAACGCTTTGTCTTCTTCTTTCGAAAGTCAAATTACTGACGGCTCATCATCATCGGCCTAGCCTTTTCCCAACTATGTTGGGGTCGGTTTCCAGTCTAATTGGATGCAGCTGAATACCAGTATTTTACATGGAGCGACTGCTTATCTGACCTCCACAACCCAATTACTATAGACTAGGTAATACGATACCCCTTTGGTAAGACTGGTTGTCAGACTTTCGGGCTTCTGACGACCCGTAACGACTGTCAAATATCCACGAATGACAGACGGGACCAACGGCTTAACGTGCTTTCCGAGGCACGGAGACGTCTTATGTAAAGATGGCCACCCAAACCAACCGCGGCAAGCGTAGTTTAACCTGAACAATCGACCCGTGCGGCTGTTATTACTTAGATTAATTTCTGACGACTGAAAGAGAGAAATCGGTGTGTAAATATTCATCTGATATAATACGTTTATTAGTAAGGGGGTTAGTCGATAGGTACGAGGAGACATGTGTTTTTTACATGAGGTTATCCACGGTTTAGCAAAATTTAGAGCCACTTGACCAGGGACAGCTGATTATTTAAGTACCTGCTTGCTTGACCAAAATGTATGAAACAGCCGTTTTTTTTTCGTAATTTCAGAGTTGGTCCCATAGTGAAAGTTGTTCTTATTCATGGGTAGAACACCTTGTAAACATTTGGAACCGGTAAAAAAAATCATTCTGTATAATAAAGCTAAAGAATTTGTTTGTTTCTTGGTTTGAACGCGCTAATCTCTGGAACTAAAAGTCGGATTTGAAAACATTTTTTTTTTTCATTTGTTTGCCCAGGGCTTGAGGAAGGCTATAGGCCAACTACCAAGCACGTTTAACATCACGCTAGGACCCTTCGGAACCGAGCAAAAATAAAAAAAGTCGAAAAGAAAGAACGCTAAGCGAAAACGAAGTAATAGCGGGACGGGCGATGCGATGCGACGGGGCGGGTTGGATGAACAACAAACGCGGACGAAGTCGCGGGCAGAACCTAGTAAATGATATTTCTACTTATATATAAGTACGCTTTGGTATTAAAGTACGGCTGATAATACATTTTGCTTCTTTATGGTAGTTTTCCAATAGCGTGAATAGCGTAGTTGGAGCTACAAAGCGTACATATGATTCCAATGAATCATCGTTAGGATTACCTACCTATTGTAAAAATTTGTCGCTAATTAATAGAACATTAGTTGATCTCCATATAGTACGGGATACATGCGCATTATCATTATTGGAATTTGCCGAGAAAATTGTTTCTGCTTTATGCGAAACGGTTTTGTAGAGGGAGAGAGTATTCTTTTCGCAGGAGATATAATGCTATTTAAATATTTGCTGTTTCTAAACAATCGAACTGTCACCCTTCATACACCAAATTCTTCCATGAGAGTGCAATGTTGTCAAAGTTGACGTCAGAGGTCAACAAGGATTTTAGTCTTTCTTATCAGTAAGCAACGTCAGTGGTGGATTCTTTAACCATAAAACAGGTGATTGTAGTCGTTATCAGTGTTTATTAATAGCAATATTGTAGCTGTAGTTAAAACAATTTTAAAGCTGTTTGTCGTCGGCGCCGGCGCGTTGCGATAATATGTTTTACTATTATTTAGTAATTTCAGTTTAGTAACAATGCTGTACCTAGCACCTAATACATAAAACAACGTTTCTAATGAATTTATAACCATTAGTCATACAAGTACGGAAACTAGTTACGAAACGTGTCTACCAAAACTAGTTCTTTGCGTCATGATTTGTGGTAAAAACAGAAGTTGTTTTGAATTAAAATCCAAAATGATACCAGAGCAAATTCTGATAGAACTAGAAAGAGTCGGTTCTTTATCAGTTGACCTAAACACACGAATAATATTGACGAAGATTTTAATATTTACAGTACTTGTTCTTGTGAATAGGGAACAAATTATCTTATCGTCAAATAATATTATATTCTTGCTTACCCGGCTAAAACGCACAGCGCTGCTGAAACGATGTGTGTGCGGTTGTTGGGGACATATTCAACTGTCGTCACGATGGATTTGTTGCAAGTTGGGCAGTTAGTGCCTGTGGGTCCAGGGCCCATTTTTCCTGGGCGGGATCCCGGCAAGGGTGGCGGTGACGTGATGACGGTGGTGCGCGGCCCTGGGGCCGGTGGAATTATCAAACCAGGTGGTGGAGGAGGGTTGTCGCCGAAGTATGATGGTGGCGGTGCAGGGTTAGGCCTCGTTTGTTCGTACGGTGGCGGAAGACCCATTTTGTTTTCCACTGAAATAAAGCAATATGAATTGTTATGTTCTGTTGACATATCCTATTTTGCGAAATGATTCTTGGAAGTATTCGTGACGAATGGACAAATCATCAGTTAAACAAACATTACTGGGAGACAAATGTGGTGCAAGTCATGTAAATGGTGTGCTATTCGGGTCAAGTGAAAATTTTCTAATGCAGACCTTGTCCATTTTATGACTAGACTAGTTATCGTGTTAGCATCGGACTGGGATAAGCCAAACAAATCCAAAATAGGAGTTCATGCTAAAAGGATAACATGAATGATAACTATATTTTGGTTGCTAAGCATAGGCTGCAAAGCATTTTCGTCGCCTAATCCACTCACTGAGTGAGTCATAGGATTTATTATAGAATTCGTGAATGCGAGACGATTCAAACTCTAATCGATTTAAAGGTCGTGATTTTAAAGATTGTGGCTTTGGAGGCGTTTTTTCGTGACATGCGTAACCACTTCGACATCTTTTACACAAAACCGCAAGAATACTGAACCTTTTTCGAGTTTTGAAATGATTAACCTTTTGACCCACAGTCGTGTATAGATGACTAACCAAAATGTGCCCAGCACGCCACGGTTCGACTACATGCCAGACTTTCACGCCGAGGGCACATTTTTGATTTTTTGACATGTGGCGGTCAAAAGGTTAACTGAAGAAAGAGGTTGGTTGGTTCGTGACAGTTTTCGCTTACTGAAAAAGTCCTGTGATTACAATTAATATGAATTGATCCATTTTATGGAACTTTATCGTCCTTCTAAGAGGCCGAGGTAGGAAGTAGAAACAACAATGAGTAAATTATGCGTGATGATTAACATATAACACGAGGTTAATTATAATGTGTTGATAAAGTTTTGTTGTGTTGTCCGCTCGACAGATATTGTTCGTTTTTGCTCCGTCAGCTGGGGACGATTATGATGAAATTACAACTGGCGATATTCAGGGCGTGACTTCACAGCTACAAGGCTTTACAAACGGAAAGTTATAACCGGGGCTGTCTAGAATTATAAGCAATAATGTACAATTTAATAGAGCTCATTATTTAAAAATTTGCGGCGTACTGAACATTATTAAATACTCAATCTTCAAGTTTTTTTTTTAATTTTTTTTTAAAAACATATTTTTTTGTTGGTTTAAAAATAGAATCAGTAATTTAGAAGGACGAATACATTAAATGGTACCTGGCTGTGGTACTTAATGCATAATTGTTATCTAAAGATGATAACGGAATGTTTACATTGACGAAGCTGGGATGAGGGAACTATTTCTTAAGCATTTTGTAATTAGTCTACTTCATACACAGTAGTACAATATTATTAACTGCATAAAGATTTCGCATATTTTTATAGCTAAATAAGGCGGGTAATAGTTTTATTGAATACCTATCTTCCTTTTTGTTTTTTTGTACGTTTATAGTTGTGTTCGGGTTTTTACGGTATTGTATATCTCTAAAACCAGTTTACTTACTTGTGGCGTCCATAGTGTGATGAAACTTAACCTTCGGCCAATTTCTTATATCCCTTATTTGAATATTGTCACAACACTTACAACCTACTACAGTCTATGTATCGAGAACAACGATCTTAATGTAACAATCTGTTTTATTTAACACAATAATGAAAAAAAAACTGGTTGGAATATCGTCTACGTTGTGATCTTGCGCGGTTTACGCTGTGAGTGAATGCACTCGAAGAGTGCGCGGGCGCGTTACGTCACGACTGAGGGACAGAGACATCCCGCGATCTTTGACCAACGAGAGAGACAGAAGATGTGTCGTCACGTAACTTGTTGTTTACTTCGTATAAACTTAGCCGCCTAATTACAATAGCAATAAATGCACAATGCCATTATAACAAAGCGTATGTTTATCCATATGTCACATCACAGGAGGGACCGCACCACTTGGCAACTGCACGGGGTTTCTCGGGGTATTGTCTAGCGACAGCGAGCGCCAGTATTGTCACAGTATAATAAAGTAAGCAGTATTACGTCTGGACAGTGTCTTGAAATAATAACCTACGGCCGCTCGGTAGATAAAGACGCACTAGGGTTGCCCACTGACTGTGTCTCACATATTGTAATTTTATTGTAACTTTAAAAGTCCGAGAAAATTAATGATGAGAGCATTCTTTTTAAACCCTTGCGATTTGTTAAATTATGTCCTGGACATTAAAACGTTTTTCACAAATCAGGTAGCTGGTGGCGGAAGGCTTGTTTGCAAAATTAGTAATAGTTTTTTTTAGATATTTCCCCCCGCCAAAAATTTAAAAGTTAAAGCACATTCATGTCTGGTGCCTGCCCCTGACTGCTGTTGCTTATACACAACCAGAAGACCAATTCTCGTAATTTTAAAAGTTCAAAATCTAATCGCAGTCTCATCTCGGCGACAAACAAATGTCAAAAACTTGTCAAAAATGTAGGAAAATTTTGGAAAGAAGGAAGGTATTTTTGACAAATTGAGACTGAGGTCAGACTGTGAACATTTTTAAAATTACGAGGATTGCTCCTCTGATCTCCTTGCATTAAATATTTGGACGTATATACAAAGTTTCCTTTGGCATGAAAAAAATTAAACTGTCATTACTTGAGCTCGAAGACTCATATTGATATTTCAAAGATTTCGTCAGTAAGCTGACACAATTTAAGAACCCTGCAACAGTACACCATTTGCAGGGTTCTTAAATTGTTATCGCTAAACAGTATGATAATAGAGACTGGCATAGGCTAATAATCCCTATTATCGTACCTATACTGTTTGGCGGTATAGAGTGAAGCACCAAAATTAACAAATCCTACAGCTTCAGATTGCATTGCTCAGCGGGCTGTACTAAAATAATGTTTATGACAACCAGATACCCTACGGCTCGGGAGCGGTGAATGCTTATGCGAATCCCGCAGACCCCGGCCATAGGTAGAGGTGGAACACCGTGGTGGTTTTAGCCGGTAAGAGTCCGCCATGCCCCTGTGTCACCCCCACGATGGAGGAACTCCGTGAGGAATTCAACAGCGCACCAAAAAAAAGGTACCCTACGGCTCGACGTTACGCTGAATGAGTAAACTGTAAAGTTCTCACAGTAAGGCAACTGTACGCTCACCTGACCATTTGCCCGCATTACATTGCCTCGAGGTACAATTATTAAAAGTCTTTAAGCTCGATCGGACAAGAACATCTTTGATCGAACAGTACTTTATCCTTAGCGTAAGATTGCTTAATAAGAAAAACAAAGAGTATTATGAGCCTATTAATACATAAGTCATTTAAGTAATACATTTTTAACCCTTTAAAATAAATGATTTAATATTAATATCATGACAATAATTTATTTCATATAAGCCTAATTGAATACGGAGATAAAACTATTAACAATTTTGTTTCTTCAATCGGCATCGAACGCATGAAAAAAGAGAGATACCTAATCACCTACTAAGTACCTGCCAGCAAAGTTATGCTCGTTACGCTTCAATAAATATAGAAAAAAGTACATAACATAATTATATAAAAACAAAAACAATGTTATTTTTTAGGCTTACCTAGTTAACTACTGCCGAAGGTTTTTAAATGAGAGAGAGTGTAGTCGCGAAGAAGTTTTAATACAGACTTATTTAAGTCTATTACAATGGTTCTTATCTCTATGGGTGCTCCGTGCAGCCATAACTTGTCGACGCTACTGCGAATGCTGTATCAGCGTAGGCCGCCCAAGATGCGTACCAGTTAACATGATGTTATAATATTAGGGGTCGATACAGCATGCATTTGATGCATTACCGACTGAGTTTGTAATGAAAAAATGTTATTTCTGGTTTCGATATTGATGAATTCAATCATCCATACATTGCACATACAATACAGTAGATAACTTCGTGCCCTATTTCACGGAAATAAACGTGCGTGCGGGATCGTCGCGCACCGTCCGCGTCCTAATCCTAACGTAACTGCGGCGCACGCGCGACGGTGTACACCGAGATTTCGAAGCGCGCCGTTTCGGCCGATATGAATGAAGACGTAGGTAATACTGTTAACTTTATTATACTGTGGTATTGCTGATGCGGAATGGATCGTTAAACGTACCTATATGGTATGCGCAGGCATTCAACAACTGACATGAACACTGGACCACCCACAAGGAAACAACGAGTCGATATGTTTTATCTTAACAATCGTCTTTCTTAGTAAAATGAGCGAAATAATAATTATACAGAATCGGTCCTTAGTGCTTTGGCATCACTTAAAGTTATAGGGACCGTTCTTAAGATGTTTTTCTACTCAGACGCTTGACAGCCGTCTCGCTTAATGATTTTTTTGTAGGCCATCGCCTACTAATTGCCGCTGCAGCTGCCGAAGACGTTCACTCGAATGGCGTAGTGTTGCATAATCAATTTTGAAGTTAACTAAGTGTGTCCTTCGGCATTTTACGATTACAAAGCAGAAACATGAAAGGAAAGTCTTTGGGGTCCGATCACACGTACCACAGCGACAACACGTGGACGGGCGCTAATTTGTATGAAAATGAATAGTTTATTCACCCGTACCTACCACATTTGGCCGTCAAAATCAACCGTGTGGGTGATACTGACCACGCAGTCACAACACAACCACCAGCTAGACCGCGAATTGGCGGCCGGCCACATCACAAACTCAGACAGCCGGAGTAGATCTGTCTGTCTGCAAACACTATTAACACGTAACCACTGCCAGGATTTTGTCGCTGCGATGTGGTGTGGTTGTGGTTCGTGTGATCGGGCCCTTAATCACACCACACCTTAATCGCATTTTCGTAACATTCGCTTCCTTCTGTGTCGACCAGACCTGCAGACTCTTCTTCTTCTCTCTCTTCTTCTCTCTTTCTTCTTCTCTCTCTCTCTTCTTCACTCTCTTCTCTTCTTCTTCTCTGATATTTATTTATCACTAACGGAAAATGTATATTATTTTTTGCCAAACTTCGGTAATATAGCATCATCAGGAACGGTTATTCCGTTTGCACCCCAAAAGATCCATCCTACGGTGGATGACCCTAGGCCTAATTGGAGAAACAGAATTTATAAGTTTAGGCTGTATTTTCGGACATGCGTTTCCGCGTATCCACTTTACGGTGGACATTTTTATAACCCATCAGAAATAAAGAATTTGTAGAAACTGTCTTTTAATTATTTATTATGAAGATATATATGTATGTCGCAGGTTTTTCTTAAAATTAGGTTTTTGATGAAAAACCTAGGTTTTTAATGAAAAACCGGAAGATGACACAGGTTTTTCATCAAAAACCTAATTTTATGAAAAACCTGCGACATATACATATAGGATTACTGGTAATCTGTTCAAATACAACATTATGAGCAACTGACCCTCTGCATAACTCGTTAACCCAACACAATGCTCGAGCAATGCAATGACCCTATGTACGTGTTGATTATAGTCAAACGTCACTGTTGCTAGGGACGTGCCCGTACCACTGTTATAACGGAATGCCTTCTTGGGAAAGGCCTCCCTAATATGCTTACTAGTAGACTATCATCAGATATTCATGATATTCATGGTGGCTGTTGAACGTTTCCAAAGTGCATAATAATGACCTATAAATTATTGAGAACTAAACTAACCGTATACTAACCAACTGCTCTTGGGTGTTTGTGATAGCCGTTGCTTTGTCGAGGTTTTCGTAAGCCGGTAGTTCTCTTCTGTCTTTCCCTTTGGAGTTTCCTTGCTTTTTTGCGAACGCTCTTAAATAAAATCTTACGTTTTCCGCAGCTGGAAAACCTCCAGCTTCAGAGACTATTTCCTTTTACTTTAAAAACTTTTTATTTCAGCAGGTATATAACGGTATCTTTACGGTATCCTTTAGTTTTTTAGCTGTCCCGTTTGCGTTAACTTATAGGAACATAAAACGTATACCTACCTAATGATCCCGGCGCAATGTTTCATTCCTGCATAGAGGATTTGAACTAGATGTGGCGCATATCTAATTACTGGCTGCACAATATGTGCATCTGTGAGTGATTCATACACCCCACCCGACCAGTAATGATCTGTTCCTGGTAAAATGAACACTCGTGTTTATGAGCTGTTTGCAGTTTGTATGTAATATCGTATTAGATATATTGAAATGTTAGTTTAGGCTACTTGTTCAAACATTACGTTCAAAAGTAGTTAGTTTAGATTCCTTTCGAGCGCGAATTTTATTCCGTCTTATCAGCAATGGTGAACATGGGTCCACCTCGTGCTTATACGATTTGTGATTTTGTGACCATGGGATATTAACAATAAACCATCGGGACGGATTGGCTATTTGTGTGGTCTTGAGCTGGGAGAAAAACGGAGATGTTAATTAAGGCAGTCATCTCTTGACATATCGCTGAGGCTATGTTCTCACGCACCGGCTGTGAATGCCGAATAGCTCCGGATAGGTACCTGACAGTGAAGGGTATGGTTATTGGGTAGTTATGAAAGTACAGAGCCGTAGCGTGTGATAAACTGTCGTGTGTTGTGGAATATTGTTTTGTTTTGGATTCTCAGGATATATTTTCATATGCTTTGTGTTAGGTAGGTAGTATTACTGAATTCTTTGCCATATTTGTTTATCTTATGGATAGTAACATAGGACCTTTTGGGCAGTGATAACATTATACTTGGATTTTTAATCGTATTCAGTAACTTGATGATTTGAGAGCTTTTGTTTCTGATATACGAGTATTTACTTTGAGTTTCTGACAAAAAGGTAGTGAAGTGAAAAAAAAATGAGCGAAGTTGAATGAACTTTGGAATGTACCTACCTACCTACTTATACAGGGTGGCCCGTGAAACGATCCGCCGTGTATGTTTCGTGATTATTTATAGTTAAGGAGATAGACGGTTTTTTTTTTAATTTAGGGAAATTCTCTCTTCTTCACTTTTTTATTTTGTCTTTTTTTAAAGACTTTTTATCGATTGTAGACCATAATGACAGGATTTATCTTTTAAAACATATTTTTAATAAATGAGACACAGAAAGAGAAATATGAAAAAGACGGAAGTCAAGGTAGAATATCCCCAAAAATACCAAAAACCGTCTTGCCCCTAAACTATAAATAATCACGGAACATACATGGGGGTGCTTCAGGAAGCCTTGAAGAAAGGCTTTTAAAATGTTTCTTTTTAAAAGCCTTGCGGTTGCAGAGGTGCATCGATAGCTTATGTTATCTTATGTAAGATAGAGGAACTTAGAGAACGAGGTGTACTTCTGAAATTGCAATGGGTTCCTTCTCATACTGGCTTAAGGGGTAATGAAGAGGCTGACACATTAGCTAAATTTGCAGCTACTGCTGGTAGAAAAATGAATATTGTACCAGATTATTCCGAGTATTTGCCTAAATATAAACAAATATGTTTTGAGAGTTGGAAGGAGTATTTTAATAAGCGCTCATTAGAAAAAGGAATATGGTACAAAACCATCCAGTGCCAGCCCCTTCATATCCCCTGGTGCGCAAACACTAACTTAAATAGAAAACTGATTGTTACAGCTCACAGACTCAGATCTGGACACATACCATGCAATAAATTTAATTTCATGATGAGGAAAATTGACTCACCAAACTGTGCAGATTGTGGCGTTTGTGAGGATCTCTATCATTTATTGCTGGAATGTGTTCGATTTGAGTCTGGGAGAACATGTCTAGCAAATGCCTTTGAACTAAACAGACTGGATGTTGGCACATTCAATGTGATTCTTAGTCAACCCAATTCTAAAGTAGCAAAGTGTCTGTTTGAATTAATGGCATCGAATTAAATTTTAATATTACATTATTTTTTAGTATAAGCTATTGGCAGTCAGATGTGGTTAGGGTATAATGGGACTGGTATACACAATGTGTAAAAGTCCTTATAATAAATAAATAAAAAAAAAAAAAAAAATGTTTCTTTGGACCTCGTCTCATGGGCTGGTATGCATAGCTTTAATTGAATTTAATAACATAAACTTTAAAACGTTACATTCGTTTATTAATAAGTTTACGTAACTCAACAAAGAAAGAAAAAAAAATTCACCTTTGAAAAAAATCATTGAACTGATATTAATTTTGTGGTTGACCATGTACAAAGTAAAAAAATAATGCATTATTTTGTCGTATTATACTATATTCCAGTAGAATAAACTCAATTTCTTGGGATTTCATTCTTTCCCAAACTCATTCACTACCCAACAATAAACTTTTAGCATGTGGTAACATTATTTTGCTTCGAATTGTCAAGTTGCTGAATATGATTAAAAGTTCAAGTACATCATCATCTGCCTAGCCTTTTCCCAAAAATGTTAGGGTCAGCTTCCAGTCTAACCGGATGCAACTGAATACCAGTATTTTACATGGAGCGACTGCCTATCTGACCTCCACAACCCAGTTACTGGGTAATACGATACCCCTTTTTTTTGGGGATGGAAAATCATCAAATGACCCCTTCCGGAAGGGAGGAAGGGAAGAAGGGCGGAAGGGAGTGCACGGACTGGTCGTTCGAAAAAGCCACGACACGCACCACGCTCGACGAATCGTTGAAATCCGGCACAATCATACAAGGTGTTTTGGTTTATTTTAAGTATGTGTGATTGATTAATAATTGCTAATTACAGTAGAACATACCTACGATTATTTGGCTATTTAAGTTATATTTCAATAATTCTAACCTCTTTAATCCACGTGGATGAAGGATCAAATTACTGATATAGGCCATTGTAAAGATGGTCACCCATCCACAGACCAACCGCGGCAAGCGTAGCTTAACCTGATCGATCGACCTGTGCGGCTGTTATTATTTATCCACGGGCCCCTCCAAAGTCCAAGTTCATATAGACATTAATTCTGCGTGCACTGTAGGTTGGTTATAAATGGACAATTTTGAAACAGGTTTGCAAATATATTCTCTGATCGATTGAAAATAGTAAAAGTTAACTTAAAAGAGTGTAACGCCATCTATGGGTACTTCATTGCAACAGTTGCTGCGAATGCTAAGTAGCGCGCTGTTGGGCGGGCGGAAAATTGTGTGTGTCGCGAGAGGGCGGCTGCGGCGGCGGGCGGAACCTAAGGGTGCGCGCGCACCATTACATAACGGTAGCGGAGGCTTTGCGGGCGCGCGCAGCGGCGGGTGCGGGGCGCGGGGCGATCGATGCGCGCCCGGGGGGAGTCAGTCGAGCGGCGAGCGAGCGACATGGCGGCGCGCCCACCCCGCGCGGCGGCCCCGCGGCCCGGGCCGCGCGAGTAGGTCGCCATGCGCGATGCGGTATGAGGCAGCGCCGCGCCCGGCGGGCCGGCCCCCGCTAGCGGCGCCGCCCCCGCCATGCGAGCGCCGCCGCTGCTGCTGCTGCTGCTGATGGCGGCCGCGGGCTTGGCCGTGAGTCCGCTCGCGCGCCTCAACCCCTGGCTGAGCGCGTGCGACCTGGAGGAGGAGGGCGCGGGCAGCGTGCGCGAGTGCGGGGGCGCGGCGTGCGGCGGCGGCGGCGGCGCGCCCGACGCGCTTACTTTGCGCGACGTGCCGCACCTGTGCGCGCTGGGTATCGGTGCACGCGCGCGGCGCCTCGCCGAGCTGCGGCTGCGCGCGTGCTGCGAGCGCTCGCCCGCTTCCGCGCTGGACCGCGGCGCGCGCGCCGACGTGCTCGCCGGCGGGGAGCGTTGCGAGCGCGCGCTGCACGACCTCCTCGGTCTCGACGCAATGGTTGCGCGCGTGCACTGCGATTTTGTCGACATCCTCAGAAGATACGATTGCGACCAGCCCTACTCCGTGCACACGTGTCACGAGTGCCAGGTGAGTGTCACCACCAGACGACACCGTGCGCTCGTCAGCCTGTCTGTTCCCATGTGTAGAAACGTTTACAGTGGTCGCTGCAACAACGGAATCTATCGCAGTAATCTTTAAAACTTACTGATCCATAAAGACTGAAGTGTTTATGGTCTAAACGAGTAACAAACGCTTGTTCTCCAATGGATGTCGCTGTGTGGGTTAACCCTGAAATGATGCGGAAATTATCATGATTTTTCCGTGATTAAATTTCAGTTGCTTATAACAGATCATGGTAGTGATAAATCACTAGTACATTGCGTGAAATCGCTCCCCCGGTACGATTATATGCGTGTATCGATCCAGTTGGGCAAGACACGTTTCTTAACCTAAGTATAGTGTGGGCAGAGCTGGAGGTCGCGTGGAGGCTGGCTGGTGTCAGTGTGGGTGATGGATCCGCCGCCCGACCATTTGTCAGCGCGTAGTGCGGGTGACAGGCGGCCGCAGCCACGCCATTACTGCGTGTCTGCCGATGAAAACTACGAGACAACTAGCAATTGGATATTGTATAGAAACATTAATACATTTAGGAGCATATTTTATATTGTTGTAGCTACAGGCAATATATTATAGTCTGAAATCGAATATATATATATAGATAAATTATAAACAAATACTAAAATGCTGATGACATCCATCATATTATCATCACATCAGACACAAAATCACCTAAAAATAGTCTCATATCTATCCAATATTCATTCATCCTACCATAAAGTTGTATTAGGACAATTTATTATCATCCTACAGCTATTGTGTAGGAGGTTCTTCATAAATACGTAGGATGTCAAGATCCACACACTCTCAGATATAATATATTGTGTGTTAATGCAGGGTTAATGCGGGCGCCAGATACACGCCCCTGCCACTAGTGTAGTGCTTGAGGAGGAGGCTCCAACTAGGGTGGAACTGGTTAATCCCTCACCGAGATAGCGCAGATCGGTGCTCCCGATACTGTCGCACAAGACCAACCAATTAAATTCAGGGAAACGTGAATGATTGCTGTCATAAATGACTCGATTCATGGCCGGCAGTTACTAAGAAAAAATATTCTTAGATTACTTATTGCACTGTCGTGTGTCGACGTTTTCTTTGTAATAGTATCATATACAACAAAGAATAAAATACAAATAAATAAGGATATTTACATCGTTATTCAAATTACTAATATTTGGTATAACAGTCGGTTTTTTAACCTTTGCAATATCTATCTGAAAGTTTTTCCCATAATGACCATTTAATGGATAACGTCATGCGATGAATCATAGATAGTAAACACATCATGAAGCAGCCATTCAGCAGCAATATTACGTAGAATCGATACATAGCTACTAACTGAACAGACGGCCCGGTCAATCACGGAAATCTTACAGATTTATTTATAGATGTGGCTGTTGAAATAAATCATCGGTTGTTAAAAAAATTATTGCTCTTTCATACATTTTGACCGCGTAGGTGTTGCACTGTTCTATGAAACAGCTGATTTATTATACCGACAAAAAAAAAAACTACGCAAGTGGGGTCTAGAAACACGTGCTGAATCCATGGTTACCTACAGTTTGCGCGTCGACGCCTGCCACCTCGTATATTTCGAAAGTTGCTTCCTGTTCAGCCCATTTCATAAGCAAACAATAAATAAATAAGTAAAAGCCTTTTCTAATAATAACTAAAGGTAAGCAAACTCCCGAACGTTACGCAACGAAAACCTGCCGCCAAAACGAATGAAAAAATATAGACATCATATTGCTAAAATGTACTCGCTACACCCACCAGACCAGACTAGATCAGGGGGCCTATAAAGGCCATTTTGGCGAATCATAAAAGGATAACATTATGAATCGTAATGGACAGTTAACTGTTAAGTTAATCGAATCAAATCCTATTGATGAAGGATTTTTCAGTTATTTTTTTTTTGTCTGTGCTAAAATACTAATCAGTCCAATCCAAATCTAATCTACTCTTTGATTATACCTCCGTAGTGCAGCGAAAAAAAGAAAAACACGGACTGTCTTTGCCATATTTATTCATAACCTTATCCTTTTATGATTCGCCAAAGTGGCATTTTTAGGCCCCCAGATGTATGAACACTATGAACGTAAACGAAGCAAAAGGAGTAGGTATGCATTGATCATAGCAGGTGTATTTCGATCGTTCTGTAGTTTCTGCCCACCCCCATAATAAGAAGGCGTGAGTTTATGTTTGTGTATACTTGCTTAATGTTTTATTAGAAATGCTTTTGTCCAATTATATGAATTATATTATTATATTTTAATATAATAATTATATTAAAGTATAATAATTATATTGATAGATGAGGATTTTACCTATACCTCCTACTAGTATTGCTTTGTTAGTATACAAATAGATATGGCTAAACAAGTCTGGTTTAACACCAAAATTGGTGTAAGCTGACAGGACATCGAAATAAAAACCGTCTAACAAACATAACAGGACATCAATCGATTATATGGATTGTTAATTATGTGATAGACTCTGGGCTGTTACTGAGAAATTTCTAATGTAAAACCCCAAACCCCAATCATTCTTTGCCCGATTTGAGAATCAAACCCAGAACCCAACGCTCAACAGCCGCACTTAAGTGACGAGGCTATCAAGACTAACATGTGATCCTCAAAAAAACTTTCAAGTTATACAAGATTTTCATAGATCTATATGTACAGACGCTAGCACATCAAGCTACTACAATCTGTCAAATTTCTTTAATAGATTTTCAACTTTATCGCTCCAGTATAAGGTTCAAGGTTGAATAGGAAAATTTGACAGTTTCGGGTAGCTTGATGTGCTGGCGTCTGTACCTATTGTAAGATATATAAGAACATGTAAATAAATATACAAAAAATATATTATTATATATCTAAAAAACAAAAAAAAGTCTTCTAGACCGAATTTCGGCTATAGCGATCAATCTCAGCGGAGACCGGCCAGCGGAAGATATTATAGTGCAAAAGTGTGCGCGCAGACTCAGATGCACTCTCTCTTCCTTCACTGTTACGAGTATTATCCGATGGCATGGCACGCAATCCGACACGACCGGAGAGAGAACAGGCGCAGGACTAACGAAACCGTTAACTTCCAAACTCTAGACTGTTACTAAGTAATTCCTAATGGAAAAATCAAATAACAATTTGCACGACCTGGGAATCGAACACAGGAGCCCACGCTCAGCAGTCGCGTTTGCGACCACGAGACCAACGGGGCAGAAAAATAAATATGTACAGACCGAAACTGTCAAATTTTTTCAATCAACTTTGAACCTTATGTTTTAGCGCTACAGTTGAAAATCTATTAAAGAAATTTGACAGATTGTAGTAGCTTGATGTGCTGGCGTCTGTACATTATGCAGGTGGTCGCTTCATAAAGAGCTTTTCAAAAGCTCTTCCATTTTGCATAATTTTGGTTTCGTCGACTCTGTTCGCTATTTATTTCACTTCCCTAAGCATGTATTTAGTTTCCTTAAATATCCCTAAGACAATTTTCCTGTTTTGTCATCTACATACACATAAAGCCATATAATATTGAAGGTACAGGTTGGTTCCGTTATTGAAAAAATACTTATGAATCTAAGGCCTGATTTTTCAATAGTCAGTTTATTTCTATCTGCGGAATAAATATTGCGGTTTCACAGCTTTTGTATAAATAATAATATGACAAACTGTAATTTTTTTTCTTCAGATATAAGTTACTACTACTGAAAAATCATGCCTAAAAGAACTTGGGTTGGACCTACTTACCACAGGAGATTTTCAACTTTATTTTTTTTGTAGTAAATGTTACTAGAAATATAACATGATTTAATAATAGACCACACTGCAACTTAATCATCCATAATATAATAAGTACCATAAAGATTTGTAAAAATAATTACTTATTGAAGACTGTTTTTCTCTTTAAGAAACATATTCAAAGGTAATCCCTTAAAATATACCTTGACGCACTAGTCTCTCCTCAAGTATGATACACTCCGTTCCGCTAAGCGTAGTGATTATGCCAATACTTCACCGCGATACCCTCAGGAACATTTATTGTGGGTCAGTATTAGGAGAACATTCTGCAGTAGAGCTTTATAGTTGTTATGTATAATAATAATAAGTTTATTTATTTCTCTCACAATGTTTTAGTAGCACTTTACAGTTTTGAACTATATAAATTCACATTGTGAGAGCTGGTGCCTGAAGTAGGTTTTAGAAAAAAACCTGTATTACAGGTCACCAGGACCCATAATAAAGCTACCTCCTGCAGCTCATTTTAATACACGCTGTATTCTGACAACAAAATGATCATATTGATACTATTGCAGTTTCCTTTACTGTTATGTTATCGATGCCATGCCATTGAGCGTTTTTATAATCTCTAACGTGACGATATTATCGTGGACATCCACGGCATAACACATGGAAGTAAAATGACATAAAAATATGTGAATACGCATCACATTATCCGTTTTCGTTAACGGATGTTATGAAATTTTTCGTGGACACATTAACGGTAAAATCGTAGATGTCGACGTCCACGATAACGTGACGTGTGGAATTTTATTATAAAAGCGCATATTGCAGTGTTGATAAAAGTGACATAGCCGCAGTACGATAATTTTATGTGGCCCAATTCCATTTTCAAACAAACTTCGTGAGTTAAAGAGGCTGATGTAAAAAGAACACAATCTCTTTTAAGAGTTTAACCAAAATAAAGCTGGCTGAAACCTTTCAAAAAATGTAAAGGATGCCTTAAAATGAAAAATAAATAAAGTGTGTTCTTAATTTTACTAAAGGTATATCTCTACAGGTGGTATGGTTTTCAGCTAGTTGGTTTTCAATTAGGTTTTATAATGATTGGACTAAGACAGAGATTGAGCTCAAAACATTTCACTAAATGTTTTCCAGTGCTTAATGATAGGCTCATAATTATTTGTATTTAATGGAACTGTTTGACATTTTAATGTCTATGGTTATAAATTAAGCACACTCACACGGTCACAGATACAGGTAGAATAAAAAAAATGAGATGTCAATTATTTTAATTGATATTATCATAGTGATTTAAATTCAAATAATGTAGCTAGGTATTCATAAGTGTTTGAGAAAAAATATGTTAAACTAGCTGGTGTCCACGGTTTAACTGTAAAGAGAAATCAGTGTGTTAATCCACGACATGGTGAACAGTTAATCTGTGAGTCAAGTTTCATACAAATCCAGTACAGTCGAACTTATGAGATTATTAATTGAGTAACAAACATCCAAACATCCTCACATCATTAGTGACAATCATTCATCATTATGTCACAACATTCTATAGAATGTTTATGCTATAACGTCGACTATTTTGTTGATGAATACAAAATATGAATTTTGTTTAAAAACTACTAATAATACATGCTTATGTTTCTTAAGAAAACGGTAAACGGTCACAGAATATCGGATGACCAATATAAATGAAATTTATTTATGATAATTACAGATTTTTTATTATAAAATATGACGGGGTACCGCTTTATTAGGAAACCGTGGCTTAAGCAGCCGATGGGTAAGTACCTATGCACTGTCCACTGTTATTACTTTATTTTCTTTTATGTTACGTTTATTAAGAGATGGTTGTCAAAGGATTGCCTGAAGGTGGCGTGTCAGTAGCCATTTCCTCTTAACGGCGATGTCACCTGCAGTTGAAACATCTGAAAGCTTTCAGCTGTTTGCCACTCCGTTAACCCCACCTATTTTTATTTTATTTGCAAAGTAATAAAATCCACCGGGAAGTAAGTGTCTGGGTTTGTTTCGCTTAGTGATGGGATATTTAAATATTGAATGTTGGTGATTATTTAAATCGAGGATGTTTTATTTTTCAATATTATTTCGAGGCGACTAGGCGTTTGTTACTACGATTAAACCCACGAACAGAACGTCCTGAATCAATGTTTTTAAAGTGAAAACTTCTTTAGGCGCGTTGGGCATTTTTTGAGATGGGAAAAAACCATTGAACTCGCGACACTGTTACCGTAACCAACACCTCTGTTTTAAGTTTTGGCCATTAAAAAGATATCAACGCGTGGTACATTTTCTTTGGGAAGAATGACCTTCAAACATATTTATAAAATTACTATGCTTTTTCACATGAGATTACGACTAGACTTTGAACTTTTTTAATAACAGGAATTGACCTTCTGATCGTTCGGCCCGATTCATCAATAACACTAAGTGGGCTTATTAATTTTAAACATTAGTTACATTCATTTCAAAAACCGTTTCATTCTTGTATTTTATTTCAAGGTGGTAGGTGACCTTGAAATTATTGTCTTTAGTCGTAGGTATCGGCCAAAGATTCTCTTTGGTACCGGTTAACAGCTTATGAATGCGCGATGCTGGAATATCCTCTAAATTAATGCAAAATAAATCTAGGCACACACAAGTAATATGGCAAGTAGGAAATTGAAAGGAAACAAGTTAGGTACCTCGCACCGTCGATATTCTTGATCCCTGGATTTGCGGGGCGCCCCTTGTCTTCCACTGAATGCTCACAAATTGACACCAAAATGAAGATTGCTATGTACATAGGATTATTTGGTTTTATTACTGATTTAAATATATATTTAAATCAGATGCAATTAGAACGGTGATTTGACACGAAGTGATCCGTAACGACGGCCATCATTGTCCTTATATGTGCGACAGGGTGGGGAAATAGAGTAAGTGAGTGAGAGGGAAAGGGATAGGAAGTTACCAGCCATGATTTGCAGTTTCTAACCCAATTTGAATTCAAAATTAACGATTTAGCGTTAACAGCTTATGTTTAATTTTTCATAAATGTATTTCTATTTTAAGATTACCCCTGTATATGTGAAACTACTCGTTTGTATGTATTTACACGACATCTATCAAACCTAGACATCTCGCATCAGCGGTAGAATCGTATTGTTGATTGATAGGAATTTTGTTTATCTTCGATACCGTTCATGGTTATTGTAAGTAGTTTACTTACATATTGTTTGGTTGAAATTATTTTGTTTTCATTTTTCCCTAAAATCTTTTACATCGAATTATGTTGTTATTAAAATCGTACCTTTTCATTCATTCTATAGCAAGATTATTCTTAGAAGTAACATTATCAATCAATGCAACAAACAATAGGTAAACAGTTGATTTTGATACTGTCATAAAAATCAAATTATTTAATTTCTGATCCTGGCTTTGATATCTTATGCATAATGAGCCTATAATGTTTCCATTTCTAGGATCCAGGTCTCCTCTGTGTGGGAGGCTGTAATCCACCATGCACGCCCAGCGCGGGTTAATTGATAGATATCACAATTTTTGGTTCTAAAACATGCCGGTTTCCTCACGATGTTTTACTTTGTAGCGGTATCTACAACGCCACATGCGAACAACGCATCATACTAACGTCACGCAAAATCCTGCATCTCGCAAGCAGAGTTTACCGCACAACTAGCATAGATACATCGGCCCGACATGAATCATCGGGCAGTTGCCCGCCAGACACAACACCCGTCTGGTCGGGGGATCCTCCCTTTTCTATGGAAGATGAGTGAACTTTACACCCTGTTCCTCATACCCCTATAACTTCGCCGCTTAGAGAACGGTGGTGATGAAATAATTTACACAAAGTAAAGCGCCTGTCAGGGTTCGAACCTACGACCTACAACTCGTACGTCGCGGCCGTTTTCACATAGCCACCACTGCTCCTATGGGCAACCACTGTTACAGCTTAGGTAGGTACAGACGCTAGCACATCAAGCTACCAGAAACTGTCAAATTTTCCCAATCAACTTTGAACCTTATCCTTTAGCGATAAAGTTGAAAATCTATTAAATAAATTTGACAGATTTTAGTAGCTTGATATGCTGGCGTCTGTACATAGGTAATCCTGAGATAGATCGCAGGACAAAGTCGCCATCTTCCATCTGTGTCCCAAAAAAACACTATGTAGACGCACCTTCGTATCTACATAAATACAAAGGCGTAATAATCGCGACAATGTTTTAACACTCGGTACCATCGTTGACAAAGTTTCTGAACAAAATCCTCTCCGTAATCATATTTCATGTTTGTTTGTTCGTCTGGAGTGAGAGTGCAGGTGTTTTCCGTGAATTAATTTAATATGTCAGGTAGTAATCCCGGGCCCACCCTGGGTAATTCACGAACACAACGTATCCATTCTTGTGCCATTGTTTTGACACTAATGATTTAGCGTAAGTGTTAAGTTTCTTACTATTTGTTCTCGTATTTTATGTGTTATTTTCCTTTGAGTTTTTAATTAGGAACGTCCTACGTTACGAGGAATTTAGATTTGCAAATATCTTTGTTTGCTTATTTCAAACTAAGATATTTTATACTTGTTTGTATAAACTATTCAATTACACTTTTTCTTCTATCTCTATTGTCCCACTGTTGGGCAAAGGTCTTTCCATTTCTTTCCATTCTTCTCTGTGTTTTGCCTTCTCCGGCCAATCTGCTATAAACGCCTATAAGTTATGACGCTAGCGGTTTCTCGGCCTCTCTCGGCGGCGATGCCCGTCTTCTAGCTCCCATTACTTAAATCATACTCATCATTAATTAAAAGATGGGCAGTAGTGGCCCAGTGGTAATGGCCTCGACTTACGAGTTGTAGGTCGTGGGTTCGATCCCAAGCAGAAACTTTACTTTGTGTAAATAATTTCATCGCCACTGCTCTCAAAACATTGAAGGAAAACATCGTGAGGAAACCGGCATGTCCTAGAACTAAAAATTCGAAGACATGTGATCCGCGTGGTGGATTACGGCCCACTCCCTCTCACAGAGAGGAGGCCTGTGTCCCAGCAGTGGGAACATCATAGGCTGATTATGATAAATTAAAAACCATCTCTATGAAATTAATGTTGTATGAATAGCACTCGATATTATCTGTGTACAGGGGGCCTAAAAAGGCCACTTTGGCAGAATCATAAAAGGATAACATTATGAATCATAATGGACAGTTAACTGTTAAGTTAATCGTAACAAATCCCATTGGTGAAGGATTTTTCAGTATTTTTTTTTGTCTGTGTTAAAATACCAATCAATCCAATCGAAATCCAATCCCAATTTCTTTAATTATACCTACGTAGTATAGCGAAAAAAAGAAAAACACGGACTGCCTTCGCCATATTATGATTCATAATGTTATCCTTTTATGATTCTGCGAAAGTGGCTTTTTTAAGCCCCAGGTATCAGTTACCATCAGTGTCAGATATCGATTTAAACGAAGCCGCTTATAGAAAACTCAGCTTATCAACATACCTTACGTTACAATGGACGCCCTTACTCGATATGTATCTGAAAATCGTAACTGATGCCTGTACTACACAGATAATGAGTATGGCAAATAAGTATGGTGATGGAACATCTATTGGTCATAGACAACAGTTATAGTGCTAACTGACATTTGTCCGAAAGGGTTACCGCTGGCCCGGAACATAAAGGGCTAAGGAAGGAAAACGGGAGGGTTTTAGTCAGTAAGAGTCTGACACTCCCTTCCGCTCCACCCAGAGCGGGGTTTTTTTTGAGGATTGAGAATCATCAAATGACCCCCATTTGATGATTCTCAATCCTCAAAAAAAAAGCCTTAGATGGTGCATGTCTAAAGTCTATTCAAACTTATGTTTCAAATATCAACTGTATTTTAATGGTAATTAAGTTGATTTCAGAGTGACTAGCACTATTGAAAATGTTTGAAGTTGTAGCGTAAACTGAACTTTATTGTGTAGGATTTAACGTTATTTTTCCATAAACTCATATTATGTTTACATTTTTGGCAAATAAATCGCGAATGCAGATTACAAGTATTCTGTTCAAGTCTATAAAAGTCTACAGAGAATGTATTGGCGAATAATAAGGACAGTTTTAAACTATGTTTAGGTTACATAGTTATTAAAAAAAAAAAACTTTTAGTTACTTCTGGTCGTCTTAGGTACCTAACTACCTATGTACATCAAATACGTACATTGTATCATTCTTATGTAAAAACACAAACAGTTTTTCCTCCTATTACACACAACACCTAAACGTATTATCGTTTGTTTATTAAACCCAATTTAATGATTAGGTAACACATTTTGTTACTAATTGTATTAAATAAAGCTCACTCATTCGCCAATATCGCATATTTTTCCTTAATGGTACATGCAAAGTGACTAGTGACAATGGTATTAACTTAAATCGCAAGAGTGTGGTTGGTGCAACTGTTATGGGGTACTACCGGTAGGTAGGTACCTAGAAGTCGTGTCTGTTCCTTAGTCACCAACTGAGGTCACTGTTATTATTTCTGAAACTTAGGTGTATACATATTACAATGCCATGTGTAGCATAGACAAAAGCTCAAACACCCCTATAAGATGTAATAAAGGAGTCGATGTCAAATATCTTAAAAGGAAATACGAAAAGGGATGAATACGGAATTCCGGTGCCCGTGTAGCGCTGCAAAGAAAATTGACTCAAAGTTATTAGATCATACGTCATGGTATGACAAAATACAGGTACCGTCCATGGTTAAAAAACAATTCTATTACTGATTCCGAACAAACTTCTTTTAGGTTAGCAGCAGTGCGATTCTGTAACCATCTCACCGTGAAAACTTAGGTGAAGTGAACGTGGAGTGAGCTGTCAATAGTGTCAATTCCTAGCAAAAACAAACTCACTTCACCTAAGTTTTCACGGTGAGATTTTTACAGAATCGACCGGCAGATGTATGAACGTAAACGAAGCAAAAAGGGTAGGTAGGTATGTAAGGATCGTGGGTTCTGTAGATTCTGCCTACCCTCATAGTCGTGAGTTTATGTATTGTATGATATAGTGTAAACCTAAAAGAACACATACGTTCTTTTAAGTTCACACTATATCAACATTGAATTACCTAAGTGCTGCCTTAATTTTTATTTTAAACTAGCCTTACAATTTATTTTTCTACAATATGCATAACTAACTCAAAAATAATTTAAGTGCCTGTAGAAAATCCCGTACAAACAGTATCACAATGATTTAATTTGTAGTGGAAGGAGTTCCTAGCTGTCATGCGACGTTCGTGTCGGTGTGTGCATGCCCGGAACCGGCAGTTGTTACATTCTGTATAGTGGGCGGATACCTTTTGTCGACCGTCTTCAGTTTCGCATTGCTCAATAGAGAGCCTTTTATATTTTTCTCAGTTTAAATTGAATATCAATGAGTTTTAGAATTTCAGATTATTTGAAGTAGACTAGAAATTAGGAGATATAATTTAGCCAATATAATTACTAAGAAATGTCTTAAAAATTTTAGGTAAGTGTTAGGTAATGTTACGTTACGCGAGGTTCGAATGTAAGTAATTATAGGTGCAGCTAGTACCATTATTTATTTAAATTATTATAAGTTAAAATATTGAAGTCAAAGAAAGCAAACCAAAGAAAAAACAAACATCTGAATGACTTCCCTTTGCTTATAATGGTGTATGTAAAAGTAAAATATTTCGAATGTCGAGTGAAACTCCTTCCTACTCCGTCTGTAATTGAAGCTTGCTTGCCGACTCGATACTAATGTTGTAGACGTACATTCGTAAGGTTAGATAAGTCGTCTCGAGTGCCGAAATCACCTAAAAGCAAAGTACGGTCTCGGGGGCCGGCACCGAATGAAGTTTCATTCAAAAACATGCCTCGGATTGAGGTTAAGTGGCTGTGCGCATGCGTGCGGGCCGCGCATGCGTCCTGTGCCGCTGTCTCGCAATGATTTCACCTACCTTCCGTAGCATTTTGAATTTTACATATGTTCACTCTTGTCACAGATATCGCCAATTTATTTTTAATATAGTTCCAGCATTGTGTCCATGTCACGCCATGGATACTATCAGCAGCTTGCAAATGAAACGTTGTCACGAACTCACGACTGTGGATAACCGGCGTCGACTCTAAAGCTTTATGTTATGTTTGAATATTGTCAAGTGTTTCATGTCACTGGGACTTGAGCTACCGTGTTAATGATGTGAGGCAGATAATTATCATCACTATACATAGAAATACATTTGTTAATTTTAATAAATATGATAAAAAAAATATTTCTAACGTATAAAATGTCACAAACTTTGAACTCCGCAATGCGAAAGCGAAGTCAAGACAGATGGAGACGCAGTCCTGCCAAGCCCTTTTAATGAGTTACGACTATCAATACCGCGGGTTTAACAGGTTTACGAGAAAAAAAAATAGGTCCCAAAACATTAGTCGCCGACACCTAACCAAAGATTCGAGTGGTACTGTATCCGAGACAAAGGGAACAAAAGGCAGGGGAATTACGGTTTCAAGCCTTTAGGAGCAAAGTTCTGTGGAGCCTTCATTAAAATCTGCGCTTATGTAATTAGATATACTTACGGCTCTCAGTTTCCACACATGAATTAGCCGCGGGAGAGGTTTCCTCGTACAATCAGGTCACGATATTGATACTTAGGTATTCGAGATGTTGAATGATGGTGCGCGTTGAAAAAGCGTTCACAAGTGCGCCCAGCGTAGTGATGATAAATGTTATTAAATGTATTTCTTAAAATTAGTTAAAAAAACACGTCAAAAATAAATTATGTTTTAAAACTAGACGAGTTCGGTGTTTCCTATCCGACTACTCTGAGCAGAAAGACCGAAACAAATTTGGAGGTCACAGTCTCTTTTAAAGTCCAGACATAATCTTGGTCAGGCCATGGATATTAATATCTGAGATGGTCTTTTGAGGAAAGAGCCACACAGATTTGAGTTGTCCTGTCCAGTCAATACACGCTGTGAGTCATATCAGGTTAGTGACTCTTGATAGCATCTTGATAGCAATATTTTTATCACGGCGTAATCTATTCTTGTATTGTTCAAGAGAAACACAGTTGTCAAATATTTTTTTAAGAGAAATTTTTTCGCCTTGAAACTGCGCCGGACGTACTTGAGTATCGTCGCTCGCGGAGGCGGCTCTTCAATGGAATATAATAGTGACCCCTTGTAATGGCGAGATACAAAGATAGGCTTTAATTGAATTAATATACATTCCTTTATTAAAAGCTTTCGTAATGTAACTTCGATACCATGAACAGAAAAGTATCTGTTAATATGTTTTATTCTTATTTTACAGCCAGTTTTACTAACTTCTTCTTAAGATGCACAAGTTATCTGATAGATAACTGTGTTCAAATACTGTAACATTTAAAATTAAAAATATTGCAGATAATGCCTGTCTGGTAGATATATGAATTTATATCTGGTAGAAGTTTCCCGAACACATCCTATTATTGTGTCGAGTTCTAAGTCGAGCACCTACGACAGTTTCAGCACGTGAAATAAGGAATGTCATTGTCACCGCACGACACTTGTCTCTACATCTCGACTCTACATCCTGTCGACAGATTCTGTCGCTAGCTTCAGAACTACCATTAAATATGTAAAACGTGCTCTACATTAAAATTTTCACGCTGTGCCTTCATGGGATAAACCTAGTAGTAACAAATGAGGGTTGGTGAAACCTTGTATTCGAAACTTGACTTAATTCTTTATAAGTGCTAAATAATCAAGTTTCTTATACAGAACTTAACTGAGTTTTTTGAACTGATGCTTCGTATTATAATGAATTGATTTAGAAATAATTTATCAGTTACGACAAGAATATGCCTGTAAGATCTACATACGAGTATGTACTCGTTTAATGAACTATTTATCGCTTTCAGTACTTATCACAGAAGAAGAAACAAAAAACATTCCGACGGTTGGATTCAAAGTAAATGAAAGTCCGAACCCTATGCCAAAGTGCCAATTTAGGGGTTAACCACGGGTCACATTTATTCGCTTGTAGGCGTAACTAAGAACACTCGATCGGTATGATTGGCGTTCAGTAAAAAGGACTGTAGTGGGATAAATTTTCCTGTTAGTAGAACGGTGATGAAGTCGGGTCGGCGAGGCCCGTCTCCGGCGCTCCGGCGCCCTGACCTACTTGCATTACGACCCACATTTACACACACATTCGGGAATTTTAATATGACTTGTCACCATTGAGCGAGACTCGTATTATAGAAGTAATATAAAATAACAGGCTGGTACTGGATATGTGGTTTTAGTTGTGCCGACCGGACAAAGAACTTCCTCCGTTTTTTTGTCGGATAAAAATAGGGTAATATGCATATGTATACTCAGGTTTTTTTCCAGGGGGGTAAGCAGGACGTATAGAACGCCATGTGCTTATCCTCACATACCACTTTTACTTCATCCGTTTCTGTCTTTTTTGTGATTGTTGTAACTCATGACGTATTAAAGGCAGTTTTAAGATATCAATAGGGTATTTTCGGGTAGGACTATAGTTTTTACAGGTAATTTTTATCATAGTTCCCTCTACCCGAGCTAGTTTTTAAATGAAGTTCTAAGGCTTAGAAATAGTTATCTTTGCACTAACTTTCTATAGAAACGCAAATGGTAAAGTAGCTCTTCTTAAATGTGAAGTGAAGAGTCACTCTGGGCTTGTTTGCATACGCGAGCATACGGCAACTTCTCCGCGAATTAGTGCTCTTGTAATACTCGCCTCTAAAATATTAACTCTATACGTTTATCGTTGCCAACTTACACACACAAGTATGTACACTACATTACTTGAACAAATACCTGTGTATTGTGGGAACTTTGGGAGGCTATTAGTCCATATTAAACGCATTATGTAGGGGTTTGTGTAGGGTTACTGCTGCCAGAAGTTCTGATACTGATCTTTATAGCGGGGAAGTGATGTCGTAATTTTAATAACGTACGGAGAATTTGTGGGGCGCGTAAGACCATAAAATAATTACGCTACATTAATCATATCCAAACGTTCCTTTATGGGGTGTTCCGTGTTACAGAAAATATAGCCATATTTTCACGTGGGTATTAACAGTACATGTCTATGCATTGAAGTGGATCGGCACATATTCATTCATTGACAACGTTATACTGTGAAAATTCAAACGAAGTATCGTCGAAAGTCTCGCTCAATAATAAGCTGTGGTAAAGAAAATAATCCGTCAGATTGTCGCTGTATTGTGATGCAAGCCACTCAGTGCTGACGGGCCTCCCGAACTGCGTCAACGCGTTTACATAGTCATGTTTTATTAATGCGATGCATAAATTACTTTGTGCAACGCTCGTTTAGTGAGGAAATTACCGAGCCTTATTCTTAGTGGAATACTTTGGAAGGCTTCCATGTTGACATGAGACCGCGCCGCTTTGATTGTTAATTTAAACCAGTAAGGCTTCGTAGGGCTTCCCGGACATCGTGGTTTGATGTTTTCAAGACAATTGTTATGGACTTGTTGTTGTTGGTTTTCAATAACTTGCGGGCGATTGAATACGACTGTTGGGTGGACTTCAGTTTAAAAACTTTAATTGTTTCACAAGATTTTTGTCTCAGTATTTTATTTCTTTAAGTCATTGCCCGCACGCGTGTATGTTGGCAAATACCTCACGGAAACGTAATACCGTGATAAAAAGTCTTCCATGTGTCAATTCAGGTTATAAACTATCTATGAGCCAAATTTCATATTAATCCGTTTAGCCGTTTTTTCGTGATTGAGTCACAAACTTCCAAACATCTTAACTTTCCCATATTATAAAAAGTAAAAAAAAAATATTTACGTAGGATTTGGCACTATAAGCATTTATATTTCCCAACTTAACGTAACAGTTGGGTATAGAGTGTGAGAGTCTTTAGAATAGGTTATTTAGAATGCATTTGAGCTCCTTTCCAACTCTTAGGACCATATAATAGTGTACCACAACAATACATAGGGCCTATCTATTAACAAATAACAGTCGTGACGTTTCAATCAATGTTAAAGGCAGTATCAGTTGCATATCGTGTGAATACGACAGCCCCTGTGTACGAGCAAACAGAACGGCTTATGATAACTTGAAGCATGCAGCTTCAGCGAAATACTACGATAAATCAATATACGAGTAATTACTGAACAGACCGGACCTTGAAACACGTGCATACGAGTAGGTACTGTTAGAAAGCCGTCCCCGTTAGTCTTTTTAAAAAAAAAACTATTCTCTACCGAACCACTTATTTATTCACTAAAATCCACAATTACACCTTTGATTATTGTTTTACTTTAAATACACAATAATACACCAACCAAAACTATGACTGTCTTTATCTCTGTTGTATCTCTCGGGATAAGTCACCGAATTTGGGTTTACGCGACGGCGTCCAGAATCTAACTAACTAATTCGATATTAATATTCCGCTAATGTGCGGTAATTGCAATTCAGCATGGGCTTTAGAATGAAAAATGAGACTCTGACTGTAAAGTGCAGATGTCGACTTTATTACCTTGTAATAAGGATTATAACAGCTCCCCCTTTTTGACGGAGCTTTATCTTAAAAGATGAGCGAAGTAAAATAGAAAACATTGGAGATGAGATGCAGTGAGATTAAGATAGTCATTTACACAAGTTACACTAGATATAAGTATACGAAAAATTTAAAATTAAACATAGCAAAACATAGTGGTTTATAATGAAAAACAACATCATAATTCATAGTATTTTAAAAGTTTAAATTCCTGTTCGATGGGAATTTGACCTTATGGGTGTTAGCAGTAGATTTGTAGTTAGTGTTTCGAATTGGTAATGATTGTATTGACTTATTGTCTTCATCAGATGTTGATGACATTTCAGTCATCTCGATAGAATTAGAGATTTTGGATTTGCGCTTAGAAGTTTTCTGATTATAACATTGATTAAATATTTGCACGCAGCATTCAGAATTAGTAGCATTTTTGTTTTTAAAATATCTAAAGATCTTATAAGTTACATATAAAAATAAACACACAATTAGAATATAAGTAAAAGTAGAGTAATATGGACCATATTTAATAAAATGAGATTCCTTTTCTAAACTATTTAATTCTTGTTCCAAATTATCCATTTGATGATTTGCGTATTTAAGAGAATCTAAGTTAATTTTGCTTAAAGAGATTGGCGACAAATGCGGCAGGCTTTTATTAAATATGTCCTTTTTACAACAGTCATCAGCTGTTATATCAAACTTAATATCTAAAGGAGACTTAGTAATAAAAGAATAAGAACTAGTTGTCATTAACTGAATAGTCTTAGAGTAACCAATACAATTTGCTGTTAATTTTACAATTCCTGTACCTATAATTGAATAGTCGCTAATGTTATCTTCGCATTTAATTGTCAATTTACTTGTATTTGATTGAACATAAATCCATTTATTGTTATTTAACTTTTGCCAAATATCAATTTGACCATACAAAAGTTTGGCGTTGCATTCTGTAGGTAACGACAGTGTTACTTCAGTTAATATTCTAGATTCACAATTTGGATTACTTATACATGAATATATAGTGGTTAATTCACAGATATAAAAGTTATTATCTATTATCTTACATTTATCAAGTGTGTAAAGCATAGCATAATGCATCCTATCGTCACTTAAAGCTATATAGGAGTTAGAAGGTTGAATCAATGCGAATGTACTATGTGAGTCATCATGCGGAGTAGGTAGAGGTATGTTTTTATAGGTCATGAACTTATCAGGTGTTATTAAAGGGATTTGTAATATAAAAATAATCTTATTATTATAATAATAAGAGCTAAATTCGGAAACATCTATTATAGAGTGAATATTCTGAATACTTAAAGGGACTGGGAAATCTAACCTTTTGCTTACTTGACTACTATGTTTTGATAATATAAGATAAAGATTAGAGGGGCTTATAACACTAGGATGTAATATATTAACCTTAGAAAATAAAATAGAATTTACCGTAGTATCCAGTAAATTAGAAATAGTAAGTAAAGAACCTTCGATTATGTTGAGGAGATTATTTAACCTTGAGGTATATAACAGTAAGTTGTCAGTTTTCGTGATTTGAGAAAATATTTCGTTCATCTGATTAATTTGAATATTCAATTTAATTTCGTTTTGATTAAGTTTGTAAATAGTAGTGTTAAAGTTATTTATGGTAGATTTAATTATGTGAATGTTATCTCTCATTAGGTGATATAGTTCTGTGTCACTCTTTTTACACGACTCGATTGCAGCATCATATTTTCTAGCGTCGTCTGCATCTAATGTGCCAAAAAAAAACTTTAAGATTTCACCTCCAAATTCTAAAGAGCGTTTTACTTTACTTGATGATTTATTAGAGATGATATGTGATAACGATTGTAGTTTAATATAATTAGATTGAATTAAAACTTCAATAGGATTAGAAATATCCTTGCACATGTTAAAACTTTGTGAATCCTGTGATTGAATTTTGTTACAGAGATTTAGAGTTTCATGTAATAGAGTTTCGATTTTGTTAAGATAGGGTTCTAAAGAGATTAAATCGACGTGAGTGATAACTTTCCAATGATCACTGTAAAAATTAATATTATTAATAGGTTCAAAATAAATTCCGGGGCTATGGTAGATGGGAATGATGCTCGAATCGGTGAGGCTGTGGCTTAAAATACCATGACAGCATAGCGTTCTGAAAAGAAACATAATATAATGTTAAGATGTTGAAGGTTTTATTTCATTGGTATGGTATTTTATATTTTTACGACCTACTTGAAGGGTCACATTGTGTTTATTATGTACTTTTATAATTTTATATGGGCCTTTCCATATAGGCGATAACGCTTTGCGAAGTCTATGATGGTGTTTTAGGTACACCATATCTCCCGATTTGTATGTGGTTTCACGGGAGTTTGCATCATAATATTGTTTAGATTTCTCTTTGCTATTTAGGATATTTTGGATAGCTTTTTCGCGACTAAATCGCATCCTATATTGTAAAGCTCTAATATATTCATTGTATGTGGTATTACCGGAGGTTTCATATAAGGAATTAGGAATACATGGTTTATAACCGTATAATAATTCATGGGGAGTGAAATTAGTTGTACAGTGAGGGGTAGTATTATATGCTAATATTGCAGTGAATAGATAACAATGCCAGTCATTTTGGTTCTCATTAACAAATGATTTAAGATATTCTTTTAAAGTAGCATGTGAGCGTTCAAGAGCTCCATTAGTTTGTGGGTGATACGGAGTAGTGAAAAGGGCTTTGATCTTCAATATATCTGTTAATTGTTTGAATAACTCTGACGTAAAACAAGTGCCTAGATCCGTTAAAATGGTTTTAGGAAAACCGAAAAGAGACATAAAATGTGCGAGGTTTCGAGCTATTTCTTCACTAGTAGCTGTAATCATCGGATAGGCGCTGGTGAATTTGGTTAGATCATCTTGCAGCGTCAAGATGAATTTAAAATTTTGGAAACCCGCTTCGGGTAAGGGACCTACGACGTCAAGGGCTAGTCGTTCAAATGGTCTAGTCGATGTGGAAGTTATCTCCATAGGAGCTTTATTTGATTTCCTTAAGGGTTTATTGATCTGACAAAGCTTACATTTTTTAACGTACTGTTCAATGTCAGAGCGCATGCCTTTCCAATAGTAGGCAGCTTTAATCCGCGAATACATTCGTTGTGATCCTGGGTGACCAGCGATAACAGAGTCATGATTTTCCTTTAATATTTTAGGAATTTCTATCGGAGTAGGATATACTAATTGATTTTTATATATATGAATTTTAATGTTTGTATCGTGAAAAATATACGATATCATATTATAGACTTTAGTATAAGCTAGTTTAGAGAATGGATCACTAAAATCTGGTAACGCGAGGTCAGTTATATTTGGGCAATCGATTAGTAGATTTCTGAGTTTGATTAATAAATTATAGACATCTCTGAAATTAGTTTGTTCATAATTATGAACTTTTGTAAATAGAAAATAGTAAGATTTATTTTTATCATTGACGAGATGTATCGTAAGAGGCTCGCGTTCGGAATTTAGTAAGTCATCAGAATTATCGAGCTGTGATAGTATTTCTTCACAATAGGGCATAGAATAATCAAAGTCTAAAGAGACAGGGCAAGCCATAGTATTTAACTTTGATAAATGTAGACCCTGAGTACATTCTTCTATAATAGTATTTGAAGCAGGAAGCTGATTAGTAAATTGATTTTTAAAATATTGTTCATAAGTAAAGTTATTTAATTTATTAACATCAATAGAATTAATAGGGCAACGAGATAGCGCATCGGCGTTAGAATTGAGACAACCTTGTTTATAGATAATTTCGTAGTCATATTCCTCAAGTTTGAGGCGCCAGCGAATGAGTCTACTACCGGGATCTTTAACATTAAATAACCATACAAGGGGTCTGTGATCTGTAATTATTTTAAATTTATGTCCATATAAATATGGTCGAAAAGTTTTAACGGCAAATAAGATAGCTAAAAGTTCCTTTTCTGTAGTCGAATAGTTACCTTCAGGTTTATTTAGAGTACGCGATGCGTATGCGATCGGTTTATCTTTGCCGACGGGACCCTGAGATAATATTGCGCCAACGGCGTAATTACTAGCGTCGGTAGTAACGTTAAAAGGCTGTGAAAAATCAGGGTATTGTAGAAGAGGGGCAGTAATTAATTTTTCTTTCAGAAAATTGAATGCATGTTGCTGTTCTGTACTCCAGTGGAAGACAGCATCTTTTTTTAATAAAGAGGTAAGTGGTTTAGTTAACTTAGAAAAGTTTTCAATGAATCGGCGATAATAACCTATTAGGCCTAGAAATGACTTAATATCTTTGGGATTTTTAGGAATTGGAAACTGCGATACGGCGTTAACCTTTTCAGGATTTGGAGATACACCTTTATCGGTGATAATATGGCCAAGGTAAGTCACTTCATGTCTAAGAAACTCACACTTGTCCGGTTGGAGTTTTAGATTATATTCACGAAATTTGTTGAATACTAGCTGTAATTTATGCATGTGATCTTGTAAGTTTTGACTATACACGATACAATCGTCTAAGTAGACATAGCAATGGAGACCTTGTAGGCCTGATAACACAGTATTCATAAGACGCTGAAATGTGGCGGGGGCATTTTTCAGCCCAAAAGGCATTCTGGTAAACTCATAATGTCCAGACATGCTTGAGTTTGTGCTAACTGTGAAACCAGTTTTAGGTGCGTCCTTGGGACTTGTTTTCAATTGATGAAAGCCACTGGTAAGGTCCAGCGTACTAAAATATTTAGAATGACCTAATTGGTCCAAGATATCAGTGATAAGAGGCAGCGGATAAATTTCGGAAACAGTGACGTCATTGAGGCGGCGGTAGTCAATGACTATTCTCCATTTTTGTTTGCCGGAAGCGTCCATCTTTTTCGGTACTACCCAAACTGGAGCGCTCCAAGGCGAAATAGAGGGTCGAATAATATCCTGATCTAGCATTTTACGAATATGGGAGTCGACTTCCTCCTTGTGGCATTCGGGGAAACGATATGATTTGACATTAATAGGCGGTGCATCACCGGTATTAATAGAATGTTCTATAGCATTCGTGAAGGTTAAGGGCTCACCTTCGATATGGAAGATATCCGTGTATTGGGAGCAACATTCTAAGAGGGATTTTTTCTCTTCATCATTTAAATGGGAGCAGCGAAAAAGACTTAAAACTTTATCTATGCGATCAGATGTGGAAATAGAATTAATATTGTAACTAGATATAGAATCTGAACAATTACTTTCAAACGGTGTCACGTTCACGTGATAATCTTTTACTTTAATATCAGTCTCTGTAGTATTTAGAATAGTAATGTTTGTTTTATTATTTGATTTAATTGAGACTATGCAATTTGCAACATAGACACCTTCACTTAGGGTATGATCTAATACGAGAGCTTCGTTGTTATGATAAAGCTCAGGAGAGTAATTAGATACAGTGCATTCGATAACCGCTTAGGAACGTGCCGGAATATTATACGACGGTTGAGTGTAAATGATAGGAATAGAATGATTCAATATAGACATTGACTTAGAAAGGTAATCGATATTTGATTTAAAGTAGTCGCAGAAATCGCTACCGATAATGCCGTCGTAATTATTAAGATTAATATCGTCTTTTGTGACATGAAATTTGTATTTATAAGTATTATCTGACAGTTTAAACTCCATTAGAAAAGTACCTAGAGTTTCCACAGGGTTTTCTGAGCTATTAATGCCCTTTAATTTTACAGTTTCGGTGAATAGATTTGGAGTTTCTAATAAACAGGAGCCTTTGATAATACTGATAGTTGACCCTGTATCGATAAGGAAACATAATTGTTTTAAGGCATGATTAGTAGATAAGTAAGTGTGAGGTAAGGCTACCTTTTTACAAAAATCGTTAATTGCGTATATAGGTTTAGATATAGAATTAATATTTAAGTTAGATGTAAGTAAGTTATGTTTAGGATTAGTATGAGAACATTTTATTTTATCATTAGGAATAGCAGGACTCAGCTCGTTGGCTTGAGATATGGATCTAGTATAAGGTTTAGTAAGATTTATGGAAATAGCAGGACTCAGCTGGCTCGACTGAGATGTAGAACTAGTAGGACTCAGCATCGTTGTCTGAGATGTAGAATTAGTAGGACTCAGCATATTTGACCGAGATGTAGAATTAGTAGGACTCAGCATCTTTGACTGAGATGTAGAATTAGTAGGACTCAGCATCTTTGACTGAGATGTAGAATTAGTAGGACTCAGCATCTTTGACTGAGATGTAGAATTAGTAGGACTCAGCATCTTTGACTGAGATGTAGAATTAGTAGGACTCAGCATCTTTGACTGAGATGTAGAATTAGTAAGACTCAGCATCTTTGACTGAGATGTAGAATTAGTAGGACTCAGCATCTTTGACTGAGATGTAGAATTAGTAAGAGTCGTGCCATTATAATTTTGTATAGATTTTGACGGACACGGCATCAAAATCCGATTTAGTTTAAATTGTCGTGAGGTTCAGCATGGTCATTATGACTATTGGCCTCACATACGCATTTATGCGTAAATGCATTCATAGAGCCATCAGGTGAATTATGAGGGCGTTGCGCATAGCCCGTATTTTCGCGACGTTGCATATTAAATTGCCTTTTACGACATTGTTCTATAGTGTGGCCAAAATTTTTGCAATATCTGCAAGTTTGCGCATTAGAATTGGCATTGGAGTTAGCATTAGAATTAGCATTGATGTTGGTATTAGAATTACTATTAGAATTATTATTTTTACTAGAATCCCATTGGGATATGAAGACCTTATGATATGGTTTTTGGGAATTATAATTAGGCTTTTTGTTTCTAAAACATTCTGATGAACTATGGCCTACTTTATTACATGTCGAACATTGTTTGTTTGATTTAGGTTTTGATAGGTTAAATAATTTTTCTTCATCTATAGCGTATTGAATCGCTTCGTTGAGAGTTGAAGGATTTTTGCACCGAACAATGTTGGAAATAGAAGAGTTTAGGCCTAGCATGAATGTGTTAAGGGCCAGGTCTTCCATGGCTGCTATACGGCCAGGTAATTCCTTTTCATCTTTACAGTTGTGATGAATGTCTGACTGAATTCGGGTCAGTATTGACTCGATTCGTAGAGAATATTGCGTAACGTCTTCATTTGGCAGTTGTTTGCAATGTTGTAAGTCCGATAAGAGATGTGTTGCATGTTTTTTTTTCTCCAAAGGTGGACTTGAGGAAGATTTTAAGTTCTGACCATTTTTCAAAAGATTTTAGACTACATGCTACTTGTGCTTTACCTTCCATCTGAGAGATGATGTACTTACAGAACACATTCTGTTGATCGTGTGTGGCTAGGGACATTGCATTCTCACAGTTTGTGAGAAATGCAGGTAGTGTTTCCCTGTCCCCATTATATGATTTTACAAATTTAGTTAAGACGGATAAGGTAATTTTATCGGACATTTTCTCAGTTTCTGATTTAACGGACATAGATATTATGATATGCTGGACTACTTATAATTTACGAACAGAAGAATACGTGAAACAGTTTAGATATAAGTAGTTGTAAAAATATAGCAATAACTTAGAAATACGATTCGAAAGCGCGATTCACTTTGAACTTATTGACACAAGAAACACTCACAGTAACACGAAGCTTGGCGTTTGCATTATGTTGCAATGACGCATTGGAACTGGAATTTTCACACGGTTCGCTGTGGAATTTCTTGGACAGTTGGATGTGGTGAGTTAGACCCTGGAGCTGATGATGGTGCTGGTGATGATGTGGCTGGAGCGGGCTTACGCTGAAGAGCGAAGACTGACCGTCGTCCAATGTGTTGTAGCTGGAGCGGGCTCACGCTGAAGAGCGGAGACTGACCGTCGTCCAATATGCTGTGGCTGGAGCGGGCTCACGCTGAAGAGCGGAGACTGACCGTCGTCCTAGGTAGTGACGCAGGCTTAGCCTTAGGCCAAGTCTTAATGTCGGCCAATGAACGGGAGGCTCGGGATTCGGGATACCAGTGTCTGTTTGACTCAACGTCGTAAGACTTCGTCTCTGGTATCCCACTTCTGACACCAATTTGTTAGAAAGCCGTCCCCGTTAGTCTTTTTAAAAAAAAAACTATTCTCTACCGAACCACTTATTTATTCACTAAAATCCACAATTACACCTTTGATTATTGTTTTACTTTAAATACACAATAATACACCAACCAAAACTATGACTGTCTTTATCTCTGTTGTATCTCTCGGGATAAGTCACCGAATTTGGGTTTACGCGACGGCGTCCAGAATCTAACTAACTAATTCGATATTAATATTCCGCTAATGTGCGGTAATTGCAATTCAGCATGGGCTTTAGAATGAAAAATGAGACTCTGACTGTAAAGTGCAGATGTCGACTTTATTACCTTGTAATAAGGATTATAACAGTACGTAGCTTTACGTTATGCAATGGGTTCAAGGATCTGCATTGTGATTCTGTAAGAATCTTAAATTCATACATTATTTCACTGTCAGACAACGTACAACCTAAACAGCTGTGTCTAGATGCATGAAATTTTGCACAAGAGTTCCTCGTATACTTAACTAAGGATTTTTGAAAATTCATCCCCTAAAGGGGTGAAAGTTTGTATGGAAGTTCGTAATTTTTGCTGATGGGTACCTGATCCGATGGGGCACACGGCTTGTTTTGTAATCACTGTGCGCTTCTATCATTTCCAAGCGACGGTATTATCGTGGACGTCCACGTCTATAAAATGTATAGATACGCGTGCACGTTGTAACATTATCAAGGATGGAAATTTTAAATTTCATAAATTTCCATAAAAAAAAAATCCTTGCTTTAGTGTGATGCCGTGATGTGGACTTGGACGTCCACAATAATATCACCACGTCAGAAAGTATAAAAGGGCACATTAAAAATCAATACTTTCATCATTAAGAGCAGAAATGAGGGCTGAGTAACTGACCTACGTCAGATCAGTCGTTCGATACCCCATTGACCGAATAAGCTTCCACAACTAACAGAGCAATAGATACATTCCTACGGTAGCCTGTTATGTAAACGTTATAATACACACTGTTGATAATGACAAAGAATAACAGCACTACACGCAGGCCAACACCACCGTCCATTAATTTAATGAAGTGCACTTAAACGTATTAACTAAAAAGGCCACAAAGCGTGTCCATATTTTAATATAATATTAACGACCTCTATGTTTCATTTGGTTTTAAACTACAAGTAGCTGCTAATAGTCTGGAATAATGCTCATGTAGCAACAGCTACTTACTTGTACAGTACATGGTATATGAATAGGCATACTTTTATTTTGAAACAAAGTATATGAACAATTCTTGAGCTGGGAGCACTTGGGAATAAATAATACACGTAGCAACGTACAGGAACTAGTATAAGAACTGGCTTAGTTCTTAGTTCAACTGGACTACATTCAATACTTTATGATATTAAACCATATCAATTTACACATATTAACTTATCACTACATACATTTCAGTAGTATTTGGATAAACTATGTGTTTTGCATTATGTGTTTGTTTTAATTTTTTTAATATCCTGCCTGTTTGCGTGTGGACGATGAGATTTGGACGATGCCACTTTTTTGTTAAATTTTCGGTTGAGCGGCAACTGGCTAGCCGGCAACTTTTTTGTCGCCGTGCGCGCACTTGCATTGGCACCAATAGACGGGCGACAGTTGCGCCCAAACCCGCGGACACAAATGTCTCCCAGCTGTCCCGTCGCTACCCGCGCGCACTTTCATACAAACCCGTAGAGTTGATGTGAGAGACAAATTTGCCGCCCCAGGGCGGCGGACATCCATGAGGATTTTCCACCCCGGAACAAAAAAAAAAAGGTGAAAAATTCTTTATCCTCGATCTTTGTACATAAAAGTACTACACATATTCTACAAATGTGTTGTATTAAAGAATTACGGCATAATCAAAGTCATAGACGATGGTAGAACATTCAAATTTTTTGTCTATAATCCCGTGGAACCCTAAAAACTTTACGTTGAAAACAACGACTAACAGAGCTGTATGTAACACGAGCTAAGTTGCCAAAAGTTTCTCGTTATAATTAGAGGGCGGCAGGTCGCGAAAATTAATACCCTCTCTTTTTGTGGCGGCTGCGAGTTGCTGCCGAGTCAGCCCGGTCGGGCTCATCATAAAACATATATCATGTTCCCTCGCATCATTGTTGTGTTTAATTAGCGTCCAAATTGCAACAAATTATATCTGTACTATGTTGCAATGTAGATGTGTTCCTATAATATTATTTTAGAGAAAGTTGGCAGCCAAGGTTGGTAGTAGCGCATCTACGAACAATGTAGTACAATATTTCTCGTAGCACTTCGTAGCCTCGTAGACCCAGACGTAGAATGAATCACTTCGTTTTGTAAAATAATGTTCTGGCCTGCATCTGTATATTTGAGGGAGTCTAATATGTGAGGGACTTTGCTGCAATTGTCCCCATATTTAGACAATGTATTTAAAGGTTTTTTTTTGCATATATTTTATGTACATAATTGTGGGCTTCTCGAAGTGTTGCCATTTATTAGTTTACTTAAACAAAAGAAGGATAGTCCTCTACTTTTCGCATTTTATCTACAAATCTATTCGAATTGTGTACCTCTTGCATTAAAAGATGATATCACTCACGTAATGGCATGCTGTAAATATTGACTAAACGCTGTTAAATTAAACACCCGCGACAGTTTACAATATTTGCTAAAATCGAGTTAACGATGTTCCCTCTCGGATGCTGAACTGATAAATATAATTATTGATTTACATTTTCCGTGGCAACCGATATATTGTGAAAATTGGTAGCGCTGGTAAAAACGAAGCAATTATGTAACAACGTCAGAGAATTAGTGTTTGTGTTGGCGTGAAGCCAAATGCACGCGGATGCAGGCCGACTGCGGCGCGCCGCGGAACTGTAGCGACCGGCGGCTCACCCATATTTGATCAAATAAATAGTTTATACTATTTATGTATTGTTGCACCCTGTTGGACCAAACACGCCGTCAGGTGGAAAGGGTTGCTGGATAGCAACCTTTCAGTCACAGACGGATATCTGCGACTTTGATCATTAATGTCAGATAAAAAGCTTTTTGATCAAAAGCTTAGTGTTTACAGCTGTATTCTTATTTTGTCTGTATTCCGTCGTTTCTGGCAAATAAGAGGCCATCCTCTATGTCAAAAGTTATTGTAATTGCAGATGTGTAGCAGCACCCTTCTTTTCTTTGTGCTACCAAAAACACAGCTATTAGTCGTAGATTAGTATCTGGTGATAGTTCACCAATTCAGTTGCTCAGCGTCTCATATCACATGCTCTTTTACAACATCCCTATCTGTAGACAAAGCTGTTTATGCATATAATATCTACGGCCACATTACCTACAGTACGTATTTTTCTCTGGTAACTTTCAACTCGTGCGGGATGATAAATAAGTGCCTTGTTTTTATTCTTACCCGATTATCATGAAGAATATTAGATTAGGAAATTGTGTAGGATGTAAATAATGCTTGTTTCCTTCATCATACTCATTTTTTTTAGTAAACTTCGTATTATGTTTACATGTGAAATTCCCGCTCCAAACACGTTCATGGGTTATGATACTTTCAACCAATCATGATTCAGACAGTTACAAAGTGGTACAGTTCAAACCAGTTGATCGCATCAAACACTCTGAAAGCGTTCAAACTGGTACAGTATTTCTTCGATAAGTAGGTATATTTATTTTTCTATGCCATTGTTTACAAATTTGGTTAAACCAATTCACTTGCTTTCAATGCAATTTATTAATAAATGCGTCATTATTTACTTTATCGGACTTTGATCAGGATCCATTTGGACTTTCATACGTTGACGAAGCAAAAGGAGTATCGTTTAAGACAGTTTAAGTTTGTAACCGAGAAAGGAGAAAGATGTCATGTTAGCTGAAAATGATCAGATGGAAAGAAAGGAAAATAATGAATGAAATGCATTTATTTGCACAAATAAAATACCTTAAAAGTAATCCTTAGTAGTAGTTGGATCTGTCAGAATCATAAGTAACTGAATCGTAAACCGGTAAGTTCTTTAGGTCTCGTTGCAAGCCTTTATGTCAAAAGCTAAGTTCGCGCATTTTAAAACCACACGAGCAGTGGTGTCACTCAGAATTTTATTACTGAGAAGTTATAAAAGTGGCTCTCGATTGAACATCGGTAAGTGAACAAATCGAGTAGTCAACTAGAGCGGTAACCTAGCGCGTGGTTGAACAGCTTACAGCCTTCCAGCCCCGCCCGCCGCGCGCCTCTAATTGGTAGCTTAATGTACCAAACCATGTGTAATGTCAACATAATTGGAACAGCCTACTTTTGCCATACACTGATTATGAGTGGTCGTTCGCACCCGTCCCTCTTTTCTTCGATAGTTTTGGGTTGAACGGTCTGGCGGTTTCATTGATTGCTCGAATCTGTAGAATACAGTTCTACTATATTGCAAACTTTACTAAAGCGTTTTTGTTTTCATGGAACGTCGCAGTTCGTTCGTTTGTTAAGTGAGTTAAACACAATGCAATTACCTACGTGAAAATACTAAGAAAAGTTTTAAGTTAAAAAAAAAAAAAACAGATAACTATATCTGTCTCGCTATTTTAAAATGTACGTACGTATATGTTTATCGACACATCGTTTGCTCATTCTCAAAATAGAAAATAATCTAAAGGGCAAACTACTATGAAGATTACTATAATAGAACTGCTTCACTTATAATTATTCTCCTAAATACGTCTTCCGCTAATTATTCTGTGAAGACGTCATCATCTGCCTAGCCTTTTCCCAACTATGTTGGCGTCGGCTTCCGTCTAACCGGATGCAGCTGAATACTAGTATTTTACCTGGAGCGTTTGCTTATCTGACCTCCACAACCCAGTCACTGGGTAATACGATAGCCCTTGGTAAGACTGGTTGTCAGACTTTCGGGCTACTGACGACCCGTAGCGACTGTCAAAGATCCACGAATGACAGCCGGGACCAACGGCTTGACATGCTTTCCGAGGCACGGAGGGGTCTTGGTATGTGAAGATGGTAACCCATACATGGACCAACCGCAGCAAGCGTAGCTTAACCTGACTTAGCCACAAGCCCCGATTTCTAAACACGATAAAAATCTAAATCTGTAATAATAACCTGTAATAATAATCTGTAATGGTGGAAATTCCCACATCGATAGTCGTAGGCGAGATACATACTTAGCTGTAACAGAAACTATCAGTTTCTCAATATTATATTACCGCACAATTACTGGCTTTAACCCACTCGTTCCTACCACAATGTACTTACCACGTTTATATTCCTGCCCACAAACGACCCCGCTGAACTTGAACGGTGACCGAATTGACCGCTGATATTTGACACAATGTTGATATTGTCAAAACTGTCCCACGTAGTCGGTGGTAGGTGGTATGTGACGATATTGGCAAGCAGGTGTTGAATAATTATTTATGATACCGAAATAGAAGTTCGCTCTATTCATGCAAAAAAAATTCTAATAAAATTATTTGCAGACTCATTTGATATTACCGGCTGCAGTAATTAACTTATTGTTGTGTATCAATATTAACGAGCGGCTTGAAAAGTTGAGTTTAGATAGTGTATAGCACACATACATACACACACGGTGGCTGTGTGTGTGCGCTCGGCGGGCGCGTGGCTCGCCCGCTCTCCTGCACGCGCCACTTCTTCACGGTAAAAGAAACACTTGAAATTCGTCTACGCCGCTCGCCGCTCGCCTCGCCTACTTTACTTTAGGCCCCGTTCAATTTAGAGCCGACTCGAGTTAGCTAGTCACGTTTCGATTTTTCTTACATACTTTCCTATAATTCCTATGCCCTCGTGGATCGTGCCCATTTGTTTACAGGAAATGTACGAACATTATATTCAATACGGTCATTGTTTCATTCGCTGAGCGCTCTACAGCCGACTATTAATTAAGGCAGACTGATGCCGCATTGTATCGAACAGAGCGACTTTGATTTGTTTTGTACGAGTACTTTGGACCGTATCGATGTAAACAGTAGCGAACCAATTGGCACTATAGCGTTAAGAGGCATAGAAAAATCTCTAAAACCTTTTATGTTCAAAGATAATACAACGTGGCTGCTGAAAATAACAGCAATTTACTGCGGAATAAATTACTGTAACACAACACAATCCGATTTTAGTATTAAAGATCAGCTTTTACCGAATAGTCCGGAATTAAGCTTGCAATCGTATATTATGTGTGCGTTTCCCCCGTTTCGCACTTTACCGGTAACATTAAATAGGCCATCGTTCTGTTTGAGTTGAAATCATAAAAGTTGTTCTCGTCTATTAATCCGTGGAGCGGGTGTGGGCGCGGGGTGGCGGCGCGGCGGGGGACGGGTGGCGCCGATCAAACAGGCCGGGGAATCAATATGGCCGCCGCCCAGCTGATCCGTGACCTCCGCATCCCGCGCCCTCCGCGCCCCACACCCGCACACCCTCACCGCCCGCAAACTTGACGCTTCTCTTTGCAAGTTTTCTCATGACGATCTCGATGTTGCTCACTGACTATGCTTATACCGCACCCGCACTTATATCCTCTTATTATTTTTCCGCCTAAATGGGGAAAATAATTACTATCAAATTCCAGTGTTTTTTATCATTACTGCCTACTGGCAATTTTTTTGGTTACACAGACTATCTAACTAAATCTTTTCCGGAACTCTCAATTAGTTTTTGTTAAAGATATAAAATGTATCTTGAATATTATTTTTAATTTTAGCTAAGTACATAAATAAGTAGATAAGATTAAAAATAATTTTCTTGAAGGTTTGTGTTGAATTTTATTAGCACCGTTGTGAGACGTGCATAAAAATATAAACACAATTTCCGTAGCATTTTCCACTTCCCACACTGATATGATAATAAAAAACATCATAATTAATTTTCATGAAAAACATGAATCAACAGAAAATAAATGTTTGCATCGTAGCAGTTGCTACGAGCGCTACGAAAGCTACGAAAAAGGGTTACGATTGTACTACGGGGTGATTTCCTCAAAAATATTTAAATGGAGAATGGGTACTGCAGGTAAAGGGAGGGAGGAAGGGGAGTTACGCGATTGAGTCTAGTGTAACCGTTCTTGGAATTTCAGCAGCGATGATACGCTGACCCGGTGCAACTGAATGAAGGTCATATATTCAATGAACGCTATATGTGTAGTAAGTTTTGAGACATGGCATAACGTATACAAAATTCCGGGTCCTGATGATTCCAGTTATACATATAGAAAGTACGGTTCATCCATTGAATATTCACGCCTCTTCCTTGTGGGGGTTAGCATGATGATCCATCCATATTTTTTGGTATTTTTATATAAAATAATATAGAGTATCCTGCTTATGTGTTCTATATTTTTTTAATTTTATCAGACTAATAAGGGTATTTGACAAGGTTTTGCAATCCATCTCAGATTATTTAGTAGTGTATAAGAAACCCACAAAAAGTAGTTATTTTTAATTCTGTGATGATTTTCGTTAGAAAATCAAACTTAAAAATGAATGGTTTAATTATCCCGCCAAAACGTTAGTTCGAGCAATATGGCGGCATTAGCTCCATGTGACGTCACAACACAGTAAACAAAACACACTTCAATAAGTCAAATCTTTCCCAAGTGCTTTGGTACTGCTTTTTTTCTACTGTTTAATAAGAAAATGAATTATAAATAGTATGCAATGCCAAACTGCACCAATAGGTACGTCAAAAAAAAAACTCCGGAAAAAGTGTTTATTCATGTGCCGAAGAATGCCAAAATGCGTAGAAAGTGGTTACAACTTGTTCGCAGGAACAAAGTCCTGATCCACGACGTAGTTGTACGTACCCAATAGCATCGTCACCATAAGATTCTCGTGCAGCCCTGAGAATGGAAACTAAATACTTACTGTAAACAAAATTTATTCTTCATAACCTAAAAAACTATTACTGAAAGAAAGACTATTATTTCACCTTCGCAGGATTAAGGTTACTTACGTAGTGTTATATTTATGGTACAATACATTGCTGTTTTTACATTTCTCAGCTCTGCAGAGTAAAAATCGGGGTTATTTTTGAAGAACATTCCAACCATGATTGCGTCCACTTTGGGCAAGTTTCTGCTGTCTGCTTTCACAAAATTGACATCCATGATGGAGTGGAATACCAAAATATACGATGGAGATTGTAAAATACCACAAATTTTCACGATAATATTTTATAATCTTATATAAACAGATCAAAAATCGTAAGACTGCAACAATGACAGATCTGACTACTGTTTTGTGACGTCATCTTAGATTCAGCCAATCCTGACTGTTTTGTATCACGTGACATTATTTAGAAATTAATAACTTTTTAACAGGGATTTTGAAATAAAATAGCCATTATATTTAAGTCGGATGATTGCAAATACCTTTATAAATTTATAATAAATGTGGATAACAGCATTTAACACTTTATTATTCATACTGTCAAATAGCCTAACTTCTGGGAAGCCACGTATACGTATCATGAACGTTACGTTCATGATTAATTGTCCTGATAACTGAATGTCGTCTGTCGAACAGTGAGGCATGAGACTCGTCTCGTACCTACATAATCTATTTTGTTACACAGTTCTTCCCTGATTTTACGAGTGGCAATTATGAATGAGCGTTGAAGCGTAAGACGATTAACAAGGTTAGTTTGTAAAGTGCGGTTAATTAAAAGTTATGACCGAAACGGACAACGGCTGCATCGCTCCATAACCATCCTCTGGATTATAAAAGTTGATGCTGGTTGACGCTCATAATGACGGTATGATGATAACATGTTTACTCTGAAATAAGGGTTAACAATCGCGGTTATTGGCTTAAAACTAGACTACAAGCAGTGAATTGTTAGTGGCATGCTCATGAACAAATTACAGCTCATTTGATTTTCAGGCCATGTTGGAGCTGTCGAGTTCTGTTACGGTTATTGGGTGACATTATTGTTTCCCTATTAGCTTTGCAACATCGAATTGATCAACTCCGAAGTTGTATCTATAGACGTTTGACTTTGATGATTATTTGACGCATCGTCAGCATACGATGAAAACGGAGGGCTCCTAGCAACTGCTGTCTCATTCAGATTATATTTCCATTCGAGTTCAACGTTTTACCATTCAACTTCAAACTAAGATCCTTCTTCCACTCTTATCACTGCGTGTAACTTTTACAATTGATGTTTTTCTTCCACTCAGTTGACGACTTTAGTTTTAAAATGTGTTTTCAAGCGGAGTAGAAATGGTTTTACGATTGCTGACGGCACACTTAGATAATAAGTCTCCTCTGTAAGGTAGTATGTTTTCTATTATTTTCTCCTAAACGGCTCTCATGTTCCTATTCAAGATTTATTGTGTGTCATTAAACACAAAGAGACAGCAGTGAGGAGGATTTTCTTTTTAAATATTTATCGTTATCGAGTGATGGTGGGATCATAAAAGAAAGATCTCTCACGGTCGTGCGGGACATTTCAATGGATTGAATTACGCGGGATTGTGGGTAATCGATATGATACCTATTTATTAGCTTGATTGTGTGTGTGTATGTGTGCGGCTTCGTCGGAAAGAGCCCTGGGGAAAGCCCGCGTGCCCGGCTACACGTGTCCCACGACCTCCGCTGCCTGCTCCTGTGTTTTGTACTTCAATGACTAAACAGATGTTTCTTCTCACAACTACTGTATTATTTATATAACGTACTCATCTCGATTTTCAATGAAAAGTTTAGGATAAACACAAAATCCACAGATTAATCTACCGTGTTTAAAGTAGCTTAAAAGTCGTCTGCTGTTATGTTTCCGCATACGATTGTTTACGCACCAGAGTAAAGTGGTAACAGGAGACAATGTCAACTAATTAATTGCCAAATCGATCAGAAGAGTGTTTTGGGCCGTCACTTGTTCGAAATAATTAAAGTACGCGTCAGAGTATCAAATCGGTATCCGTATTCGCAGCATCGCAATTAATCCTAATAATATCTATTATTTCAATCAAAAACTTTGCTCGAGCCTTGTGTAAGAAGCAAATTTGTACAGCCGTGATTTGCGGCCAGGCAACGCCAGGCACCGCCGCGCGCCGCCGTCTTTAGTTAACTTGAAATTCCCTCGAAGCGAAGGAGCGAACGGTTTAAATGCAAATAAGATTACAATTAGATATTTAGATCCTCTCACAACCCACTTATTTTGAAACAAGGTTTTTAATACCAGCCTTGTTTAATTAAGTATTTCATAGACGATACTGACAAACAAGGCTGTGTTAAAAAGGTAGCTTCTTTAGAAAGGTAGCTTTCTTTTCTTATTCAAATAGGTGTTGTTAAACCTTTAGATAACGGCAAAGGATCTCATCAGGCATTAACTCTACATAGTAGAATCATTAGTATTCTTTCATAGCAAAAACGAGTTATGGTACGTAATTAGGAGTCGACGTATCTCTGTATAGTGTAGGAGTGCGGTAATACGCCTCGCAAAGTATGTGTCGGTTGCGTTGGCGAGGCCCTCGCGTCGTAATAACGCTGGAGTTCTCTCGAGGCACAATGCCTCGGCCGGATTACTCGTCAAACGGCTCGAGATGTCGAAATTCATAAAACTCACCTTTTTTGATACGCGCTCGAGAGGCTCGTCGCGATGCCGCTCTCAACATCCTCCGCCGAATTGATTCCCACCGCAGTTTTATGTTTATTGCTATTTTTATTTTACCATAGCAACATGTGTTCAGGAGACCCTGTAACTTATGTTCAAAGGACAGTTTTAGCTTGCCGTCTTCCAATGCAATGTTTGTAAGCATAGGAAGACTTGTTCTTCTACTTGTAACTAATTGTAAAACGCTTTTGCGATAGTTTCACATTTCAGTAGGTACCTACTTGGATATTGTTTGTTTTGCTTTAAATCTTAGAACGAAATGTGTTAGAGTAACTATGCAGTTATAAGTTTACACTTAAGGCGACAATAAGTGACAGCGACCTTGAGCGAGTGGGAGGAGCGCGAGCGTCACGCCCCGCGACCCCGCAACTGCATGCACGTAATTTCGTAGGGTAACCATACGTTTCAGATGGTGAGGATAATCCAATCCTGCCTGATTTTTGATCATCATCCATTTTTATTTCAATATAGTGTTAATAAAAATAAGGTAATACGTACGGCCGGGGCCGAGTCACGGGATTTATACGGAATTTACAAACACAACTTTCAAAATGCCTACCCCTATAAAACGTGTAAAACGTCGTGAAGTCAGATAGCGGTGTCTTTTGATGTGCAAAGATCAACAAATTACAAAGGAGAAAATCTTTTTTATAATATAATTATTAATTTAGTCAATCACGGCTATAGTCGCGATCTTTTATTTTATCTAGTGCATTATCGATTATCGACTTACATACAAAACTTTTATTAAATGCACGACACAGTGCATCAATTTAAAACTGTTGACGCCTCTGTAATATTTCGTCTTATTTATTTTGGCGGCGCTTTACAAAGGATGCCCAAGGTCGCCGCCGCGCCGCGCATAGCCGTGGACGCCTCTCTCTAACTAGGTGACCCGGCCCGGGTTCAAACCTCGGCCTACACCAATGAATTTTGTGATTATTTACCTTGATTATCAGAATTCGTACGAAGGTTATTATTACTTACTTACCGTGTTGTACCAGCAGTCTGCACTCACGTGCTCAAGCACGTGAGTGCAGACAGCTGGTACAATACGGTCACAATTATCTCTGTACCTCGTTGGAAGGCGATGCCCATCTCGCCTTCCCCTTCACCTCCCCATGTACGTGTCAGTCGTCGCGTCGACTTGGGGTTGTCAGCCGCGCGGCTGTCGGCGAGCGCGCGTGCACTTTGAACTCGAGGTCATGCGCAAGCGTCAGATGATATTTATTTACGAATACATTGCTTGTTAGTTGTAAAGAAAAAAAATGTGTTTAATCGCGAATAATGGTTTTTTTATTTAACTGTTTACAGCATAGTGTACGAAAAATTCTAAAAAAAAAGAGAAAATTATTCATTATTTTTTCCAATTTTTTGATGGATCTTCTGTTCCTATTTTAAGTTGGTATGTCTATATTTCATTAGCATTTCCTATTTATGTTCGGACACATTTATTTGGTAAGTATACTTACGTAAATATACAGGGTGTAAGGGAAACGCTTCCGATAACGAAGACAGGTGATAGGGCTAGTGATTCTCGATATATCGTATCCAGAATCACTAGCCCTATCACCTGTCTACATAGACATACCAACTTAAAATAATAACAGAAGATGACAAAAATATAAAACAAAGATGTGTGATGATTTGTGTGCGTGTATGACCAGATATGTATATGAACGTAAACGAAATAAATAGAATCGACTTGTAAGCATCGTATCAATTGGCGTCCATGGGAAAAAGGCGTGAGTTTTATATGTGTATGTTTGTTTATGTACTTACAAAGATTTAAAATGATCAAATTAAACAAAAATATGTGAATTAATTAATTTTATTTTAAATTTTATTTAATATTCCTCAAAATTTAGTGTTTTCACTGAATCATTTATACGTGTGTTTGTATTACAAAGTGTCTCTTGGTCGTTTGTATTGTCTTGGCTATTGTCTTCCACCACCATTGCTCGTTTTTTGTTTTGCTTTTTTTTATTCTCTTTATCCTCTTCCGATTTTCTTTTGCGTCCCTGTATAGCAGTAACTATGTAAGAGGGGTCCCTTATTGCCATGTTCCTTGTATGTCTTAGATCGACCAGTTCAGGAAGCATGCAAATGTTCCAATCACTTCAGAACTAAAACATAATTATAATGATAAATAAAACGAAAAAACCTAGAAGTGATTTTTTATATTATCCGTTGCAAAAACAACATAACTGATAAACGCAATAAACTTTAAATTATTACGTTAATAAGTATAAAGTGAAAGGAATTTGTGCGACTCCCTTTGCGCGACTGACATTTCCGCGAAAGACATTTGCGCGACTACACTTCCGCGAAAGATGCTTGCGCGACATTTATTTTGGATATTGCACAAAATCCGAGAAATTAAATCTCATACAGACGTAACATTACGCCTTTATTTTCTAAAGAGTAGGGCAGAGGTGTACACTAAGTTTGTAAAGTACCCATTTATTATTTTATCTAGATAACGTTCATAATACTTCATTTAAATTGTAGAAAGTTATATTATGCGGTTACATACGTTCGTCCCGAGAGCAGGGGAGATCGAAATCAAAATCGCGGCTGCAAAATTTTACAAAATAAGCGTCATCCATCTTGGATTTTAAACTAGACCTCATTTACAGCATCAGGACCCCGAAAACTATGGACAAGACACCCATGACGTATATTTTGTAAAATTTTGCCGCCGCCATATTGGATTTTGACTTTGACCTCATTTTCGTCATCAGCGCCCCCGAAAACCATGGAAACGACACCCATGACGCATATTTTGTAAAATTTTGCAGCCGCCATCTTGGATTTTGACTTTGACCTCATTTTCGCCATCAGCGCCCCCGAAAACCATGGAAACGACACCCATGACGCATATTTTGTAAAATTTTGCAGCCGCCATATTGGATTTTGACTTTGACCTCATTTTCAACATCAGAGCCCCCGAAAACCATGGAAACGACACCCATGACGGATATTTTGTAAAATTTTGCACCCGCCATCTTGGATTTTGACTTCGACCTCATTTTCGCCATCAGCGCCCCCGAAAACCATGGAAACGACACCCATGACGCATATTTTGTAAAATTTTGCAGCCGCCATATTGGATTTTGACTTTGACCTCATTTTCGTCATCAGAGCCCCCGAAAACCATGGAAACGACACCCATGACGGATATTTTGTAAAATTTCGCAGCCGCCATATTGGATTTTGACTTTGACCTCATTTTCGTCATCAGAGCCCCCGAAAACCATGGAAACGACACCCATGACGGATATTTTGTAAAATTTCGCAGCCGCCATATTGGATTTTGACTTTGACCTCATTTTCGTCATCAGAGCCCCCGAAAACCATTTAATTTCGATCCCCGCCCTCGGGAGAAGAAACGTGTGGGACCGCATAATATAACTTTTAACAATTTAAACTAGCTATTACGTATGTTAACTAGATAAAGTAATAAATGGGTGTACTACACAAACTTGGTATACACCTCTACCCTACCCTTCGGAGAATACAGGCGGGATGTTACGTCTGTATGGGATCTCATTTTTCGGATTTTTGCCCAATATCCTTTACGAATATAAATGTCTCCCAAGCATCCTTTCGCGTAAGTGTACTCGCGCAAATGTCTTTCGCGGAAATGTCAGTCGTGTAACAGTCTAGTCGTGGAAACGTCCAGTCGCGCAAAAGGAGCGCAAATGTACCAGATCCCCTGTATGTGAGCTACTGTGAAAATAATAATAATAAATTGGGTATATGCATTTACTTGTCAGCAATAATATTCTCATTTTCAATATGCGGAGTTGCCTTTTTCTCGTGTTCTATACAGCCAGAGCTACAAAATAAATGGATTTTTAGGCATCGGCATGGAAGTATAGGCATGTGAGAAATTAGGAAGATAGTTGTGCACGACATAAGTACTGTAAGTCTAAAACAGACGCAAAAGTTACATCTCCGCAGACGAAGTCGTACTAAAGTCACTTATTTATTTATTTATTTGCTATGGATGACTTACAGCTAAAACAAACAGAATAAAAACTAGCATTATCAAGAATAATTACCCCACAAATGTCAATAATAGCATTCAAGTATTTTTTGAAACTCTGATCCGGACTGTCCCTACAAGGATGCGGTATGGATATACTACATTACAATAATTACCTCGTATCTGCATTTACGACTTGAGAATCTTCGTTATTTGGTATTCTCCTAAAACAAAAATAAAACAATTATTATAAATAAAATAAAAGTATGTTTGCTACAATTGGATTTTACATATTTATTTATTTTATTTAAGTAAGTTTAAATTAGTGTACCTAACACTAATTTAAACTTTCGATAGAGATAAATGATAATTTTATTTCAATTAAAATACATTACTTACCTCAATAATCTATTTTTTGCCAGTATAAGGCGTTTCTTTTTTAGTAATTTGGATTTACCAGGCATTTTCAGCACGAAACTCAAACAGCGAATAAAATTATGTTCTGATTTCTCCGAGCGTTAGCGTCTACTCGTGACAGTGGTCAGCGATGCACTGCCGCCCGTCGCCCGCAAGAGTCCCCGCTTCCACGCGCACCAAGATTATTCGAAAAAAGAACCCACGTTGATTTATCAAACACAAAACAAATAAAAACCGTATATTAAAATTTGGGAAATTAAATTTTCTTTTATATGGTGAAAGTTTTATGAAAATACACCCGATAGTTTTTGCGTGATTATCGTTTTTTTGTCCGCGGTAGACATTACTTTGCAAATTAATTACACTATGTTTAAAAAATATAATTGCAAATATTCACATATCAAATTACGAAGAAAATTGTCTAGTGTAACATATTTTATTTTCAAAGAAATCAGGCCAGTCGTTTAGACGTGATGATGAATTTAAAATCATTGAAAATCGTATATCTGCGCCTTAAACAGTACAATACAACATTTTTTATGGCAAAAAAAGAAAAACTAATTCAGTAAAAGGAATCTTCGAAGAACAGGCAAAAACAAAACTGTATACAAGCCGTATCGAACAGCTGACCTACTCCATTCTGGTGCAAGATACCGACTCGATACACTCAAGTTCAAAGCAAGTACAAATTCCCTGAATTATCTGTGCTTTCTTAGATACATTATGTATACTGAATATGCATTCAGTAAATTCCTGGACATGAGAGGGCAATCCCTAAAGCAGCAACACCGGTCACAACCCGCTTGACCCAAAAACCCGGTAGAGTGGCGCGGAGCGAACGATCGCGCCGATAGCGCGCGACTCGCCGCGTCGAAGCCTCAGCAGTAACACATGACAACCGCATTGGCTCGTGTACCCACTCGACAACACACCTACATGTCTACTTTATTAATTAACAAGATACACTTACAAAGGCTTCAGCTGCATGTATTCTCCGTTGTTCGACGAGGCCGGAATGCCATTAGTTTGATCAATTTTATCATCATCCGAAAGTCTGCTTCGAAGCTTATGCATATAAAGCTGAAGATCTGTATTTTTGATGGTGCATTAACCTATAGATCCCATAGAAGTATGTCTTTCGACCTTACAACACTTGACACTTGCCACATTTATTTATGTATCTGTCGAATACGTAGGCTTTAAGTGCAACATTGAGATTGTGTATCAGTATATACTATGGTATTTACGCCAAAATTCAAAGAGCCCAAATCATCCACCTGTTCTCTCGTCTATCTACTTCAGTTACAACAATGCACTTGTTGACCACTTGACCTACAAACTAACCATTTGTACCAGTCCGTAAAAGATACTTATAAGTTTGCAAGTTAACATACCCTACTATTACAGGCCTACACATAATGTTATTAATTCTGTGTATTCATGTCATGACAAGCGCTGGCTCGCCCACCCACTTGACCAACACACCTATTATACCCTGTCTGCACTTTAGTAATTAACAGAATACAATTACAAAGGAATGTCAACCGTGTATCAGTTTCGTCGCCGGCTGAAGTCGGCTTTCAGCTTCGTGCTTATTACTTGATTAATTAATGGAGCTGCTTTGTCATTGATATACCTTATGAAGGCACCCGATATAGTAGGTATTTACCTACAAAGACGCGATGTGTACGAAGTTTGAAGGTTTGATATTTTAGACTTTGTCATTCTGTCTTGCAACGTCTTCATAGTATAAGTGGTCAATTATTTGAAGCGTTTTTTTTTTCAATGTTTTATTAATAATCAATGATGGCGGAGAAAAGTATACAGTACAGTCATCCGCATAGCAGTGGCCACATGTACTGCGCAAATCACCCTTACTGTTACGACATACAGGCGCTGTCAATTTCATATTGTTACCACTGATATGCGGTTGACTTTAAGACCAACCTTCAAGATTAAGACCAACTGTATTATCGAAGATTTTTGTCGTTCTCTTTATTTATTTTTATAACAATGCACACTTGCTTTTCCAATTCACTTAAGACATTGGCTGGCAGAATGGTCGACACCGGCTTTGCTTGTCATAATAAAAATACTGGTCAAAGCGAGTCGGACTCGCGCACCCAGGGTTCCGTACAAATTTGTAGGTATGTAGTTTATCACGGTTTTTTTTAATGTTACTACACGGTTTTCGGATTTTTCCTTTAAAAATTTCATGATTCTAGGTCAACGGGAAGTACCCTAAAAATTTTGATTCCCTTGAGAGCATCGAAATATACGTTTTTTGCGGCATAAACGGCCGTATCTTTTTTTTACGTTAACTTAGATGTTTCAAGGGACTGTAGACTTGAGTATATGGTTTAAATTTCAACTCGATACCTCCACGCGTTCCTGAGATAAAGGGTCTTGACAGACAGACAGACAGACGGACAACAAAGTAGTCCTAGTCTATTCTATTCTATTTTTAGGGTTCTGTACCTCAAAAGGAAAAAAAAACGAAACCCTAAAAATAGAATAGAATAGTCTGTAAAGCAGAAATTGAATGTTTTTATTTATTTCGGTAGCAGAAGTTACTGTCAGTGTTTTATTGAAGTAAGCTAAAATATTCAAATCGCTTTAGTAAGAGATTCATTAGAATAGGAGAATAAAAGCTTTTTGAAATAGGTCAAAGTAATGGCTTTTCTGTTGAAGTCGTCCAAAAACACAAAAGTGACAGACAAGGGAATTCAACCACGTGGATATTGTGGAAGTCTTTATATGTCCGTGACTACCGCAGGTCCACCAACGCCAATCGCTTCCATATTTGGTAAATAATTAGTATTCAATTGGTACTCGAACAACAAAATTGGTACCTTAGTAGTTTTCGAGAAAATTGACTTTGAAGGTGGTCCGGTGGTAGTCACGCTCCCTTCAGCAGGACCACCATGAGCGCCGAAAAAGGGGGCACGCTACAGCTATTCTAAGTATACAAATAATTAGTAAGGGTACTAATTATTTATGTTATTTATTTCGTAAAAAAAAACAGTACTATAAAATTTGTATTTACCGAGAAATCAACGATGATAACTTTCTCGCAATTGTTCAGCAGGACCACAAATTCAAAATTAGTAGTCCGGTAGTTATAACATGCCATTGTGCATTGGTGGGGTGGCTGTAGTCACGGTGCCAAATTTTCTTTTCAAGATTTCCCTTTTAAAAACTCTGTGATATCTTCCCAAATTTATACAAAAATTAGTACCCCTAAAGAAGTTATAGCGACCAAAAATTCAGATTCTTAAGTGTTGTATTTTAAGAGAAATTAGCTTTCATTGCTTTTCCATATAACCCATTACATTTCCATAACCCGACCAAATTAAGTTGACAATGGTATTGAGCTGTTTAAGAGATGTCGGATAGTATTAACAACAGTTCAATATCTAAATTTTTATACAAACTGTGTAAAATTTATACAAACTATGTAATATGTACTTAGATACTAAGAAAAAAAATAACCTACCGCTTCCCATGGCCTGTGATACCTTTGTTAACCTTGTTTTTTTTTGGAAGTCCGTTGTATTTTTTGGAAAAAGTTTTTATTTTTCACTTTTTAGTTGTGGTACCTACCCCAGAAAATTCGTATACCACTACTTGCCATGTGAATATCAGTGACAGGAAGTTATTATAACATCATCAACATCGTATTATTGAAGCTAACTCAAAAACTACCCAAACAAAGTTCATAAAATTATACGTTACCACCGCGCAAAAAATTTCAAGATTTCAATTAACAAAAATATCGATGAACATACAGACAAAACCTCTTCCTTTTTTTAAGAAGTCGGTTAAAAAACCCGTGTGCGGAGTTCATAACTACCTACACCTACTTAATGGTGTTTACAGTGACTTTATCGTATCACAACATAAAAATTGCAAATCTTTTAATTACTTAATTACCGACATGAGCAAATCTAATGTTTGTTCGGTGGAGCACGTAGTTATTTTATCGGCACTAAATATTTTTAAGCTAAGGTTTTATGTAACCAGTCGTTTTTTCAAAGTAGGTATTAGTTTCTTGAAATAAAAAACGATTAAGCCAGGATTCAAGGTTCAAGTTACTATGCTTTTTAAACTATCTTTGTATTAAGTTTCAAGTTTACTCATACATTGAGCCTTGACTTCTCGGTAATTTAGTTTAAAACGAGCGCTTGTTCTAGTTTTAATCAGTGTCTAATACACAGCTGATTGTTACTGTAGGTAATTGTTTGCTTCGGGTACCTATCCTGTAATTGTATACAGGTAATTGTAGGTAGATGTTGCTGTCTTAAACCTGTCTCCTTAATAACACACTCGCTTTATCAAGTCTTTTCTTTAAATAATTTCCGATTTTTACCAGTCTATTTATCTAAATGGTAGTTCTGGGACCGTAGTTTTTAAAGTTGTATTGTAGAGTTTGAAAATCGTATTACAGCGTTTTAAAAATTATATTAAAACATAGTGGAACAGATTTACAGTACTTTACCAGAGCTAACAAGGTTTTAATAAAATTCTCTGCATAGTTCTTCTCATAACATAATTTTGATATCGTGGCGACAATAAGCACGGAATCCGATCGCTAACGCTTCCAAGTTCGAAGAAGACGGATTCGATCCCCAGATCGAGAAAAAGTATAATTGAGTTTTACTGTAAGAAAATTTCTCGATTACGGTCCGGAATTGGAACTATGCCCAATAAATAACGATAGGCGTGCCTCCTATCACATTGAGACCTAATACCGACATTGGAAAACTGGGTTATATGCGATAGTACCCTTCTAACTATTCCGCTGGGAATTATAGGGAGGAAATGAAAGATCACTTCAATGAAAAATCAAGGTTTGATGTTCGCATTAAAGTTTTATCCCCGTTTGTGCTACAAAAAAGATGAGGAAGATTAACTCGTTTCGCGTCGGTTTAAGTTTAGATATATTTTTTGTTTATAACGTTTAGTTATAAGTTATGGTAGCTTTAAAATTACTTAAACTTTATGCCGTACGTGTTCGTATTTCCATAGGATGTCTCTGTGGAAATACTCATGAAAGTCATAGGAAAAATGACAAGTTTGCTGCGCTTGTCTTTTTAAAGGTCCAATGTCCATGTTTCATGTTCAATAGTTGAAACATCAATGAATGTGGTATAAGTATATTATCACGGTTCAGTGTTCAATGAGTCAAGAAAATTCTGAAAACCCAAAAGTATCACCGGAATCTAGGATTTTTTTCTTAATATATTAAAGAAAAGATTGAATGGTTTGAATTCTATATTAGCGGGCGATTGTTATCTTCGAGTTTTCAATAAACATGTCAAGAAGACATATATGGTGTGTACGGGCGCGCCCGGCTCGCTTGGCTCTCTCGGCCGACAGCCTGCGATGTCCTCGCAGCCTCCGCCTGAGGGGGGCGCGGGAGCGCGGGGCCGATGACCTGCCCTTCATCCCTCACCTCACTTCCACAGCGAATCCTAAAATACATGAATGTCAACCTTAAAACCACGGTCTTAAAGATAATTTTCCTAAATTACATGTACATAAGTGAAGGTTTATCGGAAAAATTGTCATGCGCCATTCGCAATAGTATTTCGAGTGAGTTTGTTGCAAATTATTTCGTCAAATAGACTCATTTGGATATAAGCTCTGACTTTTATTGTGCTGATTTCAATAGGAGAATAAAATTAGAATTTTTAACTGAATGGCGAGAATATTTTTACTTCTGTTATATTGTTACATTTTGTTATACGTTGTCTGTTTTGAATCAATAAGTTTCAATGATACTACTTGAAATATTGTGTGAGCGTCTGTTTTCTTGTTGAATATTGGAATGGATAGTAGGTAAGCTGAACTTACACAATAGATTTTTATGACGAGATACTGCATGCTCTAGGTCCATGCAGTCTCACTGAGTCAATATTTCTTACGGAATAATGAGATTAAGCCTTCTAGAAAACCGACAATGACATCTCAAAAAGTAATAAAAGTAGGTACACATGCAGGTTTCCAATCGGATCAAACACACCTAAAAGTCCGCATTTCACAGAAAGTCACTGGCTTCTAACCTTCGTAAACTACCGGCGTCTCACGGTTCGGTTGTCAATTTCGGGCTGTCAGTTATCCGCATGAGAGCCGGATCGATGTGGCTTAACATGTGCCCGGCCATCGAGGTACCACGATTACATGCGTAAACAACGGCCACCCATTCAAGACAACCGCAGCAACATTGCTTGACCGCGACAATCGATCCATCTGCGTCTTAGCCCGTAGCCATTAGATACTAGCTCTTTTTCAAGTGCTGAATGAATTACGTACTTTAAAAGGTATCTGTAAGTGACTATCGTTTTCTGGTAAAAAAAACTGCCGTTAATTAATTATTTAAGGCTCGTAAAGGCCACCATGTGAGTTGGCAGCGGGCTAAACTGTGTAGCAGCTAGGAAGCGGTCGTATATAGTAATGATATCATTTCGCGTTGCAATTTGCTAACTTCGCAATACTTTGGCTGTTGGAGTTGCCTGCAGGGTTGCAGTTTTGCAGTATAGTTGAAGCATAATGACCGGTACAGACACCCCGCAGTGCATCCAATTTGCTGATTGTATTGGTTTCATGTGATAGGTAGGGCAACAAAGGATCTGGTTGTGGTTTTATTCTAAGGCTAGAAGACGACCCACTCTCCCAAGTAAGGTAAGTAAAAATATTCTGCATGCAGTTGGCTTTCTAACACAAATTATTGATTTATCTAAGAATTTTCATTTGTAAATTTTAAGAATTTCGATGTTAAGTCCGGAACTCGTTTGACAGGCGCGCCTGTCGCGCATGCACTCGTAGTTGCAGCTTGTTTTGTTATTCTCTGATCGGCAGTGGTTATCGCGATCGATAGAGGTGGTTATATTTCCGTGGCCACGTGCACCGGTCGTGCAGGCCCGTGCCCCTCCCCCCAGCCGCCCGCAACGTGACAGGCTCGCCACGTGAATTACGCTTTCACGATTAATCTAACCGCTATGGGCTTCTTTAATGCCTAGCTTTGTCGGCCGTCCGTCACCGCCAGCGTACCTACCCACTTTTCCCTCAACATCTTAAGGAAATTTTACAATGTTTTCCTCAATCAAATAATTAACAATTGCCTGTTTAAAACGATATTGTAAGACATCCGACTTAATTACTTGGTTACCCAGAAAGGGGTCGGGAGGTGCGAGTTACGGATCAACATAAAACATTAGTCGTGAACTACATCCGAATGGACTTTTGTACTATCGTGTTAATTTCAAATCTCAGAACGGAAGAAGATGAATCAGGTAAAAGACTTCTAAAGAGGCCTGTAAAAGGGCTACAAAAATTGCATCTCGTTGGCAATTTTGTTGACCAATATAGCTCAGTATATTTGCAACTTATAGGTACCCTTGCTGCAATTTCATTATGCAATACATTGCCGAGTGTAGTCCAGCATGATTCTGCAACTGGATTGCTGAGGAATTGTGTTTGTACAGGCGGAGCTATACTGAAGCTAGATCTCAGCAGTTAATGACGCCTCTTCGGTCGTTACATGAAACTTCGCGGCAATTATGGCCCAAGCATCCTTCTTAAAGTTACGATCTTTATACGCACTAGCTTCTACATCCCATAATTCAGGACGTACATGGATTTCGTTGATAAAGTTCAAAATCTTTTCGTTTGACCACTCGGCCATGACGAACAGAATAAAATCAACGACAGATAAAAAACAATTTCACTAATCGCAGAACACGTGGTGAATAGGTTAGGTGTCAGCGTGCGCGTGCGAGGAGACAGCGGCGGCAGCGACGGGACGAGATGCACTGAGCAAAGACGATATACGGCGATATTGCAGTAAAGTCAAAGCGGGATAAATCATTTGCAATCTAGCCGGCTAGACATTGAATACTTGCGACTACTAGGAAATATCTTGGCAATATCGTCGGGCTACACAGCAAAATTGCAGCAATTGTTGCATTGTGTTGAGCGATATAATCGGCAACTTGGCGACTATACAATTGCAGAAAGCAATTTTCAAAAAACTAGCCCGTTTAAGAGCACTTTAAGAACGAGTAGGATCATTGGACCACTGTGTTTGGCACCCATCGCAAACTCTTACCAAATCTTTCGGAGGTTAAACGCAATTTTGACATACAGATGATACAGACTTCTAATATTGTGAAGACACAAACAGTGTACGTCTAGACAGCAAGCAAACGTAAATAATTCCTACAAACGCTTGGTTAAAATAGCTTCCAGAAGTTTTACAGGCAGAACCAAAATAGTGTGAAACACATTAGACGGTATCGGTGTTACGTCATGTGCCTGCTGTGTCGAGCTGTCAAAGTAGCATCGTGATATCCATTTGTGCTGTTGTGTCTAGGAGGTCGGAGCAAGTTGCCCACTTGACGTGGGAAATGTGGTGCATATTTGATGGCTGGCAACCGTCGGCGCGCGCATCAACAATTTACGTCGTCGCTTACCTAACCGAGCCCGAGGCGATGCTTAACTACTCGACGCCCGAGTTGTCGATCGATGTTGCCATTTAAATCAGAATTAAGCTTCTCTGATGAAGTGTTCTGCATTGTTTGAGTACAGCTGCTCCTCGGGGACACTCGCCTGCAATACTCAAGGCGTGTGATTAATCACGCCGCCCACTGTCGAAAGCGTGTCTTGGTAAACGTTTAATTTTGATCGTTGTTAATTTCACAAGAGGGTAGCGCCGATTAAATAGAAGGAATCGATCCACAAGTCGTTGATTGAGATGTTTGCGATGGAAAGTTAACTTATGGTGTTATGATATGCCCCCATCCATCCGCGCCTTGTAACGACCGACCGACACCACGTGGCTTGCATTCACAATAGGATTTCGGAACATGTAGGGAATTATTAACGAGAACTGAAACTGAAATCTATCACCGTCCCACTTGTAATCCTTTAAGAAGCCGCAATATATGTTTAAGGGGCTTACATGACCTAAAACGCGGTCACAGTCGGACTGCATAGAAAAGAAAGAGAAGCGCAATGGACACAACGCTGGTAATTTATTGCAAAATATGAAGCAATTATTTAATTACAAAAAATGTATTGTTTGGACGAAAAAATTAAAACACTTGTATTTTAGTATGTTGCTTGTAGAATAATCTGGCAAAAAATTAGAATGATTGTATGTATATTAGTATGGTATTTATTGTCAAAAGAAAGTTTTCAGAGGTATCTTCATGATTTTTTTTCTATCGTATCAAGTTAGTTGTATTATATTTTCAACACATTATCTACCTAGCATATATCCTGAAGAATATCATATATTTTTCTGATTTTGTTTACTGTAGTCGATCATATACTTTTATTGTTTCTAAAACTTGTGTTTTTTGTGTTTAGGTCCTGTAAGCCCCTTAATGAAGCAGTTTGGGCGTTCAAAGGAAATAGATAAACCGATCGCACCCACACGCGTCAATTAGGCAATTCCAATCAGAATTATAACCACCGAAAATTTCAATGAAAAATTAATTAATCATTCAGAGTTTGAAAGCCTAATTGTATTTATTAGAAATTTTTGCATTTAACATAATTAATTATTCAGATGTCCGCCAAGTGGCGCGCTTCTCACATCTAAACTGTTATTTTAAGTTTATTGCCATTGTTCTTTGAATCACAAAACAGCAACAAACAAATCTAAACTAATATTATAAAGAGAAAAGATTTGTTTTTGTATATTTATTTGTTACGCTGAACGGCTGAACAGATTTGGATGAAATTTCGCACATGGATAGACTATGACCTGAATTAGGACATAGGATACTTTTTGTTCCGTTATTCCTACGGGATCTAGACTTATGCGGGCGAAACCGCTTGGCGCAGCTAGTTAATAATAAAGAATGACGAAAATAAATCATGAAAATAAAATCTCTTTTCTTAAACCAAATTAATAAAATTACTTGCAATAATCGCCACACCACATAATTCGTGTTGAAATAAACAATTTGATGTTAATGCCATACGTTATGAACTTATGATTGCCGAGAAACAATTTTACGACATGCATTATTAAATTGCGTAGCTTCGAGTGAGGAAAATTTTAATAAAGCTCCCGAGAGAATTTCGTCAGTGTACTGCGTGCGACGCTGGCTTTAGCTGATAGTAATGTGCCAACAATTTTAGGCCGATTAACTAATCACTGTATATTCCGCTTTTGGCAAACGTTCATTATTTAGTGCGCTGCGTTGTCATATCTGTATTGATGCGGCTGATTCTGTATTATAATCTAGAATAATGTTGGCTGTAATGTGATGATTTTGGACCATTCTCGTCTTTAGCTGTGCATGAAGTTTAATAAGTGCTAAACATCGATCCCATGTAGTGATCCCATGGGAAGAAATCTATAAATATCATGCGGATGAAATCGCGGGCAGAAGCCAGTCTTTAAACAAGAGGGGTTGTTTTATCATCCTAAGATCCAAAATGTTATCTTGTAAGTCAAAATTGGTTATTATTATCCAAACATTGGTTTGATGTGGTTTACATTTTAATATTTAATAATATCGCTGCAGTACTGACTTTAGGCGTGACTAACTATTGAAACTACTTTCTTATAGACCACTATAGCAAAGGTTATTTAAAAGATTTTAATGAGAATTTCTTACAAATATTTATTTATTATATTAGGTATATTTCAAGCCATTTTTATGTTCACGCAATCACTGTGACCATTCCAAGGTTGCCTGGAAGAGATCGCAGAAAGCGATAAGGCCACCCATTGTTTTGTAGTGTTAAATGTATTTTTTTGTAATGTATTTTCTCGTGTACAGTGCGCTTCACAGTGATAGTTACCCCCTTGGTAAGGACATCGAACCTATTTAAGTTTTTTGGAATGTAACGCAAATGGCGTGTTGGTCTAGTGGTATACACTGCGGCTTAGCAATGTGATGGTCTCGAGTTCAAATCCGCGCATGAGAAGGGTTTTTTTTATTTTATTTTTTATTTACCTTTATTATTTATTTTTAGTTTCTTTAGTAGGTGATTTTTGTTTATTATTATTAAGAAATCAAATGGAGGTTTGTAATAAAAGTTAGGCATTTTGCATAAACAATATTCATTTATTTTTCTAATTACATTTCTAGGACGTTATGGAATCCACTTCCTGGTTGAATATACAGATTCCTGTCTATGTTAAATTGGGGTTGTTTATTTAGAATATTAACTAAACACAAAATAGATACCTTATTTTGTCTTAGAACGTTTAACAGATAACGCTTCGTTTATAGATATTTCTAGAAACATAACTACAGTAATATTTATTTATTTAAAGTTGTGAAAACATACATTTTTTATACTCTGTATGATCTTATCGGAAAAAGAGCTTGGTTGAAAATGAAATGTTGTCATTTGTGCCTGTGAATTACAGAGGAAGAACCAACATGCTAAACTATAACAGTATAGCAATATACATCTTTCTCTTTTATCACATTTTCTGATTAGCCTTATTTAACACAATATTAGAAAAATATGTGAGGTCAGATATGAATCGTTAACAGACTACTTGTAAACAAGAGTAACTGGATTGATAATAATAAAGGTTGTTTATTTTTGATTAACTACGAGATAATGATCCCACTGATTATGGAATGATATTGGGAATTATTAACACTTGCTCATATAAATGTTCCAATGCAATTTTATCAAATAAGTTACACAGTCAATCTGCCGAGTTGCCTATTCATAACGGATAGGATGGCCGTCACTGTCTAACACTTCTTGAAGTCAGCATTTGAACGCGTAGTTTTGAAGGGTGCCACTGAGTGAACTTTCACAATACATATTACATTGTCGCTTCGATTCATTAGTGTAAGCAATCGGGCGAGGGCCTTGGTGATCACATTTCACATCACCCGTCGCTTGATACCTTTGTATCCATCTACGAACTGTTTTTCTCTGTAATGAAAATAATTATATTAGAAATACATTAAAAAAATCCAACTTGTAAGTAATAATACAACATGATTGCAACAATAAATAGGTATATGTGTAAGAATAACGTAAATCTTACCGTTATGATCATATCTCGTGATATTTACTTTGTTTTGTTCCTTTTCTCACAGAACAACAATTTTAGCCTTCAATAAAGTTGTTAATCGAACCATACCATCGATTAATAAAATCAACTGGTCAAAAACATAATAAATTGGATAATATTACGATGAAGATAATTAGACACAAGCGAATCGGCACGAAAATGAAACCATTTGAAAAGTAAAAATACCCTCAATCACAGTTTAGTAAATAAGGCGAAGAAGTATACTAAATTCAACCTTAACTCTCAGTTCATACGTCAGTTAAGTTTCTGAAGTAAAATGAGGGTAGTGCAACAATCGGAATCAACACATTCTATTCAACCAAACAAGAAATCTATGCTAATTTCAACCTTATGTTTTAGTTAATTGAGGAGTTGCGTATTGCATTTTGTAAAACAAGACGGTAAGGTGCTAGTATTAAAACAATATAACACGGAAGTTGAAATTTAAACCTTAATATCTAGAAGATTAGACCGTTAATAACCTTGTTCGATAAAAGGAGTAATGCTATTCAAATTTTCGTTGAGGTTGATAACTGAGCCAATAGCCTAGTGGTATAAGGCACGGTCTAGTTGATCGGCTGGCGCCTGGTGAAGCAGGTTCGTATCTTAATCGCACGCAGTGTCTTTTTGTAAGTTATTCTTGGTATCTATACAGTTCGGCCAGAAGGAAGCCGATAAAATACCATATAAAATTATTAAATACTTGCAAATATTATTTGAGGCGGATCGGTGGATGCACGCGGGCAGAGATGGGTGCGGCGGCGGGGGAGGGAGCTGCTCAAGGCTCACGTGACACGCGGGCCCGAGCTTGCTCGGGCGATAATCTTTAAGTCTTGGTGGGGTACCTTTTCTCTGCACTTGACTGTACAATAAAGTATAAATAAATAAATATTTTATACTTGTACGTCAAGGTATGGTTAAGAAAAGAGAGTGGGTTACATCGAAGCTAGGCGTTTAATACGCCCCGTCATACTTACTCATCTTCTTCACATATTATTATATAATGAAAGTATACAAAACCTTGTAAAACATTTTAAAAGAGTAACGGTGGAGTTTCTTGCCCATTCTTCTCCATACGAAACTACCTTTTAGAAGGGGTGACTAGAATCAATTCTATTTTTTGAAAATTTTGTCGTTCAAGAGTGCCTTTTATGTGCCTCTTTGAAATAAATTATTTGACTTTGACCCCGAAGTAGAGTCTAAAATCTAGTCTAATAGCCTGATTTTGACCTCATTCAAAGCGAATTTGGTATGTATTATTTATCTTTCAATGTCTACATTTATGCTTAAAACACATAATTAATATTTAGTGTGGAGTGAACCCATCTCTTCTAATAATTGCGAAGGTATTTCACAGAGACAGTTGCCGTACTTTTGTTTATAATTAATTCAGTCAAGTTTCAGCTTAGAGACGCCTCGTCTCGTCTCGACGACCCAAAGTACGGGTTTGACTTATTTATTCACTTTCAACGTATATTTCACTTAACTTTTACTTACGCACACTAGTTTAAATAGCCTAAAGACATGACAGCCTCGTTGGTGGAGTGGCCACATGCACGTCAGATGTGCGGTCCAGGCTTCGTTTTTCAGGCAGGTCAAAATGTTGTTCTATCTGGTTTTTTTTGTAGCAGTCCGGAAAGGAGGATGCCCAATAATGTATGGGCTAAAAACCAGAGTCGATGGAAAAAAAAAACATAAGCGTGGTAAAAGGGCATTCTGGATAAAAAATATGAAATAATTTTCTTTAGCTCGTCCCGCCACCTTCTACGGGTCTAGCAGTAAATAGTATACTAGTTTCTGCCCACGACTTTGTCCGCGTGAAATTTCGGGCCCCGACCCACCGCGTCCCATTCTATCGCCCGCCCGCGCTGTTACTTTGTTTTCGCTTAGGGTTTTTTCTCTTTTTTTTCTTTTTGCTCGGCTCCTAAGGGTCGTAGCGTGATGTGAAATATTCTAAAACTTTCCTCAATAAAGTTATCAAATGCAGAATTTCTCAAATCCAACTGGTAGTTCCAGAGATTAGCGCGTGCAAACAAATAAACTCATCAGCTTAATAATTATTTGTATAGATAAAAAGACATGTATAAAAGCGAAGGTAGATAGTTATTACGAAAAAAAACATCGCTGTTATAAATCATCGTGATCAACTAAGAAAAAATATAGAAAACTGTTGCATAGTGTGTTCACGCCTAGTATAGGCGAGATAATAAAAACAATATGCTGATTACATACGCACACCTTTCCAACGCATAATTTTTTTAGGCGACCGCGTACTGGTAGACTTGCGACGATGACGACAACTACGGAAGGCCTTCCACAAGATGGAACGATGACCTGGTAAAGGCCACAGGAATCAGCTGGATGCGAGAAGCACAAAACCGGTCGAAGTGGTGATGCTTGGGGAAGGCCTATGCCCAGCAGTGGACGTCTTTCGGCTGAAATGATGACTTCCCAACGGACGAGGACCGACGATTGTTTTTTTTTAGCTTCGTCGATATGTGTTAATGATGGCTGCTGCGATTCTAAAGTCACTAATTGATTTCGTCGCTGTTTTGTCGAAATAAGTGTTATTAGCACTCTCAGTGCATAACTGACCTTCGTTACGTTGTTTGGATGGTGGAATATGTACAACATAGTCTCACGGTGCATTACCTATCTCTTTTTGACAACAGGAAGCTCTTTATTCGGCGCTTGCAATGTTACCGCTTTGTGCATGCTGTAGTGCTTATGGTGATTATTTTGAGAGAAATTTATTTCACATTAGATAATTATCTACTATGTATACTTTGCTTTTTTTTACTTTTTGTTTCTTACTGTGTACCTATACTTTGTTTTTTTAATCAATGTTGATTTTTTATGTGCATTCTCTTTTGATTTGTGACTGGTTGTTGATGACAATACCCCTATTATATGGGACTTTTATGTAAATGCGTACGCACCCCTGCCTATCCCTTTGCGAAATACGTGATGTTATGTTATGTTGTAAAAGACATCAAAATCGTGTCTTTTTTATCAGGACTTGCATAAGTTGGTATTAGGCCGGTCGCGATCGGTTATCTGTTGAGATAACGTTAGAATACGCGGGTTTGTATTCTCAGTATCCCTAAGATCTGTGTTTATATCTATTGGGATTGGGGATAGAGCATACATACATAGAGTACATCTCGAGGACAGCCGAAAACACGGATGTTTTCGGCTGTCCTGACAGACCTGACAGACGTCCTGCAGACGATTCAAAAAATACCCACTTCGGAAAGTGGGTATTTTTTGAATCGTCTTATAAACAAAACACGCAAGGTGTCGCTTACGGTAACAGTAGAGCGAGTTCAATGGTTTATTCCCATGTCAAAAAATTCCCAACGCGCCTAAATATGTTTTCACTTCAAGAAACTGCACAAAAGAGTCTATTTATTTTCTACCAATTTACTTTAGAGCCCTCACAAACATACTCCACAACATACAGAAGTCAAGATAACAACGAAGCGCGATAGTTTATAGAGTCACATCATAACATTTTATATTTGTTTCTGCATATCTCTCACAATGGAAATAAAATAACGTCAGTTTCCAGAAAAGGAGACCAGATCGTGAATTGGATTTACACAGCCATTGCATCTATCTTGTACAAAGTAACCGTTTCGATAGTAGAGTTAACAAATTGTTACAAATGGCGGCGTGGGCCGGGGTTCGCTCGACGGGCGGAACCGGCGCACAATATCATCTGCCGGCGGCGGCGGCGCTATTCACCCAAGAGGCTGCGGATGCGGCCCGGCGCGACCCGTCGCGAGTCCGCCGCGCCGCAGTCCTCCCCGTAGCCGCGTAGCCGACCGTAGCGCTACGGCTTCAGGCGTAGCAACATTTTCCGCTCTCAATTCCAATATTGTAGCAGAGTATTTTAAAAATAATGACTTCCTTGCATGGAGTATTTCAACTTTATTTCAAGTTTTGCGTTAGCTAAACAAAGATTTAATAACAATACGCGCTCAAGTATTTAAACAAATAATGACGCGACTTTGTTTGCATTTCAGTTATATGTTGTCTAGACGTATTCAATAATTATTTATGAGATACTGGTTGAGGAAAATCAATACTTACAGCATTACGATAAAATTAACAGCATGCAAAGATAATTAAGATCTTTAACGCGACCATTAACAGAATAGATACCAATAAGTAACTAATACTGTTCATTTGATACTCCGAAAAACCGCCACGTTTTAATGTCAAACTCAGGATCGAGTTCATTAATTTTAAGAAAGAATAACTTTTTGTTTTTCCTCAAATAATAGAACGAGGCGTTTTCTTAAGCCCAAGGCTCTTTGTTTTCTATTGAACTAACTGTGAAGAAAATATTCTTAAGACACAACCTCATTTTGGGTTTCGATATTAGAAAAGAGGTTGTGTACTTATTTGATTTTTAATTAAGAATTAGTTTTTTATAATATGCATTACGTTAACAGTTTTACTTTACTCAAGTGTACAATTTAATCTCACTATAGTTAACATAAAACTAAATTAAAAAGACAAATAACAACTATTCCGACACGTTGGATGTCCTCCAAGAACAAGTAGTGTTGGTTGGCGCGGCCAGAGATAAAGGACGGATACAAATACATGTTTTGTTTTAAACGGCTTATCTTAGTTCCGAGTGGTTGCGACTACTTCCGACTGCTTCCGAGGCGGCGCGGCGCAGGTAACGGAAACAAAATGTCTGATCAACCGAGGCCGAGATAACGCGATAAGAGGATTACTCCACGCCAGGAGGCTACTGTTTGTTTGCTGTCTGTTTATTTTGTTAATTTTGCTCTTTATTCTGAAATGCTCGCTATTAATTTACGTCTATTTGACTTATTTGAGTGCTTTCTCGGGTTTGAGATTGTCTTCGTTTCTTATTTTTGTTAATTCGGTTTCTGGGTTCACATATCGTTAAGTCGTGTGCAATTTGTATGTTGGTGGTTGAATCGTTGCTAAGAAGCAATCAACAGTGATGTGTAGGTATTGCAAACACGTTAAGGTAATAATGGTGTGCAGCAACAGAGACTGTAAGACACTAAGATCCTCCGTACAAACTGCATTGGGTGGCCTTCATTGTCGAATTGCTTCCAACATAGATAGAAATAAATGGCCGGGATCACTGTAAGCTGAAAAAGTAATGACTGATCAGTGGTTTTATTTCAAAATTTCATTCTACAACCGATTTCATTCAAACAAAAAACCAATTTCTGTTAAAAAATATAAGAATAAATAGTAGCTGAACTCAATTCGATATTATGTAAACTATCCGGTATGTTTTTTTTTATAAAAAAAGTTCTTTTTTTTTATTTAATATTATTAATTTATTTGGCACACACCAAAGACAGCACAACATACAAAGGTACAATATTAGATGATAACTAATTACCTACATAAATATAACATAAAAACAAGGTGCCGATATAAAAACAAAAACATACATATCGAAATTAAAGTGACACTTTGACGAATACTTAAAATCAATTTCTTCTCTTTCAGTTACATCTTTAGATATAATAATATTGTAGACACGTATTATTTGATCAAATAAGGATATGGTGCTCTTTTGCAAACAATGCATACAAATCTATCATTCTGGCGTGCCCTAATTCCTGCAGCTAGGACATACAACTACTGCCGACATATTACAATACCCGTAGCTAAGTTCGGAGTTGGAGACCTTTTCTTTAAGTCCGTCAACGAAGATACTGCCAAAACTAGTTCGAAACTTTGAACCCTACACCCGATTAATTAGTTTTTTGGGCGTGTAAAAACATATTGCGATTAGGGACAACTGTCAAATCGTGTTGTCATTAATATTTTGTTCAGGCTCCAAACTAATCTTATGTCCATGTAGTCTTATGTAGGTGATACGGAGTAGGAATCGCTCGTAACTTCGGCTGAAATTACGGAACTCGTGCAACGAGGGTAGACCTCCTGACACCTCCTGAGGCTTGCCATCGACACGCCGAGAAGAAACTACATATATAGGTACACAATGGAAAGATTTATAAATTCCAGTTCCAAAATGTCCCTTGAAAACGTTGTCATAATAAAATATGATTATGAATTGATACATTTCTCAGCGGTTTGGTACCTACTTAGCTGTTTGGCGGCACCGCTAATGGTAGCCCACATTATAAGCGGAGCATGATTTGATAACCGTGAGTCGACACTTGTCCGGCCGCCTCATCCATCAGCCATGTCTGCTATAATTCCTACTAATACATTACACATCTTTTGGTATAAATATTTTTATATTTCTGGCCTATTTTGTTCAATTTAAGTTCAGCTGGAGTGTTCAGTAGTGTTACAGTGTTGTTACGAGCTAAGTTATGCAGAGCTAGAAGATTAGTTTGTCCACGTAATGAGAATAAAGTTTAGATTAGCTATAATAGAACATGTGGTATTTGTCAAAATATAGCACAATAACGTTCTTGTAACCTGTATCGTATGAATATTGCAGGACTAAATCCTAACAAAAGTTCGTTTATTTTACGATTATATTTTTACGTTATAGAACAAATTATAACATTTTATCAGTGAGTACGATGTTCACAACTTATTGTTGAACGCGGAGACGTTCCTCATACCGTATCTTTAAATCTCGGAAGAATGGGGAGAAAATATTTTACTCAAGACATATAGTAAGTACTGCTCCAGTTTCAAAACTAAGATTCCCCATAGGTATCGTAAATATCCCAAACTCGGTTCTCGATATTTTTATAAGGTTTTCAACGGTCTAAGTATTTACTTTAAAACATTTTTTCTTTTGTATTGTTTTTACTGCAGAAGCTATTAGTTTAACAACACTGATTATTCCCGGTAAAGCGTAAAACCTGTAAAGTTTTTGCATAACTTAGTGTGAGGTTAAGTTCTGCATAATTTCTTTCGTAGAATTGTACAATTTTCATATATACAACTTTTTATTGAGAATGTTCTGAGAATAGTGTTCGTGCCTAGGTTTAATGTGTTTCAGAATATGTTTTCCTAATTAACACATTGAAGGACACTGAACGAGACAATAGAAGTTTTATTGTTATTACGTCGAGGGGCGTTAAGTGTCCCGCAAAGTGTTTAGTACTGACTACTGTGTATGGACACATTAAAAGACGCAATGAATATCATGTGGTACAAATTGCACTAGATCTGTCAGAACAAAAGATAGTTAGAGGCCGCCCGCGATTGACCTGGTGGTCAAATATTAAAAGAGACCTCAAGAAAGCCCGATTGCCTAAACCGACAACCCAAGACAGGACAACTTGACGCAGAAAAGTGAGGAGACCCAACCCCAAATAACGGGATCAGGAAAGAAAGAAGAATTAAATACTGAGTACTGATGTAGTAAAATATGTATATCAAATCAGTTTACTAATGATAAGCATAAAATATATTGTCATAATTTACATTGGCATAACGAAATTCCGCATAATGATCACTACGCATAATATTATTAGGCATAAATGATTTGCCATAATGTTTATTGCCATAAATACTGTTGGCATAATAATACCGAAACTTAGAAAAAATTCTCAAATAAATTAAGTAAGTAGTTATCAAGCAATCCATTTTGTCAAACGTTATTTATGCTTTGCGTTGTTTTACCAATTAACATGATTATGAGGAGATTAGTTTGTCAAATGATGTTTTGTTGTAACGAAATATTGTCTATTTGTCATATGAGTTATTCATAGAAACAATAGTTTGTAAAGTGATAACTTTATCAAGTATAAATGTAACCTAACCTAACCTAACGTTATTTTTAAAATGAAAAATTTGTGATTTGTTTTTTGTCAAATGATAGGACACCAGTAGCGAAGGATCAATTTTTGTAAGAGGTAAGCCGGAGTAGATATTTTTAATAAGATTATATTATTTGTCTGTAGAATACTGACTGCGCCATTTTACAAATGGAAGCCGGTAGGAATCGAGTTGTATGAAACCTTCGCCACTACAGGACACCCTTTTTATATTTATGGCTCATGATTATTAGACGAATTAAATTTTATATTTATGGATCATGATTAATAAATTATGCCATAAAAATGTCCAACTCCAAATTATGCCAAAACAAATTAGACCAAATGATAGTTATGCTAACCTTTGCATTATGCCAAAGTATTATAATTCCACAGTATTATTATGCTAATAAAAGTTATGCAAAAACTTTATGTCAAACAATATTATGCCAAGAGGGGGATTCCCTATCAAATAAAATCAAAATAAAAATCGTTTATTTGCATAAAATGTTGTAGGTACAAAAGATGATATATAAAGTGTGTTGTAGTGCAAAGACTCATTCCGCCATGTAACGATGGCATGCGAATATTTAATACATGAAGTAGGTGTGTAGTTATAACATGCAGTAATATCAACAAAGGAACATAAATAATGAAAGTTCAGAAATTCGCCGACAGAATAAAAATTATGCGATATCAACCATGTTTTGAAAACCACACAGTATTTTTTGTAAGGTAGTTCTGTAATCCAGATAGGTAATGAATTATCTATAAGTGGCGCCACATACTCGCAGCTGCGCCTGAGTAGCTCTATCCTAGGTACAGGGATTTTCAATAAACCGACTAATTGACTTTTCATCGTTAACATTATTTTTACCTTCAAAGATATTTGCAATTTCGTAAATGTAAATGTAAGGAACGGTAAGACGTTTGTGTGATTTAAACACTGGCCTACATGATTCAGACCAGTCCATGTTAAAGATTATACGAATGCATTTTTATGTGCTATTAGTATTCTAGATATTTCCGTGGAAATTCCCCAAACAATAATACCATACCGAATAATGGAACAAATATAGGCGTAATACACCATCATCGCAGATCGTTTAGATGTCTCATCCTTAACTTTTTTTAGCATAAACAAATCTATTTATTTTCATTCATATTTCGTCAATATGTTCTTTCCAGGTGTTATCCTTTCATCGAGTGTTATCCCCAGAAATTTTGTTTTGTGTACTTGTTCGACTAATTGATTTCTATGAGATTTGACTATTCGATAGATACGACTTGAACCATTCTGAGGCTGGACCTCTTCTACCGATGATTTATCTAGGTTAAACGCTGCTAGTAAAGTTGATCTGTTCTTCCTAAGCCCGTGTCGCTCTTTAGCAAGAACATTATACATCTAAGAAAGAGGGAAGTCTTTTTTTGAACATAAGTCGTTCAAAGACCTTCGATAGGATTGGTATCAGAGCAATAAGTCGGTAATTATTTTATCTGATTTAGAGCTTTTTTTATGGAGTGGTTTTATTATAGATATCTTGAGTTTATCCGGGAAGCAGCCTTGCTCTAATTATACGTTGATGATATATGAAAGTGGTTCTGCAATGTATTGAGCGATGTGTTTTAGAAGGTCTGTAGTAAAGTAATACACACACACGATACAGGAGTAATTCCTAGTGTGGGGCAACGTTTTTAAAAAAACAAAAAAAATATCATAATAACCGGATGCCTTAGTACCTACTATTTAGAAATATGCTGTTGTCGCTGCTTTTTATATTACTTTGGTTGTTAGTGTTATTTTGTAAGGCTGTGTTGGATTCAACAATATCAATAAAGAAGTTATTAAAAAAATTATGGTTTCAGAGCCTGATGTAGCTGTTATACCATTTTCAACTATACTATTAATATATTCACGAGATGTTACATTCTTAATTGTTATTCCTTATTTTTTGAGTATGCAATATGTTTGAGATTACATAAATATTTTATTTATTTATAGTTTTATACAATTAACTTATTTTATTACAAACTATTTACACTAGATACTAAATTAAATGACTAACTAACTTACTATACAAATAAAAACAAAAATAAAGGCCAAATCAGGCGTCGAAGTACTCGTCCGCATCGCTGTCATCCGGAAACGTGCCCAGAAGACTGGCTGCATTGCCACGTTGAATGGCAATGCTAATTCTTTGGCCAAAGAAAAAAAAAAAAAAAAAATGTATAAATATGTGTATAAATATTGCAAATTATTTATACACATTCTTGATAAATTAGAATATGCCTTAAATTTAGTTTTATTATCATTTTTTTGGTTTAAATATTATTTATATCTTAATAGACGTTTAGTGTGACTACTCATTTTAATCCCTTTGGTTATCCATTTTAATTTAGTACATTTGAATATTTTTTTTACTTTGATGAGCGAAAAATACAACATATAGCATAAAATTGTGTCGTGAAATCTTTCAAAGGCATTATTCGTATCGGAAAGGTTATACATTTCATTTCAGAAAAAAGATAATTTAATTATTTGTTCAATGAATTTGTTAACATTGCCTTTGCTCAGGTCGTTTAAGGACCTGAAGTAAGAACCTGATATGGGTTTTTGATTATATTTGAATTTAACAACCTGTACTGTGTTATGATCAGAACAGACAATAAGAGTTTTCCCTATTATATTTGGAATGTTACTGATACATATTGTATTCATCCTAGTGGCCTCTTGGCATAGCATTCCATAATTTGAAAATAGTTCTATGAATTTTCTGCTATTAATATATTTTCGTAGAAGGTTTATATTGAAGTCTCCTGCTGTTATTGTTTTACTTTTTTATGTTGTAATTTTAGTAGGGTTTGGGACGATATACATAAACTTCAACCAGATGTTCAAACCATGTAAATAAGCATTTTTCAATATGGACACATTAATGAATTCTTATTTTTTGTTAATTTTCATACAAACTAAATACCTTGACGTAAATCACCCGATATGCATGCCTCTCTATCCGAATTGGCAATGTCGTATTTTCATTCGTAGGATTTGGCTGGCCGTAACTTGTCAAAACTACGTTAAGACCCTTTCTTACTGCACACCTCAATTAAATATCATTAAATGAAATTACAAATAGCTTTGTAACGAAGCCTTTTTAAGTACTACTTCCTGTGTTAGATTTGATTTGTAAAAGCTATAGAAGCGTTTGCCAAGGTTTATGGCTAACGTGAAGAACACGGTGTATACACATAGTATAGATTTGGTTCCAAGCCCGCAAATAATTTTATATTTTTCAGGATGGGAAATCATCAAATAAAGGTGTCATTTAATTTGCCCGCTCTGGGTGGAGCGGAAGGGAGTGTCAGACTCTTACTGACCAAAACCCACCCGTGTTCCTTCCTTAGCCCTTTATGTTCCGGGCCAGCGGTAACCCTTTCGGACAATCCCGCTGACCCGGCAAGCAATGCGGAATTCAATAATTTCCTGTAATACAGTACTTTGGAGTTGATTTTTGCAAAGTATGTATGTTCCCCCTCATAGCTGATCAGGCCGCGAATAAATGACTCCAACATGAAAATTATTAAGTTACAGGTACTTTTTATTACCTTCAACGACAAAATGTTCGCTAAAGCATATGACATCTATAATATTTGTACCAGATTCACGCATGTCATTAATGGCCAGATCTACATAATTAAGTTGCTTACAGACCCAACAATATTTTAATGTAGAACTGAAAAACTACTTTTACTATGTTTTTTATTGTGTACGAAAACATGGTTTGTTCTCTGCTGACACGTTTGTAGACGTAGGTTGTGATAACTTTACAAAAAGAATAAGGAATAGTGGTTTTATTGGGTTGATTCATCGGTTCAACCGATATCGCACTAATATGGACAAAGGGACATGACAAAAATTTTGGAGCTACTAATACATGCTCTGAATCGTTTGATTTTCCCTATACCTGTGCTACCGTTGAACACAAGATATTTGTTGTAGTATAGTATGTACAACGTTTATTTCGTGTATTCTAATTGTTTTGTAAATACTATTGTAGATATTTGCTTCAATGAAATTACAGTTTTTCTAGTTTTGTGCAAGCATTTTCAATTGAAGATTAAGTTTACGCTCATTTAGAAATGCAAAAGATATTAAAATCTTTCAGAATCACTGCTGCAGACATTTCAACCATAAATTTAATAGGTTTCGAGTCATTTCTACCGGTCATTATAATCACGCTGTCATTTTTTGTAAAATTTTCAGACTCCACAAGACTTGTTCTGTACCTACACCTGGTTTCGTAAATCCTGTTTTGGCATATTTATTTATAATAAATTTATTCTCTCTTTCTGCTTCAGTATCCCTTGAAGTATACCTTTTCCTTGGTCGTCTGACAGAATAAGTATTATTATCATTCCATATTCAGGTTTGCTATTTATTTTGGCTTGTTGGTTGTATTTATGTTCTTCGTGTGAGATCGGCTCTAGTGTATTCTTCTCGGTAATTGCAATGAAACCCGTTTCTGTTGAATCTTTCGTGTCGGTTTCTTTACTTTCATTTTTGTTTTCTTTTATAAGTATATCAGTAACAGTTCTGCTAGAAGATGGTTCAGGCGTATGGAAGTCGATGTCTCGGTCTAGTTTTCCAGCGGATAGTTTGCTTTTATTAGGTAAATATTTTTAGCAGATTTTGTATTGCATTGCACGTAGAGGTAGTTTTGGAATTTGTGCTTGTGGTATACAATTATCTGAAATGCTTAATTTTAAGCTTTTCGTCCGCTAATTTATTGTTTCATATTCTCTAAGCCCAGTGTTTCTATTTCAATATGCGCGCTCATTATCTGCTCCTTAAGATTCTCAACTGTGTTTTTTAAGTGTAGGCAGTTTCATCCACGGATATCTCATCAGTTTTTAGGTGTGAAGATAGGTCCATCATACTTTTGACGCTTAAGTTTGATGCTAAACTGTCAATAGATTCATTGGAAAAACAAGAGAGAGAGAGAGCATGGTATGCGGCTTTTCCTTATAGAAGACTGAAGGATTCCATGTTTTCAAAAAAATATTTATTAAATAAGCAGAAACATCATAAAAACGCAGTACACTAAAATATCTGCTCTAGTCTTCCTCACAGTGTTGACTGAATAAAATACATTCTATACTTTTGTAGTTAAATTGTGACGAATTTTTACTTCAAGCTTTATCAATTTTATTAGAAAATGTTCCGAAAATATTAAAAAGGGTACAACAGAACGCAATTTATCAACTACGTGTTGTTTATATAATAAAATATTCGTAAACAAATCTTGAAAAATCCAAAAAGAGACGTGCAGATTGCGGGGCGCGAACTCGCATCTTCATTCTTGGCATGTCGAGACACATTTTTAAGAGCTAACTTGCGATTCGAGGTCTATAGGTCTACTTTTTGGTATCGAGGTAAAAAATGTTCGTTATAATGATACGTCTATTTTCAAATTCAAAGTTTGTATCCGTTTTCACTTGCAATTTGTTGTTTCTGTTTTATTGTTATTATTTGAGATTAACATAGAATTAACACTTGCTTGCTCTTCTATATGAACACTACAATAATAATGCAGTGTTATTTTTTGCTGATTGAATTTTAGTGAGTATTTAAATTTATACCGGGTGTTTTTGTCAGCCCTCCACAAAAACACAGGAGTGATTCAGCTCCTTATTCTGAATCATATCCCACTGGAAATTTTCTCAGGAAAAAAAAAAAAAAAATTATATTATTATTATTATTTTATTATTATTATTATTTTTTCTGCTGATATTCCTTTATTTCAATGTAAAATTACATTCTCTGTATGCAACACTCCATTTATGTAAATAAAACAGCTGAATTCAAAAAAACAGCAATGGATGTTGCGCCGGGGAGCGCGCGGGGGCCGGGGGCAGCCTTGCTCAAGCTCGCTGCGCTGCCGTCCGCTACGTGCGTTTTGCCACGGTAACGATACATTGCGTGCACGGTAATAAAACAAATCTAGTTTTTTGGATTCCCTTAATGTTCCTGAAAGAATTTCATGTACCGGTTATCTTAAGGCGACAATAAGTGACAGCGACCTTGAGCGAGTGGGAGGAGCGCGAGCGTCACGCCCCGCGACCCCGCAACTGCATGCACGTAATTTCGTAGGGTAACCATACGTTTCAGATGGTGAGGATAATCCAATCCTGCCTGATTTTTGATCATCATCCATTTTTATTTCAATATAGTGTTAATAAAAATAAGGTAATACGTACGGCCGGGGCCGAGTCACGGGATTTATACGGAATTTACAAACACCACTTTCAAAATGCCTACCCCTATAAAACGTGTAAAACGTCGTGAAGTCAGATAGCGGTGTCTTTTGATGTGCAAAGATCAACAAATTACAAAGGAGAAAATCTTATTATTAATTTAGTCAATCACGGCTATAGTCGCGATCTTTTATTTTATCTAGTGCATTATCGATTATCGACTTACATACAAAACTTTTATTAAATGCACGACACAGTACATCAATTTAAAACTGTTGACGCCTCTGTAATATTTCGTCTTATTTATTTTGGCGGCGCTTTACAAAGGATGCCCAAGGTCGCCGCCGCGCCGACCATAGCCGTGGACGCCTCTCTCTAACTAGGTGACCCGGCCCGGGTTCAAACCTCGGCCTATACCAATGAATTTTGTGATCATTTACCTTGATTATCAGAATTCGTACGAAGGTTAGTATTACCACGTGAGTGCAGACAGCTGGTACAATACGGTCACAATTATCTCTGTACCTCGTTGGAAGGCGATGCCCATCTCGCTTTCCCCTTCACCTCCCCATGTACGTGTCAGTCGTCGCGTCGACTTGGGGTTGTCAGCCGCGCGGCTGTCGGCGAGCGCGCGTGCACTTTGAACTCGAGGTCATGCGCAAGCGTCAGATGATATTTATTTACGAATACATTCCTTGTTAGTTGTAAAGAAAAAAAATGTGTTTAATCGCGAATAATGGTTTTTTTATTTAACTGTTCACAGCATAGTGTACGAAAAATGCTAAAAAAAAGAGAAAATTATTCATTATTTTTTCCAATTTTTTGATGGATCTTCTGTTCCTATTTTAAGTTGGTATGTCTATATTTCATTAGCATTTCCTATTTATATTCGGACACATTTATTTGGTAAGTACTTACGTAAATATACAGGGTGTAAGGGAAACGCTTCCGATAACGAAGACAGGTGATAGGGCTAGTGATTCTCGATATATCGTATCCAGAATCACTAGCCCTATCACCTGTCTACATAGACATACGAACTTAAAATAAGAACAGAAGATGACAAAAATATAAAACAAAGATGTGTGATGATTTGTGTGCGTGTATGACCAGATATGTATATGAACGTAAACGAAATAAATAGAATCGACTTTTAAGCATCGTATCAATTGGCGTCCATGGGAAAAAGGCGTGAGTTTTATATGTGTATGTTTGTTTATGTACTTACAAAGATTTAAAATGATCAAATGAAACAAAAATATGTGAATTATTTAATTTTATTTTAAATTTTATTTAATATTCCTCAAAATTTAGTGTTTTCACTGAATCATTTATACGTGTGTTTGTATTACAAAGTGTCTCTTGGTCGTTTGTATTGTCTTGGCTATTGTCTTCCACCACCATTGCTCGTTTTTTGTTTTGCTTTTTTTTATTCTCTTTATCCTCTTCCGATTTTCTTTTGCGTCCCTGTATAGCAGTAACTATGTAAGAGGGGTCCCTTATTGCCATGTTCCTTGTATGTCTTAGATCGACCAGTTCAGGAAGCATGCAAATGTTCCAATCACTTCAGAACTGAAACATAATATAATAATAATGATAATAATAATGATAAATAAAACGAAAAAACCTAGAAGTGATTTTTATATTATCCGTTGCAAAAACAACATAACTGATAAACGCAATAAACTTTACATTATTACGTTAATAAGTATAAAGTAAAAGGAATTTGTGCGACTCCCTTTGCGCGACTAGACACGCGCGACTGACATTTCCGCGAAAGATATTTGCGCGACTACACTTCCGCGAAAGATGCTTGCGCGGCATTTATTTTGGATATTGCACAAAATCCGAGAAATTAAATCCCATACAGACGTAACATTACGCCTTTATTCTCTAAAGAGTAGGGCAGAGGTGTATACTAAGTTTGTAAAGTACACCCATTTATTATTTTATCTAGATAACGTTCATAATACTTCATTTAAATTGTAGAAAGTTATATTATGCGGTTACATACGTTCGTCCCAAAAGCAGGGGAGATCGAAATCAAAATCGCGGCTGCAAAATTTTACAAAATAAGCGTCATCCATCTTGGATTTTAAACTAGACCTCATTTACAGCATCAGGACCCCGAAAACTATGGACAAGACACCCATGACGTATATTTTGTAAAATTTTGCAGCCGCCATATTGGATTTTGACTTTGACCTCATTTTCGTCATCAGCGCCCCCGAAAACCATGGAAACGACACCCATGACGCATATTTTGTAAAATTTTGCAGCCGCCATCTTGGATTTTGACTTTGACCTCATTTTCGCCATCAGCGCCCCCGAAAACCATGGAAACGACACCCATGACGCATATTTTGTAAAATTTTGCAGCCGCCATATTGGATTTTGACTTTGACCTCATTTTCGTCATCAGAGCCCCCGAAAACCATGGAAACGACACCCATGACGGATATTTTGTAAAATTTCGCACCGGCCATCTTGGATTTTGACTTTGACCTCATTTTCGCCATCAGCGCCCCCGAAAACCATGGAAACGACACCCATGACGCATATTTTGTAAAATTTTGCAGCCGCCATATTGGATTTTGACTTTGACCTCATTTTCGTCATCAGAGCCCCCGAAAACCATGGAAACGACACCCATGACGGATATTTTGTAAAATTTCGCAGCCGCCATATTGGATTTTGACTTTGACCTCATTTTCGTCATCAGAGCCCCCGAAAACCATGGAAACGACACCCATGACGGATATTTTGTAAAATTTCGCAGCCGCCATATTGGATTTTGACTTTGACCTCATTTTCGTCATCAGAGCCCCCGAAAACCATTTGATTTCGATCCCCGCACTCGGGAGAAGAAACGTGTGGGACCGCATAATATAACTTTTAACAATTTAAACTAGCTATTACGTATGTTAACTAGATAAAGTAATAAATGGGTGTACTACACAAACTTGGTATACACCTCTGCCCTACCCTTCGGAGAAGACAGGCGGGATGTTACGTCTGTATGGGATCTCATTTTTCGGATTTTTGCCCAATATCCTTTACGAATATAAATGTCTCCCAAGCATCCTTTCGCGTAAGTGTACTCGCGCAAATGTCTTTCGCGGAAATGTCAGTCGTGTAACAGTCTAGTCGTGGAAACGTCCAGTCGCGCAAAAGGAGCGCAAATGTACCAGATCCCCTGTATGTGAGCTACTGTGAAAATAATAATAATAAATTGTGTATATGCATTTACTTGTCAGCAATAATATTCTCATTTTCAATATGCGGAGTTGCCTTTTTCTCGTGTTCTACAGCCAGAGCTACAAAATAAATGGATTTTTAGGCATCGGCATGGAAGTATAGGCATGTGAGAAATTAGGAAGATAGTTGTGCACGACATAAGTACTGCAAGTCTAAAACAGACGCAAAAGTTACATCTCCGCAGACGAAGTCGTACTAAAGTCACTTATTTATTTATTTATTTGCTATGGATGACTTACAGCTAAAACAAACAGATTAAAAACTAGCATTATCAAGAATAAATTACCCCACAAATGTCAATAATAGCATTCAAGTATTTTTTGAAACTCTGATCCGGACTGTCCCTACAAGGATGCGGTATGGATATACTACATTACAATAATTACCTCGTATCTGCATTTACGACTTGAGAATCTTCGTTATTTGGTATTCTCCTAAAACAAAAATAAAACAATTATTATAAATAAAATAAAAGTATGTTTGCTACAATTGGATTTTACATATTTATTTATTTTATTTAGGTACACTAATTTAAACTTTCGATAGAGATAAATGATAATTTTATTTCAATTAAAATACATTACTTACCTCAATAATCTATTTTTTGCCAGTATAAGGCGTTTCTTTTTTAGTAATTTGGATTTACCAGGCATTTTCAGCACGAAACTCAAACAGCGAATAAAATTATGTTCTGATTTCTCCGAGCGTTAGCGTCTACTCGTGACAGTGGTCAGCGATGCACTGCCGCCCGTCGCCCGCAAGAGTCCCCGCTTCCACGCGCACCAAGATTATTCGAAAAAAGAACCCACGTTGATTTATCAAACACAAAACAAATAAAAACCGTATATTAAAATTTGGGAAATTAAATTTTCTTTTATATGGTGAAAGTTTTATGAAAATACACCCGATAGTTTTTGCGTGATTATCGTTTTTTTGTCCGCGGTAGACATTACTTTGCAAATTAATTACACTATGTTTAAAAAATATAATTGCAAATATTCACATATCAAATTACGAAGAAACTTGTCTAGTGTAACATATTTTATTTTCAAAGAAATCAGGCCAGTCGTTTAGACGTGATGATGAATTTAAAATCATTGAAAATCGTATATCTGCGCCTCAGTTTGCGGAGGGCTGTCAATAACACCCTGTATACAGTTTTGGCACTAGTGAATTTTGAATGTGAAAATTACGTTTTGATAACACTTCCACTTAATCTTTACACTTTACTGTTCCTTATAATATCAAAATATCCTGATTAGACTAACTTTCTTTTTTTTTAATTAATACAGAGATTAATGTTTACGTGATGGCAGCGAGCGCCATCTCTCTTTAACCGGAGGAATTAATTTAATGTGGTATGTACTGTCGATAATACAGCTATATCTATCGCCAGTAGACGTTAAAGGGCGTAATCTTTGTATTTATTATCAGTAATCCCACCATAATGAATGAGCATCCGGTGCCAAATATACGTCAGCTAGTTAATGGTAATAGAACCATATCGCTGTAAGTATTGTGTAGTGTATACAGGAGAATTACAGAGACAGTAAAGGTGATTTGGTTTCAATAACTTAAAAAAAAAATATCAACTATTTCACTAAATACTCGTAATGTACATTAGAGAAAGAAAAACATTTTCATATACAGGTATACCTACAGGGTGACAGAGACATCGACGAACAACCTGTCAACATGGATTCATTACTTGATTCTGAACGCGTTGATATTTTTCGTCGGCTATTAAAAAGAAAATTTGATGTAACTAGATATTACATTTTTCGATGAAAAGGCAGGTTTTTTTTGATAACCGACGAAAAGTGTACACTCTAGGGTGTCTAAAACATGTGCTGAATTCATGGCTACAGTTTGTGCGTCGGTGTCACCCTATATAGGTACATGAAAGTCCTATACCGACTTTCATAATCCATATGAACAATTTATCAGCGATAAATAAATGATACTATTTGTTTAAGGCCGTATTTCAAATGAACGAACACTGTGACCACCTAAATTGTGATAAAGCATTTCAGTCAACGCTATCTTAATATACGAGTAATGTAGGTATATACAGCCAAGACACTGCCTATTAGAACGTAATGTATTTATCATAGTGAGTGAGTCATCCTTTGCTATTGGCCTACAGTGTACAATATAGATGCGGCTGTTAATCGGCTTGCGAGGTCACTGGGCCGATAACCGCACTGACTTGTACGACGTACGGCTATTAATCGCTAATGCTTTCATAATTAAATAATCTTCTTGTACTTTCGAATTGGCGTAAAAAATATGCGAATAGCTAATGCCATAGTAACAATATTAGCCGCCTAGCTACGTGGTAGTGGAGGTAGCTAAAGTTGCGTCGGATGTACAGTCGAAGTCTTTTATACCTTCGTTAGATTTCAAATTCCTTTAGCAAGTCATATATATAAACCTTTTGAAGCTACGGCGCTGCGCAGACTATTGCATAGAAAACTGTATTTAAATTTAATTACTTGATAACGAAGATCGAAATGGCATACACCATCGACCAACGTCGAGTTGACATCAGCATGAAACAGTATTAAAGGCCTGGCCATTAAAAAAAATATGTATATTGTCAGATTCAGTCAGTGTCACATTTTTATGTTGGTAAGAAGATGGCTGAATGTCATTCTGCGGTTTTGGCGTCATTACGTCGCATTATATAAATGCTGAGTTGGAAACAGATTCTATCGTGCGTTGAGCAGACAAAAATAGTCATAACGACGACGAACGTACTTAGAAGTAACAACTACAGTAACAACTACTGTACGAACATTTAAGTATCGCCTACTATGCCTCCACGAGTACTGGTACTCTAGGCAGTCAGCTCCGCTGCCCAACCTTGCTGGTAAACTGATAAGCTAATTATTTCACGACTACTAATCTAATCTATTTTTGTAGGATAGCTTGTAGCGACAAGAAAAAATGTTCCGGATAGGTCGACTTAAACGGCTCCATTAATAAACAGCAACCTTTCCGGTGTAGGAGGAAAAGAGTATAGAAAATATCAGTATCTATATTACTTATATCGTAACAGTGGAATAAAGGTTACTTTTTATAGTTGACTCGACGAAAGTATTGGTGGCCGATGTGATTGAAAGGCCACCATCAATGCTACTTACTAACTTTTTGGTAGCTCCAGGTCAAAGATTTCAAGAATATAAAAAAAAAGATTATTTAAAAAAAATAGTTTCGTTTTTAAGATAGCCAAAACTGTTCCACTCCTGAGCAAAGGCCTACCCCAAATCCTTCCGCGCATCCTTTTCTAAAGCCACCTCGCTCCAACCCTCGCGGTACGCGTCCAGATCGTCTCGTCATCTCTTCCTGAGCCGGCCTCGGCGGCACCGTCTTCTTTACGCACCCATTTAATTTTATTAGTATAAAATTTGACCAGATGCAGGAGGATCCAGATGATAGGTAGGTTTTGACATTAGGTACTGATAGAAGAAAGAATCAACTTTAAGAAACTGTCATATCGCATAGCACGTCGTAGAATTTCGTAGCTTCTGTCACTTAAACAGCGAGTGGCACCAAGATTGATTATTTTGTAATATGAGCTTTAACATAAATAACAGTTACCTGGACACATGATAAGTATTAATAAGTATTAAACATTTTTAATTAAGATGTGTTTTATTTAATAAGTTGTCGACTCGCGTAGCACGTCGTAGCATCTCGTAGCTCCGACTCTTGTAACTTGTATAGCATATGGCGCAAAGATTAATTATAATAATATATCGTATCTAAGCTAACGTTCGTGACAAAATACATGGAAATAGTATTTTTTTTAATAAAACTGTTTTTTTTTTATTGTTAAATCTCGTAGTATCTCTTTGTTCCAACTCTTGTAACTTGTACAGCATATGGCGCAAAGATGTGTTATATTATTTGTTATATGTATCTAAGTTTTAACATTAATGACACCTGGATTATTGTGCAGATTTTTTAAACCAAATTTGTAGGTAACAATCGCTAAATCTCGTAGCACCTCGTAGCATTTCGTAGCACCTACGGTGTAACTACAGGAACAGGAAAATTTTCTCGTTTTTTACCGGAAAGCCTTCCAAACATAACCGTATCGTGAATTTCGTACACACGAACAAAAATAAAACCCCTTCACAGGAAGTGAATACATAGCTATCAATTTATTGACTCAATAATGTCACCGTTAGTTTTGTCTTGGCTTATATAAAGGTAATAGTATAAACAGAAGGCAGACAGGCAGACATGGATGCGGTTATCGAGCGACACATCGCGCCCACTCTATGATTGATTGGATATAGGGTTGGAGGCAAGTCCCCCCGCCTGCCCCCCTCAGTCCCGCGGCGTTGGATCGAGGCACCGACGCCCGCTGAGACGACGTTGCATGACATGATGTTCATTTGTTCTGATTTGTTAGACACCCGGGAACACCGCGCGCCGCCCGCAACAACCAACATTACGTGATTAGAAAATATTATTATGATGTACCTCCCGGGATGCGCAGCGGATAGTGCGTGCTTCTATTGTTGTAGCTATGTGATATTGAGTTTTTTTTAGAATAAACCGTTTTGCGAAATCTAAGTGAATCAAAACCCGTTTTAGGCCCTCTTAAGGCATATTGCTTAAGCCAAGCATGACCAAATCAAACTGGTTATAAACACGCAACCACTTTATTCATATTAGAAGTACTTGCGTGATATGTACGTTCTTATTTTATGGAAAGCTATTGCTGCCTAATTTTCTTAATAGGTGCCTTCTTTAGATAACTCGCCTGTTAACGATACAAAGAAAGACAGCAAAAAAAACGATTTTTTGAAGTGATAACTTCTTTAGGTACGTTGGACATTTTTTTAAATGGGAAAAATCCATTGAACTCGCAACACTGTTACCGTAACCGACACCACGCGTGATTTGTTTATAAGACGATTAAAAAAATACACATGTTCAAGTTTTCACTTCTGTCAGCACTCCCGGAATGCCACTTTTTTTTCACCTTGAATCAACTTCTAAAATTACAACATTACAGTTAGCTTTGCTTACGTCAAAACCTTTGTAAAATGTTTATAGGCCAAATGCAGTGCCAACGAGCTATTAGATGAACGAATTGTCGTAAAAGGGCATTGTATTGGATATTAAGTGATCGGGGAGTGTTAATTGGGGCATCCCCGACTAACGTGCAACATCAATTATGCGATACAACGAGGACATTACACCTTTATGCCGGGCGTTAACGGTTACACAATATTTGTATTACATTATACGTAATGTCATTAGTGTTTGTTTTGTGTATTAATTACGTCGATTAGGGGAGGTTAATTAAATTTTAAGCGCGGCTAATACCTAATTAGTTTAAAACATAGTTTAACAACAATTAGTTGGTAGTTATTAAAATTGAACTCTTGGCCGGAAAGTTGCCAAGTACAGCCTTCTAAATCTTTTTCTTGTAGTTTATGGTAAACATATTATTATTTTGGAATATCTGGCAACAGTGTTATATAAAAACTGGCCAAGTGCGCGTCGGATTCGCACACGAAGGGTTCTGTACTACAAGGCAAAAATGCCGAAAAAAACACGTTTGTTGTATGGGAGCCCCCTTAAATATTTATTTTATTCTGTTATTAGTATGTGTTGTTATAGCGACAATAGAAATACATCATCTGTGAAAATTCCAACTGTCTAGCTACTACGGTTCATGAGATACAGCCTGGTGACAGACAGACAGACGGACAGTGGAGTCTTAGTAATAGAGTCCCGTTTTTACCCTTTGGACACGGAACCCTAAAAAATACTGAAACATTAATCAGTAATAAAGGAAATTAAAATAAGAAATCGTAAAGCAATTTACCAATTTCCTTCTTTTGAATGAAATCGCTAACAAATGCGGTGCCTTGATAAGTTTTGGCAGAATTAGTTTTAAGCAACACTATGTACCACTGATCCCTATCGCCTGTATCTACTACATCACCTTACTATCTAGTTATTCTATTGTCACGCGCGCCTAAAAGCTCACTTGATTTACGATGACTGTTTGTTCCTCGTACCTACTAGGGGAGGTTTTCGCAATAACACTGCAGCCTACCTTTCATACATGCGCTGTGAATACCGCTTTGGCTTGATAACTAATTAATCACCAGCTTAGTGACCGTGATTTCCTGCGGGAATGAAAAATGCTGTCACGATAAAAGTGAGAAGGGTCTTGCGAAACCACTAGCTGTCACCGCGAGCGTTTGCACGATTCCAACTATAAGTTTAGAAGCACTACCGATTGTAATCTAGATTGGAAGGAAGGTGATCCTTTGTTCGATTATTTGGTTGTTAATTCGTTATGATATCAAGCAAATCACAATTTTGGATGCAAGTTTTAATAGATAAGTAGAATACTAACCTCGTGACAAACTAAGAGGATTTTCGACGATGTTTTAAAACTGAGAGAAAATACGACATTTGGACCTCTGACGATTTATCTGAATATAGGATTTTCACTACGATAGAGAAACAATTTACCATCATTTAGGTATTTGATATCGTAGAAACTACTGTAATATGATTAAAATAGTTGGTAGTGAGTGACATCGCCTAGTTTAGTCAGATTCAGCGCTGATACTCGCGGGTCCATTGCGCGTATCTCTACATCTATTGGATCGTCGATTACCGCTCCGTCTTCCGACTTCTAATCGCTATACGGATCTTAGTCCCGTAGATCTATGTCGTGGAGCACTTTAAACCATTTATGTTTCTACATCAAATCTTATTTCTGCTGAAGAGCTTCGTCGTGGGTTCGGGGTTCCTGACTTTTTAAAGTTTAGAATGCAATCTCTGAAAGATAATTACAAAAATGTTTGTTCAACTTGTGTTTCAGGAGACTTATCGACGTTGGGCGTGCAGTACAATGGTGCCACTTTGGGTAGAAGAAGGAGCAGAAGAGGGCAGCGAGGAGGGGGGCAGGTCGCGGCGTGCGCCCGCCGAGCACGCGGCGCGGTGGCACGCGCGGCACCTGGAGCGCGTGGGACACCTAGATCGGCGGCGCGGCGGCGCGGGCGGCGTGGTGGGTCGCTGGGTGCGCGCCGCCGCCGCGGGGCCCGGCCGGCCCATTGTCCGCCTCAAGCCTTGCCTTTCCGTCTGCCAGCTCGTCGAGCAACACTGCCCCTACTTCCTGCCGGCGGATCGCGCGCCCGCATACCCCACACAGTACGCCGGCGAGCCCACGTTCCTATGTCTCGGTGAGTTTCCATTAGTTTCCATTACTTCACAACCTAAAAGTCGTAAACGTCATCCTAATGTCAATCCTGACTGGCTGACTATTTTCTGGATGGTGCCTGCTCGTGATTCATAGTCATATATAAAAGGCACACTTATATACCTTATTACTTTACAAATTACCATAAAAGTTGACATAAAAATGAAAACGCTATTAGAAAATAAATAGATATTCGTTTATGAATTAATGTTATGCCGAAAAACGAAAACGAACTATTAAAAGTATCTACGATGTGCAAGTAATACTGTAAATGTTGTACATACAGTCCAATAATGGATGTGGTAGGTGTTAGCTTCATTTGACTTGCGAAGACCTAAAAACTGACACTAGACTAGACACTTCTATTTTCTTCTTTTTTCATTATCTTGTTTATTATTCACTAATCCCAGTAGTATCGGCTGTGCGTTGATATGTCTGTCAGTCAGTCAGTGTCTCCTTTTATATATATCGATTTTCGACTACAGACAGAAATAGGATAGGTACCTATTTCTATTTCTTATTTTTTCACATTCATATATGAATGTGATAATATTTTCGTATTAAGTGACGTAACAGTGAAAATAATAGTTATCCTCAGATATGTTAATGAAATTCACGAGCATTCTGTAGACTGAAATACTTTGAATGATCAACGGATTTCAAGATTAGGCGCAATTAACCTTCCGCTATGGCTTGGCCGCAGTTCAAAACGATAGAGCACAAAGCAACCACCACCTTTGGCGAGTTGCATGCTACTTTATTTTTCTTTGTGCTCGTAGAAAGAAGCCTTTGTCTCTGACCAATTGTTGCTTTGCACTTTTCGGTTTAACTTTCCTTCCACTTTAAATTCTGGCATCAGTTCGGGAATCTAAGCTTATTTATAAATTGGTTCACTTAGGAACTGAACACGACTATACCTACAGGCTGTATAACTATGATCTATGTAACTATACAAAAATAATTGCTGGGAAACGATTTTTATTTTTGGTGTTATAATTGGCTATTTATTTTTTTATATATATTATATATAGTGCTCAGTGAGTGAGTGACAGTGCAGTGGTACAGGGGTCATTGGAGCAGTCGTAGATTATTTATTTAAAAGAAGTCCTTTAATACCTCTGTAACCAAAAGGTTCCTAGGTATGATCCAAAACATGATCACAATAAAATTACGGGAAGAACAAGTGACTCTCGGCTTCATTAAGCGTCTTTTGACACCCGTTATAATAGAATTGTTCACGTTTATTTTAATAATAGCTGCGCCCGGGCGGTTTCACCCGCATAAGTTTCGATCCCGTAGAAATATCGGGATAAAAAGTAGCCCATATGTTAATCCAAGGTGTCAGCTACCTCCATACCAAATTTTATCATAATTGGTTTAGCCGTTTGAGCGTGAAGAAGTAACAAATATATAAACATACACACACACTCACCTCACACACTCACAAACTTTCGCCTTTATAATATTAGTGTGGTAGTGTGATGTATCTAGGCTAAGTTAGCCACATTAGAGCTCGTAATCTATAGTTATCAGAATAAAAAACAGTCTCCGTAGCCGAAATTAGCATGGGATGTATTAAATTAGCAAATGCATATGCATGCAATGCATGATACGGTTCGTCTAATATACTGTGACGACTGATTTCAGACCCGCGCATCCCGGAGACGGGTGCGCAGGCGAACAAGTCCAACTACGGTCGGGACGAGTGCTGCTACTGGTATTGCGAGGGGAGGCTGTGCTACCGGTGCGAGCTGCGGCTGACCGAGACGGTGCGGCCGGACGCCGAGCGCTGCCCGCCGGTGGAGGAGCGCGGCGCCGGTTGCTCCGTTCCGTACGCGGCGACCGGCGCCGGCGCCCCCCGCCCACCACCCCCGCGGGCCTTGCTCGCGCTGCTGCTGCTCGGCCTGGCCGCGCTCGCACGGACCCACTGGACCGCCCCCACACGTTTAGTGAAAGTGCGCGATTCGAGGTTATAGTTTTACGTTCACGTGCGTCGCACCCGCGCGTCCCGCGATCGCCGGCCAGCGATCAGAACCTCTGTTAGTGCAGAACTTATAATAATAAATAGCGTGCGGTTACAAGACCGACGGGGGACGCGAGCCGCGGCGGCGGAGCGTGCGCCGCCGCACCGCCGCCGCCCGCTACACACACTCTAACTTAAAATTTGTGTCCGCTCGTTGGTTACACCCGAAACATGGAAACACCAAATGTTCACTCATGAATTAATTTATGCATTTATCTCGTAAGCGCTGTTTGCCGATGTTCCAGCCAATATGTTAATATTTTTGGCACGATTTGTAAACAAAGATACATGTTTTGCGTTAAGCGAAGATGTTGCGTATATTTTACATAGTGTTTTACAGTTACATTGTTCATAAGGCACACAGTTTGAGTTTTGAATGCTGATCTAGTTTGTGTACCTTCATGGAAAAAAGCAATATTTTACACGAAATTGTTAAGAAGCATAACTCAATAAAGATCGCTCATGAAGTTTCAACCAACGTACATACATAGGTACGTATGTACGAAGAGTACTTTGTGTTAGGTATCGTGTGATGATACTTTTTTACTACATTATTATGTAGACCAGACACCTGATGCAATAAAATACTTATATATTACATACGCGCCATAATCGCAAGCTTTGACAGGTTGAGAATCTCAGCATCCTCATTCGCCGTGGGATAAAGGGTAGGCCTCACGTCTGGGATCTCTTACCGTACCTTAGTTTGTACCTCTGACGCACAAAGTTAACGCGACAAGTTTCGGGAACACGATCCGGACGAGAGAACTCTACTCTTTTGAACATGTGACAATAGGTAGGTATACTTGTACTGGAGGATGGTTTCTTAGAGAGTTATTTTTGTAATGTTGCACTAGTGCAGCGAGTGCGGGTCGAGGTCCCGGCGGCAGCGGGTGGGGCAGGCACAGCACACGCACAGCCTAGCTCACACCGCCGAGTAGACGCCGAGTACCTCCACAGAGCGCCTGCACGCCGCTGCCGCCGCGTCGACGCCCGCCCGTTCGCACGTCAACGCCTAATTAATAGTGATTACATGATTATGTATAAATGAAATAATATAGGATTAATAAAGTAGTTGTTGTTTTGTAAGAAGTAAAATATTATGAATAATGCATATAATGAAAGTTATATGCAATATATTCCGTCTTATGATCTAACATTTTGGTAATACAGAATGGTTGAAAATGATTTTTATATGAATTGATTTTTAATATATATTATTGTATATGTATATCGTGTCGACTATTGATAATGGTAAATGACCTTCATCGTATTGTTGTTTCAACATTTATAGGTAACAACATTTGTTAGTTTTGTTTTATTTTTGAAGAATATTAGAAGAGTATCGTTAAACATTATGTGATGAAAAACATAATTTAATGGTTATTAAGACTTTATTGAATGAACATTTGTTGAGAATATTGCCCTCAGAAGGCATGTAGTTGTTGTATTCAAATAAATGATAATAATATTAAGTAAGTTATTTTTTACGTTTTTATCGTGTGTACATATGTCAAAAACGGTTTGTTGTTTCCACTCCCATACTTAATCGTCGTCACCGAAGGTGCTAAAGGTCTATTAACGCTTCTTAAGACTTGGTTTGTGTCAACTTCAATATGAGCTGATCTGTTTGTCTGTCTGTGTGATGCACGCGGGCAACCTCGCGGTACTACAGCAGTCCCGCTGTACTGATGCCTCCACACTCATATCACTTGACGTTTACAAAACTTCATCTACAAGCCTATCAACTATTTTCATAGTATGTTTCAAGTGAAAATATCCCTTCAGTAAAAAGTTCACTATATAGACTAGGAGAATTAGAAAGTGTGAGCAAGTCGTGACAATAGATCAGTGAGTCGTTATTGTTTCAGTCGAGTACGTTGTTCGCTCGTGCTCCTCAGTGCCTTCACTCTAAAGTGAACGCGTCCTGCGCCTCATAGCTGTGCTGTCACTGAACTCGCATGACGTCCGTGTCGGACGTTCGCACCACGTAACTGAATGCGCGCATACCTACCCGTTTGTTTTAGCTAAATGCATCGGTTTATCACTCGTTGTATTGCCTTCATCTCGTTAACGCAGTGACAGGGAAGGGTAGTGTAGTCTCTCCATCGCATCGTCATTACATTTGGTAACCGCAGTTGAAAGTAAAATGTTGAAAATCATAGTGTTAGTCTCTTCAAGAGAGTTTATAGTAGGTATTAGAGTTCGAGAGATGTTAACAATAAAAAGTTTGAGATCGATTGTTTGCAATTGACTACAGATATTGTAACACTAAAATTGAAGTTCATGTCGAAATTAATATTGTTTGATAAATTCACAAATATAAATAACTTTTAATTTCATATTAAATCTAAGAATCTAACTAGAATATCTTAATAGGGGAAGTTTCTGGTAAATTCATTTCAGAGAGTCAGGTCTTTATGCACATAAATTTATTAAAATAACCAGCAACATTTTGCGAGTTGATCGTTGCCCTACTGCGTAGGCGCTCTTTCACGGTATCTACGTGTATCTATCTATATATAAATTAAATTATCAAATGTCTAAAATTTAGTAATAGAAAATGAATTACTAGAACATAATTAATTGGATCAATTTCGAGCACTCGTTAAAACTTACACATTGACCGTGCATTTCTTCTTGTGAGTGTTGCCACTCTACACTATCGATGTCTTCACTCGTTCACTTTATTAGAGTAGATAGTGAAAGACCAAAAGAGAGGAGTTCGGTTCGGATGTTAAGTACCGTTACCTTGATTTGTCATCTGTTCAATAACGACAATCACCCCACCACAGCCCTGCAAGGTATGTTGACAATTTGCTACGAATATAATAGGTACAACACATGTTTGCTGTCAAATATACATACTATACCCAATTAACAACACGAGCGCAACGAAGAATATCAGTTTATAGCAGTCTCCATCTGTTCCCGAAATCGTTTTGATGCAGACATCAAATCAGCAATAATTCAAAGAACATCTTCATACTAAAGCCCGTGACGTGAGACGAGCGGTGACGAGCGGTGACGAGCGATGGCGATCGGTGCCCACGCGGCGCACGCTCACCGAATACAAAAAACGCATTTTAGCACGCGAACACACACAACGTGCCATTCTCTCTAGGTTTAGTGTAACGGGTGTATTCTTAATATTTTGTTAAACGTTTGGTGATAGGTATACATTATGTTTTGAAATAATATACGTATGTTTTGATGTACATAAATAAAGTGTAAATGTTTAACGCACAAATAATATGATGACAAGCTGATGTAAAGCAGTGTACGAAAACGTATGTATTTAGCTGTAAAATGTAACTGGAAAGTAAAGATTAGGAAATAATGAACGTAGGAACTCCCATGCTCCATCTGCTGCCGAGCTCTCGTTCGTTTGTCCGCCATATCGTGGTTCTCTTGCTGACGTTCCGTTGTACTCTACTCTGTGCTCGTTTGTCAGTTCCAGATTTCTCTTCCAGACGCTCGCTGCCGCCCCTCGCGGTGAGGCAGCGAAACTTACCTCAAGTCCATTTCTATGTAAATTATTCGATAATCAGGAATTAACTAGTTGTACTGTTCTATATTTTAAGTCCCTCACCTTAGGTTGCGCGGCAACTCAGTTGACTGTCACACACACGCACAAAACAAACAGAAATATAGGCTTTCGGGGTCGTCCATCGATGATTAAGCATTTTAAATGTGTATTTACGTACATTATCATTCTCAAAAGTACATATAGTGTAATATGTAAGCAAACACCAAATTGTAGCCTTTACATTTTCAGCAGTAATCCACGACATCATAGTAAGTAATAAACAAATCAATGTACGGAACGTTCTACATTTTTTCAATCGCTGTGATATGTACTTGATTTCATATAACGATGTTATATTCAGTCAGTACTGATAAGTACTAATACATTTATGTATTGATGGTCGTTCGATGAAATGTTTCAGTAATGGTAATGTTAAAATATTTTATACAAAATATTATTATTATTTTCGATGACTGCCAGTAGCTGTCACTATGCTTAGGGGTATTAAAAGTAAGATGTGGCTCAGCTGTGGTATTAAAGTAAATGAGTAAATATAGACCTATTATGTAAAGCGTGTTTTTAACTTCACGACTTAACACAGTGGAGTTTCTTTCTGGTTTGGATAAACTAAATTAAATTTTAAAAAGCGTTGGAGCGGGAACGAAGTAGTACTCAAGACTACTCAAAAGTTTAGAGTCATCACCAAGACTTACCGTATTTATATTTATTGTAATACCACATCCGAATCTTAAGAAACAACGAATATGATTCACGTTTGAAGATTTTGTAATGCATATTATCGATTTCATTTGTATTAGTGCAGTAAAATAATGTCATAAACATGCGGATTTTTGAGTTTCTGTGTTGTACAGTAAGCATCGGACATAAAGCACGGAAAATTATGAAATAATGGACGTTTTTATTTGTGTTGTCACTCTGATATTGTGCGAATCCTCTGAAGAAGTATTGTGATTGAAATCGGGTAAAGTTACGGTTACCGACTACAAGTAACACGATACGATATGGCCTTCAATTGTTTAGGCAGGAGTTAAGTAAATTAAGACACATTTGAAAATGTATCAAGTCTTATGAAGTTATAGTGTATCAATACATAATACATTTAAATAGATTTAACAATTTGTACGTTATTTTAAACTGAAGGTTCATAGGTAAGCGATTCATGTTTCAACCCCGAAAGTTTCTCTTTAGAGTACATTGTCTGATTTAAAATCGTTGGGTAATTTTACTTTTATAATTTAATTAAATCCAGTTTGGTTACAATACAAATATGTAGATAAATCTAAGTCATTTTGGAATTACGCAGTAAAATAATATATAAAATATATTATCCTGGCAGTTTATAAGGTACACGGGTAGGCAGATAACATGAGATAATGACATGCATTAAGTCAATTACTTTCGTGGATGTTAGTATCCGAGGCTAAGGTATGTGCACGCAGCTGGTAGATAGCCTTAGTGATTTTAATGGTGAAAGGAATTTTGAGCAAAGTACTTGAAATAAGTCAAGTGAAGTTTACTATTTTCCCAGATAAACGTGGCTTTTTACTTAACTTGTACTTTGTGAAAGTGCAATGTCAATTCAATTATTATAAATGAGTTTCCGACCACAACTGTTAGATGATTGTTTTGTTTGCTTATTTTATCAATGAGATATGAGAATGATGAATGAATCATGATGGGAGATGAGATTAAAATAGTATTTCTTTTCTGTATAAAACTTGTCTAATTAGTTTTAAAACAAAAGCTCTAGCTAATAACACCAAGTCTTTTGCCCGTGATAAGTAGTTAATATTGTATAATACTGCGTTCTAACTTTGTGTACTTGTCCAAGTAAGTTCGCCGCAATACTTTGACAAGAGCAATACTTAGACTTTAAGATAAATCACGAGCTTAGGAAGCGCTTGAAGTTAACTCAGTCCCTAGGCATTTTAAAATAAGAATGTCATTCAAGCAAAATAAAGTATTCGAACAAGAATGATTGAATTATTCATTCACAAATATTTTAAGTACCTATCGGTCTGAGAACCCTTAGAAACAAATTAAATATTTGTCATTTAAATTTTTTTTAGCACAGCAAAGAATGTCGAAAATAACTGTCGACTCGTGTACTAGCACCAAATTGTTAATAGAGACGTCACATATATGTCTGTATTTAATACACGTTTAAGAACATAGACGGATCTCGTGCTGTTGGACGTTACGAAGGTTAGAATGCCTGCGATCTATCTACTTATTTGTTTCATTGAAAGGTCTGTTCATAAATTAGTATAAATATAATGAATGTCATTAGTGTTATTTCCATTAAAAGTAAATGTTTTGTGTTAATTTGATAGCGTTACGTTGGCTCTAGGTGAGACTTGCAGCCCATCATCAGACCGTAACGTTTAGTTACACTTTAAGTACGTTTTGTACTGTTTACACCGAACGTGTGGTTGCGTGTTCGTATTTAGTTCTAACGTGTTCTGTACAGAATCGCATCGGTCTCATTTATTCCTAAAAAGTTCTAGATCATATAAATATAATGTATGATTATGAGGACTTTAAAAAGCACATGATATACCGAAGTTGAATGTTTAAGTTAAATATCGTTTTGATAAACTATGTAGTTAGGATTGCACTGTTGATGAAAAGTACATTAAATAATTGTCGATCTGTCATCAGGACTGCTTAAACATAATTTTAATCTCTATAAATAATATCATTAAATTGCCTAATTCATAGTGAGAAAGGTAGTGTAGAATAAAATCTTAACTCATAATGATAACAAGGGTAAGCACGTCGAGGGCGAGCGCGGCGCGCAGCGCGGGCGCGGGCGCGTCGCGGCGCCTTCTCTCACACGCGGGCTCAGATATATTGATATGATCTAGGATGTGTTTGTAGGTGTTTCTCGAGTAGTGATCGTGTAATAAGTCTTATGTTACGCCTTCTAAATAATTATAAACTGTTAGTGTGCGACGAGGGTCGCGGGTGGCGGCGGCCGCCACTCCCGGCCGCTACGCCCGCCTACGCCGTAGGCGGGGCGTAGCAGCCGCGTAGTCCGTTATGGGCCGCGCCACCGTCGCATGTAGACATCGTTCGACACTCGAAGTAAGATTAATCACGTTCGAATAATCGTAGACAGATTTTGAAATTTAATATTATTTGCATTTTCCTAAGAGTTTAGAACGATTGAGACAGTAGGTCGCACGACCGTGTTATGATGAATTGTGAAGATGTTTATTAAAAAAATGCGTTTATGAAAATGGAATAAAAACGAAAAATATTGTCATATTTAATAAAACTGTAATTAATAACTTAAGAAGAATTATTGGGAAAACAGAAAAACGTTAAATAAACCGATTAAAAATACAAACGCGAGTATTATTTCTCCCTGGGGTGTTAAGGTTTGAAATAAAAAGCTGAAATATGGTCACTTTAAATATTTTAATATAAAAATCGTCGCTTACGTCAATATCACACACGAGCTTACATCATCTATTTATCTTAAGTATAAAAACTATGACTTCGCATTAAATTATCGTTCTCGCAGTATAAAAAAAGCGCACTCGTCATCACAGCAGCGCATTCGCTATACACAATATACCGAACGCGTCCAGGCACACAGCACACATCACAGTCAGTGCCGCGGTCCGCGCGGCGCGGGTATTGGCCGAGGGCCAGGGGCCAGGTGGCCGGGGGCCATGAGGCCGGAGGGCGCTAGGCGCGTAGGTGCAGCGCCTGCGTTGCCACTAACGTCGCCAGCACCGCCAGCGACAGCGGCGTCAGCAGGCCGCGAGCGCTCGCACCGCTGTGCCCACTGTTGTCGCCAGAATCCGACCCATCTGCATATACAACACTTTATGCTTAACACGAACTATAAAATTTTATGGAAACGTCCACTTTTCCTAATCACTTGACTATGAAGGGATGAATATATTCTATTCTCTTTTATTTGAAATTATTATTCCTTTATTACTATTTTTATTTGAAAAACAAATAATCCTTGGATAATTTAAAGAATTCTGATTCATCCCTACTTTGGACTGTGCGGGACAAGCAGACGTGCCCACTTTAGATCATGCTGTTGTGCTATTGTGAAATGTGAGGTTTACCAATCTTACATAAAGACAACTTAATAAACATGTGCATTAGGACATCGGACACATAACAAAACGATTACACAAAATGTAAAATGTGCGATTATCTGATACTGTGAACTCCATTTTTCTCTAATTTGAAAGAGGTACAAAAAGTGTCCTAATAAAATGACCAGCAAATGGTACTATAGTTTTTTACAATTTCTCATTTATCATTGCATTCTATACGTCAATAATATGGAAGTTTTACGATGCGCGTTTGAAAACTGTAACCTCTACAGCAAAACAAAAGAAGAAATGGAGTTGAGAGTACAAAATCAAAATGAAATTAAAATAAACCTACAGATGCGGATGAGTGAAGACGCGGCGGAGGTGGTGAAAGCCTCCTATTAAAAGACGCGGCACGGGGCCGCGAGTGAACTTCATGTTACAGTCTAGCGCCTGAAGACTGAACGCTCACCACTGAAACATCAACTTGCTTTTAGCAACATTACTTTAGTTCCCCGACACCGGTACCACTAGTATGTGCAACTACTACTAACTACTACACCATAATATTTACATGTTTTTTTTTTGTTGATGCTTTCGTCTCTGGGTCCACATAGTTACAGTAAAAATTAAATCTATTCGTGAAATCAGAACACTGTATTAAAGAATTAAAAATGTCATTTGCTATTTTAAAGTTAAGAGCGTAATTACGGACACATTTTATCATTTGTAAACTATATCACATAGAAATAGTGCTTATTCCGACTTTTAATTTGCCTATTTAAAAATAGTGGGGTATATGAAAGTCAATCCAAGAAGTGTGTATGATTTCATGAATAGTATTTTTTTTTATAATCACTCCTTAAACTCGACTATAGACATGCATTACCTACTATTTCTATTCAAAATATTTTGAAAGGCTCCGTTCGAAAAGTTTTCCATCCTGGAGCCGTTTAGTTAATATTACCACTAATTTCAACATTCAGTTGTCTACCGTATTTTTTTTTTCAAATAAATCTACTATAATGTTAAAATATCAACTCGCTGTGTCACAGTGAGTCAGAGTCATGCTTCACGCTTGTGTTAGTCACAAAACTAATCTATAAATATATATACAGGGTATCCGGTAATTAATGGATAACCTCTTAAGGGGTCATTGTACTTATTATTATGAACAACTTGTACTGCGGGACAATCAGCTGTTCCCTACGTTAATGTTCGCATAACTCTTCAAAATGTAGGAAAATGCTGATTATTTTTTCGCGATTTTAGGTTTGGTCCCATATTAATAGTTGATCATAATGATAAGTACAATGACCCCTGAAGAGGTTATCCATTAATTACCGGACACCCTGTATATATATATATGGACATGAACATTTGTGTCAACACTAATAATTACAATCAGTGTTCACTCTTCATGCAACTGTTTTAATTATGTATATCTGTATGACATATCAGTAATACTATCCAACCATTGAGTTTTTTTAATGTCAGTATTTTACGTATGTATTCAAAATATACAAAAGATAAATAATTCGCTGTTGTGCACAATCTTCACTGACAAAGCAGCCGAAAAAAATGCCATTTATTTGTATGTTGTGTTATTATTATTTAGATCTGTGATTAACCCAAATCAAACGTGCGTTTATTTGCTGAATACAGTTCAAAAACTTTATCTTACACTGAACTTATCTTCGTCGAACTGACGAAAACAAACGCTGCAATTTATTAAATGTTCAACACGAATACGTTTACTTTATGCTTGGACACTCCTGGAAACCGATGAGTTTCATATAAAACATATTGTTATATTACGTACTACTCTACCCTATCACCATTTTCGTGAGAAATCTAAATCCGTGTTCAAACTTATTGTACTAACTATATGGTTAGTTCCAAAACCACAGAAAAAGATGACCTAGAACCCGAAATGCTGATGACTAGACGATACTTTCTTAGGTAGAAAAATGATATAGGAGGCTGAGGACCGTCTTATCATAGCATGGCTGACTAGCCCACCTTGCTATGCAGCCTGGCCGTCTAAAGGTTTATCTACCTAGGAGCGTAGATGAGTTAAAAATAAAGTAAGTATAAGTAAGCAAAGCGTTATTATTATATTATACAAAGCTGTACAGATTGGCGTGATCGCCTCCACCACACGCAAGCACTAACTACCATGCTAAACATGCAAGTGAAATGAAAGTAACGTACAGGCAGCGCGCGACAAGCTCGCCGGTACTAAAATCACCGCTTATGTTCTATAATCTCACTGGTATTCTTATATTGTATGTAACTAATTGAGTCTTTGTTCTTTATGTTATTTCTCTATGTACAATATTCAGGAACACTCCACCGAGGCTATTTCCTGAACCAGAAGAATGATCTGGGAACGGATGATTTTACACCTAGAAACAAAACACACACAAACATGGACACGTGAACACGCCCCAGCCACCGATATTTTAATTGATATTACAACACGGTGACTGATTGTTGTTGGTGACGTTATAACTAAGTGATTAAGACACATTTAAAATCTGGTGCAAACACAACACTGAACAAAAATAGTGAAAATTAAATCAACATAATCATATTTGGTATTTCATACTTGCCGGATCGACGTTCATTGTTTTATTAAATGTGATTAAGCGATGACTTTTATTACTAAACAGCTCGAATTTCAAATGCAAAACCACGCGCTACTTTGCTAGAAACCGTGGAAAACTGATAGCTATTTCATCTGATTAATTAATTAATTATTTCACCCTGATCGATTCGGCAAATACATTTCCACTATCAAAAGTGTAAAAAATCTTCAAAACTGGTTTAGTGGTTTGGTGTTGGTGCTAACAATTAACTGTGCTTGCATTGCAAAGTGAGACTAAATTATATTTATTCACCGAAAACATTGCAAAATTCGACTGCGTTGTAAAAACTGCGGCAAACAGTGATACTTTAGTTTTGTTGTTTTTTGTGAGTTTGCCACAGTTTTTGACAACAGCAAGTAGGTTCGGATGCGCCCAGAAGCCGCGAAGTCATCGAGGTCGAGGACCGGCCACCGTCAGCCGCTGCACTCATTCAGTAAGCCACCACACAGGCAACACCTCTCAGTATTAGTTATATTGAGGCCATCTTAAGCAATATGCTCATGTTTGTTAGTAGGAAACTAAGCTGACTGGATTAATTCAGCCAGTACTGGGGTTAGTTGCTTTTCATAAAAACAAATTAGCTGTTAGTAAAGCTGAACATTAGTCAGTTTCTACGTAGTAAATCGATTAGTAAATGAAAAATCTATTTAATGTTATTGAGTTAATACATGAAAACCGTTACCGAAATTAATGGAGAAGGTTACCAGAAATTATATTGATTAGATTGTAAAAAAAATCAATAAAGAAGTAGGTATTGATTTACGGTTCAGTTGGTTCTATAACAACATACAACAATTATTGGACAACAGTTTTACAAGAAGGTACAAAACAACTAATAGACAAACATCCACATAGACACAAGAGCAAACATGGAACGGTGGAGTCGACGAGTGGTTCGTCCTACTGTCATTGATTAATGAGTTGGTCAGCTCTCTGTATTACAGTCAAGGGAGCTTTATTTTAATTAAGGCCAATGTATTATTTCTCTCTGGGGGGCTGTTTCAGATTGAAATAAAGCATTTTAGAGTACCTTAGTTCAAAACACAGCAAATGTTAAAACAGGGAAAAGCATAACTGCGGGTATTTCAAAATGATATCGTTATACTGACGCAAAAATGAAGGTATTTCAGAGTAGGTACTTTTTGGACTGTAGCTCATCACATTTCATTGATAAGTATAAAAATGCATCGTTAATTAAATCTGAAAACTTGATATTTGCAAATGTGGCTCACAATTGCATTCAATGATAACATTGTTCTCGCGTTGAAGTCTTTTGTTGTACGAGTAAGACAATTTTTTTAAATTTTTATTAAATAAATGTTATTCGAGTTTCAAGCCGTTCGGCTATCACTAAAGTCAAACAAAACCACTCAAAGATTCTTTTAAATGATTTGAGTAGTTCGCACGGAGTGTGCTTTCAGTCTGGAGCAAACTTTTGAAAGTTATCATCGTCTTTAGTCCAGTACGTTTCAGTCACGTCAACGTGTCAGAGCGTCATTGGTCACGTCACAGTCGCGCGGTCTGGGTATCCGCCTACCTGCGTCGAACAGAATGTCTCCGACGTCGTCGTCGTCGACTTCGGTGTTGTAGGACAGGCGCGCGTTACCTCCCACGGTGCCACGCGGCGCGCTACTGCAGCCGAGCCACCAGAATGCTGTCGACCGCGGGAACGCTGGGTTGTCTGAGTCCACCTGAACATTAATTAAATGTTTTACATATTATTCATTGTAAACTGTGTGCTTTTCTGTGCTTAACATACTGCCAATGCTTAAGTGTGGTAATCCTTATGGCGTATATTACAGACATATGCGTATATAGGGGGGTGGGGGGTGGATGGGCCGTGCCCACCCTAGGGTGTTTGGGGACCTATTCGAAATTCTAAGCTGGATACTTAGGTACATAATATAACTTCACACAAAATCAATCTATTAAATAATCTACCACCAAGATCTACACAAACTTATTATCACCTACATAATACATTCCATTTAATTACTTTTGAAATAACAAATGATTGAATCTATTAATACGCAACGTTATAAGCTTGAGTAGGTACATTTAAATTTCGTGTCCACAATGCAAAGTGACAAGCAGGCGCACGTCGGAACACCGCGCCGTTTAGATCTCGAAAGTGGAAAGCATTTTGTGGGGTATAAGGGTATTCTCCAAATTGACGAAACTCTTTTAGGAGCAGAACTGCAGAACGTTTAATAATGAAAAACGTTCTAAAAGAACAGGATTGGTTGTGGGATCGCCCGCACTTGGTGATGGGGTCTGCTAGGCATGGCGGGCTGATATCAGTCGAGGGTGCGGCGAATGTAATCGTTTTCAATCTGCGTAAATATGATCATGTCTCTGCGCATCGGTCGCTTCTTAAGTGGTTGCCCATACGCCAGCGCAGAGAGCTAAGGGCGCTGACCACCTTGTTCTCATTTCTTGATTCTCCGGTTTCGCCTGGTTACCTAGTTTCAGTACATTTGCGCTAACCACAATAGAAATCTACGTTCATCACACAATCGTCTTCTCCAATGTCCCGCTCACCGCACAGACTTCATTCACTCTTCCTTCTTCGTTCAGGCTATCTCTCTGTGGAATGCGCTCCCACAGGAAATCAGATGGCAACCAACCGATTATCCTTTAAGGTTAAGGTTCGCGAGCACATTCGCAAGAAGCTGGCAGTATCATCACAACGGTAATATTTTCTCATTGTATGTCTTATTTCTTTTTATTAAGTCTATTTATGTATTTATGTATATTTATTTGTAATATATTTATATGTAATTAGGTATATATTATATTCAGTGTTAATAGGTTTTTGCGTATCTTTATATTTAAAATATTTATTCCTCAATGGTCACGATTGCACCTACCACTGTTTGTCTCTGCATCACCCAAAGGTTGACTGGTAGAAAATGCCTATGGCATTAAGTCCGCCTCTGTACATTTATGTGCTTGAAGTATTAAATAAATAAATAAATGTACAAGTATCTTTTGGGGCTCTCGGGCCACCGACTTATGATAGTAGAAGGAACAGTAGGGTTTTAGTCGGTAAGAGTCCGACATAACCCTCCGTTCATCCCAGACGGAGGGTTTCCATGAGGATTTCCCAACGAAAAAACAAATAGGTTAGGGGCCAGGCCCCCCCTGGAAAAAAGCCCTAGATACGCCAATAATTTACAGAGTAATTATTTGATTGCTTGACAATTCACACCACGCAAATAAAACGCTCAGAGCAGAATCCGCGGCCCAGCTTTGACCAGTAGTTGTCAGATTGAAGATAGCTGTGTTAGGTACTTACACTGAAGGTTCTATCATTAAACCGCCAGTACGATCCTCTCTTGAAGAAGTACGTGTATCCATTGGTATACTGTAAGGCAGCATCAATGCCGTCAGGAATGCCTTCCCAGTTGGAGAGGGGCTTGGGGTAGGTAGCCTTGACGGGAGGCCGTTGTGATGGGTCGAAACGCCAGAACTTCGAGCCTTTGTAGAAGTAGATCTTGCCGTTGCCTGACCAGACTAGAGCAGCATCTAGGTTGTCTGGGATACCGGTGAAGCCTGAATCAAACAGTAACGGATTAGCTGATTTTGTATTTTAGATAGAATAGAATAGAATAGATTTTATTTTTCTTAGATGAGGTTTACTTAAAAACGAAAGGAAAAATAATTAAATATAGCCAAAAAATTCTACTGCACTTAAAAATGTATGCAGGGCTTTGATTGTCCGATTCTTTGGATGACATCTAGTAACGATCTCGTATAACTTTATACCAATCCAAGATTTCATGTCTCATAATTTCCAACCAATTAAAAAAAAACAAAAGCATACCTTCATTGATGTCTTTAGGATAATCTCCGTCGACCTTTTGTCCGTTGTACCTCCAGTACTTGGATCCCTTGAAGAAGTATGTCTTGCCATTCTTGTAAGTGAATGCCGCGTCGATGTTGCCGGGCAGACCGGGCCATGCGCGAGAGATCAGGCGTGGGTAGCCGGGCGCGACGCCGTCCTCCGTGAGTCGCCAGTAGTGCTCGCCTAGAATCAAAGGAGAGGAAGGTTTAGTTAGATAACCTTTTATCAATAATTTCTGGTTTTTGTATTTTCTTGCTACTTAAGCTGAAAAATTAAAAGAAACGCCGATTCAACAATAAGTAGTCACCACTACTGGGTTCACGGCGTTTCTAGTTGGTATAGTTTGTTCGGTCTGAAGTTGGAATAACAAAAAAGTTTATCTTTAAAAATTCCAGGATCGAACGTCATCAAACAGGCAAGTGACTAAAATGCGAGTTCGCTTTGACAATTGACGGTGCTGTCGATCAACAAATCTTATCTTTCTCAAAAGTAGACTGCGTAGGTGATTTTTTTAGATTATAATGAAACATTTACTATGGTGTCAGCTATAAAAATCCCTAAAAATGGCAAATATTGAGGTAATTTAATCAATCTAAAAACTTAATACAACATGTCTAGTTTCCATACCTTTGAATATGAAAGTGCCACCGTCCGCAGAATTGAAGATGGTATCGAACTTAGGATCGCCGCAAAGGGCGGGGTCCTCGGTTGGAGTTTGCGGCGTGGTGGCGCGGGGCACAGAGGGCGCAGCAGGCACTGGGCCACCGATGTCCGTCTGCGACTTGTGACCGTATAGAGCCTGTGGATAATAGAAATGTCAGTTAGGTATTAAGTATGTGTTTGAATTTGAGGGAAGACTTTTTTTCTTCGTTGTTCTAAACTTTTTGGAAGTGGATTTATGTGTCATGTTGGGGTCGGCGGTTTGCGTACCTAGTAGAACGGTTGTCTTAGTAGTGAAAGGGGGGTGAAAAAGCGGTCTGCCTCTGAATTATGAATTACTATAAAAACACATAATTTAAGCATGACAAACAAAACTGAGAAGCTTTTCTTTATGCAAAATGTTATTATAATCAGTATTAACCTGAATTCCTTGGATGTCATCCTGGTCGAGCTGGAAAGCAGGGTCGTATCCTCTGTAGAAGGGAGCCATGAGTGCTGAGCGCACGTCACTGTGGGACAACCCTAGTGAGTGACCGAACTCGTGCGCGGCGACCTGCGGATGTGACAATATGTTGAATGGAGAAATTTTGTATTTATCGAATTTATTAGAGATTCGTAAGAGAAATTTTAAAAAGTCAGTAAATCGTAAAGTTAGTCAAAGTATACCTGGAACGCTTAGACCTAGGAATAAGTTATAAAATTCCACGACAAAAATACTTCACAAATCTCCATAAAACAAGGCAACTTTTAACCATTAGTAGTCTTATAATTACCTGGAAGAGATTGGTTCCTCTCCTCGAGTTAATGGACCACATCTCGGCGTCATCGAAGTGAGCGTCGCCTCCGTACACCTGCACAAAAGAGGCATTGAGGAAAAATGGAAAATGAACATCATTACCGATGAATCAATAATTGTCATATTGTTATAAAACCTTAGCCAGCCACACGTACGATTCTCGGTAGGCAATTATAGTGATTGATTCTGCAATAACTCATTTTAATTTTATTGGATTGATACAAACGGCGTTTGTGAGAGGATGATGCATGATCTTAAAGTTATTCCTACTCACTTCCTGTCATTGCTTTCTAAAATTGACGATTACCAAATTTTTTCTTCGTGTGTTTGTAATCAGACCATCTAGACGTGGTCCACTTTTGCCAACACCACTGCTTATAGAAGATACTACGATGCCTTTTTACTGTCTTATCTACATGTCGCATGAATATCATCTACATAATTCTAAAAGAAAGACTAGGCCAAATATTTGTGATTTGTTCTACAAACTTGTTCTAAAAACACCGATACTTGCATAGCAACTGTTTCACATGATTTCTTGTGTCAACTGAGTCTGCCTAAAAAGTGGATATACGATATCCAACTTTTTCAGTCAGTAAACCACGAAAGAATAAACAGATTTTCTAACTATACAAATATTCATGTCTTCCACCGTAATTTATGCAAAGCAGACTAAAAAGAAAAGTCTGTGTTAAGGCTCCTACAAACAGGCGCGACGCGCGACACAAAGGCACTGCTCGTTGCGCGACTTGCGGTGCTTGTGTGTCGCGCGCGATTTTATTGCGTGTCGCGTCTGTTTGAAGGAGCCTTTATGTATTCAGTGCTTAGCGGCAGGTCCAGAACATAACGAATGGAATAACAATAATGTTCAGAGTATATTGTTGGAAACAGAACAAATATAATAATGTGTTTCGCACAATAAAACGTTTTATTATACAATTATCAGTACAAAAGAACTTTCACTATTTAGGCGACAATCTGTTACATCCGTTATTTTTATTTGTAACAACATAATGGGACATTCCAGTTTGTTGTAAGTTCATGTTGTTGGTTCATCTGATAACATATATAATTGCCGGATCCTAATCCAATCAATTTTCTACAACAAAGAGCGCATTAAAACCCTTACTAAATAATTTAGGCTACATTTTAATCGGTAAATTAGCAAGCACTGTCTACTTTTTCTGTTGAACTGATTTGTCGCTTGTTAAGTTATTCAAAAAAACTATCGGACAATAATGTACCTAAATTGAAAAAAAACAGCTAGATTCGTCAGACATTTCGTCAGGTACTCTACGATTAGCATCGTCACTTACAACGAAACGGGTAAAAAACTAACCTATTATAATTCCAATTGTTCATTGCGACACGGCCTGTATAGTAAAATATAATTTATCTAAATGCTATTTAATGTGGACACAAATAGCTTTACCCGTGTTGAAAAGAAATGACCGCGCCGTTATTTGAAAACTTTCAAACCATCATAATATGTTGGGAACAGAAAAGGAAAACTTTATCTTTGAATTAGTACAAGTTTTTACAAAGGTCATTTTATAATATTGTAGAATACTTACGGGGAAGTAAGCGTGGGCAAGAGTGCCACCAGGACCATCGAAGGGATCGCCGTCTCCGTGCTCTCCCTTCTCAAACCTAGAGAGAAAAGAAATAATTTCATTAAACCATGTCTACAGCACTTGAAAAACTAATTACCATAAGACTGCGTAATACGAAAAACTATGAAATCGCAGTGACAATCAATAGAAATAAAATGTCCTATTCAATCAATGACCATCGCGAATCGACAGTAACTTGCATTACTACAAGTAGTTATGCGTCCATTCAATGGCAACCATTCACGTTACGCAACAAAGATTACCCGTGGATTGTGACCAAAAACCTATTATGAGTGATTCAAATAACCCTACGTACAATACTGGCACGATTTCGATATCTGTGCGCTGATCTAAACGATGCGCGGTGGCCGCGCTATACCACGAAACACTCATTTTTATTCTAACTTCGTTTCGCACGAACGGTATTCTAATTTTTGAATAAACTTTTAATTAAGCACGATACAATGCGAAATTGAACAGAAAGTCGCAAAACCAAAATGACGGATTACGTAAGACTGCTGTTAAATACTTTAGCAACGTTATTTATAGTTTTCTGCTTTCAATGCCACCTGTTGAAATTGTAACCAGTATAGCATATTTAGTCTATAATTTTCCACTGCTGGGACACAGGCCTCTTCTCTAAGAGGGAGTGGGTCGTAATCCACCACACGCGCTCAGTGCGGGTTGGTAAGTGTCACATGCAGTATTCGAGTTTTTGGTTCTAGGACACGCCGGTTTCCTCACAATGTTTTCCTTCACCGTTTTGAGAGCAGTGTTGATGAAATAATTACACAAATTAAAGCGCCTGTCGGGATTCGAACCTACGATCTACAACTCGTAATTCGCGGCCATTAGCATTGCATCGATATTATATTAATAGGTGAAACGGATATACGAAACCAAATTTTGAGCTGCCTGTAATTCTTATGTAATTATGCAACTTTCAATTCAATATAAAATGTACTTATACAGAAATATTTAATTGAAAGTTGTAACCTAAAAATAATGGTGAACATAACCGTTGTATGATGACCTCCAGGCGTTATTGATAATTGACGTGCAATCTAAATCTTAAATCTATTGTGTTACATATCTGAGTACATGATGAACTTGCCTGATTTCAATGTGAACTTGTCCGGACCGCTTCTGTGTGAAGGTAAGGTCTGTGTAGTCCGACCACACTGAGAAAGCTTTGGCAAGTTCAGCGTCAACCTCAGCATGGACCAGCTTAGATGGGTACTTAGAGATCCTGTAGGTGAGGTTCTTGACACGCCATCTTGAACCTAGACAAACAACTTGCGTCAATATTTAAAGTATAGGCAGTTCACAGAAAATGTATGTTTATTGAGGTTGATCATTGTCATGTACAAATAATTATTTCATTTAAACAACAATGTTTATAAATAATATTTAGATGAAGGGGCACTCACCCTGCAGCGCGTATCTCTTGGCTCGGCTCTCTCCGAAGCCTACCTTGTCTCGCACACCGCACCTTGGCAATGACATTACTTTTGTTGTTTCATCGTCTAATTCACCTGTAAACGAACGTAAACAAATTATACTTAAAGATTTTGCTTATGTGATTTGCGGTTCCTAATCACCATGACTTATTTTATCTGTGTTCTTACTACTAAGGCAGTTTAGGATCGTGCGATCGTGTGATCGGTGCGTTAGAACAGTTGAATTTCAATTATTAACTCATTTACATCGTAAATCACTGCGGAGTGTCAAAGGACAAACATAGACTTTTTGTAACGAACGATGACAAGGAAGTAATTACAGAATCACATCTACCAAAACCGCACACGGAAAACGATGAATAATGAGGAACCATGGTCGCCGCGACCGCTGATCAGCTGTGAGTTGGAATTCTACGGCGACGCGATCGATTTACATTCATAGTTACGGGGAATAACAATATACTTGTTAAAATACACCATAAGGAAAACTACTTCACATTTATTATGTGTATTGCAGGAAGAGGAATTAATTAAGGCGTCATTAATATAAACAGACATTTACGTACATGATGTTCTTATGTTTCAGGTAACCTACCTGACATAAATTAATTTAGTCCTGAATGGACGTCATTATTAAATCTTGAAAGGCATCATAACGTAGTGTTTATGACAAGCTCATCCGAACTCGTGCAGTGACCGATAATGAATTATTTATTTATATGTGCCGTCTGTGCGTTATTTGCTTACATAACAACACTGCCTTTAGTCATAGTCAAGACCAATAAACTACTTCTCGTGTCAAGGCACGTACGTGAACGAAGACGAACCGAGCTCTGCCCACATGATTCTAGCGTGTTTTAATAGTCGGTTGTGGAGATCGCAGACTTATTTGCTTCGTGGATGTGTATGATTGTAATAACTGTGATGAGAACCAAGGCTGTCCGACCAACTGTACAGAATTAACGACCGGCTAATTCAAGGGTTACCGTTAAAATGTTAATGTTTGCAAATCTCATATTCAACGCAAGCTTGTTATCGTCATAGATGATCACAAAGGCTTTTGATCCGTTTTGGTAGATAAAGTAACAAATGACCATTGAGGAATCTTAACTGGCTCCTGGCCAATGGACAACCCTGATGAAATGACAGGCAGTCAGATAGTTTCAGTTGAATTACCTTTTTGCAAGGTCAAGGTGGTCCGGATGTGGGTTAATATCACATTAATTATGTCAACCTTTGTAATGCAAGAAACGCTTGGTCACTTACACGCATCTAGTCAGGCTTCTCTGTTACCGCACTCCATTACATAACCCGCTATAATAAACGATGCAGTTTTACGGAGTTGATTAATGATCTTTTTAATCCAATTAACATAATTGATTTAAACCAGTATTTAAAGATGAATAGAATTATAATTTATGAGAAAGAAATATAATTAATGTGGCAGCCATACATTATCTTTTTATGATCTTGGTATGTGTTGATAGATGGCAAAGTATTTGATTGTCTGTTTGTAATATGATAAATCTATTATATACGTATTTTCCCATCAGATCGGTGCAATATTAATTTAATCAAAGTAACAAATCGTAATCATGGCTTACGCAAACGGTTTTACATTAAAATTTCAACAAAGTAATGATTGCAGTTTTCTTAGACCACAATTGATTGTCTCATAATCAAAGTGTAATGTTCCGTGAATATTAAAGGACGGAGGCACCTCCGAACAACATTTACTTAACTGAATCATTCCTTAGACATTATTTGCTCAGGACACTATTTAATAAATAAGTTTTAACAAGTGTCACAAAATAAATGTTCTAATCACTATTTCACCTACAACAGACCTACCCGTAATACGAATAATAACATCAAGTGATTTGACAATTAGCATTATTTCAATTAATTTTGATTTTTTTTAAACCATTGTAACAATACTGCTGCTTCTAAAAGAAAAATAATGATTACTTTTACTATTAAAATACCATACACGCGTTCCCTGGGGATATAATTATCGTTTGCTAACATTTATTATAAATGATTAATGTACCAGTTGGCAGTAATTTGCTGAATAATGACAGGCTTTCGACCGATAAGCCGATGTATTTGTAGATAGGCTTACCTGTAGCGTTGAGCCCGGCAAAGCTCTGGAACTCGGCGATGGCTCGGCGCCACGAGCTCTCGTCCATGATGTGTCCACTTGACGGATTCCTCACAGTGGGACTCAGATACCCGTATTGCGCTAAGTACATCTGAAAGTACACATCTCCTTCAGTCTGCCGTATCCATGTTTGGAGTAGGCCTCTGTTCTCATACGAAAGATGTCTAGCAACTTGTTACATTGTGCTCAATAGTGTGCATAAGCTGCCATTGGTGCTTATCTAATGTGAATTATGTTCTAAGTACAGTTCTAAATTTCATTCGAATGAAAACAGAGATCCATTAGCATTGGTACACAAAGACAATAGAGCTAACAGCTCTATGATTCACAAAGGGTTACATTTTTCAATTAGGCGTTAAAATGGATTTCCCTACAACTCATTTTAGGAACAGAATTAATGAATATCATACAATGTTGCTCTCAACGTGAAGAAAGACATATCGTGACGTGGTCTAACTTACTAATTAGCTTATAGAGCTCTCCTTTATCTAGTGCAAGTACTTACTGACGTTATATTATCTCACCTCACCGCAAGGTTACCTAGCCATTGTTTATTGTCAACGCGCTTGATAACGTGAACCACGTCGTTAGAGCAAATACCTACATGGATAAGAAGATAATTTCTTATCTGACAAGTAACTTAGGTCATTCCATTTATTTCGCAACTAGATAATCTCATTAAGCAAAATTAAGTATATTATAAAGAGGTTGGCGACCGATCTGGCAACCCCGTTGCTAGGGGCTTGTTGTTGTTGGCTGGCTAGCGACCGGGCTTGCGTGTCTTTTTACCCTAATTATAAGACTCTTGTGATCTATATTTATTATACCCAAATTATCAAACAAAGCAGATGCAAGCTTTAGGTTCTTTGTGTTTAGGTACAATGCTTTAAGTTCAGTATGTAAAGAAAGGCTGCATATATCGTTAGAGGGCTGCATTCGCTTGTCGTGGATGGTATACGGAGACATGGCGACCTTGGGCAGTGGCGGAGCGCGTGCGCTGCATCTCAATGTGCGCGCATATCTCCGCACACCAGCACGAGCGCCTGCAGGCTCTTTGTTCCCCCTCACGCCGGGGAATACTCACAACAATGTCACTGTTAATCCCGCAGTCAATACCCCCAAAAGCCCGTGTTTACTATTGTCTGTCCAATGCGCCCCGTGCCTCGAGAATACTAAACATATTTTCAAAGATTTCTTCTATTTGTTAAGCAAATCAAACGTACGTTTTACAGATATCATCACGAATGAGTGATTGACCTCAGCAGGCATGAAATCTACCTAGAAGTACTTGACGTTTCATATTTTATTGCTCACTATTTCAATTGTTTGTATTTGCAATTCCAAAAGTTCAATGATAAGAAAAGCTGCCCATTTACACAATTAATTTATTTCAGCTTAAGTACTGAACCCAACGCATACATTATTTTGAATGCAAATAAATCAATGTTTAAGTCGATGACTAATCGTGAGAGAATCGGTCTCTTTTTGGGTGGGTTGGGCAGGCCATTGACACTGTGTGGTACAAAGTTGCAGGCCATTGTTTGTTACACAAACCAAAGCGAAGCAAAACGCACGACTTGTACGTCTCACCTCGTACCAATGTAAATATTGTAGCCTGCTTTTTGGTCTACATATCGTATTGGTAACAATGTTCCTGAGCAAACTATTGTTCCTTACATGTAAGAATTCTTCGGAAACACGCGCTGGTTCACGATACACAACGAGTATTGACGAGCAACTGCAAAAAGTAGCGTCTCGCCGGTAAAGCGTATTTATTTTAGGCTTATAAGTGAAAGGAATAAGAGCGACCTGTATTATACAGCGGAAGGATTATTGATGGAGGCGTTTAAATAATGGTTTCGTATAAGCATATCGGGGTCAGTGTGTCCCCATGAGTAACGGGTACTGTCGGAGCCTGCGCCGGCGCTGATCTCACGGCGCAGCCTACGGCGCTGTGCTCCACAGACCTACTAAACTCATGCAAATTTCTACAGCCTCGGGGGACGTCCAACGGCATGTATCACGCATCATTGCTGTGTAACAATGCTAATTGGAAAAAATAACTCCGTTCCGATGTTTGACGTCTTAAACAACCATACACTTCCACCAGCATAATGCAGGTAATATTACCATTACTTGCATTATGCTGGTGGCTGTCAAACCCATCTCACGTTGAACTGGTTTTAAGGGCAATCATATTTAAAGGAATTTTTAACGATTTTAACCGTTGCTGGTAATTTTCGAGTAATCAATTCCCAATGTCTCATCATAATTACAGTGGTACAGTATGAGCTTTTACTTCAAGATTAAACCAATATGAAAACGCTCCAACATACATAGGCAAACTGTAAATCGCAAACTTAAACAATTGTACGTGATCACACTTCATGTAGACTTTAAGGATGACGATATGTTATGCCAATTATTTTCATTCGAGGTAACGGGTCGGCTGCGATTAACGGCACTTTCAATGGAAAGGATAAGTAGGTACCAACTTGTCGAGCTGTGAACTGAAATGTCCAAAACCACGTGCTGGCACTGAGTCATCACATTGCTAATGTTTTTGCGTTTACTACGACCTTTGAATGACCCGACCATTTGAATTAATGAAATTTACAGTCACAGAGCTCATTGCTACTACAGACGATTTTGTATTGCGACCTATTAAAATAAAGACGATGTATGAAACTGAATTATGTGAATACTGAAAGGCTGTTTTTTATTTATTTGTACTACTACTAACTATAAGCAATCAAATCTCGAATCAATTTACAATTGGCATATGGCTGTTTCGGTCCGCTAATTATATACAGGCAGTTTTACTGATATTTGACAACACAGTTCACTAATCAAAGGCGATCAGATTTTCGATATATAAGTATCGGTGTAAAAAAAGTGTTAATGAGTTTAAACATACTAATAAAATGTGCAAATTGTCGTGTAAACAAAAGCAGGTCTTCTTGATAAAAAAACACTTGTGTGAATGACCTATTTATTTTTATATCATGATTCATAATTTCCTCTGTTTTTAAAAAGCATATAGGTACTTACTCATTACTAAAGCCTACTCATAGCTTTGTTAGTAATATCCACTTCCGGTTCCTGACCTACCTTTTGTTTATTGAGTATGTCATCGTATTAGGTACTGTCCCTACATTTTGTGATATGAGCTTATTTTATCGGAGATAGGAGTAGATGTCCTTCCAGTTTCATGGTCTTTAACGCCTTGATAAGTAGGTATATTACTCACTGCACTCACTGCCCAAAAGATTTAATCAAACATTTTGCTTTGCTAAATAAATATACTTTGTAACAGTTACTGAATAAACAGACATAAACGGTACTTGTATCAAGTAGTGTCAGATCCTTCACTAACCTATATCGCCCACATAAACAAAAATTACTCATTCATCTAAGTTCATTGTTAAAATGATAGCGAAACTTTTATACGCATTTAAGATCGCATGCGAACAATTTTTAAAGACTGTCAATAAAGCAAATATAATAATTACATTAGCATACGATGTTACGTAACATAATGGATTATGATAATCGTTATTAGTATTCAGAGAAGCACGACAAAAAAGGCGCAATATGTACACATGTGCTGGAGAACGCCATGGACCGATTATCTATAGCCAAGCGGTTACAATGTAAACTATGCGGGCATTTAATGACACCTATGTATGATTGCGTACTTTACTATTGTACCCGCTGACATTGGCTCGGATTCACGTAGAACCATCATTAAATTGCCCCTCCGGTATTATGGCAAAATTGAGAGCCATCCATACAGTGCCATAATGTATTGTGTAACGATAAATCACCTTTAATTTGCATGAGAATTGCTTTTAATCTATAAAACTGGTATGTTCGATGCATGTTGATGGTGATCGTGCTCTTCTAAAGTATTGTCTTAAACTAATACTGGTGTTCAGGTGCATCTGGTTAGACTAGAAGCCGACCAAAACAGAGTTGGGAAAAAGCTAGGCAGATGATGATTGTCTTAAACTAATGTAATTGGCCGATGAACATTGAAGTAAAATAATTTAAGGCTACGCCTACCGCCTAGTGGCGCCCTCTTCGTTTGTTTGGTTATTTATTTTATTTTAGAATGAAAATGCAGAAAATAAGCACGTTAAGTTGTGCTCTACAAGATTATACGTTAATATTATTACAAACGGTAGTTTTAAATTGTTTAGTTTTATTATAATCAGTAAAACGGATAATAGTGGTCAATATTTTCCGTCGGCGTTTGGTAGGCGCCCTCTTAATTAGTAATATGCTTCTTCTAAATAAAAATATCGTGTCACAGTGTTTGTTATCGAACTCCTCCGAAACGGCTTGACCGATTTTTATGAAGTTTTTTGTGTATGGTAGGTGTGAGAATAGGTAGTAGGCAATTTTTTACCCCTAGGTGATAAGGGGGCCACCCTCTCCAGATTTTTTTAGAAGCGAAACTTACGCTGGTGAAAACGCAGGGCGCAGCTAGTTATTTAGAAAACTTAATCACTGGAGGTCTTAAAACCAACCACCATAAAAGGCGAAGTACGAATAAAATTGTTCACAAGGTTCTCACAGGTGTGACCGAAAGTTATGTTATCAACTCTGACCCCACCAAATAAAGCCTCGCCCTTATTAAGTTAGAAGCATGTAGTGCACATGCTCTAACAAACAAAACAGGTTGTTCATTACAGGCTATCACAATGGCCAGCTAACCATAATCAGTAGTCCGAAGTGCTTAATAGGAGTTGTTGTAAATATGCCTCGGCTGTCACGCGAGCATGTTCCAGGAAACGCATCTGCTCTCCGCGATCACTCAGATATGAGGCTCCCGGGAAGAACTGACACGTGTAAGTATTCGTCAACACTTCCCTGTATGCGTAATGTTAAGCATGTGCCGAATATGCCGAGATGTTGTCGATGTCCCATGGTGATAGCGATTTTATTTTGACAGAGATTGAAAACGACACATGCTAACTGTACCGAGATTGATTTTTCGTGTCATTAGCCATTAATAACTAATTCAACCTGTTAAAAAAGCTTGTTATTCTCGACAAAACAAATCGACTGCGGGTTTTGTTGTGTCAGACCTACTTACGTTTTTATTGTCAGTGAATGTTTTGCAACGTATTTTTTGTATGATTTAATAAAATTATCAAAAGCAAACACTAGATAAGATAGTGTGCATTAATCCTGAGAAGTCTAAGCAGGCAGTAAATATAGTGCATTTATCTTGTTACAATGCTAACGACCCGAGTCGCTTGCGCCACTTATATTGCAGCACCTCTATACATACAATCTGTTATTACAATTACGCGTTGAAAACCTTTCCTAGGATGTGTTCAAATGAAGATGCAACAAAAACGCTTAGTGGTAGCAAAAACAGAGGTAGAATTATAATAAGGGATAAATTATACCAGCATATAGTATTTGTACGCAAAATACGCGCATTGACGTGGAGTTGCGGACACCAGCCCGTATTACCTATCACCTATAGTATTTGTAGAGAAAACATCTGTTGAAATTGGGGTGCCTACTGAGATGATGACTAATACAGATGTATGGAAGAGGACATGATGCGTTGCCCCAAATAAATTGGCATAAGCGAGAGAGAATAAGATAATGATAATTATGTTAAAAAGTTAATATTCTACGATCTGTCTTTAATTTACACATTGTATAAACCGCGCAGCATCTTGTTTTCTCATTACACCATCTCGTATACATGTAATTAATTAAAAGTATATATATGTATCACGCAATTGAATAAATTTGTACAAATTATCAATGTTCTCGTTTTATATATCACGTGGGGACATGTAAGGTATAGGGTGACATGTTTTCACCACTGCGCCACCAACCACTCGTGGACTATATTAATGTTATTACGGTGTTTGCACAACATAATTAATTCAACTGTTACATTTATTTATTCCCTATTAGTGTCTTGACATAATTATGCGTATATGACACATGTAATAAACATATCATATTTATGCACGGTGTTAGGAATCACCCTTAATAAATAATTATCTATAAAACTCAATCTCAAACGCAAAAAAGTAAATGACAGATATTAATTATGTAATTACAGCCTATGCTAGTTAATTCTTTCACAATCTTGACAATAATACTGAGTGCACATCGTAAGCGTTGAGGAAAATGGTTTTTCTGATGGTAATAAAATTACCATTCAATTCAAATCCGACACATTTGTTTACATTTTTCTACGCATTTATAATAATATTATGTAAACTTTTTTCCGTTTACATGAATAATAAAATGGCGGTGAGCTTTGTACACGTGTCGTCTCCATAATTAATTCCTATATTTTCTTGTGAACGTGAGACGTTTCAGGAATGTAGATATATGCGACATAGATAAACAAACACATAGAACCTTCCCTATATTTCTCATTAAAAAATACACACGTTGAAGATAAATGGCTCCCATACAAACAAAGATGAATAATTAATTTGGACCGACGCTTATATAAGTTAAAACAACATGTTTGTTTGTCCATCCTGTCATCAGTTTATGTTAATAAATCACTTAAAATGCAACTTAATTGCCTTTTGCGTTATATTTTTGTTTTTCAGAGTAAACAACAGCAACATTGCAAGCGACATTTTTATTACTTAGCTATTTATTTATTATAGATGGCATTTACCATAAATTCAGTACATGATTGTAGACCCCAACGTAGAATATTTTATTTGCTTTTTAAAATAAATCCGCGGTTTCATACATTTTGACTGTGTAAGTTGTAAGTATTGCAGTTTTGTATGAAACAGCAGATCTCTTTAAAATAACCGACGAAAAATTTCTACCCTAAACAATCATAAACTTCTTGGTACTTTTTTGCGCGTCGATATTCCCTTACGCCCTGTATTACAACTTTGTGGGCAGAATATAAATTATGAACAGGCTAAATAATTCAGGGAAAACAAGCCAGTTATTATTGAAGTACCTATTGATATTGAGCTTTGGAATACCTAACCTGCGGTTATACAAACTTGAACCTGTGTTCCTACCTACTGAAATATTGACCATTGATAAACTGCGGTTTAGCGATAGACGCATCAAAGCTGCGCGCGGACCGCTGACCGCACTTATTCATGCGCACGCGCATAGGATGGATAATTACCTCGTAATTAGTTTCAATTACGTTGCGATTGACGAAAGATTAAAATAGAATTTATCGCGTGTGAAACCCTACTTTTCCGTAGTAGAATGTAGAAAATGTTTTTTGCGGTAAAGTTAGCCCGCTCTTTGTGTGTGTATCTTCGCGTTTGTCACGTGGACCGCAGCACATTGTCTTACTTTTCAAATATAATAGACTTTGATCTGATGATTGCCAATCATCGGCGATCCTACACGTGTAACGAGTCATAGCTTTTAAATACATCGGGTCAACCTACGAATGCACAGGATTCTTTTCTATCACCGATTAATGTGGATGTAACTATGTTGCCTACTGCATTCCAATTAATTCTGAGAACAGATAGATTACATAGCTTCAACCTTATCCTATGATAGGGTATTTTCGTGGAACGTCAGTGTCAGTATGGTGGGTAGTACCTACAGTGGGTAGTACAGTACAGTTTGCAAAAACAATATAAAGAATGTGGCACCAATTTTATAACTCAACTCGCTATTATTATAAGTAATTTAATAAAAGGGGCTAAGGCCCCTTTTATTAAATTCTTGTTCAGAGCTAATGAAGCAATCATCCTTTTTCGCGGGATAAGTGGCTGAAAAACTCACTTCATCGATAAATAAGAGACACGTGTAGGTAGTAATTATTACTATTGAATGGACATAATATTAGCCACCTGTCAGATGAACACTCAATTACAATGCTTTGAAAAAAACAACATAATTATAATTAATAAATAATTATATTTCAGACTAATTGAACAAAAAATCAACCAAGAATAACTATGAACCTCAAATCCCTATTTCCCGACTGTAAACACGATGTAGGTAGGTCTGTAATGTATGGATATGGCATGGTATCACAGTGAGATCAAATATATGGTAGCAATCTGATGGTAGTCACGACGCTGTGAACAATAAGCAGTAGCGATCAGAGGACGGTGGCCGTGGCGCGCGTGCCGAAGGTCGCCGCGCGCTTCCTGCGTGCGTGACGCGCATGCGCGCCGACCTGCCACCACCACCACCACCACCACTTACCACTAACTCATCTCCACAAATGCATACATGCAGAAAGCACATAAAAATCCCGTTACCAAAAAGCAGTCCGTTCAGATTACGGTAATACAGAGGTGACCCGGTCGCTTTTTGTCTCCGCTGGACACAAGCTATTGTCCAAGCATTACACACGTCTCATTTATGTCATCGGCATGCTTTACCGCTTTAAACAAACATCTCTTAACTTTATCTCTTTAGATAATAATTTATCTGTCTTTATTCCGCTCAAAATCTTAAAAATAGGCTAGTACTACCTATCTTTTAAGAGATCTGCGACATCTCACAGTTCGTCATCGTATTTTTGTCATCATGTTCTGCGAAATCCTAAAAAATATTTATTTCCCAGGATCGTGAATCGTGACCAGGGTTAAAAGACTTAAGGTCGGTGGCATTGTACGTTAAAAATATTTTGTTTTTGATCACGATCTCAAGAACGTCTCGCTGGTTGGCAGGCTCCGGTGTGATCTTGAGATACGCAGAACTAGGAGGCGATCGACACCTTGTTGACAGTTAGATATGCACGCGGCATCTAAACTAGCACAACATACTCTAAATAGACTACTGCGGGGATGATATAACAAAACAGCATAATCTTTTTAATAAATATTGAAGCATCAATATAACCTAAATGAAACACGTCAACGATTATGTTTCATCAGTTCATTGTTCTAAACATTCAAAGGAAAATTTCCGAGAGATGTCCCCTCGTCGTAGGACACGCGTCGAATTTTTATATCGCATTAATCGAGTCGAGTAGGAATGATGAAAACAAAGAACATCACAGGTTCTTGGCACTTTCTGCCTCGGCTATTGTTCTCCAGAGGAGCCTTAGACAGGAGAATGACCCTCTTTATATGGATACGTTTATCATAACAGTACCTGTTTCAAATGACAGGAAATGCCTGGCCCATGACAATGTGCCGACCATAACATCTTGGGTTTATCACGTGGGTAAGGTACAACGACCTATAAATTGTGGCCAAAAATACCTGCATTACATACTGCCTTACAAAAATACCTCATCGTGACCGAATTCGATGCTGAACGCACGATATTCGTCTGTCCGGAGCCGTATCCTAGTAACGATATCTGAATTTCAATATTTCGTGTACTGCTCATTGCAGCCCGAACGTTTATTTGGTTCGTTTCATGTTGTTTCAACATAACTTATCTGATATTTTATTGTAGGTACGGAATGAAATATGGGATAATTTGATACGGAACTATTATGTCGAATGACATTTTTATTAGCGCCATTGAGAATGTAAACAAGTCTGGCGTGACAACGAGTTGGCGATGCTGTATAATATTTTATGGTTTTTCCACGTCAGCGAGTGTCGTACTCTGTCAATTAAGAGTGGGCTTACCTATCTGTTAATCATATCTCTAACCGGTCTTCATGGAAACGAATTAATGAAACCACAGACTGCTCTTGACCAGGTAGGTATGTATTAAGCATAGATAAGTGCTTAGCTAGCTTCTAAGACTTTTTACCGATTCAATGAATCAAGCCACATTGCTTTATATACGCTTATCTTATCCTGAGTATACCATTTTTCAGTTGCGAAAAGTTTAACCAAGTTACGCCACCATGTTGTAGCTCTACATTCGTTCAGTTACATTGTCGACAATATTATGAATCCCGTATCAATAAAATTCAGTGCTTTATACTTTACAAGAGCAATGGATTTATTGTTACTGTTGCTGAAACTGAGGTTTTCAATTCAATTTTCAATTTTGAGTTTTCATTGAGGAACATCAGTTTTGTCTACGGAATGATTAATGATACAAATAATTTTATGATAAGTTAGTTAATATTAGTGGATCGGATGATCAATTACAATCCCAGAAATTAACAAACACCGCAAGGACTGCCCAACTAAGCCTAATGATTCTATATTTTATATTTTTGTTATAAGGTATATTTTTATCGGTTAGGCTTCCTCGCGTTATTAATTAGAACTTGTGTTATTTCTTTGCCAGACATAACATTTGGATTTCAACAAGCAAAGAAAAACTGCGAATTTTTACAATACCTATAGCTATGTCAAAAAACTAAGGCACTGAAAAGCGGTCGCCTTTTGTAGAATAATTTAAAATGTGAATATAATTACCCTAAGTTTGCCACACGAGTGGAAGCGGGTTAGTAGGACGCATATTATCCTTGACATAACCACGGCTATTTTACACGGTTTTTCAGACCTTATCGTTCAATTGATTAGATTGTAATTTGGCGATTCGCATTTTTATTTATCCGCGAAATTACTTATCAGAAGGTATCTTTCACTTGTGGTGTTGGAGTTGGACAGACCCCACCATGTTACATAGCCCGTCAACTTTTGAAAGTCGGCTGGGCCAGAATGGATGCCGAAAGCAAGAACCGGGTGTTAGTGGACAACATGGTAGAGGCCACAGATATAAATACATCTAGATAACGCAAGAGCAATTACTTCGCCTGCCTAGTTCACATACAAAAATCGTAAGCCGCCACTTTCGCGCTCAGTCCTGTGTACTGCTGGCTGGCTAAGTGAGCGCTGGCGCTAGGGGGGGTTGGGCGCGACAGGTGCTGCACGCGGCAGCGTCTTTGAATCAATTTGATTTTCCCATCACTGAATAGTGCTTGTGACGTTATAGTAGGTAGTCAAAAAATGGCAGGCTTGGTTTTCATACAGATCGTGATACTCGCGTCTATCTATATCTGTGGTAGAAGCCCATCTGGCGCAGTGGCGATGCGAGTAGATTTATTGTCAGATTAATCTATGTATGTAGGTGTACCTATCTACGTAGTGAAGCTTTGTCCAAGAATGTTAAGGAAATGCATCTTTATAATCTAAGACTATGGCGAGCTTGCATAATAAAACGTGATTTACTTCCAAATTGTTCAATCTCCAATCTTCTGCTATAACTTTCCTTTGTTGGCCTCAATCCTCAATAGTTATGTCATTCCTACTGATTCCCATTTATGTGAGTGACTGCATAGAATGTAAATAATGAACTTGATTCATAATAAACGGGCTAAGATCATCGTTTATTTTATTTTATTGTAAGAACCTAAATCAATTACTTTTTATTGTATTGGACTTGTGGTTTCCACGGTTACACAACTTATCTTTCTGCTAGAGCAGTGAGAAAAACTACCTTTTCCGCTTTTATATTTCCATAATATTACACATCCCGTCGCTGATGAACTTAAAACTAACTTGCGAAATGTGACTGATACTATACCCCTCTGCGCAGCCCCTTAAGGAATACAGGCGTGATGATATGTTCATATTACAAGCATATAAAATATTTTATATTAATGTCTTTGTTTATAAATGATTTCTATTAAGCCAACAAGCCTGAACAACCAATAATATTAAATAAATATTATAATATTAGCCATTTTTATTCCAACGAGTAATTTATTTAAAAATGATATTGAATTCAAGACAGCTTACTAGAAATTATTAGCAATATATGACTGTAATAGGAATGTCTACTTATGCGGCATTAAGTTGTGAGTCGGATAAGGCTGCGGTTATAGGTCAACAGGCAGCGAGTAGCGGAGCGGGCGTTGTCAAATAATATGTGATCGTTAGCCCATATTAATACACAGTTTTTTTTTACAAAACCATCTCAGTTATGTCACCGTTTTTCGTCATCTTATCATTCTCTGCTACTGGCATGAGATGAGATATAGGAACGAAAGTAGCCCCGACGTCGTCGTAAAGGATAAAAAACAGTTTTTTGAGAAAATTATGTTGGTGCTCATGACCTAACAAAAACTTTCTTGAAAGCTTGACCGTCTTTACTTCCTTTTTTCGATGTTTTCTTGTTGATTTTTGTGAATTGTTTCCGCCACGCTACCTGCTGCCACATAACCACAGCCCTAGTATGTAGCGTGGTGCAGGTAACGCGTTGCCGTGCGGTCGCCGGTCGCTGTGCTCTATGACCTAGAACTTGATGGCAAGCGAGCTCAACAACTCGTGGTGACTCAGGCGCCCGCGCCGTATTCCGAGAAACGATGAGATTTTATTATTTACGTGTATCCTTTAGAATCCCGTACAAGTAATAATTCATGCTGCGCTAAGTGTGACTCAGTTCGCGATTAGAGGTTTATGTGCACTGTCTCTATTGTGAGTAAACTTTAAATTGAGTAGGTATTAAACATAGTATTGGACTATGCGTATTATGTATGCCTATTACATGACACTGCGAGTCCCAGATCCTTGACTTGATTGCTAGATTTTCCGAAGTTAGTGTCTACACTGTAGATACTGTAGACACTAAAAAAAACATCATGTTGCGTAGAATCTACAGGAACATGTCGTCATATTCCTGTAGAGTCTACACGAACATGACGTTTGTTTAATTCCTATCAATTTTACCCTTGAATTTTCATTTAAAACGTATCTATACTTCATGATAGCATAGAGAAGTAGATTGTCTACCTGGTGTAGGTCTGATAGAACTAAAGGATTACCAATTTGTAAAACTTGGTTATCTTTTATTCGCGCGACAAATTAATTAAAGCTCAAATAGAAACAAGTACCTTCATAGAAACAAGTAGCTTTAGTAGTATTCAAGTAGCTTCATCAGAAACTTGAACCTCCATGAAATAATCTCCATAGTTTTTATCGTTATCATGAAAGAACAGAGCTTATTTCTTGATCCACTATGAATGACTAACAAAAGTCTTTTGTAATGCAGTCGTCGTCGCTCTCATTTAAAACTATACACAATGTATGGGTATGTCTTATCAACAAAAAAGACTTTATCTTAAAATACGTCACTAACAGACATCTTGATAACTCCTCTAAATTTAAAACAGCAATTAAGAAAAACAAACTCAAGAAACATCTCATGTTTGGAAAACTTTCTATTTACAAAGAATCAACATTTAGCAATATATACAGGGTGTTTGGAAGCTGAGTGCAAAGCCTTAAGGGAGTGATAGTTGACACCATTAAGAGCATTTTGAGCCATATATGTCTTAGACGAAGTTTTTTATTTTTAAGTACAAACATTTAGTCAATAATAAAATACCAACTTTAACTGGGATAAAAATAAAAAACATGCTTCACCTAAGACATATGTATAGCTCAAAATGCTCTAAATCGTGTTAACTATCACCCCCTTAAGGCTTTGTATCCAGCTATATAAAGCGGGTTGTTGGTAGCAGACCGGACTCGGAAAAAGGATGTTGATTCCATGATTAATTTATAGCCATTGATTCATACACAACATTAGCGTATTTTACAAATACTACACAAATGACGTAATGCCCATTGAAAAAGTATAATGACCAATATCTTGCTACACCCATACACACACGCTCAACACACATGTCTTATATGGTGCGCGTGAGTCACGATCCATGTTAAACAAACGAAATGAGAAGTCAAACAAAGTGTTCTAGCTTCGAAGCGAAAGACGGGCCACTTATCTCGGCTGGACTACCTTGATTTATGAATGAACACGTTACTACAAACACCTACGAGTGTGTTACTCTGCCTAGTATCATTGTATGGGACTCAGATTCAATTTAATTTATGAAGCGCCAGTGAACGTTTTTCTGAGAAAAGTTGACTCAGCGACCGCTATGCGCACCTATATACATATCATTTCCGATTCCGATGATAATAATTATCGATTATCTACAGGATGTAAAGGAAATCCGTTTTACAATAAATACCTTACTATAACACTAACAAGTACTTTGTCAAGTCTATTCAGTGCTATCGTTATCTACAATGATTAAGCGAAATATTAAATTATATGCAATTACAAAAAACAATCCATTTCAACGCCAATATTTCAAAATTATTGCGATAGAAGAAGCAAAAAATGTACAGTTCGATTTGCGAACGTTTTTCTTTTTATGCAAAAAATTGTAATCGACTTACCATCGCGTTGTCTGCATTACCGAAGGTCGGCGCGGCGCTACTCCTGGTCAGGAACACCAGCGCCACCGTCGCCGTCCACAGTATCCTCAGACTACTCCTCAAACTGACGAACGCCATGTTTCCTGGTGATATCCTTAATCTTCTACTAGATATGCTCATTTGATATTTCCTTATATTATAGTTTTGTAAAAATTATCTAAAGGACGGAATAATTGTCATTACTTTTATGTTGTTTTCTTAACCTATTTGGTTTGTAAGTATAGTAAAATATAGTCTTCGATATCTTCGAGCACCACGATGATATGTTATCTGAAACAAAGAATTAGTAACAATTATTATCGCGACATGTGAACAACCGTTAAACATTTATTTAAACAACATTTACGTCACCGCCTTTGGAATGAAAATGCATTCAAGATCTGATATACAACTGATAACTTTATCCCAATATCGTACGAAAACCGGTAACGTTTAAACATTTTTATATTTTATTTATAGATGTTGTTATCTTTAAGTTACAAGTTTTTGTAGAGGTCGGCTCTGCGTCATATCCGCGACATCGTTAATTGCTGTGAGTCAGTCAGTTATAGCCATCATCTGTACAATTATATAAGTTCTTTCTGGATTATCAAGATATGAGCTAAATACATAATAATTATTATTGTTTTGTAAATACACAAATATACCTATATTGAAATGATTACTCATACAAGTAGCTTAAAAAGAACTACAGATTTTCAGAACAATGTTGGTGATTTCAAATAGCGACATTATACGACGTTTTAAAAGGTCAAGTAGACTTTTTATTAAGTTGTTAAAGCACGACGTTATAAATTTAAGATTTCTTTCATAGTTTTATTTGCTATGTAGATAACAGAAAATGTTTCATTTGTTTTCCAACGCATACTTATCTAGTAAAGATATTAGCTATGAATTAACTATTTGCAAAGCTGCAAATTAAAATTGTCATTAATATCTATTGTCGTCGCCTATCATGAGAATGATAGCGCCATACCAATCAAAACTGATTGCACTTGCACTACACTCATTCATAGAAATAGGTCTATCAGTTAAACACCGCTAGACGACCTACATATTTTCGCCGTGAGTTGCGAAGGGCTTGTCAAACAAACACCTAGCATTATCATCGTAAATGATAAATTGTTTGTAGCCAACGGTATATAGTAGGTATGTAGTGACTACACAATGTGGGGAACTGATTAGATATTCAGCTGTATGTATTGCATGTCCGTAGATATACTCAAGAGATTTGTGATTCACCGCGGATTTAATCATTTTTGCTTTAACAAAGCAGAAGATTGAGAATATGGGCGCTTATGGTTTTTTTGTTCATAACTAGATACAATCCAGATACTTTACAATCTTTCTACAGTTGCATGCTTATATAATCAGCCTATCACTTGCAGTGGCGTGCCTAGGGGTCAAAATTAGGGAAAGCCCACAGATTTTCAACGTATAAAAAAACGGCCAACTGAGGGATTGACTGATTTTCTTATTGTGTACGTGTGTGTTGCGAATGTTTGACTGGTATTTTTTTTAATATATTTTTTATTGATAGGTTTAAGTACGTTTGTTGTTGTGAATTATGATTTTATTAGGGCAAGCCGGGCTTTTCGGCTTCTATGAAGGTACCGCCACTGATCACTTGCCCACTGCTGGGACACAAGCTTCGTGTCTGTGAGAGGGAGCGGGCCGTAATCCACCACACGAGCCCAAAGCGGGTTGATTTGATAGACACATGCCTTCGAATTCTGGTTCTAGGTTGCATGCTGAATAATTTATAATCACAGGCTTCTAAACGTCTACAGTATTTTACAAGAGCCCTCTCGAGAGTTAATACTAAGTGCGTCTGCCACACCTGAGACTACTAACTACTTCGATAACTTTCATTAATGTTGCACGCATGTTTTATGAACTAATCTCCTAATTACTTATTTCCTTCCTCATGAAGATGAAGGTATAGGTACTGGTTAACATGGACATAGACCTCAATAATACAAGGGGTTCAAGAAATGCCATAATAAACTACTCAAAACTTTTTGTATGTAAAGATCAAGTGGATTTTTTTCCAATATAATTAATTAAACTAGAAACTTCTAGTAACTAAGTACTTGAGTGGCAGGTAACTGTTTTTGAAGGATCCACAAAAAAGTGCCTTACGTACCTATTTCATATGCTAATTCACTAGCAACAAAATTTCCGGGTATTTATTTATTAGCAAAAATGAATGGCAAAAAATTGTTACCTTCTAATAACAACCTTTTAATATCATCTAATAATATCAGATAAATACTGGTATTCAATTGTATCCGGTTAGACTGGAAGCAGACACCAACATAGTTAGCAAAAGGCTAGCAGATTATGATTAATGATTTAACGATAAATCATGATAAACATCACAAAAATCAATACTATAGACGTGATATATCCGTCAGGCCAACCTCTATGACTAAAACCGAAAGCGTGGATCTATGAGAGGTGTCGCCAGCAATGTTCCGCTTGCCAAAGCGTGACGGCGCGGAGGTGACGCTGCGCCCGCGCCGGTTTCACCGACATTGGATTCGAATCTCTTACCTAATATCATTTACTCCTACATTTTTTTTTCTATAGCATCTAAACGATTGCATTTAAATATTTTCAGTTATCTTAGTGAAACTGATTATATTTAATTACTATTTAATCGATCCGACCCCGACAACAAAATTGCAATCGATAACCGGACTGTGTAAACATGAAGCTAAATCATGTAATTGATAGTTTAGTTCAAGCGTTACAGATTACTTGCTAAGCTTAAATGGTTGCCTAGAGATACTGAGGGCTGATTTTTCATTAGTCAGTTATCTTTTATCTGAAGAATATATATGAAAGTTTGACATTTTTTTTATACATAACCTGTCAAACGTCAATCATTATTCCTCAGCTAAGTCATTCGTCTATTGAAAAATCAGTCCTGAGGTGGAATAAATAAATTAAAGAATAGAGAGAACACTACGAACTTTGTTTACAAATAAGTTGTTTTATTCTATTCAGTGTAGCGTGCTAAGCCAACTTAATATTATGTAAAAGACGAACTGCTTTCCTTATTTAAACCACACTTTGTAGATTGTTGTTTATATTTTTATATAAATGTTTATATTTTTTCACAAATTATAACTCGTCATTTCAAACAAGAAGTTTCAGTGCTTTTAGGTCTGTTTGACTTAACATTCGTATGGAAAACCTAATGGAAATAATACTGAATATTATTTCCAACTTATTTCATTTTATTGAAATGATTCATCAGTAGGACTAATAACTTAGCAAGTTAGGTATTATATTGAACTTTTGATAGTACCAAAAGTTAAAAATAATAAAGAATCGAAATATTCTTTATTCTTTTGTGACTGTTATCTGTGGGTAAACGTGACGGCTAACGGGAGAAAGTCGGAGAGAAAAACATAGGGCCGACCTATCTAGTAACATGGGCAGGCAGGAGATATGAATTAGTTGAAGTTTGTTATGGTATGATGAAGTTTTCTCCAAAGAGACCTCAATCTTGCGGCTAACCCTTCGGGAAATATAGGCATGATGTTATGTTTTTTTCAATAAATAAAAATAATTTTATTTCTGTAAGTAATAGATAGTAAACTCATTATATTTACATAATTTAAAAAGCTAACAGTCTTAAAATAATAATAATATGTACAAGTATATAAAAAAGGAGGAGAAACAATCAAAGGGCATCAAAAAATTCGTCCGCATCGCTGTCAATGGGAAACGTGCCCAAAAGGCTGGAAGCATTGCCACGTTGTACGGCAATGCAATCAGCATTGCCTTTGGCCAAAAAATAGGCCAGCCCTCTAGTCACAATGTCTCGAAATAAAAATAATAAGCGGGCCCCATGGCCCTAGTGTTTCAACCCCAAACAGCTTAAACATAATGAAAATTGTTATGTTATTAAAAAAAATGTTATGTTATGTAGATCTCAATCCCATGTCGCTCCATCGGGCTATAAAAGTGAGGGAAAAGAGAATGCACCTGTGCACACACACACTTGTGCACTATAATATCTCACGCGCGGAAAGCTAGTCATCGTCGAGATTGGCCGCCATGGCCGAAAGGCGATCCGGAGGACTATAGATCTCAATCTTTAATCTCATTGTCAAAACGATAATAAACCGATCATTTTATGTGCCACCATAAAATACAGACGGATTTCGCGAGCCTGTCCGAGAGCCTTTAAAGTTCGTGATTGACATCATCGGTTCATTGTACATGCGCTGTGATGACGGCGGGTGCGATTCTGAGATGCATCTCAATGAGAGCGCATGTGCCGTGTGGTCCCGCCTGACGTACGCCCGCGCTGCTTCGCATTGACGCGGCATTGGAACGCTTCCTGCTTCCGGATCCTCGCGGGCAATACTAATAGCTTATCATTATCGAGATATCATACTATTAGCTAGTGTGTATTTTATTTGCAATATTGTTGTTACGGAAAAATATCTGTAATAATGTTTAACTGCAACGATTTAGTCGATAGACGTATGAATATTGACTCTCTTGTTGATCTAGTGGCAAGTGCGACTACTGAGCATGGGGTCCTGGATTCGATTCTCAAGATAGGTAAAGCGAATTGGGTATTACCATTAGGAATTTCTTAGCGGCAGCCCGGATTCTGGATGTGTTCCCGGTTGATGGGCATAGGCTCCCTTATTACGTGAGACATAAAGATGACTGATAAAATATGAATGAACTACCTATACACCCCTGCCTTACCCGTCGAGGAATACACGCGCGAAGTTGATGTGTTGATATCTTCCTACCTACAGTGTCTAACTGTCTATAACTCCCTATTAATGATCCTCTAAGTACCTCCGATCTCCCATTTTCCTTGTCATCCATTCGTGTTATATAAAACGGTAACGAATGGTGGAAATTGCCGCGGCATGAGTCAACCCATATTTTGGTTGAATAAACCTCAGGGTCACAAGTGACTCCACATCACCCTTACGGACGTCAGTTATTACGAACAGAGAACATTCTGAACATTACTAATGTATGGCTTAGGTCATAATTATACCTGAATGTTAAACGAATCTGTGGTTTCCTATGCAAATGCATTTATATATCACCTATTTGTATCTATTTTTCTAACATCGCGTAATAAAGGAAATCATTTCCACGATGAACACTTGTGCATTTGTATGCATTGGTTTCCATTATTGTATAATTGCGTTGTATTAATCATTAAACGAATAAGTGTGTGGTGACTTGTGATACGTATCGACATAACCTTAAGGCTTTGAATCACAGCCAGAAGCTTTATGTGAACAAAGGCACAGTTTTCAATCAGTTTCTCCTCATTTAACTTAATTGGAGCTTTTGCTTAATTAATAACGATAGTTGTCGGTATTATTGTATTTCTTTAATAAGCGATTTACAAATATTAATTAGTTGTAGGTTATGTTTTAAAAAAATATTTTTGCAATAGCTATTATGTAACATGAGCAAATCCCATTTCTTATTCTTCATAGTTATTTGAAAACAGTAAAACTGTAACACATTACCAAAGAAAGCAGTCCGAGGTTAAACTTTTTTTACGAACAGACGGAGAAAGGTTTTTTCTGTACTTTAACATTGAATTTAAGTAGCGATTACATGCATAATTAATGTGCCCATGCTTTCCAACATTTCGTGTCAAGTTCGGTGGCCCGACCACGTAGTGACTACACAGTGAATCACTACGGTCGCAGAACAAACTAACCGAACATGTTTGTTTACTATACAACTTAGGTCACTCTTGCCATATATTTTTATTAATTTAAAAAGATACTAATGGTCATAATTGAGGACCTGTTATATCGATTTACTTGTTCAGTTACCTATACATTATACATATATATTTTCTCACATTGAAAGATACATGCTTAAGTTATTTTAGAAAACACAGAAATTAATTAATCAAATGTATGTACATGTGAAGCATATGTAAAGTGCAAAAGCACGTGCAAGTGCAAAAGCACTAATTTAACTAACCCCAAATGTGTCATGAGTATGAGATAATAAAAGCAAATTACCTTGCAACAGGTACCTACATGCAAATAACAAACTTCAAACAAACTAGAAGCAGGTGAGGCCGATAAACAGTAATTAAACATTGACAGAACTGACACATCGGAAACTCGGTAAGTCAAATAAATCGAAAGCTCTTCTGCAAAAACGTCTGATTGCACTGTCTTATCAATCATTAAATTTATAAAGTTATCAATACATTCTTTGCACAACAAGTACAGTAAACTAAAGGAATGCTCAAAGAATGAGTTCATACAGATCTTAGTGTTATCAGATAGATAATGTTTACGTACTTATCCACGAAAATTATCTGATAAGGGGAGCGGCACGCACGCTTCAATTCTTTCTTGCAAACACAAGAATCTTTCAATGTTTTGTTACACGTTTTATAGCGTCTACAAATATTTTAAAAGAAAGTGCCTTTTTACGTCAGTTAGAGGTAATCTTAGCACTCTTTCTTATCAAACGACAACAGTGTGATAAAAGTAATTTTATTGAGAGCATAGACTACACTACGTTCGGAAAATTGAAGTTGAGTTTTCATCAAAAGATGTTCTTACGCATAAATAAACATCATGTCAGTTATTCAATATCTTCGATTGATAGTGAAACAAAGTTATCAGCATGCACGAGTTTAGGGGCAGAGGTCAACGTAGTTGTAAATAAAAGGTGCTCCTATTATTGGCATAGACGTTAGTTTACTACGCCGGAGCTAGTGTACCGTAGCATTACGACAATGTCAGCTGGTGACCATGACACCAAACCGGCAATACTCCAAATCACCAGATTTCAAATATTGCACAGATTCCATAGTCTTCGTGAATTATAACTTTACAGAAAGGTGAAGGGATCACGTGAGTGAGTTAGTTCCATTAGATTATTTAAATGGACAGGTTTAATCACTCAATGACACAACATAATGTTATTATCAAATTGATGAATGGTTATAAAGTTGACTTTAGCGGTACCTTATGTGGTTATAGTTAATCAATAAACATGTTATCATCTAAGTCTTGCAGGCTTGTTTGTTCGTTTTTCATAACGCATGATACTCATTATGGTGATGAGCAATAACAATAACTTTAATTATGGCGTGCGGTAATCAATGTATCAAGCGATCTGTCCTTTGTCCGTCTAATCACACAGACAAACAAGGAAATTTTATCAACTAACCTGTTAGACTGGTCCAGTGCGAAGTTCACGCATTCCTCACTACTCGAAACGTTAATGTCTTCGTTTCACTAGTGCGATCACGTCTCGTACCTCTATTACTACCGAAATTTGTAAAATATCGATAAAAAATAGAGTCTATTCATGTATAAACAACAATCACAAGGCACTCTCGAGTCACCGAATGTCCCGCTTTGTTCACTTTTTTCTTTGCATTTGCACGAAATTTCAAAGAAAATGTGTTCGTTTGTATGGCGGGAACGGCTGCGATCGTTGCGCCACCGCGTGACACGACCTACCGCAGACCGCGAGTTTGGCAGAGTGTGCGCCGCGCCGCCGCGCACTCCTTATAACGCACGCGGCCCCACCGCTCCCGCCCGCCGCGAAGCCTCCGCCCGCCCCTACGCACTGCAACTTTACAGGAAAACTTTATGCGCTTTCGTTGAATACTTTAACTTGTTTTTTATTGCACTCACTTCCAGTTTCCTCAAATTTTACATGATATGCATGCATTATGAAGATGCATCACAGGAATATGCAAAGTTCGATAACATCTAAAAAGTAGTATTACTCATAAACATATGCTTCATTCCTACATAGTAATATGCCTAAGCAAAACTAATTTAATCGCGCGGAAGACTATTCAGAGTTACGAAACGTTATAGCGATCGTCCTGAAAGTTTCACATCATCATAAGTACTCGCCACAGACATGGCTACAGGCATACAGCCTCAGCTTGCAATGCATTTACAATATTTAATAGCGAATGTAACAATAAAAAATCTTATAGTGTATTTGACTTTTTCAGTTAAGTACCTACCTCGATGATTTTACTAATTGAATACATACATTTTCCTGTAGAAAACTGTAAGAAAAACGATCGAATTATAATAATTGAATTATCACCTAATTGAGAACAATGGATAGAGAAAATGTTAGACATAGCTGTAATTACATGTCGTTACATGCGAGCCAGGTTAAAAGGAAAATAACTACTAAGTACGATAAGCCGAGTCAATTACATAAGACAGAATCGTGCAACAATTTTGCCACGTTCCTTCATAATAATTTATAGGATATATATCGATATTTTCCATCAACAGAATATTTTGGAAAACTGCAATAAAAATCATCTTCATTTCTTTTATGCCATTAGTAGGCAATTAAAGGGGTTGTTCATATATTTTCCTATCATCATCATTAGAAGTTTATGTGGAAAATACAGTGGCCATTATAACAATCAGGGACCAAAGTGTGTTTTGTATGCCTTGACAATTCTAGGAACGTTCTACATAATTCTTTGAGGAATTCCAATGTTTAAACTGTTTTAAATGATTGTTTACAACCCGCTGAAGATTTCCCGTGGAAAATGATTTCACATGAATATGTCAAATCACCTGTCGAATAAACTATACAGTAATTGCAATTATTAATTTATTACCCCACAATAATTACATTCATTATTATAATAAATAAGAACATAAGTGGAACTGCCGGTTCTTAGTAACAGTACATTTATTTGATGATTTCTCGCGATAGAATTTAAATGGTTAAATACCCATAGTACCTATATCACTATTTGTACGCCTACAAGTGGTATGAGTAATGTAATTCAAGTGGCTACCGATACTAAAGTAAAATATTTATTTATTTATCGTGTTTGATAATACATACGAGTACATCTGGGGGCCTAAAAAGGCCACTTTGGCAGAATCATAAAAGAATAAAATTATGAATCACAGTATGGCGAAGACAGTTCATGTTTTTCTTTTTTTCGCTGCACTACGTAGGTATAATCAAAGAGATTGGGATTGGATTTGGATTGGATTGATTGGTATTTTAGCACAGACAAAAAAAATTACTGAAAAATCCATCACCAATGGGATTTAATACGATTAACTTAACAGTTAACTGTCCATTATGATTCATAATGTTATCCTTTTATGATTCTGCCAAAGTGGCATTTTTAGGCCCCCTGATAATATTTACACATTAAGTTATAGTAGCTGTCTGTCACAAGAAGTTTGATCATTGTCGTAACTTAGCGAAAGGAGCGGAATTTTAAAGTGTCTATTGGCACCGGCCGATTATTCAGCGTAGTCGTAGACGTCGCGTGGATGCTCGTAGACGCTCGTAGAAGCTGCGTAGAGGACGCGTCGATCATTTAAAAACAGAAACGATGTTCACCTGTTTATTGCGAGCACTAATAAAACAATACGAAACCCTGCAAGGTGCAGGGAGTCTCGTGTCTCATATCAATAAGATGCTTTGCCCATGCGCACTAAAAATAACGCTTACACGAAATTTTGGTTTAACATTCATTTAAATGAATAAATTCGCATTTAAATGTGATTAACCTTGAGCTTCAAGGGATGTAAGAAACTACGTTTATAAGCAGTTTCTTTAAAATACGGTTATTTAGATACGAATAACTTGACTAATGTTAGTTTATGGAGAGTTCAGACAAAGATGTTCAAAATCTGTCCATACAAACAAGTTTCGCAAAGTATATCACCATACTATTAAACGGTTGTATATTTTTGAACAAACAAATTATACTTATACTTATTAGTCTAACCAGAAAAACAGGAACAAGTCGGTCAAAATGTGTCTGGGATTTTCTGATAGGAAATTGTTTGTTTACTGTGTACTCGTGGTTGGCACAGTGCCAGCGCCGCTGGTAATAAGTGATAATCGGAACCTGATACACATACATTTGCGAGCTAGAGGTACCTACGCACTAAGGAGGTACTTAACCCTTTACGAGCCACGCGTTACTCGTAACAATTACGTTTAAACGTGTCGCTGTACTTATAATAAGACCATTGCTCTTTAAAAACGGAAATTAAATCAATTTGTAATATTGTGAAGCTATTGCACCATAAGTAGATGAATATTCAACATTCTTGACAACAACTCTCGTGTAGTTCGACTGTACCAAGACGTACTACACCCTGTATCGTTGCATGATCTCCATACTACGGAACCTTGGCGGTTTACTACGACATATCCTACCTTGAAGCTAAGTTTGTACGTAGCTTTAAGTTGTAAAAGAAAATTCCTAACACGGAAAGGTTTTCATTCTATTGCAAGGACTGATCCAACTACAGTTTTATTTTTCACGCAAGCTAACCACAACAGAATGTCACATCTAATAGGGTCTTTTTACATAGGTATAAAGTGGTAAGGCGATTCATTTAATTAATTTACCGAGTTGCAAACACAGGAAACTTTAATTGGATCACCCACCACGTCTCAAAGGTAAAAGCGACAGCTTTCAACAAACGGTACTGATTCACGCGCATAAAACAAATGAATGTCCATATACATTCATAGCTTAACCACATTCTACGTATTATCAGTAATTGTACCCATTTTCCCGGTAATCAGTCACATATCGATACAGGCATCGAGGTATCGGGTAGGTACGTGGTGTTAGCTCATCGGGCATGACAATACCGACCTTGGGAAGAACTGTGATGACAAAGCTATAGTGTGAGGTGACTAAAGCTCGAGGGTGGTGGTGGCTTCCCTTACCCACGGTGAGTCGGTGAGGTGAAGGTCGTACATACGGTATTGTAGTGGCATCGTGGTCATAACAGGCGATGCCGCCTTTGATGCCGTGCCAACTTTCTTTGTTACAATGTGGCGGTATTGTTTATTGTGTCACCTAGCTTCGGAAAGGTTTAGAGTACATAGGTTAGCGTTAAACTATTAACATGTTCCTTTTGCTCGCGGTGTATCATTAATGTAAAGTTATGAGTTGTTAGTTCTTATCTAGGAGCTTTTCTAAGGAAATTAGGAATACAGACTTGCGAAAGATTTCTTTCAGAATTTTCAGTGTTCATGGCTTAGGGTGTTCTTAGGTTTTATTGTAAATTCTTCAAACTTACATTTTGCATGATTCATTTTTATGTTGGTAGAGTAACTAAAGAAATACTTAATATTACAAACTCAATTGATACCGTGGTGAAAATGCAAATGTTCGTAAGTAGGTCATAATATCTTAATGTGTGTATGTACACTAATACTAATCACAGTTAAGGCTCCTACAAACAGGCGCGACACGCGATATAATCGGCGCGACACAAAAAGCACCGCTCGTTGCGCGACTTGCGGTGCCTTGGTGTCGCGTGTCGTGTTGCGCCTGTTTGAAGGACCCTTTAGTCAGTTTCTAAGAGTGTAAGCTTATTAGATTATAGTGCTCATACGTAAGTAACCTTTTTCTTATGTACCTAATCCTTATTATTGAATTTATCTGTACCATTGCCATCAAAATTCTGGAAAATAATTCTACAATGCGTAATGCCCCTAGATATTCGTGACATTCAACGAAATATTCCAATTTCCATGAAAAACGTAGACATTTCTCAAGGCGCACACAATAAACCAACAACGAGTTTGTTCTGGGAAGCCAGCGCCGAAAACACCGGGCCATGAATCTACGATCGAGCCCGATTACGATGGAGGCCGGTGATTCAATCCACCCCGGCTCACTCATACACCTACCAGTTACCCGGTATTTTACGACCCTATGTTTGAGGTTTTCCTAATAACAATTTTGATTTCTTTCCTTAAAGTATGAACAATAGGTAATCCTTTGTATTTAAGTTATATGACAATTTCTTTGTGCAGTTGGAAAAGTCAAGCCAATATTTGAGCTTTAGGAGTACAACATGTCATGGTCGGGGGTAAAAATTGTGGGGTTGAACATGGACTAAACCTTTATAATGATTGATTCTCTAGATTAAAAATAGCATTGATTTGCCATCCTCACGTACACATTTTGAACCTAAATAAAGACAATGCTCTTTGGCTTAACAGGAAACTTACGAGTAGTAAACACATTTTTTAAATTTCTCGGATGCGCCGTGGGGTTTTTTAAAATGCAAATGAAATTGTCATTCAGAACCTACTTGCAAGGTTACCATAGAGCTCAATATATGTAGTAAGCAGGTAAGCATAATATATGTGTACTAAGATGTCGGATACGGACACTACTTATTCACCTGCTATAACTAAATAGTGCAGGCTGCCAAAGACATTGATTTGTCGCAACATCCCGCCAGGATTATTCCTTCTACAAGGCTATAATAAAATTGCCTCTTTCATCTCGAGTGACATAATAAACAACATTACAATAGCGTAACTTTAGTTCCCAGATCATTATTAAAGTAATAGATTTAAACATAGGTAGGTACTCATTAAATTTTATAGCTCTGCCTGGTATTACGATTACACAATGCTGTGGAAGGATTCATCAACGTCGCAGACTAGTTAACGTGTCCCGATACTTTTCATAAATTATTTTTTTGCTTCAGCCAAGTTACAGAAGTAGGTACACCCTGCGTCATACGATCTATAATTGTTTAATATCGTAATTATGTTTTCAATAAAAGGCTAATAATTGCTCAGTTCCTGCGTTGCTCAATCGCATGATCTCTCAAAGATAAGCTCTAACAACCGGGCCCTCTCTCTGATTGAATTGAATGGTTGACGCTGACAGTGATTGATTCCTAGAGCAACGCAACCATGTAACCTTCTTTTAATACGTTTTATTGCTTCTGATGCTATTAGTCTTTAGACAAACTGAATGCCCTATCTAGTTGAGGGCTCGCAGTTTATGGAACTTCATCGTTACTCTAGCAAATTGTTTTATTGCGTATGTATAGTCAAATGCACTAAAACTAATGAACTTTAATTGTATGGGTGCATACCTACAAAATTTTGTATTTGCAGATCCATGATAAGTAGGTTAAGCAATTACGTGATGTGGTACGTATATAATTAAGTACCTAAGTAAGATATCACAATCCACGATATTTCGGATTTGAGCAATTTAGCTTGATCAATCCAACCGAGTATCTGGTCAAGCGACTGCTATTCGATCTGCCTTGTGTTGCCATGATAAATTGGGAGCTATTATAAAAAGTTGAAAAAAGTTTGGGTTTTGGGTGTATTTATTGGTATTGTAACTTAAAGTGCGCTGCAATAAAGGAGATCTAGACTGAAGGACTATTCGTACATCGTCCCAACGTCATCTATCAATCAATCTCCGGCATAGCAATGAAATAATACATACATATGCATGCATATCTCACAGCCATACATAAACAATAATAAATGTAGCCTCAGCAACGTTCTCATTTGTCTTCTTTAACGGCTGCTCTAGACTTAACAGCGTGGGACACATTCCGAACATGTGTGCGTTCCGTGGACGGCCAGTAAGCTCGGCTGCAATGCCATTCATCGTGACCACTGGCCATCGATACTATCGTCAAAGAATTTTCACTTGTAAGATAAGTTTAAGGAAAGGGAAGAGAAGTTGTATAAACGTTCAAAATACTCAAAATGTCATGAATTTTCTTTGTTCTTAGACTTAAATAAAGAAATACGTACCTATTTCGATTCAATAACACTGATTCTTTCCTCTACTTTTTTAGAACGGTTAGCTTACAAATGATGTAAATATTATCTTGTTTAAAAATAAAAATAACGCACTCAAACTCATATCTTAATCAATCACTTATGCTCGACTGAAAAAAGTTTCTACTGGTTTTCCATAAATAAGAACAACCCAAAAAACTAAATCATTGAGTTATTGGTAAGCTTTTAAAACCGTTATTAAAAAAATATATATATTTATTTCGAGTAATTAGCCCATAGAAGACAACTTACAAAACATTTCACACTAATCACTACATAGTATAAAACAAAGTCGCTTTATCTGTCCCTATGTCCCTTTGTCCCTTTGTCCCTTTGTATGCTTAAATCTTTGAAACTACGCAACGGATTTTGATGCGGTTTTTTTTAATAGATAGAGTGATTCAAGAGGAAGGTTTATATGTATAATAATAATGTTTCCGTGCGAAGCCGGGGCGGGTCGCTAGTAATATAATATAATAGAATAAAATAATAATAAAATAATTGTTATTATATTTAGTTAAAACCCATATGAATACTTATTATTTTTCTTAGCCGCGCAAGAGTTTATCTATAGTGATTACTAATATGAAATCTATACATATGTATGTAAATATTTTTCTGATTATTGTGATTATGTCGAAAAAAAATTATTGAATCAATTTGGTAAAAAATAATTATGAAAAATACTTCAAATCAATTGTTAGGTCTATTGACCTTTAAAACAAGTTCATATTTAACTGTATCAAGCCTTAATTATGCAGCAATGTCCGTTCGCACTGGAAGCAGTTTGGCAAGAGATCCGTCGCTATTGCCAAGTTAGACTAGCAGTCGGAACTGATGCGATTCACCCGCACTCGTGACATTTGCCAACGACCTTCCACTGCCAAGTCGATGAACTTCCATTTAAATCGCTTTAATTGTAACCGTAAATATTTGACTGAATGATAAATCAATTTTAAAGAAAATACAACATTGTTTGAGGTATAGGTACCCAATGCGGTGCCTTTAACGTGAGTAAGAATAGGTACCTGCAGACTATACACTTATGATTCATTGTCTATGCGAATAAAAAAATGAATTTTCTAAAGTCTCTTTTGATGGACATACTTAAGTACTTACTTACTTACTTTAGTTTGAGGTTTCATTAAACTACGAGTAGAACTTTTTGACGAAATTCTAGTAAATGCACAAAAGTTGAACAAAATACCTACCTAACTAATAGATATGGTATTCCGATGGATCGTATTAGTCAACGGTCGAGTAAAAACAGCAATACGTTCACCGAATTCTTGCACGAATTGAAGGTTTTTCAACTCGAAGCTTCGCCTTCATTACACCGCGTTGCATCGACTTAAAAGTTGACACAAATTAAATTATGCTAAGGCTTGTGTTCACCAACATTTAAATCAACTGATTAAATATTTAATAAGTTCTATATTTAAAATTTCCTTAGGAAATTTGACATAAGCCAACTGTTTAAATACCTAACCAGTGGTTTTAATATTGGTGAACTCAGGCCTTTAACGTGATGTTCCACGCCCTTTAAATGACGTAACAATTAGCAAAATAAATATTTTCGAACTTTGTACTTTAAATACACTACAATACAAACATTCCTTTGATTTTTCAAATGTGAGTGTAACTCAGGATAATGTCTTGTAGTGAATTTGCGAAGCGGCCATAAACCGAACGATAGTAGTAAATGCCACAACGATACGAATTCAAATCGACGTGTGCCGAGAATGCGAAAAACAAAACGATGCTTTATAACTTGAAAAATATTTTAAATTGTTATCCCAAAGCCCGTAAATCGCGCGTACCAATAAAATAAATCGCGTAAGTAAAATGTTTACTCATAAAATAGACAAAATACCAGTTAAGCTTAATACATATTTATTTTCTAAATTCCTCGAAATCGCTGCATGCCATCGTAACTTAAGCTGCGTTGCCGCGAATGGACATATCAATTTACATTATTCGTTTCCTCTAAGTAGCAGTTTACACTTGTCATGAATTTATGAGTTTTCCGTAAGAGAATGAGAGCGAGAGAGATAACTAAGTAACTGCATCACTTTGTTGCGTGCGCACTATTCCGTACATTAATCAAAGGTTTTCTATTAATGTTTTTAACTTAACGCAAGCTACATATTTACAACGATTAGATGCAAGCACAATTTTCTGCATTCACGTGTAAAAAGTATGAACAATTTATTTGTTTCGTATTTATGGTTAATCCAGGGTAACCAAAACATGAATGACCTGGAAACCTTCATACATTTAGGTTTGTATGCATGTTTTCAGTGCTGTTTTGCTGAAACAAAGAAGACTGAAATTATTACGCAGAAGACTGAAACTGTAAATTTAGTAACAGTTCAGTTACATAAAGAGCTGAATGGTTCTGTTCGGGGCAGTCGTGAATCATATGGAGCCGTTAGTGAACTTTACACGAACAACTACTACCTAACTATGTAAAGAGCTTATTGAAATATACTTAGGTGCCTATACGGAAAGAGCGTATGTATATTTCCAGGCGCCCATAACACATTCAATTAAGGAAATGGTAATTCCATAACCTTACATTAGATAAACTCGCGTTCTGGAAAAAGCGAGTGGGTTAATAGAAGGCTTATAAAATTAATTATTTATTATTTTTTTATTTATATCATGTTGTCCTGTCTGGTTTTTATAGCTTAACCTAAATGAGGTTAAGCTATAAAAACCAAACAAGTGTCATTGTTATCATGTAGGTACAGCTGTGGTATAATATCCAGAACCATGGGGAACGACCCAAAATTAAGGATACTTTACACCAGTGGGCAGGCTTCCGAATTACATCTGCTCCACTAAACAAGAATACTGGTTTTAAAAGAAATGACTCATCTGTTCAAAGTGCGTCCCGACCCGATCCCAGCACAGGTGTCAACTGGGTTTTCCTAAAAAAATCATATATGAATTAATATATTTTAAAGTATTAAAAGTCCCCGTCATCATCTTTCCGGAAAGGTGTTGATGCGCGCTTCGTTATAAACTGTCAAACTATTTAGGGCACGAGTCAGTGAGTCACGTCGTCTTTCTAAGTGGCTGCTCTTAAAGTGAGCGTCCAAATTGAATAGATTGTTCTCACACACCCCACAATGATTGATGCATCATCGTTCCGTTGTTCGGGCGTAATAAAAATATCTAAGAAAGACACAGACACACCTTCCTGCCTAAATTGTAAGAGTCATCTAAGAGTTTCCAGAGTAGATAAAGTGATTACCTGGCTCTTGTGAAGCAGAAATTCTTGGTACAAGAGCCAGGGCTACACTGATGTTTGTGTCTTGAACTGAAAATAAATAAATAATTATTATAATATAATTGTAACAAAATAAATTATTTTTAAATACATGGACATAAAGTCCTGTCTCTCCCTGAAATTCTCAAGGTAGTACTTGTCTCTCGGAATGTTCTTGGGTAGTCTTTAAGAGCCGTCGCTAAAGTATGAGTAACAAGTCAGCTTTACTATTTACTATTGTTATCCAGGTACCTATAATTCAAAAGTAGTAGATCAAGTCACTCCTCCGGTAAATCCACATTCCATTATTACGCAGTTTCGTTCTGACATAATAGACAACCAAGGATTTATGATTAATTAACTATTTTTAATTCAGAATATTAATGATACCTACAGAAATGAATCGGGGAAGTACATTTGAATATCTTCTTGTAGTCGAGTGTTTAACCGGAAGAGGAATGTGACACACAGAGGTACAAAAATACAGGTATTAGAAAATGGGAGTTTGAATAAACCTGCACTAAATATATAGTTTCATTATTACTGTATGAATTGCCATATTTTAGGAGTTTTATAACCACCATGGAACAAGGAGCAGTGGTGGCCCAGTGGCAACAGCCGCGACTTACGAGTTGTAGGTCGTAGGTTCAAACCCAGACAGGCGCTTTACTTTGTGTAAACTATTTCGTCACTATTGCCCTCAAAACGGTGAAGGGAAACATTTTGAGGGAACCGGCAACCCTAGAACCAAAAATTCGAAGACATGTGACATCTACCAACCCACACTAGGCGCGCGTGCGTGGATTACGGCCCACTCCCTCTCACCGAGAGGAGGCCTGTTGTCCAGCAGTGGGAACAATATAGGCTGATTAAGTATAGCCATCATTACCATTGATTACTGTAACTGTGGCCGAACTCGGCTAGATGGCGCCACTATCATCGTCAGATTAACAACGCTAAAGTAAAGCTTTACTTTGATCTAGAACGATGCTCTCTCTATATTGTCTACTTCTCTTGAAGAAATCAACGGTATATCATCATCATTTCAACCTAAAGACGTCCACTGCTGGACATAGACCTCCCCTAAAGAATGCTATGACAGTCTGGTCTCGCGCTGACAGCGTACAGCGGAGACGATGTAGGTAAGTACGTACCTATACTTCGACTAAACAAATAGATATACCTACCTACCATCTCAAGAAATATCGTATTTATAAAAGGAACTGCATACTTACTACAATGTTCCCATTCAACTTTTTTTGAACCAAATGAATTTTCCTATTTCTACAACTGACCTATGTTCTCAATTAAAAAAACACGTTTCCTTCTCACATAAGGATACTCAAAACTAATTGTTTATGGGATTTGTGGTTTGCATTTAACAAGAACCGAAGTGACGCCAATGACACTGTCCTACAAAATCAAAACACAAGTGCTTGTACTAATAGATAGAACCAATGGCTCGTGCGTCAATACGAGCTTGACCACCTAAAAAATCTTAAAGTGATTCAGACCAATTGAAACAAATGAATCACTCTCGATCCAATTAGTGACCATTTTCTTATACATACATACGTGTTTTACGGGAGTAGGCCCATACAATGATTGGATACAGGATAAATCGTATATGTCCTCGTGTGTCTTATACGTCCAAAGGAATCGAATTACCCTAACCAAATTACGCAATTGGGCCACGTGGGAGGGAACTTTACTAATTTCCCCACTTAACTTTTACTTCGATATTATGGTTAAAGAAATTCTCAAGACCATAAATAATTCTATTCAACATTCAATTTTGTCATTTCCTTTAATAGACTAACGCATAATTTCATATCCATAAGTTGATTATTTATTATGAGATGCGTATGTCGCCGGTAGAACAAAGCTTTGAAACCTTCACAAGTTGCCAAGGGCATGCTCAGTACTTAGTCTTAGTACTTGTGCATTATTATAATTAATTACACTTCCTTAGCTTATGGCTACAGCACTGTGCCGGTACTACTCGAGTGTTCAGCCAAATGATACGATACATCATTCTTTGTTTAGAATCATTTATTTGTTTATTCCTGTAAAACACTGCAGTGTCATCAGCAGGGTATAACTTGTCTATTTTTTGTACCACTTATACCGGATAAACATATTAGACGAAGAGTAAAATGGTAAGAACAAAAGTCATTCAATAACGCAAGCAGTGAGTCACCGGTAAACATAGTAATAACGGTGAAATGGACCGGTTCCGTGCCGGAGATCTTCGATAGTGGAGCTCATATATTCTGGGAACATCCTTGCTAAAAAACATAAGGATTAGCCGCGAGAAATAGCACTTTCAAATACAAAGAAGTCGCAGGATTATTTTGCACAAATAATATTGGAACCTGGCAGGTATGCAAGTTATCGCATTAAGTAAACAAATTGTATAAATACATGTTATTGAGCACATGAATACTAGTGGTATTCGCTATTGCTGGACGGCGGCCAGTGCTAGGGTGTACTAGGCACACATCCAGCGCTTCCTAGTACACTGACAGCATTACCTTCATATGTTTACGGAATACCTAGTGCCTTAGTGCAGTAGGGATGTATCACATTAGCACTCACCGCGCCGGCCGTACACTTATTGCACTATTCTACGAAATAACCAGAGGCAATGACCTAAGACACAGAAGGCTACCGACATGCAGTGTCAAAGTACAATGCACGAGGAAAATAAGTTTTGCTTAACATCATCATAATTAAAACTATACAAGAAACAGAGAAACTGCCCACCATACGCTTATTATTAAAATGTCCGGTATTTGGTACAAAAGTGTGTGGAATATAAACGTGGTAATTACAAATCGCTTAAGATTCATGTGTTGTAGTTCGCGGACTTTGTACGAATCGATGGAGATGAACACGAAGGAGGAAGCGATAGACCATGACCGCTGCTGCGACACGCGCTACATAAAACTGTTGACGAACGATACTAGTCGGTCGATTAGTGTCGAGCCAGTCGATATCGTTGTGATATGTCGTCCATTGCTCTGTCTGGTCATTTGTGCATGCAGTAGGGACATTGACCATAGCAATCGGGTGCACGTCGGGTCATCGTAGTAGTATCCGCCAACACCGAATCGCCGGCAGAGCAAGGCCGTTGGAACTTTGCTTGTACGAGGTGTTTGCCTGCTCCGCAACTCGGACATGGCGCGCTAATTCCGCGCGCTCACACTGAATCACTAATCACCAGCGAGAGCCCTATCAGTATTCTGGCAGCACAACCGCCTGCTCCGTACGCTAGCAAATCGCTAAAAATACAAGATGAACAGGGGCACTTCATGGCCGATATGACCTTACCTGAATCACATAAAACAGCTATATTAATTACATATTTACTTCCTGAAGTTTCAAACTAACGTCAAAACGTACGTTACGAAGAGGTAGGCCCTAGAAGAGTAGGAAAAACTTCAGCTAGTTAAGTTCCTCATAATAACGTTAGTAGTAATACATAAATGTTTAAAATAAATACGAACTGTAATAATATGTATAAATGTTTTATTTAACCCTATAGTATATACCTATACATGCTAACATAATTATAATTATTTTCTTGATGCAATACATAGGAGTATTGTAATGTACTCTACCAATTAAAAAAATGGCAAAATCAATTATCTCTTTTTAATTTCAATACACGAAGCAATACCTAGGTCATTATTATGCTAAACACGAATGAAAACTGCTTCAATCAGATTAGGTGACAAATATGTAGTTGCTGGCTACGGTATAGATTTTTTAATGTCATGTCAATAAATAAACTCTAGGCTTAAAGCTATTTATAGTACAGGAAGACATATTTTTTTATAATACAATTACTTAATCATAAAAAATAATTTTATAAATAACTGAAAAATAAAAATCCGTCCATTGTATAGATCGATTTCAATCAATTGAGCTTTCATTCAACTGCTTACTTCAACTAAAACAAAATTGCATTTTCCAAACTAAGATCAGTTAAATCCATTAACCTAATTAATATTACGATCATCTCCATTGGCTAACTTATGTACAATTGAATAACAAACGTTATACAGAGCAATTCGTTACAGGCATAACTAAATAGGAAATCTAGGGTAAGTTAACCATTTTATTATTGAGTGATTCAAACTAATATATGAGATGAGAGTATCAAATAAAGAAACTACATAGTAACAAAACATTATCGGCCTTATTACAAAATAAGGTTTATCTTTAGACACGGGTTTAAACCTTTCGAAATTTTTAGTTTAGTTATTTTAACTTTGACAGATTATTCCGTCAAAGTTAGAATTCCTATTAAAAAAACTGACGTTAAACCCGAGTCTAAGTTGTCAATTTTGCATTAATAACTTTTCGCTTGTCGGAATAAAGTTCAAAATACAGTAACTGGCGCAAAGGTGGCTGGCTCCAAGTCTAAAGTTAAAACTCGGGTCAGTGGGTCGTCTTAGGGGCGGAGTGTTGGAGTTGGAGTATACGCTTAGGGGCACTATGAGCAGCAAAGAAACGAAAAAAAAATTTTTTTTTCGTTAAAAAAAATTTTTTGGGACTTAGAAAATTTTTGTTTTTTTTTTTCGAAAAGTTTTTTCGAAAATGTACCAATTTTATTGCAGTATCTGGTTGACCTTGACCATATAAATCATTTAGGTTCTGAGAAGCATGGACCTACGACGCACCGTTTCCGAGTTATGGGCTTTTAATTTATTTTTTTTTTTTTTTATAAAATACTCTATATTTCCAAAATGGTAGCTCGGATGAAAATCTTTTCTGGAAAGAAATTGTTGCTCTAGTCAAGAACTATGAGATGGGGTAAAGAAACCCGCGAAACAAAGTAAAAAAAAAAAAATGTAAAATTTTTCTAAGTGTCGGCTCTAATCTTCAGCTTGCGTATCTTTAGGGGCAGAAAGGACTTAGTCAAATTTTCTAAGATTTTTTTTTTAGAAGAAGTCGACCTATTTTATTGCGGCTCCTTATTAACGGTGTCTATAGAAACCAATTATGGTCTGAGAAGCATGGACCTACGACGCACCGTTTCCGAGTTATGGGCTTTTAATTTTTTAATTTTTTTTATAAAATACTCTATATTTCCAAAATGGTAGCTCGGATGAAAATCTTTTCTGGAAAGAAATTGTTGCTCTAGTCAAAAACTATGAGATGGTGTAAAGAAACCCGCAAGATTTTTTTTTTTTTTTTAAATCAAATATCTTGCAACGTTGAATGCCAAGTCGAAGACCGTTTCTCTTTAAGGTAAAGTTTTGACCTACGTTAACTATACTCAAAATATGCGAATTATTGGGAATTCTCAATACTCCATATGCGCCAAAATTTTGTTCTTAATATTATAATTGTTTAGTTTTTCTGTTTCTAGTGTATTTTTAGTACTTAATTCTATAATTTTTTATTTGTTTTTTACTTGTTTATTAGTTCTAATTTAGTTTTTTCATTTATTTTTAGTTTAGATTGATTTAATTTGTTTTATTATTTAGCTTATAAGTTTTTTTTATTTCTTATTAGTTTTAAGTTGTAGTTTGTAGTAACGACACTCAGTCACGCAGCGACATAGCAGTTAAAATTGAAACAAAAAACAAATAATTTTAAATATCTCGAAAACGGTGCGTCTTAGGCAAAAAACAACCGAAATTTAACCCCCCTTATGAAAACCCCGCAAGCAGTATCACTAGAACATAATTTTGTGTTTTTTTTTTTATTAATGATAAAAAATTTTTTTTTCTTTTATTTTTACTTGTTTACTCGATTTAGTTTAATTTCTAACTTAGAAAATTTTAGAAAATTTGACTAAGATTAAATCTTATAAAATTTGACTAAGATGGCCCTAAGCCCCTAAAGATGCTGAAGATTAGCACCGACGCAGAAAATTTTACATTTTTTTTTTACTTTGTTTCGCGGGTTTCTTTACCCCATCTCATAGTTCTTGACTAGAGCAACAATTTCTTTCCAGAAAAGATTTTCATCCGAGCTACCATTTTGGAAATATAGAGTATTTTATAAAAAAAATTAAAAAATTAAAAGCCCATAACTCGGAAACGGTGCGTCGTAGGTCCATGCTTCTCAGAACATAATTGGTTTCTATAGACACGGTTAATAAGGTGCCGCAATAAAATAGGTCGACTTCTCCAAAAAAAAAAATCTTAGAAAATTTGACTAAGTCCTTTCTGCCCCTAAAGATACGCAAGCTGAAGATTAGAGCCGACACTTGTCCTTTCTGCCCCTAAAGATACGCAAGCTGAAGATTAGAGCCGACACTTAGAAAAATTTTACATTTTTTTTTTTTTACTTTGTTTCGCGGGTTTCTTTACCCCATCTCATAGTTCTTGACTAGAGCAACAATTTCTTTCCAGAAAAGATTTTCATCCGAGCTACCATTTTGGAAATATAGAGTATTTTATAAAAAAAAATAAAAAAATTAAAAGCCCATAACTCGGAAACGGTGCGTCGTAGGTCCATGCTTCTCAGAACCTAAATGATTTCTGTGGTCAAGGTCAACCAGATACTGCAAAAAAATTGGTACATTTTCGAAAAAAACTTTTCGAAAAAAAAGCAAAAATTTTCTAAGTCCTCGCTCCATAGCGCCCCTAAGGCTACACTCCAACCAAAACTCGTTTTGTAATAAGACGGTATATGTGTCTTAGGTATCGTCACAGTATAAAGACATACAGTACGAGGTCTTCATACAAACGGACGAAACGCGAGCTATACCTACGCGCCTCGACCACGGCATGAGCTCAGCATGCAGACAGTCGCGACTGTGCTGCAGTGACGAACGGACGGTGTGTTGTTTTTTTTAACAATAACCGCGCGATTTTTGCACTAAAAATAAGTTCAAGTACATATTTAATATGACGAGTAGGCTATATTGTGCTGTTTTTGGTTGCATGAATTCGTCAATAACGCATCCAGAGATAACTTTTTTTAGATTACCTGGAAACTCTGAAAGGTAAGACTATAAAATAATTTTACTTACTTGTAGGTAGGTACATAATGTGTGTATTTTTAATGGATAAGTATTTCATTTTATCTCCCGAAAAAAAGATGTCTGGATTAATAAATGAAGTGAATAGAGTAAAGGAAAGTGATAAACACGAGTGAGGTAGGTAGTTATAGGCGGTTCATGAATCATTAAACGGTAGGTACGCTTGTGTTAAAACCTCGGCGCATGTGTGTTTTGTTAGTTTGTATAATTCAAAGTAAAGACGTGGTTTTTATTATTAATAATAGTTGTTTATTGTACTGTGTGTATGAATAATACTACAAAAAAAATTGGTTGTCTGTAAAGTCGATTTACGGACGATAGTTTAACGTGACAACATCATAACAAAACATTAATGAAATGATTGCATACTTTTATGAATAAAATTAATTATTTTTATGTTGTTATATAATGTATGATAACTCATTTATTGGAGGGTTTATTTAAATAAATAACAAAATTAAAATTAAATACTAACTTAACTAAAACTATACAGAAACTAAAAAATTGCGTCGAAAAATTCATCCGCATCGCTGTCGACTGGTAATGTACCCAAGAGACTGGCGGCATTACCACGTTGAATCGCGATACTCAGCCTCTGGCCAAGGTAAAAGCCAGCTCTTGAGTCACGGGAAGTGTCAACCAGCCGTTTAGATATTTCTTTAAAAAGACCATGAGCACTCGGACCCCACGGCCCGAGGGTTTCAACCCCAAACGGCTCGAAAATATAATTTCCGATAAGGTTATCATATTTTCGCCGCTTGAGGTTTTCCGCAGCCGCAGCAGCAGCGCCAGCACAGCACGCCGAGCCAGGAAGATGGGATGGCGCAAGAGTATCGACACACGTTGCGTCCCAAACTAAAGGCCTACCCACCTTCCATGGAAATAAAGACAAAAATTAAATAGAAAAAAAAAAATTAATTAAATTAAATTTAATATTAATTAAATTATTTTTATTGAATAACTGTTACTGTAATAAGAATAACTGTTTCATGAAATCATCATTCTTTGGACTTACATGGTCTTAGAGAGTTGTGTTGATGACTTTAATGATTATAATTCTGTAATAGTACATTACGATATTAGTGCGTTAAGATGTTATAACCAATACGCACGTATATCGTACGACGTTTTTTAACACATTTGCGAGGAAACAGAAAAAAAAAACATTTCACAATACAAGTAGAAAGAAAAGAAAATTTGAGAAAAATGGCGCGAGGATTATTTTCTGCCGTGGCTGCGTGAAAATGTTGGCAAAGACACTAGAGCATGCAGCCAAGTTTTTAAATTACCGAATAAACTGTTTTTTTAGTTTTAAATAAAATCAATCTGTGTATGCACACTTGCTTTCCCGCCATTTTAACAGCGCGCTAGCGCTGCCTACTGACTGGCGCCGCGCGGCGATTAGTTCGAAATTTGAATAGCAACAGCGCGCTGCTGCTCACTAGCTGGAGTCGTGCGGCGGCGATCAAAACAACACGCATTTTTATTAAACACTTCCTATTCAATTCACAAAGTATTTTATTTGTTTATATAAAATTATTTATGTACACACAGTAAAATACAATAACAAAACTAAATGGAAACACAAAGTAGGCAAATGTAATTAAAATACTGGAGGCGGGCAGCCCTATCGCATGTTTACGTACCGCGCGGCTGTAGGCATTTACACCAAGGTTACGGCCGAGTAACAATACTGTATTTCTTTATTCTGTGGTATCGTTGACTGCCCTAACAATCGTCGGATGTTTTCGCACTAGGAGTTGTCAAGCAAGACGCTGCGTAGGCGCAGCGTAGCGTTACGTAACGTTGCGTAGCGTTTCGTAACGACGCGTAGCGTTACGTAGCGCTGCGTAGCGTTGCGTAGGCGTTGTGCTAACGCCATGAACGATACTATTATTCTCGTTTTGAGGCGAAACCCTACTATTGGTTTGCACTTTATAAAAAACCAAGACAAAAGATAAGTAAAAAGCTATTGGAGACCCAATTTTAAATTTCGTAGAAATGAAAGTCATTATTGTGCAATTATGATTATTATAAAAATAATGTAGGTGAGAAAACGACACATTACTGAACAATATAGCAGTATACATCAATTATTAACTAAACATGTTACTATTTTGGCAACATCTAACATTTTCTAGCAATGTACTTATGGACAAGAAATGCTACTAAATCCAGGTACATCAATAATCCCTTGTTGGAAGACTTGTACGTCCTGATTATCGCGTATGCGCTCTGCGAGGGTCTTCTCGTGCGCGAGAGGGTGCCACGCGCCGAGAGTGCACGCGGCGTCGTCGTGCGCCGCGTGGTAGTGGCACCGGCGGGTCGCGCGCGCAGACGGCACGTACTCGAGCATGCGCACGCGCGCGCAACGGTGCAGCGCGAGCCATAGACCTGAAAAGGTAGCTATTTACTTAACGCGCAACTGAGACTGACAAAGAGAATCTCTGACTGAAAGGCTCTTCTGAAATAATATTGAACGATAAATGAAGAACAACAAGCTTACAATTGAAAACAGACAAACTTTGAAAATAAATTAATATTTCTTGTCGCTTTATTTTAATTTGAACTACATCTCGTAGTTTTTCAGTTTTTTCGTAATGAAGCTACGGAAAGGAGCTTTCTATCTTTAATATCAACTAATCATTGATATTGGTAGCGACATTATTTTTATTATCTTAATATATATAAATTACGTGTCACGATGTTTGTCCGCGATGGACTCCTAAACTACTTAACCGATTTTAATCAAATTTGTACACCGTGTGCAGTTTGATCCAACTTGAAAGATAGGATAGCTCACATCTCCATTTATAATCGCAATATTATTTTATTGCACAAAAACGTTAGCCACAGCAACGCGTGGCCGGGTCAGCTAGTATTATATAGGTATTATATCCACCAAAAATTCGAAGACATGTGACATCTGCCAGCCCGCACTAGGCCCGCGTGGTGGATTACGGCCCACTCCCTCTCACTGAGAGGAGGCCTGCGTCCCAGCAGTGGGAACATTATAGGCTGATTATGTTATGTATGTATGTATGTATATATTATATCTATGTAGGTAGAAATAACATTTCGGTTAAATATTTTTTTTTTTTGTAAATCCATTACGTAGACAGTCACAAAATCAAACCCTTTCGTAATAATTTATATTTTCAATGACGCACCTATAAAGCCTGATGACGGAGGGTTTCTCCGGAGACGGTAAGGAGACGAGTCTTGTAGCACCGACCATAATGCCCATAGCACTTGGGGGTTCAGCAAATGGACATCTGCGTTGTGATTCTGTTCAAGTAGCCTGAAACAATGGAAGAGCACGATTAATGAGGACGATTAAAACGAACGAAGAAAAAAAAAACGAACTCTGATTGAGTTCGTTTTTTTTTTCTTAAAATGAAAGGGATTTACATTTCTTCAGCTTTATGAACTCGGCTAATAATGTCTGTCAAGCGTAAAAATATAACAATAAAATCGATCTTTTCTGATCGATCAATCGATGCGATGGCCTATCAAAATCACTTAACTTTTCTGTTAAGTGATTTTGATAGGCCAGCGCAGCGCTAGTAGCCAATTTGCATACGTATGTATCGGTCGTGGCCAGATCTTAGAATTGATGCATGAAGTGTTCGACCATTTCCTGAAATGGTTGGGTTGTATTTCATGAAATCCCACATCGACCGCTGGTCACATCATGATGTGGTCTGGCCAGATCATTGAATACTTGACTTTTTACGATATGAACAGTTAAACTCACGACTACTTCATGATGTGGCCAAACATTAGTGATAATATCGTAAAATAGTTAGGTTATCCACCGGTAGAGGCGTTGATGTCGCTTTGTTTTTATTGTGCAACATGGCGAAGGTCAATAATTTCTAATATTTTTATTTAATTTTTAACCTATTGTTTCTATAGTTAGAATTTTTACTACACCTTATTTCACCTTAAACCACTTGATTGACATTATCATTCAACGTTAACGTTTAACTTTAACAATATGGTCAATTTTAGCTGCTGGTTTTTTAATGAAACACAACCATTTCATGAAATGACGGAACACTTCATGAAATGATCAATTCTAAGATCTAGCTACATCTACCAATAGCCAGCACCGGCGACCAAATCAGCTGCCGGTGTGGCAGCAGAGACACTCCCGTAAAATTTACTTACATCTTATAGACAGGGAACAGAGGATAATCAGGAGAATGGTACCAGTCTTCTAGTGTTGATGAATAGTTCGCCGGATCCCATATGAGAATGGACACATTTCGAAACATCGGGTCCTCCAAAAAGTTAAATTCAGGCTTGGCTATCACCTGAAATCGAAATAAAATTCTGTGAACTCCCAAAAATATTTTTATTATTCATAAAAGGCAAAAATCTTTTTGGTTATATTCGTGAACATTTTCATCTGCAACTGGCTTTTTGCGAAGAAAGCTATTTAATGCTCTTTTTAGGGTTCCGTAGTCAACTAGGAACCCTTATAGTTTCGCCATGTCTGTCCGTCCGTCCGTCCGTCCTCGCTTAATCTCTGTGACCGTTAGCACTAGAAAGCTGAAATTTGGTACCAATATGTATATCAATCACGCCGACAAAGTGGTAAAATAAAAATTGGAAAAAAATGTTTTATTAGGGTAGCCCCCCTATATGTAAAGTGGGAAGTGATTTTTTTTTTAATTTCAACCCTAACGTGTGATATATTGTTGGAAAGGTATTTAAGAATGAATAGGGGTTTACTTAAATCATTTTTTGATAATGTCAATAATTTCGGAAATAATCGCTCCAAAAGTAAAAAACAATGTGTCCCCCCCCTCTAACTTTTGAACCATATGTTTAGAAAATATGAAAATGTGAAAATCTGAAAAGTAGAACTTTATAAGGACTTTCTAGGAAAATTATTTTGAACTTGATGGAAACAAGTTTTTGTACAAAAAAGACAGAAAGTTGTACAAAATAATTTCTGGACTAAGTTTGTAGTATAATCGTATATGCAAGCATTTTTTACCTTTAAACTCATAAGTGGGAACTAGGGATGTTACGGAGCTTCGGTTCCGATTCCGAAAAGTCGGAACTTCCGATTAATTTTACACCTCCGATTCCGATTTCGGTTCCGATAATTTTGAATCGGAGTTAGACCGGAGTTCGAAACGCAGCGATACACGTGACTAGAGCGCCTACAAACAAGTTTTCACGTGTCGCCAGGGTAATGTTTATTTATTTTATACACGCTCGCGCTCGAAGTCTCAGTTTATTGTTTTGTTTGTGGATGTTAGAAGAAAGTAGAAGAAAGATGTTTTAAGGAAAGGCCCCTTAACACATCTTTCTTCTACTTCCACCCCGGTTCCGGCTCCGATTCCGGTTCCGAATCCGGTTCCGATTCCGATGAATCAAATTTAAAACCTCCGATTCCGGTTCCGGTTCCGATAAAACGACATCCGTAACATCTCTAGTGGGAACACTTATTGTGACGGACGGGAAACTACGGAACCCTACACTGAGCATGGCCCGACACGCTCTTGGCCGGTTTTTTTTTCATAAGTTAATACTGAAAATGGCTTCATTATATTTTTTCCGTCGAAAATAGAAAATCATATATAAAAGATTATGTGAAGCCATTAAGTTTAATTTTTATATTTAAGTATTATTCTTCTTGTTAAAATGCCTTCAGAGAAATCGGCCTAGTAAGTAGATACTTATTAATAATTTTGGTGAAACCTATTTAGTTAGATTCGAGAAAATATTGTGGTGTAAAGATTTTTAGGATTATATGCGGAATTTGTAATAATATTTTTATTTTAACGGTACAGTAGCCAACCTAGGTATCTACCTGTGAATTAAGCACTCTGAAAGTAGTCTTGGAGCCAACACTCTCCGTATAATTTTCTGTGGGCGCATTGTTGAATCTCAATACCATGTCGTGAGAATCTGTGGACATAAATAAGTTTGTAATCTTGCTCATCAGGGCCCTATGTATCCCATCTGCTGTGTTCTGGGAGCCTAAAAAGGCCACTTTGGCAGAATCATAAGAGGATAACATTATGAGTTACAATGGACAGTTAACTGTTAAGTTAATCGTATCAAATCCCATTAGTGAAGGATTTTTCAGTTATTTTTTTTTGTCTGTGCTAAAATACCAATTAGTCCAATCCAAATCCAAACCCAATGTCTTTGATTATACCTACGTAGTGCAGCGAAAAAAAGAAAAACACGGACTGTTTTCGCCATATTATGATTCTTAATGATATTTATTTATTTATTTATTTATTTATAATAAGCACACCAACAGCACAATCACTTACAATTCAAATAAAAACAACATCTAATATTGGCATTTCAGTAATCATGCAAATAACAGGAATGCATAACATTGAAATAATGAATATCAGAGACAAAAGAAAACAATAATAAAAAGTGTGTCTAGTAGAACACTAAATTTATCTAGAACACAACAAAACAAATCAATTTGAGCTACTTAGATGCTTACTTACATGCATTAATCGCATTGTTTAAATACGGCACGTCTGTATGAAGCGAAACTCATGGAGAAAATATCAACAGGGTAATCTGTCTGTTTGGACCTTTCATTATATTGCCTTGCCATACGTGTTAGCGGGCTATTAAATGTGGTATTTAATGTGGATGTAGTCAATTCAAAAATACGATGATGACGCTTACTACGTTGGCTAGACCGAAAGTTAAAATAGTTTACCAAATGTGCATCTATGGAACCGTTAATAATTTTATGAAGTATTAGTAAGTCAGAATGGTTACGTCTTTCTTTTAAGCTAATCATTTTAAAGTGCCTTAACCTGTCATCGTAATCAGGTATAGCTTTTCGAATCCCATTCTTCACACATAAATACCTAACAAAACGGGCCTGAACAGATTCCACATTATTAGTATAACTTGAATAATAGGGGGACCAAATAGTGGAACAATATTCCAAGGAGCTCCTTACTAGTGCGTTATAAAGTAAAATAATGGTATTATTATTACGAAAAGGTTTTGACATACGAATAATAAAGCCAAGCATTCTCTTAGCCTTAGTAACTATATTTTCAATATGATTGCGGAAAGATAGGGATGTGTCGAAGAGTACCCCTAGGTCACGTATGACTGAAACCCTGGTCAGTACCGATCCGTCAATAAGATAATCAAATTTAATGTAATTCACTTTATTAGTGAATGTAATAGTCTGGCATTTTTTAACATTGAGAGTCATTCTGTTGTTCAAACACCATTGTTGAAGGACATCAAGATCCTTCTGAAGCCTCGCACAATCACTCAGGTCCGATATCCTACAGTATATTTTTAAATCATCAGCGTAGGCTAAACAATTACAAATTATTAGGTCCAAAAGATCATTCAAAAATACCAAAAAAAGCAAAGGGCCCAACTTAGAGCCCTGTGGAACACCAGACCCAGGAGAAAAAGGTACAGATTCATAACCCGCCAAGGCAACTATTTGAGAACGATTAATTAAATAACTCTCGAACCACCGCAACAGAGAGCCATGTATACCAGCGCTATTCAATTTCATAGAAAGAATTGAGTGATCAACGCGATCGAAAGCTTTAGCAAAATCTGTGTAAACAGCATCAACCTGACCCCTAGCTTCAAAGGTGTTGCTAATGAAATTAGTGTAAATAAGTAAGTTAGACATAGTAGAACGGTTAGACACAAAACCATGCTGCTTCGAACTAATTATATGACGGAGGTGGGAATAAACAACATTGTATATGAGACCCTCAAAGATCTTTGCAAATTGTGAAATAATAGAGATTGGTCTATAGTTAGTTACATCATTCATACTACCAGATTTATGTATGGGGATAATGTGTGATATTTTCCACAAATCAGGAAATGTACCTTCCTTAAGGGATTTATTGTATATAATCTGCAGTGGTATAACAAGGGCATCAATGCAGAGACGAATAAAAATAGGAGGAAGTCCATCAGGACCAGCTCCTTTATTAAGATCTAACTTTTTGATGCTATCTCTAACTTCAATTTCAGTAATGCCAATTGAAGACATACTGTAATTAGACAGGGAGTAATCTGGAGACAAGTTAGTAGGTTGTTGATTAACACCATACACAGATGCAAAATAGTCTGCAAATAGATCAGCCACACCACTACCACCCTCACCAACACGATCACCCCACGCCACTTGATCCGGGATACCTCTATAAGATTTTTTAGACTTAGTGTAACGCCAAAAAGCTTTTACATTTGTTTTTAATTCACTCTCAATTCTTTCTATGTAATCTTTAAAACAGTTATCCATAGCTTTCCCAGCACGCATCCGTAGGGTAACAAAAGTATCGTGGTCCCGAGGGTTTTTGTACCGTTTGAACCGAGTCCTGTATTTATGCTTTTCTTTAAGAAGTTTAATCAACGGAGCCGAGAACCAAACTGGATAGCAATTATTCTTAGGTTTACCCTTCGGAGTGTATTTATCTATATTTTCCCACAACACATTATAAAATTTCAGAACATAATCATTACAACTCAAATGACAATAATCCTCCCAATTGACTTTACGTATATCACGAACACATGCCTCATAGTCTGTTTTAATGAAATTATATTTAGACTGTAAAATATTATAATTTAAATTAGAAATTGAAGTTTTAGTAAGGGCTAATTCTAATGGCGGATGATATATATCTGGTTTACTGAGGGGGGGTGCGGAAGAAACAGAAAGACTAGAGTTCTCATCCACCAAGATGAGGTCTAAGATATTATCATTTCCATTGCAGACGTTATTCCTTTGAAGATAGCCAGTGATATTTAGGAAGTCCCTCAGCGCTAAAGACTTAGGGTCACTAATTCCTAGAAAGGGATCATAAGCCTTAAGCCATTTCACATTAGGAAGATTAAAATCACCAAGAATCAAAGTGGTGCAATCCGTGTAACGCAAGCAAATTTCTTCAGCCCTGGCCAAGAATTGAACATAGATATGGCAAGGTATATAAGACGGTAAATACACAACACAAATATTCATACAGACGCCACCAGCACTTACACATAACCACATATCCTCAACGGAGGTTTGCCATTCTGTTTTATTAACAAAATTATAATTATTCTTAATAGCTACCAATATCCCACCACCATAACCTTTAGAGTACAAATCTTTAAACTGTGCACTACGATCACGACGTACAACAGTATATCTTCGATCAAAGTATTCAGAGGATAAGAACGAGTCATCTAACCAAGTTTCTGTTAGACATATTATGTCATAGTCAGAACTTAAAATTGACATTAGAATTTCATGTGACTTCGTTTTCATGCCCCTCACATTCTGATAAAAAATCGAAATACCATCCATTAGACTAAAAAAAAAGTAAACATGACTGATAGAAACCAAATTAACAATTCAAATAATTTATACAATTTTTTCTAAACACTGCTCATCTTTAATAAGAATGGTACCCGAATTTTCACTTTTACATACAAAAATTTTACCGTAGCGAACCCAAACAAACTTATAGGATTTTTCTTTGGCCCTAAGACGTGCAGCAGCATGTAAAGATTTATATGTCGGAGAAAGGTGTTCGGATACATAAACAGGCTCCTTGTTACCACCATAACCCAAAAGGCTTGTGTTCAATTTATCATCAGTGTGAGATTTATTGTATCTAGTTATTGCAGAATACAACTCGTCGCGACATCTAGGACTACGCAGCTTCACTATTACAGAGCGCGGGCGAGTCTTGTTGTTGTTTATACTGGCCACTCTAACACACTTCATAATATCGCAGTCTTTTATCGCATATGACACAACTTTAGCCAGTTGTGTAACGATGGACGGTAATACTTCATTCTTATTTTCTGGTAAGCCGTGAATTTCCAGATTCGCCTCACGCATATTCTGGTCGAGGGTATTTATTTGCGTTATTAGCTGAGCCATAGACTTTTGCATATTGGAGTTCTGTGAACGAAGTTCAGTATTCTCACGTTGCATACCCTCGAGTTCAGTTTTTAAGTCGTTAACTTGAGAGATATCAAAGGATCCAGATAACTTCAACTCCTCAAGCTGTTTCTTTAAATCATCCATTTCGAATCTTAGCTCACTAATCATATTCTTCACTTCAATACGCAATGTGTTCCGAATTTCCTCCCGTATAACAAGTCGTATATCGCTGACCTTTTCATCCTCGCCTTCTGAGCTATATTCAATTGTCTCAGACGTCGATTTATCAGGTTCATGATGAGATAAACAGCTCGGACAATTCCACTTAGAACGTGCAGTTTTACTGAGCCTTTTAAACGCCGTAGCACTCAGGTTAACGCATAAGTGATGATAGACTTTATCGCAATTATTAGTACATGTTATTTTTTCATTTTGTTTAACTGGTAATCCACAAGTATCACAGTTAGACATTATCTGAGAACACAAACAATCTCCCAAACAGTACAGTAAATCCAAAAAGACAAAGTGCGAATGGTCGGAAGCGAACTCACGACGCCTTACGTAAGTATGGTAAGCATTAGCGCCCAGAGCCAGCACGACTTTGAAGTATCGCGTGAAATTATGGATCTTGTGTGGTGACAACACGAAATTACCGCAACAGGCGGTAGATTGCAAATTATTATCTTATGACAACTTTCAATAAAATATTTTTTGTTAGATCACCACCACAGTACACTTTGGTTTTCACTATTTACACCTTTAAAAACACTTTATTAGTTTGGAGAATTATATGATTGCACCCCATAGGGTTCCGCTTCTGAGTGTCCAAACAGCACGCAGTCGTAAAATAACTTTTTACTACGATTTTAGATTTTAAGCTACGGAGCAGAAATAACGTGACCGTACTAATTGACGTCTCGATGACAGATGAGAGAGAGAGAGAGAGTATATATCCTCTTATGATTATGCCGTAGCCTTTTTAGGCCCCCTGTACTTATTTTAAAAGAGATATTATTTTAACTGTCAAAATATAGGTATACGAAAAACTCAGCTTTGAGCTTAGGTACAATATTTAAAAAGTCTGAACTTTTGGACTTTTATAGGGTACTTTTGGGACTCTATAGGGTACTGTGTTGTACCGCATAACCTAGATATATATTTATGTGAATTACTCAGTGGGAAATGCGTAAACCTCTGATTAATAAATTGACGTAGATAATAACTGAAATAAATAACCATTTATTTTAACTGACGTAATATTTAAAATAAATTACCGTCAGATTAATGGCCTAACATTAGGTCACCAAAATTAATAGGGCTTTTTGGTTTAATTTTTACCCGACTGAATATATCCTATATTTAATAACAGGAATACTCAACCACAGGTTTACGCATTTCCCTCTGAGTAATTCACTCATTATAAGTACATATCAGTACATATATAGTCATTGACTAAGCTTACATATAGGTGTATCATACGGCATTTAGTTCTTTCCTTCCGGGTAATAATTGCACAGAGTCTATGACAAACAATATGACAAATAATATTAGGTATATATTTTTGACCGCCAATCGTGAACATAGATCATTGTCATAATAGTTATAATTCGTGCAAGGCCTTGGCTCTTGTAACTCACACAATAACAATTGCAACGACTCTTTACGTTTATAAAATAACGTTATCAGACCTTGTGAGTTGTTTCCGCTCCATTTCAGTAATTTTGAAACATTCGCATAGACAATTAGTGAAATCTTTTTTCTTTGTGTAGGTACACACGCCAGCATATCAAGCTACCACAATCTGTCAAATTTCTTTATTAGATTTTCAACTTTATCGCTAAAGCATTAGGTTCAAAGTTGATTGGGAAAATTTGACAGTTTCGGTTAGTTGATGTGCTGGCGTCTGTACCTACACTAAGCACCAGCTATAGTCAAGCATATAGTGTACAACGGTACCTAATGTTACTCGAACCAAACTCAAGTAACCAAATAGGAACACTTGTTTGTAAATTAGAACTGAAGTCATTACTATAGTACATATATCCTCCACATGAGAAGCCAGAGCACATATCGTCGCCTGCATGACTAAAAGTCCTATCTCATTTTTTTTTGCCGATTTGAGTCAGGACAACTACACTCTTCCATTCGTGATTCTTTACATTTTGTTGCCTTTCAAAATGGTTATATTTTGAGATCCAAAGAGCATAGAGGTTAGTGAAAAGTGTAAAGAATCACGAATAGAAAAATGTAGCTATCCCAACCCAAATCAGCCAAAAAATGAGAAAAATGAGATAGGCAATATATGCTCTCTGGCAAGATCTACAGTGCCTAATTACATACATAAATTCACGCCTTCTTCCCATGGCAGAAACTACAGAACGCCACCTGCAACGACGATCCTTCTACACTCCTTTTGCTTCGTTTACGTTGGTACATCTGAGAGCCTAAAAAGGCCACTTTGGCAGAATCATAAAAGGATAACACTATGAATCATAATAGACCGTTAACTGTTAAGTTAATCGCATCAAATCCTATTTATGAAGGACTTTTCAGTTATTTTTTTGTCTGTGCTAAAATACCAATCAATCTAATCAAAATCCAATCCCAATCTCTTTGATTATACCTACGTAGTGCAGCGAAAAAACGAAAAACACGGCCTGTCTTCGCCATATTATGATTCATAATGTTATCCTTTTATGATTCTGCCAAAGTGGCCTTTTTAGGCCCCCTGGTCATACACACACGCCGCCCGTTACGAGTACTACGCTCCTCTAATTAGGTACAAAAACTAGTCAAATATTTTGTTTTAAATCATCTCTGTACAGGATACAGTAAGAATGTAAAAGATTACAGGAATGCAACGTTACTTAACCCGACCTGCCAAAAAGCATTACGCTGAGCTTAAAAATAATATAAATAAGTCATCCACAGAAATACAACGTGCAATCTTGCTCACGATGCGATGGTCCGTACATATAAGAAAGCGGAACAATAGAACTAAACAACAAGATTGATAATAAAATACCTGATAATTACACCTATTCTTCAATTGTAATTAAGTAAACGGTTACTTTTTCTGTCATTCACTGAGTTATAAAAGAACACGTGAATCAAGTGTCTTCCTCTTAACTTATAGGTAGTGAATAAGAAAGACGTGATTGGACGATTTCTTAATTTTATAGTTACTTAGCAGTTTAAGTTATATTTAAATTACTTATTAGCTAAAGGCCTGGATTGTAATGTAAATAAAGTATCACCAACTGTGCGACTTTATAAAGGGGAAAAAAACTGAGTTATTGGCGGATGTTTGTATCTACTGGTACCTATGTAGGTTGGTACTTACTTGTTTTACATTTACATTAGTAACAATCATAAAACCGATTACTAAAGACTTAAAATTAAATCATGAATGTGTATTTATGGAAATCAGAAGGGCTGGTCACGTGTTGACACTTCGAAAGCATAAGAAAATGCCGAGACGATACCACTTAAGGCGAAAGCGTCAAGGTAGCCCGCGAATTTCAATTTTTTTTACGTTTTTTGCAATAAGCTGGTCAGTATTAAGTTGTACGTTGATTAAAATATGATTCGCGACCGTAACAAATATGTATTTACAGAATTATAATCGTTAAAGTCATCAACACAACTCTCTAAGACTAAGTAATCCCAAAGAATGACTATTTCATGAAATCTTGACAATTTGGGATTATACTAACTTAACAAGTTGTATTACTGATTCTAATGATTATGATTCTGTAAATACATATTTGTTACGGCCTCGAATCATATTTTAATCAACGTACAACTTAATACTGACCAGCAAATTGCAAAAAACCTAAGAAAATTTGAATTTTGCGGGCTACCTTAGCGCTTCCCCCTTAATGGAAAATAAAACTGATCAATAATGTATGTGGCAACAGGCGCCGCCCTTTGTTTATCACAGCTACAGGCTACAGAATGGCATTACATTTTACTTACGAGTAGTTTTGTTTTGTTATTTATCAAATGAGAAGAAACAAACAATACCTAATAATAACTAGGTATTAGTAAATAACTCTCATCCTTAAAGGAATCTCAAAAGAAAACTTTGTCATTGAAATATCCAAAAATCATATTTTATAAACCTACATATCCTCCATTTTCTCAAAATATGAAAAGTTAACATCTAAGTACCTACATAATGTTTATGTAGCGCCACAGTAGCGCGGACGTGGGAATACATTCTACCATCGTATATGATTAAATTAGTATTATTATATTATTGATTTACCTATGGAAATCTGCAATGTAATAAATGCGAAGAATTAGGGGCCTAAAAAGGCCACCTTGGCAGAATCATATAAAAGGATATCATTATATTAATCGTATCAAATCCGAAAAAGATAAAGTATTTTTCAGTTTTTTTTTTTTGTCTGTGCTTTAATATTAATCAATCCAATCCAAATCCAATCTCTTTGATTAGGTATACCTACGTAGTGCAACGAAAAAAGAAAAACAAAAAAAACACAAAATAAATAAACACGGGCTGTCTTCGCCATTTATCATGATTCATAATGTTATCCTTTTATGATTCTGCCAAAGTGGCCTTTTAGGCCCCCTGTTCAAAGGTATTAAAAAAACACTTTCTAGATTGCAGTGTGATCTAGTAAAAAAATATCTATGTGTACCTAATTGCACCGAGTTGCCGTGTCTGGCCATACCGCTGTTAAGCCCCCGATGGTTTGCGTGGTATGTTTTTGTATTATTCAACAATGATTTTGTAACTGTTTCGTTTTTGATTAATAATAAAAAAATAAAAAAAAGAAACAACTACCTCGGTTTGTCTATGAAAGGATAAACTAACATTCCCTTAGACCGTTACTGCCAACATTATAATATAATACCAGCAATATAATGGATCAGAGGAGCGCGGGAAGCTCCTTATTGCCGGCGTATTGTATGTGGGAAGCGCACAATGGTACAACATGAATTATGCACGCCCTTTACGTGTGGGTTGATGACACCACGCCAACAATACAGCACTCGTATCCTGGACAGCTTTTCTTTCATTGCTGCATAAAATTCCTATAGTTAGAAGAACCTTGCTTACGGACTTACCTATGGTATATTTACGTACACCCTTAACCGCCATTTCTCTTGAAACAAACTTTTCGCTAAGTGATAAATCAAAATGAGTGCAAAATTTTGCCAAAATAGCGCGGTATTGGCGTTTGAAGTCCGGCCATTTATCCTATAAATCATAAACCTCCCACTGTGTTTTGTAATTTCCTTACTGCCCATCATAAAAATTACAAAGAAAAATTTGATGAACGATTACTTAGTATCAACATAAACAAGTTATTACTGTAGTTACGATTTGTACCTTGATAGCCTCGACATGACGCAAATACAACGAAATCTTGGCTTAGCCTTAGCGATCTGCCTTTATGATAATCAGGGACCTCCAATAAAACGGGCTAGATAAAACAATATTATTATTTTCTCTTTATTGTATTTGGATGTGGTATTCTCTAATTCCTGGATGGCAAAAATATGTTAAACAACTTAACAGCTGTAAGTGATTATTCCAACACAAAAAAAAAAACAAAAATAACTCAAAACGAGCCATGTCTGAACTCGAATACGAGGGGGTGTGGCACCATACATTTCCATGTCTTTTGCCACTCCCTTTCTTTAGAACAAACAGCCTGCCGCAGATGAGCCGATATGGAGACGAATTTCATGTTAAGCTCCGTCATAAGCTCCAACAAAATGCTTTCCTCAGAAACAAGATGTTCAATTTTATATTATCTACTTACACTTGAGATACTTAAAGTTTCTTTGAAATGCGTTGCATCTTTCTCGCTTTCTTGTGATTCTACATTGTTTTAGAACTTTCGACATCGTTAAAGAGTGCTATAAGTCGGTATAATTCCTGCGTAAGTAATGTTTTGTTTTGTTTTGCAGAAAGCCAATAAATATTTATGTTTGGCTCTGTTGGTGGAGTTGTTGCGTGTATGTATCTCAAAATCGAATTGGCTTGCAACCAGCGGTGTCATGTGAGAATATCTACAGGAAAGACAATATTGTGTTGCCTTTTCACAATACGGTACATCTGTACAGTAACAGGTTGCTCAGAAAGGTAATTTGGAAGCGGAAGTCTATCGACTGATGTGGCTTGAGCAGTCTACCTGGTAAAATCCTACGTCCTGAATTGAATTGTGATAAACTTAATTGATTGATTGATACGTGTACAGTTCTTTACAACCTGCCGTGTATCTACCTATAGGTACCTAAAGGAAAACAGTACGCAAATCTTTAATAAACAATAAGTAAAGATGTCCTTACACGTGTCTCCCCACTCGGAAGTAGGTAATGTGTCATTGTCTGTTCCATGTCTGGGCTATAAAGTTATCAGCAGATTTTCGAGAAAGGACAAAGACATGTGGTTACTTTGTGACTAACGCCAATGCAATAAAATAATAATATTATTCGCTGCAATTGTGAATCATCAAATTTTTACCTTTGACATTTACTTAGCATGCGCATTCAGATAAATTTGAACATAAAAAATGCAATTTTGTGAATGAATCTCACTTTATCATCAAAACAGAAATACTTATCACGAATAATTTTGCGGTTACGAGACTTTTAATGAAAATATTGACTTATGGAAATAAACAAACAAAACAACTTTTATACGACCATTAGCATAGCTGATATGAGTTGGATTTTCCGGTGCGGACGCGTTGGAATTACAGAAATGCGACGGAGATGCCGGCGCCACTGTACAAACCTATCGTAGTTAACACAATCGAATCAGCATATCAAACCATGCGTTTCTGTTAAGATAGTGACATGAATAAGTCAAAGCGTGATAACAGATTGTATAATGAGCAAATCAGTAGCCATTTGCGTGACAATAGTCTAGACTTACAACTTAGAGCTGACCAATAGAACCGTGATACACCAGACGATACCCACATTACAATGATTTTTAAATTATGATTTCTATTAAGTACCTTTATCACAAAACAGTTTCAAACTCAGAAATAAATTATTGAAAATCCCAAAAGCATACTGAAATTGGATGAGTGTATTTGAACCCATATAGGCCTGTATGCCACGCACAGCACACCTTCCCTTAAATAGGTACAGCATTTGACCACGCAATAGTCCACCCCTATCTCAACACGTGTGCAGGGCATAGCATCAAAGAAGGTGACAAAATAAAGAAGATATGAATTCTCTGTAGGTATGTTACTTCTGTTCACGAATTAGTATATCATAGTGAGTGGGTAATAATGGTCCCTACATGGAGACATTGGTGATGAAAAATAGAGGTTCTTTGTTGCACTCTGTTAGAATGCGAATATGCTTGAATATACCCAATTATCTGCATACCTACGGGATTTCCTCAAAACGAGTAGACCGATATCTTACTTATTAAATTAGATCAAACTATTAATTAGGCACCTATGTGTAACCTAATCACACAAATGAAACAGTGCATACCTACTATGTTTAATTTACTTTAATACAAAGTGGACACCTGCATCATATCATTACCATACATATTGGCGGCACTTTCTGTCATAATAATGTAGTTATTTAATCTGTTTCAGTGAGTAATCAGTGAAGTCACATGGACAATAATTCGTGTAGGTAATTCGCATACGATTTGGGCCGTTCGTCGAAGAGGCCGGACTATGCATGTCAATGCGTTTCACAAAGCGGAGATCCGATGCGATAAGTGGCACAATACACGGTCGATCACCTACCCATACAGACCATATATTATTAAAGTATATTGACACTCAATACATAAGATAATAATATAACAACACTCCTACAATCCCCGAAGGGTTAGGCAGATACGTACCTACCTATCTAATGCAACACCCACATTTTGCCTGAGAGAATACAAAGTACCAAGCCTATTTCTTACGAATTGAATGAAGCTACCTGTGTACCTATCTAAACTTTTTCAAACCATAGGCCGTATTTGAATCACTCAACCTCAAAAAAAATTATGTATTACCGGTTTCTGACATATCTAACAAGAATAACAAATATTAAAGCCTTGTAACTAAAAGCACATTTGGGGCGATAACTGTAAATGGACTAGAGACTGAGTAGGCATACTACGTGCGACTGAGAACACTCATACAACGGCCGACTCATGTGTATTGTGAATCATGCGCAGTGTACGCATCGCCTTAGAGGCTTTGAGAATAGGTACATCAATCTATAGTAATAGAAAAGTACCTGCGACGTAAGCAAATAGCAAGCTACTCATTCATATTTGCCAGAACTGTAACTATAAATAAAGTGATCCACAGGACTCACTAGTCCCAACGAACATGACTTTTTTGCCGATGAAATAGCAGAAGGGATGGAGGCTTATTATAACGGATCAGAAGTGGGTTTTTATCTTGGCTATACTGACTAGCTGTGACAGTTGCTCACCTGACTAATTAATTTAAAAAAAAAAAGTGCGAACTTATTTCCTACATTCGAAAATAGGTAGGAATTGGAACAAGTAGGTAGGTACGTGGCTTACCTATGAATTTTCCTAATTCTGAGCCAAGCAAGGCTCCAGCGCTTGTGACAACCGCACAAGTATTATAGTGACGGCCTTCCTGCAATGGTGCTCTCGGTATCCTATACCCGAGCCTCGCAAACGGTTCATCATCAGCTGTCACTGTCTGTAACTTCACACCTTTCAGGGCACACATCACCTCGTCTCTAGAACTTGTCTTACGATTACTACTATTATATTTAACATCATATGTATTGTGAGCGTCTAAGCCCGATGTAAACACTTTGCTTTCCCCCATAAGGACTCTATGAAACTCTTTTAGCAACAGCTCCTTGAATTCCGCACTTCGTTCTGCACAGTCTGTTGATAGTAAGTCGTTGCATACATATTTATCGCTGTCGAACTCCAATAACGGCTTGTGTATGTTAGGGAACCTGGGACTGCCGTTACTTTTTCTCACTATGTTGTTAGACGGATGAATATAAGAACCAGCAGTCTTGTTAGATGTTTGACTTGATCCGCCACTGCTCCAGTAACCGCCGACTGCCGACCTCCGGTTTTTTCGAAGGAAATCGATTCTCAAAGTAGAGTTAAATGGTAGTTTTTCCACTGCGAATTTATCCTGGTAATTAATACCAGAAGCCATTGTTTTAGGTGGATTTTCTGACGTCCTGCTCGAATTTCTCTGCTTTTCATCGTACATCCAGTACTGATACCAAATTAAATACAAATAGCCGCACATACCGAAGCAGAGGATGTTAATAAATATCCAAACTGACATCGCTGCCGCTTTCATCTTTGTTGTATGTCGAACCACACACTAAATTAAATTCCTATAACTCGATTATACTTTGCAATATAAGACGATGATTTAAGAAAACAGTTAACTGTTATCTAACCTTGAATATAAAAATCACAACCGTAAAATAGAAGAGAACTGTTTTGGCTGAATCTGTATTCGTTGGGCGGAGTGCGATCAGCTGATAAGGCGTACACTGCGCATGCGTAAGATCGGCTGCAAACGCCGCAGCGCCCTTTTTCTTATTATTGTAGTAAGTCTACCGGCTTGAGCCAAACCAAAACGACTCCATAATAAATAAGAGAAACGTGTTCCATGCAATATAATAAACTACCTACCCCTACACAACCGGACTTCATAAAAAAAGTCTGAAAGTTATACCTAAATATGTGATTAGTTTTTAACCGACTTCATAAAAGGAGGAAGTTATATGTTCGTCTGTACTTATTTTTAGGGTTCCGTACTTGGGTACGGATCCCTACCCTTACCCTTACCCTTTGGAGGGTAAAAACGGGACCCTATTACTAAGACTCCCTGTCCGTCTATCACCAGCATGTTACCTACATGCTGGTGATAGACGGACAGGGAGTCGTCTCATGAACCGTGATAGCTAAACAGTTGAAATTTTCACAGATGATGTATTTCTGTTGCCGCTATAACATCAAATACTAAAAACAGAATAAAAACATATATTTAAGGGGGGCTCCTATACAACAAACGTGTTTTACCTTGTGGTACGGAACCCTTCGTGTGCGAGTCCGACTCGCATTTGGCCAGTTTTTTATATGTAGGTATATTTTCATAAATAGTGGACAGATTTTGAAAAATCTGTTTTGGTCTGTTATATCAAATCCCCAGCTTATAAGTTATGATTAACAGATACTTAGTTCTTTTTTTCAGCAGCGTCGGTTGTAGGTACTTTATTAGCCTTTGACGACCATTATACGTAAGTTAGTGTTGTTGTTAGTGTATTTTAAATATAAATAGCCACCGTAGCCGAAAGCGGCATGGGATGTTTTATTAGAATTGTTACACAGTCCTGTGATACAGTTTTTAACTAGTATATAATTCATGTGATCCCTACCACTAGAGTTAAGTACTGTATTGTATAGCAAAGTTTTGCTTATCCATAAATGGTGAAAAATTATCTGTAACACTGTTTATAGAACAATAAATTATTGTAATTTAAGTTAGTTAAGTAAAACAAATGCATATTAATCAGGAGTTTATTTTCAAAATAGTATTTCATATAAGTAGGTAAAGCAGATCCGATAAAAGCAGATTTTCACAACCAGAGGGATTGATTCTTTTCATATTTACATAGTTTGGTGTAATAAAATTAATAGGACAGTTCGTGAATTTGAATAGTGTTATCTCTACAGTGCTTCAGCGTTTGCCTTGGTATTGATAACTACACTACATAAATACCTACAAGGTAAAAACTTAAAAACTAGACTTACTTAGTAATTGGTTCACTTGTGTACCTTGTACAGGATATGGCATAGTTAAATACGTAGGTACAAGTCAATAAAAAATATATAATACAACCTACTTATAGAGTGGCAGCGACATAGACGCGCAAACTGTAACCATAAATTCAACAAATTATTCTGGACGCAAAAATTTACCTTTGCTTATAAAAAAAAAACTGCTGTATCATAGAAGTGATTGCACTTTGATTGACTTTCAGATCGCACACTAGGTATTGACCTACGCATTCAAAATGTATGAAACAACTCTTTTTTTTATAATTAAGAAATTTCAACGCAGAGGCTTCAGAATCATGTACTGAATCCCTATCCCTATGTCCCCGCCACTCTATAAAGGTAATACGGGCTGGTGTCCGCAACTCCACGTCAATGCGTGTATTTTGCGTACGGGCCACTCTATATAAAACGGCCGATGAATCATGGCCGGTGTGAGCTTTGCGCAGAAGTATACCCAATAACATTATCAGAACCAAACCAAACCAAAACCAAACCAAACCAAATGGTGGCATGAGGCAAGTGTGGTGAGAGGACTTGCGCGGAAATTCGGAGAGCCTATGTTCAGACCGGCCATGATTCATCGGCCGTATTGCACCTGTGCTCCAAATACAGGAAGTACACATCGCGATGATATACAATAGAACATAATACAAGTGAGAACAGTTCTGAACTGCTCGAAATATACTTGTCTCCAGAACCTGTTAATCTCCATAATTCCTTTACCTACGTAACTGAAGACCCCGCTCATAGTTTAGCATTTTGGTTAAGCCCTTTAAGGAAGCGAAATGATATAAATAAATACTTTTATAACTTTTTACAGTAAATCACACTAAAAATAAACATTGTCATTTATTTTCCCCACACGGCACGCACGACGACATATCAAGCTATACATTTCCAGTATAAGCAGCAGCAGTTTCTAGTGTAAGCTGACTCCTCAATCAATCTGCCTAGCCTTTTCCCAACTATGTTGGGGTCGGCTTCCAGTCTAACCGGATGGAGCTGAATACCTGTATTTTACATGGAGCAACTGCCTATCTGACTTCCACAACCCAGTTACTGGGGATACCCCTTGGTAAGAACTGGTTGTCAGACTTTCGGGCCTCTGACGACCCGTAACGACTGTCAAAGATCCACGAATCCGACAGCCGGGACCAACGGCTTAACGTGCTTTCCGAGGCACGGAGGTGTCTCGGTATATAAAGATGGTCACCCATCCACGGACCGACCGTGCCAAACGTAGCTTAACCTGATCGATCGACCCGTGCGGCTGTTATTACTTAACCACGAGCCCCTCTGTAAGCTGACTTCTAATTATACGAAAAACCTATCAATACTATGCGAGGTCAGCTAAAACTGGAAATGTATAGAATTTGATATGTCGTCGTGTTTACAACCTACACCTTTTAAGCTAATAAAAATCATTATTAATAACTTATCGCACTAGATATAAATGATTTAATACGTCGTTATTCATTACGATGAGATTATTAATTGCGATACATATTACAGTTTTATTAAAAAAATATCTTATTATTCAGTTAATTTCAGTTTAAGATGCTTACTTAGGGAGGGAAAATACAGAAATTGACAATGTTGTATAATCTCTGTAGACAAATACTTAATAGGATAAGATTTATACATATGTATACAGGGTGTGGCGTAAATAGTGGTCCACCGTTAGGAATTCGATATACCAGATAATTTACTATACATATTAAAATTTTAACCATTTTAGTAGTACATTTTATTTTACAAAAATCGCTCTTGAATTTGCATGATTATGTAAAAAGTTATGGTTAAAATAGAGAAGAACTAACTTTTTCTTCTAAACTTACATAAAAACCATAATTATACACGATAGCTCTAGTATTTCAGCAGTAAATAACAGAAATCAAAATGAAAATATAATGGTTTTTGTTGAAACTACAACCAAATTTGTAACAAAAGGTAGAAATTTCATCAATAAAAAAACAAAAAAAATATATTTTGGAACCCTTGGGTAAATACACAAGACTGTGACTGTATATATACACCATCATATAGCGTGGCGACGCGTCGCCACGGCATGCGTCGCCACGCCAGAAATTTGTTTTACGTGCGGCTATAGATGTTTCACATCAAAAAGTGAGCTGTCACGGGACGCCTGGCAGATGTGAAACATTGCGCATGGCGACGCGTCGCCACAGTCAGTATACAAGACTGTGACTGTATATATACACCATCATATAGCGTGGCGACGCGTCGCCACGGCATTTGTCGCCACGCCAGAAATTTGTTTTACGTGCGGCTATAGATGTTTCACATCAAAAATGGTTAAAATTGTAATATGATATAATAAATTGTCTGGTATATCAAATCCTTAACGGTGGACAACTATTTACATTATATACCTACATTAACTACAGGATGTTTCTATTTTGTACGAATGCAATATCAATTCTACTTTAGGTACAAAGATCTAGGTACAATCAGTCTACTTACAATATTAATATATATTTAGTTAACAATATTCAGACTAGATAATATTATGAGTAAGGATACCCATTATCAATTTTATCCAAAATATCCTTTTGGCCACTAGCAGGGTGATTGCGTAACACACTAACAACAGTAGCAATGGCTTTTGTTTTGACAGTTCAACAACATTCATTGCATTATTTACGTTGTTGAGCAGACAATTTTTCGAACTTATGAAGCAATGGATTAGTGCCTCAATATACTTCAAATGGTTCTGTAGTGTGTTACGCAATGAGGGTTTTCGTGAAAATTTACGACACCAGTTGGCACCACTGTGGCAAGAGGTCTTCCAATATAAAATATATGATGACGTTCATCATTCGATTCATTCATTCGTTCATCATTCAGTCATGACTAAAGAAAATATAGGCTCTTTGACAGATGCCTGGACCTGACGTGTCAGTGCTGCCACCTAGCGAACGTCATTTCAGAAAACCCTCATTAGGGTGCTGACCCTTATAAAATGCAATATTACTGGCAGAGTGTACAAGCACAGCTCAACTGTTTGTACTTTATGGTAGAGACAAATTATGCTGATACTTCTATGTCCGACGCTTATTTTTCAATGTCACATATCTTTTATCCATAGAACAATAATGACGTCAAAAATCCAAAATTATTCCTCGAACCGATCTGGCGACGAATTATCTGGCGTTGGAAAAATCAGCCTTAAAGCTAAAGTTTTCTAGAAGGACGGTAGCCGTCAGAGTCGGCAATTTACCGGCGAATGAAACGTTATTTATGAATTTTGCTTGGTGTTTTCCTGGAGAGCGTTTTTTGCCTGGTGCCACCGCTCTTCTAGGAAACCATAGCTTTAGTGAATTACCGTATACGCAACTTTACCAAACGGCCAGTTATACATATTTCCATATTTAAATGGTTACTAGATCATCGCAGAGCATAGAGGCCGTACCATAACTTTCAAATCCATTCTTGTAATTCAGGTAGTTATTTACGCATTAACGTGAATTTTATCGATGGCGTGCTCCGCCGAAGCTCCATAACAGAATCTAGCTTGTGCCTGAACTAAGTGGATTCATGTCATGGTAAGCCCCAAGAGTTTTGTTCAGTGTGGGTTGTTGTTCCATCTGTTGTAGGGCGGGGGATCGGGCGTGGCGTCGCGCCGCGACAGCAGAGTCGAGTAGTGCAGGAGAGGGACCATCGCGCCGCCGAGCACCATGGCACCGAATGTCGGCTTGTGAACCAACCTACAACATTATATTATATCGTCAGAATATACCATTTTTATGACACCAACAATGTATAGATGAAATAAGAAAACTTTAATTAGAGGAGCACAGGCAAATATTTAACTACATAATACTTACCACGGTATTGCAATGATGAATAATGTATACGAAAAAGACAGGACCAAGTTCACCCAAAACCTTGTACACCGCCTTAAATTGCTTGATATCCACTGACATTGTAAAACTGAAAAAGAAGGACGACATTATAGTCATGCACTTGTTGAACTTCAATTAGCCCCAAAAAGATGAGGCGGAGCTCATTTTATTGACATAAATCGAAATGGGATTTATTCAACTTGGCAAATGGTACAAGGTCTTATTAAATGTGTCTCAAGGCGAACTCCAAGGAGCCAAACAGCGAGTAAGAAATACTATTTATCATCTGCAGCTTACAACAGAGAATTTTTTAATGATATTTAATAATACACCTTATTTTCTGTGCCATTAGTGCAAAATTGTACAAGCATCGAAGTAACCATCAAACGGTGGAATCCTGCTACGCTCGTGTGGGCTCGTTTCCGTGTGTGCGTTACAGTATAGCAGTGCAGCTATTGTATTTAAAGGTTTTAACTTACGTAGTGTCACCCAATCAGGGTGCAAAGTCATTGCAGACGCAAAAACTTGTACAAATCCCAAAAGTCGATATTTCCATGTATGCAGATTTGCATCTCTCCTCTCTAAGTCATGCAGCTGATTCAAACTGTAGGAACCTTTGCGTAGCAGACAAATGGGATCAGCAGAAGGGAACCTTGTTGGACTGTAAGCTTGCAGGTTACCACCTTCTACTACACCCACTGCTGTATACTGAAGAGAAAATACGCATTTGAAGTCATTAGGTAATTGTAGACTGGACTTTGGGGCGTTTTTATTGTGTAAACATAATTCGCCGATTTTAATTTTTTTGTAAAAACTTGATATTTTATAAACAATTACACTACCATTCATTGGGAATCAGCACTTAAGGTGCCACTAGTCGATATTTTTCCCATGCGGGAGAGTATTACTCCTGTCTGGCTGCACAAAAAATGCACAATGTCAGACAGTACACATACTGTCTGACATTGTGCATCCAAAGTTAAACATGATATTATCGTTTTCACTTATTATTTTGTCTGTACGGAAACAAAATACATATGTAGTAAAATAAAAAGCTGTTTTTCTTGCTATTCTATTTTTTTTAACATGACTTTAGGTGTAAATATGTAATAAAAGATCTGTAAAATCTTCAAAACAAAGTCGGTACCGACAAAGCTCAGTTATCTAAGAGTTCAATAAACTTTCTTTGTAATTGATTTAAGCAGTGGTTTTTTCATAAAACTTGATTTTCCAAAGCACTTTTCGATTTGTTTCAAGAATTTATTTCTCTGAAAGAATTTTACAATATTCACTTACAAAAGAAACAAAACAAAAAATCTTATTAGTTAATAAAGGCACAACATCGGGACGATTGACTATTTAAATTAGTTATATCCAATATAACTTACAATTGTAAGGTTACAGGTTTTACAAAACTGTTTCTGCCTTTCAGTTCGGAACGGTGTTTCTGTGCGTGAGCAACTGAGAACTAGATGTTGTGCATGTAGACTAACGTCTAACTGCTCATCACTTATATACTATCTCTGTCGGACACGAAGCCAGGTGAGACAGAGTGATTTTTGGCCATGACCACCAGTGAGTTCGAGCTCGCGCCTAGTTTACTCTTAAGGAAAGTAAGTACAGATACTTTCTGCTTCCGTATTTTGAATATTTGAGACATAGTTGGTTATCTTCATTCAGCAGGCTGTTGCTCAACAAAGGCTGGAGTAACAGCACCCTAAACAACTCATATTTAAATTAAACTTACAATATCATCCTCACGCCCTGCATACGAGAAATGTATCCGAAGGTCGCCGATCTCATGTTCCAGAGCACTCTCTCCATGGTAGTAAAAACCTGAATGTAATTTGATGTCACTGCGCTCGGGTCTGGAGTCAGACCAAATCTCATAGTAGTCTACTACTTTGCGCTTCACATCAATACCTGAAAATAGAGTAAATCTTTGAGGAAATTGCATTATATCAATAAGTCAAAGTACACTCTTCTCAAAGGAAGTTTCAGCTAAAAAGTCAGGTTTTGGACACAGTTACGGTTTCGGGCAAAAAGTGGCCGAATCGTCGACCCGACCGAAACTGGCGTGAGGCGTTTGTAAACTGTCGGTTAAGAAATCTGGTTTTTGCAAAATCAACCCTTAAGGCCAGGTATTCCGAGCGCTGTAGGTATTTAACGCATACCTCAGCCCCCGCAAGGAGTAGCGATACGTAATAAGTTACGATGCGCGGGGACGCGCGCACCGCTCACGAGTTCACGAACTCGAGTAGGTACTAAGTTGCGTCACAGAGTAGAGCAATGCAGTAGATCAACTTGAATTGATTAGTATAAGTTTATTTTGTTTTATTTTTCTAGTAGTAGTTATTTTTAAGGTTATAGATAGATTAGATACGTATTGTATAAACTTGATACTAATTATTAAAAATAATTTGTATACTTTTTTTTTATAAAAAGGATTTAAAATCTGACTGACTAAAATCAAATATTCGTGCTACAGTATAAAAAATCAAGCAGTAGGCACACTTACTTTAGGAGAATTGTGTTACAATTCTTGAATTACAATATCAATGCATATTGTAATTCAAAAAAGCTTAGAGGTATAAATGTTCGTCTCGTGTAACACATAATGTGAAGCGTGACTGTGTGAGTCTCAATAAAATAAAAATAAAGTATTTTTATTTTGACGTGACAACGTCTAATAAATCGATGAAGCTGGTTGCACTCACGAAAAAACATGACTCATGTAGCGTTACCTCGCGGCCTCGCTCTGTAGCGTTCCATGGCGGCTTGAAGTGCAAGCGAATATTAACAAATGCAATGCAATTATTCCATCAGTATTTTCTTATGACGTTGTCACGTTCAACTATCGTCAGCAAACCGACTTTACAGACAACCGATTTTTTTATTAAATTAAAAGTAAACACTTTTATATCTGTAAAATATCCAACTCTGCTGTCAAATAAATCGATATGATGCGTTTTTTCTTGGAGCTGTGTCATCAGGTAATTCATGTCAACAATTCGTCGTCCACTGATGGGTTGATGGTTGGTTGGTCGTGTTCGATTTCGTTTTCAACGCTTAGAGTGTAGTTTTCAATTTCCTCCATTGTTCTAAAAACAGATTATTTTAATATAACCTATTGAATTCCACATAATTATTATGTAAAACAAAAAGTAGCAACTTACTCATTGATATTATTATTAGGTGATACATTATTATGTTCATCTAAAGGCATTTCAGCATGTGTGACATGGGCATTGGCAGCATGAATAGTCGTTCTGTAACAATAAAATATATTTTTTTGTTTCAATATTCATAGTTGTTAGCATGTTTTAGTGTGATTTTAATTGAATCGGTTAAAACAATATAATTGATTATTAATAAGTACAATACAGTTACTTACTCCTCAATCCTAAGATTATTCAAGTAAACCATGCTCTAAAGTCATCAATGGAGACACTTTATGTCCTTCCGCATGCTCTATTGATCTGTAACACAAAAGTTGTTTTTGACTTGTTGGTAATTAATTAACAAGTAAAATTTTAAAAAACTTTATTATTATTAAATCAGTCTGTTTAATAGAGACAACTGCATTGAAATCGATTCATCCGTTTTCCGTTTAGGAGCTACAATGCCAAAGACAAATACACACGCACACTGACATACAGACAGTTATACAGAAACAAAGATACGCAAACAGTAATAATAATTAATAAATAGGTACTTTAATTTTAATAATAAAGTAGGTATGTATGTGACCCCCACATACATACGTACCTACTTAATTCAAGTATATGTATTTAATTTCTTTATGTAATTTTTATGGTGTTACAATAACAAGTGAGATACTATTTAATTCAAATATGTAGTAAAAAATAGAGAATGCCTTTAAAATAAATAATATAAAAAAACTTACTCGATATTCGCCGAATCATTAGTTGATACATGCGCACTGCGCTTGGCCTGCAACTGCATTGCTCTAAAACATTAAAAACCCACGTAAACATTTCAAGCCAAGTTTCTTTTATTATTCCATTTGGAGTGGCATAATTAATAATAAACATGCAATAACAAAAATCTCGAGTGAATTCTACACACTGTTCCTCTTGCAAATAAATACTGAATAAAATTATGCATTGGAGAACTTCTCTATAGCCAAACTAGCCATTGATTTTTTTATGTATTTCAAAAATCTTAGCATTCTCTAGTAGTATTGATATTTTTATACTGTGGCTCACCACATTACAATACAAATAAAACATTTAGGTAGGTACTTACTTCTTCACATATCTTTGGAGTGCATTCTTTCTATTTGTTTCTTTTATTGCTTTACACGACTTTTTTCGCCTGCGTTGTTTATTGCCCATTATAACTAACAAATAAACTCTCAAAAACAGATGATAAGTTTCGCGAAGTTGTCGCGGAAAAAACTGACACAGGTCCGTCGTCCATAAGCGCCAGCACGCGACTGAACGGCCCCGTAGGAGCCGCCGCGGGCGCTTTTAATTCATATTTAAACTTAGTAATTAAGAAAATCATTTTATCAAGTCAAACTCTGCGAATTTGTCTATAACTAATTAGTTTCTTTAATATAGTACAAAAATTAAATGTAAAAAGTCAGTAATATAGTCATAATATTGAAAAAACGTTTTAAAAAGGGGTAACTTTGCGATTTTTTTCTATCGTGTGAAGTTCATCAGGTCTTGCAACTGAATGCGATTTTGTCTAGACAAGATCCTTAACTAATACAGATATATTTTTTTTTAATTTAAAACCCTATATTCTTTGTCTCAGATTGTTTTAAAAAACTTAAATTCGGGGCCACCTAGCCTTAATAAAATAATTCGTAACAAATCCACGAAAAATTACGGATCTCAGAAAATTATATCATGTAATTAAATTATTTTTTCTAAACTTTATTTCGGTTGCAGCCGAAACTAGATGACGAGCCGAAAGTTCAGTTACGGTTTCGTTTCGGCTAAAAATCATGTTTCGGGCGGACACTAAACACATTGTTCAGTATGACAGTCAGGTACCAGGCTAACTTTTTTTTTTTAAATAACTAGATGACACCAATAAACACAAGCTTTTCCAAATACTTACCACGTTATATCAAATCACATTGTTTAAGAAAAAAAAGGTATTCTAAAGATGTCTTAAAAATTGGCAAGAAGCATTGCAGAATCTGGACCAGTGCAAAGAATTGAGCCTTTACCGAGGACCGTGGCACAGTACAGGCTAGCTAATTATAATATAAATATTCCTCAATTTATTTTCCTTAGTACAACATATCCAAATAAAACTAAAAACAAAGATTAAGTAATAACATACCTAAGTAAAGCCATCCAATCTTTACATTTTCAGCAATATGAGTCTCACTGAACATGGGCATGGAGGGAGGGTTGTGATGGCCGGGTCTGATGTAGAACAGGGAGGATTCCACCACATAGTCCCGCCAGTCTTTGTGATACCAGTATGTCTTACGAGACTCTTCAGCTGGTTCACTTAGGAAATTCTCTTGTTCTCTACAAAAATAAGTTACACTTTTATATTTGTTCACTATGAATGAGTCCAGTTAGTTGGTTATGGAGCTGATTTGATTTTTACATCCATACAAAAGTGTGTATTAAACAAAGTGTTTAAGGCGAAAGCGCCAGGGTAGCCTGCGAAATTTGTTTTTTTTAGGTTTTTTGCAATTTGCTGGTCAGTATTAAGTTGTATGTTGATTAATATATGAATCGCGGCCGTAACAAACATGTATTTACAGAATTATAATCATTAAAGTCATCAACACAACTCTCTAAGACCATGTAAGTCCAAAGAATAACTATTTCATGAAATTATCATTCTTTGGACTTACGTGGTCTTAGAGAGTTGTGTTGATGACTTTAATGATTATAATTCTGTAAATACATGTTAGTTACGGCCGCGATTCATAATTATATTAATCAACGTACAACTTAATACTGACCAGCAAATTGCAAAAAACGTAAGAAAATTTGAATTTTGCGGGCTACCTTAGCGCTTCCCCCTTAAAACACATTTTTGTATAGCACTTTGAAACACATTTGTGTGATTTTTACATCCATACAAAAATGTGTTATAAACACAGTACTATACTGTGAAACACTAACAGCAGATGAAACCATGTCAAAAATTGTTTACATATTTTGTTAAGTCCATTCCCACTTACGTAGTTTCTTCAATCCATTGATACATTTGTACTCTCTTCCTCAACTTAACTGCTTGTACTTGTATATTATAGTCTGGCTCAGATATTGGTTCTAATATTCTCAGAGGGCCCACAATGTGCACGACTCTGCCCTCATAGCGCGCCGATTCATCGCTAGTATGAACGTCAATACTCTCAGCTGCCGACACCAGTTCCTCTAGCATCATATTACTTTGAATTGTTTGACTCTGAAAATTATAAAACAAAAACATGGAAATACTTCCTCAGTTACTAATAATTATACTACGCCGAGGCTTCTGTTCTGGCCATAAAAGTTGCTTACCTCTGCCCATAGCAGAAAATATGTAACACCAGAAAACAAAATGAGACTCAGAATAGTAGTGAGCCATGATTGCTTGAACTGATTTCTAACTGCTGTCCAGTCCATCTGAAAAGAGTAATTGTATTAGGCTCTGGAAAGGGTGGCCAGACGGTCATCTTGGGCGATTAAAGAATGAGTACACTTGTGTAGTCTAAATAATAACGTAAGTAAATACGAACATGGGAACATGTATTAGCAAAAACTAACCTTCAGTCACAGATCCTCTATTATTCTTCTTACCTAGAAAGAAACCTAACGAAAATTGTTTTTACGCAGAGTACATACTGATTTGCTTTTAATTTATTTCTTAAGATTGAGAAATACAACACGGTAAACTAAAGTTTAGCGACTTTACTTGCCCGTGACCAATTGATGAATTGACATTGACTGACAGTGACAATAGTGACAATATTCCACTATTTCCACTCATCCACTGTCAACATTGTCAACAATATTTGGGCGTGATATTTCACATAAAGGGTTTGTTACCGATACTAATATACTATTACAGTAATAAAGTATTTTATGAATTTAGTAATTGTCCTATTGATAATGTTTAGTTAATTTATTGTTAGTACATGGTATTGTGACAGCAATAGAGTTGTACAACAGTTTTACCGAATGGATCGTCTATGGTCTCCCCTACCCTACCAGCAAATGATCTGTCAATCTGTCTAAAATGTTACATGCTCTGTGAATCTGTCAGGTTTTTTGGCGGGATTTCTTCGAGTGAAGTCTAGTTGGCTGTTTTGGATATTGTGATGTAAAATTGGTATAGTTTTGTATCTCAAGTGTCTGCGCAACTGGACAATATGTGGAATCATTGAAACAGACGCGATCCCGGTAAAATAGAGCTGAGAATTTTTTTGTAGTTTTGGCTACCTCAGCAAAGTTTACCGGGAAACTTGAATCGATACATTTGCTGCCAAATACTCCTAATACATTAGAATGTGTACACCCATATTCTAATGTCATGTTAGACTAAAAAAAAAATAGTAACTGATGACTAGGCAGCATGGTCTCAGACCTATGCCTTTAAAAAAAAAATGTGAATCTGTCAATGTCATATTGACAAGAACCGTGCGTCAGCGTGTTTGTTATTATTTACATTGTAAAACGCAGAGAGAAATATTATTTAAAAGTAAAATAATTAGCCAAAAGAATAACAGACTAAAATATGCGGTCGTATATCAAAAGATTGAGATATTTAAGTGGTGGTGGTTTACATTTCTCTTATTTTTCTCAAATTGCATCAAGAAAATACCATCACAACTTACCGATTTTGGATTTCTACAAGAAAACTACAGGTGATTTAAGTATAATAAATAACATATAACTATTAGGGACTATTATTTAGCTATAAAAAGCTTTGAGTCTGATTCTTATACATAATAGATGTATTAATAACAAGGTTAGGTTTCTAATTACAGTAGTTTGTCATAAACTTTTTTTAAACAACCCCAGTAGATATCTATATAATTTTTAAAATGATTTTTGTTCATGTTACAGGTGAATCGATATCAGACAACTACCTAACCTTATTGAAGAAGAAACACCCACACATTGATGAGGTAACTCATGACCGCCTGCAGTGCACGCTGCAGATACTACAGAAGTTTGGTATCACGCCCGAGGAAGCTTGCCTTAACCTTCACGTGTTTAGTATGAACCCAATCACTATGGACAACTATGGGGAAATACTTAGAGAGTGTGGTTTTATTAGTGTTTCTCCTAAACATATCATAAAGTGAGTAGTGGATTCAAAACAAGAAATGTGTAGCAAAAGATTTGAAGTTGGTACTTCAAATCTTTTGCTTTTCTTTTGTAACGGGGTGAATAGGGATGAAACTTTAAAATCGATTTTAATGTTGAAATAATACAGTTTGTTCCCAACAATGATATTTATTTATTTAACACAACACTTCTATCATTACAGGATATCCCAAAGCGATAGGGTGGTACTTTGCTTACACTTATTTTACAAATTGTAACACAAATGGTATAATGATATAATGTGGTGAACACATTTGAGTCTATTTTGGCAACAAACTATATTATTTCAACGTTACATATATCCATTTTAAAGTTTCATTCAATTCACACCTGCATCCCTATTCACCACTTTGTTATGGTAGTTCGAAACACAAAACAGTAATTATCATAATTTTGCACTAACTTTCAGATACCACACACTTGTAAAATCAAGAACAATAGCTCGGCTGAAAAAAGAAGGCTTGCTTTCTACAGACTTTGAAATGGAACAAACAATATTAGACAAGTTCCAAGAATGGCCTGCCAGTAGTAAAACTTTACAAAACTTCTCTGATACTGACACATCTATAAGTAAGTAAATTGTTACCATTTACTTAATATCTAAACTAATATTACCAACGCACACACATACACTCTCTCACACTACACCTACCCTAACACTACACACACACACTCACCCATACACTACACTCACTTCCCCACACATATTATAGCAGTGCAAATAGGATGGTTATTCTTCTTTTTTAGTACTTGTCATATCTTCGATATACCTAATTATAATTATTAGTTTATTCGTGCAATGTATTAGTGAGTCGGGCCTCACATAGGTGAAGGGCTGAGAGGAACGCTGACACCTGAGATACAGGATATGTCCTAGTTTGGGTGTCAGGAGTTTCACACAACGTGCATATACTTTTGCCTATTTATATAAGGATAAGTTATTTAATTACATAATACATTGTTAACCTTTTTTCTCTCCTTATTGTATTAGGCTTATTAAATAAATTTATTATTATTATTATTAATATTATAAAAAGAAATTTGTATGTTTGTTAGTTACGCTTTCACATTGCTGAATGGATTTGGATTAAATTTAGCGCATGAGTAGAGTATGACCTGGATTAGAATTTAGTATTTCTATCCTGATATTACCACGGGACCGAGATGTATACGTGTGAAAACGCGGGGCTTACTTTTAAAATAAATACTGTTACCCCAGTGGATAAAGCCAAAGCCTCTTTCAAAAACAACTACGATAAATCTTTACTAAAATACTTTTTTAATTATTTATTTATTAAGCCATCACACATCAACAGCGTATTTACAATGATTATTGCAAATACTAATGTAAACTTTTGTTAATAAGTAGAAGTACCAACAGAAATTTGTATGATTTCAGTAACAATCCGCATGAGTGTGCTAGAAAGATTTCTTCAATGGAAGCTAACAGTGACACCAGAAGAATTTCAAAAGTACTGTAAAAATTACCTACCACTAAAACACAAGCCTATGTCGGACATTCAAGAAGCAATCAACATCGCACACAATGATATCAAGTTTGACAATGCAGGCATTAGAAGAAATGGCTTTGTCATATCTGCAGATCCTTTACATACTAAACTTATATTAGAGAATGTTGGAACCCTGGCTGGTATGGACATTCGAGATGCTTTGAAAATAGAACCTGCTATATTGAAGAATAATTACAATTCCCTAATACAAATTCGAGATATTTTAGAGGTAACATTGTATTTTAGATCAAACCACTTTGAAATATAATACAACAACTTCACCACTTCGAATACAAATAATATTAACAAATTTAGTAGGCATTATCTGTTATACAATATCAAATTAAATTAGTTGGCGAAACTGTACAGACTTTATTACTGTGGAGTTTCGTCAGCTAATTTAATCTATAAACACATAGTTCACAAACATACAAGTATTAGCATGCCAACAACAGAAAACTTACACTGATTTAACAGCGGGTCCCAAACTAGGCACTGTCTGTATCTTGGTGACCCAAAAATATGTCATAATCTTTTTTTTATTTTTAACTTTTCCTAACTGGCACTGTGATTTTATTTCAGGAGTACAGAATATCATTGGAAGCTCAAAGGCGATGTCTGAAGGTATACTGTATGAGACCGGAGACAGTCCGCGAGCGACTAGAGGAGCTCACTAGCTCAAAAGAGTACCAAGTACTGTCCACAAATCCTAGGGTGAGGATTTTTTATTCTGATGTGTTATTGGAAATTGGAACTTATGTTTATTATTGGGTACAAAGTTAATTTCAAATTGACAACATTATTGTTATGGCAGGAAATAGTTGCAATAGAAACTGTATTCAATGTAACCGAAATTATTTTGCGTATCCTCAAGCAAAATAATACAAAATAAAAGAGAATTATTTATTATTGCAATATTTATTTTGTTTTCTTTCAATCTCTAGATTCTCCTATTGGTAATACACAAGAAGAAAATGCAGAGTCGTCTCACCAAGATGGAGTCTGCAAAAAAACAATGCTACAGCCTGAATCACTTAGTGTCGTCTACAAAAGTGTTCAACAAGTGAGTCATGCGTTTGATATTAACCATGATGTTTTCGAAGAAAGACATCTCCGACATAGACATTGATTTTATTGGTAGTATTGTCAACAACTCAATTGCCCAACGACAATAATAACCTTACCGACTGATTGATGGATGAATAAATATTAATTCGTTGGTTAGCAGAGATTCGAGCTTCCGATCGCCATGTCAATTTTCTTCCTACTTAGAATTTACATAATTTGCATGATTTGTGCAGGGTGATCGCTGCAGGCACTGCTTTTCTTGATTGATTCGTCGATAAATTTTCAGTTACAGAATAGCTTTATTCATCATCTTTACATCTCTTAGCACAAATTACACCACGAATAACTAAAAAGGTTTAACGCTAAACAAATTTAAAGCATCGTGTAAAGTGAGTATACCTACACTAGAGCATTTTCTCGAGCATTTAGATGTAATGTAACGTTCTTACGAATGGTACAATACAAGCTAAAGCTCAGTTTCTAAAAGCATTTCCATGCAATGTAACGTTCTCGCGAATACTCGAAGCTGCTGCGTTCGACGTAATGCTCACGGCTAGTGAGCATTTATGTATAAGTTTAAGTCCTGTAACATTTATTTCTACCTTGCGTTTTGCGTTCATTATTCATGATTGAACGTTCTTGCGCTCGTGCCTTTGCTCGATAAAATGTTGCACCAATATACTCGTTGGTTTTTTTTTAAATCAGGTTGTAACAAAACATCGAGCATCGTTCGAAATGAGGTTCGATAAAATGTAAAAACGGCGAATGCTCGATGTTCTAATACAAGTAAACGCTCTAGTATATACTCCCCTTTATAGTTAAGCAAAAAATATTGTGTTATTGTACAAAATAAAGCATAATGTACTATCCTTCTTTCCGTAGTTACATCAACAGTTTCGGCGACAAAGTCTGCGGCAGAGACATAGCAATACTAATATCTTCGTCTCTCAACAACTTGCCGGCCCACAACGACGGCGGCCAAGCAGCGCTCGTCAGCAGTGTGTTGAGTCAACTGAGACGACACAAGTACTGGCTACACGTCGCCATGAATGTTATTGATGAAAATATACAGTTTCTCAAGAAGAAATTCGACGATCAAATCATTTTTAATAATAGTTTGATACTCCTGTATCCTGTGTAAGTATTGTTTTGAATTCCGTATGTATTTCGAGCACAATATTCTTATGTAAATAGGAGATATGGTGCCTTCTATAGTTTGGTAGAGTGCAGAGTTGCTATGTATAGATTCACCATAGTTCTATTCTGTCTATGCCAAGGCAGGAGGTATCGCGATAACGCTTTTTTGCTTATTCAAGTAGATGACCAGTGTCCTGCGCCATTTTAGTCTCGTATATATGAATTTCGTCTAAAACTCTTGTTTCTATAACAATTTTACTATACCTTTTTTCTAGTTAATATAATTTCGTGGGCTTTTCATTAATTATATACTTTTTATTTCCAGTTCCGAAGTAAAATACTACATAGACAGCTTGTTAAGCATGCGCGGAGGACGAGAAACAAATGCACGATTGAAAGAGGACCTTAACTACAACATTCATTTTAACAGCCTCACTGATGACCAGGTTCTGAGCTTAGTGTTGTATACCATTGAAAAGAAATACCATTTTAGTGGTGACGGTATCTGGGCACGCCAGGACGGTGTTAAGGTGGTTACGCAAACAAACTGACGCTATTGTGATTCGCGGACGCTATTGAGAGGTCACGCGATGAGAAAGTTCAAACATCATAACTGCGTCGAACGGAAATTGTTAGTATCGTTCAATATACATAATCTTTATTTATAAGAAGGATCCAGTGATTTAACATTTGGCCAGACTAACTGGCCAGATGAGGCTCTGAATATGTATTTATCATTTAATTTGCACAATATTTGCTCAAAATATTTTCTTTGGCTTCGAAAACTGCACTCGGTCGAGAGGTATGTGAATGCTCCCACTTTTAATTAAGCTGAACAAAGTATCAAGATTATCTTGCTACTATATAGTATTTGTTTCATGTTACTAAAACCTTTATAAATTACAAGCCCTAGAACTTCCCATCGGCAAAAATGACGAATTTCTATACAAACTTTCTTCCGCTGTTAAACCGTTTAAGTGAAGAATTTGCCAAAATCCTTCCTTAGCGCTTACATTCGTTATGCAGGGTCAATTTAATTAAGCTGGCGAAACTCCGCAGGCGCGATAGGTATCGATATCTAAACATGATAAAACAAAAAAGAAATTAAATTGATACATTGTTTTATGGGGTCATCGACCGCAGTCAGTGTAGTCATTAGAAATATTAGTTTGAAATTATGTTATTTTTTTGTGTAAACTTCAGACGTGATGGTTATCCACATTGATATAGGGTTTTTTATATATCAATGGTAATCCATATCTTATCACAATAAAACAAAAGAAAACAGATATTCTCAAAACATACTTCAAGCACACGAGTAGTCGCGGCGGGTTCACGGATGAGTGCTAACGCGTGCCTGTGTTCCCGCCGTAAACGACAGACGAGGACACCGTGGAGTTTTAGTGAGTTAGAGTCCCACATAACTGCACTATCTCCCCTTGGTAGTGCAGTATGCATGAGCATTTCTCCACGATAAAAGCACATGAGTAGACAATGTCTACTCATGTGTTTAAAGTAACAACAATGGCACATGAGTAGACAAACGACAATAGCCTGCAGCAGTCGTTGCACCCAAAAAACAAACATCATATCTTTTATTTGACCTTGTTTGGATATCGATCCCATCACGTCTGCAGTTTCGCTACCTAATTTAATGGGGGTTTTCGTGAAAATTTACGAAACCAGTTGGCACCACTTTGACAAGAGGTCTTCCATTTCGACAATGAATATAAAATACATGATGACGTTCATCATTCGATTCATTCAATCGTTCATCATTCAGTCATGACTAAAGAAAATATAAGCTCTTTGACAGATGCCTGGACCTGACGTGTAAGTGCTGCCACCTAGCGAACATCATTTCAGAAAACCCTCATTGGCCCTGTATCTCGTACTCGTGCTTAATGAGGGTTTTCGTGAAAATTTACGACACCAGTTGGCACCACTGTGACAAGAGGTCTTCCAATATAAAATATATGATGACGATCATCATTCGATTCATTCATTCGTTCATCATTCAGTCATGACTAAAGAAAATATAAGGTCTTTGACAGATGCCTGGGCCTGACGTGTCAGTGCTGCCACCTAGCGAACGTCATTTCAGAATACCCTCATTCTCGCTTCTAGACGCAGCAGTTCACGCTGTGCCTGTCAGTCAATGATTTTAAGATTTTATCAAGTAGATTTTGTACATAAGAAAATGTGTATTGACTGGTGTGTACATATTACGTATAAATGTAAGAAAAGGTCAATATTAAATAAAAACTCACTTTAAGCACATTTGTATTATAATTTCTCGTCTTCCTTATAATTAAATATTACAAAATATCTAGCTTATTGCTCTCTTAACTTACATAACTTGGTATAAATGCTCTATTAATCAATACACATGCAGAGGACACGAGTCAAAATATAGTTTTTATTTTACTATTTATATGATTATACCCTGCTATTATTTTCAAGAACTGTAAAATGTTAGCAGATATAATATAATTATGCTAGCTTCTGCCCGCGACTTCGTTCACGTGGAAGTCGTAAGATACACAATATACTAAAATAACAGTCACATTGTTATAAATTCCCTCGCCCGCCCGCGCTATTAGGTACCTAGTTTTCGCTCAGTGTTCTTTCTGATTTTTTTTCTTTTTGCTCGGTTCCTAAGGGTCTCAGCGGCGTGACAAAGTACCTGCCACGTATCTGACCAAGATTATGTCTGGACTTTAAAAGAGACTGTGACCTCCGAGTTTGTTTCAGCCTTTCTTCTCAGAGTAGTCTGACCGCATCTAGTTTTTAAAATATGATTGACGTGTATAAGTGTTTGTGCTTACCTATTTTCAGAAAAATCATCTATCATTTCATGTGAAATTCCCTATATCCATCCTCAAATCCGACTGTTAGTTCCAGAGATTAGCGATCAAACAAACAAACTCTTCAGTTTTATTATATTAGTATAGATATTCTGTAAAACTTTGGCCTTTTTAGTATAACATATAAATATAGATATCGATTTTTGTCCTCATAATACAAAACAACTATATTTATATTAGACCACATAATCGATCTTCGGCGAAGATTCAAGTTGTCGCAAATAAGTAGTTGCAATAATTTGTATGAAACATTTTTTTACTAAAGATTAACCAATTTATGCAGAATAATTTGCGATAACGTATCCCAAATATTAAAATTATAATCACTTAGCCTAAATACATAAAATTATAAAGAAATGGTTAACGTGGCTGATCACTTCCTGATAGCATAAAAAGAAGGGCTAATTGCTACAGAATATTTCTTCAATAGAATATTAATTAAAGCATTCACCATGGCAAAAACCACTTGTTCCTACATCATTTAAAATTCAACACTACCGATAACTGTCGTCGTAATAATGTTCAATGCCCAATGAGGCCAGAACTATACAAGGTTAAATTGAATTATGTGATGAATCTATATCTAAACATTATAAAATAAAAACGATTTAATGTTATTTTTGGGTCCATCGACCGCTGGTTGTGAAGTTACTTGAAATATTATCTTAGAAAATCGTTTTCTTTTATTTTATCGTGTTTAGATAACAATACTCATCACGTCTGCGGAGTTTCGCTAGATAATTTCATTTGACCCTGTAGGTACGTAACTGTAGGTTCTATGCCTTCAGCGTCTAGATTCTGGATCTTATTATAATGTAACTGGAGTCGAATCGCTGTCTCGTTTAGTTGAGTCCGGTGCAACGAATTATCCTAAGTGCAACGAGTAGGTACCTAATGCAATGCCCTCGTCGTGTCATCGACCCGCCGACCCCAGTTCGTGGCATGACGAAGAAAAGGCTCTTATTCTGTATCTACAGATCAGAGATATAGAAGCTAATATGGCTTCGCCTGTCTTGTGTCGGACTAAACGTAGCATTTATGGTACGAGAAATCTTTGGGTTTCGTATTGGTAAATAAGCGACTGACTTACTATGTCCGTACCTATACCGACTCTGCGGTCTAACATTTGAACTACTCTGCACTCAGTATGAATACGTAATAAAAATAATCAGCGGGGTAATTGCGTAACACACTACCTAACAGTAGTAAAAATAATCAGCGGGGTAATTGCGTAACACACTACCTAACAGTAGTAAAAATAATCAGCGGGGTAATTGCGTAACACACTACCTAACAGTAGGAATAGCTTTCATTTTGACAGTTCAACAACAATAATTGCGTTATATACGTTATTAAGCAGAAACATTTTGCGAAGATATAAAGCAATGGATTAGCAATATCCTTCAAAATGATTAAAGGTTGTGATTAATAGTGTGTTACGCAACTATGGAGCAGGTTTATTTTACCATTCCACCCTGTGGAGTAAAACTCTCACTTTGTTGTTAAAATAAATAAAAAATAATAAACTATTCTAACTTTTCTAAACTACCTAAAACTCGATGTCTAAATAATCACTTACTGGATGCTGCGCCCTTGTCTGGGCGACTTACTTATTAAATAATTTTTGGCACAAACTGTTCACGTTTTCAAAACTTATTTACAAACTACTACCTAACTTATCATCTTGCTTAAGATTTTGGTTCGAGAAAATATGGTAATGTCATTATTTTATTATTACATTACCTAATATATTTTCTTGAATCAAAAAATATATCTACGACTTAACTGAGAACGTATTAATATAAAAAGATGCATGTATCAACGATAACATGCACTGTCAAGATAAGGCACAAGGAATGCACGAGAAGCGAAGTCTACGAGTATTTTACTCAATGAATAGTTCCAACTACCCGACAAAATGCTAATAAAACGGAGCTTTCAGAAATGTATTATGACGTCACGAGAGTTACTTTAATTCAGCTTCCGGTCAAGCACTGTTACACTGCTAATTCTAAAAGTTCTCAATCTCATTAGCACCATAACAGATAGTATCTACTATTCGAAATTATAACTCTCACCAAATTTTGGGTCGCTCTAAAGTAAGTGCTTCCTTGCGTCCCGCACCCCTGTGCACGCCCGCGCGTCCCGCGTCCTAACACTCTCTTCTGATTGTTTACCGTGCAATATTCGCCATAATTTCAGAGCGACTACAAACATTGGTGAGAGTTGTACTAATTAATAATCATAGTAAGCTTAGAAATTACACAAAACCTACAAACAAATTAAACTTTAAAGAGGCACATTTGTGTATGTCTAATTATATTTAAATAAGTAAATATTTACATTATTGCAAAAACTTTAAAACGCTTCATAATTTTATAACTACAAAAATATAAAAATATTACCTACCTACTTCAATATCTAGATACTTAATCGCATACCGATTATGGAATTAATATTTTAATACCTATATAGTACCTATTCCAATATAGTATACATAATATTCTAATTATTATCCACTTTATATGAACTCATTACTGTATAAATATACCTAATCAGTAAATTAATTCATATAAAAGGTAGATAGCATCAAGCATGCACTACTTTTAAACAATGAGAACAAAACAACGGTAGAGGAGCTATCTGATCATTTCCTACCCGTCTGCTACATTCCTAGCTAATACTCCCTTTCGAAATTACTCTGGCTTAGAACACTAACGCTAGGATAATTTCGAAAAGGAGTATTTCAATTCAAAAAAGGAGGCAGCGTGGTGTACGCCTGCCCGGTGCTGGGCTCCATCTTGACGACGACGGGCTGCGTGAGGTCGGCGTGGCGCTCCATGTCATAGTGCTTGTCGTGCGCCGCGAGCGCGCACTTGTCGTAGTCGTCGGGCGGCGCGGCGTACCGCGGCGGCTCGTCCTGCAGCGCGCACGCCGCGTACTTGTCCTCGTGCTCGTGCGAGCGGTACTCCAGCTTGTCGTCGTGCGCGTGTGCCTCCATCTGCGGCGAGTGCGCCGCCATCATCGGATAGTCGCGCACGCCCAGCGGAGGTGGACTGCCCTCCCCATATTCGTAAGAGTGCCGCGGCGCAAACATCTGCCCGTCGTGGCCATTGAGCACGGTCGTGTAAGAATATGCAGCTGGCTGTGCGTTGAAGCCCGGATATCCACCGCTGCTAGATGATAGTAAATGATGCGAGGAGAGTTCGTAGGAATGCTGGTACGACCAGGAGTCTGACGGGGCGGGCAGGCCGTTCTGCGGGAAGGCTGGCAAGTTGCCACCAATGCCGGTGAAACCACCACCTAATGTTGTTGAACTCGGTGAACTGGAACCGATGTATCCTGTTTTGCGTGGAGGCTCTCGTTTGCGCCATTTCGCTCTTCGGTTTTGGAACCAAACCTATTGAAAAATAATATTCATGAATATACTGTATTCTAATGTCGTTAGGCTTTGACTTAGCTCCAGCAACTTATTAATACATGAAATAGTTTGTTTACCAACCTGTACTCGTGATTCAGACAAGTTAAGTTTAAGAGCCAGTTCTTCTCTTGCGAACACGTCGGGATACGGCGCGCGCTCGAACGCTCGCTCTAGTTCCTCCAGTTGATACGCAGTGAAAGTAGTTCTGAGGAAGAAAATATATGTTTAAAAACTAGTCAAGATTAACAAGGAAATAAATACCTAAGAAGTAAAATAAACTAAAGATTGCAGCCTTTTTTGACAACTCACACTCTACACTACACAGTGAAGATAGTGTATCGCTCCGTGTAGGTAGGTGCAGTCGAAGCTTTTATGTGGTTTTCAAAAAATAAACCACCCTCCATTTGTAAAGTAACTTGTTATACTCTCAATTATACATTCACAAACAAAATTCTTATCTATCAGTCCCGAGCACATCTACCATCTGACGCGTGCAATATGGCTGCGGGCCGCACGCGCAGAAATTGATTGAGCGTGAAACGAAATTCACCCCCGTTGCGCGCGAGCACCTCTAATTGCCTGCCAATTGACTTTAAACTTATAGCGGCATCGTGTTATTAATAAATTGTTACACCTCATTTTTATTTGGTATTTTATTACGACACATCATTGTGCCTTTCACCACGATAAAAAAATGCTTGTTAGAGTAGACACGTCATAAGGTATCCAACATTTTTTTGATAGCTAGGTATACTACATTTAATTTCTAAATCCACAAAGCGTAGTAACAAAATAAACTAATATGTACGCACCTAAAGTTGAATTTAAAAAAATACCTACTCATGTTTGACATAGCTACAGTACCAACTATATTGTATTTAATTCGAGAGTTGTAAATATTTAGAGATGAACTACATAATTGTTCACGTACGCTATCCACGAAGCGATCACTGAGCTGGTGTTGCAACTACATTCATTAAGCGCTGTATACCCTCCATTCAAGAGATGGTGAGATAAGGCAATTGACTCCCCGCGGTCATACGGGTAATTAATCTGAACGAAACACGTCGCCTGTGTAGTTTTATAGCAGTTATTGCAAGACGCCTGTATCAAGTGTTGTTACTTAGAAAAGGGTGCCGTCAGAGGTTTTGTCTCGATCATATGGGTGTCGAGCCGTTATGAATTATTATTTTCACGCGTTTTTATCTTATCTGAGAAATCTTAAAGTTATTTCTTAAGTAAGTAATCAATAGAAATAATGATCTTTCTTTTTTATCCCGTATGTACCTACCTATTACATTATTCCCAAAACTATGTGGAGTTCTTGAGAGAAAAAGCAACGCACTGTCGATATTTATAACAAAAATACAAATTGGCTCATGTATAATAATCTATTACCATCATTTTCCACAATCACCACGCTTAGCATAGAAATTGTTGATCGCAGTAATACGGTAAGTATTAGGAATTCTGCCCATCCTCTTAATAAATTAGCATAGAGAAAAATAACCAATTCTTTGCCGCAAAACATACGGCAGTTCCTTAAAACTTTATTCAAAAATATATTATAAAACTTTCACAAAATAATAAACAAACTAATATTTCTAAAAATGTAAACATCTAATAAACCACCATCCAGCCATATGGTTTTTATCGTGTATTAAAAATCATCGTATTAGTTATGCAAATAATAGAACAGGGGTGGTTCGCGAAGATACGATACAGTTAATGCGGGGAGGGTGCGCCTGCGCCGCCGGTCACCTGTGACAGCGGCGCGTGCCGATGCATGTGGAACCTATGATACCACTTGGAACCAAAAGATTTCAAACTTGTCCATTTCCTTTTTGTTGGCACTCTTGACTGTCACGTCGTACTTTAAATGATATTTACAAAGATGTGTTGTGCAGTTTTTGTCGTAGTTTCAGTGAAAACTGTGCAAGAGAAATAAAGAAGAAAGGGTTCGTACTTTTTGCGAGAGAGAAAAAGTATGGTCAGAGCTTATGAATGAGCGACTGTTCATGGTGAGCGGTCTGTAGTAGTTTCTATTGTCAATTTGAAATTGATAAATAGTCGGAGAGCAGTGGTGGCCCAGTGGTAAAGGCCGCAACTTACGAATTGTAGGTCGTAGGTTCGAACCCTGACAGGCGTTTTACTTTTCGTTAATTATTTCAACACCACTGCTCTCGAAACCAAAGAAAAAACAATGCATGAAAATTTAGTTTGGGATAAAAATAAAACCCAAGGAATTTATTGTCTTGTTAACTTGATGAGTGACAAAATGAAAGAGATTGTTATTCTTAGTGTTTTACGCTATTAGGGTGGAGGTTGCAGGCTTTGTTCTCACGTGAAACAACATATTTGTATGGAATATTTACTGTGAGTCTGGATCTATGATTATGCTTATAAAACAACCTTGGTGCTGGAGATATCATTGTACGGGGCATTTTCATTTATGTTCGGTCATTTATTGATAAAATTTAGAAATCACGAGATTAAAATAGTAATTTTATACCGGCGCCATTACCTACGTACCATATTTCCAAAGATACCTATCCCACTTCCAGTTCCATCATCCTCAGCCTTCTGCCACTATCCCAATTAATTTTAGGTCGGCGTAGTATGTTCTCCTCTTCCATACATCCGTCCCTACATCCATCCGTTATTAGCCGTCCTTTCTAACCATATCTTTCACACAATCCATCCATCGTTTATGTGGCCTTCCCCAAAACTTTCCTAACGACATTTTCCATGACAACCGTTTTCCCTACAATTTCTCGGTCAACGGCGGGCTTTCCGACTTCATACCTACTTATTTCTACAATCTATAGTGTATCCATTCGCGTAAGACCATACATATCGTTGGTATCTATCAGACATCGAAACTGTGCAAATAGTACTTTTCATATTATTATACATTTAATAAACGTCTAATTAAAATCTACGGAATTCTACGTAGCGTTCCGCTACGAAAGCTCTACGGAAATTATTCGTAGCAGACTTGCTACGCGCAAGATTGCTACAAGACAGTCATCTTCGTAGCAAATAGAAATTTCGTAGCCGCGTAGAAGCATGTCTTGTACGATTATTTGTAGGTATTAAGATTTTATTATTGCTTTCATTACTGAGTAAATGTTTAATTTATTATTATTATTTACATTAAACTGGAGGAGAATATAATAAAAATCAGAATAAACACCCACCTAGTTTTCTTCTTCTTGATTCCGTTGTTGTCGCTCTTCTTCTTGTCGCTCTTCTTGGAGGTGGTGGGCGGCGGTGGCGGGTGCGGGTGCGGCGCGGGGCTGGGCTCCGGCGCCTGCAGCAGCAGCGGCTCGTCTTTGCGCTTGTGCTCGGCGGCGGTGGGCGCGAAGCCTGGCAGCTCATCGCGGTACAGCTCGCCAATGTCACCTACCACCACCGCCACATGCCGCTCCTTGCCGAACTCGCCGAACATGTGCTCGTCGAAGGGCCCCTGCTCCATGTGCGGCCCCGGCTCGAAGGCGCACTCGTAGCGCGGCGCGGCCCCGGGCCCTTCGCACACGTACATGTAGCCGTCGGCGGCGGGCGGCGGTGGGCCCGCTACCTCGGCGCGCACCTCGCTCGGCTCCGTCGCGCCGCTGCTCAGCTCGACCACCGAACCGAACCCGACACACAGATTTATCTATCTACTCCGATATTAAACAATTTGACTTCATTTAACCAAACCCCCGGGATCGACGAACGCTCGCGCCGTTCGTATCCTCGTGTCCGTCCCGGTTAAATGGCTTTAATCAACTTTAACGAACTAACCGAATTTGCTCTACGGTTGGTCAATTTATATTACCATAATACGTCGCTCGACGTAGGTTTTAAACCAATGAGTAGCACGTCCGAGACAGGCGAGAGCGCGCGTGCAAGTGCTATTCTCGCTCATAGTGTGGGGCCGGAGGAGACAGATTCGACTACGTGCAGCAGGCGCTTAGGACAGTGGCACGAGTGTGCCGGGAAGCCAATCGCAGCGCAGTGAGGCCACTCCCCCAGCACAGCGCGGCGCGGCACTGCGGGCCCCTTCGCGCGGCTGCTGCGGGCGCGCGCGGCCTCACCGCCGTCGTCGGCGCAATATGCGGGATTCCCACAAACTCTCCCGATATTTGTTTGTATCGGTGCTATTGTAGGGCGCAAACGCCCACATCATTATTTTGAAAGTCCATAGTACTTTATTGTAAATCCGTATCAACACCACTCATATGTCTCTTCTATGATTTATAGCCGTGGGAAAAGAATCACATCTATTGCAAATAATATTCTCATAATCATTTTCACTATCCTAATATACATACCTGTAGAAACCACTTGAATGTAAATTGTTTCCCTTAGGTAGGTTGCAATTAATATATGACGAGTAGGTAAAGTATTTAAATTAACAACCTGTTTGCTATTATGGAAACTACCCCTACTCAACAATTAAAAATTGCTAAACCTCCAGATAAAGAAATAAATGCACCAGAGCACACGTTACTGTGTCACTGGTAGAACAAGGATCGCGCGGATGCAGCTGATATGAATGCGCGCTTCGTCGAGACAGCGACGCAGCACACTAATGCCGATCGACGACACCATCGCTTAATTATTAATTAACAGTTATTGCTGGCTATTATTAATAAAACATTCGCCCTGACTATTGGCACTTAGATTAGCGTCGAGGGAGTAATGGCGCATTTCAACAATTTCGGTTGTTATTTAATTGAAGTCAATTTAGATGATCAGAGTCTATTTAGGTTGGTGCTGGCGCTCGCCAGCGGGATCTCTGCTTCATTGGGCTTATTGGTGACTTTCAGACAACACGAATTGCACTCGCTGATGCACTTCTCGCCGCATTTGCAGTTTGTGTGCTTTGAAACAAATGGGTCACGGTCAAACACACTCCTAGTGAGTCGCGTGTGTTCATATTATTGTGTTCTAGTGCATTGGTCTGCTAAAAGGATATTGCTAAAGATGGATTGTGTTTTGTGCCCCAGAACTGTGATGATTGTGTAGTGCGGAAGCCGAAGTGGGAAGTGTTGTAACGATAGTAGTGGCGTGCGCTGTTCAAGGATTCTGTGTTGTCTGCATCGAAACATTTCGTGCCGCCTGAAATTAAGCGCTACTTACGTAGGCGCCTAAAGAGATAGCATAAAAACTATAGAGTATTTCTGTACTATAGAAATCGTGAGATTAGGCCCTAGGTAGTACATACCAGGTAAGTAATTTTATACATAGTAAAATCTATGAATAATGTCGAAGTTACAGTTCGTAAAGGGCTTTTTTGTTATCTTGTTAATAACACTGTTCAATTCTTGTTTAATTCTTAGACCAGTCTTGTTTGTTGTCAGAATTCAGTTATAATTTATTTAGGTAGGTATACCTACTCAGTGTATAAAAATTAAGAGGCGCTCACTTCGTGAGACACATCCTACCATAAAATAACATTACATTCAAATACATACTCGTAGGTATACCTCAATTAAATTTCTATAATCTATTATATAACCAAGTATCAACTGAAATGACTTCTGAGCAGGTTGGTATCGATTCTTAACACAAAAAGCTCAATGCTAACTACCTATTTGTTGTAAAAATGTACGGGGGAGAAGGGAAATTCCGTAGGCGGTACAAAACCATACCTAGAGCCGACATAACACGCTTCATTTTTTGTTAATTTTGCCTTAAATTCGAAATCTATCACTCGAAGTGAAAAAAACAAATCAACAGTGAAAAACCGGTCAAATGCGTATCGAACTATGCACAGTCAAGGCTTCCGTAGATAAGGGATAAATATTTACGCATGCACAATATTGTTTTTATTTTATTTTGTATTTCATAGTATTTTTGAATAAACGATGAAAATCAAAGTCACTTCAGCGGTTGTAACCGAAAATATATCCACACCATTCATCCGTCATTCGGTTTTCATCATCGTCATTCCATTTTTGACTTAAATAGGAAAATCACTAAGAAACATCACGCTTATGTTCCGCTTGATCCTCTCTGCCTACCCTGCAAAGGAAAACGTAAAGCTAAGCAGTAAGTAGGACATATTTTATGTAGTTTTCATAATACAATATTTATTTTTTACGTTTTGTAATAACATTATAAACTTACTAGCTGCGCCCCGCGGTTTTACCCGCATAAGTGTCGATCCCGTGGGAATATCGATCGGGATGAACAGTTTCCATGTTATTCTGATGTACAGTCAACAAAAGAGATAAGTATGCAGGATCGACTGATATAGTTGAAGTTTAATAAGAAACCTATGGATATTGTCGACTAGAATTTATTTTGATAAATGAGCTGTTTGTTTTTTATTAATAAAATTAAATTATTTTCGAGAACATCCATCGGTTTTTTACTAAACATCAACTTTATCCAACGATCCTGCATACTTATCTCTTTTGTTGACTGTACATATAAGCTATATATTACTGTAAAGTTTCATAAAAGTCCGTTTAGTAGTTTTTTGCGTGAAACAGTAACAAACATCCATCCATCCATCTACACAAGCTTTCCCGTTTATAATATTAGTAGGAATAGGAAGTAGGATAGGTAATACATCTGGTTCAACCAACCTCATTTTTACTTATCAAGTATATTTTATAAGTTGGTCGACTAATGACTCGTTAACATGAAGAGCCGACTTAGCTGTGATAGTTTGCCTTTTGACTTTGCTATACATATATACTACTATCGTGAATACTTGTCACATATCCAAAAACAATGGTTTAGATGGAAGCGGAACGTGACTCTAACAAAAATTAGCACTTTTTAAAGCTAAATCTTTTGCAAACGGATCCCTGAACCGAAAAATGCCCTTGACGAACTCCCAATTTTTTGGAACACAATATTTCTTTATTGAAAATCATTATTTAATATTTTGGATTATGTTAAAGGATTATTGTGTATATTCATATCAATTATTTTATACTTATACCGTTATGAGTGCAAGTCTCACTAAAAAAAATCAAGTAAGCAAATATGACTTTTAGGTAGAATTTTTGACATTCTAAGCTTTCGACTTTATACGCTTTTGACATTCTGCGCTTTTGACTATGTGCGCCTTTGACTTTCTACGCTTTGACATTCTGCTATTTTGACAATTTGCAACCCAATTGTCATTTCGCGCTTTTGATCTTATGCTCCTAAACGCTATCCAACACCCCCGCAAAATCTGCTCTAACGCCCAAGAACGCAAAGATATATTAGAGCCCATAGAGCAGTGGTGGCCAAGTAGTAACAGCCCCGACACGAGTTGTAGGTCGTGGATTCGAACCCAGGCGCTTTACTTTGTGTAAATAATTTCATCATCACTCAAAACAGTGAAGGAAAACATCGTGAGGAAACCGGCATGTCCTAGAACCAAAAAATTCGTGGACTTGTGACATCTACCAACCCGCACTGGGCCGGGCGGCGTGGTAGATTACAGCCCACTCCCTCTCGAAGAGAGGAGGCCCTCTGTCCCAGCAGTGGGAACAATATAGGCTGGTTTTGCTTATGCTAATATGCCAATGGATAGATAAGAATATTTATAATACGACGACTTCTCTCGATTGTTAGTCAATAAGGAGCTACAGCGCTCTAAACGTGAATAGGCAATTAAGTATTACTTAAATTCTGGTATTCTTTCATCAATTATATGTGCCTTGCAAACATCATCTTTTAAGCCTATAAAAGGAGCAGATGAACGTTCATTCCTATATTATTTTGTCGGTGTTTGTGAACGTGGATGCCAATGCTCAGCAGTGGGACAGTGTAGCTGTAGGCTAACATAAAAAAAGCGCCTAGTAATTAAGTACCTACCTACTGGTAGGTACTGCAGATTGTAGAAACACAATCATTTTCACAGTATAGTGTCTAATATAAAATAGAAAAAGGTTAGGCAGATGTTGAAAAAAAAAAAATCACCCGAAAATTATGTCTTATATGTTAACATAATTTTTCGCTACCACTGTAATTCATAAAGTACCTAATCAGGAAAAATAAATATGGTACAAACAAAAAAAACTGTAGGAAATAACGGTTGTTTATTTCCCGTTTCGTTTTTTTTATTACCTACAATTAGAAATGTAATTTCGTAAAGTTTTAAGTGATCTCACAACATACCAAATTAGAAAAAAACGTTTTTATTTAATCTGAAATATTACTTATTTTCAATTTCCATTAAAATATGTTGTTGTCATTATATATAGCCGACAGCGAAACTGAGTCTACTTCAAGTAGGTACTTCGGGCCTGAGTATGCAGGTATATGCACCTACCTAAAACTTTTCCATGACAACACAATGTACATACCGAGATGATAATAAAATGTAGGTAACAACATATAGATATGTATGTAACCCACGAATCCTTCATTTAATGTCGAGTCCACACAGTTTATGTACTCAGTTACTATGTAAATATTCTAGATAGGAGCATGCTAGGAAAAGGCCAGGATGACGTGCAAGTGAGTCATGTGACGGTCGGCGCGTAGGCGCTTCACATAAAATCTCTCTGGCGACGGAGCACGCTGCACGACGCAGAATCTGCCGCCCGCTCAATTGGACTCAATTGCTTTAATTGATTTCAATTGAAATGACCTCGCGCACCGGCTCTCGGCTCCCGCTCCTAGTCTGACACTTTTACATCTATCTTTTTTGGAACTGACATAAAAGCTCTAAGATAAATTTCATTGCCCCCAATAAAACGAGCCATTCGTTTGTCGCTGCAATATCCTGTACATTTTGTGTTTGGTGTGTATATATTGAACTAATTCAGTAAATTACCTATCACTTTATCTTTTATCGGTTATTTTCTGTACTACGGAATACATGATTCAAATATTCTTGTAAATCGTTGTGTTGGTCCTACCATAATTGGATTAGCAACACCAAATACTTAAATAATATGTCGAAGGTTTTCAAAGTTCTTCGGATATTCGTTCTTTACTAGAAAGACAGTTCTTTACTAGAGACTTTAATAAATAGTTCCCATTCTGTGGGTTTTTAATAAATTCCTTTTATACATTTTGAAGCATCGCATTCTATTTGTAGGTTTTTGTTTTATGAAAAAAACAACTAGCATAATTATAGGCTATAGTCATTTAAAACGTATTATGTCGCAAAAAATTGCACTGCACTGATTTTTTGGGATGTTGTTAGACAAACCAAGTTTGCAGCTTCGAAAGGCGTGTGCTAACTACGCGGTCGCGTGGTAATCGAAAAATCTCGAAATTTTTAGATTTCTTTCAGTTTTTGACTTAAAAATCTTCTAAAAGTAGGTACTTACCTACGTATAAGTCACCCAATACAATTTTAAAGTATACAAAATTTTTGCGAAGCCGTAGCCCTGTGGCATTGCTAAAACCCGAAACCGAAACAAATCAAGTGTAAAGTGCATGCGGTTCGTGCGTTCTTCGAGCACCACGCAATTAGCACAGGTCTTTCGAAGCTGCAAACTTGGTTTTACACTACTATCCTTACAAGATCCCAAAAAACCAGTGCAGTGCAATTTTTTTCTTATATCGCGATTTTTATTTGTGTCTACGGTGACTGGCGTATTACTAAAACTTTCCCAATTAATGTTATTCGGTGTTTTAACCTGACCTACTTACATATAGGCTATAAATCGTAAATATCGGTGATCTATGAAACATTACAGAAGCCTTTTAAACCAATGACCAGCATAGGTAACTACGTCTCAAAAAATGTATTTTAACCTCCAAAAGAACCGATGTCCATATTAAATGCAGTAAAAATATTTAAAAAACTCATAATTCAAATTGAAAATAATGACAGTAGGTATACACGATGACGGTATGGCATTAAAAAGACATCACACATTTTGGCACGTGTTCTATCCGGTGCACAATTGGTCTTAATTAGGAAATAGCGGCGCGGGCGCAGACGCCGCTATGCCGACCATCTTCAACCGACGCGCGACGTCAGCTATATTCGTAAATAATCACCTAATACTCGTACATCAAAAAGTTTTTATTAAAGTCAATAAAATATACAACTATTCACTAGGTGTTCAATATCATGCATTAGCTTTCCTATAAATTAAAACTTGATGTAGTCGCTACATTAAAGTTCACTTCCAAAATTAATTAAAAAGTATCTATAAGTATAAACCGAAATTATATTCTTCAACGCAAATTAAGATGCTGTGTCTTCTTTTTAGTTGACTTCTTAGGTTTATTTTTACTGCTGCCCCAAAAGTACGATTTAAATTCCCTGTTTCCCGTACTAGTGCTTGGTTCATCTTGGTTACTGTTTGAGTCCGTGTCGTCTAAGTGGACATGTTTACCACTTCCGTATACCACACTCCGCCGAAGCCGCTGATCAGTTACAACTTCTTCATCCACTACATCATCATCACTAACATGAATCTTCGTCATTTCTTCCTCAAATCTTAATTTCTTTCGAACTAAGCCAGCTTCTGGCTTTTTATTACTGATTACGTCCATGGTTGCTATTACACTTACAGTCTCGGGTGAGATAAGGCTGTGGTCATATTCAAGACATTGAATTTCTTTCTCTTCTGTATGAGATGGGTACTTAGCTTGGATTTCAGCATTTTGTACCGCACGAGATGATGACATTTGCATGGAAACTGATCTAGCACGTCTGAAAAAATTTAAAATACTTAATTCGTCCGAAGGTTCTTTATATGTCATTTCTAAATCTAGAATTGTTCTTCTGTCCTCTGATCTTTGTTTTCCTTCGTAGTGAGCCACTATATCTTCGCTGTCTGAATCAACTTGAGTCATTCGCTCGTTTATTATGATTTCATCTTTTATTTGCATTTCTAAACTTGATCCTGTTTGTACTGCGACATCGGCCGCAAGAGAAGGTCCCATTTTACCTAATTCTACTTCAGCAAACGAAAAGAACCGGCGGTCTCCAGAGTCCACCACATCATATTCTCCTTCAATGATTTGATCACCTAAAATTCGTGATATTTTTTTCTTACGATTATATCTGAAGAATCGGGACAATCTACTAATAAAGGAGCCGACATTCTTTTTCTCTATTCGCATATCCGTGCACTCCATATATTCTTGCATGGCAGCGCTGCGAAAAATGTCTTTTGGATCTTCAGTATCATGTGGAGAACGCATAATAGGTTCCAAGTACAAACTGAAAACAAATCCAAATCTGAAGCTAAATGTTTAAAATACAGATCATTCAGGATCGATACAATAAACAGTCGATCCTATAAATTGGCACACAAATATTTTGAATACATGCAGCACCACTAGCCACTACCCAGTTCACAACCAGAGCTAAATTAAGATACGATAGTAAGCTCCGAGTTATACAGAAAATTAACCATCACGGCAAGTCTGAACAAACTAAATTAGTAGTTCCGAAGAGGCTAGCTAGGCTGCTGTTAGTAGTTCCGAAGAGGCTAGCTAGGCTGCTGTTAGAAAACGATACCCATGACATCTGTGAAGTTTCACCAGTTCATTAAAAAGGCACTACTGCTGCTAAATTTGGCTTTTAGGAACTAAATGTTGATTGTGTTTTTTAGAGGCAGGCTGGGGTCATGATGACAATATTACATGTCGAAAATATTTGCGATTGTTTGTCCCAGGATTGCCACGCAAAATCCATACTCGACAACTCCGACAAGGTACTGTTTATAAACATTGAAAACAACTCACACATTTTCAGCAGCGTCGGTGTATATGAAGAAAGCATCGGAAACTTTGGGTACACATCGCTTGAGCCAGTAGTGCACGGTGTACAGTATGGTAAGTAACACCGCCAGGAACGTCATAGCTGCGAGACACACGTTGTGCTGGAGCCCTGCCGAGCCCCCGCATGTTAAGCGATCTTCATCGTATATGTCTGTATGAGAAAACAATTTTCCTTATGGTGCCATTCCCCAAATTGGCCTTTATTAGAAACAGCACCAACTAAGTTGACACATCTTTTGCCAGCATCAGCTGATACTGGAAGTGTATATAGATAAGGCCATCTACAGGCGAGAAACACAAGTAAGTACCCACCAGCAGGAGGCCTTTAGCACATGTTTTGTACCGTATGAGCCACAGTTTGGCACGCCATCACATGCGCTAAGCGAGTCGATGCAGACACGTGCGCCGGAGACCTGGCACTCCAGGTGCGCGGTAGCGCAGCGCGCGTCGCTCGTCAGCAGCGTCCGCGCAGGTGTCATCACCACCGTCATGCGCTCCAACTGTATACATACAACTTTGGTTTTTCTATTGAACGAGTGTTCTCAGTGAGAACACAATTTCGAACCTATTATACCTGTGTGTTACATTGTTGCCGTGAACCTACTACTAGCACAATCTTGATTGGTTAGAAAGGTTAGCTTGTTCGTTGCAATTCCAGTACAGTGAAATTAACATTTCTTTAAAACATTACGAATAGTCTGCAATGTTCTAATTCCAATGTTATATCATATTCTTCAGATAAAACTGAAAAATATTACATAACATGTATGCGGGTAACTTATTTTGCCAACTGTAATTACAGTTCTATCTGTTGTCATCAACGATTTTGACTGACCATCACGTAACAATAGAAGTGGAATAAAACTAACAGTGAAGTTGGTGATAGCGAGCACTAGTCTGGAAGAGTTGAACATGTAGACGTGTCGCGCAGCCGCGGGAGCCTTCGCGTCGAAGACACAGATGTTGAAGAGCGCCGGCCCCACGTACTGACGTAGGTAACGAAGCGCCACACGGTCATGTATCTAAACATATCATTTATCCTTAAAACTATTATTTCACTTGGAATTACAGCATTTATATTTTTCAATAGAGTGTTCCAGAGTTTCCAATTTTCGTGAGTTTACATTACACCATGCTGGGTGTAATGTAACTGGAAAACAACTTTCTTTCAACCTTCTGCCTCGGTTCAATACATACGACCTCCTCATTCATAAATACCTACAGTGATAAAGTGTTTTCGTTTCAATTAGAACTTATAAGAAATCTACTTTATCTGAATTTATAACTTTCATAAGTTGGGAAACTTATTTTACAAGAAAAACAACAACAATTGAACTTAAAATTAACAAACCTCATCGTCTTGCAGCTCAATAAGCCGCTGAAACGCCTGCGCATCTGATATCTTGTCGGTGTGCACGCTGGAGGTGGGGATTTCGATGTTGACCGGCAGGTGGTGCGGCTTGACGTGCTCGATAGGGACCGCGTGCATGAATCGCTTCTTACGTCCCATTACATTGCTGCTTATAAGACGTAGGTAAGCATGTAACATATATACGAATCACCATTTACAAACTGCTTAATATCTCCATAGAATTGCATTATCCTGTTTACCTTTATTCCTATTTAAATGTAGCAAGAGAAATTAAATGCATCAAATCTTTTTCTCTCATCCATTTCTATCTCTATCTGCTAGTAGGTACATCTCTAGCCATGTCAACTTTCACAAAAAGTTCACATCTTATCTTCAATCTGGCTCTTATTATGCCTTGTTCTTATCAACTAACACCCACTATTGTAAGTAAGTTAGTGATACGCGAACTAACCCAATCATTGTTACGTTGTAGTTTGATTAAAGAAAAAACTACAAGTTAAGAAGTATGCTAACTAACCGTGGTGGCAGTAACGTTAAGTTAAGTCCTAGCTTTTCTTCATCCACACTCGAGGTGACGGATTGGTTCAGCATGACAGCCATTAAAGATGCCGCTTGCACCATGTTCTCCCACGATTCGTGATCTACTAGAGTCATAGGTTTCACTCTAGAAGATACAACATTATCATTCCGGTTCGACCAGGTTTATTACAATAAGAAAAAAAATCTTATGGTGTACCTCCTACAATCCATATCCATACTTAATATTATAAATGCGATGGGTCTGTCTGTCTATTACTTCTTCACGCTTAAACCGCTGAATCGATTTAGATGTTTGGTATAGAGATGGTTTGAATCCCGGGAAAGGACATAGGCTAGTTTTTATCCCGATATTCCCACGGGATCGACACTTATGCTGGTAAAACAAAAAAAAATACAGCGGGGCGCTGCTAGTGTTGATATAATCTAATAATATAACCACGAAATAAAATACAAAACTGCACCTAATAAGTGTGAACTGTATTTTGTACAATAATCATCTGCTATTTAAAGTTTCAGTATTTTATGAAAATAGCCATACCCACCAACAATATGCAAAATAATAAATACACTACAATTTTCTGATTCCATTGAAAGACATAGATACAGTTCTGCTTCGGCCAAAGAAAATAGGCCGGTATCATACGAGTAGGCGATTGCTTAGCAATGTATTATTTCTGGCACTGTTATCTATGTTTGGTGCTATAAATAATCTAGTGATTTGAACTTGTTCTATGTTGGTGATTTTCAGTGTTCACCTAAAGCATAACCATTTTCGATAAAAAATATTCACAATTTCCCGTTACACCTAGGTTGCTGAATTCGGAATAGATATACTAACCCGCACTGGGCCTGTGTGGTGGATTACGGCCCACTCCCTCTCATAGAGAGGAGGATGTATTGTCCCAGCAGTGGGAACAATATATGCTGGTTATGTTATACCAGGCCCATACTTACACGTTTTTTTTTTTTCAGGATGGGAAATCATCAAATGACCCCTCCCGCTCTGGGTGGAGCGGAAGGGAGTGTCAGACTCTTACTGACTAAAACCCACCCGTGTTCCTTCCTTCGCCCTTTATGTTCCGGGCCAGCGGTAACCCTTTCGGACAATCCCGCTGACCCATACTTACACGTTACTTAATATTTATTGTTTTAGGCTATGTTCATTTAGAAACATATAACCATGGGCGTAGCTAGGGGGGGGCAAGGGTGGGCAATGCCTACCCTAGAAACTTCTTTGTTCACACTAGTAAAATCGACAGTATTGAAGAATTACTTACTGTTTAATCGCGTTTTATTAGAGCCGTAAATTTTGACCAAGATGTCTTTGTAGAGTTAAGGGCTTGGCATGTAGAGCCAAGCCCCTAACTCTACAAAGACATCTTACAACGTCGAACAGTGAAAGCGTTAAGTATTTAAGTCTTGGCAACCTATTTTACATGAAATGTTTTGGTGGGATTATTTATTACGAGGTGTTATGATCTCTCATTAGATGACTGTGGTTAGTTCAGCTGGACGTCTGTCCCCCCTAGACAAAATCTCTAGCTATACGTCAATACATATAGGTAATTAGTTGGTGGTCAAGTAAAACACTTCCTCTATATAGAGATTGTACGTTTGAATCATTTGCGAGAAATATAGCTAAGCAGATGATACATAAAACATACGTTTCAGGCGTAGTAGCAGCAGTGGTAGAGCCACTCACTTCTGAAGCCAACGTTTCCGGATAAGTAATTATTATACTTTTCCCCTTAGCATTATTTTGTTGTGTAACTGAAAATGAACTGATTTTATTAAATCGCCCGTCAGTGAGTTACTTAGGTACTTGTAAAAATAAAGTTCTAAAAATATTTTTCTTTTCTTAAAATAAAGTATTTTACACATTGGTGTCGAGTCTGTTGTTCACAAACTAAACTGAAACGTTCAGTGCATCCTTTTCTTTCTATTTCAATAAGAGCAGGACAGAAGTTAAATTTTAGTTTAGTCTTGTCAAATTAATCAGCGCCTCACGTCAATTGACGTAATTTTAGTAGGCAAGTTTTTAATCACGTATAAACTTGTATGGAGTAGTGTCAGGCGCTGATTAATTTAATAAAAAAAAAATAAAAAAATAATAATTTAATTGCTTTTTTTTCGAATAATTAGGTACCAGCTAATGTAAAAATAAAGGGGGGGGGTTCAGAGGATCAGACCGGAATAACTCAAATATTGAATAATGAGGGCTTGTTGTAAATTGTTTAGCATTATTGATTATGTACGTATACTTGGTAATTAAGACTCAATACCGTTTAATATAACTCGGTCGACATCTAGATCTAGGGGCAGTAGAGGTCCACTCCCCCCAACATCGATGATTACAGACTCATTGTTATTCATAGTCTGCGTTGAATTGGACAATTTACTGGCGTCTTGTGACAAACCCTCTACATTTGATGTGTCTTCTTCTTCTAGATAATTTGTCCTGGAAATATTTTGTGCAAGATTTTATAAAATAAACTACATTTTATTTATTGCTTTGTTTTTCATTTAAACAATACCCAAATTCACGTTAAAAAATTGGTATGAAACGTAACATTTCTGCAAATGGCTAAGGACCAACGCTACAATGTTACTAATCAGTAAAAAAAGTTTTTAAGACGCAGCCAATAAGAGTTAAAATCCTACTCCTTGCATATGCACACCTACATATCCTTAATGTACCTTGTACCTTGTCTTTTAACTTACAACATCCCTAGGAAAACAGTTTCCCTAAATCTTTTCACCACGAGACGAAAGAAGATGATATACCTGTAGCTGGCAGACGGTTGTCTCCAAGTGATGGAGTCGGTTCTGTACTTGGTAGGAATGAGCCGGGACTTGCTCGCGGGACGTCGCGTGTACCATGAATCATTTGGCACTAAGAACACTGCAGGATACGTAACATTGATATTTTTGTATTTGTCTCTTACTCGATGGAGATGGTAGAGCGAGTTGCTGCCTAGGTGTCCATAAAGTCTGTTTTTCAGTGACACTGTAGCCCGTAACTGGTTTCGTTAAAAGAGTTGATGTGTAAAATCGAGAGGTAGGTATGACTAAAGCTCCAAAAAAGTTATACAGGATGAAATTGAATATTCAACGTTTATAAAGTAAAAGAGCATGTCGTTAAGGAAAGGGATGAGAGATTTAGCAACGTCGTCGCGCACACTTTTTCTCGTAGGAACGGTCAAAGTTAGGTAAATACCGCTAGTTCAACGCGTTACCAACTTACTTCATGTTGTGAACTCTGCGATGAATGGATTGCTTATCGGGCGCGCACTAAAATTCATACTTTATTTTCTTATTTGTTTTGATAATTATCTAAGGCGATAATTACACGATTTTTCAAGAATTTTAATTTGGAATATGACAAATTATAATGATTATTTGATAATCATTATAATTTTGGTGCAGTAACTGTTAGCAGTTACTGCACCTCCGATTTCGATTTGGTGCAAGTTTTCAATTTCATCCTGTAGTAGGTAGTGGTTCTAATCTCGATTTAGAAATTTATAGGTAAGGATAAACAATAATTCACAGCTAAGAGAAAAATAATAGTGGTAAGTAAGTAGCCTAGGTAAGTAGCTGTAGGTATCTATATGTACATACACCAGATGGATCCTGGTGACAACACACAACATACCTATATGTAATAACACTAAAATAGTAGGTACCAACCAAATAAGTAAGTGCTAACTGGTGCCAGCAGATATTACAAGAATGACTGTATCAATTAAAAAGTCATTCATATTACGAATGAATCTACCTACTTATGTATGTATAAACTTCGTGTGAATGAACGAACGCATTAATTATTAATATAATAATCTGTGGGCTACGCGATGAAGTGACTTCATGGCTGACGAGTTTTCCAATAAAATCCGACATGTCATTCATTTATTTTGAAAATGTATGCGATCAAAGGGCGTCTGTTGAGTGTGTGGTCCTGCATGGGTTTGATTCCCGGAAAGTTGTTCTTCTATTAAGAAAGTGTCTGTAGCAGCCTGAACTCTTGATTTGGTTGTATAAATGTTGTTAAGATCAAATAAAAAAAAATGTTTATTTTGCACAAGCAAAAACGCACATTGCAACAAAAAATAGACAAAATATACACACACAACGTAGTCAAAAGCCTCGTACTCAAGCTTAAATAAATGTGGACAATTTTGTCCATTGCTTGATGTCCCGCCCGCCCCGCCGCCCCGCCGCTTTTGACCCGCCTGCCCTTATCCTAATGTATTTGGGTGGGTTTTTTCGATAGGTGCACCTCTATTAGCCGTCATCTCTAAATTCACTTCCTTCGTAGCCATATCATCTTTCACAAGGAAAATAAGTATATAGGTTACAAGAGAACACCCGTCAATAAATTGTACTGACCACTTTCATTATGTTCTGTTTTAGCAAGCCCTTGCAAAAGATTAGCGACGTCTTTGTCAATTTTCATATTCGTTTTTTGATCTTCGTCTTTAGTTTTGCTGAGGTTTTTTAGGATGGCGTCCACTATTTCAAAGGGATTTAAACCTTGTTTATTGTCTTCCTTGCTGGTAAATAACAAGTCGCTTGATTGAGCGTCAAATGAGGGTTTTTCATGCGGAGCCTGTGACCTGAAAATGTAATACGGGGCGCCTATAAGTAAGTACCTCTGATATATTAAGGTAAATAAAAAACATACGTATGTAGATGGTAGGTAGTTATTAAAATAATTACGTCCGATAGACTAAAGCTTCCTTTAGTGCCATAAATTTCCTGTTTTTCTTAAAATCGAGTCTGCTGTTAGCATTGTATTTATATTTCCCACGTTGTTTACTCCTAGGAGACAGGCGCAGTAGAGGATATGATAATCTGAAAAAATTTAGAGATCTTTTCAATTAACAGTTCTAACAAGTTACGCTACAACACCCGTTTCTCCGCCTTTCGGCATCCAGTCTACCGTCGTCGGATTCTACCAATTATAGGCATAACAAGAAATACAGTTTTAGATTTTTTCCTCTAATGAATAGGTAAAGAAGGTTTGTTTAGTAAAAGTGAGCTACAAAATTATTATAACTTAGGTACAGCTCCCAGCCATGCAGGCAGCAGGCACATCCAAGTCAACCCTATTCGAGATCAACCAACTCCAGGTACCTGTCGTCTGCATATATCCACGACGAATTAAACCATAATATAGTAGGTACAACATCACCTGGCATCAGGTGTGAACATGTCAGAGTTCAGGTCGACCTCGTACCGCGAGGCGCCTGTCTCGTCTCCGTCGCTAAGGCGCCGCCCACTCACCTCGTCTGATATCGCAAACTGCATCAGAGGCAGAACCTTCGTCTTGTAGTTCACACCAGGCCTAATAAACATTTTAGACTGATCAACGTCCTACCGACCGTACCGACCGACAGTTCTAAGCCGACTCTATTAGATTGGCACGCTATAAAGAAGAAAACCTAATACTACGACTTATCTGTTTTGATAATTGTTCATTTAAAGTAAATATATTAAGATCGTTAATTTATAGAATTACATATATGATAACTAGTGGCGAGCTAAGCCTGTTTGGGACCTAGGGCGGTAAAACAAAATAAGGCCCCTCCGATCTTCTCAGGTTTTTGGTAGGTACTACCCAGCAAACATTTTTGTCATATAATCAAACATTTATATGACCTTGAGTCTTATTAAAGTTATTTTACAGTAATTTTTTAACTTTTCGTCATGTACTGGTGCGTTATGTGTCCGAATAGTCATATACATTTTTTGTCGTATAATAATGTCATATAGACGTTATTTCGATTTTTTTTTACAATCGTCATATAATAGTGTCTACGACGACATCTATAAAACTTACATATACAACTTTTCGTCGTGTAAACGTTTTCGTAGTATAAACGTCATAATACTGTCAATTTTGTCATATAATTACCTTTTAAACATTTGCTAAACGGATAATAATTGTTTAAACGTAGTATTTGTAACCATTATATATAATTCGAATATAAGTATTACGAACGACCTCTATACATCCTAAAGTATCACAAACATGATAATACGACCGCTATTTAATTAATACTCATATTAAAGGTTTATAATAACCTTGTATACCACTTCCACCATTTCTAACTATCATGGCGTAAACATTTAATACATGAACTCGCAGTTTATAGGTCGGGAAGTTATATAGTTGTCTTATAACGCATTCACATAATAAATTATTAATAAAAATATGTGAAAACATTAAAATTTTAAAAGCGCATTAAAAATTTGTTACAAAATAACCTCACATTAATCAGTAAACTTGATTGCACAATGGTTTACAAGTGATGAAATGGTTTTATCAGCTCAAATAACAGAAAAAATGCAATATTAACTCAGCTGTCAAAAACTGCTAAATTAAATTAATATTTTATAATAATTCGTTCAATATCATCTTTAAATGACAATAACACAACGATTACATCATATAAAAGTCATATTTTGTGACACAAAGTCGAATACACGCCGCAACAGCTATCATTACATGACATGTAGTCAAATCGACGACGTGTATATGACTACTATGCAACTAAGTAGGTATTTATATGACTGTTACACGAAACTCTTAGCGCCGTAAGTTGAATAAAATGGGCCCTAATGCCGTCGAGTAAACGTCCTTATGACATTTATACGATTATACTAAATAACATTAAGTTGCCACCAACACGTCTACTCAACGTCTTAAATGTTTATTGGGTAGGTACCTATATATATTTTGTAGTAAAATTTTTCAAAGAATTATTAACAATGAAAAAAGAAGTAGGTACTGTTAACATTCGTAATTAATTATACTCTATCTACATCATGGCCATCATTATCAAAAAAATAATTGATTAATATTTGGTTTTTTTTTCAGGGACGTAGCTAGGGAAATAAGAATTACTTACATTGTTGAGTTTTTCAGAAATGTTTGAGAATGAAGAGAATGTAGGATGCAAGAGCGAGAGTAGGTAGCTCGAAAATAGTTAATAGGTTCGATAATAGCTGCTTTTCATTTGATTAAGATAAACACCTTAATCCCAATCGCTTTTCTTACTCATAGAAAACTCATTCCATACCCTCTCCCTGAGGCGGGATATGTCAAAATCGGTCACAACATGACTGACTTACATACCGTTCGATCAAACGCAGTTCAGTAATGCTATTCTTTAAGAATTTCACCGTGAAAACTTAGGTGAAGTGAGCGTGGAGTGAGCTGTCAATAGTACCAATTTCTAGCAAAAACAAACTCACTTCACCTAAGTTTTCACGGTGAGAATTTTACAGAATACATCGGCAGTAATACAATAGGTACCTATCACTTGAACTACGAAAACTACGAACAATTTTCTTAATTTAAGCATTAGTTCAAATGTTAGGTACTACAGACCAGTCAATGCTACGAAATAAGGGCACTATCAAATTGATTAAGATGATAATTAGGTACTTAGGTTTCACGTCAATCATAGTATCAAAAGGCCCCTCGTCATCAAAAACAGTGTCGTTGGGTAGGTCGCCGGGCATCAGGATGGCAGACACGTTGACTAGCGGCACCTCCACGACGATGTCACCTACCGGATTGGTAGATTTCATCAACGTGTCCTCCAAATTCTCCATTGTAGAAGGCGTTGTCCTCCGACGAGTAGTTCTTTGAGGAGAAGAATTACATAGCTGATTCTGAATTCGATAATATCAACGTTGGAGAAATTAAGGCCTTTTTCAAAACCCTTTCTAAATGGTTGAAGTTAGTAGTTATAGTTGGCGGCGCCAACTGCATCAGATTGCTTGAAAAATTAGCTAGTTGTTTAAGCTTTTAGTTGCAGTCAGGGATTTTGATTTATTTAACCATCTTCAAAAAGGAGGAGGTTGTCAATTCGACTGTATGTCTTTTTTTTGTATATTTTTTACGCGATACCTCCAGCAATTGTAAATCGATTTCAAAATTTCTTTTTTTAATGGTTAGGGTATGCCTCAGGGGTGGTCGTCCCATATAAATTTTACTAAGTTTGCTTGGGTAGTTTTTGAGTTAGCTTCAATACGTATTCTTGCCACGTAGTTTACTGTGACTTCCTGTCACTGATATTTACATAGCAAGTAGTGTTATACGAATTTGTGTGGGGTAAGTACAACTCAAAAGTGAAAAAATAAAAACTTTTAAAAAATAGAAAGCAACTGACTTCCAAAAAAGACAATAGAAAGTGAAAAATAACTTTAATGTCGGAAGTCGGTGGCAAACAACTAAAATGCGAACACAACGACAGCGACTTCCGAAATTAAAGTTATTTTTCACTTTGTAGTGTATTTTTTGGAAGTCGGTTGTTTTTTTTTTGGCATGAATTTTCTGTTTCATTTTTAAACCTTATAATAGATAAATAAGTACCTCCTCGTAGTAGTGGTGGCGGTCGTTGCCTGTGTTGTTTTCAAAGTATACCGGTTCTCATTTGGTGTTGGTTCCGACTTCATCACATTATCCGGCAAGGCTCCCCAGTACCCGCCGAAGGTCTCCCCTATTTCGTACACTAGCAGCTGGTTTTTACTGTCACGACAAGAGTCTATCAAGTTCTCATCAGACATGAGCTGGATCACCAATATTATGTTACTGCCTGATTCTGTCCTGTCAATAATGTAATTATTGTTATTTATTGAAATGCCTGCCTCGTTGCATCTACTGGTCGCCACTCGCAAGCGAGACTGCTGATCATGGGATCCTGACCTGTCCTAGGTTAGATCAGTAGCAGCCTGAAGTATGGATTTGTTCCTGGTTGATAGCAATAGGCTCACCCGTCCCCTATGACATTTAATGACACGTGAGATTTAAGGGGACTACATGACCTAAAGCGCGGTCACTGTCGGACTGCATAGAAAAGGAAGAGAGGCGCGATGACACAACGCTGGTAATTTATTGCAAAATATGAAGTAATTATCTATTTACAAAAAATCTATTGATTGGACTAAAAAATTAAAACACTAGTGCTTTAGTATGTTGCTTGTAGAATAATCTGACAAAAAATCAGAATGATTGTATGTAGTTTTAATTGTAAAAAGAAATTTAGGTTTTTAGAGGTGTCTTCATGATTTTTTTCTATTGTATCAAATTAGTTGTATTATGTTTTCAACACACTATATTATGACTAACTAGCATAATTATATCCTGCAAAATATCATATATTTTTCTGATTTTATTTACTGTATTCGATCATATACTTTGAGGCATTATAAAACTTGCGTTTTTTGCGTTTAGGTCCAGTAGTCCCCATAAACATAACTCACGAAATGTGGTACTTAGTAGATACCTTACACCTCTGCCTAACCCTGCAAGAAATACAGGCGTAGGTAATGTTGTGTTTGTTGCTAACTTCAGTTGACTTTGACGCCTCAAAGTGCTTGCAACTATCTGTAAGTTATTAAGACGTAAATTAAGTAGGTACTACGTCGTTTTAGGAAGTTTGCTTTTGCAAGACCACCTGGCGTCATGTGCGGTGATGGTTTTTATCTATCAAGCTGAATGAAAAATTAACGCATGAACATTCGCTCACTGAGAAGGTACTGGCACTTTATACAAACCTAATACTAACAAAGCAACTATAAGGCAGTTCCAATCTCGAGAAGTGCAGTATTTGTGAGTAAGCACCGATGACTTGTCTACCGAGGAATACGGAAGGCATGACGCGCCGCCGGCAATACTCTGACATATCCTTTTGATAGACAAACTTGCGAGCAGCTATTGCTAAATCTGCTTCTTGCTTTACAAACAATAATAGAACCAATAACAGTTTCAAACAATACATGTTTGTTATTATTCGATATCTACTAAGTATTTCGTTATACCTATAGTTCGTAAGTCGCATAGCCCTGTAGATAGGTAGATGCTTTAGTACCTAATTCAAAAATGACGAATCACTAATAAAACAACAGTAGGTACCCAAGTAGGTAAAGGTACCTTACACACTTGCCGGGGAATGAATATGAATTAGATTAGATTCTTTTAAAGATTTTAATATGTAGGTAGGTTGGTAATCTATTGAAACTTTTTTATTTTCTCAAATATGTAGATAGTTAATGTAGTGAATTCATTCATCATTATATCTTCATGCTTCATTATATCTTCCTGCCCTTGACCTTGTCAAGGGCAGGAAGATATAATGAATACCTGAATACCCAATAATATAATGAATACCTGGGGTCGGTGCAACCACACGTTTTCTTCTTAATAATACAAGTAAGTATCTAATAATAACACTTTTATAATGAAATATTAGGTACAAGTACAATAGCCAGACTTATCTATATCTGATAATTATGATAAACCTAAATAGGATGGTTTATGAAGTTGCGGGTACCTACCTATAACTTTTTCATGAGTAGGTACCTATGTAGTCTCCCTTGCGCTTTTAAACTGCTTTGATGTGATGCGCTGCGGGTCACGCGACCCCTATCATTGTCCCGACCGACGCACGGCGGCATCACGCCACTTCATTTTTTATAACAAAATAATATTAGAGAGGGCAATCGGGCAGTCTGTAGGTTGGTGCATGACATAGAAATGTAAAAAACAGGAGAAGTGGCAAGGGGGCGTGTCTGTGTCCACGCGTCATGAGCAACATGGACCTGCAGTGCGATTCTGTAACCATCTCACCGTGAAAACTTTGGTGAAGTGAGCGTGGAGTGAGCTGTCAATAGTGTCAATTCCTAGCAAAAACAAACTCACTTCACCTAAATATTCACGGTGAGATTTTTACAGAATCGACCGGCTGTACTAGGCGAACTAGTCCGATTTCGACCGTGATCGTGATGAAATATAAAAATGCCGAGTTGTTCAATGGTTTCCTGTAAAAACCGAAGTCAAAATAAATACTTCGTTTCTCATGGAATTACTTACCATAATATATAATTAAAAAAATTTTACTGTATGTCTTTAAAATCATGAAAAACAACAAATCTTAAAATATTTGTTGCTTTTACTGTTATTTTTGTTTTCAAATATCGCAGCAGCTGTACTATTTTTGCAGCAAATACATTGCTACATACACTACCTAAGTACCTATGTCGCTAAGTGACTGGACAAGCAATGTAAAAATTACAATGCGTGCCACGAATGATGAGACTTGACACACCACGTGGTTTAACATGCGCAGTACACGATTTTAGGTATCTTTAACGGTATGAGGTCTGAGTGCGGGACGGGACCAGACGTCATAGGGGCGGCGAAAAGAGCGGGGGAGGCGGGGTCAAGTCTCATCTTTCGTGGCACGCATTGTACAGACGCTAGCACATCAACCTACCACAATCTGTCAGATTTTCCCAATCAACTTTGAACCTTATGCTTTAGCGATAAAGTTGAAAATCTATTAAAGAAATCTGACAGATTGTGGTAGGTTGATGCCGCCAGCACATCAACCTACCACAATCTGTCAGATTTCCGTACATAACGACACTTTATTTTTGCGTAGCGTCGCATACAGCCGCTGTCTTGCGGCGAGATAGTGATGCGGTTGGGAAGATCCACTAACGTAGGCTATCGACAACAATGTCGATTGTCCAACGAATATAATTGGTATTATAGTTAATTTTTCAATTTTGTCAACCGTTTTAATCAGGTTTATAGAAGACCTGAAAGATGATGTTTAAATCCGGTTGGTAGATTCTTGACAAGATGTAAAATAACGTTAATTGTTTTTATTTATTTCAATATTTTTTTTTAGCTACGACCAATTCGGATCGCGTATAATGTATATCATTCAGCCGAGCGATTCTGTAAAAATCTCACCGAGAGAACTTAGGTGAAGTGAGCGAGAGAGATGAGAGTGTTGTCAATAGTGTCAATCCCTATAGCATCAAGTGAAATGACAGCTCTCTTCCACTACGTTTTCACGGTGAGATTTTTACAGAATTGATCGGCAGGCCGCTATATGAACGGCACCGTTTAGTAAAAAGACTAGGCTGTTAAATGTGTAGTGACCTACTCTTGTAAAAGATTAAAATTAAATATAAATTATGCAATTGCTCAAAATTATAAACAATAATAATTTATTACATATTTACAAAGTAACTTAACAACTAGCATTATATAAAATCAAAATAATATATTTATAGGAATTTAAATACTTAACTAAATATTCAACATACAAACACATATTTTGTATTAGTAGATAAATTACTTATCAGCTGACGTGCGTAGCTATGACGCGTCTATTGTTCTAGCGGCCAGCGAGCCGGCTACGTCACGCGGACCGGTTGCGTGAGCGGGACGGATCTATCGTTGCGTTGCGCACGCGCATGCGCGGTCCGAATGTGCGAGCCGCCTCGCTCGCCCGCCAGTACGTTCACCAACACTTTTAACGACCGTTGTTATTTAAAAGCATAGCTTCGCCGCGAATAATTTTTGACTGTATTTTGTTTAACTTCGTGCTGTCTATCTTATTTCTACAACTCCTTCTTCTTAGTGGAACTCTTGTGTGTGTGACTATAACCTGTGTCTGTGTAATAAACTTTCTTACTTCTTCTGGTGTACTTCGGACTTTCTTTCTTCCCTTCGTACATCTCACTTCTTTACACACCTACCTACTACCTCTACATTGGTGACCCCGAGCAGGAGCACGAGGATGCACGAGGCGCGCAGTCATCAAGATGCCGGCGATTCAGCAGCAGAAAGTTTTCGAGTGGGCGTACGCGTACCGCCGTTCTTCCCGGAGAAGCCGGGATTGTGGTTTAACCAGATGGAGGCGCAGTTCATCCTGGCGAACATTAAGTCGGATGAAACCAAGTTCCATTTCGTCATCGGCAACTTGGAAACACAATATGCTGCCGAAATCGAAGATATTATCGACCACCCTCCACCCACCGGAAAATATGAAAAACTTAAATGTGAACTCATTAAGCGACTTTCGGCGACGCGTGAGAAGAAAATAAAACAACTTCTCATGCATGAAGAGCTGGGCGACCGAAAGCCTTCACAGTTTTACCGGCACCTCCTCAACCTCGCTGGTCCAGGTGTACCGGAGGAGTTCCTGAGGACTATCTGGACGAGCCGCCTACCCGCCAGTACACAGGCGATCATAGCTTCCCAGTCCAAGCCGGATCTGGGTGAGCTGGCTGAGCTGGCGGACCGGATCCACGACGTCGTCGGCACACAGGTGGCATCAACATCTGCCATCGCTACAGCTGCATCGTCGAGCACCCCGGGCCACAGCGTGTACTCCGAGATCGCCGCCCTGACCAAGCAGATGGAGAAGCTGGCGGAGACGGTGGAGCGATTGTCGCGTTCCAGAGGGCGTTCCCGTAGTCATACGCGCCATCGGTCTAGCTCCAGCAGGTCACAGTCCAGCTACAGAAAGTTCCCCCAGTGCTGGTACCACCAGAAATTCGGGGACCGGGCTAGAAAGTGCGTGAAGCCGTGCGACTACCCTACATCGGGAAATGCGCGGGGCAATCAGTGATGGCGACCGACGATTGTCCGAGTGCTGGTCGCTTATTTGTCACCGATCAAAGGTCGAAGGTGCAGTTTTTGGTCGACACCGGAAGCGACCTCTGCGTCTACCCCCGATCGGCAGTAACAAGACGACTAGAAAAAACAAATTACCAGCTGTGTGCGGCTAACGGGACATCGATTACCACGTATGGGTTTATAAATGTAACTTTGAACCTAGGGTTGCGCCGCGACTTCGCTTGGCGATTTATTGTCGCCGACGTAACAAAGGCGATAATAGGTGTGGATTTCTTATCTTTTTATAATTTGGTTGTTGATTGCAGGAACCAACGCCTCATCGACAATCATACAACTCTCCACACCCCGGCCTCGCCTGTCCGTCGTTCTGATGCCGTCTCTTCGGTGAAAGTAAGTCTTGGTGATTCCGCATACATTCACATACTACGGGAATTTCCCGACATCACCCGCCCACATGGTATACACCGTACACCGAAACACACTACAGTACATCACATCCGCACTACACCGGGGCCGCCAGTATCGTGTACACCTCGCAGATTAGCCCCCGACAAATTAAAAATCGCCAGGGAGGAATTCGAAGCAATGTTGCAGTGTGGCACCTGTCGCTTGTCAGAGTCACCGTGGTCGTCGCCTCTCCATCTAGCACCTAAAAAAGACGATGGTTGGCGCCCCTGTGGCGATTACAGGATGCTGAACGCACGAACCGTCCCTGACCAATACCCCATCCGGCACATCCAGGACTTCGCTCATAGCCTGTCTGGCTGTGCTGTGTTTTCAAAAATTGACCTGGTAAAAGCGTATAACCAGATTCCTGTCCATCCAGATGACATCCCGAAGACTGCGATCACAACGCCGTTCGGTCTTTTCGAATTCCCGTACATGACGTTCGGTCTACGAAATGCCGGACAGACGTTTCAGCGCTTCGTGGATGAAATGCTCAGGGGTCTGGACTTTACATACGCATATTTGGACGATTTCTTGGTCTTCTCAAAAGACCAGAAGACTCACGAGCACCACTTGCGCCAGCTTTTTTCCAGGCTCCAAGACTACGGGATGGTCATCAACAGCTCTAAGTGCGTCTTTGGAGTGTCTGAGGTACACTTTTTGGGCTACCACATCTCAATCAAGGGCACAAGGCCATTGCCTTCCAAAGTCGAAGCCGTGCAGAATTTCCCAGCGCCTAAGACCGTGAGAGAGCTGCGCAGATTCCTTGGGATGCTGAATTTTTACAGGAGGTTTATCCCAGGTGCAGCTAGCTTCCAGGCACCCCTGAACGCCCTGCTAACTGGATCGGTTAAGGGTTCACATCCAGTCAACTTGACACCCGAGGAGGACGAGGCATTCCAGAACTGCAAGAATAGCCTTTGTCAGGCAGCATTGTTGGCCCATCCTGATTGCAACGCTAAGTTGGCGTTGGTCACGGATGCGTCAGATAAAGCCATGGGCGCGGTCTTGCAGCAACTAAACGCAGGAGCTTGGGAGCCCCTTGCCTTCTTTTCGCGGAAGCTGAGCTCGGCGCAGGTTAAGTACTCACCTTACGACCGCGAACTGCTCGCCATTTACGAGAGTGTGAAGTATTTTCGGCACATGCTGGAGGCTCGCGACTTTGTGATCTACACAGACCACAAGCCACTCACTTTCGCCTTTCACTCTCGTAAAGAGAATTGTTCCCCACGACAGTTCCGTCACCTGGATCTCATAGCCCAATTCACGACAGACATCCGGCATATATCTGGGAAAAACAATGTCGTGGCGGATACCCTTTCCCGAGTTGAGGAAATTACTCAACCTGTGCCCGCTGAAAGGATCGCTGCAGCACAACTGGAGGACCAGGAGCTAAAGCAACTGCTTACTGGGGATAACTCGTTACGTCTGCAACAAGTTAGCGTACCAGGATCGCGGACACAGCTATACTGCGACGTCAGCACCCCTACACCAAGACCTTTCGTACCCAAGGAGTTGCGCAGGACAATTTTCCTTAGCCTGCACGCCTTGAGTCACCCAGGCACCAAGGCGTCCGCAAGATTGGTTGCTGACCGATTTGTGTGGCCTGGCATCAGGAAAGACTGTCGAGAGTGGGTTCGCTCTTGCCTGGCTTGCCAGCGCTCGAAAACCACGCGACACGTCTTTGCTCCAGTTGGAGCCTTCCAATTACCGAAATCAAGGTTCGCATTCATTCACATCGACCTCGTGGGACCATTGCCATTGAGCCAAGGTTTCCGCTATTGTCTCACAGCCGTCGATCGCTTTACGCGATGGCCTGAGGCAATACCGTTGGCAGACATTACTGCCGAAACAGTGGGAAAGGCTTTACTCAGTGGCTGGATCGCTCGTTTCGGCTGCCCATCGGATATCGTAACCGATAGAGGTAGGCAGTTCGAATCAGCACTCTTCAAATGCCTTTCTGCCATTGCTGGGTTTCAACATCGCAGAACAACTGCGTACCATCCTGCCTGTAACGGACTGGTGGAAAGATTCCACCGTCAACTCAAGGCTGCGATCACTTGCCACGCAAATGACAGTTGGGTGGAATCTCTTCCACTAGTCCTGTTAGGTGTGCGCAGCGCTTACAAAGAAGACGCTCAGGCTTCGGCTGCGGAATTAGTTTACGGCCAGCCAATGCGCTTACCTGGGGAATTTTTCGACCCTCAGGCTGACGAGACGGTCGACATGACCGCCTACCTGTCAAGACTTCGGAGTATTTTCCGGAATCTGCAACCAACACCAGCGGCCAGGCACAACAGCAACTTCAAAACTTTTGTTTACAAGGATTTATCCTCATCAACTCACGTGTTCCTTAGGGACTGCACCGCTGGTGGTGGTCTGAAACCGGCATACACTGGTCCTCATAAGGTCATAGAAAAAGGTGACAAGGTGTTCCGAATAGTGGTAAATGGTAAACAGGTTACCGTATCGATAGACCGCATTAAGCCGGCCTTCATACTGCGTGACCCCGGCAACACATTAAACTCACCACATACCACTAATATGCACCACAACACACCACAGTCACCACTCCACACTAACGCTCATCACTACTCACCCAACGCGGATAACCAAGACTTGCCTTCGGCTGACGATGACGTCATCAGAACGACGCGGTCAGGTCGTCGCGTGAGATTTCCCGACTATTATCGCCCTTGACGGTCTTTGGAAGGGGGTGATGTAGTGACCTACTCTTGTAAAAGATTAAAATTAAATATAAATTATGCAATTGCTCAAAATTATAAACAATAATAATTTATTACATATTTACAAAGTAACTTAACAACTAGCATTATATAAAATCAAAATAATATATTTATAGGAATTTAAATACTTAACTAAATATTCAACATACAAACACATATTTTGTATTAGTAGATAAATTACTTATCAGCTGACGTGCGTAGCTATGACGCGTCTATTGTTCTAGCGGCCAGCGAGCCGGCTACGTCACGCGGACCGGTTGCGTGAGCGGGACGGATCTATCGTTGCGTTGCGCACGCGCATGCGCGGTCCGAATGTGCGAGCCGCCTCGCTCGCCCGCCAGTACGTTCACCAACACTTTTAACGACCGTTGTTATTTAAAAGCATAGCTTCGCCGCGAATAATTTTTGACTGTATTTTGTTTAACTTCGTGCTGTCTATCTTATTTCTACAACTCCTTCTTCTTAGTGGAACTCTTGTGTGTGTGACTATAACCTGTGTCTGTGTAATAAACTTTCTTACTTCTTCTGGTGTACTTCGGACTTTCTTTCTTCCCTTCGTACATCTCACTTCTTTACACACCTACCTACTACCTCTACAAATGAAAGGCTAATTAACATTTTGACGCTCATAGACGTGTTAACAATAAAACTTCTATTGTGTCTCGTTCAGTGTCTTGTAATGTCGATTACTTTGCTTACCTACTATTGTACAGGATCAAATATTTTTTAACTGAACAGACAACTGTGCTGGTGCTGCTGGGGACTTTGTTGCGCCATTTTTTCTTCCCAGCGAAAGCACTAGGAAATGGTGAAGGGCGGACGTTTTGGGGAACTGTCGTAATTAATACGTAATTTTGACATTCGAAAAGTGCTGATTCTCAGCCTAATTTGAATAAATTACTTTTGATTTGATTTGAGTGTCCATCAACCGATTAAGCTATTTGGCTGTTAGCTACACAGAAAAATGAGCCACCACAACTTACAAACAACAGCTTATACGTAAGAGGCAATGAAAATTTAGGGCTCTTTCAATTTAAGCGGTGCGGGAGTGCACTGCGCTCGCAACGTGTCAATTTTATGGAAAAAAAACAACTGTCATCAAATGCTTAAATTGAAAGAGCCCTATGATAATTGGACGTAGTTAAGCAGAAAGGACTCAATCCACACTTTGGTCAAAATTGAGTTAAGTATGCCATCGTACTCCTGAGGGTCGAATCTATCATGTAGTGAAAACCCTATTTTGAAAATGAACACGAAAACTAGTTTTCTCACTACCCTGACTCAACCCACAGTATGAAGAGCATACAAAATGTATTTGCTGAACGAACTCAGTCCGCTTGAATTGTTTCTGAGTAATGACATTTCCATGAGTATGTTCTTAAGGTCGATAAACCAGAATAAACTCAAACAGTTTGGATCTTTTCTAAGAATTAGTTTTGATTGGAAATATCATGTTATCAAATAACTGAATCGACTCAAACAGATTGGGTCGTTTCTGAGATATAGGTTTACTGACATAAAATATTTCGTTTTGTTTATCAGAAAGGACTCAATCCACAATACTTATGTCACTTTTGGTTTATGGGCGTTTGAAGTTCTAGCTGTAATTTCTCTAACAAAAAGTTAAATTTTTTTAAATGTTTGCCTTATACAGTATGTTAACTAACAGAGGGCGTTCCCGTTAACCCACAATAGTATAGCATCCATACATGCTAAAAAAAATATTACCATTCGAAAATAAAATGTTTTTATTTTTTTTTATATTAAATTATTCACTAAAAATCGTAAATTGATACTCTATTTATTTAATTAATTCTAATTTATTTAATTAAATAAATTCCGACATTGCTGTCCTTCAAGTACGCGTGTACAGAGTGTTTCTTTAACGTATCAATTTACGATTTTTAGTGAATATTTTAATATAAAAAAAAATAAAAACATTTTATTTTCGAATGGTAATATTTTTTTTAGCATGTATGGATGCTATACTATTGCGGGTTAACGGGAACGCCCTCTGTTAGTTAACATACTGTATTATTAAGAAGATAGTTTATATTTTATTTTTCCATCAAAATAATGATATATTTTGTAATAGATTTCAAGATATTAAGTGAAATGTGGGTTGAGTCCTTACAATTAAACTCAAGTTTGTAAAGACAGGTATTTTTTATTACTTTCTCAGAATGGACTCAAAACTACCCATCGACTAGAAAATATGCTGTTAAAAAAAAGAAACAAGTATTATTATAAAAAACGTTATATAATTATTGACCTTAATCATAAAGTTAACAAAATCACGTAAAAACGCCATAGTTCAAATTTAAAGAATAGAAAAAACAGCGCAAAGATAAGTGCTCATATCAATTTCCCTCATCTTCCAAATCAAAGTCAAGAGTTGGCCCGTATCCATCAACATCCTCGTTGATACAGCTGTTCCCTTTAAGGTTATTTTAAAATGCGTGACAATCTTCGGGTTTTAAAGTAAACATAGATCTAAGATCTTCGAGCTTTGCTTGAGAAATGGCTTTTCCCTGGGGCCAAAGAACTTCAAAATCTTCTTCTGAAAATTGGATTGTAACCCCTTTGTTTTTTTTTGACAAACCTATCTTTTGAATATCTCCACTCTCTGACGTCATAGTAATTAAGTAAGGATCTTCTTTTTTCAACAAAATTTGATTAGTTTTTAGCCAGTTTACTTTTTCTTTATTTGTACATAATATGTACAAATAAAGAAAAAGTATTTTGCGGTTAAGTATATGTACTTAATAAATCTTATACTTGAAAAAAAAACGGCCATTCCTTTTTGCCTAACGACACTTGTAGGGAAAGCACAATAACCCTAGCTCCGTTTGCGAATTAGCGTATATAGTCATGTCTAAATAATTAAAATTAAGCTTAAGAAAGTACCTACTGATTAGTATTAATGTAATTAAAGTATTGAATATTTATGTCGTAGGACATCGACAAGTCGCAACCTGTACAGAATCAAACAAAGAAACGGACAAACAGGTTTGTGCTTGTCGGTGGGATATCGACAGGTTGCGACCTGCACGCCAGGCAGAGCGTAAAAATAGGGGCGTGGCCACTATTGGGCCCACGCCGATTGCATGTCCAATCGTAGTGAGGTGAGGCATGCCCACTACCCTAGCCATAGAGAAAATTATATAAATATACCCCACTGTGAAAAATGTAAGTCAGTCATCAAAAACCACCGGGCAAGTAAAAGTATAAGTGATAATGCTCAACGGAGCCCTAAAAGTCGCGAGTATATACCTAAGATTAAGTTGATTTGTGATTGTGTCGCGTATTGTAATTATTATGACTGTGTAACGTGTAAAAGTGTAGTAACAAATATAAGTGATTATCAATGTGTTTTGCTGATTTTAATTCGTGTTCGATATAACCCCCGCCTATCAGAGAAATAAACTATCACAGCACGCAGGTTCCTCGAAGTGTTTCGTGTGCTGTGAACAACATTGGTCCTTGCGAGCCGGATAACCGATTGTTCGAGTGTAGCCTTACAAACTAGCGTTCGAAATCGGATTACGTTCAAATAGCGAATTAAACCAGCAAAATGAGTGTTAAAAGTGCCGTAACCACGCGAAGTAAATTACGCAAATTAACTGAAAAATCAGACGCGCGGCGTAGGGAAGCCACCATCGTCTCGGACTCGGGCTTACCGTCCGAATTAGCACCGGGTTCACCATCAATAGCACCAACGATAACATCCGCGGCTGCCCCCAATATACCGCTGATCGGGGGTCGAGTAATCGACTACAGTGAAAAACCGGCAGAGGGCGTATCAAGGCAGACAGTCGCAAGATCGACGCGTAGCAGCAGAGGTTCGTCCAGGAATAGTCGCAAGGGCGTCGAATTCCTACGGAAGAAGGCCGAATATGAAGCTGAGCGTGATCTGGTGCACATCAGGGAGAATCTGGTGAAGAAAAGGATGGAGGTAGAGATAGCTGAGATCGAGGCGAATGCTGAAAGTGATGACTCAAACTCAGAAGTGGATACGGCGCACCGCGTTGAAGAATGGATAAAGACAACGCCTCAAGCGCCGCAGTCGGACGCGGCACTGTTTACGTCGGCCGCGCCACGCGCACCGGCGACGTCGCGCGCGCCGCTCGAGGTCACCGCGCCGTATGATACACCTAGGATTCAAGACCGAAATGTAAGTACAGTGAATCTTGAATCTGATATGTACCGTGTGCCGGCTACGTCAAGCCAGAATAATGTGTCGCATCAGCATAAAACCCCAGAGTACAATGCGGGGCCTATGCATACGCCAGCTCATACTGAAGCAGTCAGATTCCGTCTACCCGACAATTATCCCACCTTTACCACTCCGGTCGCAAGTGTACCTCGAGTTTCGACACTCGAGTCGGTCACACAGCGGCACGGAAATAGCGGAGTGGACGATATAGAAAGGCGGCGACTATCGTCAAGCGACAGAGACAGGAAGATAGACAAGCTGGCAGAGGCGATCACAAACATGGCGCGCCCGCACCCGGTACCCAGACAGGCTTACGAATTGCCACATTTTAACGGTGACCCAGCAGATTGGATATCATACAGAAATATGTACTGGGACACTACTGAATTGTATAACTTTAGGTCACATGAGAATATAGCGCGCCTGAAGTCTTCTTTACATGGGGAAGCAAAGATTACAGTGGAGGATTTGTTAAGGTCATCGAGAGACCCCACTGAAATAATGCGCGCACTAGATGAAGAGTACGGTCACCCGACCGTCATACTTCAATATGCCCTAAAGAAAGTGAGAAATTTACCTAGAGTGTCTGAAAGTGGCCAGGAATTAAGGAAATTCTCGTCGACTGTAAGGAATTGTGTGTCGCTGCTAAAGAATGTCAAAGCAGATGGGTACCTGAATAACCCTCAGCTAGTAAGCGAGCTGCTGAGCAAGCTGACACCAGTTCAACGTGCGCAGTATGGTGACTTCGCGATGGGCCTGGATAGCTCGCAGGGGGTGGACCTGAGGATCTCACCCAGCTTAGAAATACTGTCACAGTTTCTCATACACGTGACGCGTTCTACTTCATACTACCTACAACCGACTGTGTATGAACCAGAACCTTCTAAACCTGTGAAGCAGCAGCAGACCAGCGGACGGACTCGACCTGCAAACGCTGCACGCCCAGTCACCAACAAGCCGCAGATGACACATCGTGTGAATACACATAGCGACGAAGCTACCACACAGAAGGAATGCGTGATGTGTCACGGAAAACACGGCATAGAAGAGTGCGATCAGTTTAAAAAGCTAAGCGTACAAGAGCGCTGGGAACTGATCAAAAAGGAAAAAGTGTGTTTTAACTGTCTAAACATAAAACATACTAAAAGGTTCTGTCGCGCGAAGAAGTGTAAAAAGTGCGACTACAGCCATCATGTGTTGTTACACGAGGACAGGTCGAAACAAGAAGCAAAACCAGAATGTGTAACAAACATAGGAGAGTGGCGAGCTACAGCGTTATTGAAAATAGTGCCAGTGACAATGTGTAACAAAGACAGTAATAACGAACAGTGCTATGCGTTGTTAGACGACGGGGCAACCGTATCGCTAATAGACAGTTCGCTCGCTACAAACCTAACGGGCCCACGTGTGCCACTAATGTTAAAGACCGCGGGCGGTCACGGTGTGTCGGACCTTACCTCGCGTGTGGTACAAGTGTGTGTGAAGGGCCCCAATGGACAGTGCCATAATATCAAGTGCAGGACAATAACAAACTTGAACTTGCCTACACAAACAGTGACCTCTTCAGTGATCAATGAAAACGTGCACCTCCGCGACTTGGGTTGCACAGAGATGAGGGGAGCCAAGCCGCTGCTGCTCATCGGGCAGGACAACTGGGAGCTGCTCGTCGGCAGGGACACTCGCCGAGGACGATCCGGTAAGCCAGTTGCCTCACTCACTAAGCTAGGATGGGTCATACATGGACCATTTGATAACACCAGTAGCACTGAAGCAGTAAACTGCACGTCAGTTTCCCTTCCAGATTTACATGATTTAGTAAAGTCACAGTTTGAGTTAGAATCAATAGGTATTTCTCAAGTAACTCGCAAACATAAGGACGTAGAACGAGCCATGCAGGTGTTGGAAAGCACGAGTCAACGTACGCCTGATAATACACAATGGGAAGTAGGTCTTTTGTGGAAGCAGGACAACATTCTGTTGCCTGATAATTACAGACAGGCGCGGCAGAGATTATACGGTATCGAGAGACGGATGCGTAAGGACGCTCGTTTCGCTGAGACGTACGCGAACCAGTTAGGTAGATTGGTAGATGAAGGTTATGCACGCAAGGTAGAAGGCGAGGTAGATAGCTCACCGGTTTGGTACCTACCACATTTCGGTGTTGTAAACCCGAATAAACCAGGGAAGCTTCGCCTAGTGTTCGACGCGGCTGCTACGTCTCAAGGTACGTGTTTAAATGATAATTTGTTGACCGGACCCGATCTATTAAATTCACTGTTAGGCATATTGATCAAATTTAGAATAGGCCCCATAGCGTTCTCAGGTGATATAGCTGATATGTTTTTGCGAGTTAAGATTAGGGCACAAGATCAGGGCGCACAGCTGTTTTTATGGAGGGGCATGGATGACGTAAGAGAACCAGACACTTACGCCATGACATCGATGATATTTGGCGCCGCCTCCTCACCCACCACGGCGATTTACATACTTAATAAAAACGCCAGTGAGTGGGTTGAAGTTTACCCTGAAGCCGTTGCGGCCATAAGGGATAAACATTATATGGACGACTATTTAGATAGCACGTGGTCTGTCGAGCAGGGCAACAGTCTAATCGAGCAAGTGACCAAGATACACGCCGCCGGGGGATTCGTAATACGGGGGTGGGTCACTAACTCGCCAGAGCTTAGGAAAAAGCTAGAGATAGACATGCCCGCTAAGGTCCCCCTCGAAAAGGGACAAGGAATGGTAGAAAGGACGTTAGGATTAATATGGTCACCTAAGCAGGACGAACTAGGATTTGACCTGTCGTTCAAACGTTTGCCAACCGAAATAATAACCGGTAACTTAGTACCCACTAAACGACAATTTCTAAGCGCGATTATGTCAATTTACGATCCGCTAGGCTTCCTATATCCCTGCGTTATCCAGTCCCGAATATTAATGCAGCAAATATGGAAGTCAGGGATCCAGTGGGATGAACCCCTGCAGGAAAAGGAGGCCAAGATATGGTTCGCTTGGCTTACTCATCTAAACAGCTTGACAGAAGTTAGGATACCGCGGTGGTATGGGCTAGGCCTCGAGAACCTCGAACTACACGTGTTCGGGGACGCCAGTGAACTGGCATACGCCGCGGTCGTTTACCTCGTAGGACATAACGCTAGAGGGACCAGAGAGGTTGTCATGCTATTAGGTAAAGCTCGAGTGGCACCTCAAAAAGTCATCTCCGTTCCTAGACTAGAACTTCAAGCTGCAGTACTGGCCTGTCGATTAGCCGACACGGCCGAGAAAGAGCTAGGGTTACCACTTAGGGAAAAGTTCTATTGGACCGACAGTCAGACAGTACTTAAATGGATAAACTCTGATGCGCAAGAATTCCAGAGATTTGTTTCACATAGGTTAGCGGAAATCGATAGATTATCAGCCAGAGGCAACTGGCGCTGGGTCCCCTCGGAGGAAAACCCAGCTGACAAAGCGACCAGACTGTCTTGGCCTGATGACCACGCAGCGTGGTTGTCGGGCCCCTCGTTTTTGTGTGATTCACAGGAGCAGTGGCCAGCGTGTCGCGAGCCTGAGGCGGCAGAGTCCGACCTCGAGCGCGTCCAACGAGTCCACACGACGGCGGCCCCGACAGGGCCTCTCCTAGACTACGAGCGCTACTCGACCTGGAAGCGCGTGCAGCGCACTATGGCGCGCGCGCTGATCTTCATCGAGCGATGTCGCAAAAGTAGAGCGACGTCGGAGCTGCGCCCACTCGACTTAGAAGAAGCACATCTCCGCCTGATGAGGTTGTGCCAGAACGACAGCTTCCACCGAGAACGAGCCGCCATCCTAAAAGGGTTGTCCGTACCAAACGACAGCCAAATAAGGTCATTGGACCCAATGATCACCGACGATGGGCTACTGCGAGTAAGAGGACGTTTGATTGCCTGTGAAGAGCTCACGTTCGGAGAGAAGCACCCGATTATTCTAGACGGACGTCACCCTCTAGTAAGAAAGCTAATCGCACATTATCACGCGATGGCTTTGCATGCGAACCACGAGACCGTAGTCAATAACCTACGAGAGAAGTACTGGATTACGAAAATACGAACATCAGTAAAGACCGTGGTCGCAAATTGTCAACTCTGTCGCATCACCAGAGCTAAGCCGATACCACCAAAGATGGGTGATCTCCCACCCGCCAGAGTGGAAACTACTCGAAGAGCCTTTGTACGAGTAGGAGTGGACTACTTCGGCCCAATGGAAGTGGCAATAGGGCGGCGCCGCGAAAAGAGGTGGGGAGCCCTATTTACCTGCCTCGCCACGCGCGCCGTCCACCTGGAACTAGCTGCCACGCTGAGCGCAGACTCCGCAATATTGGCCCTGAGGCGCCTCATAGCGCGCCGGGGGCAACCTGCACACCTGTACTCTGACCAGGGCACCAACTTCGTCGGAGCAAACACCGAACTACGGGCAGCATTAAAAGATCTCGATCACAATCAGATTCGAGACGAGGCGACCAACCGAGGCATCGAGTGGCACTTCAATCCCCCGTCAGCGCCACACATGGGCGGCTGCTGGGAACGCCTGGTCAGGTCAGTCAAGAATGCACTTCGAAGCACGCTCAAGGAGCGGGCCCCTCGTGAGGAGGTCCTCTATACCCTCCTCACTGAGGCAGAACTTATAGTAAACAGTCGCCCGCTGAGCTATGTGTACGACGACCACGAGCAACCCGAGGTCCTGACGCCGAACCATCTGCTTCTGGGCACTGCGTCCGGGAGTACACCGTTTGCGCCGAGCAACCAGGAGGACGTCGACTCCCGCCGGCAGTGGCGGCGGGTCAATGCGCTCGCCGACATGTTCTGGCGCCGCTGGCTACGGGAATATCTCCCGACTCTGCAACGTCGTGAGAAATGGACAAACAGTGTGCCCAATGTGCGTGTCAGTGATGTGGTAGTGATAGTCGATAACAATAGAGAGCGAAGTGCATGGACAAAAGGTATAATCCAATCAGTGTATCAAGGTGATGACGGAGTCATCCGTGTTGTAGATATTAAGACGGCAAACGGGGTCCTGCGTCGACCAGTAGCAAAGGTTATTGTGCTTCCCACCGAAACAGATGTAAGCCGGTTGAACCCTTTTACAGGGGGTGGAATGTAGGGAAAGCACAATAACCCTAGCTCCGTTTGCGAATTAGCGTATATAGTCATGTCTAAATAATTAAAATTAAGCTTAAGAAAGTACCTACTGATTAGTATTAATGTAATTAAAGTATTGAATATTTATGTCGTAGGACATCGACAAGTCGCAACCTGTACAGAATCAAACAAAGAAACGGACAAACAGGTTTGTGCTTGTCGGTGGGATATCGACAGGTTGCGACCTGCACGCCAGGCAGAGCGTAAAAATAGGGGCGTGGCCACTATTGGGCCCACGCCGATTGCATGTCCAATCGTAGTGAGGTGAGGCATGCCCACTACCCTAGCCATAGAGAAAATTATATAAATATACCCCACTGTGAAAAATGTAAGTCAGTCATCAAAAACCACCGGGCAAGTAAAAGTATAAGTGATAATGCTCAACGGAGCCCTAAAAGTCGCGAGTATATACCTAAGATTAAGTTGATTTGTGATTGTGTCGCGTATTGTAATTATTATGACTGTGTAACGTGTAAAAGTGTAGTAACAAATATAAGTGATTATCAATGTGTTTTGCTGATTTTAATTCGTGTTCGATATAACCCCCGCCTATCAGAGAAATAAACTATCACAGCACGCAGGTTCCTCGAAGTGTTTCGTGTGCTGTGAACAACAACACTGATTTCAGCAAGATTGAATGTGAGCTTAAGCATCACGAGCGTATTTACACCGTAGAAGAATATATGAAAATCATAAAAATCAAAGAAATCTGTAAAAAGAAAAAACCCCTTAAAGTTACTAGAATGAAGAAGATTTTTTAAGTACAAAAAAAATAGAAAAAAAAAAACAGTTAAACGCAAAATATGTACAAATAAAGAAAAAGTAAACTGGCTAACAACTAAACAAATTTTGTTGAAAAAAGAAGATCCATACTTAATTACTATGACGTCAGAGAGTGGAAATATTCAAAAGAAGATTTGTCAAAAAGAAACGAAGGGGTTACAATCCAATTTTCAGAAGAAGATTTTGAAGTTCTTTGGCCCCAGGGAAAAGCCATTCCTCACCTCAAGCAAAGCTCGAAGATCTTAGATCTATGTTTACTTTAATACCCGAAGATTGTCACGCATTTTATAATAACCTTAAAGGAAACAGCTGTATCAAAGAGGATGTTGATGGATACGGGCCAACTCTCGACTTTGATTTGGAAGTTGAGGGAAATTGATATGAGCACTTATCTTTGCGCTGTTTTTTCTATTCTTTAAATTTGAACTATGGCGTTTTTACGTGATTTTGTTAACTTTATGATTAAGGTCAATAATTATATAACGTTTTTTATAATAATACTTGTTTCTTTTTTTTAACAGCATATTTTCTAGTCGATGGGTAGTTTTGAGTCCATTCTGAGAAAGTAATAAAAAATACCTGTCTTTACAAACTTGAGTTTAATTGTAAGGACTCAACCCACATTTCACTTAATATCTTGAAATCTATTACAAAATATATCATTATTTTGATGGAAAAATAAAATATAAACTATCTTCTTAATAATATAGGGCAAACATTTAAAAAAATTTAACTTTTTGTTAGAGAAATTACAGCTAAAACTTCAAACGCCCATAACTCAAAAGTGACATATTGTGGATTGAGTCCTTTCTGCTTAACTACGTCCAATTATGCAAAGCTGGATAAGTGATGAAAATTATGCAAAAAAAATCATATCTATCGAGAATATCAGCATAACCTTTAAAAAATAGTGGATGCATTCAAATTTTCGTGATAGTAACATCACAAACAGCTGATTGTCAAAAATATCAAATGTTAATGTCAACGTCAGCTGTAGAGCTGTCCTGTCCTGACTGTCACACACATCACATCACATCAAATCAAATCAACGAAGATCGCAAAAGCCATTTAACGAAGAGAAGAAGAATCTTATTATGGGGATCCATGGGTGCCACCGCTACGAACATTGATCAATTGTTGTGTATCAGTTTACGATCATTACTTTCTGATACCTTGACATTGGCAAAATCATCGAACGTTACCGATGGAGCCAGAACCTCAAAAAATTGAATAGAATAGAAATCACCGAAGAATCGAACGAAAATTACTGTTTGAGTTTATCTAATTGAAACCAATATTAAAGCAAAATTAATGACTTAATTATACTACTGGAAATATGCCTATCACAGAATATATAGCTTCGCTTGCGCAAAATCCTTATTTTGGCGCTGGTTTTGGTTTATTTGGAATCGGTGCTGGTGCAGCAATATTACGAAGAGGTGTACAGACGTCTATAATACTATTTCGGAGGCATTGTATGATCACTCTTGAAGTTCCATGTAGAGATAAGTCCTACCAGTGGTTGCTGCAGTGGATAACGCACAAAGGTGCCAGACATACTCAGCACTTGAGTGTAGAAACATCTTTCCTTCAAAAAGACACTGGCCAAATAAAAACTAAATATGACTTCATTCCCAGTGTAGGTCAACATTTTTTTAGGTAAGCCTTCCAAGTTTCGCAATGGTATTTTTAATGTTTAGGATGATGAAATTAATCTGGCATATTTCAGGTATGGTGGCACATGGATCAAAGTAGACCGCACAAGAGAACAACACACTTTAGATCTTCATATGGGAGTTCCATGGGAGACTGTAACCCTAACAGCATTTGGAAGAAACAAGGAGTTATATTTTAACATTTTAGAAGAAGGTAATATATTTTTTATCACACCTGCTCTGAAAATACATACTAATTATACCAATTAGAGGAAAGAAACGCCTTTATCCCGCCCTTCAAATCCTTTCATCCCAAGGTATGGAAGTTTGTATGAAAATCCTTCCGACCCAAGGGTGGGAAGTATGTATGAAATTCCATTACATACCCGGTTTTTCTTTTTTTTTAATTTGTCAGCAGTCATACTGCCAAGAGACTTTAACTGTCTAATAATTAAATTTCAAGTAAATTGTTACTGGCCACATACAGTTTTTTTTTTTTTTTACCAGTTACCAACCTCCTTGGTGCATACAGAAAATTAAAAACGAAATTATTTATAATAGCTGCACTTTTAATAATTGTACTTTTAACTAAATATAAACATTTCTATGCATTTATGTCCATAATTTTCCTCGTAGGTGTAATAAAAAGCACTATACATCCCTCAGGATAAAGTACAGTTCCATACCTCAAATGGTTTGCGCCAAATACCGAGATTATGGCGCAAATGCCATAATCTCGGTATGGAACTGTCACTTTCTTCCCTCTGAAGTAATGTACTATTATTTGAATGTAGTATTATTACGTACCTATTACATAATTTTAATTTGCTCAGATAAGTGTAATATCCAGATATCCTAGTTACAACTATGATGTATCATTTTGAATTCCAGCTAGAACAATGGCTCTAAAGCAGCATGAAGGGATGACAGTTATGTACACAGCCATGGGGTCAGAATGGCGTCCATTTGGACATCCAAGACGACGGCGTCCCCTTCAAAGTGTGGTGCTCCGTTCTGGCTTGGCAGACAAAATTCTTGATGACTGTTTGGACTTCATCAACAGTCCCCACTGGTATACTGACAGAGGAATCCCATATCGGAGAGGTAAATGATTAGAAACTTACAGAATGCCCAAAATATCTTGTATGCTTAAAACTGTTGCAATTAATTTTAATTCTATGACAGTAGGAAAATTTTATTCTCCAATTATAAATCAAAACCTTAACTCTACTATGTATGTGAACATGTCTAATAAGTTTGTATTGTTGAATTTCAGGTTACTTGCTATATGGTCCACCAGGATGTGGAAAATCTTCATTTATTATGGCATTGGCAGGTGAATTGGAATACAACATATGTGTACTGAATTTATCTGAACGAGGACTCACTGATGACAGGCTAAATCACCTTCTTAGGTATTGTTTTAACTGGATATTTATACAACTACAAAAAAAGGTATCAAAGCATTTACATGACATGATGATCATTTGATTTACAACCTTACCAGCAGTACCACTGCTGGGTACAATAACACTTTTGTATGCATACAGCGGTTTGAAACCTGGTCAAAAAAAAAGATTTGAAAAAACAAACTGAAATCCATCTTCTTTCACCAGTTGTAACTAAGTAAATTTAATTAGAACATTTTTTTTTTTAGTGTGGCTCCACAGCAGTCAATAATATTATTAGAAGACGTAGATGCTGCCTTTATTTCCCGAGAAGAAACAGCTGCACAAAAGTCGGCATATGAAGGTCTTAATCGCGTAACATTCAGTGGACTCCTCAATTGCCTTGACGGTGTTGCTTCTACAGAAGCCAGAATAGTTTTTATGACTACAAATTATCTAGAAAGGTAAGATCTCCAAATGATACACCTATGCACTGTACTGTTAAAAGTGTGGTAGTAATAGGTAATACAGGCTGGTGTCCACAACTCTATGTCAATGCTCGTATTTTGCATACAAAGTGTAGTAGTAAGTGGACTCTATTGTCCAGCCTCCCACTCGGTCCAATGTATGTGGCCTAGGTCTGCCCAGAAGCTTCCTGGCAGTCCACAGGTTCACGGAACAACCTCACTGTACCGAGGACTTGCTTGCCGCCGCCGCACATTTCAGCATAACGTGGGCGGCTGATTCCTCGGCGCTAAAGCAGCCTCTGCTGCAGAGTAGACTGTCTGTGGTGCCTACATGGAATAGATGTTTGTTTGCGGAGTAGTGGCCCATAATTGTCCCTATCAGCATTTTAAGGTTGTATTAGCAGTTTAGGCCAAGAAGTCGCTATCATAATCATGGGCAGAGGCGTCCATATTACGGTGGGAGGAAACGCCCGGGTGTCACCATTGCGAGGATCATCGCCCAGAGGACACGGTGGAGCATACGGTGCAGGTCAGCCCCGCTTGGGAGGAGTACCGCCGTTTCCTCGTAGAGGCCATCGGCAGCGGTGGCGACCTCTCGCGTCCGGCCCTTTTTTTTTTTTTTATCGTGGTGAAATGCTCATGCATACTGCACTACCACGGGGAGATAGTGCAGTTATGTGGGACTCTAACCCACTAAAACTCCACGGTGTCCTCCTCTGCCGCTTACGGCGGGAACACGGGCACGCGTTAGCAATCATCCGTGAACCCGCCGCGGCTGTCCGTTGCCGGACCCACCTCTGGGGAGTACTCCCCATCACCGTCGCACTAGAACACATAGCACGCCGTGACCACCCCAGAGACCAAACCAGCACATGGGCGCCAGACGACCCCGTGTCTGGGCACCCTTGGTCCCCCCTGCGACGGGTCAGGACATTGGCCCCGCCGCCTGCCAATTTTCGGCTGCAGAGGATAGGGAGAGCGGCCAACGTAATACCGACACTCCTCTTCCCCTGCAGCCCCACCGCGTCCGCCATCGTACGGTGGCGACCCCGTCAAGGCCGCGGAAGGTAGGGAGAGCGGCGCACCGTAATACCGGCACTCCTCTCCCGCCGCGGCCTTCAACCCTCAGCCGCGACGCCCCCGTTACGACATCGCGGCCCGCCTCAGTTGCGATGTCGCCCAAGCGACACCGCAACCTACCTTTGGCCGCTACATCGTCGGCTTGTCAGCAGAAGCCCTGACGAGCGGCCCCTCCTCGGGTTCCTCTTCGCTTCACCGTGGGTGTCCAAGCCACGGCTACTGAGCCCCCCCGCCTCGACAATGCGGGAATCCACCGGGGAGGCTCGCGTCCGGCCCTGGTTCAAGCCATGGTCCGGAGCGAGAGGGAGTGGGAGGCAGTCACTTCCTTCTACAAAGCAGTCATGCTAGCGAAGGAGGTGGCGGGATGGCTGAGGGACAGAGCCTCACGTCCCAGCCGCCGCGGAAGACGCTCCAGGCGTCAGGAACCGTATGACGACTCCCGGCCACCGTAGGCGCGGGCCTGCGGAGAGTAATGGGTAGCTCACCGTTCGATAAGGACCAGACCCGTGCCGGGCCGCGCGTACGTGTTCCACGCGCGCCTCAAAGAGATGTCAGCATCAGTGAAGGGTCCCGTTAGGGCCGAAGCATGCCAGGTCAGCGGGATTGTTCGAAAGGATTACTGCTGCCCCGGAACATATAGGGCTAAGGAAAGAACACGGGTGGGTTTTAGTCAGTCAGTCTGACACCCTTCCGCTCCACCTAGAGCGGGAGGGGTCATTTGTTGATTTAACATCCTCAAAAAAAAGGCGTCCATATTCAATGTCAATAAACTAAATATTATTACATTTATAACGAAATCAATACTTAATTAAAAAAAGTTATAACACAGTACAAGAATATCTAACGGATAAATTCAATAATAATAATACATAACTATGAATAACAGATATATTTTAATAAGTAAAAAATAAATTATACTATAATACTTAATATTTATATTACATTAATAATAATGAACAATTCTTAAGCGAGTATAGAAATAAGCATTATTAAATATAATTAAATAAATAATAAATGAATACATAGACCTGCATATAAAATATTAAAAGAATAAGTAAATAAATGAAAATATAAATACATAGATAATAGGATATAAAATAATTCTAATGGATAAATTCAGTACTTAATAATAATCAGATATATTTTTATAAGTAAAATAACAAAAATAAATTATAACATAATACTTAATAATTATAGGAGTACTACATTAATAAAAATGAACAAGTTAAATAAATAACAAATGAATACAGGAATAAATAACATATAAGTAAATGAATGGAAATATAAATACATAGGTAATAATAAAATATAAAATAATTCTAACTTAGTAGCAAGGAAAATTAATAAAGCGCTCTTCCTCTCTCTACTTATTAAAAAATTTGCTGTGCCCCACAGGGTCCATAATTGTTTCTATTATACCTGTAATTGTACATTATGGATTGCAATATACGATTTGAGACCTTTGGTATAGCCATTTTAGACTGCTTTCAGTCAATTACCCGGGTCCATTAGTCGTTATGTATAGTTCCGTTAATTTCTGGCGAATCGATGTATGAAACTGTGATAATGGTAAGGGGAGGAGTTAAAAGTGTGGTGTACATTGCACATTATCACATAGCCAGACAATTAGAAAGAAATGGGAGATGGGATGGGAGATTACCAGAACGCATGAGGATTGAAAAAAATTACTATATTTTGGATTTTTTAAATCGTGATCGTAAAGACATACCTACAAGATGTTTAAAAAAAATTGGAGTAAGATAACAACACAACAAAAAAAACCAGCATGGCAGCGCTCTGAAATAAGGTATCGGAGGGAGCAGTCGAGTATCTGCTTACTTTTCGACATATCGACGGCGAAGTGCCAAAAATTTACACATACTGGAAAAAAACGTTCAAAAATAGACACGTTGTTTTAGTTGGGAGGTACATATTTCCACATTTTAATTTAATGCTGTTGCAACTAAAAATACACTTAGGCGATTTCACTAAAACATGCGAATAACGCCTTTAAATTCAAAACGAAAAGAAAGTGAATTTCTCAAAAAAAAAAATCAGTTAGGAGGTATTGGCACTAACTTCGCCGTCGATATGGAGAAAAACAACATTGGTTAAAATTTTCAATCTACTTTTTTTTTTCGGCGTTTTCGATTTTCGAAATGGTAACCCTACTTTTGGTGTGGGTCAGAATGACGGGTGTATTGTTGCAGAAATGAATATGTTATTTAAGAATGGAATGTACCAGCAATGTATTTGTAATTTATTTTCTTGATTTTCTCGTTAATTCCTCGTCGCTAGTTTCAGATTATATTTTTATGAGGTACGTTGAAGGTAAATTCCTCTGGTAAATATTAGGTAACCATAAGATATATATTAGATTACATTCATTATCAGTTCAGTAGTCACCCGTCATTCTGACTGTCAGGGCTGTGGCTCACTTTATTATTATATTGTTCTTGTTTCTTGGAGGTACATTGAATTTCATTAAAGGTACATCCAAGTAAAATACTGGTACATTCCTTTCATATTATTATATAACATTTATTCATTTCTTCAACAACGTTTAGGTTCAAAGTGTCCAATTCTCAAAATTTCCAACGGTTTCAAAACGTCCAATTCCCAAAATGTCCAATTCACAAAACGTCTAATTCCCAAAAGGTCCAATATTTGAGAATGTGGTAAATTTTGTTCAATAACTCATCAAAGCGTTTTTTTAATACTTACGTCAAACAATAAATACAAAATACTGAAAGAATGAAAATATGTTTTATTTAGAAGTAACAAATTAAGACCAGTACAATAATCAACATCATAACTTTCCTAATTATAAATTGGAACAAATGTTAAACATAGTATTATATAAACAACACTTCTCACACATTAATAAAAAAAAAATATTGTTGATTATAAATAAAATTTATATTGATTATTACTTGCTAAAAGGTAAGATATAAAGAATTTTTTGTTTTACCTAGGTTATATAAAACTATGTTTAATGTTTGTTTCAATTTATAATTATAATTATAGTAATTTGTTACTTCTAAATAAAACATATTTTCATTCTTTCAGTATTTTGTATTTATTGTTTGACGTAGGTAAGTATTAAAAAAGCGCTTTGATGAGTTATTGAACAAAATTTACCACATTCTCAAATATTGGACATTTTGGGAGTTGGACATTTTGGGAATTGGACGTTTTGAGAATTGGACATTTTAAGAATTGGACATTTTGGGAATTGGACGTTTTGTGAATTGGACATTTTGGAAATTGGACGTTTTGAAACCGTTGTACATTTTGAACCTAAACGTTCAACAATACACCCGTTATTCTGGCCCACACTACTTTCGCTAGTCGGTCGGGTAACACCCTCCCTGCCTACCGTCATGTCAGTAATGCGGGGCGGTTGCTATACATGCTTGCGTTAGAAGTCAGGGTAAAATGTGTGCTTTGCATTATTTTTCAGATTGGATCCAGCTTTGATTAGACCAGGCAGAGTAGATTTGAAAGAGTTCGTAGGATATTGTGATCAAGAACAAATAGAACTTATGTTTCTACGATTTTATAAAGGAGACAAAGCACCAGAACATTCAAAAACATTTGCAAAAAAGTATGTAAATTTAATCGCTATTAAAAATATGGCATTATACATATGTGTGCATGTATATAATATCTATTATATTTTTTTTTTGTGTTGTTTAGGGTCCTGGAGCAGAAGAAAGTGGTGAGCCCAGCGCAAATTCAGGGATATTTTATGTTCCACAAACATTCGCCACCTGAAGACGTTTTGTTAGACGTTCAAACCATATGGACACTTTAGTTGTTTTTTTTTTTATGAATTTAGATATAGGTTTTAGAAAAAAAAACCAAATAAATTGTTTTTCTTTTATTATTAAGAATATAATAACTATACAGTCTGTAACCATGAATTTTCATTGCACAGTTACTATAATATGAACTTATCTAAAGAAACTTTAGTTTGTAAAACAACAATGGAAAGATTATTGAACAAACTATATGTAAGAATATAACATAATAACACAAAATACCTATCTAACAAATGACTTATCATAATGGCCAACTTTCAGCCAGACAATATTATAGACAACCTAGAACGGCAGTTCATAAACTTGAAATCCCTAAAGAGCACTTACTTTTGCGTTTCGTCAGGCCGTTTACACACATTATGCCGTAGCTGCAGCGGCAGCGCTTGGATTTGTATGAACCCTTACACATGGCGCCGCAGCGGCAAGTTTTGATATGTCTTATCAAAACTCGCCGCCGCCGCCGAGCAGCCGAAATCCAAGGGTAACTAATACAGCGGTGCAGCTGCAGCTACGTCATAATGTGTAAACGGCCTCACGTTTTACTTACAAAGATGGTACGCAAGAGGAATCGCAGTATTTTCTTTTTTATTAAACGTTATTTAATTAAAGAAGCCGTAACAGACAAATACGATTTCATAATTATAAAGAAGTCCGGTGAAAAATATTCATTTATAATCGATATCGAATAATGGTCCGTGTGATCGGACCACGATTGAATTTAAGAAATTCGTGAATTTATTTGCAAACCAAAGATGGCGGCTGCTAACATGTTTATTTTTTTCGTCATGGGTGTCGTTTACATTGATAAAGAGGTTGCCGAAACCGTTAGTAAGGTCAAAATGTAAATCCAAAATGGCGGCTGTGAAATTTTTCATTTTTTTTTCATGGGTGTCGTTTTCATAGATTTCGAGGGTGCTAAAGCTTATAGTAAGATCAAAATGTAGATCCAAGAAGGCGGCTGTGAAATTTTTCAGTTTATTTGTTATGGGTGTCGTTTTCATAGTTTTCGTGGGAGCTAAAGCCCATAGTGGGATCAAAATGTAAATCCAAGATAGAAAAAAAAGGGTGAAAAATTTCTCAATGTTTTTGTCATGGGTGTCGTTTTTCAGTAAATAATTTATAATTACATAGAATATAGATATTGTATTAAAATATTGTTTTCTTTAATTACTATTACACCCATTATGGTCCTGCTGAAGGGCGCGTGACCACCACCAAACCACCACTAAACCACCACCAAAGACCACACACCTTCTACTAAGGTAACAATTTTGTTGTTCGAGTACTAATTAGTACTAATTATTTACCAAATATGGAAGCGATTATAGCGTTGGTGGTCCGTCGGTAGTCACGGACATCGATTTAACAGACATTAAGAGTGACAACCCTAACGCGCAATGGAGCGTAGGTAATTATTATTACAACAAATAGGCCTAGTTTCCATACTGTTCATATTTATACTGTGCTTAAAGAAAAGTGTCAATAGTGTCAGTCCCTAGCATCGGATGGGAAGACAGTTTTAGTTAATTAGTTGTCTTGTTAATCCTTCGCGCGTCTAATTAGCAGACACAATAGAAATTTTATTGTTATTATTATCCAATGGTGTTACGGCGACGTTTGAGAGGTTTTATTGAACTTTAAAATAAAGAGAATTGAAAATAGCGCCGTCGCCGAAGCGCAAGATTAGAATACCCCACAGAGACGAAACTTCTTACAAACTATTATCAAGTTCGGAGCCGTTCAAGTATTACGTAAGCAGGTTTTGGCAATTAACCAACAACCCTCTTACACACAAATAAATCTCAACAACAAATCTCTTACCCCTGCCCCCTCTCATGCTTACGTAAACATTGGTACAGACGCCAGCACATCAACCTACTACAATCTGTCAAATTTATTTAATAGATTTTCAACTTTATCGCTAAAGCATAAGGTTTAAAGTAGGGATGCCTCGATACGCCTTTTTACCGATACCGATACGCTTACTGAATTCAAAAAGGAAGGCAGATTAAGGGGGAAGCGCTAAGGTAGCCCGCGAAATTCAAATTTTCTTAAGTTTTTTGCAATTTGCTGGTCAGTATTAAGTTGTACGTTGATTAATATATGAATCGCGGCCGTAACAAATATGTATTTACAGAATTATAATCATTAAAGTCATCAACACAACTCTCTAAGACCACGTAAGTCTAAAGAATGATGATTTCATGAAACAGTTATTCTTTGGACTTACGTGGTCTTAGAGAGTTGTGTTGATGACTTTAATGATTATAATTCTGTAAATACATATTTGTTACGGCCGCGATTCATATATAAAGCAGTCTACACACCAAGCCCGCCGACCCGCCGACATGATGACCCGCCGACACGCGCGGGTACAAGACGCCGACATGATTCTTTTGAAATAAAAGCCGCCGGACATCAAGCCGGGCTGTGTCGGCGGGTCGGCGGGTTTGGTGTGTAGACTGCTTTAGTCAACGTACAACTTAATACTGACCAGCAAATTGCAAAAAACCTAAAAAAAAATTGAATTTCGCGGGCTACCCTGGCGCTTTCGCCTTAAATAAAACACAATTAATTAATAGTTTTAGTAATCAAAATTAACATTTATAAGATTTTTATGGAATTATCAATTGTCAAAATTTCAAAGTGATTCCATATAGGTAGGTAGCACTTTTGTGTTTTGAAGTTGATATGACTACTATTTATTTTATTTGACTCAAACGACTAGTTATAAATGATATACAATTCACAAACAATTACGATATGTAATTCTTAATCTTATTTGCATGGAAAAATACTACGCGCAACAACATTCAACCTAACGAAATGGGATAGATGTGCGAGTGAGAGGCCAAAGCGGGCGGGCGAAACAAAACACTGAATAAAGCGCGGGGTTTCCCCGAGCATAGTTAGTTCGTGCCTCGTTTGCAAAGAAATAGACGGGACAACACGCGCGTTTACATTACATTTTTAAAGCGCGAAATTTGAAAAGTATCGTTGAATCGGTCATAAAAATATCGCCGATACCGATATATCGGCAAACCTGAAGTATCGCCGATATATCGGTATCGGATGCATCCCTAGTTTAAAGTTGATTGGGAAAATTTGACAGTTGCGGGTAGCTTGATGTGCTGGCGTCTGTACATGCATTTTTCAATGTGTTCTGTGTTCTGGAGTCTTTATTGATTCATGCGCAGCAGTTATATGCGTTTCGTTTTCGAGCACAGACAAATAGGGTTCCCGTATTGTTCATGTGTTCATACCAACATTGACAAAATTTTGTAGAACAACCGAAGTAAAAAAAAAATACCATCGACGGAATCACCATCCAGACGCCCCCATCCCCTATGCCATCAAAAATAATCAAAGCAAAGACACAACCCCCACAAACTGTAGTGCTTACGTAATACTTGAATGGTCCCTTTGCACTGTTATTGCATATATATCTTAATAAATAACAATTGATTATAATAATTAGGTGCGAGTAATAACTAAAATAGTCAGAATGCGTCGTCCTCGGACGCTTAATATACAAAATAAACAAAATCATATAACCAGATCATCCACGTTGGCGTGCTCAAATCCTATCTTAGCCGTTACACATAGTTAGTTGCATGCTAGGATTGCTAGGCTGATATGGAAAAATATCAAAACATCTATATTAAACCGTACTTATATCATTAATAATATAAGTATAGTCCTCTTCACCGTATCCGGCGACAGCGACCCAGACTACTTTTCATTTCTTTCGTGAGTAATCGTGAGCTCTCTCATGACTAGCAAACCAAATTTGGTCTCGAAAACCCGGTCACATCATGTACAGAAGAGGTGATCAGCATCATTTTATGTGTAGGTAAATGAAGGCCTTGGGCGACTTTTGCGTATTTGGCGCTTCTTGTCTAGGTCTTCAAGACGGTTTGTTTCAAAGCATTCAGTTGCTTAATTAAAAACAAAACAATCAATCTATCCAAAAAATTAACCATCAATCGTTTTCAAAATGTAGGTAGGAAATACCATCAACTATAGCAGCAACAGACAAGTGAAAACTATTCTACACAGATGGCACGCACTTGGTGCACTGCCAGCTGTTAGCTTTGCTGTGGTAAACTTAGTCTGAAGTCGTTTATTTATCTGAAGTTATTAATCACAGAAAAATACATTAAAACACAGCAAAAAAAAAAAAAAAGTAAAACTTAGCCACAAGCTTCAAGGCCTCAACAAGGTTTACGACAATTGATTGCTTTAAGCAAGCAAAAGAAATTATAAGTCAAGTCAAATGTCTCTTGACTATACTTTCGAGCATTTTGTAACACTTTGTTACTTACATCTCCGCAATATGTTTGAAGTATTTCCCATTGCCAATTAGCAGATATTTTTGTCATATCTATGATCTCTTGATTTCTATCTCTAACTTGGAAACTAAAAGTATTTTTAAAACATGATAATGACAGACAGAGTGTTACTGGTGTGTCTTTTTGATAGTCTTGCTTGAATAAAACTTTAAATTTGATAAGACAAATAAAATTGTTTGTTAAAGTTTCATTAGGATCTAATAAAAATATATTGTGCAACTGCAAAAGATCCTTTACATACTTAATGGGTGATTCCGTTTTTGTGTTCGGAAAATCAGTTGTATCAAGTATTACATACTCCACTTTAGTATTTGATGTCATTGGACCAGGCATTGGTTGATAGGCAGTATTTGCATTAAGAGTTGGCATTTGTAGAAGTTGTAATGGTGGACTGGTAACTAGCACCTGTGGTGCAATATTCGGAACAAAACCATTTATCGGTATTTGGTGCGGCCATAGATGACTTACGAATATGTTATTGTTAGGAACAGTTGTTGTTTGTTCTTTCATTATATCTAAAGCTCTTTCCGACATTAACTCAGCCACTGGCTTCACTTTAATTCTTGGGGCAGTTGTTTCTGTTTTACTGATCTCTTCAGAAATAATGCTATTTTTCTTATTAGCGTCTTGCACCCGTTCTTTACTTGGAATTGATGCCAAGGAAGTAGTAGAGGTAATGATAGGATTAAAGTTACTATCATCATCAGTAGTATGGTATATGCTTTGTTGGGCAACTGTCTTATTAGATCTTAATTCATTGCCTAGTCCCAATTTTTTTGGTAATTGTTTGGGATTTGCTACAGGGTTGGCATTTAACAGTTTTTTTGAATCAGAAGTACTTGCTTTACTATCTATATAGGACAACATGGCTGGAATTGCGTCCAATTTAGCCTGGTTGTTAATTTGTTCTATCTGACTTGTTTCAATCTTTGCTGCTGTGGAATCATTACTCAATGGAACATTGGTCAAAGATTTGCTATGAGCAGCAATTGAATTATTGAGCGGTACCGCATTAGATGGCTTCGGCTGAGACGCTGCAAATACATTAACCCATCCAGGGTCATCATCTAAGTTTAAGTCGCCGCGTAGTTTTGTTAAAATTCGTATGAAATTTGTGTCTTTAGAATGCAATAACTGTGCTTTCGGTATCCACTCTATTTCAAGACTTTTATGCTCCATATACCGAAGCAAACCAGTACAATTGAAACCTTGTTTATTAATCGTTTTTCTTCCAATGCTTAATACTTTATGTTTTAGTTGAGATTCATTGCTTATATTAGCATTGTCTTTTTTTTTTTGGTTTACATTCATAAATAACATACCAATCTCCGCCGATTCATTTTTCTTATGGTATGAATTAACACACATGGATATAATTCCTTGTATTATTTTATAATCGCCAAGTTTTGCCTCTATGGGTTGCTTAACTTTTCCACTCTTCTCCACTTTACCATAGTCAGATTCACTATCAGATGAATCATCAATGTTTATGCATTGATCATTGTTTAATGGACCATCAATACTATTTCGAACTGTACTTTTAGAGACCTCTTCATCAGATATCAATTTGTTACTTTCGCTTCCTATAACAACAGTTTCATTAGAACTTCTCGATATAAGACGTGTTTTTCTTTCTGTTGGTTTAAATCCAATTACTTCCTCGCCATCTGAAGACTCTTGATTAAAACTTTTGATTTTGTCTTCATTTTGCGGGGAATCACACTTAACATTGTTATTACTAGTAACATCTTTTTTTGAATAAATGGTATAAAAATATGAGTTACCAGGTGCAACAATTTTGTCGCTACTGTGAACTACCATGTTACTCAATCCCGTTATATTAGGTTTGTCATCAATTTTGATCAAACTTACTGTACATTGTCTTTTGAATATATTTTTATATCTTTCCCTAATGAGTTCATGAACACGGTTATGAATCGCAAGAGATCTTCTATTCAACCAAACACTATTGCATAGCTTACATGATATCAATTTCTTGTAATCTGCCTCCCATAGCATTGGACTTTTAGCTCTGCGTCTTGAAGGTTCCTTTTTTCGAGTTTTTGAAGTTTGGAATGATTGTTCCGATTCGTCATCACTAGATGAAGACGATTGTAGTATCAGTCTTTTCCTTTTTGACTTTTTCTTTGTTGAGTTACATGGTTCATTGTTTATTTGTTTGTTTGATTGGTGTGGTTCTATGGCTTCAGAAGCTTGTTGGCTTGAACTGACAGTGTCTTGTTGTGGCTGGATACAAAATATTTCCTGAGGAAAAATAAAAACATATTGATTTGTGTTAGGTATGTTCCTAGTTGTATCAACTTGTGCCTACATGGTATCATCAGATTAAGAATGGAAAACGAACGGATGTCGGTAAAAGCAACCTACAATTGCATAAAGAGATAGCAAATCCTAAAACTCAAAGCAGAGATGGTAAATTTCCTAGTTATGATAAATCACATTGTATGTGTGCGTCCAATGCGATTGTGATTGTAGGTACTTAACTCTTTAAGCCGTGTCTCAAGTGCGTGTTTTTTTTTAATTACACAAAAACATCGAAACAGAGAGCCGTGGTCATACACATTTGTGTTCAAAAACACGATGTTTTTGTTTTCCGAGCTACATGTGTGAAATGTGTCTTCTCCTAGATATTGAGTCGATATTGAGTATTGCTAAAACTGATAGCACGTCTTCCTCCTCGGAACTCATAACGACATCTACACAAAATGTGTTATTAAGTACCTAGGTACAGTAGCCGGCACGTAACTTGGCAAGGATTTGGCATGGTGGGGGTAAGTTCGCGCATCGTACACTTAGTGGCACAAAAAAGTGGTCCCTTTTAGTGCTTGTCATTATTCTATGGTTATTGCCATCATTTATTTTTAATCATGTCTGTTTATAAGGAAGAAACAGAATTCGTGATGTTTATTAGGTGTTAGAAATAAAATACAATTTAAAAGTATTTTTTTTATTTAAAAATAAAGTAAGTGTTCTCGTCACTATCACTTAAATATCCTATCCCTGGCATCAAATTGAAAGTACTTCTTTTAATTTTTTTCTTAGTTTTTCAACTGTAGGCAACTCTTTATTTGTTATATGAAAATTGTGAACACAGGTCCTAACAACTGACTGGTCGAAAGGTAAAGTGTGTAACGATAGACATCATAGACTATTTTTCTGGCCTGTCTGCGTAAAATAACGTTTGGTCTCGGCATTGTAATAACCCTAACAAAATCTAAATTAAAAACAATGACAACGATTCGTAACAAAGATAAATATATAACAATAACAACAACTTATAACAAAAACGAAATTTAAAACAATAACAATAACTCGTAACCGAAACTTAACAAAAACAAAGGGTTCAACTTTTGTGCACGCAAGTGTATTCGGGAGCGAACGGGACGTAGACCCAATGCGAGGGGCAAGGGTCTACTGACGCACCAATCGCGCGCTCGGCTCGGCGCTGACTCACACCCCGCGTCCCGCTTGCGTACCAAAGGGACCTAAAATATGACTTCTGCGCATCTAACGACTCTTGCCAAGTTACGTGCCGGGAACCTTAATCTAAAAATATTTTAACACGCAGGAGACAGCTTGTGTATGAAAAACAAATGTTTATTATGTGTAAGGTTTTTTGGAGGCTTTACTTACACTTATGCAAGAAAGAGGTGGAAGTAATAATTATGGCAAAAAAGCCAGAATACAAGAACAGAAAAAATACAGGCACAAAACAGTTATTTTTAATGGACAGTTTTCTGACAAATAAAATCTCATTAAATATTCTTAAAAATACCTACTGTTACAGGACAACAGCACCCTAATTGCGTAACACTCTATCAATCTTCATCTGAATAATTTTGAAATATATTGCTAATCCATTGCTTCAAATGTTCGAAAATGTGTCTGCGCAACAACGTAAATAATGCAATGAATCTTGTTGAACTGTCAAAATGAAACCCATCGTTACTGATAGTGTGTTACGTATAATCACCCCACTGGTGTCTGCACCTATACAAATAATATTGTTGACTTGTTCATGAAGAGGTTTATTTACAAACATTGCTTAGAGTTAGGTAATGATTAGTGACTGTTTAACCATACATTTTTGACCTTTAAATGTAAGTCTAACTTTAAGCAACATTTATAAATAAATGTGAAATTGTTTACCCTATATCATTATTGAAAATAACATTAAATCTTTCTTGATACAATTGTGGTATTTAAGTACATGTTAGACGAGAAATTATAGGGTAAGTATGGCAACCATTTATGAACCCAAGGAACATGGTCAAAAACATGATAAGTAATTGAAAGATAATGAGAACTTACTGTATCCTTTTTTATCACCTTGTTTCTCAAGTTAGTTTGCTTTTCACAGAATGTGGTCTTAACTGTGTGGAACTTGTTTAAAACTTCTTTACACTTCATACATATTAGTTGAGGCAGACCATCAAACGGCTCAACCTAAAATTAGATGTTTAAAATTATTTGAAATACCTACATATTGTTCTCAAGCCAAAAAGTTAGAGGTTAATTTATGAAGATATTTTTTTAATTAAACATGATAAATAAAAAAAAAGTCCTGTCAAAAGCAGATAATATACCTTTGAGAAGTATGAAAGCTATAAAAGCTACACAAATAAATAAAAATAAGAGACATTAATTAAAGTGTGAGTAGACAGTCCTTACTTCTATATCAAAGCAGTATTTAATTTGCTGCTGCACACTGGGTACTATCTGGTACAGTCCTAAATCTTCAAGACATAACCGGCATGTGACAAAAAGCTTTGGGTCAACTTGTATTTCATCCATGGTTACTTTGATCCTGTAAATAAAATCAATATACAGTGGATTTCAGGTATAACGGTGATGAAGGGACCACTAATTTCATTGTTATATCTGGAAGGCGTTACAGGCAAAGGTGAAGTCTTTAACAGTTAATGTGTGTCTATGAGCCATAATTATTCATAAGTTTACTAAACACAGTTGCTACTCACAATATCACTTTTGTAACTGAACCATTTTAACTCTGAATACAATCATGCTTACCTACCTACTTAGCTAATACTATAAACAAAAGGTAAAGGTCTCCACAGTTGCTGACCATCTATGTGGATGTAAACAAAAGAAAGAAAGCTCTATTAGCTCTATTTGGTGGCGACTCTGGTCGCAATATCTGCATGGGATTTCTAGGAATTTGTTACCTATGATTCATTAAAAACAGTTTACATCCAAAGTCGCTATAGCCACATAAATGTTGTTATAAAGTATGCTTTAAATTCAAGGGACTTAGATTTAACATCGCTATAGCAAAATGATTGCTACAACCAAGGTCGTAATAAATTAAATCTACTGTATATAAATTAACCACAGTAACTAAGTGTCTAAGCTTAGTAGGTATACAACAGGGTAATTTAAACCATAAGTTCAGAAGAACCAGACAACCTTACTAAGGTCCACCAATCATAGTTATGTTCATCTATTCTGCCCAATGTTTATTTATTTACTGCCTACCTATTGTAATTTTCTGTAAACCTGTTGAAACAAAAACTTCAAGAGCTTACATGCTTCGAAAATATTACTAATTATAGTAGTAATGTAATTTCAAAGAAGAGAGGAGAATAACATAGAGGGCAGTAATGAATAAAAACGACTGAATGAGCCCTAACTGAGCTGGTTCTGCCAAAATCTCAGGGAGTTTCTGAATAATCTGAATTTCCCGCCGAAATATTTATGTCATGCATGCATGATCAACATTAATTAGTAATAGTGTTCTGTGATTTTGTCCCTCAGAGGAATGTTTAAACAGCTGTTATTTTTACTAGTAGTTCAAGTAAATTCGGTAAACTCACCGTATAATTTCCAGTTTCTCAAATCACCATGTGAAATGTCTGTTACACTAAAAAAACATCATCTAAGCCAAAACGAATTTTATACGAAGATTAAGTTCACATTGATAGAGAAATGATTATTTGGTGCTAAATGAATATGTTAATTGAACTGATTGAACATCGCACTGCTTAGTGAAACGAAAAATAATATAAAACAAGGTTATGTTGTTACTGATCGTGATCACAGAGTACTTTTTGATAATACCTAATTACTGATCACAGTGATCACGAAACAATCGCAATTTAACAAACTCGGAATCCCTCACTCGTCCGTAGTCCTTGCTCGCAATCAAAGTAATCAGTCAGACCAGTCCAAGTCCTTAGAGAAAGCAGATTTGTTTTCAATCAAACAGGAAACAGTCAAGTTCGTACGACGACATCTGTTGTCGAATAGCGAAACTACAACAGCACCACTCTGCCATCTTGCGGAGTATAGATAACTTCACCTTCTAACATATCGAATAAAGCTCTGTCTGCACCTAATTTCACTAAGTTCGAACAGATGGAGCTAAAGTAAGTAATGGCAAATAAAAATAATGGTAATGGGTGGTAGCAACGGTGGTGTCTTTATTATATTATACAGGGTAAAGGGTTATTGGTAAAATATTAACCTCTTAAGAGGTCATTGTACTCATCATTACGAAAAACTTTTTTCAGGTGTTCCCTACATTTTGACGAGTTATACGAACATAAATGTAGGGAACAGCTGATTTCTTTTTTTTCCGATATCAGGTTTGGTCCCATATTAAAAGTTGTTCATAATGATGAGTACAATGACCTCTTAAGAGGTTGTTAATGTTTTACTAGTAATCCTGTATACTGGTAAAAGTTTGTTTGTTTATATGTATGTAGGGGGTAATCTCCGAAGATAATGATCCAATTCTAATAAAAAACCTGGTAACAAGCTTCATTATGCCTGAGTGCTTTTTAAAGGCTTTATAGTAGATTGTTTCATTAACTTGAGTTTTTATTTTGAGTAGGTATATTTTATCACGGTAGGTAGATTGGTAGTTGAAAGAAAAGTGGATTACGCAACTTGCTAAAGTGTGCACGAGTGTTATGTTGGTGCCCGAGCGCAAGCGAAGGCACTAATTTAACACGAGTGCATTAATTACTCACTTATTATGGGGATATATTGAAAAAAATGTGGTTTTTCTATTTCGTATAACATGTTAAGTATGTGGAATAGGGATTTAACATTTTGGTATACAGGGTGGCAGGGACATCGACGCGCAAACGCTTACCATGGATTCAGTACATGATTCTGGACCCCCCTGCGTTGAAATTTTTCGTCGGCTTTTTCTTAATTTTTACGTATTTTTCTGCATTTTTTTTTTACTGTAAACTGTTTAAAATCATTATTTCTATCTGAACCAATGAGATTTTTAATTAAAAAATAGTAAATTCACTTGTTTCACTTAAAACAGCAATGTAAATAAAACTCGAAAGGGCTACCTGATCAGCTGTATTGCTAAAGTTCATTTGCGAGGTCAACACTGTTTTCGTACCTACGCTAGTCGCTTTGCGGAAGATTGCGGGAATCCCCGCGCGGCGTCGAGTCGGCCATGAATCCCAATGAATCTAACAGACGCGTCACATGAGGCATTTTAATCATCTACATAATTGAATGACCCATTTACTACTTTTATTTTAGATTCGTTTTGAGGGGATAATTATTTTTCTAAAGCTTCATCGATTTAAGGGGGAAGCGCTAAGGTAGCCCGCGAAATTCAAATTTTCTTACGTTTTTTGCAATTTACTGGTCATTGAATTTCGCGGGCTAACTTAACGCTTTTGCCTTAAGTAAAGAAGATTAAAAAAAAAACGTGTAGAAGTGTATTGATAATCACGAAATTTTTCGATATTTTTTTATTATCAACATTAATTTTAGTTTTGAATGCAATTCAACAATGTAATTTACTGTTTCATAAAAAAAACACATCCATTTTCGCAATTAATTTCGTGAGTAGGTAAAAAGGTATAACTAAATGAGTTTGCACACTCTATCATTTTGTTGATCTGTGTTCGGTGCATGCACTGTAGGTACCTACAGTACATTTCTTTTGCATTTCGCCGATTTTAACGGATTTTTGCTAGTTCCTAGATTTTGTTGATCGCAAACGGACGTGCTGTTTGTCGCGAATTTGTCTTAACGTAGTTTTTAAAATCAAAAGTAATTTTCTCTCTGTGTGTGTTTGTTGTTTGAGAGTGACGGAAATTCGGTCCACACTGTGGACCGAATCATGGCTGTGGACTCCACAGCCATGGCCAGCTCGCTCACCGGACTTGACCCCATTAGATTTTTTCTTTGGGGTTACGTCAAGGATAAGGTGTTTGTGACCGAGTGCGATACCGTAGCAGAAATGAGAGATCGCATTGTGAATGTGTTTGCGACGCTGCGTGAGGAGTGTGTCCTGGATCCCACTTTTTTGCCCCGTGTCCACGCTGAAACTCTGCGCCACGCTCAGATCTGCGAGCGAGATGGTGGCGGCCACTTCGAACCCTATCTCATTAGGAATGAGCGAGATTAAGGTAAGTTCATTAATTAAACATTACTGGATCGCTAAGTTCTCTTCAAGCATCTTTTTTGTTATCAATCCTCATCGGTATCGCTATTTTATGGGAATAAGCTTATTGTTAGTTTTATTTCCATAACGGGTAAGTACTTAATAAGTAACTACCATCGGTTATCAAGACTAATTAAACATGATTTTATGTGGTAGGTTACGAACATAGATCAATGTTGTTGTTAGGCGATATTTCGTAGGTACGTTCACGTTCGTCCGGCAGCGGCGGCGCCGGCGCGGCGCGGCGGGCGGCCGCGCCACAGACTTGTGTGTGTGTGTAGGTTTAATAGCGCGCGCGCCATCCGCTGAGCGTTTTGATCGCGTTGTTTGCAATACATTGCGCGCTCAAAAATGTCAATTTTTTTAACGGGTCATTTCCGAGATTAATGACTTTCGGAATTTTATTTAAGGCTTCAGGTGTAACCTTTTCACGACGTTTGTGCGTCGATGTCCCTGCCACCCTGTATGTTTTTTGACTCTTTGGTCTAGTTAAAGGAACGATTCAATGAATTTTTCTCGATACAAAATAATTGCAAAGTTATATCTGATCTACAATCTTTTTACTTTTTTCGACATCACTGCGTAACGCTTAAGAGTTATTTAAGGAGGATCATCTGATCTGCTCTTGGCCATTTTCCTGTTAGATGGCGCTGAAGTCAACATTTTTAGTTTTTTTTGTTTTATGTGTAATTGGCACATTAGTAAGTCGTAGAAGTAGTAGTCGCGGTTATTGGACATTATACTTTATTGGATTTGGTCATAGAATTGCCTCAAAATCCACACAATTCGACACAAAGGTCCGAAATAAAATCTACTATTGAATACAGGTCGTTTACACACACAGAGGTAAGCGAGTATTTCCATACGTTTAAGACAGTCCCCCAAAACGCCCGCCCTTCACCACTTCCTAGTGCTCTAGCTGGAAAGAAGTGGCGCAACAAACTCCCCAGCAGCACAGCTGTCTGTTCAGTTACAAAAACTTGAGTCTATACAGTTTATAAAGATAGTTTTATTTTATTACTTAGACTAATTAATTATCAAATACAAGTATTTGAAGTAACACAAATGATGCCTGATTAAATTTATAGCATAACCAATTATTACAATAATTACAGACATTACACAAAACAGACACAATAATAAAACGAAAGATAACAACAAATAAAAAAAATACAATTTAGTATGCGATTATAACCAGGTAGGTGAAAAAATATTTTATAATGTCAAAACACTCTTATCAAAGTTTTTACAAAAATAAAAATCTGAAGACCAGCTTATTATTTCACCTTTTCGTTTTATAATAAATACAAATAAAAAGTAATATACAATGATAATGTTGATTCTAAACAAACTACTAAAAAAATACAATTATAACAAAAATCGTTTGACTTGTTGATTTCACCATCTGCCGTGAGTCTTCTTGTCCACTGCTACAAGGCTGCTGCAAAGAAAAATAACTTTCGCTCCGCCTAGCCTAAGGGCGTCTCACCTATCTTACGTTTACCGATTCGCGGACTTGTCTCCACTCAAGAACACATCTAGATCTACCCAACGGTGATCAGTTCTACGGGTAATATGGCCGGCCCATTGTCACTTCAGCTTGCTTATTCTGTTAGCTATGTCGACTACGTTGGTACTCTGCTGGATCACCTCCTCATAGCCCGTTCCATAGCTCGCGGAGCGACCTTAAATTTATGGACCAGCCGTATCGTGAGTGTCCACATTTCGGCTCCGTAAGTCATAAGTCTTTAGGGTACGTGGAATACGTGACAAGAAGATTCGACGAAGCTTCCCAAACGCCCAGCCCAGCTGAATTCTTCTGTTTCTCTGTTTTGTTTGTGCAGACGGAAAGTAATGGGTAGCTCACCGTCCGATCAGGACCAGGCCCGTGCCGGACGGTGCGCACGTGTTCCACGCGCGCCTCAAAGAGATGTCAGCAGCAAATGAAGGGGCCCGCCCGTCAGAGCCGAAGCCTGCCGTGTCAGCGGGATTGTCCGAAAGGGTTACCGCTGGCCCGGAACATAAAGGGCTAAGGAAGGAACACGGGTGGGTTTTAGTCAGTAAGGGTCTGACATTCCCTTCCACTCCACCCAGAGCGGGAGGGGTCATTTGATGATTTCCCATCCTTAAAAAAAGCCTCCTTCTCAAATTAAATCTTACCAAACTGCAGAGTTTGCCCGAAGAGAACGTATTCTAGTACAATCTTGAGAGCACCGCCATTGACAGCAATCATAGGGCTTATGTCTCACAAATACCTAGAAATTTTCTGCGCGCACTAACTGACAGACTCAACAGAACCATGTCGTCCGCATAATTATTATTGTTGACCTTTTTGCATCTATTGAGCTTCCGACCGTGACTCTACTGCAGTGCGATTCTGTAACCATCTCACCGTGAAAACTTAGGTGAAGTGAGCGTGGAGTGAACTGTCAGTGTCATCTTACCAGATACTAGGGATTGACCAAGCATACATTTACAATCATAAAAGAGATTTTAATAATATTTTTTTAGCCTAATCCTATTGATATTTTTATATAATTCAAAGCTAGTATTTTAGTGGTCAAAACATTAATATTTTGTGGGGTTTTACTTAGTGCATGTCGCACAGACTGCGGCCCCCCCGCATGTAAATTACACGAATGTGCGTCAATGAGCAATTGTAGATCGAGTCTAGTAAAGACTGCGACGATGTTCAGCGTTGTTATTAACCCAAAACTATTGAATTAGAAGAGATAACCAAGTGTGTCAAGTCATCGAGTGCTAACGGATGCCTAGTTGACGGACCATAGAATGTAATCCCACGTAGTTTGTGTGGCGTGATCACTTCACCCGATTCACGACACTAATTGTCGTAAATCGGGTGAAGTGAAGGTGAAGTGATAAGATCACGCCGCGCTTGCGCGTTAATCACTGTCGTTATCACATTGCAGATTGCGTGATCACTTCACCTTCCCTTCACCCGATTCACGACATTTAATGTCGTGAATCGGGTGGAGTGAAGGTGAAGTGATAAGATCACGCCGCGCTTGCGCGTTATTCACTCATCACATTAGAGATTTGTTTTTACATATTTAACTTGTAAGGCGTCATGTATAAGAACATTAGGAAATTATGGTAATAATATTAATAATTAATATAATACACCATGGCGACCCTGCCTTAGAGTCTGCCAAGGGGCAGATTAAGCAAAGTTTTCGTTGAGCGATTTTCAAAATGTGTAACTCTAAAGTAGAAAAAGACGAGGTATTCGTCAATCAAAACGCGGCTGGTGGAGGTGTTGTTGACGCCGAGGTGGTGTTGCCATGGTTACGAGATTCGAGTGGAGTGATATATGGTACATTCCGAATTGCACTGTAATCGACTACAGCGTGCTTACACCTTGACCCCAATTATTCTGCTGTATGGTATTTATCTATTATTCCCCGCATAATCTTACCACGCCGTACGGTTGTCAAGCGTGGTATTTTGACAGTTCAAACCGGTTTCGGTCATTGTGTCATAGAGAATACGTTTTCGCAAATTATTTATGTGAGCGTTGTGTGCGATGATGACTTAATTCGGAATGAGCCATATTTCACGCCGCGCAAGCGCGTTAGGCGCTGGCGCTGTCTGGCTATATAAGGACTTACTAGTCTAGGGAAAAAAGAAAAAAAAAACAAGGTTGAGATTCTGACTGCGCTTCTGTTTTGCAATTTTATTGTAAGTAAAACCCCACAAAATATTAATGTTTTGACCACTTAAATACTAGCTTTGAATTATATAAAAATATCAATAGGATTAGCATTAAAAAATATTATTAAAATCGATCATGATTGTAAATGTTTGCTTGGTCAATCCCTAGCATCAGTAGGATGACACTGACAGCTCACTCCACGCAAGTATTCACGGTGAGATTTTTACAGAATCGACATGCTGAACCATTACCAATAAGCTGGTTCACATACAAGTTAAACAGACTCGGAGAAGTCAACCCACCTTGCCGAACATCGCATTTCAGATTGTATTCCAGCCTTTATGCCATAAAATATCATATGACACCAGGTCGAAGACCCTTAAAAGATTAAAAAAATGGGGTGTGGCTGTGTCATAGACACGGCCATCTGTTGTACGTGAATACGTTTACGTAACGGGGTTGATCCGCTCGGCCGCATTAATTCTTTTACGTTCCCGGCACTTCTTGACTCGGCCATATGGTGTTTTAATGGTACCTTTCGATTGCTCTTGAGAAGCCCTTTCCAACCGTATACGATCTCTGTATTTGGATTTGGCTTTTTGACGCGTATAGGCCAACATTATATTTTTATCATTATATTTTTGATATTATTCTTCTTTTTATTTTAACACATTATACTCACTGTCACTGTTTTACACTAATATTTTACACTAGTATACAATCGATAGATTTTGACGAGAGCTGACGATTGAAACTTTAACCAACGTCATAGCTTCTCCCAGTCAAAAGTTATACTGAGTGGAAATCTCGATACGCAGCAAAATTACCTCAAAATTGCAGCGTTTCCCCCTCCACCGCGCGCGATGCGTCACAGTCCTCACTTGGTATAATGAATTCTTTGATTTTTTAGCTATCCAATGGTGTAATTTAATTAGGATGGAGATGATAGATATGAAGCTGCAACACCAAACTGTCTCCGCCGATTTTGTTATCGTTGGTTTTTTTTAACTTGCCTTCCACTATGGAAGCAATTTGAAAGCATATTCACGTCAAAAACCCGTATATGTCGTGGATGGATGGCTGTGGCGTCATCCATCCACGCCATGTACAGCGGATAGCGCCATCTAACAATTTATTGGTAAACGAATAATCATGTCATCTGAAACGCAAGCGATTCCTACCGCTTGGACACGATCGTCGGTGGAGGGGATGGGGCGAGGACTGGCGGAGAGGCCGAGTGTTGCGACAGTCTAGGGATGTGACAGTATACATAAAAAATCGATTATTAATTAATCGACTGTTTTGCCTAGTAATAAAATCGATTAAAAAATCATCGATTTTTTTTCATATTTTTAATAGATTAAATTAACGCCTGAAATATCGATAATCACTCTATCACAGCATTCACCGCTCAGTTTTATTAATGTAATAATAAACAAGTTATACATTAATTTCACACAAAAAAGTAATTTTTTCATTTCTTCTTTCGCAGGAAGAAACTTCAGGTGAATGTAGTGTAGTGGTAGCCCGCGAAATTAAAATTTTCTTGGATTCAAAGATAACAAATCTAACTTAGAGAGATGTATTGATGATTCTTATGGTTATAATAGTTAGTGGATCGCTACGCAGCACTTTGCGGAAACGCGCTCCTGATCAAAAAAATAGTGTTGCAGCCGTTCTAGTGAAAAAAATCGGCAGTGAATAAAAATTGATTTTTTTAAATAAAAATCGATTTTTTCTATAATCAATTATTTTTCCACATCCCTACGACATTCTACAGTCGACAGTAGATGAGTCGAGCTCGGACAAAGTGTTAAGGCTCCTGCAAACAGGCGCGACGCGCGACTCGAAACGCGCGCGACACAAAGGCACCGCTCGTTGCGCGACTTGCGGTGCCTTTGTGTCGCGTGTCGTGTCGCGCCTGTTTGAAGGAGCCTTTACATGCTCTGTGGCTCGGAGAAAAGAGTAAAGTAACTACAGTCTTAGCAAACGCTCAGTACCAACGAACGTGTTCGCACTGTTGAGTGTTCCCTAACCGTCATTACTGTCAAAATATATTGTGTTGTTTTAATGACTAATTAAAATAAAACGACTAAAATTTATGCGATTTGGAGAGTGGGCCGTTAAAAATAAGTCATAGAAAAGGGAAGCGTCTACCATTGATAACAAAGCAGATTTCGTGGAAAATTACTGGCTTTGCAATGATTTCTCTGAGGAGCTCTCCCTTAAATTTCTTCTATTAACATCTTTGGAAAATAAATGGATTTCCATATATTTGCAATAAACAGGTGCGCAAAGGATCTAATCAATAATATGAAAAAAATAGGTAGGTACTTTATATATTACTTGTAGAAAAAAAACACATAATGTACTAATAGTAGATTGTTGCATCGAGCGCAAAGTGAGTTATTAATGCACGAGAGTTATGTTGGTGCCCGGGAACTAAATTAACACGAGTGCATTAATTACTCACTTTAGCAAGGTGGGTAATCTACTTTTCTTTAAACTACCATGATAAAATATACCTACTCAAAATAAAAACTCAAGTTAATACAAACAAAGTTTTCCTAAGCTTTTAAATATTTATCCCGCGACTTGTGCGGCAAAAGGTCATAAACAATTTCATTTGCAGCTGTTTTTATACTTTCTGGAGTTGCATTCATATCGCTATGGCTATTTCCATTTTTTAATCTTTTCTTGCTAAATATGAAGTATCCAAGTTTTACAATGGTACAAATGGGCATTGTTCATATTTTTTTAAATGTTGTAATTGAAAAACCATTTCGAGGAATAGCGTTACTGATCATTACGGACTAATTAATTTTGAAAAATATTCATATGTTATTGATATTTTTGATAAAATACGATTGACCTTCTTTGCCCTTCAAATTACGTACGACTTTGGCCGTACAGTTTTGTATCGTTGCCTCAGGAAATAAAAAGTAAGAGGCAAGTTTTGTCTACAATCTGTCAAATGTCAAATTATTGTAAATATGTCAAAAATATAAACATTCTTGTTTATATCTCATTATTACATTACATACATTATTTCAACACTCGACAATATTTAATATACTGGAAGAGTTATGGAATACAGGAAGTGCTTTGTTCCAACTTGCAGCAATAATAGTAATAATGTCGCCGCGTGCGTTATTATTCTAATTCTAAGTCGCCGCGTCGATTGTTCTAGTGACGATAGAGAGTGGTATATTCCTTGGAGGACACTTACACATAAAAAAACCATTGGTAAATAAATACGCTAAGCTAGGATTCGATTATTTAAGAAGTCTATTCGGCCTATTGACACTTTGACAGATGTGACATTGTTGACGTTGTGTTGACAGATTAAAATTTTTAATTATGTACTAGTAAGGCAACGGCACTTAATCTTTATGCCACTGGATGACGTCACCTACCTTAAAAACTTAAAATAATTAAATAATTTTTATTAAAATAACTATTGAGCCAATCATCAAAATATTCAAATTAGTTTCTCAAAATGCTCTAAATTTACAAAAAATAAAATAAAATATAATGGTTAGAAATTTTGGACAATCCCCATTGCGCGCCATTTGTTTTTTTTTTTTCACTGAGTCGGTTTTATTCAGCCGATTTTCATTTTCAGCCAGTATCTTTTTGATCTAATGCATACATTTTATATTAAACATAATGGGAGACATTAAACCTCAGTGGTAAATTTACATCTAAATAAAAAATAAAAAAGAGTGCATTAATGAAAAACTGTGCAATCATGAGATTTCATACAACATTTGTGCACTGTTTTAGTTCTAAGCAAAAAATTTATATCCTTTGTGATCGGTTTTGTAGTGATTAATGATAACATTACTACGTAGTTGAAAGAAAAAACTATAAAACACGGTTGTCGTAAATCTAAGTCACCTTTTACTTACCAACCTTATTTTGTCTAACGGAACTAAAAATCAGCAGAAAATTAATTATTACTGCATTAGATATTCAAGCCGTCATCGCCTGCCAAAAACGCCCTCTGTTGTTGAGTAAAGGTTAACTTAATTCTACAAGAGAGGGCGCTATTTGAACAAATAAATGACACTTGGATGTATGTACTTAGTATAAATTTTACTGTTCTTTTTGAATTGACGGGAAGCCGACCCCAACATAGTTGGGAAAAGGCTAGGCAGATGATGATGAGTTACTAAAATCAATGTTGAGAACAGAAAAAATATTGATAGGTCTGTACCTTTCCATATATTCCATAAGGCAGCCCGTGGTTTGTTCTAGATCCTTCTGCTTCTTGTAACGCCATGCTTCCGGCCGGCTGCAATTCGTCATACTCTCAATACATAATACTATTCGTAAACTAAACTATTAATTTTTTCATAGTAAAGAAAAAATGGCAGCAAACGAAGACATAATAATTGTCGAATCTACACACTACTACATACGTAAATTTGACTCAAAATCTTATAAGAATCTAATTTACTCACTAGAATGTATCACTACAATCTCTATTATGCATTTTGAATGCTGAATACACCTTCTTCCTTGATTTCCGTGGCCCTGAATACGCGTGTCGCTTGTACGCTGATTTGCTGGTCTGGTTTATCTTGGGCATATTTGCAATTCAATCTGTAATCAAAAATAATAATGAAACACAACAGCAAATTGATCTTAGATAAGAAATACTTAAAAAAAATCGTATAATTATTCGGAATGAAAAGCACCATAAACATCGCATAAGCACTGGCCGAGGCGTGTGCAGTGCAAGTAAAGCAAGTAGTGTCACCAATATCACGCATGTTATAAAATTGGCCAGCCTGTGCGACGTTGACAAACAACGCCATCTAACGATCAAGATACCTTCAAGATACAAGAACTGATAACTTTAGCAAAAATGTTGTTCTGCTTCTTGAAATATCCTGTAGAGGGCGTGCCTCCGCCCGCGCACACATGCAAAGATTTATCGTTTTTGTCAGGTAATATCCTACAAATAGTGTTTTTTTTATAATTTTTTTACGATATGCGTCAATAATAGATCATAAACACTTAATGTACGTGCTTTTATTATGCAAAAATCGTTTAAGTATCGAGATTTGAACCCCGATAGAATATATTAAAAAGTGTCACTATCCAATCACCTTAATTACTAAATATAGTATAATAATAAAATAATAGTTAACTATGTGATAAAAAAGCAATAGGTAGGTACTTACGAATAATGTTTGCAGAAAGATTCAGTCGCTTCACTTATTCGTTACTATTTACAATAATTACGTTACTTGGTTAATCACTTTGTCTAGTCCAAGGTCCAGTCTCTCGATCGCGCAGAACCGCATGTTAAAAAAATTGCTTTGTGAGATTTATTTGCAGACACCTACTATGCTCAGATTACCGATTATAATATACTATTATAATACCGTACCGATTATACGAACCGGAAACTAGTAGCGTCTCGGTAAGAAAAGTAATACAAGGCATTATTGTTCCAGAACATTCTACATTAGTTACAGTTTATGCCATCTTGCGGGCAATAGCACAAACTCTAACAAGGTCATTTCCATGTAATGACGCTTCTATTACGATGACGTACACTAAATGGCTTACAAAGGTTGTCTTACCTATAATCTGAGAGGAATCTTAAAAATACCTTATAAATAAAAATCTCTATGCACTCTAGTTCACAGTGTGAAGTCTATAACATAAAAATATTTTCATAGAAACCAGCCATAACAATTTAACAAAACACTGTCGCGGAATTGTGTTTCTTTGGTTTCATCTCATTTGGTCGCAGCCCAAAGTTTGGACGCGTAGACAGAGAATACAACAGAATACTATAGACGCCTGCAAAGCGTGTCGTAGAAAGAGACAAAACAAACATACGTCACATATTTAGGGTTACCGTGTGAGGAAAAATTTACCCCACAATTTGTGAAATTGGAAAACAAGAGAAAGCCTGAAAGTGACACTGATAAATCGATTTTCATCGGTATAAGCATGTGATGTTTGGAAGAAGACATGCTCCTGAACTCAAATAAATTGCGTTAAGAGCAGGAGAGTGACGATGTATGATGATGATGTGATTCTAAATACCTGTCATTCCTTAGATGATAGTACAGTATCTGGCTTTGTGAGTAAATAATACAACAAATGTATTTTTACTTAGCTTTATTAATTAGATATATTGCCCTTTAAATAAAACAAGCTTCGTATAAATGTTTCTAATTTATTTTTCTTCTACTTTTTTTATCAAAATGTCTGCTGCAAATTTTTGATGACGGTTTTGGTGTCCAATCTGTTCGTCCTGTAGCTATGATCCAATTCCGGCGTAAATCACCACCTTCAGGAAAACTGCAACAAGCCATTAATCTTTCAGATATAATTAACTCGCTGCGCCCCGCGATTTCGCGCGCATGTGTCTCGGTTCCGTGAGAATATTGCGATAAAAAATATCCTAAGTCCTAACCCAGGTCATAGTTTACCGATGTGCCAAATTTCATCCAAATCCGTTCAACCGTTTTAGCGTGAAAGCGTAACAAACAAATAAACTCACTCTCGTATGTATAATATTAGATAGAATTAGGATACACACTGCAGAATACAGATTTCCCATAAAAGTGGGTAATAATTTATGGAAAAGTTGGCAACACCAAAATTCTTAAGTCAGAACTGAATAATGTTAACTCTGTGCTTTTTTTCGATGAATTTACGTCTAGGGTACATTATACTTAATGTATGAACAGTAAATATGTTCCTTGATGAACACAGTAAAAAGTTATTGATAGCCTAGTTACTGATAAAAAGTGCTATACTTACGAATGAAAGGACAAGTCTAGCTAGACTTGTCCTTCTAGCTAATCAAGGTGTTGTACAGTAGTTTTGAAAAGGGAAAAGGGATGTGCTCCCCACCACACACCAGCAAGACATCTAATTATGTTGATATTTCGTTCACATTTAGCAGCTATATAATCACAGTGTGGTAAACCTGTAAGATGTGTATCCAAAATAAGGCCTAAAAATTTTACTTGATTTTTAACCGGCATAGAGATATTATCATAAGTTACTGTAACTGCTGGAGGCTTATTTGTAGTAAATAAGACTATATTGCTTTTATCAATTGACAGGCATAGACCATTGGTTTCCAAACATGTCTTCAGTAAACATAAAGAAGAGGTTAAGGAAGTACAAAGACAACCCATGACCCAAATATTCACAACAGAACGACCAGATAAATAAAGAAGTAAATCATCTGCATATTGAAGGACTTGTACTGACTCATTTAGAGACGATTCTAAATCGTAAGTGTAAATATTATAGAGAAGTGGACTAAGTACAGAACCCTGAGGGAGACCTTTCCATACTAAACGGGTAAATGTACACCCTTCAATATCTAGATTTAAAGATCTCTCTGAAAGCATATTAATTATGAAATTAGACAGCATTTTTGGAATTTGTAATAAATTCCATTGCTTTTGTTCCAAGACTGAAACTAGGACGTTATCATAAGCTGAGCTTATATCCAGGAAGGCAGCAATTACAGAGTTATTTGAGGAAAAGGCTATAAGCGAATATCAGTTGTGAACACACTAAGACTGTCAATCGTACTCTTACCCTTCCTAAAACCAAACTGTGATGTTGCTAGCATGTTTTTGCTTTCCAAAAACCACTCCAAACGATTCTTAATGAGATGTTCAACAATTTTAACAAGAACTGTTGAAAGTGCGATTGGTCGATAAGAAGTAACTTTAGAAGGTTTGTTTGGTTTCAGAATAGGAATAATTGTTTGAGACTTCAAACTTGATGGGATGTTGCCAGATATAAAAGCAGTATTGATGAGATCAAAATATATTAAAAGTACAGAGTCAGACAGATTGGCTATAAATGAATATGGTATACCATCTTCACCAGGAGCTGAATCCTTAACATGTGTTTTTCTTTCTTTTCCTTTTTTTCTCCTTTTAGTGTGAAGAGAGAGTTCAATTCGGAATCCAAAATAGGAACATCGGGGAAATGCATTAACCTTTTAACCGCCCGACTTCATATCGGTTGGCGTGCCCCCAGCGCCCGGCACAGTGAATCAAAAAATTAATACCTACATCAAAGAGGGATGTGCAATAATTAATTTTTCGATGTCGATATTTCGTTTTAATAACGACATTTGCATTTGCGAGCGTGGTTAACTAACAACTACAACTCGACCAACCTAAGTTTGCACCTCGCGTCGATTACGTCACACTGACGCTTAGGTACGGGTTGCAAAAAAGGATTCGCGATGACTTTAAAAAATAAACAAATGTTTGTTAGATTTTACTTTGCGTTTATTGTTTTTAACATTATATTATACATAGGTACACGGCTACACGCCGCATTCCAGCAAGGTGCAACTTAGCTTGGTGGAGATATAGTTACCTACTTGAATACTACTTACTTACCTTACGAAATTATTCGGCATTTTTCGTAAGCCAGTAAAACAAAAAAGTGTTTAAAAATTTGAACGATTTATTAATTAGTACTTAGGCTATTCACAATAAAATCAGTCCAGAGAAGAAAACAGAGTTCTTTTGTGTATTCATTTATACTCCAGTTATTCTACTAAACAATTAACAACAAACATAAAAATAAAAATTTTACATAGACAACGTCAATAACAGTTTAACTATTGACTTGGATGGTAACGATATTTATCACAATCACAATTTGTATCACACTAATTTACAACAAACATAAAAATAAAAAATTTACTTCACAATGTCATTATCAGTTTACCTATTGACTTAGATGTAACGATAATGTTGTTTTGAAAGTTTCATGAGCGTGGTCAATCATCATTTTTATATTGTGCAATCTCGGTACACTACTTGTCCCTGCAGGTGCTTCATAAAAAGATACCATTGCTAGAATTGAGCAATATCTATTTTATGGAACACCGTACTATGTAATAACGGGTCTGTAGACCAGTGTTCTTCAATTGTTATTCTTTTGTTTCTAGTGAAAAGCATTGTTACTGCTAGGAAAATGTCAAGGTCGTCAATAGTCACGTCGCGCCAAAGTCGTCGAATTCTTCTATCATTGGGGTAGCAATTTGCGTTGTCAAATTAGTGGTTGTGACATTGTTTCCTTGAATCTGAAATAATACAAAATAATAATTGTAGAGTAATAAATTGTGTGAGTGGAAAACTCACATCGGTCTTAAGGTGGAAAACTTGAATAGCCTACAAAAGCAAAATTAGCAGTGCGATTCTGTGTGGTGTGTGGCAGTGCGGCGGCACGCACAAAATAAACTCTACCTACGTATCTACGTGCGAGTCAGCGAGCACACACGTGACTCGCGCTCCAACCAATCAGAAACATCGTTCCAGAGTGGCCGCGCGCGCATTCTCATCGCACGGCGCGCTCTCGCCATCTCAACTCTAATAAAAGTTTAAAATTTCCATTCAGACATCACCACCATACTACACAATAAATTAAAATATAATAACTAGGTATGTAATAAAAAAAAGAATTACCTCTACATCAATGTCAAACTCTTCGTCTGCTAAAAATTCTTCATTTTCATCGCCTTCTAGAATTCGTATTAACTCTTCAGTAGTCGTCATGATAAATTTCTGTCATGTACATTTATCGACATACGAACGTAAAACTACATGCACAAGCACAACACTGATGGAAAATTCCAGAAGTCGGCACTCGTTTATGACGTAAGAAGCGGTCGGCTTTATCCGACCGGGGCGCAGGGCGTACTAACAAAGTGAGTTTCGGAACATGTAGGCTAGGGATGGGAACCATCAATTCAGTCGCTGACATTTCACAAGTAAATTTACTAAATTTTAAAGGAATTAAATGAAATACTCACAAATATTTGTAAAAAAATGGTTTATTAACAATTGCTGTATTTGTTTTAAAGTTAATTAGTCAGTATAACGAGAAATATTTTGATTTATGTTTATTTTTGTATCGGTAAATCTTGGCATATGTCCCGTCCCTCATGTCGGATTTTGCCGTCATGGGCGTTGCACATCAATACAATTTTCTAAAAAATAATGTTAGTAATTCATCTAACTTTGGACATTATTTTTAGGACTTCTAATTAAGAGACCAAAGTATATTAAACTGTAAATGATTACTTAGTTAACTATTTACCTTATTTATACATGTTTTTGATAGAATACAGCGTAATTAAATAAAAAAGCCGATTAAACGAGCAGTGAAATTTTGGTCGGAAATATACGACTCTGGCGACAGGGGCCCGAAAATATTTGTCGGATTAATCCGACGTAGGCGGTTAAAAGGTTAAAGATCTCTGTTCTGGGACCGAAGGAGGAGCTAAATGATCCATGAACTCATTGGCCAACTCTAATGGCAGTTTTGAGGCTGTTGTGTCCCTGAATGCTGACCTGAATCGCCTGATATTTTGCCATACTACAGATGCGTTAACTTCTGGAGAGACAGATGCACAAAATCTTTGCCAACCTTCATATTTCTTTTTCCTAAGGAGCTTAAGGCGAAAGCGCCAGGGTAGCCCGCGAAATTCAAATTTTCTTACGTTTTTTGCAATTTGCTGGTCAGTATTAAGTTGTACGTTGATTAATATATGAATCGCGGCCGTAACTAACATGTATTTACAGAATTATAATCATTAAAGTCATCAACACAACTCTCTAAGACCACGTAAGTCCAAAGAATAACTGTTTCATGAAATTATCATTCTTCGGACTTACGTGGTCTTAGAGAGTTGTGTTGATGACTTTAATGATTATAATTCTGTAAATACATGTTAGTTACGGCCGCGATTCATATATTAATCAACGTACAACTTAATACTGACCAGCAAATTGCAAAAAACGTCAGAAAATTTGAATTTCGCGGGCTACCTTAGCGCTTCCCCCTTAAGAGTTGTACGAGCAGCTTCTTGATAAATCTCAAAATTGTGACGAGTCATAGTGTGGCAATAATTTTTTTCAGCTTCTTTTCTTTTTTAATGGCCTGAGTGCACTCAGCATCCGTGTACGTTACCCCAGGAAGAAAGTGTCTCCTAGAGTTATAGGAGTAGAACGTATAATATGTGCCCTATCTGCTGTAAATGTGCCCCCAAATAAAAAATGTGTGCCCCCTGTCGTTTTGGAAAAAAACGGAAAAAACGATTCCTGCTGGGGTAACGTTTTTCTAGCAGGAAAATTCTAAACGAATGATCGGAGAGAGAAAAATTGTGCATGGCCAGAGAGCTTATATGTGTGCCCTAATGTGCCCCAAAAAAAAAATCTGTGCCCCTTCAGGTTTTCGAGATATTGCATTTCCTGCTGGAGTAACGTTTTGATGAATCGTATATCTCTACAACCATTGCATGTGCCCCTGTAGAGTAAACATACACGAGTAGCTCTTAATGTGTGCCCCTTAGTGCCCCAATTAGTTTTAAGAAAATATTTATAGTTTTCAAGTTATAGCGGTTTTATGAAAACCCGAAAAAACATCGCAGCGCCTAAATTAGACAAGAAACAAGTTCGCTGAAAACTGTATTCGGTCCTTCTTGACGCTAATAATAACCATACAAAGTTTCAAAACTATTCATGCATGCGTTTTTGCTAAAAGTCAAAACGATGGTGTCCTAACTTTGACGGCAAAATACAAGGAACCGGCTCAATCCGAAATGTGTAGGTGTAAACCAAAATCATGTGCCTTTAGTCAAAAATATATGGTGAAAATATTCAGCTTGGAATGTTTCGCATTAAGTAAATATTAACAAATAACCAAAATATGTAAGCAACGGCTGGTTATCCGACCAAATTTGAATGACTACTAAAAAGCGACGGATTCATACATATCGATGACCTTCTTTACTTTACTCACTAACCGGTTCACACGTGTTGTGCCTGAGTACACTGACTTACAAAAGTAATAAGTAATTAAATAAAGTTGTTATTGGATTATATTCTACTAGCTGTTTCTATGACTTTACACATGATTAAGTACATTATAAATAGTAGCCTAAGTGCTATTCCAAGGTAAGCTATCTTCTCGATTCTAAATTTCATTAAAATACATCCAGTAATTTATATACTACTAAAAAGAGGTAGCTCTTTTTTGTATATAAATAAAAAGCCCGTATTTGTCTTTTTATATTAGGTACATATATATTTATTGAAAGAGATTAGATATCGCTAAAGATACCTAAAATCGTGTACTGCGCATGTCAAACCACGTGGTGTGTCAAGTCTCATCTTTCGTGGCACGCATTGTAAGTTTTTCAACATTAAGGGGAATGCTCCAACTAGCCCGCGGAATTCAAAATTTCTTGCGTTTTTTGCAATTTGCAGGCCAGTGCTAGGTTGTATGTTGATTAAAATATTATTCGCGGTTGTAAGACGTATGTAGTTACAGAATTATAATCATCAAAATCACCAATACAACCCTCCAAGTTCATAAAGGCGTAGGAACAAAAAAAACAGAAAAAATTTGAATTTCGCGGGTTGGTTGGAGCATTCACCTTAACCAAATAAATTTTGGTACCTACAGTTTTGAGAGTTTTATTTAGTGTATATGTCGCAGGTTTTTCATAAAATTGGGTTTTTGATGAAAAACCGGAAGACGACACATATCTATGAGGAATTTATAATTATTAACGATTATATTAAAGCTGATTATGTAGTGTCACATAATTTTGATTTGATGGCGTTTTAGATATATAAGTGTCATTCCACAGTCAGGTGATAATGTTGTTACGTAGGTATATGGGATAAATATGTTTATTTATAGCCAAATACCATCAGATAATTTGTGCATATTCGATGTTTACAGTTATATCTTTATGCGGTTTACTATACTAACACACTTTATCTGAATCTATGTATAAGCAAATTACTCGTAAGAAAATTATTTATCTGTGATTTAAAATTTAATATTTTTTTACACAATATTATACTTAATACTGATCTGTGATTTTTTGTGATGCGAATTTACTAATTATATGTTAGACTTAGATGAATAACTGATCTGTGATTTAAATAATAATGACTACACAACGTGCAAATAATTTCTTTGATCTGTGATTTGAAGCAATAATTACTTTAAGAATTAAAATTAAGGGAATAAAAATAATAATTTCCACATCAACAAGCGGTTTCATTTATTATAGTCACAAGGTGCATTTAATATATTTTTTAATTAGCCCCCAAAACTTTTGAACGCGACTGTACGGACAACAGCTTAGGTATAATACGTCCAATAAAGAAGGTCATCGATATGTATGAATCCGTCGCTTTTTAGTAGTCATTCAAATTTGGTCGGATAACCAGCCGTTGCTTACATATTTTGGTTATTTGTTAATATTTACTTAATGCGAAACATTCCAAGCTGAATATTTTCACCATATATTTTTGACTAAAGGCACATGATTTTGGTTTACACCTACACATTTCGGATTGAGCCGGTTCCTTGTATTTTGCCGTCAAAGTTAGGACACCATCGTTTTGACTTTTAGCAAAAACGCATGCATGAATAGTTTTGAAACTTTGTATGGTTATTATTAGCGTCAAGAAGGACCGAATACAGTTTTCAGCGAACTTGTTTCTTGTCTAATTTAGGCGCTGCGATGTTTTTTCGGGTTTTCATAAAACCGCTATAACTTGAAAACTATAAATATTTTCTTAAAACTAATTGGGGCACTAAGGGGCACACATTAAGAGCTACTCGTGTATGTTTACTCTACAGGGGCACATGCAATGGTTGTAGAGATATACGATTCATCAAAACGTTACTCCAGCAGGAAATGCAATATCTCGAAAACCTGAAGGGGCACAGATTTTTTTTTTGGGGGCACATTAGGGCACACATATAAGCTCTCTGGCCATGCACAATTTTTCTCTCTCCGATCATTCGTTTAGAATTTTCCTGCTAGAAAAACGTTACCCCAGCAGGAATCGTTTTTTCCGTTTTTTTCCAAAACGACAGGGGGCACACATTTTTTATTTGGGGGCACATTTACAGCAGATAGGGCACATATTATACGTTCTACTCCTATAACTCTAGGAGACACTTTCTTGCTGGGGTAACGTACACTCAGCATCCCACCAAGGTGGTGAAGGAATATTGCCTGTCGCACCATTCTTAATAGGGAAAGTTTTATCTGCTATCTCTATTAAAATTCTTGTAATTTCATTAGATAGTAGCTGAGGATATTGTATTAAGGAATTAGATAAAGCAGAAATTCTTTCTTCCACACAATTTTTGTATTTATTCCAGTCTGCATTATGAAGTCTGTACTTTAAGCGCGGTTGTGGAATATTGGAATGCAAGCATCTGGTTTTTTTATTTGGAAAAGAAATGATTATAGGAAAATGATCACTACCATGAGAAGACGGTAATAGAGACCAGGATAATGTTGATGCTAAATCAGGTGTGCAGATTGAGAGATCAGGAGCACTTATTCCCTCATCTGGATTTGTTTGGCGTGTTGGGAGACATGTGTTTAAAATGCACAAATTGTTTCCCCATAGTAATTGGAACTAGAACTTCCCCAAGACTGATGCTGTGTATTAAAATCGCCCATTACCAAAAATGGTTAATTATGGCTGATGCACAGACTAAACAGCATTGAAAGTACCCTCGGGAGATGCACACCAGCGTGCTTCAAGTGCTCGATGCTAAGGTCATCATGACTTGGAGACTTACCTCTCACCATCTTCTTAATAATGACAGCTACATCCTTGGCTGTAAAGCTGATACTAAAGTCTCCATGCTGACACTCAGCACCAAGCACCTGCGCCGCCGGCCCAAGCGGCGACTCCACTTTGAAATGGCGCTGGAAAAGGCTAGCAATGTAGCATGGTTCATGACTATCACCTACACTCACCGGAAGGCTCGCCCCTGGGTTTAATTTATTTGTTGACTTCCAAAATTTATTAAATTTCTTATCAGTGTGATGTTTTGCAATAATGTCCATTCTGATCTGATCCTCATTGTTTTGACAGTAGGTATTTTAATTTTGATTTAAATAATTTTCTAGGCTCACACATTTTATTATAACAATGTCCGTTTATAATTACAACTATTCTGTCTAGAATGTTAATAGTTATTGTAATTAATTAAATAGCGATTTTAGTCCTACAACAAAAATCATGATTACATTCAGGATTAAAAAAGTACATTTCTCAATTATTATGTAACATTATTCAAATTGATATTTTTGAAATATCATAGTCAAAATATTTCAAAAAAATGCATTTCATTAACTGAAATTAATTCATAACAATTTATCCTAATGGGTATCTGTTTAAATTCACAAAATACTCTGGGGATACTTCAATTAACGAAAATATTAAGTAGTTAACCATTTAGATTGCATGAACTTGCAACATGTTATCACAGCACTCGCAAAAATTGAAGTTGTCAAAAGACGAAATATTTACAACATGCAGTCATTTACATTATGATAGCCCCAGAGGAAAGTTATGAGACTCAAAGAGCAGTCAATTTGATAACATACACCATTAATAATGTAAACTTTTTACTTAGTTTACAAATTCATTAATAGATACCTAACTAAACAAACAACATTAATTTATCTGCGATGACGTCGCTTCTTCTTATTGACACGCACATTTCCGTTTCCAGGTTGATTAGACGTTCCGCTGGACGATGGCGGCGCTACCGGCGGCGGAGCCACGGATGGAGGGACCACCGGAGCTAATGGGGGCGGCACGGGTGGCTGCTGAACTATCGCAAGCCCAGTCATAAGGTGGCGTTGTTGCATGTTATTATTTTGTGTGGGGCCATTCTGCCTTTGTGGAACGTTAACGGCTCTGGGAGCTGGTACAGGGGGCTGCGTGGCGTTAAGGGCAGCCCTAAGACGCTGCCGCATGCGTCTGCGCGCACTACGTGATAGTTGCATGCTTTCCGCACTGGTGTTATCTTGAATAATATTATCTATTGCAGGTGGAGATTCCTCTTCTGATGAGGTGCTGGTGCGTTCGTTCGCACCAGTGTTGGTCCTTTCAATTCTAGCTCGCATTTCTGCTTCGGAACGCACTAGAGCGTTTGCTTCACGTCCAAGCGTAGCAAATGCTCGGGAGAGCCTGGCTACATCGTTTTGTAAATCTAGCAGGAAAGGCTCTAAGTCATGAGCGTGTGTGTGAGAGTTTTCGTGATTGTTGCCGCGATTGGCAACACGTAGGACGGCGCGGGGCTGAGTTTGGGCCACCAGATGTTCATATGGCGTACTACGAACAGATATTTTCCCGCTTATTGATACGGGTGCAATTAATGCCCTCGCGTCTACGCCGCTCACTACCAGGCAATGTCCACGTTTCTTTAGAGAGCCTTCACACGATCTTACAGACCATACCTGAAAATAATTCAAAATGAATACCTTATTACATCAAAACTATGAGTTTTGTTCCGTTTTTCATAATAATCATAATGTTTTGCTTACACAATCAGAAAAAATTGCTTCTCGATCATTACCAGAAATAGTGACTATATACGAAAAATTCTGTGCTACCCAAGGGGCTGCAGCCATGGTTAACCATGCACATACATTATCATCTGAAACAATCAATGATAAATTAGTTTCTAGTAATACATAACATTCTCTTTCATTAAGGACGCGTTTACGAATTGACGCGCTTCAATTTTAGGTAGGTATTGAGTCTTACTACACGAGCACGGCTCACACACAGCGACATGCGCGAAGCGGCGAAATTATGAGTAAACTGACACGACTTTATACTTGAGCCTTGTTTAATTTAATTTTTGCAATGTTGAAGCAACAACATGTCAACATGTTGTTGTTTGTTGTTGTGTTGTTGTTTGTTGTTGTTTTGTTGTTGCTTTTGTTTTTGTTGTTGTGTGTTTTTTGTGCTGTTTTTGTTTTTTTTTAATCTTAAATTGATTTGTTTTCAAAAAGTTTGTAGGTAATGTGAAGTGTTCATAAAAGTAGGTGCTATCAGACATAATTTCATTGGACAGTGATTAATCATGTTACTATGTACCTTTGTATTAACAATTTGCGGACGAGCTTATTGAAAACAAATAATTTAAAACAAGCTTATTTTATTAGTTTTAATTCGTATTTTATATAATAAATTTGCTATGGTATCAAATGCAAGTAGGTTCTTGAAAACTGGAAAGACGAACGAACGTTTATACTACACTTGCTTAGTAAGTGTACCAATTCTACCCCACTAAAAGGCTTGAAAGCTGTTCATTAAACCTTCTCAAAAATCTAGGCAGTATATTGTATGGAATTTCATTACTGCCCTGAAAATCAGGGTAGTAATGCGTTCATTACTAACGCGTTTTGTTTTTGAAGTGATAACTTCTTTTTTATCACACCTGCTCTGAAAATACATACTAATTATACCAATTAGAGGGAAGAAACGCCTTTATCCCGCCCTTCAAATCCTTTCATCCCAAGGTATGGAAGTTTGTATGAAAATCCTTCCGACCCAAGGGTGGGAAATATGTATGAAATTCCATTACATACCCGGTTTTTCTTTTTTTTTTTAATTTGTCAGCAGTCATACTGCCAAGAGACTTTAACTGTCTACTAATTAAATTTCAATTAAATTGTTACTGGCCACATACAGTTTTTTTTTTACCAGTTACCAACCTCCTTGGTGCATACAGAAAATTAAAAACGGAATTATTGTTTTTGAGTGTTTTTTAGTGTTCTTGAGTGTTCTTGAGTGTTATTGAGTGTTTTTGAGTGTTTTTGAGTGTCTTGAGTGTTTTTGAGTGTTCTTGAGTGTTTTGAGTGTTTTTGAGTGCTGTTGAGTGTTATTGGGTGTTCTTGAGTGTTTTTGTGTTTTTGAGTGTATTTGAGTGTTATTGAGTGTTTTTGAGTGTTCTTGAGTGTTTTTGTGTTTTTGAGTGTTATTGAGTGTTTTTGGGTGTTATTGAGTGTTATTGAGTGTTTTTGAGTGTTTTTGAGTGTTCTTGAGTGTTTTTGAGTGTTATTGCGTGTTTTTGAGTGTTTTGAGTGTTATTGAGTGTTTTGAGTGTTATTGGGTGTTATTGAGTGTTTTTGAGTGTTTTGAGTATTTTTGAGTTTGTTGAGTGGTTTTGAGTGTTTTTGAGTGTTTTTGAGTGTTGACGTATTTTGTAGAAACAATTTTCTTGGTAAAGTTTAAAGTTTGGCGGTGTAAATCATAAGTTAAAAATGAGTGATTCCAGTGACAATGATAGCAATTTATTAATGTAGTACAACAAGTGTAGTATAAAGCAGAAGATTATATCACTCGAGGGTAAGTACAGATTACTCCCCTTGGTGAATAAATAGCTATTATTTGGCACATCCACTTCAATGCGCACATTACCAATTGTTAATCAATATTCATTGCTTTATAAATGTTTAAAAAATTCGTTTGCATGACAACAAAAACAACGCAATGGATATTGTTGAACTGTCGAATTGGAATGGATTGCCATTCCAAGTGTGTTACGCGATTAGGATAACATACTAAGCCGGACAGAGCTGTAAATGATAAAAAATAATAATAGTAACGAAAAAAACCCAAAATACAAAACATTATGACAATGTGAAGAATGCTCTTGTAGTTCCACATTTCTTTTAAATCTTGGATCAATCAATTCTGGGAGAAGACAGGCATGAAGTTTTTTCCCCGAGAGCTTTTCCCAAACGTCTTAGGCCCTGGCCTTAAATCACAATCGAGTTACAAGAGGTAAAAACTACACATTCTTATCAGCTAGTTCTACTCGTGAATTAGTTTCAGTAGCAGTCTTCGAAGTACACCTGCAGGTCACTCGCATCAAATCCGGAGGTAAGGTCTCAACATAACTAACAAAAGGAGCCCAAACTCGGCACATCTAGCTCAGCTTGTCTATTAGTTCCAGTAGCCGTCTTCGAAGTACACCTGCAGGTCACTCCATCAGGTCTGGAGGTAAGGTCTCAACATAACTAACAAAAGGAGCCCAAACTCGGCACACCTAGATCAGCTTGTCTATTAGTTCCAGTAGCAGTCTTCGAAGTACATCTGCAGGTCACTCCATCAAGTCCAGAGGTAAGGTCTCAACATAACTAACAAAAGGAGCCCAAACGCGGCACACCTAGCTCAGCTCGTCACATGCAGGATACTCCATCAAGTCCGAAACGAAATATAATGTATTTGTAATCCCTACTTACTTTTAGAAAAAATATAAGACTATGAATAAAATCTTTCCTTGGGTAGTAGGTACATACAGAATGCGTGAAATATCAAGTTTGGTATGTCAAATATTTTGTATCCATACAGTGATCCTTTTCAGCACAAGCTGCTGCTTACAACCGACACAGTATCCACTCACGACGGCAGCCGAGCGCAGACTAATATTTCATTACAAATTTTTGTGCAATAAACCAAGACAGTGACGAGTAAAATAACCCTTATTTCAATCCAATAAGATTCACGCATTACGGCTATGTGAAAAAATAGAGTTCGTCTTTTATTGAAGTGAAAACTTCTTTAGCATCGTTGTGACTTGAAATTTTATGAAACGAAAAAGCGACAGTAAACAGAGACATAATATAAGATTTAACGTGGGAGAAAATGAGATAGGAAGCATTACAGTGTTTTTGTTTTTTATTATTACAAATGACATCACATTTACTCCTATGCTACTAATTTGTGATGATGATGATGGTGATTGCGATTGTGATGGATGGATGGATGGATGGATGGATGGATGGATGGATGGATGGATGTTCTTTAGCATCGTTGTGATTTGAAAGTTTATGAAACGAAAAAGCGACAGTAAAAAGAGACATGTAAATTCATAAGATTTAAGAGGAAGCGCTAAGGTAGCCCGCGAAATTCAAATTTTCTTACGTTTTTTGCAATTTGCTGGTCAGTATTAAGTTGTAAGTCGATCAAAATATGATTCGCGGCCATAACAAATATGTATTTAGATAATTATAATCATTAAAGTCATCAACACAACTCTCCAAGACCACGTAACTCCAAAGAATTGATGATTATAATTCTGTAAATACAGATTTTTTTACGGCCGCGAATCATATATTAATCAACGTAAAACTTAATACTGACCAGCAAGTTGCAAAAAACCTAAAAAAAAATTGAATTTCGTGGGCTACCCTGGCGCTTTCGCCTTAACGTGGGAAAAAAATGAGATAGGAAGCATTATACAGTGTTTTTGAAGGTTTCACTTCTACCACGTGTGAATTGCACACATGCTGTTTTTTTTTCTGAGCCTATTTGTAACATTTTGAGTTCTACTTTTTTGAGTTAAACATGTATCCTTACATATGTATAATATTTTTAAATAAATAAATTTATGTATAATAAAATGAAGAAAAATGTTCCTATAGTCAGCACGATATCATAGATTTTGTGTGAAGAGGCAACAAAAATTATTTTATATTAGGGTCATTTAGGGTAATTGTAAACTGGGGTGATTGGAAACAACTCCCAATAAACTTTTAATAATGTATTTAGGTTGACGGTTGTGATATGGAACGTTACTTTAATCTGTTGTCTATGACTACAAATTTCAATTTATTCATCTGAAAGAAAAGTAACTTCAATTTCAGTGTGACGAAAAGTTGTCTGCAAAAAAATCGTTTTCAAGTTTTTGCACGAAGTTGATAGTTAAAGATTTTATAAGAAAAGTTGATAGATAAGTTGTTGATTGTTTTTTTCGCTTTGATTTAATGGAATTATCTTTGCATTTTTCAAACTTTCCATCAATAACATCAATCTAACAAGCAGCAAAGTAGTGTTTACATTTTCCCATACGATGTACTGGGTGGAGGTAATTGTAAACGGGTTAGGGGGTGATTGTAAACAGTGGGGTGATTGTAAACTCTTATCATTTCTGCTACTAACATGGTGATGGGTAAACGTAAACATTTCGTATCAGGTACTTTTTCAAAATGCCACGCGTTTACATCCGAAAAAGAGAGACATAATATACCTTCTATCTGATCCCTGTTCTAGATTCCTGTTGCTGCGTATGCAGAGTATCAAGAAAATGATACAGTGCTCGTAAGATAAGTTGGTAAAAAAAAGCAGTCTACTTTGTCTGGAAAGTAGTGTCAAAGACCAAAAAACGAGACAGTATACATCCTGTGTATACTGGTCTCGTTTTTTAAAAAAGTAGGTGGAAAGGATAATATGACATTTCTTGCCACAACCGAAGATATTGACACTATACCAGCTACTATGATTGTGAAAAACGTAAATTTGCTTACTTTGAATGAAAAGGAAACCGAGTTTATATTGATGGATGATGAAGACTATGTTTATTTTGATTACTAAGGCATTATGTTTGAGATGGTTGCAGTTAATTTAAAAACAAATAATAGACAGCACTTCTATATATTTTGTTTTCTTTTACCCCCTTTAAAAATGTATAGGTTTCCTTAATTAGTTTACAATTTCCCATAAAACAATTAAATGTTCCCAATCACCCCGTAATTTAGTCAATGCAAAATATCGAAGCTAGATGATTTGTTTACATTTACCCCTGTATATTGGTAGACACTCAGAACAAAATCGTTTGCATTTATGAGACTCAAAACAGTGAAAACGAGTTAGCGGAATTATAATGCTTATCACGTAGGCTTACTTTTGGTGTTCACATTTACCCCAAAATATCATTTTTTGTTTTAAAGTCAGGGTAAAATGTAAACACTTCATTTTCAAAACCGCTAATGACGCAGTTCAAATGGTTGATGTTGCAGTTTTTAGATAAATTACTATACAATCAAAGTAATTAACTCTTCTTTTCTAACTGCCAATATTTTTTTTTATAAAGCCAAAAGTTTATTAGTTCAAAAGGTATTTTTCAAAAACGTTTACAATTACCCTGATTGACCCTATACTATAATGAACCAAAATTTTCGAATAAAAAATTGCTACCATTTGAAGATAAAAAAGTAATCTATCTGTGGTAATCATTTGGTTTCTCATTTTGCCAATCTTATTTTTATCAGATTCGTAAACACATCCCTTAAATAAAATTGCTTGCTTACTGGTTATTTCAATTATCAAAAAGAATATTCCCATGTCTGATACGCGTACTGCAGTAACAATTCTTCCAGGTACTGTAGAAAACTGCCACGCTTGTACATATTCACCATTTTCAGATTTGCCCTAAAAGAAAGTATATAATAATATAGTCATGATAAAATTACAGTGGGGTAGGCTATGTTACCTCTTAGTGTTACTTTTTAATTATAGTCCAAATTACCTGCCAACTTTGAGTTGTTTTAAATCATATAGAAAGTGCTGACAGATACATGTATTTTATTTCAATGTGAAAACATTTTTTTTTAAAGACTACAATAAATTAATAAAACAACTTGGGTTACCTCAATAAGTTCAGGAGAGTGGAAATAGCGTAGATGATTGAGCAAGCGAGCTGCAGGGAGCCTGACTACATTTCCATTCTTGCATGAGAGACAACGAAAGTACCCTTTGCAAGCTTGTGGAGGTCTTTGTGTAGATTGCTGTAAACGTGAAGTAAAATAAGTGAGAATACTTGTATAAAACATATACTAAACTCTAAAGCAGTCGTCAAACATGAGAGTAAGACCATGACTGCCATGCCACATATGATGGTGTACTGAAATGGAAAAGTTTTTTCCATTACATGCTTTTTATTACTTACACTGGACTGCTCGCTTGAAGCATCAGCTACGCTTTCAATTTCAGGTATTTCAGTTGTGTTCTCTTTAGCTGGTGTATTATTTTCAGGGCAAGAATCTGTAGTGACTTTCCCACCAAGCTTCTGAAATCGCAAATAATATAATAGAATTAGGCATATACAATTATTCAGACACAAAATATTTGTTTTCATTTGATATTAATTTGAGTTTGACATTGAAGGCCTTGAAGGTTCTCAGTGAAAGTATGTTTTATCAAACACTAAATCAATTATAGACATGTGTTTTAAATGGGAAATAACACCAATACTATAAAAAAGAATACTTACAAAAGCTCTTAGTTTTCGAACATTTGCAATGAGTTCTTCCATGGCATAATTACGAGTTCCGAAAAACAATGCTCTGCAAACAGGGCACACATCAAGACGCATTTTGCATCGTCCACATACATGATGGCCCTCATTACATTGAAATATTTGACCTGAAGGGATCTCATAGCAGACAGGGCATTGTAGTAGATCATCTAAATCTGGCAGTGCATCAGGCTGGAAAAATAAAAAACATTATAGAATCTGTACTGTAATCTTGGATTTTAAGACTGTTTTTTGTGCCATCTGCTGCTGTGTCACATCTCTGACAGGATGAGATATGATCAGAGATCGGAATTGGGTGTGTGAAAATACCTAAAGTTTGCAGCGAGACATAACATAGAGCTGTTACAACCACTTAAGTTAACCGGTTTTGAATTTTACCGGTTTAGTTTCGGTTTTTTGTTTTACATGTTCTTTACCTTTGAAAAACCGAACTATAAACATTAGCAAGCTGCTAATACAGTTTAAAAATTAATTTTTGTTTTTAACTTTTCCGGTTCAAATTCGGTTTTTTAGTTCTACTTGTTCTGTATGTCTGAAACACCGAACTTTACACATCTGCAAGCTGTAATACAGTTTTAGTTTTTTTTTTAAACCAAATTATTACCAGAAAAGTACAAAACAAAAATTAATTTAGAACTGTATTAGCTGCTTGTAAATGTTTATAGTTCAGTATTTCAAAGGTAAGGAACATGTACAACATCATCATCATGTGTTATCATCTAATATTGTAATTTTGTGTGTTGTGCTGTCTTCTTGTATGTGCCAAATAAATGGTTTATCTAACTATCTATCTATCTACAACAAAAAAACCGAAACTAAACCGGTAAAATCCAAAACCAGTTTAACTTAAGTGGTTGTAACAACTCCATATTATGTCCCGCTGCAAACTAGGTATTTTCGCACACCCAATTCTGATCTCTGGTTATCATTAATGCTTTGCATCCTGAATTCATTTTTCAAGATATTTTGATTGTATTTTATTATTTTCATAACGTGCAAGCACGAAATTTTTTCTAACATACACAAAAATAGATTAAAGATTGAAAGTGGAAAAACTATCAATTTTTTCATATAGGTAGGTATTTGAATTTATGTCTTTCTTGTGTTTTCTATTTGTTTCTATTCTATGTCTATATCACCCAGAGTGGTAATTTTGTCAAGGTGACTCATGCAAGGCTTTGTTTAGTTAGTAATACAAAAAAGTAAAATAATATGTGAGTATCAAACTCAATGCCTGTTAGTAGTCTTTTGATGTTCTCATAAATACAAACCCAAATTCGTTCGCATTTCTCAAAATCATTCTAATGTACATACTTAAAGAGTTCATTGGTGAGAACTGATTGGAATTACAGTAATAAAATAAATAAAATTAGAAACCAGGTTACTGCTACAGTTATCACAATTTTTTTTTCTCCTACCTACATTGGTAGGACAAAATATTTCTTAACTTGATATAAAGTACCTTGCCAGAGAGCGGTCTTAAACATTAAAAACTCGAAAAGTAAGCAGTTTATGTACCTCCATAAAATAATAATTTGTTTAAATCACAATGGTAATTTTCATGGGCACAAACAGTTTCAGAATAATAGGAAGTAAGGAAAAAGGTATCAAATAAATATTTGTTCCATTGCTTTCGATCAATTCGTGAATTAGGATTTGTAGTAAACTTTCTATGTTAGAAAGTAGTAAAATAGCTACGCAATTGCAATTATACAAAATCACACGTGTATACTTTGTTAATGGTGACGTTGTTTTTAATACTGTGATTTTGAGAAAAATTATCAGTGTTTAAAACAATGCAAATTAAATATAATAATAGATAATTTTAATGTTTCTAGTCTTCCCTTTGCTACCCTCTACAACAACAAATAATACTGCAGTAGAATTGCGAAACGTATAAAATGGTGGTGCAATTTTTAACAACCGTGCACAAATATTAGTAATTCAACAAATATTTAAAAATTTAAAAAGATAGTCATCAGAAAATAAAGTATGAAAGTACTTAATTGATTATGTAGTCAACAATAATTGCAACAGCAGCGATTGAAAACCCTTTTTGTAAAAAAAATATCGACCAACGGACAAGGTTGAACAATGGAAGCTTTATTGTTCATTTACACTATAGCAATTTTTGTATACATACATTACATACCTTAACCTCCACCTGTTCCGACATAGCGAATTTAATTTCTCAGCTATGAAGAAAATAACTCTTAAAATTAGATTAATACTAGCCAAGTGAACAGTGAAACTTTGCATAAATTTTAAACTCTACAACACAGCTGTCGTTTCACAAATGGCGTCCATTTAAAATTACATGGTAGATGGTACAGTACAGGCACAGCAGTGTTGACAATAAATTAAATAAAAATACCAGTGGGTATTGCAACATCACAAAATTAAATTTTTACTATATGCCGGAACCACACAAGTTATTGGTATGAATGTGGATGGCTATAAGCAAAAGAGTAACGGAAGACCAAAAAAACGATGGATGGACTGGAACGCTTGGAAACACGCTGGTCCTGCTCCATAGGACAATCTAGAGTCTAGACAAAATCAAACTAGCTGCTAATTTAATTGTAAATTTATTCTTTTTTTTACATTGATTTACATTTATTCTTTTTTTTTTACATTGATTTACAATTACTTTAACTCACACCGCGCCGTGACTTATTTATTACTTGTAATTTTTTTGTTAATTTAAAATAAATCGTTTACTTTACCATGTTTGTAAATATGTGAGCACCATGCACCATGGCCATGTATCCGTGTCATGGTTTCATTTTTAATTCTTTTACCTATTGTGGTATAGTAATTTTATTTTAGGTGCATCGTCTTCACATATTATTATTATATAATTAATGTATGCAAAATATTGTAAAATATTTTAAAAGAGTAACGGTGGAGTTTCTTGCCCATTCTTCTCCGTACGAAAACTACCTTTTGGAATGGGCGACTAGAATCAATTCTTTTTTTTTTGTAATTTTTGACGTTCAAAAGTGCCTTTTATGTGCCTATTTGAAATAAATGCTTTGACTTTGATTTTGACCCCAAATACTTTGGGATAAGGGCAAGATAATGATGATGCCAAACTACCTCTATCACTTGTATAATATATAATAGGTCAGTGTCAGAAGCGTAGCGTGCCCTGGCGGGGCCCCGTATAAAAATTCGTTTGGGGGCCCTTAGGAAGGGTAAAGATTTCTCACAAAAGAAAAAAATGTTTGCATAAATTAAAAGAAATATTTATTCATCATAATTATCTATGTTACTTTTCCAAAAAAATTACAAACAATTCAAATTAAATACGGGGCCCCCGTGGCTCGGGGGCCCCGTATAATTGATACGGCAGATACGGCGGTAGCTACGCCCCTGGTCAGTGTGCTAAGCCCAATCACTTAGCACTTGTTTTCGGCACACTTCTGACTTTCTAAAGCTTTGTCCACACTTCTATGAATTTGGTGTATCAATTCTGATGCATGGCACTTGTATCATTATCACTAGTATGGACCTAGAATGATACGCGATCATGAGAGTCATTGTATGTCCAAACTACCGATAATAATAACCAATGAAACAAGTGTGGACCAGACTTGAACTAGCTACCGTGAATGCATCGCAAGCATTTGCTCTTTTTTTTTTACAAACTCTTAATTCCCTCGCTGCGCTCGGAAGTTAAATCCCGAATCCTTTATTGCGCTCGAGATTCAATATGACGCCCGTGACATAAGACACAACTTTAGCCCCTCGGTGCATAATCTACTATTATTTAAAGAAAACAAGGCAATTGAATTATGGCCATGCTGTAGAAAGATTTTTTGTTGGAAATGACATCTTTTATCTCCCTATTTTGTTTGATCCACGACTTTTTGTCCATCCTGTACAGTAATCCTAATCACGCCAACAATGTTATGAAAAATAATCTTGAAAAACGGGTTTCTTGCGTTCAAAACCTGTTTTACCCCCGGGTGTGATTTTTTTACTCGTTTATTCCGTTGTGAGGTGGTGTCGTTGGATATCTCTTTTAAAAATGACGTACCTAATGAACATTGCATTCTTCGATTCAGGAATCTTTTGAAGGTTTCCCCCGACAAAAAAAAAAACAAGGTACAGTTCGTGCCACGTAAGAAGAGACTTGACCCCGCCACCCTCGCCTCTTTCCGCCGCCCGAGGCCGCCCCGATGACGCCCGGTGCGGGACGGGGACCGGGCGTCATCGGGGCGGCGGAAAGAGGTGGGGAGGCGGGGTCAAGTCTCTTCTTACGTGGCACGAACTGTATGTAAATAGTTTTTTTTTATGTAACTACAAATTTATGCGTTTCGGATTTTTTCGTTTCGGATCCTTTGCTTGTACTACATGACCTTGCTTCTTGCCGAATTTTTGGATTCTAGGTCAACGGGAAGTACCATATACATTTTGATTCCCTTGAGAGTGTCGAAATATACGTTTTTTGCGGCATACACGGCCGTATCTTTTTTTTACGTTAACTTGAAAGTTTGATTTTTTCACAGCTTCAAGGGACGCAGACTTGAGTATAAGGCTGCGCTAACGTTCATGTTCAGGGTCACCAGTATAGAGGTATGAGGAACAGGGTGTAAAGTTCACTCATACATACTCTATAGAAAAGGGAGGATCCTCTGATAAGACGGGTGTTGAGTATGGCGAGCAATTGCCCTATGATTAATGTCGGGCCGTTGTATCTATGGTAGTTGCGCGGTAAACTCTGCTTGCGAGATGCAAGATTTTGCGTGACGTTAGTTACTAACGTCAGCGATTAGTATGACGCATTGTTCGCATGTGGCGTTGTAGAAACCTCGTTAATATTTATTAGTATGGTTTTTATTGTAAAAATAAAGTTTTTAGAGGTAACTTCATGTTTTTTTTCTATCGTACCAAATTTGTTGTATTATGTTTTCAATACACTATCTACCTAGCATATATCCTGAAGAATATCATATATTTTTCTGATTTTGTTTACTGTAAGTCGATCATAATTACTTTTATTGTTTCTAAAACTAGCGTTTTTAGGGTTCCGTAACTAAAGGGTAAAAACGGGACCCTATTACTAAGACTCCACGGTCCGTCTGTCCGTCTGTCACCAGGCTGTATTTCATGAACCGTGACAGCTAGTCGGTTGAAATTTTCACTGATGATGTATTTCTGTTGCCGCTATAACAACAAATATTAAAAACAGAATATAATAAATATTTAAGGGGGACTCCCATACAAAAAACGTGTTATTTTCAGCGTTTTTGCCTTGTCGTACGGAATCTTTTGTGTGCGAGTCCGACTCGTACTTGTTTTTTTTTGTGTTTAGGTCCTGTAAGATCCTTAAGCACGCTCATATCGTTTATTTCCCAAATCGGAACGCAGCCCAAATGTCATCGTCATGTCATGAACAGAATGTGTCATGTTTTATCACAAAATATATCACTCACTGTTTTATTTGTGTCACTCTTCACTTTAAAATAAATAATAAATTTACAAAATTATAATACACAGATTACCCGAGTAATCTGACCGCTGGACCATAGTAATGCGAAAACAATGGCACTTTCTAATTTCCTGGTTTTGCTATTGATTTTAAGTTTTTGCAGATGTAAGTTTCAGTTTTTGACTGAGTTATTAATGTTGTAAAAGTTAGTTTTTGTAGTGATGGCTGTTGATTGGATATCACTCATGTTAAATAGTTCTCAAATACCCTTTATGCTTCTATTTGTCGATATTGTAAAAAAGCTCTAAAAGGTTTTGACATCTTGATTTCCCTTCCTGTATTCTGTGCTCATTCGTGTGTTTGAAATTGATCAGTTATATTTTGTTATTTTCTAGTGGGAAACTTACAAAGGCTTCATCAGAATATATATTCATCAATTGAGGGAGGAGCAGCATGTTTCAGACGTCTAAATGGAACTCATCAAACAGGGTGTTCATGTATGTGACTGCAATGTTCATGATTATAATTTTCTATTTCAAAATCATAAATAGACAGTGGCCAGTATAAACCCATAGACCTGAATGACTTAACATAAAAAAAACTCATATAAGTCACCACATAAGGAAAATTAATTAAATTTGATTGTTTTGGAAGTTGGGATTTTTGTATAGCTATATGTGTGTGTGTTTAAAAAACACATAGATGTTTTTGCATCTAGTTTGATCAAATTTTAGTGCTGTATTCTCCAGTATGTATCAATAAATTGCAAGCTAATTTATTATAGGGAACTACTTTTTTGAGCTGTTATTTAAATATTCGAGATGTTATTATGATCAGTTGAAAAATATATTGAGCAGTTATTTAATTTAATGGCGGTTGATTAATTATTTCGACAGTAAAACATGGACAGTAATAAAAAATTCAATTAGTTGTTTATTTTATCATACAATGTCAATTCTAAAAATAATTGAGCAGTCCAATAACTGAATGAGCGGTAAAAATGATGGAATGAGGTGTTCGATAAATAGTTCGGCAGGTCTGCGAGTTATCAATATTTTGTTGTTATTGTTAATAAAAATACTAAACTTCCCACAAAAATACAAAGTTTCCGAAAACATATTTATGAACGAGCTCAGGGTGCCCACCCTGAGCTTAGGTTTGGTTAGGTTACTTTAAACCCTTTACATAGAAATAGGAGCCCCGCGAAAGGGGGCTACATCGACATAGAATGCAAGAGCGAGCATATGAGAATTAGAGTGATTGATTAGAGACTCATAGTTTTTGAAACCTACTTTACCACCTCATTGTTTATAGAATTCTTACCGACAAATTCGATTTATTACTGCCCACCACTCGTTCAATAATTTTTACCGCCCATTTAATTATTTTCCTGCTCAATTATACAGTATGTTAAATAACAGAGGGCGTTCCCTTAAACTCGTTAATCTATATCATTAATAGATTAAAATAAAAATATCAGCATAGAAAAATAAGCATAAAATAATCCGAATTAAAAAAAATAATTAATTGTCAATAAATTCGAAACCTCCTGTTTAAAATCAAAATAGTAGCGCGGAATAGTATTCGTAGTAGTAATGCCCAAACGCAATGCGCACGATGCTGGCCGAGCGTTTCCGAGAGTTCACGAAGCCGAGTGAGACGGCCGCCCCGCCCCGCCCGCACCCGCGCCCGTCATTCATAAATAAATTCCGACATTGCTGTCCTTCAAGTACGCGTGTACAGAGTGTTTCTTTAACGTATCAATTTACGATTTTTAGTGAATATTTTAATATAAAAAAAAATAAAAACATTTTATTTTCGAATGGTAATATTTTTTTTAGCATGTATGGATGCTATACTATTGCGGGTTAACGGGAACGCCCTCTGTTAGTTAACATACTGTATATTCACTGATCCATTTCATTATTTTTTATTACTCATTTTTGTTTACTTTACTGCTTAGTTTTAATTGCTGAACTAGTTATTAAATGTGCCATTTATAATTTTTAACTTACCAAAACCGCTATTTACAACTGCCTCTTTAAATCAGTGCCTTTATTATACACTTTTTTAGCTGGTGATAATGGTGCAGTGGGTGTGGTCCATATGATAAAAGAAATCCATGATGCACATTGGCTGCTGCAAAACGCTACAGCTGGGCCTTATATGGTTGTTTTGAGCACTTCTCTGTTTTCTGATGTTATTGAACTTCTCATGGAGCAACCTGCCATTATTGCAGGAATTGTAGTACATGACAATATTACAGGAAGGTAATTGTTCTTAAAATATGCTGTTTTTTTTTACTATGTGCCTTTTTTGCTATTATTATGCCAACTGCAGGGCAAAGACTTCTTCTGATACAAATAAGGCACAAGCATTGATCATCATAAGGTACATAATTATTAATACTGTTTGCTGTCTTACAGTGCCGGGTCATTTAGTCAAGAAACAAGATGTCCTAATGAGTATTCATCAGCTCCTGGAAGTAGTTGCTCGGACACTTCACCAAATGGTATCACGTGGAATGAAAAAGGAACTGGACTCTTACGAAAAGATATCCCATTCCCCATATTTTACATGCCACGGTCAAGATCATCAGAGATTGATAAAATTGATCAATGCTATACAAAGTATGTCAATTATTTTACAAGACTATTCTCATGTCATTTTTAAGCCTTCAAAAACTTCTGATGTAATTATTTATTAAATAACACATTTACATTTTCAGGTATAATCTTATAGACAGATCAAATCAGAAGGGAAGACCACTATGCTCAGTACAATTGAATTCCTTTATGTTTGCTGCGGTTGACACTGAAGTATGTTTAAGAAGGTTTGTAAACTGGCATGTTTTTTATATCAATTATGTAAAGGTATGTCGCCATTCCAGTTGCCAGTCGGACTGTCTGTGTGGTGCTGGACTTAAAGAATAGCACCACCCCATACTTCTCGTGGGTGTCGTAAAAGGCGACTAAGGTTCATACCGGAGAATGGGCAGTCGCCAACCCGCCTGCCAAGCGTGGCGATTATGGCAAACCCCCCCCAAGAATGACAAGCACAAAAACACTTGGGCCCCTAGTACCCGGCGGCCCGCCTATCCTTGGCTACGGTAGCGGCCAAGGCCACGGGGAGGCAAGGGGTGCTAAGAATCCCCGGAAGACATCCGGCTACCACAATCACCGAAAAGTGTACGCGTGTTATGTTGCCAGGTCCAGCAATGTGGCAACATAACACGCGTACACTATGGACCGACGAGATCACCGAACTCGAGGGAGAATTGAGCAGGTTACGATGGAGTATATATAGTGGTTTTATCTGAAGTCTGGAGAGAGGGGGAGGACTCGATAATCCTTAAATCCGGAAACTTGCTCTATTTCCAGGAGGGCAACCAGCAGTCCCAAGGTGGTGTCGGGTTTATCGTCCATAAGTCCCTTGTGAGCAACGTGGTTAAGATCGAGAGTGTTTCGACCAGGGTGGCGTGTCTTATACTCAGAAAATTCGAAAGATATACGCTGAAGGTCGTACAGGTTTACGCCCCGACCTCGTCACGCCCCGACGATGAGGTATTAGAGACAATGTATGAGGATATTTCCAGAGCCATGCATGGCTATGATGTTTCTGTGATCAACACGGTGAAAACCGGAAGTGATCACCGCATGGTAAGAGGCAAGAGGCACATTGAACTTAAATATCAAGCTGGAAAGATCTCGACTGATGAAGTATACGCTCCGCCCAGTACCGATCCAGGTCCAAAACCCTGAGAGCTTTCAGCTCAAACTTCAGAATCGTTTCGAATGCCTAGGGAGCTCCGTGGACGATTATAACGATGGGTTCGTGGAAACTGTCCATACGGTCGGGTCTAAGATCTTCAAGACCCGTCGTACGAATTAAAAAAAAGCTATCTGATCCTACTTTACGGATCATGAAGGAGGGGCGCGAGATGATCGTGCAGTCTTCAGATGGTGAGCAAAATTACCGGCAACTCAATAGACTGATCTCTAAGTCCTTGAAAAACGATCTTCACCGCTTTAATACAGACTGTATTAAGGACGCGATAGAGCGAAATAAAGGCTCCAAGGTCTTTGCTAGAGATCTGTCTATTGGGCAGAGCCAGCTTATAAAACTTAAGCCCGATGATGGCAGGATCGTATTCGCCAAACCCCGCCGAGCTCCCACTTCTGAGCCATGTCTACAAGCTGTTTTCGAGAGTCATCACGAACCGTCTCGCGCGTAGGTTTGACGAATACCAGCCTCCCGAACAAGCCGGTTTCCGTAAAGGCTTTACATACATACGCTGCGACAGGTTACACAGAAGAACGAAGAGTATAACCTGCCTCTCTGCTTAGCGTTTGTGGACTACGGGAAAGCCTTTGATTCGATCGAGACATGGGCTTTACTGCAGTCTCATCCACGGTGCCAGATCGACTATCGGTACATCGAGGTGCTGAAGTGTCTGTACGAAAACGCCACTATGTCAGTCCGACTCCAGGATCAGACCTCGAAACCTATTCTTCTGCAGCGAGGTGTGAGACAGGGAGACGTTACCTCTCCGAAACTGTTCACCGCTGCACTGGAGGACGTCTTCAAGGTTCTGGACTGGAAAGGGGCTGGCATTAACGTCAATGGCGAGTACATAACTCACCTTCGGTTTGCCGACGAAATCGTAGTCATGGCTTAGACTATGGAGGACGTCAGTACAATGCTTGATGACCTCAGTAGAGCCTCCGAAAGAGTGGGTCTTAAAATGAACATGGACAAAACGAAGGTCATATCAAATACCCATGTAACACCCACTCAATAAAAGTCGGAGACTCTACACTCGAAGTCGTGGACGAGTATGTTTACCTAGGACAAACTGTCTAGTTAGGTAGGTCTAACTTCGAGAAAGAGGTCAATCGTCGAATCCGACTCAGCTGGGCAGCGTTCGGGAAGCTACGCAATATCTTCTCGTCCCACATACTGCAGAGTCTCAAGACGAAAGTCTTTGACTAGTGTGTGTTGATGACTTATTGCACTGAAACGTGGTCGCTCACAATGGGCCTCACAAGAAGGCTAAAAGTCACCCAAAGGGCAAGGGAGAGGGCTATGCTTGGAGTTTCCCTACATGATCGAATCAGGAATGAGGAGATCCGCAGGAGAACCATGGTAACCGACATAGCCCGAAGAATTGCCAAACTTAAGTTTCAGTGGGCAGGGCACATTGCTTGCAGAACAGATGGCCGATGGGGCCGAAGGGTTCTGGAGTGGTAACCGCGTACTGGAAGACGTAGCGTTGGAAGGCCCCCCTCAAGGTGGTCCGACGACCTTGTGAAGGCCGCAGGAACCCGTTGGATGCGAGAAGCACAGAACCGGTCGAAGTGGAGGGCTATGTCCAGCAGTGGACGTCTTTCGGCTGAAATGATGATGATGATGATGTCGCCATTGCAATGTATAGACATACAGTCTATTTTGTTTGTTCCAATAAAAACTGTTTTTTGAATCATTATTATTTGTTAGACATTATTATTTTTGAATATTTAGCTTGCAGAAAGTTGACATACCCTGAATTAAATGTTATGTTACACTTTGAACTTAATTAAATAAATAATTCTTATAATTATTTTTTTGTCAAAGTCAAAGCATTTATTTCAAATAGGCACATTAAAGGCACTTTTGAACGTTGTACCATTTTAATGTTTTTGCTTATATTTATAGATCAGCTTCATCAGCGCTGTTGACACCTACAAAAGTATGTGATCCTCTGGGTGGTCACAATATCTACTATTCTCTCTTCCCTAGGACAATGGTTTGTATTACTTTCCATGTATTTGTGTTAGATACTCACTTTGTAAAAACGTTTTAACACTGAAATCATTACTATCAATAATCGGATGGCCCATCAGGACCAAAGCATTCTCCAATTGCTACCACTTACAGAAAAGCACAGCGTAGGGTGCCTCTCCGTAAGGTGGACCAGCCCGCCTGGTGAAGGTCATGGGAATTCACAAGATGTGGGCAGCGCAGGATAAAACATAATTATTATTGTTTTTTTATTATTTACTTACTCGATTCACAAGTTTTTTGTAAAATGTCCCTGTAATTATTATATATATACAGGCACAAGAAATTATTTAAATGAAAATTAATGTTATGTAAAATTAAAGTTAAAATTAATGTAATGTAAATATGTTTTTCTATACCGTTAAAACGGCGAGACATGTAGCACTGTGCAATGTTATGAACACCTTTGTAAATACCATGTTTATGGCAAATTAACATTCTATTCTGTTTCAGGACAATAAGAATCTTCAAGGAGTAACATTAGTGACAGCAAGAATTGACACAGCTTCTTTATTTGATGGTGAGTCAGAACGAAGACTTAAAATGCCCTAGACTTGCAGCGGTATGAAAAATATTGCATGTGCTATTATCAACATTTTATCTTTTCAGGAGTATCTCCTGGTGCGGCGAGCTCCGTGGTCGGCATGGTGACACTACTTACAGCGGCCACAACCCTGTCTCAAATGATTTCCATTAAAGATGCAGCATCGTATGGTAAGGAATTATTTTCACTGAAGTACCTACTCGCCATCATTAATGGCAGCACCGGTCATAAAACGCGAGAGCGAGATATCACGAGGTTCAACAGTTTTGAGTTTTGGCGTTTAGCGTAGTGTGTTACAAAAAACATGATATTATTTCAGATCAAAATGTGCTATGGACATTATTTAATGGTGAAGCGTTCGACTACATCGGTTCTCAACGTGTCGCGTACGACATACGTAAGGGTGAGTGGCCGGCCGGCGCACCACTGGCGGCGAATGATATTCGCCTGCACGTGGAAGTGGGTCAAATAGGCGGCTCCCTATCGAGATTTGACAACATTTGGAATATCAACGCCTTTGTGCCGTACGATGTTGATATACCTCAGGTAAGGGATGTTTTTCAGATCTATGGAAAGGTCTTGCTCTTCTTACTTTATAGAATTCCAAAGGTACTGAATAAAATAGAATTCTCACTATGTTCACCTAAGTTGAAATAAGTGACAGTTATAGATTTGCTTATGATGTAGGTATACAGATAAAATGTAATTTTTATTTATAGTCCCGATTCCTTTTTCCTTATGCAAAATTTTCAAACAATCGAATTTTATATGTAGGTATAATAGAAATTAAATTATAATTATAAATAGAAGTTATAATATTATAACTCTTTTCCAATTAGGTATTTAGTAAAAGCAGTAGGTAAGGGAATCTACACATAAAATAATCTAACAAATAACATAATAATAGGTATGTACGGATAGCTTGATGTGCTGGCGTCTGCCAGCACATCAAGCTACCCGAAACGGCCAAATTTTCACAATCAACCTTGAACCTAATGCTAATACCGATAAAGCTGAAAATCTATTAAATAAATTTGACAGATTGTAGTAGCTTGATGTGCTGGCGTCTGTACAATATAAATTACAAAATTAACATACAATAGGTTGAACATTCACTTATGTTATCAAGTTACCCACAAACAGCAATATTTATTTAAAAGTTTTGTCATTTAAATAATCTTTTATCTAAATCTAAACAAATAAATAAAATAGAAGTGGCTGTTTGTCAAAATAAAAGCATTTTACTAAATGTATACGAACCTACCTGCCTACGGAAGAAAGCAGAAAGAAAGCAGTTTTTACACTTTTTGTCTCTCTGTTTGTTCCGGCTAGTCTCCGAAACGGCTGGACCAATTTTGATGAAATTTGGTATAGAAATACTTTGAACCCTTAGGAAGGACATAAGTAGGCATATTTTTAATCGACATACTACGCGGGCCTAGCCGCGAGCGGAAGCTAGTATATATATAAATAGTAACTTTGATCTAACGAATAAGGCTACTTCTAGTATAATATCGGTTGATACAATATTCTTGCTGTTTCTATATGTGAGAACAATGTACAAAAATTGAAATGGAGAAACAATTCAAAATATAAGATTAGTTCACAAAATTTAAAAAATGCTTCTAAATTATACAAAACTATTGTTTGCAATGTATTTGAAACTGTTTGTCAGACGTTTGGGCTTCTGGCTACCCGTAACGACTGCCAAAGATCTTCGAATGACAACTGGGAACAACGGCTTAACGTGCTTTCCGTGATTTATAACTAAATGTACTTTTACATAAGGCAGTACTGAAGATGCTTTCAGCAAGATATTGAAATTAACACGTGTTTTTTTGCAGATAGCAGAATTCCTCAACATATTTTCGAGTAACCTGCAGAAAAACATTACGCTATCGACAGAGTACTCCACTCATTTTCCACCATCGTCGCTGCATTCATTCCGAAGAATTCTTAAAAATGAAACTGAAAGCGGATTGTTACCCGAAGTTCTATTGGCTGACTTCAACGCTACGTTCACTAATATGTTTTACCATTCTGTCTTAGATAGTTATGATAACATTGATTTTAGTTATCACAATATCACGGTCGACAACAATGGCACATGTGAGTATGATATTAACCTCCTAAGACCCAATCTACAAAAATATTGCAATTGAGTTTTTTATTTTTTTCGGACATTACGATACCCCGATAGTGGAGTATCCTGGCCTGCAGATGGCAGTATGGTATTAAGTAAAGTTTTTTCGAAATAAAACTTTTAAAAACATTACCCTCCTTTTGGGCTTCGCTACTGTGGGGTAGAAAATAATCAATGTTTCAAAATTTCCTGACGTCTAATTTATTTCCAGTTATATCTACCGACGCCCTTTTGGCAAACGGAACGATGAAGGCGACCGACTCGCAAGTGAAAATCGCCCGGCTCGCCACAGTCCTAGCACGAACACTGTACCAAAGAGTTACAGGAAAGGCCTTTATTGGTGATATTTCTGCATCGGCGCATTTGGTGAGTGTGCATTATGTTTCACAAGAAACTTTTAATATAAGGTGGCATCTTCTGGGCCCACTCGTTTCATCGTAGACCTCATCTACCATTATCCATCAGGCGAGATCCAGGTAAAGAGCAGGCCAACTTCGCAGTTAAAAATGTTGTATGACAAAAATGTTAAATTATAATGCTGCAAATGATATTTTCGTAATGCAGCAAAAGATGGAAAATCATGACCTTTGCTTACCAAAAATTACCAACCTTACCAAAAATTGACAAAAATAGCTTGCACTGACAAGCCTGACTGATTGGTGACTGTTTCATTGTAGGTAGACGAGATGCTCTACTGTTTCCTGCGGAGTCAGGCGTGTCGCTTAATACAGGCGGCGGAATATGCTTCGAGCGGTACCGAAGAAAAGCCGCCTGAGCGTCCCGCGCCGCTGTACGTGGGCGTCGCCGCCTGGTCGTCAACCGCGCCCGTGTTCGCGGGACATCTGCTCGCGCTGCTGACTGGTACACCCCTGCCTGTCAACCGCACGGCGTGCTACGATATGAATGCACCTGTAAGTAGTGCTGTTTCTATAAGTAGGAATTTTGTTATACCATATACCACCTGTTTTCTGAGAAGTTGTGTGCGTCTCATACCTTAGAATTGATGTCTGATGTTTCAGGGTTTCTCACAATACTATCTTAGAGGATGGAATCACAGTGGAGTTTGTATACAGACGACAATGAATATCAGTGCAGCACTCAGCCCTGCATTCACTATACCAGGTTAGTTCATTATTGCTCATAGTATTGAGATTTGAGTTACAAGTAGTTGGTCGCTAATTTAAAAAATAAATACCTAACCTTTCATTCCAGTCAGGCAAAAAGATGCCTTTGAAGATCCCACACAACAAAACAGGCCTTATTGATGTTTTACCTATAGTTCGTTTTTTAATTCCAGATTTGACATGTCTTTTGTGTTTGCATTTTTTTAGTATAGAAGTTTGACGTTACACCTGTCAAATTGGTATCTGGGTTTAAAAAACGAACTATATAATCTTTTTTCCTCGTCCTCCTCGTTTGTTACCTGACTAATTATCTTTTGCGACTTTTCATTGAGGTTCTTAATAAATCGTGATTTGTCGAATCAGATTGCCGCAAATTGCTCTGGATCTTCCCAATAATTCTTTTGGCGACCTACATCAATGTTAATAAAACACTTGAAATAATATATAATGTCCCCGTCTACTTCAGACTACAACCTAAAGTCGGGCGAATACTCCACTTGGACGGAGTCAGTGTGGCAGGCGATGTCGGCGCGCCTGTTCGTGTCGGCGAGCGGCGCGGGCGCGCGCGTGGCGGCCTGCGCCGGCGCCGCGCTCACGCTGCTGGCCGCGCTGCTCACGTACTGGCTGCAGAGACACGCCGCAAGGATATTCACTGACGCACCCGCGCATTCTATAGTCAACGATGATGCCGCTTCTGGGTATAAATACTTTTTCAATGACATTAACCCCTTTATTCATAAACGTTTCTTAAAATTAAGTAGTGATTAGCGACTGTTTAACCTTACATTTTTTATGTTTAAACGTCACTTAGTTTCTCATCTGTACTATGTGTACTTCTGTACCAATATTATAAAGACGTAAAATTTGTTTGTTTGTATGTAGGGGGTAATATCCGGACTACCAGTCGGATTTAAAAAGTTCATTTTGCATTTGACAGCCCAATTCTTGAGGAAGTTATAGGCTATTTAACATTCCACTACGACCCTTAGAAGCGGAACAAAAGAAAAAAAAAACAAAGAACGCTTAGCGAAACGAATTAGTAGTATGTGGGATGGGATGGATCGGGGGCCGAAATTTCACGCGGACGAAGTCGCGGGCAAAAGCTAGTCGTTTATAAAATAAACCCATAATGAAATATTGTGTTATGATGGCTCATGCACGAGGTTGCGGGTTCAGATCCGGGCAAGGCAAAAACATCGTGAGGAAACCTGGACTTATAGTTAATATACATCTGAAATCGCCAACTGGTCTTGAGCAAGCGTGCTGATTAATGCTCTTGCCTTCGCTGTATAAGAAGCCTTTGCTCAGCAGTGGGACAATGATAGGCTGGTGTTGTTATAAAGAAATAGCTCTGCTGTATGTTGTTGAACAAACCAATATACGCCAGATCGATCTGACCAAATGGGTACACATCGGACCAAAATCTGGAGCGTGTATGTACGCTCCGGATTTTGGTCCAATCTGACAGATCTGCTAAAATCAAGAACTCTCTACTCTCTGCTAAGTAAGTTAATACCTACTGTGATGTTTTTGTTCCAGCATACTGAGGACTGTCAACTGTTGAGAACAACACCAAACGAAGTATCAGGAAAGAAGATTGTTGTTTGTGAGGGAAGCAGTCGGAGCTTCGGAGGTAGTTTAATAAGAAAACATTCCACGCCTGTGTATACTGAAATGAACTACCGAATATTGATTAAACTCAAAGCCCTCTTCACCATCATTATTAGAATAAGTTAACTTGGAAGTTAATTCGGTTAGGCCTTTTTACGTTTGGCTATATACGGGTTAAAAATAAATTAACTAGAGAAACTCCGCAGATGTGGTGGATTATATCTTAACATGGTAAAAAAAGATTTGATGACTTTTCTCAACAATCGCTATTAGTGTATTAACTTAAAGTATGAATTAAGAAGAACAGTTTTTTTTATCGTGTTAAATTACGATACCATCACGTCTGCGTAGTTTCGCTAGCTAATTAAATTTAACTCTGTATACATTTCTTGTTTATATCGTCATACAATATAAAATAATCAATAATAACACTCGCAGTATGTAATAACTCCATCAGCTAAACATAAATGTAGTATGGAGACCATACGTGCTACTGGAGAGGTCTACCTGTGCAGGTGGCCTGTGCGGGTAAACCGGAGCCTGTATTAGAATTAACATGATCTAGTTTCTTGAAGCTGTGCAAGCGACCGGCGCAAAATTGAAAATCAGTTCATTCGAGTGACAACATACTGTGAAAAGCGAAGAGAAAGTATCTGACCTCTCTGGCATACCAGACTGTCCAAAAACGCTATGAGATGTAGTCGATATGTGCACGCGCACCTGCACAGGACCTCCGTAGAGCATAAAACTTACATTATAATATTTTATAATGTATGTCAGAAAACGTTTAGATAGATATAATAAGGTCTTATTAAAATAGATGGACAAACTTTTAGAAATCATCGCATAGATACTTACGAGAAAAATAATCATCTAACAAAAATACACTAATGCGCCGGCAATTTATTATTTTAGGTCAAAATAAAATCACTTAAACAGTGTTTTTTTTGCTTGGATATCTTTAGTTAGACATACTGAGCGCTGTGTTAAAATTTGTTCATCTATTTTAATGGCACCCTGTAAAATTTACTCATTTATATTGACATTACCCTAACTTAAGTTTTAAATGACAATAGAAATAATAATTGTTTCTAATATTAGTCATTTTTTATTTGGCAAGATGTACCGGGATATAATAGTATTATTACGCCCCTATTTCTCGATGCCGATTCCTCTAATTTTAGTGCTCATCGACATTGTGGCGCTAGTAAGTCCTACTTTCTGAATCTGATTCCGTAACTCGTAGCCGGTTTTTATTTATAAATTAAAAATATTTTCGGTCATTTTATACATTACTAGCTTTTGCCTGCAGTTTCGCTCGCGCGGAGGTCGGGAATTATCCCATCCTACAGGAACGTACAACCGGGATTAAAAGTACCTATCCCATATCGGAAACCAGAAGGCGTTCAAAATCTAGTCGCAGTCTCATCTCAGCGACTAACAAAATATATCAAAAACTTGTCAAAATGTAGGGAAATTAGAAGTATTTTTTGACAGATTGAGACTGAGATCAGACTGTTATGGTGTACAGACGCCAGCACATCAACCTACACCTAACTGTCAGATTTTCCCAATCAACTGTAAACCTTATGCTTTAGCGATAAAGTTGAAAATCTATTGAAGAAATCTGACAGATTGTGGTAGGTTGATGTGCTGGCGTCCGTACATTAGTCGCTCAATCTGACTGACAACATTTGAATAATCTTTGATCAGGGACTAAAGCAAAGCTGAAGCGATGCCTAGACAATCAGTCACAAACATCATCAGTCGGAATCCAAAATCCGGCTGGAGAACATGGGTTGCTGTATCCTTGTAATATCTTTAACCTTTTCACCGTCACGGACGTCAATAGAAGTTCCAGATGTTCGTGCCAACAGCGCCACGACCGCATTAGAAGCTCTTCATTTTATATCTTATAAAAATTAATTTACTGTATTTAAAAGCTTTGTTTCGTTTTATTAATGTCCCCAGAACGCCAAGAACTTTATTAAAGAAACGAAGAAAACGCTGGTAGAAATAATGGTTGCTAAAAAGAGTAGAATAATACACCAATCTAAATTTGTTACATGAAAATTAAACAAACGAAGATATATTAACTATCAAAATTTATTATAGAATGAAGGATGTGTGCTTTGCCCAACTCTTAAAATTAGTTGCACTCAACAAAACTAGATACCTGGCATGAGAAAGAGTATCATATCACGACTAACTGATGCGTGAGTGACGGCAAGCCATTACACGTTCAGTCATGACTGCATGATATCAATATTACGACGAGGGCTAACGTACTGACATGCTCAGTCAAGCGTCCGTCAGACGACAGTCATTCAGTCATACATCAGTCAGATTGAGCGTCTAATGGCCGCCTATGGATCTCAGGGGTTTTTTTCATGACTTACTCTATTGGGGTGGGGACGTAAAATAATTTGTTAAATTTAATAAAACGTGGGATAATATTTCCTAATAGCTCATTAACATTCATTGTCTTATTATTTACTTCATCATCGTTCATGATTTCGAAAAACCGACAAAGAGCGAGTCGGACTTGTGCACCCAGAGTTCCGTAAATACCTTGCTTGGTGGGAAATATATTTAATGGTTTTCCACCCCTGAAATATACTCTTGACCCCTAAATTATATTTATAATAAAAATGTATGTGAACTTTAAAACCAACGCGCATATTAATAAATCTTGTTAAAAATAGAACTGATTTTATTTTATATCGGGTGTAATTGATAAGAAAAACCTACATTTAAAATGAGCCCTCCACGAGGGCTTCCAGTATCCCAAATGCGACTAGAGGGCTGGAGGACTCCCGGCACTGAACTTGTTAAAGCATGAAAAGCTAAAAGACAGGGACTTTCTTGATATTAGTATGGAGGTCATGGAAGTAAAGTAAGTATATAACGTAGTTTTTTCTACATACATACTTCCATGCAGAAAGCTTTTTTTTTTTTTTTTTTTCAGGATGGGATATCATCAAATGACTCCTCCCGCTCTGGGTGGAGCGGAAGGGAGTGTCAGACTCTTACTGACTAAAACCCACCAGTGTTCCTTACTTCGCCCTTTATGTTCCGGGCCAGCGGTAACCCTTTCGGACAATCCCGCTGACCCGGCACCATGCAGTAAGCTTACGTTTCGTTTCTCGTTTTACAAGCCGCCGTCAATGTCAAAGTGACAGCTAGCTGTCATCTTGCTATCACCATCATCATGACTTCGTCTTTGATTAGAACCACGGCGAAACGCCTTATTAATGTTATAAAGTTCCCGGCTGCAAGAGCGTCATCTATTGCAAATAATTTTATAAATTGTCCTGTTTATCGACATTATTCGCACAAGCAGAACCCTAAGATGGCAGATAGGACATTGCCTCAAGTATTTAAGTACGTAGATGATAATGTGGCTACTTACAAGCAACTTTTAAAGGAAGCGGTTGCTATTCCGTCGGTGTCGTGTGACATCAAGTACCGCAATGACTGCGTCCGAATGGTGGAGTGGATGCAGGAGAAGTTAAAGGAAGTTGGCGCGACCACTGAGCTCAGGGATGTAGGCTATCAGACTATTGATGGACAGGAAGTCAAACTGCCCCCCGTTTTAGTAGGCGTTTTGGGAAATGTAAGTATTATTCATAATTTCCTATATTTTTTTATAGATTTCTTTAGAGTTAAGGATCAGTCCAGGTTCATTTTAGGGGCAGGTTTTCCAGTCCTTAAATTTCTTCTAGACGATTTTCAAATCAGCCTACTTTTGCCTACTCCTGAGTTTCGGCTAGTTCGATTTAATAAGGTTTTTAAATTTCTGGGACCCTTGATAAAATTAAAATACATCTTATTGAATAAAAATATTGATTTTAGCTGGTCACCCATTTATTTAAATTCATTCAAAAGAATTGCTTTATAATTTATTCAAAAGAAGTGCTTTTTGTACATAATCGTTTATGTAACGATTATGTCTACTAAATGCCGTTCTTTTACAATAATATACCCTAATAATTAATTGTATATCTATGAACTTCTGGTTACTTAGTACATGTAAATAAAAGGGGTTAGAGCAGTCTCCAATCTCTGCAAAACCTCATAGATAAAAGTAAATAATTGGATGGAAACAGAATTCGGGGTCTATCTGAATCCATGGTATGTACATTATATCACATTTTATGGATTTTTTTTGAATTTTTTTCAACTTATATCTTTAACAACTATTGTGTTATTCCTATTGTGTTTTATACTGAAAGGAACAATAAACTTTTTACATATAATATTATGTGTTCTATTTATAATTCCAGTATTATATGCCCCTATGGTGTGTTCATGAGTATACACAGAAGTTCAATTTATATTCTTATACTAGCTAGTGGTTCTGACCTCGTCCACATGAAGTTATGTCCCCCAACCCAATTCGTCACATCTCATTGACCGCCTGCGAATTTATTTTGTTTTCACTTAGTATTCCTTCTCACTTTTTTCTTTTTGCATGTCTCCTAAGAATCCAAGCGTTATGTTAAATAATCTATAACCATTCTCAAGAATTGGGCTATAATATGCAATAAGAATTTTTTTTTAACTGATTTTTAGGTCCAGAGATTAGCGCGTTCAAACAAACAAACTCTTCAGCTTTATTATTAGTGTTGACAGCATAAACACATGCCAAGATTTTAAAATTAATTTTGCATTCAATAAGAATGTTACCTAACCAGTTATATTGTTGATACTGTTTTGTTCATTACAGTTACATATTTAATTTTCATGATGAATACTTAAGAGTAAACTAGTCGCGAGCTCGAACTCACTGGTGGTCATGGCCAAAATGCACGCTGTCTCACCTGGCTTCGTGTCCGACAAAGCTAGTATCAGTGATGAGCAGTTAGACGCTAGTCTACATGACCTACGTCTAGTTCTCACGCACAGAAATACCATTCCGAACTGATTGGCGCGTAAAAAACTTCGAAAAGTGCTTACTTATAAGTTATTTCTCGAGTTTTATGTAAAAACCACTCCATAAATCAATTACCTTTTTTATTGAACTCTTCGATAACTGAGCTTTGTCGGTACGGACTTGGTTTTGAAGATTTTACAGTCTTTTATTACTTATTTACCTTCGATCAATAATAGTAATGATCGAAGTTATTTACACCCAAAACGTTAAAAATAGCAAGTAAAACGAATCTTTGTTGGCTCATAACTTTTTAATGGGTTTTTATTTTACTATTCTGTTTCCGTACAGACAAAATTAATAATATGTCAAAACAATATTATGTTTAACTTTGGATGCACAATGTAATATAAACACTGGAGTAATACTCTCCCGAAATTTGTATGGAAAATATTGACAAAATAGTGGCACCTTAAACTGTTCTAAAATAATAAATAAGTGTCTTTTATATAAATAGAGGTTTTTTTTATTATTTTAGGACCCCATAAAGCAAACTATTTGCATATATGGACATTTAGATGTTCAACCAGCGTTGAAATCTGATGGGTGGTTAACAGAGCCATTTGAGCTGGTGGAACGTGATGATGATGATGATGATGATAGGACTCCCTTTTCCGCACTTAGACTCTCACTCGGTCCGTTGTGCGTGGGGATTCTGGCTAACAGAGCCAGCCTAGCTCCGCCCAGAAGCACAGAAGCTTCCTGGGAGCTTCACAGGCTTCGCGGAGCGACCTCATTGTTCCGAGGATTTCTTCACGTTGAGAAGCCACGGCCTCGCAATCCAGGATGACGTGGGCGGCTGATTCCTCGGCATCAAGGCAGCCCCTGCAGAGGGGGCTGTCCGTGACGCCTATGTTGAAAAGATGTTTGTTAAGGAGGTTGTGGCCCGTAATTGTACCTATTATTATTCTAAGGTTATTCCTACTCAGGTTGAGAAGTTTTTTGGTTAATCGCGGGTGTATCATTGGTAGAGCCAATTTTGACTGTCTACAGTCTGTTGCCCGTGACCATCTGTTGTTATGGAGTTCGGTCGATCTTTGGCGAATCCACGCACGAAATTGTGAGAAAGGCAAAGGGAGAAGTGGGTACGGGCCTAGCACCCTCATGTCAGAGCCTCTCTTCGCAAGTTCATCTGCAGCATCATTGCCCAGAGATTCACTGTGCCCCTTGATCCACTGGAGAGTAATACGATTAGACGTCGATAAACTCTCCAGAGCTAGATGGCACTCAAAAATTAGCTTATTGTTAGTTTGTTTGCTTGCTAAAGCTTTGAGCACAGATAGGCTGTCGGATAGGAATTTAATGCCATAGTTCCGGATGCCTAAGCGCTTTACTGCTGTTGCAGCTTGTGTTAAGGCAACACATTCGCATTGAAAGATCGAACTATGTGTGCCTAGTGGTATGTGAAAGTTAATATTGAGGTCAAGGGAGTGTACGCCAGCACCTGAACCGTTTTGTGTCTTAGAGCCGTCTGTATAGATGCGCACTTCATTGACTCCTGACTGATCCCTTTCTTCCTGAACTGTTTGTATAATATAGTTTTTGTTGAACATCGGTTGGTTTGGTGTTCTGTCACACGGGGCAGCGATGAGAGGCTGGTACTCAATCGCCCGGTCCAGGATTTTAGCGTGTGGACTGGTAATGTTTTTGCCCCATATGCCCAGATGCATCAGCCTGATGGCGGCTAGCGCCGCTTCCTGCTGTATGTACAGGTCAAGGGGAGTTAATTGAAGGGCTATCTCCATGGCTGCTGTTGGGGTGGTTTTCATGCAGCCAGTGGTAGCTGAGCAGGCCAGTCGTTGGAAGCGTTGTAGTCTGGTAATGGTGGTCGAGAGTTCTGTCCTCGTCCACCAAACCAGAGCGCCATAAGCCAACATTGGCCTGATCAGCGCTTTGTAAATCCACAGAGTAATCTTCGGAGAGAGCCCCCATGATTTCCCTAACATTTTTTTGCATTGGTAGAGTGCAATTGTGCTTTTATTAAGTTTGTAGTCAAGATGCTTGTTCCAGAGCAGTTTGCTATCTAGAATCACCCCCAAGTACTTGACTTCGTCTTTCAATGTTAGTTCTGTGTTGAAAAGTTTTGGGAGCCTATGAGGTCCAAGAGTTCTCTTGTTGGTGAACATTATTAGTTCTGACTTCGAGGGGTTAACCGATAGCTCGTGCTTCGTGCACCAACTCTCGACTATTTTGAAGGCCTTTCTCATGAGATCACATAAGATGCCCTCAAATTTACCCGAAATCAGAATTGCTATGTCATCCGCGTATCCCACTGAGTACAGACTGCTGGCGTTGAGCTCTGAGATAAGCTCATTAACGACTAAATTCCACAGCAGTGGTGACAGCACCCCACCTTGTGGGCAGCCTCTACTCACGATACCTCGTGTGGTGGTGTTCACGGTGAATTGAATAGCTCGGTATTTTAACATGTTATTAATCCATTCTATGAGTGTTCGCGCAACACCGTGTGTGGCAAGTGCCTGTTCGATACTGACGAAGTTAGTTTTGTCGAAAGCACCTTCTATATCAATGAAGGCGCCTAGGGTTGGGTTTTTGGCTTTTAGAGCATTACCTATGCGTGAGACTACGCTATGAAGTGCTGATTCAGTTGATTTGCCTGCACAGTAGGCGTGTTGATTAGGATGTAGTGGTCTTTGTACCGAAACCTGGGATCTGATCTTCCTATCCCCCAGCCTCTCCAGTGTCTTCAAGAAGAACGAAGAAAGGCTTATAGGTCTAAAAGATTTGGGCTGGGTGTAGTCACCCCTACCTGGTTTCGGTATAAATATTATTTTTACTTCCCGCCATTTCAAGGGAATGTAGCGGTGGGCCAGGCAGGCTCGGAACACCCTAACGAGGTAGTCGGCCAGTACATCTTGACTCCACCTGAGCAGAGCCGGGAAAATACCGTCCAGTCCTGCTGCCTTGAAAGGTAGGAAGGTGTTGATTGCCCATGTTAATTTGTCTTTATCAATTACTTCCAACGCCACTTCCCAATCTAGGCTGTTTGTGGCCCTATCCCTATGTAGTTCCCAGCTTTGCTGGGCGGCAATCTGGCATCCTGGGAAGTGGGTGGTTAGGAGTAGTTCACTTGTTTCAGCGTCGTTTGTTGTGTATGTGTTATCTGGTTTTTTTAGGCATCCTATTGAGTGGTTAGTCTCTTGGGCAAGACAGGTTTTGACCCTCATTGCCTGGTTGTTACTTTCAATGTTAGTACAGAAACGCCTCCAACTATTCCTACCTCTGAGGCGTATCAGTTTTTTATATATTTTACGAGCTGTTATATATCGGTCCCAATCTACTGGCGACCGTGTGTTCCTAGCTCTGTTGAACAGTCTTCTCAACTTCTGCCGGTGTCTTTCCAGTTCAGGACTCCACCAGGAATGGCGAGCTCCCTGTCTAGGTACCGTGAGGGGACAAGACTGTTCATAGCTAGATAGGAGTATGTGTGTGATGTTGTTTACATGTTCGTCTAAGTTGGTTACTGGTATTTCAGCCGGAAGGGCGGGTAATCTACCAAGTTCAGCCTCGACTAGTTTAGTGAATCTGACTTGGTCCGTATTGCGCGGAACCCTTCTTGGCTGTGGTTTGGTTAGGTTGAAGTTAATAGTATAACGGATCCATCTGTGGTCTGAGCATGATATCTCGGTGGACACATGCCAGTCCTGTATGGAGTTTGATATGCCTATGGTTGCTACAGTTAAGTCAATTATTGTTTGAGATCTTGCATTTATGAAGGTAGGTTCGGAGCCCTTGTTGAGTAAAACAAGGTTATTGCTAAGAATAAAATCAAGCATTTCCTCACCTCGGTTGTTGGTTTTATCATTACCCCATAGCGTGTGATGCGCGTTGGAGTCTGTCGCGATGATTAGTTCCAGTTTCTCCTTTTCACAGTACTCAACCAGTGAGGCGAGCTCTGGCAGAGGCACGTCCTCATCGCCTGGCAGGTATGCCGAGGCTAGTACGATGTCCGGGAGTTCTTGTTCAGTTCTGAAAAGCCTGACTGCTGTCAGGTCCCTTGAACAGAATTCGTTAATTAAAAGGTTAGGTACATGTTTTGGAATAAAGATGCAGGTGCGCGGGTTACTAACGGAGGTGTCTAGTAGCAACTTACCCCCGATGTTGCCAAGACCGCATATTCTGCCGCCCCTGATCCACGGCTCTTGGATGAGGGCGATGGTCTTTCCTTGCTGTTTTTCCAGCACTCTGCGCAAGGTAGCCGACGCAGATTGGCTGTGCTGGAGGTTGGTCTGTAGGATCCTAGTCCCGCAAAGGAGAGGAGCAGAGGCTGCTGTCCTCGCCCTCACTACTCTCCCCTGGCGGAAAGCAATCCTCGTCCGAAATCAGACCGGACGAGGGTGGATCCCTCGTTGAACCCGCTGCTGAGAGAACCTCCAGCGCGGCCATGGAAGTCGCCAAATCGACCGCCTCCTCAGCAGTCCCCATCGCGGGAGGCGACGGGGAACGTCCAGGAGGCGGCGAACCAGGCTCCCTCTCAGGCGCACCCGAGGCTGTTCCTGATATTTTTGCGGCGGCATCCTCCCTGGTACCACCCTCCTCCAGGAAGCGGATGTAAATACAGCCCATAAGGTAGTATACCCGCCGTTGCTGGTCTTTTATTGTTTTAACCATGGACTCCGGCACACGAAAGAAGAGACAGGTACCCGGGGGCTCCTGTCTAGCCCTTTCGTGTGTCAGGGTCCAGGTGTTCATTTTAAGATTAGGGTTCTGCCTCGCCAGCATCCTAAGAAGTTCAGCTGTGTCCTCGCTGTTCTCGGGGACAAACAGCATGCACATTACCTTCTTAGGTATGTCAGCTTGAGGCCGAACGGTGAGCTTGGTCCCCGGTAACGGGGACGATATGTTGTTTATGACCCCTTTGAGCCAGGCCATTGTGAAGTCGTCCTCACACCAAGTTTTGAGGACGCCCTCAGCAAAGTGGGCCCGGCCTCTAAAGTGGATCGCGGTGCTTTGATCTGTGTCTGTTGGTTCTGTTGGTTCAGGAGCCTTTAGCAGAGCTCGGAGCTGGTTTTCTATTACCTGGCGGATCCCCTCCGCTTGCTCCTGCGTCATTTCCTGAAAGGGCTCGGTCATGACGGCAACGCAAAGCTCGTTGTTCTTGTATGACGCAGCCGCTTCAGCGTAGCTCACCAAGGTTCCGTCAACCATCCGGGAGCGAGCAGGTTTGCTCTTCTTGCTAACCCCGGTTGGTGTGACGGAATCCTCGGGACGCGAACGCTTCTGCGCCCTGGTCGGTGGTATGATGTTGGTTTTGTTTACATTTTTTCGCCCTCTTGGCCTCTCGCTGCGCTTGCGCTTAGCGCCGGTGGCAGCCTCGCCTTTTGGCCTCTCAGCCGTAGCCGACACCGCCTTGAGGGGCGTTTTCTTGTTAATGACTGTTTGCCATTTGTTGTCGTTTGAAGCTCCTGCACATGGGGCTTCGGCCAGACTCGCCAGGTCTCTCTCAGAGTCCGCAGTCGTTGACGCAGCCCGTGTTGTGGGCGCATCCACTTCCACAGTACTCCTCGAGTCGCCATGAGCGAGTGCTGTCCTTGGCCTTTGTGTCAGGGTTAGGTTATGGGGCGCATCCGTGGACGCAGATGAGGTTGGGATCGCTCGGGACGCAGCCAGTTGTGGCGCATCCTTTGCGGTTGCCTTCCTCATCGCATCCTTGGACGCAGCCGAGCGTTTTTGTTTTTTGGGTGCAACCCTAGGCAGTTGCCGCTTGGGCGCATCTTGAGACGCGACCCCTGTTTTGGACGTCGATGGCGCATCTGAAGACGCAGCCTTTGGTACAATTGTTTTTGTAAGCGCATCCGACGAGTGGGACGCAGCTTGTGGTTTAAATGTTGGTTTGGTCTCTTTATCCATAACTTTGGACGTTTATGATTCACCGTTGGAGCTCTCCACCCGCCACGGAGCCCTCAGTCGGGGACGTCGCCCGTTCAACGAGCGATCGCCAGAGCTACTCCTACGGTATAGGACCAGCCTAGTAAGAAATTGACGAGCCCGCACGCGACGGAAGATCACAGGACTGTATACGACACGAGACTATGCCGCAACTCATCCCGAGACCCCACGCCACGCCGGCTGCCCTCCCCCACTAGGCCGCTCCTCGCTTGACATCCCTCTTACGGGATGCCTCAGCCGGTTGATAGTGGGTAGCTACCCCACTACCTCCCGTGTAAGAGGAAATCTGGGCCAAAGTGGTGTGTTGTGTGCAACCTGCTCCACTCAACCACCAGGATTCCTTCATCCCTCCGTACGGGTCCCCGCGCACGGCACAAACACGCGGGAGGTCATTGCTGTCCATCATCAGCTCTTGTTTGATGATGGACACCCAGGGGCATGACCTCGCCACCCCTGAGGTAATTCGCCCAGTGATTTCTGTTACGTCTAATTCATATGGAATTAGACCAATAACGGGGAGCAACCTCGAGAAGGAACATCACCAGACTTGCCTTGAGGATCTACACGACCGCTGCGCTCTCCCTCAAGACCACGCCACCCTGCCTCCTCTGAAGGAGAAGGCAAGGTAGGTTTGCGTCTACAAAACCAAGCCAAGCAAGTAAGCAGCAAAGCGTGTTGTGGAAGCCAAACCATAAATTTGCAAACACAAACCCCCCCCCTGGTGGAACGTGATGGCAAGCTGTTTGGTCGTGGTTCTACTGATGATAAGGGCCCAGTACTTGGCTGGGTTCACGCTATTAATGCTTACAAAGCCGTTGGTGAAGAGGTAAATATATTGTAACTTATCATTTTATTTAATAATTTCTTATATTTTATGATCACTATTTACGTTCTACGGTACTGTTGATACAGTATTCATTGCTGCATTATTTGTCCTATTATATAATTTTATCTTCTACAATAAATAACATAACTGAAAAGGTGTATCTGTAATGATAACTTTCTTTCTATATAGCTTCAAAGAATTATGAATTCTAAATCATTATTTTCAGCTGCCTGTGAATTTGAAGTTTGTGCTTGAATGTATGGAAGAGTCTGGTTCAGAAGGCCTAGATGCTCTACTCTTGGAGAAATTAAAACCAGAAGGATTCTTTAAAGATGTAGACTATGTGTGCATATCAGATAATTACTGGCTCGGCACCACTAAGCCCTGCATCACATATGGCCTGCGTGGTATCAGCTACTATTTCTTGGAGATTGAATGCGCTCAAATGGATTTACACAGTGGTGTCTACGGTGGTACTGTCCATGAAGGTATTATTGCATTTGATATATTTCTCAAGTATCTCTTTTTTTAATACTATCCAGAGTCAAACCCGTGCAGAAAACTAACCACTTAGCCACTGCTCTCATCGAGACGTCACTACATTCCGAGAGTTACATGATAAAACTAATAAAAAAAAACAAATTCTGTTCAGCCGTTTGGGAGTTACGATGGCACAGCCAGACACACAGATACACACGTCAAACTTATAACGCCCCTCTGTTTTTGTCGGGGGTTAAAAATACAATAGAAAACTAATACAAATATAAATTTTATGATGCATAACTGTGATGAGAATATTGCTGCAGCTACAGCATGAACAATGGTATATTATCTGACTATTAAAACAGTTTTCATATATAAATCAAGACAAATGTTAAGTACTCATTGTTTGTTAAAATATTATTTTTATCTGCTCAACTCCTTCACATTTGCTATCCATGAACGGTTATAAATATTATCTTACATAATTCTACCTACAATAAGGTTACATAAAACTGATAAACATTTAATTATCCTTTCACAATACTTTTATCTTGTTGATAAATGCATACCTTGTCTCATTACGAAGGCTAGTAACTATGGAACTCGATAGTATCAACCCTACACTTATCTTAATTATACCAAGATTTCATGATGAGTTAAGAAACAGTTGATTGGCCACTGAATTTTGAATTTATAGGTAATCAAGGATTGTAATTTACACTAAAATTGACGGCCCCTCCGATATTATAAATTGAAATGCCTGCGAAATGCCTGCAATTTTTGTATGGCTTTGAATTTTCAATTGTAAAACTATCAACAATTTAGCGACACAAAGAAGTAATCCGACGCGTCAATTGAGAATGATTGTTCAATTTACAGCGATGACTGATCTAATTTATCTGATGAATGAGCTTGTGGACAAAAATGGCAAGATTCACATCGACGGTATCTACGACTCGGTCGCGCCGCTGACAGAGACAGAGAAGAAACTGTATACGAACATTGATTTTGATACCGATGGCTACAGGTACCTACGTTTATTTTCTTTTTCAGGCTTTGGACTGTTGATATCAAAAGATTTCTACTTTTTAGGCATCACAGACAAATCGATTGAATATGATCAGTTTTTAGGCAAAAAAACGAGAATGTAAAGAAAATAACACTGGATAGCAAAGCTTTCGTACCTTATGGCATAATGGCACAAGAGACTGAAATATGTAGGTACATATTTCAGTCTCAGAATTAGGGGTATAGTTCTTTTAGATAGGTATCTAAAAGAACTACTCCCCTAATTCGTTGTGATACATAGGTAAGGTGTATGTTATACGACAGTGGCAGTTCCATTTATCCATTAAGTCTTTGTTTCCCTGAATATGTTATAGATGGCTGTTATAGTTACGTTAGGCTATGGTCTCCTATTTCACGCTGTACGCTGCGTCACGTTAGGTCGTACGCTGCGTCACAATGTTTACTATAGAAATGTACTATTGTGGTCTCTTTCACACGTCGACGTTGGCGTCTTGACGCCGTACGCGGCATCTAAACGCTGTGCGTCGCGTCTCTAGTCATTTCGAACCATTGCAGCGTGAAGGTCGTCTCTCGCGTCATACAAAATGATGAGGTTTAATAAAGAAAAAGACTAATTGTTGATAGAAGCAGTTAAATCTTTTAATGCAGTGTATGATAAAAGTGACAAAAATCATAAAAACAATATTTATAAGTATCAATGTTGGGAAAAAATTAGTGATGCAGTCGGATCGACCGCTCGCGAGCAGCGACTAAAACGCTTAACGTAAATCGTGAACTCGCGATTCCATGCTCCACAGACAGCAGTTTCCGTAGGTATTAAACGCAAAAGCAGTTGCAATTACCAAAAAAATTTAAACAAATAGAGACAATTATTTGTGACAGCTGTTGTAAATGACAATTTTATTCATGATACAATGTCAAAGAAGTTGTACAAACTTACCAATTTTATGATTTTTAATCAGAATTTCCAATTTGAATTGCATTTAAATTAACTTTTTACCGAAGTTACCAATTTATCAATATTAGCGCTAATTACTAAGTAAGTTAGCTTATTTCTCTGATTCATTGTTTTATCCATGTTGTGTTTACCTATAAGTAATTGATGCACTGTCATTTTTACGTTTAAAAATGTATTATGTGGTTGTATTAGTGTACCTAATCAATTGTTGGTGAACCTAATAAAAAATAAAAATAAAAGTGTAAATTGATACGGTATCAGAATGCTGTTTGCGGAATGAATCAACATTGAATTATCACATTGTTTACGATATTGCGGTCTTTGAACTCTAGACTTTTGATTCGTATTACACAAAGTGCCCTTACTTACCACAACTTACATATTATGTAGGTATTTATTACATTGTGGTCACTTGAAACTAATGCTGATTTATCATCCTTATTCCGGATATGAGTTGTTCATATGAATTCCTAAATTCCTAGTACTTTAGGTATCATTAGTACCCACCTACTTTTGTTTTAATCTGTTAGGTACAAAGACTGTAATGGACTGTAAGTGTTTAACAAACTGGAGACCTCAGACAGGGTGTAAAAAGACACATCATAAGCCGTCAACTACCCATTCTGTACATCAAATTAAGTAACATTGCACAAAAATAATTGCTGGGAAACGACTTTACTTTTGGTGTGAAAACTTGCCGTTTGCGGTAGTGCGCAATGTAACGCACGTAAAACATTGTGCTTATGGGTGTATACAACGGTACAGGGGTCGTGTGGGTATTTAAAATTGTGTTATAACGTTAAAAACTTGTTTTCGTAAACAAAACGTCAGTAAAAGTTGGAATTTGACCTATATCTCCGTTACTGGACCATACCTGGGAACCAGAAGGTTCCCAGGTATGGTCCAGTACCAGTACAAAAAATGATCACAATGACGGGGAGTATAAGTAGGTAGTTTTCGGCTTCGTAAAGTGTCTTTACACCCTTTATATGTATACCTTTGGCATGTGAATATCTTCGTGATCAATCAGGATACTAGACTAATCAGACAGTCCAGGCATTTGAAACTAGATATCCAATGTTCGTTTGATCGTCTGTTACTAAAATTAATCAATAAAATATGGAGACAGTTATCATGCACCAGTTCTTTACTAACAATAATTAATTCTTCTATAGAAAATCCATTGGTGCTCCTAAATTGGCTCATAATGGCGACAAGGAACAAATATTGATGCACCGCTGGAGATACCCAACCCTTTCATTACACGGCATTGAAGGTATAATCGTATAAATTTGTATTTAATAATGATCAAATATACGTAATATTTCATGAACAATTTGTCATCCTGTTACCTTTTTAGGAGCTGCTTTCCAACCCGGAGCGAAGACTGTAATTCCAGGAAAAGTTATTGGCAAGTTCTCTATAAGAATTGTACCAAACCAGGAACCTGAAGAAGTAGAGAAGCTAGTCTTTGATTTCGTCAACAAGAAGGTTAGAATTGAAATTAAAACTTCTTTTTATAAATGGTTTAGTCACACAATATATTTAATTTTATGGTACGGGATTCCCCCGCATGCCTCTGTGAGCGATAACAAGACTGTCATTGTTTTACACAATAGTTAAATTTAAATAATACCTAATGAGAACAGTAATGGACAGGTTTTGCAAGAGATGACTCTGGGATTTTACCACAATAGAGAGCAGCATCTTATTTCATGTATGTTCAGATGATTATGAAATGTTTTCCAAAACCTGCAATAGATGTCGTAGTTGATTTTTAAGATGTAAACATTGATCGGTGATAGTTTCACTCGTATCAGAGCATGTCAAATAGGTAAAATACTGATAATATTATTAACAGCTCCATCGTTATTAGTCTGTACTACGACCGTTATTAGAAAAGATCTAGACCTTTTCCTAGGTATATTCCGATGAACATCCTAGGATGTTCATCGGAAAATACGTAGATAGAAAATAAATTATAGATACACATAATCTTCGGAAGGTTGGCAATATTTCGCTATTTTGATTAATGAATCAATATTACTAAATTAAAGTATGAAATATCGCTCTGAATTGCACTGTTTTGATTATGAATTGCTATAATGACTCTGGATTATGTGTTGTAACAGTTTTAGATGCAAACAAAAAAGTATTTGGAAGGGTCCCAAGTGCTTTTTTACAGGGAAAATTTAATATTCAGTATTCATATTTCCTTTTTTAACTTTTCTGAATGCATCTTCTCAAATGATTGTATTTTTGTTTACAGTGGGCGGCTCGGGGCTCTCCCAACAAAATGCGCATCACGGCACAGAGCGGGCGGGCGTGGACAGAGAACCCTGACCACCCTCACTACCAAGCTGCGGCACGCGCTACCAGAATGATCTATCTAGTAAGGCTTTTGGAGTCGGCTGCTTAATTTCTGCAAAGAGTTTATACATTATAGGCTACTGCAGTCTATCATTTCGCTTCAGAATACTATGTACAATGATATTGTTTTAGACCAATGTCTTAAAGGAGACAATAGCATAAAAGATAAATAAAACAAATAAATAAAGAAAGAGGCACCTTTTCATCGTGAATAAAAAAATAGCAAATACAGAACCAAAATTGGTGAAATACAAAATTAATGTACGATAAATAATGTAGGTATTACAATGTTAGATGCCTGTACTAGGATAATCCTGTCAACAACAGAAAACAAAATATTTAAAAAAAGGAATATTTATGAAGAAATTCAAAATACACGTAGACGAAGTCTTGGAAAACAGCCATGTTATACCTAAAATGAACTTGTTTGGTCTAGACGGAGCCCGACATGTCTCGCGAGGGCGGCTCCATCCCGGTGACGATCACGCTGCAGGAGGCCAGCGCGCGCAACGTACTGCTGCTGCCCATGGGCGCGGGCGACGACATGGCGCACTCGCAGAACGAGAAGATCAACGTGCGCAACTACATCGAGGGCGTGAGTGTGCACTTGTTATATGACTAGCGATCCGCCCCTGCTTCGCACGGTTTTTACAACTTGACAAAAAAATCGAGATTTCTTTCAAGTTTAATATTTGTGTATTTATGTATTATACACATAAACCTTGTGGAACTAATGCTCTAGATGATGGTGAAAACCGCATCAAAATCCGTTGCGTAGTTTAGAATAACAACGCGATCACACAGACAAGCATGAAAAGCGACTGTGATTTTATAATATGTACAGATGTACATGTTTATCGAAAATAGATCAAAAGAAAACTCTTTATCAGACGAAAAAAAAAAACAAAAAGATGGGTAATAAAAAAGGCGGCCTGAACGTAATCAGCGGTTTCTTTTGAAAATCCTCGTGGATACCGTCAGAAAAATAGGAAGGGTTATCTCGGACGTCCAACCTAAAACCACAAACCACTACACCACAAAGTTGTCGCCTTGAGCACACGAGTAGGGGCTTTTTCAAACCCCTAGTAGTAGTATTTAAGGTTTTCTCACGTACCTTTTATCGGAATTATATGACTTGTTTCAAACTTAAACTCACGTGGAGTAGTAATAAGCAGGTCATGGCATATTTACTACTTGACTAGTGTTTCGTGGAAACTTATTCCGGCCAAAACGAATTCAGCGAACGAACATATTCGGTTAAAAAATTTGGCTAAACCAAAGGAGAGCATATTCTATTCGTCATCACCTGGTAATACTGCTAAGTTCTGCTTATACAGCTATGTCATCTAGGTTTAATGCCGAATTTCCTAAATCGTCAGGTCAGGTAAGCTGGCTGCGATTGACTAATGGCCCTCGCGATAAATCTTATTCTACAAATATTAAGTTGTAGTGTTTTAAACGAGGATATCTTTGCCTTTTGTTATAAGGCGGGTAGAGCCACGCGTCACAACTTGTCCTTGTGTCTACAATATATATGTAACAACACGTAATTGTTAAGTTATTACGGGCATAAATCATAATTCGTATCGCAACGCTATTCACCACTATTTAGCACTTTTGCAGAAATATTGAGATGTATGAAATTATAACATAACGGCATATCTACCTACAGGCACGGGTAGTCAGAGATGTATAACCTAGCACACTCACATTTCGCAAGCTATGTTATTAGTCCCAAGTATTGGGGCGAGGCTATTGCCGTTAAACGGGCATAAATCCAGATTACGAGCTGCTATACAATTACACTTTACCCTACTTGAAGACGAATCCAGGACCAGTAAAACAACGAGGCAGTCTATCTACGAGTACTTTAAAAAATCTTAAATTCATTCACTGACAGACAACGCACAGCCTAAACCGCTGAGAGAATTGTATCTGTGTATATGTTGCAGTCAAAACTCTTAACCAGTCAAAAGTACTATTGACTAGCAAAATCAGTCAAAAGTACTTTTGACTGAATAGGTTGGTCAAAAGTGGTTTTGACCGAAAATTATTGGTTATTAGTACTTTTGACTGCAAATTTGCGGTTAAAAGTACTTTTGACTGACGCTCTTCGTCAAAAGTAGTTTTAACTGCAATAAAGCATCAGTCAAAACTCAAAAGCACTATTAACTCGTTAGATGTGAATAAAAAAGAGGTTCACCCTTGTTTGGTATAACAACTTTTGATGTAATGTTACTAATTCGAACAACGTTTAGGAAAATAATCAATTTGTATAATATCGATTAACATAATTTTTTTTATTTATTTTTTTTTATTTTTTTTTTTTTATTTATTTGCGATAACAACATTTGCGCTGTTGATCAAAAGGTATAAATGTTCATTTTTGATGTAATGGTCCCACCCCGAGGTTCGGTTTTGTTAGGTTACTTTAAACCCTTTTCACAGAAATAGCAGCCCCGCGAAGCGGGGCTCCGTCGACATTGGATACAAGAGCGAGTGAATGAGAATACCTTTAGGTACCTCATATCATATTAAACAGGCAAATTAGTGCATTTGAAATATCGGTCAAATGACATTATTTCAAAGAAATAAATATGCTAAATATTTTTTAAGAGTTTTGACTGATACAACCAGTCAAAACCACTTTTGACGGAATCACTTAGTCAAAAGTACTTTTAACCAGCTCCATTGGGCAAAAGTACTTTTCAACTGTTATTTTAGTCAAAAGTATTATTGACTAAAGCATACGGTCAAAAGTACTTTTGACTGATTTTGCTAGTCAATAGTACTTTTGACTGGTTAAGAGTTTTGACTGCAACATATATAAATCTCAAACGTGTCATAACTTTATGTCACCACTATTTTTATCATCTTTGCAGGGATGTTGAACAATGAGGGTTTTTTGAAATGACGTTCGCTAGGTGGCAGCACTGACACGTCAGGTCCAGACATCTGTCAAAGAGCCTATATTTTCTTTAGTCATGACTGAATGATGAACGTCAACATATATTTTATATGGAAGACCTCTTGTCACAGTGGTGCCAACTGGTGTCGTAAATTTTCACGAAAACCTTCATTCCACCAATATTGTGATATCATTCAAACAAAAACATGACGTGCGATATCACAAAATTCTGATGCGTACGTGTTTGTCAACAAAATCCATCCGCGTAAAAACCCGTCTTTGTTCCGTCGAAAAGGGTGGGCTCGGCTTCGTGACTCTTATCACGTCATACAAAATCCCCGAATTGAAAACATTATGAAATAAATTAATACATTTCATATTCTTTACTAGGTATAAATGAGTATTATGGACGCTTTAACCTTGCATGGTTTTGCTTGGTTAACTTGTAAATATGTCATGAGCCTGAAATACTTACAGTTGGAGGATTTTTAGGGTTCCGTACCAAAATGGAAAAACGGAACCCTTGTGGTGAGACTCGGTCTGTCTGTCTGTCACAGCTGGATATCTCAAGAACTGCTAATGCTAAGTGCTAATGAAGTGGGGCTACTAGGGCATGTGGGGTATCATATGAAAGAGCGCAGTTTGCACATTCTCAAACATTTTTCTTTTTTTGAACCCTTGTGGTGAGACTCGGTCTGTCTGTCTGTCACAGCTGGATATCTCAAGAACTGCTAATGCTAAGTGCTAATGAAGTGGGGCTACTAGGGCATGTGGGGTATCATATGAAAGAGCGCAGTTTGCACATTCTCAAACATTTTTCTTTTTTTTTAGGCCGCATAGTTTTCGACTTGATGAAAAATGTAAAAAAAATACCGTTCCTCCCCCCCCTTATCTCCGAAGTTTGCAAAGAGAAAAATCTGAAATAATTCTATGTGATAGAAGTTTATGTAAACATTACAGGAAAAATAAAACGAAGTCTCTAAATAGCACACTTTTTCAGAAATTATCAACTAAAGTTACATTAGTTCCACTATCGCTGACTTAAAACTGCAATATTCTACACCGCAGTGCACAGTGTTAAAATTCTCTGACGAAGATAGGCCTTGCCGATGAAAATTTAAAATCATATTGATGGTGCCCTCGGTGCGCGATGTCGACTCGCTCTTGCCCGGTTTTTAATTTAAATAAAAAAAACTAGCTGTGCTGTGTGTGAACGGAATTTCCTCAAAATATTTCCTTTATCATTACCGAGAATAATTTTCATACTAGTTTTTCTCATTGATGTTGAATTAGTAGTGTACCTAGGTATAATGATAGACGCTAGTTTTAATGTCGTGAGAGATCCGTGACTCATTGAACTCAGACAGGGACTTTTTATGTATTCTATACCTACTGATTTTAAAGAGAACTAAAATTTAATTAAAATTAATTACAAAAAAAGGCTCTGGTTACGCACAATGGTCCACTTGAAGGACTAACTGCAGAAACCAAACATAGAACATAGAAGGCTTTTTTTTGTCAGGATGGGAAATCATCTGACCGCTCCCGCTCTGGGTGGAGTGGAAGGGAGTGTTAGACTCTTACTGACTAAAACCCACCCATGTTCCTTCCTTAGCCCTTTATGTTTCGGGCCAGCGGAATGACCCCTCCTGCTCTGGGTGGAGCGAAAGGGAGTGTCAGACTCTTACTGACTAAAACCCACCCGTGTTCCTTCCTTAGCCCTTTATGTTTCGGGCCAGCGGTAACCCTTTCGGACAATCCCGCTGACCCGGCAGGCTTCGGCCCTGACGGGCCCCCTTCGGATGATGCTGACGCGCTCGTGGAACACGTACGCGCCGTCCGGCACGGGCCTGGTCCTGATCGGACGGTGAGCTACCCAGAACATAGAAGGCTCTGGTCGTGTGATGCAATGGGCTTTGGGGATTTATATGATCAATTATGGAATAGTTAATGACCCGGTATCAACATTTCGGCTAGCGGCGGCTTGCTCCGAAATTTCCATTGCACATCCAAACACGTAACATAGTACGTGGCACATACTACCAAATATGTAACTATTCAGTCGATATAGGTACTGACTGGCAGACTAATGGGTCAATCTCCAAAACGGGCGCACTCGTGTGATCGCTCTGGTGCTTTTCAGATATTGATATTTAATGGTAATTATGTATCTCATTGAAGAAATGATATTCAAATAGTTTGGATATCATTATTTTTAATGAGATACATAATTACCATTAAATATCAATATCTGGATGGGACCAGAGCGATCACACGAGTGCGCCCGTTTTGGAGATTGACCTTAATCAGCATTTTTTCCTAACTATTTCCCGCTAATTTATTTTGTTATTGTTACAGATAAAGTTGTTCGCGGCTTACTTCCACGAGGTTAGCAAACTCCCAAAGGCAAGCAAGTAAAACATTTAACATAAGTATTTTTTGTAACTCTTTGGAGGCAAGACCGTTTTGTACGACGAACAGTATGTTTAAGAAGGATTGTCTACATTCCTACCGTTAAGTACACATATTGCATAATTATAATTATGTAAGTATGTTATATCTCGCATAATACATCTCTGTACCTTATTCATACACTTCTGACTGGTGTATAGAACTATTTTACTATTTTTTACATATCATCTTAATTTTTATATTACGCAGACTAAGTTCAGTTTTGTATTATGTAATTTTATTTGTTCTGCTTTATTTGCCTGTATTATGTAAAATATTTTGCATAATAAACATTTTCTTATATTTAATTGAGATTTTTATTTAAATCCTATTAATCAACATTCTGATGCTACACGCCCTTCGTCGTGAACTGTTTTTCCCAGTCCCTGGGCTTGACCGTTGGAACGACAGTTGATTGATACTGAACAAGACAAAGGTTTTAGACCTAACAGTTTTGGTGACTGAAGAAACGCTTTCTATAAATTTTTGGTTTCACGTTTACTTCGACCGGTACAGGTATATGTGCTGGGTAAAGGCCTCCCCCTCCCCCCCAAGTCCTTACAGGAACTCTTTTCCTGCTCCATCTCGAACCAGTGCTCGTGGTACGCGTCCAGCAGTGCGATTCACCGTGAAAACTTAGGTGAAGTGAGCGTGGAGTGAGCTATCAATAGTGTCAATTCCTAGCAAAAACAAACTCACTTTACCTAAGTTTTCACGGTGAGATTTTTACAGAATCGACCGGCAGGTCGTCTCACCACCTTTTTCAGGGCCGGCATCAGCGGCGCCGTCTATCTTCAGGCACCCATTGTGTGGAGACTTGCCAAGCGGTCATCGTGCACAGCGGGTTCCCTACTTGATTTCGAAAGTTGATGATTCGATTTTTATTATATCGAACACGGTGTACGATGTTTTATTCCATCGATGCTTTATTGGTGCGATGTAACATTTGTGCGAAAAATCCTGTTGCGATAAACCCTACAGCGATTGCTCATTAGTTCGGTAATTTATTAGTTCGATAGTACAGACGCCAGCACATCAAGGTACTATAATCTGTCAAACTGTAATAGATTATCAACTTTATTGCTAGAGCATAAGGTTCAAAGTTGATTGGGAAATTTTGACAGTTTCGGGTAGCTTGAAATTCAATTTTTTTTACGTTTTTTGCAATTTGCTGGTCAGTATTAAGTTGTACGTTGATTAATATTGTATGATTCGCGGCCGTAACAAATATGTATTTACAGAATTATAAACATTAAAGTCATCAACACAACTCTCTAAGACCAAGTAATCCCACAGAATGACTATTTCATGAAATCTTGACATTTTGGGATTATACGAACCTAACAAGTTGTATTACTGATTCTAATGATTATGATTTTGTAAATACCTACATATTTGTTACGGCCGCGAATCATATTTTGATAGACTACTGACCAGCAAATTGCAAAAAACGTAAGCCAATTTGAATTTCGCGGGTTACCTAAATAAATAAAATTGGAGTGTCTGTTTGTAGTATTAAAATAACCGCTTTTTCCTAAATGCATATGGATGTATACACGGTACATATACCAAAATAAGATTTTTTACAATTTTTGTCTGTCTGTCTGTTTGTTTGTTTCCGGCTAATCTCTGAAACGGCTGGACCGATTTTGACGGGACTTTTACTAGCAGATAGCTGATGTAATAAGGAGTAACTTAGGCTAATTTTATTTTAGGTTAAAAAATGGGGTCCCACGACAAAAAATTAAAACCAATGAAATTAAATGAAATACAAATAAATAAAATTAGAGTGTCTGTTTGTAATATTAAAATAACCGCTTTTTATTAAATGCATATGAATGTATACACGGTACATATACCAAAATAATTATTTTTTTCAATTTTTGCCTGTCTGTCTGTTCCGGCTAATCTCTGAAACGGCTGGACCGATTTTGACGGGACTTTCACTGGCAGATAGTTCATGTAATAAGAAGTAATTTAGGCTACTTTTATTTAAAAAATAAAATGGTTCCTACGAAAAAAATTAAAACCAATGAAATTAAATCTATAGGTAGGTCTACATCTTCTATATACAAATAAATAAAATTGGAGTGTCTGTTTGTAATGAGAGCACATTCAGCCGATTCAGAATTCTTCTTGATATTGGTGAGGGAAAGTGTCCAGAAGTGAATAGTACTCATGATATAGAAGTACTACCGGTAACAAATTAGCACTAATTCCTGGCAAAGTTTCGTCAAATATTATGAGTTGGCCGCGCGGTTGAAATGTACATGTGTTTGTCAGGTTGTGGCGGAAACGGAAATTTTAATACATAGTATTTATGATGATATTCACAATCTCAATATCAAAGAAGATTCGTGGTTGTGTGAAAGATCAATTTTAGCACCTATGAACTGAAAAGGTTACTGCGATTAATTAGCGCATTTTAGATAAACTATCTGGTGAATCACAAACACACTTTCCATCAATACAGTTTGCAATCCGGATGAAGTGGTTAATTACCAAACAGAAATTTTAAACAGTATAATTGTGCCTGGTCTACCCCTTCACAAACTAGAATTTAAGATTGGCATGCCCATCATACTACTCAGTAATTTAAACCCACCGAAACTTTGCAATAGTACTAGGTTGCGAGTAGTGTCGTTGCAAAGAAACGTTGTAGTAGGCCGTATAATATCCGGATGCGGAAAAGGTGAGATAATATTTATACCACGGATTCCTATATTACCGTCGAATTTTCCATTTTAATTCAAAATATTGCAATTCCCTATCAATGTCAGTTTTGCTATGACAATCAACAAGTCACAACGGCAAAGGTTAAGCAAAGCTGGCTTAGATTTAACTAAGGGTTGCTTTACCCCCATGGGTAAAGCAACCCTTAGTTGCCCATGCAACTATCGTGGCATGTTCACGTGCGAGAAATGCCAGTAGTGTTGTTGTTTTAGCCCAAGAAAATCGTACCTACACCAAATACTGTATATAAAGAAATTTTTCAATAAAGCTAATACTAAAATCTAAAAATAAATAATAATTAAACTAAAAATGCAAAAACCATGACATCATATATGTAATATTAATTAATAGTAAGTATAGAAAAATCGTAAATAGTAAATATGTATATAAAAATGTAATTAGATAAATTAATGAAATAATATAATAATTTCATAAAATATAACTTGTTGACACTTCCCGTGACCCAAGGGCTGGCTTTGACCTTGACCAGAGGCTAAGAATTTGCTATACGACGTAGTAATGCCGCCAGTCTCTTGGGTAAATTACCAGTCGACAGCGATGTAGATGAATTTTTCGTGTAGGTACCGTAGAATCACATTACTTTAGCCCTGGGGAGTAACTTTGGCCCTAACTTGGAAAAAGATTAAACTTCCCGCCACACTGTTATATTGTCAATTTTTGCAAAAATTCACACTATATTCGGTAGATGGCAATGTAGGCTCGTCGGTAAAACAGTCATTCATTCTCTAAAGTAACGCGCTTATTAGTTTGATTTTTCCGACATAAAATGGTGTTTTCTTTCCTATAGAATTTCGTTTTATTGATATCTTTACTCCATATTTGAGAAAACTAGCGATTGGGAAACAAAAAAATCAGTGGGTCGAAGTATACACGTCCAAAGTAAAACATTGGCCCAAATTTTGACAAAAAAAAAATGTACTAAAACACTGCAACATTTTTCCTTTTTTCACTTATAACGTTTACTTATATCCTCTTTTATATACCGATTTCATCAAAATAGATTAAGAGCTGATTAGACCAGAAACATGGAGCGAAAAAGAAAAAAAAATCAAAATTTGGAACAAAGTAATGCGATTTTACCGGTATAGTTTTAGTTAAGTTAGGATTTAATTTTGTTATTTTTATTAATTAATCAGGTATTACGAACCCCGATGCAAAATAGTTCGTCTAGTGTAAAATTTTCTCTGATATTTTTTCTAACTTAATGTTGCGCGCCAAAAATAATGCTTGATACATCGCCATGTATCGCCATTAGTTACCACTAGCGCCATCTTGTATCGGGTAGCAGAGTTACCACCCACAATCGGATGGAATGGTGGAACGATTTAATCAGACGCTGGAGAGGTATCTAGCCAAAGTTGTAGAAAATCGGCAACGAGATTGGGACAAGCACATACAACCGTTTTTGTTGTCATATCGAAGCGCTGTTCACGAAAGTACATCGGTGACGCCAGCTTTCGCAAACTTCGGAAGAGAACTACGGCTACCTGCAGACCTGATCACCGGAATACCACCTGATGCCCCACGCAGTGTAACTGATTATGCGAATGACTTGCGGAACAAGATGAATGACATTTATGAGCACGTCCGACAATCGGGCCAGCAAATGTCTGAAAAGATGAAAACCCGTTATGATCGCAAAATGAACAATAAAGAGTTCGACGAAGGTTCACTCGTGTGGTTGCACAATCCAGTCCGCAGCAAAGGGAAATCTCCTAAGCTTCAAGCTAAATGGGACGGACCGTACCGGATTGTGACAAAGATCAATGATGTAACCTACCGGATACAGAAAGGTGCAAGAGGTACTCCTAAGATCGTCCATGTGGATCGACTGGCGCGTTATTATGGAGCCAATAATGCTCGGGACGAGCATGTCTTAGGAGGGGGCAGTGTTGCGCGCCAAAAATAATGCTTGATACATCGCCATGTATCGCCATTAGTTACCACTAGCGCCATCTTGTATCGGGTAGCAGAACTAGTACCTTGGCCTTGGTACTAGGACATTGACCCTTCCTGTAGGTACTAGTAGTTCCGAGAACTATCGACGTCGAGTCGGTCGGGACCGCTATGTACTCGAACATACTAGATGTTTATCGAATGGCTCTGTGGGACTATATAAGGCGGACGCGAGCCGCGAGACACATAGTTTTGAGTAAGCTATACATGCGATAACATCGAAAGCGATATTCGAGTGCGACTAGAAGTGATCAGTAAGTGACATTGTGTTTCTTTATTTGTGTGTTTGAGCTGTAATTAGTGTTGGTGAGTAAAGTGTCAGTTTTTGGTTATTAAATCGGTAGTTTTAATTGTCACGAACCCCAAGCTCGTAACAATTGGTGTCAGAAGTGGGATTTAAAAACCATGCCGATTTTACCCAAAGACGACATGGAGGGTATCCGTACCCGGAGTCAACGCCAGCAAGAGACGGACCAGAGGCGATTCGGTGTAACAACGCCACAGAGGTCGGAAGGCCAGTTACCGACCACGGAGGCCGGTCCGTCCACAGCTGCTCCAGCATCATCAGCACCGGATTTTGCTGCTCTGATGATGATGCTGCAGGAGCAGGCTCGCCGACAGGAGGAACAGGCCCGCCGACAGGAGGAACAGGCCCGTCGACTGGAAGAACAGCTCCAGCGGGACAAGGAGGAACAGGCCTGCCGACAGGAGGAGCAGGCTCGTCGGTTGGAAGAACAGCTCCAGCGAGACAAGGAGGAACAGGCCCGTCGGTTGGAAGAACAGCTGCTGCGTGACAGGGAGGAACAGGCCCGCCGACAGGAGGAACAGGCTCGCCGACAGGAGGAACAGGCTCGTCGGTTGGAGGAACAGCTCCAGCGGGATAAGGAGGAGCAGGCGCGCCGCCAGGAAGAGCAGATGCTCCTTATGAAGGACCTTCACGCTACCTTCGGAAAAGACATGAAGGAGATGAAGGATAAGGTTGCTCAGTATGACAACCGCCTGTCGGAAGCTGAAACCCGAATCGACCAAGTGAATAATCGGGTTGAAAGCGTGATGGCTGACGTGAAGGAAACCGTGATGGCTGACGTGAAGAAAACTCTGGATTACCTGAAACTGGGTGATGGAATCGCAGCTCCCGTAGCTACAACACCTTCGCTACGTGGATTCAAAGTGCCACCGTTCGACGGAACTTCTTCCTGGTCGGCCTACAAAATCCAGTTTGAGGCTGTCATGAAGGCGAACGGCTGGAATAAAAGTCAGGCCATGACTGCCCTCACCCTGGGCCTGCGTGACCAGGCCTTAACGGTCCTGGAAGCTCTCGGTAAGGAAGTGACTTACGAGCAGCTCCTTGAGGCATTGGAGGCTCGGTATGGCGACGCTCACCTGGAACACGTGTTTCGGGCGCAGCTCAAGGATCGCGTGCAACGCAGTAACGAAAACCTGCAGCAGTGGGCCCTTGAAGTGGAGAAGCTGGTTCGTAAAGCTTACCAGTCCGTACCTGCGCTTATTGATGGGAACCTGGTGCAGGCATTCATCGACGGCATCCGCGACCTTGAAGTTAGAGCTGCTGTGAGGCTCGGTCACCACGGGACGCTTAAGAACGCCTTGGCCCATGCATTGGAGGTGGAAGCGGTGCGGCAGGATCACCGTTCCCATCGCGTCAGGGAGGTTGCAGCGGCTACAGTTCGCGACCGCAATAAAGGATACAGCCCTAGGTGCTACGGCTGTGGGGAAAGGGGCCACCTTCGATCCAGTTGCCCTAAGCGAACTGCAGAAAGAGAAGACGGCCGATCTCCAGAGGGCAGTGCGGTTAACAGCACCGCCCAACACCAGCAGCAGGGAAACGAGTAATAGCCAGGACTGCGGGGCGGGTGCTGGCTGATGTTCAAGGAGCCCCAAGGATTTCGATCACACAAACCCATGATGGGAATAGCCTAATCATCAAGGGCGAGGTCAACGGAACGCCGTGTAAGCTGACCATAGATACTGGAGCCTCTCGTACGGTCGTCAGTTCCCGACTTATAAGTCGGTTCCTTGGGGACTCCGCACACAACCGAGAACACATTAATTTGGTTACAGCCACCGGTCAGCGCATACCCGTCCATGGAGAGAAGAAGATAGAGTTGAAGCTAGGCAACAGAATCTACCTGCATAATGTCATCGTGGCTGATATAATGGACGATTGCATCCTGGGCCTTGACTTTATGAGGAAGAATTGTTGCGAGATTGACGTCAAGCAAGGTGTTTTGAAATGTGGACAAGAGGAACTTTTCGTGGAAGAGGCGTTACCAGGAAATGTGTACAGCCTTAAGAAGATTGTTCTTCCGCCGAGATCGGAAACGATTGTGCCGGTTAGTCTACCTCGGAATCCTGGTCAAACTCATCGTTGTGTACTCGTGGAAAGGGTAGACAATGACCTTCCATGGAAAGTGGCACGAACTTTGGTCAGAGCCACCGACATCTCAGGGGTACGTGTGCTGAACCTATGTGATCAGGAACACATTATAGAAAAAGGCACACTAGTTGGTACTTGCGAGGAAGTGGATTGGTTGCGTCGATGCCAATATCTGTCGACTGGGACCCTCAGCAAGGATGCACCAACGAGAGTGACCACCCTTTTAGAAGACTGCCGCAGCGCTCTATCCCAAAGTGAAATGGTCAAAGCAAAGCAGACGTTACTCAAGTACGCCGATGTTTTCTCGTCAAACGATGCTGATATCGGGAGGACTGGCTTAGTTCAACACAAAATCAACACAGGAGATGAATTGCCTATCCGTCAGCGGCCAAGGAGATTGCCGGTAGCACGTGAAAAGGAAGTGGAAACCATGATTGAAGGGATGGTGAAGGATAGTGTTATTGAACCTTCATCTAGTCCATGGTGTTCACCTGTAGTGCTGGTAAGAAAGAAGGACGGCAGCATGCGGTTTTGTGTTGACTATCGTCGTCTGAACGACGTTACGAAGAAGGACAGCTATCCTTTGCCGAGAATCGATGACACGCTGGACATGCTTACTGGCGTAAAGTGGTTTAGCACACTGGACCTGAAAAGTGGCTACTGGCAAGTTGAAATTGATCCCAAGGACAAAGAGAAAACTGCATTCTCAACAGGAAAGGGTCTGTGGCAATTTAAAGTTATGCCGTTTGGATTGTGCAATGCTCCGGCAACGTTTGAAAGGTTGATGGAACTTGTACTTACCGGGCTAATTGGCGATGCCTGCCTGGTCTACTTGGATGACATCATCATCGTAGGCCGCACGTTTGAAGAACATCTTCAAAACCTGGAACGCGTGCTCATGAAGATCCAGAGTGCTAACCTCAAGTTAAGCCCGAAGAAGTGTTCACTATTCAAACGACAAGTTAGCTTTTTGGGATATGTCGTGTCTGAAGAAGGTATCCGCACGGATCCAGAGAAAATTGCAGCTGTCAAGGATTGGCCAGTTCCAAAAGACAAGACGCAGGTCAGAGCGTTTTTGGGTTTGTGCTCCTATTATCGGCGATTTGTCAAGAACTTTGCAGATATAGCCAAACCCCTGCATAAGCTAACCGAGGAGAAGCGACATTTCAGCTGGGATAATAGTTGCGACATCGCATTCCAGGAGCTAAAGGACCGTCTGTGCAAAACACCTATTTTGGGTTACCCTGATGCGAACAAGGAATTTATAGTTGACACCGACGCAAGTGATATAGGACTTGGCGGTGTGTTGTCCCAACGGAATGGTGATCAAGAGGTTGTGATAGCGTACTTCAGCAAGTCGTTGTCAAAGCCGGAAAGGAACTATTGTGTTACGAGACGGGAACTGCTTGCTGTGGTAAAGTCATTGCAGTATTTTAGCAAATATCTTCTGGGTCGGAAATTCCACCTACGAACTGACCATGCTGCATTGAAATGGCTATTGCAGTTCAAAAACCCAGAAGGACAAGTTGCGAGATGGATTGAACTACTGCAGGAATACGACTTCGTGGTCGAACATCGCAGCGGAAAATCTCATGGCAACGCAGATGCATTGTCAAGAAGACCTTGTCCTGAAGACTGCAAGCATTGTAGTAGGCAGGAGAGTAAGGAAGTGGTACCTGTGAGGATGCTTAAGACAGACCTCAACAACGAGTGGAAGGAAAGCCTACAACGTGCACAGCAGGAAGATTCAGACATCAAGCCGATTCTGGAGTGGATGAAGGCCAGTGCTCCTAAGCCCAGGTGGAGTGACGTCTCAGCGATGAGTTCGGTCACAAAAAGCTATTGGGCCCAATGGGACAGCTTGGTGGTTCAGGATGGAGTCCTGTGCCGTAAATGGGAAAATGCTCGGGGAGACAGCTGTCATTTGCAAATGGTTGTCCCTAAAGCTCAAGTACCGGATGTTCTACAGCTGTACCATAATGGTTGTTCAGGAGGTCATCTGGGAGTAAAACGGACTCTACTGAAGATAAGAGAACGGTTTTACTGGGTCCACTGTCGGGACGATGTCGAGGATTGGTGTCGCAAATGTACAAGTTGTGCAGCTGTAAAGGGACCTCAGACTCGTAGTAGGGGTGCATTAAAATTGTACAATGTTGGTGCACCATGGGAGAGGATAGCCCTCGACGTTGCAGGGCCGTTTCCGGAGAGTGAAAGTGGCAACAAGTATTTCATGGTTGTGATGGATTACTTCACGAAGTGGCCGGAAGTCTTTGCCATTCCAAATCAAGAAGCTTCGACAGTTGCAGATAAATTAGTACATGAAGTCTTCTGTCGTTTTGGAGTACCTTTGGAGATTCACAGTGATCAAGGAAGGAATTTTGAGTCCCAAATATTCCAGGAAACTTGTCGAGTTATGGGTACTCATAAAACAAGAACGACTTCTTACCACCCACAATCGGATGGAATGGTGGAACGATTTAATCAGACGCTGGAGAGGTATCTAGCCAAAGTTGTAGAAAATCGGCAACGAGATTGGGACAAGCACATACAACCGTTTTTGTTGTCATATCGAAGCGCTGTTCACGAAAGTACATCGGTGACGCCAGCTTTCGCAAACTTCGGAAGAGAACTACGGCTACCTGCAGACCTGATCACCGGAATACCACCTGATGCCCCACGCAGTGTAACTGATTATGCGAATGACTTGCGGAACAAGATGAATGACATTTATGAGCACGTCCGACAATCGGGCCAGCAAATGTCTGAAAAGATGAAAACCCGTTATGATCGCAAAATGAACAATAAAGAGTTCGACGAAGGTTCACTCGTGTGGTTGCACAATCCAGTCCGCAGCAAAGGGAAATCTCCTAAGCTTCAAGCTAAATGGGACGGACCGTACCGGATTGTGACAAAGATCAATGATGTAACCTACCGGATACAGAAAGGTGCAAGAGGTACTCCTAAGATCGTCCATGTGGATCGACTGGCGCGTTATTATGGAGCCAATAATGCTCGGGACGAGCATGTCTTAGGAGGGGGCAGTGTTGCGCGCCAAAAATAATGCTTGATACATCGCCATGTATCGCCATTAGTTACCACTAGCGCCATCTTGTATCGGGTAGCAGAACTAGTACCTTGGCCTTGGTACTAGGACATTGACCCTTCCTGTAGGTACTAGTAGTTCCGAGAACTATCGACGTCGAGTCGGTCGGGACCGCTATGTACTCGAACATACTAGATGTTTATCGAATGGCTCTGTGGGACTATATAAGGCGGACGCGAGCCGCGAGACACATAGTTTTGAGTAAGCTATACATGCGATAACATCGAAAGCGATATTCGAGTGCGACTAGAAGTGATCAGTAAGTGACATTGTGTTTCTTTATTTGTGTGTTTGAGCTGTAATTAGTGTTGGTGAGTAAAGTGTCAGTTTTTGGTTATTAAATCGGTAGTTTTAATTGTCACGAACCCCAAGCTCGTAACATTAATAAATGTCGCGTTACAGTTCGTCTAATTGTTAATCGATGCAAAAGAGTTCGTCTATCGGTAAGTTAAATAAAATTATTCCTTCTTTGTACAATTATGTTGCATAATTTAAATTTGTAAAAGTGATTCTGTGTCATTTGTCAAGTGAGACGGTATAAATTCTGAAAATTTCAGATTTTTTAATAAGTTTTCAAATAACAATGGGTCCTGGCAAACCCGTGTGTGAAGAGCTTCGAAAGCGAATAGTTTGTGGGGTCGATGCTGGCAAATCAAGTTACCAAATATCTAAAGACTTGATACTTCCCAGGTCTACAGTCCAATCTATCATTCAGCACTATAAAAAGAATAGAACGACTTGTTTGAAGAAAACTGTTCGACCACGCATCACAAGTGCAGTAGAAAACAGAATGCTGAAGAAAATTATCAAAAATAATCGTTGTGCTCGAGCTGGAGAACTCACGGTGCAATAGAAGGACATGATTCACAAAGACGTCTCAGTTGATACTTGCAAGAGTCCTAAAAAGAATGGGTTACGGATTATACACCGCTAAGGAGAAACCACTGTTGACTGCTGTACAAAAGAAAAAGAGGTTGAAGTTTGCTCGTGATCATTTAAATTGGACTTCCGATCAGTGGTGTAGTATCATTTGGAGTGATGAGTACAAATTTGAAGTGACAGTCGGCGATGAAAGGAAAAAAGTGAATCGGAACAAAGATGAAGCATTTCATACTGATTGTCTCAAACGCAAAGTGAGATTTCTAGCGTCTCTTATGATATGGGGCTGCATGTCTGCACAAGGTGTTGGTGGTATGCAGTTTGTGGATGGTTCTATCAATGCTGCAAGGTATCAACACCTTTTACAAGAGAATTTACTGCCCTCTATTCCGTCACTTAAGCATCAAGATTCCTTCATTTTTCAACAGGATGGTGCTTCCTGCCATACTGCAAGGACAACAAAGATGTGGCTACTGGCGAAAAGCATCCCTACAATCGAATGGCCATCTAACAGCCCGGACTTGTCGCCGATCGAAACCCTATGGTGGAAAATGAAAAAGTTCTCCGTACAAATCCATCAAGATCGAAGAGCGACTTAAAGGCTAAACTCTTAGCTGTCTGGGAGTCAATTACGCCTAACGAGTGTGCAGCGTTGGTTGCAACCATGCCTCTTTTTTTTTTTTTTGACGTGACAACGTCTAATAAATCGATGAAGCTGGCTGCACACACGAAAACATGACTCATGTAGCGTTACCTCGCGGCCTTGCTCTGCTGTAGCGTTGTACGCCATGGCATGGCGGCTTGAAGTGCAAGCGAGAGCGCGGAACGAGCGACGAGTAGGAGACAGATGATGTCGAACGCTGCCGAACGCGGAGGCCGATTCGGCAGCGTTCGACATCATCTGTCTCTCTCCTACTTGAGTGAGCGATGCGTCCGCGTAGACAGCTGCTATACAATAATACAAGTTTTCGTCAAGTATGAAGTGCAGTGAAAAGTGAATGTGGTGTCATTTATAGCAACGATAAATTGCGGCGATAAAGGTAATGATTCTTTCGATATTAAATATATTATAGTGATAATATTGTTGAATATTCGTGTAATTTATAATTTTATTCATAAAAGTATGCAATCATTTCATTAATGTTTTGTTATGACGTTGTCACGTTAAACTATCGTCCGACTTTACAGACAACCGATTTTTGACGTGACAACGTCTAATAAATCGATGAAGCTGGCTGCACTCACGAAAAAACATGACTCATGTAGCGTTACCTCGCAGCCTCGCTCTGTAGCGTTCCATGGCGGCTTGAAGTGCAAGCGAATATTAACAAATGCAATGCAACTATTCCATCAGTATTTTCTTATGACGTTGTCACGTTCAACTATCGTCAATAAACCGACTTTACAGGTGTACGTTACCCCAGCAAGAAAGTGTCTCCTAGAGTTATAGGAGTAGAACGTATAATATGTGCCCTATCTGCTGTAAATGTGCCCCCAAATAAAAAATGTGTGCCCCCTGTCGTTTTGGAAAAAAACGGAAAAAACGATTCCTGCTGGGGTAACGTTTTTCTAGCAGGAAAATTCTAAACGAATGATCGGAGAGAGAAAAATTGTGCATGGCCAGAGAGCTTATATGTGTGCCAAAATGTGCCCCCAAAAAAAAAATCTGTGCCCCTTCAGGTTTTCGAGATATTGCATTTCCTGCTGGAGTAACGTTTTGATGAATCGTATATCTCTACAACCATTGCATGTGCCCCTGTAGAATAAACATACACGAGTAGCTCTTAATGTGTGCCCCTTAGTGCCCCAATTAGATTTAAGAAAATATTTATAGTTTTCAAGTTATAGCGGTTTTATGAAAACCCGAAAAAACATCGCAGCGCCTAAATTAGACAAGAAACAAGTTCGCTGAAAACTGTATTCGGTCCTTCTTGACGCTAATAATAACCATACAAAGTTTCAAAACTATTCATGCATGCGTTTTTGCTAAACGTCAAAACGATGGTGTCATAACTTTGACGGCAAAATACAAGGAACCGGCTCAATCCGAGATGTGTAGATGTAAACCAAAATCATGTGCCTTTAGTCAAAAATATATGGTGAAAATATTCAGCTTGGAATGTTTCGCATTAAGTAAATATAAACAAAAAACCAAAATATGTAAACAACGGCTGGTTGTCCGACCAAATTCCAATGACTACTAAAAAGCGACTGATTCATACATATCGATGACCTTCTTTATTGGACGTATTATACCTAAGCGGTCCGTACAGTCGCGTTCAAAAGTTTTGGGGGCTAATTAAAAAATATATTAAATGCACCTTGTGACTATAATAAATTAAACAGCTTGTTGATGTGGAAATTATTATTTTTATTCCCTTAATTTTAATTCTTAATGTAATTATTGCATCAAATCACAGATCAAAGTTCCTACCTATAAATATTAGAAATTATTTGCACGTTGTGTAGTCATTATTATTTAAATCACAGATCAGTTTTTCATCTAAGTCTAACATATAATCAGTAAATTCGCATCACAAAAATCACAGAATCAAATATCAAATAATATTCTCATCAAAATAATATTCTAATCATCATACAACGTAGCACTGGCTTGCAAATTGCAAAAAACGTAAGAAAATTTGTATTTCGCGGGCTACCCTGGAGCATTCATCATAACCGTGTACAATTTTGTCTATTCTACCAACGATTATATTAAAGCTGATTATGTAGTGTCACATAATTTTGATTTGATGGCGTTTTAGATATACAGTATGTTAACTAACAGAGGGCGTTCCCGTTAACCCGCAATAGTATAGCATCCATACATGCTAAAAAAATATTACCATTCGAAAATAAAATGTTTTTTTTTTTATATTAAAATATTCACTAAAAATCGTAAGTCAAAACGATGGTGCGTTTTGACTTTTAGCAAAAACGCATGCATGAATAGTTTTGAAACTTTGTATGGTTATTATTAGCGTCAAGAAGGACCGAATACAGTTTTCAGCGAACTTGTTTCTTGTCCAATTTAGGCGCTGCGATGTTTTTTCGGGTTTTCATAAAACCGCTATAACTTGAAAACTATAAATATTTTCTTAAAACTAATTGGGGCACTAAGGGGCACACATTAAGAGCTACTCGTGTATGTTTAGTCTACAGGGGCACATGCAATGGTTGTAGAGATATACGATTCATCAAAACGTTACTCCAGCAGGAAATGCAATATCTCGAAAACCTGAAGGGGCACAGATTTTTTTTTTTGGGGGCACATTTTGGCACACATATAAGCTCTCTGGCCATGCACAATTTTTCTCTCTCCGATCATTCGTTTAGAATTTTCCTGCTAGAAAAACGTTACCCCAGCAGGAATCGTTTTTTCCGTTTTTTTCCAAAACGACAGGGGGCACACATTTTTTATTTGGGGGCACATTTACAGCAGATAGGGCACATATTATACGTTCTACTCCTATAACTCTAGGAGACACTTTCTTGCTGGGGTAACGTACACACTTTACAGACAACCGATTTTTTTATTTGAAATGGGTTTGCTCTTGACTCTAGTCTAGGTCAGAGATGACAGAGACAAAGTCTACGATGGAGTGAGCTCACCCAGAAGAAGCCCCTCTTCGCATTAAAGCTGTCATTGAGAGCAAAAACCTCACTTTGCGTTTGAGACAATTAGTATGAAATGCCTCATTCTTGTTCCGAATCACTTTTTTCCTTTCATCGCCGACTGTCACTTCAAATTTGGACTCGTCACTCCAAATGATACTACGCCACTGATCGGAAGTCCAATTTAAATGATCACGAGCAAACTTCAACCTCTTTTTCTTTTGTACAGCAGTCAACAGTGGTTTCTCCTTAGCGGTGTAAAATCCGTAACGCATTCTTTTGAGGACTCTTTTGCAAGTATCAACTGAGACATCTTTATGAATCATGTCCTTCCATTGCACCGTGAGTTCTCCAGCTCGATCATGACGATTATTTTTGATAATTTTCTTCAGGATTCTGTTTTCTACTGCACTTGTGATGCGTGGTCGACCAGTTTTCTTCAAACAAGAAGTCGTTCTATTCTTTTTATAGTGCTGAATGATAGATTAGACTGTAGACCTGGGATGTATCAAGTCTTTAGATATTTGGTAACTTGATTTGCCAGCATCGACCCCACAAACTATTCGCTTTCGAAGCTCTTCACACACGGGTTTGCCACGAGCCATTGCTATTTGAAAACTAATTAAAAAAACTGAAATTTTCAGAATTTATACTGTCTCACTTGACAAATGACACAGAATTACTTTTACAAATTTAAATTATGCAACATAATTGTACAAAGAAGGAATACCTAATCTTATTTAACTCACCGATAGACGAACTCTTTTGCATCGATTAACAATTACACGAACTATTTTGCTTATAACTTCTTCGAATTTAAAACAGGATATGTATAAATTAAAAAAAAACCGGCCAAGAGCGTGTCGGGCCACGCTCAGTGTAGGGTTCCGTAGTTTCCCGTCCGTCACAATAAGTGTTCCCACTTATGAGTTTAAAAGTGGGTATCCATTATGTTCGCGTAATAATCGTAGTCGATCATAGATCTTAAAATATTGGGATTCGATTTTAATAATTCTTTTTTGTTTTTGTTTGAAAAAAGATACGTTCAGGATAAGAAAATATGTATACGATTATACTACAAACTTAGTCCAGAAATTATTTTGTACAACTTTTTGTCTTTTTTGTACATAAACTGTTGTTTCCACCAAGTTCAAAATAATTTACCTAGAAAGTCCTTATAAAGTTCTACTTTTCAGATTTTTTTCATATTTTCTAAACTTATGGTTCAAAAGTTAGAGGGGGGGGACACATTGATTTTTACTTTTGGAGTGATTATTTCCGAAATTATTGACATTATCAAAAAATGATTGTAGTAAACCCCTATTCATTTTTAAATACCTTTCCAACAATATATCACACGTTAGGGTTGAAATTAAAAAAAAAATCACTTCCCACTTTACATATAGGGGGGCTACCCTAATAAAACATTTTTTTCCAATTTTTATTTTACCACTTTGTCGGCGTGATTGATATACATATTGCTACCAAATTTCAGCTTTCTAGTGCTAACGGTCACAGAGATTAAGCGAGGACGGACAGACGGACAGACAGATATGGCGAAACTATAAGGGTTCCTAGTTGACTACGGATCCCTAAAAAAGCTAAAATAGTTTATTGGTTCATAATTAAAAAATGGCATAAGTAACGCGCCATGTGATAGTAGAACAGCTTTATATTTTATATAGGTAGATATACAAAAATAATGAAGTTAGAAAAAATCTCACAGAGAAAATTTCACACTAGACGAACTATTTTGTATCGGGGCTCGTATAATATAAACACTTACCTTCAAGTGTTAATAAAACTATTTTTCGAACTATCGACATATTTACCAAAAATAATTATGGGACGCTAACTTTTAATATTGATCACTGTGCGTCACCTCTAAAAGTTGTTTTTTTTTTTTTTTTTCTTTGGCAACTGAGCCGGTGTCGACTATTCTGCCAGCGTCTAAAAGTTGATAAGTTGATTCAATTCGTACCACGACGTGACTTGAAGTTTTGACAACACACGATAGTATTCTAACGTCACTGTCAAATTTAACAACAAGGATTTTTAGCAATTTTCTAAAAGTTACTCGGACGCAACGGATTTATTACAGCTTTGCAAATTTATGTAATAAAAAGGCGTTTTATTGTCACTTAAAGTAAGTAAAATGTATTTATTTACGTAAACTAATCAAATGAATTGTGTTTCAGGCGATTTTAATAAGTAGGTACGTAGGTATTAAAATCGCCGGGAGCAATAATTGCTTATTTGATTCTAGATGGCTGATCTGTATGAAATATTCGAGTTTTTGGAAGCTGATAACGCACAAGCCAATATTACACGAAAGCGACGTCGTATGCGGCTACGTGGAGAATGTGACCCCTTTGATTTAGACGACGCGGAGTTTACTAAAAGATATAGACTCACAAAGGAGCTAGCACATAACCTGTGTGAGGAGTTGAGGCCACTGATGAAGAACCCTAAAAAATCAACCGACTTGTCTGTAGAGACGAAGGTAAATATCCTTATATAAACTGCAAATAACACACTACATGAGCCAATTAACCACTTTTAAATACAGTAAGTATAGAAAAGTACTAATTTACTTATATTACTATTTTCTAGGTGTTGATTGCATTATCATTTTATGCAACTGGTTCATACCAACGTCCTATAGGCAGTAATAAAGGTCATTTTGTGGCTCAACAGACTGTTTCTTCAGTCATCGCACAGGTTACAACATGTCTTAACTCACTGCAGATGCGACAGAAATATATAAAATTTCCAGTCAATGATCAAGAACGCAAAAGAATTAAAATGAAGTAGGTATTTATTATTATTATTACAATAATATTAATGTGTAGTCATAGGATGCCTATTAATGACAACAATATAGAATTATCATGCAACCTTAAGCAACAAATAGTAAAAAAATAAGTAAAACTATGTATATATGTATTGTCTGTTAGGCAAGCTTATTAGGTTCGGTAGCAATAGAAAAAGTAGTTGTGTCTCATCAGTGACAGTTGAGCACCTAAAATTGTCCATATGTATATTAAACTCACTGTAGCATAAGGGAGTGGCCTATTATGCCTACGAGTAGGCTGAAATAATAAAGATTTAAATATCATCATCAGTGGTAATTTTAAATTCTTTATTATTTTGTGTGCTTTAGATTATAAGGAAAGTTAATACATATTTCATATCTGTATAAAATTTTATTAATTTATTGCAGATTTTACAATACATTTCGGATTCCTGGGGTTCTAGGTTGTATAGATTGCACCCAAATAGCTATAGTACGGCCAGTACTTCATGAGGAGCGCTACTTCTGTCACAAGCATTACCATTCCTTGAATGTTCAATTGGTAAGTGTTCATTACGTTTCAGTAGGAGTCTAGCCATTTACAATTAAATTGAACATAAGAAAAAATAAATACCTTCCTTACAAATAAGTAAAAATATCTTCATTAAAAACTTCTTTAATCACTTACTGAGAAAAGTGTATCATACAATTCTTAAGTTTTTATTTACAATGAATGAAACTAAAATACTAACAACACAAATAACAATCATATTATGAATCATAAAAAAATACTAAGTTATACATAATATTGATCGATTCTTAGGTTATTTAAACAAATAGCACTTTACAGTCCTTCAGATATTGATTCAATTTTATTTTTCAGATTTGTGATGCGGACATGCAAATAATAAGTGTAGATGCGAGTAATGGTGGTGCAACTCGTGCCTCTTTAATATGGGCTACTCATCCACTAAGAGCTCACTTAGAAGATCTTAGCAACACAGAACATACTTGGTTTCTTGGCATGTATTACATCCTTTTGATTTTTGATAAATAAAAATATTTTGCATTTAAACTGTAGATACTTGTAACTTTGGTGAAAATGTTTTTTTTATTATTATTAGGGGATTCCGGATACCCTTTGAGAAGGAGCATGATGACACCAATACTGAATGCAGCACCTGACTCACCGGAAGCACACTACACCAACTTACATGTCCATGCAAGGAACATTATAGAGCGCACTATTGGACTTCTCAAAGCACGTTTTCGTTGCTTACTTGTTCACAGAGTGTTACATTACTCACCAGAAGTAGCTGGCTCGATTGTAAATGCTTGTGTTATATTACACAACATTTGCAATAGGGCTAACATACCTGTGCAACAGTTAAACAATGAAGATGTGATTCAAGAAGCCCAGTGACAGCCACAAGACAATACAAGTGAACAACCGCACGGCAATAACATCGCTCTGCAGCAGTGTGGCTACTCTGAATTATCTTGTTCAGCAACTGTGCCCTGTGGGGAAGGGGCATTTAGGATTCTGAAAATAAAATACTTATACATTTTTCAATAATTTTATTGTAAATAAATCCATGTGATAGTTGGAATTGTGTATATTTAAATAGTATGGTTTTAATGTTCTTAATTAAATTAAATTGTTTTTTATGAATATTGTTTATTTTTAAGAGTCATTTTCAAAATATGTGTACGTCACGAAATTGTCAGTAAATTGTTTCGTTAGGAAATGTCAGGAAATTGTAAAAGTAAGGTCGTATTCAGAATTAAGTAATATTGTAGTAGTTACGGTGTTATACCTACTTATAATTATTTTCAGACTATAATTTATGAGAAATATCTTTATAAACTTTAGCACTTAGGGTCCTTGTCTAGAAAGAAAAACAAAAATAAATTGAAAATTGTTTTATTTTTTAAAAACCGGCATTACTACATTGACCATCTAAGGGTCAACTGTAAATAAAAAAACTTAAACGTTTTATACTATGTAGTGATTTTGCGCGCGGTACTCTATAACAACGATATTCAGTTTTCTTCTAAGATAATCCGTAAATATTTATCGTTTCTCTCTTTTATTTTTATTCATTACATAAAACACTCATTTTAATATTATGTACCTTATATTTTCATACTTTACACATGAGAGCCACAGCCTTACCGGCTACAATTTACTGACGTCAGTAAATGTCAGGAAATTGTTCGTCACTAAACATGTAAAATTTAACCTAAAAATATTTTTTACACTAAATACAATCACATTTACTAGTAGATTGAAAGCGTAATCTATTATTCTTGTCATAATTTAAGTATTTTACAATTGCGGTGGCTGAATTCTTAAAAAAATACTTACTTTTGTTGAGAAGACCTCGTCAGGAAAAGGTTAATTATTTTTTTCACAATTGAACCTACAGAACTTCTGACGTGTCACAACGACAAAGAAAATGGCGGCGCGTCATTGTGATGTTACTTTTCGTGACATGATCAGTGTTGCCAGTGATTAAAGTTAGATTCCCACTCTTCGTGTCACAAAAAGTTGGTAAATTATGTCAATAAATCAATGTCACGAAATTGTTACGATTATTAAGGACATTTTTTAAATGTTCATTCTAAGTTTATTTAACGTGAATTTAAATAGTTTATCTATCCAACATAACACTTAAACATTGTTTTTTTAATTATGGTATACAAAACTAGTAAGTTTCGTACAAAAATTCTGATTAAAAAATATGTTTCCATTGTCATCCAAATAGGGGACAATAAAAAATGTATGGTGTTTTTTTGTTACCTTATTTTAACATTCAACTTATGCTAGGATATGAATCGCAATTCATTGCTTTTTATCAGGATTATTATGCAGAGATGTTTAGATTAGTCTGTGAAATTTAAAAAAATGATTTATGTTATTCGGAACCATTTTATTTTCAAAGATTTTTAATGAGGACAAACGTTTTGTAGTAATAGTACACATATTTTGAAAATGACTCTTAAAGTCTAATAGTTTTTACCCCAACTGAGAGGATCCAAAATTAAAAGATTATTAATTTAAAAATCAAACACACTCTTTGGATGTAGCACTTTTTCGGGGATTTAAAGAAGGTGAGCAACTGAGCATATTTAATAATTTTGTACCTTCCAATCCTCTCTAACGCATTGGCAGACCTCACAGCAGCCTCGGCGTGCACTTGTGAGCAACGGACGAGAGCACGTCTTGCAGCATCCTGCGACATCGGCGGCTCGCTACTTCGACTCCGGCGTCGCGGGGAGCGGGCTGCAGATGTAGTTGCAGGACGTGAGATTGGGTAGGAGGTACTTTGTGGCAGTGGCTCTAGGATGGGATCAACTGGTATATCTTGAATAGGAGTAAGGAGTGAGGGATTTAGGACGGATTGTATGTTATGAAAAATGGATTCTGAAGCAGGATTCTGCACACCCACATCTATTGCAGCAGCGACAATCTCTGGATAATATAACAATTATGAATTTCATATCATAAATAATAATAAATTATGCATAAGTACCTACTAACCTTGTCCAATAACTAATAGAAAACCAACCAATGACTTGTATGAGTGGTGCATACTGTAAATATAAGTTTATAATTTGTTTAATCAGTTAAATAAAAATCATACTGGTTCCACTTGAACACCTGGCCTGAGCGAAATCATCTCCCAGTATTAGGAGAAAATTTTCTTCAATTTCAGTCAAGGGCTTCTTAGTGGAAGCCCTCCCCCAGTCCGCACGTGAGACGCCCGTACGGCAGCAACCCTCTTTTTTAATTTCGCCTTATAATCAACCCATCGAGTACAAAGCCCAAACTGCGGCCAAGAAGCTGGGCATCCTTAATAGGGTGAAGCGATACTTTACGCCTGGACAGCTTTTAACTCTTTACAAAGCACAAGTCCGATCCTGCATGGAGTATTGCAGCCACCTTTGGGATGGCTCAGCGAAATACCAACTTGCCGCGCTTGACTCGGTGGAACGCAGAGCTAAGAGGCTCATTGGCGACGAAAAACTGGTGGATGCCAAGCTTCACAGCTTGGCTCATCGCCGCAAGGTTGCCTGCTTGTCGGTCTTCTACAGATTGTACTTCGGTGAGTGTGCCCAAGAACTCCACGACCTCATTCCACCGGCCCCCTTCTACCTTCGGACATCCAGACGCACTGCAAGTTACCATCCCTACCTAGTTGCTATTCCACCAATTCGCACTAAGCGTTTTGAAATGTCCTTTATAATGCGCACAGCAAAAGAGTGGAACTCTCTACCTGCGTTTGTGTTTCCGAGTGCATATAACCCGAATCTCTTTAAAGTAAGAGTGAACAGGCTTCTTCTGGGTGAGCTCACTCCATCGTAGACTTTGTCTCTGTCATCTCTGACCTAGACTAGAGTCAAGAGCAAACCCATTTCAAATAAAAAAAAAAAAAAAAAAAAACCCAATACTGAAAAATACATTGTTTTACAAAGCACAAAGCTCACAAAAATATCGCCTTACCGAGTTTCAAACAAATTTCGTTCGCGCTACACAGCTGATAGGTAAATATTTTGTTCCGATTCATATCACGTAACTTTTAGCCACAGCTTAATTTGTAATTTTTTCAATTGATTTCCTTACTTACTACAAAGCAACATAGTTGAGTATATATGTAATAGTATGCATTTTATGGAAATTACTCATACAAATTATGTGTTCTTTTGAAAATTAATATTATATTTGGCTTCAAAATGAACTCGTAAAAACGAATCGGACCAAACGTTTGAAAGAGATAACGCTATACAGTTCACATAGCGATGTTTCTTTTCTCAAAGTAATAAATAGACAAATAATTGTTCGTTCTTTCCTCGCACTAAGCAGGAATAAAACAATATGGGGGTCATGGTACGAATTTATGAGCATTGTTACTATAAACAAAACTCTCTTGAAATTAGATTGTTTTGTTAACCTTTTGACCGCCACAGTCATGTATTATAATATAATACATGACTGTGGCGGTATATTATATGGCAAACCAAAATGTGCTCAACACGCCACGTTTCGACTACATGACAGTCTTTGACGCCGAGGGCACGTTTTTGATTTTTTGACGTGTGTGGCGGTCAAAAGGTTAAAGATGGTGGTAGGCCCCACAAGATCAATAGGAATCTGTGGAATCAGCCATAATGATCACGTGCGACTGACGGATTGGTAATCGCTATTGGTTTTTGTTACTATTAAAAGAGGGCATAAGGTTGGCAGCCATCCTTTTGAATTTTATGAGGCAAAAAGGGTGACTTCTGCCACTGTCAAGAAAGGACCCATTCTAACAAGTATAAGAATGTAATTTGTAGAGATAAAATAAACATTAATTACTATTACTTCTACCTATCCCTGTATAGGTAGATAATAATAAAATTATTTCCGTCGGTTATTTAAAAAAAATCCTGTTCCATACATTGTGACCGCGTAGATATTGCATGCTTTTCTATGAAACAGCAGATTTTGTTTTTCTTAATAACCGACGAATAATTTCTACGCTAGGGGGGGAAGGGAGTCTAGAATCATGAGCTGAATTCAGGATACAGTTTGCGCGTCAATGTCCCATGTATGGTAAAATTCTACCTTGCCTACAAGAACATACCGTCGGCTATCAAACAGAAACTGATGCTCAAACTCAAAGCATTTATTTCAATTAAACCATTTAGGCACTTTTGAATTATCAAAGAGTCGTCAGTTAGTCATAAAGCATAAAGTTGAAGATAGTTGCCCATTCCAAAACGTAGAACTCTATTGAGAAGAACGGGCATGAAACTCCAAGGACACTCTTAAATCAAGATATTACAAAACCCTGGTTACATTATTCTTGTTGCTTCTATATGTGAGAACAATGTAAACAAATAAAACGGAGAAGCAATTCAAAATATAAGGTTAAAAATACTCCAGTCTCAACCGACGGCGCACGAACATGACGCGTGGATCAGCACCATTCAGCTCAACCATTTTGTAGGGAACCGAATAGAAAACGTCTAACGGGCCTCTGCGAGTTGGCTTTGGCCCCTCGTACGCCTTCCAAAGGTCTGGGACCTCAGGGTCCCGAGAAATGTCAAAAGATGTAAAAATAAAATAATAATTTATTGAACCAATGTTACAATTATTACCTTATAATTAACTTGACGTCGTTATGTAACTGTTAGTGATCATCATTTGGATATCGGCGGTCTCCAAACTAGGCGGCGGCGCCTGTATCTTGGGAAGCAGAGTTGTGATACATATGCTATAGATAAGTAAATGCAAACCGATTTTATAAAACTAAATTAAATATTGCGATCAAAGCGAAAGTAAAAATTAAATCGTAAATTATTAAAAACAGAGCTCTGTAAAAGCCTAAAACTAAAAATATTAAACAATAAAAAATTTAATGTTAAAAAATCAAAAATAAAATGCTAAACAATGAAAAATAAAATGTTAGATAATCAAAAATAGGTGGTGTGTGTTAGTGTGCGCGTGTGTCATGCATGTGTAGGTGTATTAATTAGTGTGTGCGCATGTGGTGTGTGTAGGTGTCAGTGTCTGTGGTGGGCGTAGGGTTCAGAGTGTGAGTTGAGTAATGTGAGAATGTGTTCCGATTCATCGTATGAAAGACTTATGAAAGAAATGATCCAATGCACGCGATTAGTGGATCAGCCACGATTCAAAGCACAATGTTTATCACGGAGGAGCATGTTGAAAGTGCTGCAACGTCAAGAAGATAGTCATTTCTAAACTTCGGTTTCATTAGGATCAGAGCAGAGCAGCGAAAATGCTCGAGCAGTTTTTCATTGATAAATTGATAACCAACTACCTAAATCATTTCTGAAATAGAGTTTAAAATAGCGTGCAAGAGATGATTCCCTGTGCTGTGTGTTCGAGCATGATCGAGTACTTATTTAGTTGCCTTGTGTGTTGTGTGCCCTGACCCTTACAACAAACTGCAATCACGAATCTGTCTACCATACGGTTTTGAATGTTCATTCATAGTGACGGTCATTACAAGGTTAAGGAAATTATAGCCTGTTAATGATGATGTGTAGTGTAGTGTAGATAAGGTTGGCGTTGAGTTAAAATGGATAAATAAAGATAAGAAACGCCTCCTCAGATATTTAAGGTTAGGTACACAGTTGGTCGTACCTACGTAAGCGCTAAGGTAGCCCGCGAAATTCAAATTTTCTTACATTTTTTGCAATTTGATGGTCATTATTAAGTTGTAGGTACGTCGATCAAACGGCCTCCTTTTTGTGAGTCGGAGTAGGCCGTCGCGTCGTCTAAATCGCGGGCTTAGTAACAACATAAGCTATGCTGGTGACATGGTGCTACTGAGTGCATCGGTATGTGGAATTAAGAAACTGCTTATCATCTGTGAAGCATATACCGAGCAACACGGATTAAAATATAATCCACTCAAAAGTGAAGTCATGGTCTTTGAGGCAAGAGGGAACGTGTTTCTTAACATTACGCTTAATGGTACAGCTTTGCGTAGGGTGTCTAAATTTAAGTAGGTACTTAGGACATATGCTGACCTCTGACCTCAAGGACAATGATGACATCGAGAGCGAACGGAGGGCGCTGGCAGTGCGGGCGAATATGATAGCTCGCAGGTTTGCACGTTGTTCGACAGAAGTCAAAATTACACTTTTTAGGTCTTATTGTACATCATTTTACACGTGCAGCCTGTGGGCCGACTATACTCAAAAATCTTACAGTGCCCTCCGAGTCCAGTTTAATAATGCATTCAGGGTGCTGTTAGGGCAGCGGCGATCCTGTAGTGCATCAGGGATGTTTGCTGAACATCGCGTAGACTGCTTTTACGCTACGATGCGTAAAAGATGCGCATCCCTGGTGCGTAGAGTACGTGACACCGCCAACAGCGTCCTTAGCATGATAGCTAGTCGGCTGGACTGTGGCTACATCAATCATTGCTGCGCCATTTGTTATGGAATGGCGCAGTAATGATTGTTTGAGTTTATTTCTTTTGTTGTTTGTGTTTATTTCTTTTATATTTTGTTGTGGGTAGTTTTAAGTATTACTAACACTAGTCTATAAGAAGATAAGAACATTGTTAGATACTAACAAAATGGGCACCATGGTCTGAAACAAAGTATTATTGTTATTATTATTAGTGCGGTGTGATGGATGTTATTTAAAAACCCGTTAAAAAAGTTACTGCCTTTTTCACCAGTAATTAGTATTTGCAGTTACCGCTGGGTTTGGAAATACCGTTACGGTACCGGTATTGAGATACCAATTCTGATAAACATGATCAGAACAACTTACTGATTTAAACTGAGATATTCTAACTATACTACTTTTGATAGACCTTCCAGAAAGAACGCAACAAACACTTCAAAAGATTAGATAAAATAAAGATTAGATAAAGGTTCAGAGTAGGAAGTAGGTACTTGATAAGGAAAAAAATAATAAATTGAATAGGTATACTAAAACATACATAATTACTGTGTTGGTCTGGGGATTTCTCAACTTGTGGTCTATCCGCAGCCTATTGTAGAACTTAAGGCACCCTCACACTAACCGATCTAATAAAGAATAATCTTTTGAGGGTTCCGTACCAAAATGGTAAAACGGCACCCTTATGGTGAGACTCAGTCTGTCTGTCTGTCTATCACAGCTGGATATCTCATGAACTATTAATGCTATCAACTTGAAATTTGGAATAGTTTTAGATGACGTTGGCTCAACTATATTGCAAATAAGAATGAAAAAAAAAAGTTGTTTTATTGGTACCAGAAAATCATTCACAATATGACCGCACGATCGTAGTTCAGCACAGACTGAAGCTTCGAACCAAAATTCTCCCAAATCTGCCGTTTACTAAACAAAGGACGCGGCAAAACGATTGCCTTTTAAAAGTACAATAATAAAACACGAGAAATGCAAATGGGTACAATACAAGACAATGTACCTTAATCGCAGGAGTTGGTGATACTGGTTCCCAAACTAAGCTGTCGCTTGTATTTTGAGACACAGCGTTCAGCCGTGGATGTTACAATTTGGTGTCTTTAGGTACATACCTACTTACATTTGTTGTGAATGTGAATATATTTTTAAAATTTATTATTTTAATAATTTTAAATTGTTATAGTAAGGTGAAGAGGTGAAGTGTGTGTACGTGTGAGTGTTTATGTGTAAGTGTGTGTGACTGTGTGTGGGTTCTGGAGGCGATAGTCCTCGCGCGCCTGTATGAGTGGCGCGCGGAGGCACTACGCCGGGGGGAAACTCCGCTTCCGCAGCAAATTGCGGTGGAGCGGACGGAACTCCGGCGCGATCTCATGGCGGCATGGATAGAGCGACTGTCGCAACCCAGCGCAGGGCACGCCACGATAGCGGCGGTAAGACCCCTCTTTGAGGAGTGGCTATAGAGGCGTCACGGCGCCCTTACCTACCGCCTGACGCATGTCCTCACCGGACACGGAAGTTTCGGGAGGTTCCTGCACATAATCAGGCGGGATGAAACGCCCGGGTGTCACCATTGCCAGGATCGCCCAGAGTACACGGTAGAGCATACGGTGGAGGTCTGCCCCGCTTTGGCGGAGCACCGCCGTGTCCTCGTTGAGGCGATCGGTAGCGGCGGCGACCTTTCGCGTCCGGGCCTGGTTCAAGCCATGGTCCAGGGCGAGAGGGAGTGGGGGGCAGTCGCCTCCTTCTGCGAAGCAGTCATGCTAGCAAAGGAGGCGGCGGGACGGCTGAGGGAGAGAGCCTCCCGTCCCAGCCGCCGCGGGAGCCGGGCGTCGGGAGCCGCGCGACGACTCCCGGCCACCGTAGGCGCGGGCCTGCGAGCGGAGAGTAATGGGTAGCTCACCGTCCGATCAGGACCAGGCCCGCTGGCCCGGAACATAAAGGGCGAAGGAAGGAACACGGGTGGGTTTTAGTCAGTAAGAGTCTGACACTCCCTTCAGCTCCAACCAGAGCGAGAGGGGTCATTTGATGATTTCCCATCCTGAAAAAAATAAATAAAGTGTTATTGGGTGACAGAGATCATGGATTACACAGTAAATCTTCAGTCTTTTGATAGTCCATTTTGAGTAGCCAATCAGTAACTATATACTACTTTGCGTTTGTTTAGTCCAACAATTTTTAGTTCCTTATTAATATAGTCGTACAGTTTGCAGCTAAGACTGTTGAATTGTCCTCTGGCAAAGGCTGTCCTTGAAGGGGAACGAACTCATGCCTTCATCCTTCTACAGGCATTAGGGGCAGTAGATGGAACTATTCGATGTCTTCTCAAGGTGGATTTCAGCACATAGAGCTGCCTGACAATCAGGAAATAAAAATATATGCATACCTATTTTTTGCAACAGGGACTGAAAGGGGTCTGAGAAATTCGAAGTTGGGCTACTAGGGCATGCGGGGTATCATATGAAAGAGCACAGTTTGCACATTCTCAAACAATTTTTCTTTTTTTTTAGGTCGCATAGTTTTCGACTTTTGATAAAAAAAGTAAAAAAAAATAGAAAAATCTGAAAGTATTCTATGTGATATATGTAAAGATTACAGGAAAAATAAAACGAAGTCTCTAAATAGCACACTTTTTCAGAAATCATCAACAAAAGTTACATTAGTCCATTATCGGGCAAGAAATGGCACTGAAAAAATTCTCTGACGAATATAGGCTTCGCCGATGAAAATTTAAAAACATATGATGGTACGGAACCCTCGCTGCGCGAGTCCGACTCGCTCTTGCCCGGTTTTTTTCTATCGGTTTTGTAAAAGAAAGAAATATTTGTAGTAGGTACCTCAAACAAAAGAAATCTATTGATAGAAATCGATCGGCACTAGGTGCTAGGGCTCATATCTAGGGGTTGTGAATAGCTATCTTGAACAGGTTTTCCTAGCTTCGGTCAATCTGAGATTCTTATTTTGCCCAAAAGTGACCCATTAGATTAAGATGGTTAGGGGTATGATCGGGTTGAAATTGCTTTCATTACCGTCATTATTTGACGACATGGTTGAAGGATTGGTTTAACGATTGGCTGGAGCTACATGTCACGGGTTCGATTTCTGCAATCCTGCACGAAACGAATATTCATAAGAATTTATGTCAGACATATTTTTCTGGTTTTGGCTGGTTGTGTATATGAGTTACCAGTTAGCCATTACGACCGCGCTACGGCTACGTACTGCTACGCTGCTGCTACACTACTGCTACGCCACTACTACACCATTGCTACGCCACTGCTACGCTGTTACTACACTACTGCTACGCCAGTGCTACACTATTGCTACACTACTGCTACGCCAATGCTACACTACTACTACGCCACTGCTACGCTGTTACTATACTACTGCTACGCCACTGTTACGCTGCGGCTACGCTACTGCTACGCTGCGGCTACGCTACTGCTACGCAGTGGCTACGATATTATTACAAACTAAAGCAGTACTAAAGCAGTAGAGCGTTGGGCCGGATATATATGGCTGGGCCGGTCATCCAACGTACGTAGGTACTTCCTAGTGCTACTGATAGCAAAAATGTGTAAGGCATTGCACATTGCGGAATTTTGCAATGCCTTACATTTTCACAGCTACACTTACGAGTGGCCACCAGTGGCCCAATGGCGGCTGCGCTGGCCGAAAAACTCAGAGAATCCTTCGGTGAAGAAATTCAAGTGACAAGGCCTACTAAATGTGTCGATCTGCGGATATCAGGGGGCCTAAAAAGGCCACTTTGGCAGAATCATAAAAGGATAACTTTATGAATCATAATATGGCGAAGACAGTCTGTGTTTTTCTTTTTTTCGCTGTACTACGTAGGTTGATTTGTATTTGGATTGATTGGTATTTTAGCACAGACAAAAAAAATTGCTGAAAAATCCTTCATCAATGGGATTTCATACGGTTAACTTAATAGTTAACTGTCCATTATGATTCATAATGTTATCCTTTAATGATTCTGCCAAAGTGGCCTTTTTAGGCCCCGAGGCCCGGATGCCTTCGTCACGGCCGATAAAGTTGTGACTAAAGTCTAAATTTAAACTATTCTATAAGTATGTGTTTCTTTATAAAGTATGTTGAAAAAGAGAGTGAAGATAAAGTAACAGATATTCCAATAGAAAGTCCCAACAATTAGACATTTCGTCGATCATTCTATTGTTGTCCGATCAGTTCATCTGAAGGCGGGGATGACCATTCAAAAGTAGGTATCGCACTAAACCCGAGTAGGTCAATGGCACGGTCTCAAGCTTTACCTATACCGAGTAGTAAGACCTACATTTATAGTATTTACATGTTGAATAAAAAGAGGCTGACCGTGACTGAGCTACGATCGCGACTCTTGAAGGCTCGAAAAAAACCCCAAACTTTTCAGATGTTTCAAATTATCTGTAGAGGAGCTATGTCTGAAAGAGGTATTCAGGGTGATAGTTAAGCTAAATAATATATAGATGAAACGTAGCGAGTTCAGAAGGCCAATTCCTGTAATTAAAAACGTTCAAAATCTGGTAACAATCTCATCTCAGTGACAACCAATGTCAGAAACTTGTCCAAGAAATTAGTGGTACCTATTTTTGACTGATTGCAAACGTTCTTAAAAATACGGGAATTGCCCCTCCGATGTTTTCATGAAATAACCTGCAGTGTAGGTACCTCATCAAGCGACCCTCACACATATAATCGATACTTACTTTAATGGCTTTAAATTGGCAGTGGGTGGTTGTTAACAAAATTGTGTTGGTAGGTACTTCTTGTTTTGTAATCGTATTAGTTTTAGGTACGATAGTTAAGGGCCCCGCCGATAGACGCTGCCCCTGCTGCGGCCATTGTTGACACACACACGAAATCTTACAGTTATATGACCAGTACAGTTAACGGTTACGCGCAACGATTAATTTATCAGAGATTATATCTCATTTAGCACGGTTTTGATCCGATGTGTATTGTGTGGGCGATTTAATAAAAAGTATTATTTTAATTTTACCTCCCGTTGACATCGGCGGGTGAGCTAACGCATACCAGTTTACAATACTAACATAAAAGAGGATAGCGACCGGCCCTCATTCACTCAGTCTGTCTCCGAGTCTCGCTACAGTGCAACGTTACGCTCCGCATGTTATTTTATATACCAATGTACCGTGCATAAAACTTGTATTAAACCGGTATATTATTGTGAGACGCTTTAGTTATTAAAATATTTAAATCAATTCAAAAAAATTATTGAATAGCCTTCGTGCACCATAAGGTTCATCACTTGGTGAGTTATTTGTTTTGTTTCATTTTAAGTTCGTACCTGTTGTTTGTATTGGATGGCTGCAGTCATTTTTAGAAAATCACAGTATTTATGTTTGCATTCGAATGGTTGAAGATTTAACTTATCTTTAGATAGATGGATCTTTACCTAGATGCATACCGTTCTACCGTTTCCCTATAATTATTTGACAGTTGTTGTTCAGTAATCAAACAGACAGGTTCTCACAAATCTTGTGTAACTGTGCAGCGTGTGTATCAACACACAACACAGGTCCGTCACCGCCTGGCAGATTATCATGCACGCTTTCTAATTTACTGTGACGAATTTTCGCAACAGTACGCGCACATAAACATCCATGTCGCTTTAATTCGTTGCACATTACTAGATACATACCTGTTTAAGGCTACTTAATCAAAATGACGTTTTCAGGAACTTTACATAATATCATAAGTACTTCGTTATTAAGAGCGGGTTTCTCTTTTGGAACTAACTTGTGTCATTATTATTTTCGCTTTGTTTTAGTGTGTAGTAGGTACCCTACCTAGTACCTATACTTTCTGGGTGTCTGGACAAAGTGAACATTTTACTTAATTGAAACTTCAGACGTTACGAAGTAGATACTAATATCATTTTCGCGAAATTAGACATCAGAATGATCAGACTAAAGTTTTCACAAATCTAAACTTTGTTTGTTCCTTACCACAGCCTAGCTCTAAAAAAATTACTCAATCGGACAATTTGGCACGCAATCAATAAAAATAAATAGGAAACACGCAAGCAGCATTCAATGTTAGTTCCTGAAAGCATTCCAGCTTTTTGAGCACAACACAAGCGATGTCTATTGTCTTTCCTACTTGGAATACAAATCATTCGTCGAAAAAGTAGACGTACACAAACTCCCTGAATGATAACTGTTTTGTTCACTTTACCTTTGTCTTATCTGTAGCCCTTAAAATATAATAATCTTTATGACTATTATACCGATGCGATGGTGCGACTGGTGTAATCATGCGTTTCAGAGAATCTAGATAATAATGAATATTATCAGGTATCTGTAGGTAGTACCTAACCTAGTTAGATTAGGGACGAGTGATAGCTAATTGTGGTTACGCTTAGGAATAAACATTATTATTATTATGCATTACAACAATTATTTTCTCAGAGGTAGATAAGAATCACTCGTTTTGATGTTTTCTTGAAAAATTCTGGAATACATTTAAAAGTTAATAATGCGTAAAACAACATTTCATTATGCACATATAAGTGCATTTATTTGCTTATTATTTTGTACATCTAAATAATTCTGAGTAATATGCCCTTATAAGAGAAGAGCTTAAGAGCGGCCGTGAAACTGAATAGAAAGTTTTTGTTATATCTACACAATGGAGTATACTACTAATGATCATCATCATAGAATGGCAAATATAGAAACTTGTTTTCTCTAATTCTTTAAAAGATTTATTTTTCTTCCAACATTTTTGTGGAGGTGAAATAAAGAGTCATAACTTCAAAAACTTTAAGAAAATCTTAAAGTTCAGTACTTTAAGATTTTCTCTAATGCTTAGAGCATAAAGGATCAGTGATAAGGCGTAATTAATGTTATCTACTGCTATCTGATAAGTTTCAATAGTTTTTTCAGAGCAATATTACAAAATACAGTTTGGTAGAAGGTATTAAAGCTAAAGAAAATCTTAAAATTACTGCACTTTCTCAAAGACTTCTTCAAATTAATCTGCGAAATCACCTCATCTGCCTAGCCTTTCCCCAACTATGTTGGGGTCGGCTTTCAGTCTGACCGGATGTAGCTGAATACCAGTATTTTACATGGAGCGACTGCCTATCTGACCTTCACAACCCAGTTACTGGGTAATACGATACCTACCCCTTGGAAAGACTGGCTTTCAGACTTTCGGGCTATTGGCGACCCGTAACGACTGTCAAAGATCCACGAATGACAGCCGGGACCAACGGCTTAACGTGCTTTCCGAGGCACGGATGGGACTATCTTCACGTACCAAGGTATGTGAAGATGGTCACCCATCCACGGACCAACCGCGGCAAGCGTAGCTTAACCTGATCGATCAACCCGTGCGGCTGTTATTACTTAGTCAAAACTTCTCCTATCACCTAAAATCTTCAAAATATTATCTTCAATAGAACATTCAATGTGTATACAGTTATTATCGGCGGTCAATTGTTATTCCGGCTGCGTGCCGGTTCTGTTCGAGGATCTTATGCAAACGTTACGCGTGCAATGTGGTGTGTGGCCTTAATGTTTCCGAAAAATGGACCAAACGAGCCGAGGTCGCCAGAAACACTCGTAATATTGTTCGAAAAAGGCACAGGCAAACATTTTGCTGTATTATTGGTGCATTAGTGCTGAAATACCCAGCTACGTGTTTCAATGTAAAATAACGAATAAGTAGGTATGTAGAATTATGATTTAATTACAAGTAAGCTTAGCTAAAGCCAAAATGAATAAGACATCCTGAAAGCTAGCCCACATGCAATGACCGAAAGTAAGATAAGTTTTAGCTCGGTGCAGAAAGGTGAGAAGATTGGATGACAAAAACCGTTATTTGGCATCCAATCTTCTTCTCTTCTTTGTTAGTTTCTGTTGCCGTGGCCGTGAACAGGGACAATCAAAGAAGAAGAAGAATAACTTCGATTTATGAGTCTTTTAAGAATTTTTTTCATGATGGTCACTAGATTTTTTTTAAATCTCAACAACAATATAGATTTTATCACCTCTTTTTTGAATAGGCTGCGTATCATCGGAGTTTTCTGAAAATTCGGACGGTTTGTTAAGTTCTACGTTTTGATTTTCCGTTGATAGTAAATAGAAAAATATTAACAACACAATTTTGTACCTATCTAAGTACTTGTTTGCCAAGCTCATAAATGTGTCAACTGAATTTAATAAAACGGTATATATTTTTAATTTAAGAAAATAGCGTTTCACGTTTTTTTTTAAATTATCAGGTTACATCATTTTTGTTAACTCGTAATGTCACCCTAATGAATACATTGAGCTTTCCCACAGTTTCACTAGTGTACCTATATACAGATTTCTTAAAATTTTCTCTACAGTTTTCTACACTTATATACCTTTTATAGTAAGTTTCTTAAACACAAACAATGTGCGATCAATCAAGTCACTGCATTAAACTTAAGTCTCGAAAGCTGTTTCCATAAAACATTCAATAAAACCCTGAGGTTCGCTGCTCGTTTAATAAAACCGTTAGTACATTCAGCAATACGCGATGCGCATACGGCTTAGCCTGTGGGGGTCGACCACTCATATAAAATGCGATATAAGCCCAATACAGCTTTAATCGAACTCGTTCTAATATATAAACGATGCCGGGATTTATTCCTTTTCGCTTGAATAATAGAATAATCTGGAAAAATATTATACTATCATTTAATCGCTGCTCTGTTGCGGATAAATATCTGCATTGCAGATTATTTATTATTTATGAGAGATTTATGAGAGAATGATGGAAGCTGGGTGTTATTGAATTGTGGGAGAAACAACTATAACGTCTTGCGGGAAACCCGACGCCTTTTCAATTAGATCAATGAAAATGCGTGAAATTGTTACTGGCCGCGGTCATGAGCAGATGCTAGCACGTCAAATCGTTGCATTGGGTTTTTTGGTCTATGTAACAAGATTGTACAGAGTTGTTAGTATAACCTACAGATTTTGTACAGTTTTCCATATTTCTTTGTGTATTCTCGCAATCGCAAATGAAATTTTATGTAATTTCAAGAGTCGTAGAAGCACAGCCGTTTCTTCTCAAGAACGAGACACGGCTGACGATGAAACCATTTGCCCTAACCTTTTCTTCTGGACTTCTAGTTTTGTTTTATCTTTTAACTTACCGCTGTAAAGAATATGACGTGTTAACCCTAAAGTCTAAAAATACTTTTAACTAAGTAATCGATATTTTGAAGCAAGTAAGTTTGTTAAGCATTTAGTTTCGGTATGTGATTGTCGTTATTAAACCGGCGAACATGACTTAGATCACTTGACATAAACTACGACTTGGACGCTGAAAAATAAATTACTATGATATAACTTACCTAGCTAATACAAAATGTAGTGAGTCGTTTTATGGGGGTTGTTCACATACCTACATATATACGTTTTAGTGTTTTGTTTTTCCTAAGTAGGTGTGTAGATTTAGGCGTGATATTTAAAATGCGTGTCAATACAGGTATTTTTTAATATGCTAGGTACTACTTATTGATTCGTACTTGATTATAAGTTTTAAGTGCAGAGCATCTAAATTTTCAGTAGGGATTTGAATGTGGTGTTATGTAGGTAGGTACGGTCACCAAAGGAGATAGAACTGGGTCGTTGGATATAGTTGAAGTTTATTAGGAAACCGATTGATGTTTTCGAATGAAATTTAATTTGATAAATGAACTGTTTGTTTTCTATTATTTAAATTAAATTTTATTCGAAAACATCCATCGGTTTCTTATTAAACTTCAACTATATCCGACGATCCTGGTTACTTATCTCCTTTGGTGACTGTACAGACGCCAGCACTGTCAAATTTCTTTAATAGATTTTCAACTTTATCGCTAAAGCATAAGGTTCAAGGTTTATTGGGAAAATTTGACAGTTTCGGATAGCTTGATGTGCTGGCGTCTGTACATCATGATATACGTACATACTTACCGCCGTATTGTTAACACATAACATAGCTTCACGCCCGTTTTGCCCGAAGGGGTAGGCAGAGGTAAACCTATAGACATAGTACACTCACATTTCGTCGCTTTATTGTTATACATTGCCAAATTTAATAAATGGTTATGAAATAGGTTCCTTCCAAGCACGCAATCTCTACTTAAATGTAAGTACCCAAATAATTCCGTTATATTATAATATAATATGGACGTTGCTTTACCGAAACCATACAATATACCTATATTTTTTTGATGTTATACTGAAACCAATGTCCACATTCTAAACAATAGAGCACAATGGGGTTTTTCAAAAATAGTTAGTCGTCACAGAAAAATTAAATGAACAAACAATAAACTTACTGTCATCCTAACCTATTGTAAAACCTAGTTTCTACTTTTCAAATACGTGATTCCATACAAAAACCATACACCTACTCATTGTTGTCATAATATTGTGTTCCAATCAATCACAGTTTTTTAGGTAGATATTTTTCAATATTATCAATACCGTAGTGACACGGTTTTTCTGTCCGGTTGTGTAACAAATGTGTCGAGGATGACGTGTTGCCTGACTTTCGCTGCAGCATTGATTTCAAACGGAAATCCAAGCATTGAGCGGTACCGATCGTTGGTGGCGCCACTGTATGACCTACTCGCGACTCGCGGGAGGCTGGGATTCCCTGTGACGTCACTCTGCTGAGTTCTCGAACTCTCGGTGCACGCATGCACCATATGAATTCTGATAATATAATTTCACCGCGAAGTTTCGTTCCTTCCGTCGCGTCGGTTAAATTCAAATGGCGCAATTTATTTCTTCACGATCGAGCGAGATTAGGTAAAACTAGACAGTGTTATAGTTGGGTAATAAATGTGGCGATTCAAATGTTTACTATGTTATTCAACATCCTTGTTGTAAAATTGAAAACGAATATTTAATGAAATCGGATATGCACGAGTCTTTAAAGTGAGGTCAAATGAAATTAAATGATAATTGCTGACTCATTATTTCTCAGAAACGGTACACTTTATGTCCTACTTTCGTTTACATAAGACGGTGTTATTTCTTAAAGATACATACAATCATGTCATATCCTTTTGGATGAGTGACTCTAAAGACTATAGAGGTTACATCTTAATTTTTTTCTGTAATGCAGTGCCAGAACATAAGAGGAAAACCGAGTCTGAGAATATACTAATGATTCTTGAAGGTCTTCTGAATATGAACAGTGCATCGGGTGAATTATGTCATTAACCACATTTGTGCACTAGGCAACGCATTGAATTTGCACGTTATGTATAACATGTTATAACTCGTTAGTTCGAAGCATGTATACGTACGTAGTACTTGATTGCAATATGTAGACGCGTGTCGGTTATCAGGTCAAGCTTTAACATGCGTTACATACAATGCGACTGGGGTTTTCCCATCCGTATAATCAATGCATTCCGGAACATAGTGGGGAGAGATGATACGAGTAACAAGCCCCGGACGAGGTTGAGTTTGGTAGATTCGAGGCCATTAATCAATCACTCGCCATTGCCGGACACGATTGAGCAGCTAACAGATATGACCCTCATTTTTTGAACCTAGATTATTTAATTAGGTATAGAGATCTGACACACGATAATTAGCTAGCTTTCATAAGTTGTTTATAAACCTACAGATAGGTAATCAGTCTTCCTACCTGTCAAGTTTATTGGCAGTGTAATTAAATTGAGCATGATGCAGTCAAATTCCATTTTTTATGTCTTTGTGAAGGGCGGGCGTTTTAGGAGACTGTCTTATGTAATTTTGACGTTCGAAAAGTGCTGATTCTCAGCCTAATTTGAAAAAATTAATTTTGATTTTCAAGAGTATTTAATTTCGCTAAAAAACTAAAAATAGTTTGAAAGGTTAAAAAAATCAAAGTAAAATTTAAAAATATAGGTAGGTGCCATACTAGGGTAATCTAACAAAGAAGACACTCAGAATGTTCAAGTCTTATTCTGCTATACGGTGCAGCCATAAAACAAATTATGATGGCTACTAATACAACTAGGTATAGACCCAAAAATCTCGAATGAGCGAAATTTAAAAGTTGTGGCGAATCTAAGATAATGGCATGCTGTATGTGTCGTCATGTCGTGGGTAGCTGACCGCACTACCCCACCTCTGCTCCGAGGAGAAAGCGCGGTGAAATGCCCACAGATAAAATAAATTCTGTCTAGGTTAGCTTAGCGCTTTTTATCATAGTCAGAACCATTGAACCGTAGTAGGCTCGTTACGTCGTATTACGTCGTGTTTGACAATACCAACCTACTGAACAACAAACTTGTAATAAGGCTGAACCTGGCTGTGTTATCATATTGGTACTTACCGTATTTAAGTTAAGCAAACGTTGTACCGACGCAATATTTTTTACAAACTTTCCTATATAATTTGGATGTGCATATAGGTATACAATCTGCGACTAGAGATAGGTTTCTCTTCGGGCAATTTGGACATTTACCGTAGAAAATATGCCCAATTTGCCCAAAATACGAACCAATCTCTTTCAGCGATTAATGTATTATAAAAATCACGTACCTATACATGCAAAGCGACTGATCATTGAGCAATCATCTAGAAATGAATCTCTTTGAATTTTTCTAAGATACAAATAAAAATAATAAAAGTGTTATTTACTCTAAAAACCCTTTTGTTCCGCCTTTAGTTAAGTATTTCCACCTAACTCATGCCGATTTGTCAGACCAGTGTAAACAATCGCAACCATGGCGCAAGAATTTTAAATGTGACCCAATTATAATATCAATAATTAGGTACGTGTAAAACCTTTTTCCTTTGCAAACAATTTTTTGATGATAACACGACCTGTATTAAAACACTGTATTTACACCTGTATTTTAACATGTTAGCAAATAATGAGTCATTAATGGTAGGTATAATCACTTAATGACACATGTAAACATAGTATATAACTCTATGAACTTGAACAGAAATAGTCAATACATACTAGGATGTTAAACGCGCAGCAGCTTAGCTATCTCTCGCTTTGATTTTTTCCTATACTTTAACGTAACTTAAGGAAACTGTTCCTGAAATATGTTGTCTTATTGTTCCAGTGCCATCATGTTGAAAGTAGTGACGGTGGGCCTCCTGGTCATTGCGACCGTCAACAGCCAGTGTTTCTACAAAGATGACTCCTCAAAGAAGTTGAACCCTGAAGCTCGCACCTCATTGTACCGAGGACAGCTGGAGTTCACACTCAACTTGTTCAGTGCCATCAACGAGGCAGTCCCTGACGACAACATCTTCTTCTCTCCTTTCTCCGTGTACCACGCGCTGGTGCTAGCTTACTTTTCCGCTGGTGGACAGACTGAAAACTCATTGAAGGAATCCTTGAAGATTGCTGAGAGTATGGTAGGTAACACGTTGTTTTCTATTTCTGATGATATTATTTATTATCTGCTTGTATTTTTCTTTGATCAGCGAAAACAAAAACATTATACCTACTTATTTGAAGTGGAAATTAAGAACCGTACCGGAATTTAATTCAGGAAGTAATTTGTCACTACTATTATTATTTGACAGATATACAATGAAATGGAATACAGATATTGTGAAATGGGTGACTTGTTGTTATGACTCATAACTACTGATAAACAAATAGGTATGTGATTAAACTGTAAAACATTATCTAAACAGCATCGTTTAATCAATTCTAGGATAAGATCAACCTGATGACGGCATACAAGGTGGACCAGCGATCGCGGGCGACTAACAACAACAGTGACAGCTATGAGTTCACGAGCGCGAACAAGCTGTTCACGGACAACGGGCTGCAGGTGCGCCAGTGCATGCTGGACCTGTTCGGCGACGAGCTGGAGACGCTGGTAACTACCACCACCTATAATCTATTATTTGCTACAGAATGTTTGACGAAACTAAAGCGTTTGCTCAAGTGTTCACTAAACTGTTCACTGACCTCAATCTGCAGAAAGTTTCATCATAGATAACCTATTACAACCTACGCGTCCTTAGTTGTTATTCTGTAAAAAAATGTGAAACCAATGTTTGCTCAAGTATTGTACCATACTATACTTGTAGTAGCTTTCCAGTAAACTCTACAGTTTAACTACTGCGTACACGGAAACAATGATAAGGAAAATGGAGTCAACGCTACGTAAACAAAAGTATTTAGTTAATAATTTTAAAAACATGTGGTGTCGGGGGATTTTCATTTTGACCTCGCTATCGGCTTCAGCACTCCAAAAACCATAAAAACGACAACCATGATGAAAAAATTGTAAATTTTTGCAGTCGCCATCTTGGATTTTCATTTTGACCTCGCTATCGGCTGTAGCACCCTTGAAAACCATGAAAACTATACCTCTCTCTCTCTGACTCTCTCTATTATATGTAATAAAAAGTCGCTAACACTTTTTCGTTAAGTGACGATTTCTCCAAGTTTACTCCAACTGCAAGCTCCGTTAGAGAACTTCGTTCCAAAAAATAATGTTATTTGCAGAACTTCCGTGAGAATCCCGAAGCTGCTCGCGTTTACATCAACGACTGGGTCAGCCGCATCACCAAGAACAACATCAAGGACCTGCTACCCGAAGACGGAGTCTCCCAGGCAACTAAACTGGTGCTTGCCAATGCGGCCTACTTTAAGGGCGTGTGGGCCTCCAAGTTCCCCAAGGAGAGGACGAAGAAAGAGGCCTTTTTTGTGTCTGAGACTCGTCAGACGCTTGTGCCGTTCATGAAGCAGAAAGGAACTTTCCACTACAGTAAGTGATTATTTTTATACAAAGTCGTCATGTGTCGACAAGCCAAGGTCGTTCATGTGATAAAGGTACATACGCAGAAAAGTGTCAGGATTTATTTTAACCCTGCTTTTGTTTCTACTTCCATGCCCCTGTTTTTGTTCCTGAATTGAATTTCAGTTTTGTAAATTTGCACACAAACAATTGAATATGGTCTTATTTCTCTTAATCCAAGTTTAATAACCAAATCTAGTATCATTTTGTATTTAACGTTTATTGTCCATTCCAGTGGTAAGCGACGAGCTCGGAGCCCAGATCCTGGAGCTGCCGTACAAGGGCAATGACGTCAGCATGTACATCTTGCTGCCCCCTTACTCCATGAAGGAAGGTTAGTCCACTTGTCCATGTTATTTTATTTCATAGCAGCAATTCGGTGATTTTATTTGCCGTAACAGCAATCTCGCAATAAACCGAGATTTGTGGAAAGTGTGGCAAGTCTGCCAAGATGTTGGTCATTTGGGATCAATAAAATAAATAAATATAAGTAAAAATCGCATTAAAAAAACATTTTAGTAATCGCTTTGGTGATTTGCTGTATGAATTCATAATTTTCTCTCAGTCTTTTAAATGCTTATCTTGACAGTTTTCATGAGATGAAAATGTACTAACTCTTCTAAATAAAAAATATCTGTATCGGTTATAAAATGCTATACTACAAATATACATTCGTATTGAGAACTTCCATGAAGACGATTAAAATCTTTGTTTTGAAGTCAAAAAAGCACTTTCTATCCCATCGCCTCTCGTTTATAAATGTTTGATATAGATCTGAACGCTTAATCTGATATGAATGATGGTGCTTACTGTTAGCCGTACTTTCTAGTTCACTCGGTTAATAACGGTACACTCCAATTTAAGTCTTATGGATTATTTCTTGCTTTATTTAACCTGTTGCTCTCGAGGTTGCATCAATCATACCTACTTTAATTGCTACCACTGCTACTATTACTCGTGTGATTCCTGGGTGTAACTAGTCGATATGATTTAGTAGGTATGATTCTGAAGCTGGTGGCTGTTACGGTCGTAGGCTTGTTTTGTGTATAACGCGAATATGTAGCTTATTTAATATTTTTGAAGCGACAGAAATATCTCAAATTTATGCACTAAATTAATTAGGTACCTACATAGCATGTGCTACGTTATCATGACATTGGAGTATCAGGTATAGATATTAGACGGATCCTCTACAATCATTATTATACATATGTATTTAATATATAAACGATACTTTGTCAACAGGTGTTACCAACATTATCGCGAACCTAACTCCTGAACGCCTGGCTGCCGTAGTGGAAGAAGGCTACATGGGTCGCGAGGTCATCGTCGAAATTCCCAAGTTCACCGTTGAAAGGAGCCTTCCCATGAGAGACGTAAGTACAAGCAATTCCGTTGTAGACTCTTTCTTCTTCTTTCTTTGTAGGCTTAAAAAAAATGCGGCTATTCCAATTGGTGACGATGTCACTGCAGTTAAACCTGTATACTTCAATCCACCACACAGAGAATACCTAACATAAGATAAACTTCATGCTTGAGCAGAAGTCTGAAAAAATGGAACAATCTTCAGTTGTCTAATGATTATAGGATAGCGGAATATAAGAGTCATAACGCTTTTTGTGTTACTACAGTGGATATGGTACTTTTTAGGATTTTGCAGCCAAATGGCAAAATCGAACCCTTCTTATTTCCCCCCCCCCCTATCTCCTATTAATTTCGACATGTCCGTCTGTCGGTCCGTCTGGATACCAGAAAGCCATTTTTCTCGGAGACTATTTGCACTATAAAGATACAAATTGGAAAGAAGGTGTATTATATGCACTGCAGCTAAACAATGGTTAAATAAGATAGAGGAAAAAATTATTAGGGTTACGTCTCTTTATGCATGTAACCAAGGGATGAAAAATTAAATAGATGCACATAAGCGTGTAGGGTATTGAAGAAACCCATAATTTAAAAGATTATGATGTTTTGTGAAATTGCTATTTATGTCAATATTTTTTTAAATATCCGATATCTTCGGTTACAACTGCAGAAATAACTTTGTTTTTATAACGAATAAGATCGTGAGTTCCAAAGAATTTGAAAACTAATAAGTGCTTCATGCGTTTCAGGTGTTGGAAAAACTAGGAGTGGGTGACTTGTTCAACGAGACCGCGGACTTCACCACGCTTTCGGAACAGCGCGGCATTCTGTTCGACAACGCCGTTCACAAGGCGAAGATTCAGAACGATGAGGAAGGTAAGAAACCGCAAATCAATTATGTAGGCGCTCAAAATCTGCAAGTCATTGTCGAAATATTACTCGTAACTCGACTCATCATTATGTTAAAGTACGCTCTCTTAACATTCAGAATCACACGGCACTAACCGAATTAGGAACTTTCACTATTCTGCAAAAAGGAAGGCTATAAGGAAAACCATTAAACTATAGCTTTTTAGTGTTTTATTTTGACATAATAGCTGAACAATTGTAGCATATATTATGTATATGCTACACTTGTGACTTGTTCCCTTACACTTAAACTAATCTTGAAAAGTCAAAACTGAGAAAATTAATCGAGGGAGAGCTTTTCTTCTCCGTGCACCTTGTTATTTGAACGTTATCGTTATCTATATGCCGCCGCTTTATTAAAGTGAGTATTCGTTCACAGGCACAGTAGCAGCAGCAGCAACAGCGATCTTTGGCTTCCGATCATCCCGGCCGGCGGAGCCAAGCCGCTTTATTGCCAACTTCCCCTTCGTGTACCTCATCTACGAACGCCCCACCAACTCCATCCTCTTCATGGGCGTCTACAGAGACCCCAAGAAGTAAGCTTCGAAGGACTGATGTCTTTAAGTAGTGCTTAAAACAATTTTATACAACATGTATGACATTTTATATACTAAATAGTATTGGTATTAATAATGATCTGTTTGATATAGAAAAGTAGTTGAAGATTCATGAAAATAATTACGTATGACAACTTATGTTAGTAAGGACTCCTAGACACATCCGGAAGAAGACATTACGTTGGTAAACAATTAAAGAAAATAAGTTTATTTCGCTAACTGTTCAATAATTTCAATTTCGTTCGATTATTTTTTAACAATATTTTGATACGAGCAATCTGTTTATTTATCCATCATATGAATTTAATTTTTTTTAGTTATTAAATCCACCTCATTCTAACTCATTAATTTTATATTTTTTAGGCATAGTTACATAGATAGATTCATATTAAATTAAAATTTTTGGACACTTGTTATGATATAAACTATTTCTGCCAAATATTATTTCGGTGGTTTGTAGATCATCATATTGTGTAATTATGTAAAATGTACAGCGATAATGATTATGAACTATTGTGATATGAACACCAGGGTATAAACCCGAAGGCGGTCGCCAGTACACAGTTTTAGCTACCATAAGTATAAAATAATTTAGAGTAGTTATGTATTTATTTATTTTTGTTCTAAGACGTTTTAATGCAAGATCTTGATTAACGTGGTTGAAATTGTTTCATTTAAATAATATTACTTAGATATTTTTGTAATGACGCAGTAGGTATATGTTTTTTTTACTAAGATAACATTAAATATTATGTGATTACGAACATTAAACTGAGCTATGTCTACGTGGCATAATCCAACAAATCGTATTTCATTTAAACCTCGTGAATTTTTTCGCACACATCATCACACATGTTTTCATCATGAAAACCTTTCACACGTTACGCGGGATACTTCTGTAGACGTTCCTAAGTCGGTTATAAACATTGTAGATGGCCGTGGTGAGTTTCCTGACCTTATGAAAAACAGTAAAACAATACCGTTGTTTAAATCGGGTAGTAGGTACATCAGACCCTACTAATTATAGACCTAATAGCTGCGCCCCGCGGTTTCACTCGCGTAAATATCGATCCCATGGGAATATCGGGATAAAAAGTATTATATGTTAATCCAGGGTGTCAGCTACCTCCATACAAATTTTTTATCAAAATTGGTCCAGCCGTTTGAGCGTGAAGAAGTAACAAACATATAAACTCACACATACACACACACACTCGCAAACTTTCGTCGTGATTTCAGTGCTACCGACTTTTAGTAAAATTTTCGAAAAACTCATTTTAGATCAAATGCAAAGATTTTTTAATAAACATAAATTACCTACTACATAACAAAAAGTTCGGTTTTACAAGAGGTCGTTCGACTTCTGATTCGTGTTGAACTTTTGGAACATATTTATAATGCATTGGAGGATAAATGCGATGCTTAGGAGAAGTGTTGCGATTTTCCCAAGGCATTCGATTGCGTTCTTCATGAAAATTAATCAGGAAACTGCTCCACTACGGAATCCGGAACGCCCCTATGGATCTTCTTACTTCATACTTAAATGGTAGGATTCAGAGAGTTGATGTTAACGGAAAAATATCACCTGATATGTAGTAACAATGGGACCCTTTTTAGGGTTCCGTACCTCAAAAGGAAAAAAGAGAACCCTTATACGATCATTTTGTTGTCCGTCTGTCTGTCCGTAAAGACCCTTTATCTCGGGAACGCGTGGTGGTATCAAGTTGAAATTAAAACCATATAATCAGGTCTGCGGTCCCTTGAATCTGTAAAAAATCATACTTCTTAGTTAGCGTAAAAAAAGATACGGCCACTTATGCCGCAAAAAACGTATATTATTTCGACACTCTCAAGCAAATCAAAATGTATAGGGTACTTCCCGTTGACCTATAATCATGAAATTTGGCAAGACGCAAGGTCAGGTAAAGGAAAGGAAAAAATCCAAAACAGTAAATTTGTAGTTACATTAAAAAAAAAACCGTGATAAACTATTTACATGCCTACAAATTGGTACGGAACCCTCGGTGCGCGAGTCCGACTCGCACTTGACTGGTTTTTTGTTTTTTATTTATGACTTGTCTTGCCTGTGCGTGAACCTTTACGTAAAGGGCATATTTGTGGCCTGTGCACACAATATAACAACACATTCCGGGTGTTTTTGAGGCTGCCGCGTTTTTGTAGCGCGTCCAGCATGTTTGCCGACGCGGACGTTGATAGTTTTTCGGCGCATCCGGCATGTTTGCTGACGCGGACGTTGATAGTTTTTCGGCGCATCCGGCATGTTTGCCGACGCGGACGTTGATAGTTTTGCGGCCACGGATCTTTGGAAGGCGTACGAGGGGCCAAAGCCAACTCGCAGAGTTCGCTTAGACAATTTTACCTAAATGATGAAGAGGCACCAACCGACGATTATCTCTGTATGCACTATGCAAGTGCACCCAAGGGCAACCCTACCAGCATCTTACTGAAATACTTTCTTCTTCCGAGCACGTTTGCTCTTGCGAATCTCCACTCAAGCCGGCCAATAAAGGCAAGAAAGAGGTGGGGAGCTCTGTTCCTCTTCATTGTTCGCTCCAGTCGGCCAATAAAGGCAAGCCAGAGGTGAGGAACACTTCTCCCGGTAGATAGGGTCTGTCCGGCCCTGGTCCAGGTCATGGTACGGAGCGAGAGTGCATGGAAAGCCGTCACCTTCTTCTGCGAAGCAGTAATGCTTGCGAAGGAGGAGGCGGAGTGGGTTAGGGAGAGGAAATATTTGCCACCCTTATGCCCCTAGTCGCTGCTGGAGACGCCCTGGGGGTTGAGAGTCGAGATCCGATTCCCGGCCACCGTAGGCGCGGGCTTGTGGACGGCGAGCAATGGGTAGTTCGCCGTCCGGTAAGCACCAGGCCCGGGTCGACGGCGCGTTGTGTTCCACGCGCGCCTCAAAGAGATGTCAACACTAACTTATGGGGTCCGCTAGGGTCGATGCCTGCCTGAGTCACGGGTTGTTCGAACGAGTTACCTTGGCCCCTGGCACAGAGAACTAAAGGAACACGGGTGGGTTTTAGTCAGTAAAAGTCTGACAAGCCCTCCCAGCTCCGCCCAGAGCGGGAGAAGTTATTTGATAATTTCCCACCAGAAAAAAAAGAGGGCCCGTTTAGTGTACTTTAGTTATTTTTATAATATGATGTAGTACGGTATTCTGTTGTCGCCGCCGATATTCAGGCTTTTTTTTATAAGAAAAGGCAATTCGTTCAATTTATAAATTAAGTCCCAGATACTCCCTCAGAGACAAATTTAAAGAGATTAATATAATGACTGTGCCTTCTCAGTATCTTTTATATGCACATTAAAATATTAACCTGTTTAAAAATAAAAAAATACAGTGATACCCATAATATAAATAAATAACCTACTAGGAACATACACGTTGTTTCTACAACCAGTCTCAAGAAAATAGGTCTGTAGCTCGTTTAGATGCCAATGTATACGTTTTTATTATAAACTTCCTAGCCACATTTTAGAACTAAGCTTTAAATAAATTCAAATCTTTTATAAACCGGAAACTATGCCAAAAAGCCTTTTATTCTAAAGACTATATTGAGGACAAAAAGATTTTGGATTGAGCTACTCCAATAAAACACAGTGAATCCGTTTTTTTTGTTAACTAGTTTTTTTTTCTTTTATTATACCATTTTACATATACAATGACATGAATATTTACTTTGTAAAGTATAATATTATTTTAATTATGCTTAGACTATGTGGATCATTGGTTTTTATTTTCCTTCAGTTATTTTTAATAATGGTCTGGCAGTTTGAGTACTTTATGCGGTCTACCAAATGTCCATTCTTTGGAATACCAAAGAAAGGACATTTGGTAGACCGCATAAAGTACTCACGACGAACAATAGTTTGTCTAATCGTTGAACTCCTTTAGTTCTGAGTTGAGCTGCAAAATAATTGACAAATGCTTGCACTGGCTGGTCAAGTCCACTAAAATCTGTGTGGTTCTTTCCTCAAAAGACCATTTTAGACACCAATCGAAATGATCTGACCAAGATCATAATCATCAATTGGTTTTCTTTTCACTTTAAAAGAGACTGTGACCGCTGACTTTGTTTCGGCCTTTTTTCTCAGAGTAGTCAGATAGAAACGCCGACCTCATCTAGTTTTTAAAATATGATTGACGTGTAAAAGTTTTTGTACGAACCGACTTACAGAAATAAAATAATTTATTGTTTATCTCGTATCATTTATCGTCTATCAATCTCAATCTATATCGCTAACCCATTGCTTCATAGGTTCGAAAAATTTGTCCACTCAACAACGTTAATAACGCAATGGATGTTATTGAACTGTCAAAATGAAAGCCAGTACTACTGATAGCAAATACTCCGCAGATTTATAAAAGTAGTAAGAAGTGGATGATAAGGAAAAGAAGAAAGGGAAAGGAAGAAAGTAAAAGGAAGATGATACGTCAGGAAATGAAAATCATGTATACTTAGTAGGCCGCTCGTCAGTGGTAAGTGTGGTAACCTTGAGCTGACCTAGCATAGTATCTATCTATGGAGTTTCAATAGAATACCTAGGCCTAGACCTAACCTAAAGAAAAATATGTAGTTACAGAAATATTAAAAATAAAATCTTATAGGTCCCACGTCAACGGTCTGGCAAAGTGCGTTGAGAATTCCTTGTACCTAGATAAGACTTAAGTGAATCTACAGTAAAGCAATTATAATCGTATAATGTGTGTAACTTTAGGTATAAGCTTAACCTTAGTTGTCTCACGATTACTTCCTGTCTCTCATTATCAAAACAGCAGCTTCCATAAAATGAGTAAAATGACAATTAAAATGCCATCCACATTTCGCAAGGATGACCAACTTTGCACAAACTACTTTGATTAAATGGCTCGATTGATTAATGACTCAACATTATGTAAATTAAATTGTACACGGACTGCGAATGACTAATTTGTTCTAAATATTTTCTGTGAAAAAATATTGTTCAAAGTCTAGACAACAAAGTATCCTCTTAAGACAGCAATTTTGAAAAAAACTCAGTTCCATTGTCAACTTGTTCATGTACGGAATACAAAGCAACTGAATTAGAATACCACATTAGGTTTATTTTTGATAATGGCGTCAACTGCAGCGGCGTGTGTCGTATAAATCTCCAAGAAACTCATAAAAGTCAAAGTGATGTAGAATTAAATGGCAATACATTTTTCCCTCATATGAATAAAATAAATGCATGAATAAGTCTGCAGAAAATAAACTTAATTATGATGCGATCACTGACCGTAAACACGAAAGTTTGACGAAGAATAGGTATGTTACTGAGATCTCTAACCATGACTGCTAAGATCAGCCTAACTTGGGCTGCCCAAGAGAGTAAAAAATGCAGCGTGCTACCAATCTGTGAACTAAACTCGTGTAAAATGACCCTTAGCAACAAAATTATAGCTAATCGATACTCGAAGTTTCGCGAAATGAAGCGATATCGCCTATGAATGCGTTTATGGGTGGTCCATCGAGTGCTAGACCGGAAACAATTGATGGACACAATAAGAAAAGCCATTTTCAGAACTTATCTAATACTGATATGATATATGATACAGATAATAGGTCTATCTACATATGAGTCAGTAAAACAATTAGCAGTAAACTTAATTAATCGTCATTAATAGTCTTTGTTCATTTGATTTTCTTTGATAAATTGGTTTAAAGTATTATAATAGCTAATACTTTTGCTACTAATTGTATTTTGATGTTACATCGTTTAGCCGAACCTCTTTGTGCTAAACCTCATTGTATGAATCGGTTTCAGCGCTAAATTTGCAATTTCATTACATTGTCAAGTAAGTTTAGTGTTCGTGAGTCTCCTGTAATGACAATAAATTAACGTTGTTATGGAGTCTATATCGACGCGATGTTATCGCGCACTGTCCACTTATCTCTGCTCTATGTAACTTCCGTATTTAAGATCTATAGTAGAAAGTTAGAGCGGTTAATGAAAGCTTCATTTTGGTAGTTGATTTTTTACAAATCAGCTTTAGCGATTTTCTAATCGCTGTGAAAAGGTTAACCCTTTTCATTGGAGATGACGCGTGAGTTCAAGTCAAATGTAACTATGTACCTACTTAGATATGTCTGATACGATGCGTATGATAGATCTGGGTAACAGGCGGATTAAAAAGCGAATGAGAGATCGTCAGCCCCGACGTCGAGTCAACATGAAGTAAACATATTTATGAATAGGTGCGACTCTACACAAATATTTAAAATTAAAAGTCATTCAATAAACATAATCCTTAGTATACTACTGTTTTCAATTAAGTACCAACTTTTGAAGTTCTAACACAGTTCAGATTTTAGGCAAAAGGTTAAACACCAAAACATTTTTAACGCTCTTCGGCCAGTTCACCTTGAATAATTACTTTTAAAAAGCACACAATATTGCTAAACCAGCAGTAGGTACTGGCCAGCCTTAACGTCTGATGTAGACCTATAAGAAATTACAATTCTGTTCCGTGCTAATAGCGGGAGGAGGAACAGATGTAGTGATTACGGACAATACGGCCGCCGCCTAAACAACATACCGCGGCCGACGCCGGGGCATTACTGCCGCTGAGTAAATATTGATGATTACTCATCAATTACTACTAACTGTTCGTGTGACTAGACATGAGTATCCTCACCGTTCAGTTGAAAATGCAGAATGCTCAGTTTTCACCCATAATGTACGATTTCCTGTAAGCGCGCCAACTAATGACGTCTGGTTACGTTGCGCACTTTGTCTGAGTTGTTTTCACTCTGCGTATCATTTATCATTTTGAAGATTCGTTCGTTTCCTACAGTGCTTTCAATATTACATTTTGGAAATAATAATGGTTAATTTGCTTTAACTGTGGTTTAGCTATACAAAGTAGGTAATAGTGTTAACCGGATAAGTAACTGCGGTCATGAAATTTTTGATTTAACCGCGATTCATTTTTATTTAATTAACTGCAATTGTCGAATTTCGCAACTTTTCTCCCACGATCTGTTTTGATTACAAGTGATTCCGAAAAGGTACGTACTCGTTTTTATGGTAAAATAAGACAGTTGTGTATGAAAATCCTTGGAGCGCAGGACACCATTAGATGGCTTTTATCAGTTTGATGGATGTGGTTATATAAAGATAAGCCAGTAAACCTCTACTGTAATACTTAAAGACCGGCCAGCACGTTATTTTGTAAAAGTTACAGTTTTTCAACAGTAAAGCAATCATTCCTTATATGTTTGAATTTAGAGGCTATGTGAAATTAAACATTGAGTTATATCAAAGTGATAACTGGAAAATCGTCTCTAATTTATGATGATTGACGAGCCATCACTCGGAGAAAGTTGAAGTGCCTCACAATATTCACAAGTCTGTTTACATTAAGTATGCTACATCATTTGAGTATTTGCCTTCAATGCGATAACATATCATACGGGCACGACTTATGTTGGATTTATAAATGAGCTTGTTTTTTTATTAGTCGTCGGAGCGCGCGTCAACAGATACCTACATATGTTTATATATGAAGGAAGGTCGTCCGCTATACTTCCGTTTTACTGTCCGCTTTCTTGATCTCATAACTTAGTTATTTTGAATTCGTACGATCGTTCTGTTTCCTTTATAAGGATTGTTGTCTGCCCTTATGTATCGCTTTTCCCTGTTGCTATTGATACAAATCCAGTTTTTTTTCCATTTTTATTGCACGTATGTTCTGTATATGAATAAGGGAGGTGTTTATCTACACTATTTATCTAAAATTGTTTCTACACCTTTTAATAATGTAATATGCTTTAATAGCCGTATAAAGAGCTTGTTTCTTGTTTAACATCGTTTATACAAAGCGATGGTTGGACTGAAATTAATTGGGTGCGATGCTCTTTGTGCCGGTTGGCGGGACAGACCGACAGACGATTAATAAAGACCACATACATAAGTAAACAATGAGTGGAAAGCAGGTACGTAAATCCATCGGAAGTATTTGTGGCGTCGATAGCATCGGTCCGTCCACAATAGAACTAATTACCGCCTTAGGTTGGTGCGTGTGCGCCGGAACCGCAGGAAACAATGCCCGTCGACTACCCGCCAACTATTTATATATATATGCCTTTGTTAACTCATCTTAACGTTATCACAATGGCTTCGGTGGCTTCGGTGAGGCCCTAAGTTTGGTAAACTGTTTGGAATTAACACTTTTAAAACTGGGTCATTGTTCGTTACTTAATTAATGTTTTTGTTTTTTTACTATTAATATATCTAGTTAATAATAAAAAACGGTTATCATCCTAAAGACCTCTTCAAGTACCAACCAAGGTATCTTTTAGATTATTCTGTAACGATTGGACGTACCCTAGTAATTTGATTAGTACTTTTTAATTCCGTAAAGCTGTTATCTGTTATTTGAAATAACGATTAGGACTGAAATACTATCACTGACTATCAGAAATAAAGCTGATAGTCTTAATTCACAGCATAAATCACTGCATTTTTATCTTGTTTTTGGGTTTTGTGGTCTTACCGGAAAACCCCTTTTGGAGATATAATTTGAGCTTAAAAATAACTTTCGTATTTTTTCCTGGTTAGTGCAATAATAGGCACGTGTTTCTACGTATTATTTTAAAAGTGGTTGATCTTGAGTGCAGTTACTTACTTCTGTAGCTAAGAAAAAGCCCGGAAACAAAACTGTTTCTTCCTCGTAGGTAAAGATTTGTGAGTGGTCTTGACGATTTATTTTCATCTGCCGTAGCACTGAAGACTGGCAATATTTATACATACCAAAATAATTCGCTAGTAATTAACGTAACTTGGTTCCCCAAAGGGGTACACATTGGTGCATATGTAAAGTACACCCACTTTGCGCCAGTTCTGTTTAAAAGTCTTATGTAGAGTATGTACCTATGTACCTACTAAATAGAAGGTGTTAGTATCTTTCCATCATAACTAACCCTTGAAGCTACCTTCCCTGGGGATCGAACCCACGGCCATACGCCTAGTATCAGTGACAAACAAAGCAGTCAAGCTGTTCAAGGCTACCTCCTACCTTTTTTTTAAATTAAGCCCACGCTGTCCCACATCTGAGGTTGCCTGGCATCCTTTTCAGGAACCACCTTAGGCATGCGTATTATTTCCAAGTAGGACGGTCTTAGTAATTAAAGCATTCGCAGTTTTGATTCGAGTTTCATAATTTAAATATTCTGAAAGTTTCCATGAAAATGACTCATTCTTTAGTACATACTTAAAATAAGTTTCAAAATCTGCATGAGGTGTTAAAGTGAATATGCAATGAACGCCAGCTCATCGTTTCAATACTAATAAGCTGCATTATAGGTACTTAGTTGACGTAGTGTGAAGTTTGATGTCGAAATATGGTAGCAGCTGGATGAGAATAGCCTAGGAATAGAATAGAATACTCTTTATTATGTACACCCCCCCTGTATTGGATCTACTTAAATGGCGTGCGATTGGAGAAGCCTTTATCCAGAATTGGACGTTGGTTATGTTCATGTCCCTTCTGCCCTTATACTTTATCTGAAGATGGCGCAGCATGCTGGCCGGTACCTTATGTCGATAAAGGAAAAAAAAAACAAAATGTCATATTATATAAAAAAAACATTTTATTAGCAAACTAACATAGGAAAGTAAAAATATAAGAAATTCATTATAAAACTGTAAATGTTGTAAAAAATTATGGTAGCTACATTTATTATATTACACGTACCTTACGGTGTGATACTGATTTAACGTGATCAGATCTAATCTGACTTTATGTCTGACACTAGGCTTTCACGTGCCATGCTCTTGTGCACCTTGCTTTAAAAACTTATTTAGCTAAGAGTATTCTGTTGTCAAGTTTAATAAAATATATCATTGGGTATCAGTAATTTCAGTTATTTTTCCACGTTTTCTTACTTGAAGAAGAAGTTAATTGTTAATATGTAAAACACGAAAAAATAACTTGTTTTTCACATTTTCAGTTAAATGGTCGATGGAAAAAACCCAATATACCTATTGTATAACCCAATACGATCAACATGCAAAATTTAATGTTGCCAGTTTGTCAATATTCGTAGGCCTTTATAGTCTTGTTATGTCTAAATATATTCGCGGTACAAAAACAGGTTCTGATAAAAAACGTGTCTCGTTCGTCAGAGGTGGAGCAGGCGGCGCAGTGGCAGTGCACGTGTCGCCTAGTGTTCGGAAGACTTTAGTGATTGAATCAGTGCAGTGAGCTGCTTGCGAGCACCCCACTCACACTGTCTAATAGATATACAGATAAGCAAAAAATCACAGCTCCGGTTAATCAAAATACAATTATGTTTTTGTTTTCATATTTTCTTCACCTTAAAATATAATTCTAAAAATAAATAATGAAGTATTGTACAGGACGGCTCAGCTTAAGGGCGACGTAGATAAACCTTTTTAATGTTTATAATATAAAATGAAACAGGACAAAATTTACTTAAGACTATTAATTTATTGAGAATTTCAGTTTGAGTGAGTAGAGTGAAAATAAAATGTATGTTAAAGTAGGGTAGTTAAGATGAATTAAGATAATGTTGATTGAAATGAAATAAGAGCCGACAGCGACGCCCTCATGAATCTATAGTCGACCTTCAATAAATAAACAGTATTTACAAAGTATTACATTACAAATCATCGTCGATAGCGAGTCATCCACGTCTCCCTTACAACAACTCCGATACTATATAAAATTAAATTATTCATGCAATAATTACTCATAGAACCTTATAAACAAGACATAATTATCAATAAAATCTAATAATCAACTCAGGAACAAATGCAATAAAAATCGATCAATATAATCCTTTTCAATAATAAACCTTTTCAAAATAATGTACTCAAAACCAACATAATTTAATATATTACATGAATATATTAACAACCATTTATGCACTCACATAATTTATGAAGGTAGCCATAGTATCTTAAAGTAATCTGGTAAATCTCTCAATGTTTCTTATTTAGGTACTTATTAAAACTATAAATTCGCTAGTAATTCAAATACCATCTAATGAGATACAAGTGGTAGAGTATAAAATTTACTTCCAAAGTCAACTTTTCTATAAAATTCATTCATGATACATATTTACAAGATAATGAGTATTGTTAAAGAGTTTCCTCTGGCTTTACAACTATACTTTTAAACATATTTACGACAATCTCAATAGAAGGCTTCATAGTGCTCGTAACATGCGCGTACTACGCACGTACCAAGGAGACAGTGTATGTACAAAATTCAGTCTGAAAATCATTTTAGAAGATGTGCCGCGTGAACTTTAAAGCAATATAATTTGTTCTGTATATAACAGTATGATTATTTAGTAGTTCTTAATCGACAAAAGCTTTTCTGTAGAACTTTCATCTTTAATCATATCAACTAGGTACTTATGAAGCGTTCATACAAAATTATTGTAAAAATAAACCGAAATACTTAAAGGGTTGAGACTCAGTACTAAAAAACTTAAGTACCTTCCACGCAAACACTATAATTAGTTTATATTTGCAGTGTCACAGTCTCACACATGAGCATCAAGGGGCAGTGTTCGTTTACAAATAGCTAAATACTGAACATTCTTTGTTCATCAGTATTGCTACTGGCAAGATGCATATTTATATCGGCAACTGAGCATTTATAAATAAGTAGAGAAGCTAACAGCGGCAGTTTCAAAACAGAATATGAGAGATGTCGTCAAACTTATAATTAGTCCAACGTTATTAAAGCCGATACGATGAAATAATACATTTCACTTTAGACTGTAATGTAAGTTCAAATAAATTCAATATTGGTATCTCTATCTATAAAGCTTTAACAAACTACTGAGTTGAATTAATTTGCTGATTTACTATATTGTTTTATTCATTTCCTGTTTAATGATAGGGTTTTAGAAATTGCCAGTTTGTTTTAAAGGTTATTCTTGTACCCGGTAAATGTAAATAATGAAATTTGTTGTCAGTATGGGAGCTAGTAAAGCTGTTTCTAAAATTAACAAATCGGTATAGACGTAGGTAGATATTTATGTATTCCATATAGCTTGTGGACAGAAGGGCCGAGTGACGAAACGACTTTAGGCAAAATCTCAATTTTACGAAATGAAAAAATCTTTAGATGATAGATTCGGACGTAAGCCAGGTAAAACCTTATGGTCTGTTATTTTATATTAACGACTTGGTCGATAGATAGGGAGTTTTAAGCATAGCTAAATTAGTTTCAATAGACTTCTAATGGAAAAAAATGACTAGGTCGTGCCGCTATGACATTGTATAATGTGATACCGCGCGCCTGACGTGCGGAGGCCGAAATAATATTATAACTTGACCTTAATTCCGGTGGTTTAATTTCAATCACGGCACATAATTGAACTATTGTAATAGACAGTGCATGGTAAAACCTATTAACGTATTTATTATACTGCACTGATACATTAATCAGTGACCATGAAATGGCCGAACACCACTGCGACTACTAAGTAAAGAATAATTTGAGTTAACTTTTGTGCATTAATTTTTGTTTACTATTGTATCGCCTGGTTAGCCGTTTATTTTCTCTCATAAATACGTCTGCATAAGTATGTAGCCGTGACCATATAAGTATTCCTTTCTAGAAACAAAAAAAGCATTCAGTTGTACTAAATAGGCATCTAATTGAACTAACTACCACCACTAAAGAAAACCGTTTCTTAGAAACGGAAAGATTATATTATTATCATGTTGCGGAATTAGTTAATTTACGCTAATTTTAACTAATTTTCGTTATGATACTGAATGTTCATCGTCATTAAATGATATAATCATTATTTAGCACATTGACTCCCCCTATTCTGAGAATGCACTTGGCGAATTTAACCTAATGACGTGTTTATTTTTTTTTAATTCATGTACTCTGAAAGTGCTTTCACAAAACTTTCTGACTATTCACTACATGTCGCATGATTGCTATGAAAGAGGCTCAAATGAAAATAAAAAGAAAAGCTTTTCTTTCACATCCTCACGAAAATAACGATACCTAACATTCAGTTCTATAGAAGAAATAAACTGAGCGCGAACAACTTGACTGCATAGAAAGGTATCTGAAAATATCAGTGAAACAGATTAGAGTGATGTCTATACTCGTATTAGGTAATTACTTTCACTAAGTGGAAGGTAAGCATGCACGGTACTTTCATGCACTTTCAAACTCAAGATTACTGTTTCATGGCTAATAACTGGTAGGTAATAATGGGAAGACATAAAATGATTACTTACATAGGTGTTCGACAGTAAACAATGTCTAAGAGACTATCTAGGTACGTATATATAAATAATGACAGGGTGAGGCCCTGTGTTATAAACACACAGACGGAACAAAGAAAGGCCAATTTGTTAGACGAGAAAGGGAGCACATTTTAAAGACCGCGATTGAAACAGCACTTGTATTTATAATTTATAGCAATCTGAGGGCAATCAGGCCTCTCCCAGTATGAGGCGAAAGATGTAATATTGGGAATGAGAAACCGTTCACTGCGTCGCGTCGTCCGATATGGACACTCCAATAATGGTCCCTCCCGTCCCGAACAAGCTATTACGTTCCAATTTCCGAGGAGTAAATTATAATAATAGCGCAAGTATTCAACTTTTTGTACAAAGCTTTATCTTAACATCGCAGAGTAAACTCTAAGTAAATAGAAATGTGAAAAATGATAGTGCAGCCATACTCGAAAAAATAAAAATCACTGTTCAAACCGAGAGGAGCACATTGAAGAGATGCGATAGTTGAGCGGTGAAAGATGCTGGGTTCTGAATACTCGTTCTTTTAGTCTTTTTTATTTTTATTTTTAGAAAGTTCAGTCGGTCGCACAGCGGGAGAAATTACTACGACGCCGCGTCGACCAGTAACACCAGCGGTGCTCATCATTGTTCACTATTTATCTGATGTTACTTTGAGGCACATTGTCGATAATCCGTTCAAACCAACACTTTGAGGAGCCACAGTATATGCCAGGGTCGTGTCGGGGTGCCATTGCTTATATCAAGGAACTAGCGTCAGATATCTACCTACTTATACCAAAATGCATAACGTTGTTTACAAATATGACTTCTAACGTAAACTAGTATTTATGACTAATAAATATGCAATGTAAGTTGATTTTATATAATCTTGTAAAACACTTAAAAGTATCTGTTCTTAGCTAAAGCTAAAATGTATACGGTAACGGGCGGAATTACATACAAATTAACAAATAAGATTAACGGCCGAGAACCTTCACATTTCTCTTTCGTAACTGTCTTATTTCTCTATAAATTATTACTTTATTAGCACCTTACCAAATTCATCTGTGATATTTTCAGCCTTTAAGTATCGATTATAAGAAAATACATTTGTTATTATATCACCATGATAAAGTACAATTGACTATCAATGGGGTGTGAGCGGTGTGCGGTGCGCGGGCGCGCGTTACCTCTGCTTGTTCGGCTTGACGGCGCCGTTGGCGGCGGCGGTCTTCTGCGCGATGTGCGTCTGGTAGTGCTTGGCGAGGTGCGCCTTCTGCCTGAAGCTCTTGCCGCACAGCGAACACGTGAACGGCTTCTCACCCGTGTGCGTCCGCACGTGCACGTTCACTGAGTATTTGTCCTTGAAACCTTTCGAACAAATGGAGCAGTAGTGGAGAGATCTCTCTTTCCTCACTCCATTCGACGTAGAGGTGGCCGCCTGAATGGCCGTTCCCGACTGCGCTTGCGGCGTCGGCGCCGGATTCTTATTCTGCGGTTTCTTGTATCTTCTATTTCCCGGTTTCGTGCTCGTCACGGTGGGCGATGCTGTCACTATTTGCAAGTGCTGGTTCAGCTGGACCTCCCCGGCAGGGATCATGGTTACTAGTTCACCGTTGACGTGATGTATGTTATAGACACTTCGCGTCGGGTCAATAGGTTCTACGCTACAGAACGGTTGCATCGATTCTCCGAGTTCCGTTGCTATCCTCTTCAACTTTTCGTAGTCTTCCGGGTAGTTGGTATCTAGTCGTGACAATAAAATGTCGTCGACACTTTGCGTCGATGATGGATTTTCCCCATTTGAAACAACAGAGTTGCTAGGGTCTTCTAATAATATCGAAATATTTAAACGATTAGGTGGCGAAATCGCCATCAAGAGTTCATCTTTGCTGTCTTGGTACATTGATGGTACATCAGGTTTGTTGTTATTTGTCGCGATGACTCGTTTCAGTTCACTACTAACATCGACTTTTGCTGGATTTTTTTGTATAGTACTATATCTAATAAAGGCTTTTCCCTGTAATGCGCTTCTGAGCAAAGATTCATTCGATTCTGTATTTTGATCCGTTATTTTCCAATCATTGTTATTGTTATTAAATTCTACTTGACTTTCTAATAAGGCCGGTGTTACGAGAATAGATGAACTATGAGAGTCATCTTTTTTGTCACTATTCTGAAACTCACCTTCTTCGTAACTGTAGGGCTCCACTTTCACTAAATCACTAGTACTCAAATCAGCGTGTTGGCTTTCTGAGTCGCCATCCTCGTAAGTGAAACCCTCTACTTTTGGTAAATCTTGGTTGAAGTCATTTGGGAATCCGTTCATATTTAATATGGATTCGAGATCTAAGGAGTTGTGCGGCTCTATGTCAGTTGGACTAGACATAGACACGTCTTCTTCTTTAGCCCAGTATCGATTCGAACTGGTTTCCGTCATGTCATGATTTAATACAGTGAGTGTGTAAATTTGTCCGTCCGTGTTATTTATTAATTTATTTGAAATTGCCGTGTCTGTACAGGGATGCGTGCCATTAATATCGCTTTCCTGGTTCCAGTAAAACTTGTTGAGATCCTCTAACATGGTAGTATCTAAGCGATCACGTTCACGGTCCACATTCCAAATGGAGTCGAAACTCTGTAGCGTCGTGGAAGTGGTGGCAGTGGCCATGCCACTGTTGGCGCCGATTTGCGCGCCACCTACGCTCAGCAAGCTATTATTGTTCTGTTCTTTGGGCTCCTCTGAGAGCAGTGGGTTTGACCTCGAGTCGGGTGATTCCATGAACACATTTACAGAACGCATCTGTTGTTTGTACTGGGCATCAGTAACCTCGTTGGACGTCACGAAATCAAAGAAATCCGACTTTGACAGTTCTGGGGCAGTGGCCGTCATGACTACCGCTTCATTTACAACCGAGGACGACAACTCGGTTCGTTCTCCTGTCAGTTTTGCTACATCAAACTCGGAATGTTTGTGTTCAGTTTATCTTTGTACTACAATAAATATATCTAAATTTAAATAAGTGAATAACCCGGTATGACTTGTACTTTATTGGCAGTCGCTAGAGCGTCGGTAACTGAGAGTGCGGGAGTGCGGGAGTGCGGGGCGCGGGCTGGGGTGCTACTCGGACGTGCCCAACGTGCTCGAGTCAATCGGTGGACCAATGCAGTGTGCGAACTTGATCCGTACGTTCCTTTTTCCCATTATTCACCCCAACCCTATCCTTGTTGGTCGAGAACTTAATTAGCCAGGCTTTTGGCAAAGTAAGTGCAATTGACCATATTATCCATGATGTTAGGAAGGTGTCCGAAGTCAAGGAGCGAAGTCAATCTGGAAAAAGTAAAAAAAAAGGTTAATAACATTACTCAATTAACAAAGACAACAGTATTATATCTATACATATTATATAGTATTGTAGTGCTGAGAATGTTGTTTTAACGAAACTATACTGCGTCGGCATCGCATATCATAAAGCAGAATATATCCGTATCTAAATGTTTAATTAATAAGCTCGCTCCGAGTCTTTAGATCCTGTACAAAACCAGGGCGAGCAAGTCACGCGTCGCGCCTATCAGGCATCACGTAGCGCCTCCTGCGCGCTGGGCTCGCGCCGCCTGCGCGGTGCTTTCCGAGCCAAGCCGGCTTTTAGCGCGAACACCAAATAATAAAACAGAACATTAAATTTTATTAAAATGAAAGCAGAATTGAGATCATCCCACGGTATGTGATTCTAGTGGTTGTCTAAATATTTTTACTTTCTACATTATCATACCCATTTCCACATCCTTCGTTATTTATTTATCGTATTTTAAAATGTGTAATTGTTATTTCTGTAATTTTAACGCTGGAGGTTTACGTACGTGTTCAATATACATGTCGTAAAATGAGAAAGGTCTGTCAAACGACACGATGAATTGGAGCAAGCGCGAGGGACCGAAACACTCGATATTAAGTTTCATCTGACAGCTGATACAATGGTAACTCGTTGATATTTGACGAAATATTATTTACTTGCTGTATAGTTTACAGACACCAATAATATACTATGTGTTCGTATTGCTGGTATTAGTTCTCGTGTTGTTAATACATATATGACTTACGTATACGATTTGATCATTTATCAAGAAAACTGTGTAAATTGTGCAGATACAAATTTACAAAAAATATTTGTTTGATATTACCGAATTTGTAGTGGCTATACTCAATTACGTAGATGGAACAGTAACTCTTTAATTCAATACTTTACCTACTATTCATATACATCATTACTCTGTTATAAAAACAAATAAAATATCGTGACGTCTTCGAATGTGTTTAATAACTGTTGTTAACTTCAAAACGGAATGTAATACTTGTGAGCAGTAAAAAATACTGGAACGAATCTTTAATTAAGAACAATGACGTTATTTTTTGTTTGAATGTTTGTATTTGTTCGGGCTCGTGTATTTTGCTACAATATCTAATGAAGTATGGAATTATAACTTATTTCAACTGGGTTTACATGCTTTATGTGTGGCACAGAAAACACAGTACTGTAATTGATAAAACATTTATTAACGCTACATCTATAAAGTTGATATTTTCTGATGATTTCCTATTATTTTGTTAATTAACTTGCAGACTACCAACGCTTGACAATGAAGTAAGCTTAGCTTAGTGATGATCATAAATTAATGTATTTATCTCCTGCAAGTGGCTCGTAAACTTCTAAATTCAATCAGTACTTTACGTCATTGCCTCACAAACATATTTTAACTGGACTAAATTGTGTACAGCTTGTCATTAGTTTAAACGAAACACTAAGTTAACATGCGAAATTGTTGTGCAACTAACACTGTTAAAAATAGTGCTTTTGACATTACTTAAACCCTATTGCACAATCGTGGAACGTTTCGAGCGGTGGATTAACTTTAAATTGCTTATAGGAAACATTTTCGATGGTTCGTGAGGCATAAGTATCTATCATAAAGGTAAAAATATTGGGTTAAATTGCCGGTACGTCTACGGTTAGTTTCGTTCGCAACGTTAAGGTCGCCGCAGTGGTTTTTCTGAGAATCTGGTCTCGTAATAGCATCGTACGCTATTAACTTAACCGATAAGCGTCGATTATTGCCATTGGTTCGGGTTCGTATTCACAACACGGTAACAAATAGTTTAGCGAGCCATTCTAGGTATAATATGTTTGCATAATTGTATCATAATTTAGTCACCTTTTAGCGATAAACCTACTCGTGTTTTCCTTTTTAAATTAATTTAGGTTCTCTCTGTTTAAATCAAGAATAGGCACCTTCTGAGAAAACATCAGCTGCATGAAGTTAGTTAACGGCCACTTTACTTGACCTACATTGATTTATGGTGCCTAGCTGTGTCAAAACTGTAATTTGACTTTGAAGGGTCGCAGGTTGACGTAAATCTAACCTAATTGACACAAAACAATAGTAATCAAATTGGTTGTACAACTAATTGAGTAATCAGTTAAAAGAAGTATTATCGACAATCAAGGATGTGAATTTGATGACTTTGTATTGAGCAGCGGCAGCGCGGCGCGGTGCATGTGGGTTAACGAGCGGGGTTGCGCCACGCACGCTGCGCCCGCGCCGACGCTGACCACCGATACCAACAAACATTAACTGCTACACAAACGTTATATCTCTTATATTGTTATTCTTAATAATTATTTTTTTCATAAGAATATTTTTCACAGGAAAAAGCTAATGTAAAAAGTTCAAGATATTTTCTAATTTGTTCTCATAGGCTGTTACGAGTTTTTACCAGCAGTCAGGAATGTGGTCTATAGTGAGAAGAGCCGGCGACGTATACACAAGTTACTAATAACATTTCTATTACCTATTGATGCGACTAATAAGGTAGAGCTGCGGAGAAACCTTACCTCTCTTATATATCTAGAAATCTTAAATTGCAATATTCGTTAGCGCGAATAGCCATTACATTTTATACCCATTTGTATTATTTCTACCTTCATGCCAGCTTAGGCAAGTAATTAATGCTTCTAGAGGATTTATGAACCGATATCCATTAATAGCATTCTTAAATTAATTGAAGAATTACAGACGCAGTGGACATGTTGGCGTAATAAGCTTTGCATTATGTTCAATTACAACTTTAGTTAAGTACAATAGCTCTGCCGTTTCTGAAAAGACCATATTTTATGTTTGTATGTTTTTTGTTTTTATGTGCAACGAAAATAATGCATGTCGTTTTATAAAATAGTCCACTCGATATCGTTATCGTAGATCTAGTTCGATATCTATAATTAACACGAATAAACGGCCTCGATATCGCAACTACAATGGCCGACTTTATCTCCGCGAGCTATCGAACGATGTCTACAAATTGCGTTGTATTTACAACAAAAATACGTGGACAATTAACTGTGAAGTTCCGATGTGACGACGATAATGACTAGTCGGGGAGCCGGGACTGATTCAGCGCATGATCCAAGTGTTACGCGGAGCGAACAGCTCTGCGACCAGCGCGGCCCGCGAGTCCGCGACCGACACAGATCGGACCGCGATAGCCGCGACCACATTGTGACGGTTTTAATTGGACGTTTTACATAGAATTGATTCGAAATAAACCTGAACATGCCGTTGGTCATTCTCTGCAATTCAAGGTGACGTTCGACCGAAGGTGATGTTGTGTGTGACTGCGAATTGATTACGTTGTTATTTTTACAATTAAATTATTTGAACACTCACACTCACATAATGAGTTACCAGGAATTATTTTTGAAGGTAACTCTTTGAATCCTAAAACACTCCAAATGTTTCTATCGAGTAAATAAGTAACTAAACATGAAGTTAACTGGAGTAAACTTTTAATTATCTTCATATCATTGTGACATTAACGTTAACACATGAAACTTATAATTGACTAATCATCAGCTGACATTTAACAATGCTAACATTTTTAATAGCTGTGAACCTTAATGACATAAGGATCCACAATGATAGGAATGATTTGTATAACGGTCGCTCTGTTTCATATCAATTGGTATTAGCTAGGCAGCAGTAAATGGGAGCTGGTTGGCTCGGCCGCATACCAGAGCGCGTCGCCGCTGCCGGCGGCGCGACCTTTGACATTTGAGCAGAAGATGACCGCTTGCTGCGTACGAACAGCCTTTGATCTCTCATACTGTTGCAATTTTATGCTAGATTATTATAACGAGTCGGGTACCAGTAAAAGTGAAATTAACGTTGCGTACTGATCTGTTGGCGGGCGTTACTATAAACTCGAATGACACGCGGTTAATTGCGGTTCATGCAAAGGCAATTAAAGGGCTCGCCACGAGCGTGATTCTAAGTTCCGAAGATTCTCCATCTCCACCCGAGTTAATGTTTCTAAGCGCTCCTTTATCAACGGCATACGTTTATAACTTCCCACATTGATTGAAAACGCATTTGATTACACACAAATTAACTCTAATTAAAATGAAATATGATTTCAATTCAATTACACCGGTGCTTATTATGCTCGAAATCAAGTTAAACAATTAATTTGGTAGATAATAGACGTGGCGGTACTATGTACGAGTCAGTATTATAAGGCTGCTATAAATGCCAATATGGTCGATTGCGGTTTACACACTGATTTATGGCAACTGGGAGACCGGTGGCTACGCAAGGATGCACAATCTAGTCGTGACATTAATGGCGGAGATTACTTGGTTACGCGCAACTAGAGTGCGTCGAATTCTGACGTAAAATATGGTTAGTATTTATATCGAATAGTGGTGCTCGAGTTCCCACGCGGCGCGAACACTGCGCCCGCGCCGACACCGACTCAAATGATTGGACACATGCTAATGTTGCTAAGATAGATTTCAACGATTTAGAATATTTAATGCTCTGTGATGTCACAGTAACTCGTACATATCACTTATTGACAGCACAGTCGGAGCAGTGCCCTTTTACTGCTGACGTCTACAACTTAGGATATCTATTCCTGTATGCAGATGCCTAGAGTAGCAATACCATAAATCTTTTAGAGAACTCATAACCCTAGTCCCGTTTGTTTGTATTGTCCATTTGAATAAACCCAAAAGAAAAATCCTTAAAACGTCCCCACCCTTGTAGCACTTTAAAACCTATGTTCATCGAAGGGCCACAGCCATCTTATCATTTTATTGTATGACCGCGAAAGTGAAATGTCCATCCGAAAAAAGTTATATCGACATGAAGAAACCGAAATCAGTCACAAGTATGTTGCCGTTTAATGTCCTTTGTTATTAAAAATATGGCACAAAATAATCGCAGATATATGTTGCTGGCTAAGTCATAATAGCTGCACAGCTCGATCTATCAGGTTAAGCTAAGCTTGCAGCGGTTGGTTCATGGATGGGTGACCATCGTTACATACCAAGACCTCTCCTTGTCTCGGTAAGCACGTTAAGCCGTTGGTTCCGGCTGTCATTTGTGGATCTTCGACAGTCGTTACGGGTTCTCGGAAGCCCAAAGTCTGACAACCAGTCTTACCAAGGTTATCATTTTACCCAGTAACTGGGTTGTGGAGGTCAGATAGGCAGTCGCTCCATTTAAAATACTGGTATTCAGCTGCATCTGGTTAGACTGTAAGCCGACCCCAACATAGTTGGGAAAAGGCTAGGCGGATGATGATGACTCATAATAACATTATATTATTATAATTTTTTCCTTTATTATCGAATTTGAATACAATAAAAACAATCTAGCTTTCTAATATATATTTTATTTAAGTGTTACCGAATAAGAGATATTTTATTGATGTCTCTAATCGCTGGCTATAATGAATAAGACTGTTAGATTCTGCATTTCTATGAGCGGGTGTGCCGACCTGTCGTTCAGGTTTAGCTCGATTAGGAACCAAAATTATACTGAGATGACCGCTTTGTCCTAGAAAACAGCTCAGCGGCTCAAGCTAATTGGACACATGACCAGACGACGTTACGTAATGGCGCTGATTTCGTGGATCCGATTCACGAACTTAAATACATACATAGCTAGTAATATCTACAACAAATCAGTACTGTCAAATTAGATAAACAATTAGTTTTCTAAACATGGTCACATAACATTTAATTTTATTAAGATAAAAAGAAAACAAATCAAAATGTTGCATTTTTAATATGTAATTAATTTTACTCAAACAAAATACTTAACATTAACGTGAACTCTCCTGCGTTGAACTTTAATTCTGCATAAACACATTGATTAAAAAATCTTAAGCACTTAATAAAAGAGCATTAAGAGGTATTAGTAGTTTCCTTACTATAATTATAATATATCACTACACTACAACTACAAACTATTTACCTATAGCAATCAAAGTTCATATAATGTAAACAAACGTTCATGGTATTCATCTGCATACTGCATAAGACAATACTGTGTGGGATAAGCGTCAATCACGAGTTCGTGTTGAAATAAGCCATGATTGGCCTACATCACAGGTGCACTCACAAAAAAGAGAAACTGCAGTATTGCGGCGTACGAAAGAAAATCTTATTATCGACATAAGGGGCGATATTCGAGACGGCCGTCTGCTCCAGTTACAGAAAACGCTCCCTCCGATTTGGATCCGGTTCGATCTGGTTTCGTGCGAACCTACCTTCACTCTCTTATATTGTTTTAATCACTGTTATTTACGTGAGTAGGTTCCTCCACAGACATTATCTGAACAAAATCGATATTGTTAAATAAATAAAACGAAACCGCTTCCGCTCAATTTAAGCTTCCACCCCCTTTAAACTACTCTGGAATGCCCACAGTTTTTGTCTCAATTTTTTTATTAATTGAGGAACTAAACAAAATACAAACATTAAACATCACAAAAACCTCAATAGGTTTGTCCGGATGTTGATACACTTTAAGCTTAAAAACTAACTTAAAACTTAGTTATTATTCTCGTAACACATAGTTTATAAAAAATTGTGAGGTAGTTAGTAAATAACAACTATAATGTACAAAAATGACGAAGATGCTAATCACTTATTGAATGAAATTTAGGTACACAGCATGATGCATTTTCAAAGTGAATCAAAGAATTTTTTGTATTTATTTTTATAATTTATTTATTTACGACATTTTTTTTTTTGTTAATTAGTTTGTTATTTCCGATTGGATTTTTGTTGGAACATCATTAATTAGAGTAGGTATTAAATAAGCGTTCGTTTCGCCATTCTTGTTGCTATGCATATGATTAAATTTAATTTGCAGTTCTTTGTTGGTGAACTGTTCGATTAATAACTTTCGTATTTTAGTGTGTATTGGCAATATTTTACAATATTTAAAGAAATCTGTTACGTCATCACCATCATAAGCATTCTTATTTTATTTGGTATAATATTTTTAAAAAACGAAGTTGTAGGTTATATATTTTGTCTAAGTAAGTTTTAAATGTTCTGACATAGCCAGTTATTCCATATGAAATTATTGATTCTGCGAGAGCATTATAAAGGTTAAGTAATATTTTAAAAGGTACAGTCCCGAGCATAAGTATAATAATAATATAAGTTTTGAATGAAATTTTATGTTATTACGAACAAAGTATTTTCGAAACCATAGGTTTGTGTAAAGTGTTGTATTTCAACGTTGCATTCGTTATTTCACGAAAAAATCGCAATTGAAAGTTGCCAAGTGTTGACATGTTATTCAAATAAATAAATAAATAAATAAATAAATATTAGTGCTCGTGACTGTACTTAAACCTTATTTATTACTTATTTGACCTCTCACAGTAAAAATCATAAGTATGCGTTACGTATTTTGCCCCAATAATATGTACCTAATAAGGTCCCACGAAGTCAAACATGTATCTTTAAATTAAAAAGTTACTTCACCAAAAATATTATGCAGTTAAACAAGGAAACAATCACATAGACGTTCAATACAACCAATTAACTTCACGTAGATACTATCTCTAGATGACTTTTATAAATATTCTTATTATTCGTGAGGTATATAAATGTAATTCGGCGCTCACCTGATAAATCAATGTAGAACAAAAAAACTGTTTGGAAAGAAAAGGTCGCGTTGAAAAGATGTTGAAGCTATGACATTTCATGTCCAGCCAGACAAAAAAAATCAGTTAGTGTTTGACAGACGCAGCTTCTCTTGTATACCGAAAATAAATGAAGATACTGACTAATTGCTAGTTAACATGCACGTTCGATTACGTACGGAGCGTGCTAATATAATACAGAGGCAAATTGGCGTTAAGCTTTTGACAGGCGGGTCAATGAGTGGCTGGAAAACGAAAGTAGCAGTTTTGCTTTGTTATTTTTATCGGATAGTTTTACGAATATTAAATTACCCGATCGGGCTTGGATGTCACGGTTCACTTTGATACTTTTTTTGCATGTCAGTGAGTATCATTTTTGCTTAATTTTGACAGTTCATACATACGACGTGCCACCAGTAAAGGTAGGTTTAGATTTTTACACGCGATGCAATTAGTTTAAGAAAGTGTGAAGTACCTAGGTACTACCGAACCGGATATCAACCGGATTTCTATTTTTGTTAGATTGTTTTGCTATTATTTTGAGGTGTATACCTACATATCCCTAATAATCAGGTCTTAAGTCTGACTAAGACAATGCGACCGCAATCGCCTGTGGTTGATGTATGAGAAGATGTACCTATGAATGGATTAGTGCTAAGGAGCTGAGGTCACGGAATAAAGAATACGGTGAACCAGCACAGTCATACCTACAACAATATAATAAATGCAGAAGTTACAATACATTCCGTTTTAACGATTACCGAAAAAGCTTCTACATAAAGGCAAATAATTTTTTTCTACAAATAAAAAAAACGCGTTTATATAGGTACCTAATCAATACCATGCAATAAGTAATTTTATTCCGGATTTCGTTATTATAACATAACCGAGAGCAAAAGTCAATGTAATTATTCGTTCACGTATCGATCTCGGTATAAATAAACGAGTTGTTGCAACTTGTTACTTGCCATTCGGGAAGTAAAATTATAGCGTGCATAAACGCTAATGTTTATACAAACTCCATACACATATAATTTTAATGTATAATGACCAGATACCAACAATATAAGTACGTAACTACAACACTACGTACATGCATATTTGTTGTAATTATGAAAACTTTTGCGTAAGGGATTTCCCGGACACATATTTTTATCTGTAAAAAACCGGTGCCCGGGAAAACTGTAAAATATATTTTCTACAAATAAGTTTTGATTACTGAGTTAAAACTTAAGTAACTAAGTTGTGAAATACCCCGTTTCAAAAAGCTCAAACTTTATGCCTCAATATAAATAATGATATGCATTAATAAAACATGCAGTTTCTTTTCGTTCGCGATTAGCATGTTGTCGAATCGAATGCAATCGCTCCATGAATTCCATTTAATAAGTTAATAAATTCAGATTGGAGCCCACGCTGATCACCGTAGCCGCAATATTTTAATACGCTATTCATATCTATTTGATTTTATATAAATCATCTCACTTTTTCGCCGACTCGTGAATAGGAAACATGTTAAGAGCCCTCTTGTATTTACATAATATTAAGTAATTAAGTATTGGAATAATTATTTAATCGTTGCCTATTCTAGAGTGATAAATAAATAAATAAATAAATACATTCATCAGCAAAAGCTTTGTAAACTATGTACGGGCATTTTTTAATTTAAATATTTTAATTAGATATGTTACACCGATGTGCTAGGGAACCTTTCCCATGATACATAGTAATGGATAGACAATTATAAGCCGACAACAGTCGTGTAATAAGTTGTATCTCGGTTCGCAATTACTAACGGGTAATAATATCTCACATCGCGCCTAGCAATATGTCTGGCACGAATCTTAATGAAGCTCATCTGTTTAACTGCAATCATACGAGGCTAGATCGTTATGTGCACCGAAAACTTCTAGACATGATTGAAATAATATCTCTCCTATAATAATCCAATCAGTAGGTAATCAATCAACGTTTAACGATTTTTATATGCACGCCAACCGATTATTTTGCAGATACAAACATTATTTAAATACTGACGGAAGGGAAGCTTTATCATCTAGACTTATAAAATGAGATGACGTCAATCAAAAGATAACTGTTATTGCTTTGCGTTGTCCAGCCAGCTTAAACAACAATGCAAACTTTGCCACGCATGGTCATAAATTTAATTTCTGATTAATTTTGCATTCGATGATGTTTTAAAGTTCACTTATAATAGCTACAAGACAGCTTGCACTGAGTTGAACTACTTCTACTATATCGACAGAAAATAAGATCTTAAGGCGAAAGCGCCAGGGTAGCCCGCGAAATTCATTTTTTTTTAGGTTTTTTGGAATTTGCTGGTCAGTATTAAGTTGTACGTTGATTAATATATGAATCGCGGCCGTAAGAAATATGTGTTTACAGAATTATAATCATTAAAGTCATCAACACAACTCTCTAAGACCACGTAAGTCCCAAGAGTAACTGTTTCATGAAATCATCATTCTTTGGACTTACGTGGTCTTAGAGAGTTGTGTTGATGACTTTAATGATTATAATTCTGTAAACACATATTTCTTACGGCCGCGATTCGTATATTAATCAATGTACAACTTAATGCTGACCAGCAAATGGCAAAAAACGTAAGAAAATTTGAATTTCGCGAGCTACCTTAGCGCTTCCCCCTTAAGCAAACATTATTTATCCAAAGGAGTATAAATTGATTTATACTGTTTTCCTAAACACTAACAGGGATGTTTCGATTTCGATCACTAGGAATTTACGCAAACCCCAACTTTGGATATCTTAGCACGACATGGTCATAAACAGCTTCCAAGTTACCAAGTATGTCTACAGAAGCAGTAGTCGTGTCCCATAAGTAGGTAAGTGTGCATATAACAGCGCACAGATCGCTTTCCACGGTGTAAATGACTTCAGGTTAATAATTTTCAAATCGTGATCTCACATCAATTTATTTCACCATTAATAGTTTGTCCTTATTTATTGGTATTATCATGTCTATCGCTCGGAGAGCCGGAGCAGTTTCGTAAGCTGCAGTTTAACATCATTTGCATATTCCACGGCGGTGTCGATGTGGCCCCGTGTTGTACATCGAGCAAACCACTAATAATTACTATTCACAGGCTTCATGTATCTAATTTATTCTGAACCAATTTTCGGGCAGCGTTCACTGGTGAAGTTTAAATTAATGTTTTAGAAGAACTATTGCAAGAAAATGTCTGAATAAAATAAAAATTGAAGTAAGAAGCTTTATTGCATCCATACTAAATATTGTAAATTCGAAAGTAATTATCGTCTTTCTGTCTGTATGTTACCTTTTCACGCCTAAACCACTGAACGGATTTCGATAAAATTTGGCAGAGAGATAGATTGCATCCCGGGAAAGGACATAGGATAGTTTTTATCTCTATGTTCCCATGGGATCGACATTTATGCGTGTAAAACCGCGCGGCGCTGCTAGTATAATATAATATCTCTACCATTAAAATTTAATAAATATTACGGGTGGCATCTATGTATGTTGGGACATTAGAAATGGTATTTAATGACAGGAAAGGATGATTACATTTATATTAAACATGCTTCCGTTGAAGAGTAGTTCAAAATTTGAATAAGATATTAATATTAATTGTTTAATAGCTTTTGTCATGTCGTTTACAAATTAGCGCAAGTGTTCGTGCTATTTGCCGGCTGCGCGTAGGCAGAGGCACGGCTCGCGGATGTCGCTGTCGGGATGATCCAGATACACGACGAATCCTTTCACCGAGCACAGCCTTGAGCACGCCGTGTCCCAGGACTGACCATTACCGACGCACCGTTGTTAATGTCCTATCGATTAACATAGATCGGTACTAAAAGATTTAGTGCGCTCCGACTATCAACGTTTATAGACTACACTATTGTGTTCGACTTCTCGCATTTACGATATGTACAGCTAGTGAATTGGGTTAGCAAATGTTAGGTCGGTCCCAGGCCATCCGAGCCGATGACGAAAAATACCGGACATGTCCGCCAATTAAAGCTCGAGCGATGAAGACGGTGCGCCTGCGCACTGTGCCGCACCGCGACCGACCGACCACGTGACGCGCTCTTTTGCAATTTAAATCAATAAACAAGAGATCGTTATTCGCGTTGTTAATGGCTTTTATAATTGGATTCAACTATTTTTTTTCTTTGTTTGTCTTGTTTCTTTTGTAAGGTCTGTTGGCAGAGGTCAGTAGTCACCGAAATTTTAGTCATTCATACCAAGTGAGAGTAAGAACTTACAATGGATGAATCACATCATAATACTTATTTAGGTATTGCTAATCAAATTTCGTACACTATAATTTGCGGTTATTATGTTGCGCTTTAATGTTCTCCCACAAAGAAAGTAGATGTTGTCTAAACTTAATACTTAACGTTTGTTGTTTCACTTGTAATATTTCAAATTATTTTCCTGTTCTCAAAGTAGACCATTTCTACATTTATGGATATATCAACATTCGTTGATGGGTTTCATTAAAAAGCCTTACTTAGCACATTAAAATCTTAAAATATCACTTCCTTGAATATATATATTAATTAGTTGTTGCTTCGCCCTTATATGGTTTCCTGGTGCGTCTTCTACATAAAGTGGTGTAAAAAATGGTATGTCAATTGCTATTCGCCCGTGACACTTAACAATGGAACTTTCGTAATGAATATAGCCAAATTACAATTCGTATGAAAAAGCATGCGCAGTGCGGCAGCGTGGCTGCCAAACCTGAATGTACTTTTTAATTGAAGGGTTCATACTTTGTGGCGGTTTATCAAGGTAATTGCGGCAGGTTTTAAGTGAAAACATATTTTATTTAATATTCTTTCTTAAAGTGCTCTACATATTGACATTTAAAGACTGCGAACCGCAATGTTGAATAATTTATTACAAAATGCAATATTACTGCTTATTTTAAGAGATAAGAATTTTACCAGTTATGTGCCTACCTACGTACAGACGCCAGCACACCAAGCTACCCGAAACTGTCAAATTTTCCCAATCAATCTTGAACCTTATGCTTTAGTGATAAAGTTGAAAATCTATTAAAGAAATTTGACAGATTGTAGTAGCTTGATGTGCTGGCGACTGTACATGAAATTCTAGAGTTTCTATAGTCTACTAACATAAAAAGTATAAAAAAAATCGCATTTTTAAAAGAATTGGAACGGTAACTCTGTAATAGTATAATGAACGACTATTGAATGCTTCTTGTACGATAAACGAATTCTTGTTTTAACTTTATGACGTGGTTACTTTGTGTATCAGTAATACATATTTTGAGGGTCTTTGGTAAGAACCTTGAAGTCCTGAGGTTCCTCCTGTCTCTTAGCGAAATATTTGTAATCTGTTTATACTTCCTGTTTACCTAGAAACTTTAAAATAGCAGCAAAATACTCCTTTCAAATTAAACTTTTCTCATGGCTGGATTTGAGTTGAACGATCTTTGAGGGTTTTGTACCTTTTGGGAAACAGAGATTGTATGTTTTAGCACCTTCAGCCGTACTAACGATATTATTAGTTTAACACTGCTGTTTCTCTCTTGACATGATAGGTCCTATGTTAAATATTGAGTAGTTCTTTTTCATATTTAAAAGTAATTCGCCATCGAGACACCAATACCCAAAAACTTTCCCAAAACATATTAGCGAAGACAAATAGTAACATTACAGTTAAGAATGTGACTACAGCGCCATCATGTAAATACTGTGAGAGAATACATACAGATCGAACAATTTATCATAATATGCACTCTCACTTAACTAGGTTTCTTGTAGAGCAGGGATGGCGAACACATGCCACGACAGATATTCTAGGGACGTTTGATTGTGGAATGCAATCGATTTGCGTTAGAGATCGTCCTAATATCCATTAGGACGATCTCTAACGCAAATCGATTGCATTAAGAAATAATATTCTTTTTAATTCCTTTATATCCATAAAGGAATTAAAAAGAATATTATTTCTTTAAACTACGTCCATTAGATAGATAGCAGTGGCACGTCTGAGGCACATTATTTTTTGTTTCAATGACACGCAAATGCAAAAATGTTTGCCATCCCTGTTGTAGTGCGCCCGCGCCAGTGTGGCATTCCGCGCTCCGTGCCGGGTCGGCGCGCGGCGTACGCGCAGCTCTTGTATCACTCAGCGAAAATATTTGTAAGCTCAAACGACACACTACACGGATAGCGACTAGATTTATTATAACACAACACAGATTTATTATAGCACCTTCACTTTTGCTCGAATATGACAACATTGACTGCAAAAGATTTATTGTAATTTGCTTGACAAAATAAACTAGATGTACCAAGTTGCAGAATACTGAAAGGGGTTTGAAGATCCGTAACATACCTACTGCCGCGCCATTTTGAAAATGGCGATAGCTGACATCAATGCAAACAGAAAATATAATAAAACCAAGCCCCGTAAAGTATTACGTTTCCGAGTTATTAACGGTCACAGTTGATGATTGAGTACTACTGAAATACATAAATTCATCTATATACAGGGTGTCCGGTAATTAATGGATAACCTCTTTAGGTGTCATTGTACTTATCATTATGAACAACTTTACTATGGGACCAAACCTGAAATAGCGAAAAAAGAATCAGCAGTTTCCTACATTTTGACGAGTTATGCGAACATAAATGGAGGGAACAGCTGTTTTTTTTCGCGATTTCACGTTTGGTCTCGTAGTAATAGTTGTTCATAATAATAAGTCCAATGACCCTTTAAGAGGTTATCCATTAATTACTGGACACCCTGTATATAAAATGCAAAGTCCTGACTGATATATCAACGCACAGCCTAAACCGCTGGTCCGAGAGACATGAAATTTGGAGGATGGTGTTCTTTGTGAAGAGTAAGTATATATCCACTAAGAAAGGGTTTTTTGAAATCCCACGCCTAAAAGAAGAAGATTGTTACTGAAAGCAAATCTAAAATTAATCTAAGCGTAGCGTAACTGAATAACACCAAATATTATACAATTTTGATTTGTAGATATAAACTTCAACATTGACATCATTATTAAAGGTACAATTTCGGTATATTTTATATGTTGAGCAAATAGAAATTAATAGGAAGTATTGTTCACTGTTATAACTTGTTGCTATTGAAGCAATTTCAATTGTGCACACTTGAAATTTTATGATTTATTGGCTATTCTAAGTTGTAGCCATAGAAAGTTCAGTCCTCTGAAATACGAATACAAAGGGCCTTTAAAATGTTTAAAACAAATCACAGCTGCATTGGGTACGTTTGAAAATGCTTAGGAAATAATGTCCGTAAAATGAAATTATATATTTACTACGGTATCATAAAATTACTGAGAGCATTATGTACATAATATAATACTATAAACTTAATAACTTTCCAACTTTAAACTTTAATCTCAGCTCGAAAACAGAGCTATTAAATAGTAAACGTTTCTAACGTTGCACTCTGTTGAAATCTAAAAATTTTGAATTACAAATCCGCGTGAGTATTTACGACGTGTACGAGACATAATTCAGTGGAAAGCGGGAAGTTTATCAGCATTATTTATGCGACAGGATTGACACCTGCAACCCGGTGGCGTCGGTCGGTGGTGTCGGTGGCGTACGGACAAGAACGCACCGCGGCCTGCGATCCGCGCCGATCCTCGTCTGTTCTGTTACACTGATGCACATTTGTGATAAATTAGACACGCCACACTCGAGAACCAATCTCGACGGTTTGCAATCAGTTTTGCGAAATGCTCGTTTCCTCGTAAATTGTTGGAGGTACTCCGCGAAATATTGCCACGTATGTTGTGACGCGTGTTGTGGACTGCACATGCGTTTTTAGCCTTGGAGATTTCAGATTGCTAGAAGTATTATGGTTGCTTTGTTCTCTTCACAGGGTGAAGATTGAAAACAAGAATGTATGCAGGATACAAATTAGAAGTTAGTGATTATGATAGCAGTCAATAGCATCGTCTTCTTCACACATAATTTTATAATTACCGTATACAAAATATTGTAAAACATTTTAAAAGAGTAACGGTGGAGTATCTTGCCCATTCTTCTCCAAACAAAAACTACCCTTTGGAAGGGGCGGTTAGAATAAATTCTATTTTATTGTAAATTTCAAATGTGCCTTTTATGTGCCTATATGAAATAAATGCTTCGACTTTGGCTTTAATATTATTCATTTCGACATCAACTCATCATCGTTTCAGAGGCGCTTGCAAACGTCTACGTCTACTATAGTTATGCTGCTGAACATCAAGTGCTCATTCTAAATGAAAAGAACTAGGCTGCCGTAATCACAAACAGACAGATTTACTAATGCAAATTGATTTGTTTAAGACGTTGTAATTCAATGTTGCTGACGAGAACCAGTACTGGTTTTAGGATGTTATTAATAAGTGGTCAGATTAGATTCTAATCATTTAATAACTTTGACCAGTTCAGAACTTCGTTTCCAAATTAAATTGACCATACGGTATATACCTAGGTCGTTTCTTGTTTGATTTAACTGACCAGTCTATTGAATGTCAATTTAACTAAAGCACATTTTTTGTATGCACGAACCGTTTATCTAGGACAGAACACAAAAGCTTTACTTAATTTGTTTGTTCCGACCAACACGTGCACGTACGCTCGTGATCTAGTTTTATCTTCCACAAATGTTTATTTATCGAATTGCTTTACATTAGAATGTATTATAAGAAAAAACTGGAAGTCGGTAGATTTATTATTAAAGCAGAAAGATTAATAGAATTTAAATCAACTACTTAAATAACCATTATTTGAAACGTTAGTTTGTCTAGTCTATGTTGTAGGTATGAACAGAAACGATTAAAACGCAAGATAGTGGTTCGAAAATTAGTCGGTAAGCAATTTCACTTATGATTAATTTGCTACAATAATGACAAAGATTGAGCGTCGCTGTTCTGACGCTCTCTATTCAAATACCAACATACCTACTTTTTGTCCACGTAAATTAGGCACACAGCTTAGGATTTCTTGTTTTTTTTTATACTGTGGCTACACTCGATTCACTGCTTTTAAGAGATTATAAGAATAGTCAATATACAAAAAAATGTGCCTTTGACTTTCCTTAATAACCGCATTCTTGAGATAATATAACCATAAATAACATGATTATTTTATTAGCACACAGTAAATTGGACACGACCTTCCATATACTCGTAATCCCTTAATATTACAAAGAAGTGGTCTTGTGGCAAATGTGTAAGATAATAAGGGCCCATTATGTTTTAAATTATAATGTGTTCTGATTAGGCGAATGACAGTCGGAGTCCGTCAAATTGTTCTTTAATTGATAACAAGCTACTATTATTATTGTTTGAAATTCATATACCAATAGTTTGAATAAAGTTATGAACGATACTGCTCGTAATAACACCTATAGATACATGTACTTTAGTATTCGCATTACTAAGTTATTGTAAGCAGGTCAAATAAAACCAAGAAAAAAGTAGGTATGTACTCTGTTATACCTACGATAAGTTGTAATTCCCTATTTTTATCAATTAGTCAGACAGAGCTAGAATAGTTACTTGTCAAAAGTTTACCTTTTTGGTGCTACCAAGCAGGGTTATACCCAGATTAGTTACTTCAATGAAACGAGATCTAATAAAAACTCTACATAAAAAAGTAATAACTGAAAATATGACAAGTTGAAATGCAATAAAGAGACAAAGTAAACGTAAGGTCCTGTCAACCAGGATGTAGGCGGAGGGCGGTAATTAACAAGACCACTGAACTAATTATAATGGAACTTTCTCCGCATTCTCATCTTTATTTTTACGACATACTGACATGAGTAAATGAGAAATAAAAAATGAATTAGGGCGAATTTCACCAGTGAAACTGAACGCGATCAGCACATCTAAACCGCGTTCAAAAGCTGTCAGTGTCATCATTGTTTTGGAATATTTTATACTGACAGCTTTTAAACGCGATTATCGCGTAGTTAAAACTTAAAACTATTGTAGATGCGATTTTCACAAGACAGGGATTTACTAGATCTGCACAATTTACATCAGACACGTCGCTTTTACGCGATCATCCCAGCTAAGTTGTAGCATTGTGATCCTACAGATTCATTTGTTTTATCATTTCGTACCTACTTGCTTTATTAAAAAAAAAAAGTTCATTGAAGTTTTTTTAATGGCTTTTTGCTCTTTATTGAGACGTAAAAAAGAAGTATAAAGTAGTTTTAGTATGCCATCTTTGTTTAAAACAATGCAGGTGATAGTTATCTGAATTTCAAAATTAGGGCACAGCACCGGCACAACTTTCTAATCTCATACATTTATGTATATTAGCGTAATATCGACATATTCAATTTGAGTGCTCTGTACAGTCGTGATCCTTCTACTAAAGTGCTCGATATAAACAAATTGGTTCCACGAGTTTGATGTGCTCTAAAACGTGCCACTAGCAACTGACCTCGACCTGAAAGATGCGAGAAATTGAAAACACGCCCCACTTAACCTGGATACCGAATCCATTAGGCGATTAGACCAAGCGCATCAATAACATTATGTTGTCATTAAATACGCACAAGCTGTTAAATGTGCTTATTTTGGCTTATTTTGACAGCTTGTGCGTATAATCGCAAAATTTATTACTTTGACGGACACGCCTTTAGAAACATAAGTGAAAACGTTCCTTTTGACCAATAAAATATTTGTACAATGCTCTTTAAAGCACAACAAACATAGTATTTCCTTCGTTTCCTCAATATGTTTGAATTTAATGCGTTTTGAAAATTACTGATTGCAAGCTGTTCTCTTCTAACGACAAGAAACTTTATGATAGTGACGTTATATTCCATAATTATTAAGTAAAACATTATAAATTATACTGCTTTCACATGTGAGATGAATCGCGTCGCCAACATTGAAGTAAATTTTAACTGAGGTCACTTGTTAAGTTCTAGTGCTCATCTCATGGAATATTGATGTTTTTTGCTTATTTGAAATGGTAATTTGCGGCGATGGAGAAGATAAAATAGACCCTTTACATTAATTTTATATACCGTGTCGTTAGAAAAATTAACATTATAAATACGCAGAAACCATCAATATTGCATGAGATCTTTTATCTACACTATCTACACTTTTATCTACACTTTATCTACACACTATACTTTGATTTACGACAGAATATTATGTGATCTTAGAAGATGTTATTTTTCACCATGACCACAAAAGTAATTAATATATTTTAATTGGATTCCGACTTTAATTTCATCTAAAGACGTTTTAATGAAAAATAAACTCGGTAGCTAGTCGTAAGCCAAGTTACAACGTAGAGATGACCCACAAATTTAGCTATGGGCTTCCGAGTAGTCTTGATATAAAAAAAATGAAATTGCTGTCCATCAAGTATTTCGTCAGTAATTATAGAGGCCTGATTTCAATAGATCGCTATCAGTTTCGTTTTGGCGTATACGTTTTTTCATTTATGTCTAAAGACAATTTTTCAAAATACAGACATACTGAAGTAGAAAATACAGGCACGACCTCCATTTTTTTTATATTGATTGTGTTAGTTTTCTAATTTAGATCAACTTAATGGAACTTTCTGAAAAATGATTAGTTTTTATTAACTCCGAGCATACATAAAATACAACAAAAATTAACTATTTGAACTACAGATCACCACTAACCCAGAATTAGTTCCTTTAGTCTTTAAATCCGATTATTACTTCAGTCACAATGAAGCTAAATCTCTCTATCACTCTAAACTTTGCTATTATGCTTGCCTTTTTACATAGAATATCCATTCACCAACTGTGTAATCATGGCAGACAATAAAGAATTACTTAGTTTTTTCTGACGTTACAGTTCAGCATGATCGCTACGTAATTTGAAGATACGAGCGTCGCGTGCACATTGCTTCTCATTCGGTGCGTGGAAATAAAAACGACCAATTCAGAAGCTGAACACACTTATTGATTTACATTTAATTTACGTTCCGTTCAATATTAATTAATGTCTATTTATTAGGGTATACTTTATTTTCTTGCTGAAGAAAAAAGAGTAAGAATGAATACACGAGTTCTGTATTTTGTTATACAATTTAGGTATGTTGTTGTTACAAATGTTTGTCTTTTTGTAGCTTTGGTTCTTTCGTACGTAAATATGGTCATTGTCTATGGTCCATTAAAGTAGTATTCAAAGTACTTAAATATGGCTACGTCATACAATTTCCATATTTCCTTTGAAGCGCTTTATTTCAGTTCTCTTTACTTGAATTTCAGTAACGTGTAGGATACGTAAAGTGTGGGAAATGTTTAGTAAATATCTCACTTATTTTGAAAAATGTGATGAAATTCGTAAACACCTGCATTGCATAAAAGACTCGTTAAATGCGTTTACACTTATAAAAGATGCAGGTAAACATCAGCTTTGGCCTAGTAAAATATTAAAATATTTCGAAAATTAAAAGAGGTTCATAATTCAAACCATGCAAAGGTTCATATATTAATAGAGCGTTCAAGAGTTTAATTGATAAACATTATTATTATGGGCTGCTCCACGTGGCGCGTGGTCCACTATCTCCTATCGCGTATCGTAGCGCGCCGCGGTTCCACGAGAGCCGTCAAACTGGAACTTCAATAATAAGTAAAAAACTTGAACAAGATTCTCGTATAATCCACAACATGATTAAAAACGCAAAGATATTAATGACAAAATGAGACATATTCCATAGTCACATGTTCGTGTTCATGTTTCATAGTTACATGTGCACAAAAGTTGTATTTATTTAAAGCGGATGTCATGTTGGCGGCGTAACGCCGGCGCTTGCCGAATATACTTATGATGAATAGTAGCATATGCAAATATTATACTAAAATATATATTTGAATAGGCCTTCACCTAACAATATTATGGATTGGCAATTAAATACATTATGTAAATTCTTGTAATCACAAAATAGGTGTGGAAAAAACGTGCATAATATATTTGAAATTTTACGAATGTTCAAATATGTACCTATGAGACTATTTCTGTTTGCTTAACGTTCTTCAAATGTATTAAACACGTTAAATAATGAAAAATCTACCAAGAATTTACTGCACGCATAATTTTCCAATAAAGGTGCACAGCGCGTTGATGTCTTTTATATTGTAAACTATTGTAAAGCCACAAACGGCTTAACTAGTGATACAGTAGTGGCGATATTATAATGTTGTACATTTTGGAATTACTTGTTGATAACACTTTGCTTTATGCAGTAATGCGGCTCTATTTTAGCTGTATTAAGTTACTAAACATTGATTTTGCTCGAACACTCTTTCGTACCGCATAAATCTATCAAAGCTCTAGATAGATAAAATTAAAATGATACCTGGAAACACGCTCAAGCTGAAGGTAGTTCCGTGTCTGTTGACGTTCGACAAACCTTCGACATTTCCGAACAAACACAGTTGAATCACCCGCTCGGGAGCAGCGCGGGTCGCGGAGGCTGTGGGCGCGCGGGGGCAGCCGGGGGCCGGGGGGAAGTGCGGGGAGCGCGGGCGCAGCGTGCGAACATACGCCCGCGAGGTCGCTGTCTTTTTACTCGCATTACCTCCTGACATTCGAACTTAATGGAGTTGCCTTATTGAAATTTAAGCAGAACGACTACCGACGTAATGGAATAAAATTAGGTTATCGTAACGAGAAAACGGTCTTCGAGTGGCCATCTTTAAGCTCTCGGCGGCCCAATAGGAATTCGAAACATTCAGCCGAGACTGCGCGCTTCAGAAAGCTAGTCCTCTCGCTCGCGACGCGCCCGCGGCTCGCATGCAAGAAAAGAATAGATATAGGAACACGGTTCTATCGACGAATAGTCATTGTTCTTGGCCGTAATGTAACAAAATAAAGACAGAACAGCGGTTTTCGTGACTGTGAGACAAAACTATTTATGTTAGCGAGAGCGAGTGAGAAAGAAAATAAGGTTTTTAGGGTCGATGGCCGAGCAAAGGAACTTAAAATTGGATTTTCTTAAGAAATATGCTTCATTTAGGACACGTCTATCATAATTTTAAATGTTGTGTCAAGCCACTGTGTTTATTGATATTAACAAATTATTATCGATGTTCAAAGACATTAATCAGCGAAGCCGCATTGCGGCAATGTGTCTGACAATATTTTTATTTCTCACAGGAATCTTGTTAGTGTAAAACGATTACGTATGGTATAAAATGATTAATTACAAATAAATTAAGTTTATAATGTTATGAAAAGGTTATCAACTAATTAGAATTTAATCTAAAAGTTTCTAGCAACATTTAAGAAGCGATGACGCAACGGTCAACATGAATCAGTGTCCAGTGCATCCCATGCGTCCCGCGGGCACGCGGTGCGGCTAGCGGGACCGGGCCCCCCTCCCCCGTCCCGCCACGCCCCGCGCGCTCTCCGCCCCCCGCACACGGACCGTTACGCCGGCGTCCTTGGCTGAGTTCTTTCTTGCGCGGGCGCAGCAGGTCGGTGTGAACTCGTTCCGCGCTGCCTCCACTATGCACGTGTGCCCACTGTGTTAGTAACCTAGCCTTGCATGTGTGTGTGTCTGTATGTGTGAGTGCATTAGATTACTCCTAACGGATATTACGGAATTTGTTAGATAAATACCTCAAATATGAACTAGCTATATTAACACATAGTCTTTATAGAGAGCAAATTAGTTTTAGTAGTTATTTTTATAATAACGCGGGGCTATTAACATTCAAGTAAAGCAATATCTGTAACTTACAGCGCCGAGTGGTGGCGACGCCTGCTTGTCTATTATGAATCTTATTAGAAATAGCTAGCCTACTTGATATTTTCCTATAACTGAGCAGTTTATCGCCTTTTGTACTTTATCTCTTAATAATAATACGTTATTGTTTTCTTATAGCAACTTAAGAAGGTGTCTTTGGGGAAATTGTAATGAGCTGATTAAATTGATTTGAGCAGCGAGATCAGACAGTTCTGTTGCCATACATTCAGCACCATCTGCTTGGACCAGCCACCATCACACTCATGTCCACGCCGCGACAGTCATGAAGCGAGTCGAGAAAACTGACCAGATGCAAAACGTGATGCATTAGTGAATGTGACTTAATAGGGATAGCGACGAATGGCCATCAGATCCTTTGTTACATAGAAAGAAACATTTCAAATATTTTAAAACAGAACTTACCTACCTTACAAAATGAAATGCATTGAATGGAAGCAAATGTTATTGAACTTGTACGTAGGGTGTTCAATAAATTTTGTCGTGTGATTATATAAATTTATATTTTTTCAAAATAAGACCCACTACAATTAATACATTTATTCATACGCACAAACCACTCATTTATCCAACCCTCCCACTTTTCTTTATTAATTAATTCTAATTCTTCCTCAAACGCACCAACCAACTGCTCGTCCGTAGAAAACTTGCGCCCCTTCATCCGTTTTTTCACAAACGGAAATAACCCGAAATCACAGGGTGCAAGATCAGGACTGTAGACAGGGTGTTCCAGTACTTTGATACCAGATACTCTCAGAAATTCCGAAGTAGCGCTAGCTCTATGGGCTGGTGCATTGTCGTGATGTAGGAACCACGAGCCGAGTCCCGAATTCGGTCGTCGATTTCTCAGTTCTTCAAACAATTGGGGCAGACAAATCTCAGTATACCATTCACTTGTGACGGTCTTCTGTCCGCTAAGCCTCACTGATTTTACTAATCCTTGTTTGCTAAAAAAAACGGTCATCATTATTTTTTTCACCGATTTCGATTTAGTTGGCACGTCGTAATAATAAATCCAGGTTTCGTCACCCGTGATAATTGAACTGACACTCTTGGTTCGGCCATTGTCAAATTTTTTCACCATAGATTGCGCCCATTGTACGCGTTGTTGTTTTTGGTCCTCACTTAAAGTATGGGGTACCCACAATGTACAAAGTTTTTTTACATTTAAATGCTTCGTCACAATATTGTGCAAAGAGGATACAGGAATATTTAAGAGTTCTTCTAACTGACGATACGTAATTCGACGATTTTCTGTAATGGCTTTTTCCACACGAGTTATGTTTTCCGGCACTTGAATTTCCGCGGGTCTTCCCGGTCGCGGGTCGTCGTCTAGCTCAAAATCCCCACGTTTGAATTGTAAATACCATCGTTCCACAGTCCTTACAGAAGGGACTTCCAGACCAAGAACAGAACAAATCTCGTCAAAACATTCTTGTTTAGATAAACCGCGTTTAAAGTTATAGTAGATAATAACACGATAATCCCGTTTGTTCAACGACGTCATCTCAATTTTTTCAATTTTTCCCTTAAACTAAAATCTTAATTGTTGGAAGCTGAAACAAACGTGTTAACTCTTGTAATTGACGACACTTAATAATGGACACATAAACTGTCGCGGTACGCTTAGCGTTTGCAGACACGTCAAGACTTGTTGAACACCCTACGTAATTAACAGACAAGTCTAGTTAAATTAATGTCTGAATGCAATGTAATGAGCACGACCCGCGACCCCTCGTCCTAGCCATTGTGAGATTACAATCTGTTTATCACGTAACTTGCGATTACGGCCTTCATCAGCTTGGGCTGTATCGCTTTTCCCAACAATTCTTGGGTCGGCTTTTAGCCTAACCTAAGGGGCCGTCTCCACCAGCGAGAGAACCACGGCGATATTATTGTCGTGCGGCGTGCCACGTATTTCTATACAATCTTAGATTGTGTCTCCACACGGCGATATCATCGCGGCGAAATTTGATGGCACGGCGAGACTATCGCCGCGATTCTCTCGTTTGTGGAGACGGCCCCTAACAGATGCTTCTCAATGTTACGTTAACGCCGTCATATTGCACACAGCAACATCTTTTAATTTACCTTCTTATAGGGTTTTATTTTCTTTTTTCGCACCTGCTACGCAAAGCCTATGCGGCTACACCGCGCCTGCTACGCAAAGCCTATGCGGCTACACCGCGCCTGCTACGCAAAGCCTATGCGGCTACACCGCGCCTGCTACGCAAAGCCTATGCGGCTACACCGCGCCTGCTACGCAAAGCCTACGTGGCCACACCGCGCCTGCTACGCAAAGCTTACGCTGCTACACCGCGCTTGCTACGCACAGATTTCACGGCTGCATCGCGCATGCTACGCACAGGCTTCGCGGCTACACCACGCTTATCCATATCGCGCTTGCTAGGCACAGTCTTGGTGGCTACGACGCTTTTTCTATACTGAGCCTTCACGGTTACAACGCGCTTACTACGCATGGTATACGCGACCACCGCGAGACTTTTTCGCAGTGTCAATATTTTTTAGACTGAGACTTCGTGACTTTTATTGGAGCTGAGGTCTCTCCAATATAATGAGCGGTCTCAATGTGTAAACAAAGTAAACTCACCTATGCTCGAACTAGCCGGTTCAAACGCAGCTTAACCTCGCCGATCAATCGTTTGTTATTTAGCCACGAGCCCGATACACGTCACTAATGACATTTATCAATAAATAGCAATGCCTTACGCAACATCCTTTGTTACTCACAATCCTATTTGCTACAGACTCATACACGACACAATTATACAGATGACCTACATTGCGCAGCCTTAAAAAATACAACACGACACAGATTCCACGAAAAGTAACAATAGTCTCGTTCATAATGGATTTTGATATTGGAAAAGATAGCTTTTTTTAAGATTTTTTTTAAATTCTACTTAATGCCTTCTTAGGGGCTTTTCCTACACTTATTATGCGGAGCAATGAAGGTTGCTTTTTGTTTCTTTTATGTATCTACTTATAGAGAATATCAACTGTGGTAGTGAAGAGTGTATCATCATTAAATTACACATATTTTGTATTGATGTAACAAATAAGCAATCACTGATATCATAATTAGCTTTAGTTTACGGTAACGTCTCTTCTTTATGCGGCGTACATAGTATAGTGACGGTTGTTGACCTTCTCATTGGTAAACCAAGGGGTGTTCACATTTTAATTAGGTCTTTAAACCAATCAAAACAAATAGAGTCTTATTTAGACATTAACCTAACCGATGAAGAATGCCGAAATATTATGAAGAGAATCCAAGCAACCTGCAGAACACTATTTTTAGAACATTTACCTGTACAAGTTTCGAAATACGAACCAGTAAAGGTCGGTGGAACTAGAGGCTGCGTTACACCGGTGCCGACCAATACTAAAACAGTTACAGCCGTCGTTAATTACTTTTTTTTCTTATTACCGATTTTATTTTCGTACTCGAAAGCTTTTAAGATGGCGCTAATATCGTGCACTTATCGAGTGTTGAGCAACGAGCAAGGACGATCACGCGGCTGATCGTGCGGCTGTCGCAACCACCGCCGCGCCGCGCCGTACGAGCGCAGCCATCAACGAACATGCACTACTAGTTTACTGCCCGCTGGTATCAACGCCGGCTTCACTCAGCCGACATACGACACTTGTTTCGCTGCTAAAGTACTCGACTGTAAAGTACTGTCAGATTGTCACCATATTTTATGTAATTTACTTACTATGTTTAAATAGTATGTCTCGAGACATCAGTTATAAAAGTTTATTAAGATTGTGTTGAATGTTGTGTGGGCCGAGCTTTAGTGTGCCACAGACGCTGGCGTGTCTTCTGTTAATAAGCTAACTTATGAACAAACGCACGTGGCCACAAGGAAGTTGCACACTTGTACAGCCTTTTTTTTTTTTGGTCCGGGGTGGAAATCCTCATGGATGTCCGCCGCCCTGGGGCGGGCGGCGGTGTCTGTCAGACTCTTACTGACTAAAAACCACCCCGGTGTTCCATCTCACACCTACGCCGGGGGTCGCGGGAACGTACGATCCTTCCGCAACCCCCGGCTGGTGCCGGCCCGCCTCTGCGGGCCCCGTCTGGTCAGGGGGGGAGTGAGGTGTTTGACTCCCCCCGCGACGTCTAAGAGGGGCGCGCGTGGAACACATCGCGCCGCCACCTCGGGTCCTGATGTGTGGGGGGCGACGGACGTCCCCGAGTCCGTCGCCCCTGGACCCGTTTAGGGGGACCGGAAGAGGGCGTTGTCCGCCCTCCGCCGACGCCCGGTGCGCCTGCTGCGGGCAGGGTGAGTGGACGAGATCTCCCTCTCCCTTTCCGCAGCCTCCTTCTGGGAGACGACCGTTTCGCAGAAGGAAACCACCGCGTCCCAGGACTCCTCGCTGTCGACCATCGACTCGAACACGGCCCGCAGCGAGAGGTCACTGCCTACTTCTGAGATGAGGGCACGGCGCGGCTCCTCCCAAGCGGCACACTCTGCCAGCGTATGCCACGCCGTGTCCTCCCGGCAGTCGACGCAGTGGTGACACCGGGCGTCCGGCTCCCTGTTAATGCGACACAGGTACTTCCCGAAGCAACCATGCCCCGAGAGCACCTGCGTCACCCGAAACGACAGGGAGCCGTGCCTCCTCCCGAGCCAGCGCTCGAGTACTGGCCGGACCGCCTCGATGGTACCGAGGCCGGTGGTAGGGCGCGAAAGCCTCTCCCGCCATTCCGCCACCAGGACCTCGCGAAGCTGAGACCGACGCAGCTCCATATGGCGCTGCGCCAGCCCCTCGCCACGTGCCCGCGCTTCCTCGCGCCACCGGTACAGTGACGCGAGTACTTTCGCCTCCAGGTCCCAGGGCGGGGATCCAGCCAGTACGCAAGCCGCCTCGTAGGAGATCGTGCGATACCCCCGGACGACTCTACGGCCATCGCTCTCTGCGGCCTTCGCAGGACTGCGATGCTACCGGCCGTCAGGTCGGTCGCCCAGATCGGGGCCCCATACAGGGCCATGGATCGCACGATCTCCACGTAGAGCCGCCTACAGGCGGCGCTCGGGCCCCCCAGATTGGGAAGCAGCGTTGACAGCGCCCCAGCAGCGCCCAACAACTTGGGCGCCAGCCGCCGGAAGTGGGGGCCGAAATCCCACCGGCTGTCGAGCACCATTCCCAGGTACACACTTGTGCAGCCTCCATCAACTTTATAATGGGTAGTAATAAAAGCTCCGACAAAAAAAATAAGAATTGTCCTTACTTAAAATATTAAATCTACTGCCTAAAATACTAACTTTCCGACTACTTTTGTCCGAATAAAAATGAAGAAACGACCGAATGAGATACTGAAATTTTCAAAAAATAAACATGACTGTTTATTGCTATATATACTTGTCTACCAGCTTAAATTACGTTCTACTGAAAACTATGAATCTCTAATCAATCACTCTAATTCTCATACGCTCGCTCTTGCATTCTATGTCAACGTAGCCCCGCTTCGCGGGGCTCCTATTTCTATGTAAAGGGTTTAAAGTAACCTAACAAACCTAAGCTCGGGGTGGGCACCCCGAGCTCGTTCATAAATATGTTTTCGGAAACAGTATTTTTGTCGGAAGTTTAGTATTTTTGTTTGACCACAGATCGCCGGAAGTTAATTTGTTTTTCGGAAGCAATATTATTTTCCCTTTATAATCACACAAATATGCATGCACCACTGCTATATCGTATTATTATTATTATTAGCCTGTGATATCCTACTGCAGGGCAAATGCCTCCCTACTCTCTTTCCACTTCTCTCTGTTCAAAGCTGCTAAGGACCAGTTCTTGTTGATGGAGTCCAGCTCATCCCGCCTTCTTTGTCTGGGCCTGCCACGATGTTGGCTCTCGCTATATCGTATAAGAACTATTAAACCATTATTATGGGCCATAAAACATTTTACAGCAATATTAAGTCCAACTCAGTCCACTGCATCAAATAGTCATAAATGAAAACAAATTAAGGAAGTCAGAGCTAAGATATTGGATAAGTCGTTAAATGGGCATTAGGTATCTGATTCTTATACGCTAATGTAGTATTAATAACAGTAACTTATTGCAGTCCTAAGTTAGAACACGCTTCCCTTTAATAAATATCCGAGTTCAGAGTTACAACGACATAAATCTTGTTTATGCGTCGACAAAGTACAAGTGAGTGCCTTCAGGCAACGTGGTGGATGGTGGAGCATTCGGAGCCGGAGCGGGCACGACGCGCCGCCCGGCTGCAGACCGCGGTGCGCTCGTCCTATAAACATTAACTTAGATTCCGATACCGCGCGTATTTGTAACAACTCAATCATTCCTACATAGATCATGCGAGAATTTGTTTTCTGTGAAACAACATGTACGTGTGCCGAAGTTAACGTCGCGCTATTGTAATGTGAACTTTATAGGTATACGAATAAATTAGGAAATAATAAAACGTAACGCGTGCTGCTAAAACCTCATGCGCCTTACGTACGTATCGCGCCATGAATCAGATTAAAGTACTTACACACGTTTATTAGACGCACACGGACGCACGGCGCTGACGTGTGCACAGTGTCGGCGTCGTGCACGTGCACAGTGCGCGCGTGTGCGTGCACACATACGCCGCCCCGGGAGGTTCAACGTACCAGTCGCCACTACGAGAGTTCCTTGTTCCACTTTACCACTGACACTATATTATTATTGTTCCAATGGAGTTTCCGATTCGGCCGAAGCTTTTTTTAGAGTCCTTATTTTTATATTCATGGTTGCTAAGAGAAATTAATTTTTGACGATATTGGTTCCTTATCCTGACTAAATTAGCTACAGTGTCTGCATTTGTTCTCATAATTGTTTTGTATTAAAAGTTATACTAAAAGTAACAGTAAGTAAGTACATAGTTTGCTTACAAAGTCAGCGATAAAAATCGTTGAAGCTGTATCACTTAACTACTACTACAGTAATTTAAATAAAAACATTCCATGTTAATTGGTCCTGCATACCACGCTCCAATCAGTCGAGAATTTCGATTTCAAAGTTTTAATAATAATTCGACCTAGTAAACGCACTACACCTTTGATTTCCCTATATCCGATGGCCTTGGATTATTATCAAATCAAATTAAAACACCAAAGTGCTCATTAAAAATAAGCTTTCAAATCATTTAAGCCACTAACACCCTTACCAAATGACGCAAAAACTGATATTGCGTAAGCAATTTTGAAAACATATAATTGTGTAAGCAATTACTGTTCTAAAGTGCGCACAGTATAAAAGTTTAGTAGTGTAATAAGTACCAAAGTCGTAAAGCGATTCATAGTAGATACAATACGATCATTATATCTTGTTATTAAAATAAATGTCAGTTAACGAGCCACAAAGGATAAATGTAAATTGAAGATAAATGCTTAGCTATTTATGAAGTTCCATTAAAAGCTGTGCCATGGAAAAGACATCAACGCGCGATAACGCTGCACACATATAACGTAACAATTAATGGCATATGTAGTGTAAAACGTTACTTAATAAATAGTGTTTACACATTTAATGTGCTTACTTTATTACGTCAGATATTTTGTAAAAATAGTTGCTTTTGTAAAAATGGTTGCTATTCATTAATAAGTAGAATAATTCTGCTGACTCCGTCGTCACCTTTATTGATTTGATTATAATACTTAGTACGTATATTTTGTCGTTAATTGGTTCCACAATATGATTCATCAAGAAAGTGAAAATATAGAACTCTGTGGATTTATTTTTTCTAGGAAGCAATAAAGGCAAATAACAGTTTTGATGTTAGTTCAAATTTCCGTCGAATCTGTGCCACGAGTTTTTTTTATTTTTATAAATGTATTTTGTTCCAACAATTAAAGAATTATATTCCAGATTTATCGATTATTATGAGATTATAACAGTTCAATATAGGGTATTGTTGGAGATTTCGCCATCTACATATCACGTATAGATCGTGCCTAACTGTGCGCAATACCACTTCATAAAACATATAAACTGGTTTTGCAAAAACACAAGTTGGCTTGTTGCCAACTTGTGTTTTTTTAACATTCAGACAAAGTTTTATTGCTTTTTTAATAACGTTATTAATAGTGTGCTAAATGCATGCTAACATGTTTGTTCCAGACTAATAATAATGTGCTCTTACGACACTGTGCTTAATTATAATATGCTTCAAAATACGGTAATGTATATATTACATATGTTTATATTGGCTTATGAATTAATTATCATCAGTTGCTATGCAATCTTGTTCTAAATGTAACGGTGAACTTTTAGTTCAAGTAGGTCAAATAAACGGAGCACTATTTTTTTAAAACAATGCATGCAAATAAAGTACATGCATGCTGTATAGCATGCATGTACTTATGCGTTTGTATAAACGACAGACAAAAACAGCCTTCTCAAACTTGTATAGTATTATCGTAACATATATTTTACTCAATAAATATTTTATTTTGTATTTCAAATGTTTTCTATAGATTTATAATATTATGTTATTGTAAATTGACAGATAAATATTTTTATACGGAAATTAATTGATGACCTACAACCTGCACTGCGATATTAATTCGTACAATCAATAAAGATGACACATTAACAAAACAAAACATTTGTACTTTTATGAGCTTTTATATACTATACTTATTTATATCCAAGCTTTCAACTACAAAGAATGTCATCTTTTACGATTGTCAAAATAAAATTAATCAAAATCAATAAAACGATGACCATTTCTTTTTACAATATAGTAAGCATAATAATTTTATGGGAATTTTTGCTTTCGAGAAAGCCTCAAGACTAATTTATTGAAATATGCATAGAAGGTCCAAAATATTCTCTGTCGTCAAACACAATTGACGCCAATTCCTATTGCGTCACCTAGTCAAATAAAATAGCGTAAAGTACGGAGTATCTTAGTGACAGATTCACGGTAAAGGTTTTTTGTTACGAACCATCTAACGGGTTAATGAGTCTTTGGGCATCGTTTATAAGGAAAAAACTTGTACAAGAAAACTGTGACAAAGAATTAGATGAGTTAGTGGGTGTCTAACAGTTGTACAGATGTAAAAAAAGCACTGTAATATTATTGTAATATGAATTTTTGAAGCAATTTTAGCAGTAATAGAGCAATTAAACCTAAAAGCTACTAAAAGCCTTCTCTCCAAATTGGGAGGTACGGTCAGCAACAAAAGTTGATCAAGACTTCAGTTTTTTTAAAATCTCAGTTATTGAGCAAAATATTTGTTCAAAATTGCAGCAGAAGTGCAATACAATTTTAAACAAATATTTTGCTTATTATCTGAGATTAAAAAAATTAAAGTGAATATTTTCCTCAATAACTGCTATTAAATGATTTGATATTTTTCATTAAATATGAACTGTACTAATAGAGTAACAGCCTCCTGCATACATTCTAATACCAGCCGGCATGAAGCAGCCGTCAATATTCGTTTTTCAGAAACGACTAACAATCTTTAGACTCGTTCTCATTGTTATTTTAACGATAACGCAATAACTATAGATGTTTTCCCTTAAAAATTGCAATAATAAAGACAATTTTTAATTACTTAATTAATTATTACTTAACTAATTAATTATTATCCCAATCCAGCCATTTTTTATGTTAATAATATTCCATAACCAACAATTGCATGTATATTGTCTTTTCTTTATGATTGATACTAAGAAGAGAATGAAATGATAATATGAAATATGGTCGGATAAATTTGCCATTTCCATATTAAGCAAAAGGATATGAAGCATCATCATCATTACGATCGAGATGAAATTTTAATAAAGACGTGATTGATTTATGTCTGAATCTTATTCCTATTTCAATAAGTTTAAAAATATTGTATAGTACGATTGCAAACTATAGCAAAAGCGGCCAATACTAATGAAAGCAAACGTGTTTTTATCTTAGGTATGTAAAATTAGTTTAGTGCTAGCGTTGGGAATTTTGACCTGCCTAGGATCAAAATCGCTGACTACCGTCATAAGTTCTTAATAAAATATTTTTTATACTCAACAGGTTGAAACTAAATATTAATGTAGATTCGCGGAACGAGATTAAATGTTAGTAAGCAATACGAGTTCCATTTTAACTAATTTACACTAAAAGCTATTTTCGACATCACCTGCCCAAAATGACAAAAACTCGTTAGATGTTCTTATATTTTACGAACATTGCGATAGTCGTATAATTTTGCATCTCTTTACGTTAATAAGAAATTATTGTAAGCGTTCAATTACATTGTAAGATCAAGGATATGAGCTGAAGATTTTTTCCAAACGAATTACGTATGATGCATGCATGTAATATGTATGTTGAAGCAAACACGATGTTTGTGCCACGCAAAGGTTACCGCAGGTTGTCTGTCTGCTCACACGCGCTGAACAGCGATGCGACTTAGCGGACCGCCCGGTGCCCTACCCTTGACTCTTGCCCTACGTTAACGGCATAAAATCATGGCCAGAACAGCGTCTTTAGCATCCTCAGACGCATCTGCGGTTATAGTCACTATCTCACTATAAACTAAGATTATATTTGGGAACTGCCCAAACCACCATTATAATAAACATATATGAACAAAAGGTTTAAATGTAAAAAATAAAAATAAAACGATAAAAAAACAGACGTGATAAAATCTTAATAAAGCGGTTCAGAGATGAAGTGATGTGGAAATTAGTAACCATAAATCGATCCAATTTAAGTAATTTTTTGTTGTAATAAAATCCGCGAAGCCTTAATAAGTCGCGCTCAAGCCATACTTGAACAAAAGCATTGTCAACCAAGTGGCTGGACAGGTATACCAGTTGAAAGTATTAACATATCGCAAAGGTATGAGGTCGCGTTCAGGCACCAGGAACCATACCTCGCCATACTTAATGTGCTTTAAAAAAAAATTAACAGCCACGAAGCCTTTATAAATCATGTTCAAGCCGCTGAGTGGTGGTGGACAATGTTGTCCCGGTTGAGTGCAAGTTAAGCATAAATCGATATAGTTATTGTCCATACTTCATACGATTCTATTCATTAATTCAGTACGTAGCAGATTCAATGAGCAGCAGCGGCGGCGGAGGTGCATACAGACAAGATGACTTGCGATTGACTTTCACCTTCGTTGTACAGTCATGTAACACTCACGTCATTTCTCATTCCTAATAGAACCTTGGCAAAATGTCACTTAGTCAAAAATAGTTTACGACTATAAAATTTTATGATGCTCACCTTTTGATTTGATGCGACACCTGACGAGTTTATATCTGTAATAAAAGTATTGAATGTTAATTTTCATCCAAACAACGGTAGTAAAATGTGCAAATCAAACTTTAATAATAAATTCCAAAACGAAGGCCTAGAATGAATAAAATATTTTCATATTATAAATATGAATGAGTTCTTCTCAAGCTTTACGAACGATTATTATTATTATTTGACACACGCATTTATTTTATTTTTTCAAAAAGAATACCTAGAGTCCATGCAACCGTTTTTATCACAGCAAAGTAAAAAGGAATAACAATGAAATTGCTTCAAACGCAATAAAATTGTTAAAATTGGTCTTTAACGAAGTCTTCGTGAAGGTTTTGAGGATTATAAAGCGATGATTTGCTGCAGGATTCAGAGTAAATTGGTTTTTATTATCAAAAATTTCGGCGTTACGAGTTTCAAGGGGAGTTAACACTGCCAGCTTTCTATACGACGTTATTATTGGCCATAACTGTGGTATTCAATGCCTTGTTCCATATTTAAAGCACGGTCGTGGTGCGAAGGAAATTCAGATGGTGGGTCGTGATAAACATATAATAGAATGAATTAAGGACTGATTGTTGTTGTCCCAAAAAAGAAATGTGTAATCAATTAAATAACAGCAAAGAGTACAATTAACTCTGAACAATTTAAAGTTAATGCCCACAACCAATGTCAATTCGCATGTGTGTGATGTGATATATATAATTATATTAAACGTGTATGTGGAGAATGAAGGAAATTATGCATAAGTAGTCAACTATTTAGGTAGTTTATATATAATGCTCATACGCGCATAAACTGGTACATTAAACGTTAAAAGGTTGTTTGTTTAGTTGGAAACTGGTGCAAAACAAAAGTGGTGCAAACCGCAGAACCAGTCCTGCGACAGGAAGCGGCCTCGAGCCGCGCCCCCCTCCGCCCCCGCCGCGGCCCGCGCGCCCCCCGCTAGCCCCTCACCTGCTGCGCGACCACCTGATCCAGACAAAGCGTGTCCTTCGCGTAGTGACGCATGCAAGTGCATTGCACTAATAATACCGAGCAAGTCCTTTCCATGTCCGGTAGGCAACAAGCTCTGAACATGACCAATAAGTGTCGTATCATATGATACGCGAGATCTTGCATAAAGCCGTATCGATGGTTCAACCACTTGCATAATCATCAGTGTTCAATCGCTTTACATGTTCTAATTTGTATTTCAATATCTTAGTTCTACATTTCCTTATTTTCTATCGAGATGAAAATATTTCAATAACGGGGAAATGTTAGTAATAAACTTAATTCAATACCATATTTGTATGAAGCAATCAATGGAACTGAAACAATCATTAGCGAAGGCAATGCTATGAATAAATGAATAAAAAGCGAGCAATAGTTTAATAGGTATATACAAGCAATGAATCTGATAAGTTCAAACCGCGAAGCATATGTTAATTTGAAAATGTTACGTTATATTGCAAAAATGTATTAATAATTACCTATCTACCGATGGCGAATAATTAAAAATCTAACACTTACATACACATACCTAAAGTCATGGCTTATTCCCATGAGTGTTGAAGGTGGGGCGGCGGTGGAGGTAAACATTTAATAGCGATATTTTGCTAACTCGACAAACTAGAGACTGGCGACACATGTGCGTGGGAGGAGTTTGCTTTATGAAAATAATAACGAGTCGTGTGAAGATGCTTTACTACTCGGCTGACAGTCTATCGACGTCGCGTCATTGTGTCATGAAAACATGATTCATGAATGGAATACAGGACTCAATACATGTGCTAACAAGTAGATGCTTTCTTCGAGAAGATAGACATCATTTTACATGCAATAGTTAAGATCTAATAAATTAATTCTATGTTGACCGTCAATAAATTAATTCTAAAGCCTGACATTGTGTTAGCGGTGACATATCTTAGAGATACCACAAATATTATGTTGCATTTCATAAAATCAGTAGGTTGCGATTTTATCAACAAGTTCACAAACATAAACGGTTGCGCATAATGTGGCAGAGATATATTGTACTGATACTGATAGCTCTCTATGTGTGTGGAAAAAAATGCAAAATTAGAGATACCACTTTGAATTAATTATCTAATGACGCCACTATAGTGTCAGTCGTGTAGATCTGTACTATATTCTGACATGCAAATGGTGACCCCGTATGTGATGTACCTATGTATGTAATAAAATCGTTGCATCGACGTGGAACTTAAGGAATCCGAGCCCTGTATAGGTGCAAGTAGGTATATGTATAGATTTTAAGCAGCTGGCCTTTTCTGACAAAGAAATCTGTTACTAACTATATAAAACGTGACTGAAATGTATCTCAAAATAGAATTGTTATTGTGTAGAGAGTAAAAGAGCAATGTTGTTGATGTGCACGCGGCGCTCGGCGTCTGCGTCGGTCGGCGCCGGTCGGCGCCGCTGGTCGGGCGCACCGGCACGAGCGAGCAGCACAAAGCCGCTCTGCGTAACAGGCAAGTCTCATCGGACCGCCCAAAGAAACGATCTCATAGAAAGTAGAGCAACTCATTTATTTATTCAGTGCAGCGGCGGGTGCGAGCGAGAAGCCGACGCGAAACTGGCTCATTAAAATAAAAATCCGATTTTTGAGTGCAACTCGCGCAAAGTAAAATAAAAGTTTCCGACGAATTTTGCTCGAGTTATTCCAAAAAAGGCGCGAGAAACGCCTCCGCGACGAGATCACAAGATACAAGTGCGAGGTGAAACTGACCGCGACAGCCTCCGATACACACGCGGCTGCAGCCTCACGCGTTTACTTTCATACGGCGATGGCTAGAACTCTTAGCTATGTGATTCACTAATACATCTCCAGTAAATAGTCACATCGTATGACTGAAAACACCCTTTTTGTCGAGCCACAATATGAAATTCTTTTCCGCATTAATATGAGTGTTTTCACTTTAAGAAGCGAGCCATTGTTTGAACATTACGCAGCCCGGCGTTGCATTAAGCGCACGATATAATGCAGCTCTATAATCATAGTCACGAGTCACGTTATCCGCACCCGCATTCGCTATGTAAATAACACCATACACGACATTCCGCCGTTCGACAAAATATAAATCGTTTCTCATTTTGCATCTATCGCTGCGAGCGAGTTCTACATTAATTAACAAAAATACATTTATATCGATTGCAAAAACATTACACAGGTTTGTGTGTGCAAGTGCTCTCGATCTGCATTCCGCGATGGAGGCGGTCGAGCTGACCGGCCTGACGCGCTGTCATTATTAAAATTTAATGTTATTTTCGTGTACGATTTTCTTCATTTATATTCGGCTATAATCGCATCGGCCTGACTGATATTTTCAGAACAGTTCACGTCAATTATATACATGGAATTAACAAAAATCAAAAGAGACGTCGATTGTGAAAGCACAGTTGAATCCTTCTAGCTTTTAATGTATGAATAAAATGTATGATTTACTGACTCGCGAGTCGCAATCACTTTATAGTGTAATGGTCAATAAAACATATTTCAGACAGCGATCTCATTTTTGTTCATTATATTTTTGAAAAGGTTTTTATTGACAGCAATAATGATAAAAGCAATCAACTATATGTAATTTGTGTACGTCGTGTACCTAGGTACATATTAAATGTATGAAGGATTCGTTAGATGCATATGCTTACTGTTTTATTATAACATACGTGTAATTATAATAATGAATCGATCGAACGGCTCAATTGGTTCCGGAGCTAACTTGTAATTAATGCAGAACTTTGAACTCTTCGTAGTTACATATAACTTTCACAAGCAAATGTGTCTATTAACTAAGGATATCTAATATGTAAGTGCCTCATGTGAAAATTCCCAGTGCTGTGTGGCAATAAATAAGCTTCAGACACATTTAAGCGCCTTTGGTTTCAAAGTGTAGTTTGGTTCCCCTGTAGTGTCTGCTGGCTGATAGCTGATGATTTAGGCTTATTTACCTGATTAGTACAAGTAAAATCTTATTTACGGACACATTTTTAATCATAATGTAAAGTGCCATTTTAATGGTATGACGCCACCAAGCAAATGTTTCAGAGGATTATAGTGAGATGGGGAAAAAGTGATGCCCTGCGCCGTCTGCGCGAGCTATTTAAACTGAATGATCAATATTATTCATTAAAAAATAAACAGTACCTAATTTACAGAGATCTCCAAACTTTTATTAAGTAGGTATATTATTATTATCTAATATAGTACCAACTTCTAATACTAAATAAACTACAAACTATAAAAATATAATATCCTAACACAGGAATTATATACCACATGGTATCATAAAAAACACAAATGTAACCACAGAATAATATTTATAGTGGTTATAATTACTCGAGAAAAGAATATGTAAAAATACTACGACACTGCTGCGCCGGATTCCTGAAATTTCTAAACAGTGTAAAAATTACATTTTTATTTAGATTAGCTTTGTTTGTATTTTTATTAATTTTAACATAACACAGGTATAGTATTATATTTGGATTAAACTTTAGGTATTCTTCTGTGTGAGAACAAAAGTTTTGACTCGAAGGCGTATGTAGACGCGAGCGTGCGCGCGCGCCGTCGAGCTGCCAGATCAAGTTGTCACGTCAATCAAGAGGAGAAACGGACCTGCGCTTGACTTACTTTTTAATTTGCTTACAAACTTTGGAACATAACATCATCACATATCAATTTTATGTACCCATCTATAAGTATTGAAGTTCACTTAAGCTTATCTCTTCGTTTTGAAACCCGACATTACTTTTTCGGTAGGGCTTTCGCTTGTAAGCCATTACCTCGATTTTGGAGTCTTTAAGTATGGGTGTATCGTTTAAAATGTAATTAAGTATGTAGATTGATTATTTAATCTGGATTACCATTACGGTAGACTGCGATATACAAAACACGGCTGCGGCTACATTGTAAGATTGGTAATATAAATAGTATTTGTTATATCTTCGGAATGGTAGATTCCGAAGATATAACAAATAAAATGCATAACCTACTATCTACTCTAGTCACTTTAAAGTTCTTTGCACTAAGGTACGACAAGATAAGAGTAATCAAATCGTCATCCTTGTCCCCATTCTTTGATCATAATAGCAATTGTAAAGCGTATTAGAGTTCCTAAAGACATTTTCTCAGACAGAGATTGGACAAATATTTGTCGCTAGTTCATAGTGTGAGGTCGCAGGCGGTGTGAAGTGTCTCGGCGACCAAGTGAGCAATCATGTGCCGATGTTTACAAAAGCCGCTACTGTACGACGCGTACGCATACTCACACCTGTTAATGCACAATTTTATACCCATTTAATGTTTTTAGAAAGCGTATGTATTAATCAAGTTAGTAAAGTGTTAAATATGACCAGTTTGAGTGTCTGATGGCTGTGTTTCAAACAGTTTTGTTGTATAGAAATTGCAAACAGAGATCGTTTCCTTGTCCTGCTTATTATTAAGCTGGAATTAAACGAGCAAATAAACGCATGGCGTGGAGAATAACCCCCGTGTCGTATTAAGTAATATAGATGGATTACTAAATACACTTCATCCACAATGTTGCCTGCTTTAATATGTTTAATGAAAATTAATGAGTAATAAAATAGTAGGTAGGTATTACATATTTACTTCACCTATAAATCTGTGTCTCAACCTCAACGCAGCTGACTCACAGATTTTCCTCAAAATGGAGAGTTGGCTGGCTGTTTACATAACCTAAGACTTAAATAAATTGAAATACAATACAATAGATCATGTAATTACTAAATTATATAAAATTACCTATAAAATATGCCTGAATATGAATCAAAGTAAGAAGAATAGGTTTATTTGTCACTGAAACACGATTCATCCATACTAATATTATAAATTCGAAAGTAACTCTGTCTGTCTGTTACATTTTCACGCCTAAACTACTGAACGGATTTCGATAGAATTTGGCAGAAAGATAGATTGCATCCCAGGGAAGGACATATAATAGTTTTTATCGACATATCTTGCGGGCGAAGCCGCGGGCGGAAGCTAGTCAAGAATAAATTGTAAATCAAAGATCGTAGCACGTAGCCGCTATCACATTTTTCAAGTAGGTACCTATGTAGGCAGGGCAGACGCAGCGTCGCCAATTACGTCCCGCTATTCACAAGTCATAGCACAATTGTTTCACTAATGAATCATGCTTCAAAATAATATGTAGTTTCTTACAAAATGAAAGAAATGTGTGTCCGAAAGCGCCGCGGCGATGCTTTGAGCGCCGAGCGATACCTATGAAAGAGAAACGCTCTGCATGTTAATATTGTAGATAATATGTGTGTTATGTTGCATACATTGCGTAACAAGGCCGTCTGCAACAATGTGTAGAAATTTATAATAGTTAATTAAGTTGGAATACATTAACATCTTATCGTTGGCTAATAATCATCTAATTATAACTTATATTATATTGACCACATGGGTTAACGTTTATTTTTCGGAGTTATCCTTGATCCTCTAACCGACTACTTTCATAGGTATTTACCTTTCCTATATTTTAGACAGTAGTACCACAAAAACTCTACTGTCCATGTAACGAACCAACGAGTGAAAACAAAGGAGAATCATTATTATCAATAAAACAGGTGCTTTCTACGATCAGATTAATTGACAGTGCATTCCTATTGTTTCATCTGCAGACATAGTAAATTAATATTTTCTATTGATTTCTATCACAGTACAACACCCTCAAATGTCAACTTTCATACAAAATTGAACGGATATAGTACCTATGAACGTAGATATTTGACATTAGATTAAGCAATTGAACATCAAATAAAGCAATTTATTTTCTTTGACAAGCTCGGTTTTGGCTTCCATTAGAACATGTTGAAACAATTCTGAAGTTGTAAAATGTTTGAAATAGTAAAATATAATTTTTTTTCTAACTTTCAACTTATCATTGTTCCCGGTGCTCTTGTAATGTGAAAACTGGGACATGAAACCAGGAAATGTTAGGTACATTATGTTTTTACCCGACTGCGCCAGAAGGAGGGCTATGTTTTTCGAGTGTATGTATGTATGCATGTATATATTTATGTATGTATGTATATTTCTTTGGCACACTATGTAGCCTAAACGGCTTCATCGATTTCAGCTTGAGAGGTGCCGTTAGATTCGTCTTAATTGTGAGAGTGACAGAGTATATCAAAATTGAAAAAAAATTTAAATGACCGATTTTTGGCGCCATAATATAACTTCAAAAAATTTTTTTTTTCTCAAAACCTATATAGTGGGATATCAATATATAGGTATATACCTACAACTTATATCTTGAAAAGTAATTCGAAGTGACAAATCGTAAAAAAACACGAACCAAGAAATAAATCGTCCGCGAAATCTTTCACATTTCTTAACTAAAAAGCTGGAAATAAAAAAAAAAGTAAACAAAAAAAAATAAAAAACCCGACTGTGGTAAAAAGATAAGTTAAAAAAAACTGAAAAGCTAAAAACAGGCCCATTTTAAATTAAATAAAAGTTAGAAGCAGGCGGGACTCACTTGAATTTGAAAATATAATTAAATGGTATGGGTCCCCCTGCTTGCTCAAGATGCAAAATAAGTACAATTACAACAAATTGTTAAAATTAAATAATCCATCACGCTAAAGACTATTAATGATTGGAACTCAGTCGAGTAGATATAACAGGTCTATATAAATCATAATTAAAAGCCCGAGTCGACGCCATAATTTAAATTAAGTCTAAATGAGTAAGTTTTCGTACATAATATTACTAGGTGTGTCTTTTAGATTTATTTATGGACGTTTTAAAAACTGGCTGGTAGTAAAATATTAAGTTTAAAGCATTTTAAATTACGGAAGACCAAACGCACCTACATAAATCAGATGTAGGTACTGTGTGCAAGATTTAAACTGTGATATTCTGTGAAAGTCTTAAATCTTGCAGCGTTACAGGAATGATTGACTTTTACCAAAAAACAAGGTTTTGGGGTTCAACATATGAACAAACTTCCTGATTGATTGTATCAATTCCTTAAATGTAAACGAATGATATTAATGTTATTGCTTTAACGTGTTTACCTTTAACCTCATCGCAATTTTAGGTACACGTTGGTACAAAGGCGCGTGTGATGAGTACCTCTCACATTATGAAGATCTGATTGATGCCTCTGACTGATGTCTTCCTAGTACTCTCCACTTTATTATTGTCAAAGCTATCAAGACGCCTTCCAAGACACACTAATCTCTGTAATATACCGAGAGTCTGAGTTTACCGCGAACGCTGTATAAATGCCTGCTATGAATACCTACATTTTTATATGTCATGATATATCATGACATTGCGGACATATCCGCCATCGCCCGCAATCAGGATCGGGCGAGTCACGAAGCGCTCAGTATCATATAGATATAATGCACTTAACATTGTGTTGCGTCCGGCTCGTTGCATAATATTTACCGGTAGCTAGGTACTACCTGTCACAGCGCGGGAGTTACGTCGGCTACCTACTGCCGTAATATTAAACAATAATTACTACAGCTAAAAGGTCGAGACCGCAAGCAGAGCGCTCACTCTATTATGGACGCAATAAACGCTCCGGGCATAAAGTTTAGGGCTCTATTAACTACGATGCCGATTAACTTCTACATAATAACGTTGCATTATTTCTTAATAGTCTTCCAATATATCAAGATAATTTCGATATAACTTCATCGTTTACACATTAAATTTAAATGTCTCTCTTCTTGAAATTCAGTTTTATTGCAAATATTATGGTTCAGTTCTGCAATGCGATTCTGTAACTATCTCACCGTGAAAACTTAGGTGAAGTGAGCGTGGAGTGAGCTGTCAATAGTGTCAATTCCTAGCAAAAACAAACTCACTTCACCTAAGTTTTCACGGTGAGATTTTTACAGAATCGACCGGCTGTATGCTCAAAAATTACGTTGCAGCTATGATATATATTCTATACAAACGTATAACGTTTTTATAATGGGTATAGAGAACACAATATCCACGAAGTCGTTACAAGTGGTTTTTGGCCATAGACTCATTGAATCCGGTAGTGTAACGGTACTTCAGCGAATCACTGCTAGTATTTTTATACTATACTCGTACAACACTTTTTGCATCGCGAATCACGAGCATGTACGTACAAGGTATGTACCTAGGTACCGTCGCCGTGGGCGGCTGATCGCTGCCCCGCTTCTGCATAATATCTAGGTGGATCGTAATGGCAAATTCCAGTATAAGTGAGAGTGCCTGATTTGAGATAAGATACAGACACTTTAGATGTAGAATTTATGTCGCATGTTGTAGTGAAATACAGATACCCTGTATAGTGTATATTCTAAAGCTAAACGACTGAATAAATAATTGTAAACCAAAAGTTGATTACCAAACCACTTTTTGCAAAATATTATAAGAAGTAATTTTGCCTATATCCCAACAAGCAATAACCGGACAAGCCAATAAGCGCCGATATAATACTAGATTGTAGTAAAAATCCATGAATCAACCTGACATTCTAACCATGGATTTATTGGCATATCAAGATCGTAATAAAACACAAATAGAAATTCAAGTGCCTAATAATTATTTTCTTTTTAAAAGTCATCACGTATTATTTTATTCCAATACTTGTAGGTACATATATACTCACAGGTAAAGAATTAGTATTTGATAATGAATTTAAAATATATGATTTTTTATGGCGGATAATTCGAAAGATTTTATAATAACAAATATTAGGTAGGTATGTCAATTAGGTACTGCCGATGCCAACTCAATGCCACGGAGTGCAATAAAATGACGTGACACGTTAATATCAATAGATTATTATTTATTTATTACAATTAACGCTGGTTTATTCATCATCCTAAAACTAGTTATGACAGTAATTTGACTTCAATAACGTTTATTATCGTCAAGATCGTTATTGTTTAACCTCTGACTCTCATAGCTTAAGCCCGCCTAGTGATTTCACTTTCTGTGAGATGACAAGACGTTTATGTGTTAGAATTAGTTACACTTTCCTCAAACGCTGGCAAAAAAAACATAAATAGTAAATAACAAGATCATAAAATATTAATTGGTAATTAACCAATTAATAAAAATATCATCACTAAAATATATTTGCATAAGAAAGTTCAATATACCTACTCGTAGCAGATCTGATGTATATTACACGCGTCTAAATGTCAACGCCATCGTTGCAACTGCATAATGCGCTGTTACTATGCATAATAACAAAACCAGTAAACATCGGACATCATCATTTAAATTGTGATATCTTGCACCAGTGACTAAACAGCAATAAACACGTTATATGTTTTTTGCCAATTATATTATGTTTTGCAAAAGCAGGTGGGCTTACGAAGCACGTATGGGATAAGTTTCTCATAATACGAGTATATTCTGCTTTATAGTTTCTTCTCATATAACGTACATACAATACAACTAACAATGTACCTACCATAAAAAATGTTTCCCAAGCAAGCTGTGTAGTTTGTAACTGCGAAAATATTATCATTATTTACTTCAATATAATCTTGTTTTACGGTATATTTCAACTTACAATACAATAACGCGCGCTTTTGGAAAATATTTTTCAAAACTTTCATAATACCTATGTCTCTTAATATCTATAAATAGTATTAATTATCTATTCAAAAGCTCTCCGAGGTTAGTGTGTGTGACCAAGACGATCAAGTCTTAAGTCTCAATGGACGACCATCTCTAATGGAACATGCATCTTGATCGTTTCAATATATTCGCAAATGGTGAATCGCTCCCAATTAAGTGCCTATCTCCTTGTACGAAGTATCGAGCATCGTTGGTGGGTTGCTGAGGCTTGTTCAAGCCCTTAATAGGTAACAGTAACACCGTTTTTGGAATTTTTGTTGGTCTGCCCGTAAACTTATAGGACATCAATTAGAATATGTATCATGACACACTAATGCAGCGTGTACCCTTGTTAATCTTTGAAGGAATATATCTGATGATACGTTAATGTATTCGTGGCGTGTTTATCTCGAAGGGCCGATACTTTTAATTAGAACATTGGAGTTAAAATATGAGAAGAATATCATCATCATATTCACCTGCCCCTAAACCAATTTATTTACGGTCGGCGCAACATGTCTTTTTCTTCCATACTTCTCTAGTAGTCCTCATAGGTAGTCATCCCCTTTCTAACTATATCATCATTCACACAGTCCATCCAAAAGTTTCTTTGGTCTTCCCATACTCTTATAGTAATATGACAAGAATAAATCAGACATTACTGAATCTTTGATTAAGAATATAATGTTCATAGCAAATATTTACTCGTGTCGATGGCTGTCTATGTATATTCGCGAGTACGCGGAGCGCTTGTGCCACGCGCCTCAACCGGATGTTCCTCACCAAATGCACAATCACACTAACACAAACTCTCACGAATTTTTCTCCCAACGCTTTCACGTCTTCCACTAATTATTATCCACTTTATCGGGCATCTTCAATTTGATTTACGTCTAGCTCTTACACAGCTCAATTGGTACACTTTTTCTTTTCGGCGATATAATTTAAATCTACGTTAGTAGTGAGCGATGCCGATACCGGAGCGACCACTCGCGGTACAAAACGCTAATTACTTACCGCCAGACTGGCATTACATTATGACACCCATAACCAAATGATGATTTTGGGTTTAATTACGTGTGTTCGACGTCGCTATAATTAGCAATCGTTATAGCTGGGTAGGAGGTACATCTAGGGTTTACTACTTAGAAAGTTATGTTTAATTACAAATTCGAAGTTTATGACGTAGTTCACACGATTGTGTCGATATTTAATTGTTTTCCGTTCATTTATTGTAGGTATTGCTGAATTCTCGTTAAAGTCTATATAGCGGATTTAATTTTCTGAGAAACCTCGTCACAGGCTACATTGTTTATGGGAACGTTAACATTTTATTAATATCAGATCACGTTTATATTCATTAAATTGTTGATATAAAACATGACAATACCTAAAGAAACCACTTGTTTATAATAGTCAATTTAGTAACGTTGTACAAACATTTGTCTCTGCACAATAAAATAGATCATAATTCATACGAATAATATAGACAATAATTAAAAAGGTCAATAGGTTGTTTCAAGTGTACTACGTTTATCGTTAAAGATGAAGAATGCTTATAACAAACGGCTTTCAAGTCCATACATAATGATGAATATCTTATAATGGAGTGCTTACCATCAGTGAGGCTAATTAAAATATCAATGGCATTAGAGACGTATGGAAGAGTCTGTCATACGTAGTTATAGTAATTTATTCATAAACAAGTAACTTGTATCTGAATTTACACACAAAATTACACAATGACAGTATATACACTAAAATAAATTACATTTGAATTTCATAAAATACATCAACAATTTTTTAAATAATAAATTTACATTTCTTCAATAGTACTTCGACATGTAAATTAAACAATATGACCAACACTTAAGACTTAAAATTTAAAATAATAACAATAAACTAATTAATTAAAGATAAATTAACTTATATTGATAGAATTCATTAAAATAATAATATTACATTTATAGTTAGATCAATTAATCAGAATGAACAAAATCCAATAATATTTCACAACCCATGATATCTCAATAAAATTACAATTCAATAAAATTATAGTTCTTTTACAGCATAAAGACACGTATACTAAGGATTTTTTTTTGGTTTTATTTTGAAACCGCTACTGTAGACAACACTGTTTATGTCTAAAGGTAAATGTAGGTCAGTGGGATTGTCCGAAAGGGTTACCGCTCTGGCCCGGAACATAAAGGGAAGGAACACGTACGGGTGGGTTTTAGTCAGTAAGAGTCTGACACTGCCTTCCACTACACCCAGAGCGGGATCCCATCCCATCCCATCCCATCATGAAATTTTTTTTTCATGATGGGAAATCATCAAATGAACCCTATTTGATGATTTCCCATCATGAAAAAAAAAGGCAAAAATCTCTGTGAATAATTTTATAGACTGGTATCGTCGAGGATTATGTTTATGACTATTCATAGGTTATGATTAGTATTTTTTTTTTCTTCAAGTCCAGTCTACAGATACCTTCCCTTATCTGCCATTCTTCTACTGCCTCATTGTATGTGTACCTACTATTAATTGTAAGATAACACTCTTGAGTTACGTAAACATAATTTAATTAACTCCGATTAGTTCCCGCGGCATAGAACAGCTTAGCGCACTTACCTGCATTTTATAATTGGCCGATATTTAATGAGTCATCGACTTAGAAGAAAAGGTAGGTTTAAAAAAACTTGCTTAGAAATAAAATACACATGTGTCTATAGACTGTATAACATTAGAGGTTCACTTCCACGTAGACATCTACAGTGCTAAAGCGTGTAATTCTTGCTCGCGTCGAAATTTTATACCCTACAGAATTATACGTTTTTGTGTTTGAAATATTGGTCAGAAATTTATCCATATTTAAGTGGTTTATTTATTAGAATCCTAATAGGTTTTATGATTAAGACCGTAACTCTAGATTTAAATTACCTACTCTCAAATGAGGCTTTAAATCTTATTTAACCTATTTAAGTAGTAACCAAGCTGCTCATGAGTAGCCTTCCCAAAACATACATTCCATTGTTATATTTACAATAAAATGCTATTTTAGCAACATGTCTAGCAATTATCTCTGTCACAATACAAATTTCAAACAAATAATGAGACGTTCGAGTTCAATTGGTCAATCAATAACCATGACAGGCGCAACGTGTGCGCAGTGCGCAGGCGGCGAACAGTGAACACTGCCTCACCGCACAAAGCGGCGACGATCAAACATTATAAATTCAACTTTCTTTGATAATGAACTACTGAAAAAACAATTTAAAATGTTGCGAAACTTTCAATAATAAAAACTTTTAATAAGTAAATTTTAACTGTAATTTTAATAATAAAAACGTGAACGCTAATGTAAGGTTTTCATCACGACTTTCCTTCGTTGTCTCTTTCGGCGTCATCGTCCGCGCTGCGTGTGATGCAAGCTAACATTAACCGTAACACGAAGTCAGCAGTGCGCGCACGCACGCCACACACACGCCACTCGAGCGCCACGCCACGCGCCACATCGTCTAGTGACTCATTATAGGCCACTGCCAGTGGCGTGAGAATCGCATCAGACAAATCGTGATTTGTCTAGATAATAGCAGAAGCGCAGTTTTTATTTGACATAAGTGTGAGCCATCATGTTCATTAGCCAATTCAGACTTTCTTTTTAAGTTAAAATAGAACCAACTGAGATTTATTAAGTTTCATTTGATTTTATCTCACTGCTCTTGATCTAACTGCTTCAAAATTATCGTCTGCAGTTAATGAGAAATACCCAAACAAAGAAGTTGGGGCCTGTTTAGACAGCAAATGAATCTATTACTGCAAGAAAATTCAACCATTTTGAAAATGTAGCATTGTGAACGGCAATAATGACATAGATGAAAGAGATCAAGACGCGGTTGAATTTTTAATCAACTAGGTACTATATTTTATATTTACCATAGCTTCAAAACCGGCTTATCAATAAACAAACCTATAAAGCAATAGCTGAAGTTTCAGCATTCTTACGCTCAATTCTTCGAAGGTAAGTAAAATGGCAAGTATTTTACGTAAAGCAGGGAGTCGTGGTGTGTTACAAAACGCGGGGTATGGCGTGACGGTATGTCGCCGACTCGCCGTGCTCCGCCGCCACTCGAGCAGCCATCAAGCTCACCCGCCTAATGATATCACCGAGCTGCGGGTTGTACACACCCGGAACATATCAACCAGACAAAACACTAGATAGTTTTGTTTCTCCTCTGATGAACAGAATTGAAATGAATGATTTTCTGGACTGGGTCAAAAATAAAAGGTTTACCTATTTCGGCCAATAACGGGGCCATTCATGTTTAATTTACACCATTAAAAATATTTATTGACGAATATGTAAGATAATATTTACATAATATTAAAGCTAACAGTCTTAGAATATCACTAATAATATGTCAATAAAAAAGGGGGGAGGGGAATCACTAAATTCATTCAATCTCATTGAAGCATCAAAAAATTCATTCATTTAATATTGTATAACGATGCAGGCATTGTATTTTACTTCAATAGCCTAGATGAATATACTCATAAGTATGAACAATCCATACTAATATTATAAATTCGAAAGTAACTCTGTCTGTCTGTCAAATTTTATCGAAATCCGTTCAGTGGTTTAGGTGTGAAAAGGTAACATACAACCGTTTCACACCTAAACCACTGAACGGATTTCGATAAAATTTGGCAGAGATAGATTGCATCCCGGGGAAAGACATAGGATTGTTTTTATCGACATACCTTGCGGGCGAAGCCGCGGGCGGAAGCTAGTATAAAATATTGTTACCTATTTGTTGTTTTGACAGAAGTAGAAAGTAAATCTTACTACGCTTTGAGAACTTATTCAAAAATATATAAATCAAACATGTTATTACAGAATTGTTTTGGGTAATTAGATTCTAAGGAAATACCCAGACACTTTCGATTCGTCTCAGAAGCTTGTCACGTGGGGCGTATAAGGTAATAAAACATATGATTCTATAATGTTAAAAATATCAACAGTTATTTACATTTCATCTAATACATCAATTCACAGCTATTTATTTGAAGAAAGTACTAAAAGAGATGCTTGACCAACATTCGTGGTTTTTGTACCGTTTACATATTATCATTACCAGACTTCAAACGTTAAAGTACTTACCTAAGATTTTTTTGATTTCTACAAGACTGTTTATTTTTCACTATCAATCATGCAACTTGAAACTAAATTGGTGAGTTTAACATTTTGAAAAAATATTATTCTAATGTCCAATTAATCAGAGCTTTCTTAAACGAAAGTGTTTCCTTTGATTTTAAAAATATCGTATTCGATCACAAGTAACACAAGAATAATATAATTGTACGGAGTACAGAGTGATCATTTCGGCGTGATAATAGAGCAAAGCTCGGCGTGGGTAGCGGTGGCGGCGCGAACCGGATCTAAGCGCGCGATAAATCATGTTGCGCGCGAGTCTCGCACTGCGCCCCGCGACCACTTCACACGCCCCTCGCCAGTTCTTCGTAAACAACACTTTAAACTTTATGTTGTCTATAGCCCTTTAAAAAGAAATGTCCTTCATATTAATTATGGAAAACAGAAAAAGTTTATCCACATCACACACCTATACTTCGGAAGGGAACCTGTAATACCCGATATTCAAAAATTGATGCCTATATCACTGTTCCCCTAATCGCGAATATATTCTTCAAAATCTTCAGACCAACATAAATAAAGGCAAGGAACCCATCCTTACCTATCACTTTATGCCTAAACAGTTCAGTCTGAATTTCCATTAGTCCGAATCACTGAATAGGAGTTTTCCTATTCAACGGTTTGGACTAATGGACCAACTCAATTGACAACCTTTGAACCTAATCCACTCCACGTCGAAGTGCCCTGAATCCATGCCGCTCATTCGGGTTAAGAGATATTTAGATCAGCGTTAAGCATTTCGGGCTGAACTTATTCAATTAGTTATTAAGAGGTACAGTGGTTTGAGGTTGAACAGCATGCTCTACGTTAACCAGACAAACGTGTTTAACTGCTATGCTCTACAATTGCATTACTCTTGTAATTGATCAATTACGAGCACTCGCTAAGATGCAAGACAAATCATAGAAGTATTGGCAGTGTATAAATTGTTAGAAAACTAGGTTTGGTAAATTAGCATTTTAACAGCTATATTATAGGTACACAATACACGTATCTGCTAATATTTAAACTGATATCTTCAACTTAATATTTGCTCGTTATAATACATTATGGTTATTTATTTGTTTGATCAACCACCGTCTGAGAAAGCACCGACGCCAGCACATCAAGCTACTACAATCTGTCACTTTAATAGATATTCAACTTTATCGCTAAAGCATTAGGTTCAAGGTTGTTTGGGAAAATTTGACAGAATCGGGTAGCTAGATATGCTGGCGTCTGTACCTGGATGTAGGTACGTTTACACGATTTTGTGTACGCATGATAGGTTATAAGAACAAACTATTTATAACTCAAAGATACCGCCACTAATAAGGAACACTAGGAAACATAATCCAACTAATTGTAAATTTATTACGTAAAAGTGCATTAAATGAAATTAAAATTCCATGCATAGGTACATGTGTTCAAACTAACATACGAAATTGTAATCTGTGAAATGCTTGCTTTTACAATAATGTTCAGCTTAGCCGAAATGTTCCGGTTAACTGTAGATATTTAGGCACCAGACAATATAAATGCGTCTTAATAGACACTTAAACCTTTCCTCCTAGCGATGTTTCAAAATTAAATTTCAAATTTTATGGGAGGAATGTTATTGCCGGTCCGATAGCTCATCCCACGCGAATTGAAATCGAAAGAATAGAATTGAAACAACGTCCGTGATCATAAAAATACTTTCAAGTGAACACGAAAGTGTTATCAGTTGGAATGGCCATCAATGATTGTTTTGGAATCTGAATGTGTGTGTGTACAGTAAAAGCTCCTTATTCGCGCTTCCTTCATTCGCGTTTTCACTATTCGCGGATTAAAAAAATGCGACCCAATTCTATATTCGCGGCTAAAAATTTCTTTATTCGCGGATCTAATTGATCGCGCCGCCTTAGCACTGCCGCCTCCTGTCAAAGGATGGACTAAAAAAACAGTAAAATAGATCTTATTGTAAAATAGCAAATGAGCTCTGCGATTTCTTTATGAACATTGATCCGTCTATGGAACGAAGTCTTATTTTTAAAAGGCAAATTGCTAATGCGACTGCTGCGTATCAGTCTAAACTGAAGGAGCTTTTGAAAACTGCCAAGCAAGAGAAAATTACAAAATTCTTCAAACCATTGCAAGCCTAAGATAATTTAATGAAAATGTTCAAAAACTTGAATTAAATTGATTTTTTTATACATTTGCTTTTTTTATTTTGTCACCTAGGAACGTATCCCATATAATCCCATATAAATTACCATTCCGTATTCACGGTTTCTGTATTCGCGGCATATTTTTGGAACATATGCCCCGCGAATAAAGAGCTTTTACTGTATATACAGTTGTACACAAAGAACAAAAGTGCACGTTGAGATTGAGAACAAATGTCTGCAGAGTGCGGTAAGTGTGTACTCGGCGGTGGTGTGAGCCGTCGCCGGCGACTCGGCGCGCGGCGTGCGCAGCGCCCGCCTCAGCCGCGCAGCCGTGCGGCCACTGCACTCGCTTCGATTTCACTTTTATTAGCAATCCACTTAATTGGATACCACAGTTGCGGTTTTATTCATTTTGCAGATTCATCTGGGACGCATTTTTAGTATTGTAATAATGACTAAGCCAGATAAGGCTTCACACTGGGTTCTCACTGGGAGCAAATGAAGTTAGTTAACGTTACTTTATATTACCCGCATTATGAATACCACGTAATATGATTTATATCAATCTATATAATCTAAGACTTTTGAATGGTCATTCTATGGATTAGAAAGACACGTGTGTAACGTCAACTCAAGGATCACACAAAAAGTTTTATTTAATTGAAATTTTTTCAGAGTCAGAGTCAGATCATGTCTATGCCTTGCCTGTCAAGTCCACGACTCAGACACTACCTAAGTAACACCACAGCCCTCGGGCCTGTGTCTTATACCTGTGTAACCCCAGCTACTTTCTATAAAAATATTTGTCTTCATAGTTCAGGTAAACAATATTTATGCACCTAACTTCTCAAAGGTCCGCAAGACAAAAACTGTAGGTATATTTAGGTAAACTTCCTTGAAATGCTCCGGTTTTATCGTTAAGACACGAAGGTCAGTTGAACCGCTGGAAAAGTACAATGCGAATTAAAATTTAATTTATACCTAAAACTACGCTTGTAATCCCACGCTCGACAGCTCGGATTAAACGACATTAATGGAGTTTTTGTTCAGCAGCGCGCTGGTGGAACACAGTCGTGTATTGTAGACCTAGTAAGTACCTCAACCCGCTACATGTGACGCAGGACGCTCAATAACTACAACAAACACTGGCAACGAACATTGTATACGTGACTACAACTGCATTCAATTACGTTCGTACGTGAAGTTCCTTAACTCGTTTATTCTTGCGCAAATTTCGTACATACTCGTATTTGGGCAAAATTATTATACAGGAAATAAGCCACAAGGACGTCTGAGATGCTGCTTGCATGATTTGATACTTCCTAATGTCTCATTCAAATCACGTACAGAGCTAGGCACCTGAAATACAAATGTCGGAATTGCCAGAATAAAAATAGATCTGAGCTCATGGATTGATGCCTAGAAAATTGAGTTCAGTGGTCAAATTGAATTAGGACATAGTGCCGTAGTAAACAATAGTACAATTTGCATTACCTGCTGATATGTATTGTACTATTGTGATACCGCTGGTTCGGTTCTGCACTTGAATGTAGGTAGTAATTTAGCCATTTAATTTCCGCGTCCAAGTGTCACTGAAGGACGTTTGAAATGTCATTATCTCAATCGACGCGTGCTTTTGTACTCTTATTATTATTTCTTGCTGAGATCGATTTGTAGCACAACAGATGAATCATTGTATTTTTGTTGTATCAATTAAAAAGTTAATTAATGTTATTGTATCATTTATACTATCGTATCCTTATTTAGAAACTGCTCATTCTCAAAAATCTTATGAATAGCACACTTTTTTATAATTTATAGGTACATCCATTATTTTTTTACAATTTATATATAAAAAATTGATTTACTAATTATAACATCAAGCTTTTGGACAAAAAATTCCTTGTAAATATCATTATGCTAGTCAAATGTAAAAGCGGGAAAATTGTAGCGGGAATGGCTACGAGCTACGGCTCTACGAAGCTCCGACGTGCGCTGCGGGAGCCTGGGAAGCGCCAAGGATTTGAAATTAGGCTTTATATAAACATTTATGGTCTAAGTACATAATTGTTTGTCTTAAGCACGACTTACTTACTTACTAATTAATGATAAAAACTTAGATAAACCGGAACTGTTTCTATGTACAATCTTGACTTTCACTTGCACTCTATAACAGAATATTCCAACAACAAACCAGTTTTCGATTTTGTGGCTAGTTAAAATTTTAGCTAGAGCTTTACATTTTTTTTACGCTGCATATTAATTTGCTTATCGTATGACGATAAACTAATGGAATTCTATTCGGATTTCATTAGAATACGAACAGGTTTCAAATAAATTATGGGTTAGAAAATGAAATTGCCAAATTAAATGCTCATAACATCAGCATAATTTTCCAATGACTTCGTGACAAACAAAATAAAATAATGCAGTATGCTGCATCGTTTTATATTAAGCGCATATTTGTAGTTCCGGGGAGTGGGTTGCACAACTTTTTCTCGCCTGCTATAAATATTTTCCCAATCCATAGTTATTTTAATGCTGGGCGACAAGGGAAACCCCTTCCTACTGCTATAACAGAATGTTAAATGTCTTGAGACAGACAGCTCGTCGGAACTCAACAACGACGCTCGAGTAACATAAAATATGCAAGTAGCAACAAGTGACATGCGGTCAGGATATAATGATTTGTACCAACACTACTTTACATTGAGGAAAAACTTAGTACATATCGGTAAGAGCAGCGTACAGGATGTAAAACAAAAAGCAGCCTACACGTGTATGTCCTCATTATACCTCTAATATGAGGACCTACTTCCTAGCGGCCAAACAAACAACGTAAGCTAGTGCAAAATGCTAAACAGCCCGTCCTCGTTCTCCTCTTACAAATTCGCGGCAGCCTGATTGTCGACATACTTGCGGAGAATAATATCCTCTCCTTACTCATATTGATTAAAGCGCATTGTTATAATGCATTCAGATAAGCGATAAGTGCATTTTTAACTTCACATTAAAATACTTAACAGAAAACTTTCCATGTAGTTAAAAAACAAATTTAAAGTAAAATTACTAGGTATAAAATGTAGACGTACCGAATACATGTTAATTTGTTGCGGAATCCGAGAGCAATAACCGACGGCACTGCTAGCGGTATTCGGCGGTTTCTTCGACTCTAATATTCGACAAAAACCACCGTCTGCTATGTATGTGTGCCTGTGTTTATGCACTACTACGAAACACTTCATATATATGTTTGATTTGAGTGTATTTCTACATATTAAGTTTAATGTGGAGATTAGTCACGCTACGGCCTTTAAAAGATGCGAGTCCGTATCTCGTATCGTAGATTTCAGAAACTATGACGTTGTCACTATACACGTATATGTTCTATATATTTGTCATTTGATATATAAATAGATTAGCTACAGAACAAAGTTTAGTTAACAAAGGTTAAATTATAAATATTACGGGATATAAAGGTAGTAAATAAAAAACACTCTGCTCTCGAGAGTGGAATCAAAACACATTGAATGAATAAGTTACTGGGTTATCAACACTAAATTAAATGTTTATGCATGCACAAACATGTTCTATGACAAACGACATTGTTCAGTAACGTATACTGATTGGAATAGATACCTATTAGGTAATTGGAAATGTAAGAAGCCTGACAGACTGCACAGCTTTACATTATTTTTGTTTTCGTCTGTACCTATACCGGAAAGAACGTACATAACGATATTTTCTTATGCTGTCATTAATATTAGCTATGGAGATTTCTCTGTTTATTCTAATAAAATGATCATTAAGACGCAAGTGAAAAAATATAGCTATAGTGGATTGGCAATCAAAAAAGATTTATTATATAGATAAGCAACTTTCTTTATAAATTCAACATTTACAAAATAATCATTCAGACTGAACTACTTTTTATGTTTTACCCTTTTATAAAATGCTATGCTGTATCTACCGGAAATCATCGTTTATTTATCTATCTACCCTAGATATAAATTTTATTAAACCTAAATTTTTTTATGTCCACATAAAATTCTAACGTTGACCAATTACAAAAACACCGTAAATTCTCCAATAGCTTGATATTTATTTTAAAGTACTTTAACCATTAGAGAAGCAAGTGTTTTTAATGTACGATGATTATCATGTCGTAAATTTATGAAACCAAATTGATTGATTGAATTACCTAACCACCCATCAATAAATACGACTACAGATATTAGAGGCAACTGTAAAATACCATTTATAAAAGAAAAGAAGAAAGAAAGAAAAATTGTTTATTCCGCACAAACAAAACGCACATCAAACTTACATATATATTATAAAGGCGAAAGTTTGTGAGTGTGTGTGTGTTTATATGTTTGTTACTTCTTCACGCTCAAACGGCTGGACCAATTTTGATAAAAAAAAAATATTTTTGGAAATACCCTGGATTAACACATAGGCTACTTTTTATCCCGATATTCTCACTGGATCGACATTTACGCGGGTGAAACCGCGTGGCGCAGCTAGTTACAAATAAGAAAAGACATAAAATTATCATCTATGACTAGGTGTGCGTGTGACACAATTTTTCATACGGAATTGAATCGAATAAATTGATAAGTACCTAACTTATCAATTTATTAGATCTGTATTATTGCTAGTTCTGCTTAATGTATTTCATTAGTAAATTAACGAGGGCGAGTGGACGAGTGACCGATACATAAATCTATTAACTGTTATTTCTTTTAATTACTACCCAGATAAAATCCTCGCTACTTAATGTTCACAGAAACACATATCTCTTAATGAAAAGGATAGTTAATTTCTAAAAGCAAAGAAATGACTCGTATGCATAGGTATTCATCGAAAAAGTTCCACCCATCGTTTATAACATTCCTTTTCCGTGAAACTAAAAGTAAATTATAATCTAAACATAAGAGATGAAGCTTGTAAACTTCTAATTAGTAATTACGCAAACCTTCCTTACTTGCGAAGAGTGTTTTTGTGTCAATCACGCTTTTACTGGCATACAACATTTTCCTCATTGCATGCCGAAAGTTATCAATCAGTTAAAACCTGATGAATTAATCGTCTGTTTTTGTTTCAGGGGTAAAGGTTATACGCTGTACGGCAAGGACAAACACTTTCTGCGCAGGAGTGCACGTCGCGGTCGGCCGAGCACCAACCTTCCGCGTCGCGCCGCGCCTGCGCTCCACACGCGAGGGGTCAAGGCTCCAACACTGCCAATTTTGCTCTAATTTACTTAACTAAATAGTTTTTTAAGTCATTACAAATTTAATTAGTTCTTTGTAAAATTTAAAGTTGTTTTTGTGGTTGTTAAAGTTGAATATTGCTAGGTGGTTGAATAGAATCTATCACTAGATAGGTGTGGTATGGCGTGCTAGATTAAAGCATTTTGAAAAACTTAAGTCATTGAGATAGTACGGGCAACTGGCATCTCTTGACCCTATGAACTATTCACGAAACATTCAAAGGTCAAAATAAATCCGTGCTTCTAAAGTAAATAAATAAAGCGTGGGCGGTTCAACTTTGAAACAATTATCGGACTCTCATTAAACCCAACAATGAATATTTACAATAAAAGTTCGTATATTTTAATTATTAATTATATAATAAATAATTAACGGAGAGAGATTTGTAAGCTGTCATTATCGCACTTTCTCCGAAAATCATAACAGACCGGACAGGCGGGGTCCATTCACTGCAGTGTATTTTACACCTTCGAATTGGCGAGAGTTATAGATTGTTATTATTATGTTAGCAACGTACAACATTGAGTTACGTGGCCACCATCCCACGATTTTGATCTGTGATTGGCACTTATGGAAATTCAATTGGTAGGTACTCTTACTTTTTGGTTTAAATAATCATAATTTGGCCGTAAGAGGTTCGAAGAGTGGTAGTGAGAAGGAACACTCTCTGTGCTTATTTATATACCTAAATTCAATGCTCCGTTACGACGTGATAGACATCAAATACTCAAACGATACATCTAAACATTCACATGAATAAGTGATATGATCAATAGAAAAGAGATTGATTTCGCTCAACGACGTAATGTTTCTAAAGTATCTATAAACTAAGCGAAACTCCCTTCAGAACGTGTATTTGATTCCCGACGAACGATATCAAACATTACGTTAGGCCGCTTATTCCACAGAAAGGTTACCGTTTTCACATTACGTCGTACACAGCCTTAAGAATGCTATTGTTAAACCAACTAGCAAACAGTACTCCGTGTAACTATTTTCATTCGCAAGGCTCTCTAATTAATCAATTACAATGTGCACATTTAGGGACATAAGGAATTGAGAATTTCTTCACTAAGTATACTACACACTATTAAACAACTTCGACGGACACAACTTAATCATTTTATGGTACTTAATTAGGTTTGGTAACGGAAATATCTACTAATATCTAAATATACGTCGTATCTTTGTAATTATCAAACAAACTATTAAGTATTCACTTTCCAATGGTTTTCTCGTTTCTACATTATGGACGCGGACGCAGAAATCTAAAGTCTTATTCATACGACTCTCGTGGACAAGATATTCTATTGTTCTTATCTTAAACCGACATTGTACTCTATGTTATTGCACGTTTGTTTACGTGGCCGATAAGAAACTACTTTCTGCCTTAAATATATACATATTATATGTCTGTATATATGCAATTTCAACGTATGTAACACTAAACTGAAACAAATATTTTAAATATACCTATCTGCCAAGATTTAGTTACCACATAACTTACTCAGTCAAGGAAAATAATGATTAAAAACCAGGTTTTTTTTAGTCTAGACAGTTGTCTCAAAACGCAGCCTCCAAGTAGTTTTATTTCTGAAAATCTCAGTTGAGAAAAAATGGGTTTTAGTTATTTTAGATACTGGCAAATAAAAAACTAGTTCCGGAACGGTGACTCGCCATAATATGCGAGCTCTCAAACCGTTACCATTCCAAATGTGATGCCTATGTCTTATCCATTAAGAAGAAACAGCGCGCGATTTTTTTAATTAGAAGAGTGTCAAAGAAAATTCTAGAACTATCCTTAACGAAATCCCTCGCTTACACATATATTCAAGTTCGTGATAATTTGTAATGTACAGACGCCAGCACATCAAGCTACCCGAAACTGTCAAATTCTCCCAATCGACATTGAACCTTATGCTTCAGCGATAAAGTTGAAAATCTATTAAAGAAATTTGACAGATTGCAGTAGCTTGATGTTCTGTACTTACTTTTAATGATACATTAGCAAAAAACTTATAAATTACTATGCATCTAAATAAATTGGTGTAAGTTACAAAATTATTTTATTTAATTTCTAACATAATACGTATGCCTGTGCCTGCCTGTTAATTTATATGGTGTACATAATAAAGAGATTCTATTCTATTCTATATATATTATTATTTTACTAGAAACAGCAGTTTTTTTTAAATAAGATAATGGATTTTAATATGTTCAAACTTTGGTTCTGGATATCTGGAAACCTATAACCCTAATGAGTCTTCAATTTTCACATAATTAATTTTTTTTAAACCTTCGTATACCCGCGGCTTTATGCTTAGCTTTTTCCAGAGAAAATTTATTTAAAGGTATGGCTGGCAATAATCAAAGATCTTATAGAGTGTAGGTAGTAGGTACCTACATACACTATAGGTAATTATAGCCTAATAGACCTAGCACAAACAGACTAATGCGTATGTATCTACATTCATGCTAACAAAGAAATCAAGATTTTCCTGGTCAGTTAACATTTCTTTCAATTATTACAATATATTCAAATTCTATGTATTATGTTTAAATGATTACTTAATCTTAAACTTCTAGAAATAAAATGTTCATCATTTGATGTTATCTTTTGTTAGTTGAGGCGCAAATATAATTTTGTTTTTGACCTACTAGAGGAAATCGGAGTGGATGCCGTAACAAAAAGCCAGATAGATACTAATTCTTAATTTTAAAAGAAATATTTACTAACTCAATGTGCGCTTTTATCATTTCTCGCGTGGTGATATTACTTTGGACGTCCTAGTCCACGTCCATAAAATGTATGGAATTACTTGCACATTGTAACGTTATCGTGGAAAATTTTAAAGCGTCTTCATAATATATCTCCATACATTTTACTTCCCTGTGTTATCGAGATGCCGTGACGTGGACGTGGACGTCCACAATAATATCCTCACATTAGAAATTATAAAAGCGCACATTATATGTCATTAAAGTTGCGTGCCACGACAATAAGTAGTAAAAAAATAAAAGCATTTCAGTTCGTCATTTAAATGAGATCGACTAGACACCGATTTCCAACGTTCGGAATTGGAACACAATTAAAAGGACAAATCGTGACGCATTATAAGGTATAGTTAAGAATATCTGTTGCGGCTGAGCCGTCGTGTGGAGCATTTGATTGCGTAACGCGATCATGCGCCGACGAGCCACGACGACCGGCGCTCATGCTCAGCATCCACGGAGCTATTTCTATTCACTGCTCCTAACAATACACATTAAGCCAAATACAAACAAGTAATGAAGGTGCATTCTAGTTTTTGAATTGGTTCAGACAATGTCCTCCAAAGTACCACTTTGCTTTGCTGTGTGGATCTCAGCAAGCTTATGAGAAAAAGATAAATGTTAGATAGAAGATAAAATGCGAATCTTGGCAATATCAGTTTTAGATTGTGGTAGACTATTCGGCGCCTCGTATGATTTGCTTCTTATTCTACAGCGACCTATTCCTGAACATTGTGAAGATCAGAATGTCTCTACTAAACGGCACAGAAAAGCAGAAAACACTAAAATATTTCGCAAATCCTAGTCTTACATTTACTGCCGACTATTTTCAATTCTAAGGTACAACAATATCAATAAAGATCTTTTATCCCAACCTTTATCTAACACCACATAGATTATGGTCGTCTTCGGATCATTGGTATCCACAAAATGTCTCTATGTGAATAAATTCTCTCGAATACAAATCAGACTTACTTCCCGAATACTCTCCGGGGCAAAAGCGAATTGATTCTACTTAGAGACTCGTACGTAACAACGTGTAAGGTTTAAAGGCCCCAAAGGTGCATAAGTCAGGTTGACAGCCCAGCCCAGTGGCCTCGGGCGCAATAGCGACCAGATTTCTTATCTTTATGATATTGATAGTAACGATGGCTTTTACACTCATTATGATAATTTTCACTTAGCTTAGCGACACATTTCCTGAAAATTAAACGATGGAAATTCGGAGTGCTTACGCCAAGAATGCTTTTAAATTACCTAAGTACTAAACATTAGGCCGAAATTACGTCGCGTGATTTTCTTTGTAAATTAAGTTCGCTGATTTTCCGTCACGTAATTTTTGATAGATTTGTCTTTGTTTACAAAAAATGAACATCCTCTATCCGATATTTCATATTTTTTATATCTCTAATAATAAGTAAAAATTAAATTATTATTTTTTTTAATTTGTGTACAAATATATTCATTTGCTACGTATTCTACGTAATTAGATGCCATTAATCTGCCACATGTAGGATTTTTCTTTTTTAGCTTGCTTTAAGTCAGCGATGGCATTACACGCAGTGATGTCACGAATTTAACAAGCCATTCGAGTTTGACTGAAGGTAGTGTTGCGAACAATACACGCTCCCCTTGCCGGCTCCGAGCTAACAAGCTCCATCACCTTCATGCCATCTCATTGTACTATCGCCACGGGCTAATTCGTACTGTGACGTCGTATCCTTTGTCCAATTCAATACTACTCTCAAGGTAACCGCGGCCCGCTATAAAATACTTAAGACAATAAAACACTTATCGTGGAAATATCGTTAAATGCTTTAATAACTGCAGATCGGCTAACAATTAGGAATATGGAAGTTTTATCAAGATTATTGGAATAACGGAATTCTTTTGGAAATATTCGCCACCAAAAATGTTTAATATAATGGGCAATTCAATAAATGGCACAAGTGGTAAGTATTTTGAAAATGTAAGTACGTACTGTACTGTTGAAATCAATGTAAAGTTTGGCATAAGAGCTTCATTAAAAATGCAGTTAAATATTTCAGATACATTTGCATATTCTGTAAAATATGCAAACAATATATACGAGTAGGTACACCTTTTTAGGTACCTACACTATTAAATATATTACTAAGTATACACTATAGGTATATAAGAAGTATATATTGTAATCTAAAGCAATAACCCATAAAATTAATTCTGAACCGGATATAAGACAACTGTACCTATAAACATGAGTACTGGCTATAGACCCCGGTTTTATAAGCCAGCAAGTTTTTCTTCCGTACATTACTGACTTGTAATTTAGCTTAAACGTTTTTATTAGTCTCGACGTGTAATTTGAGTGACACAGAATCAGATCAACTAAGTCAGAGTAACAGAGTGCAAATGCAACATTTTAAATGTTATTTAATAGTCCAGATACCAATAAGAATCTTACTAGTCAATATATATAGTAAGTGCTTATGGCAAATTCCTGTTTTTCATTAAAGTTGATATAAAGTAGGTATGCATAATGCCATGTGCTACGAATTCATTTGTACTTTTTAATCTTTGTAGCTCTAACTACTCATTTTAACAGATAGCTAAATAAATTAGTAACTTAATGCCATGTTCCACCCTTTAATTCATCATTACACGTGACAGTAAAGCCGCGTTATATTTCCGTGTATAATTGACAGATATTTTAAAAAATTTCCTTATTCTAATAACAATCAGGCAGGCTTTATTTGACTTCTCTCACGAAATCTATGTATGTGTCCATTACCTACATTCCGTATGGTCAATCGTGAGAAAAATATAGAGAAAATTTTAACGTATAGATAGTTAGTGTATGTCATATTGTATGTATGTAGTGCGCAATGTTCGCACGAGTTCAATAGGTGCTACTGCGCGTTGAAGTCTTTTGAACAGAACATGACACGGCGGTCGACACAATGCGATCCTGTCAATATTTTGTGATGCTAGGCGCCTCAACATTCAAGTATGTTAACAAAATATATTGTATGTATATAGAATGTTATGATAATAACAGATATAGTATGTGATATAATGTGAGTAAATAACTATGATCAAAACTAACTTTGTAAAATATAGCTTCCAACTAAAGGCGAATACGTCACTGCCGTTGGAACGTGGCTACTGTTTCCTTAAGCTTTATTCCAAATCTAGAGTTTTCAAGTAATTAAGCTGAACTCAAAGACAAAACTGCATTCACATTACTTGCTATGGTAAGCTCAAGACGTAATAATCAATGCAACTTATAAGGTAAACTATACAACAATTACCTCACCGCCCACATTTACACTCTCCGACTGTTTCATGAAATAATTACATACTTTTTACTTCATCCGCGTTCATAAATGTCAATATTATTATCAACCAAATGATAATTTCTTCATCCGTGGAAACATTAATTTAGCAATAGTTATCGCAACCGCTGTACTGGTTTGAAACTTAAATATTACAATTATTAAATACTTAAATCTTGTCTTTGTAAATTAAAATAAACATGCCTTGCTATTACGTACAGGATTAACATCTAAGGTAATAATAAAGTATAACAAACAGATAAACTAAATGCAAAACTCACCTTAGCCTATGATGTAGCGATCCAATAAATATTCTGAAATCGGATTAACACTCCAGTGAAATAAGCACGAGTCGTAGCACTTAGTCTGTAGTTAAGGTAACGCGACAAGGGTCGTGTTCATGAACAGGAGTCCACGTGGGGGAGCACAGGGGTGGCGTCCCGAAACAGTCCAGGGTGGCGGTGTCGGGCTGCGGAGAGCTTCGGGGTGCCGGCGGCGCGCGGGTGGCGGTCCAGCGTCCGGCCGCACTACGCGCCTCGCAACGGTAAACTGGCTGGCAGCACCGATACAGCCTCTCCCTCGCTTGTATGAGTGCCTCCAACCTCCCTCCCGAACAAATAGTACCGTACGCCGCGCTTGTGTCTCGCTAGCATTTATTATACTTTTATTAGTGTTCGCGTGCGCCTGCATGTGTGCGCAACACCGACACGCTGCGACGTGACGCGGCCTGCGCCTGTGTGGGTGTTGGAGTAGGTAAAGTAACTACCTATGCGTGCTTTGATCTTACGATTCGGTATGCACGGCCGCGCGGGCGCACGTAGCACCGCGGCTATACTTTAACTTCTATAATATCTAGTCAATAATTTTAGTTTGGGTTTGTGCAACACCACACGTCGTGTTGAGCCAACTATCTAGTCTACGAACTCGTATACACAACCATAAGTATCTTCACTTAAGAAATACTTATTTTACGTAATCATAATGAACTAATAACCTATCAATAAGATCGCAATATCTTTAATTACACGTTCACATCCAAACCTCATCCGACAATTTGGAACTATACACTGCAAAACTCGTTGGTCTAACTGACTGTTGAACTGCTGGGAGTAGGGCCCTGAGCTTGATCACCGGGTCAGTCGAACTGTTTTTTCAATAGGAGTCTGGATTTGTGCCTGATAGGTTAGTGATAATAGGCTGCCCTCTATTACTTGGGAAATGGGACTATTATAACATGGGCAAATAAATATTATAATAAATAAAATATTCCTCCTATTTCCCTTCTTTCCTCCTACCCCATACCTACAGGCAGCATTTGCTAACCGTGTAGCATATTTGATATTATATTTTCATCATGCTGCAGAGTTAGATCATAGGCCCATTTATTTTCCTATGATTGTGCATTGACGGATGATGTATCTTTTTTTTCTGATGGGGAAATCCATAGGGAGATCCCTACCGACCAACTTCACGGTTGTACAGGAGTATGGGATTTAGATAGTCGCACATGCTCTGTATGTAGTTACCCCCGATATATCTAGTATCTAGGAAAATAGCATTTTAAATACTACATAAGCACCTGAAATAAAAAACACAAGTCGGTCTAGGTATTTGCTTATTTCGCGGCACGAATAAATGCCAAGTACTAGCAACGTGATATTTAAAATCACTCGACCTATTCTAGCATTCAAACGCCCGCCCACTATTATGTTTTATCTTTTTATGAATTTGGTGTTCTACCTATTTTACTTCATGAACATTGCCAAAAATAAACTTTTACAGCAGAGCTGTAAATCCTACATTGGCAAGATAACGTCGAGTTGATTCAGATAAAGTATCATCGAGAACAAACGTGAGCGTAAGAGGCGCGGGCGGCATACGTTACGTGCTTCAATTTAGGCCGAGCTTTACCCGGTAGGGTAGTTAAACAACCTATATTTCTTCACAGAAAGGTATTAAAATCATAAGGTTAGGATGTATTTGGCGTCTAGGCAGAAGGTAAAAGCAATGATAAAATTAGCCTTAGAATTCCTCCCCTTGGGAACTCGCAAGTCAGTACCAGTCTCAAAATACCGTCGGTCGTAGTCGTACCTGTCGTACCTCGCACAGTATTGTGGCATCAGAGGGATGCGAACTGCACCAAGATTAATGAATAAAAGACTATTCGCTCATTTTCTCCCCACTAATCTATTCCACTCTCTGTACACTTATTTCCGACATACTTTGTGCAATCTCCTCTTCTTCTGCTTTAACTTTGCGGCACGGAAACTCTGTCATACATCGATTTAAAACTCATACCCTCGTGGTATGTATAATTATGGAAATATACCGCAGCACCCTCAAGAAATGCACCGAAATGCTTTCACGCCTCTTATTATAGTTAGCAATTAGCATGAACTCTTCTATAAAACTCTCTAGGCATACGCCGTTGGTGCCCAACAAGAACCGCACCTGCTGAGCCATCTAGCTCTCTTTAAAAAATATACATAAATACATATATAAAAATAAAACCACTTAGCTCTGTTCTCGCCTTATCATATATTAAAAGGGGAGTAGGTACTCTCCCACACCCTATTCTTGATTTTATCTAACATTTTATTTTTGATTGTTTAGCATTTTAATTTTGATTGTTTAACATTTCATTTTAAAATTAGCAAGCAAACGAATCTTTGTTGGCTCATAACTTTTTAATGACTTTTTATTTTACAATTCTGTTTCCGCACAGACAAAATTGAAAATAAGATAAAACGATAATATGTTTAACTGTGGATGTACAATGTCAAACAGTGGAGTAGGTAATACCCTCCCGAAATTTGTATGGAAAAAATATCGACAAGTGCCACCTTAAGTTTTTACCTCTAAGGTTCCTGTGAACATTACAATATAAGAATTCTGTAATTTCTTTAATGTATGTGAAATACCACGAACTTTCAACGGGTAAGCAAACACCTATACAGAGAACAGCTTCACTTTCAAATTGCCTACAGCATGTCAATATTACGGAGCTGAGCTCTAGACATGCTCTGAGTAGCATGAAGGAACAGCATCTGTTTTATGCAACTGAAAGAAGTCTACTTCTAATTCCTCAATGCTCCGACTGTAGCAATCGGTATACCTAAATAAAATACTTTATAAATTTTTAAAAACATTAAGAATATATAGGCAGTCATGGGGACTGTCGACAGAAGTGATAACTATGAAATAACAGTGGTTTTTTTTGTATCGTAGCAGGTTTTAAATATTAAAATTTCATAATTTGTAAATAAAAATTATCGACAAAGTAAGTTCTCTTTATATATAGGGTGTTTGTTAGATGGACCGACACAATTTTCTCAGGGATAGGAAATATCATACTATCCTAGTTTTCACCCATAACACCTGTTAGGTACACCTGTCTTAAGTGTCACGAATACTATGTTCATTTTTAATCACTCTGAATATCGTCACAACTTTTTTGTTTGTGGTTGTAATAGAGCAATAATGTTTGTTGTTATCTGCAATGTACATTTGTGTTCAATCAGTACAATTGGTTCTAGAAAATTACTTAGGTGCTTCCAAAGTCATAAAATTGTGTTAAGAAACGAAAAATTTCAATTCAAAAATTCATAATAAAAATGAAAAGTAAAGCAAATATGTGCTAGCAAATAACATCCCCAATATATCCCTCAAAAAATTGTGTCGGTCCTTGTTACTAAACAACCTGTATAATGGTAATAAGAAAACAGAACCTAGTCATGTAGGGTCTAAAATTTTAGACTCGTTTCGCTCGCTCTTGCATTCTACATTCTCTTGATTCTTGAGATTTTCTTTAAAAGTCGACAAAGCAGTAATTCATAATACTTTTGGAATTATTAAAAGAAAATCTTACCTATCCGAGAGTGTGTAAAACTTTCGAGCTCGCTTCGCTCGGTCGGGCATTCTACATTCTCATGGTTGCTTAGTCTTTCTTACATTTAAGTCAATGTATTTCTGTTTGAAAATATAAAACAAAACCTAACCGAGCCGGGTTGTTAAAAACTTTCGATTCTCACCCTACATACTCTACGGTTCTAGTACCCTACCATTTTAACAGCATTATTAACACCCCGCCATATAAAAATTGTTGCGTCCCTGAATAGCTTTGTAATATGGAGCTTTACATGATAATTAACATAACATCACGCCTTTAATCCCTGAAGGGTTAGGTGTACTGTAGAGGTTATCTATGTAGCCCTACATTTAGCAGTACAGGCTGGTTATAATTGCCGGTGTGTTCCATTCGAACGTACAAGCAAGTGTCAAATATTGGAATAAGGTATTTTTGTTTAGTAGAGTCAGACTGCTAGAAATAGCATGATATTGTAAAGTCGTAAATATATTTTATACAAGTCAAAGCTTTTTAAATATATTGTGAAGCTCTCATCTGGACCACCCACAGCACCAACATATTATAGTACCTACTTACACCCCCATTTCACCAGTTATGTGTTCCATGTCATAGGGAGCGAGCCTACTGCCACCAACCGGGCACAAACCCAGACTCCAGGCTGCTTCTGAGAAATTCCTAATGAAACAACCTAATAACGCTTTACCCGACCTGAGAATCGAACCCGGGACCTCATGCTCAGCAGTAACGCTTGCGACCACTACACCAACAAGGAGATGTATCTCCCTAAAAAGTTTCTCGGCACGCATACAATACTTAACACAAAATCATTTATTGCATTCCACAATGTATATGCTTATGTGTCAAAATGTGTGTAACAAATGTCTACCGGTATCATGGACCCTGTCGGGCACAGCAAAAGAAAAATTTGAAGGAAAAGGAGTTATTTATACATGCAAACTAACGTATCCATGGTGACCCACCCCCAAATCTTGGGCTGCGACCACATGAGTGGACAACTGCGACCGCATCTGGTTTTTGTTTTTTAAGCCTTCTGCAGTGCGGTAATTTTTTTTATTAATAATTCCCCTTAAACGCGGTTTTACCGTATGTTAATTTTATGACTCGTTTCTATCTGGTCAGGATATTTATAGGTCTTGGTTATAGTTTTGTGACTGATGAATATTAGCATGGCTGTTAGAAGTCATTGAATAGAATAATATGAAATAGTTCCGATAGATGTCGCTATGATCTACTGAGAAGAAGTTGCTTCTACAGAACAAAATTATATTTCATATTATTATCGGAAAACATTCAATAAAGCCCAACTGGTAATTTCAATATATCATAATAATAATTTGTCCATTAAGAAATATTTATAATTGTATATGGCAGCTGCAATTTAACAATTATTTATGTATAATCTGTCTACACTTTTTTATTAATCTGGCATCCCTGCCGGGTGTGTGAGCGGGAACCAGCAATGCACAACACAGCAATGCACGGCACGAGAACGCACGACATTGGAATGAACGTGTTTTGAATTCCAATGACGTACATTGTCATGTCGCGCATTCTCGGCCCGGACCAAGAGTGTCCGGCTTGATAATGTACAGCACGGGAATTGGAATCAAAACAAACAGTGACGTCACAATAAAAAAGTAAAAAGCCATGTGAAACTAGGGATGAGATTTTGATTGATTAAGGATTGATTTTGATTGATTTTGTTTCATTTGACGTGTGGTTGACGTTCAATCAATTATTATTGAAGTAAATCTGTGAACTATTCGTTAGGTCCTGATATGAGATGGAAGAAAACAAAAGTTAATGAAATACTTAATAATAACATCAGCAACGTGCAAGCGTTTTCAACAAGAAATTATATTTCATTTGTGATCTTGAGATGTTGCAAAATGTTTGGCAAGTAGGTAAGTGCCTATGCTATTACAAATTACAACATCATTGGTGTAAGTACGTAAGTAATACGGAAGTTTTAATAACAGCATCACAACAATTTCTCCATGAGCAACAGTGCCGGCAGTCTCGACAGAGATAACGACAAAATCGTTAACTTTTGATCGCTGATGATTACTAACGAATAAATGCGGTTGCATTATCGGTGCTTACGGAAAACGTAAGTCTCCACATCCAAGATGCGATTCTCGCAAGCATCATTATTGCAACTGAATGTTTTCATTGATAATTTTGCAATCGAAAGTTAACGATTTTGTCGTTATCTCTGTCGAGACTGCCGGCCCTCGTTATTAAGAGCTGTTTACTAACCCATCTCAATAGCATTATTCTCTATGATTCTTTCCGTAACTTACAAATGGTCTCAATTATGATACCTTAGATTATCAGTGTGTAAATTATTAGAGCTCATAAAACTGGGGGCTGTCCATCATTGGGGCTGTCAGTTTGGTCCCTTTGGCTTTGTGATGTAATTAGTCAATCCTTGTAGGTACTCTATATTATGTATGTAGGTCCTTACTATCTGACAAAAGATCTACAACATAAGACATACCTAGCTTTAATACATACATACTTATTAAAAATAGTAATACATAAGTAGGTACATACTATATCTATACCTACGTGCTAGCAAAGTGTAGCTATGAAAAAATTTCATCAGTGTTTATTTTATTAAAACTAGTAATTTTGTAGAAGGTGCCTTTAGCTGCCATCTTAATAACTTTCTAATTAATCATATTTATTTTTAGATTTTCACTGCAATCATAAGATGTGTGCGACTCACACTTGATGGAGATAATTAAAAAAGGAATGAAATATTTGCCCCAAACATAGTCCATACCACTATTGTGTTGCTGCTTGCTGCTCAAGAGGACCGCAAGCCTGACATAGAATTCCATTACATTATATATATTATATGGTTTCATCGCAGAAGAAATGAACACTTTAGTAAAAAGTTAATTGGTTATATCTAGTCAAAGCTGCCCTGAATTACATACCTAACTGCTAAGGCAAAAGAAATACCTACTATGAAACAAATTCAAGAATAACATCAGCAACCAGGACCATAATAAATTGGATAAACTAAATTATGGGCGCAACCAGAGTTATGAAGATTAAGTGTGGAGACAGTTATTATGAAAGTGGCAAAGTAAATTATTATCGGGATAGCATTATAGTTACTGCTCTATGAATGCTAAAGCTTATCTCTCTATCTAAAATAATCAAAAAAACCAACTAGGTAATACTTATATTTTTGATCCTTGACGGATAATAATAGAATAGCCTTTAAAATAGTAGGTACCACCTACTAATTGTTTATTATATAATTTTATTTGTAATTAAATTAATTATATATTTAATTTCATTGTCTTTTTTTCACTCTTCCTCGTCTGTAGTAGGTACGTCCTGCAGGATAGTCCTTTCCCTTGTTCTCCACACACATCCCGCGACCACATAAATCATCTCTTCTCTATTTGTAGCTTGCTTCTTTCCATGATACATAAAAGTAAAATTAAATAAACAAAAATGCAGTATAAATATTATCATCATCATATCAGCCATAGGAAGTCCACTATTGAACATGGGCCTCCTCAATATAATCTTAATATATATAAATTACGTGTCACGTTGTTTGTCTGCGATGGACTCCTAAACTACTTAACCGATTTTAATCAAATTTGTACACAGTGTTCAGTTAGATTCAACTTGAAAGATAGGATAGCTTGCATCTCTATTTATGATCCGCAGACGAAGTTGCGCGGGTCAGCTAGTAGTCTATACTTATTAATTACCTAAGTAAGAAAGACCAATTTAACCTCTAGACCTTGTGGTGCACCTTGGCGGAGGCCTATGTCAAGCAGTGGACTGCAATTATGATGATGATGAACCATTAGCTATTTTTATTAGATCATCAACAAATTAACAGCCTCCATGCGATCCGAGGTTCTGGATTCGATTACCGGTGGGGATGGGGACACTGTCTCATAAAAATATCTTTAAGGGACTGTTCCAAGTTTAGTTAGGGCATTGCAGGTTAAAATCACCTGATTGTTTAGAAAGTAAGATGATTCCGTGCTTCGGATTCGGAGTGCACGTTACTGTCGGTCCTGGTTATTTTCTACGCGATGTAGACGAAACAGAGCCACAATGTTTCCTAGTTTTAATGCATGTTATAATCTCGCCGAAGTTTAAGTCACTAAGGAAAGCCCTAATGTTAATTCTGTATGAAAAACTTCATTCAAATCCAGTGGCGTAGCGTGCCTTGGCGGGGCCCCGTATAAAAATTTGTTTGGGGGCCCTTAGGAAGGGTAAAGATTTCGCACAAAAGAAAAAAAAATGTTTGCATATAATTAAAAGAAATATGTAATTATATTCATCATAATTATCTATCTGTCACTTATTCCAAATTTATTAATTTTTGTATTTATTAATTTTGGCTTACGCACGTTGGGGCCCCCCGTGGCCCGGGGGCCCCATATAAATTGATACGGCAGATACGGCGGTAGCTACGCCCCTGTTCAAATCTGTCCAGTAGTACCTACTGGATATAGAATGGTTGAATGGTATGTACTAAATGCGGTTTCCAGCCCGATTTTCATTAGAAACAATGTTGAAGATCACGATAGATGACCAATCAAGACCTGTTTGTCTTATTTTTGGATTTCAAAGTTAAGAACTTTAATATAACTAAGTAGGTGGGTCAATGACCGATAGCACGACCATAACTAGCACTTACACAGTTACCTACACTATAGTAGAGGTCAGCGTGCACGCACCGCTCGGCTCACTCGTCCGGTGATCCAAGCAACCGAATTAAGTGTCACTACTAAGCAAAAATTTAAGGAACACCCATCTTTTAAACATTGTCGGATAGCACAGGCTCCATTAATTTGTACTATATTGCCAGATTGAACTATTACCGACAAATTGTGCCTTTTTATGGTCGGGGTGTTAGTTGTGTCGCAATTTTGTAGCATCGTATTAGCATTTATCGATATTTTGTGCGTCGACATAACGTATTCTACTCGTGTGGGAGATGCTCTTTGGTGGCGCCTCTAGGCTCAGGCCTTAGAGGGCCTTGATCTGGGCAGGAGGCCTACCAACATTACACAATGTGAATGCTTCAGGGTAGCTATTTTGATTACGTTTTTTGCAATTTGCAGGCTAGGTTGTATGTTGATGGAAATGTTGTTCGCGGATGTCCCTCCAAGTTCATATAATTCGAGGAATGACTTTGACCTCGAAAAAGTCGTTCCTCGAGTTATATGAACTTAGGGTATTGATTTTGATGATTATAATTCTGTAACTACATACGTCTTACACCTGCAAATAGCAAAAAAAACGTAAGAAAATTTGAATTTCGCGGGCTACCCTGACGCTTTCACCTTAAGAGCGCGTATACAGAAAGTGGGCAACGTCGCAAACAGCTGTCAAATATTTCCCTGTTTTGATTAATTTGTCAATATTACTGTATGAAAATAAGAAATATGGCTAACTAATGAACTAGAATATTAATAATGAATTGCAATTAAAACACTGAATTTGATGTTGTAACCGTTTTAGGTGTAAAAAAGCCATTTGTAAAGTTTCCAAATACTTTTTTTACATCTAAAACTAAATATTCGGTGTTACGATATTAATTATTGCATTTCATAATCAATATTCTAGTTCATTAGTAAGCCATATTTCTTATTTTCATACAGTAATATTGACAAATTAATCTAAACAGCGAAATATTTGACAGCTATTTGCGACGTTGCCCACTTTCAGTATAAACGCTCTTAAGGCGAAAGCGCCAGGGTAGCCCGCGAAATTCAATTTTTTTTAGGTTTTTTGGAATTTGCTGGTCAGTATTAAGTTGTACGTTGATTAATATATGAATCGCGGCCGTAAGAAATATGTGTTTAGAGAATTATAATCATTAAAGTCATCAACACAACTCTCTAATAGTCCGAGAGCCGGCTGTATAAAAGTCCTATGGATCAGATACATGAATCATTTTTGGGGTATGAACAATAAAACCATAGGTCTAGAGGTCGACACCCCTGAAGTTGCTTGATTTTGCCCGCATGCAAAATTATGACGTCACTTCCGGTTTTTATTTTAGGTGTAATTGTAATTTATGAAATACATCAAGAAAATTCATGTCAAACGAAAGTTTTTGATGAGTAGAATAGAAATGTCAAGGGTCGACAAGCTCTATTTATTCGCTACCCTAAGTCGACCTCCGTTAAAAATTATTTTTTAAAAATTTATCTTAAGCCATCGAATACATGGATTTGCTTACGATTTTCTGAAACTAGAACCTCTTAAATGACTGAAAAAAATTGGTCGACACCTTTTATTTGCCCGGATCTGACTGTCGACTTAGTTTGAAGAATTAAAGAGCCTATGCTTATACATTTCATCTCTATGTATGTTTAATTATTTAATTATCTGCATATCTTTTCCAAATACATTGATAATTTTTTTTTTATTAATTTGTAACTCTAACACTACAAAAAAAATTGGTCGACCCCTTTTATTTGCCCGGATCTGACTGTCGACTTAGTTTAAAGAATTAAAGAGCTATGCTTATACATTTCATCTCTATGTATGTTTAATTATTTAATTATCTGTATATCTTTTCCAAATACATTAATAACACAGAAAAACAAAATAAAACTTTTTTTTTGTTGCATGAAGTTTTTCTACTGTTGTTTACTAATTTGGGTGCGCTGATTTCAAATCTACCCTCAGATTTTTTGTAGCAGCTCTAGTTAGTGAGATACAGGTACCGTCTTGAATTTACATAAGTGGTCGATATTTTCTATCAATAGCGGTATAACTTAACTAGTTCCTTTATAAATTTCATTATGTCTTCCTCAAGAAGGACTTGTTTAAATAATCCTGATTGTTTTTGTGTCATTTGTGGAGAATATATGTTCCAAAAATTTCATTTAAATAGGTATGTCGGACTTTGTGAAAAAGGCATACTTGGACTACTTTGGGTTTCCGTTGCCGTCAAACGCTAAGGGTGCGTTTCCACTGAAGAGGAGCTGGGCGGAGCGGAGCGGAGACGTGCAGGAATCGTCCAATCATAGACGAGACGAGTGCCGCGCTGAGGATTTCAACCAATGTGATTGGTCGATTCTTGTACGTCTCCGCTCCGCTCCGCGCAGCTCCGCTTCAGTGGAAACGCACCCTTAACCTTGGATATCAAGTTTGGTATGTAAAAGATGTGTTGAGTCTTTGCGACTGTGGGCAAACAAAAAAAGACCCATTTTTAAGTACAAAGCTCCTATGACTTAGCGTGAACCACCCAACCATCATGACGACTGTTATTGAATTTGAAATTGAGTAGTGATAAAATCAAAGGTGGTTTTTCGATGGCCCACAAAACAGGAAGTTGATAGATGATAAAAATTTCATCAAACATATGACAGCTGTCGAGAAATGTGCATGAGAAGAGTTTGTTTGGGTAGTGAGGAATTTTTTGGGCAATAGGAAGTCTGACGGCTACATTCAGCACGTTGAACAGTTGCTGATACACTTCCAGCGGCTTGGATGCAACATGAGTATTGAGCTTCACTACTTTCACAGCCATCTAGACTATTTTCCTGAAAATCTAGGTGACCTAAGCGAGGAACAAGGAGAGCGCTTTCACCAGGATATTCGCATAATGGAAGAGAGGTATCAGGGGTACTGGAATTAACATATGATGGCTAATTTATTGTTGGAGCATTCAAAATATTACTCATAATACATCTCACTCTAGAAAATCCAAAAAAAGGAAGAATAAATATATTTAAGAATTTTTTTAAACTTAAACTATGTGCATTTTCAATGAAAAACCCTGTCACTTCATAACTCCAAAACTAGAGCTGCTACATAAAAACGGCATATATTTTTGAAATCAGCGTAGAAAAATTATTCAGATTCATGTAAAAAATCTCATGCAACAGACATGCTGTTGTCCAGTGTAATTTTTTTTTAAATTAATTCTGTAACTGTAACATTACTAAAAAAAATTGTTCGACTCCTTTTATTTACTCACATACAACTGTCGACTTAGTTTAAAAAATTAATGAGCTCTAACTCATACGTTCCATCATACGTCTATACATGTTCAATTATTTATCTACATATCTTTTCCAAATACATTAATAACTTTTTTTTTCATTAATTGTAACATAACTACAATTTTCTTGAAATACTTACTGTACATTTCTCCATTCTTTACCACATTATATTGTGAGTTTTGGTGTTATTTAGTGTGTTGATTAAAGTGTCACTTTTTTGGCGCTATTAAATCGGCAGTTTTTATTGTCACGAACCCCAAGCTCGTAACACTACTGTCCCAAACTTAGGGCTGAAAAATATCGGGCTCTCCCTACCTACTCGTGTTCTTTTGTTAATGCCGGAGTAACTCCGAACCTAGCTTACGTTACAGGTACAAAAGAAAAAACGTTAACGGGTACCTGGACTTAAGGTAGAAATACAAAATAAATTCTATGAAAAAAAAAGTTATTAATGTATTTGGAAAAGATATGTAGATAATTAAATAATTAAACATACATAGAGATGAAATGTATAGGCATAGGCTCTTTAATTCTTCAAACTAAGTCGACACTCAGATCCGGGCAAATAAAAGGGGTCGACCAATTTTTTTTTGTAATATTAGAGTTACAGAATTAATAAAAAAAAAATTATCAATGTATTTGGAAAAGATATGCAGATAATTAAATAATTAAACATACATAGAGATGAAATGTATAAGCATAGGCTATTTAATTCTTTAAACTAAGTCGACAGTCAGATCCGGGCAAATAAAAGATGTCGACCAATTTTATTTAGTCATTTAAGAGGTTCTAGTTTCAGAAAATCGTAAGCAAATCCATGTATTCGATGGCTTAAGATAAATTTTTAAAAAATAATATTTTACGGAGGTCGACTCAGGGTAGCGAATAAGTAGAGCTTGTCGACTCTTGACATTTCTATTCTACTCATCAAAAACTTTCGTTTGACATAAATTTTCTTGATGTATTTCATAAATTACAATTACACCTAAAATAAAAACCGGAAGTGACGTCATAATTTTGCATGCGGGCAAAATCAAGCAACTTCAGGGGTGTCGACCTCTAGACCTATGGTTTTATTGTTCATACCCCAAAAATGATTCATGTATCTGATCCATAGGACTTTTATACAGCCGGCTCTCCGGCTATAAGACCACGTAAGTCTCAAGAATAACTATTTCATGAAATCATCATTCTTTGGACTTACGTGGTCTTAGAGAGTTGTGTTGATGACTTTAATGATTATAATTCTGTAAACACATATTTCTTACGGCCGCGATTCATATATTAATCAACGTACAACTTAATGCTGACCAGCAAATTGCAAAAAACGTAAGAAAATTTGAATTTCGCGGGCTACCTTAGCGCTTCCACCTTAAGGGTAAATGATAGCTTTAACTCATCATCATTTCAGCCGAAAGACGTCCACTGCTGGACATAGGCCTCCCCCAAGTGTGTAGCTTTATCTATCGCTTTATATTAGATCGTTGTCCATAAATAAATAAAAGATAAATAAAAACTATAAATTAGGTATCATGTTATAATTTACTAAATAGGTACTTTACATTGTTACATTTTATGTAAATTGATTAGGAATTGATTATTATAAATGTCGGCAGGTAGGTACTTCTGGCTTTATGGCTGGTAGGCCGTCCGTGCTACGTAGGTAGGTACTGCTGCTTCCAGGATTGGGAACCATGGTATTCAGAATTCTGTAATGCACAAACCACAAATTGTATTCCAAAAACATTAGCTTTGTGCGGTCGAGTTATTTCAATCAACATACAACCTAGCACTGGCCTGCAAATTGCAAAAAACGAAAGAAAATTTAAATTTCGCGGGCTGGTTGAAGCCAATCACCTTATCGGGTAATCGGCGTGATTGCAATAATAAAACTAGGAGCTTTTTTTCTTCGTGGTCCATAAAATACTGGAAAATTCCGTGGTTCCTTCTTTTTTTCTTCGTGTTCCTATATTACGACCGTATTTATCCTATGGGCGGCATGAGCACCGGGCCGTAGGCCGACGTAGGAGGCCGGCGGAAGCCCGGCACTTCGGGGACAGAAGATGGATGGAGTACCTACAATTTGTATTTCTTGGAGGAACCACGGGCAAAAAAAATACTCGCGGTCCCTTTCCAGGGACTAAGGGACCGGGACCACGGGTAAAAAAGGACCGAATCTATTATTAATCTGTGACCGACTATGAAAAAGACTACCGTAGCTTCGTAAATTCTTAAATCTCTAAAAGGCTAATTCTTAAAATGGCCAATTCGTGAGGTTCGTATTATTCTCGTAACTAAAAGAGCTATACTTAGTAGGTAATTATAAATGCCAACTCAAAAATAAACTAATACCTATATTTAAAAAAAATTGTGAATGGTATTAGGGCGGTGCCTTCCTCCTTTTACGGGCTTAGGACCGTCACATTTGTGCATGCTATTCTCTGGGGCGCAGAAACATTTTACATAAAAAAAGTAATACGTAGATGGTATTTACTTATCAGCGGAGTATGAAAATTTAAGGTTCAGTACTTGCATGGTACCGTGGCCTTGCCACAGATCGTACTTTCTAAATCATTACCCTGATGGTGGCCCTGCCAGAGTCATTCTCATTACACATGTCGCAAGACTCGTTCTGATATCTATGGGTGCGCCGGTGGCGCTTGATGGAGTTGGTGGGGCGCGCTTCAGTTAATTCTCGTTTGGCAAGCGGTCATCGCGCGTTTTGCGATACGTAGGTACCTACGTAGCTATACAGTGTTGTATCGTGTTATGCTTCAACCAGCCCGCGAAATTCAAATTTTCTTTTGGTTTTTGCTATTTGCAGGCCAGTGCTAGGTTGTATGTTGATGTTATTTTGATTCGCGGCTGTAAGACGTATGTATAGTTACAGAATTAAAATCATCAATAAAATCCTCCAACGTAATAATGGTGTAGGAACAAAAAAAAAAACAGAAAAAATCGTTTATGCACCATTATGAACTTGGAGGGTTGTATTGATGACTAGCTTTTGCCCGCGGCTTCGCCCGCGTGGAGGTCGATAATTGTCCCACGGTATAATTCTTTCATCCCCTATTTTATCCCGTTAGGCGTGGAATTTATCAAAATCCTTTCTTAGGGGATGCCTACATCATAGTAGCTTTATGCATGCAGTCTCAGCCCGATCGGTTTAAAATTGACAAAGTTTCATACAAACTCATCCCCTTGGGGGTAGAATTGATCAAAATCCTTTCTTAGCGCCTGATCCGTCCAGTGGTTTGGGCTGTGCGTTGATAGATCACTGTCAGTCAGTCAATCACCTTTGAGTTTTATATATATAGATCGAGCTTTATATAGTATAATTATAATTCTGTAACTACATACGTCTTACAGCCGCGAATCAAAATAACATCAACATACAACCTAGCACTGGCCTGCAAAATGTAAAAAATGAAAGAAAATTTGAATTTCGCGGGCTGGTTGAAGCAATCTGTCCATAAAGTAGACACAATAGATAAACAATCAACCTGAACCATATGTGGTTCATGGGACAGGAAATGGGTTAAAGTGTAATCTCAAGTAATTTGTTAGTTTACTCAGTGTATGTTAGAAAAGAAAAAAAAAATGAAAAAAAAAAAAGTTTATTGTTTTGCTTCAAAGAGTGACCATGGAGTTTCTTGACGGTTCTTCTCCATGGAAATAACCAACCCGAACCGTGCACCTGAAAGAACAGTCTTCTGCCCACATTAGTCCGAGCCTACAGAAATAATTCCTGACAAACCCGACACACATATTGAGTATTTATGTATTATCATTAGTAAAAATGATTCCAAATCAACTTTTTATACTCTGCTTTCCATAATTATTTTATAATACCTACGTGAAGTGTTTGTGCCTCAGAATATAACATATTTTTACACAATAATGCGGCGGAGTTACACAGCCATACCATTCTCGCAATTGGTCCGTAAGTAGGTATAATATTATTACACCATATGTAGGTAGTAATATAATATTATACCTACAAACAATAAAAAAGGCACACTGTTCATACGCATGCACTGGTTTCCCTACTACATAAACGATGGCATGCAGTATTTATTCTTCTCTAACTCTATCTTATGACTATTCAACTAAAAAAGAAACAAAAACCTGTCCCGATTACGACGCAAACGCAACAAGGTCTTAACAAATTTTAACAAGAAAAGTGAACGCGCCTAATAAATTTGGAAAAAAATATTTACATGAAAATACGCAAGGTTCTAACTATTGGAGTTCTGCAAAATGGACAAATATGCTCGTTAAATTCCTGGTGTTGTGCCTGCTGTAATGAATTTAAACAACCTGTACAAATTAAATGACCACACGGAATTAATGCGGTATTTGGGGCAGACTCCCAACAAATGCGACATACTGCTATAACGGCAGGTTCAACAGCAGGCTCTACAGGAGGGGGTGGGGGAGGGGCGACTGCTGGGGCGAAATGATGGTCTTCGCCCAAGACGACTTCATTGGCTACTTCGGGTACGTCCTCTACAGCCGGGGGTGGGGGAACTAAAGGCTCTACAGCCCGGGGTGGGGGAACTAAAGGCTCTACAGGCGGGGGTGGGGGAACCAAAGGCTCTACAGGCGGGGGTGGGGGAACCAAAGGCTCTACAGGCGGGGGTGGGGGAACCAAAGGCTCTACAGGCGGGGGTGACGGAGGGGCGGCTGCTGGGGCGAAAAGATGGTCTTCGCCCAGGATGACTTCAACAGCTACTTCGGGTACATCCTCTGCAGCCACAACCTCTACGTTTACGTCCAATAGTTGGGACGTTGCCGTCAAAAATTGACGCAAAGAAACAAGACCCCTATCAAGGGATCTGTTGTTGCCATTTAAAATATTATTATTGATGTAAGACCTTTCGCGGTTACGTCTTACCAGCCGACCTAAGCGCTGAGCCTCGAATCGTGCCGCAGTCACTGCCATCTTCTGCTGAATGATCTCTAAACAGACAAAAATTGGTCATTACGTACCTATCATGAAATTAAGATAAAACTTCATGAAAAAAAAATTGAAGTGGACAGTGATAATTAATTTCAAAAATAATCAAGGTACCAGAGAAAGATTCATAGGTATGCAAAACATTACATTTCACAGACATCTTTGTTCATCACTCAAATATTTTGCTCAAGGCAAAAATATAACCCACGACTTTTTGGAGCCCAAGCCAACCATTTCAACTATCGAATCAGTCTTAAATACGAGCAAATACCTTTGAACACTCATGCAATTGTGATTTTTTAAATTGGGTAATATTACTAATTGGGGAAAAAAATAAACATTAAACTTACCTTCAGTAATGGGGTATTGGTATAGTAAATCTAGCTACGCTACGTACGTAAATACATCTGAAACATTCATTTTATCAATCGTAATTTTACAACACAAATACGTACAGAATATACTCTACATATATAATAATAAACAATAATATAACAAGAATATCTGAAATTTGATTCATTTGAAAGTTACATTAGAAGTGAATAAAATATTTAGGAAGAAGAGAAGTTACTTTAGTTACAAGAAGGGTATTTAATGACTTGACTGATATACTAATAGTAAGCGAGACTGACACGAAAGGGTCGGGACCCCCGTACAAACTGAAAAAAAAACACTTATTTTCGTTATTGGCAGTGGCCGTAGTAATAAATAAGACTGAGTCTACCTATTATGGTGCAAAAGAAACAGGCCTGTGACTGAGGGATAGGAACGAAAATGGAACAGTGCTATTATAAATCTATGAATTTAACACTTAAAATGAGTCAACATCCCTTTTTATATAATGGAGAAGATTACAATTTTTTTTTTTCATAAATTTGAAAATATAAGTAAAATTAACATAGGTGTAAAAGATTCCTGAAAATATCTCTACAAATAGAGAAGTTATAGGGCCTTAAAATTGCGCTTGCAAAATACTTTCGCGCCAGGCGTGTGACGAAACTTCTTCATTAAAAATATTCAATTTACTACTTTCTAAATAATACTATTTTGCTGAACTACAATATACTTTCTACTAAATAATTGCATATTTGTTCTACCTGTGAACCTCCACACATTCGGGTTTCCGGAGAGAGATCTGCGCAAAGAAGCGTGAAAACTCTCCGCCACATTGGAGGTCCGGTGGGGCCTTTGATAGACCGAGATCCTCTCGGGTCCCTCCTGTAAAATAGAAATTACGTTTTCTATGTCCTACAATGTCTTAATTACCTAAACTAGAAACAAAGACACAAAGTTGTTAGCGGCAGGTTTGAAACATAATAAAAAAAATTATGTTTAGCTCACCCTGACCATCCATTGTGCAATAAAGTAATTATGAAATTCTTCATTGTATGGCAGACCTCTTTCTGCCGCGATAGCTGGCACTTCTGCCAGCCCGAGCGCAATGCGATCAGCTGGCAGATATGCCAGCGCGGCGTACAGCTGCACCAGCTTGTACCCAGCAGTGTTGCGGTGGGCCGCCGGGATGCCCTGTCGTCTCGCTTGTCGAAGAAGCGCCTGAAATAAATGAAAAAGGCACCCTGACACTGGCACATTTGTAACAGACTGAAGCGCTCTCTGAAGAGCCTGCTCATAGTCTGTTACTATGTGGACAGGCCTTGGGTTTCCGGCAGCCTGCCAAACGCGCAAAAGGACCGCTTCGTAAAGCAGCCTGCGACGATTCTGCATCAAGACGATGACTGGATGAAATGAGTGACCAGCGATCACCACATGCAGGGTCAAAATTTGGGCTGCAGGTAACCCAGCCGGCACTGTTAAAAATGTGCCATCCACAACCACTGTTTCAGAGGCTTGGAGGCACGCAATAAAATTAGGCATTATAAAAATGATAGCCGAGGCGCCGCCCGCGGAAACAGTCCCTAATAGCAAATTGCTATAAGTGTTATGCTCCGCGAGCGCCACCCCGTATGCCTCAAGGGTCCTGGGTACTGGAGGGACGACTGATCGCCGCCAGATACGCATCGACGACACCACTGACTCGTAGAGCAGATATGGCACAGCATCAGGATACCTATAAATAAGACATGCACTAATTTAAATAAAACGTGCAAAAAGACACAAACAGGTCAGAGAGTCAAATTTGGGGTGGGATTTAGGAGTTTGAGTATAGCCTTTTGGGCACTATGAAACGCAAAGAAAACAAATCAATTTTTTTTTCAAAGTCCCAAAAGAAGTTACTGCCCACTAAAGTCCCAGGGACCTATAAACATTTCTATCAAAAATCTGACCCCCCCATTTTATGGTTCCATCGGGTGGAGGGTCTCGAGGGTGTCAACTTTTATTTAGGTCATTAGACAATGTACTGCTTTGTGATGCAAATTTAAGCTACATCTCATATACATAAACAATAATACCTTTTAACTGTTATCAACAACACAATAGTTAATCAATTGTCATAAGACTCCTGGAGTCTTCGTAACAAGGGTTTAAGTTAGATACTCACCTAGCTGCCTCCTCTTCATATATACCACTAAGTGGTGTTGCTTCTGATGAAGCTCTCCTTTTTAGGGCTTGAAACAGATTGTTCCTGTAAAACCGAATAACATCCATTAAATAGGTATTGGTAAACAATACATATCCTATAATTAATAATAAATGATTTATTAACTACTAGCTGATGCCCGCGGCTTCGCCCGCCCGCATATTTTATACTAAAACCTTCCTCTTGAATCACCCTAGATCTATTAAAAAACACCGCATCAAAATCCGTTGCGTAGTTTTAAAGATCTATGCATACATAGGGATATAGGGACAGAAAAAGCGACTTTGTTTTATATTATGTAGTGAAGTGATAGTGTTAAGATACGTAGCGTAATGCGATATACTATCAGTCTGTTTATACTCGCCGATACAGATAGGTAAATATGTAAAATCTGTAGTGCTAGGTACCTAGTTTCTCAGTCTTCTCATAAAGCACACACAAGGCGATATGGATGGATTTATCCCGGCATCAGCAACCATCTACGACAACTTTAATTGATTTTACTAACCTATTTCTAACCCAAGGAGTAGGCTCATGGTCATGTTCTCCTTGTATGGGTCCTGGCTGACCAGCTCTCAGGACCCATGCGACGGGGCATCTATGGGTGTGGCACCTAAGATAGGTGCTGAGCCCTGACGACCGAAAGACAACGAAGAAGTGTCCCCCTCGTTGATACCAGCGCGTAGCGCCACGGAAGCCGGGTATTTCCTCGAAGTTGTCCATACCTAGGTGAGCAAGCAAGATGACACTGAAAAAAACAAACAAGACTTTTATTTGAATAAACAAACTAAACCAGAAGATTCGTTTTTTTCAAATTCAATTCACACAGAAGCGTCACGCGTCAGACAGAATCTACCAGGGTTGCCACCTTGGATTTTCATTTTTTAAGGCGCTAGGTCAAGAGTAAAATGTCGCCAGATTTCAGGAATGTGGATTAAGAAAAAACCACCAAATTCCGCTAAAATAATTGCTTTTAAAAATCTCAGACAAAAGAAATCCTTTTTTAAATTAAAAACTAACGAATATGTATGAGATGCTAGAAAATAATTGTATAAAAGCTAAGCTCAAAAAACCTTTATTCAATTGACCAACTCTCTAAGGATTTCCCGGTCCTCCGTGTCCGACAGCTTTTTAACCTAGATGTAGTACTACAAACACAAAAAATTAAAATCCAGACCAGACTACGACGCAGAGATAATCAGACACGCAGGCACACACGCATTCAAATTGAATCTTACAAGAATCTTATTTAGGAACATTGTTACCAAGTTTTTGTTTTTAATTACTCTTAATTTCTTTGTTCTTGCCTTAATTCAGAAATTTTGTAAATAATCACATTTTGCTTATTATTTTAAGTTATTTTTAATGTTATTAGTTACCTATAATTTTAATTTTTTTGTTTTTATTTTTTAATCAAATGATAATTATTCCAAGCTATTTTTCTTGCGCTAGCAGAACATTGTAATTTGTTTTAACTTGTGTTTTGTCTGGGTCACCAAGATACATCCACCGCTCGGGCATGATGCCGCACTGGGCAAGTAAATTCGCCAGCGTAACTTATGGATTTTCTCTTTGTGAATCGAGTCATTTTGTTTTTACACGACTGCCCAAAAAAAGGAGTGTTATTTATTTTATTGTGTTTGTCAGTGGCGGCGCTAGACCACACTTGGACGTCGGCGAAATTAGGTCCGCGAGGCCTTTTTTATTTCCCAGTCAAAAAGAAAACGTTAGATTACATGAGCCGAACTATAGTGAAACTAACGTATGAGTAAACGAGTTTTATTGCTAATCAAATGATGACAAAAATTACACAAATATAAGTTAAAATAGACGAACTTTTCGGCTTTTGGCCTGACTGAACTTTTTCAGGATTACGTCTTATGGCCGCTTTACATTTGGCTTTTAGCTAGCTAAATTCAGACACGAGTGTTGAGCGAGAAAAAAGATTGCTCTTTTTATAAAGACTTCTCTGCTTAAAAACTTATCAATCGCGCAATCAATCGTCTTTCGGAACAGCACTATCTAGCTCAATTACCTAGTATCCAAGTCCCAAAATTTCGAGTCACCTGATTGGCCAACCAATCGGCCAATCACGCGATGTCGCCAATTCATGTGTTGTACACACTCTCGGGTCGGACCATCAAGGTACACCCCAGGAATTGGAGACATCGCGATGTCGCCAATTCTTGTGTTGTACATTCCTGTGTTGTACAATCCAGTGTCGTGCATTGCTGGTACGTGCATTACAGTGACGTGCATTATAGGGACTCGTGTGAGCGACGTACGAATTGTGTATCTGTAATTTACTTAATTTTAAGTGTAAACAATGAGTTTATTAAATTGTTTAGCAGTGCGATATTGAAAATTTCCCTAATCTCATTGCCAATGTCGTAATTTAGGTGTTTTATACGCTTTTTATATTGATGTGAGGTTCTCGTGCTTTGTCTTCGTGTGTGACAATATACTCAAAATGGCGCATCAACTGGCACCGTCTGTAAATTGTTCATTGGACGACATTGACCTTAGCGCACTAAAGGTAAACTTTTAAAGTAAACTATTAGTATTAATGATACATCCTGAATATCCAGAAAGCAGGGGCTCCCTAAACTTCCAGAAAAAAAGTAATCAAAGGGCAATGATCTCACAGGGCGTGAATCATAAGTGAAGGTTTACTTTAAATGGCAAAATAATCTTTTTGTGACATTTCATTTAATTTATGTGTCATTTCAGGATCCTGCTGGTATATTCGAACTCATTGAAGTGGTCGGAAATGGCACCTATGGACAAGTATACAAGGTATGTACTAGATTAAAAACCGGAGCGCAATAATAAACTATACCCGTACGTATAACTACACCTATCAGTAATTAAATTGATTGCTTTTATTGGATCTCTCCTCACGGTCTACTTACAAGCTGTAATACATGACATGGTGCTAAAAAAAATTAACTTAATAGGCTCAAATGAAAGCATTACAATTAAAGAGCACTGTCTATTAATGTCAATGAACTTCATTAGTTCCCATCAGTGGACTTTCAATAGGTACCACTACATTTTAAAGTGATGGATAATTTTGTCTTTTCTCTACTATATTAGATTATGTATTATTTTCAACTCAGTCAAATAATAATACTATATAAGTTTAAATTGGTGAATCTCAAGTAGAAAATTATATGCTCTGTTGATTTATACACACCCACATCTGGGTCAGAGGTTCGTCTGGTGTATTATATTGCTCTCCAAAAATTGTACATTGGTTCATATTTACATGTTCTATGCTTCACAAGTTTATGACCTACAAATAATTAAAAACAATTTAAAGGGATGAAATGTATCCTTTATTATTTAGGTAATTTCCACCCTACTGCTCTAGAAAGGGAGTTTAAACACAATATTTGAAGTAGTAGAGTATTTTTTACTACCATAAAAATAATTTAAAAAAACTCATTCCGTTTTCAATAAAAAATCATTAAACAATTTGTTAAAAGATACAGCTTGTAAGCTAAATACTAATCTACTAATCTGATCAATACATAATAATATTATACTACAACTGTGATTAGATTATCATAATTTATTATGATCAGCCTTTAAACAGTACTGCTAAACATGACTGGATAGTTATTTGTCTTAAGGAATATATAGGAATTTGTGTTTGTTTTTGTTTAGGATGTTTGTAAAAGTTAATTATTACTAACATAGGATAAGTTTTTTTACTAACAAATTGAGTCATGAACTCATGATACTTGAAAAATAAATAAATTTAATTGAATTGAATATTGCATTAGTCACCTTTTGGATAGAGTAGTGATCATAGAATAATATTTTTAGCAGATGAGAGAATGCTGTATGTAACCCCATAGTGTAGATCATTAAAACACCAACAGTAAATTTTTAATATATCTAGATTTATATATATATATACAAATCAACCCAGAAAACATATTATTACTTGTGAATTTAAAAATAATACATTAGTAAATTAGTGGCTCTTGCATTAACAACAAAAACATTGCTTAAAAATGGTGTTGTTTTCGATTCGATTCAATCTGAGTTTTGTCAATATTATGTAGTAATTTGGTTGTAAAATTTAGTTTTAACACTTTGCGGGACACTTAACGCCCCTCGACGTAAGAACAATAAAACTTCTATTGTGTCTCGTTTAGTGCCCTTCAATGTGTTAATAAACCAGATTACATCAAATATAGGCGATTTTTTTGAAATAATGAAGATAATAATCACATTGACGTCATTCTATTCCCATAATTAAATCTGAAGATTATTCCCTAACTGTTTACAAACAAAGAAATAAATAATATGTCCAAACTCTAAAGCCTAATCACATCATGTCAGATTATCAATAGGCTTCAAGAACTGCAGTATCACATTTTGATCTAGAAACTAACAAGGAACTCATCCACTTTGTGAGAATATACAAAACTGAGTAAACATTAAAATGAAGATATTATAAACCAAACTAATATAAATAATTACATATGAAGAAGTTCTATTATTCTTAGTCCATCAAATAATAAATGATAAAATTTTATAGGGGCGTCACACAAAAACAGGGCAACTTGCCGCCATTAAAGTTATGGATGTCACACAAGATGAGGAGGAAGAGATAAAGCTAGAGATAAATGTGCTAAAAAAATACTCTAATCACCGCAACATTGCCACATACTATGGAGCTTTTATCAAAAAGAGCCCTCCGGGAAAGGATGACCAGCTGTGGTTGGTTATGGAGTACTGTGGAGCTGGTATGTGTCCCTTGTACTTTTTATGACTTATTTGTAATATGATTAATACACAGTAGTTGTGAGTCAACATTTCTGTTTATTTAGAACAGGTAAATTAACAGAAATGTTATAAGTTTTCTATTTTCATAAATTACCTGATCCTGATGTTGCACATACTATGGCATATTTATTATTTCTTGAGCTAACTCAACATAGCTGTGCATTGCGACTAGCCCGACTTTGACTTTCATATTTTATCATTGCTGTTTCTAGGATCTGTGACGGATTTAGTTAAGTCCACTAAGGGGCAATCATTAAAAGAAGAATGGATTTCATACATTTGTAGAGAAATTCTCAGAGGTCTTAGTTATTTACACTCTAACAAAGTCATTCACCGTGACATCAAGGGACAAAATGTCTTGCTTACAGACAATGCTGAAGTTAAACTGGGTATGTATTCAAACAGACATGTCTAGATAACATTCTGATATTTACATTGATATTTGCTTAGTAACACATAGAGTAAGTTGTATGCAAGGCTAATATCAAGTTATACTTATTCGGTATAAGCTAACTTCTGATTGTACGAAAAACCTATACAATGCGAGGCCAGCTAAAACTGAAAATGTAAATCTTGATGATTCGCCGTGTGTACATTCTGCTTCTATGTCATCGCACTAAAGAATACTAAAATTTGTTAAAAGTTTTGTGTGACTCAAATTCATAATTTGTGCAATCATTTATGTTATCAGTGGATTTTGGAGTGTCGGCGCAACTCGATAGGACTATAGGTAGAAGAAACACATTTATCGGTACTCCATACTGGATGGCGCCCGAAGTGATTGCGTGCGACGAAAACCCTGATGCAACATACGATAATCGTTCTGACCTTTGGTCGCTCGGTATAACTGCTCTCGAGATGGCGGAAAGTCAACCGCCCCTTTGTGATCTTCACCCGATGAGGGCTCTTTTCCTCATTCCAAGGTATAATTTCATTGGCATTTTACAGCAACACCTATTATTTCTAGTGCAAAAACTAATAAAATAACTTGTAATTCCAGAAACCCGCCGCCTCGTCTCAAGTCAAAGAAATGGGCTAAAAAATTTCATAGTTTCATTGAAACTGTGCTTGTAAAAGACTATCATCAACGGCCGTACACTGAACAGCTGTTGAAACATGCATTTATAAGGTAAATCAGTATTTTTACACATCAGTTTAAAAAATCCAGATGTTATAAGTACTAAAAGGAAGTCATAGGTAATTAATGTTTTTTTATTATTATTTTATAGAGACCAACCCACAGAGAGACAAGTGAGGATACAACTCAAGGACCATATAGACAGATGTAAGAAGCGGAAGCAAGACAACTCGGTGCGAGAGGACTACAAGTACTCTGGATCGGAAGGCGAGGAAGAAGAGAACGCAGTCGCCGGCGAGCCGTCGTCCATCGTACATAACGCGGCCGCTCACCAGGGCGGTGACACTCTGCGTCGGAATTTCCAACAAATCCAGGAAGGACCAAGGTAGGTCATCGCTTATACAAAATTGTTTTGCCTATTAACTTCGTTTGCTTAACATTTGTGTAATTAACCAGACCCGCCGAAGTGCCTCAGCCCCAGCCGCCCCCGAAACGTAACAGCAAGCGTGAAGAACGTGAGGAAATTCCAGGTGACATAACTATCTAACTATTTTTATGAGACATTTTGCAATAACTATGTGATGTTCGTTAACACTGTGCTTTTTGTTGGTACTGCAGAGCCAGGCCCACCGGCAAGGCCTTCTATTCCACAAAGACTGATTGTTGTACCAGACCCACAGGCACAACAGCCTAATAGATATAGGTAAATATTGTTATGTATAATGTAGTGAATTGTTTTGTAACTGATACAATGTTTAGTTGTATGATAATTTAACTTAAAACAAATGTGCTTTGGTAAAAGATTAATGAAAGTGGTAATTGCAGGCCTCTACCACCGACACCAAAGTCGTCCGGCTCGTCAAACAGTTCGGGCTCTAACAACGGCACGCCGCCGGCCAGCGGGCCGCAGCCCCCGCAGCGTGGCTCACATCAATTGTTCAAACCCATGGTACGTGAGTTTGTGCCACCGCTATTATTATACTCCGGAAAATATGCGTTGATACTAATCACATCTGCAACTACTCCCGATTTCAAAGATTTATTTCAGTATTTCACAATAGCACCTAGCATAGAAATAGAATGATTTTCTGTGGCGTTTCAAAAACTACACAAATAAAGTCAACAAAAGTTTAAGTTTTGTTTAGCCTCAGTTTGTATCTAGTGTAGGTAACACGAAGACTTATCTAAAAATGCTTATGATGATAGTCACCTGTATCGCGCTATATTTTACTGAGTATAGTAACAACTTGATTGTGTATTCTGCTAAAATATTATTGTATGTATTTCTTTGTTCCTTTAATTTTATTAGCTTTTTGTTTTTATTTTCATGTCACGCTGTTAACTTTCTTTGCACATCCGATTTAAACTGCAACTGCAGATTCCACCGAGAAGGCCAGAGGTAGGTTATTTGAGTTGCGTTTATTATTGATATGGTTGTATGGCTACGATATTTTTATTGTTTAAAGTTGTTTTATACAAAATGTACAACTCGGCAGGACTTGGACAAGTTGGCTGCACAACTTAACGAACTCGGCGTCGTGTCTGGTAACGAGCCTCCTAACAGGCCACCTCGCGCTCCTACTAATGGTCAAGGTATTTACTTTAGTTTTCAAACTTCATTGTTGTTACTAAAAGTTTCATAAGATATTATTCAAGTTCATGGTTTTTCTGTGATTATGTGGGATCTGCTGACTAATTTCGAACAACCCAGCTGATAATGCGGCTAGGTCGCGAGTGGAACTAGTCAACCAAATTCTAAATAAACAGGTATCACCGGAAACCTGTTTTTCAATATTGTCAAGTATAAAAAACATAAACATCCTAATGTAGGACCACCAGTGGAAAGAAACCAACCAGAACCGGCGTTTGAAGACTCCGATAGCGATTCTGACAACGAAGAGAGTGGTGGACGAGTGCGCAATGATGGCACCTTACTAGCTAGCGACCCGCCTAAACCTCTGTAAGTATTTAATTAAAGAAACCGCTGTATTTTTACACATATTAATGTACAATAAGTGCATAATTATTCATTTTCATTTTATAAAAGTACAACTAACCATGATTACTTTTATTTAAATTTTGTTTGCATGTTTTTTTTTTGGACCACATTTTTGTTCACCTGTCCCATCCCGTTCGGTTGTGTTTGCCTGTCAGTCCCGAGTTCTGTTACAGGCCGGGCCTGAGCGCCGTGGCCGAGGACGGCGGCGGCGCGGGCGGCGGCGCGCCCACGCGGCCGCTCCCGCCCACGCCCGACGACGACGACACGCACGCCGACCGCACGCTCGTCATGAAGCGGGTGAGTGTTCCCCACACCACACGGTGTTCCGCTCGATGCTAACACGATCATCATCATATTTTACGTTTGATATAGAAACATGAAGCTCGATCCATGACCCCTTGACTACATACACATGAGCAAAACTTAGTCAGTGCTTAAGACATCTAATATGCATACATAGCCTATTGATTACTCTAGCTAAATCTGTTAACATATTAATTATATCACCACATCTGTTTTTACGGATAATGTACGCCAGGTGAAATGAAGTGGATATTAAAATAGACTTTTTTCGAAGTATAAGATTAGAAATTGATTGATTATAAAGAATACTAAACTTATTTTTCGAAAATGGACTATTATTATCGAGCACCTATTTCATTACAACTGGGAGTATTTGTGTGACATTTGTGCTATGTTGTGTGTGGCTTGATGAAAAATAGCAACTGACAGAATGGGGCCCTATGTGAACGAAATTGACTGTGTTTTTATTTGGATTTTATTTTCATGAATGGTTTTCACGCCAAAGTAAGATCAGTGAGCATAAAATACTGCTAATTCGTTTTTATTTATATGTTTCTTGGTTCTTATCATTTATATGTACTTTTTGTATCGGACATGTTTGACAAACATCAGAGAGAGAATACCGAAAACGATAAAAGGCAGTCTGATGTCGATGAAGCAGTGTTACTGAAGGATTGGGATTTTGCCCGATTTTTTCCATCGAAGAGTTCTGAAAAAGAAGAAAAGCATGATACACCCAAAGATTCCGAGCAGAAACGAGCTCAACTGCAACGACAATCACGGTTAGAAATGGAAGATGCTTGGTCTAAATATAAATCTATAGCCACTCCTCCTTCTCGGCACAAGCAGCTATTCCAAAAACCCACCGAAAAATCGACGCAGGATAAATTAGCGGATATTTTGAAACAAAAAAAGGAATCCGATTCTGAAGTCAATTCTCCAAACCGCTTTTTCCGTGGCTTCCGTAGAGAAAATTCCGACCTCTTCCCACTACCCAGTACACGTCACTCCGCTATATACTTTCCGAAACATGAAAGCCCAGCAGGAGCAAATAAACAACTACGATCCAGTGGAATATTTAACAATTCACGCAAACAAGTTATGAAATCGTCGGCTGGAGAACCTATTTTAACAGATTTCATAAAAACTAACGATAGCTTAAAAAAATCAGCACAAGGTGATGCGAGAAAGAGTGAAAAGAAAAGAACTCCCGATCGAAAAATGGCAGCCAGTAACCCTATCGATGCGCTCAAAAATGTTGCTGCACTTATCAGACAAGATAGTGAAAACAACGGACCAAGCCGACAAAGCAGCGTAAATAGTGATTCTCCAGCAACAAGCATTTGCTTCACGAGTAGCACATCTTTTGAAAAGGCTGGGACGCCAGACTTAACAGCCGATACCCACGAGAATAAATCAAATTCGGATACTGTAAATGAAGGCAATGTGGTGAAACCACGCAGAGAAAAGACTGAATCTGATATAGTTTTCCGGAGAAATTCCCAATATAACCGGCATTCAGAGCTTATGGCAAGTTGTGGGCAGGAAGCGGTACTCGCTCAGGATCAGGTAAATTGCTCCCTGCTCAGGATAGTTTGATTAATAATTTATACTTACATTTGGTATGAGGGTTTGGTTTTCTAACATGGTTTTCACTAACATCTACAATAATAATATAATATGAACGCTTTTATAAAATAAATGTATGTTTTGTATTTAGTTTGTAGTGGTTTTGGTTCATATAACAATTACTTAAATGTTTGGGAATGGTATACGGCTCTTGTTTGTCATACTTCATACTAAAATATCTACTTCGTCTGTTTATCACTTAAGGAGAACATTGGTTTTAGATATTGCTCACACGTCTTACATTTTGGCGTGATAATTCTCTTCTAGTTATTAGAATTATTTAGTATTAGTTCAAATCTGTTTGGGAAGACAAAAGGTGCAAATAGGTAGTGAGTAAGAACTTTTAACAAAGTAGACATATTAAGATCATAGCTTTAACAATCTCTTAACAGCTTCGTCACCTAACAATGCAACTCATTATTTATTTTAACTAACCTCTTTCTTTCTAATCATTGTTTAAACGCGATACCGTCTTCCTGCCAAGAAATCAACACATGCAAAATATATGCGATACCTACTTACGCCATCAACACTTGAAAATTAACCATTTAGGAATGCTGCCTAACGCCATGCCACAGAAGCTGGCAAGAAACAATCATCAATTTGTGAATGTGTTTTACTACTGCATGTTTGGCTGCCGTTGTATGTCGAGCTCTGTTATTGTCCAAATTATTAACATTGCTATACTACACATTATACAAACGATTGTCTAAGTTTGAGATAAGTTAATAGTAACATAGGCTTATGATTTTGTGTAAAAATATTTGTAAAACTTGTGTTATTTTCTATACAATGACAAATATAAATTAATAATGATTAATTTTAAAGTACTCCGCGGATTTTTTTGGTATTTAATAAAATATAGCACGAAATATTATGAAACACACAATATTATGTTAAGTAAATTATGAGAGAAATATATTTTAAAATTATGCTTTATGAAATGCCAAAGATCTACGTGTAATGAAGTTGAATTGAATGTTTTAACAGAAGTACTTACCTTTAATTAAAAACTTGAACGTGGACATGTTCCAGAATATAGTAAAATGTTAAATTGGATGTAGGGTCGGTCGAGCGGTGCCAACGAAGGCAGTGGATCTCGCACCAGCTCGGTACTCCCCGACCTGCTGAGTCAGGCGGGGCAGCCGACCACCCCTCCGCGCCACGACAAGTCCACCAGTGAAGAGGTATGTTCATGTGCATTCATACAAATATACATTCGCCTCTCGTATGCATTTAACGTCGAGGGACTTCTTTAAATTTGATTTGTGCGATTCAATTTACATATTATATTAATGATGCGTAAGCAGCATAACTTCTACTCGAGATGTAAAAGAAGCCCCGGTTTGCTTTGTGTTACACTGGTGGCTATTGTCATTATAGAAATAAAGTTTACTCACCGCATAAATACTATGTGAATTTAAATTAATTATAATTTTGTGATTGCGTGGCATTTCACCGCACACGTGCTTAAAGGGTTAATTTACAATGGGATCTCTAGTAACATGCCATGATGTATTCATAATTAAATATTACTGAGGTGCTTCCAACGCTAGCTGCTTCGTATAAGTACATTTATGCAAAATGTATTCCCCATACTTTAATTTGCAATTTATCAGTAACCATTATTGCAAAGTCAGATAAACCAACAAACATAGTTTTTATTTTTAAATAAAAGTAACATTACTTGCTCAGTTACCTAATATAATCTCCGAAGTATAACATTAATATTAACATTGGAGTCTAAAGCTGTACGTTGGAAGCTCCTGCTCCGGATCATGACTGTGTGGTGTCTCAAGCTTTTGGTTTATCGTATTAATGTGATAATGGTTGTCAATCATGCAAACATCCTGGAGCCACTGCGCGACCGGTTTGCAGACACCTGTTAACACTGCGTAAGTACGAAACGAATTGATGCAAGAGGAAATGCTTAAGGTTCTCATAGATTGTTGTTTGTTGAAAGTTAGATCTGTATCTCACTTCTTCCTTGTATTTATGCATTTTCTAGAAACGCTTTCATTATGTTCGAAAATGTTTTGTTGATCATCGAATGCAGATCGATACATTTGTTAAAGCTTTCTATAGTAGTCCAATTTACTTAAGGGCTGCTTAATAACAGTTGTAACTATAGCAGAGGTCTTTCGGGTAATTAATGAATTGCTATACAGCTCGTAAAGTGAGGCTATCGTTAAACTATAAACAGTAAATAATTACGTTTGTTAATATATACCTTCACGCACGTTATGACGCAAAATAAGTAAAGCTAACTACAAAACGGAAAGGTTTTGTATAATCAATATGAACAATTCGAAAACAAACTCTAAACTTAATTTTATAATACAAGCTAATTAAAGCTGTAGTAGAAATATCGGAGTTAATGTGATTAAAATAAATGAGAATTATCAAAGTGGTCTTTATCGAGTCTATTCAACGAATGCATACATATCTACATCATACACAGCGAGTTCATGCCTGCTGCAATTTCACGTCCATTATCACATTTTATATTATGGTCATGAATGTAGATAATAGCCATCAAGCTAATAACTTTCCAACTGTATTTGAAATGACAACTAATCAATGGGAGATGGACTTATTTGACTAACCATCACTTATTAATTTACACGGTTGATGCTGCGGCGGAATGTGCTGCAAACATTTGATTGAGATTGATCTTTATTGCGAAACTTATAAAGTAATATTTTCTGTTTTCTCTGTTCCAGTATAGGCAAGCCATTGCAGGAGGCACACCTCTTTCCCATCATCATCACCATCAGCCCCCATCCTCAGTCCAATCCACGCCGTCCAAATCATTCGTAGTGGGCGCCGCTTCACCACATCCCTTACAACATTCCCCCTCGAACTCGTCTGTGGGGTCCCAACAACAGTTCCTCCCCTTGCAACAGAAGCAGCGTTCGTTCCTCACGTTCGGATTCGGCGCGGGCTCGACCGGCAGCGGCGGTACCGGAGGCTCCGGCGGCAATGCCTCGCGACGTGAGAGCCACGTCAACGTCAATGTCACTCCGACGGGACATGACCTGTCCTCCGATACGCCCGAAATACGTAAATATAAGAAGAGATTTAATTCGGAAATCCTTTGCGCAGCACTATGGGGTAAGCAAATACTATCACTTTTCTTAAAATGCTCGAGTAGTCGCTTCCTTGTGATCATGTTTGTTAATATAATCTTAATCTTGCAGGAGTTAATTTACTTATCGGCACTGAGAATGGTCTCATGTTATTGGACCGTTCAGGTCAAGGAAAAGTATATCAATTGATCTCACGACGCCGCTTCCAACAAATGGAAGTGTTAGAAGGACAAAATATTCTTGTGACTGTTTCTGGAAAGAAGAATCGTGTGCGCGTATACTACCTTAGCTGGCTCAAGTCCAAAATCCTGCGCACTGACGGACTTAGTGACGTAAGTTGATTTTAAGTCTAGTAGTCATAAACTCAATTTTAATGTACTTAAATAATAATACCCATCAAAAACTAAATAATTAAAAATAGATTAGAAATGCACATTCCAGATCCACAAAATGTCAAATCCTATTTCGTAGGAAACAAAACAGGTAAAGAAAGGCATTTTGTTATATAGTATCAATGTATAAAATCATTGACCACATGAATAACTGCCATAACTTCATGCTGTTAAAACGAAGCATGTTGGATGCTTCGTAAAAGCGGGATAAACTGCTGTGTTAAAACAGAATCATAATATGTACTATTTAAATTACAGCAAGCAGAAAGGAGGAATGGCTGGATTAACGTCGGTGAACTGCAGGGCGCAGTTCATTTCCGCATTGTCAAATACGAGAGGATCAAGTTCCTTGTAATAGCCCTGAAAGACTCCATCGAGATCTACGCGTGGGCGCCCAAACCATATCACAAATTTATGGCCTTCAAAAACTTTGGAGAACTACAACATAGGTATGAATATTTATTTCGGGAAACAAAATTATTCACATCAGCATAGCTCTTCACAACCATCCGACAGGCTATCGTATCGAAAATGACACATTTAGATAACATGCGGGATAATTGCGTAACACACTATCAGCAGCAATGACTTTCATTTTGACAGTTCAGCAACATTCATTGCGTTATTTACGTTGTTGAGCAGACAAATTTTTCGAACATTGAAGCGATGGATAAGAAATAACCTTCAAAATGATTCAGATTGAGCTGTCGGAAGAATAGCTGTCCTCTATTTGATTTAAACTGATAACAAAGAACAAGTGTGAAGATGTTTATTTCATTTTCAGGCCTCTTTTAGTTGATTTGACTATTGAAGACAGCACAAGACTGAAAGTAATTTACGGATCAGCAGATGGCTTCCATGCCGTTGATTTAGACACTGCCACGGTCTACGATATTTATATTCCAAAGCATGTAAGTACATTATACCCACAGATCGCCAGGAGAAAGATCGGAAAACGACTTTATTACAGACAGACAAGACAACTTCCCACTTTATGTATTAGTTTGTAGACCGACACGCGTATCAAACGACGATTTTCAACACACTTGCAAAGGAAAACTAAATATTTCATAAAGTTATTATTTTGTGACAGAATTATGTCAGATGGGATTTCTTTTTCGCGCCTATCGATATGCCGCCATAAAAACCGCATTTTTTTTTATATAGAACACTAAACCCGGTTTGTCAATGTGAGAGAATTTTTATCTGAGGAATAAATATTACAGTTTGAGCTTTTGTATAGAAAATAATAATAAAAAAGAATGAAAAAGAAAAAAAAGACTGTTGGTATTAAAAAGGAATGCAAAGTAAATACTACACACGTAATACACTGCATAGTGAACCCAAAAGCGGTGCAATGAGAGCCACTATTCAACCAATTGCGTTGAAAAGTCGTTTTTCGTGTGTAACTGCTTAGTTCTTCTAAACCACATGGTATTTTGATGCGGTTTTCACCATCATATGGATAATTTATTTAACATAATTATATAGCGCAGGAATCTCGATGTTTTGACATGTCGTCGCATCAGTTTATTGCACCCGTGCGAAGCAGGGTACAAAATCATGTGCTTTGGTTTCATAAAACCATGTTACTTTTTACCGACTTCAAAAAAAGGAGGTTATCAATTCGAGACGTATGTATGTAATATTATTGGAACTGCAATATATTCACATATGACAATGTATTATGGCTTCCCAACAAATACACACAAAATTTTATAGGTGTATGTTTGTATACGTGCATACCTGTACCTAACTGTACGTCGTATTTGTACTAGAATTTTTGTGTACATAATGACATAGTTGTACTTTTTGTTTTTGTTAATATTGCGGATTTTCTATTTTTTTATATATGATAGGTACTTTTCTGAAGTTCTGGCACCAACCTCAAATAAATTTGTAGGCCCCTAATTTGTTTCGTACCTACTTTTGATTTCGTTTTGTTGGTTAATTTCGTGTTCCTATATTATGTAAACATATTATTTCATACTTTTGAGTTAATTTCTTTTTGAAGTCAGTTTTTTTTTTATTATGTATACTTATGTCTATCTTTTAATGTTTACAGACACAAGGAGCGATTGTCCCACACTGCATCGTGCCCCTCCCAAACTCCAATGGAGTTCAGTTGTTGTTATGCTACGATAATGAAGGAGTTTATGTGAACACGTACGGACGAGTAAGCAAGAATATTGTACTCCAGGTTTGTATTTTCACCACATTCGTGTAATTGCGACAGGTATTTTAATAAAATTTTAAATGATGTATATTGGTCTTCTTTCAGTGGGGTGAAATGCCAACATCGGTAGCCTACATAGGCACGGGACAGATAATGGGTTGGGGCAACAAAGCGATTGAAATTCGTTCAGTAGAAACAGGTCACCTCGATGGCGTATTTATGCACAAGAAAGCACAACGACTCAAATTCTTATGTGAGCGCAATGATAAAGTGTTCTTCTCTTCCGCCAAAGGTGGTTCCTCTTGTCAGATATACTTCATGACGCTCAATAAACCCGGCATGGCCAACTGGTAGTGCAGGGGCGCGGCAGGCGTCGAGCGCGCCGCTCATCTGTGATTGTAACCGCACGGCGTCCCTTACAAGTGCATGCCCGTACTGTACAAGATAATGCCAGTAGATTAGTCAATATTACAGAATCATGTGCTTTGGCCACTCGAAATTCAAAGACTTGTGATAGTGACAGAAATTAGTATATGTGCTCAAAAGACAATCCACAAAATAATATTACATTCAAGTATTCGAGGACCTTCTAGTAAATGTGGCATTTTGTACTGATGAAGATAATTTTCATTACAAGCTATTAAGGAATATATATTATTAAGCAATAACCTTTAGGATAAATGTTTTGATATTGACAATTATGCGTAAGTAAGTTAATGTGCTTAGGTTTTATATTATGTTGCAATTGATAATTTCTAAAAGAAAATGTAATTGAAATCAACTATTAATTCATATATGCCATATTGTTTATAATGTTAAGATAGTTGGGTGATGATTATTATTAATTGGTTACATAATAATTTTATGATATTAACAAAGAAAAATGCCATGTCTGACAGGTTATAAGTAATTATAACAAACATTCAACAAAACACAATTAGAGGTAATGTAAAATTATTCTTCAATTTACATTTGTAAGGTTCATTCACTTAACAAATTGGCATTTAGTCAAGTCACTTTGTATCATAATTATCACACCAAACTACATTTTTATTAATGGATAAATCCTAAAAATTTGGTAATATTTACTATTTATTTGTTATGTACTATATTATTTACATGTATAAAGATATAACTGTGCATATTGAAAATATATATTTGACGACTTTTATTTGAAATACCTTAGCCCAATAAAATTTAAAAACATATTTGAGGTCCTTTTATTGCAAAATGTTATAATATAGAAAGCATAAGCATTTCATACATCATTTATTTGTTACACAGGTTAATAAGTATTCATAAACTATGTTGATAGGGGGCAGAGGTGGACTTTCCCTAAAGCTGAAGAGGCCCGGGCCTAGGGCGCCCAACCTGCACCTGCGACTGGCAATATCTCGGCTCAGTAAATAATGGAGCTATGACGGCTGAGTTGAATCAAACGCATTGTTTAGACTTTTACACCAATCTATAGAGCGTGTATTGTACTGTTTTCATTTATTGTTTACACCTATAATAAGTTTCAAAGGCTAGCTGTATGCAAAACGAAGAAGGTGAAAACAAAATAGATTAAAGGGTCAAACTAAACTAGTTAGCGAAACTCCGCAGACGTTATGGGATGGGTTTCGATATCTAACAACAAAAAGAAAATGAATTTGATGATTTTTTCGGGGTCAGCGACCGTAGCTATAGTAGTTAGTAAAAATATCAGTTAAAAAATCAAGTGTTATTTGTGAACTTCAAAGTTGTAATGGTTATCGATATCTAGATACGATAAAACAAAAAATCGGATTTTCTCAACTCTTACCAGTAACAGCTGTTGTTGACACCAAAACAAATATCGAACTTTTTTTGTTTTATCGTGTAATCCCCATCACGTCTGTGGAGTTTCGGTAATTAATTTAATTTTACTCTGTATATGTCTGAAACAACGTCAACGTCGTGTATAAAACATGGGGGGAAAGGGTGTGCACGAATACCTTTTTCTCGAGGTACCAATTTTGTTTTTAGAGTACCTACTAATTAATTATTTACCAAATATGGAAGCGATTGCCGTTGGTGGTCCGGCGGTAGTCACGGAGATAAAAACCACTGCATAAATCAATTAAAAATAAAGGTTATTGAACTCTTCGATAACAGCTTTGTCGGTACGGACTTGGTTTGGAAGATTTTACAGTTCTTTTATTACTAACATTACACCCAAAGTTACGTTAAAAATAGCAAGAAAAACAATACTTTGTTGGCTCATAACTTTTTAAATGGCTTTTTATTTTACTATTCTGTTTCCGTACAGACAAAATTAATAATACTTACGTCAAAACGATATAGCGATATCATGTTTAACTTTGGATGCATACCGGTGCCGATTCCCTTGTTCACAAACTAAACTTTTAAGTTCATTGCATCTTTTTCTTTCTATATCATTAAGACGAAAGATAAATATTAGTTTAGTCCTGTCAAATTAAGATACTCTTTATAAAAGTTTAGACGTGATTAAAAAATTACTAAAAATACGTCTATTTACGTCAAACGCTGACTAATTTGACAGGACTAAACTAAGATTTATCTGCTGTCCTTTTCATAATGAAATTTAAAGAAAAAGATGCACTGAACTTAAATTTAGTTTAGTTTGAGAACAAGGGAATCGGCGCCAATGTCAAACTGTGGAGTAATACTCCCGAAATTTGTATGGAAAAAACTGTCAAGTGCGACTCGGACTCGCACACGAAGGGTTCCGTACCACAAGGCTAAAACGCCGGAAAAAAAACACGTTTGCTGTATGGGAAAATTAAATATTTGTTTTATTCTATTTTTAGTGCGGCAACCATTGACTTATATATTACTAGCGTAAATCATTGGCGGCAACAGAAATACATCATCTGCGAAAATTTCAACTGTCTAGCTATCACGGTTTATGAGATACAGACGGACTGCAGTCTTAATAATAGGGTCCCGTTTTACCCTTTGGGTTCGGAACCCGAAAAATATCGATTAATGGCAAGACAGAAAATTATTCTGAGGAATGGTTACAGGACGCCTCTCGCTTTGTGAGGAACGACGTTATTAATCGGGACCTCGGGTTTTGAGAGCCTGGACGACAACGATGACAAGGACATAGCGCCCTCACACGCGCGTCCCCCCGACACGCGAGACCCTACCCCGCGACGTGGTAGCGGACGACGAGGCCATCGCACCGGATTTACGCCGAGTAAGCTGCACCCAGATTACACGTGGCTTACTCGAAACAACTGAACTGATTCATGTAGTTTTAAACCCTGAGTGGTGGTACAAAATACAATACTGCTCACACAACAGTTCCATAACCCAGACCATGACCGGCTGGCTCTGAAAGCAAGATGGGCAGGATATACCCTATCAGAACGAGCGTCGAGCCGGGCCTCCCTCAGGTAGCTGGGAATCTCACCTGTCGGGGACTGAAGGCCGAGGTGTCGTGAAGAAAGCGGCGCTGTGAATCAGCGTCGTGGCGCGCCTACAGAAAGAAAATAGCAACCACTTGCATGGGCGCGCGTAGTTAACGCCGGTTAACTTTCATTGCTAGGGGCAAACAGAGGCCAATCTATGTCATGTATGTCACCAGGCCAAAAACTTAGTTGTGAAGCTGAAATATTTGAAATTTTCAATATAATATTTACATAATTTATGAGCTAACAGTAAGATCCGACTTCCACTCACCCACAGCCAGCAGTGAAACTGTTATAAACTTACTAAAATAGGTACCTAGTAAAAGATTTTTTTTTTTATTTTAAAATTTTCTCTGAAATGGACAACATGCTTCCTTAGTACAAATTAGTTACTGTGGTGCTATTCTGTAAAAATCTCACCGTGAACACTGAAAAAGGGGGTGAAGAGAGCTGTCAATTCGTAGCAAAAACAAACTCACTTCACCTAAGTTTTCACTGTGAGACTTTTACAGAAACGACCGGCTGGTTTCAGACTTGTCCATTGCATACAAATCAGCAAGTAGGTATACATAATCCAAAGCTGGGCATTAACTCGTTAATCTGTTAATCGTTAATTAACGAAGTTAACATTTTGATTAACGGATTAACTTTTAAGTTAACTTTTAAAAATGTTAACGGACACGTTAACTTCCGTTAATATGCAGAAGTCCGTTAATCGTTAATCATCAATTTAAAAAAAGAGTAAAATAAAATATTTTTTCTAAAAAATAACACCGACTTCAAAGTGATCACTAAAAAGTAATAAAATAATTTGGTTTAAACACGTATTATTGAAGTCGGACGATGTTGAGTCAAAAACACAATGTAGAAATATTTACCTACATACGATCGGCCGACTTTAATAATACGTGTTTAAACCAAATTATTTTATTACTTTTTAGTGATCACTTTGAAGTCGGTGTTATTTTTTAGAAAAAATTATTTTTTTTTTTGACCTGCTAACTTCCAGATACTAAACCAACAAGTTTTATAAGTTCACTAACGCATAAAAATGCAATTTTACACATACCTATTAACGGATTAACGATTAACGTTAACGTTGCGTTAATTCTTCTGAAATGTAACGCTTTAACGTTTAACGAAGCTAACTTTTTTTGTAGCGGATTAACGATTAACGAAGTTAACTATTTGATTAACGTTGCCCAGCTATGACATAATCTACTTGTTAATCAATTTCAGTCATACCTCTTTAGACTACTGCAATAGTTATCAACACTAACATGTTTTCTCCAATAAATAAAAAAAAATATTGCTGATTTAAATTTAACATTTATTAAATTAAAACTACTAGGAAGGAATCAAGTTTGAACTGGATAGACCTTCAGTTTCCTTTGATGACAAAGGAACTAGCATTAATCCAGGTACAGGCGGCTGCATTTCTAGATCCCGTAAATTGTTAACTTTAACTCTGAGATCACTACGAAGTTTGTTTATGTCAATATTTAACTGATTTTGATCAGCTTCTAATAGCGTTTTCGTCGCATCGATATTGTGTTTTATTAAAACAGATCCTACAGTCACCCAACATTTGTTTTGAGACGACTTAGATAGATCCCGCAGCGCCTCACGGTTATGGTTCCTTCTTTTATCCAACAGTATAATTTCACGCTTATCCGACAGGATTTCACTCGCTAATTTTTCAACTGCCACTAAATACTTCAAAACATTCTCTTGATCCTGCATCGCTTTGTTAATCTTCGAGACAGTGCTCTCAAATGACACACCAGACATTAGTACACTTGCATCTAGATTTTAGCTAAGATTTCAGGATTTCTTTTGTGGCTGTTCAATATTTAATGAGGTTCTCTTTCAGTTTGGGCACAAAGTAGTAGCAGAACAGAACCACCCAGATGCCACAGACAGGCCACTTGCCAGACTACTATTGTCATTTGTCAATGTCATGTCAATGCTCTTGTCATTGCCAATTTTCTTCTCATAGACAAATCAAGTCAACAGATTCATAATTAAATGTCTATCTCATTATGCATCTGGCGCAAACCATAGGTCCATGGGCGCAAACTACAAAAAATGCACAAATGTTTGGATGCATCGCTCTACCCAACTATGTTGGGGATTGGAGTCGGCTTCCAGTCTAACTAGATGCAGCTGAATACCTGTATTTTACATGGAGCGACTGCCTATCTGACCTCCACAACCCAGTTACTAGGTAATGCCTCTTGGTAAGACTGGTTGTCAGACTTTCGGGCGACGACCCGTAAGAGCTTTCAGTTTTTAAAACCATTAACGATTGTCATGACTGTGGGCATCCCCTATTTAAATTATTGTTCTCTGTGGCATGCATGACGCGCACTAATATTTATAGTACTTACTAATTGCTACCGCTACTTACTACAATACCGGTTGCCTGCCGCCATGGCCGCCATTTTGATTTCGCTTCTAATAATTTAATGGCCGCCACTGACGCTTCCGCGTAAAGTGATCGCTAGGCGCATTACGCATTCGTGTTATTTAAATAAACCTCAGATTCAGTTGTGGGCGCGAAATTACCAGTTTTAATTCATCTTAGCCTGGTTATCAGGCACTCTTTATCTGATTAGTTTCTTGACTTCATTTGGCGACTGCTTAAAGATGGATGGGCCGCCAAACCGGGGCTTTCGTGGTGGTGGTCGTGGAGGACCACCAGGTCTTAATCCAAGAGGAGGAAGAGGTGGTTTTGACATGCGCGGGCGGTAAGTTTTATACTTACATTTTAGTAATAAGTACTTAAACTAACCTTAAAGACGCTCGTAAGTTTGTTAAATTTAAGGTTAGGTGACCCGTTATGTCTAAAAATAACCACACCATGTACTACAAGAGCTCTGATATAATATGTAAATTATTAATTGATTCGTTTCAGGGGTGGACCTGGCATGAGGGGCAGAGGTGGCCCGCCACGAGGTGGCCTTCCGTTTCGGGGTGGACCGCGAGGTTTTCGTGGCGGCCCTATGAGAGGTGGTGGTGGTGACAGAGGAGGTCGCAGTTTTCCTCCAGGTCCTCAAGGTCCCGGACCACACCCAGTACCCACAATTGAATCACGAGGGGCACCACCACAACGTAAGAGCCTACCTGAAAATATTCCTAGCGATATGTTTTCAATTATGAGGTTATGTTAGCTACCGTGTTAGTTGAACATACTTATCACAATTTGCTTATAATGTTCCCACTACTGGGGGACATAGACAGTTGATTAAACTTTACCAAGACAATGTAGGACGTAATAAAACACGCTAGTTAAACTTTGTGTAAATGCACATGTGAGAGCCCCAAAGATACTATGATTTGAATACAAATTGTATGAAACTTAGAGTATGTTTTAATTTTGTGCACAGGTGGAGGGTTCAACAATCGCGGTGGCCCTGGTGCCATGAGAGGCAGAGGAGGCCGGGGGCGAGGTGACTTTGGCCAGAGAGGTGACAGGGGGGGTGGCCGTGGGGGTATGCCAATGAGAGGTAAAGAGTTTATAGTTATTAAGTCTACTTCTATACAATTAATTATGGAGTTTGCTAGCCATTTAATCTAAAACAGGAAGAAGGCCAGACGAGTTCAGCCTTTTGTTTTGTTAATAGCTCTTGCATGCACTCACAGTGCACATCATATATATTACAGATATTAAGGGGGAAGTTCTAAGGTAGCCCGCGACATTCAAATTTTCTTACGTTTTTTGCAATTTGCTGGTCAGTATTAAGTTGTATGTCAATCAAAATATGATTCGCGACCGTAACAAATATGTATTTACAGAATTATAATCATTAAAGTCATCAACACAACTCTCTAAGACCACATAACCCCAAAGAATGACGTTTTCCTGAAACAGTTATTCTTTGGGGTTACTTGGTCTTAGAGAGTTGTGTTGATGACTTTAATGATTATAATTCTGTAAATACATATTTATTACGGCCGCGAATCATATATTAATCAACATACAACTTAATACTGACCAGCAAATTCTAAAAAACCTAAAAAAAATTGAATTTCGCGGGCTACCCTGGCGCTTTCGCCTTAAATGAAGAAATTCTACATAGGGGGGTGATCTTATTGGTAAAGCAATCTTATAAAGACAATCTTAGGAAAGATAAAATGGAAATGGAGAGACAATACTGTAGGTAGTCTGTGGTGAAACATTTAAATAATGAATATACATACATCTACACAAATACATGAAACTGAAGTGTCTGCAATGTCAAAATAACAGCTTTTTACTAAATGCAAGTGAAAGATATGGTACTTATCAACAAAACACTTAATTTTTGTCTGTCTGTTTATTTCGGCAAATCTCTGAAATGGATGGACCAAATTTGATGGAACTTTCACTGGTAGATAGCTGATGTTTTAATGAGTAACTTAGAATACTTTTATTTTAGAAAAATAATTAGTAAAGAGACATTATTTCTTTACAACATCTATGAGAACGAAGTTGCGGGCACAGCTAGGACATACATATTATGACACACTTATCTATGTCTAATAACTTAACCTAGAAAATATTTTTGTAGGTCGTGGTGGTCGCGGAGGCCACGGAATGCCGCCTGGGGGACCCGGTGGGCCGGGCGGCCCGCACTCTGGCGTGGGACCCACAGGACCGCGGCCTGCGCCACCGCATGCATCAGCTTCGATACCGCCACTGCAGTCACAACCTCAACAAGCTTTTAAAAGGGGTGGAGGCCCACCACATGGAGGACCTGGAGGTCCACCAAAGAGAGCAAGGTTTGACCATTCAGATTACCACATATACCATATAAAATAATGCCCAAAAAATCTTTAATGATTTGTCGTCCTTATTTTTTGTGTATGAGGTGATGAGTAACAGTTAATTTTTTTCTGCTCAGATTCGACGGCCCTCGTGGAGGCGGGCGGCCGGCGCCCCAGGGCGGCTACCAGCAGGCGGCCCCGCAGCACAACATGCCACAACAAAACAATGGCTATGGACCATCGTAAGTATTTAAAACATGGTGTCAGACTTTTCTCTACTGGTATTTAGATGCATCTGGTTAGTCTGAAAGCCAACTTCTACATAGTTGGAAAAAGGCTAGGCAGATGATGTCACATTTTTTTTCTAAAGCTGTCTCTGTAGCTATATATACATGATGAACCAGAAAACGATAGGAATGTGCCGTCTGAAACACAAATGACGATTTTCTTTAATCTGATATAACAATACATTGTTTATCATTCATGAATTGCTCTATTTCATTTTGCTGAGCTGGATGCAATGTTTACAGACACACTGGATATCAACCTTACGAGCCGCCTGCAGCTGATCCTTATGCCCAGCCCTCATACAACACGCCTAGGTAAGAAAAAATTTAAGAATAGAAATAAAAACTACTTTGGAAGTAAACTTTTTAATGGTATTGGTTAAAATATGTTATAATTTCAAACCAGCTTTTATAACTATGATGAAACAAATCTAGCAGATAGGAATTGCCGTCTGAAACACAAATGCAGATAATGTAGATTCTGAGAAATTACCACAGTTCAGGCACAATTTGATAGATAGATACAGATTTCTTAAGTATGTTTTTCTTTTATTTTACCAGCTCTTATCAGGGTAACACTTACTCAACACCAGCTCCAGTTCAACCCACCTCAGGGTACAATTCCGGCAACTATGGCTCAGGTTACGGTTACTCAACAGGCGGCCAAGGCAGCTATGAAAATGATGGATATAGGTCAGTACACCTTCATAAATCTTCTAATTTAACAGGATCCAGTGGGGTAAACTAGACACTAGAAGTTTTATTATTATGATGGCCATATAGTGCCCTTGAAAGTGTTAATAATAAGCATAACTGACAGTGTTTGTCCCAATAGGATAAACAAATAACATTGATAAGCACAAAATTAACATAATATATAAATTAGGATTAAAATGGAATATTTAGGCCTGCACATAAAATGTGTACCATAAGTTTGTTCACCTTATTGGCTCATTGCTAAATTTCTACAAGTTTTGTATACAACTATTCCTAGGTGTAAATGATAAACGAAAATTTAGAATACCTACGTGTTTTTTTACCTAGGTGCAAACGCGGGGATAGAGGTAGATCATATGGTTTTGTATTTGATCGCGACGATAGGTCGTGGTGGAGCAAAATGAAAAAGTAGTGGACTGTAATGCTGCATAACAAGTATATTAAGCAAATGAAGTAAAACGACAACGTTAATATGTAAACAATGATACTAAGACGCGTAAGCGCAGCGGTGCACGAAGGAGAGCAACAGCTGACTGTCTTGGCGGTGTGGCGCGAGCGCCCGCGCTCGGCCGTCGGCCGGCTGACTCCCCGCAACCCTCGTTTACTGCCGCCAGCGCGCGGCGATGTTGAGAGGAGCGCGGACGGTCTCAACAGTATTATATAATTAATTCCCATTTAACCTCAGCGGCAGCGGCGCTGGCGGAGCGGGAGACGCCGGCTACGGCGGCGCCGAGCAAGCTTACGGAGGCTCGGCGCCCACCTACGACTCATACTCGCAGCCCTCCTACAATTCCTACCAGCAACCGCAGCCACAGTACAACAATAACTATGGTAAGTTTCGAAAGTATTGAATCTGTAGAAGCCTACTTCTGCGACATTCTAGTCAAATTTCTTGTGATGAATGTTTCTAACCCTTTGTCCTAGGTGAGCGAAAAGTATGATATAGCCACACCGCTGAATACTTGATCCATATCACATCTTACATGTGAACTGTGTGATGATTTTGGACTTCTATTAGAAACAGCTTTTTGAAATATATTTGACTTGATTTCACATGCTCATATTCATCGGTCATTTAGTACAGGGTAGGACAATGTTCGTCATTACTATAATTATTCATTCCTATTTAAAATAATCCAAGGAAATTATACAACCGCTCTCTATGAAACAAAGTCACGAAATTTACAATAGTGATCAATGCTAATTAGTTTGAAGTACATAAAACATACATTAGGTCATACTTCATGTTTAATTTTGGCAATAAATAAGTAATTTATGAAAGAACTAGGTTAAGACGTAATAAGTAATGAATGCAAGGGCTACAACCAATATAAAGAAGTATTCAAAAACCATAAATGAAAGCATAATTTAGTGAATAGAGTGAACAGGCTTCTTCTGGGTAAGCTCACTCCATCGTAGACTTTGTCTCTGTCATCTCTGACCTAGACTAGAGTCAAGAGCAAACCCATTTCAAATAAAAATAAAAAAAAATCTGGGATAGTTGAAGAATACTCCAAGGATGTTGTGTAATACAATAATATTGCAAAAAAACATTACATATTTAAATGTAGTTTGAAGTTGTCTCACATTCAGTGTCAAGGAGACTAAAAGATTGGTATATGAACCAAGAAGAAATGTGGTTTTTAGTATGAGTACATGTAAAGTTGTTGATGACCATTTTATAATAATAATGCCATCAAAATTGGGCCAAAAGTTTGAAACATTTAAAAAACTTAGATGAAAATCAAAGGAAACTGAATGTAAGCAATTTTCTTTGATTTGCTACACAATATTTTCTTAAAGGATTTGATACCAACATTGAACAATGTAATTCATTTCAGAAGTTTTGTTATTTTTGTTTTTTTTTTATTGGAATCAACACTGAAATTTTGCTACATCAATTTCGATAAAATAGCAAATCCTATAAAAAAATGATGTAGTAAACTAAGGAAAAGCTATGTTTCAGTTTTTTTGTACCATCATTTTTAATGATGTCAAAAGAAAAATGGTTGATCCTATAAAACTGTCTAGTATTTTTAAATTCAGTCTTATTAGATATGAATCAGCTACCATAGAAGTAAGCAACTGAGCTAATGAATATTAACAAACCACGCAAATAAATACCTAATATAGTAATGATCTTACAAAAATAAAATATTTATTTTGTAAAATAGTTATGATGACTTAATCTGATATAATTATGCTATTAATTAATTTAAAATGAACCAGTATTAAAAATATGTAAGGTATTTATTTAAACAGTGTAATGCTATTGATGACCTTCAATGGATTACAGCTATATAGTGTTAAGTTTAGTGTATATATTTGTGGATAAGTTTTGACGTCTATTATGATTGTTTGCATTACAGGCAGCTGGTGATCTGTTTGACTATACAGAATATCATTAACGTCTTTATGGTCACATTCAAAATAAAGTATCTGGATCAAATTATTGAAGCTAATGGATGTACTACTATACAATGCAGTTTGCGATATATACGTCACATTTTAGTTAGGTGAGAGTTTGGACAGAGTGATAAATATTATGTAAATGACTGAATGAGACCATTGAGAAGAGACAATAATAAATATACTGGGGTGTTTTTTTTTTTAATAATGAGACATCTTACTAGAAAAGAGTAAGTTCTAATTTCATAAAAAAATTACCTCACAAATGAATCTTATTATTATTAGGACTGTCACTATTTTACCATGCAAAATTTATATACAATATTTAACTGTTGTAGCAACTTCTACTTTGGCTCATTTTTTTGTTACAATGGTATAGTAAAGTACCATAATGTTTTAGTTTTAAGGACTCGATTCACAATAAAAATATGAACTAACATATAAATGTGTATGCTTTATTCCAAAATGGGCGAGCTCATACTTGCATAGTACCAGTTTTAAGATTATTTTAGTAATTAGATAATTATTGTAATTACACAACCAACCAACACATTTAAGCCATCCTTAGCTATAGTTTAGAAAAAGTAAGAATATATCCACAAAGTATATGACTACATATTATGATAAGGTGCTATTCTTCAAATGGTTACCTAATAGTTTTGCTATCAATAGTCACTGAGTTACAAACAGCAGGACGACGAAAATATGTGTGAGACAATATTACATCCATTGATAATAACTGACTATAGACGACATTCTGTATATAGACGGTTAAACACGAGTCTACTCCAAGAACTCGTCTAGGCCAAACTTTTGTACATCTACACATTCATGTTGGATGAAATAAATATCTTGTCCAACATTTTAATGTTTCTAAAGTGGTCAATTACAGGTCAAGGTTTAAACGTTAACGGTCCATGTTAGCCCTGGACCAAAATAGCTGAAAGTCGCGGAGGGGAGGCCTTTGCCCAACACTGGGATAAAGGTGAACTAAGTTCAAATTAACTGTAGAAATGGTAGGATAATAAATTAATAATATACAACATAGTTGTTTAAAACTGATAGTCTACAGTAAAGCTTTTCATTTTGCTAGTAAATAGTCTGTTTTGGGTATGAAGAAATAATAATGATTGAACCGTTTACATCTGAATCCAGATTCAGAACAAGGATTACAAATTAAGTGTATTATACCAAAGCATTCGTCCCAATTTATGACTTCAATTATTCGATTTATTCCAGAAATCCGCACCGATTAATTCCCCATCAGTAGAGAATGTTTTTTCTTTTCAGAAATCCCCACTATTTATATAAACTCAACCTAGTGGGGATTTTTGGAAAAATAAGTAACAATCCCCACCAGGTGTTGTTGTTTCTAAATTATTAAACAAAAAATGCGTTAATCAATACGTATAATTATATATATTGTTTGCATTGAAACGAAAATCAAAGTATTTGTAACAATTAACTAGATTCAAACAAACATTATTTAAACAATATAGGGTCACGTAAATCGCGATTATGAATTTATCTCATTCTTTCCAAAAAAAGGTGGTACTGTAATGCTGCCATGTATTAACAGTAGTTGAGCATCTAAGATTAACTTTTTCTTTGCTTTTTCTGGTGGGGATTTCTGGAATAAACCATGCATATTAAAGGAAAATAACTAGACATTCAAAATTATACATGATGAGTAAGGCGATTTATTAGTGATTCTTAAATGTTACGTGCTTTAAACTGTACATTCAATATTACCCTGTGCACATAATGATTGGGATGTGAATTCCCTTTATTTTATAAATGTTGAAGTGTAAGTTCAGAATTTTTACGCCCATAAATAGCCCCTAGACAGCAATAAATGGTAGAATAGTTTTATTTTTCATTTATTTTTAAGGTGTAAAATATATTTTGAATTACAGAAAAGTTTATTGTATGGAAACTCATAAGGGAAATGCTTCAAATGATTTAATTTGTAAGTAACAAAATGCGTCAAGAACAAAATGGTGGGCTCATGTAACAGATAATAATGGGCTATATTTTAATGAACTAATGATAAACTAGGTAAATATTCTCTAGAACAAGGTATTTGGTCTGCAGCACGAGAGAAACTTACACATGCCTCTTCTTATTATTGTCTACCTGCTTTGAAGATTCATTTTTAGAATACAAAATAAAGACAAACAGGTAACATATTTTTCTTAAACCATGATTTTGCACAATTTGTTATAGTAAATAAGGTTATACATAAGTAAGTATACTACTTTTTACGTTCATGAGAGAGGCAAATTAATCCATACTATAGCTCAATAACTTTAAAAGTTATGATTGCAAAGAACATGTTATATGAATGTCACTTGAATTCCCTGAAAGGGTAGGCAGAGGAAGTACCTACACATTTTCTTCCATGATATAGGAGCGAGCCTATCAGGTACCTTAAGAACTATAAGAATCGATGTGGTATAATATTTCTTTAACAACAAGCCCATGCATCGTTATTTCATAAGACAAGACTAATCGAAAAGGTTGAATAAAAGAAGTTGAGCCGACATGGACCTGGTTCTAAAGTCAGTTTTTGTATTAAAAAGTTTAAATGTAGTAAGAATAAGGTTCAAAATACAAAAACTGGCTCGAAGTTTTAGTTGGAAGTTAGATCTCGATTTGTAATGAGATGTCTAACAGGTAAAACTAATTTAGGTCAATTTACTTTGTAGCACTTACAGGCCATGATCAAACCGAAATAATAATTAGTTATTTCACTCAAAAATAAAGGTTATCCTTAATGAAGATAATAATTTCATCACTAGATTGTAGAAAGACGAATGAATTGTGTTTTTAGGCTATTATTACTATGCTGACACTCCTAAGTTGACACCCAGAGATGGTCATGCACGCTCATGCTGGTTTTTGTTTAAAAAAGCATTATTTATACCATTCTTTGCAGAAACATGCACATTGTATATTAATGAAAATAATAATAGAAGAATTATCTTGGGTGCAACATGGTGTGCATGTGTACTAAGAACAAAACACAAATACTTTCAGAAAAATTATACTTATCTTTTTTTTTTATTAGGAAAGTAATTCTATAAAAATATACACTTGATCCACAGTTATGTTGAGATGCAGTTTGATGTAGATTAATTTAATTTGTTTACAGTACTAGTTGTTAATTTTATTTTAATCTTTTTACTCACATTTCAGGAATGGGATGAAATTGATCAGCCCACTTAATCAACTGATATTGTTAATATTGAAAGGCTGCAGTCGATAGACTGTAGAAGATGAGAAGTCTTCCTAATCAGGTAAGTCACAAATGTGTTCAGCACATTATTTATTAATTTAAACATGTAATCTACTTAATAATGCTATATAGGTGGCTTATTCAGATGCCAATGTATACGCTTTTATAATAAACTACCTACCAAGCCACGTTCAAGATCTGAGGCCTGAGCCTTAATAAATTCAAATCATTCATTAAACGTAAGTTGTGCCAGTCTTTTAAACCGTTAAAGATTATATTGAGGACAAAAAGGCTTGGGATTGAGCTGCTTCCAATTTTTGCATTTTGAATGTTTTTTTTTGTGACATTTGCTTACTTTGTAAAGTATTATATTATTTTATTTATTGTGAATGTTTATTCATTTTATATATTTTTTTATTATTCTCTCTGTTCTGTTAGGTTTTTTTTATGGTCCTATAGTTTGAGTAATTTATGTGGCCTACCCAATGTCCCTTCTTTGGTATTGTTCGTCGAATCGTTGATCGCTTCTTAAGTCTTGAGTTGAGCTGCACGATTTCTGACAAATGCGTGCACTGACTGGACAGGTCCTCTCAATCTGTGTGGTTCTTTCCTCAATAGACCATCTCAGACTTCAATCTACATTGTCTTCATATAACCTGACCAAGATTATGTCTGGACTTTAAAAGAGACTGACCTCTGAGTTTGTTTTGGCCTTTCTTCTCAATACCCAATGTCCCTTCTTTGGTATTGTTCGTCGAATCGTTGATCGCTTCTTAAGTCTTGAGTTGAGCTGCACGATTTCTGACAAATGCGTGCACTGACTGGACAGGTCCTCTCAATCTGTGTGGTTCTTTCCTCAATAGACCATCTCAGACATCAATCTACATTGTCTTCATATAACCTGACCAAGATTATGTCTGGACTTTAAAAGAGACTGACCTCTGAGTTTGTTTTGGCCTTTCTTCTCAGAGTTCTTTTCCTATCTGACTGGAAACGCCGACCTCATCTAGTTTAAAAAAAAAAACATGATTGACGTGTAAAAGTGTTTGTACAAAATCATTTATGCCATATAGGTGGCTTTTTGAAAAGGGGCAGTAAGGTAACTAACCACTGTAGCTACAGGAAAACATGCTCAGGACTGTCCTTAACTGGTTGAATAATTTTGCTAACTGCATTCACAGATTTTGGGCAAATCTCAAGATTTATTTTTATGATTCCAATCAACTAACTGAGTATTAGAAAAGCCACAAATAGTAAAAACTTTTGCCGTTAATATTGTAGACTTCATTAATATTATCTAAAATCTTTTTTAACATGAAAATAGTCGGGATAAATATCTGCGAAGTGTCCGCTTTCTTTTCATTCCAAATAGTAAAATCATTACAATTAAATTCTATAACATAGTAATAAGGTATAAATTGGAATGATTGATGCATGCGGCATGAGGCCGTGGATTAAGGCGGTCAGCACGGAAAATCCGTTAGTTTGTGCCAATTTACTTCATGATTCGACACTCACGTTCATTTATTGTCATAAAATGTATATATTTGATGCGAGTCAGTTATTATGAGGATTGTTTAATATAACATTAAGTACTTGATATTAATGTAACATTGTTGTTCCCAGGTTTGGCAGTTCCAGGAGAGACACGACATGGAAGAGTTACAACTGTGTATTCATTTTGAAATAATAAACGCTATAAAAAGTCTCCTTCATTAATTTAATTTATAAATTCATTGCCACTTCTTTTAATTATGAACAGTCTCATTGACCGCTTCAACCTGAAACAAATGGTTGAAGTAGAAATTACTCTTTCAACATTGGCTGAATTACAATTTTGAGATTGAAACTATTGGCTTTTAGTTCGTGCACAACGGTTTTGTAAAACCTTTCTGGTGTACAGACAACCGCACATCAGTAGTAAACGGGTGTACAGTCGACCACAAATAATCGTCGTAGTAGTAAGAGCGGTTTTCGTAGTGCAAGTGGTAGCTCCCGTTCATTGGGTTGCCATTCCATCGGTTGGGGTACCAGAATAAAGCTAACCCATATGTGTGTTTCAAGTTACAAATGGGTCAGGTTACTCCATAATAACCTTATTGTAATTAATAATGTTATCCTTTTATGATTCTGCTAGTGGCCTTTTAGGCCCCTAGATGGCGGAATTCTTCACTGCCGAGTTAGTGCGTGTGCTGGTTTGATAGTTGTTGGTTTAGAGATCCGTCTATAAAGCTGCCGGTAATTGAGCGCATCATCTGAAGACTGCAGGATCATCTCGCGCCTCTCCTTCGTGAGCCGTAAAGTAGGATCTGTCGGTCGATTCTGTAAAAATCTCACCGTTGGAAACTTAGGTGAAGTGAGTTTTGATTTTGCTAGGAATTGACAGCTCACTCCACCTAACTTTTCACGGTGAGATCTTTACAAAACAGCACCACAGAGAGCCTCTCTCTTTTTTGTATTTGTACGGGGGTCTTGAAGATTAGACCCGACCGTGTGGAGTTTCCACGAACCCATCGATATAATCGTCCACGGAGCTCCCTAGGTACTCGAAACGATTCTGAAGAGAGCTGAAAGCTCTCGGGATTTAGAGCCACCCACCACGCCCACTTCAAAAATTCATCGTATAACATTCATTTCTGCAACAATACACCCATCATTCTGACCTACTATTTTTTACTTGTTTATTATAACTCTTATATTATAATTGGAACACTCTGTTAATAATAGTGCCTATCATCGAAATAAGAAAACTCAACAGTCACTTGAATGGGTAAAGAAAACACCAAAATGATTTCTTAAATTATATTAAAGATACATCTACACCTGCGACTCAGGCAGTGTGGTGATGATGTCAGAATCGCCAGGGTCGGTGATGGCGAGTGTGCACACCCTGTAGTACTTTCCGCATGCTGTGCCCAACTCAATGTTATTTCCACTGTAGTGGTGGACGCCAGTCTTGGCCAGGAGTGCATAATACTCAATTTCTGATTTCCTATAACAAAAGTATAACATTGTTACAACATGAAATACCCACAATATATACCTTTACTATTTATTAGATCATTCATAGAAAGTACATAAATAAATGTACCTAACAAGTTAGTTTTAAATGTATAAACACATTTTTACAGGGTTATTGGTTAAACATTAACAACCTCTCAAGAGGTCATATGTTAATTATGTAGGCAACGTGAATTTTTCTTTGCTTTGGGTCGTCATTTATTGTAGTAATTTTACATCAGTTAGGTTAGGACAAGTTGGTTTTGTGCAGACATTGCTTTTTAATCTTATGAAGCCCATAGGAAGTCAAAATGTTGGTTTTGTAAGGTACATAATAGTATCAAGCTCCTAACACTATTGTATGATATAAAAGAGTACTATTTAAAAAAGTGCCTGCTGGCTGGACGTTTGTTTAAATAACGAATATCTTCTAAAATATAGCTCTCAGAAAGTCGATATTTTGGATTTGTAAGGTACATAATAGTTTCTAGCTCCGAGCACTATTCGGCGATCTGAAAGTATAATAATAAAAATAATCATAAGGGGCCCACTAGCTAGACACTATAAAAACGTCATACAATCAAAAACTGTCGAGGTACAAAATGTATCTTATTTATTTTCTTTAGGTACAAAATAATGTCTATGTAAAGCTATCACCTGTTGATAAATCTCGTTGGGGCCTGCCAGATAGACTCAAAAGGACCAAAACTGAAATCGCAAAAAAAATCAACCATTCCCTAAATTTGTTTGTATAACTCGTCAAAATGTAGGGAACAGCAGATTTTTTTTCGGGAGTGCATGCAGGTTTTGTCCCATATTAAAAGTTGTTCATAATAATGAGTACAATTACCTCTTAAGAGGTTGTTAATGTTTTACCAATAACCCTGTATAATAAACGCTTAACTTGCTCACCTGTCAAAGTTCAGCAAATGAGTTTTGACTACTCCATAGGTTTCCCATGTGGATCAGAAACAGTCATGGTTTTTCAATTGATATACATAGCAATAGAATTAGTAACCTGTTGTAAGATCTATACAAGACGCAGTTGGAATTTGATTGTGGCATACAAGTAGCCAAATTCAAGGTAATTGAGTTTCATAACTTCAACATGACTGTTTCATGAAACACTATGAGGGAATCCATACTTCTTAGTCCAAAGACTCCATATGCTTCCCTTTGACAGACACAATATTGGGAAACTCTACTTCTCAGTAGTCTCACCTTAGAGGAGGAGCATTCTTTGCAATGATGACCAGCTTAGCTTTGCCCTGGCGGAGAGTCTTCAGTGTCTGCTTGTAGCCGAGACAGTACTTGCCAGATTTCATAACCAGGGCCAAGCGGGAGTTGATAGACTCGATGGTCTTTTTCTGAAAATAAAAAGAGAAACCATTGAAAGACTACAACATGTCAGTTACTGATGACGCCTCATTTATGTTTTAGATACTAGATCTATATGAGTATCTCGTTTTTGCATTCATCCGAAATCAACGGGGCCTGGACCGGTCTAGTCTTATGAATAATGAAGGTTGTGCAAAAACAATTTTTAGTGTAATTTCAATATTACCCTACTACAGATAACCTGCAAAATGCATAAAACATGTTTGATACGTTCTCAACCTTACAAATTATGAAATAAGCAAGCCTATCTTGTATCAATTAATCTTGGACTTTAATTTATAAAGGATTATTAAACTAGAAAGATGAAATAACCCCGTTCAAGTCCAACTATAATTATATCAAACACGTGTAGGACACTAACCTGTTTCTTGGCCGCAACCATTGTGTTTGTTGTTGTAACTACGGATTACTGAAATAGAAAAGGAGAAATAAGTTTTCTTTGAAAACGTTAACACTTTCTATGATTCTAATAATTATTTTAGGTAATTTCCAAGAGAATAAAATAAAAACGCACCTCTCGTAAAAACGCGTTGCAAAGAAAAGAACGAATGGATGAATTAATCACAGATAGATAACTATATACTAATGAAATAAAGTACTAGAAGGAATGAAGTTAAGAATGAAGAAATTATGTATGAACAAACTATTTTGAGCTACAATCATATTAGTCGATATCATGGAATGGAATTAGTATGTACGGACGCCAGCACATCAACCTACCACAATCTGTCAGATTTCTTTAATAGATTTTCAACTTTATTGCTAAAGCATAAGGTTCAAAGTTGATTGGGAAAATCTGACAGATTGTGGTAGGTTGATGTGCTGGCGTCTGTACATACTATATAGTTAGTTTGATACCAATCAACAGTACCTTGCATATCACGGACCATGGATTAAGCCAGAGCAGGGCCTGTTGTAAATTCATCTTAGACCATATTGGTAGAATTTAGTTTGTTTGTAAGTTCACGATTTAGGAGATAAAATAAAACGGTAAATAATATATAATTGATTATATTATTATTTATATCTAATTTTTCTCAATATATCGTCCTTTTCCCACCCAAGTTACTTTGAAGTGGACATGCTCTATGGAAGTGGATGGAAGAGCGGCGTATTTCCATTCTATACAAGGAGCGAGCGTAGGATAGGACAAGCGGCGACTAGTGTTGCCAGGTCTTAAAACCAAAAAACCAGACAGACCAGCCAGATTATCCGAAGATTTTGGTAAAAAAGCCGGACACCGTAAGTTTTTAATCTTAGTATAACACGACAATTAAAAAAAAATTAAACAAGGCTTTTTTATCATTTACCATAAAATCTTCTTAAATTGGGGTGGTGATGAAGAGTGGAGGGGCGGAAGGGGCATGCCGCACGCGCGATCTTCAAAAGTCCATCAGAAGCCGGACAGGCCGGACACAGTCTGATTTGGCCGGACACGCAACCAAAAAATCTAACTGTGTCGGCTTTATCCAGACGCCTGGCAACCCTAGGGGGGACAAGGCTAGCTAACAGAAAACGAGAGACAATTTGATTGCGAGCGCAGCGTGCGGAGCGAGGAGCCAGAACAAAATATTATTATATTAAACTATATCTCAACTCTTGTCAGGCGTAAGTGATGTAGTATAGATTGGAACCATGACGCGCGCGTACACGTTACAAACTATACACGAGCAGTACGCAAAATTCGTGTTTAAGTCGCGGCCAACTGGTTTAATTAGCCGTTTAGTTAACCGCCTACCCTGTTAACTAACGGCGGCCGTTCAACTGACGAGCTGAATGATATTCAATTCAATTATAGTTTAGGTTGGAACTGTAACCAATCACGCGCGAGTCAAATTGGTCGCAATAACTAAGCCAGGGCATCCCGACCAAATGGGTTAGATTAGGTTAGAACTGTGATCAACCGCGTGCGAGCCGAGAGGGCGAAGATTTAAAAATAGCAATACAAAGTATACGCGAGCAGTTTTCTATGGTTTCGTTCTGGCCTTGTAGGTATAGAATGGGAAGAAGCGGAAGAGCGAGCGAAACGAGCTCGACCATTTTAGCACCTCAGATAAGTTTGGTTTTCTTTTGACTGACTATTCACAAGCCTCTATATTAGGTCCTCTTTGGTATGGGCAACTAGCTTCATCTTTCTGTTTTCTGAGTGACCGACCCCTTGACAATTATTTAAAAGTGACTCTAATTGGTTTATTTGAAATAAATGCTTTGAGTTTGAAATCCTATTTTTTTTATACGAGGTGTATGGATTATGGATACATTCCATATAAAAAAATAGGATTTACTTTGTTGACTTATGTAAAAAACGTTTGGGAATGATGCGGTAATTTAGAATTAACCGTAATCAGGATGCAAAAACTAGCATCAATATGCTAGTTTTTGCATCCTGATTACGTTTAATTCTAAATTACCTGACTACTACAGACTGACTGACTGACTTAAAATAAACAGTAGGTTCTTATCTACAATAACAATTTATTGTAGATAAGAACCTACTATTTATTTTATTATCTACTCGCTTTTGCCCGCGGCTTGGCCCGCGTGATTATTGGAAAATATCCCACGGGAACATGCTACTGGAATTAAAATTATGATATTTAGTTTCACCTAATATAATATAATAGTTAGCAAGGTTTGTACAACAACCCTTCTCCTCCCCTTTGCCCCTTTCTTCTTCACCTTTCTGTATCTGTATGATACATTTTACAGTGATATGATGTATAGATAAATAAATATAGATTTATGATTCCGTCACATGCTTGTGGCGCCGCGTCTGCCAGACTTACTATGAAGTGCAAAAAGTCCTAAAAAAATTGGTACCATGGCAAATTATGATGTGGAAAACTCAGGACCAAGCAAAAGTGGATTGGAATTAGTGAATTTGACAGTTCCGATAGTTCTGACGACGAATAATCGTATTTTAAAATATCTCTCTTAATAACCTAACAAGATATAATATCATGTTTCGTTTTTCTATGTCAAATAATTACAATATTGATTTATAAATTTTCTTGTATTTTAGCTCTTTTTTTTTCAAAAAATTTAGCTCTATTTTAGCTCTTTTTCGAAGGTGATCTAGCTCTCTTTAAAAAATTGAGTTGGCATCTAGCTACTAATATCTAATCTGTGGTTGGCATTGGCATGGCAACACTGGTCACACTCACGTCACTCGGTATTTATGAATCTAGGAGAAAGTTGTGCTATCTATTAAACTATATTTATATAATTATCAAATACTGAGAGATCTTGATTAAAAGATAAGTCACTTTTTGATAACATGTCCGCAAAAAGTGCAAAAAAAGTTAAAAGTTCAGGGCCCTCCACTATAGGAAAATTCTATCTTTTAGCGTACAATGGTATCCAAACTTTGGGGTAAGTTCAAAGTTTAAATAATTTCTACTGGCAGACAAAATAGCGTGTATTGGAATAATGTATTGTTACCTATCTATCTACCTATTACTTAAAAGTAATTGTAAGCTGTTCATAATATCCAAAGTGGAAGAGAAACAAAATCTGTTATATAGTTGATTATTTAGTGCTGTTATGTCTATGTAATAATCAACTTAATATTTGATAGTTTTCTATTAAGGCGAAAGCGCCAGGGTAGCCCGCGAAATTCAATTTTTTTTAGGTTTTTTGGAATTTGCTGGCCAGTATTAAGTTGTACGTTGATTAATATATGAATCGCGGCCGTAAGAAATATGTGTTTACAGAATTATAATGATTAAAGTCATCAACACAACTCTCTAAGACCACGTAAGTCCCAAGAATAACTATTTCATGAAATCATCATTCTTTGGACTTACGTGGTCTTAGAGAGTTGTGTTGATGACTTTAATGATTATAATTCTGTAAACACATATTTCTTACGGCCGCGATTCATATATTAATCAACGTACAACTTAATACTGACCAGCAAATTGCAAAAAACGTAAGAAAATTTGAATTTCGCGGGCTACCTTAGCGCTTCCACCTTAAGGTTTGTGATTTAAAAGAATTTCCTCTGAAAGAATTAGTAATACTTAATAGTAATAATTGTAAGTTTTAGACTGCTTGAATCAAATGGCACATTTAGTAATTTTGTTGAGATAATTTAATTATTTATTATTATGGCAGGTGAAAGTCAGAGAGTTTTTGTATTTACATAAATATTAATGACATAATAGCAATCTATAACATCGCTCCTCTTTCTCGGTCTCTATTCTTTTTCAGAGGAGAGAACAAGTACATACCTAGAAAAATATGGCTAACTTAACCAACATTTGTTTCAGATGGTTATACATGCTGTCGCAAACACTTTCACATTTCCTTAATCGTGGAAGTTTGGACACCTTCTGGCCATTAATTAAAACAACTGTAGTTATATTCCAAAATGCTGCAGTACTTGAGGTAAATTTATAGTTTTAACAATATTTAAGTAGTGTTTGGCAAGCAGCAACTACTTAAATGACCCCACAACCTTGAAAAGGTGGCTTGGATGCGAAAGGTGGGAGATAGGGTGTTGTGACTCATGAACCATAATAGGTAGACAGTTGAAAATTTCACAGAGTTTGTATTTCTATTGCTGCTCTAACAATCACATTAATATTATAAAGGCGAAAGTGTGTGTGTGTGATTATATGTTTGTTACTTCTTCACGCTCAAACGGTTGGCCCAATTTTGATAAAACTTTGTATGAAGGTAGCTGCCACCCTGGATTAACATATAGGCTACTTTTTATCCCGATATTCCCACGGGATCGACATTTACGCGGGTGAAACCGTGGGGCGCAGCTAGTAAATAAAAAAAATAAAGTTAAAAATTTAAGGGGTTCCCCATTAAAGAAACATTTCATCATCTGCCTAGCCCTTTACCCAACTATGTTGAGGTTGGCTTTCAGTCTAACCGGATGCAGCTGAATACCAGTATTTTACATTGAGAGACTGCCTATCTACTGGCCAGTTGTCAGACACTGTGCATTGCGGTGTAGAATATTGCAGTTTTATGTCAGCGCCATCTCTTGACCAATAGTGGCACTAATGTAACTTTTGTTGATGTTTTCTGAAAAAGTGTGCTATTTAGAGACTTCGTTTTATTTTTCCTGTAATCTAAACATAAACTTCTATCACATAGAATAATTTCAGATTTTTCTGTTTGCAAACTTCGAAGATGAGAAGGGAACGGTATATTTTTTTTACATTTTTCATCAAAAGTAGAAAACTAAAATAACAAAAAATGTTTGAGAGTGTGCAAACTGCGCTCTTTTATATGATATGCATGCCCTAGTAGCCCCACTTCGAATTTGTCAGACCCCCCTTTCAGTCCCTGTTGCAAAAAATATACATATATTTTTATTTCTTTCTTATTTGCAAAATAGTTGGGCCAACGTCATCTAAAACTATTCCAAATTTAAAGTTGATAGCATTAGTAGTTCTTGAGATATCCAGCTGTGACAGACAGACAGACTGAGTCTCACCATAAGAGTTCCGTTTTACTATTTTGGTACAGAACCCTAAAAATGTAGTGTTACAAGTAGTTGTTCCGGGTCTGGCTGTTTGTGTATGTGAGTTGTAAGTGTTTGTAAACGCACCCACAATACAGGAGAAATTCCTAGTGTGGGGCAACGTTTTAAAAAAAAAAGTAATGATAATTATTGTACGCGCGATAGTCGGAAGTTCGAAACCCCTTCGTATGCGAGTTCAACTCGCACTTGGCCAATTTCTCGATCTTTTCTCAAAAAGCGTGTGAAAATGGGCAACAGGGTTTGAAATGTGAGGTATCCGTATACACCATTTATTGTGTAAGGGCTCATTAAAATTTCAAAATAAATTACTACTTAGGTACTGGGTTCGTATTTACTGTCTTGTCATTGTATTTAAAATCATTATACATAATTATGTGTATTATGCATATGTATGGGTTGTAATATAAGTATCAAAGTGCATTTTAAGTATTTTTAAGCAAAGCACAAGGTAATATTTTTATTTACAAAGTAATATTGTAGCAATATGAGGGGCTTGTGACTAAGTAATAAAAGCCGCACGGGTCGGTCGCTCAGGTTAAGCTACGCTTGCTGCGGCTGGTCCGTGGATGGTTGACCATTTTTACATACCAAGACCCCTCCGTGCCTCGGAAAGCACTTTAAGCTGTTGGTCCTGGCTGCCATTCGTGGATCTTTGACATCTTTAGGGGTCGTCAGAAGCCCGAAAGTCTGACAACCAGTCTTACTTACAACTTTTCAATGTCCTGTAAAAATAACTTCCCTCTTTCTCTAAAAAATGCGCATTATTACCGCCTTGAGCTCTTCATCGTTGGAAAATCGTTTCCCACGAAGGTCTTTTTTCAAATTAGGCAACACATAATAATCACTCGGGGCTAACTCCGGGCTATAAGGTAGGTGGTTAATTTCTTCGGAGCCACAATCTCGCACAGTAGCCTTGGAAACACGCGCCGTGTGGATCGGGGCGTTGTCGTGAAGAAGCAACACACCCCGGTGCGGTGGTCAGTTTACCCCGTCTTTTTTCTTTAATTGCTTCCCGTAAATTTCGTAAAGTGGATGCGTAAGATGCTGCGTTTATGGTTTCACCTCTTTTTCGTACTCAATCATTAAAATTACCTTTGAGTCCCAAAACACTGTGGCCATGATTTTTCCGGCACACGGAACGACTTTGAATTTCTTAGGGGCGCAGTACCCTTCTTGTGCCACTGCACGGACTCTTACTGTCAGGGTCATAATGGTGAACCCACGTTTTGTCTCCAGTAACAATTTGATCGAAAATACTTGATGGAACACAGAGCTCTAAAAACTCTACACCACTAGATTCGCACTTGCTTTTGAGGCGCCCATCTTGTACTGACTTTTGAAAGGTAAAGAAAGTCATGAAGAATAGTGCACACAGAACCAACAGAGAGGTGGGTCATCTCTGCTATCATTTTGATCTTCATTCGGCCACCCCTACTAGCTTCTGCCCGCGACTTCGTCCGCGTGAAATTTCACCGTCCCCCCATTCACCCTCTTAAATGGAGGAATTTCGGAAAACCCTTTATTAGTGGATACCTACTCTTCACAAAGAACACACCCTCCAAATTTCATGTCTCTAGGGCCAGCGGTTTAGGCTGTGCGTTGATATATCAATCAGTCAGGACTTTCAAACTTTCAATCCATACTAATATTATAAATTCGAAAGTAACTCTTATCTGTCTATCTGTATGTTACCTTTTCACGCCTAAACCACTGAACGGATTTCGATAAAATTTGTCAGGGAGATAGATTGCATCCCGGGGAAGGACATAGGATAGTTTTTATCGACATACCTCGCGGGCGAAGCGGCGGGCTGAAGCTAAAGTGTGTCTGTCTGTTACCTCTTCACGCTTAAACTGCTGAGCCGATTTAGATGAAATTTGGTATAGAGACCGATATTCCCACGGGATCGACACTTATGCGGCTGAAACCGCGGGACGCTGCTAGTTTTATATATTAGAAGATAATGTCATTAATCAATGAATTAGTCAAATTACCCACATCATTAGTAAATCACCCTGATACCGAGGATACATTGAACGCCCCTGTCAGACTCGTGACTTCTAAAAAACCCACAAAGAGAAGTCTGGAACGATCTTGCCGGCCAGTGCTAATCGCCAAAACGAGATATTATAAGCGACCCGAAACAATCATTCCGTTTTTGTTTATGAGTAGTATAGCGAGTCATGTCTTGTTGACGTGTATTGTATCGGTTTGCTTCACAAAATGCCAGTGTAAAGCCGCCATTTGCAAAAATTATAGCATTCTCCGATAGGGTGATGACTTTTGCGCCACCTTGTATAAGTAGATTTATGTGTAGGTACCTAATTAAACATTGAATTCGCACTGTCACTCACTCATACCGAACACATATACCTACTATCGCATCACCACATATAGTACCTACTTACCTATTAATACCTAATGTACCTATACGCGTCGCCAGAGTCGCCACTCGCCTTGCCATAATGCGCAATTCTGTAATTTAGAAGAGAACGCGTGAAAATGGCAAAGACAGGAAGTATTTACAAAGCGACTATAATGAATAACAATTTTTGTAAACCTACCAATAAAAAACTATACATCATCATCTGCCTAGTCTTTTCCTATATTTTTTTATTGAAAAACTTGTTTTCGTTGAAAAAAAACTGGCCAAATGCGAGTCCGACTCGCACACGAAGGGTTCCGTACCACAAGGCAAAAACGCTGAAAAAAAACACGTTTGTTGTATGGGAGCCCCCCTTAAATATTTATATTATTCTGTTTTTAGTATTTGTTGTTATAGCGGCAACAGAAATACATCATCTGTCAAAATTTCAACTGTCTAGCTATCACGGTTCATGAGATTACAGCCTGGTGACAGACAGACAGACAAACGGACAGTGGAGTCTTAGTAATAAGGTCCCGTTTTTACCCTTTGGGTACCCTAAAAACGAAAAATGACAAGGCAAAAAATGACCTCCATCTCTTTACATTTAGCGGTGTGTTTGTGTTTACATTACGCAGCTATAGGCAACTTATTTGAATATTTTATTTCAAGTTACACATACCGCAAAAGCTACACGTGAATGCTTGCTACAGTGTTGAATGGGTGGGTTTTAGTCAGTAAGAGTCTGACACTCCCTACCGCTCCACCCAGAGCGGGTGATCATTTGATGATTTCCCATCCTGAAAAAAAAGCAAGATTCACAGATCACACATTGACTTTACTTAGTAAAGTAAGCGTTTCATACGAATAAGAACCTTATTCTAAAGTTTATAATGTTCATATTCATATAAGCAAATGTGAGCAAGCGTTCCATTCGAATATCAACATTTATTGAATGTTATACGAATAAAGTTAAACTGATCAGGATGACACTTTTTTTTTAAACCACACATGAAGTGGTATATACATGTGACGGAAAAGGTCGTAGAATATACAATCGGTTTACAAGTAATGTACTTTTGCATATAGGAACCTACTTAATTAGTAAACAATTTTAAGTAGGTATGTATATACCCACTGTACATATATTTTTTTAACATCGTCTACAGGTACATAATGTTTAGTACTTATATTTAACCCTGGACCCAGCAATCGTATGAAAGTTACAGTGGTAGGTAGGTACCTATCAACGTAACTTTTATACAATTACACTAGATATAGGGTACCTATATCTTGTGTTACCTACATAACCGATAACATAACTTTATGCCTGTGTTGCCCGAAGGGGTAGGTAAAGGTGTTATGCCACCACATTTCCCCAGTTATAAGTTCCATTGTGCTTGGGGGCGAGCCGATTCTTATTCCCGGGATTGACCCACGCTCAGCTGTCGCGCTTGCAACCAACAATGCTATCTATGATACCCTTGTGTTACGTTTTCATAGTAACATCCACTAATCTACATTTGCGATTTGTTTGCCAAAAATGTAAGCAAATATGAGTTTATAGAAAAATAACTTTAAATCCTACGAATAATAATCTTAATATATATAAATTACGTGTCACGATGTTTGTCCGCGATGGACTCCTAAACTACTTAACCGATTTTAATCAAATCTGAACACCGTGTGCAGTTTGATCCAACTTGAAAGATAGGATAGCTCACATCTCCATTTATAATCGCAATATTATTTTATTGCACAAAAACGTTAGCCACAGCAACACGTGGCCGGGTCAGCTAGTAATAATATATTTATTTGCATAAAAACACGGTATAATAAGATGGTAAAAGTACAGTGTAGAACAAAACATGTTTTGCCAATATAATAATAAGCATGCAAATTTTTCATTATGTAACTGACATTAACATTGTTTTTCAATGAAATCCTTAACACTATAAAAACTATTAACAGTAACCATTCGTATATTTTATTTTTAAATAACTTAGTATTAAAATTTTTGAGATCATTTGGTAACTTATTATATGTATAAACGTACGCACATTGCAAGGCAGCTTTTATTATACATATTTAGTTAGCCTTTCGAAGTTCAGTTTACGTTACAACTTAAAAAAAAATATAACATTTTTAACAACTTAATTACCATTAAACTAAATTTGATATTTATTTAACTTGAAATAATATTAATTTGAAACATAAGTTTGAATAGACTACGCATTTTGGTGCTAGAAAAGATTACGGAACTAAATTGAATGGTTCTGTTCTCAAAGCGTAGTTTGCTACCGAAATATTAGAAGTAGGTACCATCGATTAATGGATAGTGGGTTCGTAACTTCGTATCCGAGTCGAATAGATACTGTCACCTATTGTTATTACTATAGAGCATGAGGAACAGGGTGTAAAAAGTGCACTCTTTCTCCATAGACAAGTGAGGACCTTCCGACCAGACGGGTGTCATGTCTAGTGAGCTACTGTCCCGACGATTGATGTCGGGACGTTGTATTTGCTTGCGCGATGCAGGATTTTGTAAGTTAATAAGCTCATAAAGCGTATCAGTTGCAAGTACTTGCAAGGCCTGATTATACAGTCACTAATTGGGAGAGCACATAACCAAACATGTCCCCACTCCTGGGACACAGGCCTCCTCTATGTGAGAGAGTGAGCCGTAATCCACCACACGTGCTCCAGGCGGGTTGGTAGTAAAAAATCAAATATAAATAAAAATAACAGTGTGCTACATAGTTTGCACGTGGCGTTGTAGATGTCGCCATACTATTTTCGGATCCTTAATAAAACTTTGATTCTGTTGTTTCAATGTTACTCGTGTTTCCTGGTGATTTATTTTTATTTTTTTCAGGTGGTGCACTCTCTTATAGGCCTGGTACCGTCGGGAGTAGCCGTGGTGCTGCCACAAGTATATTCGCGTGTCTTCTTAGTATGTGGTTGTCTACTAGTCACTGAAGCAGCCCCCCTCAGCCCCGGCTTACCTCTGTGTATACTTGCCTGGTCCATCACAGAAATTATAAGATACGCTTACTACACACTCAATTTGATGAATTGTGTGCCACAGCCGCTGTTGTTCCTCAGGTAACATAATAATTTAGTACCTACTAGCTAATTCCCGGCATGCGTTGCAATTGCAATGCTTTTTTTATTGTTAGGAATCTTCTCCGACACGTACCGAAACAATAACTTACCAAAGTTTTATCACAATCGGTCGAGCCATTTCAGAGTTTTTGCGAGACTAACGAACGACAATCGATTTCTGTTTATGTTATAAGATTTAATTAATAAAAATCACAAAAAGTCTGTTAAACCAGCGGTGTAATTGCGTAACACACTAACAGTAGCAATGGCTTTCATTTTGACAGTTCAAGAATATTCATTGCGTTATGAACGTTGTTGAGCTGACAAATTTTTCGAACATAATTATTATGAAGCATTGGTTTAGCAATATCATTCACATTCAAAATGATTCAGCACCCTAATTGCGTAACAAACTGTCAATCGGAATCTGAATCATTTTGAAGCAAATTGCTAATCCATTGATTCATAAGTTCGAAAAATTTGTCTGCTCAACACGTAAATAACGCAATGAATGTTGTTGAACTGTCAAAATGAAACCGATTCCGATTGATAATGTGTCACGCAATTGCCCCGCAGATTGTGATTGCTAGTGCTTTACGCAATTAGGGTGCAGTTTTTGTACTTATGCAAATAATGCCATTTGGGGTAGGTATAGAATCAAAACTGATTTTGACCTTGGAGAAAACATCAACGTATTAAAAAGAAACGTACTTATTATTTTTCTACCCAACGCTTTACTATCACGTACTAATTTGAAATAAATGGAATGGAATGGAATTTGAATTAAAGCAAGCTATCTCATAACAATGATATCATAATAATCATGTACTTATTAGGGCTTTCAAATACCGGATCTTTTCAATACCGGTATCAATACCGGTATTGGAAAAGTCAATACCGTGATCCCGGTATCAATACCGGTTGTCCGGTATTGAACGCAAGTTCAATTAGGACATTAATAAAGCCAATAAAATACGCCTTTTTGTATTTTCAAATCAGTATTGTTCTTATTATTTTATTGAAAATACTAAAATAAATACGTTATACATAGCTTTCTTAATTCTTTTATAATAATTTGGTGTTGGTTGATTATTTAGGTAGGACTACGAATTAGGAACATAATGAAAACTTAAACTGAATCTACTCTTTTTGCAGGAAGGCATTTCACATAGACTTTGTTTGCACAATATAAAAAAAAATATTTCTTATTATTACCTAAATGTCATCATGTCTCATGTAAAAATCAATATAGGTATCATTATTTGTAGAAATGTAAGTAAGTAAAGTGTACCTTAACTAGCTAGTAGCAATCATTTGGTAATCATTTTAGTAACATTCTTATAATTAAGTTATAAAAACAATCAAAAAATCTAAAACTAAACAAGTAAGAAAATGAATCAACATAGGTATCATTATTTGTAGAAATGCAAGTAAGTTAAGTATAGCTTAACTAGCTAAGTAGCTAGCAATCATTTTAGTAACATTATTAATAATTATGTAATAAGAAAACAATCAAAAACTAAACAAGTAACAAAATAAATCAAGCGTTAATAACAATTTCTGAAAAACAGAAAAAATGTAAAAGTAATTAGACGCGTTATCGCGTCGCCTTTGCTAAACTGACTGACAATAGTGACAATAACAAAAACGACACATAAATACAGCTCGATTTCGGGCATTGTCTCAGGCGGGGTGCGGGAGGGTGAGCTTAAGATAACAGCGGGACGCTTGCGCTGAAGAAAACAAGTGTGAGAATAAGATCACATAATTTTCAGATCTAATGTTTGTAATACCGTAATCACGGTATTGGGGCGTCAATACCGGTATTGTAAAAGGCCAAAATAAAATCCGTGATCACGGTATTACGGGATCCCGGAATACCGGTATTGAAAGCCCTAGTACTTATACTATAAGAGAAATAAGCCAAAAATGTAAATAGGAACGCTTGACGTAACCAGTTTTGTTACCATGCACTAAATATATCTAAGTAAGTATCTATTTAAAATGGGTACCTAGAAAAAAAGCTCCGAAAAAAAAATTGAGCATACTCAAAATATGTAAACTGCTTTACAAGTTTCCGACCACTTATATGCGAATACAAATTAAGAAACCACCGTATAAAATACTGAAAATTCCGAAAAATCAATACAGTATTTGCCGACGAATATTTTTCCACCAGCTTAAATTGCGTTTTACCGAAAACTACAGTTCACACTCGGCTTCGCTTGGTGTGATAAACCCACATTCGTGTTTTACCCCTTATTATACAACAGTTGCATAAATAACTATTAAGTAATGCTTGAGATAGTTTCTGTAATAGGTACGTACGGACCTAAAGATGTTGATGTGTTAACTAAAAGAACATTTCTTTGTTTGCAGATATTCCACGTTCTTAATACTCTATCCAATCGGAATAATAGGAGAGCTCCTGTGCATGTACCACTCTTTGGAGGAGATCGATCAGAAACAACTTCTTACAATTTCTATGCCTAATGCATGGAACGTAGCCTTTAATTACTTTTACTTCTTAGTCTTCTATATGTTCTTATACATTCCCATTTTCCCCTTCTTATACGGCCACATGTTGGCTCAGAGGAGAAAAATGCTCAGCAAAGACGCCAAGAAATCAAAATAATGACTTCTTATAATTTTAATCTTACTTATCACATTGATGAGTTTTATAATACGCACATAAATGTAGGTCTTTATTTTAATTTTATACAAGTGCCATTTTGGGTTATATATGCTGGCTAAAGTATAATCGCACTGGCCCGCGTCACAAACTCCGCAAGCGGCGTATTTTTCTAAAGACTGCTCACTTCCTATCTACATTAACAGCACCGATTTTGCGTATCTTTTTCACAGTGCGGCATCAGAAGCGACTAATTGCCCTAAATAAAACGTTAAAAATCTAGTCGCAATCTCATCTCAGCGACATTAAACAGTGTCAAAAACTTGTAAAAATGTATGAAAATGAAATTAAATTGATAATCTTTTGTTGACAAGTTGACACTGAGATTAGAATGTGAACGTTCTTAAAAATACGGGAATTGCCCATCTGATCTGGTGTCATTAGCACGCATATGATGCCGATCGGTGTCCATAGTTGTATAAGTTTTCAAACAAAGAATTAAAAAAATCCGCTTCGTGCGGCACGTGCGGGTGTAACTGAGGAGCGTCGGAACAAAAACCGATAAATCACATTTTGTCATTTTTTTTTTATGATACCAATTGGTTGTTCTCGTACATATCTTGCTCTATGGTTAATGTAACCCGGTCAAAAACTGATAAATCCGCTCTAAATTCGTCCGCAAAATACACGGATCTAAACATAAACCGATAAATACATTAATCGTACTAAACAACGATGATGATCCTATTGATACAGAAGCAGATGTTCCTGACATCCATGAACGACATGATGACGATTCTAGTTGCGATTGTCTGGAACCAGAAATAGCCATAATAGTTTAAGTTTTTTTTTTAAACCGATATATCTTACTTTGTTTTATCAAAAACCGATATATCCAGTTGGTTTGGTCAATAACCGATATATCCATTTTCATTTTTTTTTTATAGCTCATCAGGTACCACAGTCACGAATACAGTATTTAGGTTTCCAAACAGTGATGCTAACACCAATAAATTGATAGATTTTGTTTAACTCTAAATTAGATAACCATGAACTTGGCCATATTTTTACACTTTTCCACAAAAAACAACAATGTGATTTATCGGTTATTGTTCCGACGCTCCTCAACTGTAAAGCCAAGTGCGCATCCATTTTAATTATTCGAATAAATTTAATATTAAGCATATCTCTTTGTAATTGTTTAAGGTCACAGTAATTTATTCGTGTTGCTCAATGAGCGGTAAAAGAATACTCAAATTGTATTTCTTTCTAATGCATTGCATTCCTTTCTAATGTAGGCATAATAATGACATGAAAATATCTGTTAGTTTTAACTAAAGTTATTTAAAACGTTGGGCTGGGTCATATATTGTTATTTAATTTATTCTTTGTTGGGATATGGGCAATGACATAATAATAAATCTATTATTATTAATTACACATTGTTTTATTTGTTTCGCTTCCGATTACTTTACTATGTATGTAAGATACCTATGCCTCAAGTTTACCGGGGCTACAATTTTTTTTCTAAAGGTGTAGGGTATTTAAAAAAAAATTAATACCTAAGAAAGTGCCGAAGGATGATGATGTTCAAAAAAACCCTAGTATGAAAAGATAGGTACTATCTATGTAGGTACCTACAGACGCCAACACATCAAGCTATTCGAAACTGTCAAATTTTCTCAATCAATTTTGAACCTTATACTTTAGCGATAAAGTTGAAAATCTATTGAGGAAATTTGACAGATTGTAGTAACTTGGTGTGCTGGCGTCTGTATCTAAGTACCTACACAAGACGGCAGTAAAAACAAAGCTACTTACTAGTCTGATAACTGCACAGTATTCTGACTATTACAATACAATAAAATTAGGCACTGTATTGACAAACACTATCAATCGGAATCGGTTTCATTTTGAGAGTTCAACAACATTCATTGCGTTATATTTACGTGTTGAGCAGACAAATTTTTCGAACTTTTGAAGCAATGGATTAGCAATTTGCTTCAAAATGATTCGGATTTGGACTGATAGTGTGTTACGCAATTAGGGTACAGGTGAGAAACTACGACATAATTTAATAATAGGCGATTATAATTTACGCACTTACATATCTACACAAAATTGATAAGTAGGTACTTACCTATGTAATAACCAATGTTTTTTAGTAACTACGACCCTGTTGCTGGCGTAATACTAGTAGTATTCCATCAACCAATGAACGATTATAATTGGGTATATCTATATAGTGAATTGTTATTGCTGATAACGCTGGAACAAACATTATAATACCTAGCGTAGACCTCATCAATTATGATCAATATCTGTATAATCGGCATTGATTTGTACCTACATAAGTAGCTATTTGGTAATCTGTTTATCTTCTTACCTGGCTTGGGCCTATTATAATATTCAAACTATTACCGAAATCACAGTCGATAAGTCGTCCTCGGAGCATCATGGATAAAAAATATACAGCCCTAGTGCTAGCTTTCTTGGTAGCTGCGGCTGATGCCAACTCTATCAACCTGAAAAGTCAGCCAACATCGAAGCTGTTGGAAGCTAGGTAAGTTATTTTTTTGCAAAGATTTTAAGATGCCTAAGGTAGGGCAACGATTCACCTAAGTAGGCCGAGAACATTACCTACCTATAACCAAGAGGATGCGATGCTCTATAGAAATTTCTCGATTCTTTCGCCGTTACTTATCTTGCATCAAACTGGGCTTATCTGGGGGCACGGGAGTGCTCCCGTCAAGACGGGTCAAGCGAAGCGCAACGGCACTACCTAAAAAGAGGTTTTTCTCGAAGCACTTCGTCTTTTTTTTGAACCCTCATAAATTGGGTTTGGATTATACCAGATAAACAAAATTCTTGGGATATGATGTCAATAGTGGACTTATTAAACATTTATAGTTTCAATTGCATAGCTCTTATACTTTAGATTTTACTGATATCTAAAAACCCCGATTTCGTCACTGACTGATGATCATCAAAACTCTTAGAGTATGTACTTCCTGAAGTCCTAGAAAGCTGAAATTTGGTACCTACGTAAGCTAGTATTACTACACAAACAACAAAAAAATTCTAAAACTTGGAACTTTTACCCCCACCCCTTAAAATAGAGCATGAAAGTTTGTATAAGATTTCAGCAAATTTTGATGCTAGAGGTCCGAAAATTGATAAGTATTTGGACTCCTTGTTATAATTATTAAAATACATATTTCAGGATTTTAGTAAATCAGAACCAAATTAAAAAAAAATATTTCTTCGTATGCAACATACAAAAAGAATTGAAATCCCACCAAAAAAAAAAATTCATATAAAATGCCAAGAGGAGACCACATGGCTCGCACTGATAAAAGTTATCAGATCTCATGTAGAGCCAAGCTTCTAACTCTACACCACAGACTAAGAAGAGAAGTTACCTTCTCTACACGTTTACTCCACAAGCCGTAACTTCACTAACTCTACACCTTAGTCAAAATATGTGGCTTGGTCGTTTCGTTATGATCACATGGACCGTAAGGTGAAAAATTTATTCACAGTTCATTACTTTTTTGTTATACCTACAATAGTTCTTGTAGTAACGAAACGGCCAAGCCTCATATTTTGACTAAGGTGTAGAGTTTGTGAAGTTAGAGGGCTCAGTAGCGAAGGGTCAATTTTTGTAAGAGGTAAGCCGGAGTAGATATCTTTAATATGATCATATTATTTGTCTATAGAATAGGTACTGAATGTGCCATTTTTTAAAAGGAAGCCGGTAGGAATCGAGGTAAGTATATGGAACCTTCTCCACTGTTAGGGCTTGTAGAGTTAGAAGCTTGGCTCTACATGAGATCTGAGGGCCTAAAATGCCAGCTGCAGTAAACAGTTGGCTGTAACCACTTTTTTGCTTTTAATTAATTAATTTATTTATTAATGCCATCCTTATACCTACGGTATACAAGTCAAAATCGATTGAACGGACTGAAATGCGCCTGCCAGACTATGCTCCTTGCGCTGCTCATCGCTATGCTCCTCGCGCTGCCGTGATTTGCCGCGATGTTGCCCTCTCTGCCCACACACTGCTCTACTCGCGCAATTAATCGCGACGCTCCTCACTTGTCATTTGCCTTGGTGAGACAATGGACGTTGAAACGGTGGCAGCGTGCGCGCTATGCATTTTTAGTATAGCTAATTATATTAATGTAGTAAAAAGAAATATACATCGTCGTCGTCGTCCTCGCCAACGGAGATGGTGGATTATTAACACCTTTTCATTTGACCATTCCACGCTTGGCGACGACATAATTTCCAATTTTGCATACGCGTGCGTCTTGCGCGAGCGCTCCATGCAGACTGCGACCGCGCGATTATGTGGCCGGCCACTCGCACTCGTATTGCCGGTCCTTTGACTCGCGCGCAAAAACCGACAAAATAGGGAGCAGTGGGTAGGACGAGGAGCATGACGTGTGGCATGACGAGTAATGTTGCCACACTATGTCTCTGCCTCCTTTCCTCGTTACTTCCCATGCCACTCGTCGAGTGTGTGGCAGGCGCATAAGAAAGGTTTATTTAAACGTCTAATCTTATTTCAAATGGAGTATAGACACTGAACTTTTTTAATTTACCGAGTAGGTAATATTCTTGCAGTCGTAATTGGGGTGATCTCGGTCAGTCTGCTACGGTGAACGACTATGTGGACAACACCATTGAATCGCTCGTGCCCTTCATCGAGAAGCATGGGCTGGACCCCATGGACTTGCCAGACGTTATCGAGGGTTTTGAAGTGGTAAGTATTTTTTTTTCTCAAGACATCTGGTAATTGTTGTTGTAAGTATACAGATTACTAAGTTCTGACTCAACATAAGAAAGGGCTATGGTAAGGAGTGGACCGTGATAGCTGTGATGATAGGGTTAGTTGAAGGATCGATCTAGCAATTTTTTGCCTATTCAAGACCAGCCAGATTAACCAAATGGCTTCCAACTAGTTCCTATTCGTCCATAACTTTTGACTTCGTGAGTCATGGGCTCATGGTCCTCTTCTTCCATATTAACATAATACATACACTATCATAGCTTATCTTTAGTACCTAGAGACGCCAGCACATCAAGCTACTACAATCTGTCAAATTTCTTTAATAGATTTTCAACATTATCGCTAAAGTATAAGGTTCAAAGTTGATTGGGAAAATTGTACAGTTTCGAGTAGCTTGATGTGCTGGCGTCTGTACTTATTAAGATTGTATAAGTATTAATTTTATTATTAACGTGACCAATGTTTTTCTTCTGGTGTTGTTTTAGAAACTCTTGCTGATTACGTACAGCGCGTGGTTGAAGATACACGATGGTTACATGACCGGCCTAGTGAACGTGTCCCGCTCCGGCAACCAGGATGTTCACTATTTCGCCAAAATGTTGCGCGTGCGCGTGCAGCTGCAGTTTACTGATCTCAAGGTTAGCTCCACCTTTTTTCAATTTCAATTAGTGAAGGAAGCGTTTATGTATTTGGCAAAACTTATGTTTAATTATTCGTGTTTTACACGTTGCAGTTCATATACAAGTACTTGGTGAAAGTGATGAACATAGGACCCACGGGTGGTATCATTGCCACTCTCAGCCGCTTCGTAGTCATCGTCGACATACTCATTGACTTCAATAATGACGAAATTCAGCTTCAACAGTTCAGGCTCACCGACCTCGGGTTTGTTCTTTTTTTTAATTATTGTATAATCGTAATAAAGTAGGTACCTACCTGTATAGTGTGCCCAATCTACGTGGTGAATTACAGCCAGCCCAGTTCCTCTCAAAGAGAGGTTGCCATATCCAAGCAGTGGGAAAATTACCGCGATTGTGCTACTGAGTGTCCATTATATCTTGGTAGAAGGCCGAGCCGGTTGTGGTGTCATCTTAAAGGACTAAAGCCGCGATACCAGATAAACAGAACAACTGAAAGTCCACATTGGCTACCCGAAACTGTCAAATTTTCCCAATCAACTTTGAACCTTATGCTCTAGCGATAAACTTGAAAATCTATTAAAGGAATTTGACAGATTGTAGTAGCTTGATGTGCAAAAAATGTGTCTGTACTTTTACTACACGGGTCATCTTAATTTTTTTAACGTATTGTTTTTCCTCAGCCGTCTCCGCGTGCGTTTCACCGGCAACATTCTCACTGACTGGCTGGTGAACCCCGTACTCAACGTCTTCCTCAGAATCTTCGACACCATCATCATAAAGGTTGTGGAAATCAACATCCGAAGAGCTGTCCAAGACGGAATCGATTCTATTAACGCCGGTGTCAAAGATGTGATCAAAGTCATTGAAGCATATAATTAGTAACGAATTTCTTGTCCTGATTTGAAACTGTTATTATTATTACCTACCTGCTACTTAAGATAACGATGCTGATATTATTAATTAATATTAAACAATAAACTAGAATATTTGTATATTTTAATAAACCAAAATAAACAAACTCTGAAAATCAAATACTGAACAAACTAGCAAGTTATTAGTTTTATTATATCTTTTCAAAATAGTGTCCATTTACATCAATACATCGCTGCATCCGATGGAACTAGGAGTGGGCGATACAAATCGTATATAGATACAATATCTATATATCGGTACAATATCCAATAACTATATATCGGACGGCACTGTATCTATATATCGCCGGGTTAATTCAAAAACCAACTAACTCGGTGATTTTGGGATATTAAGTTAAATATACACACCGATTCAAACATAACATTTTGAATCGGTGTGTGTATTTAACTTAATATCCCAAAATCACCGAGTTAGTTGGTTTTTGAATTAACCCGGCGATATCAGGTATCCGCGTACCTAGAACGAGACACTATAACGATATCGTATCACATGATCTATGATATTCGGTTCAAACTGATTCCGGTACAGTAGTAGTTATACGGTTGTAGGTACCGTATCCTTGCGATGCGCGCGGGTGGGAGTGATGTAGCTAGAGATGAACGAGCGAGAAAGCGCGTTAAGCTAACGTCTAATACTAATTTTAAACCTTATTTACAGGAGCATAGAGTTTAATACCGAATACATTATTTTGTAAACACTTGTAAACAGGTAACCATCAATAAACGTGGCATTCTCAACAAAAATTGTTTTAAAATCATTTTACGTGACCCTTGACCTTGATTGCACTTTGCTGTTTTCGTAGATACTTTTCGTGTTCTATTAAATACGCCTTTAAATACGCCTGCATTACCTTTATTGATTAACAGTAAATTTCTTTATTTGTTTCAGTTATTAACTTATTAGTAATGCGGTCAGTCTTCAGTTATTAGGAAAGTTCAATTCACTCATGACTGATGAATAGGTACTTGACCTATTTAAATAATTGATAAAAATATAAATCTAGAAAACCGAAACGGCTGTACTAGTTTCATTTCAGAGTGCCATATTATCAACAATACATTCACTGATTTCGAATATACAGTTACAAATAAAATACAATGATGTACATGAATCGAACAAAACCGAAACCTAAAAATATCACAGTACCAATTTCGATTCCGAGTTCCACACTGATTCAGCCAATATATAGATATTGAAATATATAGATACGAAATCCGATATTCTAAACCGAAACATAGATACGATTTGATATAGTGTAAAAGCGATATTACCCATGCCTAGATGGAACCACTGAGAACTTTGCCCACTCGTCCTTAGGGGTCTCTTCGACGGCATTTTGAAACGCAGCCACGTTTCAAAATGCCTGCTTCCTCGGCGTCCATAAAACGTTTCGCTCGAAGTTTACCTTTTATTTTCGGAAATAAATAAAAATCGCAAGTAGCGATTTCGGGGCTATAGTGACCCAGTAACAGCCCCAGATCTACGATTTTTTCGAACCGGGGCAAAACCTTGATAGTGGTGCCCCCTCCCTTCAGTCTTTGAGAAAAACTTGCAAATTGTTGATTTCCACTACGATAATATGTGATTTTACTAATATTACTCGCAAACGCAATCAACCACATAAACAGTGTTGTCACTTGACGTTCAACTGTTTGAATGGGGAGGAAAACTAACTTTTTATCACGCTAGGAGGCGCATGATCGACTGCCCGGCTGTCATTGATTTGATCATTTGACATAACGAACGATTGTCAAATTGTAAGGATTTGTTTGTTTACTTTTCACATGTTATTTATTTTAGATTAAAATGCCCAAATGTTCTGCTTTAAACTGCAAAAATAAAGGGATTCATCTGTTCCCTAAGGATGCTACACGAAGAAAACAATGGGAATCTGCTTTACGGATCCAAAACTTTAAAGCAAGCCATACTGCACGATTGTGTGCAGCACATTTCAAACAAGAAGATTATTTTGGAAAAAGCAATTATACAAGTAAGCTAGCACTGCCAGAGATTTACTATTGTATTGAGCCCTATTTTCTGATTCGTCCAAAAGGAAGATACTTAAATTTGTAACCTAAACTTTAATACTGTACTACTGTAAATTTCGATAATACATAATAGCTAAAAAGTGCCTGTTTGCTATTTCAGCTTATGAACCACTAGCAAAGTTTCTTAGGAAGTCAGCTGTACCATCAATATTTTGTTTTACTGAGGTGAAACCTGAAAATCCAGCAGCTCTTGAACGACAGCATCGTCTGGAGAAAAGAAGTCAGAGGAAACTTTTTCAAGAAGAACCACAGCCTTCAACCAGCAAAGCTGTCTCTGAATACGAAAAGGACTGTGATTTGACGCCAGAAATTGCTTGTGAAGAAATTGTAACAACAATAGACACTAGCACACATTGTATGCCTATAGAATGTTCACATAGTATAACTACATCTTTATCAAAACACACTCAAGTTGACCATGAGCATATGTATGGATCAATAAGTAAATACAAAGAAGATGATGAAGCCATAAAGTTCTACACAGGCTTTGAAACCTACAAAAAATTTTATTTTGTTTACTCTACTCTTAGTCCTATGGCTCACAAAATTAAATACTATGGCAGTAATGTCATAAATATAAGTACAGAAAATCAGTTCTTTTTAACCATGATGAAGTTAAGGCAGAATAAGTGTAATTTTGAACTTAGCAAATTTTTCAATGTAAGTCCGACCACTGTTTCAAATATATTTATAACATGGGTTAACTTTATTTACCAGCTATGGACAAAAATAAATATTTGGCCAAGTAAAGAAATGGTGCAGTATTATATGCCAGAAAGCTTTAAACATTATGACAACAATGTCAGAGTGATTTTGGATGGCACTGAAATCAATGTTCAAAAACCAAAGAACCCAAAATCACAACAAGCTTCATGGAGCAGTTATAAACATGCAAATACGCTGAAAATATTAGTTGGTGCTACACCCGGCGGACTGCTATCATACTGTTCCGAGGCATATGCAGGATCAGTAAGTGATAGACAAGTAGTTGAACGAAGTGACCTTAAGACCAAATGCCAAAGTGGTGACAGCATCCTTGCAGACAGAGGATTCACAATTCAAGACATGTTTGCAGACAGAAATGTGACAGTCAAAATACCAACTTTTTTAAAAGGGAAATCTCAGTTACCTGGTCTCACCCTTCTCAAAGACAGGGAGCTTGCTAATAAGAGGGTCCATATTGAACGGATAATAGGATTAACAAAAACTTATAAAATATTAAAGAATGACCTAGACCATAGCTACATTCCTATTGCAACTAAGATATTCTTCATATGTTTTATGTGTTGTAATTTTAGGGAATGTATTATGAGAAAGTGAAATAAAACAATTTTTTACATCATTATTGTTTTTTAATTAATTGTAAATAGTTTTTATAAACGTATTTCTTAAGAATTGCAGGCTCCAAATGATGAAGATTGAAATTTATTAAATTAATTAACATTTCACTTATGTAAACATCATCTTTATTAATAAAAATTACCTTCATGTCTTTAAATGTATAGATAATAAAATTGCAGTACTTTCTCTCTGTACAAAGCAGCTGTCCTTGAACCTGAGCATAGTATGGATGGGTTTTCCTTAAAAAAAGCTGTCCATTACATTTTTCTAGGTATGGTACAGTCACTTCATTAATAAAGCTATTTCTTGATGCATATGGGCATTTTACCTCCACTAATGTTTCTTGTCCTATTAATCCATCCGGAGAAGCTGCTAAAAAAGGATATTTACTTGATATAAATAAACCACATTTCTCAACCATTATTCCAAAATTTTCTTCATATTGGGATATTGCTATAGGTTCATGAACTTTTCCATGTACTACTGCTCTGGTATGGACAGCTTTAGGTGCTAAAATTCTTTGTATCAAGGAGTCACTGTATGATTTACTGTGACACACTGTATAAAACATGCTGGCTGTGATTCTGCATGATCTCCTTTCATGCCACTCCAGAGAATCAGCCTGCGCTCTTGTGGTTTTTTCAACTTGTTCAGTTTTTGCAGAGGTCACATTTCTTAAAAGTAAATTCTCTAAAAGTACATCATGTGGAGTCTCTTTCAAACATGGGTAATGGTCCCATTCGATACCATGAGGATTAGCGGGTTGTAGGGTCTGTAAAATAGGCATAGAACTTTCCCCATAACCTATGGCTAAATTACTTACATAATCTGTGTAATTATTCATTATATCTTCCTCTCGTAAAGGATTATAATTACACGATTTTATTCTCTTGTGGGGTAAATTTTGAGCAGCAATTGGAGAGTTATAAAATAATTTCTTGGGTCTATTAAACATCATCAGCTTTTGTGTACTTGATTGATGTAATTTAATCATTTTGTTCTGCACTATATCATGCACACCACACAAAAGGACAGCTACATGTTTACAACATGCATGAATACCACTCCCTGCTGCACATTCACAATGGCTTTCTTCCACACCATCACAGCTCAATTTCACATCAACCACATATGCCAGTTTTTTCATGCTAGCTTTGCATTCTCCTTTTAAAAATGTGTGCACACTGTCCGAGCAAAAACGGGCAGTTATAAGATGGCGAGATTCATATAAAAGCTGTCCGTTTGGCTTGACATTGTATCTTTCAAAATATTCTTGTATTTCTTGCTTGCTAATACTTGGAAGTGACGAATCCGCATTTATGTCTTTGAATTGATCCGAGGCTGGAGACTGATATATGCTATCATCCTGGATGTCGCAATCCGTACCAAAGTTTTGGTTCCGCTCATACGCCTCTAGTCTGTAAAGATATCATTTAATTAGTCTACAAATCATATTAAATAAGCTTGAAGAAGGAAAATAACCTCAAATATTTAAAATGCTTACCTTTCAATCAAATCAGCCTTTTTTCCGGCAATTGAAGCATTCCTTCTTCGAAGCTCATCTTTAAGTTGAGATACAGTCATCAGAGAGAACATTTTGTATTCATTTACCAGTAATTTGTTAAAAAAATCACGTTATATGATAGAGATCTAACATAAACAAAGTACTGAAAGTACAGCACATGAGCACAGAACATTAATACTCAAGTACAGTCGCTCAGAGCGCCATCTACAAAAAGCTTTGCGTGTTGCTCCCAATTTGTTCGGCTCGGCTCGTATAGATATGTGACGGGGATACCCCTTGGCAGAAAGATCACGGACACTACGCGCGCGTTCAAAAATTTACTTGATCTGTTAAGATGCGTTCATAAATCACTTGGTATGTGTTCAAAAACTAACTGGGCGTATGGAAATAGAAAAGTTTGTTTTTTCAAACATATTATATTAAGATTCGATTACTTGTTAAAAACCTATGAGATTTTAGGAAAAGAGGCTTCATTTGTTCGATATTTCGAATTCTGTCTCAAGGATTTGGCGCCCCCATGAAACTGCCGCCCGGGTCAAGTGCCCCGGTTTGCCCCCCCTTAGATCCGGGGCTGCCCAGTAATTCCACGTCTGACTTCGCCAAGTAGTCGATTGTTTGCTTGGCGGTGTGCGACGAGGCGTTGTCGTGGTGAAGGAGGATCCTACTGCGAGGTCGTTTCTCCCGAACTTTTGCCAAGACAAATGGCAAACAATTGTTAGTGTACCACTCTGCAGTAACTGTTTTTCGATCCTCGTAATGACCTGTCAAACGAGGCCACCATCATTTTTCCCACGCTTCGACCTCTCTTCACTTTAGTTGGCAACTCCTCGGAAGGAAACATCCAGACAGCAGACTGTCTCTTAGTTTCAGAATCATAACAATAAATCCAGTTTTCGTCACCCGTAAGTATGTCGAACTCAGCATTTGAGTCACCTCCGTTAAATCTTTGAACCATTTTACGACAACAACAACAACAAACAACAACACTACGGAGTTTTTCGGCCTCTGTCAAATTATGAGGTATCTGTTAAATATTTTATGGTATTCTCAACATTTATTTATAATAGCAACATTGCTCTCTGTCACTGATTGACTTCCTGTTGAATAAACGTCTGCTGATAGACGTACCCAATCTCTATCAATATAATAATCTACTCTAATTTATGTTTTGTGATCAATCTAAATTAATCTCAGTAATCTTAAGTCATAATTGTATTTGTGTGCCATATTATAAAAATATAGTGTCTCAAATCGTGCCAGTCGTATACTTTATCTTCCCTGATATAACCTTAGAGGCAGTACTCCGCTACAGTATCCACCGGGCACAAAGCTTCATGACCGCTAAATGTTCATGGAGGATTTTGTGCACTTGACTCATACCGATGCCTAAGCTTGTCCGAAATTGCTGATAAGTCACTCTTTTGTCAGTCTCTACTCTCTATCATACGCCGCACAACACTTATGTTATCTTCAGTCGTCGCCGTAGAAGGCCGTCCCTTACACAGATCATCGGTGAGATTAGTGCGACCACGTTTAAACTCGTTAAACCAGTTGTAAACAGTGGCACGAGATGGGGCTTCATCGTGAAAGGCCAATCGAAGGCTATCATAACTTTCTTGTTGACTTATATGACATCGAAAGTCATAAAAAATCATTGTACGAAAATTTTCTCGCGTTAAATTCATGCTGACGTGATGACACAATTTTCAATTTGCCGCCAAATCATAAACATAATGATAAATGAATAAAATACACAATATTATTGGCAAAAAGTTCCATTTTCAAAATTTGAACTTATTATTCGTTTACAAGTGGCCAGTTCTAAAAACTTTCAGTAAATAAAACAATATTAATTATTAGAGGAATGGAAGCTATACCTACCTATTAATACACTAGCCGGGCCACTTCCTCTTAGCTCACAGATTTCAAGAACTGATATTCAATTCTCATCATAATTCATAAGTACCTACGTCTTAAGATTCTCTTCTTACGTCATCTGGGTGCCATGACTGCCATGCACCAACCCTACCTCTTGTAGCCCAACGTTCTTACCCATTAGTCATGCCATAAAAGAGAGCTAAAATGGGTAGTATAAGGGCAGTTCGAGAATCTGTGACTAACTTATTTACAAAAAGTTAATCAAGCTAGTCAAGTTTGAACTTGATTATTGGATTAGTGATAAACTTGATTTGTTGGACGAAACTTTACTGATAACAAATGTTACCAGCAAGACGAGGCGACTCTTTGTATATGATTAGGATTACCGTATTCTGTATTCTATAGTTGCGCCACCGGAGCGGCACCACTCAGTGGTTTGTGATAACAGTGTAGTATGTTTAGTAAGCTAACATCACTAGTGTATAGTGACGAATGCAAGGACAACACTATCAAGGAGCACTGAAATAAGTAAAGTGCATTTCACGAAAGAAGTCCCTTCGCCATAATGTTGGCACCATTGCTTTTCATTGAAGAATTGTTTTACCTTGTATGTAGAGACCTTGTTTGTATGGAGAGACGGGTTCTACGAGCGTTAGGGATGATTCTCATTATTACTTGGTTACACGAAGGCTGCACAACAAAATATCCAACCAAATAGCCTTCTTATTCTGTAGACGTGTATAGAGTATCAGGAGACGGTTCTCTACTCTGAAATAATCCTGGACGAATTGTGTCAACTGTCACTGTTATACAGCAGATTGTCAATGTCAAAGTGCACATGTTTTCATTTCATTGAATTCTTTTGGTTTGGCTACTTTTTCAAGCAAATTGACTACTTCTGCAATATATTTAACCAGAACTTCCTTTTTATAAATTGTGTCGTTGAAATTGTACTATAATGGGAAAGGCTAAAAAGTTTAAACCCTCTCAAGTTGGGAAGAATTTAGCTTTAGCAGATCAAATCGAATCAGTAACCTCTGTAAAAAATAAAAACAGAAACAAAGAAAGGAACCGGCAAGATGATGATGAAGAAGTAAGTGTTTGACTTGATTAACAGAACATCTATGATACTCGAACTGTTTAATGTCGATCATGAATTCACGATCCGAGTATTCATACCTCCATGGATCGTTTGCTTGACAAAAATTTGTGTTATTAATACATCATTTTAATGGTATTTTTTATTCTTCAGTTCGTAAATGCAGACTTGTCCAAAAAAATCTTAAAAGCCGCAAGAAGGCAACAAGCTGAATTAGGGGATGCTGAAGACGGACCATCCCCTGCAAAACATGTGACACTTCCTGCAACATTCAAAGGTGAGCCAGGTACCACTCACATAGTGATAGTAGAATAAAATTGCTGTGCAGTCCATCCAGGAAGGCAGGAATTAGAAAACCATTAAAATTACTTTATATCTTCTAAATTGCTTTTATAAATTTATTTCGGAAATGCCAACAAGAAAATTAATGAAACAATAATTTCTATCCACAGATGCAGACTCTGATGATGATACTGGATCAGATAGAGATGACTTGGAGCCAGACACATATTACGATAATATAGAAATAAACGAAGAAGATGAAGAAGCACTTAAAATGTTCATGTCAGCTAAACCGGAGAGAACCCGCACTCTAGCAGATATTATAAAAGAAAAGATTACTGATAAGCATACCGAGCTACAGACTCAGTTCTCTGATGTTGAAACATTAAAGTTACAAAACATTGATCCAAGGTAAATTTTATTTTAAAAAGCAGTATTTATTCCTTAACCCAGATACTGCAATGGGCCTTTTAAAAGACTCAAAAATGCATATGTACGACATGCATACAACCCCTAAATTACAATGGGCCTTTTAGGCCACCTTGTCCTGGAATTTCCTGGAAAAAGTAGTTTCAGTAACATCTGGGTTAAGAAAATATGTTGAAAAGAAAGAAATAAAGGAAAATAGGTTTATTTGTCATAAAGGAAACAGGCAACTTCCTTACTATTCCATACTCAGATTAGGTGTTTTTCAAATAAGGGAAGACTGTTCTTCAATAATTACTGATTTGCATTTTCCAGAATAAAAACAATGTATGAAGGTGTCAGAGATGTATTGCAAAAGTACAGATCTGGAAAACTGCCAAAGGCATTCAAAATGGTTCCACACTTGCAAAACTGGGAACAAATATTGTACATCACAGAGCCAACTACCTGGTCAGCTGCAGCTATGTACCAAGTAAGTTTATGAAATGGTTATTTTGTTCTAGTATGTTGGTGAAATTATTTTTCAGAAATGCTTAAATAATTAAAGATTAGTTAAAGCAGTGCCAAATGAAAATCAAGTCATTTATTCAAATAATTCTGAAAGTGTGTACTTTTTAAACATCAAAATTAATTGAGGCAGTCCCCCAAAATGTCCCCTTCACCACTTCCTAGTGCTTTAGCCGGGAAGAAGTGGTGCAACAAACTCCCCAGCAGCACAGCTCTGTTCAGTTAGAAGAACTAAAATGATACTTGATTTTATTTCTGTAAGTAGGTATGTACAAACACTTGTACATGTCAATAATATTTTTAAAAACTAGATGAGGTTGTGTTTCCCATTTGACTACTCTGAGAATAAAGGCCGAAACAAACTCAGAAGTCACAGTCTCTTAAAGTCTAGACATAATCAAGGTCATATCATGTGGAGACCATGTAGATTGGTGTCTGAAATGGTCTTTTGAGGAAAGAACCACACAGATTGAGTGGACCTGTCCAGTCAGTGCATGCATTTGTCAATTATCGTGCAGCTAACCTCAGAACTTAAGGAGCTAAACGATTAGACAAACAACACCAAAGAAAGGACATTTCGGTACAACATTTTGGTAGGCCACATGAATTACTCAAACTGCCAGACCACCATTAAAACTAACTGAAGGGAACAAAAAACAATGACCCACATAGTCCTCACATTAAAATAATATTAAACTCTAAAAAGTAAATATTCATGTCTATACAGATAAAAAAATAAAAAACAGTAAGTAAGAAACACGGGACGCCTAGCAGATGTGAAACATCGACATTATTTTCGATGGCCCCACCGAATAAACGTGTAAGAGAAAAATGACAACTTTTCAGCAAAAAATAAAAACGTTAAAATTTCAATAACGCTCATTTCATGGTAAATAGGTATAAATAATGTATGATCGAATTATAGGTAAAAAAATAAACTATAGACTTGTATTTTTACTTTTTTTAAAACATCAACGAGTTTCAGGAAATTCATGAAAAACTATTTAATTTTTTTACTCTTGTGAAATTTGCATGACTAGGTCACAGTAATATATCATTGCACGTTTATTCGTGTAATAATACACAAAGAATAAAACGTACTGTTATGTTACACTATTATTCTCCGTAAATCAAGTTCATTTTGGAACCCAGCTATCACTATTTACACGCTTGTTTACAGTACATTGTACTGCTATTATGTGATTGGAAAGATCGTATGCATTAATATTAGTGTTATTAGGATCAGTTTTCATTTATGTAATACATCTTTGTTAATGCATGGTATAATAATATAAATAATTTTGTAAAAGGATGAAATAAAATACAGATGTATAAAGAATTAAAAAAATATAATTATGTATTAATCCACGTGAACACAAAGTACTAGTATTATTGATAAAAAAAAAAAACGAATTGCAATATTAGAAACACTAATCGTCCTCCTCACTATCATTGGAGACCGAGACAGAGTTTTCCAATGGCCGTAGATTTTTATAAAAACTTTGATAATGGTTTGGTATTGCTCCTGTATCACATGGACTTATCAAGTCCTTAAATAACGGAATTGGCATTTCACGTCAAGCGAACAGGGGAAAAAAAGTGAGGTTCTGAAATTTGTTCACATTTCATGGTCCAGTTATACTTCTAGTAGATATAAATACGAACACAATTTTTTTTTAAATATGATTTATATCTGGTCCTTACATATGAAATTAGCGTTTTGTAGTACTGACTACTTTGATCTGAAATATCTCCTCTTTGGAAACAGCTCGAAGGATTAGTGATGTGTACGGCGCTGGTGTCGCAAAAGAAAGCACGGTACGTTTTTGGTTTCAACGTTTTCGTTCTGGAAATTTCGTCCTTCAGAACCAACCCCGTGGACGGCCGGAGTCCAAAGTGGAAAATGAAGAATTAATGGCTATTGTGGAAGCGGATCCATCACAAAGCACATCAGAGATAGCTGCAGGCTGCAGGTATTGATCCACTTGAAGCAAATCGGGAAAATAAAAAAACTTGAACGATGGGTACCTCATGAATTGAGTGAATCGAACTTGCAAACACGCGTCAACTGCTGTGTTACTTTGCTCAACCGACACAATAATGAAGGGATTTTAAATCGAATCATTACTTGTGATGAAAAGTGGATATGGTACGATAATCGGAAGCGCTCGTCGCAATGGCTGAACCCTGGAGAACCAGTCAAATCCTGCCCTAAACGAAAATTGACTCCGAAAAAGTTACTTGTGAGTGTTTGGTGGACTAGCGCCGGTGTCGTTCACTACAGCTTTCTAAAATCTGGCCAAACGATTACTGCAGATATCTATTGTCAGCAACTGCAAACCATGAAGGAAGAACTAGCTGCTAAACAACCGAGATTGGTCAATCGCTCTAGGCCACTGCTGCTTCACGACAACGCAAGACCACACACTGCACAACAAACAACCACTAAGTTAGATGAGCTACAATTGGAATGTCTGCGACATCCACCGTACTCCCCGGACCTTGCTCCAACAGATTACCATTTTTTCCGGAATTTGGACAACTTCTTATAAGGAAAAAAATTCAACTCCGATGCGGCAGTCCAAACCGCCTTCAAAGAGTTCATTGATTCTCGCCCCCATGGTTTTTTTAGTGAAGGGATCAATGAACTACCTATGAGATGGCAAAAGTGCATAGATAACAACGGTATATACTTTGATTAATTAAATATATTTTACAAGAAAAAATTGACTTTATATTCCTCCCGTACAAAACGCCAATTTCATTGTAAAGACCTAATATTTGTCTAGTTATGGGCTCCTAAAGAATCGTCTAAATCGAAATTAGAATTTTTTCGGATTGAAAATAATTACAATAAATTTTCAAACTACCCGGTTTGTATAGAAAATTTCCGGATCTTCTTAAAAAAGGCATCAAATTTGAAAAAAAAAATGTTTTAGTCTCCCAAACCGGAAGTAAACATTTTCATATATCATATTCCGCACCCCTTTCTAACGTTACGTACGATTGCAATAGAATTTATCGCGTAAACATTTGTGTATTTACCGTTAATAGCTATAAACTTTTAACTAATATGCAAAGAATATTAATGTTTGAATCTTGAACATAATTGTTATAAAAAAATAATTATAGTAAGAGACAATGCAATACTTTAATTTTATTATCCTATCTAAATTCAAACTTCCATTTTGTGGAATATAACATTAGTAATAAAATTTGCATACATTTCTACACGAATAAACGTATAAGAAGCCATTACCCAAATTCAAAAATAATCACAAATCTTCTCAAACGTCTGTAGGTTTTAACATGTTTATTCTTGTATATTTGGCGACTCGAAAAGCATGTACGAGGGGGCGTTTTTAAGTTCGCGGAATGGAGGGTGAGAAGTGAAAATAAAAATACTAAATTATTTTTCTTTTTCAATATATTTATCTACTACCCTTATACATTTTTCAAATCTTTCAATTAGCTTTTGTATACCTTCATAAAAAAATGTTTTGTCTTTGTCCGAAAAATAAGCTGAAATCGCGTCCTTCACTTCTTCATCAGTTGAAAATTTCTTTCCACGAAGTTCTTTTTTCAGTTTTGAGAAGAGGTAATAATCACTGGGAGCCAGGTCTGGGCTGTAGGGTGGATGGTCTAAAATATTAAAGCCCACCTTATCCAGGGCAGCCAACGCAACACGGCTCTTGTGAACAGGCGCGTTGTCCTGAAGAAGAAGGACACCTTTGGTCAATTTACTCCTCCTTTTTTCTTTAATGCCTTCTTTCAACCTCTCGAGGATAGAAGCATAGTATTCTCCGGTTATAGAAACGCCTTTATCTTTATAATCGGTCAACAGGATCAGTTCTGAATCCCAAAACACTGTTGCCATGATTTTTCCGCCGATTGTGACACTTTAAACTTCTTGGGTGGTGGTGTGCCTTTTTTGTGCCACTGCATAGAGTCCTGTTTCGACTCAGGTTCATAATGATGAACCCAAGTTTCATCTCCAATAACAATTCGACTTAATAGTCCATCCTTATCTTCGTTACAGAGGTCCAAAAACGTGCGAGAACACTCCACGCGGTGTTGTTTTTGAGGCGGCGTGAGCATTCTTGGCACCCATCTTGCACTGACCTTTGTCATGCCAAGATGATCGTGTAGAATTTTGAAAATTGTCGTATCCGATACTCCAACCATTTCTGTAAGCTGTTTCTTCTTTAGTCTGGCATCTTCCAATATTATTTTTTCGACTTTTTTAATGATTTCCGGAGTAGTCACCTCGATTGACCGTCCGGCCCGTGGGTCGTCTTCAAGTGAGGTCCTGCCTTGTTTAAAGAGACTGTGACACTTGTAAACCATGGTTTTACCCGGGCAAGAGTCCCCGTAAACGGATTCCATCTCTTCCAGTATATTTTGAACTGACTTTCCTTGCTTGGTAAGGAACTTTATTACGGCACGGTACTCGATTTTTTCCATAATTCACACTTTCTTCCCGATTGAGTTGTTTGCTTGACGATAGTTCAAAGACCAATGATCCAATTAAGATAAAACCTGGCATGTATACTAATATTGAGTGACTGAAGTTGTGGCCATCCCGATAATGACCTATTGTTATCCCCTCCCCCCCATTCCGCGAACTTAAAAACGCACCCTCGTATTAAAAGCATAAACTATTATTCCTGTATTTTTTAAATTAATAATTTCCCTAGAATAAAGAAATTCACTATTATAAAAGGCGTATTTTGAGTCTAAGATTCATAAAAAAAATTAAGTAGGTGCGGGATAGGCAAAAGAAACGAAATATGAAAAAAAAAAAAATTCGTGTAAGAACTCTTGCACGTTTATTCGGTGGGGCCATCGTTTTGTAAAAGTAATATGATTGAAAAGAACAGATTGCGATATAAACTAAATATGGCATAATGATAAAATAAAATATTACGATTTCGCGATTTTTTTTTGAATCGCAGTCGATTGCGCATGGCGACGCGTCGCCATACAGTACACAAGACTGTGACTGTATATATACACCATCATATAGCGTGGCGACGCGTCGCCACGGCATGCGTCGCCACGCCAGAAATTTGTTTTACGTGCGGCTATAGATGTTTCACATCAAAAAACAAAACAAGATTCACTGTGTAAATTTATTGTAGCAACTCAATCCCAAGCATTTTTGTCCCCAATTATAGTCTTTAACAGTATAAAAGGCTTTCTGGCATAGTTTCCGCTTTCATCATCTAAACAAGCCACTTATATTTTTTAAGCCTGGTTGTACAACTAATTTGTTTGTTCCTAGTGTTTATACATATTATGGATATCACTGTATTTTTTTGACAGATACATTTTTTTATGTGTATACAATATATTTTCATAAATATACTTATAAGGCACAGTCATTATATTAATCTCTTTACATTTGTCTCTGAGGGAGTGTCTGGGACTTAATTTATAAATTGAATGAATGAATTGCCCTTTTTGAATAAAAAATATTTACTGAATATCGGCGGCATTTCACTACAACAGAATACCGTACCCATTGAAGCTTGGCATCCAAAGTTATTAGCTAAGTACTTCATTCTATGTCTACAATAGTATGCAAAGTAAAAAACCGGTCAAGTGCGAGTCGGACTCGCGCACCGAGGGTTCCGTACAAAGTTGGTATGTAACTACAAATTTACGGTTTTCGGATTTTTTCCTTTACTTGTGCTACATGACATTGCTTCTTGCCAAATTTCATGATTATAGGTCAAAGGGAAGTACCCTATAGGTTTTGATTCCCTGGCGAGTGCAATAATATGCGGCATAAACGGAACATAAACGACAGAAGGACAACTTAAGTGATCTTATAAGGGTTCGTTTTTTCCTTTGAAGTATGAAACCCTAAAAATTACGAAACATTAACTTATTTTTTTGCCTTATATATGTCAGACTATAATATCAGCTAGCACATGCCAATTACCTATAACAAAGACATTGAAGACTATACTCAAGCAGAAGTAAAAAACTCAAACGTACCTACAGAACATTATAGCGAAATAAAAGCTAAAGGATGTACCCAAGGTGTACCCACTTACTTACACTGTATTTCTAATAGAGATCAAAAATGATAGGTGTTCAAGCTGAATTTAACATAGCGTTTATTTTAACACCACACCTTTCTATGTTCAAAACTCACACTGTACACTTAAACTTTATTAATGGTTTTTTTCTAGGCTACCAGAATCTTCGCGTCAAACTTGAAAGAGAAGATGGCACAACGATTTTATAATTTAGTACTGCTACCTCGTGTGAGAGATGACCTTGCTGAATATAAAAGATTGAACTTTCATTTATACCAAGCATTACGTAAATCACTCTTCAAGCCTGGCGCTTTCATGAAGGGTATACTATTGCCCTTACTGGAGGTAACTTAAATTTTGAGTTTTGTTTTTTAAGATTTAACAACTCGACTTTGTTAAACTAATTTATTTGTGGTATTTTCTAGGCAGGAGATTGCACACTACGTGAAGCCATCATAGTCGGTTCAGTGTTGGCACGTAATTCAGTACCAGTGTTGCATTCCAGTGCAGCAATGTTAAAGATAGCAGAAATGGATTACACTGGAGCAAGTTCCATATTTTTAAGAATACTCTTCGACAAAAAGTATGCATTGCCATACAGAGTCGTAGATTCAGTGGTTTTCCACTTTATAAGGTGAGGATACATAATTATTTAATTTAAGCCTAAAATTTATATTACTCCTCTGAAACAGAATATTCACCGTTTTAAAGATATTAGCAAAAACTTTTAGTATGTTTACTCCCCTGAAGAAATCGCTTAGGGCCCAACTCACGCACTCTACACTTCCTTTCGGTCATTCGTTGAGTGGACTATCTGGATCAAAACTTATGTGGGTGAAACCACGGGGTGCATCTAGTGGGACATAAACATAGCTGGCAAAATGTGGGTGTACTTAGGGAATGCAATCTCGTACGAGATTTCCGCCTAGCGAGATCTCGCGAGACTCAAAACCCAGTCTCGCGAGATCTCGCAAATTACGGGATCTCGCGAGATTGGGAGAATCGCAATTAAAACATATGCAAATGCTTGTTTTAAGAACTAGTAATTGACATGATATGTAATTAAATAGAAACTGCGTTGCTTAGTTATAAAAATAATGTAAGTTTTATTTTAAAAATCAACAGAGTACTTATTATTTTGTCTCTAACTCTAATAACATTTGTTTATGTCTATAATTATTATACCTACTGTAGCTGATCAGTTCAAATTCTTACAATATTGGTAACAAAACAATAATTATCTATATTTAGTCTTTTGTAAATTATTACTTTAGTTTCAATAATTAAGAGTAATAGGAACATTACTTATGGTAAATAAATACAACAAAACAAAAAATTAACTTCACAAGTTCTTAAATAAATGTTGTGAGATGGTATTAATCAAATAAAAGAAGTTTAAAGTAGAAGTCAGATGAAGTTATCAAGGTACGGAAAGGCAAGTTAGTTTGTCTGAAAATGGCTTCTCAAAAAACACATCATGTCGAGAGTATCATCTGACAGACGACTTCTGATTTTGCATGCCAAATGGCGGCCAGGATTCAGTTCGCGCGCAGCCGCGCTTTGGCCGCGCTATGAAATACACGTCGTCACGCTGCATTTGTCGATCTCGTTATCTCGTACGAAATTTGACGAGATACAATCTCGTAAAATATGGCCGGGATCTCGCGAGATCGGGATCTCGGCTAGACGAGATTGCATTCCCTAGGTGTACTATAGGTATACCTCTGCCTAATCCTTCGGGGTTTACAGGCATGATGTTGTTTACTCAATGCAGTTATAATTTTCCAATAGAGACAAACAGCATGCTACTGGTTTTTAATAGTATGCTAGTTATAATAATGTGTACAAAATGCCAGTAAACTTTTGGTCTTTTCAGATTTCAAAGTGAACATCGCAACTTGCCAGTTCTGTGGCATCAGTCTCTATTAACATTTGTTCAACGTTATAAAGCTGACATATCTACGGAACAGAGAGATGCCCTTTTGGAATTACTTAGGAAACAGTCCCATCCTACCGTCACCCCAGAGGTATAATAAAATTAATTATATAATTTATCATAATATAGATAGATAATAAATAGATTTCCATGTCTACTTTAGTTTTGCAATTGTTAAATTTTCTAATTGTATTTACAGATCCGAAGGGAATTACAAGCTGCTAAATGCCGTGATATTGAAGTTAATGAATCAGTAACAAGTGCAATGGTGGTTGAATAAATTTAATGTAAAATTTAACAAAATAAAATACATACAAGTTATAATCAATCTGTTTTATTTTCTTTACAATATATTAATCAGCAAGTTAGAAAGACAGTATAGTGTTTCAGAACATAATGATATCATATCCTTAAATTATTAATATTTTGAATTTTTATTGGCCTATCAATTTGACTGGTCACCAAATGTATAGGTGGTAAAACCGATGATCCACATTCACATTTTCGCCCTGATATATAGTCAAATGACCCAATTCTATTATTACATTTCTGACAGTGCAGTTTACCCTTAGTCCACTCCTCATTTTCGACTTTTTCTCTAATCCATTCAGGCACTTTGTCCTCACTGACGTAAATGAACCTTTTTATATTATAACTTTCACATTTTTTAGGATCACATGTAAGAGAGCTGTCCAGGATGCATGTATCATCAAATAATAGGTGACGGCATTTGTGGCACTTTATCGCTTGAGAACTCATTATTTCATGACTTTATAAATCGTTTCATAAAAGATTGTAGAACGGCGTATATAAAATAAATAACTAAATACAATTAAAGAGTAATCCCTAAGACGCCCCACTGACCGTAATTAGAAATCGAATTCAATAGGAAACATTGATTTGATTTGAATCATAACCACATGGCTTGCTTCTTCTTCTCTTCGTTTAATGGCTTTTGCGCATGGCTTTTTCTACCTCGAGCTTGGTAGTTTGGACATCTGAGTATCTGATCTGACAACTAGTTGACATTGACACTCACATTTTTTTTTTGATTCGCCCTAATGGCAGGCTATATAGCTTTCGACCATACCGCCTCGTCTTGTAGAATTTTTACGCGGTAGGTACACACTCATGCATGACACTCATGAGTTGTGCGCTTTTTTTATTATAATTTATTGACCTGGTTACTTAAGCTTTTAAGGTGAATGCCCAATGGTAGACCGCGAAATTCAAATTTTCTTACGTTTTTTGCAATTTGCAGGTCAGTGTCAGATTGTATCTTGATCAAAATATGATTCGCGACAATAACAGGTACGTATTTAGGGAATTATAATCATAAGAATCATTAATATATCTTTCTAAGCTAGATTTCTACCAACAACCACCAATCTCTTATGGAAAAGTGTTAGTGGTAGAAATCTAACTTAGAAAGATGTATTATTGATTCTAATGATTATACTTCTCTAAATATGTACCTGCTATTGTCGCGAATCATATTTTGATCAAGATACAACCTGACACTGACCTGCAAATTGCAAAAAACGTAAGAAAATTTGAATTTCGCGGTCTCCACTACCCATTCACCTTAAAAGTGACAAAGTCATGTTTTATACATGTTTGTTCGCACACAGATTTTATGTCGTATGTCGTCTATGGATGTTTGTGAATGCACCCTTGTTGTGGCAATGGCAACACTGAACTAAGGTTCAAGGGGCAAAGTTCCTTAGGGACCTTAGACGATCAATTCAATCCATGATTGTGTCAAACTCAAAGCATTTATTTCAAATTCACATTTTACTGTCAAGGGGTCAGTCAGTCAGAAATATGAAGCTAGTTGCCCATTCCAAAGCGTAGTAGGTACCTATGGAGAAGAACGGGCAAGAAACTCCACGAACACTCTTTTAAATCAAAATAATATGGTTACAAAGTATTGGTTACATCATTCATTTATTTTTTTTTTTTTGTTTGAACTAGGAGTATTCCGAAATGGTCCCATTTATTTCGTAAAGATCTGATGAGGAGTTTCGGAGACAAAAAACTGAACTCTTCAATAAATGCCAGCAAATCAATCGCGTTTGCTGTTATTGCTTAAGGCGAAAGCGCCAGTGTAGCCCGCGAAATTCAAATTTTCTTACGTTTTTTGCAATTTGCTGGTCAGTATTAAGTTGTACATTGATTAATATATGAATCGCGGCCGTAACTAACATGTATTACTTAACAGAATTATAATCATTAAAGTCATCAACACAACTCTCTAAGACTACGTAAGTCCAAAGAATGATAATTTCATGAAACAGTTATTCTTTGGACTTACGTGGTCTTTTGGCTTTAAAGGGGTAGGCAGATGTGTTCAATAGCTTCCTCTCACTGATATTCACATAGCAAGTATTGATAAATGAATTTGTTTGAGGTAAGTTTTATTTTTCACTTTATAGTTGTACCTATCTAGGTACAACTATAAAGTGAAAAATAAAACTTTTTTACAAAACAAAAAAAATTATTAACATCCGAATTGAGAACTTCCTACTTTTTTGAAGTCGGTTAAAAAAACAACTGACTTCCAAAAAAACAATACAAAGTGAAAAATAACTTTAATTTCGAAAGTCGGTGTCAAATAACTAAAATACCTACCAACGACACCGACTTTCGAAATGAAAGTAATTTTTCACTTTGTAGTGTTTTTTTGGAAGTCGGTTGTTTTTTTTTTGTAAAAAAGTTTCTTTAGTTGTTAGTTTTTAGTGTAATTATAATGTTGTAGGTATGTATTTATAGTATTTTTAAATTATATTATTTATATCGGCCTTGATGCCTGAAATAAATGGATAAAAAAATAATAAATAAATATGCAAATATTCAATACTAGGAATTTATATAATGCAAAAATATCTAGTAGGTATTTTAAAATCTTCAGCAGCTCCAAAGTGGTCTGCCGCGACCCCGCTTCACTGTCCCAGGGCACCAGTTCTGTGCTACTTGGGCCTACAATTTTTTCCATCATGCGGCTGACATGTTCTGCCCAGTCCCTTTTAAGAGGCAGCCTTTTGAGTCACGTCAGTTATCTTCGTTTTGGAGCACAGTATTGTGTTTCGAACACGATCCGTTAATTAAACCTATATAATTATACTGCGCTCCATTTCTAGTTGGCAGACCTTGAGCTTGGACTTCTGGATGTTAGTCAAAGTCCAAGTCCGCCCACCATAGGTTAGGGGCTGTTCATTTATTACGTAAGACGGTTTGAGGGGGGAGGGGGTCCAAACAAGTTTTATTCTTTCTTACAAGGGGATGGGAGCGGTCTAGATTGTTCTTACGTAGATCACAAAAAGTAAGCAAAATTATTATTTTTTGCTTGTTCTTTAATTTTGGTAGATACCGATCATACGTAAGATTGAAGGGGGCGGAGGGGTTCATCCAAGTCTTATTTTTTCTTACGTCGGGGGAGGGGGGGTCAGAATGTGGTCAAAGTCTTACGCAATAAATGAACAGCCCCTTAAGGACGGGAAGAATACTCTACTACTACTACTACTACACTACTGCAACTCACCCTTGAATAGTTCCTTCATGGACTAGTAGCACTTCCAGGCGTTTTCCTTTCGTCTTGTTATTTCTTTATCTTGCCTAGCCTGGAAAGAGACTACTTGGCTCAAATAATGGTATTCCTGGACATCTCTCCGTCTACTTTTATGCTTGTGTTTCGTTGCTTAATACTTTGGTCTTCGACATAAAATAATATTCATCTTCAGTCTAACCTCAAGGTTTGCAAGAACTATTTAGGTACAATGCGAAAAGGTTTCTTCTCTATGGAGAACCTGATAATAATTTGTATGAAGGTAGATACCTACATTCACTTGAGGGAAGGCTTCTCTCAGCTGATGAAATAAAACAATATGTCGCATGTGCGTGATATTTTATTCCACTGAACTTATTCCACGAGAATTTTGCGCTGTTCAATGAATGCAAAGTTTTGATTAACTATGTGACTAATGTGCTCTGTTTATAATGCTCTAAGTACGTACAAGTAAGTATTTAACATGTACTGTTTACGCATATTATTATAACAATAATGAACAAACGTTCAATAATTTGTATAAAAAGTATACCTAAAGCAAAAATTTGTGGCTTATAAATTAACTGTCATAATATCGTTCCAGTCAGTGCTTAGAATAACGTAGATGTAAATAAAATATTGATCGTTGTCACTATCATTATTGGGTGCACAAAATAAATAATTGCTATAGGAGTGAAGATCCTTAGAACAATGCGTTCCATGCTGGTTATAATTTATATACACTGAACATTGAGTAGTTATTAGTATAAAATTGAGTCTGTACTAGCTGGGCAAGCTGATTATGTGGGTATACAGAAAGGGCTGCATGTAATTTTTTTTTAAACATGTAAGTATGTACCTATTATTCCTTAGTACAACCTATTTAATTTGATTGCAGCATCAGACATAAAATAAAAACAGTCTGATTCAAAAGAGTCTTAACTAAATGTGATAACAATAACTCAATCAGAAAAATATACCTACCTACTTTTTATTGCCTAAATCCACATGTCACTTTATTATTTTCAGCTTAACTTAAGAATTCTTTAGTTTTATTATTATTGCAATTAGTAGGTACCTACACTCCGACTGTTGATTGGCAGTTAAGTCACATATTTTTTTATACATGCCCAGATGGTTTATAAACTTATCGACAGGATACAAAAACATTGCTCAGAGTTGTAAATAATATCTACAGAATAGCATAGAATGACGCGCATCCTGTGACCATGGATTCAGTAGATACCTACATGAATCTGAACACGCCTGCGTTCAAATTTTTCGTCGGTTATAAAAAAAAATGCTGTTCCATAATTTGAACGGGTATATAGTATAGTCATCTTCTACGCTAGGGGTCGTCTAGAATCATGTGCTGAATTGATGGTAACAGTTTGCGCATCGACGGTCCTGCCACACTGTTTCATAATCACACTTTCGGTTGTCCGCAACTAGTTCCTTAACACTTCACTGCTCTATTTCTAGAACAAGAAAAGGAAATAAATGCAAAATAAATATAGAGTTGCATATTACCTACCTATGTGATAGGTATTTCATAGAACGAGTCTCTTACGACCCGAACACGATCATTTAATACTAACGGCAGACTCACGTACATAGGCATTAACTTATAACCTATCCTTTATTGATAGATCGTACCCAACAGTTCACACATGTTCAATACAGCAAATAACTCGACAAGTATTGTTAGTGCATTAGCTTAATATTATAGTTGTCACGATTCGGCAGACACGCAACATGCTTTAGAATAATGTTTTGTCAATAACAGAACTTGTCCATAACATAACTAAATTTACACTTTTAATATAATTAGTGAGATATTTAATAACAATAAGATATCTGAATCGTTAGGAAATATTATACACGTGTTCCTATTTGTATTCACCCATACATTCTGTAATGCTTTCTGATAATGCATCAATGATTTTAAGGGAGAAGCTCAATGGTAACCCGCAAATTTTGCGGTTGTACCCTGGCGCTTCCTCCTTAAAGGGACTTAGGTACAAATACATGAAATTTTACGAGTATGAAGGCAAGGAGACTTTATTGTCGATATTTTCGAGTACCTGTATATTAAGGTACCTATTTAATCATTATATTTTTCATAATTTGATTGGTTTAACTTTATTCGAGTCCTATATTTAATGCTAAATGGTCATAAACTCATAACATAATGCCTACATTTAGTTAAAGATGTACTTAATTATATAATGGATAGAAAGAATATCTTACAGAAAAAAAATAATCCCGCATAAAACAAGTGCGTAGAGCACCTGCAAATTGAAAATAAAAAATCAAGTTGGTAGATACATACGTGCCTATATTGTGTATAAGCTTAGGTAGTGGAAGTACTTAAAATGGAAAACAGATGACTAGTTAAAGCCCACAGAATGTATGACGCAATACGTTCAGCATTTCAAAATAATTATACGTGCGCTTAATTTTCAGCTTAACAATATAAAATTTCGATCACAGACAAAATTACATAATACAATGCACGCGTTAACTTTGCGCTTATGTTCTTGAAATATAAAATACTTAACTTATCGTTACAATATTCTAATATAATTGTGAGATTATTCAAAGCTGAAACAACCAGTTTTCTGTGACTAAAATATTTCAAGGCAACAATTTTTAAATGATTAAGCGAACATCTTTTCGCAAGGTGACGACTTAAACTACACTTATAACTATTGAATTCAGAAGGGTATTCTCAGCTAAAACCGCGGCACCTACGCTAGGTTTTATACAACAATTCATTATATTACGTATAGTCACTGAATAAATAATAGTATTTATATATATAGCACGGCTCCAAATTGCTTTCCTTAATATTTAAAAGTTTATTTGCGACAAGTTAATGTCTTTCTCAGTAAACAAAGTATCGACCGATGTTACTTTGGTTAGTGATATCTGATTTTGTAAGCGTGAGTGATACCGACGCAGTAACAATTAGTAAATTAGTGGCTGAAAGATATTTAAGTGTCGCAAAAGTCAGTTCTGTGTCCTTAGGTTCACAAAGTTGTAAGTAATGCATTAAATAATGAATCTGAAGCGCCTGCACACTACTTGGAGGCGGGCGACTACAACTCCATCATTGTAGCAGTAGTAGGCCTTTAAGATGGTTTTGAGTAGTGATCCTAACAAATGATACATCCATGAGTTCTAACCTACGCATATGTCAAGTTAAATCAGCAACAATTCATTGTAAATGTGATAGAATTACATATGTCGGAGAAAATGACCAGTGTGCAATACGAATAGACAATAAAAAAAGGTAATACAAGTGCCCCATTCAAAGAGTCGGTGCTCCTGTGCCGGCAAACATACTAAGCGTTCGAAACTCTACGTTAATCAACATTAATATAGACAGTAGATACCTACGTTAACTTTATCGATGCTAAGTAATTATATTATTTTAGTGTCTAGGATCTTAAGTTATTATTATGACTTATGAACAAAATTACACCCTGTGCTTAAGCGCTATTAGTCAAACTTCTAAATCATTCTAGCGTGTTTGAAATGTAGTACACTTGTGACGCTTCTAGCAAGGTTTAGAAAACATTGAAGGGGTCTCTAGCCCCAGCTTATAACCAAAATAATGACAATAGCAAACGATGGTGGTACGCGAGGATTTGTAGAGAATACACGTTTGGACTCTGCTGATTTTTTTTAATAAGCGCTTGGAGAGATATGTATGTTAAGGGCAAGGGGAGAACATATAAATAAAATTCGTTGTGAATAATATTTCATAACGAACCTACTCTTAAGTGACCAAGTTGAACAGGTATGTGTATTTGCGTAGCAGACTTGTAAGTAGGTACCTAACCATTTCCACAAGTTTACTCAAAGTTATTTCGATTGGCTTATTTTGGAATGACTTTAATTGCTCTTATTTAAAGGGACTTGTTGTACTCATAATACCTAACATTAATCTAATTTCACTCGGTTTTATTTTATATAAAGTGCTTATAATAATAAAGTCGGTATTGTATTGTTATAGCTATGCAGTTCTGCTAAAGGAATTTTAATAAATAACGAACGTAAATATTTAACATCAACTGTTTTTATTTTAAATACATTTTAAACTTGGTCTATATTATTTTCATTTATTTATTTATATGAAATCTCTGTTTATATACCTAATCCAAAGCGTAAACAAAAAATTGGGTATATTTTGAATGATGTCAGGAACCATTTAATTAATGGAAGAACGATACCTGCCGCATGCTTGCACATTGTATTGAATCTAATATCAGCGGGTTACTTTGATGTTATATAGGATCTTTGAGTTTGACATAATGATCTAATTTTAATGTTTGTTATTTTTTTAATATACATAATGGTTTATATTTATTGATAACTAATTAATTAAATGACATTCAGGCAAATTGTAATTCTATAACTACTAAAGCAAATAACATTGCTTAAATGTACATCTAGAATGCTCGGCATATAATGTAGATCTAGAATGCTCGGCATTTAATGACAGTCATATAAAGCAAAGCTATTAATTTTGATAAACTAGATAGATTGAAGAATAAGTATAACATCTGGGAATTGACCAATTTACAAACCTAAGTCTACCATATCTAAATATTTACATTACGTACAACCTACTACGCGCAGAAAATGAACGGTACAACTAATGTGCGATGTTCCATTTTCTTTTCAAAACCTAATGGTTTATTATTATCATTTATTTTTAAGTCAACCACTGGACTTTCGATTATTAATATTTATGGTTACTTCTCTTGAAATTAAAGCTGTTATATTTATGATAAAATTAAACAATATTTTTTGGTAGTTTACGAATGCGTGCATTTTTCATAGCGACTTAAAACTGACTGTTATTGTCTAAAGTTTACCAATAAAAAATAGTAGCGTGAAGCATTTCAGTGTTAACAAAGATACCGACTGTTTTGTAATTTGAATAAAATAACTAGTTTTTTGACAATGTAATCATGTAAAATGATCAATTTGGCATTTTCTTACAGATGATGGTGATTTTCTAAAGATGATCGAAGACATGAGATAAAATAGAATTGTGTACAAGTAGTAAGTATGCATCTAAAGTTATAGCTCAGCTAGAAGATTGATGATGACTTATAATTCACGGATCAGTGCTCGTCTACATAAATAAACCCACAGTTAAAAGCCTGCTCGTTTATGTATCATTGTAAAACAGAAATTCAATTTTATATAAACTCGCGTTATTTTATATAAAGTTAAGAGAGATGTACCTACCTATCGCAGATTCAAATGGAACGATAATGCCGTACCTACATAAAATTGTATAGGTATATTCTGGTCCAAAACTTTTTGATAAAAATGTATACAAACCTGGGTTAAATTCTGATGCAATCACTCAACTTTATGTCACCACTTTTTTTATCAACAATGATTGTTTGAATAACATAATTGAAAAAACGACGACGTAAATTGAGTTAAAAAAATAATCTCAATTAAATGAAATAGTAGATTGTTCGCCAAGGGAGCATACAACTATTTTGAAGGCGAGAGGGATTCAAAGTAAAAAGTGAGAGTAAAAGTGAGTACTCGAGCTTAAAACAGTGTTGCTCCCGAGGTGGACACCCTACTTTTTATCACCCTCTATGAAAAAATAAGTAAATGCAACTTATGAATAAGAATAGTACGTTTATTTATTTACATACAATTTTGAATAAACGAAGGCAGAATGCTTTTCGCGCGTTTTTTATTTTTTCACAAACCTTTTTTTTAATTTGGCTCGCGCACCTTTTACTTTATCCTTATAGCCTGTTACTTGTTCATACAACGTTCGTGATTGATCTCTTTGGTAATTGGAACTTTTACTTACAATATCCACATTACAAATTCAAATCACTTTGAGTCCCTAGGGATTAAAGAGCTATTTTAATGTTTACGAAGAATTCACGAGCTCTTTTTGAATAGATGTGATAAAAAACATCTATAAGGCGAATTAAAATAAGAATTACGATAAAATACTATAGGTACTTGTATTCAAATAATCAAATCACTCAATTTGAAAGTGGCTCTGCTAATTGGCATCCGCAGTATGTTTTTAACCCATTTATTTACATTTTCATCAAATCGTTTTGGCACAGGGTTTTATTCAACTCTTCAATAACTGAGCTTTGTCGGTAAGTACCGACTTTGTTTTGAAGATTTTACAGTTATTTTTATACTTTAAGTAACATAGCTATTTTTAAGTACTAGATTGGAAGCAGGGGCTTAAAAAGGCCACTTTAGTAGAATCATAAAAGGATAACATTATGAAAACAAAAATGGACAGTTAACTGTTAAATAAATCGCATCAAATCCCATTGGTGAAGGATTTTTCAGTTATTTTTTTTTGTCTGTGCTAAAATAGCAATCAATCCAAATCAAATCTAATCCGAATCTCTTTGATTATTACCTACGTAGTGCAGCGAAAAAAAGAAAAACACGGACTGTCTTCGCCATATTAAGATTCATAATCTTATCCTTTTATGATTCTGCCAAAGTGGCCTTTTTAGGCCCCCAGAAGTCTACAAAAGACATCAGAGAGCATATTAAGAGGGTTTATTGAAAATGTGCCTGCTTTAAAATATGCTGCAAGTAAAATAATGAATTATTATATTTATTTTAATTGACCTGTATTTAAAAAGCAAACAACTTAGTTAATCATAAATACGCCTAGCAGGATAATTGGAATACTTTCATTTGAATAAAGATAAGAATTGAATACAGTGAAATGAAATGGTTAAAGAGTGATATGACGCAGTATGATATGATGACGGAAACGTAGAAAACTTGAGAGTCCTAAGTGCGGCGACAACAAACTGCAGCTCTATCTGGTTGCTGTACACCATGCTGAGTGCTATGAGCCACTTACGTAATAATCACGATGTACATCCTAAACATACGGTGGGCTTCATTATTGCTTATAATGATATATTGGCGAAATCTCTTACTCCGTAACTAGGATACACATATAACGTAAAGTTAACAATTTGAGCCACAATTATAGTAATTAAAGTAAAGTCAGAAGGGAGACGAGGATTTTAATATTAAGTATGAGTATTGAAATGGTTTTGATGTTCGTAACCACTCGTCGTCAGATTGCGAAGTACTTGACGCTGTGAGTCATAAATACTTTAGTAAACGAATACAAGAAATCGAAAAAAGTTTAATAAAATATTTATGTAGTTATGCATCATCGAAGACAACGCGGCAACGAATGTGTGTATACGTGTGTCGAGTGAAACCTCAGAAACGCACTTCCACAAGGAGCAGTTCATAATGTCGTTCATAGTAGCGTTACACATACCTAGCTACTATGTAAAGGCAAGGAGCAAGGACGGGTAGAAAGCGTTTATCGTTTAGGTACTCGCTTCTGGAAATACAGGTCACGGTATTTACGTAGTCTCTCAGTCTTATAAGCCTCATTCTGAATTAGCTGAAGTCTAGAATAGAATAATTACGTAGATACATTAATAAGTCAATTTGGATAATATATTTGGATTCATTAACTTAAACACATTACCCGGAAGGGTTGATGAACAATACGGTCAGATAGTGCTATTGTACACATACCCAAACGTAATACATCATGTAAAAATTTACTTCTCTTAAAAGCCTGTAAATTACATACATAAAATTAAAGCACCCAATATATCCACCACTTATTGCATTTCTAACCACTCGTGTAGTCGTACACTACCATATAATGTGAAACGGTTTCATGTCTCTTCGTCGAACCAATCGGATCCGGCCCGCTGGACAATCTTAAGTTTTACTAAAGCGAACATTATTGAAATTTTATTACAAATGGACTCGGCACGGGCGGGAGAGGCGGCCCGCTCGCGAGATCGCGAGGACGTGTTTATTTAGGCGTTAACGGAAGTACAAAATTGGTCCATGCGTCGGGTGAGGGCCGCGTCAGAGAAAGCCTCGGACGTCGGCGGGCCGGCAGCGCGCGATGCGCCGGCAGAAGTGGAAGCGCGCGCGCGGCGGCGACGGGCGCGTGCCGCCGGGCGGCGCCTCCCCGGCCGGCGAGCCCGCCAGCGAGCCGCACGACGCCGACTCGGCGAGCGAGCGCGACGACGGCCGGGAGCGGGGGGCGCTCGTCTCGCGCGCCTCACACTACCTGTAGAACGAGTGCGAATGCGGCGGCGGCGGAAGCGCAGGCGGCAGCGGCGCGTGCGGCTCCGACGCCGAGCGCTGCACGCCCGGCGTGCGCTCGCCGCGCTCACCGCGCCCGCACCGCCCGCCGCGCTCGCGCTCCCCGTTCCAGTTCCACTCCCACTAGAGACATAAACAACGCATTATTGACTTGTCATTATATTACTCAGCAATTGGTTGTATTTGGTCAACGTCACCTCATTCGTTTGAGGTACTGAGAGAGAGGCTTTGGGTAGCACTGTGGAAGGGGTGTGCACTGGCTGCGCGTTGTGGTGCGTCGTGCCCTCACGCGCCTGCAATAGCTGCAGGATACGTCGCACGTCTGCTGTGAGCCCGGACTCCAGCACCGCTACACGACGACTTAACTCTTCTAGTCTTGTAAGTACGGTAGCTACCGATGCTGCCGTCGCAGCGGCTCCTACATTCTGGTACTGTGGCGACATGCTATCCTGTAACACGAATAGTCTTAGTAGGTACGAGAGCCGTTTTTTGGTTTAAAAAGTTCCGTGTGTTTAAATGTTACCTGTGCGGTTGCAGCATGTTGTGCTTTGTCATGAGACAGAGCGAGCGCGGCGGGGCGGCCGTTGCAGGCGGTCTGGTACAGGTTGACGGCGGAGTGTGGCGCGGAGCGGCAGGAGGGGGTGCGCGCGGGCGCTGGTGCGGCGGGGGCGAGGATGTCGTCGCACGATACATGCTGGTGCGTGGGCGCCGGCGGTGATGGCGATGCGTTGGTGTAGTACGAGCTGGGGTTGGTGCTGAGGCTGGACACGGGCAGCGTGGCACTGTGCGCGGGCGTGCTCACGGCCGGCTCGCCCGCCGCCGCGCAAGTCAGCGGGGACGTGTCGTTGAGCGGGCCCGCCGACGACTGGCGCCGCACGCCCGCGCGACTTCTATACGTTTGAGGCGTGGATTGCGCTGGAAATTATGCACGTGTATAGTAATTTATAGTGACTGTTACCACCTCGGGATAAAAAGTAATTCATCGAATTATAATGAAATTAGTTAAGTATATAGTGGTATGAGAATGAATAATTTAGCACGTAGCCTACTAATTATTGATTCTTCTCATTTGAGCTATGGTGTGGTGGTAAAATACCGTAGGTATTTTGATGCATATTGTTAAACTTGGTGTTGCTGTGTCACAAAAATTGTTTCAAATATTTAATATAATATAACAAATTCAGTTGTAATTCCGGTTGACAGTTGCGTGGCCATATTTTACAGATGAATATTTTACAGAAACCATTCAACCGGTACTTTGATGTGACTAATTTGATTTTTATAAAACATTTTTGATGTTGATTCATGCACTACAAAGTAGTATAATATGCATACTTACAGTACTTGTTGTGCAGTGGCAGATGTGTTTTATGATGGTAGAGGTCTGGGAAGCTCCGTTTAAGTTGCGCTAGCATGCCTGCACACAAGGGCCGCGCTCAGAGCGGGGCGGGCGGTACCGGGGGTGCGGGGTGTGCGGTGGCCGCCAGGTCGAGAGCTATGCGTCATCACGAAGCTCTCCCCTATTAGAGCCACTGACGGCCACTGACGGCCACTGACGGCCACTGACGGCCACTGACGGCCACTAGCGGCCACTGGCGGCCACTGTGAGCTCGTCAACAGTGCCGATACTAAATGATAGCCACACCGCATCCCCTCCCACGTCACCAGTAAATAGGAATATAAATAAATAAGGAAACAAGCATAACACATGCTGCCCTAAATGAAATAAACATTATTTAGTCGCTATAATTTTAAACGTCATATACGTATTTTTTTAATTATTTATGTCCAAATTGATTGATTACAATGATATTTGTACATCTGTAGAAATTTTGCAAAAAGTTAAAAACTAATACCACACAATGTGCGCGTAGATACTGATACTGATACGACATAACTTACTTAACTGAAAACTTTTTGCAAAATATAAAAAAAAAATAATGATAGAAATTATTAAAATATCCCAAGACAAAAATTAATTCCCTTAACGAATCAAACAGAAAAATAAATTGAAATTGTAACGGATCACAAGGTATTACAATAAAGAAGAGACTTAAACATGGCGAAAGGAAATGCATATTGGTCATCCATTTACTATAATGTGTAGGTCATCTACTCTATGAATAGAGAGGAAGTTACCACAACATGCCACCCGGGGTTTCTGTGACTTTGTATTGAACGGGCGTTTGTGGTAGGTATATTAAAGAAACAAAGGGTTCATTCCTCGTGTGAGTGTGTGTGCTTACCGGTGATGGAGTTGAGCGTGGTGGAGCGCTGCTTACTGAAGTTGAAGTTGAGCGGTGTGACGTCCTGTCCCGCCTTGTCCGCGGAAAACTCGAGGATGCCACGGCTGGCCGGCGACTCCGTGTCGTCGTCGCTGCACTGGGAGTCCTGCAACAGTGGTGGAGTACTTCAAATGTATTTGATGCGTAAACTCAGACTTCTCATTCTATTGAGAATACGTACCATGTTTCCACAAATCGCAAAAATCTTAATGAGCACCTATCTCGGATAACATTAAGCCCGGTTGCAGACAAATCACTAAATGCGTTTACCACAAAATCAATAAAAAAAAATTATCAATAGTTTGAGGATGACAGAGTCGCATTTATCTCTTTATTCATAAACATTGCTTAAAGTTAAGAAGTGATTAGCGTACAGACGCTAGTTAGTGACGTTCGAACGTCACTAAACTTTAATCATCACTACATAGTATAAAACAAAGTCGCTTTCTCTGTCCCTATGTCCCTTTGTATGCTTAAATCTTTGAAACTACGCAACGGATTTTGATGCGGTTTTTTTTAATAGATAGAGTGATTCAAGAGGAAGGTTTATATGTATAATAACATCCATTAAATAGTGGAGAAGTACTGTTATTTTTGAGGTTTCTAATGTGATGTCGTAAATAATTACATTTTTTCCGCTTACATTGCAAACGCAGGCTGAACCCTACGAGTTTTATCAAAATAATGTACTAAGTATTGTACACATTGAAAAGGTCTACAGAAAAGTCCGTGATGGTATATGTCTATCTCTTATGGATTACCCACAATAACTTTTTTTTGTCATTTACTTTTTCGACAAATAATGGCTAATTTTCGAAGCGATTTTAACCAATACAGCATTAATCCTTAACCAATTAAATACCTTGAATACATTGTTCATTTAATATAGATCTATATGGCCCTTTACACCGTATGATTTAAGTGAAAATTTTCGAAGATATTACAGATTTAAAAATTGCGGGACAGCGTTTGTGGCGGTACCGGCCGGCCGGTGCGGCAAGAGCATGCCTATAAAAAAGCCGGAGCGGGCCGCTATGTTTTTATATACAACGTTCACAGTTTTTCTGTAGTGTATTTAGTATCAGCATTGCACCCGTGCGAAGCCGGGGCGGGTCGCTAGTCTTTTATAAAGAAACCCGTAAGTGATGCGTGCTGCAAGTGGGCCTAAATGACGAATTAAATGCACATTGTTAGAAGTTGAACTTTGTTAAAAAGACTGATAAAAATCATCGTTTTAAAAGGGCAAAAACACAATAATGATGCAAGTAATTTAAAAGTTAACATAATAATAGAAACATCTTTATTTAATACCGCCTGCAAAATGCTTCACTCACCACTTTCTCCGCGAAGGTTTCAGTGTGCGGTCGACGCGTGGTGCGCGCGTACGCTTCCCGCAGCAGACGCGCATCGCACGGGTTCTCGTAGCGCATGCGACGCTTTGGCTCTATACCACCTAATTCGTCCTGCAATATAAGATGAAAAACCATCACATTTCTGTCCTCAAGAGACCGTGACACCGTGTTATGTCGTAGCCATGCTATGGTCGTAGGCTCGTAGCGTGAAATAGAAAAGTATTTTATTTCAATTAAAGCGATATTCTATATATTTTTATTATATTCTTTTATAAAAGACAATCAATCAATGTTTATTGTGGATCATAGGTATAGAAATAGATACAGGTGTTAAGGAAACAGAAACGTCTTCGCTCGTACGTTCGTTCGTCGTTTCTGTCTTTTATAAAGAGCTTTCTCTGTGCTACGCAGTGTCTACGCCGTCGTAGACGTGCTACGATTGTGGCCTCGTAGCCATTCTCGTAGCGCATAATCTTGCTACAATTTGCTACGGAACTGAATTGATATTATTTAATGGGAAATCATTGTAATGCAGCCCTATCATCGTAATACGAGTTGTTTACAGGTTTTTCTAATTGTTTTAATATTAATAAAGCTTCAAATATTTTCGATTTTTGTATTGCCTTATTTATGCCAACCGGTGATAGCAAACGTCTTGAGGAAACCAGCATGTCCTAGAAATATTCGAAGACAAATGATTTATTTTCTGTAAGTAGGTTTGTACAAACACTTTTTCATCCCCCCATCTCGGAAAGAGTATTTTTGCCCTTCGATATCTGAGTGCAAAAGCTGTTTTTATCCGCTAGAGGATAAAGTAAATTGAATTTAGAACATCGTGTGCACTAAGTTTGTGAATTCAAAACATCATTAAACCTATTTACTTCTACCTCCATGGTGCTGAATTTATCATACAACTTTTTTTTTATTTTTAAAAAAGTCAGACTCGGAACCTTCTTGGTGTACTTTTTTTTAATTTGCTTTGCGCGCGCAATTTTCTTTTCATATCATATTGTTAAAACCTTAGGTTAAAAATAAAAACGTAAAAAATCCAAAATGAGTGAATCTAGCGACGACGAAGTTTATTTGACGCCAACAGAATTGACTGAAACTGTAAAAAATGCGCAAATGAGCTTTCTCCCTCAACAATCACGCGAGAAGTATTTGAAACAGTACGATATGTTTAACACGTGGCGACTAGCTAAAGGAGCCAAAACTTTATCAGAAAACGTTTTGCTGGCATATTTTATTGAATTATCCGAGACCAAGAAATCAAGCACTCTATGGAGTACGTATTCAATGCTAAAAGCAACAATAAAGATGAAAAAAACATATAGGTATGTATATAGACACCTATCCTAAATTAGTGGCATTTTTAAAAGGAGCCTCATCATTTCCTCGCTGATGTGGGATGAAAAGTTACGTGTTGCACTCGAGTGCAAAGATTTTTCACCTCGTGCTCTTTTGATTCCCTCGCTAACGCTCAGGATTCTAACTTTTGAATCACTCGCTGCGCTCGTGATTCAATTTTAGAATCCTTCGCTTGCTCGGTCATCAAAATTGAGCACGCGGTTAAAAAGCAACTTTGCACTCTTGTATAACAAATAACTATTACACGTCAATTATATATTTTTTAAGCTAGATGAGATCGGCGTTTCCTATCTGACTATTCTGAGAAGAAAGGCCGAAACAAACTCAGAGGTCATTGTCTCTTTTAAAGTCCAGACAAAATCTTAATCAGATCGTGTGATCACCATGTAGATTGGTGTCTGAAATGGTCATTTGAGGAAAGAACCACACAGATTGAGCGGATCTGCCTAATCAGTGACATCCACCAAACTGCATTACGGCCCACTCCCTCTTACAGAGAGGAGGCCTGTGTCGCAGCAGTGGGAACAATTTAGGCTGATTATGATATGGCCTTATTTTATAATCTCAATATATATCGTACATCTCTCATGGTGTAGGTGATCTCGAGGTTGTTGACGAAGGAGGAGCGGAACTCGGGGTAGAAGTCGAGCACGTCCAACAGGTCGTCTCTATGCACTCGGTGCAGGTCGCAGTACGTCAGCGCTCGCACGCGGCAGTTGCTGCGGCCCACGGTGCCGTAGATGCACGGGTTCTCGCCAAATATGTCGTCTTTACCTGCACAATACAAGACGTACGTTAATTTTGGATGAGAGATTTTCATTAAATAAACCAGTAGACGTATACGTATTTTAACGGATTTAAAAATGAATCAAATGGGTTGCATCAACCAACAGATCAACAGCACCGTTAAACACCACACATTACGCGTTACATTAACACGTGCGCACACGTGCGTTACGTTAACAGTTTCGTGAATCTGTGTAAAGTACTTCATAAATGAAACAAACTTTTCAATCATGTCATACGATACATAATATCTATGCTTATTAGCCAGGGAAAGGGGGCCGAAACGAGAATTTGATTGTTTTCTTCAGAAAAAAAAAACAGTAAACTCACCTAATATGGCCATAACAATGTCGTCCTTTAGTATTTCTATGGAACCTCTGGATATAAAGTAAAGGGAGGTGAGGACGTCGCCACGATGCACCAAGGTCTCGCCAGGGGGCGCGTGCGTCGTTTTAAACCTCAGCGAGAGGGCTCTATAAACAAAACAAAGAAGTTGGTTAAAAACAGCTATGCGGGAAAACTTGTTGGATATTGCGTGGTTGGAAGTCGGTGGAATTGTTGGTTGTTTTTAGGCTCATTCAGAACTCAACGTTATTAAGTTTAAAGTTGAATTTTCTATATTGACAGTAAATTTACAATGGCGTGTTCGAGAAAATGAAAATCGCAACGTTTTCCCACACACGTGAAATAATGTTCAAAGTAATGAAATCCAATAAAATCATATAGGTATTTACGACGATTTGTTTGGTTTATCTAGAAGTAGACAAAGAATCGGTGGTGAAAAAGTTTTTTTAGAATACACTACTTTTTCATCATAATTACATTAGTTTAAAAACTGCAGTTACCTTAAGCATCCTGGACTAGCACCATCAAAAGCTGAGCAATTCGCGAGCAAGTTTCTGTTGAGATGAAGACAGATGTCTGCTTGGAGGCACTCCGGGAATCCTTTTAGTAAGCTGGACGTGTCGATACCATTCGTGTAGCTCCAGGCGTGTTGGAAATACTCCTCCAGTCTTTGTCTTAAAGGATTCGTTATCTACAAGTACAGTCAACAAAGAGTAAATATTATGTTATGATGACAACGGGACCTCAGAGCGAGATAGCGCTATTCAACTGATTATCGCTGCAAAGAGAGCAAACGCCATGGAGCTACCTATCCTTAATGCCATAACTAAGATATGGTATACATGTAAGTTGGAAATAGTGTTCAAATAGTATTCAGTCTCGTACCTGATGAAAGCGAATAAATTCCCGCACTCTTAATATCTGTGTATGATAACGAGCTGTTCCTGAATATAGTCTTTGTATAATAGCTGATACATTCCCGAAGATACTGGCATACATGAGAGCTGCAAAAAGAAAGTTTTTATGTGATTTTGCTATGTTCTTTCATCGAGTGCAGTGATAACTACTTTTCTGACCCGGTGGAGTAACAGTTTTAACTCTTTCATTAAAGAAATAAAATTATAGTCACATTTATAGAGAAGGAACGTATAGAGGTATGAGGAACACGGCGTAAAGTTCACTTATCCTCCATAGATAAGGGAGGATCCTCTGGCCAGGCAGATGTTGTGTCTAGCGGGCAACCGCCCGATGATTCAATTCGGGCCGTTGTATATATGCTAGTTGTGCGGTAAACTCTGCTTGCGAGATGCAGGATTTCGCACATTTAAGTCCAAGTTTAGGGAACTCAACTGCTGGCCTTCACCCTGTTTATATAAACCTAAAAAAGTACTACTGCACTTTCTTGGTTTAATTCCCACAATCGTCCTCAAGTCTGCTGCTACCTCAAGCCTGAGTGACAACGTGAGCACCGGGTCAGAGAAGTAGGTGATAAGTCATAAATACTTACAGCCAACCAGCATAACAAATATCGTAAACCCTTTCTCCATGTCAGTATTCGGCGCAACGTTCCCAAACCCAACACTTGTTAGCGAAGTGCACGTAAAGTATAAAGCGGTTATATATCTAGATCTGAAAAGCCACAGTTCATATTAGTTTGACATTTTAATTGTTTATTTTAACACAACTTTTTGTACATTACCTCATGGATGGACCAGTGGAGTTGTCATAAGAAGCTTGGACATCATTTGCGAGAGCATCCAGCCATCCTATTGGCGCGTGGAGCTGAGGGCGTTCCCAACTGCCTATAGCATACCTGAGAGAAAACACGAGCGTTGTAGGACAGATTAACAGGTGCAAGTAAGCTAAAGAACAATTGAAATTAAATTATTCAACCATGGGGCCCATGGTTCAATAATTTAATTTCAATTGTTCTTTAGCTTACTTGCACCTGTTAATCTGTCCATGGGCTTGTGTCACTTGGCATGTGATGACTTTATGTTTTTAACTACCTAGTTCTATAAATGAGGCTATTCAATTAAAACGAGGCTAATTTAAACTACAGTGATAAGATCGGTTGTATCTTGCACAAAGATTACGTTATAATATTCAGGAAAATTGGGGTATATTATAGTCTCGTTGTTTTGAATTGCTCTCATGGCACAAGTATTCGTAAATACTTACCATAAGCAGGCCAACCAATGAGCAATAAGGACAAAAGTGGCCATAAGTAGAAGCAGTACGGCAGTGCCATATTCGGAGTATCTGTCAATTTTGCGTGCGACGCGCACCAGCCGCAGCAGGCGCGCCGTCTTCAGCAGACCGATGAGAGTCGTGGTCTGCAAGCACCACAACCACACCTCAGTACGATCCGTGGGCCGCTGTGCAACGTAACTTAGCCGCAAACCCAACTCAAGCGTTATATGAAACGTTCGCTTAAAACTAAATAGCATCAACGAGGCCTCGCAGCGAAAACCACGCTAACTAAGCAAAAACTGGCCTATGAATGCTGCTGAGCTCAAACTTAGATATATGTATGTAGTTTGCAGAATTAAAAGCGATTATTTTAAAACTATAAAATTAGCTGGCTTCGTACATAATGCGGTGCACAATACTGTTTGATTACTGATATCACTTCACTGCCAATTACAAGTCCCTCTACGTTTATCTGACCACGGAGTTACACCGCGGTGTTGAATTGTGAATGTTTGATGGTCGTGTGAGTTTAAGTTTTAAGCGAATACAATAATTAGAAATATATACAAAGATTAGTAATTTTCATACAACTCGGTGCATTTATAAAAAAAACTCTTGGCAGAAATGTTTTGCAAATATTCGAACTTAGAGATTTTGTGGACTTACCTAAAGTTATCAACTTTTTCGACGGTGTATGATTGTATACCATAATAAAGAGGTATTTTCTCAATTATTACCTAGAGGATTTTGTATTAATTGAATTGATTTATGTTTTAGAAGAGCTCTTAAGATTGTATAATAATAAAATAAGATACTTATTTTACTTATAGAACCATTTTAAAATTACAAAATAATATGTTTATTTAGAAAAAGTAATATTTATTCAAAAGCTTTAAATTGGCGACTATAATAAAGGACACAAACAGATTTGAGTTAAGATTATATTAATATGTAAGTCTAGTATTGTAACTAGTTATGACATTCACACGTGAGGTCGTTTTGTGCTGTATTTATCATGGGAAGCTTTTGCTTGTGAAGCTGATGCTGTTTGTAGATGGATTGCTCTCGATGAGTGACTCAAAGTATAGGTTTTGAAACGTACCCCCCATCTCTCATGGGTTCTCAGTTAGAACCGTGCACTGCGGGTAGTTTTACATTTGATTTAGTTTTATAAAGTTTGGATTTGGAAAAAAGGAAAAACAAAAATAAATAAAATCGTTTCAAAACAATTTATTTAAGTTTAAAATAAAAATAGGTAATCCTTATGTATGTAAGAAAATAAATAACAATGTAGATGATAATTTAAACCAATTAGAAAATTTTAACAAACACAAATTACGATGAGTAAATAAATGTAAGTGGGTATACAGATCAGTGGCGGATACAGTATTGTACATCAATATATTGATATATTGCTTGATGTAAGGTGGGTGCTTCAAGTAGTTATGTAAGTTTGGGACGGACACTATAACTTGGTGCTTCTTGTCGTGAATAAAGGCGATCTATTGATCGGTACATAAAGTCTGGGAAGTGTGAGCGTAATTGCTACCAAGCTCTGTGCATTTCGTGACTCTTGTACGTACTTTTACTAAGAAAAGCCAATGATAAATGTTCCACCGATGTAGTTTCGCTATAAAATCATATCCGCATGACAATTATGTATTTAATATTTATTTTTCAACATCTAAATAATTAATTACCGACTCGATGACTTCTAAAATAATTTTCGCTCTTGATGCTATTTTAGTGAATCTAGTTAGTGGTACTAATCAGTACGTACATTATGAGGTTCTCAACTATATCAGTAAGTAATTATGCAAGTAGTATATCATTACAAATCTAAGTATATAATGTTACTGGTATGTGCTAATAAAGCTAAAATATTATGCTCAAATATAAAAAAAAAGATGATACATTTTCTGTTTACCAAGACGCATCTAACTCCACCACTGTTTGGTGGTATCATGTAACACTATTCAACCTCGGCTCTTTAATGTTGGAAGGAGCGACTATTGAGACTCAGGTATATTTTCTTGTGATTGATTACATAAACGCTACGCAGAGCGACGTTCTGCTCGGATCTAGCCATGTGGTACATGTCGGTAGTCGCTACCCTGCGCAAGCTCGTGATACAACTAGTGAGCTCGGAATATGTCGGGAACGGTGTACGACTTGGAATGATTGACATTTTGCTCATGGGAAGCGTCCATATCTTCCATTAACGCATTCACTTAGTGGATTCAAAATGGCTAGTGGAAATTAATGAATAAAATATGTCAACTAAAAATATAATAAAATTGAGTGGCAGCAACATAAAAATAGTTCACAAAGATGGTATACCTCATCACTTTCCAGCCCCTGCTGTAACAAGAAATGGTATTACAAATTCAATACGCACCCACCTTCGGGCATTCTCCACAACGTGACTATTTAACAAATGATAAAATAAATCACGACTGGTTACTAATAGTCAACAAAATCAACAGGTAATAAGTAGTTGTCTTAAATCAAAATAAAATCACAAATCAACTTTGCTTACGAACAAAACATACTGGATGATATGATTTTAGTCGGTTTTACACAGTTTGATTGTTTTTAAAATAATTTACTATGAATAGCTAATTGATTCAAATATAAAGTGGGATCTTTAAATGATCAGCTGTGGTAACCTAATCGATAGTGACAGTTGCATTGACTGCATTCCACAACTACGTGACTCGCTATAATAACCAGAACTTCATTTGTCCGAACGAACCGTTCATCCCGAACGAAACAATCTTTAGCAGTTCAAACACTGTACAAGAACTTATGGTTTCGTCTTGAAATGTTTATCGTGCAACCCTAACTTGACCTAGTTCGCTTTCATATTCTTATGACCTATTTTACCCTTCACAATGCGGAATGTATCGTGCTTCGCCACCCTAATCTTGTTGTACTGTATGGCCTCCACTTGTGACCACTGTGTTATTTTTATATACTAGTTTAACTGCATTGATATTTTGTGAACTCTCTGTGTATTCAGTTCGGGATTCCGAGAGCTGTGACACCGTTTCGGACAACTGATCGTCTGGATATCCACCGTGAAATGCAAACTTACTTAGTTCACGCTCCAAATACGATTTGAATCGATTCTCGCTGTTTGGCGAGGGAGCTGTTAGTGCGACTATCAATACGAGTTTGCGAATCACGGTAAGGCCGTTCGTGTTTTTGTCTTCTATTCAGCCATTCCTTTTTGTTGTCTAATTCTAAAATTAAGTTTGTGTAGGTATCGTATGTGAGATGAAACCAAATGTGGTGTATGTAGGTGGTAAAGCAGCTCACTTCGTCGGTGTCGGTGCCGAAGAGTAGCAGATCGAACGGGATGGCGGCGACGAGATCGATGAGGAACCAGCCGCGCAGGTAATGCATGGCGATCTTGGCGGGGTCCGACTCCACTTCATCGGCCACGTTCACGTAGGTGGTGCGGAAGTTTATAAGGATGTCTATTATAAATGTGACGTCCACTGGAAATAAAACATGCTGCGTTTCATTTTACTGTTCTAGTTTACACTGAATATGCATGCAATATACTTACAAATTACTGATGAAACATAAAATAAAATGAAACAGTGTGAACATTTTTGAATATGAATCAGAAAAAGGTTTTTAGTTGGTTGACAGAATTGTATGGAATTGAAGAAGAGCCCAAGGTTTTCTTGGCTACTATCCATTTATATTCGAAAGGAGAAAAAAAAAGAGCCAGAGAATGTCGCTGTGCCACTGTTTAATTTATTTGATTGAAACCTTGAGTTTTAGAGATAAATATTACCGATCATATCGATGACTACTATTGGGTCTTCGCCGAAGCTACGAGACCGTTTATCAAAGTCGGGCTCGTTCAGTTGAAAGGCGGCCACGTAAGGAGTAAATATTGCCGTGTAGATCACCAGTATAAGGATCAACCAATCCCAAGCGGCCTGTAAAACAAGTTTGTGTAAATTTAATAGACTACAACTTACGATTTAAATATTTTACAACAAAACTATTTGGAATTGTAGCGTGTTGCGTGTCGACTGTGTCGAGTAGAGCGAGGTCAATGCGACGAATATAATTTATACTTTTCTTATGTGCAAACTACAATATGAACAATTCAAACGCTACAGTGTAGTTGTTAAATAATTACAGGGTAGATTAGATTTGTGGAGCAAAATTGAATAATCGTTGTTTTAACATTTGGAATGTCATTTGTACGCAGACGATGATTTACTGACGTAGGTACAATTCTTACCTTGTAAGGAGAATGGTGGAGGATAGTGCAGGGGTGAGAAGGCTGCGTGGTTCCCTTGTGGCCGCCCGTCGCGCCCAGAGACAGTACCTGCGAACAATGACGTCATCACTGTTTATGTGAGCCTACGAGTAAGGTAGCTGTGGACTGGCGTACGTGGGTAGGTACGATACGGCGAACACGCGCATTCAGGACAATACACGGAAATACTCGTATGTTAGCTATAAAACTTCACGTGATAGTTATTTTCTATTAAATTGTACATTGGATTATTGATAGCCCCACGGAATATTTGCTAACAAAACTTAAATAATTGGGATCATAGTGGACTTTGTCGAAACTATACATTGTTGAAATAAAGAGTAAAATGTATTTATATCTACATTATGTTAATTTGGATGTTAATTACTTTCATAACTACGAAGATTTACCAGGTAGGTTTGCTTTACGACACAATTTGCTTACTATCCGTGATTTATGAACAATATACATAAATCTTCGTATGGAACGTTTTTGTACAGGCAAAACCACTTTTTTTTCCTTCTTCGTTCATTAAACGAAATTACCTATATAATGATTACCGACATACATAGTTTAAAACTACTAGAACAGGTACTAGGTCATACGTGCTATAAGTATGTTTAAGACAAGTAGGATGCATTATTAGGTACGTCAGCACAGGCATTCCCGATGAAATGAGGAAACAAAATCCATTCTCAAAAGCTAAGATTTATTACTATGAAAAATCAATGGATGAAGTATTCGTGTATGTACGAGTATGTATGCAGAGTTGCAGACTAGTGACTATTTGTGGTTTCATGTCGATTTAATCCTGTGTTAGTAATGTTCAACAAAAGCCTGTTTTATTGATGAGTTAACACATCAATTGAAAATAGTGTTGAAACGTTTAGGTTCTCGGAAGTCTAACGTTCCTATTTCAAAATGTTGTAGAACTACTTTGATATTTTAAATGAATGAACAATAATGACGAACAATATCGTGTATCGGGATGGTCCATATTCCACCGCGGGTTGTAGAGATCGCAGAGGTGTGAAACATGTGAATAGTTCATTCGGTGTTTCACGTTGTATGCGATATTACTTAGTATTAATTACGCAACAGCTTCCCCTATTGTTGCTGCCCGTCTGCCACAGAAAATATCATTTAAGTAAGTACTAAATTATTTTCACAAGCAGAGGCCAGAGTAAATTAAACCTTCTGATTTACAACATTGAATGACAAAGCGCAGTAGCCTACGTAGTAAAAACGGTGAATCGACAAATGACCATCAGCCATTTTAAATTGCTTAAACTTAAATTAATGTAATAAACACTCATCGCAACACATTATCTGGCAAAGAGATAAATGGATTACCTCCTTGCCGATGGCGGGCAACCCGTTGAGGCCATTACAGGGCGGTTCGAGGCGAACGACACTCTTGCGTGAGCCGCGGAAACCGGTGTCACGCACACGCACCGACGAGCGCCATGTGGAGGGCGGCGGGTCGTCGCGGGAGCCGCGCGCGGATGCGGCGCGGCGTGATGTGGTGAGAGCGGCGCCGGCGCCGGCGCACGGCGGCGACACGATCAGCGGCACGTCCGGCGCGCGCTCCTCCATGCCGCTGCTGCGCCAACGTCCTCACCGAAACCCGCCGTGCTCCGACGCCTCCAGGTGCTCACATTCCAGCACGGCTCGCTCGAACGCCGACGCCGACTCCAGCAGTGCGATTGCCGTGTTTTGCATAGATGATCGATCTATCCCCACGTACACTTCTCAACCCTCGTTCTCTTCTAATCCGATAATCGTATTTATGTATTAGTAAACAATCTCAGTTACTGCATGGTAGTGTTGACGATATTTTACGATGGTATGGTTTTGTATATTTTTATAACAGCGAAATGGTATAAGAATGGACAAAAGGAAACGCAACTATATCGTATAAGTATTTGGAAGCACCAGCTTGAGTTTCCACAAATGTCGGCTAAGACAGTAGTTCAAGTGTATAGAGCACGTCTAATAGGCATACAGCTAGGAGCGCCTGAAAGCGGAGAACGAGGCCGGGCTCATTCAAGACACTGTGTCAATGGGAGGCGGTTCTTTTCATCTTTTTTGCACATGTTTAATGTGCGCAAGACGTTCTCTCCGTTGTTGGAGCTCGAGAATAATGACGGACTCGAGGAAACTGACATTGAACGACAATACAATACGAATATCGAATGAAACGTCTTGTTAAACCAACCCGTGCTACCATTGTGATCTCAGCATTATAGAATCTGATACTTTAGCCAATTTGTGTATAAATCTGTATGTTATGTTTTACTTTAAATAACGCTTAGGTCTGTGTGGATAGTGGTGAATTATGATAACTGATTAAGTAACGCGTAATATTGAAAAAAGCTGCGTAGCTAGCATTAGCTAAGCTGAGTGATTATGTATTTATTAATGGTTTACGATATATCAAATAATGACAGTACAATCTGGTATTTCACTAACTGGTGAGGAAAATGTTCCCTAGTAGTATATAATTTTGGACGAATTAAAATAAAACATCGATACAGTCTTGACTAAATTAAATACAGAAAATTGCCATCCTAAAAGATTTTCTTTTTGATAATATTGAGTTTAGTTTTTAAAATATTAAAACTAAGTAGGTACAATATGGTTCATAAAATTAATTACCTATTTACATTTTACTGTTTAAGAGCATCTATTGAATTTCGTTATGTGATATACCTATAAAGACCATTTAAACCATAATAAGCTTTGAATTTTATGAAAAAAAATATCCCAGATTACTTAATACTTATGTTAATTTAGTAAGAAAACAATCCAAAGGAGGCTTAGTAGCTTGCCAACACTCAGTGTTAGAGATGTGTAGTATTGAGTGCCATATTACGTAAACTAGCTTTATGAGGCCCAAGAGACGAGCAGCGAACTTGAATCATAAATAATATGTACACATTCTCAGAGAAACACGATTACACACATACCACACATACATAATTAATAAATTTATGAAGACGCTTTGTTTATTACAAAACACCTCATCCCCTTCGTGAAAGCTAACTTAGTATCGCCGCAAGCTCTTCGCCTCAGATTCCCGTCGATAAAGCCGATTCTGAGAACTTTTACGAGGATATTCCTAGTGGTACTTATTTGCAAGAATAGTGGTAAATCTAAGCATTGCCTTTTTTGCGACTGTATTTCATCGTTATTAGAACTGTTTTTTTACAGTGTAGAAGAATATAAAAATTAATTTTACATTTTGGGCAATGTATGCTGTGTTACCGTGTTCTGGAGTTATTCAAGTTTGTTTTTATATTCTGCCTTCATACCTATGTAAAATAATGAATCAATTACTATAAGTTGCCAGTGTTATGAAATTAATGAAGAGAAACGAAACGACCTCTGCAGCTGTCACTGTCACTCGAGATTCAAAACGATAATGTAGCAATAACTGGTGAAATTTGTCGCATACAACATACGACTTTAAGTAGATAACGTTATGTAATAGTGTCCTGTAGCAAAACGAACTGATGTGGTTACAGATGAATTAAAGCTGTGCATTACGCCAACAATGCGAGAGTTTTGATGAATATTATATGTAGCGCAATTCAAGCCTGAACTGAACCCTTGGGAATCCTTCCAGAATGTGAAGTCGTGGGAGGGGCAGCATGCTCTGCATAGTTTTTACAATAGAATCGCCGCCATACTATGAATAGTAAGGTACAATATAGCGTCTGTAACTCTCGTTACAATGAAGCTTCCAAAGCGAGAAGCACGGCTTTATTATAGAAATACAATGTATACGACTAAATAAAATACAAAATTACTAGATAATGGCTAGATATAAACTACTCAGTCAGAACCAACAAACCCTACAAGAAATTATGAAAGAAGAATGGTTCGATGATCTTTCATAAAATGTTGTAACATTCGTTCAATCTAAAAGCATCAACATGTGATAATGTATGTGAACTAACTTCTTTTACTAAGAAGAGAAAAAGTAGATAAATAACTTAGACAAAGGAAACCATACCATGGTAGTCATAACTCCAAGCATGGATCGCGTTTTTCCCCACAAGTATAACAAAACAAAGCAAGAACCAACCGAAAGAATATATAATGCTAAGCCCGCAACGAAACGAACGAAGAAAAACACCTCGACAATTTTGACGCACTGATGTTCACTGAGCAAACTAAGCACCGGACGGCACCACACTCGATATTATGGACTAGTCAATAAGCCTAAGCAATATAAATTTGACCACTTTTAGCTATGTGTGTAAAATTTAACTAAAAAACACCTATGGCAGCGCAACAAAATCCGCAAAGGTCGACTGCAAAACGATAATAATAATTTTTACTTTTTAATGCAGTCGATCGATTAAGCGCTCGACTCGTTTACAGCACGAACGGCCCGTTTTGTGAGATATGCGTTAGTTTCGGTGTGTCGTGTTGCAATTATGCGTTTTAGCTATGATTCGCGGCGGTCGTTCGCTAAAGGCGAGTCGCCTAGGAACGATATTAAGATAACAATTCGATGGCAGTGTGAGAAGCGGCAGAGTCCGCAGCGTGGTCGCTGGACGTAAACTCGATGAGGCACTGTAGCGGCGCACGCAAGAGGTCGCTGTGCGCGCGTCGTCCCGCGGCCCGAGCTGCGGCGGACGCGGCCGGAGACGACCGAGCACAGGCGTGACCTCGCGCAACCTCCCCTTCTACCATCGAATATTTCAGCTGAACGCACGGTGTCGCCGTGCCGCGCGCCGTGTCGCTGATGAACACGCTGCGGCCCGCGATCCCGTGACACGTCGATATTAGGCCCCCGAAGCTGACACACTACTAACAAATAATTTAATTTATTTTATGTTCCTTTAGGCGTACGTTTTGTAACGTATTTATTGATCCCTAGCAATGTTTTCATTTATTATTATAATGTGATTGTATAGGGACAGTAATTGATTTGCTTTATATCTACTCCTTGTTGATTTGTCATTATCGTATTATTATGATTGAATTTTTAATTATTTATTGGTCTAGTAGCGTAGCTCTTATTCTAATTTATTTGAGGTTGGCATAGCATGACTTATACATCTTTATTAGATCTTCTATCACATAATATATCCCTCGTGTTTATGGTCTTCCCTGTGGATCTTCCACTACTCATAGAGGAAAGATTTACTCATCAAATTTTTCTCAAGACATGTTCCTTTTAAGTCCAAATCACATACCCATACTATGACAACCAATTTCCAACATACAAAGGTGTTCAAAATGATCATAAAAACGAAGAATTATTTTCATTGAAAAAAATTACAACTTTGACTATCGATTTGGTCTAGTGGGCACAAGTGAGACTGCTGAGCGTGTCCTCGGGGTCCTCGGTTCGATCCCCGGAACGAGAAAAGTGTTTGTAATGTTTTTAATTTTTGCGGTATTTCTATGTAAATTAATTGAGATTACTTTATTATTTAAAAGGGTTTTGGTCCCGTGGATAAAGAATTTCTAAGAAAGACAACGAAAGTCTTAATAAGTATAAATATCTGCTGATATTATATTACAAGAGATAACCGTACTTTTGGTAACTATCAGGAACATTGGTGGGTGTAGGGCCCTCGTCTGGTGAGAATGGTGACGGTCGGGCGCATGCGGCTGGCCAAGTGATATGTATCGCCGCTCAAAGGCGAGTTATGGCTACAAAAAATCTACAATAACTAGGAAGGCTTATAATATGAATAGTACCTATGTGAACAGTATAAAAATTGACAATATTTATCGACCATAAATAATAACTAGTAATAATACACAAAGACATGGCCTAAGTGGTGTATTCGTGAGTCTATTAAAGTGTCTAAAAACAAACAGTAAGCCTCGGCTTATAAAATAACAAAATTAAATATAAAGTAACAAAATTCAAAACCTCAATTCATTTATTAAGAAACGGTATCTTTTAAATTTATGTAACGACGGTTTTTTAGCTCTAGGCCTTATTTAACTTATCCAAAGAGTCCTGACATACACAAATAAAGGTCGATTGTTCGAATGTTTTAGAAATAAAAAACATAGTGACTATTCATTCAAGTCACCTTTCATTTTTTTCATTAATTCACATTGGTATTAGTATTTTCAAAATAAGGTTATAGAATACTAAGAAGAATGTAGGTATCTACATTTTTAGTATTTAAAAAAGTCGCGAAACCATTGGAACACAAAATCAATAACTTCGAGAGATACTTTGATTATGTTCGCTAAATGGAAATAAATTCAGGGTGTTTTCCTAATGTGCAGCATCGCAGTAAACAGCGTTGAATACGCGTAGCACCCGCGTAGCACACGCGTAGCACTCGCGCAGCACCCGCGTAGCATCTCGTAGAGGTCTCGTCTCGTTGGGGCCGCATAGACGCAAAGCGAGCGATACGTCGATACGAACATAGAGTTTTCGACGAAGAAACACTATTATTTCTAAAAAAGATTATCATGAATTCAATTTTCGCGAGATGGCGCTAAGAGCTATATCTTTTAAGCATGAGATTAAATGAATTAACATTTTTTTTTGTTGATCTAATGGTATAATATCATATAACCAAAGAGGCGCTAATATATGTACATAAAAAATGTTTCAAATATTGGTAATTTATTTCTATAAATTAAAATAATAAGTAATCAAATAACAACTAATACCTAATTAATTAATAAAAATAGCAAAATTAAATCCTAACTTAACTAAAACTATTGTGTTCTTTCTTTTCTTATATGATTATTTTTAAAGATAGTGAACAATTAGAATTAATCCAATCTGTTGCGCAATAAAATATAACAGCAGTTATGAATGTAATAGGCGCTTATTAAACACTACTACGTAATAACTAGTTAGTATGTCATATGAATGACGGTCAGAAGTACGTATTTAATTATTCACTAGAAGAGAGCCCCAATCATTACTAAATGGTGTTTAAATTGGCATAGCAACAACACTTCTAATCTTCATTTGATGAAGGGGATATACGATTATAACAATGAAATCAATGCCACCACGTTTGACAGCAGATTAAATTGGCTTTCATCGACCGGGGGTCAAACTCACTTTCTTCGCTAGTTAGTGAAAGTGTTGCAATAATCTATGTAAGTAGACGATGTAACTGCGTGACGGGAAAGATGGGCGTTAGATTGGCGAGGGCTGCGAGCCGGCCTCGACGCCGATTAGCACGCGATAGTTCAAGGACTTGATACACAAAAGATAGCCACAGCACGTATAGATAACTCCTTCACGTTACGCAACTAACCTTTCAGATTCACTGGCGTGGGAACACGCTGATGTGGCTTCGAGGCTGTTACTGTTGGCTTTTGAAAATACAATGCACGTTTTGTTCGATGTGGTGCATGCGAGTGTTTGTTTGACAAATAAACTGTGTTAAAAATAAATAAATAGTAGTAAATTATTATAGTTTGTAAAAGTAGGAACGATGAAAATAAATGACAGTGTATAATTTTAAAAACAAATGTTTTTTTGCCAGATAATTTAATTGTCGACTTTATTTTGTTTTTTGTCTTAAGGTGCCACTAGTCGATATTTTCTCCATACAAATTTCGGGAGAGTATTACTCCACTGTTTTAGATTGTGCATTCAAAGTTAATCATGATATCGTTTTGACTTATTATTAATTATGTCTGTACGGAAACAGAATAATAAAATAAACAGTCATTAAAAAGTTATGAGCCAACAAAGATTCGTTTTTCTTGCTATTTTTAACGTAACTTTGGGTGTAAATAAGTATTAAAATAACTGTAAAATCTTCAAAACCAATCCCGTACCGACAATGGTCAGTGATCGAAGAGTTCAATAAACTTTATTTGTAATTGAAGTTATGCAGGGTTTTTTTTCATAAAACTCGATTTTCCAAAGCACTTTTCGAATTTTTTTACGCGCCTATCAGTTCGGTATAGTGTTTCTGTGCGTGAGAACTAGACGTTGTGCATGTAGGCTAGCGTCTAACTGCTCATCAGTGATACTAGCTCTGGCAGACACGAAGCCAGGTGAGACAGCGTGCTTTTTGGCCATGACCACCAGTGAGTTGAGCTCGCGACTAGTTTCATCTTAAATAGCCGTTATCGTGATCGTGAAACAAAATATTCAACCTAAGGCTGATTTTTCCAACGTCAGATAATTTTATCGGAGGAATAAATTTGAATTTTTCACAATTCTTCCATACAAAATCCGTCAGACGTCAATTTTGTTCCACGAATAAAAAATATCTGTCGTATAGTTGCCGGAAAGTTGGATTTGAGAACTTAATCATAGCAGTATAAAATAATTATAAAAAGTATGTATGTAATAAGGTGGTGCATTGTTAAGTAAAAGAGCGCCTCTCGCCATCAAACGTAAAAGTTTGGCGAGCTTAGAATTAAGTAACACCTCTGTATAATTAAATCATTAAACAAATAAAAAAAAAAAAAAGTTGTAGATTGTCTCCGAGGCTCTATTAGGAGTTTAGAGAACTAGTATACATACTGTTAACTATGATAGAAATAGTTGTATAACCTCATCACTGAGTTACTGGTCTGGATACCATTATTACTGTCGACAACAAACAATGGTATACTTTAGTATGTCTCAGACTTAACTATTTGTCTCACTTATTGGAAGTGAGACAAATAGTTGCAAAGCTTTCGAATGAAGCTATTTTAACAGAAACTAGAAATTTTAGTTATTTAGGCAATCTAACAAATTCATTATGATGCTTCTCAGTATCTCAGTGGCGGTATACCATCAAGTTCTAATGAAATATGTATAATTAAGTACAGCGTACGTCGTCTTGACGCAGCATGAATACGACTCGGTGGAATTGAATTCCTGCGAATTATGCATGAATTCCTGCGTGCAAAAACGTCTCTATTTCCATCAGGAGACTGGCAATACCCAGGTGTAGCATCTGCGGATAACGTTTAATTATAGAGGGATTATATCATCACTGCCAATATAACGGGTAAGGAAAACATTGTGAGGAAACCGACATGTCTTAAGCTTAACCTAAAATTCGTAGACAAACAGTGGGCAAACAGCTTGTGAGGTATCCACTGCTGGGAAACAAGGTTACTCTCTGTTAAGAGGTCACAGAGTATAGGCCTGATTGATCATATCATCTGCCTAGCCTTTTCCCAACTATGTTGGGGTCGGCTTCCAGACTAAACGGATGCAGCTGAATACCAGTATTTTACATGGAGCGACTACCTATCTGACCTCAACAACCAAGTTACTGGGTAATACCCCCTGGTAAGACTGATTGTCAGACTTTCGGACTAATGATGACCCGTAACGACTGTCAAAGATCCACGAATGACAGCCGGGACTAACGGCTTAACGAATTTTTCGAGCCACGGAGGGTCTCGGTATGAAAAGATGGTCACCCATCCACAGACCAACAGCGGCAAACGTAGGTTAACCTGATCGATCAACCTGTGCGGCTGTTATTATTTAGCCGCGGACCCCTTGATTGATCATATAGTATAGAATAATTTTTATATAAACAATTTTTAAATGCAGATTCAGTTTTTAGGGTTCCGTACCCAAAGAGTGCCAACGGAACTCTATTACTAAGCCTTTCCTGTCCGTCTGTCTGTAAGCGGGCAGTACCTGAGCATGTACGTGGCATGAGCCGTAATAGGTAAACACTTCAAATTTTCACGGAGTGAAAACAATTTTCGATTGCCGCTATAACAACGAATAACACGTTTTTAAATTTAAAAATAAAAAAAAAACGTGTGCAGTCGGGGGACGACCGAAGTTCCTTACGCGATACTCGCTCGTACAAACTCTCGTATATAGTCGAAAGAGAAAGAGTGAGAGAAAGTGTGAATATAATACGCGTTTTTAATACAGAGCCATCTAGTATATGTTTTTAGAAGGTCTCATTAAGTTGTCGCTATTGTAGATTTTTATTTTCACCCTCAAAAACCATGAAATCGACATCCAAGATGAAAAATTTCAAAATTTTCCCAGCCACCATCTTGGATTTTCATTTAGACCTCATTATCGGTTTTAGCACCTTCGAAATCTATGTAAAGTATATCTCACTCTCTATGAAAGTGGCATGGTGTCATAATACTTTTTCGTTACGTGACGATTTCAACAAGTTTACTCTTACTGCAAGCCCCGTTAAAGAACTTTGTTCTAATAAAGTTAAAAAAAAATACAAGAAAGGTGTTTACAAAAAATGTAGTGTTAAATATTGTACGGAACCATTTGTGTGCTAGTCCGACACGCACCTGCCCAGTTTTTTAACCACTAAGAAAAGGGGGCCGTTTGGTGATTCCTTAAAATATATTACTTACATTAATTTATGAGCTTACTTAGACTAAAGGTTTTATTTTCGCTTTTCTGTTTATATTTTAACTAATTGTTTTTTGAGAATTTTTTCAATTACACTTGTAGGTTCTCAAAAATTACATTAGAAGCACAAGAAAGTTTTCAACTTGGCCTCTGAACGATGGAGCGCAATATGACGTGTTGACACGTAGGACATCCCCGGTGAACGTGATCCACGAGTTATACTAGTAATAGTTAAGGTTACGCCTTTACACTAGGAGAGCAAAAAGTACCGCCAATTTTTAAAATAAAATTATGAAGTTTTGTTTTTAATAATGGGTGCTGACGTTCATATTAACTAAATCAATCTCATTTGAATGCTCTCCTGTAAGTTTTTTTTTTTCGTCTTTTTGGGTGAGGTAAGGCGCGCATTACGCCTTGTATTAATACTACGCATCATGTACTATTTTATAGCACATGTGACTTAAACGTGCACTTAAGTCACGCTTTTTTGTGTAAAAAAGGACTACTTAAGTCACAGATAAGCATGACTTAAGTGCGGGTTTAGGTCACAGAGTGCAATAAAATGAATATTAAATATTTTGTGTAAGAAACGCGGAAGAAATTAACTTACATACAGGCCGATTAACAGAAAGGAAGCTGTTCTATGAACCTAAAATGCAAAACTGCAATAACTCATGCTCCCCTGAAAGTTGATTCAATGCATTGGTTATGGTAATCGGAGTTCTAGATCTGAAATAACATTTCGTATTCGCAAGGTAAGCGAATCACCGAGGAAACAAGAATAATCAATATCTTACATGTAAGTTTGTCAAGGTGGACCGAGGACTGCTGAAGGTCGTGGAAATCTGCTGAATGTGGGAGGCAGAGGAACAGTCGTTACGATGCTATTGGGGAGACCTACAGTGCCCTCCAATAGTTAATTCAATTTTTTCCACTTCAGCTGTGATGCCACATTATGATTTAAAATAAAAAAAATAATCAGGTACCCGGCGATAAATATTGCACATCGACCTATTCGATCCTATCGTTTTTATACAAAGAATAAAAATAATTATCAAAAGAAGCAAATCATAATTGTTTTAACAGCTCCTAATAGATACCGGACTGTTTGTATTTCGTGCGACAGAGATAACGCTCTACGAAGCCGAAATTAGCCGATTGTCTCTTTCCAAAGTTCGATATGCAATATTTATCGCCGGGTACTGTACTCCAAAGGGATTACTTGATTATTTTGCATGATAAGTCATAGGTTGAATTAGTCTTTAAGAACGTTATAGTTCACACATTTGGAACTAGAATTTTAAATCATAATGTGGTGTGTCGCAGCTGAGGTGGAAAAAAGGCAACTAACTTTTGAAGGCCACTGCATGTCGAGTAGTAGCCGTCTTTTGGCTGCGATGATGACGAAGCTTTGTCATAAGCGGTGATATTTCAAATGTCACAGTAACTTTTATTATTTAGGTACGTGGTGAACTGGACGCAGTAAGTAGTAGTATAGAAAACTTATTATGCAGTAAACTTGGAGGCCCATTTTGTCAAGCTGATTGGTAGTTTAGTAGGGGCAGGTATTTTGGCAGGCATTAAATCATCATCATCTACCTAGCCTTTTTCCAACTACGTTAGGGTCGGCTTCCAGTGTAACCGGATGCAGCTGAATACCAGTATTTTACATGGAGCGACTGCCTATTTGACCTCCACAACCCAATTACTGGGTAATACGATACCCCTTGGTAATAATGGTTGTCAGACTTTCGGCAGGCATTAAATCACACTAATATTATAAAGGCGAAAGTTTATGTGTGTGTGTGTGTGTGTTTATATGTTTGTTACTTCTTCACGCTCAAACGGCTAGATCAATTTTGATAAAATTTGGTATGGAGGTAGCTAATACCCTAGATTAACATATAGGCTACTTTTTATTCCGATATTCCCACGGGATCGAAACTTATGCGGTTGAAACCGCGGGGCGCAGCTAGTTTAATTATAAATTACTAGCTTTTGCCCGCGGCTTCGCCCGCGTAGAAGTCAGAAATTGTCCTACGGGAATGTATTACCGATTAAAAAAGTGTCCTATGTCCTAATGCAGATCATGGTCTACCGATGTGCCAAATTTCATTCAAATCCGTTAAGCCGTTTTAACGTGAAAGCTTAACAAATAAAAAAACTCACTTACTCACTTATAATATTGGTTATAATGTAGAATTACCCTGGACTTAGAAACTACCCTCAAGTAGTGTATTTTTTAAAAGATTATTCTTTGAATAATAATATTTCATAATGTAAGTCCTAAAACTGATGACAGAGCTGCACGCCAAGACTATAGATGCCAATATTAATAGAAAAATATTTTATATCTATCTTGTAAGCTTCTTAAAGCTACTCCGCGTAGAAAAACCACTCTTGCAGAAAACCGTAAACTACTTAGCAAACTGCTAATCAGGAAGCTTTTCTGATAATCTACTTAATATGCTTTCCTTACTTCTAAGTAGATCTACTTCAAAATTATATCAGTTGTCGATTTCGCAGTCGATGATGAGTATTTACCAAGAAAATGTTCTCCAGCGCAATTAGGTATCTTATTTCATAATAAATGAATGCCACTCGAAACCTGTAGAAGCTTGATAGAGTGTCTGTTATTATTAAAAAAAACACTTGAAAGAGCTTTTCGAAGTAAGAATTCTTAACTTCCTTAAGAAGTGATTTTTTTAAGCTAAGACAGAATGTAAGAGAGGGATGTTTATTTAATAAGTTTTCAGATAGACATCAAAAGCTTTCACAGTTAAGTGGTTCTCGAGAGGAGTTTGAAAAACCCTTAGTTATTTTTTTCTAAAGACATTTGTGTTATAAGTTACCTTGAAATAGGTACTTAATTTAAATATTTTCATTCGAAATTCATATACTAATTTTATTATGATTATGTTCAGGCTACAATGGCGCGAAAATTTTATTAAAATAAAACATTATTATAAAATTATAAAATTTGATGCAATATTAATATTTTTTTTATTTTATTCAACTGTTTATATTGTCTCCTATCATAACTAATCACGAACAGCAATAAAAGTCCTCTAATCACAAATACACACTGATACACGACTTTTGTGTACAGATTGCTCAGTAAAACCTGACAGGCGATGAAATATCGAACAAGATTAAAATGATCTCAATTTGAAATGTTACTGACATTTGTGTCGAACGCTCGCCGACCGACATGGTGTTTCAATATATGTTGTGCACACTGTACAGCCAACTGTTTGTTTATTATTGATAAACTCTTTTGACGGGCGCACGATATCCTAGCAACGTGACGTGAAGGCGCAATCAGGTCGTAAATAGATGGATCGATACATTCTAAATTACTTATTTTGCTTTGCTATCTCCATTGGCACTGGTTTTTATGAATTGCAATTTTGTTAGGACGCACAATCACAATGGGATTTATGTACTTAGATGGTTATTCAAGTTATGTAACTGGTAAAGAGATAGAAAATACAACATATTATCTGAAAATATAAACTTATCTGAAAACTTAGAAACAATCCTTGAGGGGGAGCAGGAGTAGCGTATTACACAATCTATCGGAATTGACATGCAGTTGGAGGCTACAAATTATCATACATAACGACTCCTTTGAGGGATAAAAGTTGCTTTCGCTAACCAAAAAGGTAGATAGCGGTAGGACCTATTTATTGAAATTTTATTCATAAATTAAAACAAAAGAACGATTGATCACATCTAATTAAGTAACTAATAATTGAATTTAGCTTTGTGTAAGCTATTCAAATTATGTATTATATAATATTATATTATACGTTATAGTATTCCAAAAAGTTCACAAGACGTCATTCCGAGAATGTCAATGTGTGTGTGTGTGTTGTGAGCTGTGAATAGTGTCAATGTGGAATGACGGCTCACTTCAATCTCACTTCACCTAAGTTTTCAAGGTGTGATGTTTACAGAATAGGCCGGCAGGTCCTACCCATTCTATACACCCTTTTATGAGGAGATTAAAGGGCGTAAAAACACAAATTTTATAAAACAATGTAAGATGCATAGCAGCCTTAAATTGTAAAGCCACGTTGTCACTTCCCTGCCGATCAAACATTTTGTTTTGAGCAAAAATTTGCTGTTCTTCCGATGTTCGTTCAAAACAGAAAACATTTGTTTTCACTACAATGAGGAAACACTAGTTCTAAACAAAAGCGAGTTCGAGAGGCACAGAGCAGCTGTGTTCTCATTCTGCAGCGTTTGTAATAATTGAAACTTTACTAAATAAAAAGGCGGTATTAGGTGTCTCCTTTTTTAAAACAGAGAGAAAGAAATGAGAATATATCAACGGAGGCGAGTGCTCATTTCGAAGATGGAAGTTTTGAGGTGTACATTTCTTTCGCTCCTGCACCTGAACGCTGCAAGATCTTTCATGCCAAAAATAAGCGGTTAAATATTCAATCTTTTTTTGACGTTTTTTATTGCGATTTTTTTGTAAGCTTTGGTTTGTGGGTCCCGTATGCATTAATGGGCTAGCAACTGACGTCGTTTTCACTAAATGAATGAGCGAGCGAGCAATCGTTCGTCCAATCCAACCCATTACTGAACGAACATGTTCGCTCACTCGTGTTTTCATTTACCGCGCGATCAAACGCTTAATCTGTTCAGAACGCTAAGTGAAAAGGCAGCTTTACCCAATAAATTCTTAGTTACTATTTGCTTAGTAACAATTAAAATAAAAAGGCTACTATATTCTTTTAAGGTCCGGTTTTTCCATCGCCAGACAACTTTTAATCGAGGAATAAAATTGACGTTTGACAGTTTTTTTATGAAACAATTGTCAAAATTTCAAAATTATTCCTCGAATAAAGTTATCACGGGGCCTAAAAAGGCCACTTTGGCAGAATGATAAAAGGATAAAATTATAAATCATAATATGGCGAAGACAGTCCGTGTTTTTCTTTTTTTCTCTGCATAGGTATAATACGTAGGTATAATCAAAGAGATTGGGATTAGGTTTGGATTGGATTGATTGGTATTTTAGCACAGACAAAAAAAATAACTAAAAAATGCTTCACCAATCGTATGAAATCAAATCGTATGAAATCTCATACGATTAACTTAACAGTTAACTGTCCATTATGATTCATAATGTTATCCTTTTATGATTCTGCCAAAGTGGCCTTTTTAGACCCCCTGATGATTGAAAAATCAGCCCTAAAACAAAAAAATACTTCTGTACGTGCTTTTAGGCGCTTTGCAGATAGATCAACTTTAGTTGAGTTGAGTTATCAACTTTTTGAAAATTTCCTTTAAAAGTTGCCAGTTACTACAACCAAATAGCCCGAGATGTATGTAAACAGCAGTTGCCAGTTGCTGCAATAGTTGCTCCATCTGCAAAGCGCCTTGGGCTTCAGTTCCGCAAACAGAAAATAGGCTTAGAGAATCTTTATTTCTCATACAGTTCATGTACATACAGGAGATTAAAAAAAAAAAAACAGCATGTGTGCAATTCACACGTGGTAGAAGTGAAACCTTCAAAACACTGTATAATACTTCCTATCTCATTTTCTCCCACGTTAAATCTTATGAATTTATATGTCTCTTTTTACTGTCGCTTTTTCGTTTCATAAACTTTCAAATCACAAGGACGCTAAAGAAGTTTTCACTTCAAAAAACTTAAAAGTTTTATAGTATGTTTTTTTACCAAAGGAATTAAGTTTTTGTTTAAAGTTAAAGTTGACTGCAAATCTCTTAGATCTTTAGAGAACAGATATAGACCCTTAGATTGTATAGTTTGTATAACTAACTCATCGCAAAACTTTGCCGGCAAACATAAGTTTTGAAGTCACATTCTATTTGTCTGTCTGGAAACTACTTAAGCGTGGTTGGTGACTATATTTATGTATGTATCTACGTTGCGATTTAAATTTTGAAGTTACAAATACATGAAATATACAAAAATAGGGTAAGTGTCTCACTTTAGTAACGAGATGAGCTTCTTGACTCTGCATGTCATGTCTTGAATAATATTCAATATGTTTACCTCACAATAGTCGGCAGAGGCACAATGTGCTACTGTTCTGAGACACTAACTAATAGTTTCTGGCTGGTATGTTTATTGGTAGGCATATCAAATTGCACTCAATGCTTGAAGACGTTCGTCCACCAACACGACGAGTGGGTTTATATACTAGTAGCTTTTAATCCACAAGAGTAGAAGTTTTTACCACCGTGACCCAGCTGCGTTCTGGGTATGAACGCTCATTAGCAAATACGCTGATGATAGAATATAAGAAGAAGAAGAATATAAGTTACCAAGGACCGGAAATATCTTCAGACTGGTAACACGGAAAAAAGCAAAGTTTAAAAAAATAGGAACTTTGCCCCCTTTCTCTATCTTTGCAGCGGTTAGAGAACAAAAGCGCACATGCACAAGGGACTCTAGGATTCTAGTCCAAACAAATATTTGTTTATGATGCCATTTTCTCAACCACTGTCCTACTGAAACTAAAAGTTGATATTGAACTTTTGTTACCACATTTAACTTTAAACTAATAATGTGACTAACGCTACAATAATTATGTTATAAATTGGCGGGTGCTATGGGCAAAATTATACCGTACGCTAAGCGCTAAACAAATCCTTCACTAGTAAGCTTAGCTGGTTTATTTAATTTGTAAATTCTAATCTTGTGTAAGTTTAAGTCGATTGATTGAACAATTGATTGAAATATTGAAACGCCCTTTCTAAGCGGCCGAACCGTGTAATTTGCATGTATAAAGTAATGTTAGGCTGAGGAGGGAGGATTGTAAATACGACTTAGAAGGGGTGAAAAGGGGTTAAACCATTAACCACACAGCCGCAAAAGAGAGTAAAAGTTAGTGATTATTATAATCCATGTTGATGAATGACTGAGAAATTATATAGTAAGTATCAAATAGTTGATTGAGTCGCGTAAAAGATTACACGATATTTGGAACTACATTACATATAATAGGATAGTGTGAATCCCATCAGATAGTGATAGAGTAAGCTGCCTAAGAAGGCAGCTCGTAACACACACAAGGGTGTGTGTTACGAGATTACGTGCTGAAGAAAAGTACAGTACTAAGGTACTAGGCACCTATTTAAAGCCAGTAAGTTATAACAATATACAGAGTGAAACCATGAATTCAGCACATGGTTCTAGACCCCTAGAGTAGAAATTTTAGAGCGGTTATAAAAAAATGCTGTTACATAGAAAAGTGCAATAGGTACGGCCTACGGGGTCAAAATGTATGGTACAGGTTTTTTTTTAATAAGCCACGAAAAATTTTAACGCAGGTGGAATCAGAATCATGTACTGCCGGTTGATTCTGTAAAAATCTCACCGTGAAAACTAAGAAGAAGTGAGTTTGTTTTTGCTAAAAATTTACCCTTTTCACAGCTCACTCCACGCTCACTTCACCTAAGGTTTTACGGTGAGATTTTTATAGAATAGCACCGCAGAATCCATAGTAAACAGAAGGCTAATTCTCGTAATTTAAAACGTTCAAAATCTAGTCAAAGTTTCAGCTCGGCGACAAACAAACGTCAAAAAGTTATCAAAGTGTAGGGAAATTAGAGGTATTTTTGACAGATTGAGATTGAAATCAGACTGTTAGCGAACCCTCTAATCGATGTCCCAGCCTTGTATTGTTTGACAACCGGCGTGACTACACAAACCAGACCGTCCATTGAAGCACAAGTAAGAGCACGATCTTATTATGTCATAGTAGAAAGTTACAGGGTTACTAAGAAGTCGATGACACATTAACAGGTCTGTAGTGTCTACTAAAGTATTTATAATCATCCAATTATCTAGATAATCTGCACTTTAACGGTTTTCCGTGCATTATACTTTTATATCGGAAAGGGTGATAAACACATATTTGTGTTACAAGCTGTCGTTGTTGGAGTCTTAAAATTAGTGGTCGTAACTCCTCAGGGACCGGTTGCAAAATGTCATAATCCACAGCAGTAATATACTTATAGACGTAACAGGGATATGAAATTCTTCCCCCACTTTCATAATAGTTTGTGGTTTGTTGCTCTTTACAGAAATATGCTGATCAAGAAAAGATTCGCATAACTTATGAAAGTTATTTTAATTAAAATAACAGGCAGCGTGCTCTATACTAAAGGGCGTTCATTGGATTATTTCTTTGTTTAGAACAGAAAGGTAAGTAATTAAGTATGTTGCATTTCTACCTTTATTTCTATTGACGACTTAGAGCTGATTTTTCCATAGCCAGATAAGTTTTATTCGAAGAATAAATTTGACGTTTGACAGTTTTTGTATGAAATAACTGTCAAAATTTCAAAGTTATTCCTCGAATACAGATATCAGATGAAAAATCAGCCCTTAATCTACGAGTAATCTATTGTATCTATCTTATAATTATCATACATTGAAGCCACTTTGTGTCTGGTTGTATGATCGCGTTGTTCTTCTAAACTACGCAACGGCATTTATGCGGTTTTCACCATCATTTTAGAATTTATTCCGGAAGGTGGAGGTATTTGTATAGGATATTAATATTATACTTATATATAACAAAGAATCTAAAATAATAATATGTACAAGTATATAAAAAGGAGGGGAAATAATCAAAGGGCATCAAAAAATTCGTCCGCATCGCTGTCAACAGGAAACGTGCCCAAAAGGCTGGAAGCATTGCCACGTTGTATGGCAATGCTGATTCTTTGGCCAATAAATAAGCCAGCCCTCTGGTCACGTGAAGAGTCGACCAACCGCTTGGTGATGTCTCGAAATACTAAGTGGGCACTCGGGCCCCATGGCCCTAGTGTTTCAACCCCAAACGGCTCAAACATATAAGTTCCAAAGTGAAAGAATCTTGATGCTTTGTCAAGTCATATAAACCGTGTAAAGCAGGGGCGGGTCACCAGGTTATCATAATCAAAACTATCCAGCGGTGCTATTCTGTAAAAATATCACCGTGATAACTTAGGGCAAGTGAGCTTGCGGTGAGCTGTCATTCCACCTGATGATGGGGATTGACACTATTGACAGCTCACTTTACATCAGCCGGTCGATTCTGTAAAAATCTCACCGTGAAAACTTAGGTGAATTGAGTTTGTTTTTGCTAGGAATTGACACTATTGACAGCTCACTCTACGCTCACTTCACCTAAGTTTTCACGGTGAGATCTTTACAGAATAGCACCGAAGTTTTCACGGTGAGATTTTTACAGAATAGAATTACAGCTAATCTCACGATGACATTAGCGACGGGTATTGGGCAGGTAGATGTTATTTTTATCACTGTACCAGTAATGTAACACATTAAAAAGAAAGAGAGCAATAAAAGAAGAAGCTAACGTATTAAGTAAATGGAATACCGGGTAGTAACTACATCAGCAGCGTTTAAGTCCCGCGCGACAGCTGTAATGTGATTTGGTTTTAAAGCACACGGTTGAATGTGAGGGTATTTTTATACTGGGAATAGAACATGCTTCAGGTCATCAACCTCTAGAATTATTGTAGTGACTTTGTTGTGTGTTTACACAAATAATTATAATACATTGGTGATTATGATAACTGTTCATAAACGTTCTGGAAAAAAAATAGTAGTAAAAAATATGTACTAAAATATGAAAAAATTAAGAACGCTGAAAATAAATGATGATTAAGCATGTATTTACCAAGCACTGCATGTAGAGTTGCAGATTTCACAAGAAAACATCATCGCGGCTACGAGCGTAGGCGCACGGCTACGTGCGTAGCGGGGTCTACGCGGGTTCATAGTTCATAGATAACAGCACTTATTTTCATGTGGTCACAAAATTTGTTTTTTTTATTCATTGCTATCGAAAGGCAATATTATTTGCTCCATGACTTTAATTTGAATAGTCCCGAGTAAATTAATACTGATACGAGTACAAGAAGCACAGCCAATTATAAACACGCACAATATTTTTTAAAGCATGGTATTAACAAAGTTTATGTAAACAATTACATAACGTAAACGTTTTGATAATTGTCGAGATCAATTTAGCAGTTAGTGACTCCTAGGTTTATCAATCAAGGCACTTAAATGGATGGACACAACTTTCAATACTAAATAATAACTATTGTTAAAGGTAAAGATAACACAATGAGAAATATATATTTTAGATTGCAGAGAATATACACAAATGATATTTATTGTACTCCAATAAACTCACATTTAAAAGGTAGAGAAGTCTCTATTTGATATTAATGTTTGACGCGTTTTGATAGTAAATATTTATTGACATGTTTGAGAATAAACAATATTGGTGTTGTTTGTTTTACAGTGATGTGTTTTAGGTATAGATGAAATTCAACCACTACAGTTTAATTTATAGATTTATTTTGATAAAAAAATCTTCTATTGGTGTGCATGCATTTAAGAACACATCATAAAATTAGAGACCCGTAGCAACCCGTGTCGCCGTCCCCGCGTCCATATATTTTAGGCGTTGTGTCGTATACGTAGTACATGTAAATTTGAAAGTTGAAAAGCGTGGCTGTAGAACACAAGAGGGTCTAAGAGTGAAGCTAACGAAGTACTCACCACCTTCTCCTCAATGATCTCATTGTTGTTGTTGTTGCTCCCATATTTTAAGGCACCGTTTTCCATGACCACAACTGATTGTCGTGTGTTTAACAATATCTTTAACACTATTTGTCCTCATTTACTATACATTTTTACAATATTTACATATGTTCAGTGATATTAAATTACACATCGTCCTTATGTTTCTAACATTGCTTATGTTTAATAGATAAGTTTATTATGTTATTGATATATCGTTTTGTTTGTCAGTAATTATTATTATACATTTCATTGGACCTGAAATTCAAATACGCTTAAATTGAAATGATCTTTGGATTTTTATGTTTAAAAATATTTGTAATTAGTTGTTCTATCAGTATTTTAATATGTATAAAGAATGTGTGTAATATCAATTTAATTTTGAACAATGTTGATAGCTTAAAGTGAATTAGTTTAAATTATTATTAATCACACACGCATTACACTTAAAGTATTTGATATTATTAGTAAGAATTACTATTTAACTTACTAAATGTTTACTGCACAACTCTGTCATAAAACAAAGTAGACAAACAATAGGATCATTACTTATTGTAGATCGTAACCTACATTGAGTTACTTTGCAATATATCTATTGTTTTATATTTAGACTTCTACGCCAACTCTTCTTTTAATAATACGCCATGCTGAATTAATTAAAGACGTTACATAATTTTACTGATATTAATATGACATCCGTTGCTACGTTACTTTTCTTTGTAAACACATTTCTTTGTTCGTCAAATCACTTCGACAAAAATATCAGACAGCGAATTATAGTGTCTTAAGACATTTTGCAATATTGCAATATTCCAGTTCAAGTTTTATAATTTGAGTCTTTCTAACTCCACTGATGAACATTCACTTTTACGAAAAGTTTTCACATCGGTAGGTACATAAAATAATTACCTAACGATTTTATCTTTTAAATTGAAAGGCACGATTGTTTTAGGACACATGATATATATGTTTAGTAGTAGATGCAGTTTGTTAACATCGTGTCGGGTGTCGGTGTGCAGGTGACGCGCGGTGTCGCTCGGGGCGCGGGCGGGCGACTCGCGGGCCGCGTCATACTGCGGCGCGCGGCGAGCTGCCGGCCCCTCAGCGCCCCAGCGCCGCATACCCGCACTCTGCGCTCGCCCGCTCACCATCACCGACCACCATACCTCCGATACGCACCATCCTTTATTATTGACAGACGACCTTGCCCCACATTATATTTTCTCCACTAAAAGGATTTATTAGGTCAATGATGGACGGATGTTGAACATTTGTGTTAAATGGAAAACAATGACTGGCTTGATTGACCCCGCGTGAAATAGCACACCGACTATTTTGTTCCCTTCTTCTTTATTGATATTTTCTTTTCTTTTTACTTTGTTTTTACTAGGCAGGCACCTATATTTTTAACTAATCTTTATAAAACTTATACTATTTGTTTTATATTTGTTACTAATCGCAATAAATAAACAAACAACGCGATTTTCTATAGCTACGCAGTTGTGACGATTTTTAATGTCATACCTATAAACTGTCTATCTCTACACCAATTAATGTTAACATAACCAACCGTATCTCGCTTCCAAATATAAGTATTCCAAATGGAATCTTATTTTGCAAGACGCTATGTTATAACAATAAAGCGAGTTTACACGGGTCACTGAGTTCAATTGTATGAACATTACACTCACACTCTGCCGTGCTGTTTTCTCTGTAAATAATGTTTACAGAGAAAACAGCCTGAGAGTGAGTAAAAAGTTAAAATAGGTAAACTTCAGAAAATATATGTAGCCTATTTTACATTTTGGAAGATCTGTATCTCTTAGACAAGTAAAGAAGATGTATTTTTTGAAGTCGGAACCGGCAAATGTTAATATTTTCGTAAGAAAAATTAATTGTAAAAAAGCGAGTAAGGTTCTTTCTAAAAAAGGAAGTTTCAAGAATGTTATAAATGGTTTTGCTACTAACCAAAGCAGGCGTATGTGTGTTTTCTTGAGAATCTCTCGTGAAGGGATTTTTATTTTTAAAATTAACATAGACATTAGATACATTTTGAATCTCTACCATAAGTTACTATAGTATTTTCATGTTGAATTAATGAAAAACAACAGACGGTCTAATCCGAATATAACTGTGATTACCTACCTACTACAATATTCGCCGGTGAGTGCCAAATGTGCGGAACAGTAAGGTAAGAATCCAATATTTAGCAGACGACGACAGCAGCCAATATAAGGCTCCTACAAACAGGCACGACCCGCGATATAATCGCGCACGACACAAATGCGCGACTTGCGGTGTCTTTGTGTCACGCGCGATTCTACCGCGAGTCGCGCCTGTTTGAAGGAGCCTTTAATCTTTATAATTTTTTAAATCATGTACAAATATCTACGCATTAATGAATTTCATTTTATCATTCGTTTAATTTTGGCAATTAATAAAAAAGAAATTGCAGTTTGAACTTTGCCAATCACAATTTTATTTTCCACAGTTTCAGGTAAACAAGCCAGTAACTCATACTTGTGCAATTATCTTTCGTTACCCACTTCCTAAAGTAAATAGCTCTGACGTGAATTGCACTGTCTGATAGCAAATTAATCTCATATATAGATACTAAAGGTAAACACATATTGGATTAGTCTGCACTGTTTCTTTTCAGCGTGGTTTCAGTTACAGATGTGATGATATCGTCAGATAGAGATAGTATTACTTATTGCATAAGAATTATACATTAAAAGCAAATTCAGTAGGAATTTGCTACATTCTATTGACTGCTGATTCGAAACGAACATTACCAAAATATTATTTGATAATTAAATAGGTAAAAGTTAAGTTAATGCTTCCTGAAAACATTGCGTGCCTAAAATACACTAAATATACTACAGCTTGCAGACTGCGTCAAAATTTTGGGCCCACAGACTGTGTAAAATGATCTGAACTACTAAGGGCTGATATTTCCAACGCCAGATAATTTTATCCGAGGAATAATTTTTGTTTTTGACATACAAAATCTGTCAGACGTCAATTTTATTCCACTAATAAAAAGTATCTGTCGATTGAAAAATCAGCCCTAAAAAATTAATCCTTGTCTCAATTTGATTAAATTCTTGAAAAACCTTTTTTGTCTGCTGGCTGTCTGGTTAGTTGCAAGCTGCATGCAATGCGTGCCGTCTGATACTTACGACCTCTAGTGCCGTCCTAGGCCTTGCGAGTCTCAACATGCATCACTGTCTCGCCCCGTCCTACGATGCCGTTTCCCTTATATCAACCTCGGGTTGTTGTGCTGAGTCACTGAGTTAGCCTTTGAATCAGCAAAAAATAAAGCGTTTGGAGGACTATCATCAAATAATTTTTTCAACAACATACCTACATCATCCCTAATTATGATTTTGCTATCTTTAAAAGGGACTGTTGTAACTCGAACTTATTTTATAAAATGATATTATAATATGATATATATCATACCTTATGTTATCATTTTATTATGCCATAAACAAAACATTTTCTTAATTTTTTAAATAGTAGATTATGCACTAAGGGGATAAAGTAGTGTCTTAATTTTGGGGGCGCTATTGAGTTAAGACTAGAATCCTGAGTGCAGTGAGGGATTCAAACTCACCCAAGACGAAGACACCTATAACCCCGAGGAGAATATTCTACTTTCACACTATCCACGAGACAATAAAAAGCAATAGTACTAGAATCAAAGTATTTATTAAAATTACAATTACAGTCATTAGATCTATTTCAATCTGTTAGTGTTTATATTAGAGGGGCGCGGGCGTAGAGCTTGGTACTTTTCGATAATTCTTACGTATTCTCCACGGACTACGAATGACCGTTCTTGCTTTGATTGTATCTGGCAAAACCAGCAACAAATCTTAATGTTTTTCGATATCTTTGATTTGAATGTTTACGAATTCATTTCCACGACAAGCGCCATTCATTCCAAAAATCAAAGCCACCTGTAACAAAAATAGGTTATAGGCGGCCTAAAAAGGTCACTTTGGCAGAATCATAAAAGGATAACATTATGAATCATAATGGACAGTTAACCGTTAAGTTAATCGTATCAAATCGCATGCTTTTTACTTTATGTTATTCCACTAGTGCGATAACGCCACAGATAACTATTTACTAGTCGAAGATGCGCGCTTTTTTAATCTCATCAAAGAGATTTCATGCCAAAAGAATTCCGCGGACCATATTTCACTTTTTTTTAACTAGTCTGTGTTGTCCTTGGTCCCAAAATTAACTAATATTTATTTATCTTAAGGTGAATGCGCAGGGACCACGGTCAATTTAAGGTGAATGCGCAGTGGGAGACCGCGAAATTCAAATTTTCTTAGGTTTTTTGCAATTTTCAGGTCAGTGTCAGGTTGTATCTTGATCAAATACAATTTGCGACTATAACAGGTACAGGTACAGGTCTTTACATAATTATAATAATACATCTTTCTAATACATCTTTCTTATGGAAAAGTTGTTAGGGAATAAATCTAACTTAAAGATTCTATTCTAATGACTATAATTCTGTAAATACATATACATATATATTATAGTCGCGAATCATATTTTGATCAAGATACAACCTGATACTGAATTTTCCATACAAGTCAATATTTAACAATACAAGTGTTTTTTTCCTCGCAAGTGTGTTGAAAAACGTCGTATGAAACGCGTGTGCATTGATCATTATACGCTCGGCTTCATGTATCATAATGTACTATTATAATGAGTTACAACATAAACTTATAACTTTTGTTTCGTTTAAAATTGAAGACTGGTTTGAACCTACCAGTTTTAAATTCTGTAGCAACAATTGCGTTACGTAATACAAGACGTAACGTCTGTGTCTAAATGCCTCCCTCCTTTCCGCAAACGTTTTTTCGCCCCCATTAGCTTCCAAATTCTGTAAACAGTGTTTACTTATGTTATTTACTTTTCCGTACCCTTACGTGTTCAGCAAAATGAAGGTCAATTAAACGTTTAATTAAAATGCACAAACCATTCGCTTTTATCTTTATACTTATTGTGTCGCTCTGCGCGTTATTGTGCGCACTTCCCGAACGCGTATCGCTTTCCTGTAAGGGTGTTATTTATTTCGCGAGTTTCGTTAAAAGTATGATGACAGTCAAACAACGCAAAAAATAATGAAATGAATTTTTTACGGCCCACGGGATGAAACACATTTAAAATTGTTGATATTTTGAGAGCATGGGAGTAGGCTAACGAGGTGGGACATACAATTCGTTTTAGAAATTGAGGTCAATGAAGATTTATCGGAAGTGTGACGTGTGATTATGTATCGTCACGCTCCCTTCGTCCGCTAAGTGAGCAGAAGCCCTAGTGATAAGAGTAAGACTCGCGTTAATACCGTTTCTTGTCACGTTCAGCTAACGTAATACGTGTAAAGTATAATACCAAAGTAGAGGAGTTACGTTACTGTGTTAAACTAAAACAAATAGCTAGCGTGATGGTTCGGCTTAACCCTTTTAGAATGGAGACACATTCAAATCGTAAACGTCTTTTAACTGTCTCGGTATAGTTTGCGTAGCAATCATCAATTTGATGAAAAACTGTGAAGGTTTTTTTAAGAATCTCTGTAATTTGATTTAGTTTTAAATTTTATCTTCGGCGGCGAGATGCGCGGACGATATTGCTGCCATGGCTGGTTGAACTTGGAGGAGGCTGGCAATCCCCACGCTCCTGGCGTGGACATTAGCACATGAAAAGAGAGGCCCATGCAGTGTGTAAAGTCGGGCTGTAGATGATGATGATAATTAGCTTTAACAAACTGTGACCATAAAATTCCTACGAGCTATGCAAGTGTTTTTAAGAGAGTAGTTCTTAAGATGCTGACGAGTTGGAGTAACTCATCTTTATTCTTCCGCCTGACGAAGAGCTAACAAGGGTCTCTGCTGTTAGTTCCACAGTCAACAAAACAGATAGAAACTAGCCAAGAAATTAACATTTTTTGTGCTACATATTCATTCATTCTAAGTATGAACTTAAAAACTTATTACGTAGATACATTCTGCAGACGAACATTGTCAAAAAAATGTTTTGTATGTCAAAATGTTACGTTGCTGTGCCCGCGACTTCGCTCGCGTACGTAAGAAAGTATGTACAGAAACCTGTCCAAATGTACCACTATTTTTGCCGTCACTAGGTATTACAGTATTAGGTGATAATCTATTCTACCCTGACATTATCAAATCTTTAGTTTTACGGGATAACGCGAAAAGGGCAAATAGGGGGCTCGGCAGAGTGCTGTTTACTATGTTATGTCACCGAAAGTACATTACAGTAATGGTTTCACATTCATCCATTCGGATATTTTTCCTATCCCTTTTTTAGGACAAAAAGTAGTCCAATTTGTGTTTTATTGTAGAATTGAAGATATATACACGTAGAGTACATGTCAGACTTTTTTTTATCAAATCCCTATATCATAATAATATAGATTAGTTTAATCTAAATAGAAATTGTTACTAACTCGTATTAGTGTTAATATATTCCTAAACATGTGAAACACTCGAGCCATTGCATTAACATTGATCAGGCAAACCTATCTACAACATAATGCCTGTCATTAGAATGGCAATTATGCAAGGTATGTGTGTGTCATATGATGAATGAATCAAATCTTTGATAAAAACAATAAACCAGCTAAGTGCGATTTGGACTCGCGGTCAAAAGGTTTCGTACCAGTAGAACCATAAAAAAATATTTTCGGAGTTGCTTGTATGGCTGTTTGTCGTGCCTTCTCAATCTTATCACTCGAGCGGAACTGCAGTCCCAGCTAGTATTATGTAAAGTGTAAAAAAAGACTATCTAACACTTGATGGGGATCTATTTATTGATACCAACCACTTTAAAAATAAACGAAAAAAGATTAGATATAACATGTAAATTCCATTAGACTTTAAAATCTATCGTGTACATTGTATAACATTATGTATTATGCTATGTGAAATAACATGATGGGTGGGGTCACATTTATAGGATGCATCAGGACAGATAGATCAGGATTACCACAAAGTGGGTGCTTAAAGAAGGGCGTCGGCAGGTCTCAGAATCGCTGGCGTGACTAATTAGTAAGGAACGAGACCGTCAGGAAATCATCATGCTGGCTGGAGAAGACAAAAGAAAATTGTAAAAATATGGGGGAGACCTTTGACAGCAGCAGCAGTGGGACCACATAGGCTATAACAAAAAAAAAATGCTTACTAGATTCTGTGGAGAGCCAACGTTACCCGAACGCTGTATGTATGTTGTTTGTAACGTTGTATGTTGTTGTTGTTATATGTATTCGGAGGAACCCCGAAGGTTTAATTTGTTGGTTTAGAAAGTCCAACATAGCCCTCGAATTTTTCTGGTGGAGGTATACCTAACAATCATGATTTTCTTCTTTCTACCAAATGGAAACAATTTGACCCAGACTTATAGGTAAAATCGTATCATAATACAACATATTTATTGACAAAGTAAAATCACGAAGATGTACTCTGCGTGTGCAATATTTCCTAGGAGTGGAACTGACAGCTCGTGTCGCATTGGTAGAATATTTCAGAATACTTGATATCTATCGCATAGTAGTTATATAGGTATTGGAGACAGGAGTCGAACTGCAGTCGAACCGACGCGACGTTATGTAGATTTGAATGTGATTTGTTTTGTTCAAAAGTAAAGTGGGATGTGAGAACCGGTTTTTTTTTAATTTTGGGCAATTATGGCAATGATATTGCCCCATGGAAATACTATTTTCATTCTAGTATTATACTATTTTTATTTAGTACCTATATGTAATCCATAGGAATTAAAGAAATATGTATATGAAGATACGTTTAAATTTTCCGTCTTATAAGAATCAAAGTGAGCTTCAAATTAGGTTGTTACTCTACATTTTGCTTTGTAAAAGATAACCTTCATCTCACATAATATTTTGTTTTTTGAAAGTAAGAAAAATACATAAGATTACCGTTGCTGGCTTGTGTTGTGTTTCACCACACCTTTACGACCCCCGCGAATATCAGCGAAAATGATAAATATTCATAATCAACTAAATTGCTAAGTCACGATGCATAGTAGTTTGCAAAATATCTGTCATCGCCGCGCCTTTGGACCTTAGATTAGGCGGCTAATAAAGATTATAGTCGTATTCACCATAAATAATAATTATCACTAAAGTAGAGCGTAAAGGCCGCGGTTCGCCTCGCGCGATACCGTCAGTCTGAACGAAGCGCGCATGCCGTGCGCAAGAGTACGCTTCACGCATCTCTCGTCACTAATATAGAATGTCCACAGTTAGATGATACTATAAAATTAAATAAGTTTGCGTTATAGTGGATTAATATTAATTTAGTGAAAATTAAGATGGGTGCAGAGAAAAATGCGAAAGACGCGAATAATGCGGTATCTCCGAAGAATATGCAGCCTAAACAAAAGAGTGTGCCAAACACATTTATGAGGACGATGTTCTGTTGGATGTTGCCTATATTCTATTTTGGCAATAAAAGAGACTTGGAAGATGATGACCTGCCGCCTCCTAGGAATATGTATCAATCAAAAGCGGTCGGAGATGCACTGGAAAGGTAAGTTCAAAACAATAATTTCAACACCAACGCCGCACTATGGGAAAATGGCGTACCTATGTTTCGTCTCAAAACTCCGTATCCCAGTTGTTTCAAAACTAAATGAGCTGTAATTTTGCACATATATTCTTGAATGTATTAAATTGAATGGAAATAATTTTGATTTTGATAATTCTGTTTATTAATTAATTTTAAAAGTAAAACTTTAAGAAAATACATGCATTCTATAAGAAAAAAAAAACAAAATTAGCTTTTTTGGCAATTTACATAAAATATAATAATAGAAACAAACGAGAGAAAAAAAAGTACAAAACTCAGGAAGCTTCTACAGATTTTCGTTGATAGCAAGAAGGGCCTTGGCTTCACCAAAAAGTACTTTCGATATTGTTTCTGAGGTATTTCTCAACTCGATATATATGGATCAGAAGTGTACAATAAGGTATTGAACATTGATAGCCGCTTTTGAACACTTTCTCGAATGATGAAGTCAACTTTTTGTAATCCTTATTTCGAGATTCTTGCGCGTCTTCGGACAATTGTCCGGGTGCGTCTCATAACGTATAAACTCATTTGGTCTAATTTCATTTTATTATCGTTCATAAGATATAATCAACGTGAGATATGCCAACTGTTGATATTATTTCTTTACATATAACATTTATTTATTCTAAAACTTAATTAGTATAACGTTGTTTGATATAACGTTTATGTAATCGAAAATCATTTGGTCTAACGTTTAATATGTATATTGTTTATTTAATCGAAAATCATTAGGTCTAACGTTTAATATATATAAAAACATCATTATAGTTAACACCCCGATTCAGATAGGTTAGGTTAGAAGGCTAAGGCGGGAGCTCCGCTCCGCTTCGCTCCCGCCTTAGCCTTCGTGGTTATTTTAAAACACCCAGAAATAGGAGCAAGGAAGGAAGGAAGGATAGGAGGTCGATATAGGATGCAAGAGCGAGCGAAGGGCACCCCGAGGTTCGGTTTTGTTAGGTTACTTTAAACCCTTTACGTAGAAATAGGAGCCCCGCGAAGCGGGGCTCCGTCGACATATAATGCAAGAGCGTGCGTATGAGAATACAAAAATACCTTTACCAAGGTATATATTAATTGATTAGAGACTCATAGTTTTATGAATGAACTTGTATGAATTAATTTTTAAAGAAATACTTTAATGATTATAATCATTAAAGTATTTCTTTAAAAATTAATAATCGTAATCGTGCGTAGCGTAAAGCGTAATCTTGCTCAGTTAAATGATAATTATCATTTAACTGAGCAAGATTACGCACATTAAGTGACAATTACTAACAATAACTTTTTCAACACATTTGCTCGAAAAATGCATTTAAAAAGCCTGTATACATTGTTCGAAAGTTCAAAATTACGCACCATACAACGGAACGTGCGGTAAAATAGGTACTCTCACCTAAGTACCTATTTTACCGCACGTTCCGTTGTATAGCACCGTGCGTTTTCTTTACGGTTTTTTTTTAATTTCCATAAAAAAAATATAAGAATTCCACCAAAGAGTTTTACATTATGAGAATAAACAACCTGACTGATCGAACCTCCTTAGAAGCGCTTTTGCTCAATACGTTGTCTCACTTTAATACTAAAGAGTAAATGAGACGAAAGATGTAGTTCTAATTTTCACCACGTGCATGTGGCGCCATTTGCAAATTCGCGCCATTTTCATATTAGAAACTTCAAAAATTGTTGCGACTTTCCCACTGTTAAATTTAATAAAATTACATACTGTACTGTTTTCTCGTAAATGTGTTGAAAAACATTGTATGACACACGTGCAGAAATTGGTATTTACAAACTCGTGACTATGGTAAGCCCTCGACTTCGTCTCGGGCTTACATTCGTCTACTCGTTTGTAAAAACCAACTTACCGCACTAGTATCATAAATAACTATTATTGAGCTACCCACAGGCTTCAACATAAAAATAATACTAAATAAACTAATCCGTGTTTATGCAATTTTGCTTTGTGTTTTAAGTAAGCGTTTTTATTATATTAGACCAAATAAGTTTTATATCTTTTGAGTGGTATGTCAAACGATTTTATATTTAATGTATGTTATGTCAAACGATGTTATATTTAATGTATGTTATGCTTGTAAAAATTAGTTATTTTAAAATTATATCAATCGTTCATTATATTAACTAATCGCTATATTAAATAAAATTATAGGTTCCGTTGTTATATGTTGTTAATATTAGAGATTTTGTTGTTATATCATCTATTACTTACCCCAATTGTCCGATAGGTGAAATAGCATAGTACTCAATGATATTTTCTCCGTTAATAAGTATTTTATGCACGGAGGAAGGCCATATAATACAAATTATAAATATTTACGTACAGTTCACTTTTTTTACGTATTTACTGTACGCTATATGCGTATTCATCGAACTTTTTTGAATTAACAGCCATTCCAGATGACATAGTTTGTAGTATTATGTACATTCGATTTAAATGAAATTTTCATGTAAGTAGTCTTCTATATTATGACCATTTATCAATAAATTGCACAACTCTCGTTTACTACAAACAAATTCACCCATTTTTCAAATCAGTCAACTTTGCGAATATTTGAAAATAGGTATTAACTGCTTTTTAGGGCAACTGAATTTTTGACCAACAACTGTGAATATTTCAGGGCTCACTACCCTTTTATAGGCCTATGAAATAGTGCTATGTGCAAAAAGATAAGATACTAATAATTTGCACTCTTCCCATAACCAACCTGTTTTTATTTCGACCATAATAGACAAGTGACCATATTTTAATCAAGTAAGGTGGTCAAAACTGTATCAAAACCACAAAGAACTATTAATAATACATGAGTATTGATAAAAAGTTCATTACAGTGATGACACACTGTAATGAACTTTTTATTAATTTGTCCTTAATAGATAAAAAGTTCATTACAGTTGTAGAATTTAATGCCTGCTTGGTTTAGCACTAAATTCAGAGTTGGTTGATATTTGGTTGATTTGGTATTATATTAGTCTGATTTAATGATACAAAATGATACGGTTTAAACACTATATTAAATGCTAGTGATAGACATTAAATGGTAAATCTAATCTAAATAAGCACTAAGATGGTTTGGTCTAGTTTGGTTTGAGTTACGCGATTGGTAGACGAATACGCACTGACTGGTAACAGATGCGATACATGCATTTATGGAAATACAGGCAAGCAAAAGTGCTGAGCTGTTCGGTTGCAACTATTGTACCGAACAACAGTGATGACAAATGATTTTATGAGAAATAAAAAGAAATAATTAAAATATATCATTTTTATCTCGCGATCTGATTTGGCACCGTGTCAGAAAAAGAGCAAGTATGAGCAAATTTTTTTTTCTCCTTCTGTAAACTAATGTATAAATAAATATCTTAATACAACCATTATCTCGACAGCGGCAAGCAGCGGTAAAGGGTAAATGTCTCGTTAAAAAAAAATACCCTAAAAACATATCATTTTAAACTATATTGGTTAATATTCTTTTATCAAACGAATATATATAATATTATTTATGAAACGTTATGAGGAGATTATAAGCATTCCAAAAATGTATAATAATTGTACATTTGTATCAAAAACATTCGAGTAATGTGCCGTTGAATTGTAGTCGAGTATTGCGTCAAAATTACGTTATTGAACATGAGTTAGCTTTGATGCCTATTTAAAATACATTATGATTAAAAGAAAAAATAATCCGAATAGAAAGCTTATTTATTAGACTATATTACTTTATTATTTTTATTCCATAACAACGACTTTCACGTGAAACGATTTTGAGACGGCTTTGTATGGGGCTTTCCTATAGTACGCCGGCTGTAGCTGAAAACTAGCGCTGGGACGCGTGCAGCGAAGCGTGGGTCTCGTATAGGGTTTTAGCATTATGCTGAGCGATGGCCATCTTGCGTGGATGTGACGCATGTTTTTCCCAACTTGTTATTTTTTTTGTTTGTCTTCTTTTTATGCGTCATGTTTGCCGCAAATAAACGTATTTTCTTTCTTTCTTTCTAATTTAATATTTTACAAATGGGCTGTTCGTTGTGGCTGAGGTATTTACAGACTTAACAATTTTTTATGTTAATATGTTGCTTTAGTTGGAAATTGTCTGGATTATTTAATAATATAAACAGTTTATGATAATGTCGCGTGAGATTTGATACTCTGTTTAATAAACTTTCATCTAGCCAAAATTACACTTTCTGATAATTTCTCTTTTCTGATATTTTCTCCCCGGCTCTTATAGCCATCGACATCCATACTCAAAACTCTCCTCACGACATTTTCCTCATTTCTTCGTAACACATGCCCATACCATGACAACCGATTCCCACACATGATGTATTAAGTAATATTGTTTTAATTTTAGAAAATCGAAATTATTTTTCAAATCTTACCAACATTTGCGTTCTGTTATCATCACGTAGCTGCAGCAAGCACATGTTTATCCAAGCTCAGATCTTTGTATTAAAGTTTCATCGTATGATATTGAACAGACTATAATATGCTAGTATCCGATTTGCTTCCACTTTGCGTGTGTAATATGAAATTCTAATACAAAGTTGTAAAGAACAGTTTCGTTTAAAAGTGAAGAACGCTGCGCTTCGCCGCGTACATGTCCGCTCGACGACCAACTCGTTACATAATATCTACAACGTGTACGATATTCAACTTCTTTATTTTAATGTTTCATTGGTATCCAGAAAATAAATGGGCTAACATAAGAACAGAGCGACAATTTCCGTACTTTTAAAAGCTAATCCCTTAATAAATAAACAAGGCTACAAAGGTCTCATTTGCCCCTTGCTGGACACAACCCAAAGACTATATATTCTCTTTGACACAACCTCACAAAATATTGAAATGCCCCTTTGCCGGTAAATCGTCATACAGCCTGGGGGCCTAAAAAGGTCACTTTGGCAGAATCATAAAAGGATAACATTATGATTCATAATGGACAGTTAACTAACAGTTAACTGTCCATTATGATGATAACTGAAAATCCTTCACCAATGAGATTTGATACGATTAACTTGTTAAGTTAATCGTATCAAATCCCATTGGTGAAGGATTTTCAGTTATTTTTTTTTGTCTGTGCTAAAATACCAATCAATCCAATCCAAATCCAATCCCAATCTCTTTGATTATACCTACGTAGTGCAGCAAAAAAAAGAAAACACGGACTGCCTTCACCATATTATGATTCATAATGTTATCCTTTTATTGCAAAAAGCCAAGGCAAAAGTGGCCTTTTTAGGCCCCCAGATCTATTTTCAGTAAGCCAACCTCAATTTCACCTTAACGGACCGCGGTCAAGCAAAGTTTTCCTAAAAGGTTATGAAGACTTTTACTGATATAATACAATCGAAGGAGATTATATTATATTAGTAAACATGAAACTATTGATTTTCTCCTAGTGACCGACCGAAAGTTCGGTTTCGGTTTCGGTTTCGGCCAGTTTCGGCCAAATAATCTAGTTTCGGCCTTAGTTTCGGTTTCGGCCAGGAAATGGCCGAAACTTTCGGCCGCGCCGAAACTCGAGTGTTCATGAATTATCGTCCATCGTTCGGCGAACTTCGCGGCTAGCTCGTGCTCGCTCGTCGCGTTGCCGGCCCAGTTCGCCGCCGTCCATCGTTAATCGCATGGAGTTGAGGTTGTGTTTTGCACATACGAGGGCGGTCCCATAATGAATTGGCCTAACTATGAACTAATGAAGGAAATGAAACGAAACCAATTTTATTTTTCAATATAATCACCATGAATACTACTAACACACTTCTGACATCTGTGAATCAACATCTCTAAACCTTTATAAAAATAATCACAATTTTTAGCCTCAAAATGATCGAAGACGGCCGCTTGCAACTCTTCATCGCTTGAAAATTTTCTTCCTCTTAAGTCTCGCTTTAAATTTGGAAATAAATAATAGTCGGACGGGGCCATGTCTGGACTGTGAGTTGGATGTTCAACTTCTGTGAACCCGCATTGACGAAGTGCATCCTTCGAAACACCAGCGGTATGAACAGGGGCGTTGTCACGGAGCAACAGGACACCTTTAGACAGCTTGCCTCTTCGTTTTTCCTTTATCTTGTCTCGTAATTTATTTATTAAAGAAGCATAATATTAGCCGTTCACGACTGTATTACGTTCTTTAAAATCCACCATCAAAATGCCTTGAAAATCCCAAAAGATTGTGCACATCAGTTTTTTAGCCGATTGTTGCACCTTTGCCTTTCTAGGGGGCTTTTCACCCTTATAACGCCATCCCATTGATTTGCGCTTGCTTTGTGGGTCATAATACAAGATCATAGTTTCATCACCAGTCACTAGCCGCACGATCACAGTCTTTGAATTTTCGCCACAAAGATCCAAAAACTCCGAAGCGCAGCGCTTTCCTGTCTCTGTACCGCTGAAAGAAGTTTCGGTACCCATCTTGCACTCACTTTTTTCATGTGAAGATGTTCATGGATCGCACGATGACGTACTTTTAGAGAGCCCAAGCCTAGCTGCAATTTCTCTAATCTTCAAACGGCGGTCACTCAGAACCTCCTCTTCGATAAGAGCAATCGTTTCGGGAGTGAGCACTTCCACAGGTCGACCGTCGTGGCAAATGTCTTCGACGGTTTCTCTCCCGAGGCGAAACTCTTTCACCCAATTTTTCACTGTGCTATAGGAGGGGGCAGACTCCTTATACACGTCATCCAATCGTTCTTTTATTTGGGCAGGGATAAACCTTCTTTAAACAAAAACTTTATGACACTTCGATACTCAGTTTTCGAAATTTTGAAAAAATACGCGACTCATGCTAATGTTTGCTAAACTAAGACTAAGCATTTCATGTCGATGCGTGTTTCTTATATTAAGTGCACGATAAACGTACTATTTAATGCAACACAACATGTCGCGTAGAACTATGTATATCAGGCCAGTTCATTATGGGACCGACCTCGTAAATAATTAGGTAAGTAATCAACTGTCTGTATGTATAATATACATTGTATATTCAAACAAATGTGTAAAAAACACACCAGATTTCTGTATACGATAAAAAAAATTAAAATTTAAAAAAATTTATATATGTTTAAGTAAGTTTCGGTTTCGGTTTCGGTTTCGGCCGAAACTAAGAGCAAGGCCGAAAGTTCGGTTTCGGTTTCGGTTTCGGCTGAAAAACCTGTTTCGGTCGGACACTATGGGCATACATACTTACATCTCTAGCGTTGTACATAAGTTCGTGGTATGCCAATTTATTTTTAATTAGGATTCCATTACAATACCCTTGGGCTAACATATTCGTCGTGCTGGTGATGTGCTTTTGATGTAGGTACATATGTACGGGCAAACGTAAAATACCTACGTCATCGAGGTGTTTTTCATCAGTTTTATAACTAAGCATAGTTAAAACTAATATTATTATAATATCAGCCTTTTATTGTCCCACTGAAGAGGCTTTGATTGATCACTTCGTTTGTTCATTGCGTGTTGGCATTACAGAGCATTGGGTTCGGGTAGGTCAGGGTGTCTAAGGTTGACTTAGAAAGCAACTACATAGATAATTAACACTGCATTGTTATATAACTTACCTACCTACTCCGCACCTGCAAAATCATGTTTGCGCTATTAAGTTTAAGCTAAGTCGTATTTATTTTGTCAAAAAGTCAAGTGCTTGTCTCGTATCGTTTACCTGAAACGTAAAACAATCATATCCACCCTATTAATATCAGTTGATAGGTATATGTGAAGCGTGTTTAGTTATAGAAGCCGTTTCGAACGAACAAAGCCGGGTCCATGATATACGACTCAGTGCAGCCCAAAGGCTTCCTCTTGGAATAAGGAGAAAATCTATTACGTCGTACATTAGGTATAGTTACAGATGTACGGAACTGATGAAAATAGGGTTTTTAAATACGTAACGTGCTACTGAAAAGTTTCATGACAATATTGTTGCAAGAAATCATACGGACTTTTCTTACAAAGAAAATTTGTAAATAGGAAATACAGGGTGGCAGTGACATCGCCGCGCATACTGTAATAATGAATTCAGCACATGCTTCTTGTCATCCTGGGTTAAACCTTATCGTCGGTTATTATACAAAATTAAACCAGCCAAGTGCATGTCGGAACATGCACAGTGAAGGGTTCTGTAATTGGAATTATTTTATCCCAAGAACAAATTTAACATTATAGTTGAAAATCATGTTCTCCCATACATTGCAATTGCAAAATTAAGTTGGTCGACTATTACTCGTAAACTTATAAAGAACAACTTGAACAACTTGTCTACTTAGCTGTGATAGTTTTCCTTTTAATTTCGTTATAAATACTACCTGATTTGATTGCCTTGATTTTTTTCACATATCCAAAAACAACAATTTACTCTAACAAAAATTAGCACTTTAAAGCTTAATATTTCACAAATGGATCCCTGAATCAAAAAATGATTTTCACAAACCCGAAATATTTTTGAAAGACCTATCCCATGATACCCCACACTATGGGGCCAGACGAGAAAAAAAACATCCCCGCTTTACGTGTAGAGGAGGCATCCTAAAATATTTTTTTATTTTATTTTATAAACCACTTTGTCGGCGTGATTAATATTATCAATTTTATTATTATTATAGCTTGCTAGTACTAAGAGTCTCTGAGCTAAGCTGCGGACGGACAGACGGACAAGGCGAATCTATAAGGCTTCCTTGTTGACTACGAAACTCTAAAAATCAGCTGTTTCGTAGAAAAGTGCAAATCCTGCGCGGTCAAAATGTATGGAACAGCAAATATTTTTTTAATAACCGACGAAACATTACAACGCAAGGGGGTTCAGAATCATGTATTGAATCCATGGAAACGGGTTGCGCGTTGATGTCCCTGACAACCTGTGTAGATTACCAAATATTATCAAAGAATCATCAAGGTTTAAACACTGACTGTTAACAACACAATGGATGTGAAGTGTGTGTGTGTGAGTTATGGAAATAATATCGAATTTTGATAAGCCGCAAGTAAATATTTATTGTATCCTCCACAAAAATAGTTAGGTACTGAATTTAACGAGAAAGAAAATAGAATCAGAGAGAGAGTAGGAGTACATGAGTCAGAGCACTCAGAGTAGGTACGTAGACCATCGTTTTGAAAAAAAAATATGTTCTTGCAAAAACAAATGAATTCGTGCCTTTGCGAGGCTGGGAAAAATAAATGAAAACACGTTTTTAAAATTCGCTTTAAAAATCCTCAAATAAATGCCTGCGAGGGATTTGAAGAAATAGCTGTATGTAAGAAGCAGCTGCACTATGATGATTTTCTATTCAATTACTCTATATTTGCTTTTGACTGTGCTTACGAATAGGTATAAGTTTTACATCGGCAAAAGCATATTTCGTGATTGGTGTTATTTTCACATGACTAGCTCGGAAGTGTCGAAAATGTTAAGAGTTAGATATTTATAGATTATACGCGCTAAAGCCAGTGCGTGAGACGCGTGAGGCGCGAAATACGTAACTTGGCCGTACAAGAAAACGTCGTCCTATTAATTTGATTTCCTGCCTCATGGCAAATTATTGTTTACCCAGCTTCCCCCATTATTTTATTATACAACAAATTAGGCGGGTAAAATACAAAAGGTTCATAAAACTATGGTGTCAGCAACATTTCCAGACAGATTAACTTTTCCGATAAACTGTGCAAGTAAATAAAAGCTCTATTACTGTAACTGGATTAATAAACAGTAAAGACCACTTATGTGCATGTTAAGTGTATCAGAATCGTTCAGAAGCCATATAAATAATTATGTTACAATTGGATATGATCGGATTACCTACTGTAGACTGTTGCTTACAAAAGATTGCCTGTAAAGGTTTTATAGTAGGTACTTTATGGTTCCCTGTGAAGACTGAGCTAGGTATTACTAGGTACTGACATACTCGTAATACATTGTTAATCCGATAAATTTTAAGACGGAAAACATTAAAAAACAAAACAATATGAGCATGTTCCGCTGTGGAAATTTACGAGGTGACATTGATAAAATGTACAATTTGCATTTACGGCTACATTGGCCTGAAATTTGTCGGGATTAGATATCAAACCACTCGTGGCAACTAGAGGCAACAAGATAGGTCTACTTTGAATTATAACCCTTAATTTAATGATGGTAACTGTTGTCATTTCTTATTTAAAAATCATGCTGATATTCAATTATTACTCTCTTTGTCGCATCATGGTGATAGGTTAATCCGACATAGGTATTTATTATAGTGCGCAAACAGGTAATTCCAGAAAGATGTGAATGATTCCAATGATCTCCTTATATGTAACAAAATAAGAATTGAAATGGTCCGTCAGCTGGTTGTTTTTGTTTGACATCATTTTGTTATCATGTTATCAAGCGCCGATAAATAAAACGTTTCAATGATCGATCGTAAATGAACATACCTTAATCACTAAGCTTGAAATGTGATTGGTGATCTCAGTTTATATTGTCATTGTGGATCTTTAGTTGTTGGTGGAAATCGTTGAAAGAAAATATAAATTGAAATACTGAGGTGAACAGAGATTGCGAGAAAGCATTCAGTTGGATGAGGTCTATGATGGAACGAGCGTGACCAGAAGTTGCCTAAGGCACTGGAACTCTCACGCATCGACGAAACACAGCAGGTTGCTTGACACCGAACTCCGGTGGGAGGGTGGTCGCAAACCAGGCGGGCGTTAGCCCTACCACTGCAAGGAAAAAATTGGCCAGTCAAATAAGGTGTTGGGTGTGACTGTCCAGGATGTGCCGAGTGCTCGGTTCAGATGAGTAACTGGCGGAACAAACTGCGCTACACGAGGAGGCTTCTTCATGCAGCCCAACAATGAACAGACCTGCGGAGGCCCACCTTTTTGACAACGATTATTTATTAACAGTGGTCATGGTGTCTTTTGGTATCTTCTTCCGGCTACTAGATTCTTGAAATACTACAGATGTACGTGGTAAACGTTGACTGATTCTTGTGACTTGTCCGCTGAGGACTTTTGACTCAATGTTACTGAAAGTCTTCGTAAAATTAGTTCATTGTTACAATCATGGGGAGTACCCATGATTAGGGATAGACGTTTACGGGTATTCCGATTATGATGAGTAGTTATTTTTTATATTCATGTAAATTCAAGTGCATTGTATATAACCGCAGTCTTGGAAATAAAATCGAAACGTCTGAATGATTAAGAAGGTTATTAGTCCATAATTCAAGGAAAAATGTATCTTGTTGACTTTTGATTGGTGAATAACATTGGCGTAGCGTGTTGTTGGTCGATCGATGATATTTTATGACTCATGCATGTTATTCTTTATTAGACTTGTTCCAAATATTCTTCTTCTTTAATGTGATGTCCCAATTAAGAATGTGACTTGACGTTGAGTCACTAATATGCCTGTGTTATGTACTGATAATAATATACCTATTGGTACTTATGATTTCATTTGAGAAGTACTCGACTGTTTATATTTAGACAAATGGCTTGCTAGAGCTGACAACACGCCTGTATTTTCCCTGAGGGCACAGATTTATACCCCACATTTTTTCAGTTATATTAAAGCCTCATGTACCTTTAAAATAGGTGGCGAGCAGAAGTACATCGTTTAAAGATTACCGATCTCTTAAAAAAATATACTTCGTCAATGTTTTGAGTTAAGAAAACATAAATCTATTTGCCCAGACGCAAATTGATTCGAGAACCCCATAAATTTGCTTTATCTAATTATGAAACATAATTTTAAACAGTATAAGCATATCATTCGATTAAATATAACAAAGAAATAGGTATCGATAAGATTTGGAAAATAACAAAAATACGATATTCACTAAATACCTATTTATTATGTATAATTCGTATTTATTCCGTAAAATTAAATTAGAACACTGCTTAACGTTGCAATAATGCTTAAACCTTGTTTTCAAAGTAGTAACTAAAATGAGCATTTTATTAAGTGAAAAAAAATCATGAATGGAACCAACACTATGGACGCGCGCTGTATCGAGAAAGTAATCGAGAAATATAAGAAAAACGAATAGTGGTTTTAGAAAAACCGTCAGCGGTTTTACTACGGAATATGAAATGTGTTTTTTTTTGTTATTCTAAAAGGATAAGTTTCCTTATATAGTCACACTAAGTGAGTTGGCCTGTTTGGAACTTCTCTAGATTTTATCATTTTCTTACCTACTATTGAGAAAATCTATAGGCCAAAATCTATTTTTCTTATATTTCTCGATACAGCGCGCGTCCATAGTCCCATTCATATTATGTGCGGTTCGTTTTCGCAGCACAAAACTTTCGTTTTCAAACCTATATTTATTACAGTAGTGTTTGGGATTATTGTAATTCTAACAAAAAACAAAAAAGTTCTTGCAATTTTTTTTTGCAGGAATTGGCTGAGAGAAGAACGAGAAGCAAAAATGGCTGGACGAGAGCCGAAGTTTGTGAAAGCTCTTTTCAGAACATTCTTCTGGTCTTACTTGCCAGGAGGTATTATGCAATTCACTGGAATAGCTCTTAGGTAAGCATATAATGAGACTTGATTATGGTTGATCAAAATCGCTTGTTAGTTTTTAATTGTTGATAGGATTTTTAAAAAATGATTTGGCTTTTTATAGTAACAAATCACACAAATCTTCGGTTTTAAGAAACAAAAGAGATGTATTATTAGTAAAGCCATTTTCCTCCTAGAACGGCGTCACCATTGCTGTTCAGTCGCTTGCTTATGTACTGGTCAGCCGGCTCGGACATGTCCCGAGAGACAGCCATGTACTACGCCATCAGTATGATACTGATGAACTGGGTGGCAGCGTTCATGAACCATCACGGAGTTTTGTTCTGCCAGCAGTTTGGTATGAAGATGAGGTGCGCTGTCGGCTCCTTGATGTTTAGAAAGGTATGATTGTTTTATAAATTTGCATTCTAATAGTAGGAAGTAAAATGGCTAAATGGCTAAATTAAAAGGGAGTTCAGAATAAAAGTTATTTAAATTTTGACCAGTCTACAAGAGCAGCTTTATCTTATTGATATTGTCGCAACTATGGAAAAGAAGGCCCAATTTTTTTGGTAATCATAATTGCATGGGTTTCCTCACCATTGCCAGTGGCCAAAATGGTGGAATATGTATAGGTGCTCTATTCTGATAGGTTCTAGAATTTACTCCATAAAACCTTTGCAGTCACACTTAGACTTCCAAGTTGTAAAATCCGATTATTTTTATTAGATAATGCGCATGAGCAATGGCTCGCTAGGCGACACAACGGCCGGTAAGGTTGTGAACCTGCTGTCAAACGACCTGCAGCGGTTCGACCTGGCCCTGATGTTCCTCCACTACGTGTGGATTATCCCGCTGCAGGTCGCCGCCGTCATATACCTCGGGTTCTTGCAGGCGGGGACGGCCGCCTTTATCGGGTTCGCTGCCTTGATCATCATTGCCCTTCCGTTCCAGGGTAATTTTATGATTTATTTATTCTTGTTTTAATTTAGTACAATATGTACAATTTAGTAGCACATTTACCATCAGACATTGTGCATGCAAAATATCTTTATCGTAGTATTGAAATACAAATATCCCACGAAAAGTATGCGCTTCGGGAGTCGGGGCGGGGGGGGGGGGGAAATCTTTGGAAATATGAAGTCGTGATGATAAGATCTAATATAGAACTGTTACTACCGTGAAAGTATTTGCCTATTTTGTATTACCATGATTACAAAATTATAGATTAACAACTATCATGCAATTCCAAAAAAGCTTTTAAAAACTTGCGTGATGATTTACAACCGGAGGCGGTAACCCGACATAGAGAAAACTTCATACAGACAGTACAAAACTAAGTTTTGCCTCTGTGGGGGGTTACTTAGTGGCGAGACGTGCATGTTAATTCAGAAAAACGAACATTACTGAAACGCGTAACATTTCTGGTTCATCTGTACGTCATCATTTATCAACGTCAAGAACCATATTTGCTTCCCTATTTGAAATAGCACATAAGACATTGCACTTTGTCTAAAGAGTTAGCTGCAGTATTTCGGCAAATCTCTAGAGTCTCAAAGTCGGAAAATCACAAAGTAAATAATAAAATGAAGCGACATTTTCACGAAAATAAAAGTTTTTAAAGCCCAGTTATTTTTCAGGTGGTTTGGGTCAGTACCTAGGTAAAGTTCGACTTCGCACAGCTGAAAAAACAGATAACAGAATTAAAATAATGAGCGAAGTTATTAATGGGATACAGGTGAGTAATGGTAGACATTGTGAATTAAGTATATTTTGTGTTAATTAATATACCTACTTTGTTTATAAATAATTATATTAACCTGAAACCCTTGAATTAAGATAGAATTTCCTAACGTCATGGACTTATCGCAAAAGTGTATGTATCACACATACACATACAAACACTGTACTGTTTGTGGTAAAATATATTAAATACACATTACATTGAATTAAATTAATCACGTTTACAGTTTATTCTTGATTTTTTTCACATAATGTGGTGAATACATGACTCGTACAGACAGGCCACTAACTCTACTTTTAATGTACATGAAGCTACGAACCACAAACGTGTTATAGTTTTTGGCTAAGATTATTAATTGTTCTGCAGTGGTACAGCTTCATAAATAAGGAAAATTGCAATAAAATATGTATTATGTTTTAGGTAATAAAAATGTACGCATGGGAGATTCCGTTCCAAACCGTAGTGGGTCAGAAGCGTGCGGAAGAGCTGAAGGAAGTAAAGTCGGCCACAATCCTGCGGACAGTGTTCCTCGGGTTTATGCTGTTCACGGAGAGAGCTGCACTGTTCTTCACTGTTCTCACTTACGTCTTGTTTGGAAACGTTATGTCTGCTAATGTGGTAAGTTTTACTATATAAATCTATATTCTAGACGTTACTTCTTTGACCATACGTTCTTTGAAGTCTTATTTTTTGTTATTTTGTTCTATTAAGCCGCGTCTAAAAAGATTACTACTTATACGCGGCTATAAAGATTACTACAAAGATTACTTTGTAAGAAACAATTCTTTAGTAGGTACCTGCAGTATTTCATAATTTCGAAGATGTTTGTGCAATTCACAATGTGCAGGTACTTACCTATAAATATTTTAGTTGAAATGGCTGATTGACTTTCTGAGTTTATCTTGAATGCGTCTTCTCTCTTACTCAAGAGCTTCATTAGCCTAGTAAGTGAAGACATGCCAATATCGGGTTTTGTCCGTGCTCTTTGTGCGCAGCAGCCATACTATTAACGTCATGCAGATCCATTACAATAAAATCACAAATCCCATTGAACATAAAGCGTTATCTGTGGTACATTCGCAATTCAAGATTGGCTGCATTTTATTGTCCCCGTGTTGAAGTGGCTTGCCGATTTTTGGCACCGAGGCTTTTTCGATTTTGAACATGCATTTTACCCAAATGCATGGAAGGATATAATCTCAGATCAGGGGGCGTAAAAAGGCTCCTTTGGCAGAATCATAAAAGGATAACATTATGAATAATAATGGATAGTTAACTGTTAAGTTAATCGTATCAAATCCCATTGGTGAAGGATTTTTCAGTTATTTTTTTTTTGTCTGTGCTGAAGTACCAATCATCCCAATCCAAATCCAATCCCAATCTCTTTGATTATACCTACGTAGGTAGTGCAGCGAAAAAAAGAAAGACACGGACTGTCTTCGCCATATTTTAATTCATAATGTTATCCTTTTATGATTCTGCCAAAGTGGCCTTTTTAGGCCCCCGGAAACGTTTTCTCATCACTTAAGTTTATGGTTCTTCTGAACCGCTACTATAAAAATCCCAAGTAAAAATAATAAACCGAATACCGTGGATAGTGTAAAGTTTGGCTCCAGATTACCTAGCATATGTATATTATAATTTGGATAGTAACTTTAGTGATATATTTACTTTATTACTTTATGGATTCTCTGTGTTCACCAACATTCAAACCAGCAGTGCGATTCTGTAACCATCTCACCGTGAAAACTTAGGTGAAGTGAGCGTGGAGTGAACTGTCAGTGTCATCTTACCAGATACTAGGGATTGACCAAGCATACATTTACAATCATAAAAGAGATTTTAATAATATTTTTTTAGCCTAATCCTATTGATATTTTTATATAATTCAAAGCTAGTATTTTAGTGGTCAAAACATTAATATTTTGTGGGGTTTTACTTAGTGCATGTCGCACAGACTGCGGCCCCGCATGTAAATTACACGAATGTGCGTCAATGAGCAATTGTAGATCGAGTCTAGTAAAGACTGCGACGATGTTCAGCGTTGTTATTAACCCAAAACTATTGAATTAGAAGAGATAACCGAGTGTGTCAAGTCATCGAGTGCTAACGGATGCCTAGTTGACGGACCATAGAATGTAATCCCACGTAGTTTGTGTGGCGTGATCACTTCACCCGATTCACGACACTAATTGTCGTAAATCGGGTGAAGTGAAGGTGAAGTGATAAGATCACGCCGCGCTTGCGCGTTAATCACTGTCGTTATCACATTGCAGATTGCGTGATCACTTCACCTTCCCTTCACCCGATTCACGACATTTAATGTCGTGAATCGGGTGGAGTGAAGGTGAAGTGATAAGATCACGCCGCGCTTGCGCGTTAGTCACTCATCACATTAGAGATTTGTTTTTACATATTTAACTTGTAAGGCGTCATGTATAAGAACATTAGGAAATTATGGTAATAATATTAATAATTAATATAATACACCATGGCGACCCTGCCTTAGGGTCTGCCAAGGGGCAGATTAACCAAAGTTTTCGTTGAGCGATTTTCAAAATGTGTAACTCTAAAGTAGAAAAAGACGAGGTATTCGTCAATCAAAACGCGGCTGGTGGAGGTGTTGTTGACGCCGAGGTGGTGTTGCCATGGTTACGAGATTCGAGTGGAGTGATATATGGTACATTCCGAATTGCACTGTAATCGACTACAGCGTGCTTACACCTTGACCCCAATTATTCTGCTGTATGGTATTTATCTATTATTCCCCGCATAATCTTACCACGCCGTACGGTTGTCAAGCGTGGTATTTTGACAGTTCAAACCGGTTTCGGTCATTGTGTCATAGAGAATACGTTTTCGCAAATTATTTATGTGAGCGCTGTGTGCGATGATGACTTAATTCGGAATGAGCCATATTTCACGCCGCGCAAGCGCGTTAGGCGCTGGCGCTGTCTGGCTATATAAGGACTTACTAGTCTAGGGAAAAAAGAAAAAAAAAACAAGGTTGAGATTCTGACTGCGCTTCTGTTTTGCAATTTTATTGTAAGTAAAACCCCACAAAATATTAATGTTTTGACCACTTAAATACTAGCTTTGAATTATATAAAAATATCAATAGGATTAGCATTAAAAAATATTATTAAAATCGATCATGATTGTAAATGTTTGCTTGGTCAATCCCTAGCATCAGTAGGATGACACTGACAGCTCACTCCACGCAAGTATTCACGGTGAGATTTTTACAGAATCGACATGCAGGTCAGGTATTTAAGCATTTGGTGTATGTAAAATTTCCTAAGGAGATTTAAGATAATAGAACTGATTAATATTTAATCAGTTATTTAAATGTAGGTGAACACAAGGCTTATATAGTCATGTTAGAACTTGGAACATAAAGCTGGCGAGTTATCAGAGCGTGAGACCGGTGCGCACTGCATCCGATTGTAATCGAACTGTCATCATAGATTTCTTTCTCGGAGCTGTGTACAACCTTACAACCGCTGTAAGGTCTAGTTTTGCAGTAAACACTGCATTCGCGTATCGTACACTGCAGTTGATTATGTTAAGCTATATTTAATATTGATGGTAAATGGCGTTTCAACGTTTCTGCTAGAGAAAAAACCTGCAGTTTATATCATACCTACTAAGCGACACGTGCCTGTTTCGCACGGGTGACATGTCAAAACATCGAGCACTTTTTTAAGTTCAATATGAATGTATTACACATTCAGAATAAATGCTCTAAGTAAATAATGGTGAAAATCGCATCAAAATCCATTGTGTAGTTTAGAAGACAGACAGACACGACAAGCGACTTTGTTTTAAAATATGTATAATTATAGGTTGGCTGTGCAATTTCAAAACCTATAAATTTTAATGTCAGTTGCTAGGTTTTGAAATTGGACAGCCGAGATGTTTGTATGTATTCGATGGCTACACATTACATGGTTTTATTCCAGTTCTACCCATTACAACAGTTCATGAGTGCGGCTCAGGTGAACATAACATTAATCCTGCCGCTGGTGCTATCTTTCACTGCAGAACTTGTGGTGTCTCTGGGAAGAGTTCAAGAGTTTCTGTCGCTACGTATGTACTAGCTATAAACTACTTACTTATTCTAATCTTTTTCTTCGTTCGCTGGAATGCGAGATACAATGGCTTTTTAATCGTTTCTGTAATTACGGCATTCAACCGGTTAATAGACATAAATTTATTTTTAATTCATTTTTATATCAAGACATTAGGTGTATAATTATGTTTCTACTTCTGGTACAACAACCATACAGCACTGGGATTACGAATATTTTAACACTCGCTTATCAAAATCCGTAAATTATGGGAGACGAGGAAATATACGAAAAACATTGGGAAACAAAACCCTTTCCTCAGCAGTCAGGTAGAAAAAATTATCGGCCCTTGGGCGTCGTAACGCGACTTGAGCTATTACTCGGCATAAGTTAGCGCATACCCAGGCAACGAACAAATAAATGCTCAATGCACCCAGAATTATTTATGTAATTTATTAGCTTAATATATTTTGTAACCATTAATTTAATATCATAATGGCACAATCATTATCTTATTGCCTAATGTTTAAATTTTATCAGAAAGCGTTATCTCTTTAGGTTACATGTACTTCTCAGTATTAATAACATGCGACACTATTAACATAAATAGAACAAGAATTACATTTAATTCTAAAAGAATGGAGAAGCTAGAATGGTCATAAAAATGTGAAGTCGTTACGAGGGTTCACACTTAACCATTTCATGTTTTTTGTATGAGATTTGACCCATATTATGAATTTCAGACGTTATGCGTCACTATAAGCCCTGTATTCCACTGTGGCGGTATTCGACGCATGTTGGGGAAATTTGAATGCGTAACCTTGTAGGCTGAAATACTTCTTATAAAGCTTAATTTGCTGGTGACGTACGTCATATGGTTTGTTATACTTTGGAATAACCTGAAACCTGAAGGGCAATTCCCGTAACTAAAACGTTCAAAATCTATTCACAATGTCATCTTAGCGACAATCAATGACAAAAACTTGTCAGAAATGTAGGGAAACTAAAGGTATTTTTGATAGAATGAGACTGAGAGGGGGGGCCTAAAAGGCTACTTTGGCAGAATCATGAAAGAATAACATTATGAATCATAATGGACAGTTAACTGTTAAGTTAATCGTATCAAATCCCATTGGTGAAGGATTTTTCAGTTATTTTTTTTCGTCTGTGCTAAAATACCAATCAATCCAATTAAAATCCAATCCCAATATTGCTCTTAGATTATACCTACGTAGTGCAGCGAAAAAAGAAAAACACGGACTGTCTTCGTATTATTATAACTCACAATGTTATCCTTTTATGATTCTACCAAAGTGGCCTTTTTAGGCCCCCTGAAGGCCAATTCCCGTAATTAAAAACGTTCAAAATCTAGTCGCAATCTCATCTCAGCGATAATCAATGTCAAAAAACCGATAGAGACTGAGATCACTGTCTGTGAACGTTCTTAAAATTACGAGAATGGCCTCTTAAAACCGTTGACTAATTCATATTTAGGGTCTTTTAATTATACAAATAGTACCTGATACTCATTTAGTTCTTGTTACTTTCCAATACGCCAGTCGACGTCTTATCATAATTATGACGATCAAATTAACGAAATGTAAAGGTATACAGGTAAGAACTAAAGAGTTTCAGTCAAAATCCAAGTCAAGTTAAAGAACAGTAGGAATTTCACTTGGCTTGAAAATGCTAAGTGAAATTCACGTTACGCTACAGTGGGTCATCATCCTAATTTAACGTAGAGTTGCCAAAACGATATGTTTTAATTTACAGAGGACAGGCCAGACTTGGCGGGGCAGTCGGAGGAGTTACCCAACTTGTTCCGCAACTTGTCGTTTAAGAAAGACTTGGGGACGAGCCCTTCCATCCGACCGCTCTCCTATCATCGGAAATCGGATGGATTGCCTCCAGGTAAAGGATATTGAATTAAAATGCGATAAAGTTAGGTTGGCAAAGCAAATCGGCTTAGAAATTAACTTTATCATTACGTTCACATATCAACCACTTTGCTATTGTTCCTACATTCAACAATAACACGAAATCGTTTGCGGTTAGAGGTTTATATGAATGATTTACCTATGGAAATCTGCAATATAATAAATGCAAAAAACTGCTCAAAGGTATTAAAAAGATACTATATAGATTGCAGTGCGATCTAGAAAAATAAATAAAAAATTATCTATGTACCTAATTGCACCGAGTTGCCAAGTATAGCCATACCGCTGTTAAACCCGCGATGGTTTGTGTGGTATGTTTAATTTGTTCAACATTATTATGTTTTGTTTTTGATTAATAAATAAATAAAAAAAAAGATATCAGATTTTATAACGGTATTGCGGAAGCAGTTGGCGATTATTTATTATTTTGATTAGATATCGGTACCCATCACGTAAAATAGTAAAGATTGGTAGGACTTAGCAATCAATTAATCAGTTTCCCGTAACACTCACGTGCACATATTTATCAACAAATGTTATCGATATTCAGACAATGTCGTAGCACGTCTTCACCTGTTGGTTCGTGAAAACTTTTCAAAGGTCAATATAACTGTCCGAAGTTCAAGTCATATGTGTGTAGGATATAGTTTCGACGGGTTTGTTAGTTCTGTGAAATATTTATTAAAGTTTAATAAGCTCTCTCGTACGTAGAGGAAACCGCGACGAGATCATACCTAGAAAAGATGTTTATTTATTAAGACCTAAGCTAGACTTCACATTTACAATGCGTGCCACGAAAGATGAGACTTGACACACCACGTCACACGTGGTTTGACTTGCGCAGGACACGATTTTAGGTATCTTTAGCGGTATGAGGTCTGAGTGCGGGACGGGACCGGACGTCATAGGGGCAGCGGAAAGAGCAGCGGAAGCGGGGTCAAGTCTCATCTTTCGTGGCGCGCATTGTACAGTAGCGGTCAGAACTGCACTGGCAGCATTACAAAACTATCACATCGTAACTCGTCGCACTTGAGACCTTCTTCTATTTAGACATTTCACACACACATACACAACTGTATATTGCACTCTTTCATCACGTACGAAACAGAAAAAGCGCGGTATATGAGCATCATCATAGGCCTATCACGGCACGCAGTCTTTTTCTAATTATGGTAATGAGAAAAAGACAGCGAGTATTTTAAACTAATCACATAAAAGTTGAGGGTAGATTTGAAACAAAATTAATATACTGACTGTAGTTATAATGGTATGACGTTGTTGGTTAGTGAACTTAGTTATGAGCGTTTGTGTTATTGATATTAGAGGTGTTGAGTTTGAACATTTATATTGAAAATGCAAGCAAATATAAATATGGAAACCAGAGCGAACATTGTAGCCTTGTATAACAATGGGTTTAATATATCTGAAATATCCAATGAAACCGGATTTTGTGTAAGTTATTTTGTTGTTATTGATTTTACTTGTTCTCATAAGTGACGCTTCAAAATGTGTAATAAGGATTTCTTTTTTTTAGAGAGATACTGTGAGACGTTGGATGCGGAGATTTGAGGAAGAGGGAATTCTTAAGAGCCGTGTAAGAAGTGGTAGGCCGCCACTTATTGACCAGTCTCAGCAACGCCGACGCTTTATGGTTGGTGAATATGAAACGCATGGTTTCATACCTACAAGACGATTTAGCGAAGAATTTGATACGTCATTGCGCACTGTTCGCCATGCACTCCATGCCGAAGGTCTTCATCATAGAACACCAGTGAAAAAACCGTTTTTAACGCATAGGCATAAGGAGGAACGGTTGCGTTTTGCTCGCGAATATTTAGACTTTGATTGGGAGACCACTGTATTTACTGACGAGAAGACTTTCAAATCGTGCCAAAAAGGAAGACTTCATTTGTGGCGCAGAGACAATACACGTTGGTCTGACAGTAATATTATAAATAATACGGAGTCAGGAAGAATTAGTGTGAAACTGTGAATATGTGGGGGTGGATTAGTGCTCAAGGGCCGGGTGAGTTGGCATTTATACCGACGCGGGCCAACAGCTCTAATTACGTCGAGGTTGATTTAAACCCTATTTGTAAATGTATGGGGTTTAATGGTGCAAAGTTGGGAAGTGCGAGTCGAAAGATGTCTCGAACAGCTCAAATCTCATTGCATGGAGTTGTGGGATAGTTTACGTGCACAGATATTTGCAGTAATATTGTGGCCTCCATGCGTCGACGCCTTTTTGACTGCATTGATAATATCACTTTCATTATCGGAGGTCACACTAAATATTAATAAAAAAATAAATGCTATCAGTGGAATTCAGGGGATACACTGGCCATAATATAATAGTAACAAGTGAATAATGGTAAGATTGAGGTTTAGTTTCAATCTTCTTTTCCTTGAGAAAATGAACAAATTAAGCTGTAACCTCAATAAACCATAAACATCCCATTTTTGTATCAACCAAAAATGATTTATGAACAAATTCGGTATTTTATGTTTCAAAGTTTGGAATAAGTATGTTTATGTTTTAAAGGTTGTTATTAAAATCAATAAATGATCCTATGAAAAATTGTGCTTTATTTTAATTAAATTACATAGGTATTATAATTTATTGTTACCCTCTATACCCTATTGTCATTATGTTAACGAAACAATAAATAATTGAACTCTGACACAAAAACGAAAAGAACAAAAAGAGTTGAAAGCGCGCACTGAGGTTCGAACCCTCTCCACTTCACGCACACACAATAACATCCACCCACTTGTGCGAACCTGCCATCGCTGCTTATAATTATTATCTCTTCGAATTTTAGCATTACTTTTAAATAGGCCCTGTGGTTGATAATATATGGTAGGTAGGTATATCTTTATTTAGTGTTGACCACACTTGCATCTGACCAACCAACATCGCGCTTTCGTAGTTAAACCGTGTGCGCGTTACTGTCTACATTAAAACATCACACACACAGAGATAGACGCAGATCTAGCGTGCAGGCTAAAATGAACTTTCTGGTGGCAGTCCACTTATGGACCGTTACTGTACCTAGTTCGATCAATTACCCGGGAAAATAAAAAACAGATTTTGAATGCCCGTTGATGCTCCAGCATGAGTCTCCACTAATAATGGAATATATTATACATAAATTCCGGTTGTCATAATTTGAATTTGATTACAGACCCGGCTTTAGATGTACAATTCAAAGCGCCGGTGAATCGCAAGTTCTCGAGAAGTATATCACATCTGGATGACACTGCTTTGGTTTTGCATGACGTGTCGGCCAGTTGGACAGGGGACCCTAACGCTATGGCGCTCAAGAACATCTCCATGCGGCTGCGCAAAGGGAAACTATGCGCTATCATTGGAGCAGTCGGATCTGGGAAGGTAGATTTTATTGGTTTAGTTAAGTATAGGTACCTAAAGTTTGTTCACGAAATGTTGACTTTTTTGTGTTGAATATTGATTGAATGCACTATAAAATGTCAGCTGATTCTGTTTGTAGTATAGAGATAAAGTCATATTTTGTATAATTATGACAAAAAAAAAATTTGGTGACTAAATAAATCTGTAGGGTAATATCAGTAAAGATATCAATTCATTGTTATTTCAGATATTAATTAAGTCTTTATAGACGTATAATGTACTTATACATTAACTAATCTTACTAACTATAATAGTATTTGGAAACAACTTGTTCATATATGATTTGTTTTTCATTCTCAGTCTTCGATTTTGCAACTACTACTAAAAGAATTGCCTTCGGCGACTGGCACTGTTTCAATATACGGAAAGATATCGTACGCCTGCCAAGAGGCGTGGCTGTTCCCCAGCACCGTCCGAGAGAATATACTTTTCGGTTTGCCTTATGAACCCGGAAAATATAAAAAGGTACGTAAATAAATCTGGATTTGCATATAATATGTATTTTTGTCTTATTTGTTCACTTTATTTGGGCCATCGGTAAGATTATAGATATGTAGGTGAATCATGTCATAGATACGCTCATAGTTTCAACGATAAATATAATTAATCATAGCAATAAAGGTTACAGATTAAAAATGTATTGTTATGTCTGTGTTTGTGGCATCATTCCAAGACAACACAATATGAGGTGCCATATTGTCGCTTAACGCCTCCGAAAAGCAATAGGGTGCGGAGTTTTAAAATTGTAGTACCCTACGGCTTAATGTATGATTTCAGCGTTGCAATTTTTTCAAAAGACACTTTTAAATGCAATTCATTCTGTTTTACATTTACCTTGTAATTGCATGAAATAAAATATAAATTTCATATTTTTCTAAAACAAGTAAGGCTTTTACTGTTGAGGGGCACTGGACCGTCATCTCGGTTTAAAGATATTTATTTTCATAAAGAACACAAATAGTTCACTTAAAATATGAGATTATAAATAGATCATACACTTATACTATTACATCATGACTCCGTGAGTCGACAATATATAAACTGAAAGCCATAACAAAATATATTTAAATAGGGTTCTAGTGAAATTAAGTACACATGGTTAATTACAAAATTTTAGATACATGAGTTTTTAACATTTTTTTAAAGATATTTGTACTAATTACATTAATCATAATATCATCTGGCAGTTTATTATATAGCACTGCTCCTTCATATAAAATGTTTTCCCTCCCGTAATTGGTTCTGGGTGGCTTGAGTTCTAACTTGTTGCGATTTCATCTCGCATATTTATTCATGTTTCGCTCGTATGCTCACATATATACTTGTGTGTTGTATAGGTTTGCAGGGTATGTGCACTCGAGAAGGATTTCAAGCAGTTCCCGTACGGCGACCAGACGCTGGTGGGGGAAAGAGGGGTGTCCCTCTCAGGAGGCCAGCGAGCCAGAATCAATTTGGCGCGGGCTGTTTACAGAGAAGTAAATTGATTTCTATTTTGTTGCTAAAATACTGAACTAACAACTGGGAAATTAATAATTTTTAATGAAATCGTTATCTTGATTAAAATGTTTATTTTTAATACTTTCTAAATTACTTGTAGTAATACTGGTTAAAATATTTTTAAGTTATTCTCTAAATAAATCTTTGTAGGTACTTACAAAAATATCTATACGGTACAATTTAGCTAAGTTCTTTATTTCAAGAAAGATTCGCTTAAAATAGACACGCAGCTCCGATTATAGCATAAACACCTATTAAAGACCGCTTAATATCCACAAAACATTAGAAATACGGATACACTTTCGATGCAATTCCTCATTTAAATTTTCATTTCTTTTATCTTGAACACAATCTTTGTCATAGTCTTCATTTTAATAATCGTAAGAGTACACTATGCTCATTTTCACCAGTTTCGTATAGTGCTAGATTTTACACTCACATTCAATTTAAAATTCCTACGTAGAGAATTCAAAGAAACTTTTGTCTTTTTGTTCTCTCACATTCTGCAGAGCATTTGTCTGTCGGCAGTCGGCACTGAGGACGTGAATGCCAAAACTTGACTACGGAATAAATGTAATGAACTTGACGAACTAAAGGAGAAGGAAATGAATTTGTTCCAGCAAAAGATTCATATATCGTGCCACATAAGCTTTGCTCTGGTTCCCACATATTACATTTTTCTTTTTTTGCGGTTTCATATTGTTTAACTCTAGGGTTCCCAAACAACTTTTAACACAGGTCATTTTAAATATGTATGGTGTACGTCTGCGCGAAATTCGTTTCCTCAATCGCTTTTAATGATTCTCACTGGAAAATGAGGAGAAAACCGTTTTTTCGTTTTTACTTCGGTTTAAGGTCGGAGCTAAATGTAGGACAGCTTTACTATTGCATGTACGCCATGGCATATTGATAGACTTGAAACAGCGTACTTCTTTGTTATGGGAGGGGGTATTCGCGTAACAGGATACAGTTCCGATGTAGAGAAAATTTTACTTTACATAAACAACGAGTAACTATGTCCTCAAATCATGTCAATCGCAGGTATAGATCAGCGTCCACGTACCTATAAACGTGATTCACCTAAATCTGTAAAACATTGAAACAAATCGTTATATATTTGCAGGTTAAACTAAAGATAGAAACAAAAAAAAAGACGCAACATTAAATGACAAAAGGCTTTCTTAATTGCTTAATTTCGAAATCCTGACAATTTTTCCTTGTCTTTTATTGTCTTTATTTGTTTTATATTTGTCCTACATACATGTATATCTTACAATTAATTTACTAGGCTGACATCTACCTTCTGGACGACCCACTGTCCGCTGTGGACGCTAACGTGGGCCGTCAGCTGTTCGAAGGCTGCATCAACGGCTACCTGCGCGGACGCACCCGCATCCTCGTCACCCATCAGATTCACTTCCTCAAAGCTGCCGACTACATCGTTGTTTTAAATGAGGTTTGTACATTTATGTTTATTCATTTGTTTACATTTTTCTTTAATTGGTTTCCAATTAGCCTACCAGTGTTATTTTCCTAGTAATAATTTCTGTACCTTGGGTTTTTGCTGAGAATTTTATTGCAAAATAACTTTTTTAATATTTTATTCATAAGAGTGATCCTTAATAGGCAATTCTCCTAATTATAAAGTAAAATTTGAATGTCTTCTTTGACCAAAATATGCTATAAAGTTATTATGCCAATAAATGAATGATTTTTTTATAGGGTCGTATTGAAAACATGGGCACATTCGACGAGTTGGTTTCATCGGGCAAAGATTTCTCCATGATGCTGTCCCAGCTACAAGAAGGCAAAGACAAGGACTCCGACAGTCTTGGATCACGAGTAAGTTATCCTAATGAACTAGGACAAAAACCAAGGTGATGTTAAACGAGGATTGAACTTACAGGTGTGCAATTAGAGATACCTATGTCCAGCAATGGACTGTGTGGCTGATGACGATGATGTAAATTGCGAATTTCTCAGGTCGAGTAAAAAGTTCTTAGGCTTATCAACGGTGAAAAGTCGATACTTAGGATCTGAGCTTTACGATATGTAGGTGCATTGTTCTCTAGTTCGTAGTTCTAACAAACAATCAAATTGTAGCATTTGCAAAACAATTTGAATTATGCATTCCAATCAGTACAGTTGATACAAGTTTATCGATCGCTGTACTGGACGGCCGTGATATCAACCCCCACTCAGCTGCTAAAGCTACGTTCCATTGTCGGGCCCAGAATATGGTAATTTATATAATTGTAATCTCTTTTGTTCGCCCAGCACCTAATAGGACACTTAATTTTTCAATTAGCATTTCTCATAATGCTTTAATTTAAATTAAATTAATTCTCAGAACGCAGGATTGTTACAATATTTAATTGGCATTTAATTTATCTTGCATTTACATCAAAGGTAACGACCACAATAATCACGAGCTACCCCATGATCATAACTTCGAATTAGTGTCATAGAAATAAATCTTTCTTTATATCTCGTACTCAGAAGTGTTTACGAAGCAAACTTTCCTAAATAGTAGGTACCCTAGTATCTTTTGGTACCCGCATATACTGTCTATACCTTCATATTTTATGAGCATCTCACGCCGCACTTCGTAAAAATACAATTTACCTCCAAAAGGTCAGAAGGAATCCCTTCATAGTGGCAACTGGCTTTTTCAATTATGTAAAGGGTATACGAGTACCTATACAAAAATGAGCTTGCGTCATTCCTTTACTGGTGAACTTTAACTTTAAATATTTTCGATATTCATGTGAATTTTATGCCAGCACTTTGCTGAAGGGGTTGATGCATCCTTAGCGACGATAAACTATGAAAAAATTCATTTATGAAAATAGCAGGCGGCCTAAAAAGGTCACATTGGCAGAATCGTAAAAGGATAACGTTATGAATCAAAATATGGCGAAGACAGTCCGTCTTTTTCTTTTTTTTCGCTGCACTACGTAGGTATAATCAAAGAGATAGGGATTGGATTTGGATTGGACTGATTAGTATTTTAGCACAGACAGAAAAAAATAACTGAAAAATCCTTCATCAATGGGATTTGATTCGATTAACTTAACAGTTAACTGTCCATTACGATTCATAATGTTATCCTTTTAATGATTCGCTAAAGTGCTTTTTAGGCCCCCAGTATGAATTTTCACATTTTCATTTTTGTTCAGAGAGCTTTCTTTGCTTTTATTAACGACTTTGAGTTACCTTACCTTATCGAGACTAGTAGATTAACAAATATTATGTCACGTTGGTATTTTTTAGATGTGTGAAGTGCGATTCTGAAACTATCTCACCGTGAAAACTTAAGTGAAGTGAGCGTGGAGCGAGCTGTCAATAGTGTCAATTCCTAGCAAAAACAAACTCACTTCACCTAATTTTTCACGGTGAGATTTTTATAGAATCGATCGGCAGTATGTAAAAGAAAATTTCAGTATAAACAATGAAAAAGTGCAATGGATTTAAAAAGATTTCATTGTTCAATGTTGGTATATGTATTATCATCAGCCTAGCCTTTTCCCAACTATTTTGGGGTCGGCATCCAATCTCAATCAAACCGAATGTAGCTGAATACCAGTATTTTACATGGAGCGACTGCCTGTCTGACCTTCACAACCCAGTTACTGGGTAATACGATACCCCTTGGTAAGGTAAGGCTTCTGACGACCCGTAAGGACTGTCAAAGATCCAATAATGGCAGCCGGAACCAACGGCTTAAACTTGCTTCCGAGACACGGAGGGTCTTGGTATTTAAAGAGAGTCACCCATCTACGAAGCGACCGCGGCAAGCGTTGCTTAACCTGATCGATCAATCTATGCGGCTGTTATTACAGATATTCTATTTCACGAAGTCCGTTCGGCTTTGATTGTAGTAGTGACGTATCCCGACAAGCACGCTTGTGTGTATAAAAGTGGGTAGGTAACGTTTAACAAAGAAATCTGATATTTATATTCAAGTCGAGATTTAATAATCGAAATAAAACTTTGGTTTTAAAAGTATATACAACATTGATAAACTTGACAACATTCATAGCCAAACGGACTTCGTGATATAGAACGTCTGTACTTAGCCACGAGCCCTCCAATGTTGGTATGCATCCCATCTATTATACAGTTTTCAACCTCCTCAAGTAGTCTGTTTATTTTTTATTCTTTATTGTTGTCAGCTTCATGAGATGAGGTTGGGAGATCGCCCGAGGCCCGAGACTCGAAAAAGAAATAACACAAAATGATGGGCGAACGTAAAATTCATAAAATCCGCTCATCCTTACTAAAGCCGATATTGCTTGTACCTACTTTACTTGTTTCGAAGTTTCAAAATGGCAGAATGTACTGGTATTAAAATATTTTTACATACTTGCACACAAGATGATGAGAAAGAAAAAAAAACCACAATCATTTTTTCACTATTCATCATCTGCCTAGCCTTTTCCCAACTACGTTGGGGTCGGCTTCTAGTCTAACCGGATGTAGCTGAATACCAGTATTTTACATGAAGCGACTGCCTATCTAACTTCCATAACCCAGTTACTGGGTAAGACCGGTTGTCAGGCTTTCGGGCTTCTGACGATCGGTAACGACTGCTAATGATCTACGAGTGACAGCCGGAACCAGCTGCTTAACGTTCTTTCCGAGACACGGAGGGGTTTGATATGTAAAGATCACCCATCGACGAACCGACCGCTGCAAGCTTAGCTTAACCTGATCGATCGACCCCTGCGGTTGTTATTACTTAGCCACATTTCACAGGGTCGACCAAATTCGATTTATATGTAGTATGATAATAGTAGTACCAGTATCTAGATCATTTTCAACTATTTTTTTGTTGTTTTCCATCAACAGAGCAGCGAAGAAAAGGACAGGCCTGCCTTAAAGACCATGGTAAGCGTGACTGATAGCGAAGATTTACAAGAATTTGAAGCTCAAAAGATGGAGGCAGAAGAAAGACAGTCAGGCAACCTGCGCTGGGAAGTCATCTCGGCGTACTTCAAATCAGGAGGAAGCATCTGCTTTATAATGTTCACGCTCTTGATTGTTGTTCTGGCCTCCGCTAGTGCCGCTTCTGTCGACTACTGGGTTAGTTATTGGTAAGTCGGTTTAGTTGGTATTTATAGATCACTAGTGAACCACCCTCTCCTGTTTCGCACTGTTTTTAGGACTAGACAAAACATCGCAATTGCTTATAATTATGTAAGTTTAAGGTCGAGTTGTAGGTCGTGGGTTTGAACCCAGTCAGACACTTTACTTTGTTTAAATTATATCATCACTACCGCTCTCAAAACGGTGAAGGAAAATATCGTGAGGAAACCGGCATGTCCTAGAACCAAAAATTCAAAGACATGTGACATCTACTAACACGCACTGGGCCCGCGTGATGGATTACGGCCCACTGCCTCTCATAGAGAGGAGGCCTGTGTCCCAGCAGTGGGAACGTTATAGGCTGAGTATGTATGATGAATATTAATGTATTATAAACATAAAACTTCCATAGTAAATTATCTAAATCATTGTGAAAACCGCGTCAAAACCGTTGCGAAGTTTTAAAGAACAAAGCGGTCACACAGACATACACTAAGAGTGGATTTAATTTATAATATGTGTAGTTTTGCTTGTTTTGCTATGAAATGTTCACTAAAAGTAGTTCTCGGGGAAGAAAATGAGTTAATCCATTGCCTTCAAAAGTATTTTGGTGCCTCTTCTTTGGGTAGTTGTTCCTTTTTTTGGGATTTGAAAGAAAGTACATTGCGTTTTTAATGCTATTTTGTTATAAAGAATTTAACATTGTTATTTTTTTTATAAAAGGGAGTGGGGAGCCCGCTCTATGCAAAATAGAATTGTACTAAACTTTTGATTGTTTTGTTAAAGGACAAATCAAATGGCAGTATACGAGGAGTCCCTGGGTGACGCTGAGTTTGGTACGTAATAGATTGATATCCCAACGTGATTGATTAGTTAGATTAGATACCGATGAGAATGGAGTAAATGTCACATTAAAAGCGATTCGAATATTTGTGTTGATAATTCGTATGATGTATTTATAAATTAGAATAAAATTTCAAAAAGTTTAACGGTTTAATCATTCATGCATTCAGTATGCTGAATGCGTCAAGAGCAACCTCGATGAATCATTTTAAATAAAAACAACTGTATTATCTATCAATGATGATGCAATGTTTATTAAAAGTTGCTCATTTATCAGCCAACAATGGCAACTTTGCTTAATACAATATACCTAAGCCCATGTTTTCCATAATCACACAAATACAATATAACGTATCTACTACACTAGTCCCAAGTGGTGAGTTCTAATTAAAGTAGCTAACTAACAGGAACCACTAATTAATAACAAGCATCGTTAGGTAACTTGATTCGCGCCATAAATCCTTGAGTTCAAGAGTCAAGCTGTGGATCGAATGTTAAACTGTTACAAACACCCTAATGGGTAGGTAGTTCACATTAGTTAGTTAATTTGAGCGCCAAACTACTTTTAAAATAAGAAAAACTATAAATTATAATTATTTATAAGAGCTAAGAAAATTAACTGAAACAAATATAAAATATTTTATTGGCAAAAAGAAAATGATTGTGATGACAGACAGTAATCTTACATAAACACAATTAGTGTGTACATCACAATGTTTTAGTTTGACTGTTGACCCCTAAACTAAGCAGGGCTTAAGGGGGAAGCGCTAAGGTAGCCCGCGAAATTCAAATTTTCTTACGTATTTTGCAATTTGCTGGTCAGTATTAAGTTGTAGTGTGTTGTCGATCAAAATATGATTCGCGGCCGTAAAAATATGTATTTACAGAATTATAATCTATATAATTATAATCTAATCTATAAAAAAAAAATAATTTCGCGGACTACCCTGTCGCTTTCGCCTTAATGTGTTGTATCTTGGGGATCGGTCAAATGATTTGACTTTAACCGCCCGTACAAAGCTGGACTTATACTCGACGACATGTGTCAATACTCTTGTGTCAATGTCTTCTCTGTATTTAAAATAGTATTGCGCTTTTCCAATCTTATAAAAAGCTAAGAATATTCATAATAAGCTGAAGTACTTGAAATTGAACCTCGTTAGGGGCCAATCAAGTATTACGTAAGCACTACGGGGGGGCTTATTTTTGATGACATGGATGGCGGGTCTGGACGGTGATTACGTCAGCAGTATTTTTTTTTTTACTCGGTTTTTCTATAAACTTTGGTCGATTTTGGTTTGAACACTATGTCAACCCTACTTATCTATGCTTGAAAACAAAACGCATATAACTGCTGCTCATGAATCACTACAGAAACCAGAACACATTGAAAAATGCATGTACCAATGTTTACGTAAGTATTGGGGGGTAAGAGCTTTGCGTTGCGTACTTTTGCTGAGAGGATGAGGGGGGAGGGCTAATAATTGCAAAAAAATCTGCTTACGTAATACTTGAATGGCCCCTTATTTTCTTGAAAGCCAATAAAATATTTTTTTTATGCTATTCATCATATTCTATCTACTTTCATGAATAAATATTGATACTCTGTAGGTGAAAGTTCCTTAGTATATACGCGGTATCAAGTAATTACATCATAAGCTTAGCCAGTAAGCCGCGGGAGATACTTAGCTTGAATTCAAATTGCCTCAAGGAATGCAATGCCAAATCTCCAGTGAAACCACGTACAGACTATAAAGAGACTCTCGCATAAGTAGATGGCACTGGAATGCCACGCAAATCTCATGACATATGCTAACGAAACTAGTGGTTTTTATTTTCATATTATTATGGGTATTACTATAGGGGTGAAGGGCTCGTGGTAGTGGCGAAGGGTGAATTTATAAGAGAGGTAACCCGGAGGAAAAAAAATGCCAATAAACCGTTTCATTAAATTCCTTTTTCGATCTACTTTTCTAAGGTATGAGCTTCATGTGAATTAGCGAAAAATGACAGTAGGTACCAAATTCATGTAATGCTAATCAACTTCTTATAATAATAATGAATTCGTCAGATTATTAATATCTGTAAAACCTCCTTTATTCCATAAACTACTAGAATGTAAGAAAAGTATAAGAAACACGGCACGGCGTAACTTAACGTGGTTCTTTGTTTCAAAACTTAGCCTCGAAAAGCATGTTTCCTCACAAACAAATAATTTGTCAAACAAACAATCTACTGCCAATAATGCCATCCTAATGATCCTAAAAAATCTAGTCTAAATAAGTAATTTCAACTTAACTATCTACTTACCCCAACTACCTAATTATAACGTACTTTCACTACACACAACACAAAAAAAAACAAACTATAATTCTAATACTAAATATTAATCACTATTTTATTACAAACAATTTCCTATTGTTATACTAATAAATTAAATGAATACAACGAACAAAATGCAAATTAACTATACAAGTGTAAACAAATTATTACGTCAAAATAATGTCCAAGCAAGCTTGTTAAATCAATGTTGTAGCTTTTTAGTTTTTTTTTTAACTTTTTTGAAGACATAATATGGCGCCAAAAATAGGCCATTTCAATTTTTTTTCAATTTTTATATACTCAGTGTCACTCTCACAATTAAGACGAATCTAACGGCACCTCTCAAGCTGAAATCGATCAAGCCGTTTAGGCTAGAGAGCGTGCCAAAGAAATATACATACATACCTACATACATACACTCGAAAAACATAACCCTCCTTCTGGCGCAGTCGGGTAAAAAATGACTGGAAGTCGACCCAAACTTAGTTGGGAAAAGGCTTTTAGGGTAGGGTATTATTAAAGCAATATACTATTGACTAATTGGTCTTCCGGCAAGCACTTGAGCGGGTACTGGTTCGATCCCCGAGTCGGGTAAAGCGGTATTGGGATTAGCAATTAAGAAATTCTCATTAGTCCCTCTTTACATGGGACTCATAAATAACTGGGCTTAATACCGGTGATAATTTTCCCTCCAAGGAATACAGGCGACATAATTATTATGTACAGGAATATCAGCTTAATATTAATCAGCGTTGAGATTAATTTTTTCTATCCGAGAACGAAGTCACGGGAAAGGTTTACCTACATATCTACTGAAGCGGGTTCCGAAAGTATGAAGCGACTGTTTCGGTAATCTAATTAAAACTTTCAGCATAGACAGTGGATTGTAATCAATTAAGTAACAAAAAAAACGGTGAAAACGGATAGTCAACTGTTTTTGGGCCTCGTTTTCTGTTATCTAATTCAAATGAGAGTAATACTCCTTTACTAAACTTTGTAATGAGTACCGACACGGTTCAATAGTGCATCATTCATATATCTCACGGGCTCAAGTAATAACTTTTAGCTAAATGCTGTAAAGCAGTGTTTTCAATAATTTTGTATGAATTTAGCAATGTAAAACCTAGAGACATAGTTTTATTAGTTCGCGGAAAGAAGAGCAGCTTTTAACGTTATATTCCTGTTCATTCAGAACCTGGCTTGGACGTGCAAGTGGGCCTATTCACGGTGGGCCAGTACCTGATGATCCACGGAGGACTGGTGGTGATGTGCGTTCTGATGGTGAACCTGCGAGTGTTTCCCTTCGCCTACCTCTGCGTCTCCGCCTCCAACAAACTGCACAACACCATGTTCTCCACCATGCTGAGGGGAGTTATGCGCTTCTTTGACACAAGTTCTTCAGGTATGTTTAATTTGAAAGCAAATAAATGGAGGTGTCTCCTAACAGCGAGGGGTCAATATTTATTTATTTCAGCGTTCAAAAGCCCTAAAAAGTTTTGAAGGCCAGAAAGATTTATCTGTTCTAATTACGGAAGAACTTTATGCTCTCAAAGTAACAAAATTAATTGTTTTTTGGTGTAAATCTAATGAGAAAATGAGTCCAGAATTTTGTTTCGGATACCATTTCGAATAAATTAAATTCCGAAACAAGTTTTCACCTGATTAAAATTTTTCCCACAGGCCGCATATTGAACAGGTTCACCAAAGATATGGGTTCTCTCGACGAGATCCTGCCACGAACTCTGCTGGACGTGCTACAGATCTACGGAACCTTAGCTGGTATTCTAGTCCTCAATGCTATTGCTCTGTACTGGACCCTGATACCGTCAGCTGTACTGCTTACACTGTTCTTCTTTTTGGTCAGGATATACTTGAAGGCGGCTCAGGGAATCAAGCGATTGGAAGGCACAAGTACGTATTGATCAAAGATTGTTAAACTTTCCTTAAAAGAGTAGAAACACGTAACACCTATTAAAATGCCATAACATAAAGTGACGCGATCTTTCGTCGTCCGGAGGGCACGTTAAAATATTCACGACGGCGTAATATTTTGGCGGTACGAACCTTTTTCCTCTGACAAATATCTGAAATATTTTCAATCGCTAATGCAACCTCTACTTTACCTTTTATCTACACTAAGAGCAATGTTTTTCATATGCCTTAAGTATGATTGACGACTTAGGAACTTTAATAGGAAATTCATATTACGAGCATACTGATATCGTCTTGTTGTTCTTAATTTTATTTCAAATAAATAATAAAAAAAACGTTTATTTCAGACAAGAGCCCAATGTTCGGTACAGTGACGTCGTCACTTAGTGGCATATCTACCATTAGGTCAGCCAATGCCCAGAAGAGACTTATTGAACAGTTTGATTCTAACCAGGTAATCTACATTTACGTTTATTGCAAATCTCATGATTCATTTACTTATTTTATTAACATGAGGATGAACATTGAACAGCCCTGATATTATACCAGATTGAACGTTGTCTTACATTTCAAAAAAATCTATTAAAGAATCTCAGTTTAGATTCACATGACTGCTCCATGTTATTGGCAGCCATCCAAGACAAATCCGCGACATAGGTATACAACTCATCCATCTTCTAAAAGTCCGATAAAGTCGCTAAACGCCAAATTCGCTGGGAACCAAACCAATCATGGTTCCCACTATTCCCAGACGTAACAAAAGCAAATACGGTCACAAGGCGAAAATTATATTGTAGAGGCGTTCATAAACCTAAGTTTAGTTAACGCAAGTTATATTACATAATATAAAACTTGACACGGAAACCGCTAATGTTAGATTAGTAAATTAAACATTTTGTTCGTTCTAGGACTTGCACACAACTGCATGGAACAGTTACTTAAACGGCGGCACCACGTTTGGCTTCTACTTGGACACTATGTGTCTGATGTACCTCACTACGGTGATATTCGTTTTCCTCTTCCTTGATTTCGGTATGTATTCACAAGCTTAGATATTTAATTAAAGTCTTATAGATATTTCAGTAAGCTTCAGCATAAATAGGTTTTTAGAAAACAGTGCCCCTCGTGTGAGTTTACGATAACGTTAAAAAAGCTCTCCTACTACTTAGCATATTATAATAGCGTACATCAAATTACTCTAAGTCTCTGGGATACGTCTCTGGTACACTAAAATTGTGTGAACTAAAGTTGGGCCTAGAGGGTTTTACGCAAAGGGCTTTTGGGGTTGCTAATGTAATTTTCAATGTTCGGTTCGATTGAATCTTACCAGTACCTACCCGTAAAATAGTTTCATGAATGATTGACTGACAGAAAACGTACAGGCGTAAAGAAATAAACATGAATCAGGGAAAATAGTTAAGTTTTCTTGTTATCAAAGACTACTAAGAAAGGATTTTTCAAAACTCCGCCTTCGGAGAGGGTCTTCCTGAGCTGAAAAGTTTGCCTACCAAGTCGCAGGCAATAACGACTTTTGAATAATAGGAATGAAAGTAGTAGTAGTAAACTCTTAGAAAAGGAAAGTAATACCACCATACCTATTTTTACCGTCAGCATTGCTATGGTTTGTAGATAAAATTACAGCAGTCGTTTCCGCTTTACCATTAGCCCCGTGATTGCAAGGCATTTCTAATTCCTCTGATATACAAGATGACTATAGGCGGCAGTGACCACCTACCACCAGGTGGGCCTCCTGCTAGCTACCCAATCACATAAACAAACGTTTATGCATGTGTGTGTTGCTAGGCGACGCGATCCCCGTGGGCAGCGTGGGGTTGGCGGTGACGCAGAGCAACACGCTGACCATCATGCTGCAGCACGGCGCGCGCATGCTGGTGGAGTTCCTGGCGCAGCTCACCAGTGTCGAGCGCATTCTGCAATATACGCGCATCGACACCGAGCCCGACTTGTTCGAAGGAAGTGAGTGCCCTCTTACCTACCACCTTGTTTCTTCAGTATCTTCTACTAGCGAATCGTTCCGGTTTTGCTTAAGGCCGCCTTCCGTTTATTTCACCGGCAACGGATTGTGTTTTTTATTATTATATTTGTATTTGTAGGACTTGGACATCGGTCAGGCGTCAAATCCATGTACCTACTATATACTTTCACTGTTGCCTAAGAACCACCGCAAGTCTGGTGAAAAAAACGAGCCGTTATCTGGTAAAGAACAGATGTGTACAAGCGGGCTTATGCTATTTGCAAATTGGTTGTATGCATTTTAATACACAAACAACAGTTTACTAATCTTTGTTCTTTTCAGAGATCGCCATGCCGCCTTCCTGGCCGTCACAAGGCAGAATTGTGTTCCAAAACGTTTCCCTACGATATGCTCCGAACGAAGAGCCAGTGCTTAAGAACTTGAATATTATAGTCGAAAGTGGACACAAGGTATGTAAACCTACTGTATATTATTCATTCCTACTAAGTCGTCAAATATGTAAAATTTAAATACTTACTTAAATAGTAGTAATATACTATATTTGTTCATTCGTTCAGGTCGGGATCGTGGGGCGGACGGGCGCCGGCAAATCTTCCTTGATATCGGCTTTATTCAGATTCGCCTACCTCGACGGATCAATATCGATTGACGGACTCGATACTTCTATGGTTTCGAGACAGGTACGAATTTCACGGTTACGGTATTACTATGCGAGTCCGTGTAAGCGGCCATTATTTTGTAACTTATGGGTATTTGCAGGGGCTGCGATCGAAAATTTCAATTATTCCTCAAGAGCCGATCCTCTTCTCTGCAACAATTAGATACAATTTGGATCCGTTTAACATCTACAGCGACGAGGAGCTCTGGAGGGCGCTCGAGCAGGTTAGACTCTACAATAAAACTTGCCTGTGTTTCGTTATTGATATATTACTGTTTTTATTACATTTCAATATTACAGGTTGACTTGAAGTCGGCTATTACTTCGTTGGACTTCCATGTAACAGAAGGCGGTGCTAACTTCTCAGTAGGGCAGCGACAGTTGGTGTGTTTGGCGCGCGCCGTACTGAGATCCAATCAGATATTAATTATGGACGAAGCTACGGCGAACGTAGATCCTCAGTGAGTATTTGGAGAATTACATGCATACTTAACAACAGTGCGGCAGTGATTGACGTTCGGGGTTGTGTTGCAGGACGGACAACTTTATCCAGGAGACGATACGGCGTCAGTTCGTGTCGTGCACCGTGCTGACGATAGCTCACAGACTCCACACTATCATGGACTCGGACAGGGTGCTGGTGATGAGCAGCGGCGAGGTGGTGGAGTACGAGCACCCCTACGTGCTGCTATCCGACCCCGCCAGCCACTTCTCCGCCATGGTGCGCGAGACCGGAGACAAGAACAGCGCCAACCTCTTTCGGATAGCTAAGGACGCTTACTTCCAAAGCAATCTGAAAGAAAACGCGAGATAAACTAAATACACCCACAATGTAAAGTAATAGTTACTATTAGAATAAATGTTGTAAATATTTGTTAATAAGTACGTTAGAAGTGAGCATTACAGGAAGTAGAAGAGTATTGTTACAATATTTAAGATTAAGTCAATGAAATAAATGATGAAATGTTGTTATTTTGAATTGTACCTCGTTATTCTTTTAAATTAACCAGCACCTACTGCGTCTGCGACTGGGATTTCGGCAGCGATACAGTTTATACGCTAACGCGCATGCAATAAATATTAAACCTAGAAGTAATCCATGCACTTTGTGGTCATCGTAGAACACTTCCCAACAGGTATCAGTACAGCCGTAGCAACAATTTGCACCCATCTTACATTTGTATTATGCATCATAGCTCTTGCCTATTTTTCCTGCTTGTTAATTTATTGTAATTCTTTCATGATGTGATATTTAATGGGACTACATAATTTTCAGATGACATTTGCCAAACATGACAGAAACTCCTAACTGACAGACATATTTTTTCTGGTAGGAAACCAACTCTTAGTATCACAGAGCTTTGTATCGTAACTCATAAACAGGCTGCATAATTTTCTTTCACGTTTCGGGATACTAAACGCATACAGCACCCTAATTGGGTAACACACTATCAATCGGAATCTGAATAATTTTGCAGCAAGTTGTTAATTCATTGCTTCATAAGTTCGAAATTTTTCGAACTTATGAAGCTCGAAAAGTTCGAAATTTTTCGAACTTTTTATTTGTTTGACTGGAAGTAATTATGTAGCGTTAATTCTACGTTTACAAGCCAAAAAACATAACATATATATAACAGTCTGCTTTATGAGATTCGTTAGTGCAAATCAGGCTCGAGTGTATACTATGTATGACCGCTTTTTCTATACATAAAAACTCTCCGCAATTTTCAACGCATAATGCAACGCGCAACCACGTAGCCAGGATAAAGGAGAAAGGGCGTGGTGAAACTATGCTCACTCTGCCAGAGAAATAAAAACAAGTTATAGAGACTTATAAAATTAAAGAATCAAGACTAATTAGATTATTCTGAATACAATATTAGACAAATGAGGCCCTTTCTAGGAAGAAAATGAAAATAAATTAAGTAAGCGTATTTGCCTCTAGCACGGGTTCAAAACAAAAGCACATATACCTGCCCAATTTTTTTTACAAAATAATCAATTACAATGAGCTGAAACTACATTTTTTTAAATGTAATATTCGAGGCTTGTTGGCTATTTATGTCTTGTCTAGTGGACTAAATGTATGTATCTACCTATATACATATATAAAATTCAAAGTCCTGACTGACTGATATATCAAAACGCACAGCCTAAACCGCTGGTCCTAGAGACATGAAATTTAGAGGGTTTGTTCTTTGTGAAGAGTAGGTATCCACTAAGAAAGGGTTTTTCGAAATTCCACTCCTAAGAGGGTGAAATTTCATGCAAAGTCGCGGGCAGTTAGGTACAGGCTCACAAGAAAAAAATTAACCAGTGCGCACGATTCTGAACCCACCTGCGTTGAAATATTACATTGGATAAAAAACAATCATATGCTGAAGCTCAGACGGTTTGCGCACTGGTTATTTTTTTCCTGTATATCGATGGGTAGATCTCTTAATAATATTAAAGGTACTCAAGAAATTCACTTACACTTCAATGGTGTTAATGACGGCCCCTGCCACAAGAACCAGCCGCCTGTGCAGCACCTTGGCATCGGTACAATGCCACCAACAGGTACATGATGACCAGGAGCAGCGCAATAGTCGCGATCAGCACACAGGGGTTTCTGAACATGGAGTTATTACAACAAGGTTCTGGCCCATCGCAGCATCCCATTTTTGTAACATTAGTACCTATAAATTAGCCCAATAATGTGCCATTTTATTTCATGTTTTGTGTTTCATGAAGCTAATTTTTATACTTTATTTACAAATAAGTTTGTTTTTGTTGTCATTTTGATTGATCTTGATTTCGTTTTATGACATTTTGTAAAATGTTGTACAGAATATAAAAGGGATTCCACAATACGATCCTACTTTGTGGGATTCGTTAGGAATGTAAATAAAGAACAATGAGAAATGGTGGGCCCACCTCTCAATAGTAATAAGATACTCATGAATGAATAGGTATTTTTATGCAGGATAAAACTTGTAAGGTTAAAAGTCAATACTTTCAGAGTTATACTAACTATTATACTGCCATAAAAGTGATTCCAAACTAAGCAATTAATGATCGTAGTTTACTTCATTATAAGGTAAACATTAGACAGACTCGGATGGCATGGTTGGCGCAGTGGTTAAGCGATTTAAGGTCATAGCACACGTATCAAATCGGAAAGGGATCGGCGCCGTATTGCCTTACGCCTCGCCGTCAAAAAGGCGTCAACCTAACGTAAGCACGTAACCAAAGCGGATCAGAAGCTCCGATACGTCGACTCGTCTACGGCTAGGCGACGCCGCGCTTACGGCTCGCTGATCGCTGGTTGATGATGCAGCAGGCAGGCCGGAAGGGTGAGAGGGGCAAGAGTGGACGAAGAGACGTAAGCTAGGGTACGGAGAGACGTAAGCACTGAGACGAAGAGCCGTAAGCGCGTTGACGATGAGCCGTAACACCACCGCACCGCGGCTTGTGAGCTTGTCTCGAAGCGAGGCGATTACGATTCGATTCCGATTAGTGTGCGTTGCAGTAGAGAGTTTCATACAAAGAATATTGAACTGCTATAGCTTTACTACGGTAAAGCTATAGTTACGTAGAAGTGCGGTGGCCGCCATATTCAGGTTCGTAAACCCGAATGCAGTCACGAGCTCGAAGTTGCAAGGAATATTTTGCAATAAAAATTCCAATATTACACTTAACTAATTATTTATTTACTAAGATTCCTTATTATCACTATCATATTTCGTTTTGGCGACTTCAAACAAAATCTTGGACATGTTATCCCCTGTTTCTTTGACCATGGATGTGAACTTGCTGTTGGGGTTGCTTAATAAAGTGTGCGGGTGGTCGAACTCGGCGGCCACTCCCTGGTCCATGACCAGCACTCGGTCCGAGTCCATGATGGTGTTCAGACGATGCGCGATGGTGAGCACCGTGCATGACGCAAACTGACGACGGATTGTCTTCTGGATCAAAGCGTCCGTCCTGTAATGGAGAAATACATTATTAATTCGCGTTGTGATTATATCCACCGGTTGTTACGAGTTAAGACCCAGGATTAAGTAGGTATGAATCCTACTAATATTATAAACGCGTAAGTTTGTGAGGATGGATGGATGGATGTTTGTTACCCTTTTACACAAAAACTAGGTGCTGAACAGATTTTGATGAAACTTTACAGTAATTAGAATAACACTTAGGATACTTTTTATCCCGATGTTCCCACGGAATCGACGCGGGTGAAACCGCGAGGCGCTGTTAGTATAATATAATTAAATAGCTTAAGTAATTTTCTTAACGTTGTGTAAACTATAGCTAGTTATTAAATAAATGATTCAATCCGTACTAATATTATAAATTCGAAAGTAACTCTGTCTGTCTGTCAATGTTACCTTTTCACGCCTAAACCACTAAATGGATTTCGATAAAATTTGGCAGAGAGATAGATTGCATCCCGGGGAAGGACATAGGAAAGATTTTATCCCGATATTCCCACGGGATCGATACTTATGCGGGTGAAACCGCGGGACGTTGTTACTTAACAATAATTTTCTTTTCTCAATCTCGTATCTTCAAAACAGTTTACATATTAGATATTACAATAGGATTTTTCTTTATAAACTCACTGAGGATCGACGTTGGCGGTGGCTTCGTCCATGATGAGAATTTTATTTGATCGCAGGATGGCGCGCGCCAGGCATACCAGCTGACGTTGTCCCATCGAAAAGTTGCTGCCGCCTTCAGACACTTGATGATCTAGTGCCGGAATGCCTTCTTTAAGCTCCACCTTAAATGATAAATTCATTCAGTAATTAGTTTACTTCGCAAGTGCCGAGTTTCTGTTCAAGATATAATTAAATTAATCCTACCTGCTCCAACGCCCTCCAAATATCATCGTCATTGTAGTCGTTGAACGGATCCAAATTATACCGTAGTGAAGCAGAGAACAGGACTGGCTCTTGTGGAATTATTGATATTTTCGATCTCAAAAGCTGGGAACATAAAAAGTTATCGCTGCATTAATGTTCCAAATTAAAAAATAACTTGTTCTCCTGAACTTGATAATGGCCCCTGAACAAAATTGCTCATTTCGAATATTATAAAATTCCATTAATAAAATTAATGTTACTTTGTACAGACGCCAAGCACATCAAGCTACCCGAAACTGTAAAATTTTCCCAATCAACTTTGAACCTTATGCTTTAACAATAAAGTTGAAAATCTATTAAATAAATTTGACGGATTGTAGTAGATTGATGTGCTGGCGTCTCACAGTGTTATTATTGCCCCGAAAAACGGACATCCCCTTTTTATTAACTAATCCGATAGAACAGATTATTTAGAAAGTAAGAGTAAAATACCCGTGTGCCAATTTTACACCAAACACGAGTAAAAAAATTTTGTATTTTTTTTTTACTTTTTCTAAATTAATTAATTACAAAAAAAATACGCATTATTTTACCCCTTTCTTTATTATGTGTAATAATACTATATTAAAGATATGTGAAAAAAAATACAAAAGGGTACTAACTAGTACAGATGTAAAGGAATATGGTTTTTTTATGTTTTTAGATTTTGATTTATCATGGTTGTATCTTTGCTTAGTTGGATTCAATATTTATTGTAAATCATGTTCACACCCCAACCAATCACATAAAAAAAAACCGCATCCAAATCTCGCGGTGTTTAAGAGTTATTCACTTCTAAAGTTTATTCTGATAATTTTGATTTTAGGGTCATCACTTCACAAAAAACATTATTTTTGGTTATAGGTTTTAATTTTACGTTGAATTTTATTTATATCATAGAATAATACACATATACATATTTAAGCCTACTCCCACAAAATTTTACAAATAATATTCTTAAATCTTTTTATTATTTTTACATCGGACAAAAATACAAATAATAGTACATTTTGATACAAGTGGAGAAAGTTTGTTATTGTATTCGAGGCGAAATTATAATGAATGTTTTTGAGCCGAGAACTGCAATAACAAATGTCCACGTGTATCAAACGACGTTTTTCAATACACTTTTGAAGAAATAAAATAAAATAACGAAAAATATTTTTGTCATGAATTAAGAAACTATGATTTTAATTTTCTTTTTTTTTTTCGAGCTTTGCATTCGCCAGGTTGAAGAAGAGGCAAAGGTATGAAGCCGTTAAACAGCCTAATATAAAAAATAGATTAATTTTATGTTTTTGAATTCAGTACCTACACAAATAAATATTAATTTGTTAAACACAACTAAAGTAACTAATAGTTTCTAATAATCATGTTTATCTATGATATTCTATTTATAAACACAATTTGAATTTTCACAAAATATTTATGCCGGAAAGACGCGTAGTGCTTTGCCGAAATTAGAAAAAAAAAACAATCACCTGAGATTAAGCATTGAACCAATTTGAACTAAGTATAGGTATAGTTATCTGTGGCAATTTTCATTCCCGTACACGTGCGGGAAAATGGAAAAAAACGCACACGTGTGAAATACATTGCATGTTATACCTAATCGTAGTGCGGTATGGACCAGTTTTCGAGGAAGTGTATTGAAAAGTTAATTACTTATACTATAATTTGTTCATGCTTTATTGCATGTCAAGCCAAGTTCAGAGATAAACAGGGTGGTACACCTTACACGAACCATTTCGAGCTACTTTAGACCACCTAAAACTATTAAACCTACCTTCGTTAAAGCAAAACTCTCAACAAACAAATACTTTGAATACTTGCCAAATTGCATAATCAGTAGCAAGGAACTTAATAAACTCTCTTTTACCTCCTTAGAACTTGGTACTCATAGTCCAGTCAAATAAGACTTTGAAGGTTACAATAATTCCCATAGAGCTAAAAATTGGTATGAATGTTCAGAATACTATTATAAATGAATTGTGAAAAGTCCCCATCAATCCCCCTTGTGCAAAAATTTTTATTGATGGTGAAAGTTTGCAAAAATAGGTTTTTCGCGTTTTTCAGCTAAACGATGAGTTTTACAGCAAAAATAGTTCAGACAAAAATTGTAGATCATCCGATTCTCTACAAAAAATGTATCCACACTTTTTTTTCATAATTATTGCCATTTCCGTGATATAGCGGTTGAAAGAATTGAAAAAAATATTTTATTCGTAATATGCACGTTAATGTACTTTTATCTACGAAAACATCATGTATGTAAGAAAAAACTTACATCTTTTTAGTAAAAGAGGTTAAAGACATAAGTACCTACTAGAAATAGGGACCTATTAGTTCAACCAGGTTTCAGACTGGCTAAAGTAGACTTATCTTTTATGGGGTACTGTTTAAAATGTTATAATAAAATACCTCCCCACATTCTTGAACTGAATGAGACAAAATTCAAGTCTTGTATAAAACGAACACTATGCAGTCAGGCATATTATAAGTTAGGGGATTACATCGCTGATAAAAATGCCTGGCTCAATGCCGGACCTGCTCCACGACCACAACTAATTGATTAACACTTGAAAATTCTGTTGGAGCTGCTGAAGATTGTAAGACTATCTTTGCATTGTATAAACTCAATTTCCTTTGTATTGTATAATTGCATAGCACAGATGTGAGTTCTATGTAAATACTATACTCTATGTACCATTTAACGGGTAATGTGTCTTTCATTGACTTGAATGTGCCCTGGCGGCTGATAGTATGTCATGCTCACACAAATGTCTCGCTGACGGTGGCGTGTGTGTTGGAACATTTAGCTCCCTTCAAAATGGTTGAGCTGAATAGTGCTGATCTATGCGTCATGTTCGTGAACGGGCGCCGTCAGTTGGCGCTGGTCATCACTTAGCTGCCTCGGCTTACTCGTGCTCTAGTACGAGGAGGACTTATTTTTGATGAACCAGCTTCTTCTTCTTCTTGGCGTCGTCTTTTTACGGTATCAATGCTACTTTTTCGAGTAAGTATAATTTTTTCGATACTGCACATGAATTTTTACTTATGTCTGGTCTTTTAGGTACTCCGAAAACTCATCACCTCTTTAAATACTTGCATCAATTAATGCTTTCATGCCGCGATCAACAGTAACAACTCCACTTTCAGTCAAAGGTTGACCAAAATAAAGCGGAATTGCGACATTTTTTTTAAACAGTAAAATGCACAAACTTTGTTACAAAATATAAGCGATAGCCACGTGTTGTCACTACGAGGAATGCTTAGGACTAACAGTATTTTGTTGAGTATGAGACCTTGGAAACGGAGCAGGCATACGAGCATCGCCACGCTGACAATATTGAATGGAAGACAGATGTTACTCAAGGCCATGCGACTAAATGAAAATAGGGGCGGAGTTTTTGACGGTCATTTATATTCTAAGAATTTTATAATTTGTATGTATAAGACAGGGACTCATATGTTTACTCGTATAACGGTTCAAAAATGTATATAAAAGTACATTAACGTGCATATTACGAATAAAATATTTTTTTCAATTCTTTCAACCGCTATATCACGGAAATGCCAATAATTATGAAAAAAAGTGTAGATATATTTTTTGTAGAGAATCGGATGATGTACAATTTTTGTCTGAACTAATTTTGCTGTAAAACTCACCGTTTAGCTGAAAAACGTGAAAAACCTATTTTTGCAAACTGTCACCATCAATAAAATTTTTTGCACAAGGGGGATTGATGGGGACTTTTCACAATTCATTTATAATAGTATTCTGAACATTCATACCAATTTTCAGCTCTATGGGAATTATTGTAACCTTACTTCTATTTTAAGGACTAATTTGACTGGACTATCATTTAGGTTTCTATTTTATTATCGTGTAGGTACTTTGTACCGAACTCGGCCCTTATTTTATATATATGTGTTTGGTGGGACAAAGTTCATTTTTACTTATTATCGCACAGCCTGAAACACTTGGTCGAAAAACTGTAATTTTTAAAGTAAAATACTAAATATTTACAGAGTTCAGTTGCTTAAGTACCTTCTTTAATTATCATTTTCCGTAGGTAAAACTTCAGTGCTATCGTCATTCCACCCTTCTATAAGATTTTGCATAACGTCTTCTTCGTCACTTAAGCTGTTGCTATCTTGGGCCGAAACATCTTCCTTTGGTATTTCGTACGGTTTTAATAACTGGAGAACGGCAGGTGGTAATGACATCTTTCTCAATTTTTTTTTTTTTCAATGATAGTGTAACTTCTTTCAGATAACCTTGGCCACGTTATTATGTCCTTTGTTTATTTTAAACACATTTTACGTTTTTAAATATGTATTACTAAACATAAAAATTCAATAAAAAAAAATATCTTAAAAAATACGACTTCTGCCAACCCTAGCGCCTAAATTTCAAAATCCTGTAAGTTCTAAACACCATAAGATTTGGATATGATATTTTGAATCGGTGCTTCTTAGTGCCAAAGCAACATCTTGTCTCGATGTTGAATCCAAATAACATGAAATAAGCCCATAAAAAAATAAAATCGAAAATATATAAAATTCAATGTTACTCACAACATGTTAACGATAAAATTTGAGCGTTTGCTTAGTAATTTACTTAATATAAAGCATCAATTAATTGCGATCAAAGACATAACAAAAACGCATTGGATCTAAAGTAATTGCGATTTCTATGGTTTTTATGGAAACCATAGAAAAAAGAAAAAAAAAATTATATCTCCATATTGGGACAAAATTGCCACACGGGTATTTTACTCTTACTTTAAAAATAACCTGTTCTATCGAATAAGTTAATAAAAAGGGGATGTCCGTTTTTCGGGGCAATAATAACACTGTGCGTCTGTACCTACTTGATGGACCTTTTGTAAATCAATGCAGCGTCTCTTAACATTGTTAAAAGAAGCCATGATATTTTAACACAATGCATTTTTGGAATTCTTAGCACTTAACAAAATGTTTTACCTTTTTGGCTATTCCTTGCGTATCAAGGCCGTCAATTTTGATGCTTCCCGTTATATCGCTAAGGCGGAACAGAGCCGCTATTAGTGATGATTTACCAGCTCCAGTTCGGCCTACCACTCCGACCTACAAAATTAAACGTAAATTACAACGGTGTACAGTTTATATAAATTAAATTGCACATAATATAGTTTTATTACCTTCCATCCGCTTTTAATTTCAAAGTTCAAATCTTTCAGCACTGGTGGGTCTTCAGCTGCATACTTGAGGTATACGTTTGAGAACACCAAATTACCAGCAGTTGGCCATTCTTTTGGTGGTTGTGTTGCTGGAAAAAGTACGTTTCAAATAAGGCCGAGTTGGCGGAATCACTAGAAATGTTAATGAGCCCCTGAAATTGCAAGTTGTATCTTAAAAATAATGACTAGAACGATGTTCTTACATCCGTGCTCCATATATTCCTCTGTGGGTAGCTTGGTGTACTCCAAGATCCTCTCAACTGCCGTCATTTGTCCGAGGAAGTCGGCGGTAAACCTCGCCGCCATCTGCAACATCATCGTCAGGACCATGGACTGACTGACGGCCAGGCCTACGCTACCAACCGGGATCACATCCTCTGGAGAAAGAGCATATTATATGAAGAACTTTAAGCTATCATCTGGAGAAAGAGCAAGAACTTTAAGTTAGGATATTGTACGAATTGTGAGTAGGTTTCTCTCTCTACAGGCCTAACCACCGTTGCTGGCATCCTGTTCTTGATGTTGTTGGGTTTGCTTCTTTTATTATTTGAAATATGTATTAATAAAATGTATTATGTATTGCTTCGCTTAGCAAATTGTAGAGGTACCTAATATCAGCGATATTATTGTTCGATGTGAACGTCTTCCTACCTTTACAAATCTTTAGTCAGAGCGAAGTTAAAAAAAAAACAAAAGCTAAACAAACAAACAAACAATCAATAACTTTTTTTTAAATAATAACAAAATATCTCATGATTTCGGTTAACCTGTCCGGAGAGCAAATACCTAAATGTTAATAAAAAATAAAAAGTACATACCGAAGTTACCCAAAACAAAGATTGCCATCACAACTCCGAGGTAAGCCAAGCAGAGAGTGTCTAAATACAATCCGAATGCAGTTGAACCTCCAAGGAACGTATAAAAAGCACTGGTGTGAAGATTCTGTAACATTTAAAGAAGCAATAGTAAGTAGGAACCAATATAAAAAAGTTTTTAAAGAGGTAAGTACTGCTTACCTGTGCCTCATCAAATCTTTTGAGCAGTCTGTCCTGGGAACCCGAACTTCTAATGGTGGAAAGTCCAGAAATAGTTGAGTTAATCATTCCAAATACTGGACTTTTTGCTAAGGGAAAGAGAACAGATTATAAAAGATGTTATAGATGGCTTAACAGCTGAAGCGACCATAATCCGTGAATTCTATACTTACTAGTTCCTTCCAATCGTTTTACAGCCTGAGCAGCATTCAGGTACCATCTCAGTAGAAGAATAAAAACTATCATCAGCACGGATGTGGGTATCAGCGTCCATGGTAAAGCTATGGCGTTCAATATTAGCACACTGATTAGCGACAGGTACATTTGAATGGTTTCCAAGAGACTTCGCGGTAGAAGCTCATCCATTGCTCCCATATCCTTTGAGAATCTGTTAAGGACACGACCTGTGGATGAAAGAATAACGTTCGATCGTAGCACAAGTCAAAACAATGTCAACTCATTTGAGAGAAGTAGGTACTTCGTCGTTTTCAAGCCAATTAACCCATATTATGACTGGACCACTATACCGCACGAAAATGAAGCAAAAAGTCATTGAAGATGACAGTAAGTGTTACGCTGGCAACTTTGGCTATTGCCATTGAAACTGCATAAAAGTTAAGGCCCAATGACCGTAACCTTGGCATATGGCCAGTTCTAATTACAAACTTCAGGGAATCGTTTTATAGTTACTAAGTAGGCTTCATTACGACTCATTGTATAGAAGCGGTTTTCGAGAAGACCCGTGTTCAACTGTCGACTACAGTTGAACACCGAACAAAACCGAAAACCGAACCCAAAAACCGTTAATAGTGGCAAACAAACCGAACTGATGTTAGGCACTTCATAATAATTAAGACCAAGACCCCCTACATATGAGCAAAAGAGTTTTACTATTAATAGATATAACACTATTGATTTTTACTTACCCGAGGGGTTGGTATCGAAAAATCTCATTACGGCTACTATCAATTTCTCGTAAATGATATTATGAAGATTTTGCGAAGCTCGCATAGTCATCACTACGAAGGCTAAAATTCTAACGTGTGTCAAAATAATGATCGCCAATATCACTCCGCCGTAGACATAGAGGTACTGGGCTGTTGTTAGTAAACCGATTTGAGCGTTCATATCTGTATCTGGAAAATAAAAAAATAAATAATAATAATAATAAGTTTATTTATTTTTCTCACAATGTTTTTGTAGCACTTTCCAGTTTTGAACTATATAAATTCACATTGTGAGAGCTGGTGCCTGAAGTAGGTTTTAGAAAAAACCTGTATTACAGGTATTATTAAATCAATTAACTTTATTAAGGTTTTTTTATATAGAACTATGGTTATTTTATCCACCGCTCTCTTATAAATCTTGCAAGAAAAGGCAAACGGAGGGTCGTGAAGGTTGTCATATTTTCTAAGTTCAACTAAGAAAATAGGTGAAAAACTGTTTTTTTTTGCAAGCAGGACCTGAACATCAGCAACATTGTTATATTTCGTTAACGTACCTACAACTTGCCCGTCAGGTAACCCTTGTACATGAGCGTCCACTTGGTTGGTCCTGAAATCAAAGAGCAATTAAGACTTCATTGAAAGTGCCGCTGTCTAAATCAGTTTTAAATACAGCCTGGTGACATACGGTGCTTAACTTTTAACTTTTATTAGATAGTGTTTTGGTGTTTTCGCCTCTTACCAGAAACTCAACCAAAAATCTGTGGTGGTAGCAGCAGCCTGCGTGATGAGCAGCACCATTAAGGCCATGAACACCATACACCAGGAGTCGACCGAGCTCAGGTACTTTTGCAGCACCTCCCACTTCAAGCTGCCCGACGCTCTCTCTTCTGCCTCTAACTCTTGAGTTTTCTCCTCTCGTTCATTGTCATCGCTTCTCACTGAGATCTTTGATATTCCTCGCAAAATTGATGGTGTTTCCTTTTAAGAAACACAACAATTATGATTATAGGGAGTGTTATCACTTGTACTTCCACATTACGTATTCAATTACCTGTGCTTTGAAAAATAAATTTCAGAATTGTAAGAATATTATAATAACTAAAAAAGTCCACGTATGTCTACGTTCACATTCTTATTTGGTTGTATTTTAGAAGCATGTTCAACGATGTAGACAAGATAATGTTGAAAGCTGTTTGCTGGCAAACGTTCAAGTCGCCAGTTGAAAAGGAAAAATACTAGATTTTGAGTGTGTACTTACTTTTTTTTCGATATCTTCGCCATCACTAGCTTGGTCAGATAGAAGGAGTGAGAACTCGGTTCCAGACTTGACCAGCTCATCATACGTTCCCATATTTTCAATGGAACCCTGTTAAAATGTCATAATCTGTATAAATAAAAATCAATTGCCCCATGTATGAAAGATCATCACATGAGAACAGCTCGACCGATTAGGCTGATTTTTTTATTGTGTTCGTAATTGTCAGGACAAGATTTGTATAAAATATTTTTTTTTAGAAAACCCTCCGGAAAAGTCGATAATTCGGATGGAGATAGAGACATGAAATTCACCCGGGCGAAACGGGTACAAACAGCTAGTTTAATATAAGCCTGTGTTCGTTAACAGCTAATCAAGGGCCTGTAATGACAACTAGAAGGAACGAACTCCTTAGATCATTGCCATTATCATCCATCATTCTTGCTAGACGGATTAGTGTTCGTGGATTGTTGTTATTAAAAGAGAAAAGGTGCTACGTATTTTCATTAGGTACTTTTGTAAACAATGTTGTTGTATCTGAATAGATATCATCTCAGTAACAAAGTGCAAGAAATTATTTGCACAATATTAAGATAAACAAGTTACCCAGTTAGGCCCTTTTGTCAGAAAAATATTTCAGATTTCAAAGAATTCAAAGACGTCGACGAAAAATAGGTATTATTTACAAGGTCCAATTTCATGCAATGCCATGCAAATCGATTTCGGCGTTACTGTAATATGTAATACCTGCTGTGCTAGAGTGACTCGTTAGTTGATAATAGTTTTTATTGAAAAGATAAGTTAATATTACTTACTTACTTTGCTTATCTTTTCTAATAATACTGTTTTGCTAGGTTATTCATTCATTGAGGTCAATGAATGAATCATTTAGCAGAACTCTTTGTCAGAAGGTCGTCCGGGTTTCTACCACATGCCTACTGCTATCGTTAAGAAGCATTCCTGCGTTCTGGTTTGAAGGGTATGGGTAGGGGTACCGATATAATGTAAGGATAGAGACATTAATAATAATAATAATAGTCTTCTCTATTAAACCGAATTTGCGCGATGGTGGCCAATTTCAGCGGAGACTAGCCATCTACTCGGGAGATATTATAGGACACAAGTGTGTCATACACAGGTACATTCACTCTTCCCTCACTCTCAAAGTCCGATGGGACGTTAATTCGACACGACCGGAGAGAGATCAGGCGCAGGACCAACGGTTTACGGCATCGGCGTGCTTTCCGAGGCACGGGGAAAACACGAACACATGAGAAAGTTACAAAGTTGGAAAATGTAGTTTCGATGCCTCTGGGCACTGCAGCGAGATGTCAATAGGCGACAGTGATGACTACTTACCATAACTTGAATCATCTTGGACAAATACTTGGAGTAGTTTGCAACACAATAACTTAATAGTAGATTATGCACCGAGGGGCTAAAGTTGTGTCTTATGTCACGGGCGTCATATTGAATCTCGAGCGCAATGAAGGATTCGGGATTTAACTCCCGAGCGCAGCGAGGGAATTAATAGTTTAACTCACGAGCGAAGCGAGGGAGTTAATACAAGAATCCTGAATGCAGCGAGGGATTCAAGCTAGCCCAAGGCAAAGACACCTTTAGCCCAGAGGAGGATACTCTACTTTTTACACCTACTGTGAGAAAATAATAGCAATAGTACGAAAAACAAAGTATTTATTAAATAAACAAACAGTAAGAATAACATATTTAGAACTAGTTAGTTATATGCACTTCCATTCCTTTTAAAAATGGTTCGTAGTTATCTAATTATTCTTACAATATTATGTCTTCGAAAACATGGCAACGATATGAAGAAGCAGTCGTTGTGATTTTGTAGGAAATCGAGAATATCATCCACGCGTAGTAAGGGTATCGAGAATAACTTTCCTCTTTCTGGCACCAAAGGGTGTTTGTTAGTACTATACTGCCAATTTAGCTGAGCATGTGAGATTCCAAATTCAAATCACATTATTGACCAGCGGGTCATAATGAAATCCAGTACAACATTATTGACCGGCTGTGCCCCCGGCCACTAATGACTCACTTTAGGTTAAGGTTGCTTGACATATAATTTGACATTTTCGAGCAGGTGGTGTGAAAAATATTTTTTATCACATCTATTCAAAAAGATGCTAGTGTATTCTTCGTAAACAGGGGCTAAAAAAATTACTCTTAATCCCTAGGGACTAGGTAAAAGTGACTTGAATTTGGAATGTCGGTATTGTTACCTAGTAAAAATTCCAATCACCAAAGAGATCAATCACGAACATTGTATGCAAAGTAACAGGCTGTTTGATAAATAAAACGCGCGCAAGGCAAATAAAAAAAAAAAGTTTGTGAAAAAATAAAAAACGTGCGAAAAGCATTCTGCCTTCGTTCGTAATTGTTTACTCAAATTAGGATTTTACTTAGTTTTATAAAAAATCAGTATGTCTTCCTCAAGTAATTGTACGTAAGTAAATGTACTATTCTTATTCATAAATTGCACTTACTTACTTTTTCATAGAGGTTGATAAAAAATAGAGAGCCACCTCGGGAGCAACAGTATTTTAAGCTCGAGTGACGTACTTTGAATCCTGAGCGAAGCGATCCAATATCCAAAATCCCTCGCTGCGCTCGGAATTCAAAGAAACACTCTCGCCTTCAAAATACTCGTTTGCTCCCTTGGCAAACAATCTACTATTAATTCTATTTTCACTTACCTCATTCAGAACTACAATGAAATCAGCAGCTTTGAGGTAGTGGATCTGATGGGTGACCAGTACACATGTCCGTCCTCTGAGGTAGCCTTTGATGCAGCCATCAAACAGCTGTCTGCCAACGTTTGCATCCACTGCCGATAGTGGATCATCCAGCAAGTAGATGTCAGCCTGGAAAAGTTGCAAGGATCTAATTTGTCATAGTACATAAAGTTTCATACTACATTTATAAAAGGTGTAACGTTTGTAGTGTTTTTATTACCACTCAAATATTAAATATTTCTTGTAATTGGACAGCTTTAGCTATAGCTACTCTTAATCATCATTGTAACATCTTTGTATCTTATCATTCTTCGACTCTTTAATCACGAATTTCAATGGTAAGGAAGAATGGTAATCGAGGTAAGAATGATAAATAGATATCTCGTAGCTGCTACTACCTACTAGTACAACATATCCTTCCTTGAATTATTTTTTAATTAGGATAATCAAGATAAAACAATGAGATTTTTATCTATATTCAATGTCTGGTAAATAATTCAGGTGTTGAAACAATATGATGTAATTCGTCTTTTTTTTTACATTCCACAATACAATTAGCAAATGTATTTGGTATTGAGCTGCATCCAGTTAGACTGGAAGCCGACCCCAACATAGTTGGGAAAAGGCTGGTAGATGATGAAATTAGCAAAGGTCCGCAGAAACTGTTCGTTTAATATCTTATAAAACAATCATACTTTAGAATAGGTAACATATATTTATTTATACGTAGGTAGAAAGTACCTACGTCTTATTATTGTTGTCTTATTACACACGTAACTGTACAATACAGCTATTAATAAATCTATAGAGATTTACCTTATCCGTTAATACCCTGACGAATAAACTTACGAGAGAAATATCAATGAATACTTCTACCAAAAATAAATAATAATATCACATATCTACTACCAAACATGTGATAATTTGAAAACATCAAAATTTCAAGCAGATTAAGAATAAAATAAAAACATTTCAGCATAAACCTGTGGTAAAAATCGCTAGACGGGTAAATTACCTCTCGATAAATGGCTCTGGCCAAATTAATTCTGGCTCTTTGACCTCCTGATAAGGAAACTCCTCGCTCTCCAACCAAAGACAAATCACCATACGGGAACTGTTTGAAATCTGGCTGTAACGAAGACACCTTGCAAACCTGCATGCAAATAATAAAAAATAAAACAAATGAAAAAAAAATAACAAACCACGCCAGCTCGGATTGGTGTGTAAATTAAATATCAGCGGGAAAATTGACTTTTGTCATAAAATTTTAACTTCGCTCGCAAAATCTCTGTTTCTGGTTTCACATTATATTTTTTTCATATTATTATTTCCAGTGAAGCGGATAGCACAGATAGCCATCGTCAACAATCCGCATCGATAAACAAAAACTTTTCGATACATTATTTTCCCTTTACAATAAGGGATGATTCTCATCGGGGCGGGACCGTGCGTGCAACAACCGTGGCGTCGAGCGGGCCCGGACGGGACACGGAACATGCACTGTGTAATAAAAATTGCTTCATATAAAATGTATGTAACGTTTCAAATCCGTGCCCCGTCCAGGCCACGTACCCGCCCCGGGCACGGCCCGCTCTAATGAGAATCATCCCTAAGCCTAAGTTGTGTGCACCACGAGTGCGTTTTTACCGCGGCGATATTTTTTCGCACACTGAAGTTTCAACGCACTGCTTACCGGCGAGAGTTGAAAATCCAAGAGTGTGGTTTTTTGTCGCGCTGGGATTCGCTCTGTTGGATTCTCAATGCTCGGCTCATGACAGAGAGTTGAAGATTCAACGCGCAACAAAACCCCGCCGCGATTTTTTTATGTCCGTGCGAAGGTGAGCTTATATAGTAGGTACCCAATCAATCAAACACTTTGTCAAAATGTGGTTACTGGTCTATATTAAGGTAAGTACCTCTTTGTATTTCGTAACATCATATGGCAGTCCAAATAGAATGTTTTCTCGCACAGTCCCCGGGAACAGCCAGGACTCTTGACAAGCGTAAGATAACTTTCCATGTATATTTAGATTACCAATGGCCACAGGTAATTCTCTTAAGATTGCCTGTAGTAGAGACGTCTGTAACAATAATATATAATTAATTAAATACCGCAAAGTGCAAAGGAACGCAGTAATCAATTGTTGGTGAACCTAATAAAATAAATAAATAATAATAATAAAAAAAGTTTCGATAATTACCTTTCCAGAACCTACAGGACCAATGACAGCGCACAAATTGCCCTTGCGAACACGCAAAGATATATTTTTAAGCGTCATTTCCTTATCATTACTAGTCCAAGATGCGCTAACTTTATTGAGTTGTATGGGATAGTCAGCCATATTAGGTTCTTCAGTGGGTTCTTTCGGAACCACGACGTTGGTAGGAGCGTATTTCTGAGGTAGCACGATGCGTGATTCGTCCAATCCTCCTTTCTTGGAGTTGAATAAATTTGTATTAACACCATTTTTATTCATTTTTGGCGTAACTTGCATGTCTGTTCGTTCATCTGTTTACAAATGATCAAAAGTTATACAAAACAATTGCAACTGTACAGATGAAGCAATGAGGTCGTTGGCGTTCGTAAAGGGGTATGCCTGAAAGTGCACACATCACTAGTAATGTAGTAATGTATATTTTATTCAGCACGGCGTGGCGGGAATGCCAACTACCTTATTGTGGAGTCTATTACTTTAGCACAATATTTACCCATCACGAGGAAGCCCTGTATACGCTCGAGAGATACCAACATCTCGGAGAAACTTGCTATTGCCATTGGTAAGATCAAAGTAACGTTCATTTGAATAATACTGAAGTACTGTTGAATAGGATAAATCTGAAAATAAGAACGTTATATGAAACAGAAAGTTAGGCAAAATTTAGATTTTCCCAAAGTACAACAATATTTAGTAATTACTGTTGTGGCAGTAATCATGTTGCCGGTGAGTGCGAGGGTTAATACTGTGAAGAACATGATACTGCGGTCAGTGAACAACATAAACCCGAGGAACATGCTCCGAATGAAAATGGATTTCCTGAGGGCACTCATTTCGAAGGCCCGCGCTGCCTTCACGATCAGTTGGAAGGGTTTCTCCCACGCGTACATTTTGATGACCTGAAAGGTAAATAATTTAGTATGAACTTGGGCCCAGTATTACGTACTTCCGTGTGATTATGTATCAGTTTTCTGCTGAATACGAAGATACAAATAATTTTAACTAAAACTTTGTTCATATTTATGTGGTAGGTAAGTTAAACCCAAGAGCTTTATTATGTACCTGTATACCGTTAATAATTTCACTCATCAACTTAATTCTTTTATCCGTCCTCTTAGCTGTAGAGCGTCTAACAACAGCAGTGAGCTTCGTTAAACCGGCTAAAAAACAAAAGAGTATCGGTTAATATATTGCTGAAAAACTTCAGCAGGGTTTAAAAAAGACATTCGATAAGTTACACTAAGTACCTTGGAGGGGTAGAATTAATATGACGACTCCAAAGAGGCCAACAAAAGGCGCCCATCCGGCTGCTTCGTACAAGAAGTAAAGGACGACGGCGGCTTGAATAGGGACCACCCAAAAGTAGTGCAAGAACATGAACGCGTAGTCGAACCTCGTGATGTCGTTCGACAGCAAGTTCACTAGCTTACCTCCTGCCACGTCGCCCATGGACACTTGACTCATGCGAAGTAACTAAAAGAAAAAGAAAACTCATGCATTTGGGCTACATAATGTGGCTCCACAACGAACATATACTTAGATAACCCTATAATCGTAGTCTGGGCAACGTTAGCCTAGAACCCACTAAACATGTATTTGAGTACCTACTTGTTACTAAGCTTGATGTATACAAACCATAAAAATGTGTACATACCTAAGTTAATTTGATTCTTACCTTTCTATACAAAAGTGAGGAGCAGGCAATCTTGACTTTCATACTGAACCGCATCACAAACAATGAGCTGTGATGCTGGCACATCATGGACACGAAGTTGAGCCCCAGCATAGCGAAAGCATAGAACCCAGCGTCCCGTTGAGTCATCGTACTGTCTACTGACCAGTAGGAGAGGAGCTGGGAAAACAGCAAGGGTTGAGCTGTCCTGTGAACGTATCATTGAATTTTTAACTTGTTATGAAAGCCGATTCAGTGTTATGTGTTTGTGAATGTTTGAGGTTATGTCAGTAAAACAATAACAAGATAAATATAATAATAATTGAATGCGCTTTTACGCAATCATTTGTTGTTTTACTACATGATACAATCAAGGAAATTTATGCTTATCTATCTAAGCATATCAGATAAAGAATAATGTAGTTTGATTTCTTTAATAATAAAAAGACGCAGCGTTAAGACAAGAATGTCTTGTCTTTTTGCATGCTCAAAAAGAATAAATGAAAATGATGTATATTGTGCATACCTGGCTGTGGATATAGTAAGTACAAATATTGCTGCAGGCATATAGGAAAGCCAATAGGCCCTCCGTAGTGCCTTCCACAGTGATGGCTCCCGGTTATTTCGTGTTGCTTCTTCTAACTCCTCAAGCCAGTATCTAGAAAGTTAACAAAAAATATATTAAATTGAACCTTACTCCTATTGAATCACTATAATGCCTGATATTTATAAACTGGAAGTCGGTACAAAAGTTCCTCAAAAAATCTTTTACAACGAAAACTAGGTATATAATTTTACGAACGATATTAAATCATAAAATATCTTGAAAATTGTGTTAGCTCGCTAAAGTAAACACGAACAGATTTAATATTTTGAACGTGCTACAAAAACTTATCTGCAAAGTTATTTCTCGTTAATATGGCCAAGGTATGTACGAAGCTTTTAACCAATTTACGAAGTCTTTCAAAGCCGAAAAGAGATGAAATATCTTTTTCTTCGCTCTTACATTCACATGAGAAAATCTCGTTACTCACTATAATTTGCTTTATTGAAACGAAGTAGGCCAAGAAATATATGGAAATATAACGATAGTCTAGTTTTGTTAGGAATAAAGTACTTACATACTTGTAAAGTCTGAACAGAATTATATATAACCATTAAAATCTACAGTAGGTACAACACTCTAAGGACCGTATTACAGAACCTCACTCAAGACTCAAGTATTACTCAAAGCTCGTTTAAAGCCATTGATTGCCATTGGCCATTTGATTGGTTGAAACTAGTTTTAAGTAATGTCACATTCTCTTGAGTAAGGTTCTGTGGGACGGCCCTTAGTTCAAATTGCCCTATGGAATGAACACGTTCGTCATGAAATCATAACATTTGAGGTCAATTCTAACTTAGAGAGTTGTATTGATTGAATTATGACTATAATTCTGTGAATACAATATAATTGTTACAGTCGCGAATCATATTTTGTTCAACATACCTGACAATGACATTGCAAGGAGGCTCTCTTCTCTATTATACACCTTTATGCCCTTTGTACACGACACGGTTTCCTTAGGGTAGGGCGGCGGCGTATAAACCGCGCCAAAGAAAAAAAACAGTGGCACTCCGGGAGTGCCCACACAAGTGAAAACAAAACACAAACAGGTTACTTTGCCATCATTCACTGACATATTGGATATACATTAAAACCGAATACATCCCGAGGACAGCCGAACACTCCGTCTTATAAACAAAACACGCGCGGTGTCGCCTACGGTAACAGTGGCGCGGGTTCAATGGTGTTTTCCCATCTCAAAAAATTCCCAACGCGCCTAAAAAGTTTTCACTTCAAAAAGTGTCTGTTAACAAGCTTCCATGGTGATTAATGCAACACTGATGACCGTGCCTACAGACGGCGAATAAACCGTAGTTTTTTTTACGGCAAGAAAAACGTGTGTGTACAAAGGGCCTTACATGACAGACGAAGCAAGCGAATTAACGGCGCTTTAGTTTCGTTTAAGTATTCGGCAGTCGACAATTACAGCTCAAAGTCCACAATCTAGTCCTTTAGACGTCACAACACACCGTCACAAACATGTTTTACTTAATTATTACTTTTTATCGATAAAACCATGGGCTCACAAATACTTCGGGAGATAACTCAAATATTATCACTTCCGGATAAAGACTGAAATAGCAATATTGTTCGTTTTCACTAAAAGAGCAGTGGACCAGTGGTGGGCAAGTAGTAACTGGTCCGACTTACGAGCTGTAGGTTGTGGTTTCGAACCCATTCAGGCATGTTACTTCGTGTAATTTATTTCATCACCAATGCTCTCAAAACGGTGAAGGAAAACAACGTGAGGAAACCGGTATGTCCTAGAACCAAAAGTTTGAAAACATGTGACATCTACCAACCCGCATTGGGCCCGCGTGGTGGATTACGGCTCACTCCCTCTCAAAAAGAGTGGAGGCCTGTGTCCTAGCAGTGGGATATTAAAGGCGCATTTAGTAGTTTTAACTTATTAGTCACTGAAATTAAAAATATACAACATTTTATTCAGTTTTAATTCAGGGAGAGGGATGTAATCTACGGGTTGATGAATTTAATAGTGATATCCTGTTTCAGTAGAATTTTGTAATCATTATAATAAGTTGAAATGTTTATGCACTTCGTTTAATGAACCTATCTATTGCAGAAAGTGCGTAAAGACAAACAGCAAGCATTGTAGGTAAGCACAAACATATTACACGTGGTGCAGGCTCTCTATACAAATATTTGTGCGCATGAAGGGACGATTCAATTGAAAGACGGAAAACACGACATGTGCACAGAACGGTATCGATCCGTTCGGAGATGTTCCCTATTCTTTGCTAACATTTTGCCACATCCGTAACATATGACTAAAATGTATTTTTTTTTATCTGCAGCAGTTCGTAGATAATTTCCAGTACTACCTATTCCTATTTAATAGTTTACCTACACACACAAGTTATTATTTAAATTCTTACCTTTCAAAATATTCTCCTTGTTTTTCAGAATCGTATAGTTTACTGGGAATTATTAGATCTTTTTCCTCCACGTCTCTCCTGTTTCCATTAATGAGCACAGGGCATATCCACCAAATGAAAATACGCGATAGGATGTTTGGTTTTTTTCTTTTTCTACGGTTCCCATCGTCCGCAGTATTTTGTTCACTATTGTTATATTCTTTGTTCATTTTGAATTTTTACTAAATAATATTTCACACACTACAACTTACTTATACATATTTGTATTATTTTTGTTATATTTATATTTTTTTTGTTATATTTTATATTCTGTACATGACGCTGGCTTACTGTGAGCAATTATTGCTAAATAAATATTAAAGTCTTTCGACTAGGTGTATAATCGTGAGCTATATTAGTGATAACAATCATAAAGATACATGTACCCAATCGCAGTTATCACTCTTTTAATACCTAAATTCTGAATGATTATAGCTTTGTAATCAATTATTTATCGAAGTGATTAGCCTAAATAAGCATATTGGAACTACGCAAGCTGGCTATGTGGAAAGTATTGAAATTTACTTTTTAACATTATAATTTGAGCGTCCTGTATTAATGACCGTGTTGTCGCTTTGTTTCTTTGTGATCAATGCAGGTATGCGGTCAGATGAGAGCCTGTGCCATCATCAGACACCCGCAACCATAATCGAAGGTAGGTACATAATGTGTAAACACTGTCGCAATTGTAACAATAGAGGTGTTGTTATATGCTCTGTGGGTGTTATCTCTAACAGTGTTTTTTTTTAATGTGTTGTTTTTAATCTTTACCGAATTTGTATTTTTTGATGACAGACTGCTAGTAGGTTAGGTAGACAAGGTACGGAACCAAGCTTTTACAACGTTAATAGTACTCACCGTTTAGACGTTCGTATGAAGTTAATATATTCTGCGGGTACGTGTATATGCTGAAATTGTCTTCCAGAATGTCTCTTTTTTTTCAGCTTATCCTAATACTATCAACAGACAATCAATTTGAGACTGACAAAATGTATATAGGATTGGTCATTGTTTAAACCAAAATAAACAAATCAGGCTTTTGTTTCATTTTAATTGTAAATCATGGTTTTATTAAACACAGCTTGCTGCGGATCTTCCGTCAGAGATGTGTACCGCGTGTTAACTTTGTTTAGGATTACCAAGTAGCCAATCAGTTGGGCTGTACTATATGATATAGTACGGCCCAACTGTACGTAAAAATTTATAATTGGTATTGTATGGCCTTCCACCGTGCATATAATACTTATTAACAGAGAAAAAAAAATTGAGTACTATGCTATTTTACCTATCGGACAATTGTCCGAAGACGCGCAACAATTCCGAAATAAGGATTACAAAAAGTTTAGACTTCATCATTCTAGAAAGCGTTCAAGAGCGGTTATCAATGAAGACGTGTTCAATACCTTATTGTACACTTCTGATCCATATACATATATCGAGTTGAGAAATACCTCAGAAACAATATCGAAAGTACTTTTTGATGAAGCCAAGGCCCTTCTTGTTATCAACGAAAATCTGTAGAAGCTTCCTGCTTCCTTTGTACTTTTTTCTCGTTTGTTTCTATTATTCCATTTTATGTACAATGCAAAAAAAGCTGATTTTGTTTTTTTTTCTAGTACCTATGCATATATTTTTTAAAGTTTTACTTTTTAAATTAACTAATAAACATAATTATCAAGATCAAAATTATTTCCATCCAACTTAATACATTCAAGAAGATGTGTGTAAATTTACAACTCATTTAGTATTGAAACAACTGGGATACGGGGTTTTAAGACGAAACATACGCGATTTTCCCATAGTGCGCCGTCCACGACCCCTAGGTGAGACAGACTGATAACGTAGCGCGTATTTTCATCCGCACGGCAGAGTTACGGCATTTTGCTTTACGTATGTACCTAGTGTCATTTATTTATCTATAGAAGCAAGGGATTCCTGCAGTACGATTCTGTAACTATCTCACCGTGAAAACTTAGGTGAAGTGAGCGTGGAGTGAGTTGTCAACAGCATGTCGATTCTGTAAAAATCTCACCGTGAATACTTGCGTGGAGTGAGCTGTCAGTGTCATCCTACTGAAGCTAGGGATTGACCAAGCAAACATTTACAATCATAATCGATTTTAATAATATTTTTTAATGCTAATCCTATTGATATTTTTATATAATTCAAAGCTAGTATTTTAGTGGTCAAACATTAATATTTTGTGGGGTTTTACTTACAATAAAATTGCAAAACAGAAGCGCAGTCAGAATCTCAACCTTGTTTTTTTTTCTTTTTCCCTAGACTAGTAAGTCCTTATATAGTCAGAGAGCGCCAGCGCCTAACGCGCTTGCGCGGCGTGAAATATGGCTCATTCCGAATTAAGTCATCATCGCACACAGCGCTCACATAAATAATTTGCGTAAACGTCTTCTCTATGACACAATGACCGAAACCGGTTTGAACTGTCAAAATACCACGCTTGACAACCGTACGGCGTGGTAAGATTATGCGGGGAATAATAGATAAATACCATACAGCAGAATAATTGGGGTCAAGGTGTAAGCACGCTGTAGTCGATTACAGTGCAATTCGGAATGTACCATATATCACTCCACTCGAATCTCGTAACCATGGCAACATCACCTCGGCGTCAACAACACCTCCACCAGCCGCGTTTTGATTGACGAATACCTCGTTTTTTTCTACTTTAGAGTTACACATTTTGAAAATCGCTCAACGAAAACTTTGCTTAATCTGCCCCTTGGCAGACTCTAAGGCAGGGTCGCCATGGTGTATTATATTAATTAATTATTAATATTATTACCATAATTTCCTAATGTTCTTATACATGACGCCTTACAAGTTAAATATGTAAAAACAAATCTCTAATGTGATGAGTGACTAACGCGCAAGCGCGGCGTGATCTTATCACTTCACCTTCACTCCACCCGATTCACGACATTAAATGTCGTGAATCGGGTGAAGGGAAGGTGAAGTGATCACGCAATCTGCAATGTGATAATGACAGTGATTAACGCGCAAGCGCGGCGTGATCTTATCACTTCACCTTCACTTCACCCGATTTACGACATTTAGTGTCGTGAATCGGGTGAAGTGATCACGCCACACAAACTACGTGGGATTACATTCTATGGTCCGTCAACTAGGCATCCGTTAGCACTCGATGACTTGACACACTCGTTTATCTCTTCTAATTCAATAGTTTTGGGTTAATAACAACGCTGAACATCGTCGCAGTCTTTACTAGACTCGATCTACAATTGCTCATAATAACCAAACAATGTCGATGCGTATTTTCATCAGTCTAGCTGTCATAAACGTGAATGTTTTAATTTTATTTACTGTTCGTGCGTGACGCGCTCGCGCCTCAGTCTATATAAGGACTTAATAGACTAGAGAAAAAAGAAAAAAAAAACAGGATTGAGATTCTGACTGCGCTTCTGTTTTGCAATTTTATTGTAAGTAAAACCCCACAAAATATTAATGTTTTGACCACTAAAATACTAGCTTTGAATTATATAAAAATATCAATAGGATTAGGCTAAAAAAATATTATTAAAATCTCTTTTATGATTGTAAATGTATGCTTGGTCAATCCCTAGTATCTGGTAAGATGACACTGACAGTTCACTCCACGCTCACTTCACCTAAGTTTTCACGGTGAGATGGTTACAGAATCGCACTGCAGTATCAATTCCTAGCAAAAACAAACTCACTTCACCTAAGTTTTCACGGTGAGATTTTTACAGAATCGATCGGCTGCAGTGGTTTTTAAGGGCGCTGATGTCAAAAATGAGGAAATAAAAATCCAAAATGACAGCTACGAAATTATATAAATTATGCGTCGTATATAGGTATCTTTTAGGAACAGTAGTAGCCCAGGGGTAACGGATGCGACTTACGAGTTGTAAGGCTTGTACACACAATGCCTTCTGTATATGTGTCTCGTTATCATCAGGCATATTTTAATTAATGTGTGCGTACTATGGGTAGTGTTGGTTATTGCGCAATAGAAAAACCGTTTAATCAGATCATAATTTTACGAACACTCAACGATACGGAACGCGCGACAGTTTCTGAATACATTTTGTCCGTACATGTCCAATGGTCAAGTGCGCCGCTGCACCTCGCTGCTCGCTGTCCTCGACCCCCCTCTGTCCAGCGCCACCAGATGGCGCTGACGTTCCGAATAGTCAAACGATTGACGTATTTCCGACATATTCCATAAAAAAAAAAATCGGTCGTCTGTAAAGACGGTTTACTGACGATAGTTGAACGTGACAACGTCATAAGAAAATACTGATGGAATAGTTGCATTGCATTTGTTAATATTCGCTTGCACTTCAAGCCGCCATGGAACGCTACAACGCTACAGGCCGCGAGGTAACGCTACATGAGTCATGTTTTTTCGTGAGTGCAGCCAGCTTCATCGATTTATTAGACGTTGTCACGTCAAAACAAAAGTAATTTAATCATAATAGGCTGAGAATCGGAGCTTTTCGAACGTTAAAATTACAAAAGACAGTCCTCCAAAACGCCCGCCCTTCACCACTTCCTAGTGCTTTCGCTGGGGAGAAGAAGTGGCACAACAAACTCCCCAGCAGCACAGCTGTCTGTTCAGTTAAAAAATACTTGATTGTATACAATATTAGGTATGCAAAGTAATTAACATTACAGTACACAGAACATTAAATTAAATTATTTGCCATATGTTAGCTAGCCACGCCATAGGTATACAAATCTTGACTAACCTTTCACAGTATTCACCGTCTTGCCAGCCGTAACTATCGCTGTTCACATAATTTGTCTGAGACACAAAAATGCAAGCGATAGCCTGTTGCCATCAATTAGAGGAAAAATATAGCAACCTTTGAAAATTTCATTCACTGGAAGAAAAGCAACAATGCCCAGTCATTTTCTGAGAATGTATTTTTGTTTAACTTCAACGAACTGGCAAATTAATACAAGCCTAACACCCTGCGCAGTACCTGTTTCATGTTGAAAAGCACGGTTAGAAACAAAAATGGTGTCATCAATAAAGCTATTGTTTCAGTAATTAAATATTTGTTATGTAGGTACCTACCTACTATGTTTGTGTTTTATTTATTTATTTCCTCGTAAGTGTGTTGAAAGTCGTTTGACACTCATATGCAGAATGCGAAAGCAAAGCGCAAGCCTTTTTATCAAACATCTGTTATAAAATATAAATTTTCATGAAATTTGTTTATTCTTTCGCCGCAAGTGTGTTGTAAAAGTCATATGGAACGCGTAAGCATTAAGCATTGCACTGGCTACATTAAGGCTCCCGCAGACAGTGTACATTTTGTCATTGTATTCTAAGCAGGATTGCGGCCCGAGCCGAGACGATGAGGGCGTAAAGGCTCTCGCAGAAAGGCGCGACGCGACGTTGTGACGCGATTCTGGTAGAACAAACTTTTCATAGAAATTGTTTTGATCTTTCAATTGAAGCGTGTGTGTTGTTATAAACTAATTTTTAGTGAGATAAGAAAAACAAACTCACTAAACACTTTCAATATGAATTTATTTTAGGTTGTAGGTACAAAAGGCCCGTGATAAATGTTTCCGTCCTAAGGAGGTAAGCGCGTCAAGTTCTGTCCTGGCTTTACGCGTAGCTGAAGATGACGCAGGAGCCAAGGAGCTGACCCTGGGTGGTAGAGGACCCGCAGGGTTGATGAAAGTGGTGCCAGAAGTCAACCTTGTGTGTCGACCGCCCGAAGTCACGGCAGTACGGCAGCGGTTTTCTTGGGCAAATGAACCCGAAACTTGAAACCCTGGAATTATGTCCAGGAAATAAATAACTGAGCCCTCTGCTAATCCTCTCCTGACGGTGACCACGGCGGTGAAAGCATAAGCGTAAGGCAGATGAAGTACTATTGCGCTTAGGGCGAATGTGTGTAAGGTCACCTTCAGAATCAGAGTTTACAAAGCTTAAAGAAAAGAGTGTGAAGCACTTTTACATTAACATGAACACCAATATTGACGTAAGCTAAGGTTTATGGTTAAAAGAAATGATTGAAATTAATATAAATGGGTCAAGAAAAAAAAATGATGAAACTCAATTTTGCAAATCATTGACCATCACCATGACACGTGAGAAAGCAATACGTAACTTTGCAAACACTTACCCAATACGGGGAAAACACAGTTTATATTTTTGTATTAAACTTTAATAAGAAGTACTTAAGTATAGTTTAGACAAAAATCTGAGCTTTAGAAAGTTGAGAGTGAGACTGCACGTGTGACGTCACGCACAAGTGTAGTATGCGTGAATGCGCATCTCAACTGACCGTCCTCAACCCTGCTCCCCGATCGCGGCTCGCGGCGCGCATAAATCGTATGGAGTGGGAAGTAAACTGGTTCCTAAGTTAGTTCGTGAGCGAGTGAGACAAAACAAAGGCGCATTAAGTGATGTGAACGGGTTGGAACTATATCACAATGACTCGTCAAGTCATTGTGATATATGTAGTTCCAACCCGTTCAATTTGTATTGTTTGCCTATTTACTAAAACAATAGTTTACAACGTTATACAATTAAACCAATATTATTGTTAGATTTATTATTATTAATTATAAACCGTTTATACAATTCAATGGTAGACATAATGATCCAGTATAGTAGAAAATATTTCGTTTGTCTAAATTATTATACTCGTATCTTTGTACACACACACAGACAAAGGAAGATTTAAATGAATCTCTTGGAATGCACCGGACACACTTTTGATATCAATGAGTCACATGTGCATTTAGATTCAACTAAATTTTTCTCTATATGCTGTACCAACATCTTGACGTGACAAATAGGGACTTTATCACAAATACAGGTCTCACACGTTTTTTGAGTATCGGGATCTGTTGCAGTACCGCTAATAATAGAATTTTGGTCATTATCTATTGGCAGCCCTGGGAAGTAAATAGAATTCGCGAGTTTAACGACATTTGATCTTTCGGAGGTAATTGGTAAAGGGTTTTCATTCCAGTCGATTGGATAACTGTCACTATTAGAACACGCCGTTTCTAAACTCATACTTTCGGCAACTGTATTTGCGGCATGGTTAATTAAATTGAGATTTTCGTGAGAATATTTCAAAACCATTTCGTCTTCATTATTTAGCACTACAGTTGTTGACGCTTCATCTGTGAGTACATCCTTAGGAACTGAATGACAATTTACAAGGATATCATTATTTTTGTTTTGAATGCCGTGCATTATGTAAGGAAAATTTTCATTTTTATTATTGTTGACCAGAAACCCTTTCCAAAGACTATCAATTTTATCATTATTGGCCTGAACTATAGATTTCATGCAGAAGCAAGGACCAAGGGCATCGTCGCAACTACAGTTCACCGTACATCCAATATAAGGTGCACGAGGAGTCTGTCTGTTATCCTCACGGTTATGTGAGTCTAGTTTGTTTTCATAATTTTCATTCATTCCTATTTTTGGCATTAGCTTCATACTATCGACTCCGCCAGCTGAAAGGCATTTGGGTGATTCTTGGTCTATACCAATTTTGGGTAAGTCACAAAATTCACTTTTACTAATAGCTTGTTCTGCGTAAAGATTTACAAAGACTTCTTTAGTTCCAAACAAATCTGGAAATTTCCGAATGTCCACTTTATCCGTATTGTAACAACAGTCACAAGTATTATACATGACTCCATTAGATTTGCTGTCTGTAGTTATATAGTCCGTTTCTGTAGTTCGAGCGTTTTTATTACTTTGCGGTCGCATGACGTCACATGATTTGGCTTCCATTCCCAAATTAGGAGGTACTTGAGATGATATATTTTCTTTAATAATTATAGAGTTGTTTGAGTTCTGTTTTGAGAATTTTGTGATCACAGAAAACTTTTGAACTTCAACATCATTATACCTTGCTTGTGAAATATTTGTGTCTTTTTCGGGCAATTCTGTAGGAGGTATTACATAATCTCCTATACGAACCATTTTTGTACGCGCCTCGGTACCATTTTTACATGTGCAAATATCTTTCAAACGTTGAAAATCATTTTCAATCATGTTACATACTTCCTCTAAGACTTCCGGTAATATGACATCTTTTCTATCGTTTAAAACACATAAACATTGGACACGTTTTATTTTTATTTTCAAATATTCTTGTAAAAGCCCATAAGCTCTGTTCCAGCTGCCTTTATTTGGTAATCCTCCCGGGCAGCCACATTTCATTTTATTAGCACAATCTGAAATTACTTGTTTAACTCTTTGCAAAATAGTCGAAAATAATTTTTCTTCTTCTTCTCGAGGTATGCATTTAGATTTACATGAAAACGATCTAAATTCTTCAAACTTTTCTTTAATGTGGTCCTCTAATAAATGAAAGGCATTTACTTCTAAATCTCTGGAATCATCCACATTAACACTGTCGCAACAAACACACGATTCTATAGTGTTATCGGTATGTTTAACATTTTGTGAATCAATGACTTCTTCTTTATGTATATTTTCGTGCAACTTATTATCAAAAAAGTTATTCATAAAGCTTGTAAATTCTTCAAATTTGGCTTTACATTCACATTTTGTACAATCGTCAGATTTAGATTCGTATTTTTTTTCCCTTGTCAAAACATTTGGTTTCATTAACGAATTAAATTGTTCAATGTTAGATAACTTTGGAAGTTTTTTTTGACGTTCAACATGTTTGTCTTTGGGAATCATCGAGTTATCGATATTATGATCACCGTTTTTTAATTTTCTTGTTGTTTTTTTATTGGAACTTAAATCATCTAAAGTAACGCCCAAAAATTTGATAAAATATTCACTACTAATTGAAAATAATTCTGTCTTTTGAGGAACGTTGCTCGTTTCAGATTTTTGTTTTATTTCTTTTTGGATATTTATGTAATTGCTACTTTTTGGTTTGCTATTAAATTGATTGAATTCTGGAACATCCTTCGATCGCACCGCTTGGCACTGATTTGATTGAATTTGTAAGAATTCTTCAGTCTGAGACCTTTTATGATCTTTTTGCATTTCTCGATATATTTTACAGTCACAAATATTTGTATTTATATACTGAAATGGAATATTTTTGCTAGCATCCTCGTATTGTTCTTGGTTATTCTCCTTGTTGGATTCAATGTTAGTTATACATTTACAGTTATTTTCATGACTCTTATCTAAATATACGGTGCCCATATATTCTGATTCAGTGGTAGCAGGCTGTTTTAAAAATGATCTATCCTGTTTATCGGTCCTCATTTGAGCGTCTTCATAAATATAATTTACATTTTGCTTTTTATTACTTGATGGTGAGGTCGATAAATTATTTTTTGAATCAATTTGGGTAAGAATGCGCATTGCCTCTTTGAATGTTGATTTAGAAATTTTACATAGACTGCTTTTAATATTTTTTATACATTTCTCTTGGGGAACCAAGTCATACTTCCATGAAGCTAATGTCTGTAAAAGTCTATCAATAGAAGTAGTAGATGGCATTTTACGAAAGCATTTGCAGTTGCTATTACAGGGTTCAGATGTTACGCTGCCGTTTTCTTGCAGTTCAGAAGACAACATATTAATGTTGATAGGTTTTGTTTGTTTTACAATAGAACTCTGTGGCATTATGACGTCTTTTAGTGACTTTTGCTTCCATGAAGATCTTCGACTGTTGTTTAAATGGGCATTCTGTAAACTTTTACTATTTTTTTGTGGTCCACACAAACATAGGTTAACTGCATACGATTGACCATGAACTTGTTTTTTACTTTTTTTGGTGGATTTTTCGTAAATTGAACCTTTTTTTAAACTTTTAGAATCCTTCCTCCTATTAGCTCCAAATTTATTTTGATTTGAAGTCTTCGGAGATTCATCTCTTCTAACAGCTCCTAATTTCTTTTCATTCGAAATCTTCGGGGATTCATCTTTCCTAGTAACTCCTAATTTGCTTTGATTTGAAATCTTTGGGGATTCATCGCCATAAGTACCTCCTATTTCGTTTTGATTTAAAGTCTTTGGGGAATCATCTCTCCCAGTAGTTCTTATTTTGTTTTGATTTGAAGCTCTCGGAGATTCATCTCTTTTAGCAGCTCCTAATTTCTTTTCATTTGGAATCTTCGGGGATTCATCTCTCCTAATAGCTCCTTTTTTGTTTTGGTTTGAATTCTTCGGGGATTCATCTCTCCTAGTAGCTCCTAATTTCTTCTCATTTGAAGTCTTCGGGGATTCATCTCTCCTAATAGCTCCTATTTTGTTTTGATTTGAAATCTTCGAGGATTCATCGCTTTTAGCAGCTCCTAATTTATTTTGATTCAAAATCTTCGGAGATTCATCTCTCCTAGCTGCTCCTATTTTGTTTTGATTTGAAGTCTTCGGGGATTCATTTATTCTAACAGCTCGTGAAATTTTTGTTTTTTTTTTTATTCTTTCTCCGTAGTATTTTGTAGTATCATTTGTGATAGCTGAAGGATCTTCATTTTCTATAACCTTAAAGTACAAAACATTTTAGGTAATATGTTTGGAACCTGAATCAACTAGCAGCTGAGTGAAATTAAACTTGTCAAAATAATATTTCAGAAGCCTATAACGTAGCCACTTACCGAAACTTCTCTGACTAATTTAAAAATATTTTTTTCCATTAGTTTTAGATCTTCTTTTTTGATAGAGTCCTGTAATAAAAAAAATAACAAACAAATCAATACAGTGAACATACTCATACGGTTAAAAATAGGTAAACTTTTTAATTGCTTCAAATCTTGATTTTCTTTATCTTGATCTTTTTCTTTTTTCTTTTTTTTTTCTTCTTTTTTTTCTTTTTATGATTCAGAGTCATCTTACTCCGAGGTCAAAGCTCCATTTACACGGTGTAAGTTTATTGCCTAATAACATACTAAAACTTTAGGGCAACAATCGATTGGCACCGTCCAAACAACACGTATACTTGTTGCATGATATGGGCAAGTTCATTGTCGCTCAAAACTGGTATAGGTGTAAACATAACGTACAAGAAAATCGCATTCAATTCTGGTATGAAAATTTTCTATCATTTCGACATGAGCGAACGAAACAAGTAATAAAAATCTTGAGAAGACGTTCAATAAGATTGAACGAAATATTTGGCAGCGCAAATATGGGTAATACTTAAATCAATTGTACAAGGACGTGAAACTCTGTTTAGATGAGGCAAAACTAACATGCAAAAAAATAGCATGCAAGCTATACCTAATTGTCATTTATTACCAACCTAATCACTTACCTACTAAGTACTAATTGCAATGTGTAAACAAAAGTCGCATGCAATTATTGAATAGAAATAATTGAACGTGCTCTATGCGGCTTGCGATTAATTATTGCTCTTGAACGTTCCAGAAGCTTGCACCGTGTAAATGGCGCTTTATACACTTTAAGAGCTTGTCATACCAACTTGTCTTAAGTAAATCGCGAACAACGACGATGAGTAGCACACTGATGTTTGATACAAACTTTATGCACTCATGGATGCGTTGATTGATTAACAGCTACATTCGAGCCATGTTCTGAACCACCAGAATAAAGATGTCAAAGTTAATCTTAAATTAGCCAATCAGTAGTCAAATTTCCAATAAACACTTATCAAATTTTTAAGTGACTATGACGATCTGCCGGACCGGATTAGGTCACCCGACAGAGAGAAAACTTCATAGAAACGTACAATGATAGACGTGCACTACACAAAGAGCGGCAAGAAAACACTCAGAAGCTTTGCCCTGTGGGGACACTATGGGGTCGGGTACTCTATGGCGCGATGTTCGTGCTAATTCGAAAGCACGAAGATTTACCGAAGCGCATACCTTTTCTGGTTTAACTGGACATTGTTTTTATTCGTAAGCGGGGCGCAAGAGTGAATTTAGATATGATGACTCAAAAGCAAGTCTGGGACCCATTTCTGCATCCATATTAAAAATAAACTATCATAACGATTAATTTTACCTTCTTTAGGTCTTCAATCTGCAGTTTTAGCTGCGTAACGTCCTGAATAGTTTGCTTCCAGAAGGCCGATGGTGACGTCTCACTAGCCTGCCGGTTGACTGCTGTGTTTTTGGTGTTTGGTGCCGGATTAAACGGTGAGTTCAGAGGCATCAGGCACGGAAACATTGCAGCTAGAGAAATATTACCAACATGATTCAAACATTTATCTAAAGTGTAAAGTTCGTGCCTATGTGGAAATAAAAAGCATTCAAAATAATCAAGTCGCAAGAAAACGCGTAGTCTTGACCATTTCATATCTTTTGTATTTACTTCAGTGTACAAATCTCGCAACTGGAAAAATTAAGTTTAATATGCATGAGCTCTGCAAAATGCATAAATTATGTATGGTACATAATTTATGCATTTTACATAAACATCAAGTAGATTCGATTTTAGTGAGGAGATTCTGGTGCTAAACATGTCGAAAGAAGAGCATCAGAACATTCTCTGTATTATTTTTAATAATAATAATAATCGTTTATTTGCATGAAATATGGTGCTTACAGATGTCATAATACAATTCATAGTACTTCATATTCCGCCTACTAAATTCAGCATGCAAATTTTTGATGTGCCATGATTCATAGTTATATTCATTAAAATTATTTTAGAAAAGTCAATAAGATAAGAAATTACAAATGTCAAATTAAGAATACACGCAAGTCAAAATTAATAAAATTACAGGAATGTCAAAATTGATTAAATTACAGAAATGTCAAAATGATTTGAATTACAGAAACGTCAAAATTAATTAAATTACAAGAATGTCAAAATTAATTAAATTACAGTATTCATGTTTCTGCAATATTCGTATTTATATTATAATTCAAAAAATCATTAATAGTATAGAAGCAATTTTCAATAAGCCATGTTCGGAGTCTTTTTGGAAATATATTCATAGGCAGTTCTCTAAATATCTTTGGTATCTCTTTTCATATTTATGCCCAAATCTCAATATCTATCTCTATATAATTAATTACTCTGTCCACTAGGTTATTCGTTTTTTGACAGCTGCCTTAGAACGTAACTATTCCAGATTACGTACAAGTTAACTTTAAAATGCGTATTAAATTAAATAATTATATAAACTGCCTTAAGTTATTGAATTATCTTGTTAATGTCTTTTGACAGACATTATAATTCCGTACGTACAGTACGCGTACGTGTATCATTTTTGACAAAAAATATATAATTGTTATGCGTCTTTTTTTTTTTTTTTTCAGGATGGGAAATCATCAAATGACTCCTCCCGCTCTGGGTGGAGCGGAAGGGAGTGTCAGACTCTTACTGACTAAAACCCACCCGTGTTCCTTCCTTAGCCCTTTATGTTCCGAGCCAGCGGTAACCCTTTCGGACAATCCCGCTGACCCGGCAGGCTTCGGCCCTTACGGGCCCCTCTGAATGATGCTGACATCTCTTTGAGGCGCGCGTGGAACGCCAGGATACGAATTTGCCACCATAATAAACAAGATGTTAATGTTTTATTTCTACACAATCATGTAATAACGTTAATTCATATTTTGTTAATATCGGCGAAAAACTTGCCAGTGACATTATCAAAGATAGAGGCAATCAAGCATTGACTCCGCCACAAGATATGCACAATACCGCATTGAATTTTTCTTTTGTTCTAGATCGTGTAGATCCCGAAGAAATTATTACTGTCATTAATCGTTACGGTCTAATGCTGCTTCTGGTTGGGTTCGCTAAAATGGTTAGTATAGATACCCACAAAAGTGAAGAGCTTCCCATCTATTACGGAGTACCCCAAAAAAGCATACTGGTTCCGACGCTTTTTGTAGTTTTTATAAACGACCTATGTAACCTTAACATTACAAATATCAAGATAATACTGCTATAACCTTTGTTGCTGACACCTGGTCAGAATTTGAGCTCCTTGCACAGTCTGGTTTCAACAAAATCTTAAATTGGCTCTATTCTCACTCACTAATGCTCAACACCTCCAAAACTAACTTCATTACCTATTCAATTAGTCCCGCTACCCAGCCAAGATTTCCTGTATCTATTATAGCTCACAAATACAGGTGTCTACAAGGAAATGCCTCTTCCCTTTGTCCATTCCTAAATGTAGTCGATCATATCAAATTACTTAGGAGTATACAGTATGTTAACTAACAGAGGGCGTTCCCGTTAACCCGCAATAGTATAGCATCCATACATGCTAAAAAAAATATTACCATTTCGAAAATAAAATGTTTTTATTTTTTTTATATTAAAATATTCAATAAAAATCGTAAATTGATACGTTAAAGAAACACTCTGTACACGCGTACTTGAAGGACAGCAATGTCGGAATGTATTTAATTAAATAAATTAGAATTAATTAAATAAATAGAGTATCAATTTACGATTTTTAGTGAATATTTTAATATAAAAAAAAATAAAAACATTTTATTTTCGAATGGTAATATTTTTTTTAGCATATATGGATGCTATAGTATTGCGGGTTAACGGGAACGCCCTCTGTTAGTTAACATACTGTATATGTATATAAAAAAATGTTTATTTCAATCAAAATATTTGGTTATACATGGACAAAAACCTTAAATTTAAAACTCAAATTAACCAACTTACCAGTAGAGTCCGCAAGTTAATTTATTTATTTAAAACCCTCCGAAGTATCGCGAATCCAAATATTATACCTATAGTTTATTTTTCATTGTGCTTATCTATTGTTATTGTATCACATACTGGGGTGGTGCTGGGAAAACTATACTAAAACCACTCGAGATCGCTCACAGAGCGGTACTGAATGTGGCTACTTCAAGGCCTATCGTGTTCCATACTGATCTGTTGTATAGTAGTTGGTAAAGTTCTTCATGTTCGACAACACTTTATCCTGCAAACAGTTCTCTTCCAGCACCGTAAAACCCCTTATAAAATAGTAAGAAGGCGTAGGAAAGACTTAGTTTGCACTCTTCCATAATACGCACATCATTTGCGAGTAGATTTTGTAACCACTTAGGCCCGTCTGCACAATAAATTTAACAAAATTTGCTTGATCTACAGATTATCTAACTTTAAGTGTAAAAAGTTTATACGTTCATTTCTTCAAAATAAAAGCTATGATGAACGAGAAAATTATCTCAGTAAGTGACAGTGACAATGACAGATCAAATATTACCCCACACGATTTCAATCAAAACAAACACACACTCTCTTTCACTCTATCGCACACTCACACACACACCACCTAAACATATACAATCACTCACACACACACACGCGCACGTATTAAATTATAAATTGTTGTAGTATTAAAAAATATATATAATTGTACTAATTTATTGTAACTTTTTGTAAAGGACAGGGACTGGTATTCCATAATACAGGTTATTGTATAACCTAGCTAGGAAAGCAGAACATCACCCACCAGATTGTGTTTGACATGGTAAAAACTTATATGTATAACTTTATGTATGCCTCATGTACTACAATCTCCCCTTTTTTATGAAATAAATTTATTATTATTTTGATTTTAAAACTTTCGTCAAATATTATACATATAAAACGTTGTGTTTTAACATATTGTTAAAACACAACGTTTTATATGCAACATAATTGATACGGCAAACCAATGCATATTTTATTTTTACGCTGATTTCCGCTATAAAACCTGCAAAATTGAAATTAAAGTAAACAAAGCGATTAATTTATATTGTTTTGTACATACAAATTAAAGTGTAACATCGAAATGTGTGTTATGACGTTGCTGCAATCACTAGTTCCATCTGTCAAAAAACGGTTAACCTAGTGGATAGAGTGAAATATCGTTTTCTTAAGGTAACACAATCATTTTCCAAAGGCTGCTTTAGTTTATGTGCTTGCGCTCTCCTAGAAAAACTAGTTGGGAGCACTTACTTGGTGTTGGTTTGGGGCAGGTACCATAATCGTCTGGTTTGGGTTCATCTTGTGGTTTTGGTTCACATGTACAAGACCCTGGTCCTGATGCTACGATGTCCTTGGCCCTCTGCTCCACTTGCGCGCTTCGCTCCCTGAACAGGTCCTCAGCAAGTTGGTTGGCCATCTTCTGAGCGCGTCTCTCTATTGCTCTCTGTTGCCAGCCCACCTTTAGGTCGTCATCCAGAGTTGGCTTCATCTTTGCCTCGTCAGCACACGTTTCTCCAACCCACTATTGTAAATAGACATTAAACGTTTAAACAGAAAAAGAAAGACTGTTGAACAGTTATATAAAAAAGCAGCTTTCAACGTAAGTAGTATTTGTAAATAAGAATATGTAGTTATTTTAAATATTTTACCCTTGCGTGGTAGTTTTCAATAGATGTAGCAATAGCAATATCTAGTTCACTCTTTAACAATTTCGAGAAGAAATTTCTTAAATTGGTCTTGGTAACACTAGGTCGATCCCAGTTGTGTTGGTCTTCGAGACACTTCAGCAGCTGGCATGGCATCTGCAAGCCGGATCCGCCCAGCTCCGTCTGCAGCCCTCCGAACAGGTCTGCCAACAAGTTGGAAAGTATCCTGCCCCGCAAAGACGTGCACGAACACGACTCCTATGAAAGAAAAATCCGCTATATCAAATGTTTTCTCTCTATGTAAGTTACTTATAAATTGGGTGTTTTATTGACGATCAACGATCATTTCTGTCCATTTTTACAAATACGGGAACTTAGTGAAACATAGGCGAAAAGGTTATAGGGCATAAGGTATGCGTACTTGCTAGTCACCAGACACTAAAAACGATATTAATAAACAGTTGAAAAAGCGTCCATACATCACAAGATATTTATAGAATTCGACCACATCAACACGGCGTGACGCTGTGGAACAAAATCTTACTGGAGAGGTCAAAAGTGGTATAATATTCCAAAGATTATTAAACGCTAATTGTGATATACCTTATTAGAAAGCTTATTTATTTAGCTACTCGATTATAGTTACATAGCCTTTTTTATTCATTTCTATGCAATATATAATTATTTTAAATGTGGCTAAAGTTTCTGTTTCTATCAAATACTTTGAGATTTTATTATAATTTTAGCTGCAGCTCCATAAAATTGAGACAAAAAATATTGATAATCATGACAATGCAATAACAAAACATTTCGAAAAAAGGACAAATCTGTAAATGTCAGAATAACGTTGAAAAAAAATCATCCAATCCGCGAAGAGGAGGCCATTGTCATTGTCACGTCATTGCCAATCCTAAAATATATATAGGTGCTTAATGTTTGTAGTTGGTGATACAAGCATTTTATTTTTCAATAATTGTTTTGTGAAAAACGGGCGGCTGTTAAAAAAAAATTAAATGCCCATTATATCAAAATAATTAACCTCTTTCAGCCCATATAGCTCAGAAGGCTGTTTAAATTTTCAATTATTTAAGTACCAAGCCCCCATACATTTATTGAACGTCTCCTTTGCCGTGCCGAGGTATGTGTCCGAGCCCTTACTACTATTTTACCCATTATCAATACACCTTAGGGCTGCTACACCTTTGTACGGGTCGGCATGATTCGGCACAGCGGGGCGGCAAAGTCGAATATACCGGGTAGCAGGGATATCGACGCTCACTTGATACTAGATCCCCTAGCGAAGAAATAAAAAAAAAGTCTGCTTTTCACAAAAAAGTACCTTCGCGGTCAAAATGTATGAAACAGCTTTTTTTATAACTCAAGAAAACTTACAACACAGGGGTGGTTCAGAACAATGTGCTGAATTCATGGTTACAGTTTGGGCGTCAATGCCCCTGCCACCCTGTATATTTTACTGCCCGGCTGTGACGAATCATGCCGACACGAACAAGTGTGACGAATCATGCCGACACGCCTTAGATGTCCCTGATTGAATGTGTAAGACTTAATAATAATGTAATATGAATTACTCATAAATATACTTAGTAATTCACCATTTGTACAAAATTTCAGCACATCATTCACACAATTTAATTGAGATAAGAAGATAATATATACGATAAAAGTTATACGATATAAAATAAAAAAGAACACGTTTAAATATTTAAACAAATAATGGTGAGAAAATACAATTTGAAGTCTGCTGACTGAATTGTTGCACTTCGAATTCAACCCGCAACTGAAGTTAATGAATACTGACCAATCGAACATCTATTTAATTATGCTTAATTGCATGAATACTCAGCCTACAATGTTTCTACTGCTAGGACACAGGCCCCCTCTCCGTGAGAGCAAGCCGTAATCCACCACGCGGGACCAGGGCGGGTTGGTAGATGTCACAAGTCTTCGAATTTTTAATTCTAGGAAATACCTCATGTTCCTGACATGTTTCCTCAATATGTTTGTCTGGGTTCGAAACTATAATAGGACCTACAACTCGTCACTCGCAGCCGTGACCACTGGGCCGCCACTGCTCATACATGCCTAACGGACATAGGTAGGAATTTTTCCACTGAACTACTTCATTTGCGTTAGTAACCTTGCTAGTGCCCACGTACGTTTCATTGAAATATATAAAAAAAGTTTAAAAACTAAAACCCTTTTTTATTTAAATATTTTGGGGCTTAGTACCTAATATATTTTTGAAATGGGCGAATTAAGCCCTTTCATTTGATACCCCACAAGGCACCTTCCCAAAATATTTATTTTAAAATTAATTATTTCATGTCCTTTAGACGGCGCCATATTGAATTTAGTGTGACATCACATAGCCTATAACCAGCGGACGGTCAAGACGCTTCTAACGATACCTCATTTGTCAAATTATTATAAGTTCATCTGTTCCCTCACAACTTTTGAAGTTATGAGGGAACAGATGAACATACATACATTACATACATACCGGTCAAAATCATAACCCTCCTTTTTGCTTCCCCGTAGTCGGGTAAAAAACATCGTTTTATCATGATTTCTAAATGTCCCAGACGCTTTGATATTTTCAATGCCTTTTTGATCAGTAATATTAATTAACAATATATATTACCAGAAGGTTATCTTCGGGCGCGCACGTACAAATAGCCGCCAGGGATGGCGTACGCCTAACTTGCACCTTCTCATCCACGGGCATCTTGCACTGGCAGTCTAAAACCTTTTCCTGTATCGAGAGCAGCTTTTCCTTCTTCTTCATCAACTCATCCAACTGTCCCTGCATCTTATTGTCGCATATCGTCTTGCATCCTTCTAAGTCTTCTACTAACCCCGCCTTCTCTTGACGTAGCTCATCATGCTGCAAAAATGAACGGAATGTGATACCATCTTTCCTGTGAATGATGGTAATTAAAAGGTCATAGTGACCCGGAGCTAAAGTGGGAGAATTTGGAAGTTCGGTTTGGTTAAATATTTTATTACTTTTATTGACTTGCCAAAAGAAATAAGTGTTATAATATACATCTAAGTGTATAACATTATTATAGAAATTAGAGACTGCGACTTTATTCGAGTTAAAGTCGAAAAACCACTCAGTGGCACTATGTGGATTCCGACTGACTTCAGTATACAGTGAACAACAATTATAATTAGGGATGATTCTCATTAGAGCGGGCCATGCCCGGGGCGGGACATTTTGTATGAAGCAATTTATATTACACAGTGCATGTTCCGTGTCCCGTCCGGGCCGGGCCGGAATTGCTTCATACAAAATGTATGTAACGTTTCAAATCCGTGCCCCGTCCGGGCCACGTACACGGCCCGCCCCGGGCACGGCCCGCTCTAATGAGAATCATCCCTTAGGATAATATGTTCCAGCACTCTAATTGCGTTACACACTTTCAATTACAATCTGAATCATTTTGAAGGATATTGCTACTTAATCCATTGCTTCATATGTTCGAAAAATTAGTCTGCTCAACAACGTAACTATCGGAATGAATGTTGTTAAATAACTGTCAAAAAAACCTACAGACTTAGTTCCGTTTGAGTTTCACAAGATAGACAATAAATTTAAAGTAGGTATTGTGAAAATATATCATATCGTCCAATCATAATAATTGTTCATAAATTGCAAACTCATGCTTTGATGACAATTTTGATAATCTAAGCTAAATAGCATGACAATGTCTAATCGCTAATTGATACCAATAGTTCGATAAATGACTAATTTTATTAGCCAGTTTAAGGTATTGAATCTTCGCCTTTATTTCTAAAAACCGTAGTAGGGTTCCTATGGTATCTCATCAAGATAACATTTTGCGATCCACAAACTGCTTGCCACGTCGCAGTCGGTGACACATCATCGATCATAGTAGTGTTAACGTCCTTTGTAAAAAACCATCAGTTGTATCAAAACATCGACCTGCTGTCACCAAACACCTTAGATTATTTTTTATTATGTATATTTTGTGGCGTACAATAAAGGATATATAAATATAAATAAATAACTAAATTAAGCCGACCTTCCAATTTTTATTTGGATATAATTATCAAGATAGTCGAAATTTTACACGAAAACTTTTCCCATTTTTCGTTTATTATGTGGTAGTGAATGACTCATGTAAACTCGTGTTGTATATTTATTACTAGCAGCGCCCCGCAGTTTCACTCGTGTAAGTTTCGATCCCGTGGGAATATCAAGATAAAAAGTATTCTATGTGTTAATCCAGGAAATGGTCTAACTATGTGCCAATTTTCATCCAAATCTGTTCAACGGTTTACGTGTGTGTGATTGAGTAACAAACATTCAAAACAACGTCACAAACTTTCACATTTATAATATTGGTAGGATTATTTATGATACGGTTTCTATTCGGGTTTCTCTACATAGCAAGAAGCTTCATAATATTATAAGTGCCTTATATACCTGCACATATGATACAACCCTAGTTTGATTGATTACTTAGGCGTGAATACATAGCCTTGAGGCTTGTTGGTGGTTTTAATAAGGCTAAGTCTTTGAAGTCTCGAGAAATTTTAGGCTCATTTACATGAGAACAGATTATTGCCCGTTGAGAGACCATATAAATTACACATACGAGTCTCGTGAATTGGGCTCGCAGCAATAGTAAATACATGAATCAACTTTTTATCTCTTTTCGATAATAATCTTCTGTTCGAGCCTTTGAATGGGATTTATTAATGAGCCTTTATCAGCGTCATGGAACTTTTCACAAAGAAGGTTAAATACTTCAGAAGGTCAAATAATTCAGATATCTAAAATTTTGGAAAAATTGATTAAAAAATATAATTTATCCAAATGATTTGAATCGCTCAATATGTATTTGTATGTATCTTAACATACATACCTACCTGCGTCATTTTATAGACACATAATAAAAAATTATACATATTCATTCATAGGTCCCAAATGTAAGTAAATCGAACAAATTTTTTTTTCTAAATGGTATATTCAAATCATTGTTCTCCCGTATTGACGCACTTCAATTGTGTTTAAGATTCAGAAAGATATCTAACATACTTGTATCTATAAAATAATGCATAATAAATAAGTACAATAGATAAATAGGTTGGTAAAAGTACGCGTGATTCCATAGTAAATAAAAAAAGTTTTTACTGCTATTAAATATTTGTCAGGCAAAACTTAAAATATACTCTGTAATTCTTGATTGTGATATTTTTGGCAGATAAACACATCGCGTAAAGGCTCCTACAAACAGGCGCGACATGCGATATAATCGCGCCGCTCGTTGCACGACTTGCGGTGCCTTTGTGTCTCGTGTCGTGTCGCGCCTGTTTGAAGGAGCCTTAAGTAAGATACAGCCACTGATGTTTAAAACTTCGAGCATATACAAAACTTCTGGTCTTCCAGTCTTCAGTTCATACGGGCTCAGTGTCCCGTTAGGGATTTAAAACGCATACCTAATTCGTAAGTCCCTGGTTTACTACCTTTATGTGCTTAAATAAATGATTTATCATTTTAAAATGAAATATAAATGCATACCTATTTAGCATTATTTTAACTAACTGTTCCACACGTCATGTCCGGTGGGTTAATGAGGTTTTTTTGAAATGACGTTCGCTAGGTGGCAGCACTGACACGTCAGGTCCAGGCATCTGTCAAAGAGCCTATATTTTCTTTAGTCATGACTGAATGATGAACGAAATTAATGAATCGAATGATGAACGTCATCATATATTTTATATTGGAAGACCTCTTGTCACAGTAGTGCCAACTGGTGTTGGCAACATTGCGTAACACACTAACACAGTAGCAACGGCTTTCATTTTGTCAGTTCAACAACATTCATTGCGTTATTTACGTTGTCAAGCAGACAATTTTTTCAAACATATGAAATTCACAAGCATAAATTTCGATCCCGGGGGAATATCGGGATAAAAAGCATCCTATGTGCTAATCCAGGGTGTCAGCTACCATACCAGATTTTATCAAAATTGGTCTAGCCATTTGTGCGTGAAGAAGTAACAAACATACAAACGTTTCGCAGTTAGGATGCAGGTCGTACTCCAGAGCATGCCTTAGTGTGGCGTAATAAACTCTGACCCCGCGGCGGCCCGGAGCCCCGAAGGCCCCGACTCGGAACTTTGTATGTTTTTATGTGTAAAATGGGATAAATATTATTAAGCATAACACTATGAGTTCCAGGGATCATAACTAATCATAAGACGCTATACGACTGCAGCATCAATGACGCTGTGGAAACAGTCACGACTACTTTAGTGACGAAACATACGTCAAATAGCGATCGTGCTACCACAAATGTACAGGCGCTATTGATGAAACCAAGCCGACATGGAGTTGCATTATGTGGATTATAAATAAATTTTTATTGACATAAAAAATGTGTACAAACATAGCGAACCAGCCAGCCAACCCTGACTCTTGCGCTAGGTAAAAACGTATGCTACAGGAGCCAGGATCTTCTCCTAATTAGTAGTTCTGGACTTTATGCAGTATCGTTTACATTATTAGTATGGATATTAAATTATAGTATAGTAACTCATTTATTCCACTGGCGATGGAAGGAGCATTAGGTACTACAACAGTACAAGAAACAAAATATGCTAATCACAAAGCCAGGGAGCCTGACTTTCAACCGCAGTGCGTTGTTGTTAGCTTTTGGGAAGGCGCTATTTATATAATACTAGCTTCTGCCCGCGACTTCGTCCGCGTGAAATTCGTACTTTCCTCTAAAAAAATCGAAAATGTGTTTATGATCTTTATCATTTATTTAGATAAATAAGTATTCGGGCCAATTTTTAAATTTATAGATCAATCAAAGGGATCAGATTTTTCAAATAATAAAAAAATAATTGAAAAATAAACTGTATCCCCGCTTTTCACCGCATTAGGGGTGAAATTATGAAAAAATTTTTGGGATGGTTCATAACTTGACTCAAAGACCCATACCTATTTTCGAGTTAATGGAAGCAAGCAGTAAAATCCACTCCTTAACTTTATTACCCTTTTCCACCTTGGTAGGAGACGATTTTTAAAAAACCCTAAAACATACTTTTTTATTTTTTGTTTTATTAGTACCGAGTTTCGAGTTAATCCGACTGCGGGTTACATATTTTTCTAACCTATCAACTTTGTCGTCCTAAATCCTCTGTGTGGGGTTTTGTTTATACTAAAAATGACAATCTTTAATAGTTACTGAACCAAATATTGTCTTGTTTCACGTTTATTTACCAAATGAATAAGATTTTTCATATAAACTGTATCCCCTCTTTTTATATTCATAGGAGTGGGGCATTTTTTTTTAAATCGTCTGGGATGTTTCTATAACTTTACTAAGAGATTATTTATACCTACCAATTTTCCAGTTAATCAAGCCACTCACTAACATCCCCTTAAAAAATCGAATGACCACTTTAACCCCGTCAGGGGTCAATTTCCGAAAACCCCATACACTTATTATTGATTTTTTCTGTCAAAAACTTATTAATACTGAGTTTCGAGTTAATTCGACCACGCGTAAAATTCTTCCACTCAAACTTTAACACCCCTAAACCCCCTTTGAGGGGTAGTTTTGATAAACTAATAATGATAAACTTTATTACTTGCTTAGGCAAGTATTTTTGCCAAGTTTCGAGTTCATTAACTAAAAGAATAAGACTTTTCATATAAACTGTAGGTAGGTACCCCGTTTTTCAGCCCCACAGGGGTGGAATTACTAAAAATCGTTTGAGATGTGTTCATTACTTGACTCAAAGATTATTTATACCAAATTTCAAGTAAATCGAGCCACTCAGTAAAATCCTCCCCTGTAAAATTAACTACCCCTTTTCACGCAGTTAGGGGTAGATTTTCGAAAAACCCTGATACACGTTATTTTTTAGATTTACTTTAAACGAACCAAAGAAATTCATTTAGGTAGTCTTTTCATTAAAGTAGGTCATACTAATGACGTTATACCTACGATGGATGGTAAGTTAATGAGTACTTAGCGTATTTAATGTAGCTAGAACTCACAAGTAAGGTTGTCAACTTTTTTATATCATACATATAATGATACACACACATGCCGGTTTCCTCACGATGTTTGTCGTTTACAGCGGATTTTTCGCTGCCTTCACCAAGTTATAGGTCCACCTTGTGGTCTCCTACTCACAAAGTGGGTAATAATAATAATATCCTCCCGACCGATTTCGGTCACGGTGGCAATCTCAACGGAGATCAGCCAAGTACGCAGAAGATATAATATTATAGTGCACAAGTGTGTGCGCAAACACAGGTGCTATCTCTGTTCAATGAGGGTTTTCGTGAAAATTTACGACACCAGTTGGCACCACTGTGACAAGAGGTCTTCCAAAATAAAATATATGATAACGTTCATCATTCGATTCATTCATTCGTTCATCATTCCGTCATGACTAAAGAAAATATAGGCTCTTTGACAGATACCTGGACCTGACGTGCCAGTGCTGCCACCTAGCGAACGTCATTTCAGAAAACCCTCATTACTCTCATCTTCCGATGGGACGGCAATACAGCTCAGACGCAGGGCCAACGGTTTACGTGCTTTCCGAGGCACGGGTGTTTTAAACCGCCAACTTCCAAACTCTGGGCTGTTATTAAGAAATTGCTAATTAAAAACACCTTGCTCGACCTGGGAATTGAACACAAGACCCCCACGCTCAGCAGTAGCGCGTGCAACCACGAGACCAACGGGACAGTCAAAAAGTCGAAAAGTCGGCTCAGTATATCAAATATAGTATTTTCAAAGCCATTCATACATAAAGGAGGCTTACTTAGTGGAATTAAATACTATATACATACTTAAAGCTTTAATTATATTATTATTACTAAGAAATGAGTTTCTCTTGTCGTCGTATTGCAGTAAAAGTTAAAAAGGCTGCCTTTAATCATTTAATTCTTTTCAATAATCGCGCGCGCGAAATTGAAGTCACATTTGTGCATAGTCGTGCATTATGTACATGAGCAAATTAAGTCGCAAGTACCTACTCGTTATAAAATGTCACGTACCTCTTTTTTAAGTTTCTCATTCTTCTCTTCTTCTTTAAGTAACTCTTTAGAAACATTTGCTTTTTGCTCGCGCAGCCCGATCAACTCCGCTCGCATAGCTCGCTCCGCTTCACACGTCAGCACTCGCGCCGAATAGGCTTCGCTTTCTAGCGATTCCAACTTACGTCGTGCTTGTTCTTCTTTAAACTAAAGGGAACACATTTACAATTGGCAAAATTCTATTTGGCATATTATTAAGAATGTCTTTATCACTAGCAGTGCGCGTGGTACTACTTCTATTTCTTCACTGGTTTGTCTCGTTTGAAAATCCCCACAGAAACTTAGCATTTTTCTGGCACAATAAGTATCCTATATTCCTATGTCACTTGAGAATAGTATATAGCTCGTAAATTAAGTGGTCACCTCAACCCTTTTCCCGCTTACCACACGAGGTGCCTAGTGAATTCGGACGGGTAGTAGCTGTCTATCGGTGAAAGATTGTTGTAGTCAGATAAGTATTTCTAGTTATTACCCTTAGCTAAACATACACACTTAGAAGAAGATATTATACAGAGATATATGTAGATATAGACAGACAGAAGACAAATAATAGATATTAGACAGACATAATAATATCTATTAATACTCATTTACACCATCACCAACCACACACCACACCAACATTACCTTGATCACTAATTCTCATAATATCTTAACGATATCGCGTTCATATACGATGGAACATAGGTATTAAGTACGACCAAACAATACATCACAAATAAAATATACCTACATTTAAAATTCAGTGTCTACTAAATAATGCAAGTAGTACGCATATGCAAGTAATACATGTAAGTAGTACGAATCTACCTCATGGATGCTTATGGAACCATTAAATGAACCGTGTTCCTTCCTTAGCCCTTTATGTTCCGGGCCAGCAGTAACCCTTTCGGACAATCCCGCTGACCCGACAGGCTTCGGCCGGAGCGTCTCCCGCGGCGGCTGGGACGGGAGGCTGTCTCCCTGAGCCATCCCGCCACCACCTTCGCTAGCATGACTGCTTTGCAGAAGGAAGCGACTGCCTCCCACTCCCTCTCGTTCCGGACCATGACTTGAACCAGGGCCGGACACGAAAGGTCGCCGCCGTTGCCGATGTCCTCTACGAGGACACGGCGGTGCTCCGCCCAAGCGCAGACAAGGTCAGACCTCCACCGTATGCTCCACCGTGTCCTCTGGGCGATCCTGGCAATGGTGACACCCGGGCGTTTCCTCCCGCCTGATGATGTGCAGGAACCTCCCGAAACATCCGTGTCCGGTGAGGACCTGCGTCAGGCGGTAGGTGAGGGTGCCGTGACGCCTCTGTAGCCACTCCTCAAAGAGGGGTCTTATCGCCACTATCGTGGCGTGCCCTAAGCCAAATAGCCTCAAGTCAACAATATGCATCAAACATAATATACAAATTGGAACAAATCGGAAGGACATCGTCTTAAGAAATCAAAAGTGCTCAAAATGTGGAAACATTTCTAAATTAAGCCCGTTACGTATAATCACCTTAAGGTCTCGATCGTACTGCGCAGCCTTGCACAGCTCCTGTGCCAGAGCCGCTTCGCCCATCGCCGCCTCTTCACTCATGCGCAGCTTCGTGCTCGCTAAGCTACACACCTGCTGCTCTAGTGTCGTGAGATTTCCCCGCTCCTTCTCCACAGTTTCTCCTATGGTTTTCAGGCCATTAGCTAAAGCGTTACAAGAGCACTTAAATTCATTCCGCTCTGCTACTAATTTTTTAATCTGAAAAAAGCGAAATGATTGAGTGAGCTGTTTCAATAAAATATTTTCTGTGTTTTGTCACTTTACTATAGTAATAAAAGTATAATAATACTCTTAGATAGTATAATGTACAAACTAGTTTCTGAATATCATCTTCTTTTTCTTCAGCTAGTGCGAGTCGCTTCTGGTAGCCTACTTCGAGGTCCTTCCACGCAGTCTCGGCGCGTTCCAGTAGCTCGACTCGCTCAGCTTCCCGTCGCGCCAGCTGACTGGCGCGGCTGCGCAGCTCTCTTGTCGTTGTGTCTACTTCAGCTAGCTTTTCCGCACATTGAGTATCCAAACAACATGCCTATGAAGTCATAAAACTGAAATTAATACTTTTTGGATATGCCTACTTAAGGGGCTTACATGACCTAAAGCGCGGTCACTGTCGGACTGCATAGAAAAGAAAGAGAAAAGAAAGAGAAGAGCAAGAGGCACAACGCACCAGCATTGTGCTTCTCTTTCTTTTTCTTTTGCTTCATATTTTGTAATAAATTACCAAATTTATTGCAAAATACGAAGCAATTATCTATTTAAAATAAATCTATTGTTTGGACTAAAAAAAAATAAAATACTAAGTGCTTTAGTATGTTACTTGTAAAATAATCTGACAAAAAATCAGAATGATTGTATGTATATTAGTATGGTTTTCATTGTAAAAAGAAAGTTTTTAGAGGTGTCTTCATGATTTTTTTTTAGCGTACCTATCAAATTAAAAATATCATAATTATATTTTTTGATTTTGTTTACTGTAGTCGATCATATACTTTTATTGCTTCTAAAACTTGCGTTTTTTGCGTTTAGGTCCTGTAATCCCCTTAATACCTACGTCACTCTATCGATAACAAGTTAAAAACGTCTGTTACAACAGTCATAGTTAAAGGTTATTTTTAATATCCTTTCGGAAGTAAATGATGTCTTGTAATGGCAAGGGCCAGATTGACGGTAACAGGTAACGCTATTCATTGTAATACGTACTGCATTGATTTTATCCAGGGTTTCCTTTTCTGGGCGTTTTGGTGTATTTTTTTTCCCGGCTTTATTTTCAAGTATCATAATTAATTTCGTTTCCACCGGTAATTTAACAATGGGGCCGGTTGTGTGCGATCCGAAGCTTCCATCGACTGAATTCCATACGGGGGCGTTTTGATGGACATTTATTGTACTGTTTGGCTTAGGCACACACTTGGCAGCACAGGAGATTTCTTTCTTCTTAAGTTCTACAAATCTAAAACAAACATTTTAATGAAACAAACAATTACACAAATGGCGTAAATCACAAGTACCTATAGTGTATAATCTGTAAGATTAATTAAAATACCTATTTATACACTACAGATTGGTAAGAACTACAAACCCAGAATCACTTTCAAAGAGCATTATCATAGTAATTAAAGCATTGCAGGGAGTCGGGTCATCGAGAAGATTTAATAAGAAAGGTCGCGGACCTATAAAGGCTATCTGCGTCGTGATGTCCGAGCCGTTGCCAAGCGAGAAGCGCACAGATCAGGTACTGTTGCTCCGGTTGCTCTTCGCTGATGAAACTGAGGTCGCGCTCCTCGGAGTCCAGACGCTGCTGCGCCGCCCTTATGGAACCCTGCACACAAGTCGTCGATTAACCAATGTAAAACATAAAACTTTTTATTGATAACGCAGATAACACTACGAATAATTTTCTACAGTTCCTAATGAAACCTTGCGTGTTTTTTTATAAGATTGAAATAAGTCTAGTATCGCCTTCCTCCCTTCCCGAACGGTGCGCACTGAACTGCTGGAGGTATTCTTTAGTTTGACAAATGAAAGGTCAAAACCTCAATGAAATACAAAAAATAGGTCACTCACTACAGAGAGAGAGATAGCTCACTCTTAATTTCATGAATTGAGTGTAATCTAGAATATAAAAACTATGTATATTTGTCGCGTAGGTACTAAAATCGATCGACTCATTTTTCTCATCCACCCCTAACCCTAAATTACCTTTAGGTTCAAACACGGTTTCATTTCAAGTGCCTTCGAAACGTTCCACATTATGAGACTGGTCATGGACGATGATTTATCCAATGGGATTGGTTCCTTTTCTGGGATTGGTTCCTTTTCTGGGACTGGTTCCTTTTCTGGGGTTAGTTCCTTTTCTGAAGATGGTTCCCTTTCTGGAATGGGTTCCGGGAATATTTCTTTCTGCCTGGGGATCATCTACAAATATGTGCCTTTATATAATTTATCTCAATAATAATGAAGAGACAGGCAACTAACTCATATCAGTTTTTTATAAGTAGCTATTCACGTTTCTTTTCGCACACGATAGCATACTTTAGTCCATTTTCTTTTTTTTTTTTGTTAAGCTTAAGCTTAAGCACAAAATTCAAATATAGAACATGTGAGTACTACAATTACCAGCTTACTAAAAGTTTTGTGTAGTCGATAAAATCGCGCGCGACACAAAGGCACCGGAAGTCGCGCAACGAGCGGTGCCTTTGTGTCGCGCGCGATTATATCGCGTGTCGCGCCTGTTTGTAGGAGCCTTTACTCGGCAACCCCCTTTGGAGCGGTTCATAATCACCATGTCAGCTAAAAGACGTCCACAGCTAGACATAGGCCTCCCCCATGCGTTGCTTCATCGACCGTTCCTACGTGTGTCGCTTACTTAATAAGCCTATAATGTCCCCACTGCTGAGACACAGGCCTCCTCTCTTCGAGAGGGAGTGGGCTGTAATCTACCACGCGAGCCCAGTGCGGGTTAGTAGTTGCCACATGTCTTTGAATTTTTGGTTCTAAGACATGCCGAATACTCACGATGTTTGTCGCTTACAGCGGATTTTTCGCTGCCTTCACCAAGTTATAGGCCTACTCACAAGGTGGGTAATAATAACAACATCCTCTCGACCGATGTCGGTCACGGTGGCCAATCACAACGGAGATTAGACAGGTCCGGCATGAGGTAATAAAGTGCACAGGTCTGTGCACAAACACAGGTGCACTCTATTTACTCGTCATAGTCCGATGGGACGGCAATCCGACATGACCGGGGGAAGACCAACGGCTTTACTTACTTTCCGAGACACGGGGGTTACACACTACCAACATCCAGCCTCCGGGCTGCTACTGAGAAATTACTGATGGAAAAACTCACTAACACTTTTACCTGGGAATCGATCCCTGGACCCCATGCTCAGCGGTTGCGATTGCGACCACGAGACCAATGGGGCAGACAAGGTGGTATTGGTTCATCGAAAGGTGAATATGTACAGTCAGTTATAGCAATTACCTGACGCACCTTTTTTTTAAGTAAAACTTATAAAAAAAGGTAAATACGACTTTTTGTAAATAAAATACATATTAAAGAATTATAAAATTCTATCATTTCATATTCAAAAAAAATCCCACCATTTATGCAAAGGTGGGGTCATCTAAATGCTATAACTGACTGTACATTCGGCAAAATAATTAAGAATGCAGGCAAAAAAAAAACATTAATCTGTTTAAGAGTGCCTTTTGCCTCCATACTTAATACTTATCTCTTCTGCATATAATATTAATGATATTATACTTTCATTTCAATTAAAGATGATATAGCTTAAAAAAAATTGTCTTACCCTCTTTATTTTCATGATTCTGCGGTGCGCAGGTCGCATATGGTTTACCTTGTGTATTTCGCATAATATTTCGTTCAATATGCTCTTAGAAACCCGACGAGCATCAAAATTTCGTTGTTTCTTAAAATATTTGATAACGTACTATTAATTTATATATTATTTAAAATTTGCTGAACTTGGGAGTATGTGTTTTTTTTTTTACAATTAAGTATTACTGAAAACAAGGGCTATCTTTATTATTAGACTAAGTATTGGTTTACTTCTTTCTAGATAGAATTATCTCTCTAGAGGACTACTTTCACTATGCCAAAAGGTTCAAAAAACTGGCCAAGTGCGAGTCGGACTCGCACACGAAGGGTTCCGTACCACAGGGCAAAAACGTCGAAAAAACACGTTTGTTGTTTGGGAGCCCCCCTTAAATATTTATTTTATTCTGTTTTTAGTATTTGTTGTTATAGCGGCAACAGAAATACATCATCTGTAAAAAATTCAACTGTTTAGCTATCACGGTTCTTGAGATACAGCCTGGTGACAGACAGACAGACGGACAGTGGAGTCTTAGTAATAGGGTCTCGTTTTTACCCTTTCGGTACGGATCCCTAAAACAATACTTTCGTAAACTTATGCTTCTCTGTTGGGCAGGAATCTTTCCGATAATTGACCCTTTCTTCGTTTTCAATCATTGCTCGGCTGTATTTTTGACATACTTAATGTATGTTTTTACTTAAGTACTCTATCATAAGGTATACTGTATACATAAATCAATGCATATAGAATCTGCATCGTCACACAACGTGGCAATGCTGCCAGGTTTTTTTGGGCACTTTTCCGCTGACAGCGATGCGAACGAATTTTTTGATGCCCTTGACGTAAACAAAACAAGGGTAAAGACCTACGAACAATGATTTAGTAATATACACCCTTACATTTTGATCGTTTTAATCCTTAAGGAGGATGCTTCGAAGGGCCGTCCATACATTTTTCTTGCGGATTATACGCTAAACATAGACACCCTTTGTTGATCACTTTTCTATAATGAAATGTCCCCGCGATCGACCTTTTTAGGAAAGCAATTCTTTCTAGCTAGAATGCTTGAGTGCGACTACGAAATTCTGCGACCTCATCACATACGGTTGTGAAATTCGATACTATTCAATACTGCGTGTATAGAAGTAACATTCTTTTATTTTTCTTTATTTCAGATTTCTTTGTTCCTGAAACTGATTCATCTCAATTGAATGTGGAAACTGTTCCAAATAAATGTTTATCTGCGTTATCTGGTATCGCATTGTAGACCTGAAGCATGTAATTGAGTGGGCATTCCAATTGGAAAGACACCGAAATATGTGTAAATCTTCACGAATTGAATTTGTTAGTGAGACTTGATGGATTTCGAAGTGAATTAATTTTCAAGTGCAGTATGATTGTGTGGTAAAGCGTGGAAGCTGTACGAAGAACAGTAATAAAATAAATACTGCATTTTTGTGGGCAACTGCAACTGCTGGTACCTACTACACTCAATCATCACACATCAGGCCGCTATCCCACTGGCGTTTTACGAGCGTTGACGTCAACGTCGCGTCTGCGTGGCGTCGACGCTGCGCAGACGCGACGTTGACGTCGCGTCATCGCGTAACAAGCATAAAACGTCCGCTGAACGCGACGTTAACGTCGCGCAGATGATACTATTGCCAACAAACGCGACGTTAACGTTAAGCAGACGCGACGTTGACGTCGCGTCTGCGCAGCGTCGGCGCCGTGCAGACGTGACGTTGACGTCAACGCCAAACGCCAGTAGGATAGCGGCCTAACAAGTATCATGGATATTCCAACAATGTACCTAAGCAAATAAATTTCGTTGTGTTGAAAAAAAATTAGATAGTGTGTGGTTTGAACATTTAACAGAGAAAATTAAAACTGCTGGACACTGCTGCTGCTGGTGAACAAGAAAGGTCAGTTGCTATTCAAAAAGGTCATGTATTTTCAGACGGTGTTCCATTTGTTACTGTATATGTAGTCGAAAGATGGCTGAAAAGGTCATATGGCCATAAATTTGATTCATCTTCTGGTATGGTAAGTTAACATGTTACTAAACACATACATACATAAACTCATGCCTTCTTCCCATGGGGGTAGGCAGAAACTACAGAACGCCACCTGCTATGATACCTAACATACTCCTTTTGTCTCGTTTATATTCATAATTCTGGTCAAACACGCACGCCAGTTGCGAGTACTACGCACAGTATTCACACCACACATGCTTCGCAACAAACGCATTTTTCATTTTTTTTCCTGTCATATCGTAGCAGGCGGCTCATTTTTTTAAATACACGCCGCTTAGTGGTCTACTCTTGTAAACGTATGGAAGTACACGCTTACGTCTGTGTGTAAACGACCTGTATTCAATGGCAGATTTTATTTTAGGATTATGTGTCGAATTGGGTGGATTTTGAGGCAATATTATGACCAAATTCAATAAAGTGTAATGTCCGATAACCCCGTTAACTACTTCTACGACTCACTAATGTGCCAGTTACACATAAAACAAAATAAACTAAAAATGTTGACTTCAGCGCCATCTAGCGGGAAAATGGTCAAGAGCAGATCGTATGATCCGCCTTAAAGGGGGTCATTGTAGTCATCATTATGAACAACTTTTAATATGGGGCCAACACAGAAATCGTGAAAAAAAACCTGCTGATCCATACATTTTTATTCGCATAACTCGACATAATGTATGGAGCAACATTAATTTTTTCACGATTTCAGGATTGCTTCCATAGTTAAAGTTGTTCATAATGATGAGTATAATGACCCCTTTTAAGGATTAAAACGATCAAAATGTAAGGGTGTATAAGTCAATGCCTACGAATAATAAAGGTCAAAGACCCTTATTTTGTTTTATAATACATTTCAGATCAAATATTGGCCTGGGACATACATGCATAATATTATTTTAAGTTTGTTAGCTTATATATTCTGTAAATGAAATAAATTACATTGGCATACAACATACCAGTTCAGGTTCCTTTTTATTATCAGCATCTCTATATCTATTTTCTTGAGTATAGTATACGAACTGTTGGTTAGTTTCCATTGCAAATCTGACTTTTGATTTTATATATTTTACTGTATTTTGGGTGCATTTGTTTTAGATCAGAGTCTAATTATATTTATATGAAAATGCTCACGTTACGGAAAATATCATTTTAAAATTTTATACATATTTTATTTCAAAATTCACTTGACAATGTGCTTGACAATGACAGGATAGGCTCTTGACATTCATCTTCTTATTCTTCCACTGCATAACAGGTCATTCCAGCCATTCCATGTTCTCCATAAAGTTAAATGAAAAAGCTTTTTACGCCAGCCTTCCTTGGAAGAAAATAAATGATTCTTGAAAATAAATTACTGATTCTGGAAACTACAAATAAATTATTCTCAGGTTTAGGTGCCTACTAGCACGACTAAGTGAACCTAGGTATAAAAACATCCACTTCGAATGTTAATATAAATTATGATAGTGTAGTAATAGTTAATTCTTATGTGTTCTTGTATATTATTATAAGAATTTCATTTATATACAGAGTGGAAAAAATCAATGAACCCTGGAGGGAAACTATTTTAAATCCTTAAGATATATTATTTTACTAAAAAGAAACATTCCTTTATTTTTGAAAAGAAACATAACTGCATTTACAGATTACTCGACAAGCTTACCTAAACCGGGAATCGAACCAGCTAAAAATTTAAAAAAATAAACATTCACTATTTTATTCTACTAATCGATAAGATAAAAAAAAATCAGGATAAAATCTCTCTAATAAACATTTGGTCTTAAAAATAAAAAAGATCATGAAATCTAACATTAATTTTATTTTATCACCAATTCTAATATGAAGGGCACGTAAACATGAAAGAAAATGATTACCTATCAAGACATTGATATTTGAACTATTTAAAATTATAGTTACACTTTAATAATTTAACTGATGAGTTATTCGAAATGAGACCCCTCGATAAGAATACACAAATTTAGTCTGTTTTGAAATTCAAAGTAAGCTTCTTATAAATCGAATTGTTCTTGATACATCATCATTACACAATTACGAAATGGAAGCAAAACAAAACAAAATCGATAAAAATGTCCTAAATGTGCGTAAGAATTTCAAAATTGCGGTCCCGCACCGCAAACAAATTTAAACGTTCCATTTTTAAACTTTACGTCAGAACACCTCGTCGGAAATGTGCATAGAATTATTATTACCAACTAGCTGTGCCCCGCGCGTTCACCCGCGTAAGTGACGAGAATATCGAGATAAAAAGTAGCCTATGTGTAAGTCCTGGTTATAAACTATCTGTATGCCAAATTTCATCCTAACTGTTCAGCCGTTTGTGCGTGAAGAAGTAACAAACACACACACTCACAAACTTTCGCCTTTATGATATTCGTATGATCAAACGATTTTCTAATCTAAGTCTTTAACAAGATATTTAGAGATACATTAGCAAGCTTGTACTTCCTATAATGGCTTTGGATGTTACAGTTATAAAAAAATTATAACCTGTCATTTAGTTCTTGAAAGTGATCAATTCTAGTCTAGGTAATGCTGATAAAGGTAACTACAAAATATTAGATTTTCATGAATATCTTGTACGACAGACGAGTGTAAGACCTAATGTTTATTGGAGAAATTTTATCTTTAACATTGACTGTATCAACTAGTTAAATAAAATAGCGAGTGTTTATTTTTTAAATTTTTAGATGGTTCGGATTCCCGGTTTAGGTAAGCTTGTCGAGAAATCAGTGAATGCAATTTTGTTTCTTTTTAAAAATAAAGGAATGTTTCCTTTTAAGTAAAATAATATATATTAAGGATTTAAAGTAGTTTCCCTCCAGGGCCCAATGATTTTTTCCACCCTGTATATTGTATTAACCTTAACGACCTTAGCGACCAATCAATTTCTCTAAAATATGTGAAAACCGCATCAAAATCCGTTTCCTAGTTTAGAATAAGAACGTGGTCACACAGACAGACACGAAAATAGACTTTTCATCCCATCTATTCGAAAAGGACGACTTGGTTCGCCTTTAAGTGCACCCAAAGGTGGTGTTTTCTATAAGAAACTTTTAGCGGGCAGTAATGAGTTTTTAATCATCTTTATAAGTGCGCCGCAATTATCTTTGCCGCGCACTTTTTGAATTTGGAACATCATACTTAGTGTTCAGCGCCAAAGAAATCGAACGCAATGTTTGAATAAAGACTGGCTGGTACGACGGCTCATAGTCGATCCGCGCGCCGGATGAATACAAAAAAAAAGAAATCAATTTAAAAACGCGCGAACTATAGCCCGCGTTTTCGTCAATTTTCACGAATTGTTAGAAATTCATGGTTTTGTTTTGAAAAATGAGTTCCTCAAGTGCCAGTGAAAGTAGGTATAGAATGAACTCCTGAAATTATTAGAACTGACGCAAGAAATGTGATGGATAATCTACTACCTATTTTCATAATTGCAAAAATGTCTCTAATGTAAATATAATTAAGTTTTTAGTTGTTTTTTATTAGATACTATTTAATTTCAATTTAGTTGTTACTCTATGTTTTATCAAATAATAATATTACAATAAAATATGAGGCGCCTTTTATTTTCTCATAGTGGGTGATGAAAAGTAGAGTGTATCACTCGGGCGCAAAATATATTTTCATCCCCCCATCTCGGAAAGAGTATTTTTGCTCTTCGATATCTGAGTGCAAAAGCTGTTTTTATCCGCTAGAGGATAAAGTAAATTGAATTTAGAACATCGTGTGCACTAAGTTTGTGAATTCAAAACATCATTAAACCTATTTACTTCTACCTCCATGGTGACGAATTTATCATACAACTTTTTTTTAATTTTTTAAAAACACAGACTCGGAACCTTCTTGGTGTACTTTTTTTTTAATTTGCTTTCGCGCGCAATTTTCTTTTCACGTCATATTGTTAAAACCTTAGGTTAAAAATAAAAACAAGAAACTTGTAAACAAGTAAAAAATCTAAAATGAGTGAATCTATAATAGCGACGACGAAGTTTATTTGACGCCAACAGAATTGACTGAAACTGTAAAAAATGCGTAAATGAGCTTTCTCCCTCAACAATCACGCGAGAAGTATTTGAAACAGTACGATATTATATGTTTAACACGTGGCGACTAGCTAAAGGAGCCAAAACTTTATCAGAAAACGTTTTGCTGGCATATTTTATTGAATTATCCGAGACCAAGAAATCAAGCACTCTATGGAGTACATATTCAATGATAAAAGCAACAATAATAATGAAAAAAACATATATATAGACACCTATCCTAAATTAGTGGCATTTTTAAAAAGAGCCTCATCATTTCCTCGCTGAGGTGGGATGAAAAGTTACGTGTTGCACTCGAGTGCAAAGATTTTTCACCTCGTGCTCTTTTGATTCCCTCGCTAACGCTCATTCTAATTTTTGAATCACTCGCTGCGCTCGTGATTCAATTTTAGAATCCTTCGCTTGCTCGGTCATCAAAATTGAGCACGCGGTTAAAAAGCAACTTTGCACTCTTGTATATAACAAATAACTATTTTGGCTCGGGCGACGTACTTTGAATCCCTCGCTACGCTCGGGATTCTACTTTAGAATCCCTCACTTCGCTCTGGATTCAAAAAAGCGCCCTCGCCGTAAAAATATTATTTTGCTCCCTTATGATACAATCTACTATTATGCATAGACTAGCGGCCCGCGCCGGCTTCGCACGGGTAGATAATAAGATACTCGTATAAGGATTTTTCAGCGTTACTATTGCATATTTGAACATGGAAAAGTGGTTATTGTGACATAAATGTAATAGTTAGATAATATATGTATATGGTATCGCGGACTTTTTTGTAGATATTGATGTCCTCTATATAAAACTGTAGTATATCACTTTGCTATATTGTCAATAGTTTCCGCAGCGTACGCGATATAAGGATTTTTTTGGTATTTTTTTCACACCTTGGGGTACATTATCGAAGTTTTCATACGGATGCCTAACTTTTTTGAAAATTTTCTATCACCTATGTTCATCAGGTAGAATGTAGGATTCTAATGAAGAAAAATTTTTCAAATCGTTCTTTTTATAATATTAGTGTAAATATAGATATCATCAGATCCGAAAAAGTCAGTTTGCACTTTAAAGAAACGAAATCAAATCGCTTTATTTTAACAACCTTATGTATCTACTTCATGTTCCACGGCTACAGTAGCGATATAATGGCGGGTCGTTATATCGCCAGGAGGCTTCACTTGTTCTCAGTAAAAGTAGAAAGTATACTATCAATAGTTATCATACAGATAAAAGAAAAGGAAGGGTAGGTACGTTTAAAATAAGAAAAACCAGTCAAGTGTGAGTCGGACTCGCGCACCGAGGGTTCCGTACAAATTTGTAGGTAATGAGATGATGATGATGATGTATAGAGTTTATCACGAGATTTTGTTTGTGTTATATCTACAAATTTACGATTTTCGGATTAAAAAATCCGAAAATCGTAAATTTGTAGATATAACACAAAAAAAAACCTTTACTTGTGCTACATGACATTGCTTCTTGCCAAATTTCATGATTTAGGTTAACGGGAAGTACCCTATAAGTTTTGATTCCGGAACATAAACGCCCGGATCTTTTGAATGTGTTGACTTAGAAGTATAATTTTTTCACTGCTTCAACTGATTACAGCCTGCGTTCCTGAGAAAAAGGGTCTTGACTGATAGATAGACAGACGGACAACGAAGTGATCTTATAAGAGTTCCGTTTTTCCTTTTGAGGCACGGAACCCTAAAAAAGGCGAATGTTCAACGACCGACTCAAAGAAATATTCCAGAGACCAGAAAAGATTGCCATCAATGTCACTCGCAACGATTATCTCAATACATTCTCATCGTTACAAAACATCATGCAGGTGATTCACCATTACGTGCATTCGAGCACAATGCACCGTCGCTGAAGATAAAACGAGAAAGAGTGACCGCACCTCGTCGCCGGCGCCGGCGCCGCCTGGCTCCCGTCGCTAACGGTCCTTGCCTTCCAAGTACACAGCATTAACTACATTGATGCTATATTTAGCACAGTCACCATGCCATGTACAGCATCTACCTGCATCCAGTACTGGTTGCATCTAAAATAGAAAAACTAGACTAGCCAAGTCACACAACGCTGCGATGCTCTTTTAATCAAGCGTTGTAAGTATTATAAAGGTAACCTAGGTACCTATGAAATAATCTGGCAAAGTGTGAGGAAAACAGGCGGACGTATAGTTCCGGTTTTGTAGATATATGCATAGATATAAACCGGTGCCATTGTTTCCTAAATGTATCAGGCAGAATACAGAAGACGAATCTCGTCTATGCATTATATCTTGTTGATTATGGCTAGTTTCTTTATTGTACTCAAGTTTTCTCAACAGAAAGTAATTAATGTGAAATTATAGCCAAGCGGATGTAAAAAATAGAATTGACCAAATAAACTCGTTTAGGGCGACTATTTATTACAAAATATGAAGCAATTACCGTATCTATGTACAAAAAACCTATTGTTTCGACTAAAAAATTAAAACACTAGTGTTTTAGTATACCTATTGTTTGTAGAATAAACTAACAAAAAATCAGAATGATTGTATTTATATTAGTATGGTTTTTATTGTAAAAAAAAGTTTTTAGATTTTTTTCTATCGTATCAAATTAGTTCTTTTATGTTTTCAACACACTATCTACCTAGCATATATCCTGAAGAATATCATATATATTTCTGATTTTATTTACCGTAGTCGATCATATACTTTTATTTTATTGTTTCTAAAACATGCGTTTTTTGTGTTTAGGACCTGTAAGCCCCTTAAGTTAAATCAATAATTAGACGTGTATCGTTACTGACTTAACGTATATCTAAGTTTCAATCAATAAACAAATAAGTAGTTGACGTTAACATAAGTAAATACAAAAACTTTAATTAAACTTGGCTTCCTATTAAACTACCTAAAAATAAATAAAAAATAATTACCGCTTGCTTGAAATACAATTATGTATTTCATAATGGATATTTACATAGGTAGGTAGTAAGTCTGTATTTATATTGCGGAAGTACTTATGTGCAGAAATAAGTTTTTGTCAAATAGTTAATTAGGTACGTTACCTACTCGTTACGTTCACAAAAACTTTATAGGTATGTCTATGGTAGTATCTAGTTACTTATTCACACGGTACTACGTTACTTACAGGCAGAAGACTTTGAATTTGAATTTGAATTACGTAGGTATAATCAAAGAGATTGGGATTGGATTAGAATTGGATTGATTGGTATTTTAGCACAGACAAAAAAATAACTGAAAAATCCTTCACAAATGGGATTTGATATGATTAACTTAACAGTTAACTGTCCATTATGATTCATAATGTTATCCTTTTATGATTCTGCAAAAGTGGCCTTTTTAGGCCCCCAGACTACTTGTATAGTTTGGGGCTCATTGGCAAATAATAAATATATTGTTGTCTAACTGTAGGTAGTATTTTAAGTTACTCATGTCGTATCCTGTGAACCTACTGTATTACCTGGACAATAGATATAATTATTTTCTATTTTAAATACGAAAGTATTATAAACTATAAATAACCTGGTCAATCCAATAAGTACTTTAATCACTAATTACGAGTAGGTATGTGGTTTGTGGTTTTCTTATAGCTGCACGTGCCATTTGAGATTAATCGTCAACCTAAATCAAAGAAATTACTATACAGCCATTAGAAATAAACAAAAAAGGGAATTAATTACAATATTAATTAATAACTCGTTATTATGTTGACGCTGATAATTTCCAAATCTAATAAAATGAGTGGCAGGAGTCACGCTGATACAGAATGCACATCATTAGTTTGAAACAAACCACAACAGTTAATGCGTTTCAACATTATCCCAAATAGGTGTAATAAGTTACTCATTATTCCGGAAATAGAACAAGCAGGTATGTGCCTGGCTAATATTGCTTTGATTGATTCAATTAGGGTTGATTTTAACTTAATAAATTTTATTCGAGGAATAAAATTGACGTTTGACAGTTTTTGTATGAAACAACTGTCAAAATCTCAGAATTACCTATTCCTCTAAAGTTATCAGATGATTGAAAAATTAGCCCAAACTGACACAATACCTAAGTGACATGCATGTACTCGTAGATACTGCGTAATAGTAATTTTGTCTACGTTATGTGGAATTGTGAAGTAGGTAGGTACCTATGTTGTAACAAACCTGTCACAGTCAGCGAGCACCGCATTACCAACTGGATTAACTTGACAATCGAGGGCAAAAATTAATCAACATGAAGATCCGTTATTTGAGAATGAATAAGTACCTACCAATACTGGGTCTCGGTTTTTTCCAGTTCGATTGTCATTACACGGCATGCAGCGGCCGGCGTGTGGTAGATACGCACCGAAACGCGGACACTCGTTCAGACAAAACCAATTATGAAGGTCTCGATGTAATTCCAACTTGTTTACCTTTACAATATTCATGTCACTGATCAGATTTGTATAAAAATTTAACTAGAAACAAATAAATGAATTTTTTGGATGGGTTAATTAATGTTACATCGGTAGGTGATAAACGTAGGTATTTGATGTGATTTCAATTCGTTTTGGTATAGGTACTACTACTACTTTACGTATTTTACGTAGGGTATTAAAAAAATTGAGACTCATGTAAGTAGTGAATACTTACATGGTAACAGGTTGCGCGACAATGTCCCTGCACCCTATAAAGTCTTTGACCATCATTTTCAATCAGGAGTGTGCAATCTCTAACAGTAAGACCATAGATAACCAAAGAAAATGCGAACATCAGTCATAATGATATACAGTATGTTAACTAACAGAGGGCGTTCCCGTTAACCCGCAATAGTATAGCATCCATACATGCTAAAAAAAATATTACCATTCGAAAATAAAATGTTTTTATTTTTTTTTTATATTAAAATATTCACTAAAAATCGTAAATTGATACTCTATTTATTTAATTAATTCTAATTTATTTAATTAAATAAATTCCGACATTGCTGTCCTTCAAGTACGCGTGTACAGAGTGTTTCTTTAACGTATCAATTTACGATTTTTAGTGAATATTTTAATATAAAAAAAAATAAAAACATTTTATTTTCGAATGGTAATATTTTTTTTAGCATGTATGGATGCTATACTATTGCGGGTTAACGGGAACGCCCTCTGTTAGTTAACATACAATGTTAACATACAGTTAATGCCGTTTAAAACCGTTCATAAGCGGGTAAGTGAGGCACCATTAAATAAAAATACCACATAATGGAAGGAAATTGCTGATGTAAACAATGATGATGTAAAAGATAATGAAAGAGTAAAACCTATGAACCTCGCAAAAGTAAATTAACAACGATGAGCAAAATCGCAAGGCCTCAGTAGGTACGTTTGAATCTTTGAATACGTAACCCGTTTGTGCGTGAGCCCAGAGCGCGCGCCGCGGTGGCGCGGGAGTGTTGCTCGCTGATCGCCATTGGCCGTCATGCGGCGTGTCAATAGAGCCACGTATTGTGTCCGACGCATTGTTACCGGCCGGCCAGATGACCCCACTGCACGCCACAATAACACTTCAATACGCTGATCACATGCCACCGGAACACTGATCTACTCCGTCAATAGCGTCACCGTGTAAGTAGTTAAACCGTCTCACAACATTCTGACGATGCGTAGCGTAGACTGTGATGATCAACGTGAGAAGCTTGGAGGCCAGTGACGTAGACACCACGCCTTCCACCGCTAGCTCGCGGTTACCTTCTGGAAAAATATATGACTGCGTCACATACAATCAATAATATTATAAATGTGAAAGTTTGTAAAGATGTTTGGATGTTTGTTACTCAATCACGCGTAAACCGTTGAACAGATTTGGATGAAAATTGGCATATAGATTAACACATAGGATACTTATTATCCCGATATTCCCACAGGACCGAAACTTACGCGGGTGAAAGCGCGGGGCGCAGGTAGTATGACATAAGTACAGTACGTGCCACGTAAGATGAGACTTGACACACCACGTGGTCTGACATGCGCAGAACACGATTTTAGGTATCTTTAGCGGTATGAGGTCTGAGTGCGGGACGGGACTGGCCGTCATAGGGGCGGCGGAAAGAGGCGGGGGAGGCGGGGTCAAGTCTCTTCTTACGTGGCACGCATTATTATACTATATAAAGCTCGATTACCACTGACTGACTCACTGACATAATTGTTCTGCCAGATGGTGAAGGGGGAGGTGGGTATATTTTTACAGATTCGTATAGAAGTAACTCTCACGAGTATGGGAAAAATCCCAAACCTCCCCTTTTCCACCCCACTCTCCCCCCTCCCTATCGTATCTCGGAAACTAAGAGTCCCGTGTTTTGTTGTTTTACGGATTCGTATAGAGGAGGCTCGGAAAAGTAAAATCAATTTTTCAAAGTTGCCCCCCTTGCCCCCCTTCTCCCCCCCTCTAGGTAGATCTCGGAAGTTGAGAGACTTGGAACATTTTTTTTTTCAGATTCGTATCAAGGGGCCCAGAGTTGGTCTAAATCATTTTTCAAAACTCCCCCTCTCCCCCCCTTCACCCCTCCCCCCATCGTATCTCGGAAATTAAGAAACCTGGGTTTTGTTTTTTTACGGATTCGTATAGAGGAGGCTCGGAAAAGTAAAATCCATTTTTCAAAGTTGCCCCCCTTGCCCCCTTCTCCCCCCCTCTAGGTAGATCTCGGAAGTTAAGAGACTTGGAACATTTTTTTTTTTTTCAGATTCATATCAAGGGCCCCAGAGTTGGTCAAAATCATTTTTCAAAACTCCCCTCTCTCCCCCCATCGTAAGAAATACTCCTCAAAAACACGACCCCGCGAGCTGCTTGCAGCTCGCGCAACGCCCAAATACTTTTTACAAGGGTAAGAAATACTCCTCAAAAACACGACCCCGCGAGCTGCTTGCAGCTCGCGCAACGCCCAAATACTAGTTATATTATTATACTATATAATATTATATAAATTATACTATACGTATAAAGCTCGATTACCACTGACTGACTGACTCACTCACTGACATAATTGTTCTCCCAGATGGTGAAGGGGGAGGTGGGTATATTTTTACAGATTCGTATAGAAGTAACTCTCACGAGTATGGGAAAAATCCCAAACCTCCCCTTTTCCACCCCACTCTCCCCCCTCCCTATCGTATCTCGGAAACTAAGAGTCCCGTGTTTTGTTGTTTTACGGATTCGTATAGAGGAGGCTCGGAAAAGTAAAATCCATTTTTCAAAGTTGCCCCCCTTGCCCCCCTTCTCCCCCCCTCTCTAGGTAGATCTCGGAAGTTGAGAGACTTGGAACATTTTTTTTTCAGATTCATATCAAGAAGCCCAGAGTTGGTCAAAATCATTTTTCAAAACTCCCCCCTCTCCCCCCCTTCACCCCTCCCCCCATCGTATCTCGGAAACTAGGTAGCGGTAAAGCGAAGCGTTGTTCTCCTAGATGGTGAAGGGGGAGGTGGGTATATTTTTACAGATTCGTATAGAAGTAACTCTCACGAGTATGGGAAAAATCCCAAACCTCCCTTTTTCCACCCCACTCTCCCCCCTCCCTATCGTATCTTGGAAACTAAGAGTCCCGTGTTTTGTTGTTTTACGGATTCGTATAGAGGAGGCTCGGAAAAGTAAAATCCATTTTTCAAAGTTGCCCCCTTGCCCCCCTTCTCCCCCCCCCCTCTAGGTAGATCTCGGAAGTTAAGAGACTTGGAACATTTTTTTTTTCAGATTCATATCAAGGGGCCCAGAGTTGGTCAAAATCATTTTTCAAAACTCCCCCCTCTCCCCCCCTTCACCCCTCCCCCCATCGTACCTCGGAAATTAAGAAACCTGGGTTTTGTTGTTTTATGGATTCGTATAGAGGTGGCTCGGAAAAGTAAAATCCATTTTTCAAAGTTGCCCCCCTTCTCCCCCCCTCTAGAGGTAGATCTCGGAAGTTAAGAGACTTGGAACATTTTTTTTTTCAGATTCATATCAAGGGGCCCAGAGTTGGTCAAAATCATTTTTCAAAACTCCCCCCTCTCCCCCCATCGTAAGAAATACTCCTCAAAAACACGACCCCGCGAGCTGCTTGCAGCTCGCGCAACGCCCAAATACTTTTTACAAGGGTAAGAAATACTCCTCAAAAACACGACCCCGCGAGCTGCTTGCAGCTCGCGCAACGCCCAAATACTAGTTATACTATATAAAGCTCGATTACCACTCACTCACTGACTCACTCACTGACATAATTGTTCTCCCAGATGGTGAAGGGGGAGGTGGGTATATTTTTACAGATTCGTATACAAGTAACTCTCACGAGTATGGGAAAAATCCCAAACCTCCCCTTTTCCACCCCACTCTCCCCCCTCCCTATCGTATCTCGGAAACTAAGAGTCCCGTGTTTTGTTGTTTTACGGATTCGTATAGAGGAGGCTCGGAAAAGTAAAATCCATTTTTCAAAGTTGCCCCCCTTGCCCCCCTTCTCCCCCCCTCTCTAGGTAGATCTCGGAAGTTGAGAGACTTGGAACATTTTTTTTTCAGATTCATATCAAGAAGCCCAGAGTTGGTCAAAATCATTTTTCCAAACTCCCCCTCTCCCCCCCTTCACCCCTCCCCCATCGTATCTCGGAAATTAAGAAACCTGGGTTTTGTTTTTTTACGGATACGTATAGAGGAGGCTCGGAAAAGTAAAAACCGTTCAAACCTCCCCTTTTCCATGGGTAAGTAATAGACGATATAAAAACAAAATCTCTAATATTAACAACATATAACAACGGAACCTATAATTTTATTTAATATAGCGATTAGTTAATATAATGAACGATTGATATAATTTTAAAATAACTAATTTTTATAAGCATAACATACATTAAATATAACATCGTTTGACATAACATACATTAAATATAAAATCGTTTGACATACCACTCAAAAGATATAAAACTTATTTGGTCTAATATGATGAAAACGCCTACTTAAAACACAAAGCAAAATTGCATGAACACGGGTTAGTTTATTTAGTATTATTTATATGTTGGAGCTTGTCGGTAGCTCAACAAAAGTTATTGTTAGTTGTCACTTAGTGTGCGTAATCTTGCTCAGTTAAATAATAATCATTAAAGTATTTCTTTAAAAATGAATTCATACAAGTTCATTCATAAAACTATGAGTCTCTAATCAATTAATATATACCTTGGTAAGGGTAGTTTTGTATTCTCATACGCTCGCTCTTGCATTATATGTCGACGGAGCTTTGCGGGGCTCCTATTTCTACGTAAAGGGTTTAAAGTAACCTAACAAAACCGAACCTCGGGGTGCCCTTCGCTCGCTCTTGCATCCTATGTCGACCTCCTATCCTTCCTTCCTTCTTTGCTCCTATTTCTGGGTGGTTTAAAAAAAAATAACCACGAAGGCTAAGGCGGGAGCTCCGCTCCGCTTCGGTCCCGCCTTAGCCTTCTAACCTAACCTATCTGAATTGTTTGTATAATTAAACGTTAGACCAAATGATTTTCGATTGAATAAACAATATACATAATAAACGTTAGACCAAATGATTTTCGATTACATAAACGTTATATCAAACAACGTTATACTAATTAAGTTTTAGAATAAATAAATGTTATATGTAAAGAAATTATATCAACAGTTGGTATATCTCACGTTGATTATATCTTATGAACGATAATAAAATGAAATTAGACCAAATGAGTTTATACGTTATGAGACGCACCCCTTTTCCATTCCACCCCACTCTCCCCCATCCCTATCGTATCTCGGAAACTAAGAGTCCCGTGTTTTGTTGTTTTACGGATTCGTATAGAGGAGGCTCGGAAAAGTAAAATCCATTTTTCAAAGTTGCCCCCTTGCCCCCCTTCTCCCCCCCCCCCCCTCTAGGTAGATCTCGGAAGTTAAGAGACTTGGAACATTTTTTTTTTCAGATTCATATCAAGGGGCCCAGAGTTGGTCAAAATCATTTTTCAAAACTCCCCCCTCTCACCCCCTTCACCCCTCCCCCCATCGTAAGAAATACTCCTCAAAAACACGACCTCGCGAGCTGCTTGCAGCTCGCGCAACGCCCAAATACTTTTTACAAGGGTAAGAAATACTCCTCAAAAACACGACCCCGCGAGCTGCTTGCAGCTCGCGCAACGCCCAAATACTAGTTGTACTTTATAAACTTAATTGTGTGTTATGCTCGCCTACATTTAAACTGCTATTGAATAGAAAATCTCCCATGTGTTATTGAATAAACATTGTTCGTACCTACCTAGTCTAAGTAGCCCAAAAGTCTGCTTCTCTGCTTATTATTAAAATTCGAAGTGGATTCCAATCCCTTGATGCACCTCAAACTGGGCACTAATAATGCACCTGTCTAAAATTTATTACTTTCATGCAGCCTCTAATCAGAACCTACTTACAAAAAAAATAGTAGGTACCTAAGTACTTGCACAACCAAAGTCCTCGTTTAATTTCCCTCTAAGTATATCCTTGCATTTTACTTTATGTCCTGTTAATTGTTACATTTTATTACTGCTTCAAGATCAGTTTTATTACATTTCATGATTTACTACCAGAATCTTTGATCATAAAATTGTTGCCAGGAATCTGGTTATCGTTACCACTTAGAACTTTTCTAGAGGATAACATTATGAATCGTAATATGGCGAAGACAGTCCGTGTTTTACTTTTTTTAGCTGTACCGTACCTGCACCGTAGCTGTACCGTAGGTATAATCAAGGAGATTGGGATTGGATTTGGATTGGATTGATTGGTAGCACAGATAAAAAAAAATAACTGAAAAATCCTTCACCAATGGGATTTGATACGATTAACTTAACAGTTAACTGTCCATTATGATTGATAATGTTATCCTTTTATGATTCGCCAAAGTGGCCTTTTTAGGCCACCAGGATGAGTTCACATGAAAGGTTAAGCAGAGGTTAGCCTTAACTTTAGTCAGTCATTTTATTGCATGTTTTTTTTTACATTATCAGTAGATATCAGTTCTTTATTTATTTGTCCAATTTTAATTTTTTATTAGTCGTTAATGTCCCACTGCTGGGCAAAGCCCTCCCTGTTCCCTTTTTTATACCTCTCTTTGTCAAGAGCTGCCAAGGACCAATATTCATTAAAGGAGTCCAGCTCTCCCTGCCATTTGTCCAATTAGCATATATGTAGCTATTCAATTTCGTGTCTAGCGTGGTCTAATTGTTTTAGATCTTAGTCTACAAAGTGCGATTATACACATTATTAGTACCGTAACCGTGTTTATGCAAATTAATTAACAACTGTTATATTAACAACATGATCATCAAAAGGACCTTGATCTCAGTAGCTGTCAGTACGTCACTAGGTACCTTCGATGGTAGCAGTGGTCACTTTTGCGATTGTTCAAGGTTTTCTGTGCATCAAATAAAAATAATAATACTTAAGTAGGTAAATAATATTACTTACTGTTATTGTTAGCCTGCATTGTCGCACAAATAATAAAATGATTTGTTCACCAAAATATGAACACGATTTACAACATTGTACAATATACTCTAAATAATGGTTTGACGTTTGTAATATATGCAAAGTTTGGGATTATCTGCATCCGAAGCCAAAATAGGTGGTAAATCTGTACCTCAGATTACATTTGATCCCCATAAATATATTGTGAACATTTAGCAGCCATGTTTAAAGTTGTAAACGTTATAAGATTGCCATGTAATAATGTATGTGGAAAATACCTATGCATAATGTATTACCTAATATTTTTAAAGACCATGATGTTTTTTTAATTGTGTCCAGGTTCTCTCTTGTCCGTCTAGATACTATTAAAGCACGTACGAGGCGAGGAACGCATGCCATGAATATCTTGACACTGGACTGATCACCCAGTCAGTGAACCCGAGTCTATTCTGCTTTTTCTCTTTCTATCTTCTGCATCTTACGCTTCAACAAATTATACAAAGAATTAAATTATATGATAATTATACTTAACTAGCTGCGCCCCGCGGTTTTACCCGCGTAAATGTCGATCCCGTGGGAATATCGGGATAGAAGCCTATAATATGTTAATCCAGGGTGTCAGGCTGTCAGCTACCTCCATACAAATTTTTATCAAAATTGGTCCAGCCATTTGAGCGTGAAGAAGTAACAAACATATAAATACACACATACACACTCACTCACAAACTTTCGCCTTTATAATATTGGTGTGATTCTAAAATAAACACACCTAAATTAAAAATACAATTTCTATTGCCTGTTTTGAGCCGATGAATAATTATGAGGTCACTGGTACTACAAAATCAGTTTACAAGAAAATTAATACCCTATTCACAGCCAAACAGCACAAATAAACTACAAACAAGTATCGTAAAATTAAATCTATTTTTGCAATCCATGTTGATGGCCGCGCTGAAGGGACTTTTTGCCCCTAGAGGCTAGAATCTTGCTTGAGAAATAAGAAACAGTGAACTTTCAACCGGTAGGGCAAGTGTGCAAGTACAGACACAGGTTTGTCAAGTTCCGTAGGACTTTATCATCGAGTCGTGAAATGAAACACAACGAAGGCGATGGCTATAAAACCGGAATAACTAGAACATATAAGTTCACTGGTGAGAGTTTCGCTGGCCATTAGGTTCAAGAGAATCTGAAATCCCTTTTATTGTTTAATTAATTACGTTAATCTTGATAAAACTAAGTGTTTATTTGAACGGCCGTTCTTTTCCTTTTTCCAGACCACCCGGACTGGAAAAAGGAAAAGAAAGGAAAACGAAGGCACAATACTAATAATTACGTAGGTAGTGAGAGTGGCAGAAGACATTATGAACCCGATAGCGTCATAGCGACAATGCCTGCGAAAACCGGACCCCCAAATCAGCTCTGAAATGCGAGAAAACAACTTGCACGCACATTATGAGCAACGAAATCAAAACATCTCAATAAAAATAAATAAAAACCAGTAACTATATTTTAACTGCTCCTAAAAAATATTGATTAATACCTTATACCTTTAAAAACCTATTGATTCTTTGAAAAGGAAAGTTGACGAAGTTACAGATTTTAAGACTCCTTGTCCGGAAAATTGCTGCTACCATGTTTTATCCGTCGGGCGTCGAGTAGCATTCCTAAGATCCTATTAAAAGAATGTGGGTGCCGGCGAAATTACAGACACTTATACTAGCATTGGGCCATGAGGCCCACAAAGCTGAAATATCTCTCGCTTGCCAACCCTAAGTAGCTGATTTACATAGACAGTGGAACTTGCCTGGTAATCCAGGTAGCCGTTGGATCTATATCGTCGCCAGTTGCTACCTGCAAAAAACTACTCCTTTATAAAAACACAAATATTTATTGGCATTCATAAATTCATAATTGATTACGTAGAATTATAGCTAAGACATGCATATTTGATACAGTTTCAGTAGAACTGAGCATGGCTCCTGCCTTCTTTACCAATATAGTACCAATTACCTATCAATTATGTGATATGAAAATTATTTTCCGGAACTACGTGTACGTAAGTATAACGCTCTTTAAAAGCTTAGCGTGACGGGGACGAACTCTGGCGCCGTGAATTCGTAGCACTTTTAAGTAGGTATTAAATACGCAACGACTGCGCGCGCGCAACTCAGTAGGAGGCAGCTTGCGCTCGCTTCGTGTCGTTGATAATCAGGCGTTTCGCCTAGTTGCCGGCTAACGTGCTTCGACCGCGATTATTACTGCACCGATAAAAATGACGATATTCACTCCGAACTAACTTTGCGTGACTAGATTCTAAACACGAGGACTTAAAGACTTTTTATTTATATTTAAAAATATTTAATTCTGAATTCAAAATGGTTAGTGGCAATAAAGATCCGTGTGATCTCAAAAAAGTGCCACCGAAGAACCGTGAGAAGAAGACGAACAACTATAAGAGAGCAAATTGGTTTTCGAAAGCATGGTTCGTCTGGATGATGCCCACTTTCTGGAGAGGCTACAAGCGGGACTTGTACGACGCGGACCTCACAAAACCTAAAGATAGCCACCTCTCCGACAAGCTTGGCGACCGGCTCGAAAAGTAAGTACCACTGAAAATATTTTAACATAGTTAAATTTTTTCTTTGTAAAAAAACAGAATTCTCACAAAAGTCCCTGTGAATGTTGACCTATAGCTTCACAAGGTGATGCGTAAATAAAAAGACAACCCACAAAATAATTTGTGTGCAATACTCCACCGGCATTTAACAAGCAAAACATGTTAATAAAATCCGTGCGACCACGGCCGCGTGTACAATGCCACATTTACTAAATACACACTTAATATTACTTGCGTAGGTATGTGATAAATTCCAGGAGCTGAGAATTTGTGTTGTATCATCAAAATTGTTCAAGACAAAGTACTTAAGCATAACCCTTTTATAGTTGTATAGGACGGCACAGAAGTTTACATAAACGTCAAGGTGCCGTCTGCGGTAGTTTTAAATTAACATCCTCTGCGTTCATGCACAGTAATGGAATTATAAAATAATGTTTTCCAACTTTTTTATATTCTGAAGCTATTCTATAGCAAAAATATTTTCAGCTATGCTTATCTTCTTTTTTTAACTACTGTGCAGAAAATTCTTTTAAAATGATTTTTTATATGATGAAAATTCTTCCAACATGAAAGGAAACTTATTACCTATATACATTTTGTTAATATGGTCTTTTTCATGAAAATTGTAAGAATCAACATGTAGGAAAATTGAAAATACAATTTTGTTAATTAGGTAGGTATGGTATTTTTTCATGAAAATTGTAAGAATCAACATGTAAGAAAAATTGAAAATACATGTTGGTAATTATGGTAATTATTAGGTATATCTAAAAGAAGCCTATATGTAAGTAAATAAAAATTAGTTAACTGTTTCCACTCCCTTTTTATGAACGTGTAATAGTTTATTTGTCTGTAGGCCTGACAAACTTAAACCACTGAACTGGTAGGTACTTACGCAAATTAAATGGCGTTTAAACACGTATGCAAGTAGTGCATGCGAACCGTTTCAAGATACGTACTTTCACAATCACATAAAATATGCACTGCGCTCAATGCAGTAGGTACCTGAATACTTCCAAAGTACGTCATCAACAAATTCTCTAACTTGTTGCTACGAGGTTGAAGCAAAATAAGATGAATAAAAATATCCTAAGAGCTGCTACGTCTGTTCTCAATATTATGAATAGTAAAAACCTCTATTTACCTAAAATAATAAAATCGAGAACACCCCACAAAATTATTTCTATGACGTTGTGTCTGCAACTCAGCATCCTGCATCACCAAATTTTCCCACCATTTTTTTGTATTTTCCGCAAAATAGTTAATTGGCGAAAAAAAAAAATATCTTAAAACTTAGGTACCTAATAATTAATGACGTTGATGACTAATAGAACAATGGACAAAACTTACGTACTTAGCTATTATTATAACGATACTTTTAGATTTTGATATCCGTGGTCCCACCGATAAAATAACAATGAAAATAATAAAAATCTAAACGCGATAAAAAAACCTGTAATAAAAATGATTTACTCTAATAAACAGATTGTTTGTATCAAATATTTATTAGTAAGTATTTAATAATAAAAAAAATGTAAAAAAACCGACTGTAAACCTTTTATCTAAGTACTAGCAGCGCCCCACTGTTTCACCCGCATGAGTCTCGATCCCGTCGGAATATCGGAATATAAAGTATGTATCTTATAAAATATGTTAATCCTGGTTACAAACTACATGTGTGCCAAATTCATCCAAATCCGTTCAATGGTTTTTGCGTGAAAGAGTAACAAACATCCATACTTCCATCCGAACAAACTTTCGCGTTTATTATTAGTAGGATAGTAGGATTAAAAGAACTTTTCATAATTTCTTCAGCTTAGAATAACATTACATAATAAGAACTATAGATACCTACCTTACCTACCTATATCCTTTTTATAATTGACTCATTTTAGTAAACTCATCGTTTTAAAAAAATAATAAAATAGGTAAGTATCACTATCTTTCAAGGGATCCTGCCGTATTGCCGAAAAGATTTTGCCAAAATTTCACTACCCAAACAAATTTTAGCAATCTTTTTTTTTATACCAATACAATGTTTGGAATGATTTTAGTACCTACTTATGCACATTTTCATTTGGTCAAATTTTTACTTGGCAGAATATTATCAAGGATAATGTCATTTAGGCATTTGATCTTAATCAAATAATTTATTACAGCAAACAATCTTTAAACAATAAATAAAATTGTTATGAAAAAAATATGTAGCAAAAAAAATTTTTTTTTTTGGGAACGACATGGTTTTCCTTACATAAAATTTACATTGCATGGTTGCAATCGGTCGATAGGCGACGTAGGATGCAAGAGCGAGCGAAGGGCACCCCGAGGTTCGGTTTTGTTAGGTTACTTTAAACCCTTTTCACTGAAATAGGAGCCCCGCCAAGCGACATTGGATGCAAGAGCGAGCGAATGAGAATACAAACACCTTTACTTATTAAACAGGGCCAATTGAAATCATAGGCAGACAAAAATAGGGGCCCCGACGGTACTAAATATTTGGCTTATTTTATTTTGCGTAAAATATGTTATACCACCTGAAATATTTGACTAAATTAAAATTGGTAAAAGTACTAGTTGGTAAGCAAGTTATTGTTTAAACGTTCACTTGCCAAACATTAGGTTTGCGTTACAACTTTTTGTGAAAAGTTTATTTGCTAAGTAATAATTTGGCAAATGAAATTATGTGGAAAATTGTTTGGGAAGTGATAATTGGCAATTTCTTTTCAATGAAACAAGGGAGACCCATCTTTCAACCGCTAAAAGGGTCAAAATATTATACCTACATTTTCATGAACACACAGTTTTTCTTTTCAACGTCTTAATGAATTTTTAACAAAAATAAAGAACTTTTAAAAAGGAAAGAAAACTACATACCTAATCCCTTAAATCTCATAACGTAGGTAAACATTTTGAATAAATTAATTGCATATATTAAGATTTCAAAATAACTGTGATTGTATTATTGGCATAAAAGTTGAGACAGGAAGTTGTATTACCAACAAATGGTTAATTCATTATGAACGTGTCGATTGAATCCAATATTACTTATATGTACTACACTTGATGGTTTTCAACTCACATTCCATAATTATTCTTAGAAAATAAAATATAGTAAGGTAAATAGGTAATACAGAATACTGATGACTGTGCCGGTGACAATATTAGAATAATTACATGCAAGCGGTTAGATATAATTTTATTAATTAGATGGAAAGCTTATAACTGCACGTTTCAGGTGTTCATGAAAATATAGAGTATACCTATCTAATTTTCTCCATGTCGAGATACGTAATCTTATCCCATGCTTAGCATGAAATTGAATAATACACACATTTTATACGCATTAAGTTTTTTACACTAATTTTATATAATAAAGATATTTTGTGCTATTTTAGCATGATATTACTTCTACAGAAGGTAGATATTTATATGACTTGAGAATCTGACTCAAGGCGACATCGATAGGCACCATGTCGACATCAACATTAATTTAAACTATTACATAATTTTAAAGCAAACGTCTTAAAATAACAATCATCTGCGTAGCCTTTTTCCAACTATATTGGGGTCGGCTTCCAGTCTAACCGGATGCAGCTGAATACCAGTATTTTACATGGAGTGACTGCCTATCTATCCTCCACAACCCAGTTACCAAGTAATACGACCCCCCTTGGTAAGACTTTCGGGCTTCTGACAACCCGTAACGATTGTCAAAGATCTACGAATGACAGCCGGGACCAATGGCTTAACGTGCTTTCCGAGGCACGGAGGAGTATTGGTACCTATGTGAAGATGGTCAACCATCCACGGACCAACCGCGACAAGCGTAGCTTAACCTGATCGATAGACCCGTGCGGCTGTTATTACTTAGCTTAAAATAATAATATTATTTTAAAATGGAGGGAAAAGAATTAAAAGGCATCAAAAAATTTGACCGCATCGCTGTCAACAGGAAAACTGTCAAAAGGCTGGCAGCTTTTAAATTATGTAAATATTATCTTGGAAAATGAAATATAAAATGTAACACCTAATTTAGTTTGACAACTAAATTGTCCGGTATAATACAACAGGGGAGGTAGTTAAGTACAAACACATTATTAATGTGATAACCTAATCGCCACATTGTATTCGCAAATATTTTACTAAAATAGGCACTTAATAGAATATTATTTAAATCTAACTATAATATTTACAGTCCTTTCCACCCGTTTAAAATAGCGATGCTAAAAAAACTTTATTACAAAAAAAACAACCGACTTCCAAATAAGACACTACAAAGTGAAAAATAACTTTAATTTCGGAAGTCCGTTGCAAACAACGAAAATGCGAACCCAACGACATCCGAAATTAAAGTTATTTTTCACTTTGTAGTGTCTTATTTGGAAGTCGGTTGTTTTTTTTTTTTTTTTTGTAAAAATGTGAGTTTATTTTTTACAAACTTGTATAACTTGCTATGCTGCTTGCTTGCTTGCAGTGACATGAAGTTATTATAACATTAGCAATATAAACTAAGTGGCAAAAATACGTATTATTGTAGCTAACTCAAAACTACCCAAGCAAAGTAATAAAAATTATATGGGGCCAACCCTGAGGCATACCTTATCCATATTTTTTTTATAGATCGATTTACAATTTATTGCCGTAGATATCGCTTAACAAACATACAAAAAAAACATACAGTCGAATTGAGAACCTCCTCCTTTTTGAATTCGGTTAAAAATAGCGAGTAGGCCCACCTTTTTATGATGTTCCAGGTATTCTGAACCGGTCGTACATAAGGACAAACATTTCCGCGTTTTCGTTCTTAACTTAAGTGATATCTTGGATCTTCACTAAAAGATTCACCTTGTAGTTGTAAGGCAGATGCTGCATAGAGTCGTAGCTAATTAAGGGGCTTACATGACCGAAAGCACGGTCACTGTCGGACTGCATAGAAAAGAAAGAGAAGCGCGATGACACAACGCTGGTAATTTATTGCAAAATATGAAGCAATTATTTAATTACAAAAAATCTATTGTTTGGACGAAAAAATTAAAACACTAGTATTTTAGTATGTTAACTTGTAGAATAATCTGACAAAAAAATAGAATGATTGTATGTATATTAGTATGTTTTTTATTATAAAAAGAAAGTTTTAGAGGTATCTTCATGATGTTTTTCTATCGTATCAAATTAGTTGTATTATGGTTTCAACACACTATATACCTAGCATATATCCTGAAGAATATCATATATTTTTCTGATTTTGTTTACTGTAGTCGATCATATACTTTTATTGTTTCTAAAACTTACGTTTTTTGTGTTTAGGTCCTGTAAGTCCCTTACATGCATAAATAGTTCAAGCTATTTATTTTATTAGCGAAATAATTTCGCGTAGGCTTCTTTTATCTATTCTTTGGGTAAAAATACCTAGGTATCAAACGTAAAACGGATTTGAATTTTGCACAGACAAAACAGTGACAAACAAATAATTTTTTTACGATGCCCATTATTACCTTTTTGTTTGTCAATATCAGTTACTCAAATCATCTGTCTTGCTTTGCTTTAATTACATACTATTAAACAATGGTAGGTATAACCATTGCTCGTTAAAGCATTAAAGGTCGCTTACGCATTTGACGGATACCTGTTCTCATTGAATCAATAAATTACTGTCGTCATCATTCTTGAAAAATGTTATAGCAAACTTTATCTACCTTTATTTACAAGTTTTTCTCAGTATCCCTGTTTCTTAGAAAACAAAGGGCATACTTGAACAATATTGCAAGTTGCATAAAAAATGTATAAAACTAAAATGATGACGATGAGATGTGTACTTATACGACTCGTGCTTCAATGAATTATTTAATGTATGTACATAGATTGAATATTAATAATACTCATGCTTGATTAATGACTACATAAACAGCAATACCTACTCATAACTCGCTGGTCTACATAACAAAGTAAATCGCCCTCAGAAACTATAATAAAAGCTTAGCTAAACACAAACTTTTATCCCGAGGGACGGGCTAACTTTCTGTCTGCCCCTTAGATTCTTAGACCCTTCGACAGTTATCTGGTAAAGTAAATAAGGATGTAATAATCTGCTAATGCTCGGCCGCTATGGGTGTAGCTGCCTCATCGTAGCTGCATATTGCGCGATACTCGAAGTACCTAATTGACTAAATAGGGGCCTCGAGCGAGGGTCAACTTATATTGCGAACCGCTTTAGCAATATTCAAATATTCGTTTTTAGGGTTCTGTACCCAAAGGGTAAAACGGGACCCTATTACTAAGACTCCACCGTCTGTCACCAGGCTGTATCTCATGAACCGTGATAGTTAGACAGATGATGTATTTGCCTCTATAACAACAAATACTAAAAACAGAATAAAATAAATATTTAAGGGGGGCTTCCATACAACACACGTGTTTTTTTTTCGGCGTTCTTGCTTTGTGGTAGTCAGACTCGTTTTTTTTTCATGCACACGAGTATTAAATCTCTCAGTCTTCAGAGATTTGAACCAAATTCGCAAACCAGTAAACCAGTATTACCATAAAGATGTACGATACCCGGTGCATTCCTACGCGAATTCTTTGGAATTCTTTTTCATTCATTTATTATCAAACCAGTTAATCACGTGCGTGCGTGGTTACGGTACACCGGAAAAACCAACAAAAATATCTCCGCGTGTGATCTTACCGAATGCGTGCCAAATCTTTTGGGGTAATTAATTATTCGTTTGATTATGGTTTCTGTCATACCTACACTACCACTTGCAATTCATGCAATTGCCATATTCATGCACAATGGCATTCTTCTTCTATGCATCCACTGAGGAGTGAGGACACGTCTGCGTTCGCTTCGCATCGTCATCTGTTTATGTATTTACATCGAGCATGCGTTACCCTTCACCTTACCCCACTTGAAGCTACCGCGCCGGGTATTGTCAACATTCACTTACCACACGACGAGCGAATGGTTTGACAGGGAGACGGAGTTATGAACAACGTTTATACTACGCAAGAGTATGCGTAGGAGCTTGACCGCAAAATAATATAGGCATAATATATACAAATAACCAGCCTTGGCTGGTTCTAGAAACATGTAGAAGACATGTTACATTTCTGACTTTGAGTTTAACACAAACCTGGCTGGAATTATTAACAATTTTTACATCTGCAGTATATTATTATTATCATGAGTAAATTAGTGTATAGTGTCCGTGACGTAAATAATTAATAAAAACAATTGCACAAATTTTATTTAATATTGTTATTACAACGAAGTCCTTGCTGTCAAATGTTTTGCTGTGAACGGTACTAACGTTACTCAACAAACAAAACACGATACATTGACTATAGCGCAATAAAAAGTTCATTTAGAAACTATTCACACGACTTCCTATGTTTTTTTACAAGAAATGAATAGTCACAAAGTCTTGCACCTACACTTTACAACATGACTACAGGACTAGATAGATTAATACTATTTATGCAAATGAGTGAAGCCTGTTCTACTTTTCCGCATGTACCTACATAAGTATTTGTAGATGATTGGAGTTAGGCAACCCTCAATGCTACATTGCTACCAGAGCGGCTGGCCACCACTTCACAATACTTGATCAACAAGTCACGTGAAGTCACGCAGCACAGATTTTATTCACATCCATAACTTTTAAAACCATAAACAAGATAAGGTTCGACAAAAAAACAACTATATGTACACAAAAGAGTGTGCATTGGATAAGTTATGCTTAGAAAGTTATACAATTTATCTTTACCACACAATTATCACTTTAAATACTTAATTAAAACCGTTTTAATTAAGTATTTAAAGTGATAAGTTAAGAATAAGAGTTTATTAGTTATTCATTTAATTCTGAAAATTATTCTCACACGTATTCATGAGCAAAAATATACAAAACAAATACTTATATGATAGTATGTTTTAACAAATCATAATTTTAAGTTAATTAACATACTTATATAAGATATATAGCTGTAGTGTAGCTGTCGCAAGCGCTACTGCTGAGCATGCGAGCATGTCGGTCAGTGTTGTTGCGTTTTTCTCTCAGGAACTTCTCAGTAGCAGCGTGGAGTCTGGATTTGTGCCCCGTTGATGGCACGGATTCAGAAGTGACTTCTCTACGATCGATCACATACAAACTGTGCGCCAAGCGATTGAAAAGTGTAACGAATATAATAGATCAGTGGAACATTCGACCGTATTGCATTCTCTCAAAGATGCCAAGTGGATTCTAGGTACGTAGAAGCCATTAAAGCAGTTTATCGGACAGCTACCTTCCAAGTGAAACTTCACGATCTTAACAGCCCAATACCTATTAGGAGAGGAGTAAGACAAGGCGACACCATTTTCCATAAATTGTTTAACTCCTGACTAGAGGACATATTCCGGCTTCTCGATTGATCGAACAGAGGCATTAACATCGACGGAAATCGCCTGACTCACCTACGATTCGCGGTTGATGTTGTACTTTTCACCGAGAGCTTAGAAAACCTCAAATGTCCCAACTAGCAAAATTTTAACTTACAAGTGTCCCAAGACCTATATTTTTTTACTCTTTTAGCATACCTACAAACGACTGTAAGTGTCGATTTAGGCGCACTTTATAAGAGAATTCTCACTTAGAGTCAACTTATAACGCTCTTATTGAAGATTACTTTACACTTACAATAATCTTGTTACTGCTCTTGTAATACCAAAATAACTTATAATGGTTTTGTAATGGCATGGTTTGAGGGAAAATAGGACTTAGAGCACTCTTACAACTGCTCTTATAAGTGTAACTCCTCTTATATTGCTCTCTGGAAGCTCAATAAAGGAGTATTTATCAAAACGGCCGAAAGAATGTGCGCGAGCGCTGCTGGAATAAATAAAAAAGTTGTCAACTCATGTATTATAAATGTATTCTAGTATTTTTATTTCCTGTAATAATTTATTTCATTTGCTTGATAGTTATGTGTCTATGAACTTAAATAACTTGCGGTGTACATTTCTTCGAATGTTTTGTGGATTAAAGTGAAATATTTTCACAGGCCCACTTCGTTGTGTATTTAGAATATTATTTAAAAAAATATAAATTAATTATAAAAATAAAAACTGACGCCATTAGACATTGATAAGACCAATTACTCTTCTCTAAGATAAGCTTAATACTAAAATGTCGTATTTCACACTACCTAAGTTAATTTTAAACCTTTTGGTCTTATTGAGCACTTACATAAGGTAACTACTTGCAGCCATTTAATAAATTTAGGGTTCCTTTCAAAACCATGGCATACAAATTTTGTGGTAGGTAGTTATAATGTTAGGTGAGCCAAACATGCATAAGTATATAAATGTACCTAATAGGTGGGTAAGTGGGTACTATTAAGTGAGTGTGTTTTAAAATATTTTTATTAACTCTTTTTCGACATCCTTAATAAAGTGTTCACAAGTCTTTTAAAAGACAAAATATTCTGATAGAGCTCTACTATTATTCGTCTTCTCTTTAATCTGACTCAGAGAAGACTTAATTCACATTTACAACTTCACTTTATAGTAGTTTTATGCAAAAGTTTATTAAGGTCATAAGTGTTATAAAACACTCAATGCAGACTCTACTAAGAAATAATGTACTTTTAAGATGATTTTTTAAGTGGAAATAATATTCAAGAGCACATGCTCTTTAAAAATGCACTTGTAAGACAACTGTGCTGATAAATGTGTTACAACGATTCTTTATACACATATATAAGAGCATGTACTAAGTGTTAGTATTCTTTTAGTACAAAACGCCTTAAATCATGCTTTTATAAGATGTACTGTCATAGTCTAGACACATGTAAGTTAGCTGTAAAACCTTAATTCTTAAATCAGCATATCCGCAAGAGAAAATTGCTAGTTGGGGTATGATCGAGGACCTCTGCGACGGCGACGTGTGTGTGTAAAATGAATGCATCCAAAACAAAGATAATACGCGATGTCACCGATCCCACACATGTGTTGACCACATTACTGCACACGGACATAAGATAGAGAGGGTCGATGAGTGTGTCTACCTTGCCCAAATAGTGAGCCTCGCAAAAAATAGGCAAAACAAAGAGATCGAATGTTGCACACGGATAGGATGGAGAGCGATTGGTAAACTGTCCGACCTGCTCAAGGGAAACATACCCATGAACCTGAAGCACAGAGCCTTCGAGCAGTGTGTCCTCCGTAATGGTCTATAGCACAGAGATTGGATGCTCACGCAGCAGCCCATACACAAAAAGTCACTCAGCGAGCAATGGTGCTATATTGGTATATCACTTTGAGACCGAATTAGGAACACGGAAATCCGAACAAGTACGAAACTTACCGGCTAGGCGCGGTGATTGCGCAAACAAAATGGAAATGGGCGGGCCACATAGGGCGTAGAACAGATGGCAGATGGGGTAAAACAGTGCTGGACTGAAGACCGAGACCTGGTAGTAGAAGTGTGTGACTCTGGCTTAGGAAGGCTAGAGACAGAGAAGAGTGGCATGCATTGCAGGATGCCTACACTCAGCAGTGGGTGGCGAAAGAAGAAGAAGAAGAAGTGGCTGAAGAAGAGAGAGAAGAGAGAGATGATAATAGGTTCGAGTCCTCATTGGCGCCTATTACATGGGAATTAAACATAACTGACGAAATGATGGATGTACTCAAAGTCTATTCAAAATGTTTCAAATTAATATTAAAAAACTGGCCAAGTGCGAATCGGACTCGCACACGAAGGGTTCCGTACCACAAGGCAAAAACGCCGAAAAAACAGACTTTTGTTGTATGGGAGCCTCTTTAAATATTTATTTTATTCTGTTTTTAGTATTTGTTGTTATAGCGGCAATAGAAATACATCATCTTTGAAAATTTCAAATGTATAGCTATCACGGTTCATTAGATAAAGCCTGGTGACAGACAGACAGACGGACAATAGAGTCTTAGTAATAGGGTCCCGTTTTTACCCTTTGGGTACAGTAATAAACAATTTATTAATTATTTCAAGTTAAACAATATCAATTTTATTTTAATGGTAATTAAGTTGATTTCAGGGTGACTAGCACTATTAAAAAAGTTATAAAAATGTTTGAAGTAAACTGAACCTTATTGTGTAGGATTTAAAGTTATTTTTCCATAAATTCATATTTGTTTACATTTTTGGCAAATAAATCGCGAATGCAGATTTGGTATACTTGTTTCTTTCGGGGAATTACCAGCGTGATGTTCTGATGTTATTTAAAACATTTTATGTTATTTCGCAACATAGGACATTATTTCGTGTAAATTACTCAATGTAATGAAAACAAAAAAGGGTAAAAGAGGGCCAATCAGTAATAAAATGTACCTATCTACTGAAATTCAGTCGTATTTTACAGCAAACGCTTATAGTATGAGATTTGTTGATACTGGTGATGATTGATATCATATTGATATACAACAGACAAACAAAAGGTTGGAAGAACGAGAGTACGGCTTCATGGACAGGCGACTCAATAAAATCTGTAATTACACTTAATATATTTTATCATTTCTTCTGGACTAATCCATTTTGATTGGATCAATAATCCTAACGGATAGTCTAGATCTTCAAAGAATGGTCTTAGACATTAATTGACAAGACAATGCAAATGATAAGTAGGCGTATACTTCATTAAGAGGGAAAAATACTTCTCTTTGAATTTTTTTTATCGCAACCCTAACCTAACATGAAAAAACCTTTTTATCGAAGAATAGTTTATGTGGTTACAACAAAGTAGGTACAATGTGGAGACAATAATACGACAACAAATGAAAATACTGGCAATCCTAGTGCATAGGAGTACCTATTTTGAAACTATCAAATAAATCTTAACATTCAATTTGAAATAACATATTTTTTTCAATCAATCTATACAGAGTGGCGAGTAGGTTATCTTATCACAAGTTGTTGTCAGTCTGTTAAAACTATGAAACAAACAATTTGACTAAAATAAAAATTTAATTCTTCAAACAAAAAAAAAAGTTAAATAGAAACATCCGAATTGAGAACCTTTTTAAAAGTCAGCTAAAAATAAATAGTGTACAAATTGGCACGAAATATCCTTTGATAACAAGGTACTAGACACGCGCAGGACGATGGTACGTGAAACAATTCAACTCTAACTTTATGATATTGTTACCAAATAACACAAATTAAGTTCAATGTTGTTAAATACTAAAACGAACAAAATGGCCCTACGGCTAGAATGTTAATATTTATTCTTTTTTTACGGATTACGTATGTATTTTAAACAAATTAAATTGTGTATGTTTAGAACACATAGGTAATACGGGGTTTCAATTAATGTGATAACCTAATCGCCACACCATACATATACTTAGTAGGGATGGGGCTGACTATGGGTTTTGCCTATCAACCAACTGGCTACCTTTAGTGACTAAACTATCGGATGTTTTTTTTTTCTTTTTTTTTTAATATTCTTTAAACATATTTGATAAAAAAAAAAATATACAAAGTAGGAACGCCATTAGATATACAATGTGTAAATTACTGTCATATCGTCGTCTCCACATTGTACAATAAAGGTTATTTCGAAGCAGAATTCATTTTTCGGTAAATGATTTTACCACGGATATCGACATTTTACCAAACAAATTCAAATTATTACGAGCGTACTACATCGAATGTTAATACGCATGATAGAATCCACCCACTGATTCACAGTGATAAACACGAACTTCGCTAAATTACAACAACGCAGTCATGTCGGGTTTAACGCCTCATTGGTGGCAAGTGACAATGATGATGATGACGTCGATATTTACACAATAAACACTCACATTTGTGTAGTTTCCAATAAAAGGTAAATTGTACTAACTGGCATGTCTGAATATGGAAATGGTTACTGTTCGGTGGCACTACCTTCATGCGTCAAACCCAAATATCAAAACCCCAATGGGTATCCATAAAGTTTCCATTCCATGACTATTCTAGAGTAAGCGATAAACAAATCGATGTACCTAATTGTTATTTCAAAGATCATTAATAAGTGGTAAGTGGTTTAGTTCCGATGAATTTACGTTACTTGTGGAGGCTGCACGTTCCGTGTATTGTTAAGGCGTGACCATAAACAACTAATCAAAATGACGTAGAATTAGATCACGTTATTCCATAAATCTCCATAGCTCTATTAAGTACCTTCCTAACAAGAAAAATAAAGTGCTATTATGTTATTGTAAAAGGATAAAATTAAATAATAATAACGATAATATTTCATCATTATTGTCATAGGTAAAGGCCAACGTCATTATTTTCGATGGCGCAATCAAATATAGTTTTTTTTAAACGGTTTTTTATTATTAATTAAACGGTTTTTTATTTAGCTCACCCCGTTTGTTTTATTATTTATTATTATTTATTCTTGGGTCATATTTAGTAATTCAAATTTCACCCTCTTCCTGTCAACCGATTAATCTGAAATTTTGTATACACTTTGGATTTTGGTGACAATACAATTATGTTTATTCATTATCATTATAAATTCAAGATGGCCGCCGCTACAAAATGGCGGATAATTTATGTTTTATTAATCCCATCAATATGGGTATCAAATGAAAGGGCTCAACAAGCAGAATACAATATACTATAAAAAATTGTAATCCAAGATGGCAGCCGCTACAAAATGGCGGATAACGTAGGTTTTATCAATCCCATCAATATGGGTATCAAATGAAAGGGCTCAACAAGCAGAATACAATATACTATAAAAAAATTGAAATACAAGATGGCGGCCGCTACAAAATGGCGGATAACGTAGGTTTTATCGATCCCATCAATATGGGTATCAAATGAAAGTGCTCAACCAGTATAATACAATGTACTATGTATATAAAATTAAAATCCAAGATGGCGGCCTCTACAAAATGGCGGATAACTTAGGTTTTATCAATCCCATCAACATGGGTATCAAATGAAAGGTCTCAACAAGTAGAATACAATTTACTATGCAAAATTAAAATCTAAGATGGCCGCCGCTACCAAATGGCTGATAACAATTTTTTTTCAAGCACTAAATGAATTAAACAGAATGCGAAATAAAAACTAAAAACTAGAAAATAAAAAAATAGGTAAAAAATCTTTTTCAGTTAAACGGTTTTATGTTAAACATACATTGCAATGTTTAAGATAAATGTACTAAAAACCAAAAAATAATAAAATAGATACAGTCGTGGGAATTATAAACATATGCATAGACTAGACTAAAATAAAACCGTGGGGCACGTCAATTGTCTACAAATTATCGACTTAATGTGACGTGCCCCACGGTTTTATTTTAGTCTAGTCTATGCATATGTTTATAATTCCCACGACTGTATCTATTTTATTATTTTTTGGTTTTTAGTACATTTATCTTAAACATTGCAATGTATGTTTAACATAAAACCGTTTAACTGAAAAAGTTTTTTTACCTATTTTTTTTTTTTTTATAATAACGCTAATCTGTAAGTATTCTTTTAATTCCATAACCGAAGAAAGGAAGTACCTTCATTTTCCTTTTTTACCAGAGCCTTTCCTCTTGCTTATCTTAGATAAATGTGCAGGGTGGCAAGGACATCAGGGACATAACCAGGGGGGCACTTTGGCAGAATCATAAAAGGATAACATTATGAATTATAATATGGCGAAGACTGTCCGTGTTTCTTTTTTTTCGCGGCATTACGTAGGTATACTCGTAATCAAAGAGATTGGGATTGGATTTGGATTGGATTGATTGGTATTTTAGCACAGATGAAAAAAAATAACTGAAAAATCTTCTTCACCAATGGTATTTGATACGATTAACTTAACAGTTAACGTACAGTCAGCATCAAAAGTCTATTAACACTTAAGTTTTTTTAATCTCGGTTATTGAGCAAAATATTAACCCTTCAGTTTTTTAAATCTCAGTTATTGAGCAAAATATTTGTTCAAAATCGCATTATACTTCTGCTGCAATTTCGAACAAATATTTTGCTCAATAACTGAGATTAAAAAAACTGAAGTGTTAATGGACTTTTGATGCTGACCGTACTAACTACGTAGTGCAGCGAAAAACACGGACTGTCTTCGCCATATTACGATTCATAATGTTATCCTTTTATGATTCACCAAGGTAGCCCTTTAGGCCCCCTGAATCAAGTTTTGAATTCACAGTAACAGTTTGCACGTCGATGTCCGTGACTTAGACCAAATAAAAACCCAAGACAGAGGGCTGTCAACAGTAAAGTGAAGCCGGTTTCGTAAACATGTGTGTGCACATAGTGAGGTGTAGTTTGATTGTAAAATAATGGTTGTAAATGTGTGCGTGTGACCGTGTATGCACAGAGCGGAGGTGTAGTTTTTGCATGCTTCACTGTATTGTTCGCAGCGATAAGTATTGACTTTTTATTTGGTCTGAGGTCCATGACACCCGTACAGGTAAGATAACAAATAATATTAAGTACTTAGGTTATTTGAATCCTTAATAACATTTGTATAGTACCTGATAGCGACTTATATGAATAACCCACTTCCTTAATGAATTGAGATTCATGTGCGCACTGTGCGACTACAGATTTTTCAGAGTATGGAAATTTTCAAGTTATCTTTACGAATCTAATGAAACGATGGTGGAAGTGTTAACACTCCCTTTTATGTCACTCTAACAAATTAATGATAATAAAATAATAAAATACGTGATACAACTGCTTGTTTACCCTTCAACTAGTAGGTACTAAACGCTTTTTTCTGAGAAGCATTCTATTTCCCAAGCCAAGTTTTGTCATAGTATTTTACAAATAAATATGTGCTAACCTATGTTTGGGTAATACAGCGTTGTAATAAAATTTATGAAATTCAGCATCCAGAATTATACTTAGTTGACCCTTTAACCTGATACACCGAACCACTGACGCATGTAAACGCTCCTGAAGAAGTTGTTCTCAAACAGGGCACGTTCTACATTCGTTATTCTAATTGTCTACATACTACGCATTACGTAATAGCTGTTACAAGTTGCGTTTCCTGTCTAATTCAGCGTTCCGGGTAATTGTGATTATGTACCGACCTTCTCATTGGCTAATGTGCACGATGACGGCGGCACATCGATAACTGTCCCGGACGACGAGAACGGGCCGTTATTAACCAATTCAACATGCGACTTTGGACCCGTTTCACTTAACGCTTCCCGAATATTAACAAAACCTGTTTTCCTTGAACGCCTTTCCGCAGCAAGCTCAGTCATTTTAAGTACATAGTTCGATAATACTAATTAAAATCGTAATAAATCAGTCAACACTCTAAATCTGCATGTCACTGTTTTTTTTTATGTTTGTTCTTTCTCTGTGTCATGTTGACCGCAAATAAACGTCTTTATTTCTTTAATTTCTAAATTAAGTATTTTTTTTAAATCTCAGAACAACTTTATACGAAACCTATTACGAAATTAGTAAACACTAAATTAATTTTAAGCTTTTTATTTTTGTTGTACTAACAATAGGCTAAGATTTTACTAACATTATATGGATCAATGGTCTGAAATAAATAAATTATTATTATTATATTATTATAAAACACATCCTTTATATGCCAGACTCAGTATCCATGCCACGGATATGGAATCCATGCCATGCGCATATAGACACAACCATGGAAGGATGTGTCTATGGTATCTAGATCATGTTCACCTTAGTAGATCATATGAATCGGTTATAATCTTAGGAGTCTCACAAGGTTGCATTTGCATGCCACGGTTATCTTAATATAAATCTGGCAACGTAAAATTAATGATAAATGCACTATTTATAAAAGTGTTACACCAAATCTCAACCCGACTGGTTTCAATGACATCGACTGGCTATTAGGTTAGTACGACTTTCGTATGCGCAAAAAATATTTACGTTGGAGCCGGACATAATGTTAGTAATTATAATTTAATGTTTTTTAAATAGTTGATAAGACGTCCGGCTTCATTTATATACATTCTTCAGGCTTCATTTATGTACATTATTATTATAATATATGAAAAATATGTAGTAGGTACTCACATAGTATGTATACAGGGTGGCATATGGCAGGGACATCGCCGCGCAAACTGGAACCATGAATTCAGCTCATGATTCTAAACCCCCTAGGGAAGAAATGTTCGATCGGTAATTAAAAAAATCTGTTGTTTCATAAAAAAACGCATTACCTACGCGGTCAAAATGTATGGAACAGCAAAGATATTGACACAAAAAAAAACAGTGGCACTCCAGAAAAGCCGACAGAAGTGAAAACTTGAAAAAGCATAGTAATTTTATAAATATGTTTGAAGGTCATTCTTCCGAAACAAAATGTACCGCGCTTCTTTATAATGGCCAAAACTTGAAACAGTGTCGCAAGTTTAATGGTTTTTTCCCATCTGAAAAAATGCCCAAAGCACCTAAAGCAGTTTTCACTTAAAAAAAAATCAACTTAGGGATTTTTTTTTTCAGAATCACTTACTGAATCCATAGTAACAGGATGCGCATTGCTGTCCCTACCACCCTGGATAGGCATCACACCACCTGTAACCAAGCATTCCTTTTATAACAGTCCGAAATCAACGCTGCCCTTCGCAGATAAAGAATAAACTTAAACTTCTCAGTAAACATGGCAGATTGCGTTTCACGTCCCTGAGTAATAAACATGGAACTAACGTCGTCAAAGATCTCCTGAGAATAACATTCGTGTAATGAGTAGTGCAAACTCAAACGAGGACAATAAACTATATATTTTTATTATACAAAAGCTCAAGGACTAAAAAGCTCACGTACGCGACTTCTCGTAAACATCTTGCGAAGGCTTTGACATTGAGTGCCTATTTGTACACTTCTTTGGTTCCTTGCTCACTTGCTACGAGGAGATATTGATTCTTTTTCGCGCCTCATAATTGTACAGTACTCGAACTAAGTGTTTAAAAATATTGACACTGATTCTTGGTTTGTGCAAAAATGGCCCAAAAAGTAAAGCAATTTTTTTAAATCAATTATCTCTCTGCTGGTCTAATACAATACCAAGATAATTGATGTCTAGACGCTGTTGAAGTCTGCGAAAGAACTGAATAGGTAATTAATGAAGGGATATTGTTGCACGAACTAATCAATAGTCACCAACGTCACTATGATATGTAAATAATTAAAGGAAACGATTGATTGCACAAACGACCTTATAGACTTCGATGATCGGCCACAAAGCACCGTTCTCACGTGTAACCGGTGTTGTAGGTACTTTAATGTGTTTGCTTAAATGTTCGATTGGAATGGTGTACTTTGCCGTTATGCGAGCCGAGCAGACGGCCGCCAGGCACGACGCCGCCGGCGCGCGGGAGGTGTGCCGTGCATCACACAAAGGCCTAGAATCTCTGCGAATGGGAAGTATTAATCAAGGCGACGTAAGACTTGTTAACGCACTTACACACTCAATAACATTGTGTACACATCAGGTCACATATCGCTGTTTAAAGCTTAGTCACCATTTTATGTGACAATAAAGAGCAATTGCAAATCCAATTTTTCTATTAACATTTTGAGAGCCGTTGCGTCCGCATTCCGGATTTTCAATATACATTCGAGCGTGTTATAGGTACATGAGTTTCACCAAGGGCACCAGCAGTCTCATCCAACATACGCACGGTTCAAGTTCTTTGTGCACTGCTAATACAATTTTACCGGTTTAAACGAGTATTTCATGGATGTGTAGGTACTGTAATCTATTCCCCGCGTTTCTCTGGATGTTTTGGTCGTTAAATGACTTTGACATGATTAAATTTCACATTGGATTATTTAATCATACTAAGAACCGGTTGCTACACGAGTTTTCCACATGGTCAATCAACTGCCGTCGACAAACCTGTGTCATGTATACGATACCATGATTCACGTTCACTGCCTACCTTCCTGCACATAATATAATACATATTCGCTAATGATTTGCATTGTATTTAACACCTGTCATACCTGCATTATTTACCCACCTGTTAATGAATAGGTTTTGTTGAAAATATTATTGGAAGAGCCCGTGGTTATGTAATAACAGCCGCACAGGTCGATCGATCTGGTCTACGCTTAACGCGGTTGGTCCGTGGCTAGGTGACCATCTTTACATACCGAGACCCCTCCGTGCCTCAAAAAACACGTTAAGCCGTCGGTCGCTTTGATCCCGGCTGCCATTCGTAGGTCTTTGACAATCGCGGGTCGTCAGAAGCCCAAAAGTCTGACAACCACTCTTACGAAGGGCATCGTGTTACCCAATCAAACTCAAACTCAAAGCATTTATTTCAATCAAACTTTGTACCGGCACTTTTGAATTGTCAAAATTTAAACAGTCTGTCAGTTAGTCAGAAAGTTGAAGCTAGTTGCCCATTCCAAAACGTAGATCTCTATGGAGAAGAACGGGCAAGAAACTCCACTCAATAACTAGGTTTTGAAGGTCAGATAGGCAGACGCTCCATGTATTACTTGTATTCAGTTGCATTCCGTTACAGTGGAAGCCGACCCCAACATACTTGGGAAAAGGCTAAGCAAATGATGATGTTGAAAATATTCTGCTATGCCTATTAATCAGAATAATTACATAATTATATTTTACATTTAAATACCAGTCTAAATCTTTAAAACAGTTTCTAAGATAACCACCGAGCTTGCAGGTAGTCGGTCACTCGCAGTGGGAACAAGTTCGCATTGCACCTGTAGTTACAGAGGGTTATAAATAGATGTGAGAAGTTAGAAAAAACTTCTACGTACAGCCTATTGAACATGAGACTGGTGGACAATCTAAATAAACGCTTTTCTCTACATGAAATCTGCGAGGTTCGCGCGTGAGTTTGCATAAAGTGTTAGTGATGCGTGGCCTCCAAAAGGTGCAGTGATGCTCACATAACACGACACATTTCTGCATCCATTACTAACCACTGGGAATTGATTTTAATCATTTGAAAGGTTCGGTTTGAAATATGGAAATGAATAATTATTGTCAGAGAAAATGATACATCTTTTAGAAAGCTAGGTCAATGGGTCGTCTAAGACTGCCTTTCCACCAGAGGTGAGCGAGGATGCGTAACGAGGGATGTGTGTGAAATCAACCAATAACATCGCTTCATTTTTATAGCTTGAACTAAGTTAGCGTTGGTATTGGTTAGTTTTACACACATACCTTGCTATGCATCCTCGCTCATCTCTGGTGGAAAGGCAGCCTTAAGGGCAGCTCGTGCTTCGAGCCATATATTCGAAAATATCTAATAGGACATAGGTAGGTATGTACCTATATGACGACGATCCTAGTGACTTGAGTATCAACTTTTAAAATATTGTTTTTTAAGGTTGTTGATTTGAATATTATTATATGTATTACTATAATTGACTAAGTTCATGCTAGTACAGTCCTTAGTAGAGCTTCAATAGGTACAAGGTTGGTGTGAATTGCTCGGCCGACTTCCTTTGTCACAGTGTTGATCATTAAGTAATTATACACTGTGTGAACAGTTGCCGCTTGCTAAGTTACCGGCACGCTAGTCGATGACCCTAGATGTAACAGATAAGCTAATATTAATTATTTCATCTTGTAAAAGAAAATTGTTTTGAAAGTGGGACATTGACATATTTTCCATGACGATATGTCCATACAAGCAGACAGCTACATCATGTTGTGTAATCTTAATTGTTAACATCGTTTTGTTTACTTAAAATTATCAATAAGTACCTACCTAATGAAGGAAATAATGATTAGTAATTACCACTAAAAACGTCTCCAACTAGTGGATAGTTTAGAAAACAATTGACACCTAAACCTAAAGTCAATTTACCATAAAGTTTTATTGTTCTGTGTTAAAAACTTTGCCTCCGTGAAGGCTAGACTCTCATTGCATATTAACCTACGACTACGACTACATAGTAGATAAAGGTAGGTACTATTGGTATTTACATTTCTCGCATGCATGTATTGTCACTGCCACCTACAACTTTGTAATGAACATTTCTTTTTCACTATTCACCCTGTATAGTATGTCAATATGATAAAATAAATACCTATAATATGTGACCTCTGCGCTGCCACCGACGACAGAATAAAAAAACAAGGACTGTCTTCGCCATGTTATGATTCATACTGTTATGCTTTTATGATTCTGCCAAAGTGGCCTTTTTAGGCCCCGTGCACCCCTGTGCGACTGGGTAGATGAGTAGATCCACTTACCTAACTTTAGCTCGACTCTGCCGGTCGATTCTGTAAAAATCTCACCGTGAAAACTTAGGTGAAGTGAGTTGGTTTTTGCTAGGAATTGACACTATTCTGCTCACTTCACCTAAGTTTTCAGGGTGAGATTTTTACAGAATAGCACCGCTGCTTCCTATGTTCTTATTATTCATATTCACTGACTGTGCTGGCCATAATTGCCATACCCATCTGTTGTTGATATTACCTACTTGTAGCTCTCTATACTAAATACCTACATAATTATATTGCGAAGAATTGTTATTATAACTTAGAACAATCTTGTCTACCTACATCGTGAATTCATGATGGTTATGACCAGTGGCGTGCCTAGGGGTCAAAATTAGGGCAAGCCCACAGATTATCAACGTATAAAAAAAACGCCCAACTGAGGGATTGGCTGATTTTCAGTTATCAATGTTTGTGTTCGAGTTCATTGACTGGTATTTTTTTAATATATTTATTTATTGATAGGTTTAAGTATGTTGTTGTGAATTATGATTTTATTAGGGCAAGCCGGGCTTTTCGGCTTCTATGAAGGTACCGCCACTGGTTATGACATTTTTTTTTACACCTACCTACAATATCGTGCAATTATCAGCTGAGATATTTACGACTATTATTAAGGTTATGTGCTTTTTTACCTGTCAGGATTAATATAACCGTTATGTTTTTATGTGATTGGAATAAAGTTAACACAACGTCAGTTGAGCTGCATGAAAACTGACAAGTGCGTGCACTGACTGGACAGGTCCACTCAATATAAGTGGTTCTTTCCTCTAAATACCATTTCAGAAACCAATCTCATGGTCTTCACATGATCTGACCAAAATTATGTCTAAACTTTAAAAGAGACTGTGACCTCAGAATTTGTCGGCCTTTCTTCTCAGAGTAGTCGGATAGGAAACGCTGACCTCATCTAGTTTAAAAAAAAAATATGATTAACTTGTAAAAGTGTTTGTACAAACCTACTTACAGAAATAAAATCATTTATCAATACTAATATTAAAAAAAAACATCATAGAATATGGTTGCAACTTGCAAGATATGTCTTAGTTACCTATCAACGATGATGAAGAAATGTTGTTTACTAATCAAACTATTTTAGTTTGAATAAAACATAATTAAGGCTGCCTTTCCACGAGAGGTGAGCGAGGATGTGTGTGAAGCCAACCAATAACATCGCTTCATTTTTATAACTTGAACTAAGTTAGCGTTGGTATTGGTTTGTTTTACACACATCCCTCGCTACGCATCCTCGCTCGTCTCTGGTGGAAAGGCATTCTACCTTGAGTATTCTATTCTATTCTTAGAATAGAATACTCTTTATTATGTACACCATAAAAATTACAGACATAAATATAGAAACTGTACAAAGGGTGACACAATGGGCGGTCTTATCGCTGAGAGCGATCTTTTAAAGACAACCTTTGGATGGATTTAAAAAGGGGAAGGAGAGACAAATACTGTAGGTAGTCCGTGGTGTACCATTTAGGTACATAATACAATAAATACATACATAAAGTAGGTATATTATACTAATCTAAATAAATATATACACATAGGTACATATAATAATAAACATGAAACAGGAGCAAAGAAAATATAATGGATGATGTTTAAGGAGAGAGGAAGTGCTTTTTTACCATAAATTTAAACGGGGACAAAGATTGAGCACACCTTACCGACACGGGCAAGTCATTCCATAACCGTACTGCTTGAACAGTAAAAGATTTGTTATAGAAACTGGTGGAATACGTTGGCATCTTTAGTCTCAGGTTTTCCTATGACCTTAGATATCTATTATTTGTGTCATGAAGGAACTTGAAATGTTCTTTAAGATAAGTGGGGGTGGGTAGGGGTGGGGGCAGCCTTGTAGTCAAATTATTTACTAGGAATTTGTTTTAGGTATTTTAGATAATTATTATGTAACCTTGAGTTAGATACTTACAAGAATCCAATCTACACTAATAATAATCACACTTCACACTAATATTATAAAGTCGAAAGTTTGTGAGTGTGTGTGCGTGTGTGTGTGTTTATATGTTTGTTACTCCTACACGCTCAAACGGCTGGACCAGTTTTGATAAAATTTTCTGTGGTCTATTCTACAAAAGAACAAAATATGGAAAGCCTGTAATAGAAACATTAATAAATTAATAAAATGAAACTTTTTTGAACAGAAATTTATAACGTGGAGCCCAAATATTACCATAAGTAGTTAAGTTAAGATTCATTGTTATAGTTTTAATTAAGTTAGGAATGAATTTTGTTATTTTTATTAAATACTTATATATTAATTAGTTTAGTTGTTGATTAGTTTTACTCTCGAATATAAACATAATATCTAATCTTTATGAGTTTAGGTTACCAACTTGTTTATACTATATGCCATAATAAGAAAGAAAAAAATAAAAAGAAACGCTTAGGAAGAAAAAAAAATGTTTATCAGTCCTGCTGGGGTGAAAAGATGTTACGATATTTATAATTGGCTACTCCTTCCGACCATTTCCAGATTTCCTTCTTATTTTATGATAATCTACTATTAATAATTATAAAACAATGCAAGTCATTATAGAAGGACCGTTAACTGTACCTACAATTATAACTTTGCACTAATTGCTGTAAATGCCTGCAATAAATGTTTAAGTAAACTTAAGTAGTTACCAGCATAAGATCTGCAATGCAATAAGGGCACTAGCTCTGCAAAGGACGCACCTGTGCAAAGCGAGCAGTTTTCCTATAACCGCAGCGTTCGTAGCGGGAGGTCTAAATCAGTAGATTCTGCCGAAGTTACGAGCGATTCCTACTGTGTACCTATAATCTATGGAAATAACATTAGGTTGGGGCCCAACCTAAGAATGAATGACAACATGATTTGACGGTTGTCCTTATTCTCAATATGTGTTTTTGCCCGTCCATAAAAGTTAATTAATCGGGTGTAGGGTTCTCTCCGTAGTTTCGTGTTATTTTCGGACGGCCCCGTATCTCCGTTGGAGGCCTCAGAGACGCCCTGACACAGGGTAACAAAAATGTAAACTTGTACAAAAATGTAACAAGTTCATACATACATTTGACGTTGGAAAAGTGCTGACTGTCATCCAAATTTGTAAAAAAAACATACATAAATTACTCACGCCTTCTTCCCATGGGTTAGGCAGACATTCCAGAACACGACATGCTACGATCCTTGCTTTGATTAGACGTTTATCACAGTAATATTATAAAGGCGACAGTTTGTGTGTGTTTGTATGTTTGTTACATTCTCACGCACAAACGGCTGGACGAATTTTGATAAAATTTGGTATGGAGGTAGATACACCCTGGATTACCACATAGGATATTTTTTATCCCAATATTCCCACGGTAACGAGACTTCGACGAGATCGAGAACCGCGGGGCACTGCTAGTATTTCCATAAATGTTATTGAGTACAAGGACCGACACATAAATTGGTTACGAATTACCTACGATAAAATCTTTAAAGTAAACTAATTAACCATAACCAGTCACTTCCTCCTTGCTTCCTGGTTTAATTAAGTCAATATAAGTACATAGTATAGTGTAACTGTTTACATCAAGTGATGAGACTGTGTAAAGGCTCCCGCAGACAGACGCGACGCGACGGTGCGACGCCATTCTGGTAGAAGAATTTCCATGAAGTTTTCATAGAAATTGTTCTACCAGAGTCGCGTCGCGCCTATCTGTAGGAGCATTAAGTTTGCACACGATAGTGTACCGGTACGTAGTGTCGGATCATAGCCTTCGGACCGAGCAAGTTCATACTGTGGTTTTCATATCCTTGTTTACAACTTTACATCTTTTAAAGCTATGTAACCCTGGGATTTACTGATAATCATCAAAAGTTTTAAAGCATAATAATGCACGCGAATTATTTTAAGAGCTTTATGTTTTGCAATTTGCTATTAAATACATACCAGACGTTTTTTTTTCCACGTGGACAAATACGATCCTATTTTTTTATGACCAAGAAACCATACGGTATTATTAACTTCGAATTCCTAAGGTGTTATTTATCAGTTGATTGGTACCTAACGGTATAATTAGGTAGGCAACTATGTAAGGATATATGTTTTGTGTTGTTCAGTACTTTCATCTGACCTTGACCAAGAGTCCAAGACATTGGTAATGAAACTGTCAAAACTTCAAAAGTAACCTTTATCTCATGGTTGTTGTTTTTTCTTGTTAAATGTGTGTACATTTAAAGGTCTACGTCAATTAAATTTGTTTGTAGCTTATAACTTTTATTTATTAAATACTTATGTTTATATTCATATACAGACAGATTAAGATAATAATCTGTCCACGTGCGATACCTACACCTTCAGATTGTATTATAAGCTAACTGCGTCCCGGTTTCACCAGCATAAGTCACGATCCCGTGAGAATATGGGGGATAAAACGTTACTTTTCTCCTAATCCAGGTCATGGTCTACCCATGTGCCAAATTTCATCCGACTCCATTCAGCGGTTTTAGCGTGAAAGCATAACAAACATACAAAAAAAACTACATAAAAAATCGAAGACATGATCCAATATTATAAGTAATAAAAGGAGAGGACGTCACATGATTCAAATTTCAATATCTTTTAAAAGTTTTTCGTGTCCTTCTTTGGTATTAACAAATTACAATAAAACTACATTCTTTAACATTTCAATCTGGGTGCGGATTAAAGGCACATTAAAAGTTGATTTCTTTTTAATTAGGTCATATATTGAGTTTTAGGTACAGTCAGCAACAAAAGTCGATTAACACTTCAGTTTTTTTAAATCTCAAATAGTGAGCAAAATATTAACACTTCAGTTTTTGTAATCTCAGTTATTGAGCAAAATATTTGTTAAAAAATGCATTGTACTTCTGCTGCAATTTTCGACAAACATTTTGCTCAATAACTGAGATTAGAAAAACTGAAGTGTTCATCGACTTTGTTGCTGACCGTTCAGTCTGCTATAAGTCGATTAACACTGTATCTTTTGCATATCATCTAAATTGATATAAAATGATTTATACATTGCTTTTCTGAATTTCATGTTCATACTCTTTAAATTGTAGGTATATCAGTCAGTACACATTCTTTATGAATATTTTGCTCAATAGGTAATTAAGATTTCAAAAACTGCCGTTCTATTCTGTAGAAATCTCAACGTGAAAACTTAGGTGAAGTGAACTTTTATTCCTGAGATGAGATGCCTGCCTGAGATTGACACTAAATCTCGTATTACAAAACGTCACTCAATTTTCAAGCACTATTAGTTTCAACAAATAAAATGGTTTGAATCTAGTTTTAAGTAATGCTTGAATATTGAGTGACGTTCTGTAATACGGGCCTAAGTATTGTCACCTCACTTCAAGTTCACTGCATCTAAGTTTTCACTGTGAGATTTTTACAGAACAGATGGGTTGAAGTTTTAATCGGCTTTTATTGCTGACCGTCGCTACTAAAAACATCTGCCAAGTAAAGGAGGTGTCAAAAGTCGCGGTACCTACCTTGTGATAATAGTAATTAAGCAACCATTAGACATTCTGTGTAAAGCAACGTAGATGCTTGTGATGAGCTGAAATAAGGACAAGGCGAAACGACAAGTATGGCCGCGGCGATGGCCATCGAGACGGACTCTCGTGATCATGTGACTGCGAACATAGATCAACACATAAAAATATGTACTTAAAACGGTACAAGGATCTTTTGACGCATGGCCAAAATCTGAACCAACACCATCTTGGTTTTTCAATAATATAATTTCAGCTCATAAATGTTTACCAACAAGTCAACAACGCCCTCCTGTCAATGTCATTCAGGTGCCAAAAGATTCCTGTAGTACACGAACTACACGTGACGTACACATGACGGTACCAAAAATATTTAAACAAAATGAAAATATAAATAAATAAACCAGCCAACTAAATATAAGTAAAAATGATAAATTCAGGTTGGTTTATTGCATGCTTCATTAATGCTTCGTGAATATTTAATTAATGTAAATTTCGTTTCCGCTGTCTTGATATCCTTTTTTTGCATAATTATTTTAATTTTATGTTTGATATTACTTATTCGTAAGTTTGAGTACATATTTAATTATTCTAATAAAACAGTGAATTCGCATAAAAATAATCGACTTATCTGACGGATAAAAATTACGATGGTATGTAAACCTTCCACAAAATAATACCTAAACAAGTAAGTAGCTTAGCTTAGTTAGCTTCTATAGAACGTTTGTAGCATTTTTTATTTCGGGAGATGCATTTTTGTTACTGACTTACATACCTACTGTTATTCCTGCAGAGTTCCACCTCTGTAGGAATATTGTAACAAAAGTGATGAAATGAACATGAGTCGTGATTAAGCTCCGTTGTCGTGCCCAAACATATAGCTAGGTAACATACACACACATACTTTACAACACACCGTTGCGTTAATGAAAGAGCCTGGTGTTTTGAAACAAAAATCATATAACCAAATAATTCTCCTCTGCCGAGCAATAACAAAAAAAAACACAAACAAAAATATTTGGTCAAACATAGGAAAAATCTATTTTTTGTAGTTACCTATGATTGTAGACAGACAACGTATAAAGCAACTGTTACTGGCGAATTATAATTGCATTGGTACCTAATTATACTTTTTGTGTGTGCCAACGCCAACATGAACATGAAACACAATGTAATTCACATCATTTTAATCACAATAGATTATAACCATCACTGTAATTGCTGAATTGCAAAACAACTAAACCCATTTTTTGCCTATTTACAAAACATCCTTCACCTCAAGAAATAAGATATCTGCATCGGTCTTCATAACTAAATTAACCGCGCGTGAGTTCCATCGAGTTTCTTCCATCACATTGTGCATCTGAACGACGACACCCTTTGATAGCGCTTATTCAATTCAGTCATTGATAAAACACGTATTGTGAACCATTACAATATTATGTCTATCCTGTATCAATTTCACTCACTTTCACATGCATCGTTGTAGATGAATTGCAAAAGAAAATGATGTATTAATAACCCCGTAACTTAAAGGTGTGAACGTGAAAAGATCACCGGAACAGGAAGTCAGCCGTAAACCATTAACTAATTATCATAGGAATGCCACAGACATATCATTCAGTGTTGTTAATGAATGATACCGAACGTAGAGAGTGTTATCTCTCACAGTTTACACACCTATAGGAACCGGTTAAATGCAAGTTAGCGTCATTAGGTAGATATAATTGATTGATGGAGCCTTCAAGTAAATACAACCGGTGGTTTTGGGTCTTAATATGAAGTCAGAATTTTTTTAGAAACTTTGCTCTTTGTACGATTCAATTTGACTATAAAAACAACGTTCATAAGTTGTAATTAGTACGTAGGTACGTAATTACTGCCAGCCACCACTTTGTAAACAAGACAGTGCTGAATGTAGTGCACAACTAACATTGCATTAAAAATGCTGAAAATATGTTTTAACGTATGTAAGTCTGAGGACTGTCTTAGCGGATACGAACTGGGAGATAGTCTAAAACACCAGACTTGGTAATTAGGTACGTAATTACCAAGTCTGGTGTTTTAGACTATCTCCCAGTTCGTATCCGCTAAGACAGTCCTCAGACTTACATACGTTAAAACATATTTTCAGCATTTTTAATGCAATGTTAGTTGTGCACTACATTCAGCACTGTCTTGTTTACAAAGTGGTGGCTGGCAGTACCACATGAGCGTCACCAGCAGATCACGTTAGTATGTCAACGATCGACACGGGAGTGTGTGCAAGAGCATGCATACCGGTTAGCTATCGATTTTATTCAAGAGCATCGGAAGTGCTTTCACTTGTCTTGTACTTAATTGCATGTCATTTACAGGTTTTCTTATCTATAAGATAGTACTTTACGTAGGTTACATTATTACGAAATATTGTCTTCTCGATTTTTCCATAGCTGATATCTTTTTAATTCTTCACTAATATTTATTTATTTATTTATTAGTATTGTGGAATACTTATTGTCGAGATGTTTTATGTACAATTCCAGTTGACTATTGGATTTGTCTTTTCCACAGATATTGATACACCAAGATAACGCAAGAGCAACTACTTCGCGTGCCAAAAATCGGACCAGCTTACGTTCAAAAATCGTAAGCACCTTTTCACGCTTACCCAGCTAGCAGTACACAGCACTGATGCTGTGTACTGCTAGCTGGGTAAGCGTGAGCAAGAGCGCGTGCTTGTGACGTCATAGTAGGTAGTCAAAAAATGGCACGCTTGGTTTTCATACAGTTCGTGATACTTGCGTTATCTAGGTCTATCTATATCTGTGGTCTTTTCCATACCAGTAAGACCGGAATTACCTGTTAGGTGTTGTTGGCTTTTTTTTTTTTTGAATCGGGCCGCTCTTGACATCGATCACGCCTGATCTCATGGAAAGCTTGCTTGACGCCGGACTGCGATGGGAGAGTCTCAAACCAGGCGAGCGTTAGCCCTACCACCACAAGGGAAGAATTAACCAGTCAAATAAGATGTTGGGTGTGATTGTCCAGGATGCGCCGAGCGCACGGTTCAGTTGAGTAACTGGCGGAACAAACTGCGCTACATGAGGAGGCTTCTTCATGCATGCTTTGGTCCCTTTGACATGGTTCGATACCATTATCAGCGTACTGTCATCGCGCGTACTTTAGGTGAGATAGGGCAGTGGTGTGGTCATACGCGACCCATACCATATAAAAGATCGTTAAGGGGATGTGCTAAGATAGCACACGAATTCAAATTTTCTTTACGTTTATGGCAATTTGCAGGTCAGTGCCAGGTTGTATGTCGATTAAAATATGATTCGCGACCATAACAAATATGACTTTACAGAATTATAATCATTAGAATCAGCAATAGAATTGCCCTCAAATGTCATGATTTCATGAAATAGTCATTTAATAGTAATATGAACTTATAGAGTTGTATTAATATTTTTTTATGATTTTTCTATAAATAAATATTTGTAACAGCCGCGAAACATATTTAGATAAACATACAACCTGATACTGACCCGAAAATTGCAAAAAACGTAGCAAAATTTGAATTTCGCGGGCTGCTACCGTGACGCTTTTACCCATCATGGTAGTCGCCATGGTGTGACGTCACATTCTGACATCATTTCCATGGTAGGAATACCATAACAAGCGCAATCCTTTTTTCCTTGGTATAGTTGACACTCGCATGATAATATGTTACATGTTTGACGTCAACTGGAAAACGGCTGAAATTGTTCTGAATGGCAGTTTCAATCTATTAGTTAGGGATAAGATTTTCATTAGAATCAAACATAGCTGGGATTCAATCAATTATTTATTGCATTTCACTCAGGTATGTATTGTGTGCTACACTGTGTATGCATAAGTTAATAATAATAAATAATAATAAAAAATGTTTTTTTCGTACCACTTGCTCAAAAAAGTGACATTCTATGCCACAAAAAGCGAACATAACAATAGTCATTTTTAATCTGTTAAAAACAGGGAAAGAAAATTGTACTGAATTTCATTCATCCTCTAGGGGGAGAATGTGATTTAAATTTGGAATACTTACTTACCGAAATATTTTATATTGACTACATCTGAACGTGAACTACATCTGTGTTTACACCATTGAGTTTGTATATAAAGCATTATACATCTTATTGAAAAAGGAATACGAATTTATTATGCAGTTATGATTATTAAATAAAATTACGAAAACCGACGAGGCCGTATGAGCTTGATGCCTTTGCTTTTCCGACAAAAAAATATTAGTCTAGGAATTTGCCGTGTTTTTGTTTTCTTCAAATACATAAACGTTAAGTTTATTTTAATTTATTTTTATAAATAAGTTAATGTTCTAAAATGCTTATCTCATATTATTATTGTGTTAATTTTTTCGCAAATGGTACGAAAAGTAGAGTATTTTCCTCGGTGATAAAGCTGTCTTAGTCTTGGGTGAACTTAAATCCCTCGCTACACTCAGGACTCATCTTAAATCCCTCGCTTCGCTCGTGATTTAAGTTTTTAACACCCTCGCTGCGCTCGGGAGTAAACCTCGAGTCCTTCGTTACGTTCGCGATTTAAATCGTCACCCGCGACAGAAGACACTGCTTTATCCCCTTGGTTAATAATCTACTATTTCACAACCCATAATACAATTGGTCTTATTCAAAGGTGTACATCGTAATGACTTAAAATAGGAGATTGGACATTGGATTCCAAATTCATTGGGTACTGTAGCCAGGGCTTCTCTTTGGCAAACAAAGTATAAGTATCCCTGACTCCGAAACTAGGCATAGCCTGTATCTTCAGAGCCAGTGATTCCTTCTTGGGGTCTTGTCAGCAAGTTGTATATCTAAACATTGTCGCTGTACTTATATCTTTCTTGTTCTTTTTTGTGTGTTGTGTTCTTTCTTTGCGTCGTGTTTACCGCAAATAAACGTTTTTTTTTTTCTTTATATCGGTAGTTCTACACAATACTTTGTAATTTTTTTATTTGTCCTTTTGGGAAAGGTTACCTTAAAGTATCTAACCTAAAGCTTGATAATTACCTCTTTATTTGAAATCACAATGATCATAGAGGTTTTAGACGGTGGTGCTCTTTTTAACCGACGTCAAAAAAGAAAGAGGTTGTTAATTCGATTGAATTTTTTTTTGTTACTTCAGAATTCCGTTATTTATAAGCCGATTTGCAAAATGTTTTACATACATAGGTTGTTAACCACATGTTTTTACTTGAAGGTGCACATACACCATTTTTATAGGCATTTTTAATAGTGTGGCGCAAAAACTGTCTAAAGATAATGTGCTTGGTTTACACAGGTATTTCCCATTAAGTACGTAGGATATTGTAAGACGTCATACCAAAACCTTAGACTGGTAGTTACCAAAAGTCGTTAACAACCGACATTTCTTTTTTGCCACCATTAAAGTTGTAGTAATGATTATTATGTTTTAAAAATAAAACATAAATGTGTTCAAAATAAACAGCTGAAGTTATTCTTTTCTTGGATGTATTAACACTTTTGAATTTAATATACATTATGTAGAAGTGTTTTTTTTATGCAAAACATGTAAATAAACAAAAATATTTATGGTGAATTCTTTTTTCTTTCAACTAGTACAATTATGCAACATGCTTCTGGGCAAAGTTTTTTTTTGCTTGATGTTCAGAATTTTAAGACGGATATACACAAGTAATACCTGGTCTACTTGGTCTTTGGCTTTTGGCTTGGCTTGAGCTTGGTCTACACTTAGGTAATGAAAGTAAAACGATAAATTACATTTAAAAACCACTGAAAACATCCTATTTTTTATGATACTACCATTATCATTATAAATCACCATTTATAGCATTTCATTTAATGCATGAGTAATCTCAATTTAATTCAGTCGTGTGGTATATGCACGTGGCAGTAATTATACTATGTTTGGTTCATTATCCCTTCCTGCATCTATTAAGTTCCAATGTCACTATAAGCGTTTATTCAACTAAGTTCATAATTTGTTATGTAAGCAAAATGCCAGCTTTACAATGACTTTAGACTGATTTAGATTTTGCTTTATCTACTCGTATGATACTAGCGACCCGCCCCTGCAACGCACGGTTTTCACGACTTGACAAAACATTGATTGACTCTTCATTGTATTATATCTACAGTTCTACACATAAACCTTCCGGAATAAATTGAATCTAAATGATTGTGAAAACCATATCAAAATCCGTTGGCTAAATGTAAAGCCCAACGCGGTTACACAAACAGACACGAAAAACCACTTTAATTTATAATATGTTTTGAATATATGTAGATGTTTAATAGTACCCTCTAAACTTTACCCAATCTACCCATGTTTCATGACATGGTTTTATTTTTCTGGTAAGTATCGTTTGTAGAGACCAACCTAATGTTTCTAAACTTTTTAAATCAATGAATCAACTCAGCCTATCGCAGTCCACTGCTGGACATAGGCCTCTCACAGACTGCGCCACAACACGCTGTCCTCCGCTTTCCGAATCCAGTCTACCCCAGCCACCTTTTTTAGTTCGTCCGTCCATCTAGCTGGGGGGCGTCCCACACTACGCTTGCCGATACGCGGTCTCCACTCCAGGACTCGTCTGGTCCACCGGCCATCGGTCCATGGCCAGCCCAATATTACTTCAGTATGCTGACTCTGCAAGCTATGTCAGTAACTCCGGTTCTTTTCCGGATAATTTCATTCCTTGAATTTGTGAACCACTGGTGTACAATAAAGTATATATAAATAAATAAATAAACCAGCCCGGCCGTCAGTGTCCACGTTTCTGCACCGTATGTCATGACGGGCAGGACGCACTGGTTGAAGAACTTAGTCTTCAAACACTGTGGGATAGGCGACGAGAAGACTTGACGAAGTTTCCAAATGCTGCTAAACCCAACTGGATTCTTCTGTCGGCCTCATTCTCAAAGTTGTGTCTACCGAGCTGGATGACTTGCCCTAGGTAAACATAAACCTTCACACCTTCGAGAAGTCTACTTTCTAATTCCATACTAACTAAACTACAATTTGACATACGACAACACTACGATCAGTCTAAACATCTTCTTCTTCTCTTCGTTAAATGGTTTTGCGCAGTCTAAACATTATTTTGTGTTTAAATTATATTTTTTCTATAAGCTGTTTAGCGCTCGGTTGTCAGTGCTTTTATTTACACGTGCGCGCGCATCGCTAGTCCTAGCTAGCGCGGCGACCGGAAAAACAAAACCAGCGCGCCATTTTCCATAAAAGTTAATATTTAACAATACAAGTCTGTTTTTTTCCTCGCAAGTGTGTTGAAAAACGTCGTATGAAACGCGTGTGCATTGATCATTATAGGCGGTATTGTCACAGTATAAAGATCATGTATTGTTCACGCGAGCCGTATCATAAATTCATAATGTACTATTTTAGGGTTATTGTTAATTTAATTGTTTTGCAACAGTTTTTTTTTTCTGATTTACGAGTATTATGACTATAATTATGTTCAATTAGGTCTCGTTAAGCAATGGTCAAAAATTAATTTTCAGCTCATACATAAGTACTAACCAAGTAACCAATTATTCTTTTCTTGGTTTTATAGTGTTCACCTGGATAAAAATTGCGGCATTATCTAGGTGTAGGTTATAAAATATTATTAGTACTTTTACTAAGTAAATTGCATTTCGTAGAGGCCCTACTTTTATTCGAGGTTTAGGAGGCATCAGTTCGCCCTTAAATGTGACTCTATTGTACAATATAGGTACCTTAAATCCTGTTTGTGTACTTATGTATGTTTTTCAAAGTGTACAAATAAAATTTTATTAATATATTATTATTCACGGTTTCCTTGAGAAAACAAGATATACTTAAGTAATTATACCTACCTAATTAGTAGATTTTTACTTAGGTACCCAATACGTTATGTACGCATACATGTTCATTCAACAATAATACGAGAGAGAGAGGAACTCTCACGATGACCGAGTTGTCGTATTTTATAAACAGTGTCATGATCACGAATCGCGCGATTCTTAGCGCGTAGCACCGAGTAGCCTGTAGGTGCAGATATTCCTTATGCCCGAGATACGCGAGGCTAGATTTTCAAAGTTAGGGTAGCAAACTAGAACCTTGATATACTATCATGGCTTGCTGTCCTGGCTTGGCACATGCTAGTGCTGTTTACATGATGCCAGATAATTTTAAGCCAGTAGGTACCATAGCAGGTATTAAGAATAAGATATCAACACGTCCGTGAAGTAAAATGAACTGCATTCGTAAAAATCTAAAACTAGCTTTGCCGGCCACTTGAAGCTATTACAAAAGCCAGGATAGTAAAATCAATGGTGGAGGTGCTACTAGCTCAAAAAATAGAACACTATTCTATTAAACGATCCTAGCTTGAGACGCTAGCTTATTACTAGATTTCTCACTAGTTTACTAGCCTAGAAATTAAACTAGATCTATATACACGAAAACAGAGTTACTAGCTTGCTAGCTTACTGTCCTGGCTTGGGGAACTAGCCTCGTGTATCTCGGGCATTAGTGTGTTGGTTGGCGAGGCATCCTGGACTGCGTGCGTATCGCACTATTAATGCCGCCGTGACTGCACCAGCCTAGCTTCTTGGATAGTGTAATGCTAATGACGCATACAAGTAGTAGTTTTTTTTTTTATTTGAAATGGGTTTGCTCTTGACTCTAATCTAGGTCAGAGATGACACAGATAAAGTCTACGATGGAGTGAGCTTACCCAGAAGAAGCCTGTTCACTCTTACTTTGAAGAGATTCGGGTTGTATGCACTCGGAAACACATACGCAGGTAGAGAGTTCCACTTCAGTTCCAGTCTGTACACGTTTGCTAAAATAATGAAATTCTTAAGACTAGGTAACTATTCCGTTTGATCTAACTCACTGCAATCGTCTTATTCATTTGATAGGTATATACTACAGAACGTTACAATCATGTAAAGTAGGAAACAAATATGCTAATAAGATCATCAAAATACCAATTCGTAAGATGTGTATAATGATGATATCATTGAAGATTCGAAACCCTATTTAAATTCAAATGCTAAGTACCCACGATGTAATGTCAGTCAGCATAAGGTCGACATCATCGCATCAACAATGTAGGTAATGCTTCCATTTTAAGTTGTCACGTGTTTTGCCAAATTTTTAAGTGCAAAATTGATGGAAGGAATTGGATGTTACAACCGAAGTGGCATTGAGCAGTTCACATGATCTTATACGAAGAAAAATTGGAATTAAGACAGGAAATGAAAACATTTTAAAAATGAACAACACTATATTATAGACTAGTTGCTGTACTAATTACTAATGAGACACTTTGTTACAGAAAATGGCTGGAAGAAATTGCACTAGCGAGCAAGCAGGGCCGTAAACCATCTTTACTTCGTGCAATGACCAAGGCTTTCTGGATGAGTTACGCTCCTTCCGGCATTATGTTCCTCATACAAGCACTCGTACTCAAGTGAGCAATTTTGTTGACTATTGGCAGCAGTCACGCGAATGTCACATTATGCCAATTACTAATGTGGTATTTGTGACCTTCCCGTATTATTATTTGTTTTCCACCTGGAAAATTTTACAGTTCAAGGCTAGCTATTATGAAATAATCTTGAAAGAATCACACATTTTTAATTTGAAAAAGTTTTGAATTCAGGATGTTCGTGTAAGGCTATTTTATTTCTCATATAGACAGCTAGACGGCTGAACTCGGAACTCAGTTTACATACAGTTCTTTGGGAGTTATTTTACCTCTGATATTGCATCACTGTCAAAATCATAGTGATCAATATTGTCACTACAGTAAGATTGCTGTTGAGTTGCCGCTACTGACAAGTCTGTCAAATCAAATCACAGTGATCTTTATATACCTACGTTGTCCTAAGGATTCTATTAAGTTTCTGCTGTCAGAGGTAAAATAAGAGTGAAAGCTAGGTGAAAGCATTGTAACTGTTCTATGAACGATGTCACACAATTGTATTATTTTTCTAACCAAGTTCTATTTACTTAACTCCCTTAGGCCTTTCCAGCCGGTAGCTTTGAGCTTGTTGCTTACATACTGGGAGCCAGGCTCGACTATGACCTACGAGCAGGCAGTGTACTGCGCCACGGCCGTCATCATGATGTCGTTGATCATCGCCTTCCTCAACCACCACGGCACCTACTCCACGCAGCAATTTGGAATGAAAGTCCGCATCGCCGCCTGCTCACTTATCTATAGAAAGGTAAGACTAAACTCACTTTAACAGGACCTTATGTAGTTTCTTATCTCAACGGAAATACTTGTTTTAACATAGTAAATTTCTCTATGTAAATTGCGCCCGATATTGCTAAATTATATATTTACTTGACGATAATTAAATAATCTATTGTAAATAAAAAATAATAATAAATCTCCTTTTGAAAGACTTACATTTTGAACGGAAAAACTTATCTTCTATATTATTTAAATAAAACAAAGTCGGGTTAGTAACACCATTTATCACTCAAGAACGGCTGCACCGATTTTTATGATCTTTGATTGTTGGATTTGTCTCCGCCCCGAATAGCAGAATAACTATTATAACACGGGATAAATTCACGAAAAAATAATAATGAAGATATGAAATTCATTTTCTCATACATTTTGAGAGTTAGATGTTTGAATAAAAATCTTTTATGCATACGGAAATAGACTTCAGGTTTTATTTAATTAAGTACAATTACGAAAACCACTATTGTTAAATGAGTACGATTTTATCAGGATTTTTTTAAAGTAAATGTTAAAAACCAATTTTTTTTAACAATTTTCAGGGTCAACAAAACATACACCTATTTACTTAAATGTTATTATGAACCTTTAAATTTTATACGAGTATAAGACTTACCTACCTGCACTGCTTGATTTAGTTAAACCCCTTATGATTGTATGTTAATAATCGCACATTATTGAGGAAAGACTAGTCAGCGGATGACGAGGCAATTTATTTCAAAGTAAATTATAATTTTTCAATTAAATATAATTTTATTTCAATTAATTATAATTCTCCTCTCCGTGTCAATCAGGTAATGCGTATGAGTTCCGGTGCGCTGGCACAGACCACAGCGGGGCAAGTCGTCAATCTCTTGTCGAACGACGTGAACCGTTTCGACTATGCTTTCATCTACACGCATTTCATCTGGCTACTCCCTCTCCAAGTCGTCATCGTCTGTTACCTCATATACCTGAAGATCGGCTACGCAGCCATCGTAGGAGTCATCGGCATTGTGTTGCAGACCATTCCGGTTCAGTGTATGTATATTTTTGATGCTGTTGTTTCACCAGGATGTTGAAGCAATTGTTCCTTTAAAACTGAGAATCAGTAGCGGTACTTACTTTTCTGATAACTTCACTATGATGACTTGACTTGGTAAATGGTAACAACAAGAATACTGGCTCCATGAAAACAAATAACCCTACTACCGTAACTGAAGTCATACCAAAAATACATAAACAGCAAAACATAACACCGCAATAAAAAAAATTTAAAAATAATTATCGATTCCAAAGCTACAGCTTCCTACAGGCCACTTTGGCAGAATCATAAAAGGTTAACATTAAGAATCATAATATGACGAAGATAGTCCGTGTTTTTCTTTATTTCGCTTTACGTAGGTATAATCAAAGAGATTGGGATTGGATTTGGATTGGATTGATTGATATTATAGCACAGACAAAAAAAATTACTGAAAAATCCTTCACTAATGGGATTTGATACCTACGATTAACTTTAACTGTCCATTATGATTCATCTGATAACCTTGTTATGCAAAAGAAATTTAAGACCCATAAATTCATGTCGGCCGATCCAATCAATGGGCACTCCATCTTTTAAGAAATGCAATAATCATATGCAACCTTATTATTATTCTTACAGCTTACATGAGTAAATTGGCTGCAAGGTTGCGAATGAGGACCGCGTGCAAAACTGACGAGCGCGTGCGAATTATGGACGAAATTATTAATGGCATGCAGGTATGTTGATCTGGATTTTCTGACGTGCTAATAATTACATAAATATTGGATTTTGAACTAGGTCAATAAACTAATAAAAATACTGATGCAGTAATGGTAGAGCTATTGTCTGATGCAGTAATGGTAGAGCTATTATTTTCATACTGTCAATTTGGCAAAATGGTAGGTAAGAATAATAATTTGGTGGTTTATGCATACCTAATCCATAGTTTGCCTGCTTAGGGCATGCAAAGTAGTTTAACATTAATAATATCTACTTAGGTACTTATTTTAGTTAAATTTACAACTAGGTATGTTCTAATATTATATAACTTACCAATCAGGCTATCATCTCCATTTCATGGAGAATGATTGAGTGGCCTAGTTCACGCGATTTTTATGCCAACTTTGACGTCCTGTATTCTCCAATATACCAATCAGCGTGCTAAAACCATTTTTAATTACTTGACCCTCATTCCTAATTATATGTGACGAGCTTTCGATTTTGTTCGAATACGACAAGATAAAAACATAAGGAAAACTTCGTGTATTTAATGCCATTAAGTGACATGGTGCCCTTCATTTTTTTACAATCATTGAGTTTGTTTTAGTCATGAACCGAAACATATTTTTGCACGTTTACAGAGAAACCGCAAGACAATAACAAAGTATGAATGCATGACTTTAACTAAGCACGTCATTAGGTATTTTAAATTAATGGGGTTTTGGGTTTTCAATACAAATGTCATCTTCAAGATTTTTTTGCCGAATACATTAAAAAAAAATATTTATTTATATAATTTTTAACTTATTAAAGTAAATCATTTTAGGTGATTAAAATGTACGCCTGGGAGAAGCCATTTGAGCAGGTAGTAGCTTTGGCTCGAAAGAACGAAATCAAGCAAATCACGTCAGCGTCTTACCTCCGAGGGGTGTACCTCAGCTTCATGGTGTTCACCGAGAGACTCACCCTGTACATCACCCTGCTCTCCTACTCGCTGTTCGGCTACCAAGTTACTGCAGACATTGTAAGTATTTACCCTAAACAAACATATGGTTTTTATAGGTTCATAATCTTTTCTTAACGTAGAAAATTCCAGTTTATTTTGTTACAATTATTTTTTATTCACGATCAGCATTCTTCGGAATGTTAAAATTCGAATCAAAACATTCAAACAAAAGCCTTGTAATATCAAAGCTTTCTGATTGTTTAATAACTTTTATGGACCAGTGCAGTGTACGTGTATAATTTCCAGGTGTTCCCATTGGCGCAATTCTTCAACACCCTACAAGGCACGCTATCGATAATCATGTCGAATGCTGTGTCATTTTTGGCAGAAGCACTAATATCAGTGCAGCGCCTCGAGGCATTCATGTTGTTCGGTACGTGAGACCACATGGTCTCGACCTTGGACCAAGTGCATGCCCTACCGACACTATACTTCTTCTACGAGTCCAAATTATAACTGAGACTCGACGCTAATAATAACACTAACACTTAGTTATCTAACTCTCAAAACTTTAGTTACGTGTCTGTTCCGTATACTACTGCCTGTAATGATTAAATCATTTAGTCAAGACATCTAACCACTTTTAACCACTTCCAGTCAATAAGTTATTAGAACATAAGCTGTGTCAGGACATGATTTAAGTGGCGTTTGGTTAAGGTTTCCAACTAAAATGAACGTCCTGATGATAAGTGTGTCATAAATTATAGTTTTCAATTTAAACTCTTTCACATAATGTTTGAGGCATAACATAACAATGATAGTTATAGTAAAAATTATTCATATCTCTAACATTAATTTAATACTGCAGTAGTCGATGGACGCTGCCGGTAACAAGCATCGAGAGAGTCAACAAAACCAATGATTTCCACAGGTCTTCCCGTTGGCACAATACTTCAACATACTACAGTTGACTTTGGCTATCTCTATGCCGACAAGCCTTTCAATGATAATGGAGTCCTATTCCTCTGTTCGCCGTATTGAGGCAGTTTTACTTTTGGGTACGAGATTAGTCAGAATAGTTTTGGGTGTAAATGTCGTAAAAGATGCACTTGATGCGTCATTACTGTTCTAAAGAATATTTGACTAACCGACGTTTATTGTGTTAACACGCATCCTGTGATGTCATTTATTCTCGCTTCTTATGCCTATTTATACCTACTAACAATCACTTGGACTAACCTAAGGAGGGCGCTTTATGTTATAATTCAATATATGTTACGATTCAAATAAAAATAAATTGATGTTTTACATTCTATAGAAAAAAAATTAATTCAATAATAAGAACTAAGAACAAAAGCTATTTACCTAATACTCACAGGTTTTCGCTTCGCATTTCATAAAACATACACGAAACATGCCATATGATAGCAATTATTGTCAATATAAAGGTCATGTTAGTCGAAGTGTAGCATAATAATGACTGTATTATGTATTCAATTAACGTAAATTCGTATTATGTATAACAACAGATGAGCGAGAAGACCTTCGCAGTGTTCCGGACGTAGACATCGCTAAATTAGTACAAATGGTGGAGAATAAGAAGAAAAAGAATAATCTGAGCGAAGTTGACCTCCGTCCTAACACTTTCAAGAAAATCGATGAGGAGGGCATTTACAACCCTGGTAAGTTAGAAATTACTGCACGAAAATAAACAAAATGTTTTTTTGTTATAAGTATGTACCGTATGCAGGTATGTACCTATATGCATTTTGTAAAAGGCTGTTATTTTGACATTACAAACAGACACTTCAGTTTTATTTATTTATTGTATGTATAGAGTAGGGTCAGGTGGTAAACAGTGGCCCAGTAGTACACAGTGCACCACCACTCATATCCCGTAAACGCGACGTTGCCAAACCGTACTGCAAACGCGAAACAACTTGCCTTCTACCACCTCCCGCACTCCCCAGTCGACGGCGCGCTCCCGCCCGTAACGGTCGTACAGTGCATTGTTTTGTCGTTGGAGCCCAAAAATGTAAGTACACGTGTTTTCATTTATTTTCTTTCTAGAATCGTTGTATATTTAGTTACATTATATTGCACTGTTTCCATGTGTAAAGTAACTATTCCTTAATAACTTAGATATATAAATATCCTTTGAATTTGGTATGTTTATTAGTTATGTAATCTTATAGGTTAAAAAGTGGTGGCTGCACACAGTGGCTCAAAATCATAAGGTACACAGTAAACCATGGTTCAATGTGTACCAATAATTTTGTTCATTATGTTCGATACAATTTATGCATAAAGTTTTCAACTGTGATTGTAATAAACAAAAAAGGCGTTAATAAAAGATGTAATACTAATAATAAGAATCTTTTTGTTTTAGAATGGGTCGAACTAAAACCAATATCCGCAAAATTGGCGGACATGATGCAAACGACATGAAAAAAGCTGTAGAACTTGTAAAGAACGGAAGGAGATAGTATTATAAGTAGGAGCTCTAGATGACTCTTACCAACTTCCAAATTTTGAACAGCCAGAAATAAACGCCAATGCTCAAGATGAGTCAGCTCGTCCTACCATGACCACACTAGAACCAAAGTGACAGGATTCAGTGCCCAGAATGACTATTTCGCCAAGACCATCAACTTCACAACAAGGGGCAGCTTTCATTACATCTAAAGAGATTAGACTCCCTCTGAAGGCTGGTCCTCGAAACACTAAAAGACGAAGGGCATTGGGCAAAAGTATGATAGCGACAGACACTCCCGAGAAGGATAAGATAGAAGAGAAAAAGAAGAAGGTAAAGGGACTAAAGAAAGTACAGGGACTAAAGAAAGTGAAGAAAAGTGATATTTTTAAAGACAAGAAACCAAAGAAAGAACAGAAATTGGAGAAACATGACTGTGACAGCAGTGGCGATGAAACTTTTTGTGCCAGTGGATCGTCTTCTGGGGGAGAGATATTTTTAAGCGATAGCGAAGAAGACGACACAATGATTCTGGATGATGACATCATTTCCAAACCTCTGCCAAGAAACCCTAAAGTGGGTGACTATGTAGTTATTTTGATAGAGACAAATAAGAAGAAAAAATATTATTACGTCGCAAAGATTTAAGAAGAGTCTAATGAACCGGGATATGACTATTTTGTATCCTATTTAAAACTAAAGAATCAAGTTTTTTATAAATATGCTGAACCTGTGGAACCAGATATGGTAGGAGTTTGGAAAAATGACGTAAAATTTATACTTCTTGACCCTAAAGTTGAAGGCAGTAGTCGCCGGCAAGCAACTTATACATTCCCAATAAATTTGTCACTTCTGTCTTTTCCTTTTTGATTTTGTTGGAAAATATGTAGATTTGGTTCTTTTTGTTGAAGATTTTAATGTCAGAAGAAGAGATTATTCGTTTCATTAGTCTATTATGTTATTTTAGAAGATTATTTATTTCAGAAGTAATGTTGATTTTGATATTTTTTAAGTTTTAAAAGACTGATAATAACTTTAAAGACTGTTAATTGTAAGAAATACTGGTAATTGTAGTGTTACTAGATTTGTAAGTTATTTGTATGTTAAAGTGTGCCTAATAGTTTGTTTTGTGATTTTATGTGATTGTTGCTGACAAATATATAAACAAATTATTAAATATTACATTACGATAGTTTTATTTAACGACATTTCTATCAATAAATTTGTTTAAATATGCTATAAAGGTAGGTAATGAAAGTGATGGTTCACTGTATACATATTGGTCCACTGTCGACTCAACCCCGATTCACTGTGTACTTATACTGGTACACAGTGAACCATTCGCCATCTTTAAAAAAAACCAATATTACCAATAAACTATTAGAATTGGTGCCGAAATTGATATGCAAAACACAAGTTTAATAAATTTCCTTTCGTTTAATGTCAATAGTTCTTAATTACATTCACGTATGGTGGATTTATAAATGTTCAAACTTTTAGTGGTTCACTGTTTACCATGGCATCCTACAGATGTACCTATAGATCTAATTCAGGACATTAAGCGGTGCCTGTGGAATAACCTGTTCATATCTGGGTACTGTTTCACTTAGATATTGATCATGAAAGTACTAATCTATGTATATCAAAGTTGTTATAGTCGGACAATATAATTTGTAATTCAATAATAACAAAACATAATATATAGAGTTTTGTGACATTCTGTATGAGCATGTTTCTTTTCAAATTACCTAAGTAGGTACTTACATATTTTCAGTCAGTAAATCTTTGTTGTCACCGGTTTTGTTGGACACGAGAATGAAATTATTTTACACCGTCATTAATAGCGCATTCAAGGAAATAAAAATGAATATCATAACAACATTTCAAAACTCTGATGATTCAGATTCTGAATTGATCGATGTAGGTAGGTAAAAAAAATGGTGAGGGATGATATGTGTTTTGATTCAGTTAATATAAATTTGAATCTACCATATAGATTCGCATCTACTTTTGTACTTGAATATATGGCTGAAAATACAGGATAGATTTATTGATTCATATCTACATCTGTATTAAAATTACATATAGACATGATCGTGCTCACATCATGATGTTGGCAAAATTGCAGCAAAATGGTGTAAGCGTTTTACAGAGAAAGTCAATCAAGGCCGCCTTAACATCTAATGTGGGTAAAAGGTACCTACATTATTTTATTTTTGGAAAGCGAGTATAAAGAATTTTTTTGGAGGCAAAGGAAACTACTACTACTAGGACAAGTAACAATTGTTACCAGCCTGAGTAGGTATTTTAAAGAATGAAATAATGATAAGTAGGTACCTGGAGTGCCTCTAGGTTTAGCCACTAGGCCTCTTACGTATAGCAGCAAGTTTTTTCTGGTATTTACCCGGTGAATAACCCCAATTTTATTAGTAAGGTACCTAACTCTTTAAGCCTTGTGTTACATTGCTAAGTTATCGTTGTTGCGATAAAAGTCAATCAATTAACTACTGAGCTACTGTTGTTTGTGTGTGAGTGCGAAGTAATAAAATAGTTGGTTATAAGCGACTTGAGTATGTTAACAGCCGCCATGAGGCGTTCTCTGCCTACAACTTTTTCCACTAAAAATTAAAATACACAAAGGAAAATTCCAAAAATCAAAATGTTGATAAAATATTCACTTGTTAAAATTCTACGCCGATCTGTCGCACGTGTTTATCAACAAAAAACACGGAGCCCGGCCTTTGCCGCATTGAAGGGGCTAACCGATTGAATCAGCCGGCGACACTCGTATTATTAATCCAATGGTTTACTATTATCCTTTGTAGTCTAGTTGTGCAATCACGGATATTTGGATCGATTTTACAAACTATTCTGCACACGTTTGAAAAACAGTATTGTACACTGTATTGTTAAACTTATGTAATATAAACCTAAACTACCTTCTGACCCACGAGTTTGGGAAGATAATAGTTTATTTTTCAATAAAAGTCATTTATTTCTTTGTGACCTAATCCCGCATTTAAGTTACGCTTTTCTGAAAACACAATGCAAAGAAAAAAAAAGCGTGAATTAAGTGCGGGTTTATGTCACATGAGCTATAAAATAGTATACGTATACGATACGTGTCACTTAGAAGCCAATTAATGCGCACTATCTTAGTTACACGTAACGTAATGTACAAACGCCAGCACATCAGGCTACTACAATCTGTCAAATTTCTTTAATAGACTTTCAACATTATCGCTAAAGCATAAGGTTCAAAGTTGATTGGGAAAATTAGACAGTTTCGGGTAGCTTGATGTGCTGGCGTCTGTACTATTGATGACCCAATCTAATCGATAATTTTCTTCCTCGTGTTTTAGGATTTGAGTGCAACGAAAAAGGCTTGATGAGTTCTACTCTATGCCCGATGCCAGTGAACCCAGATGTGGGCATTCTGATCCAGAACGTGAGCGCCAGCTGGATTGACGACGGACCGATCACGTTGAACCAGATAAACCTCCTGATGCCTAAAGGAAAGCTGTGTGCCATCATCGGCTCTGTCGGATCCGGAAAGGTTTGTTGCCTGTCAATGATGTTTCTGTAGCGGAGTACTGCCTCTAAGGTTATATCAGGGAAGATAAAGTATACGACTGGCACGATTTGAGACACTATATTTTTATAATATGGCACACAAATACAATTATGACTTAGGATTACTGAGATTAATTTAGATTGATCACAAAACATAAATTAGAGTAGATTATTATATTGATAGAGATTGGGTACGTCTATCAGCAGACGTTTATTCAACAGGAAGTCAATCAGTGACATAGAGCAATGTTGCTATTATAAATAAATGTTGAGAATACCATAAAATATTTAACACTTCCCCTTATTCTCAACATTCATACTCTTCAATACTTCTAAAGAGCTAACAAAGAACAAGTGACTCTAACTACATGCAGACTAAACATTAACTCTACATGCAATCCTTACATGCCCAATCCAAGGAGACTCTACTATGTACAATAATACAATATAAAATCATTTACATTCAATACATAATGTCAACAGTTAAAACATTAGGTATATTATAATAATAACAGACAACAATTTATCAACTTAAATTTAAATCTTTCACAAAATTATTATGTTTCACAGAGCAAAGTGCCTTTGTGAAAATATCAGCTGTCATATTACTAGTAGGAACATATCTTACACTAACATCGTACATTTGTATTAGATCTTTAACAAAATGGTATCTAAGGTCTATATGTTTTGTTCGTCTGTGAGAATATTCTTTAGCCAATAACAATTTCTGAGCGCTTTGGTTATCATTATAGATAACTATACTAGGGCTTTTATTGATAATTTCACACATGAAATTCTTAATAAAACACAATTCTTTCGCTACATCACATATGGCTACATATTCTGCCTCTGTACTGGACAAGGCTACGCAACGCTGTTTCCTAGATTCCCAGCTAACGACATCCCTGCCCAGCTTTACAACAAAACCTGTGTAAGACTTCCTATCTGACACATCATTTGCCCAGTCAGCATCAGTAAAAGCTTCAATATTTAAACAATTACTTTTATAGAAACAAAGTCCAAGATCTATAGTGCCTGCCAAATATCTTAGAACACGTTTGGCAGCCACCCAATGACTGTTATCAAAATTAGTCAAAAATTGACTTAGCTGACTAATACAAAATGTTATGTCAGGCCTGGTACATACAGATAGGTACATTAAACAGCCGACTAACTGTCTGTATTGATAAATGTTATCATCTAATGGTTCTGATTCTGACTTTAACAATTTATTATTCATTATCATAGGTGTGGAAACAGTTTTACAATCAAGCATATTAAATCTCTTAAGTAAGCGTTTTATATATTCTGCTTGGTCCAATTTTAAAACTTTGTCATCTCTAGTCAGTCGCATACCTAAACAAGATTTGAGTGGACCCAGGTGCTTAACTGAAAAATTACTTTCTAACAATTTACATAAGTTCTTAGTATCACAAGTACTTAAAATATAAAAGTCATCCACATACAAGGCAATAATGGTGAGTTCCTTGTTATTTCTATTCACATACACACATGGCTCACACTTACTTTGTATGTAGCCGTTTTCAGTTAACAATTGGTGCACTTTCAAATTCCACATCCGACTGGCTTGCTTTAAACCATAAATACATTTAGATAAAAGACACACCTTGTTTTCGTCAGAAACAAAACCCATAGTGTTTCGTTCTCATCAAAACTCCTTTCCTACATGACGTTCACATTTTTTCTCTGGGCTTACCAGCAGTAACGAGACGTCAAATTTTTGATTGTCATGCAGTGGACGCAACCGTCAAAGCTCAGAGCACAAGGACAGTTCGTAACGGACGCCGATCGGAACACGCGCGACTTCGCGACCAGCTCAAAAAGCATTAAAATTTCTAACCGACTCCGTGTGATCATCATCTCATTTCATCAACATAACTGAACCTTGGCCCCATCGTCAGCTCACCACATCCGGAAGTTCAACGAGTGTCAGTTTGCAGTCTGAGGTACGTACTCTGCATATATCTTTACTGTTGGCTGCCTAGAGCAAAGTGAACGTCTTATTTTATCCGGTAACTCGTCAGACCTCTCATCCAGGTCTTCCCTGAGTAGCAGAAAGCCATCACAGTATTTCGGCGTGGTGCGAATGCTACATCAATTTGGTGCCGAAACCAGGGAACTTCCATTTGAAATCGTAAATCGCCATCTTTACTTGTGGTATTTCTGGTTAAAAGCGTAGCTTACGATATCTCAATCAATCTATTGTTTTAACAAAAAACTACGGGTACACATCGCAATCCAAGCTATTCCACAATTTCCATAGAATTACTTACTATCGAATCTATAAATTTACATTTAAACGTTCATGAGCTATCACCATCGAACTAGGATTTTACAAAATCGTAGTGTACAATAATTAAATGTCGAGTATCCACATCGTAATTGTGAGACCGGGTTATATTGTGCAATCACATCTTAATCGGTGCAGAATTTATTTCGCACAATTAATTGCTTCGTAACTCGATATTTGGTTATTTGCACCCATCATACATCGCAATCACAACTTAATCTTGTTTTATAAGTCGGGTTTTACAATACGCAAATCGTAAAATATTCCATTGGATTATTTTTTTTACGATCTCAAATTGTGAGGGTAGGTCGAAATCTTGCTCAACGGTCGAACGGCTCAACGTAGACACTGTGAATATTTTCGTTACCAAGTGAATGAACAGATTGGCTCGTACGAGTACCGCACAGTATCGAGAACGTTTTATGTAACATACCAACCTGTTTACTTCAACTTCCTGCTAGTTATATCTGTTAATCGTTATCTATCTTTTAATTGTATTCACTTACGGAGTAGTTTCATTAATAATATCGGAGCAAAATATAGTTTGCAGTGCACTTAGATTGTGCCGGAACTACACGTAACATATCTTTCCGGTACCTACTTGTTTACGTTGCACAAAATTGAGTTTGTTATTGTTTAAAGACCGACAATAGTAATCCATCTGCTACTATTTAGGTACTCAGGAACTAAACGCGTAATCGAGACCTATATACCTACATATTTTGTGATTATACGTATCGACCTACATAGTAAATGCCTACAATGTCACTTCTAAAGAAAAATAGATCAGGTACTTTGAAGAAGTCTAAATCAAAATCAATCGAGGTTCATTATACTACTGAGGATTTGCCGTCCTTACGTAGAAAACGAACCATCGCATATAAGCGTTTGACTAAGGCTTTAGAGGTTGGAATGTTAGCAGTTAGTGACCATTCTCAGCGAGACTTGTTTTTATCATATCATCAGGAAGTAAAGAATATCGCGGCTAATTTTGAGGATGCGCATTTCACAATTCAGGAGATTCTTGATGACCCTGAAAATGAAGATAACGAAATTCAGGAGCGTTTCGACGAAATGTATTACAAAGTGTTGTCAATAAATCGCACCTTTTCTAAAGGTGATTCAAATCATTCTCACGGTATTGGCAATGCTTCTTCGAACATTCGGTTACCCAAAATAACACTTCCGACATTTAGCGGTGACGTCAAGAAATGGCCGGAATATTTCGATACTTTCAACGCTTTGATACACAATTCAACTTCTTTGACTGACACGGAGAAGTTTCACTATCTGTTATCATCGCTTAGCGGCGATGCGGTGACGGTAATCAAATCGTTCCCGATGACACATGAACACTATCAGGACGCGTACCAAGCGCTCACCGCGCGCTTCACTAATAAACGCGACCTAGCCTTTACGTGTTGGCGAGACATCTTAAATGTCGATTTTAAATACAGTGATGCTCACGAGTTCAGAAAATCCCTTGATTTGTTTGAAGAGAATCTAAGCATTTTAAAAACAGTTAATCTGCCGGTTGGTCAATGGGATTTTATTCTAGTATATCATATTTTATCAAAACTTGACTCGAAATTAAGACGTGAATTTGAAGAAAATCATTCGGACGTCGAACTGCCTACCTACGTACAATTAAAGGCTTTCCTACATTCTAAGTGTGAGGCATCATTACGCGATACACATTTCGTTAAGACAATCAAGTCAAACGAACTTACGCAGAAAAGTTCGACGTCACATTCGCAACCAAAACGGTTCACCCCGGCACACACACTAGTAGCTGCTACCGATCAAAAGCAAACCGAAAGTCCTTCCGTTCCGTATACCAGTAAATGTTCCTTCTGTAGTGATGTTCATTCCATTGCGGCATGTTCAGAATTTATCAAGAAATCATACGATGAACGAATGCAGATTGCCACTGAGAAGAACTGGTGCTTTAACTGCTTGAAGCCATCCCATCGGTTGAAAGATTGTAAATCGATATTTTCATGCCGCACATGCAAACGGAAACATCACACCTTACTCCATCGCGATAATCCTATCGAATCCCATCCAACCTCATCGTCGTTGGTGTCAAGGTCACCTATGCATACAACTGTTTTGCTGGCGACTGCAGTAGTGCAGGTCAAGGATGCTCTCGGTACAATGCAATCGTTCCGTGCCATATTTGACACCGGAAGTCAAAGTAACTTTATTACTGAATCCGCCGTCTCACGTTTAAACTTACAGCCGTCCCCAATTAACACAACCGTATGTGGACTCGGCGAGGCACCAGCGTCTATCCTCGGTGACGTGAGGTGTGCTGTAGGTACTAAGGATACAATATTCTTTGATTTGGACCTGCATGTCATTTCGAAAATATGTGGCGATCAACCTATCGCAAAATTAAACACTTCTGGATGGTCACATATTCAATCCTTGCCACTCGCAGACCCCGGATTCGATATTCCGGGATCTATCGATCTGTTGCTCGCCGCCGACGTCTTCACCGATTCACTTCTCAACCAACAAATCAAAGGAAAAGTTAACCAACCCACCGCTTTCAACTCCATCTTTGGGTGGCTCCTGTTAGGCAAAACTCGTTTAGCTTCGAGCACCCTGGTACACACATCATTAAACATAGATAACGAATTGAATTCTCTGGTTCAACGTTTTTGGGAACTGGACTCCATACCGAAAGCGTCACTCTTGACTCCAGAAGAAATGCTCTGTGAACAGAAGTTTGTATCCAGTCATTCTCGTGATTCCTCTGGACGATATGTTGTACGTTTGCCCTTTAAAGATGATTCGGAACCCATATTCGCAGGCTCTCGTGAGGTTGCACTGCGACGATTCCACGCTATCGAACGCCGGTTGTCTCGTGACTCTGATTTAAAAGGCCAATACGTGGACTTCATGACAGACTACCTAGAAACCGGACACATGACATTGGTACCAGTGGAGGAAATCAGCATGGGAAAATACTATATTCCACATCACTGTGTTCTGCGCCCCGATTCCGCCACTACCCGTCTCCGTGTTGTATTCGACGCCTCTGCCAAAGACGCTAACTCCCGTTCCTTAAACGACTCTCAACTTACCGGTCCTAAGTTGCAACCAAACATTATCGACATTATTTTGCGGTTTAGGGAACATAACGTTGTCTTCATGGCTGACGCCCGACAGATGTATCGTCAAATTTTGATCTGGCAGGACCATCGTGACTATCAGCGTATCTTTTGGAGAGCCTCTGCTCACGACAATCTCCAAGAGTACCGTTTGAATACCGTTACGTATGGTATTTCTTCATCCCCTTTTCTTGCATGCCGTACCTTGAAACAGCTTGCTGAAGACGAAGGAGACTCGTATCCCGTTGCAAAGCGGATCATCCTGTCGGATGTTTATATAGATGATGTAGCAACCGGATGTGACTCGCTGGAAACCGCTGAACTAGCAAAAAAACAACTTATCGCTCTATTCCAACTCGGTGGTTTCCATCTCAGAAAATGGGTTAGTAACAAGGCGCAACTTTTGTTGGATCTTCCCAGCCAGGATTGCCTAACTGGGTCCGTATCTCTAGATAATTCTGAATCTTCGACTTTAAAAGTTCTAGGTCTGCAATGGAGTCCGTCACTGGATGCATTCCTTTTCGAAATTAAACCATCCGAGCGTCCATGTACCAAGCGTTCCATTCTTAGCGAACTGGCTAGAGTATTCGATCCATTGGGCTTCTTATCTCCCATCACAATTCAAATTAAATCATATATCCAAAAGCTTTGGATTCTCGGTATTGGATGGGATCAAACGCCGCCTGATGAGATCATTCATTCATGGACTGCATACGTGGATCAATTACCACAGTTGTCCCAACTTCGAATCCCTCGTAAAATAACATGCTCTGAAGCAAAATCATGTGAGCTTCACGGCTTTTGTGACAGCTCCGAGACAGCGTATGGTGCTGTTATTTATTTACGCGTCACTGATAAGGACGGTGCAGCCCATGTCTTCTTGGTCTGTTCAAAAGCTCGTGTAGCACCGCTGAAACGCACATCGTTGCCTAGGTTGGAACTCTGCGCGGCAGTTCTTCTCTCCAATCTATACACACTCGTTCGCGACACTTATCTAGCTCGTATCCAACTCGATGCTGTCTACTTATGGTCAGACTCAACCGTTGTCCTCTCCTGGTTACGCTCACATTCATCTCGTTGGACCACATTCGTTGCCAACCGGGTGAGTCAAATCCAAGACCTCACACCTACTGAATGTTGGCATCACGTCTCCTCGGACGATAATCCTGCTGATGTCTGTTCACGTGGGCAATTTCCTAGTGAACTTCTTCACAATTCGCTATGGTGGGCGGGGCCATGTTGGCTTTCACAAAATCATGAATTATGGCCTTCGAGTTCAGGCAGCATACTTCACGAGGACGACGTTACTATAAAGGCTGAAGAACGCAAAGTAGTTATCTTAGTGACCGATGAGACCGCGACGGATGACCCTCTAATTATCGAAACTTTACTAAATCGTTTTTCCTCGTTATCGAAACTTGTTAATGTTCTGGCTTACATATATCGCTTTATTAACAATTCTCGTATCTCACATCAATCAAATCGTAAGGAGTTCTTAAACAATGTGGAACGTCATCACGCTCTCATGCAATTCGTCAAACACGTACAGGGTAGATCTTTCTCGGAGGAAATCTCCAAGTTGAAATCAAAAAAGGTGTTATCGAAACCTTTTCGAAAATTGAACCCGTTTCTAGACGATCAGGGAGTACTCAGGGTGGGCGGCAGGATCTCTCGATCTGGATTAGAGTACGAACACAGGCACCCTGCCTTCTTACCATCTGATCATCCGTTAACGCTCTCAATCATCAACTTCACTCATCGTACCCACTTGCATCCAGGCATAAACACCACACACTTTTTGCTGCTTCAACAATTTTGGATCATCGCTGCAAAGCGTACCATTCGCCGTTGCCTTTCCAAATGCGTTCAATGTTTTCGAACAAACCCGCAGCCGCTTCAACCCTTCATGAGCGATCTTCCATCTTACCGAGTCAATCAAGTTAAACCGTTCTCGGTGGTAGGTGTCGATCTAGGTGGACCATTTCGCATCAAACTTGGTTCCCATCGTGGCGCTAAGATGGACAAGGCATATCTATGTTTGTTTATCTGCCTCGCAACCAAAGCAGTCCACTTGGAGGTTGTGTCGACGCTCTCAACCGATGGATTTATAGCTGCGCTACGGCGCTTCGTAGGTCGTCGCGGCCGCTGTAACACTATTCATGCGGATTGTGGTACCAACTTTGTAGGCGCAAAAAATCAACTTTCGTCTTTAATGCAACGGGCTTCTAATGAGCAGAAAATCGAATTCAAATTCAACCCACCCGGCGCTCCACATTTTGGTGGTGTCTGGGAAATACAAATAAAAGCAGCAAAATCACATCTATATCGAGTTGTGGGTGATCAAGTCTTAACGTTCGAGGAGTTGACAACTCTGTTCGTTCAAATTGAATCCATTTTAAACTCGAGACCTCTTTACCCGATCAGCTCCGACCCCAACGACCTTTCGTGTTTGACACCTGGTCATTTCCTAACCTTAGAGCCTCTAACAGCTGTCCCTGATGAGGATCTATCGCATCTTAATCCAAATCGGCTTCATCGGTGGCAGATGATACAAGCGTTTCAACAGAACTTCTGGTCTCGGTGGAAAACTGAATACTTAAACTCGCTAACGCAACGCGCGAAATGGACTAAACATTCAAAACCGTTGTCGATAGGTTCTATGGTGTTAGTCAAGGACGACAATCGTAGCCCATTGCACTGGAATCTCGCGAGAGTCATAGAACTCCAGGTCGGAGTTGATGGAGTAGCTCGGAGTGCATTAGTAAAAAATGCAAACAATCAAATCATCAATCGACCTCTAGTGAAACTATGTCCTCTGCCAACAGAAGACTAGTTTCAATCGCACTAAACGATAGTTTATTAAATCTTAGTTAAGCAGACCGTAGTATAAGCTAATCTTAATCTAACCGTTGCTTTTAGCAATCTAAATCGTATAGTTAATCTCATTATCGTTTTCAATTAGATCTTCTATGTTCTAACCAGAAAATACCATAAGTATTTTGGTGGGCGGGATGTTTCGTTCTCATCAAAACTCCTTTCCTACATGACGTTCACATTTTTTCTCTGGGCTTACCAGCAGTAACGAGACGTCAAATTTTTGATTGTCATGCAGTGGACGCAACCGTCAAAGCTCAGAGCACAAGGACAGTTCGTAACGGACGCCGATCGGAACACGCGCGACTTCGCGACCAGCTCAAAAAGCATTAAAATTTCTAACCGACTCCGTGTGATCATCATCTCATTTCATCAACATAACTGAACCTTGGCCCCATCGTCAGCTCACCACATCCGGAAGTTCAACGAGTGTCAGTTTGCAGTCTGAGGTACGTACTCTGCATATATCTTTACTGTTGGCTGCCTAGAGCAAAGTGAACGTCTTATTTTATCCGGTAACTCGTCAGACCTCTCATCCAGGTCTTCCCTGAGTAGCAGAAAGCCATCACAGTATTTCGGCGTGGTGCGAATGCTACACATAGGTTGCTCCATATATATTCTTTCATTCAAGTCTCCATGTAAAAATGCGGTAGTTACATCTAAATGTTCTATCGACATATTATAGTGTTGTGCAAGGGAAAATAAAATACGCATTGTCGAATGACGTACAACAGGAGAAAACGTATCAGAAAAATCTATTCCCTCTTTCTGACTAAAACCGCGAGCAACTAAGCGAGCTTTAAATTTATCAAAGTTTCCCGATGTATCATGTTTCACCTTGTACACCCATTTACATTTCACAATATTGGACTTTTCAGGCCTTTCTACTAACTTCCATACTTTGTTTTTCAATAATGATTCATACTCATTCCTCATAGCAATTACCCATTCATTACTATTTGAAGATGAAATAGCCTGTTCGTAGGATTGCGGCTCATCAAATATTGAGTTGGCAAACATACTCATTTCGTAATCGCCATACCTGATAGGTGGTTTACCACGATTACTACGCAAGGAACGGCCGCCGACAGTCACAGGAACCTCCCCCGTACTAGTCGTGCCTCCTCCGCGCGCCAACGTCTCTCCGGAAGACGCTGGTTGTGTCTCCAGCTCCTCTACAGAGAGTTCTCTGTCTGGCACACTGCCGCCAGATTCCGCATCTGAAAATTCATAAGTATGATTCATTTCATTAATTGATTCATTATTACTATTATTAGTTATGTCACTCTGAATTGAATTATTATTATCACAGATAGATTTCTCATTACACATTGTTTCAACTTGACCGCTCTCATTACTAGAACATTTAGAAACCAAACTATCAGAATTCAATTCATTAAAATATTCACGACATACAATTAATTCATTATTATTACTTTTCATGTCAATACATTTAAAATCTTTGTAAAACTTACTTTCAACAAAATTAACATTCCTTGAATAAATTACCCTTTTTGGATTGGATGGCTCAACAAGTCGGTATCCTTTTGTGCTTTCTGAGTATCCAACAAAAATACACATTTTTGCCCTAGCGTTCAACTTACTTGTACGAGTCGGCTCCGACACCAGAGAATAGGCTATGCAGCCAAAAACACGAAGATGATCCAGGTTCACTTTGTGACCAGACCACATCTCCTCAGGCAACTGTCCCGCTAAAGCAACTGTGGGGCTACGATTCTTTAAATAAATAGCAGTCATAATAGACTCCCCCCAAAAACGCTTGCAGAGACCAGCTTGCAAAAGCATACACCTAGCCTTCTCCATAATAATCCTATTAAGGCGCTCGGCCACGCCATTCTGCGGAGCACTATACGGTACTGTCAATTGGTGAAGTATACCTTCCTTTTGTAGGTAAGTTACAAATTCCCTGCTACAATACTCACCACCGTTGTCAGAACGCAGGCACTTTATATGCAAACCTGTCTGCTTCTCAACTAAGGCCTTAAAAATGATAAAATAGGAAAATACCTCAGACTTCTTCTTCATTAAGTATCCAAAAGTCTTCCTCGAAAAATCATCAGTGAAGGTCAGTAGGTATCTTGCACCTCCCCAGCTGTCATCACTCATCGGACCAAGGACATCTGAATGGATGAGCTCGAGTAGCTGACCAGCACGTCTAGCTTGCCCCTTGGGATAAGCCTTGGCCACAGGCTTCCCCTCAAGGCAGGCGGAACACTGCTGAAGATCATCTTTGTCAGCTTGAAAAGAAACATTTCGTGCAGTATTGTTCATTAGAGCATTCATCCCATTCATACTAAGATGTCCTAACCGCCTGTGCCATAACACAGCACTCAAATTTGACACAGCCAACTTTGCAGTCTGTGCTCCCTGCACTTCATGTAGGGTAGCCATCGACTGCTCCTGATTGCAAACACCTTTCAACCTATACACCCCCTTGTTCAAATCAGCAGACATAATGCACCGACCATTAACTTCACATTCATCATAAATGAAACAACCATCCTTTTTAAAAACAACAACCAAACCACTCTCACATAATCTACTCACCGACAGCAAATTCTCTGATAGTTGCGGAATATACATAACATCATTGAAAATCTTTAGACCACCATTCATCCATACTTGCATAGAACCAATCCCAGAACTCTCCAATTTTGCCCTCTTGTCAGCACAGTTTACTTTTGCTTTGTTATTTCTCAAATTCACAAACAAATTTTCACAATTACACATGTGTGATGTCGAACCACTATCTACAATAAAGTCTGTTTTAGTTGATGCATAAAAAGTTGAGGCTGTCATAGTCTGCTCTTCCTTAGAATGTTCCTCCTTTCTTAGCCGCTTCAACTTGAAACACTTCGACTTCATGTGACCCGGTTTCTTACAGAAGTGACACACAATCGCTTTCTTGTTTTTACTGTTCGCTGCAAATGCAATAGTGTTCGAGCCGCTCCCATTACCATTTTCAGTAGTATTGTTTTTCCGGTACTCTTCCTGAAGAAGCCTGGCACGAACAAGTTCTGAAGATAGTCCACTGGTGATCGATGCCGTCTCCAAAGCCGATACTAACGTATCAAATTCTTGAGGTAGGCCGCTTAAAAGTATTTCCGCAATCTCAGCATCTTCCACTAGTTTACCGATTTTGGCCAACTGCTGCACCAGCGTAAACACATAATCAATGTACGCTGTCATATTCGCGAACGTCGCAAATTCAACCCGATGCAGCTGACGAAGTAGACTCACCCGTCTGAACAAGCCCTTGTCTTCGTAAACAGTAGTAAGCTTCTTCCAAGCTTCTTTTGCAGTTTCAATACCATACAATAGTTGAAACAGTGTCGGTTTTACGCATAGTGATATCCGTGCTAATGCACGTTGTGATCTATGTGGATCGGTGTCCTCCCCGGTTACCGAACTCCACAAGTTTTCTAAAACCAAATAATTCTTCATAGCAAACTTCCAGGTTTGGAAATTCGAGACGCCTTCCAGTTTCTCAAATCCACCAAGTAAGCCATATCCCGGCGATCCGCCCGGCATGACAGCTGCAGTGCCCGCCGTAGACGGCGCCAAGTCATTATTTGCCATGTGCACAAAAGTGAGGTTATGTACTTACAATTTGTCGAATCAAAAATCGAATGCCACCTTTCTCTGAATCCACTTCTAGGATTTATCCTGGTCGCCCTGAGGACCTGGGCCCATAACCTGTAGCGGAGTACTGCCTCTAAGGTTATATCAGGGAAGATAAAGTATACGACTGGCACGATTTGAGACACTATATTTTTATAATATGGCACACAAATACAATTATGACTTAGGATTACTGAGATTAATTTAGATTGATCACAAAACATAAATTAGAGTAGATTATTATATTGATAGAGATTGGGTACGTCTATCAGCAGACGTTTATTCAACAGGAAGTCAATCAGTGACATAGAGCAATGTTGCTATTATAAATAAATGTTGAGAATACCATAAAATATTTAACAGTTTCTTTTTACCTACATTGTTCAATTTACCCGTACCTTCATCAGAAAAAGATACTTAGGATACGTCATGAAATCTTGGAAAGTTTCTTCATAATGTTAAAATAAGCGAGAAAATCATCAGTCACCTCACCAGCCAAATGAGGCTTCTAGGTAAACTTACGCAAGTGTAAACATATGCGTAACTTATTTCCGCACTTCACAAGTAAGTACCTTAAAAGCTACTAAACGGACGTGAATTCACAGTAAACGTTAGGTAAACAACACTACCAAAAATATCAAAACGATACCAATTTTAAATGTATGAACAAGTTAAACGAATCAAACGACCGATATTGATTCAAGTACCTACACGGCGATACTTAGCACATCCCAAATATGAATGATTGTATGACAAATGTTCCAATTACACTGTACATACATATATTGCAAAATACAAGACACTTATCAAGTTTCAAGTGCAAATTAACATATTATATTATGCCTACTTAGGTCCTAATATAAAATGTCCTGTTTATTTGTAGAGTTCAGTTCTTCAATTACTCCTGAATGAACTTCGATCTACCACTGGCCGAATATACCTGTGTGGGCCTCTATCTTACGCAAGTCAGGAGCCGTGGCTCTTCGTTGCTACCGTCAGACAAAACATCTTATTTGGCCTGCCCTACAACTCCAAAAAGTATAAAGAAGTAAGTATATCTACTCTAAATACTGCTGAAAATATTTAAGTAATACTTAGTGTTATCGGTAAAATTAAAACAATAAAGAAAACAGTCGGCTTAGTACCTAATGCACGATTCAATTCAATTTGAAATTCTTATCAAAGAACCAAATATCTATGGTGTACCCACCACCACTAAAATTTTTTGAGTTTTAAACTATGCTCGTGCTGATATCTAATTTAAATTTCCATTCTTCCAGGTGGTAAGAGTGTGCGCTCTCCAGAAGGACTTCCAACAGTTTCCTCACGGAGACCAGACGCTCGTCGGTGAACGAGGAGCCTCTTTGTCAGGCGGTCAGAGAGCTCGCATAAACCTTGCCAGAGCTGTTTACAGACAGGTATGTATGTGACATAGAGTTGCTTACTTGTGTGATGCAAGGAAAATAAGAAATAATATATTTCGGAAAATGTGAACATAAAAGTTCAACTGCTTGATATTTTAGACCACACCAAAATCTAGATGATATTGCTGCTGTCGCAGCAATATCATCTAGATTTTGGTGTGGCTTTTGGCTTTTGACTTAGAAACGCAAATAATCTAGTTAAATTACCATAATGAAACACTTGGATATCCTGACTCCGGTTCTAGATAGGCAATGCTAAGATTTTACACCCTGAGATAATCCCAGCGTGCACTGCACTCTAGCGACGTCGTGGTAATAGGTACTCCCATAAAATTACGCTCTTCTCTGAAAATGAACCGGCAGAGCTTAACGTTAACTTTTACTACCACTTAGTTTAAGCCGTGCTAATGAACTGACTTTTAATTTGCACTATGACGCTTTAAAAGCAAATGACTATTTAATGTAAGGCAAAATGCAGCAACAGAAATGCATAAAATTCATACTCATCATGCGTATTTAACCAAAGCCTCGAAAAGAAAACAGCCGGACGATTCTGTAAAAATCTCACCGTGAAAACTTTGGTCTCGTACTGACGCAAGGGATTGACACTATTAACACGTTCCCTGTCCAATGACTCCAAAAGAGTCACGTTTGTGCCAAACTCGTACGTCCATGACTCCATAAGGAGTCACACAATTATTAGTTCACACGTCCTTGACTCCTTGTGGAGTCATAAATTTATTTTTCAGTTTTGGTCTGAAAAATATACAATTTTTTAACTGATATTAGTATAGATGTAAACCCTTAAAAAATTATTGTCAACTTATAAGAAAATGGACGTACGTATGATCGATGGACGTACGAATATTTTTTTAATTTTTGTTCTGGGACAGGGATTTAATAGCTCGATGTTGAACTCAACCATCAATATGAGAAACGCCATATTAGACCCATCTGTTTTCTTTTTTATTAAAACTATATGCACAAGTGAAAACATACTGCACGAAGGAGGATTTAATGCCTGAGGCATTTTCTGCCAGTCAACCTTAGGGTGATGTTGCTACTATTGTTTGTGTGAAAATACATTAAACAAATAAAACATCGAAATAAACAGCGCAACGGTTTCTTACGAAGGCTTGTAAGGAAAACCTCCATGATAACACATTGGCACTTCTATTTCAGCTAGGGTTCTTTATAGAGTCATAATAAACTTCCACTTTTGTTACCAGGCCGATATCTACCTGTTGGACGACCCCCTCTCTGCCGTGGACGCGCACGTGGGTCGCCAACTCTTCGACGAGTGCATCAGCGGCTACCTGCGGCACACCACGCGTGTGCTGGTCACGCATCAGTTACACTACCTTAAGGCCGCTGACTACATCATCATCATGAATAACGTAACCCAACATTTATTTATTTATTAAGCCCTTACCCTCTGTATCTGTCTCCATCCTAAGAGCTTTGTAGAGCATTGGCTGCATTAATTTTTGCGACCGTTACTGGTCTTAAAATGGGTCCCTACTCCACACTACACGCGTTCGCGTCATGCATCAGCTGAACCTTCTACATCATTATCATGAACAATGTAACTTAGCATTTATTTCTAAGGTCATTGCCCTAGCAATGCCTGTATCTGTGTACTTTCCTCGTTTTACCTCCTTCTGTATTATTTAATTGTATTGTATGACGACTCAATTCGTTGCTCGTCCTAAAATAGGTCCTTGTGAAACACCACGCGTGTTGCTCGCATTAGCTGCAATTCCGCGACAACGGTAACTTAAAATCATTTCCAGACTCCGTACATTGAATCGACAATCACATCTTGAACTTGGAACATGTGCTGTAGGGACTGCTAATCTTTCGTATAGGTTATGAGAACTAACCGGCAAAAGGAATCACTACGTGCGGCACAAGGCACAACACATGCGTACCTACTCGTTACGCACCATCTGAACTATTTCAAGGCCGATGATTACTTACATCATCAACATTAACAACGTAACTTATACAATATTTACCTTACGTTTATTTCTTTTGTCGTTAGCCAGGATGGCTTCTAGCGGGTTTTCTTTTTCAACGTATTTACGAGAAACCTTTTAAAAAATCTCAGAGACTACATTAATCCTATATTTTACTTGACATTATGCTCAGCTAATGCCCTGTTGGCATTAAAAGTATTGTTTTCTGTTATTTATAGTCGTAAGGTGTTTTTTGCTGTAATACCAATAAACGCATTTTTCTTTCTTTCTTTACTTCTAGCCGCTTATAACTGAATTCGTTTCGGTTCCTAAAACAGCTCCCTGCGGCAAAACACTTGCATTATCATGTACTCACGCTAGTTCCGACCTCGAGCTAGTGCAGCAGTGTTTGCTGCACTAGCTCGAGGTCGGAACATGACAACAACAAAAAAAATGTTTATATCAATTAAAATATTTGGTATACATTATATGATTTGGAGTCTCCTTTTAAGCAAGGAAATGCTTTAGTTAGGAGACTCCGAAACAAAACAATAAATGACATTCACGACCTTAGATTTGATAATCGCTTAAGTAATCACTTGCCTTAATTCGGTTTTTGTTGTAATAGGGTTATGTCGATGCTAAAGGATCATACGATGAGTTGGTGAGCACGGGCAAAGACTTCGCCAAGCTGCTGTCGTCCAGTCATGATGAAAACGAAGACAAGAAAGATGTGGAGAAACCTCCGCCAATGTCCAGACGAACCTCTGCTAGAGTAAGTGAAACAAACATGTAATTGTAAAAACAAATAACATTAATTGACAATTAAAAGTAGCCTTGGGGTCCTAATATAACTCAAGAGTTAAAGCAACAATAAAGTCTGTAATTTGAAAAGTAGGTTGCAAAGTAATTAACATACTTAAAGTTACTTTGTAATTTTTTATACACAAAAAGCATTAGTCTATCATTATTTTGAGACATCTATCGGCGAAAACTAACTGGGAAGGGGAATAAAAATAAATAGTAGGTATTACTTAGGTACAACTTACTTCGCTGATACAGTTGCTCATAAAATGTGTAACAGATATCTCGGATCCAATCACGCATTCGCCAATCCGATACACCACACTATGTTATCGTCGTACGTGACAGAATTTTTTCACTTCAAACTAAAACGTGGAATCCTGAACCACGCTTCTACCCCTTTCAAATTCTAAGACTACTGCTACATAAAATCAAACCTTAAATATTTGTTCATAAGTTTCAATTCTGATACGCATGCCGAAACAAGATCTTGATTGAATTTCATTTTATTGATAAGACCTCGGAAATGGTCGGAATGGTGTCGTCATATGCGGTGTAAATTCTTATGACTACTTATTCCTTTTGTTTTATACGTAGAGTCGTTTTGATTCTGTATAGTGTAATTGGCAATCAGTATTTATTACTATAATAACGACTTAATGCAAATTCCATTTCAATGCAATATGCGTCTATTAAATTAGTTCGATACGATTAACTTTGAAAAATTCTTGACCTATAAAATATGTAATTTATTTCTACTTTCAAGTTCTATCACCACTCGTTGCACTATTGGCGAAATAATAAGCTATTCAAGAAAATTCAGCTTAGTTGGAGTGTTTTAACGGGAATGTTATAGACAATGCTAGGTATATGCTGTTAGGAGAAAAAGGGCTCAGTAGACACTAATCCCTATTTCTAAGAATAGCTGGCCTGGCATTTTTCCAATTGGCGGTCGATGACGCTATTGCCTTCAAGTTAGAATATGAAATGCCACCGCGGTTGTTTTCATGAGTAGGAACCTACGTTACGCACACTAGACCTAACCAGTTGTGATGCCCCTTGTATTAACACTATCCAGCTATCAACAACTCGTCGGCCGTCGCTGTGCGAATCCATGGGAGGCTGCGAGGTGGCGCAGGAGATGGAAGAAGAGGAACGCGAGTCGGGCTCGATGGGCTGGCGAGTGTACGGTGCCTACCTGCGGGCCGGGGGACGCGCACCGCCGCTATTCTTCATGATCGTGCTGCTTGTCGTGGGACAGCTGTCAGCCACGCTTTGTGACTACTGGGTCACCTTCTGGTGAGTTTAATTCCTCCTTTAATTTTATTGCCTAGCAAAAGATTATTATTTGGATACTAACATTAGTTTTAAGTTTTTTTTTACTGGATGATTCTCTATGGTCTGAAATAAAGGTTTTTTTTATTATTATTGAAATTGACTGAGGGTTATCGCATTCCATTCCTGGAGACCAATTCCTCTATAAGTGCCGGTAGTTAGCAACTAAGTCGTCATCATCATTGCCAACGTTACGATTTCCAGCAATGGATGGAACAGAGCGGACAATGATGAGCAAACCAAGTATGGATGATGACCAAACTGAGTATGGAAAGTTATTTTAGGAACGTTAAAAGCAGATTTGAACAGATTTATAAAGCAATATTTATTTATTATATAAATATCTATTTACCTTCATTTAGAGGTCTAACTCAAATTAAGTGATAGTTAAAGCAATAAAGGTCAACCAGCATAAAAATGAACTCTTTCGCAGGACAAACGAAGTCACGACACTAAAGGAAGCAACTAATAACAGAACAACAAAGGACTACCACATCGATCGGTCGCCGCCACTTGACAATGGCACTTTTAATTTATCCAGCTATTTCTTAGGAGTTCACCAAAACCCAGGTAGAATAATTGCCATTATCTTTTCCTACTTGATTTATTAGTTCCAAAACTTACTTTGTGCAAAATTTTTCTCAAATTGTTCTAGAATTAATTTGATGGTTATTTCTTCTTTGTAACTTTTGTCAACTAGACTTCAACTATTGTTACTTATTTTTATTTTTTGCAGACTTGAACATTCAGGCCTACATAGGACCTCTAGACACGGCACAATATTTATACGTGTACACCGCGTTGATCGTGTGCTGCATCTTCTTCATCACGGCGCGTGCGTTCATGTTCTTCAAGGTGTGCATGACGGCCTCCCGCAACCTCCACAACGATATGTTCCATTCCATGCTCAGGGGTGTCATGAGGTTCTTTGATACTAATTCTTCCGGTAAGTACAGCTTTATTCCCTTTCACTCAACTTTATTTTCTTTTTTGTCTAATCTGTTCCCTTTTATTGGTTTCATGATAGTTTCGTGTAAACTACCAAAATTGGGTTCCAGACAGACTTGAAACTCCTCAGTATCCTTTATCAAACTTTTGCAAAGAGTTAACATTATTATGTTTGTTCACAGGCCGCATACTGAATAGATTCTCCAAAGACATAGGAGCGCTTGACGAATTATTACCTCGTTTCCTGCTAGAATGTATCCAGATCTACCTGGTGATGTTCAGTATCCTGGCTCTCAACGCTGCTGCCCTCATCTGGACCCTGCTACCTACCACCATCATCCTACTATTATTCTATACTATCCTCCAAATATACCTCAAGTCAGCACAGGGTATCAAACGGTTGGAAGGCACAAGTAAGAACCACCTGAAATAATTATTATAAATACTCATCACAAACCCAAGGTTTTGCCATGTACAGCATCGGAACAGACCTCATTTCCACTGGGTCCTAAAATTCTTGGACACATGAAAGTTATATATGTTAATTAGTTCTACATACTCATGTCTTCAATTAAACTTGTGTTATGGTCCTCGTATCGTGTGGATACGTACTTCGTCGCCTAAAACTAAATGTTTTTTAAACTCATAACACGATTCGTTCCAGCTCGGAGTCCAGTATTCTCTCATATGTCTGCTACCCTCAACGGTATTAGCACAATCCGGTCGGCTGGCGCAGAACAGAGACTGATTCAAGAATTTGATAGATTCCAGGTACGTAAATCTTGATTTCTAAGTTACCATATCCTTCAGTCTCAAACTCGTTAACCTTCTGGATTAAATTGGTTAGATTCTCATAAATATCAGATTGTTAGCTGTAAAGCAATAATTCCCCTATGATGTTACACCTCTATTGATGTGGCCACTAAAGAGCTCGTGTCAATCGTGAAATGTCATCATCGTAGCCTATTCTAAATTTCCTTTTATTTTTTTGACTTTCTTAATGTACGAGTAACTACGCTAGATGTACGTATATGTAGCTACATTTAATTATGCAACAGAGCTGGAAGCTATCTGTTATCTTATTATAAATTGTTGGTCGTGACAGGACATCCACACGTCGACTTGGAGCAGCTACCTTGCGAGCGGAGTGACTCTCGGCTTCTGGCTGGACTTCATTTGCGTCATCTACCTCGCCATTGTCATCGTCGCCTTCCTTGTCATCGATAGCAGTGAGTACTTGTTGTTAACCGACTTTAAAGATGACTGACATAGTTTGGATTTTCGATCGATTATTGTAATAGAGTTAATAAAATACGGAATTTCGATTCTACAACAGTAACGACGGTAATGTTCAAGGAGGTGCTAACTTACTTAATTACTTACCTATTGAAATCACCTTTGGTTCGGCTTCGAATTGCATCAGCTTACTTATGAACATTGGCATTAGGTACTTGAAATAAATATTATAACACAACTCACTCCGTTAAACATGAATGTCTAGCACATAATAATACTTCTAACGACGCGACGTCTACATGCATAACAATCAAAACCACATTAAATCTAATAATAGAAAACACAAAAGCCATACGACATACGCCAGACGTTCTAATAGCAGCAAACAGCGGAAACAACAAAATATCCTAACAACGTGATTCATTGAACAGAAACGATATTCTCTGGAAACGTGGGCCTGGCGATATCGCAGACGTTGATCCTGACGGGGATGCTGCAGTTCGGCGTGAGACAGACCGCGGAGGTGATCTCGCAGATGACCAGTGTCGAGAGAATACTGCAGTACACCCACATCGAACGGGAACCCAAGTGGGACAAAGGAGGTTTGTGTTTTGTACTGTCTTTATAACATTAGGTAAAAACCGTTTTGTTTGTAGTAGGCGTATTTGTCTGAAAAACAGCAAAGCAGCAGCAGTATCTGTTATGCTTTATAGGGTTAATAAAACATGATTTTTCTGTTGAATGATTGTTCCTATTATCTTAGAAGAAGATACAAATCTTAAATTATAAAATACTTTTATTTCACAGAAAAAGAAACTCCAAAAGGCTGGCCAGCGCGCGGGCGCATTCAGTTCAAGGGCTGTTACATGAAGTACACTCCGGAAGACTTGCCTGTGCTTAAGAATCTCAATTTAGTTATAGAAAGTGGATGGAAGGTAAAAATACAATCGTTTTTATTATAATAGAAAATATACACACCCCTTTCTAACCAGTAGAATCTAAATTAATCTGACAGCAACTTTTCAATGCATTTTTATTTACTTTTAAACCAGAGGAATAATTTTATTTCTTTGGTAAAAAATAAGTGAAGTTAACTATTTTTAGGTTAACTATAATATTTCAGGCAGGTGCTTTTTCATTTCTCATACTCGGAAAGTAATGTTTGTTTGATACGATTAGCGGGCGGAAGACGCTGCTTCCCACCTTTGAACGGGACAGACTCATAGTAATGGGGGTTTTCGTGAAAATTTACGACACCAGTTGGCACCACTTTGGCAAGAGGTCTTCCATTTCGACAATGAATATAAAATATATGATGAATACATCATTCGTTCATCATTCAGTCATGACTAAAGAAAATATAGGCTCTTTGAGAGATGTCTGGACCTGACGTGTCAGTGCTGCCACCTAGCGAACGTCATTTCAGAAAACCCTCATTGCTTCCCTCCCTCTCTAGGGCGGGAATGAATTTTAAAAATAGAACTAAATTTGGTTAGGTAGTCAGCTACGATTTTTTTTTTCATAATTATGAAAAATACTGCAGTCTTGGGAGTGTATAAACAGCCAGTGTGAATAAAAAACAAATCTAGTAAGCGGGACGGCTCGCGGCGGTGACGCAGTGTATTCCATATTTGAAATTTTAAAAAAAAACCTATTTTTATCAGTAAATATTTTAGAAAAAATACTACTTTTACCGACTTCAAAAAAAGAGCTTTTCAATTACGACACGTACCTATACAGTATGTAATATTGAAACTGCGTTATATTCACATATGACAATCTATTAGGGCTTCCAAACAAATATACAAATTTTTCATAGATGTATGTAGGTATTTATGTTTGTCCACGTATTTCTCCGTAACTATTAATCGGATCGTGACCATTTTTTTTATTGGCTTACACTTACTCCAACTACTACTACTATTTTTAACTTTCCTTATATTCGAAATGAAAAGTAGAGTGTTTAAAACTGGTGAAAGTCATCAATTCCTTTCGAACCTCGTATAACAATCTACTTACTATTCCTCCAGCACCCCAAGTGCGTATCACACTTTCTATCACAATACGAAGGCTTTTGAAGTAAATTCCTAATCCATTTTCTTCATGTTTCATAAACAATGTCGAGCAGATCAATTTTTCAAATTCGTCTGCTCGACAACGTAAAAACCGCAATGAATGTTGTTGAATTTATATATCAATGCATTACCCTTAGAGTGTTATATACCTCTAAGGCTTCGCCATTGTAAGTATGCTACGCAATGACCCCGAGGATCTATTCGGACTTTCCCCCTGTATATGTAATGTTTGTTATGTTCGTAGGTGGGTATCGTAGGTAGAACGGGTGCCGGCAAGTCGTCGCTGATCTCTTCGCTATTCCGGCTCGCCATCGTAGAGGGAGAAGTGCTCATTGATGATGTAGACACATCCTTCTTAGCTCTACAGGTAAATATATTGTCTTGTAATGCTTTTATTGATCAATTCTCCAAAGTAACAGAATAGATACGTGAAGTACATACAAGTGTTCTGACACAAGCACCTATAGGTCCTTCTGGTTTTGCGTTTTGGCCAGGCGCATAATATACAATGTTAGATTAGATTATTATAAGATTACCTATAATTAAAAGAATTGCTTGCTTGTCCCAGGAGCTGCGGTCGAAAATATCCATCATACCTCAGGAGCCGGTGCTGTTCTCAGCGACCGTGCGCTACAACTTGGATCCGTTCAACAACTACGACGATGACCATCTTTGGCAGGCCTTGGAAGCTGTGGGTTTATATATAGATTCCATGAATTCAGACTATTAGACTCGTACGAGTCTAATAGTCTGACTTCTTGGAATTTGGTTACCTATAAAGTAGGCTAAAGAATCTACTAAATATTTAGCAAACATAAATTACCATTATACCCACACCTGGCGATAAAAATACCCGTGGTCCGCATAGTTGCTGCATTCCTTGTGGATGACACCAAGGCATGCCGCGCAGTGCCAAATTGCCCAAAAAGAAATTATAAATTAACGTCGCACAGTCTATAATATTAAAAATTCAGTGCCTCGTGATCATTCTTCATCATCAAGCGATATCAGCATGAGCTGTTTTCTGAAATGAATATTAAAAGATTTGCCAGTCAGACTACTCAAGGTAGGTATAACCTAAGATTTGGATTAGGTAGGTACCTAGACCGACACTTGACGATCACCACTAGTCATTTCTCTTAAGGGCTCTATCATTGATGGATTTGTCTAGCGTTCTGTTTGAACATTATATACTCGAATGTTGGGAAACGTCATGTTTTCTTGAAATAGTCATGTATGAAGTTGTGTGTTTCTGCAGGTGGACCTGAAGGCTGCAGTGCCGTCGCTGGACTTCAAGGTGTCGGAGAGCGGCTCCAACTTCTCGCTGGGCCAGCGCCAGCTCGTGTGCCTCGCGCGCGCCATCCTGCGCGCCAACCGCATCCTCGTGCTCGACGAGGCCACCGCCAACGTCGACCCCAAGTATGACCAACCAACACAACCACCATAATCATCCATCTATCACCACAACCACCAGCGATCATCTCAACTTGTGGCACAATACGGTTCAAATATTGTGTTCCATTCCATAATCATGTATTATGTTTGAAAAATTCATCTGCATAACAATGGTAATGATGCATTCATTACCATGTTATGCAGATGAATTTTAAAAGTAATACCCTGCAGGTTAACACTATCCTAGCAAAACTTGCCTACAAATAACTAAAGGATAACTAACTATAGGTATTATTTTGATTCCAATAAGTTATGATATTTTTAAACAATAAATAAGTTCGTTTCTATGGTATTAAATCAAAATTCTCAACTTTTGGCGAAGCCTGTAGCTACGGAAAGCAATACCTTGGCACTTCTACCAATGTTGGATTTAATCTAAAGTGTGCTTACGGAATTCTTATTTCAGAACGGATGAATTTATCCAAAGAACAATAAGAACACGCTTCGCGGACTGCACCGTGCTGACGGTGGCGCACCGACTGAACACCATCATGGACTCGGACCGGGTCATGGTGATGGACTCCGGGCGGCTGGTCGAGTTCGACCACCCCTACCTCCTCCTCAACAAGCCCGAAGGACACTTCACCAAGATGGTCAAAGAAACCAGTGAAAAAATGTCCGCGCAACTATACCAGATAGCAAAGAACACATACCTTAATAGTGGCGGAGTTATATAACAGTGCCTCTCTCTTTAAGTAATGTTAGTTATTTGTTTGTAAGTACTTTAAATTGTCATCGTGTTGGAATAATGTTTTTGGCAAATATGATATAATATTACTACCTGTAACTAATAGGTACATATCATGGACTGACGACTGACGCTATGTAGCACTGTCCCGTATCCTGTAGGAGCAGTGCTGTCAATATCGTTATATTCACAAACAACCAACCAGCAACCTATATGATTAATTGTTTATGTATTACAATGAGCATGTTCTAACAAGTGAAGGACTTTTATTAATCAGCATTTAAAAAATGTAGGTATTATCTTTAATTTTTCGATCAATGAATTATTCTGAATTAAACTGGTAAAGCTTTTTGACACTAGTAGGTAATAATGGTAGTAAACCACACACGCCTTCATTAATTTATTGGTTATGGTTACCCTCTTGTCCAACAATGTTGTAGGATGTCTGTCTTTATGTATATACCTACGCGTTAGGGGGTAGGTAAAGCGAATTCACACAGGCGTCTGGACATATAAAATCGGAATAAGTGGAAATCTTAGCGATGCATTATTCCAATGCAGATTAAAGAATTTATAAGAGTGTGAGTATAGTGTTAAGTACAGTGCAGGAAAAAAACTGTGTTATTTATTTTATTATGAAATTGTATCATATCATTAATGATGTATAAGTTTAAAATGACCATTACAAATGCCATAGAGGTTACTCTCGAAAAATAAAACATAAGCTTTATAAATCTCGTTTCATTCTTTTGCTACGCCCGTCGTCTCATGCTACTGCTACACATGCGTCGTTACGCGTAAATTAACACGTTATTACGTTAAAATATCACATTATGCAGATGTGGCCAATATTTAATACCTACGTTATATAGGTACCTATTGTTAATAACGTTAAACCTTCAGTTTTATGTCGGGAAGTAGTTTTTTCGAGTTATTCCCGGCACATGAAAATGAGAAATGGCTTTATTTAGCAGTTAATAGTACGCATTGACTAATTCTACATTTATGCGCGCCGCTCGCGTCGAGATAGAGCCACAGTACCGCTGTAGCTTGAAGCTTCTATATATTAAAGTAATATGTATATGTAATTGTTGTATTATAAGTAAGTTTAATTATATCTAAGACATTTTACACCTCTTAATCATATTACTTTAATATGGTAGCAGAGTGTTGAGTTACCCGAGGCTAAATTCTATGGGTGGATAGCAAAATAAAAGTAAGAATCTAGAATTTTATATGAAAGTCGCACCGTACCTACGATAAGTAAAATTTACGATCGTAATCATGCAGTCTGTAGCTGGGGCAAAGGTCGAAATAAACAAATTGGATGGACAAAATTGGCAAACATGGAAATTCATGATTAGGTAACTACTCGATTGGGTACTTAAAAGTTATCCAGGTACAACAGATGTTATAAAGGGTACTTACAATTAAAATGCCTACTCATCCAGAAGCATTGGCCACACCCACACCCGAAATAATAGACAAAAAGGAGTCAAATAATTTTGAAATCTTAGTTATCACTGCTCCATTAGTACTGTCAGCAAATATGACTGAGTATATGTTGCACAAGGTGATGAGATTCAGCACAGCAAAGGACATGTGGGAAGAACTTGCCAGGCTATATGACGGAGCTACAAAAGATAAGAGCTACGACTTATGCATGAAATTCTTCAACTACCAAAAAGATCCTGAGCATGATACTCGTATTACCTGCACACATACGTGAGACACCCAGAAAGTTTTGCGGTAAATTAAAAAAAATGTTCTATAGGTAAATATTTTTTTATTAAATCTTTTCAAAGTACTCTCCACTAGCCTCTATACAAAATTTCATGCCTGAACTAGTTTTCAAAACACTTTTTTCAGTCCGCCGCAGACACCTAGTTTACAGCCTGCTCGAACGCTGACAGCGCATTTTCCGGCAATCCGGCGACGGTTATTGTATCCCTTTGAGCTGATTTTTTAATTTCTGGAATAAAAAAAGTCACACGGTGCTAGACCAGTGCTGTAAGGAGGGTGACCCAGGAGTTTGACCGGCGTGCTGTCCGTGCGGCACCCCGCGTGAAACTATCCTCCTCACACGTGTAGAATTCCGAAAAGGCTTCCCGATCCAACCTGCAGTACCTATGTGTAACTCGCCTATTGTTTTGGATTAAATTTTTCACTGCTAGCACATTTTCTTCTATAACAGCCGTCAAAGGGCGACCACTTCTTTCATTTGCAAATGGCATTCATGGATGAAGGCCCTTCTAAGGCCACCGTGTATCCTTGGCATAACGAATTCAAGCGCGGTCGACTAACTTTGGGGGACGAAGAAAGAAGTGGTCGCCCTTTGACGGCTGTTATAGAAGAAAATGTGCTAGCAGTGAAAAATTTAATAAAAAAAAAAAAAAAAGTCTATTGTACGATTCGTCCGGTTTCAGGCGACACTTGAAATCGTAAAAATTCATAGCACGAATGGAGTGATTGCCTATCTGACCTTCACATCCCAATTACTGGGTAATACGATATCCCTTGATAAGACTTGTTGTCAGACTTTCGAGCTTCTGACTACCCGTAACGACTGTCAAAGATCCACGAATGACAACCGGGACCAACGGCTTAACGTGCTTTACGCGGCACGGAGGGGTCACGGTATGTAAAGAAGGTCACCCATCCACAGACTAAACGCGGCAAGCGTAGCTTAACCTGATCTATCGACCTGTGCGGCTGTTATAATTTAGCCACGGGCCCCTTCCCATGATACCTATATATAGGGCCCCGTGGCTAAATAATAACAGCCGCAGAGGTCGACCGATCAGGTTAAGCTTTTAGGTTGGTCTGTGGATGGGTGACCATCTTTACATACCGTGCATTCAGAGGCACGGAGGGGCCGTGGCTCGGAATGCACGTTAAGCCGTTGGTCCCGGCTGTCATTCGTGGATCTTTGACAGTCGTTATGATATTAAGGCGAAAGCGCCAGGGTAGCCCGCGAAATTTGTTTTTTTTTAGGTTTTTTGCAATTTGCTGGTCAGTATTAAGTTGTACGTTGATTAATATATGAATCGCGGCCGTAACTAACATGTATTTTTAACACCCTTGCTTTTAAAGCTGATGTAATTCCACCGGTTTTAAGTATGTAAAGAGGGTCATAAAAAACGCGTGTGTTACCAAAGCAAATAATTAAGTTATAGTCCATACAAATTCCATAACAGCATTATTTGCCATTTCAAATTTGGAACTGATCGCCGCCGCACGACTCCAGCTAGTGAGCAGCGCGCTGTTGCTATTCAAATTTCGAACTAATCGCCGCGCGGCGCCAGTCAGTAGGCAGCGCTAGCGCGCTGTTAAAATGGCGGGAAAGCAACAGTGTGCATTCACAGATTGAGTTTATTTAAAATAAAAAAAAACAGTTTATTCGGTAATTTAAAGATTCCATCCAAAACAAAGCAAATATAAGTGCCAAAATAACTCAGACAATAAATTTGGAGCCACAAACGAAGAAGTTTTGCCCTGAGCCGCGCCCCTCTTCTACTGATGATACTTTTTTATTTACAAACTAATGAATTACAATGCTCTTCTGCTGCCTTTCAAGAAGTTTCGTCGTTTCCAACATTTACCCTAACACAAAACAATGACATTATGAATAGTAATAATAATAATAAAAACATAATTAAAAAACCAACTACAACTACGTATCATTTTAACAATTGTAATTTCACTGTTTCAATAATTAAAAATGAACAAAATATAAAATGTTTTTTTTCTGTTTCCTCGCAAATGTGTTAAAAAACGTCGTACGATATACGTGCGTATGGTTATAACATGCTCGGCTCAATTACGCCCTCGCCTTCGGCTCGGGCTGAAATTCCGCCTCGCATGTTATAACCATCTTTACGCACTAATATCGTAATGTACTATTACAGAATTATAATCATTAAAGTCATCAACGGAAAAGGCGGGAAACTTCGGTTGTGCGCGGTTGTTTCAAATTCTTGAAATTTAATTTTTATTGTAAAACGGATCAGTTGAGTCTTATCTTTGTATATAATTTTGTATAATAATTGTGTATTTATTTGTAGTAGTGTTCGTAGGTGAATATTCGGTAAGTTTTTTATATTAAGTATATGATTAGTCCCGAAGTCCGGGTTGTATGAACGACCCCCCTAATAACTTGCAGGGGGATTTAGGCGGCGGCCTAAATCCCCCCGAGGATGTCGCAAACTATGTGACTATCATGTCACGATATGATAATGTCGTAGATAAAAGTGGCATGGACACTGATGGTTCAGTGGCCACTGACAGTAGTGAAAAGTCTTCTAGAAAACGCAGGAGAATCTGTAAAACCTGCAAAATACGCAAACGCAGCAGAAAAGGTCATGGCCAGAATGAACTCAATATCATAGATTGCAATTGTAATCCCCAAGAGACTGTTGTTGAAAGTACCCATGGTAACCAAGCGTCGTCCCAACTTGAGTCACAGTCAAAGCCTAGTCAATCAAGTTTTGAGCCGGTTGGTAGGAAGGAGTACATACATACCGATGTATCTCCTTATTTGATACATGTACAGCGCATCACTGACTTACCTAATAGTGGAACTGTATTACATCCCATTGCGTTTGGAAACTTTATGAAACGGGGAGGATTTAAAAATATAATTAATGGAAGCATTAAAAGGATAGGCCGCAATAAGTGTGCAGTTGCATTTTCGACTTTCCATGATGCAAATGATTTTTTACAATCCAACTTATTAAGTACTAACGGATTCAAAGCCTTTATCCCGACATTCAATGTAACCAGAATGGGAATAGTGCGTGGTGTTCCTTCAGAATGGTCATTCGATGAAATCGAAGCAAATATTTCTACACCCGTTGGGTGTGGAAAGGTCATTAAAATTCGGAGATTAAATTATAAAGTGCAGATTAACGGTAGCCCAGTTTGGAAACCTTCAGAATCCATTGTTATAACCTTTGATGGACAAATTCTACCAAAGAGAATATTCATGTGCTATAATGCATTAAATGTAGATATATATGTGTACCCCACCATTCAGTGTTTTAGATGCTGTAGATACGGACATACAAAATTACAATGTAGAGCTGCAGAGCCGAGATGTTTTAAATGTGGACAAAATCATTCAGCTGAATCTTGTAGCATTGAGGAGGATTGTGCATCTTGTACAAATTGTTCTGGTTTTCACTTTGCTATAAATAAAGCATGCCCTGAGTTTAAGAGACAAAGAGATATCAAAAACACTATGGCCCATTCATGTATTTCTTATTTGGAGGCTAGTAAGTTGCATCCATCTTCCTCTATGTCTTATGCAGATAAAGTTGTTTCAGGTAGTAAAATTTCTCAATCAGATTCCAAATCCGCATACTTCCACACTAATGATAATGTGAATAATGGCCCTAGGACAACTTCATATAAAAAAACAGTATTTAAAAAACCACGTTCGCCTCCTAAATCTGCTTCTGGATATGACAGAGCAGCACATAATGCATTAATAAATGAGTTCAGTTTACCAAGTCCCAGTAATGGGTGTGCACTACAGAATAAACCCGAACAAAAAGAAGATCATGAACAGATTATGGATCTAATTAATAGTCTTATTAAGATGTTACAAATTAAAAAATACATTAAACCGAACAACGCTGACCTGATTTGTAAATTACTGACAGACAAAAACGATAATGGATTTGATTATTCAATGGAACGTCAGGTCAGTGACTAATAAAAAAACTGATCTTTTCTATTTAGTTAACAAGTATAAACCACTTATTGTTGCATTGAGTGAAACATGGCTTAAACACGGCCGAATATTTGGTATTCCAGGTTATGTTTGCATTCGTAATGACAGAGCTGATGGCTACGGTGGTGTTGCCATCTTAATCAAAAACAATGTTGCATCAGTATTCTTTAGTTGATTTCGTTGCTGTACGTGTAAATAATGTATCTTATGCCTCTGTATATATTCCAAAGCCGTCCTCCGCTGCTCTACAAGAGATGAGTGATATTTTTTGTTCATTGAAAAGCCCTGTCTTGATAATGGGAGATTTTAATTGTCATCATCAGACGTGGGGATGCGGTGAAAATAAAAGTGATGGTGTACGTTTGCTACAAATATTAGATGACAATAATTTATGTGTATTAAATACTGGGACACCGACTAGACGTACCAAGCCCAATGAATTGCCGAGTGCTGTGGACTTGTCGATTTGTTCCCCTAGTTTGGCCTTATCACTCACTTGGTCTGTCTTCTCTTCTTCTACACTAGGCAGTGATCATTTTCCCCTAGTAATAGCATCCCCTGACAAATATCCCATCAGTGAAAAGCGTCCCCCCCGATTAAAGTACAGTTTGGGTAGAGCTGATTTCATTGGGAAAAATTTAAACAGGTCCTTGAAGTCAAAGTGTCACAGTTACCTGAAATACTTCATGGAGGAGAAGATGATTGTTCTCGAGCCTTAGCTCTTTGCATGCTTGAAGTAGCGGATCAGATATTCCCTATAAAAAGTTCCCGCACAAAAAATGTACCTATGCCTCCTTGGTGGAATACTGAATGTTCATATGCAGTACGAAGAAGAAAGGAAGCGGAAAGAGAGTATGGTGAGGATATGTCGGAAGAAAATTTAAATAAACTTACTGGTATAATTAATGAGACTAGAGATTTTTTGAGGGAAAGGAAATTTGAGGGATGGAGATCATTTTGTGCCTCCCTTTCTCCTAGAACTTGTCCTTCGGAGGTCTGGAGTAACATTAAGCGTTTTAGGAATGCTTTTAATCAAAACCGCTGTGGTGTTCAGTTGTCGCCTGCTTTAGCAGACGATTTTCTTGATAGATTGGCCGCAGCAACAGCTCCTGAAAAAAATTCTTTGATGCCTTGTTGCGCATTATATCCTGGAATAAAAGAATCGAATTGTTTAAACTTACCTTTTTCTTTATACGAGCTTAAAGGGGTATTGTCGAGTGTTAAAGATTCTTGTCCTGGAGAAGATGGAATACCTTATGCTTTCTTTTCAAATATGGGAGATTCCTCACTTTTATATTATTTAGAAATAATTAATTCCACAATGATTTCTGGGAACATTCCTACCTCTTGGCGAACTCAAGAAATAGTCCCTATACTAAAGCCTAAAAAATCTCCAGATGATCCGGCTGCTTATCGACCTATAGCCTTATCTTTGGTTATTGTTAAAATTGCAGAACACCTGGTTAAGAACCGTCTTGAATGGTATATCGAAAGAAATAATTTGCTTTCGATTTCTCAATACGGCTTTCGTAAATCTAAAAGTACCACAGACAGTTTAAGTATCTTTACTACAGACATCAATTTGGCCTTTTCTAATAATTTATCGGTGGTAGCTGCATTTTTAGACGTTTCGGCAGCTTATGACAATGTAATCATATCAGTGCTCAAAAATAAACTAATGAAATTGCAGGTGCCGTCAATTTTAGTTAATTTTATTATTAATATTTTATCTGTTCGCTTTATATTTATTATAACAAACCAAGGTACAAAACTTTCACGAACTGTTTATAAGGGATTACCTCAAGGGTCTGTACTGAGCCCGTTACTTTACAACATTTATACACATGATCTTGAAGCGTCCTTAAATGGTATCGTTAGTGTTTTACAATACGCTGACGACCTACTTATTTATTCAATAAACATGTCTATCCCAACCGCATGTAATTTATTAACAGAATCCCTCACGTCATTAAAGGCTTGGCTTGATAATAATGGGCTGGATTTATCAGCTAACAAAAGTTCTGTAGTAGTTTTTTCTAGAAAACGGGATTTTCCGCCACCTAAAGTTTCCTATTGCAATCATACTCTAAATGTTGGGGAGGAAGCTAAATTCTTGGGTTTAATTTTGGATAAGAAAATGACAGGTAAATCTCATTTAAGTTATATAGTGGATAGATGTGAAAAGCAGTTGAATATTATGAGATGCCTCTCGGGTGTGTGGTGGGGTGCTCACCCTTTTAACCAGAAATTGTTATACAATGCTATAATTCGTAGTATTTTGGATTATGGTACCTTTTTATTAGAGGGTGGTAATAAAAAATGGTTCAAAAAGTTAGATAATATTCAATCTAAAGCTCTCAGAAGTATTTCGGGTGCAATGCGTTCGAGTCCTTTAAATGCGTTGCAAGTAGAGTGTGGTGAACCTCCTTTATGTTTGAGAAGACAGCTGTTAGCTGATAGGTATCTATTTAAAATCATGCAATTTTCCAACCATCCATTAATCATTAGGTTAGATAATCTAAATTCTTTGATTGAAAGCTCCAAATATTGGAGATGCAAATCTGTTCCTTGTTTAATTACTAGTTACAGGAAGTTTAAGTTACTTGCATCGCCTGTGCATAATGCACCAAAGCTAGCAATATTTAATGATAACTCTTTTGATTCTCTACTTTTAGAGCCTGAAATAACATATGATATGGGTATCGCCAAAACTGATTCTGGAGCGAATTCTAAATTTAACAGTAATATTGATGATAAATGGAAAGACTGGCACCTAATATTTACAGATTCTTCTAAAACGCTGGATAGTTGTGTAGGTGTAGGAGTTTTTCATGCACAGTACAAGATTATTCAAAAAATAAAACTTCCTCCGGAGTCTTCCGTTTTTACAGGGGAGTGCTTTGGTCTATTTAAGGCATTAGAATATGTTTTGTTAGCTAAGTTACAAAATACTGTTATATTTTCCGACTCTAAGAGTGCGTTACAGGCAATTGAGAAGTTCCCATTTAAAATGAAGGCTTTCTATCCTGTTGTATTTGATATTAGGAATGTATTATATGAACTAAGGTTGAAGGGGCAATCTGTACATTTTGTTTGGATTCCTAGCCACTGTGGCATAAAGGGAAATGACAAGGCGGATGGTTTAGCCAAGGAGGCTGTCAATGATGGAGACACTTTCCCTTATTTAAACTTTTCCCATGATGTCATGAATTTACCCAAGACTTACCTTCGCGATGCCTGGAGTGTCTCATGGGGAGAGAGCGCACAAACAAAAGGAAAATATTATTACTTTATACAACCTCATGTTCTTATTAAGCCGTGGTTTTTCAAGGTTAAGTGCTCCAAATTGACTGTTAGTCAAATCATTCGTATGCGTTTGGGTCATGTATGTACTCCTTACCATCTTGCCAAGCTCCATATTGTAGAGGATAACATATGTGAATGTGGGGAAGATGTTGGTACCTTGGACCATATTTTTTTTTCATGTTCTCGTCATGACCGTTCTGATTTCCTTGATTCCCTTATTAGTCTAAAAACCCCTTTCCCCACTCGTATGATTTGTTTATTACATAACCCAATAATTTATTATGATATAATTGCCTCTTTTCTGTATAAAAATGATATAAAACTTTAGTTTATTTATTATATTGTACATAACATATTATTATATTAATGACTTGCCTGATCCATATTTCCTATCATTGTAATCCTTTCCGTTCCGTTTTTTATTTCCCTGTTTCCCAAATTTTTACTTGAAAATGGCACAAAGTACAACTAGTGCCACAAAAAAAAAAAGTCATCAACACAACTCTCTAAGACCACGTAAGTCCAAAGAATAACTGTTTCATGAAATTATCATTTTTCGGACTTACGTGGTCTTAGAGAGTTGTGTTGATGACTTTAATGATTATAATTCTGTAAATACATATTAGTTACGGCCGCGATTCATATATTAATCAACGTACAACTTAATACAGACCAGCAAATTGCAAAAAACGTAAGAAAATTTGAATTTCGCGGGCTAGTTTAGCGCTTCCCCCTTAATAATGTAGCCACTTGTTTAACGTGTTATTTTTCAACGCTATAGTTGAGTTGCAGTTTAGCTCAGACAGTTGTCGGAACATAAACGCAGGTGTAGCAAGAGCATAATAGATCCTACTATAGTAAAAACTGTATTATAGAAAATAATCACATAGGTACGTTGAATTTGAACGAATCCTATCCTATTCTATTATTTCTATCCCTGACTAGCTGACCCAACAGACGCTGTTCTCTCCAAATTTCAATAAAGGCCAGCACACATCCTCGTACGGTGGGGCAGGGAATTTTATACTTACCAACGTAAATTCGTATCTACTATATTTAATGGTAACAAGCTAAGAACAAGAAGATATAGATTCCAAAGCTAAGATACCGACCACGGAGCATCAAATGTGACTGGTGAAGACATGCGACGGTATGCGCCAGAGTCCGCCAGTATACGATCGCAGGGGAGAGGCAGCGCCAGCGGGGTGCACTCCACATTTCCCCCGTGGCATACCGCGGGATGCGGCTGACATGCCGCAGCATCCAGTTGTGCGCTGGCGCGGGCGGCGGGCGCGGCATCGGAAATCATCAGTGTGCGCTGGCCGGTGGCAAATCCTCCTCGATGCCGTCCGACACCGTCCGCTTTAATTCATACAAAAATTCCATAGAAAACGTTCAGTTCTTCCCGAATTATAAAATTTTCCGGGAAACGTTTCCAATTTCTGTTTCCAAAACACCTGATTCGGACTATTACGAACATAGTCCAATAGATCCAGCCGTTCTCAAGTGATGTGCTAAAAACCGCATTTGATTTTTAAATATATAGATTACATGACAACTAGACTAAACTTGCAATCACAGAAATACCTCAACACCATTGATTGCAGATAAGACACACACCCAAAACCCGAAAATTTTGGCAAATAGACGATCACCATTCGACAGCTGTTTGCTGACGGGGGCAAGGTAAATAAGTACCTAATTGAAAATGTGTTATTTTCAATTCGACAATCTGTCGAATGGAATGATTGTGAATAGTTATGCTGGTCCGCTCACTGGTCTGTTGGAACTCGTTGTTGTGTCTTCAGTTAATTAAACACAGCGCAGAATAATTAAACCTTTATTTGGTGTTAAACAAATATATATGTGAGAAAAGATAAAAGATATAGAAAGCGAACTTTGATGGACATACACACGTTGACAACAATAATAAAATCTATCAAAATAAATTTTCTTATTGTTCCAAACAACAGTTGTCAATTTTAAAAACAATCTCATTTTAAAATTCACAACCAGCCTGTCTACAAATTAATGTGACAGACATGAGGTTACATATGTTTGCTCCAACACTCCTCCTTAATCTCGTGTCCATTCACACACCATACATGTTTATCAAACACACACACCCATACCTCTCACACACCACTGAAACTTCTCTCTTGGAAGTGGTTTCGTTAAACCATCTGCGACCATGCATGTGGTCTCCTTATACTTCAGTATCACCTCATTATTTACAATTGCCTCACGCACAAAATGATACCTCACATCTACATGCTTAGTACGTTGGTGATGTACTGGGTTTTTGGCAATAGCGATGGCAGACTGACTATCACTGAAAATGGTCACGGCTTCATCCAATTTGTAGCCCTGTCCATCAGTTACTTCGGCTATTAGCCTTCTCAGGAATATTGCTTCTCTTGCAGCTTCTGATAGTGACACATATTCTGCCTCTGCTGTACTAAGAGCTATTGTTCTTTGTTTCTTGCTCTCCCAGCTGATTGCGCCACCTTGCATTATGAAGACCAAACCAGAGTATGATCTCCTATCAAACTCTCCAGCATGATCTGCATCTGCATATCCTTCTAGAGGTCCATTCTGTCCTTTTAAATATTTTAGACCATGACTCTTAGTGCCCTTGAGATAACGAAGTACTCGTTTTGCTGCGATCCAATGACTCTCGTCAAATGAATTATTAAACTGACTCAAACTGTTCACTGAATGAGCAATATCTGGACGTGTGCACACAGCAAGATACATAAGAGAACCTATCAATGCTCTATATGGTAGGTCATCTCTTGACTTGTGTTCTGATGGAGGCTTCTCTAGCCTTTGTCCAGTTACTTCCGGCGTTGAAACTGTCTTTGCATCTTGCATGCCAAATTCTTTAAGCAGCTTCTCGATATATTTTTCTTGATTGAGGTTTATGCTATTCAAATTTTGTTTAATTTGAATACCAAGCATCAACTCTGCCTTGCCAAGATCTTTCATATCGAATTTTGACATAAGCTCTTTCTTCACTACCTTCATTTCTGTTAAATTGTTCCAAAATAGCAGAATGTCATCTACATAGACAGCCAGGATTATTATGTTCTTTCCTCTAGTCCTAGTGTAGACGCAGGGTTCATTTAAGGATCGCTTAAAGTTTAGCTTCCTCAGTTCCTCATCTAATTTTATGTTCCAACTTCTTGGAGCCTGCTTCAGTCCGTATAATGACTTCTTCAGAAGACACACATAGTCCTCTTTTCCTTTTTGTTCAAAACCATGTGGTTGTTTCATGTAAACAACTTCATTTAAGTTTCCATTTAGGAATGCAGTCTTAACATCCATCTGATCAATTTGAAGATCCAATTTAGCTGCGAGAGCTATTAAAGTTCTGAGTGAGCTGTGTCTCACAACTGGTGCGAAGGTCTCATGGTAATCAATGCCTCTCCTTTGACTATATCCCCTTGCTACCAGGCGTGCCTTATACCTATATCCGCCCACCTCTTCTTTGATTCGAAATATCCATTTAGAATCAACGATGTTGTAAGGGTACGCTGGTGGTTTGACCAGTGTCCAGGTATTGTTTTTTTGTAGAGCATCTAACTCCTCCTCAATTGCTTTTCTCCAATTTTCTTTATCCATGCGTGATAAAGCTTCATCCACTGTCAGTGGAAAAACACTTTCAATAGCTTGATATGTGATGTGATCCGGAAATTGTTTAGGTTTCCTCTCTCTTAATGGATATCTTCTCTCACTAGGAAGTACCGGCTCTGGTTGTAGTACCTCTTCGTCTCTTTCATCAAGGGATTCCCATTCATCACAGCTTTCTGTTTCATTGCCATTAGGTTCTTCATTTTGATCTAAATCATTTGTATTTATTTCTCTTACAGTCTCATTCTGTTCTTGAAGTTCTTCTTCACTTTCTATCACAGTGTTTGTTGGTACAACTGGTGGATTTTCGTGTTCAAAAACTATAGATATCTCATCTTTCTTTGTTTCTGAACTTCTCTCTATGGGTTGAAATTGATTTTCGAAGAAAACAACATCTCTTGCTTTATGTACCATCTTGGTTTCTGGATCAAACAAACGATATGCTTTCGCATCTTCACAGTATCCAATATGAAGCAACTCTTTGCTCTTCGGATCCCACTTGGTGCGTTTTTGTTTAGGTATGTGCATAAACGCTTTGCATCCGAAAACTCTGATATATGTCAGATTTTGTTTCTTTCCAGTCCAAGCTTCTTCAGGCGTTTTATTCCTAACAGCTTTCGTTGGTGATCGGTTTTTCAGAAAAACAGCTGTCTTCACAGCTTCTGCCCAAAACTTATTGCTTAATCCAGCTTCTTGGATCATGCTCCTAGATTTTTCAACGATTGTTCTGTTTGCCCTTTCTGCTACACCATTCTGTTCAGGTGTATATTCCACCGTTAATTGATGTTTGATTCCGTACTTCTTCATGAAATCATTCATCCGAGTATTTACATATTCTTTGCCATTATCTGACCGTAAAGTTTTTAACTTGTTTCCAGTCTGTAATTCCGCAAAAGTTTTGAATTCTTCAAGTTTATTAAATACTTCACTTTTACATTTAAGAAGATATACGAAGGTTTTACGCGTATAATCATCTATAAACGTTACAAAATATTTGAATCCGCTAAATGACTCTTCAGCCATTGGTCCGCAGACGTCAGTATGTACTAGCTCAAGTACACTGTCTGCTCTATTTGCTGGACTGCTTTTCTTGAATGGTTGTCTGGTTTGTTTTCCTTTCAGACAAGCTACGCACTCTAGTGTATTAGAACTGTTAGAAAAACTCACCCCTGTCGCCATGATATTGCGTAATAGTTTAAGATTACGTACTCCAAGGTGACCCATTCTTCTATGCCATAAGTCCATCTCATCTCCACTGATAGTAGTCGCCAGCGCTGTGTGCTTTAAGCTTTGCTTTAATTTATACACACCATTTTCCTCTACACCTATAAGTAAAGGTTCGCCAGTTATTTCACAATTACTACTCTTTACTACGTTAAAACCTCCCTTGTAGAATACTACCTTAAGATCTTTCTTAGTGACAGCACTAACGCTAAGTAAGTTTGCAGCTAATCTCGGGACATACATAGCATTAATTGTAACATTCGGTTTCGTACATACCACTGTGCCACTTCCAATACCTTGCAACCTTTCTCCGTTTGCACACGCTACAGTCACTCCCCTTTCATACTTCTTCAAATCATGTAACCATTCACGCCTTGAAGTCATATGATTAGAAGCTCCCGAGTCAACAATCCAAAAATCTTCTGAAGTTGAAGTCGACATCGCCAAAGCTGTAGATGCTTCATTTCTCTTCTTGCTTGGATTGTCTGGACAATCTTTCGCTTTATGTGGTCCATTGCAAATGAAACATTTAAACTTTTTCTGTTGTTTTTGTTTAAAAGTATTTTTCTTTGTCACAAGAGCATGATTGTTTGCACTCGTAGTCGCTGTATGTGTATCCTCCATTTGGTAAAGTTTAGTTTTCACATAATCCGTAGTAAGCTCAATATTTGAATTTTCAATTGCTAATCTCATAGCTTGAAAATTATCTGTTAAACCTTGAAGCATTAGGGCAGCCAATAATTCGTCATCTATTTCCTTTCCTAGATCACACAGTTTTTGTGCAGTCGTCATCAATGCCGAAATATAATCTCTTATAGTCGTGAACTGCTCCAGTTTAAGACTAACTAGTTTTGACAGCAATCTGCAGCGATTATTTAGCCCTTTATCTTCGTATGCTTTCTCTAAAGCTTTCCAAGCCTCCTTGGCCGTCTTTGCTTGACGCACATGAATTAGGCACTCTGGTTTTATCATCAAGCATATTTTACTCCTTGCTTTTTGATCTCTCTTTTTGCCTATCTCATCAACGGGCGTAGTATGTGTATACTCCCATAGATCATCGTGTATTAAATATAATTCCATCACAAATTTCCATGAACTATAGTTAATGGCACCATCTAGTTTCTCAATTGACGCCATGCTCAAAGAATCATTCTTACTTACAGTTACTGCTGAATGATTTTCGCCGTTTTCAATCATTTCTCGGTTTATTTGGTTTCTGGGTCCATAACCTTTGTTGGAACTCGTTGTTGTGTCTTCAGTAAATTAAACACAGCGCAGAATAATTAAACCTTTATTTGGTGTTAAACAAATATATATGTGAGAAAAGATAAAAGATATAGAAAGCGAACTTTGATGGACATACACACGTTGACAACAATAATAAAATCTATCAAAATAAATTTTCTTATTGTTCCAAACAACAGTTGTCAATTTTAAAAACAATCTCATTTTAAAATTCACAACCAGCCTGTCTACAAATTAATGTGACAGACATGAGGTTACATATGTTTGCTCCAACATGGTCGAACACCATTATGCTTGTGGCAGCCATGGCAACATTGTGACCGGTCTCTATGGTCTGACAGATAGACACTGTCATTTGTCATTATTGTCAAAGTGACAGCCAAATCCTGCTTGCCTGCCTGCCGCTGTTGAAGCGAACGTTGTTGTCAAGTGAAACCAATCGTGATTAACTTTCTAGAAATCTATATTCCTGTAAGTAAAACACTTACCTGTTAACATGATAACTAGATTTTGTATAATTATGACATAAAACTTTTATTTCAGATAAAATGACATCTGAAATATTTGCTACCCCTCCATCGGTTTCATGGGCGCAGAGAAGTGCTCGTGTGTTTTTGACGTTTAACGTAGAATGTGAGAAACCAGATATTAAAATTGAGAAAAAAACAGTCTCATTTAAAGGGATTTGTACACCGGATCAGAAGTTACACGAGGTTGTCATACCATTATATTCAGATATTGATCCAGACAAAAGTTCTTACACAAACAAAGGGAGGTTAATCGAAGTAGTGTTGGGTAAAGCTAAAACTGACGATCCTTTCTGGCCTACCTTAACCAGTGACAAAAAGAAGCATCACTGGCTAAAAGTGGATTTTAACCGTTGGCAAGATGAGGATGAGAGTGGAGACGACTTGGATGATATGAATGACATGTTCTCAAGCAAATTGGGAAACTTTGGTGATGAAAATGAGAAAGAGGCCACCAGCTCTTCTGATGAAGAAGATCTCCCTGATATAGAGTAAAAGATCTCTCTCATATTGCATAGCCAAAAAATTCAATTAGTTTTAGACATTTGTAATTATGGACAATATTTGTGCTTTTATACAAGGAATAGTGTGGTAGTGGTAGCTCCTAAATGTATTACATATAATAAGGTTAATAGGAGTGTGGTCTGCATAACTGCATTCATTTTTGTTATAGTTTTTACCAACAAGGTAATTGGGGCAACTGATACCTATTTTAATTTAGTGTCATGAAAGTTGAATTAATTTTAATTAAAAATTAGATTTGGCAGTTATTGCTAATTTAATTTGACTTTTAAGTAACTTGTCTTTAAAAAAAAAATTTAACATATTGTCTGTTGTTAGATACTTTTATTACATTTATTTCCAAGTCTTGATTCATTCAAAGGCCTGTACTTATAAGTAACCTTATAATTATAATGCATTGAGGTGCACTTACACGGGGAACTTAATTGCTCAATTTATATTGGTCCAATATGATCTAACAACATCTTTAAGCAAGTGATTTACTGTGATGCCAACATGAAGCAATTGTTGCTTGACATGTTAGCTGTCCAGTGTACCAAATACAGCACACCCTGTGTGGGTCCATCACATCCGTGTACCGTAAATGGTACACTCTCCCCTGTCTCTTTTTATGAGCTCTAACATCATGGACTTTGTGTTAAGTTGCTCTGTTTGTTATTTTGTATTGATTTGAAACAGAATATTAGAAAAATCGAACTTATGGGGTTATTGAAAAATTTTGTATGGGGACAGTTAACGTGTTAAGATGCTGCAGATACTGCTCTACCATACTGAGCCAAATGGAACAACTTAATAAACTAGATTACTACGATAGTTCCTGTTGCTGGCAATAATTGTCTGTGTAAGCGCAGCTTTATTTTATTTGTACTCATTCATTCATGTGTAAAATATATTGTTTGTGAACAAAATAGAATTAAACATCATTTTTTTATACAAGCTCACTTCATCTTGTAATTCATTTTAAATTAGGTGCACTAGCCAGTGCCCAAAATGCAATATTTGCTGTTTAAATATAACAAATTAAAATCTCGGCAAAAACTGCTATTTGTCAAAAATCTTAATGATTATATTATGTAAAAGGCATACTTAACATCTTTATTTTTAATACACCAACCAACAATGTACATTCCAAAGATTAAACTATATAATTATGGCTACTATAAAATCCATTGTTTCTTTTTTTTTATCTAAGCATTCTCAGCAGCCCCATATTGAGTAAGTTTGCTGTTAACCACAATACCAATGTGTATACTTACTGTATTTTTCTTTTTTTTTCGAGTAGGGGATTTACACCACAATATTTTAAACATTTGTATCAATGTCCTGTATTGTAGGTTTCAATTTTTTTTTTTAAATTGCTTGTTTCCTCGAGGCTTGCGCCTTGCAAATATATGTATTTGGCAAAAATGAAATCTCATCATGCATTAAACTATGTACTTTATTTAGAACATCTTTCATTTTTATATGCGGATTTACTAGAAGTATTATTAATTACCTACCTACTTCAGCCCCGGATCTAAGAGGGGGGGGGCAAACCGGGGCACTTGCCCCGGGCGGCAGTTTCATGGGGGGCGCCAAATCCTTGAGACAAGAATTCGAAATATCGAACAAATGAAGCCTCTTCCTAAAATCTCATAGGTTTTTAACAATTAATCGAATCTTAATATAATATGTTTGAAAAACAAACTTTTCTATTTCCATACGCCCAGTTAGTTTTTGAACACATACCAAGTGATTTATGAACGCATCTTAACAGATCAAGTAAATTTTTGAACGCGTGCGTAGTGTCCGTGATCTTTCTGCCAAGGGGAATCCCCGTCACATATCTATACGAGCCGAGCCGAACAAAATCAAACAGTTGAACGTCAAGTGACAACACTGTTTATGTGGTTGATTGCGTTTGCGAGTAATCAGCGTTAATAAAATAAGTAATTTATTAGTAAAATCACATATTATCGTAGTGGAAATCAACAATTTGCAAGTTATTCTCAAAGACTGAAGGGAGGGGGCGCCACTATCAAGGTTTTGCCCCGGTTCGAAAAAATCGTAGATCCGGGGCTAACCTACTTTAATATGGCAATAGTCAATAAATTATTGACTATTGCCATGGTAGTACGTAAAGTAATTAGTAATTGTTTGTAAACTGAGGGGTCCGGCTGCACCCAGCGCCGTACGCACACCGGACTTGCAGTTGCAACCAGCGAGAAGAGGCTGACGAGGAAGGTTGGAGTACGCTTTGCCATGCTACACCGCAATGCATCGTGGGGCCAAACCCTTATGAAGTTCATTTCAGCACGCTAACGTACTAAATGGTAGGATTGATGTCTTACATTATGCAGAAAGCCGCACGTCAGTGGTAAAACTGACCAAGCGCAGCCGTAGTACGTAGTTTCAATAAAATAAGAGGCCAGCCATCGAGATATAAGTACGTTAGTACTTATATCTCGATGAGGCCAGCTTATTTTGTTACAACTGACATGTGGCCGCCTGCTGTACCTACTGACATATTTTACCATCATTAGGTCTCGCTCCACTGGTTTGTCGCTGAAGATAATACTCGCTCAGCGATTCTTGCTTGGCGGTCAGAGCTCACGTCATAGTCATCAACACAACTCTCTAAGACCACGTAAGTCCAAAGAATAACTGTTTCATGAAATCATCATTCTTTGGAGTTATGTGGTCTTAGAGAGTTGTGTTGATGACTTTAATGATTATAATTCTGTAAATACAATATATTTGTTACGGCCGCGAATCATATTTTGATCGACGTACAACTCAATACTGACCAGCAAATTGCAAAAAACGTAAGAAAATTTGAATTTCGCGGGCTACCTTAGCGCTTCCCCCTTAAGGGGCAAGAGCTAAGGTAGCCCGCGAAATAGTTATTACGTTGTTATATAATTAAGTTATACGTTGATTAATATATGGATCGCGGCCGTAACTAACATGTATTTACAGAATTATAATCATTAAAGTCATCAACACAACTCTCTAAGACCACGTAAGTCCGAAGAATGATAATTTCATGAAACAGTTATTCTTTGGACTTACGTGGTCTTAGAGAGTTGTGTTGATGACTTTAATGATTATAATTCTGTAAATACATGTTAGTTACGGCCGCGATTCATATATTAATCAACGTACAACTTAATACTGACCAGCAAATTGCAAAAAACCTAAAAAAAAACAAATTTCGCGGGCTACCCTGGCGCTTTCGCCTTAAATCTTATGAATTTACATGTCTCTTTTTACTGTCGCTTTTTCGTTTCATAAACTTTCAAATCACAACGATGCTAAAGAACATCCATCGATCCATCCATCACCATCATCATCATCATTGATATGAAACCTTCTTATGTAGTAAGGAGATCATTTCGATTCTCCATCATAGACTATATTATTGTCATAGTGATTTCAAACCGTAGTGTCAAACGATTTGAAGGCTTCTAATACGCTATGTAATTTTATTGTGGAATAAAACCAAGATTTCCTTTGGTTTTGTCTTTATTATGTATCAATCATCATCATCATCGTCGTCGTCGTCGTCGTCGTCATCATCATCATCGGTCGATTCTGTAAAAATCTCACCGTGAAAACTTAGGTGAAGTGAGCTTGTTTTTGCTAGGAATTGACACTATTGACAGCTCACTCCACGCTCACTTCACCTAAGTTTTCACGGTGAGATAGTTACATTTAATTTTAACGAAGAGAAGAAGAAGAAGAATCGCACTGCTGTACCCGGCGATAAATATTGCACATCGACCTTTGGAAAGAGACAATCGGCTAATTTCGGCTTCGTAGAGCGTTATCTCTGTCGCACGAAATACAAACAGTCCGGTATCTATTAGGAGCTGTTAAAACAATTATGATTTGCTTCTTTTGATAATTATTTTTATTCTTATACAAAGAATCCTATCGATTTTATACAAAAATCGATAGGATCGAATAGGTCGATGTGCAATATTTATCGCTGGGTACTGGAATTCAAAATACGGCCTGCATGTGAGATGATAATGAGCGCCTGTGAGCGATTATAGGTAATTCGGAATGCGGCCATAGTGTAATAGTGTTGTGCAGGGCTGCCAGATGTACATTTAATCATACTCCTACGTTTTTTTGGCAATTTTTTTTTATTTTAGCTATCGCTAAACCAGAATCTTATGGAAAATGTACGATTTTTACATACCTGGCAACATATCATAATGAAACGAATGTGCTCCACTGGCAAGTATGAGTTTCGGGGATTTCCCCAACAACCTAATGCGTACCTAGATCTTTTACTTGAATGAAACTCTTTGCATAGTCATTTAATAGCTGTATTTGTTTGCATTTTTACGAAATCTATATAATTATGTATTTTTTTTTTCGGTAATAGCCACAGAAAATTTGTATAAATCTTAAATAGTTTTATTGCATTTCTTTTCTAAAACTAAACGAATTTATGTTATTTTTAATAAAAATTTTGTACGGACGCTAGCACATTAACCTACCCGAAACTGTCAGATTTCCCCAATCAACTTTGAACCTTATGCATTAGTGATAAAGTTGTAAATCTATTAAAAAAATTTGACAGATTGTAGTAACTTGATGTGCTGGCGTCTGTACTTCTAGATTGTTCATTTCAAAATTTCCTTGGCATACGATTTTTCTTAGTTGGCGTACGGTAGGCATGGGTAATATCGCTTTTACACTATATCAAATCGTATCTATGTATCGGTTTAGAATATCGGATATCGTATCTATATATTTCAATATCTATATATTGGCTGAATCAGTGTGGAACTCGGAATCGAAATTGGTACTGTGATATTTTTAGGTTTCGGTTTTGTTCGATTCATGTACATCATTGTATTTTATTTGTAACTGTATATTCGAAATCAGTGAATGTATTGTTGATAATATGGCACTCTGAAATGAAACTAGTACAACCGTTTCGGTTTTCTAGATTTATATTTTTATCAATTATTTAAATAGGTCAAGTACCTATTTATTATATTATATATATTCCTAATAACTGAAGACTGACCGCATTACTAATAACTGAAACAAATAAAGAAATTTACTGTTAATCAATAAAGGTAATGCAGGCGTATATAATAGAACACGAAAAGTATCTACGAAAACAGCAAAGTGCAATCAAGGTCAAGGGTCACGTAAAATGATTTTAAAACAATTTTTGTTGAGAATGCCACGTTTATTGATGGTTACCTGTTTACAAGTGTTTACAAAATAATGTATTCGGTATTAAACTCTATGCTCCTGTAAATAAGGTTTAAAATTAGTATTAGACGTTAGCTTAACGCGCTTTCTCGCTCGTTCATCTCTAGCTACATCACTCCCACCCGCGCGCATCGCAAGGATACGGTACCTACAACCGTATAACTACTACTGTACCGGAATCAGTTTGAACCGAATATCATAGATCATGTGATACGATATCGTTATAGTGTCTCGTTCTAGGTACGCGGATACCTGATATATAGATACAGTGCCGTCCGATATATAGGTATTGGATATTGTACCGATATATAGATATTGTATCTATATACGATTTGTATCGCCCACTCCTAGCGTACGGTCACACCTTTTTTGCATCTGGCAGCCCTGGTGTTGTGGTTTCTGTTTTTGACACTTACACTTTGGCAGTTTTGTTTGTTTACATCAGTGTGTTTATCAGTTATCAAAGCTATTTATACGTGACATGGTATTGGCAAAATATTGGTGACTCTTCCACAAAAGCCCTCGTTGTTGATTTTAAAGTTACTTTGCATCATTATTTCTGTATTATAGTTTTCGTTTTTTTGAAAAAATACCCCTACAAGTAATCACAAAAATGGACGGAAACCAACTTCCTGAGAGAAACCTACAAGTAGATTACCCCTACATAATTGGTTATATGAGCGTCGATGTCCAACGCGATTATTATCATGATTTATCCCAACTCAAATATTTACCATCAATTCCGAAAGGGAAAATTTGTTACGACTTAAACCACAACATTGAAAAAGCGGTCAAGCGTACTACTGACGACAACAACGAAAAAATATCTCTAATGCTGAAATTTCTTCTCGACCAAAGATCCCGCTTGGAGTTTCTGAGTAACCAACCTGAAACAACTTTTATAACATATCGCAGAAGTTTAATAAGTGTAATGTGTGCGAGCTATTAACCATGAACCAGTAAGCATTGTGGCAAGCTTATTCAATAACTGCATATATTTGTGTAACGTAAACGCACCCATTACCGCCAGTTTAAGCGGACTTCAGATTGATATGCAAAAAATAAGCACATTCTTAATATGTGGCTTCAATAAAAATAATTTTTCATGTACCGATATTATCGATTTTTTTAGTTATGTATAAGAACAGATAATCCAAGAATTGCTTAAAATTTTAAAAATTAAATAAAAGGAAAAAGGGTCATGTCCCTATTACCGACTCAAAACATCGGGTGTGTGCCTAATACCGTTTATGTGACACCTAATACCGACCACTAAATAAATGGAACCGTTAAAGTTAAATAAAAATGCTCGTGTATATTGAACTGTTTATATAAATGCTCCAACACAGTACAGAATGCTATCAACTCTTAACAATTATATGTATTCTTATAATAGTATATTCTTAACAGCGTTAAATCTGTAAAAAATATCATATTTATACAAATTATGTATAACAAATTACCAAAGGCCAACATTGATTATAACTACTATAATATATAACCAATGGGGGCATTTGGTATTATACAAAAGTAAATGGCATTTGACTGTAAACCGCCTCTTAAGTTTAGTAGTCATGTCAAATCAAAAATTAAATCTTGGATTAAGATTGACAAATGAAACATATTAATAAAATTATTAATGTGAAAAAAAAAAATTACAAAAAATAGCATCATGTGACTCTGAATCAAATTTAAGATTAACTATAATCTCAGCATTCACTACAAAATGTTATCAAAACTTAACGTTATTATATATTCTTAACAGCCTTCAATCAGTCTTGAAAAATATACTACTTAATATGAATTATTTGTAACCTAAAGTGTAATATTAGTATATTATTTTACAAAATGTAATATAGAAATATAAAATTAGAATAAAATCTTAATTCTAGCAGTCATGTCAAATCAAAATCAAATATTAGATTAATATTTAATTCGCAATCATCTGATGAAGAAACATGATTACAGAGGTTCACATCTTGTGATGTAGCTGTATCTCGGTAAGGGCTAGCCTGATAAAGATCGTAATGCAGACTCAAAACTTAGTTCCGCAAACGGCTCCATATTATTATGTCGCCTTTGAGGCATATGTCGAAATTGAAAATCATTTTCGGAATCAGTCGTATCTTCCTGTGAAGCATCCTTGGTTATTTTACGTTTTGCCTTGTTTAGTAGTTTTGATTTTGTATTGCCTGTTTGCTTAATTTATCTTTTTTTCTTCTTCTCCAAATCTTCATTTCGTTTTCTTTTCTTTTCTTCTATGTCCAATTTGTCTACTTCAATTTTTTTTTGATAAGCCATAAAATAATATAATAAAGCTTACCTATGTTATTTTAAATCTGTATGTTTATTATGGAATACTATAATGTCTATTAAATAACTTTATGTTTAGTTACTTGAAAATAAATACCAAATAAAAAAACATGTAGTATGGGGTCCGTCGTAAATGTACAAGTAGATCGGTAATAGGTTTTCTTAAAGGAAATCGTATAACCTATTACCGACCCAAGGGAATGTGTATGAATTGTGTAAATACATGTGATTTTTGTACATGTATATGATTTTAAGTGGTGCGGTTGCTATAAATATTTAATAATAATGATAGTTCAACTATAAAAATACACTATTTAAAAATTATACCTCCTTTATTCATCAAAATATTTACATAAGAACAAAGTTAGTGTATACGGCTACTAAAGCTCTTGAATATATGGCGTTAATAGCTCAAATATAAGTTAACATACTAAGGAACTGAGTTAGTATAGCCTCCTGCCTATTAATTTATGCATTTTAACAAAAATCATGGTAAACAAAAGATACGACAAGTACTTATCAGCGACATGGGTCGACAATAGGAATAAAATTGTGATTTTTGTTCCTATTACCGCCTATTTTTAATATTGAATTATAAGCAAAATAAAATAGTATCTCATTAAAATGAATCATTATTTGTGTTCCTGAGAGTATCAAAAATGCATCAAAAGAACTAGAAGTTACATTAAAATGCTTGACGATATAATCTTCTGCTAAAAAAGAAACAAGAGTACTTACGCCATCGGGAATGCCACACTATGGAAAATTCACTGAGGTCGGCGTCCACGGATGAACTGATCAATTATTATTTAAATCGTCGAGTTAAGCACACAAACAAGAGATGAACATTTGCAATACAAATACATCTAAATTTTTTTAAAGCAACCAATTGTGTAGCTTTAATACATGACGTAAAAATTATAGTTTTCTGAATAGGGCGGTAATGAGCGCGGATTTTAACGGGTCGTTATTAGGTGCGTTTACGTTACCATTGAAAACTCACAAGTTAAGAAAAATTTTCCTCCCAGTGATCGGAATGCCAGATTTTGTGCATGGGGTTATAAATTTGAACAATATATGACATCAGGTAAATCATAAAACATATAATTATGTTCTAATTGTTTTAATATACAGTATGTTAACTAACAGAGGGCGTTCCCGTTAACCCGCAATAGTATAGCATCCATACATGCTAAAAAAAATATTACCATTCGAAAATAAAATGTTTTTATTTTTTTTTATATTAAAATATTCACTAAAAATCGTAAATTGATACGTTAAAGAAACACTCTGTACACGCGTACTTGAAGGACAGCAATGTCGGAATTTATTTAATTAAATAAATTAGAATTAATTAAATAAATAGAGTATCAATTTACGATTTTTAGTGAATATTTTAATATAAAAAAAAATAAAAACATTTTATTTTCGAATGGTATTATTTTTTTTAGCATGTATGGATGCTATACTATTGCGGGTTAACGGGAATGCCCTCTGTTAGTTAACATACTGTATATATCCGTGATGTCTGGATAAATTATAATTATTGCCCACTTTTTATAAGTCTCAATAAAATTCACAATGACTACAGTAGAACACAGATATATAATATATAAGGTGCTATAAAAATATCTGCCACGGCTGCAATGGGAGACAGTATTGTGTTTATAGATTACAATAGTAAAGATAAATTATTGATCATTTGTCATATTTTTTTTCATACAAAAAATTGTACGTATAAATTTGAATTGATTTATTCGCATAAAACCATCACTTAGACTTAACGCCGGCGCCGTTCATTCATACACTGTTGCCATATCAAACAATGCCGCTGCGCGCCGGCCACTCGTCGCCGCGTCGGTCGTCAAGGTCAAACTCAAAGCGCAGCCCCGCGCGCCCCCTCCTCACCCGCACTACCCCGTTCGTCGCACGCGCCAGCCGAGCCGACCGCCCGCTCGCCAGTCGCCCCCCGCCCGCTCGGAAGTTAGTTCGGTTAGCAACGGGAAAATCGTTCGCGCTTCCTTTAAAAATGCCTCCCAGACGACGGTATTCCAATCAAGAATATCTTGAAATGGTATTGTGCTACCGCGAGTGAAACTCCATAACTGCGCATGCAGTAAACTTATACCAGCAGAGGTTTGGTATGCGAGTGAGTCATCATACCATTCTGGATGCCGTATACAGATTTTGTGAACACGGCCGCTTTGATCCGCCTCCGGTTGACGCAGGCAGGCCTCCATATTCTGCCGAACTCGAAGAGGAAGTGTTGGACTTCTTCCGGCGTCATCCTCTTGCGAGCACCAGGGATGCTGCTCGAGTGAGCGACAACTACGTGTGGCGACTTTTAAGGGCCTTACTCTCGTTTAGTACCGTAACTCGGTCACTTTATGAAGCTTATAACTCATTAACGGTTTGGTTAGAAGGTCTGTAAAAAATATATGTTTGCTATAGATTCATGTACAGCATTTTTGAAACAGGGTTTTTTCATAAGGCTAATACTTTTGCCTTAAAAAAATATTTACCAAAACGCTATTTTCGCTAACATTTGCTTATAACTTCTAAACGGCTTTGATGTTTGGAAATATTTTTACACTGAAAAATTGGTGGTTAGAGGTACTACATATTTGAAATAGCGTTTTTAAATCAATCAACAGTTGCAAAGACAATGCCCCATTTTGAGATATAGGTTCAGAGGTGCTCTGCGCGGGCGCGGGCGGCAGTCGTGCGTTAGCACTGAGACGGGGTGGCTGTGTCGCTCGCTGCTCCGCCCGGCTATCGATCGACTACGCGCGTTTGGCTGTGTTAGTGCAAATATTTATGAACGAATTGTATCAGTATGCGTTTATAGATTAGCTCGCTGCAGAGAGCCCATTTCTATTGTCCGCATGGACGCTTTATTAGTGGTGCCATTTCTAAATACTGTTTTTTTTATATTGTTTATTTTGTAAATATGTATAAGATAATTTGTGAATAAATAAAAATGCCAAAGCAAAGCAAGTCAAGAAAAATACGTTTTCTCTACGACGACGCACCGTTTTATAGATATTAGCGAAAAACTCAAAAGTGTAAATTTTTATACCCCCCACTCCGGCTCACCTCCTAGACGCGGGGACTTTTAGTATGTTTACTCCCTAAGCACTCTGAGCAACTTTCTGAAGAAATCGCTCAGGGCCCAGCTCACGCACTCTACACCTCTTTTTGGTTTATTCGTTGAGTGGACTAATAAGTATCTATCTATCTATACTTAATCTTATAAATAAAAATCTTTAAAACTTTATCTAATAAATAAAATTGGAGTGTCTGTTTGTAATATTAAAACAACCGCTTCAGGCCATTTTATTTTGACTGTTTAGAAAATAACTACTTACTCACAATAAAAAAAAAAATGTTTTCAAATACCTTAATTTATAAAAAATGAGCATTCTTAGTTGTCAATCTACGAGTAGGTATTTGCATTACTGAGTTTATTGATTACTACCTTCTCATATTCTTGTGTGGATTTATTTCTGTGACTGGGACTTTCACTAGCAGATAGGTGAATAAGGAGTAACTTTTATTTTAGAAAAAAAAAAAGAAAATAGGTTCCCACGAAAAAAAATTAAAACCTATGAAATGAAATATTGAATAATATCCGATTCAAATAGGGAGGTTGTATACTACGTTTATTTAGGTACTTAACCAAATGTAAATAAATCATAATAAAGAAACGGAGTATAGTTTTTTTTTATTTTTTATAAGTGGATCCTATACGTGAAGATTCCATGAAATTGATTGGATAAATAATAAAATAATATAGTGTTTTTGTTTTAGCCCAAGGAAATCGTTCACCAAATATTGTATATAAAAATGCTAATACGAAAAACTAAAAATAAATAATAATTAAACTAAAATGCAAAAACGATCAAAAAGAACTAAATGGAGAAATATTAGAAGAATTTCAATAAAATTAGCATAGGTATTTCTTTACGTGGCGGTGATTTGAGGGGGTGAAGCAGATGAAGTGGGATACGAATAGTCCCCGCCTTGGGCGGGGTGCACCGCGCGGATTTCGTCGATGAGCGACTTCCATTATATTTAGAAGCGTAATTTCGCAAGTCGAATAAGATGCACGATTGCCTCCGCGCTCTACTGTCCGGATTCTCACTGCGTAATCACCAGGTTCGAAGCTCAGTGGACGCCATATCTTTAGTTTTGTTATTTTTTAATTATAATGTACTTATCTTTTGTTTTGTTATTTTTTAATTATAATGCGCATATTTTTATTTTCTTATTTTTAAAATAATTCAATAAGTAATTGTTATTTTAATAAAAACAATCATTTTTATTCCTATAGTTATTTTTCTTCAGAATCTAGAGTAATATAATAAAAATAAAATAAAAACGTCCACCAAGCTTGATTCGGAAAAAAATTATATACCTACAGTGTTTTACAAAAGAGTGTAAGCAATAATAATATAGTCTGAAAATTTTCAAACAAGAAAATCGGCAAAAAGTAAAATAATAATTAAAAAAACATAATATCAAATAAGAAAATAAAAAAAAACCAAATATGGAAAAGTTTGGATTTGAAGCCGGGCGTTAGTGACTAAACTATAGTGACGTGACGCACGAGACCACTAGACCAATCGAGCTGTTGTAATGTATGTCGAAATTACGCGTCATAATCTGTACAAACAAAATATGGTGTGTACAAAAAAGTAGGTACATATGTACTTACTTTACAATTTGTTTCGTCGAATAAGATCTCTTTATTGCCTTCCGTTTATTTTCTTGTTGACCATTTTTTATATACTGATAGTACAAACTTACACCAACAACATAACTTAGAAAAAACTAATCAAAAAATAAAATATAATAATCAGCTTTCATCAACAAACAGATACCAAAGTACGTACCTACACTAGGTACCGACTCGAAATAATTGCAAGACTTCAAAGTATTTTATACGGCTACTCGCTCAACTACATAGGTACCCAACGCGTCAGTTTTCGCAAATGCGATCATTCTCCTTATCAATTAGAGTCTACGGAACAATTTCGTATGAAAGTATTTTTACTTTAATGGTTTGTGAAAATATTAATTGTAAACGCGATTATGCTCCTTATTCATAGAAGGTAACGGGTCAATTTCCTATGCAAGTATTTTTACTTCCAACTAAGATTGAAAATAATAATTGTACAACAAAAGAATCTTCGTTTATTTGTAGAATATTTAACATAATTATTGGTTAGCAACTCGGCATTCTTATTTCACGTGTAATACTTAAAAAATATTTTTCATGTTTGATGTGAGACTCGAACCCGAACGTTCGCCATGGGAGGAACAGTGCTAGCCACTTTGGCCACCGTAACGCTTGCAAAACTTATTGAAATTTGTAATAACAATCATGTGGCCAATTTGTAGTGTTGTCAAACATTCTTATAGTACTAATATTGCTATGCCATAGTTTTGTGAGATTGCTAGTCGACTTCTAACTGTTTTTGTAATATACCAAAATATTTTTTTTTACAATTTTTGTCTGTCTGTCCGTCTGTCTGTCTGTTTGTTCCCGCTAATCTCTGAAACGGCTGGACCGGTTAAGACGGGACTTTCACTAGCAGATAGGTGAATAAGGAGTAACTTAGGCTACTTTTATTTTAGAAAAAAAAAAGAAAATAGGTTCCTACGAAAAAAAAATTAAAACCAATGAAATGAAATATTGAATAATATCCGATTCAAATAGGGAGGTTGTATTATACTCCGTTTAATTAGGTACTTCCAAATGTAAACAAATCATAATAAAGAAACGGAGTATAGTTAGTTATGTTTATAAGTGGATCCTATAGGTACGTGAAGATTCCTTAATCTCCATAGAAATTGATTGAATAAATAATAATATAATAATATAAGTAGTGTTTTTGTTTTAGCCCAAGAAAATCGTACACCAAATATTGTATATAAAAAGGCTAATACGAAAAACTAAAAATAAATAATAATTAAACTAAAAATGCAAAAACGATCAAAAAGAACTAAATGGAGAAATATTAGAAGAATTTCATTAAACATGCATAGGTATTTCTTTACGCGGAATACAGAATTAATAAGTTATCGTAAACTCTGCGAACTCAACAATAACTTTTTTCTTAAATTCCACGCGGACGAAGTCGCGGGTAACAGCTAGTACAAAATATATCAGTCTTGCATCCGCCATTCCCTTCTGGAATCGTAGGCAAAAATGGCGACCTACGTGCGGCATGTCTGCGCCTCTGCATATTCTTTGAATTTCGTTTTAGTGTAGCGCGCCACCGCACGCGTTTTACGTAGGACGCTTAGCTCCGCCCACATGCACAAGGTCAGTGAGCCATCTATACACCTTAAATCGGGAAGGGCTTCATCCTTACCACTTCACAAGGGTACAGGAATTGCATCCACATGACTACGCGGCTCGCCTCGCGTTTTGTAATTGGATGCGAGAAGAACGCCGAAACATTCTATGGACTGACTTCGCCATCAGCGTCCGGGAATTTTTAAACGGTGTGTGGTACGGCGGTGAAAGGTGGATAGGCCGAGGAGGGCCAGTGCCGTGGCCTCCTCGCTCGCCGGATTTAACCCCTCTAGACTTTTTTTTGTGGGGTCGTGTAAAGGACCTTGTGTACGGCCAAACCGGACATGACATTAGAAGTGTGGAAGAACTAAAAAAACGCATCAAACGCGCATTTAGGCAAGTAAAAAGTGAAACGGACACATTAAATAAAGTGAAGAAACATGTACGTAAGCGTGCCTACATTTGTGTGCAACGCGAAGGCGGACTTGTGCAACAGTTTTGTAGATAAGGGACTAAATTTTAAAAGTGGAATTTTGCGCGTACTGGCTTGCAGCACTAGTATTTACAAAAAATATAAATATTTATAGGTTCTAGAGTAATATTTAGACTAAGTTATAGGTCTGCACCCGATTTTGTTAAAATCTAATTACAATGAATACGTGAAAATTGGCTCTAAACACCAAAACTCGTCAGTTTTCCGGTTGTAACTGGCCTATCTTTTTTTACTCAAAGCCCTTTAAAATAACATACTTGTAGAATAAAGTGATAATTGTCACTAAAACTATAAACTAGAATAGTTTTCTGACTGTTTTAGACATATTGTAAACATATTTCACATAATAGATAGGCTTACAATCGTTTTGTATTTTGCCACTCGGTTTTGAGATAAAATTCCGGCGAGATGTATTTCCTAGTAAAAACACACATTATCAAAACTTCACACCGTTGCCGCTTAGTAAGTTAGAGAAATGCACCCCGCCCCGCACCCCGCACACCCTTTGAAGGACTAAAGTCCCTCGGCCCTTTAGTACGGTCGCATCAATCGTCGAGGAGAGTGCCGTTGCCAGCCGATTTGTAAATGATTCTTAAACTTTGGTAAATGATTTCTATCGTAAGTTTTTAGATAATTTGTTTTATTTTAATGTAGAACGATGAAATATTTGCTTAATTTATTGGTTTATAAGGTTGAGATTTAAAAAATATATTTTAAAGATCCGTTTTTAGCCAAAAACTCCTCGATCATCAGTATTTCACGTCAGTATTCCATTATTCCGACTGGCGGAATACTGACGGCTTACGGAATACTGATGACTGCTGGTGGAATACTGAATTTATCGCTTCATGTAAGAGTTACCAAAGTTTATGAACCACGAAACCAACATCATACACCAGTACCAGACACTGAAGGCACTGAAAGAAAACATGACTGAAAAGGATGCAGTGATCCATTGTGACTTTAGTGAAAACTATTGTACAAAGTATGATGAATAAATTCAGTCATTCCACTTGGGGGATCACGTACTCAACTGTCTCTTCACACTGTGGTCAACAAAGTGCTACTGCAGTGCGATTCTGTAACCATCTCACCGTGAAAACTTAGGTGAAGTGAGCGTGGAGTGAACTGTCAGTGTCATCTTACCAGATACTAGGGATTGACCAAGCATACATTTACAATCATAAAAGAGATTTTAATAATATTTTTTTAGCCTAATCCTATTGATATTTTTATATAATTCAAAGCTAGTATTTTAGTGGTCAAAACATTAATATTTTGTGGGGTTTTACTTAGTGCATGTCGCACAGACTGCGGCCCCGCATGTAAATTACACGAATGTGCGTCAATGAGCAATTGTAGATCGAGTCTAGTAAAGACTGCGACGATGTTCAGCGTTGTTATTAACCCAAAACTATTGAATTAGAAGAGATAACCGAGTGTGTCAAGTCATCGAGTGCTAACGGATGCCTAGTTGACGGACCATAGAATGTAATCCCACGTAGTTTGTGTGGCGTGATCACTTCACCCGATTCACGACACTAATTGTCGTAAATCGGGTGAAGTGAAGGTGAAGTGATAAGATCACGCCGCGCTTGCGCGTTAATCACTGTCGTTATCACATTGCAGATTGCGTGATCACTTCACCTTCCCTTCACCCGATTCACGACATTTAATGTCGTGAATCGGGTGGAGTGAAGGTGAAGTGATAAGATCACGCCGCGCTTGCGCGCTAGTCACTCATCACATTAGAGATTTGTTTTTACATATTTAACTTGTAAGGCGTCATGTATAAGAACATTAGGAAATTATGGTAATAATATTAATAATTAATATAATACACCATGGCGACCCTGCCTTAGAGTCTGCCAAGGGGCAGATTAAGCAAAGTTTTCGTTGAGCGATTTTCAAAATGTGTAACTCTAAAGTAGAAAAAGACGAGGTATTCGTCAATCAAAACGCGGCTGGTGGAGGTGTTGTTGACGCCGAGGTGGTGTTGCCATGGTTACGAGATTCGAGTGGAGTGATATATGGTACATTCCGAATTGCACTGTAATCGACTACAGCGTGCTTACACCTTGACCCCAATTATTCTGCTGTATGGTATTTATCTATTATTCCCCGCATAATCTTACCACGCCGTACGGTTGTCAAGCGTGGTATTTTGACAGTTCAAACCGGTTTCGGTCATTGTGTCATAGAGAATACGTTTTCGCAAATTATTTATGTGAGCGCTGTGTGCGATGATGACTTAATTCGGAATGAGCCATATTTCACGCCGCGCAAGCGCGTTAGGCGCTGGCGCTGTCTGGCTATATAAGGACTTACTAGTCTAGGGAAAAAAGAAAAAAAAAACAAGGTTGAGATTCTGACTGCGCTTCTGTTTTGCAATTTTATTGTAAGTAAAACCCCACAAAATATTAATGTTTTGACCACTTAAATACTAGCTTTGAATTATATAAAAATATCAATAGGATTAGCATTAAAAAATATTATTAAAATAGATCATGATTGTAAATGTTTGCTTGGTCAATCCCTAGCATCAGTAGGATGACACTGACAGCTCACTCCACGCAAGTATTCACGGTGAGATTTTTACAGAATCGACATGCTGTACTGTTTCAGATAATTTGTCACACAATAACAAGTTTTCCGAAAGTCAGTATTCCTGTTTTTTTTTCAAATTCCTTTATTTTTGTTATTTCTTATCAAATCGGCTGGCCGGCTTCAAATCCTAATAAAGCAACCCAAAAGAGTTCCCCAAGTTAGGATTTAGCGAAAAAATCGTCCAAAAAGTGCGTGCTGAAAGCATTCCTTAATTATTCTACTGTTGAAATTTAGTCCCATAAGTAGGTAGGGAGTGTGTAAATAACTGTAAATACGATGCAATTATTGTAAATAAGATGATTAACTTTTAAACACGCCAAGTTACTGTAATTTATCGTTATTTGATATTAATCTAAGCCCCTATTGTTTAATAAGAAAAAAAATGCGATTCTTACACTAACTCGTCAGTCCAAAGCCTGTTTTAAGTGTGATGGGAAGTTTATCATCTTATTTACGTCAGGTTTTTGGAAGAATGCGGTAGCTGGTAAGTAATTGCACTTTTAAAACACTTTTGCCTGCGTATTATTGCGTACCTAGTAGCTTAGATAGTGACGAACTAGTCAGCTGATTTCAGCTTTCATTCAGTGAACAGATAGAAAGAGATAGCAGTTGTTTTCATTGACGAAGCGACACATCGCGCGTAATTTGTGAACCACGTTATGCAGAGTAGAGTCAATGTTTATTAAACTACTTTATTTTCTCAAATTTAATTAACTATTCTGGGGTACGAAATTTCTTCACTATTGTAATCTTTAAACACAATATTACCTCCCATTAAAGCCGTGGCAGATATTTTTATAGCACCTTATATATAGAGATGTATAATATATATATCCGTGATGTCTGAATAAATCATAATTATTGCCCACTTTTTATAAGTCGCAATAAAATTCACAATGACTACAGTAGAAACACAGATTGGATAAGTATTGTTATTGCTTATAACAGATATTATTTTTTATAACTGATACACAGAAACTATTCATGTAACATCATTAAATAGCAATTTCTATCATTTTATTTTTTTATTTTTCAGAGTCACCAAGTCAAGAACCAAACATAGATAAACCAGTTGTTGAAAATGAAGAATTTTCTATTTATTATAGTTCTCAGTTAGGAAAGCACAAGCTGTTTTATGGTGCCCAAATTGATGGAATGCTAGCCACAAGAACAACTTCAGAACCTCCCGACCCAAATGATTTAAATGCAAATCTAGCATATTTAAGGAACAACAAGTTTCTGGAGTTGAAAACAAATAGAGAAATACATAGTTGGCGACAAGAACAGACTTTTAAGTAAGTAATGAAATTAAACTGTTTATAGTATAAAAATAGGCCACTGTAAATGAACCTCCAGGCCAATGGAATACAGAAATGTTCCAAAACTACCATGGCAACATCAACCATAACCATCACTAGTGATGTTTTTCTAGCTGACTGTACCATTTTTCCATAAAATCTATATGCAGCAGTTAGTAATTATTGAAAAGTTAAGGAGAGTCTTCTAAAATCGTTTTCCTGTAGCTACAACTTTTCTTACGCGAAATTCAAATTAACGTAATGAATTTTTTTTGCAATTTGCAGGTCCGTTTCAGCTATTGAAATTATCATTTTTAATTCCCTAATATAATTTACAGAAAATATAAAATGCTACGGTGTTGGTGTCAGTGCTACCTAGCTGGGCTAAAGGGATTACTTGTAGGCTACAGAAACGATGATGGCATAATACAAAGAGTGCAATGTTTCAGTACTGATGACATTGTGAGATATTGTCGGGTAAGATTACATAAAGGTATAACATACAATGCGCGCCACGAAAGATGAGACTTGACCCCGCCGCCCCTATGACGTCCGGTCCCGTCCCGCACTCGCACCTCATACCGCTAAAGATACCTAAAATCGTGTACTGCGCAAGTCAAACCACGTGGTGTGTCAAGTGTCATCTTTCGTGGCACGCATTGTAATTAGTATTAACTTGACAGTCCGGCGCCGGCGGCGAGATGAGCGGACGACATTGTTACCTTGGCGGGTAGAACTTGGATGAGGCTAGTACAAATTGGTGGAAACCATCTTAAAAATGGAACACAAAAATTAAGTTTAATTTATTTTTGTTGGCAAGGGGGGCGCAAGCTGATTTTCGCACCCCGGCGCCCAATATGGTTAAGACGGCCCTGATGGGGATTGGCACATTAAAAGATAGGCGTATGATCAACAGTGGGTGAAGTTGGGCTGTGGATGATGATGATGATCTGAGGGGCAATTCTCGTAATTTTAAGAACGTTCACAGTCAGAGGGTCAATCTGTCAAAAAATACTTCTAATTTCCCTACATTTATTTGTCGCCGAAGTGACAATGCAAATAGATTTTGAACGTTTTAAATAAGGAGAATTGGCCTTCTGATCGAACTAGGTAATAGAAGTTGGAACGTAATTTCGACACCAGTCTTAGCATGCGAGATCTCGACTTGAGATTGCATTCTCTAGCCGTCGAAGATCAGTAGTACCCTCCTTTACTGCTACGAAATAAAGACGCTGTCAATATCAAATGGTAACCATGAAATTTTGACTGTATGTACAGTAAATATTATAATATAAATGATTTTTTTATATTTTTTTGTATTTAGTTAATATTGCTTTTCAGGACGAATGGAAACCACAAACAGCTATAAATTATTTAGATTATTTTCTAACGTTTGTAGAGAATTCTTTCAAGTCTTTGAATGAAAGTTCTGACGATGATTTTGTATCTAAAGAGCCAATTACACTAAAGTTTGATATTGACGCCAACCAAAAAATAACCGTCAGCAAAGATATTCAAGAAGAACATGTGATTTTACCCGAATGGTATGTAGATACCATCAATAACGTGCAGCCTACTGTTCCTAAATAACATTCGAAGTCTGAACCTGTAAGTATTTCCATGATTCCAACTCACCTTAAAAGTAATGTCACTTTCTTTTTACTTAATACCAGCTGCGCCCCGCGGTTTCACCCGCGTAAATGTCGATCCCGTGGGAATATCGGGATCAAAATTAGCCTATATGTTAATCCAGGGTGTCAGCTACCTCCATTCAAAATTTTATCAAAATTGGTTCAGCCGTTTGAGCGTGAAGAAGTAACAAACATATAAACACACAAACTTTCGCCTTTATAATATTAGTGTGATTTAATTCGGTAGGTACTGAAATGTTACCTTTCTATTTTATTGTTTCATTTTAGTGTTTAATTTGACAGTTTCGGGTAGATTGATGTACTTAACATCAATCTACCCGAAACTGTCAAATTTTCCCAATCAACTTTGAACCTTATGCGTCAACGGATGTTCTGGCGTGTCTATACCTAATACACAAGTCAAGACTCATTGTTTTTTCTTTTCCCAGGCGCAGCACCTTCTCCACTGCGGTGCTTTCCAAATACACGTCAGAATGTTGTAGTCTGTAGTGCAAACTTGGCTATAAGTATTCTTTTCGTCCGAAAATATTCTCGGAACATGTAGAATTTAAAATTGAAATAATTTAAAAGTAGGTAATAGTTAATTATGATTAAGAAACCGTGATTGTTATTTCGTTTTTATATAAGTACTTACCTTTTTTTAATATGTAGGTATATTGTTTTAAAGCTGATTTGTAAATCATAAAGTTTGTCAGAAATCCTAATTTAACATTAATACCATACGATTTACGAAATTTATGAGAATTTTCTTGGAAATATTCTCAAGAATGTTCTTGTTCTCCTGAGAATTTTACTTCAGCAGATTATTTTGACGTCAACCTTCGATCAAACGTTCAGCTATGAGATACACAATTATTATTAAAATAGATCGATACAATAGAGACATCCAATTTTTTAAGTCTCGTAAATTCTCATCCAAAAATAAGTATTCTCGAGAACTTAACAGCAATCTTTTCGCTAGCAGAATATTCTCAATTTACACAGACGCCAGCACATCAAGGTACCCGAAACCACAGTATAACTGTCAAATTTTCCCAATTAACCTTGAACCTTATGCTGTAGCGATAAAGTTTAAAATCTATTAAAGAAACTTGACAGATTGTAGTAACTTGATGTGCCTGGCGTCTGTACCTAGCATCCATATACTAATTTAATAAATGCGTAATAATTGCGTAACTCTGTTTTTTTACCTTTTCTCGCCTAAACCATTGGGATTCCTGAAAGGACTTGGGGGAGGCCTCTGCAAAGCAGAGACAGTATAGGCTAAACAAAAAAAAACGGTCAAGAGCGAGTCGGACTCGCGCACCGAGGGCTCCGTACCATAATGTTTTAATTTTTCATCGGTGAGGCCTATATTCGTCAGAGAACTTTAACGCTGCACGCTGCGGTGTAGAATATTGCAGTCTTATGTCAGCGCTATCTCTTGACCGATAGTGGAACTAATGTAACTTTTGTTGATGATTTCTGAAAAAGTGTGCTATTTAAAGATTTCGTTTTATTTTTCCTGTAATCTTTACATAGACTTCTATCACATAGAATAATTTCAGATTTTTCACTTGGCAAACTTCGGAGATAAGGGGAGAACGGTTTTTTTTTACATTTTTCATCAAAAGTTGAAAACTATGCGGTCTAAAAAGAAAATATAAAATGTTTGAGAATGTGCAAACTGCGCTCTTTCATATGATACCGCACATGCCCTAGTAGCCCCACTTCGAATTTTTCAGACGACTTTCAGTCCTTGTTGCCAAAAATATACATAGGTATATTTTTATTTCTTTCTTATTTGCAAAATAGTTGGGCAAACGTCATCTAAAACTATTTCAAGTTGATAGCATTTGTAGTTCTTGAGATATCCAGCTGTGACAGACAGTCTGAGTCTCACCATAAGGGTTCCGTTTTACCATTTTGATACGGAACCGTAACAAACAAACGCAGACGAAGTCGCGGGTAACAGGCTAATAGCTAGTAAAATGTAAATTGTGTTCATTTCGCTAATCAATGCTTGAATAGGATCAGTGCGGGTAGAGGTCAAGCAGTTTTCAGACACATTCAATTCCCTCGTCGCGGCACCATGTTTTTTTATTGAATAGTAGTAGACAAACCAGCAGTGCGATTCTGTAACCATCTCACCGTGAAAACTTGGGTGAAGCGAGCGTGGAGTGAGCTGTCAATTAGTGTCAATTCCTAGCAAAAACAAATTCACTTCACCTAAGTTTTCACGGTGAGATTTTTAGTTTACAGAATCGACCGGCAGTTGTGGCAGATATACAAGTAGGCTTGAGCCTAGGGCAGCAAAGGGAATTTAATACCTATAGGTACGCCATTTTGTTTTTTTAATTAGCGGGCACGTATGAATCCCGGGTAAATCGAAAACTGACATAAATGCAAAAAGAAAACAAACTAGGACCAAACCACGTATAACGATTCCGAGACAATAACGTTCAAATTTGATCACGTGACATCCATATTTTTTTGAACTTGCGTAGGATATCTTGTTGCATAGAATCATAGATGATTGATTATTTTAAACATCCTCTGTTCGCAAGAGTCCAACTTTTATTAGCACTATTCCAACTAGACGGTACAGTTACTCACATATAAATAAATAAATAAAAATAAACGAGAAAGAAACTATTTCATAGAAACTCATCTATGCATTACAATGCAACAAGATGTATGCAAGTGGCAGGGGCGATTCGCCTCACTCAGGCCTCCGGCTCTGAGGGTCTACTCCCTCAGCATGAAGTCTCCGTATCACTTTCGGACATAAGCAGATCGAGGCCGAAACGAAGAATCAGATGTCATTTATGACATCGAACATCCGAACATTCAAACATTCTCTTGATTGTCCAGGCTTTTCTGCATATCTGTCGACAAGTAACTGTTTCTGTATGACTGTGATTAATGCGGGTTGCAGACACTTGCAGACCAAGAGCTAAGCTAAGTTAGTCTAGCTTACAGAAGCGTAGCGTGCCTTGGCGGGGCCCAAAACAAATTTTAGGAAGGGTAAAGATTTCTCACAAAAGAAAAAAAATGTTTGCATAAATTAAAATAAATATTTATTCAGCATAATTATCTATCTGTCACTTTTTCCAAAATTTTACAAACAAGTCAAATTAAATACGGGGCCCCCGTGGCCCGGGGGCATACGGCAGATACGGCGGTAGCTACGCCCCTGTGCTAGCTTAGCACGCATAGCTGATGTAGTTTTTCATACTTGTGTACTGTAGAGACTGTGTAGCAAAGTATTTTTTCAATTATAACGCAACACACGTAGCATAATAGCTACCCCCTACAGTACACACCGCAAACTATAATAATAATAATCATTTTATTATCAGGCAACTAAGGCCCAAACTAAACAGAAACATGCACACAAACTATGAACAGAAGTTTGAAAAATTACCTCAGCTATGCGAGCTAAGCTAGACTAACTTAGCTTAGCTTTTGGTCTGCAACCTTGAAGGTTCACGTGGTGGAGAGAAATAAGACTGCATAAATTGTCAACATATAAAAATACATAGTAGATTGTACAATTAGTGCATAAAAGAAGCCAATTAAACCCCGAGAAGTTTATATCTATTATAGTTATATCGAGGGGTAAAATGAAAATGAAACAGGCATAAAGTATATAATAGTATTTTCACTGTTTAAAATGTTGCAAAATTGAAGAAGAGAATAAGTAAGTAGCTAATTTTCTCGCCGCGTAAATTAAAAATGTTTTTATTTTATTTTCAACTTGTGTCACCGTCATTCGACTTCGGTAAGTACCTACTTCATACTGCCAAGTCATAAAAACTTGTTTAATACAGGTCAGTGGTTTTTAAATAATAAATGACAACTATTTTATCTGGTTTTATTAAATTAACGATAGAAAACACGGAAATGATATAAAAAACAAATGAAATAAAATAACGCCATTTAGCTGCGACGTTTTATTGTGCGTTTCGCTGTTGGGCCTGACTAATTGACTATCTTAGTCTTAGAAAAAAAATTACTATGCACTAGAGCATAAAAAGCGACTTTATGTCGCCAACGCACAACATGAAGACGAACTTTTAGAGTATTAGAAGTGAAATAGTAGATTATACAACAAGTGAAAAAAAAGGGAATTTAATTCTAGGGACTAAGATACGTTCTTCTTTACTTAAATTACGTTCTACTGAAAACTATGAGTCTCTAATCATTCACTCTAATTCTCATACGCTCGCTCTTGCATTCTATGTCGACGTAGCCCCGCTTCGCGGAGCTCCTATTTCTATGTAAAGGGTTTAAAGTACCAATCAAAACCAAAACCTAAGCTCGGGGTGGGCACCCCGAGCTCGTTCATAAATATGTTTTCGGAAACTTGGTATTTTTGTCAGAAGTTTAGTATTTTTGTTTGACCACAGATCGCCGGAAGTTAATTTGTTTTTCGGAAGCAATATTATTTTCCTTTATTTACAAGACGATTAAAAAAATATACACATAATTGTTAAAGTTTTCGAGTTTAGAGGCGTTCTGTCGGCACTCCCGGAGTGCCATTTTTTGAAGTGGAATTTCTTTAGGCGCGCGGCGATGGGCATTTTTTGAGATGGAAAAAAACCTAGAACTCGCGCCACTGTTACCGTAAGCGACAATGTGCGTGTTTGTTTTATAAGACGATTAAAAAAATACCCGCTTCGGATGTGTTCGGCTGTCCTCGGGATGTAGGTACTCGGTTTTAATGTATATCCGATATGTCAGTGGGTGATGGCAAACTATTCTGTTTGTGTTTTGTTTTCTCTTCTGTCGGCACTCCCGGAGTGCCACTGTTTTTTTGAAGTGAAAACTTCTTTAGCGGCGCTGTGTACTTTTTTTGGAATGGGTAAAAACTTCTAAATTCGCGTCAGGTCACGTGACCCTGATCGAAAATTCGTAAGACGTAAAACGTCAGACGTAAAACGTCAGACGTCAAACGTAAGACGCGCGTTGTTGAGGACAGCGCCATCTATGCACATCGGGAAGAACTACGAGGGCCTCGCGTACTAACGTCAGACGTAAAACTTAAGACGCGCGTTGTTGAGGACAGCGCCATCTATGCACATCGGGAAGAACTACGAGGGCCTCGCGTACTAACTACGTAGTTCATCCAACAACGACGAGATGGCGCTGAACCACGGATATATAACTGTGTGCTTATTTGTAAATCTGAATAAATTCCTTTCACGAGAAGAATTAACCAGTCACTTTGGTCATCATACCTGATTTGCAAAAAACCCTATAAAATAAGGAACACACCTTAACACGCGTGTTTTGTTTATAAGACGATTCACAAAATACACTCGTAATTGTTCAAGTTTTCACTTCTGTCGGCACACCGGAGTGCCAGTGTTTTTTTTACAACCTTGTGTATGCCATGCGCTGACCTGTATTATACAAGTGCTTAATAGAGGTCAGTGATGCCAAGAGGCGCCAATTCATTCTCATCATCATCATCGATCATGCGCCAAACCAGAGACGCAAGAGTATCCTCTGTGGTAAAAATTAAATCGTGTTTCGAGGCGGGGCCCCTTTGGGGCACCGTTTTATTAGAATCTGGCACTGCTTTGCTGACAGAATAGTGCAGTTCTAGACGAGCTGTTTTGATGTTTAAAACCGATCAACCCATTCAATACAATATGGAATGCAGTTATTGGCGTGGGCGGGCCCCGTGCCCGATACTCGGAATAAAAATTCAAAAACTAAAGGCTTTTTTCACAAATTTTGGAGAACACAGAGGCGCTCTCCGCCTCTGGTTCGGTGCCCACAAATATTCGTCATTTCACTCTCATAGGTGCCTAATTAGATATAGTATCTATGAGTGAATCGTATGATAGCTACCTACGTACCTTTTTAGGAGTAACAATCTTAAACTATCTTTCTTTCACAGCTTTCTTTAGATATCAAATTGTCAATGTGTTGTCAAAAAGACTGAAGTCCTTATGTCAAAACTCCAGTAGTTCCAGTCCCTCATGGAGGAAAAATGTCCCTACAATAAAGTACAAACAAAAAATTCCTAAAACATGTAGCTAAGAAAAAAAATTGTCTACCCGAGTACAAAATTTCATTTCAATAAAAATGTTTTCGTATAATGGAAAATTAAAGGAATAATAAAAAATGGGTCAAGTAGCTGAGATAAGATCATCCACGAAAATGGCAAAAAGTGCATCGGCCGTGAAAAAAAGCTCATCAAAAGGAAAAGGTGGCACCTCCGGGGGTCCCCTTCAAGAGTGTTACAGGCTCTCCGACCCCAAAGTTCAAGCTGGGCTTGCTCTTGTTGTACTGATAATAGTGGTTCTGGCTTATATGGTTCACAAGAGCCGCGTGCGGCGTAGAAGACGCTCATGCTGTTAGTTGGTAAGTACCTACCTATGCTATATAGGTAAGAATTCTTTTTATGTAACGAGTGTTCTTTTTATGTAACGAATCTTTGAGTAATGAAAATAAATAATGTTGCCGGTAAGGTCTAAATCATCTATGATATTTAACACGCTGAGTCGAGCGAGATTCCTATATTACCTACAGCGATTTAACTTTATGTACTTACTTACAAGCTAGAAGTTTCAGAAATCCTGTGAGATATGACAAATTAATCAATGAAAACCCGCTCAAATCAACTAAAAATCGTTTGCCTACTTCGACCCGTCGCGTCGTCAGCGAAAAAACCGTCTCGCCGCGTGTTGGAACAGGCACAGAGGGGGGGGGGGTTTCGTAGTCGGAATTATTATTTTTTACCTACGTACCCACATTGATCGACAGCAAAAATAAGTTAGTATTTCATAGAAAAATCAAAGTTATTTCTGCGAGTGTAGGTAACCGAAAATATCCCTTTAGTCATCATCTACCTAGCCTTTTCCCAACTATGTTGGGGTCGGCTTCCAGTCTAACCGGATGCAGCTGAATACCAGTATTTTACATGGAGCGATTGCCTATCAGACCTCCACAATCCAGTTAGGTATTGGGTAATACGATATCCCTTGGTAAGACTGGTTATCAGACTTCCGGGCTTCTGTCTACCCGTAACGACTGTCAAAGATCCACGAATGACAGCCGGGACCAACAGCTTAACGTGCTTTCCGAGGCACGGAGGGGTCTCGGTATGTAAAGATGGTCACTCATCCACAGACCAACCCGGCAAGCGTAGCTTAACCTGATCGATCGACCGGTGCGGGTGTTATCATTTAGCCACAAGCCCCTCAAAATACCCCTTAAGTAATATCTTAAACAATAGGTTGGTACTTACGTGATTTACGTCGTATCTTCTTCCAAACAATTTTCGTTGACCGATTTAAATTTCAAGCAATTTGTTTTTTTTTTTTCAGTTTTATACTATAATACCTACTTAGTTAAAAAGTTAAAGGGTGTCCACATTTTTAACGACTTTGGAAGCGCATATCTCACGAAAACCCCTGCCTACCGCCAAACCGTGTTTACCAGTTGTTGTAGGCTAAACAGCTGTTAGGCACAACATTTAGGTCGTGTTTAGACAGAGAGAATTATTACTTTAAACCATCTTTAAAAAACTCAATCATTAACTGCAAACGGTTTTTGGTAATTAAAGGGTTTATTTATTTATTTATCTCCACACGGTTTTATTAGTTGTATTAAGTTGACAGATATTTTGATAAAATGTTGTAATTTGTGGGAGATCTGGTGTAGTGTACTGTATTGTTTATTTTTCTTATTATAGAGTCTTGGAATGAAAGAGTTTTCGAGTTTCTTCGCTTTATTCTTCTTGTTGTTTATTTCTTGAGAGCTGAGATCGGCTGTGTCCGCCGTTTTTTTTTTTTGGGGATGATATCTCGCAGTTCAACCTATGAGGTCGTCGTCTGCTCCGAACTTGCCTGTGAATGCCTCAATAAATTAAGGTCTCCAGCCAGGGCGTGTCTGCCACGGAAATTTGCTCGTCTTTTATACAAGGTCCCGGCCAATCAGATCACGCCACGTCCATAATGCGAACCTTGTACCAGAACTTTCTTAGGCAATTTCTGTGGTAAGGCATTTCTCACGGGGTCCTAGATTTTTGTTACCGTTAGGGTCAATTTAGCTCAATTAATTACAAAAGAATTGGAACGATTATATCGCGTGTCGCGCCTGTTTGTAGGAGCCTTTACGTAACAATGGTACAAGTGGGCCCAGAGGACACGGTGGAGCATACGATGGAGGTCTGCCCCGCTTGGGCGGAGCACCGCCGTGTCGTAGTAGAGGCGATCGGCAGCGGCGGCAACCTCTCGCGTCCGGCCGTGGTTCAAGCCATGGTCCGGAGCGATAGGGAGTGGGAGGCAGTCGCCTCCATCTGCGAAGCAGTCATGCTAGCGAAGGAGGTGGCGGGATGGCTGAGGGAGAGAGCCTCCCGTCCCAACCGCCGCGGGAGACGCTCTGGGCATCGCGAGCCGCGTGGCGACTCCCGGCCACCGTAGGCGCGGGCCTGTGGACGGAGAGTAATGGGTAGCTCACCGTCCGATCAGGACCAGGCCCGTGCCGGTCGGCGCGTATGTGTTCCACGCGCGCCTCAAAGAGATGTCAGCATCAGTTGAAGGGGTTAGGACTGAAGCCTGCCGGGTCAGTGGGATTGTCCGACAGGGTTACCGCTGGCCCGGAACATAAAGGGCTAAGGAAAGAACACCGCTCCACCCAGAGCAGGAGGTGTCATTTGATGATTTCCCAACCTGAAAAAAAATGGTGCAATTGGCGCCGCCAAGCGTTAGAAATGTGAAGCAAATTATCTTATCGCTATTTACAATAATAATACCACAATAAAAACGTAAAGATTAAATTAATTAACTGTCTCTAACGAGTACATAGTCATAGTCCTTTCTCATACAAGCACGCTCGGCGTTCGTTACATCTGGGTGCTTACTCTTCAATTTAATTCCGATAGATCGACATTGGAATTGTGACGTTTTGTACTCTTTGAGTTCGATGCTAGCGCCAAATGATTTTTAGATTGGGTGTCCATTTTGGAGAACTAAGTGGAATTGGGTTCGGGATTGGCGTGGGGTAATTGTTTGACAATATTGTTTTCAAGAGTACCGAATCACGTGACTGTAAAATTAACATTGGAATCATATTGGCATCTCATTGGAATTAAAACTAGTTTGGAGAGTCAGCCCCCTGGAGTCACTAAGCCTAGGCCTGTAAGTGTAATGTAAAGTATTTATGACTTTACTGTGTTACTTATACTTCCAAACTGTAAGGAATATTAAAGAACCTCAATTTTTTTTATATTATATTCGAAATAGCGATCCGCTCCTGCTCCGCACGGGTGCAATCTACAGAATAGTTAGCCAGCGAGGTAATTGCTTAACACACTAACAATAGCAATGGGTTTCATTTTGACAATTCAACTACATTCATTGCGTTATTTAGTTATTTACGTTGCTGAGGAAACAATTTTTTCAAACCTACGAAGCAATGGATTAGCAATATCCTTCAAAATGATTCAGAATGACGATTGTTATTAAAATTGTGTTACGCGATTAGGTTGCAGGTACGCACGGGCGATTTTTTCCCGCGGCTTTGTTTTAACGCCCACTGGATTTTCAGCGCGCTGCTTAGCGCCGAGATATGCGTGTATTTTTTGACGTGCTTGGATGCGCCCTGTTGTATTCTCAATGCCCGTGTCACCACCGGTTGTAATTACTATTACTTAGCCGGTGTCTACTTTTAGGCATTTCTGGGGTCAGTTGCCTTAATTACTGGGTATTTAATTTGGTAGATACCTATTGTGATAGAATTAAAACCATGAAGACCATTTAAAAATCCCTTTATTTTTGGAATTAATTATGTCAAGTAACATTGGACATGTATATTAAAGATACATTTTGTTTCAGAATCACTTGGCAGTATCAAAAAAAATGATGAAGGCATGTTCAAAACTCACGCCACGACAGCCGATGTTAAACCACGGGCATCCTGAAAATAAACAAGTCTTTAAGAATAATCACCCATATACCTACATTGTGACTACTAATGAAACGTTAGAATATCCATCAACCAATAGTTCCTCTGTAACTCTAACTTGTAAATTGTAATAATAAATAATGGAGTAGGTATCCTATCTACTTTCATTGTATAGCGTGTATACCTATCGTTATTTGATATTTATTGGGGATCATCATTCCATGTGCCGCTACCGTGGCCCCAATCAAATTCATCTTCATGGTTATTTGGCTCCCACTCTTCCCAATCATCTGCGCCCTGAGCTTCGGCAACAGCGGCATCTAAAAAAACGAAAGGTAATTAATATGCACCTAAAGTTAATTCGGTCCACTTGCACCGCAAATCACTGACATTCTGTCGACTTTAAAGGATTGGCAGCAATCAATACACAAGCTAGATTTTTGAGATGGGGCAGTAAGGGCAGTGTAAGTTATTCCAGCAGAAAAGTAGCTCCTAGAGTGATATGAATGGAACGTATAATTAGTGCGTAATCTGATTGATGTAAATGTGCGCCAAATAAAAAATTTGTGCGCTTTGTCGTTTTGGAAAAAAACGATTCCTGGCGTTTTTCCAGCAGGAAAATTCTAAACGAATGATCGAAGAGAGAAATATTGTGCATGTTCGGAGAGCTTATATTTGTGCAAAAATGTGCGCTAAAAATGTGCGTTTTCAGGTTTCGAGATATTGCATTTCCTGCTGGAGTGACGTTTTGCAGAATCGTGTATGTCTAAAACCATTGTATGTGCGCTTGTAGAATAAACATACACGAGTAGCCCTTAATTTGTGCGTATTTGTGACAGAATTAAATTCAAGAAAATATTTATAATTTTCCAAGTAGGTAATCGCGCTTTTTAGAAAACCCTAAAAAATATCGCAACGCCTAAATGAGAAAACATATAAGCTCGCTGAAAACTGTATTCGGTCCTTTTTAACGCTTATAATAACCATAAAAAGTTTCAAAAGTGTATTGTAAATATTGCCTAACGACTGGGTCGTAACTTTGACAGTAAAATACAAGAAATCGGCTCAACCCAAGATGTGTAAGTGTAAACCAAAAATTAGTGCGCTTAGTCAAGAATATATAGTGAAAATATTCAGCTTGGAATGTTTCGCATTATAAGTAGATATAAGCAAAAAACATAACATGTAAACGCCGGCTGGTTATCCGACCAAATTCAAATGACTACAAAAAAGCGACGGATTCATACATATCGATGACCTTCTTTATTGGTCGTATTAAACCTATGCTGTTGTCTGTACAGTCGCGTTCAAACGTTTGTTGGCAATTATATGACCTAGTTTTGGGGGCTAATTAAAAAATAATATAATAAATGCACCTTGTGAGCATATCTATACCATACATAGATATATGTTTACATTTCTATGATACGCACAATGGTCCATTGAAGGACTAAGTGCGGAAACCAAACCCATAACATAGAACATTTCTATGATACCATTTATAGGTATACCACCTTTGTAGTGTTAATTATTGAAGAGTTGGGACAGGATTTAAGTACCTAGCTAATATTTTTTTCAAAAAAGGACAAGCTTTCACTCTGACATTCAGAATACAGAACATTGACACAATAGCGGAGTGTCAGCTGCCAATATGGCGACCTTTAATATTTGAGTTGCGTTCAAAAATAAATAAAATCTATTAAGGCTACGCAGACCGCCTAGTGGCGCCCTCGTCGTTTGTTCGGTTATTTCTTTTATTTTTTAATGAAAATTCAGAAAATAAAGTTGTGCTCCACAAGATTATACGTTAATATTTATTATAAACGGCAGTTTTACATTGTTTAGTTTTATTATAATCACTAAAACGGAAAATAGTGGCCACTATTATCCGTTTTAGTGATTATAATAAAACATTTCAAAATCTGTGAATGCAGTCAGTACGCATTCATTTTGAAAAGTTTTAAACAAGGAAATGGTAAATTTTCATAAAAACTTTTTTTTTCCAATCGATCCTGTTTCTTGTAAGGAGAACAAAATACTATCGGACAAACTGAGGTTCGAGTGCTAGAAAAGTGAGATATCGCAAACAACTTTTCCCATACATTTCCTAGGGAATGGGACACCTACTTACTTTTTTAATGATGAATAGACTGGCCGCAAGAACATAAATCGTGTTCTGTTGGTGTAATTGGTTAAGGCGGTACCAATGAGGGTTTTCTGAAATGACGTTCGCTAGGTGGCAGCACTGACACATCAGGTCCAGGCATCTGTCAAAGAGCCTATATTTTCTTTAGTCATGACTGAATGATGAACGAATGAATGAATCGAATGATGAACGTCATCATATATTTTATATTGGAAGACCTCTTGTCACAGTGGTGCCAACTGGTGTCGTAAATTTTCACGAAAACCCTCATTACAGATAAATAAAACAACACTATGGACTATTACTAGTACATAAACCTTGTTTCTATTCATAAAAAAGGCTTAGGAGCATAGATTTTTTGTACCTTTTTTCAGCTCACCTCTTGACCTCAACAAAAAAGTCCAATAAAATCGGTTAATTATAAACTTCATTTGAATTTTTTTGACAAGCAGAAGAGAATATTAAATTTAAAAATTTTTACCTTTAGCAGTGGCGCTAGTGTCGGCAGGCTCGGTAGTTTTTGCTGTAACAGCAAATGCTCATTCATTAATAGCAGTTTCAATTTCATAATAGATTAACACAAACTAAAAAAAAATAATAAAAGAAGAAGGGTGGGGGAGGGTCAAAAGGGTGTGCGTGAAAAGGAGTCTCGAGGCCGATTTGAACCCGACTAAGGCAAAGCCAAAAGGAAGGATTATGTTTTAAGCAGTCTACGTATGTGTTGTGTATGTTCCACCGTAGCGCCTACACTACTCATCCAATTTTGATGACTGAGAAAATATGTATCTGATTATTTTTTAATCTACTCTTGCTTTGTTTTGCTGTAAGCATGTCATTAGTCTCAGAATTTGATACTTATTAGCGACACTATCGGTTAGTGCAATATTAAGTCTCTATTTTTTTTTCTAAAAAAACGGTATCGATTCCAGGAAAGGAAAATTATTTTTCAAAAATCTAATGACCCCATTATAATCGGCTTCAAGGGTCCTTTGAGTATTTTTCGCTCCTTTATGCGGTTTGTTTTTTCTTAGTTTCAGATGAATATACACCTTGAATAACAATATTATTGTATTTTATACTTACGTGTAATTGTAGTTGTTCCGCCTTTCATCATATTAAAGATATGTCGTTTTTCTCTTGCAAGATGTTTTTTTCCGTTTAGGTGCATGGTCATTTGATCCGTGCTAGTAACTGCTGTCTGAAACAATTAAATCAAAGTTTTTGGTATGTAGCAGCAGTTTTCATTTTCGCTATCGTGGCGGGGACACAATAGGGGGGAAAAAGGTAGACTTGCAGTCGTAAACCGTGAATATCTGCCAGAGCATGTATCCTAATTGCGTAATACAATTTCAATCACAATCTGAATCATTTAGAAGGATATTGCCAATCCATTGCTCCATCTGCTCAACAACGTAAATAACGCAATGAATGATGTTGAACTGTCAAAATGAAAGCCATTGCTACTGTTACCCCTTACTAATAAACGTTGTATAGCGTATGCATAGTTACACAACGCTTTGTCTTCTTCTTTCAAAAGTCAAATTACTGACGACTGAAACAGAGAAATCGATGTCGATCGTCTGTTAAATACGTTTATTAGTATGGGGGACAGTGTGTTACGCAATTACCCCGCCGAGTAGATTAAGTCCGAATAACTAACCGGAATTAGCGAAGCCAACATAATTTTCCTGCTGTGAATCCGTTTATTAAGAAATGGAAAACTGCCCTATGAGAATTATGGAAAATTGGTCTATGGGTAATGGGTCATGTCATGTATCTATCGTCACGGACTCACGACCTCACGAACTCGTGAGGTGAGAACAGCCGAAATTGACAGGCGTCACAACACAATAGGAACGCTAGACTGGAACACCATTTCGTTATTTAGCATACGGAATAAATCCATAATTTCGTTTTGCAGTTATTACATATTTCCAGAAAAATCTTAGGGCAATAAAATTAGTTAAAACGCCAATAGTAAGAACCTTCATAATATGGAACGAGGTGTATGTAGCTCGACTACCGTACCTTGCAGATACCACAGTACAACTCCGGCGTGAACGTAGAAACTGCCATCGCTACTACGCTTGCCGCAGGCTTTTCAGTAAATTTGAAGCTTTTCTTTTCGCGACGAATAAGTTGCTCTCTACGATACAAAAATATATATTAACAACAGTAGAACAAAAAAGTTTATTCTTTTAATTTAAGTACTGAATTTTCTTTACTTACACACGATCGTGCATGTTTTTTTGTAGCAGGAAAGGGTTCTTCGGAATCTTGCGACCCTCGACAATACTGGCAAGGAAATAGAACATGATTTTGAAAATTATCTAGGAATGAGTTACGGGTTTGTGGATAAGTAATAACAGCCGCACGGGTCGATCGCTCAGGTTAAGCTACGCTTGCCGCGGTTGGTCCGTGGATGGGTGACCATCTTTACATGTCAAAACCCCTTCATGCGACAGAAAGCACTTTAAGCAGTTGGTCCCGGCTGTCATTTGTGGATCTTTGGCAGTCGTTACGGGTCGTCAGGAGCCCGAAAGTCTGACAACCAGTCTTACCAAGAGCAGGCCCCTCTTAGGCATTGTGCTCTCTAGGTAAATGCCCAGGGCCCCGCGATCAACGGAGACACCGGCGTCAAAAAAATAATGATTTGCAGTCGCCGTTCCATTCAACGCATTCCCAAACGTATGAAATATTAGTAATGTTTCTTTTATTGGTTCTGTAGCATAATATTTGAAAACTGTTCATAATGAAAATGAATTATAACTTATCTACCCACTCTTATTTACACTGGGGCCCCGTGATCCTTATGTGCCCAGGGCCTCCAATAGGTCAAATACGGTCCTGACCAAGGGTATCGTATTATAACACAAAAACTGGGTTTGGAAGTTAGATAGGAAGTCGCTTCATGTAAGATACTGGTATTTAGCTGCATGCGGTTATACTGGAAGCCGACCCCAACATAGTTGGCTAAGGCTAGAGGCAGATGATAATCTAGGAATGAGTAATGTATGTATAATCGTGGTTGTTGTCTTACGCGCGATGCTGCTTGCCCCCGTAGTGCGATTCCGCGTGAGATTTGGACGTAATGTGAATATCACACAGCTCGCAGTACAGCTCTCTTGCTCTCATAGGAATCTGAAAGTTGAGATACGTTCCACTATTTATACACTGCCATTTTAATCATCATACAATACAACAACGGCCTACTGTATCGGACTTAGGAATATATTCAAAATGTTATTCGTAAATTATAATTTAAAAAAAAAAACGGGCCAAGTGCGAGTCGGACTCACACACGAAAGGTTCTGTACCACAAGCTAAAAAATCGCCGAAAAAAACGTATCTTATATGGAGACTCCCTTTAGTTTTGATCAACTTTATTTTATTTTTATTATTTATTGTTATAGCGGCAATAGAAATACACAATGAAAATGTCAACTGTTTACCCATTTACCTTCCAAGCCTTTGCGCAGCAGTGGGATGATGCAGGCTAACTGCAGTAACAGTAACCTATTCCGGTTCAAGAGACTGACAGACGGACAACGCAGGCTTAATAACAGGACTCCGCGGCCACACTTTGAGTACGGAACCCTAATTAATTAAGCACTATCATATTAATTAAGTTTATCTTCATGAGTTAAGAAAATCTCTTTTTTTATCCACATTAGACACCGATCGATACCCATCGCAGGTGTGAACTGTCGCCAGCTTATTTATTTTTGCCTTGTAAGTATAGGTAGTCATGGTGATGGTTGTGAATTTATTTATTTAATTATACTACCTGCGCTCCGCGGTTTCACCGTGGAAATATCGGGATAAAAGTATTCTATGTGTTAATCCTGGTTATAAACTATGTGTGTGCCAAATTTCATACAAATCCGTTCAGTAGTTTTTGCGTGAAGAACATCGACCACTAATAAAGAACTAGATACACAAACAGCGGCAAAAACTGTCCTCACCGAATGCGCACCTACTTCAACATTTGGGTGGACTTTTAATAGTTTTAATCTAGTAGGCGTAGCATTCGAACGCTCCGACGGTAAACACGCCTCAGTGCTCGTTTAAAAACTGTAAAAATCACACATCCAAGACGCTAAAAAAGGATGGAGTTTCATATTTTCGGTAAGTATTAATATTATCATTATATAATTGTTATCACTGTATTGTAAATACTGATATTTTGTCAAGAAATCATCGTAAAAACATTTTTTTAAATTAAGTCATAATACACAGCAGGAGTTATTATAAAGCATCTCAATTGCAAAGACCCTTACTAAAAGTATTAATCATATTATCGCATCCACTTAAATTGTTCGGGTTATGTGCGTTGATTCTATTCCATTTGTGGAGACGCTATTGTTTCTTAAGTTTTTTTTTATTATTAAAGTACGATACACACAAGAAATATGGGCCAAACACAAAAATTGTAATTGCTGGGGATTTTAACATAAATACCCTAAAACCAGGCAAAGTGACTACCTATTTAAAAGATTTATGTAATACCAACAATCTCCAAATACATATTAATATCCCCACACGTAAAAACGCTTGTATCGACCACATACTAAGTAATATAAAGACAACATCAACAGATGTTTTGCCTCTTTATTTATCTGACCACGACACTGCCCAATTGTTAGACTTTCCAGTAAAACAGCAAAGTTCGAAGTCCAAATCATACTACGTTTATAAGAAAGACTACTGTAATGAAAATATTAAAAAATTCACAAAATATCTCGCCAGTTTATCGTGGTCTGAAGTACACCTAGACCTAAATAATGCTTTTAATAAATTTAATGACTTATTATGTCTCTTATATAACTTATGCTTCCCAAAAATTAAAGTAAAGATTAATAACGCTAACACAAACCAACAAAGATGGATAAGTAAAGGTCTAAGAAATAGTTGTAAAACTAAGCGATATTTACGATATCTTTACTACAAAAATAAAACTGTAATTTTTAAAACAAAATATAAAAAATATTCAAATATACTGAAGAAGTGCATTACTAAATCCAAAATGAATTCTAATATTAATTTTATTGAAAAAAGCCAAAACAAATGTAGAGCAACGTGGTCTGTCATTAATAACGAAATTGGGAAAACGAAATGTGACGATGAGATTTCTGAACTACAATTAGATAAGCAGATACTGACTAATCCCACTGACATAGCGAACGCTTTTAATAATTATTTTATTGACTCAACAAATACCTTAGGAACTAATAATTTACTTAATGACTCTAATACGCCGTCAATTCCTAATTCTATGTTTCTTAGTTCCATGACTGAGGATGAAGTTAAAAAGGAGATAATGGCTTTGAATAATACTAACTCCGAAGGTTATGATGGAATTAGCACAAAAATCATTAAAGCCTGTAAGAATGAGCTAATTTCCATATTGACTTACTTAATCAACTTCTCATTTTCATCAGGTACTTTTCCTGATGCCTTAAAATTATCAGTTGTGAAACCACTTTACAAAAAAAACAGCAAAAACGACGTGAAAAACTACCGTCCGATTACTCTTATTCCTATTTTGTCTAAAGTATTTGAAAAATGTATGCTCAACAGACTTATCAACTTTTGTAGCAAATATAACATTATAGCAAAAGAACAGTTTGGATTTCAAAAGCACAAATCGACAACACAGGCAATATTTACCCTTTTGAGCAATGTCCTGACTAATCTAAATAGTACTCACTTAACCACAGGGCTTTTTTTCGATCTATCACAAGCTTTCGACTTTGTAGCACATGACGTTTTATTAAAAAAGTTAGAAAGTATTGGTATAAGAGGACTAGCATTGCAGTGGATTTCGTCTTATCTACGTGTCCGGAAACAATACGTTGTCATAGATAAAGTACATGAAAACTTACTTTCTTCGTTTTCTTCTGACTCTAGGGAAAATAAATGCGGCGTCCCTCAAGGGAGTGTCTTAGGACCAATTTTATTTATATTATATATAAATGACATAGCACGAGTGACTAATCATAAATGTATATTATTTGCAGATGACATTTCAATTATTGTGACGTCTGATAAGAAGTATAAATCAATATCTGATCATGAAATTGACATTAATAGTACTATTGACAATATTTTAAAATGGCTACGGACAAATAAATTAAAAATCAACTTAGACAAATCTAATTTTATACAATTTAATAAATCTAAACATGCTAAATACAATTTTAAACTTAACGTTGATAGACTGAAAGAAGTTACACAAACCAAATTCTTGGGTATCCTCATAGATCAAGATTTAAATTGGAAAGTACATGTAGACAATTTGTGCAATAGGATCAATAAATTTGCTTACGCTCTCGGACAAGTGAAAAACGTGACAAATAGAAAAACGGCAATAACTACCTACCACGCATATATAGAATCCATTTTACGCTACGGGCTCATTATATGGGGCAACAGCACAGATAAAGATAGAGCATTTAAAGCACAAAAAAAATGTGTCAGGGCCATTTGTGGACTTAAGCCCGATGAGTCCTGCGAACCATTTTTTAAAAAGCTAGGTTTATTACCACTTCCCTCACTTTACATTTACGAAACCTGTAAATATGTGTACAAAAATAAGGGATTGTTCAAAAAAGCGTATGAAGTAATCACTCGACCAACAAGGGATCCACACAGACTTGTATTAAAGGATATTCCTAAGTCAGCCAAGTATGCTAAAAGCTGCCTTGTGATGTGTGTACGTATATATAATAAAATACCAAACGAACTAAAATTACTAAATAATATAAACTCATTTAAAAGTAATTTATATAAATGGTTGAATGGACATAACTTTTATGACACTAAAGATTTCCTTAACATGTAAATATAAAATAATTATGTTCTATAGGGATTATTATTATTATTATCTAATTGAATTGAATTAATGCAAATGTTTGTGATATAATGTCTTATGACGAATTAATCGAAATTGAATGTTTATATATTACTATTAAATTATGTACCTATAAATTATTTTGCATGCAATTGATACAATTTGTGTATAGCTAAACATGTGGACATTATATACAAAACCAGACTGTAACACCTTTATACCATGTTTAAAGCAAATAAAGACTTATCTTATCTAAAGACTTATCTACGATTGTGTTTTTTTTTTCGTTTATTGAGACTTTATTACCTACTGCTTCTATAAGTAAACATTATAGTAAGATTTAATAGATTTAATTTTGACTAAGTGCATGTAATAAAAATAAAGATGTGATAAAACCCCTAAAAAAAATTGGAGTTTACTTCTTATGAATCGATTTTAATATAAGGCCCCCGATACGGAAATTTTATGAGGAGGGAAATACAAGCGATACGGTTGATCTGCTGGTTAATTCGAATTCAAACGCACCCAAATGTTCAAGTGGGCGCTCGTTCGGTAAGGACATTTTTTGTCATGTCATCGACATGGATACAAATTTATTTAAAAAACTGGTCAAATGCGAGTCGGACTCGCACACGAAGGGTTCCGTACCACAAGGCAAAAACGCCGAAAAAAAACACGTTTGTTGTATGGGAGCTCCCCCTTGAATATTTATTTTATTTGTTGTTATAGCGGCAACAGAAATACATCATCTGTAAAATTTTCAACTGTCTAGCTGTCACGGTGCATGAGATACAGCCTGGTGACAGACGGACAGTGGTCTTGTGTCTTGTGTGAGTGGGTCAGTGGTCCCGTTTCTACCCTTTGGGTACGGGACCCTAAAAATACCATTCCAAAAAATTCCATACTAATATTACAATAAAAAACAAAAAAATATTGAACAATTCGACTCCACTCATTCTTGTCCTAGCGGCGAGCCTCGGTCGTAAAATTTATTGTTCTTTTTTGGCACATTGTAATTCTGACTTTAAAACATTTTGCGTAAGGTTGAATTTACTCGCTGGTTGACGTCCGTCGACCAACGAGCACCATTATTACCGTGGTAATAGCTTTGTGAATACAACTGTAAGCATTGCATTTAAGGTTGAATTTACATTAACGTATAATATATTTATTTTAATTAGGATTAGGTAAATACAATTGGCGACCGTTTTAAGAGAACTTTTTCATGGCATTGTGTATCTACTATCTAGTTTATTAGTGATCGATGGTGAAGAAGAAACAATCATACAAACACACTCACAAACTTTCGCCTTTATAATATTAAGTGTGATATTTTATATTTTTTGGTTACTTACAAGTTTTCACAGATAAGATTGAGTAGGTATACGTATAATATTAATAACTACACGTCGTTTAAAACGTGTAGCCGGACAATTTGTTACAATGTAATCTTCTATTCGGACGACGATGTTCACATAAAGTTTGCTTGATGTTTACTGTCAACATCATAATTACATGCAAAATCTGGTGCTGACAGCATCACAAGCAAAAGTGCACAAACTTAATCGACCTAACACACCATAGACATAGAAGGTCTACTCTAGATAATGTAAAGTGAGCTTATAGTCCACTTAACAAAGCAGTTGTAGAGTGCGTGAGATGGGCCCTAAGCGATTTCTTCAGAAAGTTGTTCAGGGTGCTTAGGGAGTAAACATATTAAAAGTCCCCGCGTCTAGGAGGTGAGCCGGAGTGGAGCGGGGGGGGTGAAAGTTCCCACTTTTGAGTATTTCGCTAATATCTTTAAAACAGGGCGTCGTAGAGAAAAAATATCTTCTACGTTATGAAAGCTAATACAATTTTCTACAACTTTTATCATACACACTTTTTTCGAATTCCTACCCATTTTCGAACTACACGTTCCGGAAACACTAGCTGTTGCCTGCTACTTCGGGGTTATTTCGGGATAAAAAGTCTATATGTTAATGCAGGTCCTAATCTATCTACCTACAGAATTTCATCCAAATCCGTTCACTAGCCGTTGAGTTATCGAAATTTTTATCTATGTACTAGCAACACCCCGCGGTTTCACCCGTAAAAGTTTCCCGTGGGAATATCGGGATAAAAACTATCCTATGTCCTTTCCCGAGACTCAAACTATCTCTATACCAAATTTCATCTAAATCGGTTCAGCGGTTTAAGCGTGAAGAGGTAACAGACAGACAGACACCAGCGGAGCTTTGCAGAGCGTGATGCTCGAAAACTGATTAGAATTTAGAAAAAGTATAGACAAAAATTGTAGAAAATTTTATTAGCTTTCAGTTCCGTCCCACCAACTGAGAACGCAGCTAAACAGCATTGTCCTATACATTTATTCTAAATTCTAATTAGTTTTCGAGCATCACGCTCTGAGTCTGAAAAGCTCCGCTGGTGTCTGTGTGTCTGTCACCTCTTTATGATAGTTTTTCGTTCCATCGGCCTTCTGTTCTGCGAGCAATGTGCCCTGCCCACTGCCACTTAAGTTTGGCAATTCTTCGAGCTGCTTCAGTTTAGTATTCATGGTGAAATATTTACAGAATAGACCGACAGTTCGTACATTCAATATTACTAAAATCCTTTAAAACAAAAAATACGTTGTCCCTTTTCACAATTAACTTATTCACATTTCAAGAAAAAATAAGATCTGCAATGATATGAAGTTAGATTTAAATTTCTTATTGTTATCTTACCTTGCACATGAATTATGTGAACCAAAAATGTCGACAGAATACCTAGTGAAACATTACATTGTCAAATTGTCCAATTACCTCTATAGGACGCTTGGAACCAACTTTGGCTTGTTGAGTTAGCCATTTTTTCTGATTCTTGGTATGATTTTTTGAAATGTAGTGTAAACGAGCTGCAAAAATTTAAAATTTTTTTTAACAAATCCTCGCCTTGGAGGTCAATGGAGCTAAGCCACAATTTTAAAAATTGTGGCTTAGCTCCATTGACCTCCAAGGCGACGAAATAGTCGATGTTGCCTTTTGTACGGTTAACAACGAAAGTCGAATAACAAATTCAAATTAATTGACAAAAAAAATATTCAATACACAGCTATTCACCATTTTACGAAATAGTTAAGTTTATATATATATATTTTTTTTTATTTAATATTTTGTTCGATAAGCTAACATGATTTAAAAATTGGAAGTGTTAATCGCCGTTCGTAGCATAGCTATAGGCCGTCCGCTTAACTGAGTCGTTGCCTGAGGTAGCAGCGCGGTGAGGGGGTGACGTGATGCGAGAGCTTAGTGATTCGTCAACTTGTGACAACTATCACCCCTCCCGCACCGCGCAGCTACCTCAGGCAACGGCTCAGTTAAGCGGTCGGCTTATAACAGTGAAATACAAAAGGGCGAAGCCGCGGGCCAAAGTTAGTAATTAACATTAATATTATTATGTTCGCTTAATGTACAGACGCCAGCACATCAAGCTACTACAATCTGTCAAATTTCTTTAATAGATTTTCAACTTTATCGCTAAAGCATTAGGTTCAAAGATGATTGGGAAAATTTGACAGTTTCGGGTAGCTTGATGTGCTGGCGTCTGTACTAAGCTTAAGCTTAACGTGCGTAGCGTAAAGGCAGATTTACATTGAGTCAGTGGCTGTCGTCAGTGCTGGCGCCGAAAACTGACGCATACTATTTAGGCCTCTGCCTCGAATTTTGCGGGCAGCGGGGCGGCGGCGGCGGCGCGGGAGCGGCAGGATCTTATGCGTAAAATCAAATGGACCGGTTCTCGAAAACAGCGGCGCGGGGGCGGGCAACGAGCGGCGCACTCCAGTCAAACGGTGACCGCCCGCGCCGCCGCCGCTGCCGCCCCGCTGCCCGCAAAATTCGAGGCAGAGGCCTTATACGCAGTCAGTATTTCGTCAGTAGTTGAGGATATTTCTTTTGGTGTACACACGTTCATAAAGTCAGTGCGGAAAAATGAATTCTCGAAAACAGCAAAAAATCGTGCAATATTCTGCAATGCTATTGCACGCATTTCTTTATTTCTATAATTTTTCGATTTGAGATCCCACAGGCATTCATTATCTCGGTATAGTTGAACAAGTTTTAAGTTTTCCGTGTCGCTCAGTTTTTGCGTCATTTTGTGATGCGATGCGAGGAAGCATGGTCACCATACAACAGAGCGGCAGCGACTGACTTGGGCATATTTACACGCCGTCAGTTGCATTGGCGCGAGTGGCGGGGGAGCGAACTGACGCCGAAAATATTGAAGCGCGAATATTGAAGTCAGTACTGACGCGACAGTACTGTATATTTTAATTTTTTATGAAATCTTATGGTCTTCCGACCTAATTTGTACACCAGCCATGGTCAAACATGTTGTGCCAAAGAATATCCTGTAACACCTATAATAAACATTATAATTATCATGTATATTATCTACACATGTTTTTGCAAATAAATAAATCTTTATCTTTAACTGTACTGACTTGAAATCAATTTACACTATGGCAGTGCCAGGTCAGCACTGACTCGTCAGTGGACTGACGTGTCAGCACTGACTCGTCAGTGGACCGACGTCAGTTACTGACTCAATGTAAATCTGCCTTAAGCGTAGTTTCATGACGCACCGATTAAGTTGCTACAGCAGTTAAGGAGAGGCGCTAGTTAGCCCGCGAAATTCAAAATATCTTACGTTTTTTGCAATTTACAGGGCAGCGTCAGCTTGTAAGGTGATTTAAATATGATTCGCGAGCGTAACAAATATGACTTTACAAAATTATAATCATAAAAATCATCAATACAACCCTCTAATCTCGTAAATGCAATTCGAGATGAAAAATGTATACTAAGGTGTTGCCAATTTAAAATAATAATCTCAATTGTGTAGTTTGTCGAAAAGTATTATAATATAGTGCTAAAATTGTAGGCATATCATAGACAGGTAAAGTATAATTAATAATGCACACAGCTGTCAGCTTTAAAGTTACGTAAACCTCGATCCAAGAATATAATATAACTGTTTGAAATAAAATCGTTAAAATTATTTTTATGATACTGGCAAAGGCAGAAGCTACAAACATTTGGACTTCCATTTATTATTTGTGTTTATTATTTTCTATGTATAAAATGGTTTTCCTTCTAAACAAGAGAATCGTAAATAATATTGCGTTATGCTAATAATCGATTCAAATGGGCGTACTTACTGGTCGCCATTTTGTTTTGGTCATTCGAAGTACAGTGCGTGCCACGTAAGAAGAGACTTGACACACCACGTGGCCTGACATGCGCAGAACACGATTTTAGGTATCTTTAGCGGTATGAGGTCTGAGTGCGGGACGGGACCGGACGTCATAGGGGCGGCGGAAAGAGGCGGGGGAGGCGGGGTCAAGTCTCTTCTTACGTGGCACGCACTGTAATTAGGTTTCTGAAGTTTGTCGTGTTTGAATGTGCCCGTCGTGAGTTTTTATTTGTTGTTAAGTTTTAAGTGTTGTATTTTAGATATTTTTTTTATTTTTATTTTGTTGTTGCGTAAAATCGTGTTTACGCGTAGTAGGTACGTCTACATACCTTCTATGGATGCTCAGCCAGGGCCGTCCACTAAAAAGGATATTCTATCACTAACTAAAAAGTGCCAACGCACTGCTATGAAGGTGATTGATCTTTTATTTTCATTACCTACCTAGTTTATGACGACACCTCAGGCAATAAAATGTTTAATTTTGTTTCGCAGCTTCAGCGTGATTTCAAAAGCACATAACATTAAATAATCATTCATAGGATTATAAATGAACTTAGAGGGTAGTATTGATGATTTTAAAAAATAGAACTCTAGTTTGGAAAACTACCTTAACCTTAATTTTGTGGATGGCCTAATTGGCCTATAGAAAATCGAGTTTGACACCCCTGGTCTAACATTTTCTTCACGAATATATAATAACTAGCTTCTGCCCGCAGTTTCGCCCGCGTGGATCTCAGAAATTATCTCACGGGACTGTGCTACTGGGCCAAAAAGCCTGTTGTATTTCTAATAACATCAGCTATCTGCCAGTGAAGGTCTAGTCAAAATTGGCCCAGCTGTTTCGCAGATAAGCCGGATCAGGCAGACACAGACAGACAAACTATAATTTTTTTTTTGTTACAAATATCATAATACTTTCATATGCATTTAGTAAAAAGCTGTTATTTAGACATTACAAACAGATACAACAATTTTATTTATTTGTATAGATAGAGTATAGATAGGGAGGCAGTTACTGAATAGGTATGTAAAAATAAATTAAATCCAAACAAGTATCACTCACCTGCATCCAAATTAACAAACCCATGAGCACAAACACCACAATATTCAGGTTCCATAAGGCGAAGGAGGACCTTGGGAAGCCCTTTCAAAACTGACTTCATTACACCACATTCTAGGGCAAAAACATAGGTAAACAATATTTCTCAAAACGGTGAAGAATATCATCATGAGGAAACCAGTATGACCTAGAAGCAAAAATTCGAAGACGTGAGACATCTACCAACCCGCACTGGGCCCGCATGGTGGATTACAGCCCACTCCCTCTCGAAGAGAGGAGGTCTGTGTCACAACACAACAGTGGTAAAAGGCTGATTATACTTAACCAAATGTCAAGTAATTAAATTGTTACTCATGCCTGAGGCATGTGAAACAATTTAATTTCTTGGCACTTGGTCTGCAACCTGCAATATTTATTTATTTATTTAATACTTTTAGCACATAAATGTACAGAGGCAGACTTAATGTCATAAGCATTTTCTACCAGTCAACCTTTGGGTGATGCAGAGACAAATAGTAGTAGGTGCAATCATGAAAATTGAGAAAAATATTTTAAATATAAAGATAAGCATAAACCTATCAAAACTATAAATATAATATAAACCTGATTACATATAAATATAAGCACAAGTAAATATTCATAAATACATGAATATATGTACTAAAAAGAAATAAGACAAACTGAGAAAATATTAGTGTTATGATGATACTGCCAGCTTCTTGCGAATGTGCTTGCATACCTTAATTTGGAATAGACAACTATGCATATATGTACAGGGCTGCCTACCAAATAATGGTGATAGAATAATATGTAGTATGGACACACATTTCCAATGGAAATTAAAGGTAAATTGCAATGGGTCAATGATCATGCAAAACTTACGTAATAGGAAGGTCTCAGTGTCATTTTCTCTGGGAAAGCTCCGCTGGTTTGGGGGGCCTGCAGGACCATAACCTCTTCCCCAAAAGGAATGTGATCTAGGATTCTGAGATTGACCTGTGCCATAACTTCTTCCAGTTTTAAAACCAGTTTGATCATTGAATTTGTAATTACTGAAAAATATATTTTGATTCAAAATAAATCTGTTTTTTTTTTCTAACAATGTACATGCAGTGTAAGCAACAGGGGCCCAACGGGAGGGGGGGGGGGGGTTCACTGTAGCAGTTATGAATTTACGATGTTAAATGCATCTCTAGTCTAAATATTGAAATAAATTATTTGACTTTGATAAACATGTCAAGGTAAATAAGAATGTGACATATTAACAAAAAAACATCCACTTTACCTAAAATCATCATTTTCAGGCCCTGCAGATTCATCATCTATCCATATTACGTCATCCTCAGATTTATTAACACACCCATCAAAATCCATAATTATCAAGATCCTGAAAACTATAACTATTTGTATTTCTTAGCTCGAACTTTCTGTTTTGATAGGAAAAGCAAATAAACATCAGCTCTACTAAAGCGTTTAATAAAACAGTAAAAAATCTACTAGCTTAACATTAGTTTGATGAGTGCTGTTTTAATGATTCAAACAAAACAACACAATTATTTTACAGATGTAACTGCATTATTTTTACTAAATGTAGGTATATGCTTGCAAGGCTGAATCTGGCATGACACGTTTAAAACTTGAGACATCAGACCAAAAACAAAACAACTTTAGTTTGAACTGACCTGTAAAGAACGATGTAGTGACTGACTTTGCTAACTTTGAGTAATGGTTAGTTGTAACGTTTGAATAATAGCTAATATGTTGCTGAAAGTCTTTGATGCTGACTTGAAACGTATCTCTAAGTAGTCTGTGATTCAAACAAACAAAATCCTAACCCTGACACTGTGGGTGTGGACACTTCTCACAGAGTATTTTTTGTTAGACTGAAAACACTTCTGAACTGTATTCTATTGTAGTATGTGCTTCTGAACATAACAACACAGCAGAGCTCCACCAGCAGATCACCAGAGCTCTTTGCACTTTGCAGCAGAGCTTGAGCAGAGCAGTGTATCTTTGTATTTAATCTATGCCACACAGTAGCAGTACACACTTTTTTTTTTTTTTTTTTTCCTCTTCGCCCTACTTGGGCAGGCTAAGGTCTTGGACCATACCGCCTCGTCTTCAGTGTTTATTTATTGTCCTTCTTGACTAAAAGTAAGGCCAAAGCCTCGTCTTCAGTTTCAACCTTAATGTTCAAAAGTAAGTAAGGCCGAAGCCTCGTCTTCAGTTTCATCCTTCTTGTCTAAAAGTAAATAAGGCCACAGCCTTGTCCTTAGTAGTTTAAACCTTGTTTTAAATTTATATTAGGCCAAAGCCACGTGTTCAGTATTCATTAGTCAAAATCATAATAATATGGTGTCATATCCGTGTATTTGTCATAAACATTTTGTGAAGTAAGGTCATATCCGAGTCATATCCTTCGATTAAGTCGCCCCGAACGGTTAAATTGCCCATCCAGTGCTGTCAATAAATTCATACAGTCCTATGTATGTACTGTAATTTTCCAGCAAACTTTGAGTGTCGCGCGGGATGCTTGCTGGCGTTTTATATATTTCCAATAATTTATCAACTAAAGGAATTCTTTGTAAATCATAAGCAGGGCATTCAAAAATTATATGATCTAGGGTCTGATCACTTCCTAAGTCACAATTGATACAAACTGGCGATGTTATAATTTTCATTCTGGCTAAATGTGCGTTGAATCTTCCATGTCCAAGTCTAAGACGATTTAAAGTAGTATAAAATTTTCTGCTCTTAGGAAGAACAGATCTGGTGAACCAGGGCGCAGAACCAATGGTTGGATTTATTTTCGCATACCATTTTCCTTTATTTTTTAGTGTTTCTTGCCAGTTCTCATGCCAAATACAGGTGTTTTGTTCATGTAATTTAGTAAGCAGGTCAGAACTTGGTATAGCAACATTTCTTGTCTCTGGGATGTCAACGTCAACAATAACTCTTGCAAGATAATCTGCGTTTTCGTTTCCTGCTACTCCTATGTGGGAGGGTGTCCATATTAAACTTATTGTAAATCCTCTAGAACCAAGATCAGCGTATAAAGTCCGAATCTCATATAAAATATTTCCGGTATTAGCGTCCAGTTTCGGGTTTTGTAAGGCCATAAGAACACTCATGCAGTCGGTCACTATAAGCCAAGTTGTGTGACCAAGATTCTTTTCATGTATATACTGCAGAGCTGATAAAATGGCTAGAGATTCTGCTGTAAATATAGTCATGGCTCCAGGTAACCGAACTCCATGTCCAACGGTAAGATGAGGTAGGTATATAGCTAGCGAAGCATTTCTATTGTTTTTGGATCCATCAGTAAATATATGCCTGTACCCAGGGAACTCTGCAATTAACTGATATACGTCTTCTTTACTCCTTAGGTCACGATTAACAGAAATGTCCATGGGCCAGAATTTGCTGATATAATTACCAGAATAACATGGCCATCTGCCTTTACATTTCTCAATTTGATATTGATCATCAATACTGATTAGATTAGAAAAGTCATGAAATATATAAGGGACATTTACGGAATTAGAGGGACTGTATACTCTATAATAAAATAATATTTTCTTTAATAAAGGATGATTTTCAAAAGATAAAAGCTTGAGAATGTATTTGGATTTTAAAAACTGAAATCTTATATTCATAGGAGGAGTATTACACTCAATTTCAAGCGAATTAATTGGAGTTGTCTTCATTGCACCAGTTACGCATCTAAGATTGTGGTTTTGAAGAATCGCCAATTTGTGAACCAATCTCTGATCAGCCCCAAAGCATAAAAATCCATATTCAAAATGACTACGGACTAAAGATTTATATAGCATAAGCAAAATTTTTGGATCAGCTGCAATTGACAGTGACTTTATAAAATTAAATGCTTTATTAGCTCTACCTAACAGATAATCAACATACTTAGTCCATGAGAGGTTGCTTGTAAAAATTATACCCAGAAACTTCACTTCATTCACTATTGGAAGAACACTATTATTGTAATAAATATGTAAGTCTGTTTCACACTCTCCAAACACTATAACTTTAGATTTTTCTGGACTAATATCCAAGTTTAGATAATGAAAATAGTTCTCTAGCCGAGTTAAAGCTGTGTTTAAAGTACATTCAACAGAACTTATATCTGAACCTGAAGCATAGATAACCAAATCATCTGCAAACTGCAAATTTGCCACATCAAGACCAAGTACAATGTTTAGTCTATGTAAATAAAGAAGATAAATCAATGGACTGAGGATGCCACCTTGACATACCCCTTTGTATGAAAAACGTGGCCCTATTAAACGTTTATTCACCTTGACATATACTTCTCTACCATGTAAAAAGTTAAAGATCCATATTATAATTTTTTCAGGGATACCAAGGGCACGAAGTTCACCACACAAAATGTGCAGATTGATATTGTTGAATGCACCCACTACATCAAAGAAGACACCAACTAAATGATTGTCCATTTTATTAGAATTGTATATATCTAATTGCAAATGGGAAATGCTGTCTCGAGTGGAGCAACCGCGTCGAAAGCCAAATTGATTGGATGGTAATAGACTATTACTTTCTATATAAAATTCTAGCCTTTGTTTAATTAATTGTTCAAAGGTTTTTCCCATGCATGATGTTAATGCTACTGGCCTATATGATTCTGCTTTGTGTCTTACTTTGTTAGGTTTAAGTACTGGAATAAGACAGTCTGTTTTCCATTCATTAGGGATGATCAATTCCTGCCAAAGTAAATTGAAAACACTAAGTATGTCAGAAAGTGCCTTAATTGAAACATTTTTCAACATTTTATAAGGTATTCCATCAAGGCCAAAAGCAGAATCACGTCTAGATGATATCGCAGATTTTAATTCCTGAAGAGAAAATGGATAAATTAGATATTCATAATGTACTGAAGCTTTTACTTTATGAGGAATTGATTGAAATGGCCCCTCAACTGTATCTGGAGTATATTTTTTAAGAAAATTGAATACCCAAGGAGAAATATTATTACTTGGAGGTGTAAATGTTTTGTTAAATCTTTTTGAAATTTGCCAAACTCTAGATAATGGAGTAGTTCTATTAAATGACTCACATAGAGAAATCCAACTTAAATATCTTTCTCTTTTTAACACTAACTTTTTAAGAGCTTGTAATTTTTTAAATTCAATATATTTTTCCAATGTGGGATTTTGTTTGAATACTTTATAGGCATTCCTAGAGTCTTCTACTGCTTTAGTGCAATTCAAATTCCACCATGGTAATGGAATGCGTTTTTTACGATTATTATTTACTGATGCTGTATCAAAAGATGTAGCAGATCTTATAGTTGATGGTAATGATTTAATAACAGCTAAATTTAATAATTTTATCAAGTGATTATATGACTGTATTGGGTTATCTTGATTAATTTTAAAATCCATTAGCAAACTATCAACACTTTCCTTGTATATTTCCCAATCAACCATATTAAAATTAAAATGTTTTGGTAAATTTGAAGTTTCCATATCATGTGGGATGTTATAATTGTTATTAATAACTAACCTTGTAATTACAGGCAAATGGTAACTACCTAAAGGATCATCATGAACAGACCAGTAACAAGACAATGAAATTGAAGTCGATACTACAGTTAAATCAAGTGCATTTCTTTGCCACCTATCAGAGCCTACAGTAGTCATTTCTCCATCATTTAATAAAACCAAATTATAGTCATTAATGATTTCAAGCACATCTCGGCCGCGTATGTTCACACTATTACATCCCCAAGCCGTATGATGAGCATTGAAATCTCCACCCATCAAGAGAGGACCAGGGATATTGCGAATTAAATTATCAAGCTTATACTTAGTAAATGAAGCATTTCCGGGACTATAAAAACTGACTAATGAAATTTCTTTATTATTGCCATATATTAAACGAATCGCTATATTTTGTATGGAATCGTCATATAAAGTATCTATTTTACTAAATTGTAAACTGTTATGTATTAAAATAGCTACACCATTGTGAGTATTACCTGAGTCTAATCTTACTATATTATATCCTTTAATACTAAATCTCATGTGAGGCTTGAGCCAAGTCTCACACAATAAAGCTACATGTATGTTATACTCATGTAAAAAATACGAAAAAGCATGTTTGTTACTATTGATGCTCTGAGCATTCCACTGTACAATATTTAGCTGATCCATAAAATTAAGGTTTATTTATATTATTCTGAATTTTTGATAATAGAACATCTTTTATGCTTTGAGTGCAAATACTCTTTTCGTTATTTTTATTTTGAGAAATTAATGTTACTATTGTCTGTATTAAAATATTTAAAATTGGTTCTGTTTCAATTAGTGATTTTAATTGTTTCGCAGGACTGGACTTTGAAAGAGATGGAAATGACTTTTCATTGAATAAATCTGCATATGATTTTTTATTAATTTTGTTTTTGTTTTCTTCCACTTTTTGTTGTTTGACTGGGCACTGTGCCGAAATAGCCACATGTTTACCTTGACAATGACAACATGTTGCCTCTGTTGGTGGTACTTGACATTCTTTATAATTGTGGTCCTTTGTACATATGGAACATCTTTGTGAGTTCTTACAAAACTTTGCAATATGACCATACCTTAGACACTTCAGGCATTGTTTTACCGGCGGAATGTACGGACGTACTTCAAATCGCCAGCTGTTGAGGTCTACACTATCAGGTATCGTCGCACACGAGAATGTGATATGTGATGGACACCGTCTTCGTAGGCTGGAAGGACACCCCCCCTCCTTCTGAAATAGTGCGACGCATGAATCTTCTAATGGAAATAATATTTTTTGTGCTAGTTATTGCATTATAAATGCGTTCGTTGCTCAAGTCAATTGGAACATGCATAATAACACCTATATTTTCCGTAGCGGCTGCAGGAATACTGGCTTTCAGTTTATAAGTATCCAAAAATTTACGGTTCAGTAAGGCTGCATTAGCTAAACCAGGACGTTCGAAAATAACGCCAATTTTGTATCGATTCATGCGTAATAATTGTTTTACGCCCTTATTATATTTTTTTATGTTGGTTGAAAGGGACATCATGTCTCTATCACCTATCGGAACTAAGTCAATACTTTCAAAAAATACAACATATTCAAAGTTGCCTCCGTTTTCAGGATATGACCTAATGTAGTCAGGAATCCTGAATTCCCGATACTTATCTTTTTCTGCTGGTAGAGATTCCTCCTCTGAAGAGCTTGTGGTTCCACCGTCGTCTTCAGAGGACCCCAATGGTGGAACAGAAGACGAAATATCTTCTTTTTTTCTTTTTTTTGGATTTCCTTTTTTCCCCATCTTGAGAAAAGCAACAAAATGAATTTAAGAATAAATAAAATAATTATTTGAAAATTCGTTTTAAAAAAGGCGCCCTTTCGTTATGAATTTCCCGCGCTTCTCGCAGTACACACAGACTCTGACAGCTGACAGGAATATATTTTTTTTATTTTATTAGTTTTATGGCCGGTTGCTAAGACCTTTTAGCCACAGAGTACATTTTTATACTTTTAGCCACGTCTTTGTGACAGGAATATAACCACCAGTCCACCACCACAGACGTTCATTGAAAAAAAAAAAGACCATCATTGAAAAAACTTCACTCGGGCACGTTCCCGATTATCGTGTCGGTTAAAACGTCGTGGATTGTGTATTCATATGGAGGTGTTCACTCATAGGACTACACCAAGGAATATACTACTCTCTAACGAGAGGACTGCACGATTAACTGTCGTCCACGACTTTTTTTGCAGTGACGACAGATTGTCTAGTCAATGGGATAGGACAGTCGTAAAACGATAAAAAAAGTCACGACTTATGATAACGACAAACCATGTCGTTATTATATTGCAAGTATCTATCGTAGCCACGTATCACACACATACACGTATCACATATCACACACGCACTTATCAATCACACACGCACTTATCACACACACACACACGTTCATACCACTACCGATCTTCAAAAGAACGTAGAGGCGACTGCCGTGAACAGTAAAAATGTCGTCACGATCAAACCAATGAAACCAAAACAACGTGTAAAAAAATCATCAAAACCAGTTCAGCCGTTTGCGAGCTACGATGGCACAGACAGACACACAAGTTAAACTTATAACACCCCTCTGTTTTTGGCGAGGATTAAAAAACTGGTGTGTTCTCCCTCGGTACATATTAATATTCTGTGATTCTCCCCGTCCTCCGTCGTCGCTGTCGCCGCGTCAAAGACCACAGAGTACATTTTTATAATAGGGTTCACACATGGTTCACACAATCGATAATCGATTTAACTAATGTAAAGTGTGCAGACGTGCCCTTAAGCCGTGGCTACGGAAGTAAATATGAGTTTTTTTCTTATTATGTGATTGTTTTGCTAAAATGCTTTTTGTACACATTTTATCTTTAGTTGATCTGCGTAGGTCTCTCTTCTCTAACCAATAAAATAATAATAAAAAAATACATTGACAGACAGTTTGGGTTGGGCACGGGCACCATAGAAAAAAAAGTACATAACTACATAAAACGGATCGAACAACACTAAAGTTTATTACAAAATACTTTTCTGCAAATTGAACTAAAATACATGACACCACTAATTACTGCTATTGCCGCAGCATTACCTCCAGGCTTAGTTAATGTTATAGGTGTGTTATTTCTTCTTATCTATATGCTCGTACAACATACCAATGCACTGATAGCTCGTAAAAATTTCTATAATGAGTTTATGTGAAATGGTGTCAAGTGAGTTAAAGTAAAATGTTCAAAAAGTTAAAGGACAAATTGGCTGAGGAGGTGAAGTCATCGCCTCAAAGGATTCAGCAATTTGCACAAGCTGCTCAGGTAATTATAATTATCGTAAACAATCAATAACATACCAATACCACTATACCAGTGACCTTATTGCCTACACCTACATCCATACGTACGACGTATTAGCTATTATTTCTACGTAATATTCCATAATCCTATAGGATTCTTATAATTGATCAACTTTCACTTTTTCCTAATTAAACAAGTTGCAAGTACATAATTAGAATTATATTGAAAACTTATTATAATATTATTGTATGCTGTGTATTTAAATTAGACTGTGTTGGTACAGGCTGCTGTCACATCTGCCTCCAGTAGTATAACTGATATCACAAATAGTGATCTATTCTCCATTGCAGATAATGGTGAGTCAATAATATTATTTACATTATAACTAATTTGTGCGTTCAGTCATCTCATTATCTGCCTAGCCTTTTCCCAAATATGTTGGGGTCGGCTTCCAGTCTAACCAGATGCAGCTGAATACCAGTATTTTTCATGGAGCGACTGCCTGTCAGACCTCCACAACCCAGTAACTGGGTTGACCTGAAAGTCTAACAACCAGTCTTACCAAGGGGTTTCCCCCTTGGTAAGACTGGTTGTTAGACCTTACCAAGGTTGTTAGACTTTCAGGCTTCTGTCTACCCGTAACGACTGTCAAAGATCCACAAATGACAGCCGGTACCAGCGGCTTAACATGCTCTCCGAGGCACGGAGGTGTCTCGGTATGTAAAGATGGTCACCCATCCACAGACCAACCGCGGCAAACGTAGCTTAACCTGATTGATCGACTTGTGCGGCTATTATTATTCAGCCACGGACCCCTTGTGCGTAACCCCTCGTGTGTGACCCCTCGGAGTTTGTGCCTTTAGTAGTTAGGATATAATGTTGAATTGATAAAACAGTGCTGACAAGATTTTCTTATTATATATTTTTATTTTATTTTCCAGAGGGCCAGCAACCTCGCAGCAAGGCACAGTCATCATCACAAAGCAGTCAACAGAATACATTCCAAGATGTCGCTCTTGTCCAGCCCTTGCAGTCTAATGAGTCTCTAGACTACATGTCTTCACATGACATACTTGTAAGTGTATTTAAATATTATCAATCTTTATCCACTTTTAAAATTCTGGTAACGCACATGTCCTCTCTCCTTACACTTCATCATTACATATAGTTCCTTGCTCTTGTTTCATGTTTATTAGTGTAAATATATATTGATATAGATAAGTATATACTTTATGTATGTATGTATTTATTGTATATGTAAATGGTTACACCACTGCAGTATTGTGTCTCCTTCTCCCTCTCCCTTTAATTTAATCCATCCAAAGGTTGTCTGTAAAAGATCACTTTTAGTGCTATAATCTGTAATTTTTTGGTGTACATAATAAAGAGTAATCTATTGTATTTTGAAATCCAATTCAAGTGTTAATTTTGTTGTTAAAAACAACATAATATACTTTATGTATGTATTTATTGTATATGTAAATGGTACACCACTGCAGTATTGTATCTCCTTCTCCCTCTCCCTTTAATTTAATCCATCCAAAGGTTGTCTGTAAAAGATCACTTTTAGTGCTATAATCTGTAATTTTTTGGTGTACATAATAAAGAGTAATCTATTGTATTTTGAAATCCAATTCAAGTATTTATTTTGTTGTTAAAAAAAACTATTGCCACAAATGCATCCAGTGGAAGTATTTGAAATAATGTAGATAACTAACAACTTTATCGTTGATTGTTACCTGAGACAAGGTTCATTATCTGAAGAGATTTTATCTTTCATCATTGGCTTTAAAGATAGGCTGTGCCAAAAATACAGTGTGATCCATTGAGAGATGAAAAGGTCAATATAAACAAATATTTAACTATTGCTTTTGTAATGTTTTTTTTTTCTGAAACCATTTCCGTCAAACTAATATGGTAATAAAACACATCTTGTATAAGTTAGCCATGCAGCTATGCTATCTTAGGGCTCTTATCATACTAGCGCTTAAACTCAAGTGGTTACAAGTACAGACAAGCAATTAATCAATAGGGAATAATACTCAAAGTTGAGATAGCAGATGGCGCCACCTAGACAGCACTTAAACAATAAACATAGCTAACTATTTATGGCGCGCGGCAAAATATTTCTGCTTTTTTTAAATATTTTTTGGTTTAATTTAATCCTTGCTGATTTAATTAATAATAACAATAGGTTAAAACATGCATATAAATACTATTTTACAATATATCAATATTATGTCTATATTATTAACATTTCTCAAAAAGTTAAGGACAGTCTCATAAGACCATTTTTTTTAAGTGACAATGGTTAAGGTACCTGCCTTATCTCAAAAGTTCATCTTGGATAGTGCAATGGTGCACTGTCGCCGGGGAAATGGGCAGTAGGGTTTCCCTGAGATAGTGCTCAAATCAAGTGCTTCATTCTAACAGTTTGTGATTGTTTAACACTAAAATACTATATTCAAATTTTATTTGCAGGACAATCAAAGACAAAGACGGCTATCAAATAGCTCATTCGCAAGTGATATATCTTTTAGATTACCAAGCTATGAGACTCCTTCTATGTATCATCTACAAGTAAGTTATATTTAAAAAAGAAAAAAAAATTGCCTATAATATTGTGCCCCACAGCTGGGCTAAGGCCTCCCCTTTTTTCATCCACAAACGTCCCTGTCTTGTGCGATGTCTGGCCATATTGACCCTGCAAACCTTATCAGATCGTCACACCACCTTCGCCGTGGTAGACCACGGCGAAGGTGGTGTAAATAAAAAAATTGTTTTTAAAATACCTTAACTCCAAATAGATCTAAATACATAGTAACCCACCCTGCTAATACCAATCATCATTTTTAGTCTGATATGGAGGTGTCGGCGAGTGAGGCTGAAGAGCGAGGTTTCTCGAGTGGTAACGTAAGTCTTGATCGGGTAACGAAGGAGCAGTTGTATGCTGCATACCGACGCACACAAGAACGATACACAAAGTACAGAACACAATATGGCGATCTAGCTCGTCACTATAAATTGCTAGAAAGAGAAAATGCTAAAGCAAGAGTAAGTATCTACAAGTATGAAGCTCTCTTTTCTTTTCTATTAGTGTACATACACACGAGCGACACGCGTCGATGACAGACTGCGTCGTTGAAGTTCTAACACCACAGAAGTCAAAAATAGCAACTTCTTTTCAGGAGAGAAAAAACTGCTTAATGTTTTATAGATACTATAATAGTGTACGTTACCCCAGCAAGAAAGTGTCTCCTAGAGTTATAGGAGTAGAACGTATAATATGTGCCCTATCTGCTGTAAATGTGCCCCCAAATAAAAAATGTGTGCCCCCTGTCGTTTTGGAAAAAAACGGAAAAAACGATTCCTGCTGGGGTAACGTTTCTCTAGCAGGAAAATTCTAAACGAATGATCGGAGAGAGAAAATTTGTGCATGGCCAGATAGCTTATATGTGTGCCAAAATGTGCCCCCAAAAAAAAATCTGTGCCCCTTCAGGTTTTCGAGATATTGCATTTCCTGCTGGAGTAACGTTTTGATGAATCGTATATCTCTACAACCATTGCATGTGCCCCTGTAGAATAAACATACACGAGTAGCTCTTAATGTGTGCCCCTTAGTGCCCCAATTAGATTTAAGAAAATATTTATAGTTTTCAAGTTATAGCGGTTTTATGAAAACCCGAAAAAACATCGCAGCGCCTAAATTAGACAAGAAACAAGTTCGCTGAAAACTGTATTCGGTCCTTCTTGACGCTAATAATAACCATACAAAGTTTCAAAACTATTCATGCATGCGTTTTTGCTAAAAGTCAAAACGATGGTGTCATAACTTTGACGGCAAAATACAAGGAACCGGCTCAATCCGAGATGTGTAGATGTAAACCAAAATCGTGTGCTTTTAGTCAAAAATATATGGTGAAAATATTCAGCTTGGAATGTTTCGCATTAAGTAAATATAAACAAAAAACCAAAATATGTAAACAACGGCTGGTTGTCCGACCAAATTTGAATGACTACTAAAAAGCGACGGATTCATACATATCGATGACCTTCTTTATTGGACGTATTATACCTAAGCTGTTGTCTGTACAGTCGCGTTCAAAAGTTTTGGGGGCTAATTAAAAAATATATTAAATGCACCTTGTGACTATAATAAATGAAACCGCTTGAAATGAAACCGCGGCACAAACCGAGTAGCTCTTAATGTGTGCCACATTAAGAGCTACTCGTGTATGTTTATTCTACAGGGGCACATGCAATGGTTGTAGAGATATACGATTCATCAAAACGTTACTCCAGCAGGAAATGCAATATCTCGAAAAGCTGAAGGGGCACAGATTTTTTTTTGGGGGCACATTTTGGCACACATATAAGCTCTCTGGCCATGCACAAATTTTCTCTCTCCGATCATTCGTTTAGAATTTTCCTGCTAGAAAAACGTTACCCCAGCAGGAATCGTTTTTTTCCGTTTTTTTCCAAAACGACAGGGGGCACACATTTTTTATTTGGGGGCACATTTACAGCAGATAGGGCACATATTATACGTTCTACTCCTATAACTCTAGGAGACACTTTCTTGCTGGGGTAACGTACACACTATAATAATACAAATTTACTATTTGTGTATACTTAATTATAGTTCTATTTAATGTAGAAACAGTAACTATTTATTGTCTATGTATCTATGTCTATTATTTTAGATAAAGTAACTACATATATGTATAATGTCAAAACCGCCAAAAATGACTTACGTGGTGTTAGAACTTCAACGACGAGAGGTAACTGCAGCCGACGACGCATGACAGCAACAGGCCGCGACGGATGTCGCTGGTGTATGCACACTTAGGTCATAAATGTCAGATAGTTTATTCTAATTTGTATTTTCAGAGTGTGTTGGTTGAAACCCAAGACAAAGCTTTAAGAAGAATATCAGAGCTTCGTGAACAGTGTGCTTTGGAACAAAGTGCAAAGGTATGTTACAACACGGATGTTTTTGTTTTAATTCAGATGCAAACTCCCGTTCGGGACGCGTCTAATGTTTCACAATTACCCTACCTTCAGTTTGGTGGCGCTTGATACTTCGAACTATTCAGGATTGTACCTGGTGTAATATGTTCCTGACTGGACTGAACGGTTTTGTTTGAATGCTACGAACGCGTTTAAAGTCATTATAGTTGTCCTAGATTCGGAGCTTTATTTTTCAATAGTTACAGACCTTTTTACTATATTCATGTTTCAGATAAAGTCATCATCAGACATCTACTACATATTATAGTAATATTAATTCAGCAATGTTTATTTAATTTCACTACCATGAATCGATATGATAGAAATGAAGTGTGTGATTGAAGAATAATTAGGTTTCTTTGTTATAGGCACACCTTGAAAAAGCTCTTCGTATTGAAATTGAAGAAAAGGGTATGAAAATAGATGCACTTAATACTAAAGTGCAATTATTACAAAGTAATTCAAACATTTCTAGCAGTAATGATACAAATGAGAACAAAACTGAAACAAGTGAAGGTGATGTACAACTAATAAATCTATCTAATGATATTGAAGTAAATCAAGCCAATGATGAATCATCAGCGGCGGAAATACTCCTTCTGAATAATAGGATTGAAAAAATGGAACAGTTACTCAACAAGTATAAGGAGTCGCTAAAGTCAAGTAAAGAAAAAAATTCCCAATTCAATACAGAGATACAAATTCTGACAAATGACCTTGAAAATAAAAACAAAGAAATTGAACAACTCAAGCTTGCTACTGAACAATTGACAGAATCGAAGCAAAAGATTGATAAATTAAATAATATCAATGAAGAACTACAGAATAAGATTAATGTCTATGAGTTCAATAAAACGAGAGAACTATCAACACTAGAAGTTGACTTTCAAAAAGCCCAAGAAGAAATAGTAGAATTACGTGGTAAGATTGAAATATTTAGCAAGAGAGAAGAAGAATATGCTATTTCCTTAGCAGAAAATAAATTAAGTATTCACAAAGAATTGGAAAGTAAAGAAGCAGAAATAAAATCGCTTAAAGATCACCTGGAAGCAAGTAAGAAAGAAATACAATCCCTGAATATAGTTGTAAATGACTATAAAAATAATGTTTCATCATTGGAAGCAGAACGGTCTAAGCTTAGTCATGATAGCTCTGAACTGACCTCAACAAAATCTAAAATATTAGAGTTGGAGTCCCAAATAGAGGAACTATCAAAAAAATGCCAAGCCTTAGAACAAATAAAAACAAAGGCTAATGAAGGATATAAATGTCTCCAGTTACAAATGAAGCAAGAAACTGCTGAGAAGTTAGCTATGATTGACAGAAACACATATTTAGAAAATAGGAATTCTCAATTGAGTGAAGAAAACGCTAAAAAAAGTGCTCAGATAGGGCATTTAGAAAGTGAACTACAGAAAAGGGAAAAAAATATAAAAGATCAAGCTTTAGAAGATTCAAAAAAAGACGAACTTCTTGACGAATTAAGTATATGGAAAGATAAATACGCAAAATTAGAATCAGAAATACAAGAAGAAAGAGATGAATTAATTAAATTGCAATCAGAAATTGAAAAACTATTAGCAAACCATGAGTTACTGCAAAATCAAAATATTGAGTTCCGTAAAGTTGTTACTGATTTGAAATCAGAAAATGCCATCATGCATGAAAAAGTTGTTAGAAATATGAAAATGAAAACAAATTGTTTGAGACTTGCGAGTGAAGTAAAGGATATGAAGAAAATTATTCATTTAATTTCAACAGAGGCAAAATCCTTGCAAACAATTAATAACGAAGCATTTATCGCTCTTACTAAGGAAATAAATTATGCATTGAACAATATTTCATACAGTGAATCTAATATAAATACAAACAAACTAAATGAATTAAAACGGGAAAATACTATATTGCAAAAAGAATTACAAACAGGGGTCGAAAAATATGAAACACTGACCACAGAACTAAATGTTTTGCGGGACGAAAATAATAATTTGAAATCGACTATCAGTGAATTTGAATTAGAGAAAAAGATTATAGATGAAGAAGTTAAAAATATAACCGATCGCTACACAGTGGCTATAAATGAATTAAATTTTTTTAAAGAGGATAATGAAAATTTACATTATAAGATTAATGAATATGAGAATAATTTTCAAAATTTACAAATAGCTATGGAATTTGAAAAAACACAACATGCAGGTTGTAATGAAAAGCTAAAATCGTTCGAAAACGAGAAACACACATTAACGGAAAAACTTGAATGCTTGGCAATCGAAAACAGTAAAACAAGCAAAGATTTAGATACATTTAAGGATTTGCATAGTCAAACTTTGGAAGAGTTTGATGGCATGAAAAACGAAAACAACCATTTAATAGCTCAAGCGAAAATACTAGATAAAAAAATTGCTTGCATTGATAAACTACAAGAGGATAACAAAAATTTAACACTCGAAAATATATCTTTAAAGAGTCAAGTTGAAAGTATTGCGGCCAGTTATAAAAAATTGGAAACTGAAATCAATGACGTACGAGAATCACATACCGTAATTGAATCAGAAAAAAATCATTTGAACGAAACCATTGAAAAATTGGAAAATAGTTCGCTTAAAACCACTCAAGATAATGATAGTCAAACAGATGATTCATTAGAGCAATCAGCATCTGAACTAAACTTGGGCGAAATTTGTAATAAAAGAGTAATTGACTCAGAAGGAGCTAACCCACAAACAATCATTGGTACAGAACTTGCAAACCAATACAAATTATTAAAGAATGATCATGAGATATTAAAAGAAGAAAACAGACGTTTCAAGTCTGATATTGAAGGCTTACAAACCTATTTAACAAAAATATCGAAAGAAAACAGTGTTTTGAATGACAAGCTCAGAGAGCTAATAGCAAGTGAACATTCTACTGATAACAATGATATTTCAAGTGATTTAGCAGAACTGAAAAAAGAAGTTCTGTTGAGAAGAGACAAAATCGATGATCTTTTAAGAGAAAATATGTTATTGGTTGAGGAAAATTTGGAGCTCAAAGATCAATTACAGTCCCAAAATTACCCCAATCCGGAAATAAAGGCATTTAATGAAAATGAAAAGGATTCTAATGTAATTAGGGAAAAATACCACAATATGTTGCAAATAAACAGTACATTAGAAAAACGATTGAATGATTTGGAAGAAATGAACAAATCTGTAGATGTAAATATGTTACAAATGCAAGAAAAGAACGAAAAATTAAAATTGTCTAATGAGAAGCTTGAAAGGCGACTTGATGAGGCTCTCGTTAGTCTAAGACATTTGCATGCATTGCAAGAAAACACTGAGCTTGAATATTTGCGAAATATACTTTATGAGTACCTTACAGGCTCAGGAACACATTCCGTTACATTAGCTAAAGTGTTATCAGCCATAGTAAAGTTTGACGACATGCAAACAAAATTAGTTATGCAGAAAGAAAAAGAAAGACAAGGATTCGTAAGTATTAAATCGTTTATATTTTTTTAATATTTTAAAAGTAATGCATGCTGATTTTTCAATAATCAGATATATTTTATCTGAAGAATAACTGTTCTATGAAAGGGCTTTGAAGATTCGTGGCATACCTACTGTCGCGCCATTTTGAAAATGACGGCCACGCATGAGACCTATACGTTCGAAGTTGATCTCGTGACTCACTCCCAGTTTGAACGTTAATATCTCAGAAACGTGATACTTTACGGGGTTTGGTATTATTATGTTTTCTCATTTTCTGTTAGCATTAATGTCAGCTATTGATTTATATAGATCTCAAGCGTGGCCCGCCATTTTCAAAATGGGGCGACAGTAGGTATGCCAGGCTCCTTAAAAAAATATTGAAACCCCTTTGACATAGTCTTATAAAAGCCGTCAAACAGTAATTTTTTTTTTCTCTGATAAATGTAAGGTTTAATTGTTTATTCCCTACATTATTCTACTTTGGGAGGGGGTCATCCCGTATTAAATTTTTACTAACGTTTTTTTTTATTTTGTTTCAGTTGCGACAGCTTGGCATTATCTGATATCAAAACCAACCAGAAGATGCTTTGTTACCTTTTTAAAACGATTTATTAAATTGTTTCTTTAGAAAAATAATCAAAATGTAAATTTTATAGCAGTTCATAATTTTCTTTATTGTAAATTATTGTTATTTTAATAAATTATGATATGTTTATTGAATTAAATGTATTTTAAGCTGATCCAATTATTTGGATGAAATAGTATGTCTGATTGATCTATGTATGGATTTTCAATTTTGTCGCTGGGCCGTTGGAAATCCGACAGCGCGCTTATATAGGTATAGGCATCCGTTATGTCCGTGACTACCGCCGGACCACCAACGCCAATCGTTTCCATATTTGGACACATGAATAATTAGTACTCAAACAACAAAATTGGTACCTTAGTAGTTTTCGAGAAAATCTACTTTGAAGGTGGTCACGCTCCCTTCAGCAGGACCACCATGAGCGCCGAAAAAGGACGCACGCTACAGCTATTCTAAGTATACAAATAATTAGTACCCATAAATGTGATTTACTTCGTAAAAAAACAGAACTGTAACATTTTTATTTACCGAGAAATCAACGATGATAACTTTCAGCAGGACCACGAATTTGAATGTTGATTCCAAATTAGAGAAGCTTGTCCCTTTCCTCAAACCTACATATAAAATTAGTATCCAGCGAGATAAAATTAGTACTCCAGTAGTTTACCGAGATATACCATGCCATTGGTGGGGTGGCGGTACGGTAGTCACGGTGCCAAATTTTCATTTCAAGATTTCCCTATTAAAACTCTGTGATTTCTTCCCAAAATACAAAAATTAGTACTCCTAATGAAGTTATAGTGACCAAAAATTCAGATTCCTAAGTGTTGTATTTTAAGAGAAATTAGCTTTCATTTTCATACTAAATCTCTCCGCGTATAACCCGACCAAATTAAGTTGTCAATGGTATAGAGCTAATCTTATTTCAAATGGAGTATAGTATTAGTCAAAGACACGGGCGCCCACTGGATTTTCAATTCTCGGCGTTGAGCCCAGTGTTGTCAATCCAACTTGACCCTGACAACTCGCCCCCGAAAATTTTTACTTTTAGTAGGCAATAAGGTCGGGTACCTACCTTAACTGTCGTAGTTAGAGGAATTAGGAAACTGTCCTTAACTTTTTGAGATATTTTGATCTGCGTTCACATGATCGTGAAAATTGCCAATTTTTTTTTAATCAACTTCCAAAAAGGAGGATCTTCTTAAATCTGAAAACAGGATGAAAATTTCTCAGAAAAATATGGACAGTCCTCTGCTTTTATGTAAGTACGATGGTTAAGGTAGGACAGGGTGCATTTTTCAGATGGGGTAGTAAGGATACGTCACCCTGTATAAACCCCTACTAACATTCACATACCACCACCAGTTTGGTAGGTACTTCCCTAGTGTAAAGGTTTACAAAATAAAAGTAGTATTAAATAAAATAGCTGATTTTACTGAGTACTGTATCAACTATATAATAATAATTACACTATGATTGTTGGTACTTGACTATTATGGCACATCAAAACTTAGTAAGAGATTGCCACATAGGTATGAGACAGGCCACACTATGAAGCCAAACTTTTTCGATTATTCTGATTTGATGTGCATATAAAAAAAAAAAACAGGCACCAACAGTATTTACAATTTAATCTTAGCATTATGCACTTTCATTTTCATTCTCCGATTGACACTCGGCATCATCCTCATCATCAGTAAAATTGAAATCATCATCTAAGTCAATGTTATCCATTTTCATCAACATATCGTCTACCTGTGCTTTTATTTCTGGTGTTAACTTTTGCTGTCCCTCTTCTTGTTTGTTTATAATCCTAAAAAAAAAAAACAAGTTTATCAATTTGCATGGTTCAGTTGTATCATTATAAATCATAAAATCAGTGCCAGCAACAACTCTAAAGCCCACTTCACCATAAATCACTGAACGCATTTAGCGCTAAACTAGTTTAAAACATTGTTCCATTTCTGTCAATTATTGTTTGAAGAGGACACAACAGAATGATGTAATAATTAATATCTTTAGCATTAAATTATTTAGTGATTTATGGTGCAAGTGGGCCTAAATAAGTATTTCAAATATATTATTATGATAGTAGGTAGAGACCTCATTATTGTTCGACGTTTTCTTTCCGGTAAGTCTTTTAACATTGCTTTCAAATCTGTATTCTGGGGTTCTTCCACACCTGGTGAGTCCTGACTCTAAAATTTGGAGAAATTTAATGTTTATTAATGTAAGCTATGTACTTTTTATTTACCTACATAAAATTATAATCAAAGAAAAAAAGAACAACAGATTTAGCAATAACTTATTTACCTCGACTGGTTTGCAACATTTAGCACATGTTTTCTTGTCTAAAGCGCATTTAGTACATATCATGTGGTAGGCATATTTTACTGTTTTCTGCTCGCAACCCACACACTTACTAGGTGCAGTCAATGGTTTGTACTTTTTATATTTAATCTTCCATTCCAGTATATCTTTGCAACGTTGGCACACGCCAGTTATCTGAAGAGAGTTTATGAACTTAGTTTTATGGCTTTTGTCATGTAGATCATTTTTAAACGCAGTTCTATTTTGATGTTTCTGTGGTCGTTTCCGTAAATTACTTCCCTTTGAAGTACTCATATTTTTGGGCTAAAAAATTTGAAAAGATGTAAGCAATAACTTTCTTTTGTATTATGATAGTAATTATTAGAAGTCTAATAGCACTGTTCAATAGGAATCATGATTAATGTAGAATAGGCTATGTATGGTATCGTATCGTGCTGAAGAATTTGAGTTGACATTGACAACTTGACATTAGCCGCATTCCGATTTAGCTATAATCGTTTCAGCCACTGACAAGTACGCTGGACTTAGTGGACTTCCTTCATATATCGATAACAAAATGAAGACATTTGATTTTCGCCATTTTGGCGCTGGCTGATAGCATAGCAACGTGAGACGTGAGTCGTGAAGGTACCGTGGAACTAATATTAGAGATGTGATATATCCTTCGATAAAAAAATACTTTTATGAACTTTATCGATCGTTATAACCACTGAGAGTAATTTATATTACTAAACACAAAAATATCTAATCACTCCCAGTTATTTTTAGGTAATAGAATAATTGTTCTGCAAAGGTTAACTAAAAATTCATTAGGGCGCGGTCAATTGCAAGCTATAAAGTAGTGGGTAGTGTCCTAGTAAAGTTATAGCGCATGACGGTCAGATCAGTGAGCTTTAAATATGAGGATAGGCTTATAACTTAGCCTAAAAGCTACTATGGTTGAGTTGATATTTCCTGGCTCAACTACACTATTTTTACAAGCTGAGCTGGGGTCACATTAGTTCGCAATGTGAACTAAAAACTTTTGAGCTATTATGTTGCCATTTCGCTCTAACCTAGTAAATCAAATGGCAGTTGAATTTTTCGTGAGCTATAAGTATTGCACTACATTTATGTAATAGGTATTACTTAAATAATAGTCACTTTTGGTGTTCAATTTGGAAGAATTGAACCATGTAAACAAAAAAGTTAACCATTCACCAAACAGCGTCCATACAAATTCAATCGAATTCACTCAAATTGAATGCCAAAAGTGAACCGTGTAACATTACCTTACCATGTAGTGATTACTAGCAGAAAGCAGAGTGATTCCATTTTCATTGTTGGGTATCTGGATAACGTTCATACTAATGGAAAAAAAAAAAACAAAAAATAACAACGTCAAATAATTTATTTCAAATAGGTAAATTAAAGGCACTTTTGAACGTAAAAAAATACAATAGATAGAATTGATTCTATTCTTCCAAAAGGTAGCGTTCGTATGGAGAAGAGCGTATACGTGTAGAGTGTTTAACGAAACAGTCCGCAGTGAAATGTTTACTACAAAGATGATAATTAGGTTTAGGACTCTAATTTTCCATTTTCATGTTTTTCAGCCCTGCTTAGTTGAGTTAATAGGAAATCTGAAATTAAGTATTTAATAAAAGTAAAAATAACTAAAGTATACATTGTACATTGTAGATGGCAAGTTTTATTTCGATGTTAGGGCTATACTTCGGATACAAGTACACATTACATATAATATTAGCTTCCGCCCGCGGCTTCGCCCGCGAGGTGTCGATAAAAACTATCATCTGTCCTTCCCCGAGATGCAAACTATCTGCCAAATTTTATCGAAATCCGTTCAGTTGTAAAGAAAGTAAACTGAAAAGTAACTTGAAAGTAACTCTGTCTGTCTGTTACCTTTTTACGCCTAAAGCGTGAAAAGGTAACAGACAGACAGAGTTACTTTCGAATTTATAATATTAGTATGGATTTGTCTTTTGAAATTAGAAACTAGTATTTGCTAATTTGTTTTGGCTAATCAAATTGCAGAAATTTATATTTGAAAGGCGTAAATTAAAAATGATTAAATGTCTGAAGAAAATTATCGACATGGAACATTTACAACTCTATTCAAATTATTGTATTCAATATATGTGAAAACTGAGCCCTAATTATACTTAAATATGATGAGATACATTTATTCTAAATATAATATAGTATTAAAAACGACACAAGCAATCGAAACATTAATAATCATGAAATTCACTTACTTCAGAGGTAATTCCACTGCCTTTTGATAGAGTTTTACAAAATGCGCATGCTTTCATAACAAAAATGTTCCAAATGTCACGTAGTAAACACAAAATACACCAAAAAGTAGTTTTTCACGATTTAGACCTAAATCATCAGAGACGAACCAAACAACTCAACGTCCATTTGAAAGTGGGGGCTTCGAGCTTCCGTCATTTCGTAGAGTATCGTTAGTCCAGCGTTGGTCCAGCGCGCCAGCCCAGCATACTTGTATGATAGAGGCATAGAGGAAAGTAATATGATAGAAGTCAGTGCTTCTAAGGTCAGTGTGTACTCGTATAAAAAGTTTACTTTTACCTATGGTCACTGTCACTGTCAGTGTCAGAATTTTGACAGCCACTCACATCACAGTCACAGAGTACTTTTATATATACGGAAAATCACAGTATCACACACTGACACACATCCGTTCATTACATTGATTGACATATTATTATTTTCTATAATATGAATGGTTCACTACAATACAAATAAAATTGTTGTCTTATTTTTTTGAAGAGAGGAAGTATTCGAATTACCTCAGGTTTACCAACACCTTACCTGACATTAATGTAAGTAACTGGATATCAGATTCCACGCCTAAACTTTATAAGAAAATCATAATCAAACACTGCCGAAGTTACCTATTCAAATAATTCATTTTGGAGACCACAGGTACCTACTGAAAAACTTTGAATATTTTAGTGAATCTTCTTATTATGACGATAACTACACGAAAACTTGTACAAATTGCTGCATGGGGAGGTTTGGTCCTCAGTGGTACTGGGTTTTATTTACAGAACCGAATTATCGATAGGGTAAGAGGTTATGATTACTATAGAAGTGCGTTGAAAAAGTTACGGGCTCACTCTGGTGCCGTCCACTATCTAGGAGAGCCGATCAAAGATAAGCGATTCAAGCTGAATGACGCAGTAAATAACTTTTCTGATGGCGAGACAGCTAGATTTAGAATACCTGTGTCTGGACCTAAAGATAAAGGAACTTACTATTTCTGGGCTGAAAGAGATAGTGAAGAATGGAGAATAACTAGAGCAGAGTTAGAATTTAAATCTAATCAAGATTCAAGACTTATTATAGTGAAATAGTAAAGTAATAATGTTAAAGTAGTGTGATTATGATGAACATGTATTTAACAAAATCAACCCTAGAATAAATTATATTAACAGTTAATAATGTTTCTCCTTATCAATCTCTATCTAATTTGTAAGTAACATACATGTATGGTAGATTTTTTTTTGTTAGCCTTTAATGTCCCACTACTAGGCAAAGGCCGCCCCCAAATCCCTCCAGGAATTCTTTTCCTGAATAATTATCAAGCTAAAATTATTACTGTTATCTTGTAATACTGGCCTGATACTAGTGACACAATTTAAATAAAACAGAAACATCAAAACAATTGAAAAATAAAACTTGTGATATTTGTACTTAGGTATCTACTTACTGGCTGATAAATAAATAATAATGACTGAAACATTTTTTCAAATCTTTAGTATAAATAAATGCAGATAACCATAATCCCCAAAATTATGGCTATGGTCATCTACTTTTAAGATCTACATGAATAAATACTATAGTAGTATACATAAGTAGAAATTTTTGAGTATATTTTACCAAATAAATTAAGATTTCCCGGCAAGTTCCACCATTTAAAATTACTTTCAGATTTTTACAAGCTAACAATGTTTGTTGGGACTTCAAAAGAGAAATTCCATTATCACAACACTTTACTGTGCCTTGTTAAAACTATGGAAGGAAAAGATATAACAGTGGACCTACGTAATGATGATGCTTATGTCTGTGGACATGTAGACAGTGTGGATGGGTAAGAATTCAAAAACCATCAATAATGTGATATAAACAAAGCGGAACAATAGTATTTAGAGTGATGCGCTAGATAGCCTGCAAAATTAAAAATTTATGTTTCATGCAATTTGCAGGTCAGTATCAGGTTGTATGTTGAACAAAATATGATTCGCAAGCTTAGCAAGTATGTATTTACAGAATTATATTTATTAAAATCATCAATACAACCCTGTTAAGTTCATATAATCCTATTGATTGATATTTCACGAAATCGCGAATCATATTTTTTATGAGCACTAGCGGCCCGTCCCGCACGGGCGCAGTTATTTTTTCGCATTTCCGAAATTTTCTTTCATACAAACCCTGTCCTAGCAATACCGAACACAACAACAAAAGAATTATCCAATTTGGTGCTGCCAGCAAAAAACTTAAGAAAATTTGAATTTTTCGGTCTACCCTGGCACTTCCCCTTTAACTATTGGCTCAATGCAATCCAGTAGGTTTAACATTATTATTATTTCTGTTACAGTTACATGAACATTTCTTTTTCCAATGCAGTGTACTGTGATCCTCAAGGGAATGAATCTCTTTTTAAAAATTTGTTTTTACATGCCCGTAATATTAGATATGTACATGTCCCAGAAACTGTAAGTATGTCACTGTCCCTATTGGATATAATACTGGTACTTAAATAAGGCAATTTACATTTATAACATTTTGATTAATTTTATTTTTAGACATCTATATTATCAACAATACAAAACGAATTAGGTGGGAATAAAAATAAAAAGCCCCGTCCTGACAAGAAAGACGTCAATACCTCCAGAAAGGTGAAAAAGGCAGTCAGACAGCACATGGAAACTGTGGCTTCGTTGAAAATAAAAGAGTAATGTGTTTGTTGACATAATAAATTGTATTTCATAACTATTTGAACTAGACTGATAGTGTCATACTTTCTAGCGGTGACATGACCTTATACGAACTTCAGTCTAATTTCTAAAACATATACGAAAAATATACGAAATTGTACGCTAAATTAAAAATAAAAAAGTAAGTACTATAAAGAATTTGCAGAAAACAGTAATCACCATATTACCGCCAGGAAGTATTCTTTCTAGCAAGCGCTATATATGTATTTTCACCAAGTAGTATTCCACTTTTAGACTGTTATGGGCCAAGAAAAATGTACGGAAACTGTATGTACAATTTCTATAACAGTTTGGGTATATCTATACTCGTAGGTATATTAAAGTTAATAAAACATTCGATTATTAATAATTATTTACTTTTCAATCATCTTCCTGTGTACAGACGCCAGCAAATCAAGCAAATACAATCTGTCAAATTTCTTTAATAGATTTTCAACTTTATCGCTAAAGCATAATTTTCAAAGTTGATTGGGATAATTTCACAGTTTCGGGTGGCTTGATGTGCTGGCGTCGCGTCTGTACATCAATAAATGGCACGTAATTGCCTTGGATGTTGATCTTGATACTTTTTGGGCATATCGTCAAATAGTACATGTTGTTCAGTTTGCAGTTACGTTTACCGGCCGCGTTTCATTATATTATTTAAAAACAAAACTACGGAGCTAATTAACAGTCCGGATTAGATGATTCACAAGGTTTGCAAACTAACCCTTAGTTTGCAAACCTCGTGAATCATCTAATCCGAACTTATAGTTCAAATATTTTTTATAGTTTAGCTACCCTCGCATTGTGACGTAGGTACAGAACATTTAAAATTGATCCTATATAAATTGAACATACACTTTCCGTAGGTACATTTTTGTTAGCTCATAACAAAGTCTAAAAGTGGAATAATACTTAGTGAAATATATAGTGCCCGCTAGAAAGAATACTTCCTGGTGGTGACACGTTGATTATTGTTTTCTGCGAAGTGTTTATAGTACATTTCTGAAGTGAAAACTTCTTTAGCATCGTTGTGACTTGAAATTTTATGAAACGAAAAAGCGACAGTAAAAAGAGAGACATATTTAAGAATTAACGTGGGAGAAAATGAGACAGAAAGCATTATACAGTGTTTTTGGGTGTTATTAAGTGTTTTGAGTGTTTGGATGGATGGATGGATTGTATAGTGATTTGAAGGTTTTTTTTTAATTTAGCGTACAATTTCGTACATATTTTAGAAATTAGACTGAAGTTCATATAAAGTCATGTCACCGCTAGAAAGTACGACACGACTGATAACCTGACCAGCATATCCCAAATATACCAGCCACCAGGGTTTACCTACCTCACTTATCTGCTGCAGCGGCTATCATTTTAGCATTGCCCTAAGAACTAGTTGCCAGGATATAATTATAACTCACAAGATTACTTCTAGGCTAATCAATCAATCTAAGCATGGTGTCTACTGTCTACATCAATCCAAGCGAAATCAGACTTGTGACCATGATAGTAAAAAAGAAAATCTGAATTAAAACAAAATTCTGTACATATAGAAACATTTATTTTAACTAACAATCATACTTAATAAAATTATAATAATTCACATTATTTTTAGAGATCTGCCAGATTACTTATTTCAATACTTTCCATTTCAAATGAGCCTACTTTAGGCCTCATCTTATTTGATTTATGTAATACTTCTACTACATCGTTTTCTAGTTTTTACAGCAATAGCTTTGCTGTACTGTCGGGCAAAATGTATCTGTACACTACAGTGTACAGATACATCTTGCCTGACTATAGATAAAATGGCAATCATAGTACATAATATTTTATCTACAGGCCATAGTAAAATAGACTATGATTAATCTATATTTGAAGTAACTTACTTCTTATTTTCATTTAAAGAATAATTTCCACATTCATTAGACATATTATTCTGCCGATTTTCGATTGAAATTGTTCTATCGTCGTTAATGGACATAGGATGTGAACAATTGCTGTCATTTACCTTACCTTTTACATTTTCATTCTCCATGTTGAAAGTCATATTGGTGTCGTGGTCGTGCGCGGCACTAAAGGGTGGGGTCATCTTCGCATGCACGGCTGCTCTACGCACCCCGTTATCATTAAAAGAAGACAAAAAAAACTTTTGTTTTTCATAATTAAAACCATTAATTTCTTGACTACTGGAATAGCCTTGAACATAATTATTGATGACTAAATTTTTTAAATCATAGTTTTCTGGTTTCGCTGATGGTATGCTATTATTGCTTGGTATTTTGTAGGAAACATCTAGTTGCCCATTGACGATATAGTTTTCCTTTGATTTTGACACGGTTTGTATGACATTGGTATGTTTTTTCTGTATAATAACAACTTGTTTGAATGCAGGCTTCATAGACCGGTTCATAGGTTTTTGGAATACGACATCCTTATACGGTATTATTTGTGGTGTTGTGGTTGGTGGGTCAGGTGCTTGGCTGCACAAGAAGTTTGATTGATTGATGCTGGTAATTATTGCATTTGGGCTGGGTGATGATTGCATCACGTTTGGTCGTTGCACAGCGTTAGGATTCAATGTACCTTAAAAAAAAAGGGTATCATAAGTAACTAGGGACAGATATTGTTGCAATGCTGCGTCATTCTGGTCTCACAGATTTTCTCACTAAGTTTAGTAGTATTCAATTTGGAGGTACTTTATCTAATCCTAACATTTTCAGAAAACAAGTTTTGGAAAGTACATATAGTTATAAATAGTAAATTCAAATATTTTTTTATATCTGCAAGTGTGTTTTTCCTACCAAATTATATAGGGTTAGGATAGGGCTTATTTATTTAGTCTACAAAGTTGTGCACTATTTATTAATAAATGATCAAAGCATATTCTACTATTGATATTCATAAGATGAGGTTGTCAACAAACTTGTGGGTAAAATAACCATGCGCCACATACATTTGGTACAAGTACGGTGTGACATCATTGATCAAAGTTCACGCGACGGATTGCCGTCATACAAGGTTCCGATAACAAATATTTAGATCCGTAGGTCGCCAGAAAGAACACGGAAGTACTCTAACGAAAGTTCTTCTTCGATAATGTTTTCAGCGTTCTACCCCTATTGAATATTTCAGTCGAAATCTGGTATTGTTTACCTTGTGGCTTGTATTTCGCCAGCTGCGCGTACACTTGTTTGATGCGTTCTATATTGAGCTGAGACGCTTTCGTGTGGTCCACTATTGGCATGGGGTAGTCGCGGCCGATGATGCATCGCGCCGACTGCTGCACCGCATCCGGCGCCACCCATGGCTCGTGGATGTACCGCGTCGGCATGTTCTTCAATGCTGGGATGTATCTCCTGTAAAAAAAAATTGATACATAGTAACAAATCTTCGCTAATAAATGCAGTGAAATACAAAAGTAGTATGCATTTGGGTATTTAAATTTAGTCGCAAAATAGGCCAGATGATACAAGAATGTAGCATACCTACGTGAAAGATCATAAAAACATTACTGATGAGTCACCCACAATGCGTCACACCCTCAAACGAAATTCCGCAACTCATCACAGACGTATTTAAGTAGGTACCTGGGCATTTTCACAAAAATGCATAGGTGTGTGTTTAGTCCTGTCCCTTAAAAATATTGTCGTTTTTCTTTTCTAATATTACCCGTATCAACAAAAAACGATTACCGTTAGTTTTAATAGATACATATATAGTTATTAAGTCATAAGTCATAAGTAATTTATTTCATAACAATATAGGTACATTGTGTATTGTTCCATTAAAGTGGAGTCATTGTAATAGGTAACATTTGACAATTCATCAAATATTCAACAACGTAACCTTGTAACGGCGGGCATAAAATAACATATTTTTTCGTTTTGTTAGAACTGCACAATTGCTTACCTTTTTTCAATTACGATTACATATTTATTGTAATAATGACCGATACGAGTAATTTTACGATTTGCTTTCATTAATAAACCATTCTTAACATAATAAACAATTTCTGATCTAAAGAACTGAACGTCGTTACAAGGTTACGTCAGTTAACCATTTTTCTTTTTAAACACTAGGGATGTTACTCTAAAAATCGAAAGCTGATAAGTAGAATCGAATGCAATGATGACTTGTGAAGAAATATCACCATAAATTAATAACCACGTTGTGATTATAATAAAACATTTATTTATTATTCTTTTAACTAACTAGGTATAAAAATACAAAAAATAATGAAATAGAAAAATCATTGATGTTAGGTACAATTTAGGTGGTATGTTGCTGGCAACACCAGTGCCTGTCGATGACGCCATGTCATGTCGCCATTACATGACGCAGTCTTTTGTCGTTGTGCGAAGTGACTGTGCGTTTTTGGTGTGCTCTCTGTTATTTTCTTCTGACCCGGCTTTTTTATTGGACTGATCTTACTGACTACGTTTACCTGGCTATAAATTGGACTCCGATTGCTTAACGATTAGTAAACAAGAACAACATTACAGTCTTACCATGTCGAAACGGGGGAAAACGCTAAACAGTCAATCTCGCGAACTAGTGGTGAAATTGTACAATTATTTTGAACGGGAATCAATTAACGATGGGCCTCTTTTACCATTGACACAACCGAGAGAACGCGTTGCCGAAGCATTGGGAATAGGGAAGAGGACAGTAACTCAAATTCTGAAAAGGAGCCCGACTTATTATATGTCACGCGGGATCAGCTTCTCAAGGTTTTATTCCAGACTGCCTCCTCGCATTCGCCTCTAAAACTACAAGTGATTACCATGAGGAAATGAACTTTGAGGTTTTTAAAGAGTGGTTTGAGAAGCTGCTAGTCAGCTTAGAAAACCCATCGAAAATTATAATGGACAATGCACCGTATCATTCTGTACAAGTTGATAAACCACCAACTCAAGCAAATAAAAAGCAAGAAATTGTCTCGTGGCTGGTAAGAAATGGTGTGGATGCAAGTCCAACTTTATTAAAAGTTGAGTTGTTAAATCTAGTAAAAGCAACTAAGCCGTCCAAGCTCCGCTATGTAATCGATGAACTAGCCCTAGAGCATGGACACGAAGTTATTCGATTGCCTCCCTACCATTGCCAGTATAACGCCATCGAGCTTATTTGGGCACAAATAAAGGGTTATGCAGCGCGAAACAATACTGAACCACCCTTCAGTACTGCTAAAATGATGTCTCTGCTAAAAACTGCGTGTGCAGAAGTCACTACAGAAGACTGGAAAAAAGTCGTAGAGAAAACAAAGAAAATAATTTTACAAGATTTTGAACGAGATGTGAGAATAGACAATATTATTGAAAATGAATTAATAATATCTCTGAGTGCTGACAGCAGTGATGAAGATGACAATACTTTTAACAGTTCTGATAGTTCAACTGAATAAATGCAATTTTTTTGTTAAATTGTGTACTTGTCTTATTTTGCTCCTTAAATTTACGAAAAAAATAATAATAATGGGACAGGGATTCGCCTGATGATTTTTAAAATTCGCATATGTTTCAAGTCCGTATCGATTCATTCACTTTAATCGATGTTTATAAGCAGGTCACCTCACTATGAGGATAAAACTGACAGACGTCAAATGTTACCTATTAAAATGACTCCACTTTAATAACATAATTCTCGAAGTACTCGATTATTTAAATAAAAAATTAATTAAGTGATAGGGAGACAGCATTTTGACTTGTCCCTGGACGTTGCAGCTATATTGAACATTCAATAATTACGTTTTATCCTTAGAATTGACTATAGATATACTATTGTATTTCATCAAGAGATTGTAGTAGACTATTTTAAAGCATAATTCAAATATTATATCTTTAATTTATTAAACTATAGGAATTTAATTATAGAAATGAAATTGTGAGCAACCTGACATGTCAAATTGTCAAGTTTGTTACCGTAATTTTAGTCATTCATGGAAAAAAATACGGTAACAAACTTGACACCGTCCAGGGACAAGTCAAAATGCTGTCTCTCTATCACTTAATTAATTTTTAATTTAAATAATCGAGTACTTCGAGAATTAAGTTATTAATGGAACAATAACTATATATCTATTAAAACTAACGGTAATCGTTTTTTGTTGATACGGGTAATATTAGAAAAGAAAAACGACAATATTTTTAATGCGCCTGCCAGACTATGCTCCTTGCGCTGCTCATCGCTATGCTCCTCGCGCTGCCGTGATTTGCCGCGATGTTGCCCTCTCTGCCCACACACTGCTCTACTCGCGCAATTAATCGCGACGCTCCTCACTTGTCAATTTGTCATTTGCCTTGGTGAGACAATAGACGTTGAAACGGTGGCAGCGTGCGCGCTATGCATTTTTAGTATAGCTAATTATATTAATGTAGTAAAAAGAAATATACATCGTCGTCGTCGTCCTCGCCAACGGAGATGGTGGATTATTAACACCTTTTCATTTGACCATTCCACGCTTGGCGACGACATAATTTCCAATTTTGCATACGCGTGCGTCTTGCGCGAGCGCTCCATGCAGACTGCGACCGCGCGATTATGTGGCCGGCCACTCGCACTCGTATTGCCGGTCCTTTGACTCGCGCGCAAAAACCGACAAAATAGGGAGCAGTGGGTAGGACGAGGAGCATGACGTGTGGCATGACGAGTAATGTTGCCACACTATGTCTCTGCCTCCTTTCCTCGTTACTTCCCATGCCACTCGTCGAGTGTGTGGCAGGCGCATAAGAGACAGGACTAAACACACACCTATACATTTTTGTGAAAATACCCACCTACACTATTTCTGTACCTACTTGTTACGTAATGCGCCTCACATTGGATTATGATTTCAGTCCAAGCTTGACTTCGAATTGAATGACCAATTATTATACCCAAGATATGCGGCCACACATTTGCTGCAATACCTTTTGACAAACACACTAGCCAAGAGCATTGGAAAGTTGGACCGTTGAAAATTCGAGCAGGTTTTTTTTTTTCGAGCAGCAGTCATGTCAGACGGGCAACTTTTCGCTCTGGCTACTTACGTCCACGCATTGAGCACATATTATTATTATTTAGGTAATCAATCAAGTTCAGCCTGCACTTAGGAAAAAAAAAAAAACAAGGAAAAGGCGATTCTGGATAGTAAAAATGCATGCTGATCGAATAAAGTAATTTACAAAATATTTTTTGCATTTAGGTATATGATGTGAACTATTAACAGAGCGCGTACTGATGCAAACAATGTGTGGATCGAGAAGCGACGTTGGACCCAAGACCGCCCGCCCGCCTGCACCTTCATCCTTGTACAAAAAACCGACACACGGCCCACGGCCGGTTGAAATTGGCTATTGGACGCAATGCACAACGCAATCGGTCTTGGACAGATATTGGACATAAACGGAACATTGCGTCCAATAGCCAATTTCAACCCGCCGTGTGTCGGTATTTTTTGTACACGATCAAAGGCGAGGGGAGTGAAGGGGGAGGCAGGCGGGCAACTTGGGTCCAACGTCTCGCTTCTCGATCCACACATTATTTGCTTCTACGCGCTTTGTTAATAGTTCACATAATATATGTATAGGTACTTAAATGCAAAGTGTACCTATTAACAAATATTTTGTAAATTACTTTATTCGATCAGCGTGCATTTTTATCATCCAGAATCGCCTTTTCCTTGGTTTCTTTTTCCTATCTGCACGCTGAACTTGATTGATTAAATAATACAATGCGTGGACGTAAGTAGCCAGAGCGAAAAGTTGCCCGTCCGACATGACTGCTGCCCGCAAAAAGGCTTTCAACGATCCAACTTTCCAACGCTTTTGGCTAGTGTGTTTGCCAAAAGGTATTGCAGCCAATGTGTGGCCGCATATCTTGGGTACAATAATTGGCCATTCAATTCGAAGCCAAGCTTGGACTGAAATCATGGCTGGGCCATAAGTTTTTGCGCTTTTGAAATTGCTCTCCCGGGTTGCAGTTGCCGTGCAGGGTATAGGAGTGGGTGAAGTGGGTCTAAAAATACGCGGCTCCTTGGTTCTTGGAAATTAAGGCACAATAACCGGTTTACGAATGAACAATGAGGGTTAGGTTTAAAACTTTTTTATAATAACAATGATTTTTAACGTGGTTTGTTTTAACCGAATTAATATGTAATATTAATTAATAATTATATGATTAATTAATTATTATTATTACACAGTACCTATTTCATTGCACAAGTGTTGTTTACATTTAAGGACTCGGTATCCCGACAAAATAAAACAAACACCCACGGAGCACGACCGACAACGCTTCGGAAGTTCACGTGTACTGCGAAGATATAGTTTTATAAGTACCAATGTATTAACGAAGGCAGAGTCATTTCAATGATCCCCGTCCCAGCCAGGTGTGACTTTAAAGGCAAAAACTAATTAAAATTATTGATTATAATTACCTATTATAAATTAGATTCTTCATGGTAGCATAAATAAGCATGATTACACAAAGTGACATACCTTATAAAATCACCATTAGGGTCAGTTTTTCGCCCGAAACGGACCGGGCAGTAGCAGTGGAAAAATTGCTGGAAGAATGATGAGCACGAGAGCCACATCCACATGCCCGCATTAACGGACCAGTCGGCGTCGAGAAGCAATTCGTCGAACACCTGCAGAGACGGGTATTCTCTTCAAATTAATATGTGTTGACGATGGTCATACAAAAGTAGTTCCACTGGACCGCAAATAGCCACAAACAAGATTGAAGTGGGTGAACCACCAGCACGCTAAATGCGTAACTCACTATCAATGATAATCTAAATCATTTTGAAGGATATTGCAAATGTATCGCTTCTTATGTTTGAAAAATGCGTCAGCTTAACAACGTAAATAACGCAATCAATGTCAAAATGAAAGCCATTGCTACTGATAGTGTGTTACGCAATTACCCTGCTGAATATTCTTTGTAAACGGTTAGAAAAGATCTAATATTCCCGATCAGTTACACCTTGTCGTCCACTCTGTTGACAATCTGGGTAAAAAATTTTCATTGGTCCACAGTGTTGACGAACGGAACTCTTTATCCCGATTGTCAGACAGTGTTAACGATAATGGTGTTACCTACCGATCAAGAATATTTAATCGAAAAAAATTCCTGTTCGTCAACTTTTTTCCCGATCGACAATAGTGTGGACGACAAGGTGGAGCTGATCGGTAAAAGTCGGAAAAGATGAAATATAACAACTTTTTGAAAACTTGTGCAGTAAAAACAAGAACTGTCGATGTATTCTGAAATGTCATCCCATCCGATGCTAAGGATTGACACTATTGACAGCTCACTTCACATAAGTTTTCAAGGTGAGGTGGGAGTTTTTTTCCTCTGTTCGCAAGAGTCCAACTTTGTGTTTTAGTGACAAGAACAAAAGTGCTATTCTGTAAAACATCTATGTATTTCAATATGAAAAACACTGATCATTCGAATCGTAATTCGAGTTTTTAAATCAATTTCAAAAGAATGAAATGGCAATAGCACTAAAATACTAAATAACGACGAAGCTCTCCTTGCCTTCATTCCTTCTTCCCATGAGATCCACAAGTCTCCCCTCGTAAGGAAGCAGGCCACTGCATGCCTGGCCAAGTGGTGAATCCACCCTTCTTCTCTTAATTGTGTCATTACTGCATCTATCCAAGGAAATCCGGTTTGACCCTGTAATATAATAAGATAAAGATGAGTTAAATAAAATGGGCGCCATTTTGAAATTGATTGAAGCAGTATTGAACGTGCAGTAGTTTTAGGTATGTACTTACATTAGCCCATTTCGCTAAAGCTTCTTGATTCTTTTCCCATGGTATTTGGACGCATATGGGGTTTCCTTCCATACGATCAAAATTAGGATTGCGTGTTGCAGCACAATAGAAAAATTCCCTCCATAGTATTTGCCCATGCAGAGACAGCGGTGGTCTTACTCGTTTAACTCTTTTGTACAATTCCGTCAACTGATAGTAAAATAATCTAGTTGACAAACAACCAAACCTGTAAGAAAGGTATATCTTTAGTTCAGTACTTAAGTCTTATCAAAAAGTGACGAAACTGAAACAAAACAATTGCAGTTATTTACCTTAAGTAGGGCGATAAACCTGTCTGGCTTGCCAACAGTGACTGTGGTGTCATCTTTGGCCGCCCGAATGAAGCCACCCAAGCTTTTCTTTCGAGATGTCTTTCTAACCTAGCTAAAGCTTCACTTTCCCCTCCGATCCAAACAGGAGCTTTTAAACCCTCTATCTCGAATCCTGAATTAATTGAAGTTAAAAACGTTATATTAAGCTGTCAAATTTCATTTGTATCATAATATACCAAATATCCATATAAATACCAAGTTCTTCGAGAGTGGGTACGCCAAACCGATCATCATGGTCATCTGTTACAGGAGTGGTAGCGCCGTTGAGCGTTTGGGCTGATATTGGCACCTCCGCCGGCGGAGGAGGGGGCATGCTTGCGATCAACGCCTGGAATTGGTGGTACGTGAGAGGCGCTTTGCCACCATTTCGTTCTATAATTCTAAGAAAATATTTGATGATTAAATTATTTACGACTCAAATAGGACTGAAATAAAATTGAAAAATACATTTCAAATAACTTACTGGTCTAATTTGTATAAAGTGTGAGAAACACTAGATGTGACGGTAATGCCGACTTCGCGACATTTTGACATGATATTGTGGTCTCGCACTCGGCCATAGGGCTCGGGGTCCTCTTCGAAGGACAACGCGGTGGTGCCCCATTCTCGAAACAGTTTTGGTAACGCATCGGCAGGTTGCCCTCGAACCACGAACAGCCGAGAGTTAAGTTTCCGTAAACTCCTATCTAAGTCTTCTAAGCATTGCAGTAGAAACCTGTCGAGATAAGTTTATAGGTTGAATAAATAAAACTGCATAATATCAAGCGTAGCAACTTCGAGAGTATGTATGACGTAGGAAGTTACGCTTACGTGTGCATGGACCATGGACTATGACTCGAACATCTCGTACATAGATTAAATAATTATAACATAACATTGATATCGCTCGCAGGAAAAGATTGTAATTTAACGTTTTCTTATTCAAAGCTTTACCTCCATTTATTGATGCCAACATTAGAAGAGCTGGCGAACCAAGGATCGATAATAAATACACATCTGAACGTCGCTGCGTCCACTAGGCAATCCTTTAAAGCTGGGTTATCATGGAGGCGCAGGCCTTTTCGGAACCAGTGCACTATGTGCTTGCTGCCAGGCCTGCTAGCGGCGGGCGGGGGCGGCGTGGGCACAGTAGCGGGAGGTGCTTGCGGTCGGACGTTCGGAGCCGGCAGCGTCTCCATGGCAGCTGACATCTTCATGTATTTACCCACATCGCACCTGGTGTAGAATACACTTGTGATATCTGTAATTGTTTTTTCAAATACACTAGTTATTACAAATAAAAATCTTTGTAGGTACCTACTTACACGTGGAGCAATGCACATTTTTCACCACACTTTGTGAATACTGTGTGCCTTCGTCTGTAAATACTTTAACGTATTCTTTCTTATACGTATCAGAATAATTGGTAAGTGCCAATTTCAATTCAGTATTTATGGCGAATACTTGTATCCACCTGCATCCGGTTAGACTGGAAGCCGACCCCAATAGTTGGAAAAAGGCTAGGCAATTGATGATATTTATGGCGGATTTCACCAATGTAACTGAACAGGATCAGCAAATCTAAACTGCGTTCAAGAGCAGTGTCAATTTTACACAGAAATGTTGACATGACACTGACAGCGATTGAACGTGGTTTAGGTTTAGATGTGCTTTTGGTGATTTATTGTAAGTCAGTCAAAAGAACAGATGAAGAGGTAAGGAATGAGGTAGCAATGCGCCTAAAACGTTACTAATATTATAATATTTGTTACTTACGTAAGTAAATCCAGTGTAAGAAATCAACTGTTTTATTTGCTTAGGTAGGTAACTAACTACATATACCTACCCAAGCAAATCAATTGATTTCTTGAATGACTTATAATAAGCTCTGGTTTGGACGGCCGTGTTTTTCACGTGCCGATTTTTTTCGCGCACTAGTTTTTCATCGCCTTGCCTTAGGCCAACGCTTAGCGTCGAGAGTTTAAAATCCAACGGGGTGTTTTTTGACGCGCTGGGATGGGCTACGTTGGATTCTCTACGCTCGGCTCAAAACCGAGAGTTGAAAATCCAGCGCACGATAAAATCCGCAGCGATATTTTTACGTCCGTGCGAACGTAGGCTAACATGATAGATATTATTTAATTACTTGTCATTATGTTATGCTGATACAATAAACTAGCTGTTACGTAAAGGACATGTCCAGAAATGGTTTTTTATTATTTAATAATTCTAACCAGAGTAAGTTAAATATATTTGGATAGACATCCCTAAAACTAGTAGTTCTAGTTATATCATACATTTTTAAAGACCTCCAATTTTGAGAAAAATCGTTTTTTGTTTTCGTGAGAATTTACATCTAAAACGAACAAACCTTCTAATTATCTAGAATAATAAAATGAACACACCTAAAAAAAAAGTAAAGTTGTCAAAATTGACACAGGAGAACTGTCATTACTGGCAGTGAGCGTCAACGTCAATCAATTTTTGATGTAGGAGCATGACGTCGGACGAATGACGCATGGAGCCGGTAGGGATGGCGATCTGACCTCAATTAATCGTTTTATCGGACGAAACCAATCGATTTTTTAAATCAATTTTTAGCATAGAAAATCAACATTTGTGTTTTCTATTGAGACTATAAGATATATTATTTTATTTTCTAAACTTTTTAATGTAAAATCATTAAGAAAATAAATGTCTTGTTTGATACCGAATACTCTTTATATGGTACTTAATTTGTTATTAACGAATTCCCTGAACTAAAAAAATCCCTGATTTTACTGATGAGAAATCGTTTATTAAGGTATCTTTCTTGATTTTCATAAAATGGACTAAACATATTTACATCTAATCTTCTAAGGATCTTTTTCGGCAAGAATCGATAACACTTTGAGCTGGTGACGCCAGCTATGTATGGCTAACTCGATTATTCGAGTTGCGCTCAGATTGAGATGCCGCGATCGAGTTGAATTAGATTGCCACGGTAAATGAAGAAGCGAGTACGTGATTGACGTCTCTGGTTTGGCATGTATTTGAACCTTATTTTATATTTAAATTCTACTGAAATTGTATTTTAAATAATTAAAATAGTCTCAATATACGTTTCCTTGCGAATCTATAAAAAAAAATCGTCGCGAAACAGAGGTGAAAAAACAATAATTCGTTCAATTTCATCCATTTACCAGAGTTCCGTAACTCGAGTTCAACTCGAGTCACATTAATTTCAATCCGAGTAACCTTATCCTGAGTTGGCACATCTCTAACGCCAGTGACAGCTGAAAAACCATGTCAAATATGACATTGTCACAGAGTGACGGAGTATTTATTAGGGTTGCCAACTACAAATAACATCAATTATTATTTTATGATTTTTCGCTTAAATGGAGGGGTTTAAAAATATTATTTCAGTAGTTCTGAGTTCCATATTTTTGTCGTATTTATTTGAACCGAGTTTGATGCTGGTTAGATTTTTCTTGGAATAAAAAACCAACGTCCATACAAAAAGCGGACATCTCCTTTATGCTGTTATTTTACCGAGGTGTATTATTTCTTAAAGCGCTTGTAGCTGTCGTGCTCGTGATTCGTCGTAGACGCAGAATTTATTATTGTGGTGTTCGTGATTATACCGAGCATTTCCAGGTGTATTGCGTTCCGTAGTTCAGAAATCTAAACGAATGCCTCAACTCATTAACTGGGGGCCTAAAAAGGCCACTTTGGCAGAATCATAAAAGGATAACATTGTGAATTCTAATATGACGAAGACAGTCAGTGTTTTTCGATGCACTACGTAGGTATAATCAAAGAGATTGGATTTGGTATGGATTGATTGGTATTTTAGCACAGACAAAAAATAAACTGAGCAATCCTTCACCAATGGGATTTGATACGATTAAATTAACAGTTAACTGTCCATTTTGATTCATAATGTTATCCTTTAATGATTCTGCCAAAGTGGCCTTTTTAGGCCCCCTGCTATTCTTAGCCGTGAAGCTTCTTATCTTTGTTTCAACGTAGGTCATAAAATTGACTTTCTTTTACCAAGATACGATTTTGTAAGCAAGTTTTTACTCGGTAATAGTAGGAGGTAGGTACTGTCCCGAGACTGCCAGTGATAGTGTGTTAGGTACGCAATTAGTTGCGTTAAACACTATCAATCACAATCTGAATCATTTTGAAGGATATTACTAATCCATTGCTTCGTTTGATCGAAAAAAATGTCAACAACGTAAATAACAGAATGACTATTATTGGACTGTCAAATTGAAAACCATTCCTTTCGGTCCGCACCCGATTTTCCTTTTCAGATGTCGTCGACGAAATTGTAATTTTTACCTAATAAATAACTATTATTTGGGCACATAATATATCGGTATAATGGTGATATGGTATTATGTATCCTTCCTTACATAGTATAAAACAAAGTCGCCGAAACTTCCGAATGACTGCACCAAATGGCTAATTCTTTTTTGTTGTGTTCGGGATTGCCAGGACAAGGTTTGTATGAAAGAAAATTCCGGAAATTCTGCACCAAATCTCTCAATCTTTTGAATCTTGGATTTAAATTTTGACCCCACTATCGGCTTTAGTACTCTCGAAAACTATGAAAACGACACCCATAAACTAATTTTACAAATTAAATTGTAAAATTTCACAGCCGCCATCTTAAATTTACATTTTGACCTCACTATAGGCTTAAGCACCCTCGAAAAAACGAACGTTTGTACGTAGTTTTCGTAATGTTCGTATCTTTACTGTGCTAGTGCTTTAGTATATTGCTTGTAGAATAATCTGATAAAAAATCATAATGATTGTAGGTATGTAGAATGGTTTTTATTGTAAAAAGAAAGTTTTTAGAGGTATCTACATGATTTTTTTCTATCGTATCAAATTAGTTGTATGTATTATGTTTTCAACATACTATCTACCTAGCATATATCCTGAAGAATATCATATATTTTTCTGATTTTGTTTACTGTAGTCGATCATATACTTTTATTGTTTCAAAAACTTGCCTTTTTATTATTAAACGGTTTTATTTAGCTCACCCCGTTTGTTTTATTTTTTATTCTTGGGTCATATTTAGTAATTCAAATTTCACCCTCTTCCTGTCAACCGATTAATCTGAAATTTTGTATACACTTTGGATTTTGGTGACAATACAATTATGTTTATTCATTATCATTATAAATTCAAGATGGCCGCCGCTACAAAATGGCGGATAATTTATGTTTTATTAATCCCATCAATATGGGTATCAAATGAAAGGGCTCAACAAGCAGAATACAATATACTATAAAAAATTGAAATCCAAGATGGCAGCCGCTACAAAATGGCGGATAACGTAGGTTTTATCAATCCCATCAATATGGGTATCAAATGAAAGGGCTCAACAAGCAGAATACAATATACTATAAAAAATTGAAATACAAGATGGCGGCCGCTACAAAATGGCGGATAACGTAGGTTTTATCGATCCCATCAATATGGGTATCAAATGAAAGTGCTCAACCAGTATAATACAATGTACTATATAAAATTAAAATCCAAGATGGCGGCCTCTACAAAATGGCGGATAACTTAGGTTTTATCAATCCCATCAACATGGGTATCAAATGAAAGGTCTCAACAAGTAGAATACAATTTACTATGCAAAATTGAAATCTAAGATGGCCGCCGCTACCAAATGGCTGATAACAATTTTTTTTCAAGCACTAAATGAGTTAAACAGAATGCGAAATAAAAACTAGAAAATAAAAAATAGGTAAAAAAACTTTTTCAGTTAAACGGTTTTATGTTAAACATACCTACATTGCAATGTTTAAGATAAATGTACTAAAAACCAAAAAATAATAAAATAGATACAGTCGTGGGAATTATAAACATATGCATAGACTAGACTAAAATAAAACCGTGGGGCACGTCAATTGTCTACAAATTGACAATTGACGTGCCCCACGGTTTTATTTTAGTCTAGTCTATGCATATGTTTCTAATTCCCACGACTGTAACTATTTTATTATTTTTTGGTTTTTAGTACATTTTTTGCGTTTAGGTCCTGTAGGTAAGCTCCATAAATTACCCGACAACTTATGGCTAAAAATACTTTACCTAGTACCTTATTCCGATAAAACCTACAGCCGTCAAAGCCACGTGAAGTAACTAAAAATAGAAAAACCAACGGCGCGGCGCCGCGCGCCGTCCGTCGGTAGAGTCTAAGTTCGCAACGGTTACGAGTACAGCAGCCCGCATTCAGTGGTAACAAAACCAGCAACCTAATTGCGTAACGCAATATCAATCCTAATTATTTATAGCTTCATAGATTTGAAAAATTCGTCTGCTCAGCAACATAAATAACGCAATGAACGTGGCTGACCTGTCAAAATGAAAGACATTGCGATCATTTGTCATTATAATATGTGTGTTACGCAATTACCCCGTAGTACCCATAGAGGCTAGCGTCCACTAGGCGGATCGGGTCGGGCCGCATCGCAACGCAAAAATACGCCTGGCTATGTTTTGTATGAAATATCGTTCATTAGCGACGGATCGGAGCGCGGCGGGCGGCAACGCATTGGCGGATCGCTTCGCAGGCGTATTTCTGTCGGCGGTGCGCTGCGACCCGCCCCGATCCGTCTAGTCGACGCAGGCAGGCGGATGTGAGCGCACGTGCCGTGCTAATAAAAATAAACGAAAGTGAACGAAGAACTGCTTATTTCTTTAGTGCAAAAGTATAGAGAGACATACCAACAGCATTCCTGAATGGTGAACTAAAGTCTGACATATACATAAAGTATCCAGAAGGGTTAGCAGAAGAAAAAGGAAAAGTTCTAAAATTAAGAAAAGCATTATACGGACTGAAAGAAGCTCCAAGATGTTGGAATGAAAAACTCAATAATTTTCTCACACAGAAAGGATTTAATCGTTCACAAAGAGATTTCTGTCTATACACTGGAATTAATGTTTACATATTAATATTTGTTGATGATATTTTAATTATTGGAGAAGGAAAGAAAATAATAGAAGATTTGAAAGAAGAATTTAAAGCTAAAGATATGGGAAATATACATAAGTTTCTAGGAATGGAAATTAAGAGATCTAACCATGGAATAGAAATAAATCAGACACAAATTATTGACAATATTTTATTAAAGTTTAATATGCAAGATTGCAAAGGCATAAATACACCTATGGAAATTGGTTTACACATAGATCCAGATGAAGAAATTCTGACAAACATTCCTTACATTCATTATTATAAGTTCCCCCGTTTTTGTTAGTGGCAAATGCGCAAATAGCGAGTTGCCAAGAGAGAGAAAAAAAAAAAAAAAAAACACGCTGAGACATCCTCACACGAGCGAGTCACACGGCTCACACTATTATTTTTGACATAAACGAAGAGAAGAAGAAGATTATTTTTGACAGCGCTCACGGTGACGGTATCGCAAGACACATGTCATGACGTCATCTATGACGATTCACGGGACATCGTTATCGCACTCACGCTAATTCGGTACGGGTTTAAGCACGCTCAAATCGATTATTTCCCAACTTGGACCGCAGGTTTAGAGACTAGGGGAGAGTACTTTGAAAAGATTAAAAAATAGGTATGTATTTACCTATAGAACATTTTTTTTTTCGCAAAACTTTCTGAGTGTCTCACGTAGTTGTTTTTTTCCTTGGCAAACAATCTACTAATGTAGATTAGTACTAAGATATGATTTAGATTATAGACGTGTAAAACGTCTATGAATTAGATTCAAACTTGAATCTGTAATTGTGTATAAGTACTTAATAATTATTTAATAAGTACAGAATCACAGATCGAACTCTTATTAATACAGACTGTATTAACCATTTGTAAAACCTAGACACTTTTTATATCATGGAAACCGCGGCGTTGGGAAACACGATATCTGTGAGTGAGAACAGACGCACGTCAATTGCATACCTACGCTTTTATGAGAGTCGGTACCTACCTAGTCAATAAGTATTATGTAAACTTCCTAATCGTCCACAACTACTGCACGACCTAATAGATAACGTTATTGTTTTGTTGTTTCTTCCGACATTCATAAACGCATGCGGCAAATGCATTGTGTTTATCACGGCAGTTGTTGCTGAGTGAACCAATTTATGTATCGACAAAGGAGATGTCCACTTTTTGTATGGACGTTGGTTTTTTATTCCAAGAAAAATCTAACCAGCATCAAACTCGGTTCAAATAAATACGACAAAAATATGGAACTCAGAACTACTGAAATAATATTTTTAAACCCCTCCATTTAAGCGAAAAATCATAAAATAATAATTGATGTTATTTGTAGTTGGCAACCCTAATAAATACTCCGTCACTCTGTGACAATGTCATATTTGACAGATGATTTTTCAGCTGTCACTGGCGTTAGAGATGTGCCAACTCGGGATAAGACACGCCTTAAGGTTACTCGGATTGAAATTCATGTGACTCGAGTTGAGCTCGAGTTACGGAACTCTGGTAAATGGATGAAATTGAACGAATTATTGTTTTTTCACCTCTGTTTCGCGACGATTTTTTTTTTATAGATTCGCAAGGAAACGTATATTGAGACTATTTTAATTATTTAAAATACAATTTCAGTAGAATTTAAATATAAAATAAGGTTCAAATACATGCCAAACCAGAGACGTCAATCACGTACTCGCTTCTTCATTTGCCGCGGCATCTCAATCTGAGCGCAACTCGAATAATCGAGTTAGCCATACATAGCTGGCGTCACCAGCTCAAAGTGTTATCGATTCTTGCCGAAAAAGATCCTTCGAAGATTAGATGTAAATATGTTTAGTCCATTTTATGAAAATCAAGAAAGATACCTTAATAAACGATTTCTCATCAGTAAAATCAGGGATTTTTTTTGTTCAGGGAATTCGTTAATAACAAATTACCATATAAAGAGTATTCGGTATAAAACAAGACAATGATTTTACATTAAAAAATTTAGAAAATTAATAATATATCTTATAGTCTCAATAGAAAATACAATTAATGTTGATTTTCTATGCTAAAAATTGATTTAAAAAATCGATTGTTTTCGCCCGATAAAACGATTAATTGAGGTCAGATCGCCATCCCTACAGGCTCCATGCGTCATTCGTCCGACGTCATGCTCCTACATCAAAAATTGATTGACGTTGACGCTCACTGCCAGTAATGACAGTTCTCCTGTGTCAATTTTGACAAGTTTACTTTTTTTTTAGGTGTGTTCATTGGGAACCAGCAATGCACAACACAGCAATGCACGGCACGAGAACGCACGACATTGGAATGAACGTGTTTTGAATTCCAATGACGTACATTGTCATGTCGCGCATTCTCGGCCCGGACCAAGAGTGTCCGGCTTGATAATGTACAGCACGGGAATTGGAATCAAAACAAACAGTGACGTCACAATAAAAAAGTAAAAAGCCATGTGAAACTAGGGATGAGATTTTGATTGATTAAGGATTGATTTTGATTGATTTTGTTTCATTTGACGTGTGGTTGACGTTCAATCAATTATTATTGAAGTAAATCTGTGAACTATTCGTTAAGAGGAAATACGGGCGGAACGACTTTTGAAAATTAGGTATTTGAAGAAACTATCGCTGTCGCTCTGCGAGCCCCCGCCCTCTAATGCGTGCGATAAGGACAACTGCAGATCCGACTGAATAGCCTAAGTAAAAAGTCACATTTTCGAGGTTTGGCTCTCGCCTATTTTCTTCACCAATATTGAACCAATTTAAAAGATATTTCATAAACTGGATAAGAAGGATATGTACTGTGCCGCTACATTATGGTTAACACCCCGACTCAGAGTACCCCGACTCGGATAGGTTAGGTTAGAAGGCTAAGGCGGGAGCGAAGCGTAGCGGAGCTCCCGCCTTAGCCTTCGTGGTTATTTTTTTTTAAACCACCCAGAAGTAGGAGCCCCGCGAAGCGGGGCTCCGTCGACCTATCTTACACTCTGAGTGCTTACCAAAATTTTATTAAACATGAGCAGCTGATTGCAGCTTATATAATTAATATGCTGTACAAAACTCTTTTTATAAAGACTTCTCTGCTTAAAAACTTATCAATCGCGCAATCAATCGTTTTTCGGAACAGCACTATCTAGCTCAATTACCTAGTATCCAAGTCCCAAAATTTCGAGTCACCTGATTGGCCAACCAATCGGCCAATCACGCGATGTCGCCAATTCATGTGTTGTACACTCTCGGGTCGGACCATCAAGGTCAAGGAACATATTTACTCTAGGAGAAGAACGTCAACTACGAACAAATAAAATGGTACGGTTTTTGGCGCCACCTAGTGGGTGCCCCCAAAAACTTGTGAAAGCGGGATATTCAAAATCGATTTCTTTGAGATGTTTTCTTTGAGATGTTTCTTTGAGATGGTCCACGAAAGCAGAACTGAGAAACTGTAACCGATGTTTAATTGTGCTATTTTACTGGTTACAATTTTCCAGCTCCGCTTTGGTGGTCAAGCAGCCTTATTGTTTAAATTAACTTAAAAGGTGGATAGAACATAATTCTTCTAGTAAAAAAGTTTGAGTTTTGACATAAAGCACAATTTTTTGTCAAATGTTTTTACTAGTATTATTACAATAAAACCAGTAGTGTGTCTTTTATGTCAAAAGTACTTTATTATAAATTACACAATTGGTATTGCATACATAGGAGCTATCAAAATGGGCAACTGAATTTATACCTATCAACAAACAACAAAAACACAAACTATAATCACTATCTCGTACACAACACTCAGGTGATTCGGCACACAGACGGTGGAACGTAGGCTCTACTCAACGTCGTTAATAGCGAGGATAACACTTAACGTTGCAAAAAGAGAATTCACAAGAAATAACATCAATATGCGCTTACGCCGGCAGACATTTTTCATGTGAAGTGGTATTTGTGGGGCTGCCATGTACATTAAACAAAATCGTACCCACCTAATCTTGTAAAATTAATAATTTTAGAAAGAAAGTAGCCTCTGCCCGTTGCGTTGCAGTAAATTAAATTTATTATTTATGAATTGACTTGATTGGTAACCCTTTTGTTTATTTAAAGTAAAAACCTATGCTATACGAGCGTATATCTATTATATTCGGCATGAATTATAGTTATATTTATTGTATTCTAATAAAATTAACGTTGAATAAATATGCGAAATATTATGTCGGCTAATTTGTTGATTAATAATTTAAACGAAAATGTCGCTAAAACTACCAGATGGTAGCTTTTTAACACCTAAGCAACTTTTTAGTTTTACTAATGTTGCCATCTTTGAAAACGTCATTATTAGAGACCGAAACTTTTAGGTCTTACATAATAGAGGAAAACTTGGCAACACAGGTCTAGCCCCCGTAGGTATTCCAAAGTTTACCCAATGAGTCGACCCCGCCTGATCAAGGTACACCCCAGGAATTGGAGACATCGCGATGTCGCCAATTCTTGTGTTGTACATTCCTGTGTTGTACAATCCAGTGTCGTGCATTGCTGGTACGTGCATTACAGTGACGTGCATTATAGGGACTCGATTGGCCAACCAATCGGCCAATCACGCGATGTCGCCAATTCATGTGTTGTACACTCTCGGGTCGGACCATCAAGGTACACCCCAGGAATTGGAGACATCGCGATGTCGCCAATTCTTGTGTTGTACATTCCTGTGTTGTACAATCCAGTGTCGTGCATTGCTGGTACGTGCATTACAGTGACGTGCATTATAGGGACTCTGTTCATTTTATTATTCTAGATAATTAGAAGGTTTGTTCGTTTTAAATGTAAATTCTCACGAAAAACAAAAAACGATTTTTCTCAAAATTGGAGGTCTTTAAAAATGTATGATATAACTAGAACGACTAGTTTTAGGGATGTCTATCCAAATATATTTAACTTACTCTGGTTGGAATTATTAAATAATAAAAAACCATTTCTGGACATGTCCTTTTTTACGCGATATCTAAAGGAAGATAACAGCGCTATTATTGAAAGACGAGAACAAAATTTTTGTTATCTTAAAACAAGTTCTATCCTTGTAAATGTACATTTTAGCCAGAAAGAAACCATTTATCTCGTGTTTGATATTCTCTCTCTAGAGGGATTTCTAGGGTTGATTAATATCATAAATTTTTTGAGATCCTATAGAGACTAGGTTGGAAACTCATAATAATATTATTATTATTACTTATATAATATTTAATACTATCTATACTAATATTATAAAGCTGAAAAGTATGTTTGTTTGTTTGGTTGAACGTGCTAATCTCTGGAACTACCAGTCGGATTTGTAAAATTCTTTTTGCATTTGATAGCCCATTTCTTGAGGAAGTTTTTTATTTAACATCACGCTATGACCTTTAGGAGCCGAGCAAAAAGAAAAAAAGTCAGAAAGAACGGTAAGCAAAAACGAAGTAATAGCGCGGGCAGGCGATGCGATGCGACGGGGTGGGTCGGAGTAACAAGAAATTTCACGCGGACGAAGTCGCGGGCAGAAGCTAGTTACGTATATAATTTTATGCTTGGGTTGGCCCATGAATGATTGCAAAGTATGCAATGTGAGGTGTTTCCATATACCTTACTGTGAAACAAATACACATCTGCAACAACAACAACTGGATCAAGTATCATTTATGTAAACAGGGCCTTAACTCACCTAAAAATGTAATATAGAAAGTGGAATGAATACGGATAGAAGTATAAACTGATACTTGTTGAAAAAAAAAATGGATGGATGGAGGAATGGATTATAATAATATGTATGTATTTGACTAGCAAATATTTATATTTACTTACATAATTTGAAAAGTCTTAAAATAATAATAATATTTACAAGTAGGTAGGTATATAAAAAAGAGGGGAAACAATCAAAGGGCATTAAAAAAAATTGTCCGCATTATAGGCAACAGAAAATGCCCCAAAGGTTGACAGCATTGCCACATTGTTTGGTAATGTTGATTCTTTGTCTAAGAAATAGGCCAATGCTCTGGTCATATAGTCGAACAACCAGCAAATTGACCGTTTTATACTTAGCACAGATTATGTATCATGATTATGATTCATCTACAAATGATACATATCATTGTTGCGCTTGCCAAAACCTCTGTGTTTATAGTCAAGTTTTCAAGGGAGACAATAAACTAAATGAATGGATGAACAGTACATTTCATCATTTTCAGTTGTATCTCAGTTCGTTCATATTTTTGCCACTTTACTGCATTTTTTATTTAATGACAAGTTCATCAATCATTAGATAAAATAGTTTATGGTCTCCCCTGAAAACTTGACTATAAACAATAGAAGTTTTGGCAAGCGCAACAACAATATATTAAAGGAATCATTCGTATTGTGAATAATAGTTGAGATAGTCATGTGAATGTATCTTATTAGATTGTATAGTTTAGTCAAATAAACATACATGTAATTCCTGTGTAATATAAGTTTGAACTCACCAGTTTTGCTATATTTTTAGCCAACTATAACATGCCACAGTAAATTGCTTTTTAATTTATTTTACTAAGTATGCTGAAATATATGGAGAGGGTTCTTTATTTTTATAATTAAAAATATTTTAATTATTGCATGACAAATATATTTATATGTATATTAGCCTGCTAACAATATAATAGTTACTTATTTTCAATGTGTGTCCAGCTGAAATGAATAATTGAATGATACACTCACCTCTATCAATTTCCATAAAAAAAAATCAAGTCACAGTCCAGTAAGTTATTATTACACAAAACAAACTTTCAACAACTGAAACAGGGATTAATGTATTGTACTCAAAATAGCTTAGCTTTTACAAAATGCAACTTCTCATTACCACTGTCCTACAGAATCAAATTATTAAGCCCCATTGAAATGTTTCCAAAACACTAATGGTCTTACAAGTATTTAAGTAAACACATTATTAGCCTGTACAACAGGATTCTTCTCTTTCTAGAGTGTTTAGAATATAAATTATGTCGATTAAGGGAGGAGGTAATCACAGAAGTGACGTACAAATCTACTGAATTATGAATGAGAAATAGAAATGTCAGGTCCGTCCACGCCACTTGCAACGTGACCACAACGTGACCTAAATATTGCCCTATATGCACACACAAAGACACACAACTGTGTTTCTTTTCCAAAACGTAATAAACGCAAATATCGGACAAACGGATATAACTTTTCAATTAACGGTTTTAGATCTTAATATTCTGTAGCAAACCAGAATAGCAAAACGACAAAAAGATAACAAACACAATACAGTATTACGTACGAGACTACGAGAGAGCGTAATCCCGTACTTCCGTATCGCACTTGACATTGACAATTACATTAATGACAGTTCACGTCCAAGTGACATTGTAAAAGTTTGTCCGGGAAACGTATCGAAATCATAATTTCTGTGATGTGTTCATCGCAGAAAGTACGATTTCGACCAGTTTCCGATTTTTGCGAGCTCGAACATTTCTGCAATCCGCATATGAACATTTATACATAAATAGGAAAAATGTTGTTAACCTAGTCTAGAAAAATTGAAAACTGAGGATGCAAGAGCGAGCGAAGCGAGCTCGATAATTTTAACACCCCGCCCCGGATTGGTAAGGTGTTCTTTTGACTATTCGTACAAAAATAGGAGTTACTTTGTAGCCTTACGCAAAGTAGACCGAGGAAAAGAGAATGTAGGTTGCAAGAGCTTGCAAAGCGACCTTAAGGGGGAAGCACTAAGGTAGCCCGCGAAATTCAAATTTTCTTACGTTTTTTGCAATTTGCTGGTCAGTATTAAGTTGTACGTCAATCAAAATATGATTCGCGGCCGTAACAAATATGTATTTACAGAATTATAATCATTAAAGTCATCAACACAACTCTCTAAGACCACGTAACCCCAAAGAATGACGATTTCATGAAACAGTTTTTCTTTGGCGTTACATGTTCTTAGAGTTGTGTTGATGACTTTAATGATTATAATTCTGTAAATACATATTTGTTACGGCCGCGAATCATATTTTGATCGACGTATAACTTAATACTGACCAGCAAATTGCAAAATACGTAAGAAAAATTGAATTTCGCGGGCTACCTTAGCGCTTCCCCCTTAACTAACAATTTTCCGTGCAGCGTCTGTGGCATTAAGGGGGAAGCGCTAAGGTAGCCCGCGAAATTCAAATTTTCTTAGGTTTTTTGCAATTTGCTGTTCAGTATTAAGTTGTACGTTGATTAATATATGAATCGCGGCCGTAACTAACATGTATTTACAGAATTATAATCATTAAAGTCATCAACACAACTCTGTAAGACCACGTAAGTCCGAAGAATGATAATTTCATGAAACAGTTATTCTTTGGTCTTACGTGGTCTTAGAAAGTTGTGTTGATAACTTTAAAGATTATAATTCTGTAAATACATGTTAGTTACGGTCGCGATTCATATATTAATCAACGTACAACCTAATACTGACCAGCAAATTGCAAAAAACCTAAAAAAAAACAAATTTCGCGGGCTACCCTCTAATAAACAAGCACGTGATCTCAGACTAAGGAACTTAGTCTGAGCACGGGTTTTTTTTTAATATAATAGTTTTATGGCCTGGTTGCTAAGACCTTTTAGCCACGTCTTTGTTTCATTTTATTTATATCTTGAGTCTAACATGACATTAGAATATGGGTGTACACATTCTAATGTATTAGGAGTATTTGGCAGCAAATGTATCGAATCAAGTTTCCCGGTAAACTTCGCTGAGGTAGCCAAAACTACAAAAAAATTCTCAGCTCCATTTTACCGGGATCGCGTCTGTTTCAATGATTCCACATATTGTCCAGTTGCGCAGACACTTGAGATACAAAACTACACCAATTTTACATCACAATATCCACTAGGAATCAATTTGCGAATAATTAAAACAGCCAACTAGACTTCATTCGAAGAAATCCCGCCAAAAACTCCCGAGCACGGGATTAATACAAAAAAACCATAGATAGAGTTAAAATCACGAAAAAATATTGCAAGTGAAAAAATAACCTCTCTGATCGAAACTATGCGACTTCTGTACATGGCAACATTTGCGTGTTCTTTCAAAAGTGACCGTCTGAGAAATGTACGTAAAATTTTGGGTTCTAAAATTTCATCGTATTTTATCACTATGATTATAGTAGATTTTTTCTTGCAATTCATAAAATAACAATTCCTATTTAAGCTTTTTTCGGAAGATGTTAAAATTTTCATTTGTAATAGATCGTTGGATAAATTTCAGTGACGGGACGTAATCATGGGTCGTGTGATTCGTGCTCAACGTAAAGGTGCCGGTTCAGTGTTCGTTTCACACACTAAGAAAAGGAAAGGAGCGCCTAAACTGCGATCATTGGACTATGCTGAACGTCATGGTTACATCAAGGGTGTCGTGAAGGTACTTTTGCACTCTAAATTCATAATAAAAACATTTGTGTGTATCGTACACAAACGTTGTTCAAAGAGGCGCATGGATGGATGGTTTCTTGCTGCTTGGACTGTCAGTATTATACTTGCTCATAGGTGGCAGATGCAGTTACATTATTCCAATAATTCTAAGGCAACATAACCTATAAATGTTAAGTCAAAATATGGCCAGTGGGTCGTCTTACGGGCGGGTTATCAATGGATATATCATGTTATTTGCAGCTGGCATGTGAGTTTCCAAAAATACTCCGCCCCCCAAACCGCACCCCGTACCTAATTAGCTAGTAGGCGGTCTTCAAATTTATTCAATTTTAAATTGATCGCCAGGACATCATCCATGACCCCGGCCGTGGTGCTCCTCTGGCAGTCGTCCACTTCCGTGACCCATACAAGTTCAAGACTCGCAAAGAACTGTTCATTGCCCCCGAGGGTCTGTACACTGGCCAGTTTGTCTACTGCGGCAAGAAAGCTACCCTTGAAGTTGGTAAGTTAAACCTTATTTTATATTTGCTTGTAGAGCACCAGCTTTATTTTTACTAACACACTCATCAGATAATTAGCTGCTAGTGTGTCTTGCCAACTAATATTAATTATTAAAAATAAAATTATTTATTAATAATTTTGTGAGTTACTGTGCAAAATGTTATAATAAAATACCACTCTATCTATATTCTTCCACTAAATGAGAAGAAATTTAAAACATGCATTAAACGCACACTATGTAGACAAGCATATTACAAGTTGGATGATTATTATCATAGATAAAAATGCTTGGTTTAATGCTGGTCCTGCTCTACAGGCACTTGGACTCACTAGTTAAAATTTAAATAATTGGAAGAGGTGCTTCCCTTTTTCTTTTTTTAGTGTTTCTGACATTACAAACATAATTAATTTTTTATTTTGTTCAATCAAGTTTTAATTGTTGAATACTTCATTATTAAATATCTCTTCCTGTTTGGTAGTAAAACTATTAACTTTAACTTTAGCTTTAACTTTCTGACTAACTGACAGAGTATTTAATTTGACCATTCAAAAGTTCCTGTACAAGGTTTAATTGAAATATGTAAATGCTTTGAGTTTGAATAGTAAAAATTTCACCACTTTTGTAAATAGAAAAAAATAATTTTCGACAGATACTTCCTGCTGGATATTGATGCAGTTGTCCGTCAGTATCATTTCTTAATTTTGGTTTTTTTAAGTAGGTACTTACTAAAATTTTGGGATTTAAAAAAAAAAATTAAATTTTTTATAGCATTCCTCCATACCAAAATTTTTTCTTAAATATTTTGTTGTGATAAAATGAAAAAAAATTAACTATTTTGCCACATATTTTAAGATTTTGCTTTACCTTTCAGGCAATGTCATGCCTGTGGGTGCTATGCCTGAGGGTACCATTGTATGCAACCTAGAGGAGAAAATGGGTGACCGAGGTCGGCTGGCTCGTGCCTCTGGAAACTTCGCCACCGTCATTGGCCACAATCCTGATGCCAAGCGTACCAGGGTTAAGCTGCCATCAGGAGCTAAGAAAGTTTTGCCATCCAGCAACAGGGGTATGGTTGGTGAGTATGGTTCTATAACAATATTGACTATTTTTTATAAACTGTAGCATAATTTAGATTTGTAATCAGGAGTACTCACTGACCTGTGTATTATACAAGTACACTGGACTTCATACTATCAATGACAAGATTAAGGCATTTGTTTTTCGCCAATTTGGCGCTGATAGCAACGTGAAATTCCGTGGAACTAATATTAGAGATGGGACATGCCCTTCGATAAAAAAATACTTTTATGAACTTTATCAATCGTTATAACTACTGACAGGAATTTATTACTTAGGAGAAAAATATTGAATCACTTGCAGTTATTTTTATGCTTCATTTTTAAGTAATAGAATAATTGCTCTGCAAAGGTTAACTGAAAATTCATTAGAGCACGGTCAGATCCCATGCTATAAACTAGTGGATAGGGTCCTAGTAAAGTTATTGCGCATGACGGTCAGATCAGTGAGCTTTGAATATTTGAAGATAGGCTTAAAACTTAGCCTAAAAACTACTATGGTTTAGCTAATATCTCCTGGCTTGTTTTACAAGCTGAGCTGGGGTCACATTAGTTCACAGTGTGAACTAAAAACTATTGAAGTATTTGTTGCCATTTCGCTCAAACCTAGTTTACTAGGTTAGAGCCACCACTACTACTACTACCATTACTAGGTTACCATTTTACCATACCATTTTTATTATATTTTCAAATTCAAATGGGTCCTGCCTGCTTCCAACTTTTATTTAATTTAAAATGGGCTTAATTTTAGCTTTTCAGTTTTTTTTAATTAAGTTTTTTTTTTACCGCAGTCAGGCTTTTATTTAATTTAAAATGGGCTTATTTTTAGCTTTTAAGTTTTTTTTAATTAAGTTTTTTTTACCGCAGTCTGGTTTTTATTTTTTTTTATTGATATCGAGTTTTACAAAATGCGCATGCTTTCACAATAAAAATGTTCTAAATATCACGTAGTAAACACAAAATACACAAAAAATAGTCGTATTCTACGATTTAGACCTAAATCATCAGAGACGTATCAAACAACTCAACATCCGTTTGAAGGAATGTGCCAATTTTAGTTCCTGAGAACCTCGAACGGGGCGCTTTGAATCGACACATTGGTCATTTCGTTCAGTATGTTTAGTCCAGCATACTTGTTTAATAGAGGTCAGTGGGGAGTACTTTATCAATATCAAAGCACTAGATTAATTATTTTCTTCTAAAATTTTGACCATTTTGTTCATGATGATTTTCACTTACCTACTCTGAAAAATCTTGATTACACAGAGGCTCTTTCTGAGGATTTATACGCTAGCAATTAACCGATATTATTTTGTTATCACTGTTTTAACTCTTCATCATCATTGTGCAGGTATCGTCGCCGGGGGTGGTCGTATTGACAAGCCCATCCTGAAGGCGGGTCGTGCGTACCACAAGTACAAGGTTAAGCGTAACTGCTGGCCGTATGTGCGTGGTGTGGCCATGAACCCCGTTGAGCATCCTCACGGTGGTGGTAACCATCAACATATTGGTGAGTTCTACCTTCATTACTAATTGATGGATTTAGCTTTTGGTTTGATTAAGAAATAAAGAAAGCAAAATATGTCGCTTAATCTAAAAATGTTGCTTTCTTTTTATCACAGGTAAGGCTTCAACTGTCAAGAGAGGTACATCCGCCGGTCGCAAGGTCGGTCTCATCGCCGCCCGCAGGACCGGAAGAATCCGTGGTGGCAAGACCGATACCAAGAAGGAGACGTAGACATATTTTTATGCAAAATAAAATCTATAAATTCCATTCTTGCTTGTTTAACTGCTACTTAGTTTTTATACAATTTTCTCAAAAGTTTCTCCATGGTAAGTATCGTCTATGGGAAGCTAAAGAAGCTTCTCATAAAACAGGTGAGTTCATAAAAAAAGTCGGATAGTAAAATCATTTACTGATACTACTTTAAATTAATAACACATAATAAAATATTATTTCTTCTTCTAGGTTTGTTTACAAACCTTCTGAAGGATACTATCTGCATTGACCACCATCGCTTTTGGCCAAATTCTGATGTTTACACGTTGCATGTTGCACGTTGGACACTTGCCTCTGGAGTAAAAGAGGTAACAATTTTTTTTTCATTCTTTTATAATTAGGTCAAATGATTAAATAGAACTATAGACGTCTATGAAGAATATGAAAATGTTGATTTTGTTTTTCTTGGAGGAGAATGGTATCCTGTTACAGTGTAAATTGATACCTTTTCATAGATCTAACTCCACACTGTAATATTGTCTATGTATGATAACCATCTTGCTACTATCATATAACAACAGCAATAGGATATCTATTCAGTTTCTGTTCATGATGATTTTCACTTACCTACTCTGAAAAATCTTTGATTACACAAGAGGCTCTTTCTGAGGATTATATACTCTTGTAACTAACAAGTATTTTTTATTTATTTATTTACTAAAACCTAGTCATCATTCAGCAGGTATCCTGAAGACTGACCAAGTACATGGTGAACAGCAATGCTTCTTGCATCATTATGCTGGTTGTGTATAGACAGCAGCAGCTAATGGCAGTTAATGGGCATAATCATGGCAGACATCACAATATGAGTAAGTAAAATTTTCTTTGGGTCACAGATGATGTTTTCGGGCTGAAAACAATAAAATTTGTTATTTCTGCCTGACACTAACATGAATCTTCTTTATCTTAGTGATGAATGTGAAGATGTTAAAACAATAAAAAGTTTGTCATTGTAACTAATACAGTAACCTACTTTTTATCCTGTAAAACTGTATCCTGTTACATTGTAAAATTATACTTTTTTATTATAGATCCAACACCACACTAATAATTGCCGAAGTGGTATAATAAGTAATAACATCCCTTGTTATTATCATAACAGCAATAGGGTATCGATTTAGTTTCTGTTTATGATGATTTTCACTTACCTACTCTGAGAAATCTTTGATTACACAAGAGGCTCTTTCTGAGGATTATTACTCTTGTAGTAACAAATATTATTTAATTTATTTATTTACTAAAACCTATTTATCATCCAGCAGGTATCCGGAAGACTGACGTCGCTACAAGTACATTATGATCAGCAATCCTTCTTCATTGCATCATCGCGCTGGTCGTACTAGGGCGGGTCAAAAAGTTCGTGGAATGGAGAGGTTAGAGTGGGTAGGGGAGGACTTTTTTTACCTGTCACTATTTGATAACTCAATACAACTATAAATACCAAGTTTCAGCCCGATCGGTTCATCAAACCTTTAAGATTTCGCTGGATAAATAAGTAAATCAGGAAGAGAACCAGTGTTCTCTTCCTCACGGCACGAAACTCAATTTCTCCATAGTCAGTATATGAAGAAAATCGAGAATCGAAGAGAGAGAATCGAAAAACGCCTCTGATAATTATGGAAAAGATGCCATCTGTTTATGGGGACGCTTGCCCGATGATTTACAAGTGGCATACTCTTTTCAAGCTAGGCAAAGACTCGATTGAAGACGATCCGCGCTCTGGTCGGCCGATTGAGGCAACATCTTCATTGTTGAAAAATTTGAAAACTTTTTTTCGAAGATGCTCGTCAGTAGATTAGGTCGTAGAGATGACTGGAGTATAGTCAACGACTACTTTAAGTATTCTCCATGACCATCTTGCCATGTCTAAGGTCAGTGCAAGATGAGTGCCGAGAATGCTCACACCGCTTCAAAAACAGCAGCGCGTCGAGTGTTCTCGCAAGAACCGCCAGAGAAGTTCAAGGTGTCACAATCGGCCGGAAAGATTATGGCTAAAATTTTTTTGGGATTCAGAGGGGATTTTGTTGATTGATTATAAAGATAATGGTGTCAATATCACGGGGCATTACCACGCTACGCTACTAGAAAAATAAAACAAATGCAATTAAAGAAAAAAGAAGGGAAAAGTGGTGTCGAGGTGTGCTCCTTTTGCACGACAACGCACATGTTCACAAGTCATGTTGTGATGGCTGCCTTACACGAGTGCGGCTTCGAAACTCTGAACCACCCACCCTACAGTCCAGATTTGGCCCCTTGTGGTTATTATTTGTTCCCAAACATGAAAAAGAGTTTCGTGGAAAGAAATTCACAGATGACGAAATGAAGTTGCTATATCTGTCTATGTCGAGGGGCTCTACAATGTTTTTTTTTTTTTGAGGGTAACGAATTATTTGAAAGGTCTAAGACGTGTATTATGGTTAATGGAGAATCTGAAAAGGAAAAATAATTTCATGTTTAATTTAACCTCCCTTTTCATTCCGCGAACTTTTTGACCTCCCTCCTATGTAGGCAGCGGCCATATCGACCAATGGTCATCATCATGGCATACAACACAGTGATAAATGCTAATATTATTAATTGAATTTGTTTGTTTTAAAAATAAATAATGTATTTATGAAAAGTCCTTGGTTTTTTTTTAAACTATCACTTTCCACTGCTGGCACTCCTAGTTAAGAGACTCGACGAAAAGAAGTTACCGCAGCACTCTACACAATCTTGGCTTGCAAGATTTAGGAATAAAGAAAGAGAGGAGTACAACAGGGTACTATTCTAGGGTGGACCTAGAATACTTCCTTCAGGTACGCCTATCTTCAAAACCAGTTTGGTGTGAAAAAAGGGCGTTTGGAAGGTTATTATGTTTGCATAGTAAAACGACTAAAATGTTTTAACACACTTTTATTAAAAACTAGCGGTCGCCCGCGGCTCCGCTCGCGTGGTCCCGCTTTTCTGTTGAAATTTTTCCTGAATTTTCTTTGCTATAAACCTCACGGAGCCCGAGACCTTTCCAACGAATGCAAAACCGTGGAAATCGGTTCGTGCGTTCTGGAGTTATATCGTCAGGAAGGAAAACCCGACTTATTTTTATATAGTAGATTAGCTTACCCGGCGAACTTCGTAGCGTCAGAATATGAAATACATTCGTTTTTTTGTTTTCGTAAGTTTTCCATGTTTTAATAGTTATTATGCTATGGGCGGTGACAAATCCAACAAATCAAAGATAAAAATCGGTTCTGCCATTCTTAACCTTTTAACCGCCTACGTCGGATTAATCCGACAAATATTCTCGGGCCCATTTCGCCAGTCGTATATTTACGACCAAAAAGTTATAAATGGTTTCACTAACCCGACTTTGTTTTATGTATACAGATTATTTACACATAGGTACTTTTTGTACTATCAATTATCGTAATAAACATACATTCAACCCTTATGTAATAGGTATAATTAAAAAGATTCATTCTTATGAACTAAACCATCCATGCTGAATTCCGATAAATCTATGTCACTTTCATCTTTAGCTGCAACCCTCATGGGTTTGGGTTTTACAAATGTTTTGTGATTTACGACTGGTACACTTTCAGAGTCGTCTAGGATTGAGCTGCCAAGACTCGTGTTGCTGCCAGTAATGCTGGCAGCTTTGGCCATCGAACCAGCCAGAACATCTACAGCTCCAACAAGCGGGGCCGTAGGAGTATCGTTACGTCGTGCCAGCTGAGATTCTATCTTTTCTTTTAATTCTGCAATCTTTGGGCTAGTCGTGCGGGTTATATTTTGTATTTTAGTATCATTTTTTAGAGGTTCGTTTTCAATGCTGTAAACAAAACAATACATTTGATAAGTGGATGAAGAATAATCGAGATGTACCTACTCTTGTTGCCACTTCGCACTATAAGTCTATGAAATTGTTAAAATTATCCGTCGTTAAAATCAAACAACATACCTGGAAATGTCCCATTCCTCAGCATCGAGGTTCACTATACCTAGTTCATATTTTTCATTACCATCGCTTTTCTCCGTAATGCTTTGAGATGGAGATGCACTCACAGATTTCATTTGAATTGCATCCATATCGAATATTACTTTCTTTTTATTCAAAGACGATGCTGAAGAAGCATTTTTCAGAACACTTTTCGTTTGTTTTGTTGTAATTTGGGTGTTGTTACCCAAAAAATGTTTTTTTACTGGAATACCCAATAGTGATTCGACATCATCACTGCTGTCTTTATTGTTTCTAGCTGGTGGATTTTTAGTAGTCTCATTTGAATTTGAAGAACGTTCAATTAAACTTGTAGCAGATTGTGTGCGCAGCAAGTTATCATCACTAATGGTATATTTTTTGACGGTGTGATTATAATCAGCACCAGCGGAAGCAGGTCTTCGTGCTGGGGACTTAATCAAGCTCTCGATAGATTTTGATGTCTGTTGTTCATTAGTGGTATTATAATATTTATGATCGCTTTCATCCGATCCATCTTCGGAACTAATAACAGTTACTTTTTGTAGTGCTTTAGGGGAATTGTGGACAGAATCCTCGACTTTACCATTAGTGTCCTCCTTAGCATGGTTATCTGATCGTGTAGTCATATTTAATGAGCTACGCGATACGTTTTGTGTGATATTAAATGCCTTAAACGGACTACGCCTGGCCGCAACAGGACTATTAGTTGCGGATCCCGGCGGTGTTTTCAATAAAGTCATGGCGCGCTTGGCTACTTCAGCATTCAGCAATTTACGCTTATTTTTTACATTCGTATCGTTCATTTTCACCAATGATAATGCTTTTGTTTTGACATTAGAAATAACAGTTGTCAGGTTTTTAAAAGGTTTTGATGTTTTTGTTGGAGATATGTATTCCTGCATTTGGGGGACATTCCTTTTCAAGTCTGTTGTACTGGAATCCAAGTACGCCAGAATTGTATGTCTCACTTTTTCATGAGCGGAATTTTTCTGAAATTTGCGCAGTATTATTAAACATCTAATTTGGTATAGGTTATAGGGTTAAAAATTACGTATTATGTTGTAACTACTACCTTAGCTTTCAGTTCTTGCTGCTGGCGTATTTGTAAACGTTGTTTTTGGAAGTCACTTCGTGGTAGTCTAGGTTTGAGCGGGTCCACGCCAGCTGTCACTAAACGACTATTTACTTCTTCGGTTATCTTTGCTCTTACTACTTTCATCGGACTGTAATCACATGCAGAAACTACGTTAATTCAATATGTTAGTCTAAGATCCGGTATAAGAAATATATACCCTCATCAGTTATTTAATAATAATAAAGAACATAATAACGCCTAAGGTACAGGCTCGGCCTAGTTTAGGTGTTAGTGGTCATTCGAATTGTGTTCAATTGCAGAATTGTACCTAATGTTTGCCAAAATCAACTTGTAAAATATTTTTTGTGTCAATAAAGCTTTTTTTTTTATAATGTTAGATAATGTGTAGGTAGGTACATTAATACATCGCAAACAGGTTGCGTAGCTAAATCACGTGCATACATGTTAGACACTAAAATGTTTAATTTTAAAATTTTTTGAACTTTCCCGATTAGTTATTTATGGAAGTCGAGCATCAGCTGAGATAAATAAATAGATTGAATTGGCCATCGCATCGCATGAAAACACAACGTATCTCACAAGTAATACATAATATATTTTATTAATACATATTATATAATTAGATTGTTTAGTGCGATTGCCAAGTCAATTTATTTATTTAAAACGTAAAAGATTTTTAATATTGACAAGGTCACTATAAGATGTTGTTAGGTTAGCTAATTACGTACTTTGCGAGACTTGACTTTTTTTACAAGTTACGTTTTTGATGGCTTCTCACTCTTTTTGTAGATAGTCCTACTTTTTCCTTTCCGGTACCTTTAAACCTTTTTTTTAACAATCTGTTGACCATTTTACAAGTTACCTTTGAACATAATTATATCTAGGTACCCATCTACACCTATATATTATACATTATACCGCTACACTGCGACGGGTGCAAAGCAAAAAGGGTCATCTACAAAACAGCTACTTTTCAGGAGAGCGCATAATAGGAAAAAATGCTCCCATTTTGTCAATTTTAAACCAAATTTATTGAAATTTTCATTATTGCTTCATTATTTAATAATATATCCACATGTATATTTCATTTCTTCTAATTATGTTTAATTTACGAGATATTGTAGTTGTCTGCATCTACATTGCGTTTAAAAATATGACAACTGTGTGTGTTAACTACCACTTGGTCGTTTCTACGTGGGAATTCAAATAGATCTTCTTGGTTCATAATAGCGCATTGTCGTCTCGTTTTGCCCAAATTCACCAATAATTTACGTCTTTCCATGTCTATTGTTTGAACCCAAACTGTTTACTAATATGATAACACTTTTACACACACTTATCACATAACAAACCAAAACAAACAAATAGGTATTCGTGCCGGCCGGCGAAGCACATGTCATCTGACTGATGACGAAATATGACTGACCGGCGACCGCTGGCCCCCCGCGCGTCCCGCGTATAAACGGCCAGGCGGTAGTTATCCGCATCTACATGGTGCAATTTCACAAAAACAGGCGCAGTTGTCTTCTTTTACGTGAAAAAAGTACCAAAAATAAGGTGATATTTTTGTTTTTGCTATGTTGTAGAACATGATATCTTAAGTTAGTTTTTACAAAAAACCAAAAATCTCAGAATTGCAGTTGACTTTTTTTTACTTTGCACCCGTCGACTGATTCACTACAAATGTAAATTTGTCATCCTATATATTTATATGGGATTACAAAGTTATTTATGCAGTGGAGTGAGTGACAAAATTAAGAAACGTTAACAGTTAAAATTCTTACACTTCTGGTTCAACATGAATGAAATTTGAAATATACCGTGTTTATATAATGCCTGCTTGGTTACTGAAAATTCAGGCTTCTAGTTTTATCTACAACGAAGTTATAGGGGGGTCGAAAATGGCCTGAACTGTTTCGAGAAAAGGATGGTACGGCCGTGCCGCTTTTTGTTCGACTTGGTGGGAGCACTGCCGTGCCACTAGATCAAATGAAAGCTTATTTTATTCCCAATCCAACCGTATCCGTATAGGTTGCCTTGTCAAAAAGTTTGTTGAATCCATGGTTGCCTAAATTCAAAATGTTTTTCCTGCGCAAGCGTTGAGAGTGACAGAGATGCGTTGCGCGCGCAATTCCATATGCCAGACAAAGATGCAGCGAATAATTTTTAAAGATTTCTCCGATAGTGTAAATAACAACGATATCAATTTTTTTCACTCACACTTTCATTTATCAGCGACAATACTTAATTATGAATGAAGTAATAAGTTTTTCCGTTCAAAATGTACAGACGCCAGCACATCAAACTACCCTAAACTGTCAAATTTTCCCAATCAACCTTGAATCCCAATCAACCTTATGCTTTAGCGAAAAAGTTGAAAATCTATTAAAGAAATTTGACAGATTATATTAGCTTGATGTGTTAGCGTCTGTATGTCTTTTAAAAGGAGATTTTTCCGATCGTGTAAGCGCGGATTCAGCATTTCAGCCGAAAGACGTCCACTGCTGGACATAGGCGCGGATTAAATACCGGTAAAAGTCAAATAAAATATCACATAATGATATAAATATTTTTTTATTGGTACATAAAAATATGTCAATAGCAAAATAAAAAAAAAATATATATATATAAAAAGCTTAGATTCTGACTCGTCAGAAGTGCCGATGTCAAAATCAAATTCCAATTCTTCGTCGTTTTCTTTGTTTCTCGATTCTCATAATATGTCGTTAACTTGGATTATACCCTTTAAACCACGTAGGCTTCAAATAGCGACCCAAAAACCAACCACAATTTTCGGGATTGACTTTGACGCAGCATGCATCGGTTGCATGAAGCCACAATGAATTAACATGTAGGTATTGTGCGAAAAATTTTCTGTTTGAGTGAGATCCAGCACGGTGGAATCAGTCTGAAGTCGATGCCTTTAATCTTCTTTATAAAAATTATTAAATGCTCTTTGTCTTTGTTCGTTGAATAGGTTTTTTGGAACAGCTGATATGTAGCGTCGTTGATATTATAACATTGCTTGATTCCAAAAGAAGGACAGTAAACTCCTGAACAGGCTGAATTTTATCTTCGAGGAGTATATCTACTGGATCCGTCAAAGATGCAAATATTTCCTAGAAATCCGTTCGTCTTGAAAATATTAAAAAGGCTTGATTTTCCCTTTGTTATAAAAAGCCGCTGTGTAATCATAACCCGTAAATGCGTGGAAAGCTGGCAGATCCAGGCTTAAAGTAGGACCCTGTTTCATTTTCATATCATTTTAGCACGTTTGTTTACAATGGAATGCGAGTCGACTGGTCAAGTCATCCTTGTCTATTATACAGAATAAGGAGCATTTCCCACTCTCTTTTACTAAGCAGCTACCGGGCGCACACCTGCATCGCGCATGTTTTTTTGTCAAATGGAATTGCGCGCGCAACCCTCCTCTGTCATCTGTCACTCTCAACGCTCGTGAAGAAAATTTAACATCTTAAATCTAGGTAACCATGGATTCAACAAAGTTTGTGAAAAAGCAACCTAATACGGTTGGATTGGGAATAAAATAAGCTTTCATTTGATATATAATTCGATTAAATAACTATGAGGGTATATTAATACCGCTTACTTGCCTGTTTATACATATATAGGGGAAAGTAGACAGCCTTTATTTTTTCAATTCCTTCGGGTATATTCTCTCAGCTGAAGCTCAACTTTTATAAATAACTAATCGGGGAAGAATAAAAAAAATAAATTAAACATTTTATTGTTTAAACGCCATCGGCACGTGATTTAGCTAGGCAACCTATTTGCCTATTTTTATATTCTTTATTATCATTAAATAACGGATGAGAGTATATATATTTCTTATACCGGATCTCGCACTATGTATCATACCGTAATTAATAGATTACATTTGGTCCGCAAATAAGACATAGTTCAACAATTTGTCTTCAATAGCAAATCTGCCGTACTAGTTTATTACCTACCCATCTCAATCAATCTGCCTAGCCTCTTTATTGTAAAAGGCTATATCAGGGATGCAGCTGAGTACCATTGTTTTACATGGAGTGACTGCCTATTTTTGACATTCACAACCCAGCTCACAATTTATAAAACTTTCTATAGGTACGTAAGCAAAATAAGTCATAAAATAAGCTCTACCTATTCATATATGGTGTTTTTGCGTGTGTTAACTATAATTTAATAACAATGCCTTACCTTCCAGGGATGATAGGAGAGTTTCCTTCTTTTGATTTTTTTATATGATTAGATTTTAGTTTTTCTTTCTTTATTTTTGGTGCCTTTGCATTTAAAATCTGCGAATCACGTGCATTTGGGGTATGTTGGAGTTTCTCTTCCACATTTTTTATCTTATTAGAATTTTCCATTTTATTATTCGTCGTTCTCTTTAAGTCCACAGCTTTTATTTCTACACTTGAAATATCTGAAGAACTGGAAATTATAGAACCAATATTTAGGAGCTCTTGTGCTTTGCGATGAAGCTTTTCAAGGGTTTTGCGGTCAGCTTCTTGATCAGATTTATTTGAGTTTATTTTCCTTTTTACCGATTTCTTCCTGATATTGGAAGAGCTTGGTATTTTCGTCGGAGTCTGAAATGTGACATAAGTATTAAATATTTCAAGTAGGTAACGAAACGTACCATAATAATGTTTTATTCATTCTAATGGATTAGCCAAGGAACTTACTGGTGTATCATCGGTAGTGTCGATATGTCCATTTGTTTTAACATTAACACTTTGTTGCAATAATACTTGTAATTGAGCTGCTCGCTCCCTCTCGGCTTCTGCGAGAGCGCGAGACTCTTTAGCATCCCTCGCAACATCGTTCAGCTTCTGAAGCAATTGCTCGTATTGCTTCGATTGAACTTCCGCGCGATTCGACCAAAGTAATACTTGAGCATCGGCTTCTTTGTTTCGATCAGCGTTTTCTTTTTCTGTTCTTATTCTCTAAAATAGGTAATATAGTTGTAATTTACATGTTATACTTAAAAATTATAGTTGTAGTTGTCTAAGGTGAGTTCTCAAATTATGCTTACTGAATCTTTAAGTTCTTTTTTCAGTGCCAATATTTCTGCACCCTGTTCTTTTATTGTTTCATGTAATTGAATTATTATATTCGTTTCGGTTGGGGCAGGTTTCTCCGTTTCCTTTTCTTTGAACATTTTAATAGATTCTATGATTTGGTTTCTTAACTTATCCATTTCTTTGTTATAATTTTCATGTTCCTCTTTTTTCCATTCCTCAATTTTGTTTAATAAATATTCTTCATTATTGGTTGATACCTCAGCGTCTCTCATATCTTTTTTTACTTCTTGGATGGTATTATTAGTATGAGATTTAGCTTCATTAATGATCGATTTTGTTGGATTACTTTGGCTGGTTGTGTTAGCAATAATGACTTCCATTTCTTTTAGTTTATTCTTGAGTTCATTTACTTCTGCACTTAACTTGGTATTTTCGTTGTTCACAGTATTTTCTTGTATATCTTTCTGAGGTGTCTCAATTACATTGGCATGTCTTCTAGATATGTGACTCTTCAAGTAAAGTTGGTTTAGAAATACCTTGTCGCAATAATTGCATTTGTTATACTGAAGTCCATCGTTCGATGTCGATGGAAATATATCGCCTTTGTGAGACAGGGTTTTTAAAATCATGGTCGCTATGTTCTCATTTCCATATGGCAGAGGAGTCTTAAAACTATGTCTCGATCTTTTCCTCAATCTTCGTATTTCTTCATCTTTTTCTCGAAGATCCTTTTTGCATGTATCTAGGTCCTGTAAAGAATATTAAATTAAGTATTTACTTGTGGGATTTATGTAAAACTTGAGGTATTAAACCTACATTTCTTAGTCTACGTACCTGTGCTAGAGATGTTATTTCTTCCCGCAACACGTAGACACTCCGGTCTAAGTAATGACGACAAAACTGTTGGTATTCAACAGCCAGTTGTGCAAGTCTGAACAGTTTCAAGACACCTTCGTCAAGTATTCGTACATCGAACTCGGATTCAAACACGCAATCTAATATCTGTTCACCAAAGTTATTTTTATTATAATTACTAATAAAATTAAATAAGTAGCCAACCCTGCTTCGCACGATTATTATATACAACTTGACAAAACATCGAGATTTCTTAATAATAGGTAAGAACGTTTCCGGAACAAATGCTTTGAAAACCGCATAAATAGTAGATTGTTTGCCAAGGGAGCAAACAACTATTTTGAAGGCGAGAGTGTTTCTTTGTATCCCTCGCTGGGATACAAAGTACGTCACTCGAGCTTAAAATAGTGTTGCTCCCGAGGTGGACTGCACTCTACTTTTTATCGCCCTCTATGAAAAATATTTATTTATTTATATATACTTTATTGTACACCAGAAAATACATAACAAAAAAATACGATTATGAATACAAAACATACAATGGGCGGCCTTATCGCTTTCTGCGATCTCTTCCAGGCAACCTTGGAAAAATAACTAAGTGGAACTTATGAATAAGAATTATTACGTCTATTTATTTACATACAATTTTCAGTAAACAATTACGAACGAAGGCAGAATGCTTTTCGCGCGTTTTTTTATTTTTTCACAAACTTTTTTTTTATTTAATTTGGCTTGCGCGTCTTTTACTTTATCATGCAGCCTGTTACTTGTTCAAACAATGTTCGTGATTGATCTCTTTGGTGATTTTACTAACAATATCCGCATTCCAAATTCAAATCACTTTTAGTCCCTAGGGATTAAAGTTTACGAAGAATACACTAGCTCTTTTTGAATAGATGTGACAAAAAAAAAAATTCGTAGTTTAGAGGAATAACGCGCTCATATACCTACAAACAGACACAAAAAGTGCCTTTAATTAAATTTATAATATGTACCTAAAGATGATGAAGATAAATAGTGGCCAAACCCATGGAACTTATAAAATTAAATTGCTACTGAGCTAAGGCAGAAATATGAGGAAAAGCATTCTTTTACGAGCGACAACATTGTTAGAAGATACTGTGATAAATATTCACGTGGATGGCAATGTTCGCTAAACTTGGCTTGGAATGAGCAACAAGTGAGTTCCGTCAGAAGTTGAGTTCGTTTTTTTGTCCAAGACATCGCAATGTTTTAATGGCGCATTTCTTGATATGAATCATGATACTTACCTATTTTACAACAAACAACAACAAATGAAATCAGCCTAGATAACTTTCCCACTGCTGGGACATAGGCCTCCTCTTCCTCTCTGTGAGAGGGAGTGGGCCGTAATCCACTACTATTTTACAAGCATCGGTAATAATACTACGACACTAATAAAAAATTTAAGGGGAGGTTCAATGTTAGTTATTTCTTGTTTTTTTTCCTAATAAATTAATATTAATTCCTTACGTCATTCAAATGTTGTTCGATGATAACAAATTTTCTTTCTTTTATTATACTTTCTATATCTATCAGTCCTGTAACAAAATGTTTTATTATGAATCTTTATAATGTTACGGTTACATAAAAACAGGTTGTTGCTTTAGGTCACATGCATGCAATCACTACGTAGGTACCTACGATTGTTGAGAAATATTAAAATAAACCAAGCGTACCTAGTATACATTTTTGGTTTATTTTAATTCTTAGATTATGTACTCACTAATTTTATTCCAGTCTATATGAATACGAGGTCGATGTGTGTTAAAAGTAAAACCAGATTCTTCAGCTAGTTTAGGAAAATGATGATGAAGTTCAAACGATGTTTTGCACGCCATGGTGTTAATATTTAAAATAAGTTACGATTTAAATGCATGAGAACTGAAGTGATAAAATAATTTCGTTTACTCGTTCGTTGATTGACAATGTATGGGAAGGATACTATCAAAAAGTACTCTGTGGAAGGATAGGAACCGTATTGCCGTATTGTTTGTTTTTATTCGTTGCCTAGCAACGTTGTACCACTGGAGAGTTAAAAAGTTGTATGAAGCCCGTCACACACACGTGTCAATACTCGCTATTATTTTTTATTGTAGCTACGTGTAACAGGCTTTAGGGTATGAAACCTAGGATTTAACCTTGGCCACCCACAACTTCCAGGCTCGTTTTGAAACAAATTTTATCTTGTGTTTTTTAGGGTTACGTAGTCAAAAAGGAACCCTTATAGGGAGTTTTTGGCGGGATTTCTTCGAGTGAAGTCTATTTGGCTGTTTTAATTATTCGCAAATTGATTCCTAGTGGATATTGTGATGTAAAATTGGTGTAGTTTTGTATCTCAAGTGTCTGCGCAACTGCACAATATGTGTAATCATTGAAACAGACGCGATCCCGGTAAAATGGATTTGAGAATTTTATTGTAGTTTTGGCTACCTCAGCGAAGTTTACCGGGAAACTTGATTCGATACATTTGCTGCCAAATACTCCTAATTATAATACATTAGAATGTGTACACCCATATTCTAATGTCATGAAAAATGCTAACTGATGACTAGGCGGCATGGTCTCAGACCTTAGCCTTTAAAAAAAAAAAAAAAAAAAGGAACCCTTATAGTTTCGCCAAGTCCGTCCGCAGCTAAGCTCTGAGACCCTTAGCACTAGAAAGCTATAATTTGGCATGGATATACCTACATATATTAATCACGCCGACAAAGTGGTAAAATAAAATCTTGAAAATAAAATGATTTAGGGTAGGTTATTTTTTTTTTGTTTTAAAAAACGTTGTACCACACTAGGAATTACTCCTGTATCGTGGATGAGTTTACAAACATTTAAATTCACATACACAAAGAGCCAGACACGGAACAACTACCTATAGACAATACAAAAATATTTGTCCCGTGCGGGAATCGAACCCGCGACACTCAGCGCAGCAGTCGATCGCTCAGCAACTGCGCCAACCGTGTCGTCAATCGGTAGGTACCTCCTCTACATGTAGAGTGGGATGTTTTATTTTCTCGTCTACCCCATGGTGTGGGGTATCGTTGGATAGGTCAAACATATTGCCGGCTTGTGAAAACCAATTTTCGATTCAGGGATCCGTTTGTAAAATATTAAGCTTTAAAGTGCTAATTTTTGTTAGAGTCCAGTGTCTGCCCTGCCAGCTAAATGGTTACTTTTGGATATGTTACAAAATTCTCGGGAGTAGTTTATATAACGAAATTAAAAGGTAAACTATCACAGCTTAAGTAGGCTTTACAAGTTTACGAGTAATAGTCGGCCAGCTAAAAGCAGTTGCAATGTATTGGAGAACATGATTTTCAACTACAATGTTAAGTTTGTTCTTGGGATAAATTCATTCCAACGACGGAACCCTTCATTGTGCGTGTCCTATTCGAATCCCGGGTAGGGCAATGTGTTATTGGGTTTTTCCATAAGAATTTCTGCTGGCAAAATGTGGATTTAGAGTACACCTGTGCCGGGAAATACAGGCGTGATATTATGTGTGTGTTAGTTTTTATTTTTTTGAATAAAGTACAAAGAATGTACAAAGTGTTCTATAATTATATTCCTTCCAATCAACATCAATATTGCTAATTATTTTATCTATATTTATCGTACATCACTACGTTTTGGTTCAGGTGAAGAGGTTGCTATGTGTGGTAAAAAGAAAAACAAATTGTTATGTGATCCATTAACCACTTTGCTTACTAACTTTATTAGTCCAAGATACAGAGCTTGTTTCATCGTAGAGTAGAGATATCTATAGCAATGTCTATATCTAAGATCTAAGAGGAGCAGTCTCATGGATATAGGGGTGGCCTGGCGACATACTGCTGATTCTTATTTTTTTTGTATTTTTTATATGTCGTCGACCGATTTTTAAAGCAAATGTAAGGTCTAAGAAAAGTGTGCAACGTTCAACTCGGTACCCAAAACGTGAACTCAAAATACGCAAGTGCCGATTTGTAAGGTGGACAGCCTGAATATTTTGCAACCAGCACACGCTCTGTGCTCGAGTTTAAATAACTTTGTACAAATGTAAATGTTTGCGTATAAAAATAATAAATAACATCGCTTTGGCAGAATCGTGTGTCCATAGAGCAGCGAGGCCGAGTCGTGGAGGTTTTGTCTTCGTAGGAGGCGTGAGCGTCGTGTTCAGGCGGCCGGCTTCTCCTCGGAGACGGCGGTGGCGCCGGATGCCACGGAGCCGCTCTCGTCTGGCGACGCCTGACACGACAGCGACGGGAATCTCTGGTACAGAGCTGCGCGGTATTTCGGGTGGCTAGAACGATAATTTTGCATTAGAAGTTAATAAGCATGTGTTGTACAGACGCCAGCACATCAAGCTACCCGAAACTGTCAAATTTTCCCAATCAACTTTGAACCGTATGCTGTAGCGATAAAGTTAAAAATCTATTAAATAAATTTGACAGATTGTAGTAGCTTGATGTGCTGGCGTCTGTACCTACTGCCGGTAGATGAGGGCCGAGCTCGGTTGGCTATCACAAAAATGTGAATAATTGTTTTTGCTAGAAAGTAAAGGCAGAATACAGACCTGATACCATATACAATAGGATTGTAGACGGCGTTAGCCTTTGCAAAGAGTGATCCCCAGATAGTAGCAAGAGGGCTGATGGGCGCGCTTTCGAATACACCCGTGTAGTTGATCACGAGGTATGGTGTCCACGCCATGAACCACAATGAAATGGTCATTAGAGCTACCTAAAACAATATATTGCGATTATTAAGCAAGAATTTGAGTGAATCCTGATAGTTTAAGTAATATTAAACAATTAGAATATATTAGACCTTTGCCAATTTGCACTCAGCGCTAGTGTTAGCCGCTTCTGAAGACCTAAGGGAAGCCACATTCATTTTTTTAGCTTGCTCCCTCATTCCCTTCTCGTGAGCTGCTACGGCCTGAATGCAAAAGAAAAACATTATAATATACATAAAAAGTCAATATAATATATATAATATACATAAAAATATATAATATACAATATACATAATTATATATAAAATATATAATATACATAAAAAATCACGATTATAAATAAGTCCGAAATGTATTTTCTGAATTACCTGGACAATAAAAAAGTAAGAATAGATGATAAGCAAAAGAGGCATGAAGTATACGAAGACGGAGTAGATAAGGATGTAGCTTCGGCTGAACCAATCTTTGGATAAGTAGTCAGTGCCACACGCAGTCATGTTTCCTTCAGGCACATATCTGTAATATTGTAATAGGTACGTAAAATTAGTAAATAATTGATAATTTTTCGTGAGACTACCTAGGGGCCTAGAAAGGCCACTTTGGCAGAATCATAAAAGGAACTGAACTTAACAGTTAACTGATGAATCATAATGGACAGTTAACTGTTAAGTTAATCGTATCAAATCCCATTGGTGAAGGACTTTTCAATAATTTTTATTTGTCGTGTAAAATACCAATCAATCCAATCCCAATCTCTTTGATTATACCTACTTACGTAGTGCAGCGAAAAAAAGAAAAACATGGACTGTCTTCGCCATATTATGATTCATAATGTTATTATTTTATGATTCTGCCAAAGTGGCCTTTTTAGGCCCCCTGAACTAAACGGAATTTAGGAGTCCTTACCGGTTCCAGCCGAAGAATGGCGCGAGAGTCCATGCAAGAGAGAACAACCAGATACCGAGTATACGCAGAAGAGCTCCGTTGTTAGTCATGGGCTTGGCGGCGATACCTTTCACGATAACATTGTAGCGGTCGAAAGCTATCATTGTCATAGTCCAAATCGATGCGCATCCAAATAGTGAGCCCGCACAAGCGTAGAGTTCACATGCAAGAGGACCTGAAGGAAGACGAAGCAGAGTGGTTAGACATATGCTAAATAAAAAAAAAGGAGAATCAACTGTCACGCATTACTTACCCCATACCCATGTTTCGTTGTAACAATTCACCACCATAGCCGGAGACATAGCGCACATCATGAGGAAGTCGGAGAAAGCGAGATTAACCACAAGCAAGTTCGATGGAGTTTTAAGACTCTGAAGAAAAAAACAGAAAATTAATAAAAAATATAAATTGACGAAAGCCAAAACTAACCAAAATTAAAATGAAATCTACTTTCGTTGACATAAATATGTAGATGACCATTCCGTTGCCAGTGATAGAGATGAATCCAAGACAGCCGATAGTGAATCCCAAGAGTCCGTGCCAAAGCGGGTTCATGGGTGGAAACTGGTACCTGAAAAAAAATAAAATTATAATGATGGTAAAGAATAAGTCGTCTTAAAATATATAAATAATTTAAGTTTTTTTAATAATTTAAATTTTTACTGTTCTGGTTGGTTTCAGTGCCCGTTATGGGCACTCAAACAAAGAACAGTAAAAATTGTCAGACTCACCAGTGAGGATCGACCATATGAAGCATATCTGGCGGCACCTTGTCCACGACGGTCTGGTTGGAGGCGCCATACGCCGCTACTTGGCCACCCCATGCTTGCAGGGCAGCCATCCCGGGCCCGGGATCCAGGGTCAGCGACATTTTCGTTGTCTTCACCTTAATTTAGAATTGTGCACCCGTTAGCCAAGAATCACTCACAAAGTAAAAATAAAAACGTGGAAACTACTTGGCACTTACTTAAAATTAGGAGAGGAATGCTCCGAGATGGTTATTACAAAAATACTGAAGAAAATCGTTAAACGAACTACTCCAGTCTTAAGTGTACTTTAACCAATCCCGTGGTGCGGCGGGGCTGCCGTGGCTGTGGAGGCTACTCGTAGGGCTCAGGTTTTGCAACTTCTTTTATATGGAGACCTTTAGGATTACCAATGACGTCACGGAGAAAATCAATATTCATAATGAGATATACGTATCTAAGAAGGTGAACACCTTACCTATACAATACTTGTAGACAATTTTTCTACAGGGATGGACTCGTGTTCCAAAATAACAGTGACTATTTGCTTCAAGTTCAAGCAAGTGGTAAAAAGGTGTCAATTTTGGTAACTGACCTTGGGTGTATTCAGAAAATAGGTAACCAATAAGTTACTAGACAAAGAAATCTAACAATTTGAGACATTAGAGCACTTCCATGGGTGCTTTACCTAATGCTTTTTATGACGAAACGCTATTAAGAGTTCGTACCTAATTATTTTACTACGTCTGTCTTTTAGCACAGTCTGCAACCAATCCTTTAAAATAAATATTGGGGGTTAAATTAGTACACATTTCAACCCTGCATTTCATATGTCCTACTTGGCTAATATCGTTATGAGGCCACTAAGAAGTACTTGCTATAACGCTAACAGGATTATACCCGCTAACTGTCGTCGCATCTACATCGTTCCTTCCCCTACTTACCTATTATACTCTTAGTAACTACACCTTATTTAGAACGAAGAAAAGAGCGTTATGTGTGGATAGTTTTAGTCTGCAGCTAGATACGAACAATTTTCGATTCCGGCAAAGATTTAAAAAACAATGGGTGGTTCAGAATGTTGGGCCACAAAAGGGATGAGCTCAAATGAGAATGTTAAGAGAGGTGTGAATGTTAAAAGAAGGAAGAGAATCATAAACTAAAATCGTTTATCATAAATATATAACAGGAATGTATTGCCGAGGAATGATGAATGAATGACTTGGGGGAGAGAGAGAAGGAATGTAGGTATGACTTGAGGGAAAGATGAAGCTCGAAAGAGGGTGAATATTAAAATGACAAAATATTGTCATTTATAAAAGAAAAGAAAGAAACCAGAACAGAACCAGTCGATGTGGCGGTGCTTGGGAGAGGCCTATGCAGCAGTGGTCGTATTTCGGCTGAAATGAATGAATAAAAGAAAAAGACATGCTGTGCTGCTCCTAAACTAAAAACCATGCGGACAGTGCGCACGTTGGTCCTCCTTCCTATCTATTCATATGAGCTATATGTAATTGACACCCTCTTTTTATGTAGGTAGTTTAGTCGTATTATGGCAGACTTATCGATGAGTAAAACAATTGCTTAAATTAGTTACACAAGTAAAAATGTAAAAGAAATAATTAAAAAACGTAAATGTATAAAGTGTATGTGTACCTACTACTGAATAAATAAATAAAATAAGTAGGTAGGTAACCTACTAAAGTTTTCAGCAGTCAAAGGCCTTCTCATCCTACATAATTTAAAATGAACACAAATGGTAGGCACAGGACCAATGACTATACAGTGGTTTTATTCTCTTTGCACAAGACCTATAATAAATAACTTCAGCTTTCCTCTAGATCATTTCCTTTACCTATACCATACACCTACCTTTATATGGTATATGTTTTCGTTTGGATTATGCTATCTTAGTAATGTAGAGTCACGTCGCGCGTCGTCTGAGTGGCAGGGCATTGAAAGAATTGCCTCTTGTTGTTACTATCCAAAAGCGGTTTCTCCAACGGGACTGATATATTATCAGGGCTGAACACCGCCTCCTTTGCAGGGACATTACTAGTCGTAAGTGTTAAGCATCGAGACTCCATCCGTGGCACATTCATCGCTCTGCAAGAATACTAAAAGAATTCAAAGTAAGTCGGTTGATTAAGGTAAGTATACGGGATCAGTTGGGGGTTGCGGAAGGTTGTACGTTCCCGCGATCCCCGGCGTAGGTGTGAGATGGAACACCGGGGTGGTTTTAGTCGGTAGGTAAGAGTCTAGCAGACCCCGCCACCCGCCCCTTGGCGGCGGACATCCATGAGGACTTTCCAACCCGGAAACAAAAAAAAAGAAGCTACTACAATCTATCAAATTTATTTAATAGATTTTCAATTTTATAGCTGTTCAAAGTTGATTGGGAAAATTTGTCAGTTTCGGGTAGCTTGATGTGCTGGCGTCTGTACTTAGGTTTTGAATATGAAAATTACACACCTACAAGTAAATGTACTTAGGACGTACCAATTTTCCACATTTGATTTTGCACGAGCTCTAACGATTTTCATATAACTTCAGCGTTAAAATGAATCATCAAATTGGCGGGGCCAATGTTTTAATCATATAACTTGAACTTGGCATTTACAATTGTATTGGAAATTGAGTATATAAATTGAGTATATACAGTATGTTAACTAACAGAGGGCGTTCCCGTTAACCCGCAATAGTATAGCATCCAATGCTAAAAAAAATATTACCATTCGAAAATAAAATGTTTTTATTTTTTTTTATATTAAAATATTCACTAAAAATCGTAAATTGTTACGTTAAAGAAACACTCTGTACACGCGTAGGTACTTGAAGGACAGCAATGTCGGAATTTATTTAATTAAATAAATTAGAATTAATTAAATAAATAGAGTATCAATTTACGATTTTTAGTGAATATTTTAATATAAAAAAAAATAAAAACATTTTATTTTCGAATGGTAATATTTTTTTTTGCATGTATGGATGCTATACTATTGCGGGTTAACGGGAACGCCCTCTGTTAGAACATACTGTATATGTAGTACTAAGTCTTCGGGGGTGAATTACCTGCCTCTGAGTAGCGCTTCCAGAAGGTCCCGCTACTTTGACGTCAGAGTGGCGGGACCAGGGACGTCTTGACATACTTCCTTTACCTTTAGAGATAGAAATAGTACATATGTAGTACAAACACTTTAATGTGATACATTTTATATTGGGAACTTGATCCCGTCATCTTGAAGCTCATGGATGTAATGTTACTCAATCACGCAAAAACGGCTAAACGGTTTTGGATGAAATTTGTCTCACAGATAGTTTATAGTCTAGATTAACACAGAATACTTTTATCCCGGTATTACATTCCTGTGGGATATTTTCCGACATCCACGCGGGCGAAGCCGCGAGCAAAAGCTAGTTAAATATAAATTATACTCCACTCAAAGAAAATATTCTCGTTTTTTTTAAAACAAATCTTTAAATGATAGTTTTTAAAGTTTTTCCAAAAGCCGAACGCTGGAATAGAACCGACCAAAAACAGTAAAAATAATACACGTTCAGACGGCTGTCCAAGTAACAAGTAACTGCCTTGTTAACACTGGCGAAAATGGCAGATTTTTAAGACGGCCGTTATAATCTTCTATAAACACAGCTTTACTAATTAACAAGAATTAACATTAAGTATATTTCTTGTAGCACAGGAGCGGTATTTTTTTGCGATGCTTACCACATTGTGTAGGTAGTGGGGCAAATTTTGCGGCTGACAAAGAAGTATGATGATGATGTCAGCTCAAACCACGCGATCATAACGGTTTAAATTAGGATCTAGTTAAAAAAAGGGTGTATGGTGTTCATAATTCAAAATAATTATGTACTAAGTTCAAACCCTTCGTACCGCCTTTTTTTTTCACGATGGGAAATCATCAAATGACCCCTCCCGCTCTGGGTGGAGCGGAAGGGAGTGTCAGACTCTTACTGACTAAAACCCACCCGTTTCCTTCCTTAGCCCTTTATGTTCCGGGCCAGCGGTAACCCTTTCGGACAATCCTGCTGACCCGGCAGGCTTCAGCCCTGACGGGCCCCTTCGGTTGATGCTGACATCTCTTTGAGGCACGCGTGGAACACGTACGCGCCGTCCGGCACGGGCCTGGTCCTGCTCGGATGGTGAGCTACCCATTACTCTCCGCCCGCAGGCTCGCGCCTACGGTGGCCGGGAGTCGTCGCGAGGCTCCCGACGCCCGGAGCGTCTCCCGCGGTGGCTGGGACGGGAGGCTCTCTCCCTCAGCCGGCCCGCCGCCTCCTTCGCTAGCATGACTGCTTCGCAGAAGAAGGCGACTACCCCCCACTCCCTCTCGCCCCGGACCATGGCTTGAACCAGGCCCGGACGCGAGAGGTCGCCGCCGCTGCTGCCGATCGCCTCTACGAGGACACGGCGTTGCTCCGCCCAAGCGGGGCAGACCTTCACCGTATGCTCCACCATGTCCTCTGGGTGATCCTGGCAATGGTGACAGGCGGGAGGAAACGCCCGGGGCGTTTCCTCCCGCCTGATGATGTGCAGGAACCTCCCGAAACTTCCGTGTCCAGTGAGAACCTGCGTCAGGCGATAGGTGAGGGCGCCGTGACGCCTCTCTAGCCACTCCTCAAAGAAGGGTCTTACCGCCGCTATCGTGGCGTGCCCTGCGCTGGGTTGCGACAGTCGCTCTTTCCATGCCGCCATGAGATCGCGCCGGAGGTCCGTCCGCTCCGCCGCAATTTGCTGCGGAAGCTGAGTTTCCCCAGGGCGTAGTGCCTCCGCGCGCCACTCATACAGGCGCGCGAGGACTATTGCCTCCAGATCCCATCGCGACATTCCGGCAAGGAGGCTTGCCGCCTCGCCCGAGATCGTGCGGTAGCCCCAGATCAGCCTTGTGGCTACCACCTTCTGGGGCGCGTTCAAATAATGGGCGGCTCGCCACCGCAGTGAACGCGCCCACACCGGGGCCCCGTATAGGGCCATGGACCGCACGACCCCGTGTAAAGCCTCCGGTAGGAGGCGTTTGGCCCCCTCAGGTTGGGCAGGAGCCGCTTGAAGGCGGCCCCGGCCCGTTCCAGTTTGGGAGCCAAACGTCGGAAATGCTCGACGAAGTTCCACCCGCTGTCGAGGACGAGACCCAGGTATTTCATCGTCGTCTCGACACCGATGTGAACCCCTCCTACCGTTAGTTCGTACCGCCTCAGAATATGAATTTAATTAGCTTAATTTTAATTTTCATAAGTTTACCCATGTTTTAATCGTTATTCTGCTATTCGGGCGCAGACAAATCCAATATATCAAAGATATAAAATCGGTTCAGCCGTTATTGAGTTATACATATACATACTAGCAGCGCCCCGCGGTTTCACCCACATAAGTGTCGATCCCGTAGAAATATTGGAATAAAAACTATCCTATGTCCTTTCGTGGGATGCAATCTATCTCTCTGCAAAATTTTATCGAAATCCGTTCAGTGGTTTAGGCGTGAAAAAGTAACATACAGACAGACAGAGTTCATTTCGAATTTATAATATACTAGCGTCCCGCCCCGGCTTCGCACGGAAACATTATTATTATTATACATATACACTTTCCTCTTGAATCACTCTATCTATTAAAAAAAACCGCATCAAAATCCGTTGCGTAGTTTCAAAGATTTAAGCATACAAAGGGACATAGGGACAGAGAAAGCGACTTTGTTTTATACTATGTAGTGAATACCTATTTCTATACCTTTCATCTAAATCGGTTCAGCGGGGAGGTAACAGACAGACACACTTTCGCATTTATAATATTAGTATGGAATTAATATTTATGTATAAGCTAGCTGCGCCCCGCGGTTTCTCCCGCATAAGTGTCGATCCCGTGGGAATATCGGGATAAAAACTATCCTATTTCCTTTCCCGGGACTAAACAGTCCAACTATCTCTATACTACCAAATTTAATCAAAATCGGTTCAGCGTTTTAAGCGTGAAGAGGTAACAGACAGACAGACACACTTTCTCATTTATAATTATTAAGTATGGATTCTGATACGTGTGTGTAAAAAAATATAACAATGAAGGGTTCCGTAGTTGGTCCAATATTGGAGGAAGAAATACGAGAGCCAAACCTCGAATTACGACTTTTTACTTAGGATTTTTCAAAAGTCTCTCCGACCGAATTTAAACATTAAAATATATAAATGACCGTGCATAAACGCAATCGTAACCTTTAACTTTTGACCTTTTCAGGATGACTGACGTGGAAACAAAACACATACTAGACAAAGATAATTTGAACGCTACTCTCTTCATTAACCTAAGGGATAGCAACTATTCCAGTGTCAGTAATGGTAACTACCAGTGGAAACTTCACGACTGAGTTGCCGACCACCCTAGCACCTCTGTCGACAGAGCTACTGTAATGGGTGTTCAGAAGGGGAAAATGAGAAGCACACAATGTTTTAAACGTATTTTTATACAATATTAGCCGCGCTCCAAAAACAATCTCCCGTTCGAGTCAAGCTAGCCAAGGGAAAAGTACCCGCCCAACGGAAGTCAAATTAACATCCCCTTTTTATAATTGTAAAATATTCGTAACACTTACATAGATTGACATACTTATTACAATAATCATAAGAGTAAAAGCTATAGGTTTTATAAAGTAAACTTTTACAATTGAATATGATTTACAGTAATATTTCCAAATTAGTAAATGAATGATCAGAGAAAAGGACAAGTTATTAATATTTTAAATGACCACAACATTATAGCGTCTTTACAGATAGATAGATGGCGTTATCAAGACTACATCGGTAGATCTTTGTTGGTGGCTGTTTTATACTAGTTTCATCGAATGCCGGTAGATGGCGCTAACAGTTTATTATGATGACGATGGAGGTAAGTATATTGAAGCTTCTTGCAGGGCTACTGCTGTACAGTTGGAGACTACTTGTAACATTCGGCCATCCTGCTATGTTCGTGGTCCTCCACGGCGTTGGGCTCCAGCTCCTTCAGTTGTAGCAATGGAGTCCATTTTTGGCGGTACCTGGAAACAAACAGCCCACAGTATATTTTGATAATAATAATAAATTAACATATTTATATTACATTGAGTTTTTATTAAATTAGCATTCAGTTATTCACTTAGATTTATTTGACACCTCACATGGCGCATAGTGAAGTGCACTCAGATCTGTCTCAAGTTTCACAAAGCATAAATGGCAGATTTAACAGCAAGTGTTACTGGAAACATAATCACACAGATTTATCCATAGTATCACTCAGTAGGACTGCACAGATATTCACAGAGACCCATCTGCTACATCACACAGCGTAGCGGGATAATATTCACACAGACCCATCTGCTACATCACACAGTGTAGCGGGATAATATTCACACAGATCTATCTGCTGTATCACCCAGATACCAAGATAGGTATTCACACAGACCTTTCTGGTATATCATATCACACAGTATAGCAGGATAGGTATTCACACAGTGTAGCGGGATAATATTCACACAGGTCTATCTGCTGTATCACCCAGATACCAAGATAGGTATTCACACAGACCTTTCTGGTATATCATATCACACAGTATAGCAGGATAGGTATTCACACAGTGTAGCGGGATAATATTCACACAGACACATCTGCTACATCACACAGTGTAGCGGGATAATATTCACACAGATCTATCTGCTGTATCACCCAGATACCAAGATAGGTATTCACACAGACCTTTCTGGTGTATCATATCACACAGTATAGCAGGATAGGTATTCACACAGACCTATCTGCTGTATTACACAGTATAGCGGGACAGACATACACACAGATTATCTGTACTTATCACATAGATTAGCAAATTATAATTTGTTTGGGTATCAATTAGATTCTGTGTTCTGTGGTTAGGGCAATATTTTGAATAGCTACTTAACAACTATATCTAGTGCAAATAAATGGTATTATAATTAACTCTCCAATAAATCTATTAAATCATCCCTGTCTATTTCATGAACAGAATCTGTAGAGCTGTCTGGTACCGATGACTTATATGGGCGTAGTGAATCACCAGCAACCACTGCACTAAACTTTTTATATCCCTTGACCCCCCTTGAATGCTATTTATTGTATATCGGTCAATAGAATGGTCTATTTTAGTGATCTTGTATGGTCCCGTAAACACACTCCCTAACTTTTTACTGACCCCAACTGTATGATCACGAGATAACCCTCCCTTCCACAAAACTAATTCACCTACGTTATATTTCTTACATTTCATATGCCTCTTATCATACCGACCTTTCATAATTGCCATATTATTATCAATGTGCAACTTTGCATTGCGTCTACGTTCAAGTAACTGCTCTTGAGGGTCAATGTTTGTATCGACGTTTGCAGGGTAAGCAGGTAATAAGGCATTCTCATGTGAAAACATAAAACTACAGGGGGAAAATCCTGTTACAGCATAAGGACTGTTGTTTATACCCCAGACTACATCCGAAAGATTTTCATCCCATGTGCATTCACTTTCAGCAGTAGTGTTTAAGCTGTTTACAATGGTTCTGTTTACTCGTTCGACCTGACCGTTTGATCGCGGACAAGTAAAATTTAATACGTGCTTGAACTGTTTTTGTATAGAAAATTCTTTAAAATACCGACTAGTGAACGCGACTAAAATAAGTAACAGGTTTTAAATCACCATCATTTTGATATTGAAGTAGAATACCGCCTAACCCCAAGCTACTTGCATCTGTATGAATTTGTTTTAGCATGCGGTTCATAAATTGCTAAAACAGGTCGCTCAGTCAACATGGTTTTTAAAAGATTAAAAGAATATTCCTGTTCGGAACCCCACACCCAGGAGGTCGGGCAATTTCAGCGAATCCTCTTACTATACTTGCTTCGGAGAATTTCTATATTTGCATAAGAAGGTCTATCATGCGGCCATGTCGCTTATCTATTTATCAGTATTTATTTATTTATTGTTTAGTTTTGCAATGTTACTCAATATCACGCTTTTTATACATAGGTACCTACCTATTCGTTACTGTTTTTATGTGACACTAATTTATTTTTATTTATTTATTCAATTATGCATACACATTACACACATCACGATGCAGTATAAAACTGATTTACATCCGTCACCTCACACACCAGGTCCAGTTGAAAACCAGCGTCAGACACCAGTTGTCTGGCATTTTTGCTGAACTGGGTCTTTTTGGCGCAGCCGTGAGGCACACTTTCCTGCTAATTTCTTACATCGGACTTTTCACTTTTTATTTTTATCTTATTTTTTTTTTTTATCCGATGTACGACTATTATCTATCTGGTGTATTGTGTATTGTATTTCTTAGTCTGTGCTAAATAAATGTATTTTCTTTCTTTCTTTACAAATTTACGGAAATACGATGCTAAACCGATAAATTGACGTAGTTCATGTAAGTTTCGTGGCTGTCTAAAATTAATAACACTTGTAATCTTTGCTTGCCCCGGGCGCACAGACCCTTCAGTAACCTCATGAACCAAGTAATTTACGCTAGTTTTCAAAAAATAACACCGAGAGAGAAGTTTCAAAACATCTTCTAATTATAGGTCTATACAGTGCGTTGAGAGCGCGGTAGTCGATACATAGGTTGAACCGATAGTCGCCTCCCCTTTTCTTAACTAGAATTACAGGACTCGCGTATTCAGAGTTTGATTCGCGCACTATTCCCGCGGATAAAAGGTCATTGACCTTTTCCTGCACAATTTAGTTTTCTTTGTAAGATAATCGATAGGGCTTACAAAACACAGGCGTTTCTGAAGTGGTAGAAATATGTATTTCAATTAAATCCGTACAACCAAGTTCACTGCTACATTCAGCAAAACAACTGGGATACTTATTTAGTAAATCTAAGTAATAATAATTTAGAATGTTTTCTCCCATTACGCCAATATCTAGGTCAGACAATACAATGTTTTGTTTGGCTGAACATAATCCTCTGTACTATTAGAGGCACAACTTTGAGTACCTAACGAAAGGGGAGCTAAGCTACGTCGGTTTGCGTAAACATACATATCTGCGCGCGTTATCAGTCGGCCCGCGTACCATTGTAAACAAGAATCACCTAGCCTAATTAAGCGTATCTGTAATGTAGGTGTGTTTTTCAAGACTAACTCTGGGATATAGTACGACTACAATCCCCAATCCCCTGTACCCATAGAATACAATCGTGGATGGGTAACAACTATTTCACTTGGCGTCAAATCATATAAAATGTGTAGACGCGTACCTCTGCACTCGAACCCGGCACGATCTCGACATCGTATAACAGAATAGGGGGACTTTTGTTATTAAAGTCTTGGCTAGACAACCAGATGGTTGAAAGGGGACAGTCGTACGCACTATTTACAATTAATTTCACAGATTTACAGGTTATAATTAAGTTTAAGTTAGGTTGATTAATAATAGGCTGCCCCACAATTATATACTTACATAGATCTATATCGTTGAGGCTTGCATTTGTTATCTCGACACATGTTTGTAAACTTATATTATCTATTACTAAATCTATGGTCGCTTTCCCTAGAGAATTTACGAGTAATCCTCCAAAGTCCAAAGCCTCTCATTACATTTGAAGGTATTATACATGATCGTGATTTTTCGATAGCTTGCGTAGTAATTATATTAACTTTACGGTATCAATATAGCCGATTGCTTCAAAACCATTAATAAAGATTTGTTTACGAAATAAATCTGTAATAATTTCTGTGGTTGCCGTACCTGTTTATTTCTTTGCGGTGGCGCCGGCATGTCCCGCGAGCTCCACCCGGCCGCATACCAGCATGTGTTGGCAGCGTGTCCTGCGCGCTGGCAGACCTGGCAGCGTGTGGCGGGAGTAGCTCGGCAATCTCGGGCTTCGTGCCCCGGTCGCCGACAGTTATAGCACACCTTCGAAGTAGGGTTCCCTGCCGCAGAGCCCCGTTGCCAAGTCGATTTGATCGGCTTCTGGTCGGAGGATCGTCTGGTTTTTTTCAGCTCCGTAATTTTCGAGTGACGACAGGAATCCGTAATAAAGTTCTTCGGGGGTCTTGTAGCCACATGCTTTCGCGTTCGCACGCAGTTCAACCGGCAATCCACGGATGAGGCACGACATTGCGTTCTCCCCATCCAGCCCACACTTTTTCATTACCTAGAGATGATATATTTTTATCGTGGTAGTATCGAGTCATGGTCTCGTTCCCTTTTTGGTGTGCCAGCATTTCTTCCAGGCGGTCGACGAAATCGGTGGTACGTGGAAACGCCTTCGTCAGCCATTCTTTCCAAGTGCCCCACGTGGCGCTGTAATCGTCCAGGTCATCGTACCAGTCGCGCGCGCAGCGCCGCGTAGCCGAGTTTGCATCACGAAGATTGTCCCTTTCTTCCCAGTTATGTCGCCCAGGGCCAGTTGGTCGATCTTGTGAAGCCATCCAATCACGTTCACATTTTTCTTCACTGGGTCGAATTTAGATATGACCTCCGTGTCCAGGTGTGTTATTCTTGGTCTTTTGTTGACTGGTAACTCACACAACGAGGACTACGAAGAAAAAAAAAACGGAACTTTTTCCCTCTTGGCGGACGCCATTTTCATCAGGGTCGACGCTTGGCGACTGTCTCACCATGCCGCGGATTTATGGGTCGTGGAATTCTTGCATCCCACTTCTGAACTGTAATGGGTGTTCAGAAGGGGAAAATGAGAAGCACACAATGTTTTAAACGTATTTTTATACAATATTAGCCGCGCTCCAAAAACAATCTCCCGTTCGAGTCAAGCTAGCCAAGGGAAAAGTACCCGCCCAACGGAAGTCAAATTAACATCCCCTTTTTATAATTGTAAAATATTCGTAACACTTACATAGATTGACATACTTATTACAATAATCATAAGAGTAAAAGCTATAGGTTTTATAAAGTAAACTTTTACAATTGAATATGATTTACAGTAATATTTCCAAATTAGTAAATGAATGATCAGAGAAAAGGACAAGTTATTAATATTTTAAATGACCACAACATTATAGCGTCTTTACAGATAGATAGATGGCGTTATCAAGACTACATCGGTAGATCTTTGTTGGTGGCTGTTTTATACTAGTTTCATCGAATGCCGGTAGATGGCGCTAACAGTTTATTATGATGACGATGGAGGTAAGTATATTGAAGCTTCTTGCAGGGCTACTGCTGTACAGTTGGAGACTACTTGTAACACTACCTAACATGACTGTCATTGGTACGATGATGAAGAACGTGCTAGCCATGCAGAACATAACATCGACATTATGGACCACTAAACCACGAGTTAGGTAGTTAGGTATATTTATATTTGGGCAATCGGAATTTTAGGATGTATTCTACTTACAACTGCAAGGTAAGATCAAGTTTGTAATTGTAGGTACTAAATGAATTTCATCCATACTAATATTAAAAATTCGAAAGTAACTGTCTGTCTGTATGTTACCTTTTCACGCCTAAACCACTGAACGGATTTCGATCAAAGGCAGAGAGATGATAGAATGCAATACCTACAAACAGACAGACAGACACACAGAGTTACTTTCGAATTTATAATATTAGTAAGGATGGTGTAACTAAATTAACCCGACTTTGTTTTATGTATGTTTATAAAAGATTATTTGATTCGATCCTTTCTTCATCTTCATGTTCATTTCAGCGTTTCATGTACTTTCAGACCATTCTAGTCACAGTAACAGACATTAAATTATAAAAAAACCGGTCAAGAGAGAGTCAGACTCACGCATCGAGGGTTCCGTACCATAATGTTTTAAAATTTTCATCGGCGAGGCCAATATTCGTCAGAGAATTTTAACACCGTGCACTGCGGTGTAGAATATTGCAGTTTAGGTCAGCGCCGTCTCTTGACCGATCGTCGAACTAGTGTAACTTTTGTTGATGATTTCTGAAAAAGTGTGCTATTTAGAGACTTCATTTTAATTTTTCTGTAATGGGAATGCTTTCGGCACGCACTTTTTGGACGATTTTTTCGCTAAATCCTAACTTGGGGAACCCTTTTGGGTTGCTTTATTAGGATTTGAAGCCGGCCAGCCGATTTGATAAGAAATAACAAAAATAAAGGAATTTGAAAAAAAAACAGGAATACTGACTTTCGGAAAACTTGTTATTGTGTGACAAATTATCTGAAACAGTACAGTAGCACTTTGTTGACCACAGTGTGAAGAGACAGTTGAGTACGTGATCCCCCAAGTGGAATGACTGAATTTATTCATCATACTTTGTACAATAGTTTTCACTAAAGTCACAATGGATCACTGCATCCTTTTCAGACATGTTTTCTTTCAGTGCCTTCAGTGTCTGGTACTGGTGTATGATGTTGGTTTCGTGGTTCATAAACTTTGGTAACTCTTACATGAAGCGATAAATTCAGTATTCCACCAGCCGTCATCAGTATTCCGTAAGCCGTCAGTATTCCGCCAGTCGGAATAATGGAATACTGACGTCAAATACTGATGATCGAGGAGTTTTTGGCTAAAAACGGATCTTTAAAATATATTTTTTAAATCTCAACCTTATAAACCAATAAATTAAGCAAATATTTCATCGTTCTACATTAAAATAAAACAAATTATCTAAAAACTTACGGTAGAAATCATTTACCGAAGTTTAAGAATCATTTAAAAATCGGCTGGCAACGGCACTCTCCTCGTCGATTGATGCGACCGTACTAAAGGGCCGAACTGTTGCCATACAACAAGAACTAAAAATCTGTACATTCGAAAGCAAAATCCGTACAAATTCCGTACGTAAAATAAATTTGAAAATCCGTACGAGATCCGTACAGTAAAAAAAAAAAGCAAGAATTATTTATACATTTCTTTATTATTTTTTTTTAATCATATCATTATCAAAAAAGTCAAAAAGTCTACAAGTGACATTTGGCTGGTACTGGGAACGGAATGTTGATGTTTAGCGGATGCCATATGTTTAACGGAGAAGGTATTGTGTGTCTCGTTATTATCAGCCATATTCAACTATTGTGGGCGTACAGTGGGTATGTGTTGGTTATTGCGCAATAGAAAAACCGTTTGCAGTTCAAATAAGATTATAATTTCACGAACAATTTAGTCACACTAGCAAATTACACACTGTAGGTACACGACACAACCAGATACGGAACGCTGGACAGTTTCTGAGCACATGTTGTCCGTACGATGTCCAATCTCCAAGTCCAAGTCCAAAAGTGAGCCCCACATCGTTCTGTCGAGCTGTTTTCTAACCCCCACGGACTCAGGCTAGACTCTGTCAAGCGCCACCAGATGGCGCTTAGCGTTCCGAATAGTCAAATGCATGACCGGATGCGACACGGCCAAACTGACTAGCGACCGTCCTCGGGCGTACCTGGATGCAATCCTGAAACAACGTTACGCAACTTCAAATATACACTCGTCCAACCTGACAAGCAGAATAAGTTTTGGCTTTGACATTGCTATCACCATTCATTGCATACAGACTTGGACCGGACGGGTGTGTCCTTACGACTAACCGTGATGTAACGGGTAGCCCGGACTACACTGTCCCTTCGACCAATCATTCAAATACAACTCTTGGACCGGACGGGTGTGTCCTTTCGACCATCGCGGATGGACCGGACGACACTGTCCTTTCGACCAATCCCTCAAATACAGGGTCTAGACAAGTGTGTCCCTTCGACCAGCCCCAATGGCATGGACCGGACGGCACCGTCTTTCGACCAATCACTCAAATACAGGGTCTAGACAAGTGTGTCCCTTCGACCAGCCCCAATGGCATGGACCGGACGGCACCGTCTTTCGACCAATCACTCAAATACAGGGTCTAGACAAGTGTGTCCCTTCGACCAGCCCCAATGGCATGGACCGGACGGCACTGTCCTATCGACCAGATCACAGACAGGGTCTAGACAAGTGTGTCCCTTCGACCAGCCCCAATGGCATGGACCGGACGGCACTGTCCTATCGACCAGATCACAGACAGGGAAGCACTCGATACCCGAGTCAAAACAAAATGAAAACGACTCACCAAATTCAGTAGACAATAGATCTGTAGTTGGCTTAATGGCTGTAGTGGATGCAATCCACTGCCTCCTTGGCAGAAGTCTCGAAACTCCTCGCTCGAAAAGCACCGTCCCTGATCAGCGACCACTCGTACAGGCGATCCAAAGAGCGCAGCGCCGTCCCCCACTGCCATCCGGCTTGCACAAGTCCTTGTGTGTTAACCTGTAACCAAAAAAATCAACAGCAGTGCATGTTCCACTCGGCCAATTCTGACCAAAATTATTACAGGTTCTGATGAAAATCACAACAAACTCTTTCTCTCAAAGCCGACATGTCTAACAACACCCATACTCATTCAAATAATAGGAAACTCATTAAAATATTGCAATGCTCATACTCTGACCTCCATCCGGCCTTCATCATCACACTTATAACCTCCATCCGGTTACAAACAACACCATCAAGATAATCATTTCGAGCCTTTATCAAAATAATTCTTAAAGTAGGTTTGTTCAACATGTTACTTTATTTTTCCTATAACGTTACAGATTATAAGAAAACTCTTACTATGCTAGGTACTCTAAATGTTGACTACTTAGTATTCAACTAGTCTTTTCAGCGTTATCATTTTCGTCATGGCTAGTCTCGTCATCGTCACAGGCTACGTGCATGTCAACGTCAGTTATTTTACGCAGTCGGTCGTGTGGAAATGTAATAAAATCTCAAGTTGTGGCTCGCTATTCGCAACGCTTCTTATGATTCGTTTTGTGCTGAATACACGCGTTTAACCAATACCAGTCAACGCAACAACATTATTAACTCGTTTGCCACTTAATTTGGCTGCACAACTCGCTTTTACTAACGAGCATTCAGCACCAGAATAGTAACAAAACAATACAGCTGACCTTTATGTTCCAACGTGCCTGCGGGTAGTTGTACGACGCAAACATCCACTCGCCGCTGCTGCTTGCAGCGCGTGCTCAACCTCCACCTCTGCTTGGCTGCCACTTCTCGTGCACCGGGCCGCAACATGTCCTGGATGCCCTCACTTGCAGCACACGAAGGGCTTCACCGACGGCTGCGGGCTGCTTGGCTCGATTCTTGAAGTCACTCCACATCACTGGTAGCTCCACGCTACGTCCATCGTACTATTTACGACAGCCACGTTGATACTGCTTCCTTTGTGCGCCTTAATGACGGCCACAAGTTGACCTCCTTGCAGTGAATTTTCAGCAAAACACAAATCAGCTGTCGTATTGTGTGCTGTTACGTTTGCACACGCGTCCTATCGCATTTTCTAATTACGGGAACACTTTTTTTCCTAACATGGCGGTAGGGCGCAACTGGCGCGTCACTGGGCAAAGGTATTTCGGCATACAGCCTATGCCCAAAACAACATTCACTATGATCGCGCATCCGTATCTGGCTTATCTGGGTTCAACTCTAACAGGTCCACACGATTATTTAATAAGCGTTCGCAGTTTGCACTTTGTTTTTAAAAATGTCAACGGTCACTTTCACTTTTAGCGTTCTCATTTTGCGCATCAACCAACACGTATCCCACTTCTGATAACGGAGAAGGTATTGTGTGTCTCGTTATTATCAGCCATATTCAACTATTGTGGGCGTACAGTGGGTATGTGTTGGTTATTGCGCAATAGAAAAACCGTTTGCAGTTCAAATAAGATTATAATTTCACGAACAATTTAGTCACACTAGCAAATTACACACTGTAGGTACACGACACAACCAGATACGGAACGCTGGACAGTTTCTGAGCACATGTTGTCCGTACGATGTCCAATCTCCAAGTCCAAGTCCAAAAGTGAGCCCCACATCGTTCTGTCGAGCTGTTTTCTAACCCCCACGGACTCAGGCTAGACTCTGTCAAGCGCCACCAGATGGCGCTTAGCGTTCCGAATAGTCAAATGCATGACCGGATGCGACATGTTTATAAAGATCTTTTTTGCCACCACTTCCTATAGATAGATCCGTCAAGCAGTACTTACAAAATGCAAAACATTCTCCTTTCTTACTGCGAGTAACCCAGGCTTTAAATCCAGCCATTCTTCGTTAAAACGCTGCATTCTTCGTGCTTTTTTTGCATCTCCACTCATATTGCAATCGAATTTAAAATCTCACACTCACACACAACACAATTAGTTTCTTTTCAATAAATGAGCCAAAACAATAATAACAACAACAATCGAATTGTAATGTATCTCTTTCGTTCAGTGTCAGTCGTGTATCATGCTCTCTTTGTCACACGAAACGAAATATGTTGCGGTAATTCCCCGTCATAGACAATCAGTTGTCATAGACAAGTGATTGTCTAGGAACTCTAGGATGGGGAATTACTCAATAACATAATTTATGTGATGAGGAAAGTGAAAAACTATCGATATCGACATAAATATTATTTTTTTTATTTGAAAGCGTGCTAAATATTATATAAAATGTGTAATAATTAAAAATCCGAACACAAATCCGTACGCCATTTCTCTCCGTACGTAATACCCCAAATTCCGTACGTGTACGGACAAATCCGTACATATGGCAACACTGGGGCCGAGGGACTTTAGTCCTTCAAAGGGTGTGCGGGGTGCGGGGCGGGGTGCATTTCTCTAACTTACTAAGCGGCAACGGTGTGAAGTTTTGATAATGTGTGTTTTTACTAGGAAATACATCTCGCCGGAATTTTATCTCAAAACCGAGTGGCAAAATACAAAACGATTGTGGGCCTATCTATTATGTGAAATATGTTTACAATATGTCTTAAACAGTCAGAAAACTATTCTAGTTTATAGTTTTAGTGACAATTATCACTTTATTCTACAAGTATGTTATTTTAAAGGGCTTTGAGTAAAAAAAGATAGGCCAGTTACAACCGGAAAACTGACGAGTTTTGGTGTTTAGAGCCAATTTTCACGTATTCATTGTAATTAGATTTTAACAAAATCGGGTGCAGACCTATAACTTAGTCTAAATATTACTCTAGAACCTATAAATATTTATACTTTTTGTAAATACTAGTGCTGCATGCCAGTACGCGCAAAATTCCACTTTTAAAATTTAGTCCCTAATCTTTACATTTAACTTCTATCACATAGAATAATTTCAGATTTTTCTCTTTTCAAACTTGGGATATAAGGGGGGGGGGGCGGTATTTTTTTTTACATTTTTCATCAAAAGTCGAAATCTATGCGGCCCAAAAAAAAAGAAAAAATGTTTGAGAATGTGCAAACTGCGCTCTTTCATATGATACCTCACATGCTCTAGTAGCCCCACTTCGAATTTTTCAGACCCCCTTTCAGATCTAGTTGCAAAAATAAATATTATTTCTTTCTTATTTGCAAAATAGTTGGGCAAACGTCATGTAAAACTATTTCAAATTTCAAGTTGATAACACAACTAGTTCTTTAGATATTCAGCTGTGACAGACAGACAGACAGACAGAATGAGTCTCACCATAAGGGTTCCTTTACACCACTTCGGTACGGAACCCTAAAAAGGCCTGTTGATAACCATAAAGGCACGAACAAGCGCATTGATCACCACCACCAACCACGCTGCCACGCTTGCTCAATACCGTGTTGGTTCGTCCGTTTTACCATTTTGGTACGGAACCTTAATTAACTAAATATAATAGTAATTTATTATTCGTTGGGCAATCGAAATTTTTGTCGATAGCCTACGTTAGTGGATCTGCACAGCCACATCACTAACTCGCCGCATGACCAAAAAAACCAAACAAATTAAGCTGATCGCACATTTGTAAGCACCGTACGCGCCGCACGCGCCGAACGCGCCGCATTTTAGAATTCGTTGTATGCAATTATATGAAACCTCGTATATTTATCCGCACCGTACGCGCCGCATTTCGTAAAATACGGTAGGCATCCGTACTCCGAAGGAACCATTCTGATGACGTCATAAAACGCGGTGCGTACGGCGCGTGCGGCGCGTGCTGCTACTCAGTGTTGCCTCATTCGGATCCAAAGAGCTGAACGATTTGCACGTACTGAACGTACCTACACGCCCGAAATGGACGAATTGGCTTTAATATCGTTTGTACAACAATATGAAGAGATGTATAATTTACGACATCCCCACTATATGAACCAGCAAAGACGGGATAACATATGGGAAGAAATTGGAGAACAAATGAATGGCAACAAATGAATGCAAAAATTGTTGGCAGCACACAGAAATGCGACGCGTTCGGTGCGTACGGTGCTGACAAATATGCGACCCAATTTTAAAATGCGGCGCGTTCGGCACGTGCGGCGCGTACGGTGCTTACAAATGTGCGATCAGCTTTTGGTACCCTACTTCTGACATAAAAGACAAACTACTGTTTTTATTACAAAAATACTACACTGTCATCAAAAAAATCGACCAATCCACTTTTTGTTTAATAATGATCGATTAATAAGCTGTTTCACGTTTGTTTATTATTTTGAGGGTCGATATTATTCTAAGCCTCCAGCAGGCTGTCCAGTATTACACAGCGAGAAAAACACCAATTTACGCCTGTTTCTTAGATCTATCGAAGGCATTTGATCTCGTGTCTTATGATTTTCTGTGGCAAAACTTAAGGGGGAAGCGCTAAGGTAGCCCGCGAAATTCAAATTTTCTTACGTTTTTTGCAATTTGCTGGTCGGTATTAAGTTGTTCGTTGATTAATATATGAATCGCGGTCGTAACTAACATGTATTTACAGAATTATAATCATTAAAGTCATCAACACACCTCTCTAAGACCACGTAAGTCCGAAGAATGATAATTTCATGAAACAGTTATTCTTAGGACTTACGTGGTCTTAGAGAGATGTATTGATGACTTTAATGATTATAATTCTGTAAATACATGTTAGTTACGGCCGCGATTCATATATAAATTAACGTACAACTTAATACTGACCAGCAAATTGCAAAAAACCTAAAAAAAATTGAATTTCGCGGGCTACCCTGGCGCATTCGCCTTAAGTACTGAAACGGCCTTTCAGTTTTTGAATATTGGTACGGAATTTATAAAAGGAGGTCGTGTGCAAAATTTCACATTCTTAGTCCCAGCCACGCAGTTTCGGCTGTACGTTGATATGCCAATCAGTCGAGATTAGTCAGTCAATTTCTCGTGTTATATCATATAGATAGATTATCATTTTGTGATTTTTACTTTGTTTGTCGAGTCACTTTTTTTTTTTTTTTTTTTTTTTTATTATTAATTAAGGAACTAAACAAAATACAAACATTAAACATCACAAAAACCTCAATAGGTTTGTCCGGATGTTGAAACACTTTAAGCAATCTTAAAAACTAACTTAAAACTTAGTTATTATACTCGTAACACATTGTTTATAAAAAATTGTGAGGTAGTCAGTAAAATAACAACCATAATGAACAAAAAGCAAAAAGCGACGAAGACGCTAATCACTCATTGAATGAAAGGTATGTACACACTACACAGTATGATGCATTTTCAAAGAGAATCAAAGAATTTTTTGTATTTATTTTTATAGTTATTGTTTGTTATTTCCGATTGGAATTTTATTGGAACATCATTAATTAGAGTTGGTATTAAATAAGCATTCGTTCGTTTCCCGTAATAATTCTTGTATCTCGGTACTACCAGTTTTGATTGGGCTGCCATTCTTGTTGCAATGCTATGATTAAATTTAATTTGCAATTCTTTGTTGGTGAACTGTTCGATTAATAAGCACTTTCGTATTTTAGTGTGTATTGGCAAGATATTACAATATTTAAAGAAACCTGTTACGTCATCACCATCATAAAGCGTTTTTCTTATTTTATTTGGTATAATTATTTTTAATAAACGAAGTTGTAGGTTATATATTTTGTCTAAGTAAGTTTTAAACGTTCTGCCATAGCTAGTAATTCCATATGAAATTATTGATTCTGCGAGAGCATTATAAAGGTTTAGTAATATTTTAAAAGGTACTTTGTATTTAATTATTGCAAATTTGGCTAGCATTGCTCGCAGTTTATCGCAAATGAAGTCAATGTGGTAGCCCCAATTAAATCTGTCATCGACCACTAAACCCAAATATTTGTAGTTGGTAACCTGCTCCAATGGTTCACATTTACAACCAAGCCTATATAATTGCAAATCATGCAAACATTGGTGAGTGTGTGCAATTATTTTAACTGGCTTATCAAAGTTGAGTAAATGATTTGAACGAACGTGGATAGTCTTAGTTTTACCAGCATTAAGCACCAGTCCAGCATCATGAGACCACTTACACAAATTATAGAAATCATTTTGTATCATTTGTTCAGCCTTGGATAAGTCTTTATCAGCTGCTACGAGACAGGTGTCGTCCGCGTATTGATAGACTGAGCAATTGTTTATAACATTCTCCATGTCATTGACGTAGGCTAAATAATGCAAGGGTCCTATAACTGAGCCCTGTGCTGTACCCGTGGTCACTACAGCCTCGTCACTGAGTTCATTGCCGATTTTTACACGACATCTTCTGTTTTTTAAATAATCTTTGCACCAGTTTAATATTGGGCCTCGAACCCCTGTATTGTCAAGCTTGTTTGCAAGTGTATCATGCCTGAGAGTATCAAAAGCCTTGCTGAAATCAATGAATAACAGGATAACATGTTTTTTATCATTGAGGTGTTGGTTTATTTCATCAGTGAATTTATAAAGCAGAATTGACGTTGATTTATTAGGTTGAAAGCCAAACTGAGAGTCCGATAAAACATCGTTTTTAGCGTAAAAATTCTGAATTTGTTGACACACGTATTTTTCTACCACCTTATCTATAACTGGTAATATTGTAATGGGCCTGTAGCTGTCATAGTTACTATGCGACCCATTTTTATAAATTGGTCGCACGATACCTGATTTTAATTCTTGAGGATATTTCCCAAGCTGAATACTAGTGCTTATTAGCTTTACGATGACCTGAGCTATCTTATCACTAACAACCTTCACGTCTATACATCTAATGCCATCGGCACCAGCTGATTTATTAACATTAAGATTTTTAATAATAGTTGAAATATTACGAACGGTAGGTTTTTTAAATAACATGGACTTGTTAATTGGAGACATGTATTCTGATTCAGGGATTAGTTTTATGTTGCATTTAGGTAATATTTTATTAACGTTTTCGCTGAATCCTCTACTGAAATTATTAGCTATTGCACTTATAGTTAAGTTATTTTTCTTAAATGCTTTGATAATTGCTTCGTCTACTGACTTACACATTCGTCCAGATAGTGTGTTTAATATGGCCCACATTTTCTTTTTATTCATTTTATTTTCATTGATTAGGTTAAAGTAATATTGGTTTCTGGATTTGTCTATTAATTTTTTAGTTTTATTTCTTTGTTTATTGAATTGTAATCTAAGTATTTTATTATTTATATCCTGTTTCCACTGACTAAAAAGTAAATCTCTTTTATCACACATATTATTAATTTTACTGTTTATCCACAACTCTTTATTTCTTTTACTGTTGGTATGAATTATTTTTGAATACTTCGATTGCTCATAACAACACTCAAAGCTATTTTTAATGTAGTTATATATCTCTAATGGGCATTGCATACTGTCAACCAAATTCCAATCTATGGCGTCCAACTTTGGCTTTAATTTATTGTAATCAATGAATTCCTTTACTATTGCAACATCCTGTACAGCGCTTTTAACTCCCCCTCCAATACAAGACAACACGATCATGCGATGGTCTGCCAAAACTGTACCGAGCGCCGCTGAGTAGAGGTCTAACGAGCGTGACTTTACAAAAATATGATCAATACAACTTTTAGTGATAATATCATTTCGTTTTTCGATTCTTGTGTAATCTGAAATTGCGCTCGTAAGACCACACTCAGCCAAACAACTTATATAGTAATTTCGCATGTTGTCATTTAATTTTAAATCAATGTTGATATCCCCTAACAAGTACAAATCTGAGTGTTTGAAGGTGTCCCCACATAATAGCTCCTTCAATTCTTTGATAAACAAGTGCTTACTATCTTTCGGAGGTCTGTAAACTGTGCAGATTGATGACGTGTAGTGATATGATGTAGTCAAATGCCCAATTATAAGTTCGCAGTGTTTTAGTGATACATTATTTATGATTTGAAAGTTGTTGGTACGTTTAACATACATCACAATGCCACCACCCCGACGTTGCTCCCGCAGCGTATGGTACTTTTCATAGCCATTTATATTGAAGAAATGAATGAGATTACTATTTATAGAAATACCTACTTCCGTTAAAATAATAACGTCAATATTAATTATAGAAGAATCAATGAATTGAAGGACTAAAGGAAAATTTTTAACAATCGAGCGTATGTTAATATGGACAATATTTAGTTTTTGTTTACTATTTGGAAGGTGATTACTAAACTCATTGATGGTTGAACACTCACGGAATTCTGATATTTCCGGTGAAGATACCGACATGATCACTGAGACTAACTATTACCGACAATTATTTTTCTTAACCGCCATTTTATCAATATCACTAGTGTTCCTAATGACAATCGGCTTGTCATTTTCGATTTTACGAACCAATATTCTGCCATTCTGGAACCAGATGTATTTGAACGTATCCTTCAATAATTGTTTAGCTTGCCACAGCAGTGATTTATTCGCTTTGGTAAGAGCATATCGAAACAAAACTTTTGACTTGGCTAATTCGGGACCGACCTCGGGGACTATATCATTAACAACAATTGTTTCCTTACGCGCTGTACGAATCCACTGATCCACCTGCTCCTCGTGTTGCAACATCACCTGAATAACTCCTTCTTTACCATTCCTGCCTTTAAGTCTTTTGACCATTTTAACTTGGCGTTTCTCGATGTTAAGCTTCGAAGCTATTTTAGTTGAGAGAATCTCCAGGTTCTCGTTCTCATTATCAGGAATACCTGTGATTTCCAGTACATTGGCCAATGTTTCTTGCTCAACGTTTCTGATGTGTTGTTCCAGTGCATCAATTTTTAATTCTAAGTGTGTGTTTTGATTCGTGAGGTAGGTGTTTTTCTTCTCCATTTCTTTAACTTTCTCGGCAAGAATTTCCAGCGTCGAATTTATAGCATTCATTCTTAAGCAACAAGTGCTAAGCGACTCATTCACTGATGCCAGTTCTTTCTTCACTGCTTTTTTCACCTCGACTGAAATATCACGTAGCAATTTATTCACTGCAGCACTGTTCCCATCCAGCTCACTAACATTATCATCCTCATTTTCATCATCTTCCGGAATTACGAAGGACTTGCGGTGCGGAGACTCCTTGTGACACTCTTCGCATGTCCACTCCAGGTTTTCTGCATTCCGCAGGGCTGAGAGCTGCTTAGAAGATAGGCCTGTGCATAGTTGATTTGCGTGAACTATTTTGCCACATTTGTTACACTCAAGCCCAGGTGATTTTTTTGTTATAGTTTTATCACAATTATCGCATTTAGGCATTTTCCCGTTGGAGGTAGGTGGTTAAATAACAAATACTTGACTACTCCGTACGACCGCTCGCGTGTGAATGCTTAGCGACATACTTAGCCGGAGCAATGTATTTACTGCAAAAATATTAAATTCGCTGCGATATTCGAAAACAAAAATAACGTAGTAAAAGCAAGAAAGTTTTTCAATAAAATTTTAATGAGAATTATAGTAAAATACTTATTCTCATTTAAGGTTGGTGATGGTGATTCCATGATTTACAAAGATTTGGTTTTGGCTTCGGTTTTTACAAGAAACCACTGAACAACATGGCATTCTTATGTGTCACGATCACGGCCGAAAGCGCACTAGTTCGCGGAGTCGGCCATTTGCCTATAACATGAGCATTTTGAGCATGACGCGTGGATATAGACAAGCCCCCTTGCCACTTCTCCTGTTTTTTTATACTTTTATAGAATTTACACATAGATCTCAAAATGCACCCCAATCGGAAGGCCGCCGCAATCAGGGGGATTGCGGCGGCCTTCCGATACACTCCCTCCCGCTTAAGTAGGATTCACGACCGAGGCAAACACTAACCATCCCCGAAGACGGCTACTACCCTCCTCCAGGAGAGTAGTAAGGCTACTAGTACTCTTAGAAATTACAAATCCCGACCGCCGTCCTTCCGTCCTCTCCACCGAAGCTTGCCGTTACGCGCCCCAATTCATGTCCAACCCGACCCTAGCTCGAACCACCTCGCGTCGCTGAGCCTGTAAGCAGCCGACGACCTCCAAGGCTGACCTGACGAGTGACGCTGTCCGAGATACTATTTCTTATTAAAAAAATATAAATATAAAAGGAGTTTGCAAAGCTGATTTTTGGGCCAGATATATGATTTGATGAGAATAGTGATGAATGGGAAGACGCAATAATTAGTGAAATTGAATCGCACCTAAAAAATAATACTTGAAAAGTTGAACCCAAGAATGAAAGTTAAAATTTTGATAGATAATAAACTGATTAAAAAAAAAATACAATGCACTTGGAGAAATAGACAGAAGAAAGGCACGACTAGTATTTTGTGGGTTCAACCAGAGAGAAAGAATTGACTACACTGAAACATTTGCACCAGTAGCAAAAATGAATACATACAATAAGATTATTGGTTGCGTATGCGTCTTTCAATAAATTATGTTAATGTTAAAATTATTCAATTAAAAGGCTGCTTCCATTATATTATAACAAGAGATTTGAAATTTTTGCCATCAAACATTACAAATAAGAGAGGTAGAGGGCATCTAAGAGGATTTCCACAAATAAATGTGATAAGTTTTTATGAGCCTAATTGGAAAGATGGATATACTCTGTGACAGATGAGGATTTGTGTAAAAGGCGTAGATTTTTTAGTTTCCGGTAGAATCTTAAAATTTATGAATAGTAACACAGCTTTTTTAAGTCAACTGCCAAGTGCCAATGTCAATGTCAAATTGTCTCAGTTGTCAATTTGAATTGTCATTGTCTTGTCAAGTGTGAAGTAAATTGAGGCTTCTTTACCGTATTTTATTTTATTTTACGAGTTTTATTTACCTTTTTATAGTATTAATTTACATTGTGGTAGATTGGTATAGAGATATTTTGCTACAAACTAGTTTAAACTCTTTGTAGCTACTGTCATAATAAATACATTAGTGATGGATATAACCGACGAAAACATTGAATTTAGCGAAGATGAAGAAGAAATTACAGCTGAAGTAGTACTAAAAACCCTCCAAAGTGCCTGGCAGAACGAAAGGTTAGCTCCCGAAATACTGCCTCACCGAAATGATATGGTCGAATGCATGCTGGGCCAAATACAACACATGGAGCGCAATATAAACAAACTTCCTAAAACAGACCTTCGTGCTACGATACACAAAATGGAATTGAGTCGAATAAAATTTATTATATGCAATTATCTTAAAACTAGGCTAAGTAAAATAGAGAAATTTTGTATACCAATATTAAATGAAGAAAGACAGCGGGTAGACTCAGGGACCAATTTCCTAACACCGTCAGAGTATAAGTATGCTCAAGAATATCTATTGAATATGGAGAATCACGTGAAGACTGTTGTTCTAGATAAAATGCCTGGCAATATGCAAATGTTTGAAAATAATAAAATGGCAGAGCACCCAAACATGCAAAGCCATGTGTTTCTTAAAGCCAATGAAACTGTGAATGGAGTTGTGCTAGAAGACCTTGCTGGCGAGGATGAAGAGATAGACTTGGAAGGTTTGTTTGCTTTATGTTCTTTTGTAGACTATGAACAATTCAATATTATTTCCAATGTATATCATTGTTGCGCTTGCCAAAACCTCAATGTGTTTATAGTCAAGTTTTCAGGGAAGACAATAAACTATTTTATGTAACGACTGATGGACTTCTCAATAAATAAAAAATGCAGTATGGTGGCTAAAAATATTATGTATGAACTGAGATACAAGTAAAAATGATAAAATGTACTGTTCATCCATTCATTAGGTTTTGGCCAAAGAGTATAATAATAATACGGGAGGTTTTGGCAAGCATAACGATGATATATGACAATATTCAGGTGCATCCAGTTAGACTGGAAACCCACCCCAACATAGTTGGGAATAGCCTAGGCAGACTGTATATGTGACAATCCTGTAAACATAATTGAAAATATTTCATCCACACTATTGTTTGCTGTAACTATTGTTTATTGTATTTGTTGCAGAGGGTTCACAACACATTCTGCAGTACAAACCTATTGCTGATCTTGTTAAGAATGGAAAAGTGCAACTTATATGAAATAAAATCAGTCATTACAACAATGTTCATATTGTTTCTCTCGTCATAACCAAAACTATCTATATAGTGATCTTACCAAATGATGATTGTGGGACGTCCGTGACTACCGCAGGACCACCAACGCCAATCGCTTCCATATTTGGTAAATAATTAGTGCTCAATTGGTACTAATTAGTACTCGAACAACAGAATTGGTACCTTAGTAGTTTTCGAGAAAATCGACTTTGAAGGTGGTCCTGCGGTAGTCACGCTCCTTTCAGCAGGACCACCATGAGCGCCGAAAAAGGGCCCACGCTACAGCTATTCTAAGTATACAAATAATTAGTACCCATAAATGTGATATAATTCGTAAAAAAAAACAGAACTGTAATATTTGTATTTACCGAGAAATCAACGATGTTAACTTTCTCGCAATTGTTCAGCAGGACCACGATTTTGAATGTTGATTCCAAGTTAGAGAAGCTTGTCGCTTTCCTCAAACCTACATAGAAAATTAGTACCCTGTAAGATAAAATTAGTACCCAAAATTCAAAATTAAAACTCCAGTAGTTTACGAGATATACCATGCCATTGGTGGGGTGGCGGTAGTCACGGTACCAAATTTTCATTTCAAGATTTCCCTATTAAAAACTCTGTGATTTCTTCCCAAATTTATACAAAAATTAGTACTCCTAATGAAGTTAAAGCGACTAAAAATCTAGATTCCTAAGTGTTGTATTTTAAGAGAAATTAGCTTTCATTACTTTTCCATACTAAATCTCCGCGTATAACCCGACCAAATTAAGTTGTCAATGGCGCCAATTCCCTTGTTCACAAACTAAACTAAATTTGAGTTCAGTGCATCTTTATCTTTCTGTTTCATTATGAAAAGGACAGACAATAAATTTTAGTTTAGTCCTGTCAAAGTAATCAGCGCCTGACACTACTCAATACAAGTTTAGACGTGATTAAAAACATGCCTACTAAAGTTACGTCTATTTACGTCAGACGCTGATTAATTTGATAGGACTAAACTAAAACTTATCTTTTGTCCTTTTCTTAATGAAATAGAAAGAAAAAGATGCACTGAACTTAAATTTAGTTTAGTTTGTGAACAAGGGAATCGGCAACAATGGTGGTATTGAGCTGTTTAAGAGATGTCCACTCGTGCACATAAATTTATCGATCTCGGAATAGTATTAAACAACAGTTCAATATCTAAATTTTTATACAAACTGTGTATTTAGTTACATATTAAAAAAAAAATAACCTATCGCTACCCATGGCCTGTGATACCTTTGTTATTGACGTGGGCAGGTAGGTAAGTACTCGAATAATTATTTTTCTGTAGGTTTTGTAAGTAGGTACCTACCTTCTGTATTTTTGTAAATGAATATCATTAACGAGCGATAGGCATTTCGTATTTATTTCTTTCCTACTAATTTACCGTTGCTGCAAGCAGTAAGTACCTACCTCAGTATTAAAAACCTAATTTACCATGTTGCTAATAACGTAAGTACTTATAAAAGGATTACAAACCTAAAAGTAAGTAATAGGTACCTTTATATTTGAATAATATGCATTGCAAAGGGCACATCACGCGTATTTTTGTGATTTCATATTGATATGAAAAGTATACTAATTATGTACCTATTACGTTCGACAAGCACATATATTTAAAATATCTACTAAATCAACTTTTAATATCGTTAACATCGAAATATTTCTGTAAATTTCGATCTAATTGGCCCTAAAAAGACACTTTTTGTTTAAATAAATATTATAGATCCTCAGGAAATCATTATTAATTATATCATTTTCTGAAACCTTTAAATATTGAGACGCGTGACCTTTTTGAAATTGTATACATTTATTTCTCTAACTAAAAACAATTTTGAAACCATAAACGAATAAAAAAAGAACTCAATGTACAGACGCCAGCACGTCAAGTTACTACAATCTGTCAAATTTCTTTAATAGATTTTCAACTGTATCGCTAAAGCATAAGGTTCAAAGTTGATTGGGGAAATTTGACAGTTTCGGGTAGCTTGATGTGCTGGCGTCTGTAGGTACCACGACACGCTTCGCTTGCTTTACGTCTGTAATAAAATAATAACCAGCGCGCCATGCCACAAAAAAATTATTAAAGTTACGTCTATTTACGTCAGACGCTGATTAATTTGATAGAACTAAACTAAAATTTATTGTTTGTCCTTTTCATAATGAAACAGAAAGATAAAGATGCACTGAACTCAAATTTAGTTTAGTTTGTGAACAATGGAAATGGCACAATTGACAACTTAATTTGGTCGGGTTATACGCGGAGATTTAGTATGGAAAAGTAATGAAAGCTAATTTCTCTTAAAATACAACACTTAGGAATCTGGATTTTTAGTCGCTTTAACTTCTTTAGGAGTACTAATTTTTGTATAAATTTGGGAAGAAATCACAGAGTTTTTAATAGGGAAATCTTGAAATGAAAATTTGGCACCGTGACTACCGCCACCCCACCAATGGCATGGTATATCTCGTAAACTACTGGAGTTTTAATTTTGAATTTTGGGTACTAATTTTATCTTACAGGGTACTAATTTTCTATGTAGGTTTGAGGAAAGCGACAAGCTTCTCTAACTTGGAATCAACATTCAAAATCGTGGTCCTGCTGAACAATTGCGAGAAAGTTAACATCGTTGATTTCTCGGTAAATACAAATATTACAGTTCTGTTTTTTTTACGCATTATATCACATTTATGGGTACTAATTATTTGTATACTTAGAATAGCTGTAGCGTGGGCCCTTTTTCGGCGCTCATGGTGGTCCTGCTGAAAGGAGCGTGACTACCGCAGGACCACCTTCAAAGTCGATTTTCTCGAAAACTACTAAGGTACCAATTCTGTTGTTCGAGTACTAATTAGTACCAATTGAGCACTAATTATTTACCAAATATGGAAGCGATTGGCGTCGGTGGTCCTGCGGTAGTCACGGACGTGATTGTGGGCTATATAACTGTTATGAAAACTGAATTAACCCATCAAAGGATTGCCTATAAGAAGCAGTGTCTTTGTTTACTCCTTGCTTAACAGTTTTAATGATAATATTTGAAGTCTTTTAAAGTGCAATGTTTTAAAATTGGAAATTTTTAAAAATCATTTTGTCCTGTAAAACCCTTTGGTAATCAGCAAACGGTTTTGGGAGAAATGGTAATAAAAAAGAGTATCCAGAAAACATGATATATATTTTCATTGATACAGATTGTATATTTTACCAGTAATCTCAATCTTTAAGGCAATGTTTCATTAAGTTTATTCTCATTTAAGGCAAAGTCACACTTACTAAGTAGGTACACAATATCTAACTTATTTAGATACATACATTTTAAGCTATAAGTAGAAGTACAGTTGTTTTTATAAATTAATTATAAATTCTATTTGGAGCTATAATTTTAATCAGTTATAGCAATATAAAGTATGTAACTATAAAAATAGATGGCTGGAATGTTGCTTAACTAAGAACAGAATTTTAATATTTTGTGACCATTCTCCTTTAAGTACCAACTGTGGAATAACAATAATTATAACCACATAATTAGCTATGATAAGTACACAGTTATTGTTTCAAGAGTTGTTTGCATTTTTTTTTTAAGAAATGCATAGTAATATTGGCAGTCACAGCTCCATAACTGAGGTCATATGAAGTACAGACAGCGTCAGTATGTGCTAACCCCTCAAGTTTTAAAATGTTATACATTCAATTCCTTACAAATAATCTAAAGAATACTTCAAAAAGAACCCACATTGTTTCGACTCAGATTCGAACCATCGCATCACCGAACGTCGTCATACTCATACCGGCAGTTTGACGAACTAGCCAGCGAGCCCATATGAATTGCGTTGAAATTGTTATCTACTATGGTCTGAGTCATTTTATCTTTAGGTGGGGATGTCTTATCGATAGATGTTATAATTTGAGGGTATCCATTAATTTTACTTACTTACGTTGTTTTTATAAAATTAATCCATACCCTCAAGTTATAACTACAACGTTTGATGTATACGTTCACTTAAAACGGCGAAGAGTAAACGACTACGATTTATCCATTAATTTTTAAAATGATTTAATGATTTTATGAGAACTAAAATTGTAGTTGTTCTGTGTGAAAAAAATGTGAGCATAAAAGGAATTGCGAGACAGCTTGGCATAGCAGTAAGTTCATTATAATATTAATTGTGTTCTCCGATTTTTTTCTTGTTGAGCTATTTGCGGTATCTTGTGTGTGGTATTTAATAACTTATTTAAAACCATGTTTTTCTATACAGAGACAAACGGTGCGCTTATGGGTGCGCAGATTTCAAGAAACCGGCGATTTTAAGACAATGTCCATGGGTCGGAGAACTACTGGGATCTATACGGACCAATCTGAACATAATCGGGATATTGTTAAGGTTCACACTACACTGCCGTTTACATCCACTCGTTACAGTTCGCAACGGCATGGAATATCTCTGTCCACGGTTCGAAGACATTTACACGCAGCGAACATTCACAGTTATCGACATGCAAAATATGTCTAACAGAAGAACATCGAAGAGAACCAGAAAAAGCAGTTATATTAATTAAGTATGACAACAAAATAAACAACGAAGACATTTAACTCATTAATTGATTCCACTATTTTACTTTGTATAGCAAAATATTCTAAGTAGATATCATGAGCTAATAAGAGATGTTAATTGATTATCTATTGATAACATGTTTATTCACTTATTATGCTCATGATTGTAATCCTGCCAAACTAACTTCTAGTTCCTAGACAAGTTGCAAATGCTTCAAAACTTGTCTCTTTCGATGTCACTTGTCAGACTGTCAAATGTCAAATTTGTATACTGAGACGGCATGACAGGTCACTTGACATTTCGTTAGGTTATGTCAATCTAAAATATTTCTACCGCTTACTATTTTATCGTTTACGTTAATAGGATGCTACTTGTCTAGGAACCCAATTGTGTCAGTTGGCAAAATAGTATATTATGATAACTGTAAATAAAATTATCAAATCAAAATAAATCTTTGTTGTAAAATAAGATCATAGTTTTGTTAAATAATAAATATTATTATATGATTATTAAGGTATTATATTTTTCTTTATTTTTAAATTCTTTATAAATAATTACTAAAACAAAATAGAAAAATATATTAAAATAATAATTATAATGAACAAAAAGCACATTTCGTGCCTATGATTTGAACTCCCACTCATAGGCACGGCAAGCGGTCTTGAAACCTCTAGTCTATTTAGACGATGAATGAGACGTTCGTAAATGTTAACCCTATTTATTGCTTGTCGTTTTCGCAATAATAAAAGTATTAACGTTTTATTGAAAAAAACAATAATAAAAACAGACTTTTAAAAAATAAATATTATCTTAAACTTATTTAATCACTAAAACAATAAATTAATTAAAATAAAATGTTTTTGCAAAATACAAAAACCAACTTGGGCCTATCACGGATTTGAACGCACATGTCTTTTGGAGGGGTAATCACTTAATGAAGCTGTGTGTACTAATAAGTATAACTTATTAAAAAGAAAAAATTTGGTAACAATAATAATCCAGGTTTTACGACCGTATACTTACCTGTTTGTGATAAATTAATTAATATTAAAATAACATCAAAGTTCTTAATTCAAATATTACTCTATACACTCATTTACGCCATGCAGGACCTGTTTGTGATAAATTAATTAATATTAAAATAACATCAAAGTTCTTAATTTCAAATATTACTCAATGCACTAATTTACGCCAAGCAAGACCAGTTTGTGATAAATTCATTAATATTAAAATAACATCAAAGTTCTTCATTTCAAATATTACTCTATACACTAATTTACGCCATGCAGGCACACATTCACACAAATGTACTGGCTTTAATTAAAAAAAAATAACCTTAAAAACAGGCAGGAACCCGTTGGATGCGAGAAGCACAGAACCGGTCGAAGTGGAGGTTCTTGGGGAAGGCCTATGTCCAGCAGTGGTGGTCTTTCGGCTGAAATGATGGACCTTAAAGTTTTATAAATAAAAATAAACCCGGTTTATTTACATTTATAAAACTTAAACCCACTCTCACCATGACAACAATGTGACGCGACGTGATGTGCTTAGAGCTTACTTACAATTGTGACACACTCAGTAAGTAGTAGGTACTCGTCGAACACATAGAAGTGCAATTAGATAGCAGTTGATTGATGACATCAACCATTCGTATCAATCCAGAGGGTGTAGGGCAGCTAGATTATGTTCATTGATCGACCCATCGAGATATAAGTCGTTAGTACTTATATCTCGATGGATCGACCATCCGATTATCTTTTTAAGTGACCAATACAGTGTTCGACGTCGAACGACCGAATCTAATTCGACCATTATTCATTGGTAAAAAATTTGCTATACTTACTTATTAAAATTAATAATTCGAATAATATTTCGACATAAACATTGGTAAAGAAGTTTCTTCACTGTTGTATTTACTGGGTTACTTTGCCGCGTGGCCAATATCGAAACTAACGCCGCCATTTTGTTTTGTCAATACAATTTCTGTGACGTTTCTGTTTCGTGTATGTGTGTGTGTGTTTCTGTCTGTATGTGTGTGTGTGATTTCACAAAATGTTTAGGTACCAACAACCCTCCCCTGTCAATGTCATTCAGGCGCCAAAAAATTGTTGTAACACCCGTACTATTGCTGGTTGTTCTCGTCAGCGTCCACGTATTTAATGTGCTCATGGTGCGCGGCGGCGGCGAGGTCGCGCAGACTCTGCTCGGCCGCGGGGCCCAGCTGCTGCACCATGCGCGTGAAGTGACCCTCCGGCTTCTGCAGCAACTCGTGCGGGTGACCACACTCCACTATCTCGCCTGCTTCCATCACCTGGGGAGTATAGGTTTGTTTTAGTTCAAGTGTTATGGTTACTTGGTTAGTCCTTTGCAGAACCTTGGAGGCGTTGGCATGTTTAGTTATCCCCACGAAACTTATGATGGCATTTCACTTGGCGTACATGTATCCAAAATGTTCGTGTTATTTGGCCAATACAAAATAAACCCTATTACTACTTCAATAAAGTTTATTTTGTATGTGATGAGCAGTGGTCGGAGTAGGTAGATTGATTTTTGGTACTTGTATCATAAATGCACACAGAAAGAATAACATGGATAAGCCATTTTTCCGGAAAGTAATTCCGGTATTTCCGGATTCAATTAAATATTGTTAATGTTGGTAGTGATATTATTACTACACAATTCAAAATTTAAAGGAAGGTATCAAAACTAAATTAATTCATTATTTATCTGTTGAATAATAAAAACAATCGAATTCCGATCGAAGCTTTAATATTTATTTTTTATTTTTAGCCTTTTATGGCTAGATCTTTTATAGATAAATATAAATTTCTGCTAACTAATGAAATTCTGACTACCACCAATTCCGGAGGAATGTCCATAGTAATATATACGTTTCGGATCAATGACCCCAGTTCAATCTACCTACTCCGATCTATGGTGATGAGTGTAGCCAAGGCCTCTCTGTGCCAGCGGTTTATAAGCAACAAAGACACGTGGATTGCTAGAATCCACGTGAATGTCGCTCACCCAGTTAATAGTACAGTGATTATAGTAAAGTTCGTTAAACTGATTAACTGATAGATTTCTCAAAACTATTTTCAAAAGCACCGACGATTATATCGATGTTCCTGAATCACTGGCGGGTCATAGAAGTCACTTACTATTTGTCGCTGCTTTACAATCTAAAAAATAAAAACAATGTAACTCACAACAACTCTGTCAGAGTCAGCGACAGTGTGCAATCGATGCGCCACCGTGATCACCGTGCACTCCGCGAAATGCGTCCGAATTGATTTTTGTATAAGTGCATCCGTACTGTGGACAGACAAAAATAATAGATCATTAACAAATGGCCATTAGACGTAAATTTTGAAAAAAGACAAAAGTGAGGACTACGCTGTCACGCTGATGACACCCAGCTTTAATACTTCCTCGACTGTCTCCTTAGAGTACCTAGTGGCCGCAAGCGCGACGTGGTGAGGTTTGCCAGTAACAACCCGGAGTCTAGGTTTGTACACTTTGTACCCGGTTGCTTGATAAGCTTGCTCCCTATTAGGTACATAGGACTTATCATAAATGACGAATGTGGGTGTCACTACATCTCTGCCCAACCCACATTATGTTAATGCTTCTCTAATGCCCGGTTTCTGAGGTACTTTTGTCAGTGGTTTATCTATCCATTAGCGCTATTGGTTCGACAACTTGTGGAAGTGCGTTTCCGAACACCGCAATGTAAGATAAACTCCGTTTAAACTCAAGTTAACTTAACTGACCAATGTTCGCCGTTTATCGGTTCCATAACTATATTTGACGTTGCATTTCATAGAAAACTACATCAAAAACGTGTGTTCTGCCCGGTATCTGAGGTGCGAATTTTATGTACGAAGGTATGAAATTAAATTGCGTGTGAAAGATAAAATATTAAAATATTTATATATTATAATTATACAGTAAAGAATACAATGAGTGTTAGCATCATGAATACAGAAGTCTCGTCCGTTCTTTTATTGTCGATCATATAGTCAAATTCATTAGCCACTTCGATAGGAAGCATCATTATTCTTTCAGTAATATTTTGATTCCATGCTATTTTGCAAAATAATGAATAAAACACTAACCATTGGAAAGACAAACAGACTTTTAACTTAAAATGAAACGGCAAAGCAAAAATAATACTACACAAAAACAATGAACTGCTGAGTTAAGGTTTCTTTAAAAAAAAAATGACAATGATGTCGTTCAAACATCTGCCGTAAACTGCTCATAAATAACATTTTTTTACGCGAACCCGTGTACAGACCCCTAGTTATCGGTTTCATAGTTATTGAATGGTTTGTTGCGTGTCCAGAAACGCAGTGACAGTTAACAGACGTTTATCTTATGCATAACTTTATTGAATCCATAGCTAGTGAGAGTTTATCTGTGGACTTCAGAAACCGGGCATAAGTATAAGAGTTATTTTAGTGAAGAGTCTTACTTCGGATCAACATTGGCTGTAGCCTCGTCGAGCACAAGAAGCTTGTTACGCCCTAGAGCCGCTCGCGCTAAGCAGAGCAGTTGTCTCTGACCAGCACTGAAATTTGATCCTCCCGACTGCACGGCTGACGATAATGAAGTCACAATACGCTTCAACTCCACCTAAATAAATGAAAATCATTTTATTATAGTGACTTAGGTGCAGCCCTATCATCGACTAGTGAAAACGACTTTTTTATCATGATCTTGATAGAATTAGCAGTGCGTGAAAATTGTAGAAATACCTGTTCCAACGCTGTCCATATATCAGCGTCTGTATATTTATCGAATGGATCCATATTGTAGCGTAAACTGGCGGAAAATAGAACTGGTTCTTGAGGAATAATGGAGATCTTTGACCTCAGCTCCTATAAAAAAGAAGACATTAGTTTGTTTAAAATGCCTATAAATAGAATAAAGAAAAATAAAAGTTCTTCATACCTTTAGTGCGATGTCACCCGTATTGACGTCATCAATGAAAACGTTTCCTTCAATGGGCGCCAATCGGAACAGTGCTGATATCAGTGAAGATTTACCAGCTCCCGTACGGCCAACTACTCCCACCTGTAAAATATTGAATACTTAATTTGGAAGCTCACATCAAATATTCAGCATTTGTTTAGGTAAGTAGTGTCATTGCAGACAACAAGCAAGAATTGTCAAGACTTACCTTCCACCCACTTTCAATAACAATATTCAATTTCTTGAGCACTGGGTCGGCATCCTTATCGTATCTTAGCGAAAGGTCTTTAAACACAAGTCTCGCGCGTTGTGGCCAGCCGGCGGGCGGTGCAGGGCCGTCCGCGACCTCCCGGGGCAGCGACGTGAACTGGACCACGCGCTCCACGCTCGTCATCTGCGAGATCACCTCCGTGGCTTGCTTCACACCGTACTGCACCATGTTCACCAGGATCAGACCCTGACTTATGGCCAGGCCGACGTTCCCGGACTGTGTCGTTCCTATTACAATGGAAAAATACTTGATATCATCTGAATATAAATTTCAGAAAAATATTTTCTCGCACCTAGATGGAAACCACTTACCATCATCCAGGAACAGGAATGTGTAGGCTACGACGACTACATAAACTGCACAGATAAGACTCAACCAAATAGAAAATGCAGTATTTGTGACGATTGTTAAGAACCTGAAACAAGTAGAACTAATTCATAACCCATAATTAGCAAAATAAGTAAGTACCGAATGTAACAATCTAATAGAAAAAAATATGATGAGTTTGGTACTGCGATTGAGAGTCGAGAGACCAATGTTGTGTTGCTACGACGAAGTTGCGATTATATTACTGCTACGCTTTATAGCAGGTACAGTCGATCCGCTACAATATTTTTTATCTGCTACTAGCTTCTGCCCGCGACTTCGTTCGCGTGGAAATCGTAAGGCACCACCCACAATATACTAAGATAACAGCCATATTTCCTGCTTGCGCTATTCCTTCTTGACTTTTGTTCTTTTTGCTCAGCACCTAAGGCTCGAAGCATGATGTTATTTAGCCTACTAGCTTCTGCCCGCGACTTCATCCGCGTGGAATTATTGGTTCCCTCGACCCGCCCCGTCGCATCGCGTTGCCTGCCCGCGCTATCACTTCGTTTTCGCTGACCGTTCTTTCTGACTTTTTATCTTTCTGCACAGCTCCGATGATATAGCCTATAGCCTTCCTCAAGAATTGGGGTATCAAATGCAATTTTTTTTAAACTCGACTGGTAGGTCCAGAGATTAGCGCGTACAAACTCTTGAGTTGTATTATTAGTAGGTATAGATTACCTCAACTCAATTAGTCAACTTGAGATATATTTAGGAACAATCGTACAACAGAATTATTACGAAGAGGAGAATGAACGAAGTATGTATGGTGGCTGGCCTGGGTGAGCTTGAGCTCTGGCGCTATTATGGTCCCACCCCCGGGGGTGGGACGAGACGGGTGCCGCATGCGGCGGCGTCTTTGAATCGATTTGATTTTCCCATCTCTAAATAGTGCTTGTGACGTCATAGTAAGTAGGTAGTCAAAAAGTGGCACGCTTGGTTTTCATATAGATCGTGATACTTGCGTTACCTAGGTCTATCTATATCTACTGTGGTTTAGACGTAAGTAGCTGACTATTTCATTTTGTTGCATTATTTCTACGATTTCTCGATGTATATGGTTATTTGGAATTTCTTATTCCTACAGCAGATACTTACCAAGCGGCTGTGTGTATGTCCTGCTTGTCGTCGAATTGGTTTAGTAGCATCTCCTGGGCGCCGCATGCGCGTACCGTAGTGAGTCCCGCCATCGTCGCCGAAACGTGCGAGAATACTGGACTGCGGGTCGTACCTTCCACCCTAAGAAAAATATATTGTTACCTCTAGTTAAGTTTTGAGTATGAGTATTATAATCATGGGATTATCAAGGTGGTGTTGGTATTCAGTGGAAAGATGAAAAACACTCAGCTGCGGTTGGTATTTGGCTATATATTTCTTCCATAAAATATCAGCACAATACAGGATTAATTTATAGTTTTAAGATTACAATATTATTAAAAGGGTTCGCACACAGAGTCATAAAAGTCGCGAGCGGAAAAGGGAAAAAGAAAAAAGTGACAGTGACAGTTACGTTCTAAAACTAACATGCTAAAACATACAATCCGACACTTCCCCTTATGTTTTACATGTTTCAGTCTAAACATCGTCAATAAAATTCACAATCATATTCATAATCTAAGTCTTACTTCACATTAAATTCAATTTACATTCAAATTACCAATGTAAAGTCATAACTTCTTATGAAATTCTAGTCACAAATCAATGTAGAGTCACTAAACTCTCAACACATAACACAGGACAATATAATTCAACTTAATTTAACATCTAACTTATCTTTTAAATTCATGAAGTTAGTAAACATTTTGTGTTTGGTAGAGCATAAAGATTTCGTCAAAACATCTGCAGTCATTTTATCAGTAGACAAGTAATTCACAGTTAAAAAATTTTTCTGTATCAGATCTTTTACAAAATGGTATCTTACATCTATATGTTTTGTACGTTTGTGGCAAAACTCTACAATTTTCAAAAGTTTTATAGCACTTTGATTGTCATTGTACAACTTTATATCTATTTTAATATCTATTACCTCGTTCAAAAAACTTTTAATAAAACATAGTTCTTTACAAACATCTCCAATCGCTAAGTATTCGGCTTCGGTACTTGAGAGTGCCACGCATTTTTGTTTACGAGATTCCCAGTTTATTACATTATTCCCTAGTCTAACTACATAGCCTGAATACGATTTTCTATCTACTCTATCGTTTGCCCAATCAGCATCTGCAAAGGCAGTCATTAAATTCAAATTATGACATCTATAAAAACATAGAACATAGTTTAAAGTCCCTGCCAGGTATCTAAGGATGCGTTTTGCAGCAAGCCAGTGCGTCTTATCAAAACCGTGATTAAATTGGCTCAGTTGACTACATGAATACGATATGTCTGGGCGCGTACATACAGACAAGTACATTAAACTGCCAAGAAACTCTCTATACCTATATTTTTCATTGTCTAGACAGTCCTTTGGATCTGCCTTCTCTAACCTACTATTAGATACCATAGGGGTAGAGACAGGTTTACAATCCTGCATACCAAACCGTACTAACAGCCTTTTGATATACTCTGACTGATCTAGAATTAAGGTGCCTTTAGATCTATCCCGAGTTACAGTCATACCTAGACAGTTCTTTAGGGGACCCAAGTTCTTGACAGTGAACTCACGATCTAAGAGCTTATACAAATTAGATTTGGTAGTAGCGCTATTTGTAAAAATATAAAAATCATCTACATAAAGCGATACTATTGTCAGTTCTTTGCCACATTTTTTCACATAAACACATGGTTCAGTTTTCGTTTGTACAAAACCATTCACAGTCAAAACATCATTCACCTTTAAGTTCCATATTCTACTAGATTGCTTGAGACCGTAAATACTTTTAACTAACATACATACTTTGGTCTTATCATGTGCAAAGCCTTCAGGCTGTTCCATGTAAATTAATTCATTAAGATTACTATTCAGAAAAGCTGTTTCAACATCCCAATGTTCAATATCTAAATTTAAATCATTTGCAAGAGAAAATAATATTCTAAGGGTAGAGTGTCTTACAACAGGCGAGAAAGTCTCATTGTAATCAATGCCTTCCTTTTGTGAAAATCCTCTAGCAACGAGACGTGCCTTATGCTTACACTTACCTGAAGAATCATATTTCAATTTATACACCCATTTGCACTTGACAATATTGGTATCTTTAGGATACTCTACCAACTTCCATACTCTATTTAGCATGAGGGAATCGTATTCCCTTTGCATAGCCTCCTGCCAATACATACTGTCAGGAGAGGACATAGCCTGCTGGTAAGTCTGCGGTTCAGCTTCTTGATGAGCGTACATAGAGAAATCAAGGTCATAGTCATTATACCTTATCGGAACTTTCCCACGAGTAGTACGTACGGGTCGCGGAGTGACGGTCACGGGCAAAGTAGGTGCCTGACTAGCCACCGCTTCTTCCCCTAAATCTGACTGCTCGAGGAGCTGGTTGTCAGCGCTGCTGTCGCTGTCGCCGCGAGGTGTGCGTGCTGCGGAGCTCACGCAGCTCGAGTCCCTCTCGTCGCCAGTGCAGTACTCGACATCTGTACCAGGAGCTGAAATTACAGACAAATCTCCTTGAGAATCTAAATCCTGCTTATCGGGCTCTTCACATGAGCCATCATTATTATTGATATTCAACATTTCATTATTAATTAATTGACTATTATCTGTAATAATAAAAAAATAAAAAAAATGTGAATTATAAATGTGTGTGGTGTACTCCAAATAAATAAACAATAAGTAGAAGTGATGATTCGGGCGCCAGGAGCACACAAAACTATGCCAAGGATAGACTAACCTGCGGGAACTGGAAACTTTTAATCTTCAAGCGGGGAGTATCAATAAAAATCGACATAAAAGTTATTGAACGATTTTATTGCCCGTAGGCTGCTGGTTTCAAATATACAAGAAAATTCCTTTCTATAATTAACGGTTCTAAGGTGTAAAACTAAGATTAAATTGATATTATTTTGTGTCCTGTCATTATTGCACTTTTGTCAATATAAGTTATGTATTATAAACCATACCACGTTCCGTCGAATAAACTAACAACCGAAAGAGCAAACCACGCTCATCTTGGTGATTTTGATCTTCGCGGAGACGTCAAAGGCGGTCCATGAAATATGCTGGTAGGGGCTAGCTTTCAAAGTTTAAGTTGTAAAAGAAAAAGAAAGAAGAAACGAAGAAAGAAGAAACGCCTCGCGGCTGAAATCAAACATGAACAATCGTTAGCTGATATCCAGCGTTGATAAAAATGGCGATCGAAATGGTTATGACCAAATACAAATTAACTCACCGTTTCTTTTAAAAAAATGATGTCATCAGTAGATGAATTAATCCAAAATATATAAGGTTTAAAAGATCCTGAAACAAATATCGGAAACTATTAACGTCGGCCATCAAAATAGCCACGCGACAACGTGAATATGAAACCACGAAGAATTTTACCTACCTTTATAAAAAATATGGGCTATCCGATCAGGATGCCGGCAAGGGCAAATCGGCTACCACATAATGGAGACTAGATGCCGTCCATCTGAAGTTAATACTTCAGGATTTAATTCGGAGCCCTGAAATTACTCCATTCTATGCAAAGCTTGAGTCGGAAAGTGATCTGTCAAAATCAACTGACAGCATCAAAAAGAAAAAATCTGTGTGACCACTACACGATTCCGATTCAACCAAAAATGAATTTTTACATGGCAACACCACAATATTGCCTACAAATTAAAGCAAAAAATCCGCTATCATGTAACAGGCTTAAAAGACTCGTTACATTACATCCCCTCCCGAAAATAAAAGAAAGGAACTTTCTTTTATTAGAAAGAAATCTTCAACCAAATAAAACAGTCTTAACAACTTTCTAATTCAAAAAAAGAAAAAAATCATATAAGATTCAAAGTGTAAGTGAATTCTGAAAATGTCAAACGACAAAATCGCAAGAATTTAATAAAAGTAAAAAATGTAAATGACAAAAAAATAAAAAAACTAAATCTGTGAAAAACAGAAAAAAAAATTATAAGTTATAAAAACTCATTAAATGAAACGAAGAGAGAAATCTCTTAGCGCTCCCAAACTCCAAAACAGTGCAGTTAGGCACTATAGCCACTGACTAAAAACTTCAAACTAATTCGGACAATGTACCAAAACAAACTACAATTTTTAGTGCAGTTAGGCACAATCGCCACTGGCAAAAAATTTCAAACTAATTCGGACAATTTACCAAAACAAACTACAATTTTTAGTGCAGTTAGGCACCATCGCCACTGGCTAAAAATTTCAAACCACTTGGAACAGTACAACTTTGAGTGCAGTTAGGCACTATCGCCACTGACTACTATGTCAACCGCTTCCAACTCAACCAGCTCTATGAGTGCAGTTAGGCCCTATTGCCACTGACTAACTCCGTATTCAACAATCCAAAAAATTTTGAAACTCCGAACAAAAGTTTTTAAATAAAGCTGAAAGACCTTATTTAAAATACTGTTACAGGCACAACCTGAAACAATACAAAAGAAAGCGTATTGTGATCGGCCCATCACCACCGAATTCCCGAGCACAATAGCTGTAAAAGAAAGTGAATGCTGTGACTGGCTCAACACTACCAATCTCCCAAACACAGACAAACAAAAACATTGAGGTCTCCAATGAGAAATCTCAATAACAAAAAAGCGAAAGCCAAAGCTTCACAATGCGATCGGCACACCACCACCGAACTTCCGAACGCAAAGAAAAAAGATTGACGTAAGTCAAAACAAAATCCCACATCGTGATTGGAACAACAATGTCCAACACAATGGAAAAAGGAAAAAATATGGCCGGGGCCGAAATCCCACACTGTGACCGGCACAACACCACCGACTTTCCGAGCACAATGGAAAAGAGTCGAAATCAAGGTCAGCTACACCAAGATCCAAAAAATAATAAGGCATTTTGTAACAAAGGTTACAGAATGACCCTAAAAAGTAAAGTCCAGGATGAACGCGTTACTAACAAAGTCAAATCCGATCATTAAAAAGAATGAAACTCTAGTAAAATTGAGAAACAATTCTGTCAACGAACAGCACAAAATGATTTAAAAATCGATTACTATTTATGACGAAGAGGAAATAGAATGATTTTAAACTATGAAAAAAAAAGATTACAAAAACTTGAAATTGAATTTAAGTTTTTAATCTCAAGGTAGAAATTACCTGAACTGTAGGGTTGTATAAGATCTTAATAAAATATAAACAGGTAGAACCCTTAAAAAAGAAAAATAAGATCTTAGACAATCCAACAAAAACAAACAAAACATAAAATAAGATCCTTCGATGTGAGAAACATTAGGTGTGAACAAAAATTGTATTAAATTAACCAGAATGACCTAAGTTTTGTTTTTAGAATGTCTCAAATTCAACAAATTTATAAGAAGTTACCTAACATACATATCTTTCAAATCGCCGATAACCTATCATCCATCCTCTCGTACATCACACTGTCAAAAGCGACCTTCAAACAAAATTATCAAAATCAAGACAAACACTTGGAAACCAAATTAAAATTTAATAATATCTTTAACATGATAACGTCCCACTGAACCTTTATTTAAATCTTTCAAAACATAAACGTTATCTGAAACCTTTTCAGTTATTTTACACTTTACAAACTTAGGTGCAAGTTTAGCTGAAAAATATGCTTGTGCATTTGATTGAACAAAACTTCTTCTCCACACCATATCACCCACATCAAAAGAAATGACTTTCCGACCCTTATTATAATAAGCGGCATTTCGCTTATACCCCTTTAACAAATAAGCTTGAACTTTAACAAAAATATCACTAAGTGAATTAAGAGAAACTGCATAAGCATTTCTATTTGAAATTTCTAGTTGAGATAAGTTATCAACAGAACTACTAAAGTGATGTAATGACGCATCAAGAACCAGCTCCCTACCAAACATCAGAAAGTTAGGAGTAAACTCAGTAGCAAGGTTTACACTATTATTTAAAGCTAATTGAACATTGGGCAATAAACTTGACCAAGTTCTATGATCATCTTTAACAAAACACGATATGCAGGTTTCGACCGTTTTATTATATCTCTCAACAGGATTATTTTGAGGTGTATACAAAGTATTATAAAATATTTTGGTTATATTAAAACCTTTCAAAAAATCTACAAAATGTTTTGAAGTAAATTGAGTTCCATTGTCACAAACTACTATTTTTGGACAACCAAATTTGAGAAATATTTCCTTTTCAAAATGTTTACAAATTACTCTAGTGGTAGCATTGATCATTGGAAAAAACCAGCAATATTTAGTAAAAACATCTACGACCGAAAGTATGTATCTATGACCAGAATAAGTTTTAGGTAGAATTCCTATGATATCAACTGAGAGCATAAGCATGGGACGATCAACCTTTTTAGGATTAATCATAATACCAAAAGGTGGAGATGTAGTATGTTTATAAGCTTTACAGGTATCGCAAGACAAAATGTATTGATGAACATCATTAAACATTCCCTTCCAAAAATAATGTTGTTTTAATTTATTTAAAGTTTTATGTATTCCTAAGTGTCCAGAATTTACATCATCGTGATTTGATTTAATAGTATCTAAAATATGCTCTTTAGGTATAACAATTTTCCAGTCTAAAAGACTGTGAGGATTATATTTATTTCTACAAAATTTATACAAAGTATTATTTTCAACTCTAAAATTCTTATACTTTCTAGGAGATTTCTGACATTGGATAAATATTTTTCTATACCAAGGGTCAGTAATTTCATCATCAGGTAAGACTAAACTATCCTGAGCGTTTATAGCAGCGACTTCTATGCGAGATAAAGCATCTGGAACTAAATGTAATGAACCTTTTTTATGAATAATATCGAATGTAAATTGAGAAATTCTAGCAGCCCAACGAGCCAAACGTCCACTAGGATTACTGAGACCTAAAAGCCATTTCAAACAAGCGCATTCAAGGAATTAAATGAAGGCAAAGCTTGTGCTGTAAAAGCCGAAGAAGAGTGAGCGGTTCTTGAGTCAAAGGGATTGTTAACATCTGGGGCATTAACCATCTCATGAACTTTCTCAGCAACGTCAGCATCAACAGCAGTACAGGTATCAACATCACCCGAATCCTGAAGCGGCGGAAACTGAACTCCCTTGTCCATGATTAACAAACAGCAAGGCGAATAGCAAACGAAAAACAAACTAAATTTCAAAAAGTTAAATGTTTGAAAATAAATTCTCAAGTTTGAGGTTAAGTATAGAAGTCAATGTGGTATTCCAATGAAAAATTACTAAGTTAATTTTATCGTTTTAAAAGTGCAATAATCACTTACAAGCAGCTTAAATCTAGATAAATTAAATGTACAATATTGTACTTAACAATTAGATTAAATTATTTACTTAAAAAGGTAACTTTAAGTTTTCAAAATAACTTTACTGTTGAGAACAACAAAACGCAGTCTATGCTATACATTTATGTTGGTTTTGCTAAGGAAAAAACATGTTAATAAAACACAGGTCAATAAACAAAATCATCAATTGTAAACACCAAACATTGTTTACAAAGATTCACAAAATTAAGTTAAGTACTACTTATGAGTCAAAAATCAAAATAAATACTTACAAAGTTATTAAAGTAACAATGTAGAACAAACCAATGCAAACAATAGACTCATAAGTTAAGTAATTAATTGTGCAATAATGACAGTATATAGGTACCAGACAAACCTACTTCAAGTCCCTGTTCGCTGAGCGACAATTGTAATAATAAAAAAATAAAAAAAATGTGAATTATAAATGTGTGTGGTGTACTCCAAATAAATAAACAATAAGTAGAAGTGATGATTCGGGCGCCAGGAGCACACAAAACTATGCCAAGGATAGACTAACCTGCGGGAACTGGAAACTTTTAATCTTCAAGCGGGGAGTATCAATAAAAATCGACATAAAAGTTATTGAACGATTTTATTGCCCGTAGGCTGCTGGTTTCAAATATACAAGAAAATTCCTTTCTATAATTAACGGTTCTAAGGTGTAAAACTAAGATTAAATTGATATTATTTTGTGTCCTGTCATTATTGCACTTTTGTCAATATAAGTTATGTATTATAAACCATACCACGTTCCGTCGAATAAACTAACAACCGAAAGAGCAAACCACGCTCATCTTGGTGATTTTGATCTTCGCGGAGACGTCAAAGGCGGTCCATGAAATATGCTGGTAGGGGCTAGCTTTCAAAGTTTAAGTTGTAAAAGAAAAAGAAAGAAGAAACGAAGAAAGAAGAAACGCCTCGCGGCTGAAATCAAACATGAACAATCGTTAGCTGATATCCAGCGTTGATAAAAATGGCGATCGAAATGGTTATGACCAAATACAAATTAACTCACCGTTTCTTTTAAAAAAATGATGTCATCAGTAGATGAATTAATCCAAAATATATAAGGTTTAAAAGATCCTGAAACAAATATCGGAAACTATTAACGTCGGCCATCAAAATAGCCACGCGACAACGTGAATATGAAACCACGAAGAATTTTACCTACCTTTATAAAAAATATGGGCTATCCGATCAGGATGCCGGCAAGGGCAAATCGGCTACCACATAATGGAGACTAGATGCCGTCCATCTGAAGTTAATACTTCAGGATTTAATTCGGAGCCCTGAAATTACTCCATTCTATGCAAAGCTTGAGTCGGAAAGTGATCTGTCAAAATCAACTGACAGCATCAAAAAGAAAAAATCTGTGTGACCACTACACGATTCCGATTCAACCAAAAATGAATTTTTACATGGCAACACCACAATATTGCCTACAAATTAAAGCAAAAAATCCGCTATCATGTAACAGGCTTAAAAGACTCGTTACATATCATTGCATTGAAATTGAACATCATCATCATTACTGTGAATGTCAAAATTGTAAAAATAATTATCATTCAATAAATTAATATTTTTCTTAATAACATTATCACAGTCTTTGTAAAACTTATTTTCTAAAAATATCACATCTCTCGACATAGTTATCTTCCTTGGATCTGAGGGGTCTGCCAACCTGTAGCCCTTCGTACACTCACTATAGCCAACAAAGATATACATCTTGGACTTGGCTTCCAACTTAGTCCTCTTTTGGGGAGGAACACGAGAGTAGGCAATGCATCCGAACACCCGGAGGTGACCAAGATCTATCCTAGAGCCGGTCCATACCTCTTCAGGAATACGTCCTGTCAGAGCAGACGTGGGGGATCTGTTCTTCAAATATACCGCAGTCATCACTGCCTCTCCCCAATACTGCTGACAAAGACCTGAGTTCTGTAGCATACACCTTGCCTTTTCCATGATAGTACGATTTAATCTTTCAGACACTCCATTCTGTTGAGGACAGTAGGGTACAGTAACCTGGTGAACTATACCTTCACTCTTAAGGTATGTAGAGAACCTTTCATTGCAGTACTCCTTCCCTCCATCAGACCGAAGACACTTGATTGGCAAACCGGTTTGCTTTTCGACAAGAGCTTTAAACGTAAGAAAATGGGACATTACCTCTGATTTATTCTTCATTAAATAGACATAGGTCTTCCTAGTGAAGTCATCCGTAAATGCAACAAGGTAGCGAGCTCCACCCCAACTGCAAACAGACATGGGCCCACAAACGTCCGAATGTATGAGCTCTAGCGGCTGTGAAGTACGCTTCGCCTCACGAACAGGGAATGGCCTGGCTGCCTGCTTCCCCTCGAGACATGGTACACACACCTCAAGTTCCCCTTGGAACATAATACTATTATTATCTCGCAGAGCACACATACCTCCGTATCCCAAATGTCCCAGTCTGCTGTGCCACACACTTACATCAGGCACTGCAGTCTCCTTTGCGCTCGATGCCCTCTGCAATTCATTCTGCAGAGGTGCCGAATGCACAGTCTTGTTCTGAACCTGTGGACAAGTCTCGTTACAACCGGAAATAACCCCATTTAGCCTATAGACCCCATTTACTTTCTTGCCATTTGCAATACACTTGCCCTTTGAATTAAAAATATTACACTCTGTTTTATCAAAAACTACTTGGTGACCCTTCTCTGTTATTTTTGCAACTGATAATAAATTTGTGGATAAAAGTGGCACATACATTATATCAGAAATATTACATTTAACCTTTTTATTTAACAATAAAGTGATATTACCTCTACCAACACAGTCAATCTTATTATTATTTGCAACACACACTTGTCCTACACTTTGTCTAAAGTCATTTAAATGTTTTTTGTCGTTCATCATATGTGATGAGCAACCAGAATCAACTATCCAGTCAGATGTGGTGCAGAAAGCTGTCTCCGTCACTGCTAAGGTTTGTGATTCTCCTTTTTTCTTTTTATTTTGCTCATCACGTCTTCTTTTAAAACATTTAGACTTGATGTGTCCAGGACGATTGCAATAGTGGCAGACTTTCTTAGTAGCAAATGCCATATTACTGTCTCCGGTAACTCCACCTGTTGTTATTTTCCGATGTTCTTCTTGTAGAAGTCGAGATCGAACCATCTCGCTTGTCAATGTAGTGCCAATGCCAATCGTCTCCATGTTAGAAACTAACGCATCATATTCAGTAGGTAAGCCGCTTAAAAGAATCTCCGCCACTTCATCATCCTCAATGGTACGCCCGATGTCTGCCAATTTTTGGACGAGTAGCATTACATTTTCAATGTATTCGTTCATATTTGCAAAAGAGCTAAAATCTATGCGATGAAGCTGCCGTAGGAAAAGCACACGCCGGTACAGGCCTTTGTCATCTAACACCTTTTCGAACTTTTGCCATGCTTCTTTCGCCGATGTGGCATTCCGGACATATTGAATTAAAGATGAACTTACTGCTAGGCATATTCTTGCTAAAGCTCGTTGGTCGCGGGCAGCATCGGCATCTGTGCCATCAATGACGCCCCACAATCCTTCAAGTATGAGTAGCATACGCATCGTAAATTTCCACGACGTGTAGTTCGATACACCGGTCAGTTTTTCAACGTGGTGGGATCCATACATGACAGGCTGTCCACCGGGAGCAGGTCCAGCCGTCGCCATCGTATTTTCTTGATTCGGCATCGCGTGGTTTCACTTGTCAGACATATACCACGCAGCAGGTCTTTCATATATCTGGGCCCATAACCTATAATCATGGGATTATCAAGGTGGTGTTGGTATTCAGTGGAAAGATGAAAAACACTCAGCTGCGGTTGGTATTTGGCTATATATTTCTTCCATAAAATATCAGCACAATACAGGATTAATTTATAGTTTTAAGATTACAATATTATTAAAAGGGTTCGCACACAGAGTCATAAAAGTCGCGAGCGGAAAAGGGAAAAAGAAAAAAGTGACAGTGACAGTTACGTTCTAAAACTAACATGCTAAAACATACAATCCGACAAGTATTAATCATAAGTTCTCATTGGGGATCCATTCCCAATGAGAATATAAAGACAGTTTAACACTATAATTTAGGACTATCTAAGAACCACAAGGATCTAGGCTGACCAAGGTTGAAGGACAGACTTAGTCTCCAGTCTGTTGGACAATTGACGCTCTAATTCTTAAAAGCGTAAACAATCACCTTTTAATAGCTTGTGCTGTGCTTAGGAATATAATCGTCCAAATGTACATGAGGACTCCGCACACCGCCGTTGTCAGCAGCATGTAAGGGCTGACGATCGCTACCATCACGAGGATACCTAACATCACCATGAAAATCTGGGGAAGAAAATATAACCGTTTTAAAAGTATCTCATTCGAATAAACATGATCTAACTATAGAGGTTGTTACATACTTGTATGCTGTCCAAATACATCCTGGGTAGGATCTCGTCAACGACGCCCATGTCTTTGGAGAACCGGTTGAGGATACGACCCGAGGGGTTGGTGTCAAAGAAGCGCATGGTCGCCGCCAGGATGTTGCTGAACATCTGATTGTGTAGCTTGATGGAACTGCGCATGCATACCCACAGGAACAACATTGATCTGGAATTGACGTTTTTTTTAAGAAGCGAGTAACAGCTGGTAACTTATTTTTATGATTGAAATTGTACTTATTGTTACTGTGAGTAAGTTCCTATCCCTGAGTTAAACTGGAATTATGAACATTATGGTGGCTTTAGACTTATGGTCAACATCATAGATGTCTATTTCAATGAGTAATAACCAAGCTCTGTATGTCTACGCTTTAGTTAATTTATATTGATAACAAGCAGCGCCCCGCGGTTTCACCCGCATTAGTGTCAATCCCGTGGGAATATCAGGATAAAAACTATCCTATAGATTGCATCCCGGGGCCTCACTCTGCCAAATTTTATCGAAATCCTTTCAGTGGTTTAGGCGTGAAAAGGTAACATACAGAAAGACAGACAGAGTTTTCGAATTTTTAATATTAGTATGGATGTAATTCATTTAGTACCTACAATTATAAACTTGATCTTACCTTGCAGTTGTAAGTAGAATACATCCTAAAATTCCGATCGCCCAAATATAAATATAATACTCGTGGTTAAGTGGTCCATATGTCGATGTTATGTTCTGCATGGTTAACACGGTCTTCATCATCGTACCAATGACAGTCATGTTAGGTAGCTCTGTCGACAGAGGTGCTAGGGTGGTCGGCAACTCAGTCGTGAAGTTTCCACTGGTACCATTACTGGCACTGGAATAGTTGCTATCCCTTAGGTTATTGAAGAGAGTAGCGTTCAAATTATCTTTGTCTAGTATGTGTTTTGTTTCCACGTCATTCATCCTGAAAAGGTCAAAGTTAAAGGTTACGATTGCGTTTATGCACGGGCATTTATATTTAATGTTTTGTTAAACTTTAGAGGAAATGCAGTCGGAGAGACTTTTGAAAAATCCTAAGTAAAAAGTCGGAATTCGAGGTTTGGCTCTCGCTTATTTCCTCATCCAATATTGGACCAATTTAAAAGATATTTCATAAACTGTATGTAAATAAGAAGGATGTAATAATTTACTGTGTCCCTATGTTTTCTTTTTTTCATGAATAGTTGTCAATTTTGTACACTAGGTCTCTGTTGACAGCGGTTTAAATCGGCATTTTTGCTTCTAAAAATACCTAATGGTCACTCAAAAATCAACATTAAATACATTTCATTAAAGTAGATAACTGATTAAGTGACGATGGAATGTAATTATCTGAGATTAGATATGAACACTTCTTTAAGTATAATTTTATGCGCCTGCCAGACTATGCTCCTTGCGCTGCTCATCGCTATGCTCCTCGCGCTGCCGTGATTTGCCGCGATGTTGCCCTCTCTGCCCACACACTGCTCTACTCGCGCAATTAATCGCGACGCTCCTCACTTGTCATTTGCCTTGGTAAGACAATGGACGTTGAAACGGTGGCAGCGTGCGCGCTATGCATTTTTAGTATAGCTAATTATATTAATGTAGTAAAAAGAAATATACATCGTCGTCGTCGTCCTCGCCAACGGAGATGGTGGATTATTAACACCTTTTCATTTGACCATTCCACGCTTGGCGACGACATAATTTCCAATTTTGCATACGCGTGCGTCTTGCGCGAGCGCTCCATGCAGACTGCAGTGCGACCGCGCGATTATGTGGCCGGCCACTCGCACTCGTATTGCCGGTCCTTTGACTCGCGCGCAAAAACCGACAAAATAGGGAGCAGTGGGTAGGACGAGGAGCATGACGTGTGGCATGACGAGTAATGTTGCCACACTATGTCTCTGCCTCCTTTCCTCGTTACTTCCCATGCCACTCGTCGAGTGTGTGGCAGGCGCATTAAATTTTACTACCCCAAAAATACCTAAGTTTTTGTTCATTCGAAACCATTTTATAACCGCAATACAGTGTACTACATATAACGACTTATAATATTTACCAATGCGTGAGCCACAGGTCGCTAATGGAGGTGACAACCTGTGCCAGGATCACGCTGACGGTGGTACCGAGCAGCAGACCCCAGCCGGCGCCGGCGCGGAAGTAGTGGCGGTACACCGCGCCAGGCACGCGACCTTACGGGAAACAATGACGAACTTAGCTTATTATGTGTTTATTGTTAAATTATGTTGGTCTAATGTCGTTGCCAAAAACACGAGTTTAGTGATCGCAAAGTGTGACTGTAGAGCATGGGTTCCCGGGGTTCGATTCCCAGGTCAGTGTTAGACGTAGGTACTTATTGGGGTTTTCTATCATCATGAATTTCTCAGTAGCAGCCCGGAGTCACGATTTGTGGTCGATGACGATAGGCTAGATATTAAATAATAGGGCTCAAACTCTCAACCAAAACTGGCGCAATGTATGTGTACTTACTAAGTACTATAGGTACTTACTACTAATTATATACTTACATATGGGTAATGCAGGTGCAATGTTAAGTTATCTATATCGATGCTATACCTACATGATGTCAACATAGACAGTTAAATCATTGCAATATAATCAGAACACGACCATAACGTTGTGTCAATTATTATGACGTCATCAAGTTATACGATGACGTCACTGACGCAGTCTCGAGCGGCTGATTGTTGTTAGTGCCCCACCCCTTGTGTAATTTAAAACGTATGTCCGTAACTGTACAATTATAGCCTCAGTGATAATTTACTTAGGCGGTATGAGTGTTATTGTGTATATTATACCTATATGGACATTTTGATAAATTGCCATTTTGATGAGGTGCCCTGCATCAACCATAGGTTATTTAGGTAAAGTGTAAAGGCGAGCACCATTCCTTTATGCGGTAATAAAATAAAATCTGGTGATTAACCCTATAAAATAGGTGCCTAGAAGACCTATGTTCAGTGATTCAAAAAACTCAAACTCAAAGCATTTATTTCAATTAGACCATTTACAGACAGTTTTGAATTGTCAATGAGTCGGTCAGTTAGTCAGACAGTTGAAGCTATCTCAAAACGTAAAGCTATCTCTATGGATAAGATCACGTTGTCACCACTAAGTACCTACTACTACTACCTACCTTCACAGATCGAAGTAAGTATAGGTATAATAGACTCTCATAAATACTACTTAAAATCACTTTAATTGGTAAGGTTCGTGTGACACCAGCTGATCTATTCTGTAAAAATATCACCGAAAAAACTTAGGTGAAGTGAGCTGTCAACACTCAACAGTGTCAATCCCTAGCATCAGCAGTGCGATTCTGTAACCATCTCACCGTGAAAACTTAGGTGAAGTGAGCTGTCAACACTCAACAGTGTCAATCCCTAGCATCAGCAGTGCGATTCTGTAACCATCTCACCGTGAAAACTTAGGTGAAGTGAGCTGTCAATAGTGTCAATTCCTAGTAAAAACAAACTCACTCCACCTAAATTTTCACGGTGAGATTTTTACAGAATCGACCGGCTGGTGGAATGACAGCTCACTTCACCTACCTTTTCACGGTCAGATTTTTACAGAATAGTCCGGCTATAGTAGTTTATTAAGAATTTCACTCACACACGAATTTAAATGTAAGTACCAATACATTTCAGAAATTATTTCAAAATTTTGACGGTTTGCTATTTTAACGGTTTGCGATTTTCATGAATTTGACCGATTGCGAATTTGCGCGAATACGCAACGAAACTATTTCAAGCACCTTTTTCTGCTAAACCATCCATTCAAATGATATAAAAATTGTGTCAAATATTATTATGCGAAAAAATCCATTTGAATTTAGCTTAGTGTACGTCTTAATAGACCGTATTCAAACAGACAGGGGACTGCACTATAAGTGGCAAAACTGTACCCATTAGTGAAAATTCGTTAGTTCACGATTCAAATTACTAACCTGTTCCTGTTAACTCGGCAGACTCCTCCTGATCAACCTCTTCTGGTAAACCACCGTCTTTTAAAGTACTGGTAGTACTTGTATGTGACTGCAACAAATATTACCGCATTATATAACTTTTTTTTTTTAATAATTCTGTTTCTGTTTAAAATGTTACAATAAAATACCTCCCTACATACTCCAACTCAATGAAACGAAATTCAAATCTTACATAAAACGCACACTATGCAGCCAAGCATATTATGTATAAGTTGGGGGATTACATCGCTGACAAAAGTGCTTGGCTCAACGCTGCGCTGGTCCTGCTCCACAAGGGCGCATAACACATCAAAAGTGTCTAGGGATCAAGAACATTTTTAACTATAGGTAAACAATTATCCAATCAATATTTACCAAATATTATAGTCTTCCAGATTGGTTTCTTACTTTAATTCCTATGTTTAAGTTAACAACTTATCCCTATATTTTGTAAAATAAAAAAAAAATTGCAATACAAACTGCTTACAAGACTATTATGAATTTATAGTTCTAAGGCAAAATTCCAAAATATGAAGTAATAAACGAAATTCCAAAAAAATCATTGACTTATTTCGCTAGCTGTATAGGTAGAAAAAAGCCTTGTTGCAATTACATAGAATTTGGCAGTATTTGTAAATGGGTAGTGCACGCACTGCCTGCTTACCTACCTGGATAGAAAGTGTTCTCTGTCGAAGGTGTGCTTTCGGCTCATCGGGCTGCTCTTCCTCCTGGAGCAGCTCAGCAAAAAGCGGTGATCGCGACACATCGTCGAAACTGCCTGAAGTCTCTACTTCGCCCTGGGAGAAACAAAATGGCATTTTAGAGCATAGTAACATGATGTTATGTACACAGCCGATCGATTCTGTAAAAATCTCACCGTGGAAATTTAGGTGGTGTGGTTTTCGATTTTTACTTATTTTGAGTTAGGAAAATTCTTATTTTTTTGACGGAGCTTTTATTACTACCCGAACATTATAGTCCGAGAGCCGGCTGTATAAAAGTCCTATGGATCAGATACATGAATCATTTTTGGGGTATGAACAATAAAACCATAGGTCTAGAGGTCGACACCCCTGAAGTTGCTTGATTTTGCCCGCATGCAAAATTATGACGTCACTTCCGGTTTTTATTTTAGGTGTAATTGTAATTTATGAAATACATCAAGAAAATTTATGTCAAACGAAAGTTTTTGATGAGTAGAATAGAAATGTCAAGGGTCGACAAGCTCTATTTATTCGCTACCTGAGTCGACCTCCGTTAAAAATTATTTTTTTTAAATTTATCTTAAGCCATCGAATACATGGATTTGCTTACGATTTTCTGAAACTAGAACCTCTTAAATGACTGAAAAAAATTGGTCGACACCTTTTATTTGCCCGGATCTGACTGTCGACTTAGTTTGAAGAATTAAAGAGCCTATGCTTATACATTTCATCTCTATGTATGTTTAATTATTTAATTATCTGCATATCTTTTCCAAATACATTGATAATTTTTTTTATTAATTCTGTAACTCTAACATTACTAAAAAAAATTGGTCGACACCTTTTATTTACTCACATCCAACTGTCGACTTAGTTTAAAAAATCAATGATCTCTAACTCATACGTTCCATGTCTAAACATGTTCAATTATCTACATATCTTTTCCAAATACATTAATAACTTTTTTTTTCATTAATTGTAACATAACTACAATTTTCTTGAAATACTTACTGTACATTTCTCCATTCTTTACCACATATATTGTGAGTTTTGGTGTTATTCATTAATTCCTGTGAGATAGAACGAAAGAAATTAAAGTCTTAGATAGTGGAGTTAACACATGAATGAGTTGTATTACATACAAAAATGATATACAATGATTAACTATTAATATTACATATAACTATCGTCTTAAAATCTACATCATTATTTACATCATCGCTATAATTCGGAATATTAACATTATCGTCATTGTTGTCTGCAATGCTATTTCCATCATTATTGAAGTCGTCAGTATTATCGTTATTACAGAATTCATTGCTACTATCGGTTAAAATAATTTCTTCTATTTGAAGTGGTGTAGGGCTACCATTAAACATATTCGGCGTTATGGTAATATTATCATGATCATATATATCCAACCACAATCTTCGTAATTCATTACAATAAATTGTTTATACAAAGAATTTTGCCACATCGCATTAACATAAATTGTTCTAAGAATTTTTTTGTTTTAACGATTCCCAGCAAGGTGGCATTAGGCTGGGATCATAATTCCTTACTTCATGCATAAACGCCTCTTAAGTAGAAACTCCGAACCTCCGAAACTCCGGAGTAACTCCGAACCTAGCTTACGTTACAGGTACAAAAGAAAAAACGTTAACGGCTACCTGGACTTAAGGTAGAAATACAAAATAAATTCTTAAGGACTTAAATGTTAATAAGAAATAGAAAAATGTACAGTAAGTGTTTCAAGAAAATTGTAGCTAAGTTACAATTAATGAAAAAAAAAAGTTATGTATTTGGAAAAGATATATAGATAATTAAACATACATAGAGATGAAATGTATAAGCATAGGCTCTTTAATTCTTCAAACTAAGTCGACAGTCAGATCCGGGCAAATAAAAAGGTGTCGACCAATTTTTTTCAGTCATTTAAGAGGTTCTAGTTTCAGAAAATCGTAAGCAAATCCATGTATTCGATGGCTTAAGATAAATTAAAAAAAAATATTTTTTAACGGAGGTCGACTCAGGGTAGCGAATAAATGGAGCTTGTCGACCCTTGACATTTCTATTCTACTCATCAAAAACTTTCGTTTGACATAAATTTTCTTGATGTATTTCATAAATTACAATTACACCTAAAATAAAAACCGGAAGTGACGTCATAATTTTGCACGCGGGCAAAATCAAGCAACTTCAGGGGTGTCGACCTCTAGACCTATGGTTTTATTGTTCATACCCCAAAAATGATTCATGTATCTGATCCATAGGACTTTTAAACAGCCGGCTCTCCGACCATTAATATAAAAAGAGTTTTTCCATATAATTTTCTCAGTTGATGTTCCAAATTCAAATTACATTAATGACCAGCGGTTCATAATGAAATTCATTACCTACAATATTAATGCCCGGCTAGAGTCTAGCACAGAGCATGTAACTTTTTAGAGCCTAGGGCTTAAATGACTTGCTTTAGGTTGAGTTTGCAATTTGCATGACATATGTATAATTTGACGTTAGCGGACAGGTGGTGTAAAAAGATATAAAAAAGGTTATTAATTTTAAAAAGATCTTAATAATAAATTATGCTATATAAAAGTAAATAGTCTTTTATTCATAAACCCTAACCCGCGACACATCAAGCTATAGATTCTATACATTTCAGTTTTAGCTGATATAACTAGGATTGTTTAGGATTTTCGTACAATCTGAATCAGAAGTCAGCTTATACTGGTTATGCTTGATGTGGTAGCCGTGCGTACAGTTAGTGTCCTTCCGATGCCACAGAGTATAGGTACCCATTTGTTATAAAAAAAAATATTATAACTTGTCATGCTTGCTTACTTAGATGAAGTACAAATACCTACAAGGTAACGTCGCGCGTCCTTGTCAGTATTATATCATAAGTCATAAGTCATTTATTCATTTGTTAACATAGGTAGGTACAAATTACAGATGTTATGAAAAACAAAATATACAAGTGCTCTATGTTATACCAAAAAGGTGTACAAATGTCCATAGATTCCATTACATACATTAAAAAGCAAAAAATAAACATTGCAGACAAAAATTAAAATAAAACATGTCAAAAGAAAAGAATATAAAAATAATGTCAAAGAAATATAACAAATTTTTACATGCAAATAAAGATAAGTTATTATAGGTAAGTACGATTAAGTCAAGTAGTTTCAAAATTATTATTTGCTTAACAAATAATAATTTTGAAACTACTTGACTTAATCAAAATGTGTCAAAATTAATTCAGATTTAAACAAATTATTATTACAAAAATTACAATTAAAAATGTCAAAATTTATCTAATAAAAAATCTGATACACTATAATAACATTTTTGACACAGCATACTTCTCAGTTTTTGTTTAAATAAATTAATATGTAGTTTTTTTAGTTCTTTTGGCAATTTATTATATATAACTGGTGCCATGTGAAAGACACTTTTATACATTAAAGCAGTATTCGTTTTTGGAATGCACAGACGACTTTCATCCCTTTGGGTCCGATTAAAAGCTATAGATGCTAAAGTATATAAATGAGGATTTTGTTTAACGAAAACCGCTACTTCAAATATGTATAATGATGGTAATGGAAGGATACCATGCTTTTTAAAGAAAGGCGCACAACTCTCCGTTGATTTGAAACCAAACATAGCCCGAATGCATCGTTTCTGTGCCTTAAAGGCGAGGTCTTTGTCGGTGGAATTGCCCCAAAAAATTATGCCATATCTGAGAACAGATGCCACTAGCCCATGATACGCAGTTAAAAGGGCACTGGAGTTTATTTTGTTTGCAAGTGTATGTAAGGCGTAGGCAGATTTGCTAACTCGCTTGCATAGTTGTTGAATATGCGGTTTCCAGGTCATTTTGTCATCAATATATAAGCCTAAAAATTTGCAATTGTCTACTTCCTCTATTGTTTGCATGTCAAAATTTACATTTAGGTTATTTGGTGCCGGTAAACGTTGTCTAAAGTGCATTAATTTAGTTTTGCTTAAGTTGGCTCTCAAATTATTAATATTAAGCCAATTCATGACTGAGCTCAATGTGTTATTTATGTCATCTTCATAGGTATTTATGTTTTTACATTTTACCGTTACTGTACTGTCGTCTGCAAAAAGAGCTAAAGGATTATCAGTGGCATTGGGTAAGTCATTGTTGTACAATATAAAAAAGGATGGTCCCAAAACGGTTCCCTGAGGAACACCGCAGTTTACTTCACGTTCACGCGATCTAAAGGTTTCCTCTTTTCTTGTTAAAATATTCACTCTAGTCAATTCAGTGTACTGGTGACGGCCTTTGAGGTACGATTCAAATAATTGCAGAACATTACCTCTTATTCCATAATCATTAAATTTGCCAACCAATATATTATTATCATATTGATATTTTGTAACAGTCATCTAACATATTGACATAAGGTTTATATAACTTGTTTAGAGATAGTTATATAATATATGGTAGGTACGTACAGTTCGTGCCACGTAAGAAGAGACTTGACCCCGCCACCCCCGCCTCTTTCCGCCGCCCCGATGACGCCCGGTGCGGGACGGGGGCCGGTACGTGGCACGAACTGTAAGTACTAGCAATCTATATTCGCGTCATGGTCTCGATTCGATGAATCAGCGTGATTCAGCATAAAGTAAATGATAACCTCGATGATGATAACGCAGCATTTCAATCATGAATAATAAACAGCCTGTTATGATGATTGAACTTATATTACAAAGTAAAAACTTTTGAAAAAAAAAAAACAAGATAAATATTAAGACTCTAACTTTTTTAGAAATTGGTTAAAAATCTGACTGTCGACGGATGTCAAAACAGTCGATCCGAAATGTCACGAATATTTGAAATCACCAACACGGTATTGAGCAAGCGTGGCAACGTGGTTGGTGGTGGTGATCAATGCGCTTGTTCGTGCCTTTATGTTTATGTTTTTCCGTACCAAAGTGGTAGGAACCCTTATGATGCGAATCAGTCTGTGTCTGTCTGTCTGTCACAGCTGGATATCTCAAGAACTACTAATGCTATCAACTTGAAATTTGGAATTGCCCAACTATTTTGCAAGTTTCGAAATAGGGCTACTAGGGCATGTGGAGTATCATATGAAAGAGCGCTGTTTGCACATTCTCAAACATTTTTTCTTTTGTTTTAGGCCGCATAGTTTTCGACTTTTGATGAAAAATGTAAAAATACCGTTCCCGCCTTATCTCCGAAGTTTGCAAAGAGAAAAATCTGAAATAATTCTATGTGATAGGAATGTATGTAAAGATTACAGGAAAAATAAAAGGATGTCTCTAAATAGCATACTTTTACAGAAATCATCAACAAAAGTTACATTAGTTTCACTATCGGTCAAGAGATGACGCGGACCTAAAACTGCAATATTCTACACCGCAGCGCGGCAGCGTGCAGTGATAATTTCTGTGAACTGAATACCTACTCAAACAATGAACAAAGCATGCCACCGCTTTGTGATGGGCCTGTATTGTCATGATAAAAGTATCTATGCGTTGCCTTAGCCACAGTAAATAGGACATAGTACAGACGCCAGCACATCAACCTACCCGAAACTGTCAAATTTTCCCAATCAACTTTGAACCTTATGCTTTAGCGATAAAGTAAAAAATCTATCAAAGAAATTTGACAGATTGTAGTAGCTTGATGTGCTGGCGTCTGTACAAGTGCAATGTCATTTTCTTTGTTTACACAATACGCAAGTGTTTTGTAACGCGTCGACTACCATTGATATAAATAGCTGTCTGATGCAGTGTAGTTAATTGACAAACAAACAAGTAACAGCAATATATTTATTTACGTTAAATTCAGGTTTTGTTATTTTAGTTAGCTAGAATAATATTTTAAATAGATCACCAGACTTTTTGCTTTTTCTATTTATTAAGTTACAATCATTGAGTATTAATAATATTATCCAGCAAGGAGGCGATTTCTCTTAGTTGATCTTTATAAAAAGGTAGTTGAGCGAGATTTGAAGTTTATCAGTTTTACACTTATTTAGTAAAAAGGTTTTACACATACGTGTAGCCCGTGTAGAACAGTAACCCTTTTTACACACTTACATATTTTACTATAGGTACTTATCTATTGACACAACATTTTTCGATACTTATTATGCTTCTCAGCATTTCATGTAGGTACCTAAACTTTTCTAATAGGTACTTAGTAATATTAAAATGTTTGAAAAATAGGTACTCAGTAAGTAAGTAGGTATATCTATTCCGTTTCATTTTCAGTATACTTACTTGCTTTTGCTTTATCCTTTTGACCGCCACAGTCATGCATGTATTTATGACAAACCAAAATGTGCCCAGCACGCCATGATACGACTACATGACAGACCTTGACGCCGAGGGTAAGTTTTTGATTTTTGACGTGTGGCGGTCAAAAGGTTAATTAAAACTGCAGTGCGATTCTGTAACCATCTCACCGTGAAAACTTAGGTGAAGTGAGCGTGGAGTGAGCTGTCAATAGTGTCCATTCCTAGCAAAACCAAACTCACTTCACCTAAGTTTTCACGGTGAGATTTTTACAGAATCGACCGACTGTTAGTCAATACTTTCGATGATGACCGTACCAGAATAGATATAAGTAATATAATTGAAGTATAGTTACTTACCTAATTTTCCACAATAAAACGTACTGTTTGTCGAGTTGATTACTTGTGCAATCGTATACAATTATGTAGTTCCGTTTTACAGTTATAAAGATATCAGCTGAAAGTTAAATATTCAGCTGTTGATGCTGTTAATACGATATATGGCACGGAGTTTATTGGCTTTACTGCTTTACCAGAGTAAAGGCTCCAACAAACAGGTGCGATACGCGATATAATCGCGCTTGTTTGTAGATATGAGTAGGATATCTTTATACATACGCACCGTATACGCACCGAACACGGTTTGTACGTGAGCGCGCTCGTACGTATGCGTCGTCCCACGCACACACTGACAAAATTTATCGCCGCTAAAGGTGCGCCAGTCTTTCCCCTCCGTTTTATATAACATCTTGCACATTATTACGAGTATATGTCGTAGCTTGAATAAATAAAATAAATGTCGAGTTTAATAAAAAGAGAATTTTGCAAATCGGCTTAGAAATAACGGAGTTCAGGGGTCCTAAAAAAGCCACTTTGGCAGAATCGTAAAAGCATAAAATTCATAATCAAAATATGGCGAAGACAGTCCGTTTTTTTGTTTTTTTCGATGCACTACGTAGGTATAATCAAAGAGATAAAGAGGTAGCGATTGGATTGATTAGTATTTTAGCACAGACAAAAAAAAAATAACTGAAAAATCCTTCATCAATGGGATTTCATTCGATTAACTTAACAGTTAACTGTCCATTATGATTCATAGTGTTATCCTTTTATGATTCGCCAAAGTGGCCTTTTTAAGACCCGGGGGGCCTAAAACGGCTACTTTGGCAGGTAGTTTTATTATAATCACTAAAACGGATAAAAGTGGCCACTATTTTCCGTTTTAGTGATTATAATACAACTAAACAATGTAAAACTACCGTTTATAATAATATTAACGGATAATCTTGTTGAGCACAATTTAACGTGCTTATTTTCTGCATTTTGTTTCTAAAATAAAAGAAATAACCAAACAAACGATGGGGGCGCCACTGCGCGGTCGGCGTTTGGTCGGGAAAAAATATGCTTGGACTATCATTCATAAAAAACTTTATCGGAGACTATTATTGGGTATAAATAATGATAGACCGGTGATAAGGCTCTGCGCTGCGCATGCACAATTATCAATGCGTATGTTATTGATTGATTAGGTATCAATCTATCGACTATCCGTTGTTCATATGGACGACAGTTTTATTGAGATGATGGTGCTGCGATAAAGTCGCAGTTAGTCGTATTTGATGGACATCAGCATCACTCATTCTGGTATTTATTAGATGTTTGGAGACTTACATTGTGCAGGATGACGACCTTGTCCGCGGTCTTGAGGTGGTGTAGCTGATGCGTGACGAGGATGCGCGTGGCGTGCCGCAGCAGCCCCATCACACACTCGGACACCAGGTGCTTGCCCACGTGGGTGTCTACGGCGGAGAGAGGGTCGTCCAGCAGGTAGATGTCGGCCTGTTAGCGAATGGAATAAACAAATGAAACCAAAAAACTCAATTCGGTAACTAAAATGGATGATGTGTTTTTAGATCGTCATACAACTCGCCCCAAAAACGCAAAACCCGTTTCAATATAGTAATCGTCGTTGCGCGTGCAAAAGTCGCTATGTGTTTTTAGTGAACTTATTTGAGCTACCTATATGAAATTTAGCATGTTTATACGGAACTTTCGTTGTACGAATATCACACAGCTACATTCCTTAACTCTTTAAATATTGCACTTATCACATAGCTGTTTATACAGTACCTAGGTGTGTATTGAAATAACGATTAAAACTGCATAAAGGACCGAAAATAACTAAATAACACATAGCGGCTTTTCCACACGCAACAACGAAATATTAGGTAAGTTTATTCAAATACCTATCAATTGAAACGTAATGAATATGCTCTATAAAACTGACTCTTCATAGCTGCTTCGCCTCGACATAGTAAAATTCACGAAGAGCAATTTTCAACTTGTGACTAAAGATAGTTAGGGCATCACCGCATCACTACCTACTTCTTCGTGTTACTCATTACTTGGGACCTAATGACTCTTTTCACTGACAGCAAGCACCACCTATACTCGTATTTTCAACGATATTCGAATTCAACTTTCGACGCTCTGAGCCGCGTTGGATATCTAAAAGCGGCACTATGTACAGGGACTACCAGGACCTGAGAAAACGTAAAATAAAAAAACGCAAGTTTTATAATGCCTAGAAGTACCTATATGATCGACTACAGTAAACAAAATCAGAAAAATATATGATATTCTTCAGGATGCTAGTTAGATAGTGCGTTGAAAACATAATACAACCAATTTGATACGATAGAAAAAAATCATGAAAATACCTACCTCTAAAACTTTCTTTTTACAATAAAAACTTTTTTTTTTTAAATATAGGTACATACATTCTGATTTTTGTCAGATTATTCTACAAGCAACATAGGTACTAGTGCACTTACACTACATACTAGCACTAGTGTTTTAATTACATTTTTGTAAATAGATAATTGCTTCTTAGTTTGCAATATATTACCAGGGGGCCTAAAAAGGCCACTTTGGCGAATCAAAAAAGGATAACATTAAGAATTGTGGGTTGTGTCATCGCTACAATAAAGGTTTTCTGTGATAAGTGTCTAGTCTCAATATTTAGGACTCTTTCGTATCAAAATCAATTGAATTCTTGATAAAGCAGCAGACAATTTGTAGACATGAATAACGAGGAAATCTTATCATGTTGATCCAAACTCGAAAGTGCCTATAGCTTATCGATTAAATCGTTTCGATCGATCGATTTAATGTCTACTGTTTAGTAAAACACTTATACTGACGGAAAAACCAACGGATGCCGTGAAGAAGCCGTTAATTCAAAACCTAAATAACACCTTTTATCCATAAAAGCTTCGACAACCAAGTTATCGTTCAACGATTATCGTTGATCAAATAATATTATCAACAAACAAATCATTGTTGAGCTATTTGCTTACCTCCAAAGTACGTATTGTAGATATCCTGTCTGATAGTCTGAATCTTTTTGTTGTTTTTTTAAATTCATATATCTAGGAGTGTAGTAAACAAATATTGACGCAACCCTTTTTTTTTTTTTGATAATGGCATCTCGTAGTTGACCTTGAGAGGTCGTGACTACTTAACCGGACTATTGACGCAACCCTCCTAAACCGCAGGTATTTAAGGAGTTTTATAAGCTGTACCTACCCCTAGTTTAAACAACTTGGAAAATAAGTATATCTAACGACTAACCGCCCATATCGTTACGCCATGCGTCATCCACATTGTTTAGAAACCATAACTGCGCCCAACGACAGCCATTGCAACCATTTGGCTACAAGTAGGTACAGCAACGCACACTTAGGTATGGTCAGCAACGAAAGTCTGTTGACTATAAAATGGAAATTGGTTGCAAGACCTTTCGTAACTATAACGCTGTATTACACAGATACACTACAATATTGTACTGTGCTGTGTGTATACAGGGTGTAATATAAATAGCCGTCATCTACGCATTCTGTACATCAACCTAAGTGACATTGCACAAAAATAGTTGCTGGAGAAACGACTTTCATTTTTGGTTTCACAAATTGCTGTTTATGGTAACCCGCAATGTAATGCACAGAAAACATTGTACAGACGCCAGCACATCAAGCTACCCGAAACTGTAAAATTTTCCCAATCAACTTTGTACCTTATGCTTTAGCGATAAAGTTGAAAATCTATTATAGAAATCTGACAGATTGTGGTAGGTTGATGTGCTGGCGTCCGTACATAAGGGTGCATGCAACGGTAGGTAAGTACAGGATTCGTGCGGGCATCCCTCATGCACCCATAATTAAATTAAAAACATTAAAATGTGTTTTCGTAAAAAAAAAACATCAAGAAAAGTTGGAATTTTAACCTTCAATATCTCCATAGCCAGAAGGTTCCCAGGAATGGTGCTAAGAAGAAAAAGAAACTCTCGGCTTCGTTTAGCTTCTTTTTACATCCGTTAGTTACCTGTCTATAGCAAGCCCTGGCGAGCCCGATGCGCGCGCGCTGTCCGCCGCTGAGGCTAATGCCGCGCTCGCCCACCAGCGTCGAGTCGCCCGCAGGCAACTGCTCGAAGTCACGCACCAGTGCACACGCACTGACTACCTTCAAATTTACATCACATTTTTAATGTAAGAGTTTTTATTTTTAAAACTAATATGCAAGAGGCGGTTACAAAGTCTTTACTTTGTAAAAAACATGAAACACTGGCGTTACGTGTACTATAATAGGTTAAGTCACAAAATGACTTACTCGATAATAGAAGATTATTTGATTAACATACTCAAAATTAACTCACCTTTTTATAGCGAATTCGGTCATACGGCAGTCCAAAGAGAATGTTATTACGGACGGTAGCTACGAAGAGCCACGGCTCCTGACTGGCATAGGAGACTCTTGCGCCGCCCAACGATATCGTACCCTGCGACGGAGACAGCTCACCCAGAATTACTTGAAGCAGGGACGACTAAATGGGACAAGAAAAAAAGAATTAGTGTAAGTATAAAAACACAATAACTTATGTGTACACATAAGTAGTGGCGACGGTATGTCGAGGACAATAAGGAGGTGACAAAGACAATAGTACGTTTAGTCATTATTCTTGACATAAAACCCGTAAATAATTACATAATGAGTAAGTACTGAAGCACTCTTAGTTTTTTCTTGTGTGTTTTTTGTTGTGTGTGTGTGTGTGGTACTCAGACTATAAAGATACGTTTGAAATTACGGCAAAGACGGTGCAGGCTTTCTCATTTAGGTAACTAAACGAGGTTTTATTATACATGCTAGTAATACCTTTCCAGAGCCCACTAATCCGGCGATGCCCACGAACTCCCCAGGCTGGGCAGTAAGCGTGATGTTCCTCAGGGTGTTCACTATCGCCTCAGGTTGCCAGGTCGCACTTAACCCATTTAGCACCAAGCCCGTATGCTTCGGTTTTTCCTTCTCAGTACCATTGCTTATTATCGCCTTTGAATCAATAGCTGGCACTAACTTCTCAGGCGTCAGTTCGTCCAACAACAGGAATTCCTGAACAGAACATAAAACGTTTTGAATGATAAATAAATACCTATCGTTCGGTACTAAAAAATAAACATAGAACATCGGTATTTAGGTAAGTACGTCATTTGCGGTTTACCTCAAGCCGTCTGATGGAGACTTTCGTTTCTGCCAGAAATGCGAGCGCCAATGGGAAAAATATGTTACAGGCGAGTTGGAGTAGATTAAAGTATTGAACGAGGGAGAATGTAATTTCGGCTCGGATGTCGCCGCCTAAGAGCACGAACGCGACGATGGCGGAGAACAAGATGAAGCGTTCCGTAAACACGCTCAGCGCCGTGGAGAACCCTTTGATCATAGAGGTACGCATCACGAAGCTCACCTCTAACCTAACAACAAACATTAACATCGTTAGTATAGTCGTTATTTATTTAGGATCTCCAACAAAATATATACCTACACAATGACACATAAATAATGGGCAACAATGTGGTAGTAAGTAAAGTCCTTTCACAATTATTTTACCTTTGATTTTGCAACACTGTCAAAATTACGGTGATCTTTATTAATTATCATTCTAATAAGGTTGCTGTTGGGTTGCTGCCACTGACAGGTCTGTCAAAATCAATGTGATCTTTATTCTCGTCACAATAAGGTGCGATTGCTGCTGTCAGAGGTAAAATAATTGTGAGCTGACTGTAGACTGTAGATCTTATTTACAATCGAAGATGAACTTGCAAAAAAGGTGTTATCATTTAGCTAGTAATATATAAGTCAACGGTCTTATCATTGATATTTTATCTTTTAGATTGGCGGTACTTACTTCCGGAGTTTATCTACCAGCCTTTCAAAAGGCTTCTCCCAAGCATACATTTTGATGACTTGCACGCCGTTCACCAGCTCGCTCATCACCTTTACCCTTTCATCTGTGCGTTTTGCAATTTTCCCTCGTAGAGTTCCTTGAAGATTACTTAAATATGCTAGAAATAAGTACAAATAAATTTATCAGAAAAATATTTACCGTTTACAAATCGCTGAAGTCATTTGTTCGTGCATGTCCGATAAAAGTACTTAATTATTTGTACCTACACATTCATTCAATTGTGTAACCGTTTTAGACGCAAATGCTTCTTATCCGATATCATCATCACGCAATCTTTTGTGCTAAGGTATTTATTTATCATTTGCACACGAGTGTTTATCTTAGTCGGGGTACAATAAAAATGTCATCATCGTACTTATGTACAATGATCTTGATTTACCTTGGACGAGTACAGTTTGTAGGAATATGACGGTGAGCGCGGCGAGGGTAGCCCAGCCCACGTGCTGCCACACGAGGTAAGACACCACCGGCACCACGACGGGCATGACCCACAGGTAGTTCAGGAATAAAGCCACCATATCAAAACGATTCACATCATTGGACATCAGGTTGATCACCTGCCCTGGCTCCGTTTTATTTAACCCTGTGCGATCGAGTTTTAATATCTAAAATAGAAAACATAAAAGTTAGGGCTGAGTTATTTGTCTCTCATGCACGTCATTGCACATTATTGAAATTTTATGGAACAAGTGAAGCGGTGAGACACTCAAATCCCCCAAGTTCCATAAAAAAGTAATTAGGTATGAAATGAATCAGTAGGTATACTTACTTTTCTATATAGCAATGAACAGCTAGCTATTCTAACTCTCATTCCTACGCGTCCTTGACTTAACTGAATGTGATTGAGCATCAAAGATGTCGTTATACTCAAAATATTCATAAGAAAGTTGTAAATATGTGCATTTCTATAACTTTCTGGGGTTTTGTCCTCAGAAAAATAATTTATAAATAACGCTAGAGTGAATGGAATTAAAGGCCTGAAAATAAAATAAAAACAAAATCAGCATGCTCGTTTATAAATGTAGGTTATTATAATAATCTTGTGTTTATTTGTCCACATGTTTAATTCATGACTTGATGTACGGTTGTACACAATAAAGCGCTTCATTGAGAACGCACAGACTGATTGAGATCGACCTTTGCCCGCTGCCGATTGCTGTCTTGTAATTACTACTGTGCAGTTAATTTACAGTACAGCCATAGAATTATGTTCATAGTAGGAAACAAATCTAAATAAAATACCATTCTGTACACATCTGCTCAACCCAATCCTAATTTCATAGTACATTGGTAATGGGTGTAAACTTAGAAGATATTCGACTCTCTTTCTCGTAGTCGTACTCGTACGATATGCTACTTTGCAAACTCTGTCTACTTTCTGGTACAAGAATGATTGTACTACTCGTATATTGTAAATATTGTAAAAGACAAGACTCACCATAAAAAGATGAACAATAAACCGACAATCAGACCACACAATAAGTACTCCACCCAAAATGATCGTACAATGGCCTTCGAGAAGGAAGGCTTGATTCCTTTTTTCTTGGCAGTGTCGAGTTCTTCCTGCCATGCTTGCTCGAGGCGGTCACCCAGCCGACCGGAGTGGTCGCCGTCTCGGGCCTTCCACAGATCATCCACGGTAAGGCCATGTTTGAAACCACGACGGAATAGACTAAAGCTCCATCTGTAACAAAATTAGAAAAATATGTTATGTAGGAAATCGAATTTGTAGATTATTTTATACCGTGTGCATAGAATATAGACTTCATTATTTTTATGAATTCTATTAAAGCGGCCTATTGTAGACATGAAAAGCAATTTACCGTGAGAAGAGGCGAGCGTAGCTAGCTCAAAAATTTTGATAACCCGCCTCGGATAGTTTAGGTTTGGTTTTATACATATTCCATTACGAAACATAAAATAACCATTACATTAGATTTCAATTTTAACAAGACTCTTGATTCTTTTTTTAAGTGCTTCAACATAATTTATTCAGCATAATCAAAATCAAAACTTTATACCTGTGTGGCTTGGCTTGGTTTAACTGGGCGGAGTTACATACTTAGACATCCATAAAACCGGCTCATAGATTTCCGAGAAACTCCCGAGTCCCGGACAAAGAAATTACTCCGAACAGCACACCCAAAATTTTACTCAATGAGTAATTGTATCTATTTTGGTAGTCCGGGGGAGTATGTACGGAACATTTCCACTAAGATAGGTAATACGTAAAATAGTAGATTGTGCGCTCGGGCAGCTACAGTTGAGTAGGAATTGATGACTTTTACTCTACTTTTCATTTCGAGTATAAGGAAAGTAAAAAATAGTAGTTTTTCTAAAATATTTATTGATAATAATAACAACATGAATTAATGAACAACCTATTTAAAATTAATTGAGAAGTTAGAACAATTTGTGAAATTTAAGTTTAAATAAACTATAGGTTATATATAGGGTATAGGTTTTAAATTTTAAATATGGAATACACCGCGTCACCGCGCCGCTGGCTGTTTATACACTCACAAGATCGCAGTATTAGATCAGAGGGGCATTTCTCGTAATTTTAAAACGTTCACAGTTTGATCTCAGAATCAATCTGTCAAAAAAACCTCGATTTCCCTACATTTTCACAAGTTTTTGACATTTGTTTGTCGTCGAGATGAGACTGCGACTAGATTTTGAACATTTTAAATTACGAGAATTGACCTTCAGTGCTTTGAGTAGAATATGTACCTCATTCCTCTTAATTATGTAAAAAATTTCGTAGCTGACTACCTAAACTAATGTAGTTCTATTTTAAAAAATCATTCTCGCCCTAGAGAGGGACGCAATTACTATGAGTCTTTCCCGCCCAAAGGTGAGAAGCAGCGTCTTCCGCCCGCTATTCGGATCAAACAAACACTACTTTTTGTAAAAGGTTTTATTTTTCACTTTTTAGTGGGTCAGTTTGTAATTAAATTAATTATCTAAGTTACAATAGCATAATGTCAACTTGCCCATCGCCTTTTACAAAATATTGCTTTTCCCGATGCAGGGACGTTAATTGTTGAGAAGTTCTCTTAGTATTCCACCATCAGCTCCATTTCGCCATTCGCGTTGTGACTAGCATAAATTGCTTAGCAACCATATAAAGGTAATCGAATCGCAACTCGTGAAATACTTATTATTGAGTAGATCCGGTGGCCATCTGTGGTCTTCTTCATCAGTTCCACTTCACCAAATGGTGCTTTCCAAGAGCAAATGCACAATGTACCATAAAAAATACCCAAATTATAAATGACGGCGAACTGAGGTAACAAACATAAAAAAAAATTACAACCGAATTGAAAACCTCCTCCTTTTTTTGAAGTAGGATAAAATAAAATAATAAAAAAGATAGAACTGAATTGAGAACCTCCTCCGTTTTTTGAAGTCGGCTAAAAATGAGTTCAAGCGGTCTGAAATGTTGACCCCAGATTCGGTGAAAGACGAGGCAAACACAGTACCTTATCGAAAATCTTTTGCCAGAAATTTTAAAAGAACGACACATAAATACATACCTTTCATATATCTATACATTCAATACCTACCTGTTTCTTCATACCTATTTTTTACACTTCTATGAGTCATACAATGAATTTATGAAGTGGCGAGAACACAAGAAAAATATTTTAGAAAAACTACAATTTTTTTACTTTCCTTATATTTGCAAATATGTATGTTTAACACGAGTGAAAGTCATCAATCTCTACTCGGACTATCGCCGCCCGAGCTCAGCGAGGGCGGCCAAGCTCCATATTATGACTATGTTGTAGAGTTTGTGAAGTTAAGGCTTGTAGAGTTAGGGCGTGTAGAGTTAGAAGCTTGGCTCTACATGAGATCGATAAGTTTTTGACAGTTCGAGCCATATGTGGTCTTGCCTTGGCAACATTTTACATGAAAATGTTTTTGGTGGAATCTATATATGTATGTATATTACTGATAAAGGCCGCAGCGAATGGGCGGGCATAAGAAAATGACAGAGTCAATTACTACCACACGCGAAAAAAGAGCGCAACAATGCGTTGGAACTGAAATAAAACAACATAAGCGCCAAACCATATAATAATTGTTTAAAAATAAACTAGCTAAAAGCAGAGCTTTGTGAGGGCTCGCGTCGTTTTTCTGCGTGGTAATAATCTTTAAGGCAGTTTTTTTTTTATATTTTTTTCGTAATTTAATTTTTTTTTTTTTTTATCTACATATAAATAGAAATTATTACGTTAAAGCACAAATCAATAGGCGTAATAGTTTTTCCGTAAAGTGTACCACAAAATGCTCAGGTTGTGGGATATAGCAGGGCTCGCTTCGCTCGCCCTGATTACCTAAGCTGTGTATCAAAAATATTTTCAGCCAGAGTTTTCAATTACTTACCTAATTACGCACATTTTGAATGCTTTTTTGCAATGAAATTACTTAGGATTTTAGAATTACAGAAAAAAATATAAAAAATAGAGGTCTTTTCGGAATTAAATTCTATCAAGACAATTGCGTTTTCCTTCAGTCAGAGTACCTTTTAATCAAATAATCAATAAACATATAACCAAAAATTAAATCCATACCAATATTGATGATTTCCATTATTGATGTAATAGTGAAATAAATGGTTACGAAAAAACCCCTAATTTATTTGGGTATCGCCTTGGACTTGGAGATGACCTAAAAAGAAATACTTATTACCATAAATTTACCAGTTTTTTCAGATATTTGAAAGGCATTTGACTATGTGTACATAACAGTCGCTTCAAAAGGAATTATGCAACTTTTTGTTTTTACTTTGTTCTTTGTTTCTTCTCTAAATTATTTGTGACTTCTCCCTGAAGGACATGGTTATGTAAGATGAAGCTCGTTCGACCTAAATTCTCTATTTAGTACAACATAGACGTAGGCGTACCGTAGGGATATATTATTTTACGACCAATTTGATTCTGTTCCAGATACGTGTAGAAGCGATAGCTGCGATAGCAGGCAGTTATTTTATTGATTAAAAAGATATAACAAATACGCCTCGTACCTGTTGTTATTATAGCAACGTTGCTGAGGCAACGGCAATTAATATGTAATTTATTTAGTCCTTTTGGTTACGGGTTGGGTTCACTTTTTGAAACATTCTTACTCGTAGAGATGTGACTAGATAAGTAGGCACTGCAATACCGAAACTCTTTAATCAAAATTCGAAGTAAGTATAACTATAATCAGTGACGGATTAACCCTTAATCAAATTAAGCAATTGCCTAGGGCATCACGTCTGAGGGGGCACCAGAAGAAGCACAAAAAAAACCGTCCTTAGGGCATCACGTCTCACTCTAACGTCACCAAAAACCACATCAAAAAAGTTTCTAGGACTAATTTGAAAATTTGCGCGTTTTAAGTTGACATAGAGTCCGACCTAGAGTCATAACCCCACTCCCGCTTGCCCACTCGCTGCCCTCTTGTGCAGCGAGTGGGCATGGGATTTACGAAGAGTTGATTATGATAATGGCCCAAGAAGTGCATGGTAAAATTATATCGCAGATAAAAGATTCTAGATATGATAGTCTTTCAGTAGATTCTACGGCGGATTTGATGCACATGGACCAGCTCAGCAGCGTAGTTATTCGCTATATAAAAAATGGGCAGCCAGTAAAGCGATTTCTTACATTTATTGGGTTGGAAACGCATCACACAGGAGATGAACTGGCAAAGCAGACTCTTCAATACCTTGAAGAACATTGTGGATTAAATTTTTCAAAATGTAGAGGCCTATTTTACAAAAAAACTAATGATTTTAGGCGGTAAAGGTTTAAAGACCGATTCTAGTTGACATACGGATAGGGGGGCCTACAGGCATGGATTGCTTAGGGCATCAAGTAGTCTTAATCCGTCACTGACTATAATGTCGCTCGTTAGACAAATTGACCTGCGCATCCAATGTGATACAGTTGTATCGTGCTGTAGCCGTAATAAAGGTTTATTATCAAGGCGAGGAATTAATTGAAACAAATGAACAGTTTCGTTAGTAATGAGGTCGTGGCTTGGATACCAAATTGGCTTGGATACAAAATTAATCTGTTCTGTTTGCCTTAGCAATACAGTTTTATCTAATCTGCATAAATTAAATCCATGCATGCCCATACCTTTAACGCATAATAACCACCTGAACAGACAGGCAGGTGAAATAAGAACATTTTGAATCATAGCGCGCAAATATTGATTGTTTTTAGGATTCCGTACCAAAATGGTACCATAAGGGTTCCTTATGGTGCGACTTCAGTCTGTCTGACCGTCTGTCACACTTGGATATCTCAAGAAATACTAAGGCTATCAACTTGAAATTTGGAATAGTTTTAGATGACGTTTGCCCAACTATTTTGCAAATAAGAAAGAAATATAATTTTTTTTTTGCAAAATGGGCTGAAAAATTCAAAAAAATTCAATTCTTAAAAATTCAAAATGGGGCTACTAGGGAATGTAGGGTATCATTACAAAAGAGCGCTGTTTGCACATTCTTAAACATTTTTTCTTTTTTTTTTGCCCGCATAGTTTTCAACTTTTGATAAAAAATGTAAAAAAATACCGTACCCTTATTTCCGAAGTTTGCATAGAGAAAAATCGGAAATTATTCTTTGTGACAGAAGTTTATGTAAAAGTTACAGGAAAAATAAAACGATGTCTCTAACTATATAGCACACTTCTTCAGAAATCATCAACAATAATTACATTAGTTCCACTATCGGTCAAGAGATGGCGCTGACCTAAAACTGCAATATTCTATACCGCAGGGTTCAAATTCTCTGACGAATATAGGCCTCGCCGATAAAAATTTAAAAACATTTCAAGTTTCACAACCAAAATGTCCTCCTTCCTACCGGAAGGAGGACATTTTGGTTGTGAAACTGCGATTAGGTATACTCGCAGGTTGCTTTGGGTGAAGCACAGTCGCAGTTTTTTCTGGGCACAGAACTATTTAGGTAACGGAACCGTCGTCGCGTCGCTCGCTCGGTGCGCGAGTCCGACTCGCTCTTGACCGGTTTTTTTTATTCGTGAAATGACAACAACCGCTTTAAAATATTTCTTGAACGAAAATCGAGAACCTATTGTGTGTTGTTCAGAGTAACCAACTGAAACTGAACGGAACAATGGGTACTGGTGGGGATTTGTCGGTAGGGATTTCTGGAACAAATCGAATTTACATACTCATACATAAGTTTTGTAAACTTCTTAGTATACCTACCTAATCAATAAACAAACAGACGAGTCTGCGAATATTCTTGTCTGTTTGCCAGGTTTAGTTTGGTTTAAACATCTGCTGAATTTAAGTACGTTTAATTAAAAACGTACGTAAGGATCTAAGCGAATCAAATTGAGCTACAAATTGCTTTTGCGCGAGTAGATTCGCGCAAACGTTTTTCATACACGTGTACCTTTGCACCTAGGTTAATTCACAAAACTAAATAAGTGCAAATAAGTTTCGATCTAAACAACGCCGTTTGTATTCGTTAGCGGCTTTCAGATACGCGTATAAAGTTCTCGTCACGCAAGCACAATAAGGCTGAGGCTACATTAGGCCGCGACGTGACCTGCGACACATGAGCGATTAAAACAAGTAAATGAATTCTCACGTATATGGCTACACCGTACATCAAATATTACTAGCGATCTTTGATTTCTTTATGCGATAGGAACAACATTACTGAAATCACGGCATCGGCTACATCAACATGAGCGAAATTGAAGCGAATTTATTAGAAAATTTGTTTTTTTTTTCGCTTGTAATGTAGCCATACCATGTTTTTCTCGTTTCGCTCTTCCATTCGCATCGCAAATCGCTGCCTACTGTAGCCTCAGCCTTAGAGCGCATTCAGGCTCTTGCAAACAGGCGCGACGCGCGACGCGAATCGCGTGCGACACAAAGGCACCGCTCGCGCTCGTTGCGCGACTTGCGGTGTCTTTACGTCGCGCGCGATATTATCGCGTGTCGCGCCTGTTTGAAGAAGCCTTTCTACTGCTACGCACAGTTCAAAGATTACAAGAAGGTGGAACACTCAAACTTGAACTTAACCGCAACTACATCGCAACTTGATCGGCGAGTCATGACGTAAATAAGCCTAGATGTCCAATCAAAGAATAGGTACCGTATAAGATCCTCGAAAATGGTAGGTTGGTAGGTACATAATTAGTACCATACGTAAACAGCCTCGATAATCAAAGATACTTACTTAGGTACTCCTTGAGTACTATATCTTTGATTTAAATCGATGGTAGGTAGACCGTGCTAGGTCTAACTACCTATGCGTCAATGGAATACAGTGATACCAACTTGGTATAAAAACTAAGGTCTCGGGTCTCGTTAAGTATAAGAATCTACTCATATCATATCTAATTTAAACTATGTCAAAAGAATCTTTTTATTGGCGCAAAAGACAATGAATAATTAATACGTACTTAATAAATGATGAACCTTAAAAACTCTTTATCAAATCTATCGCCAATTGGTAATCTCGATTTCCCGTGAATAATGTGAACTTGTCTCAAAATCATTATCTGCCTTTTGCCAAGTATGTTGGGGTCGGCTTCCAGTCTATCCGGCCGGTCAAAGCTACTGTTAAATTAAGTTGAAATACTGTTTGTTTTTTTTTGTTGAAGTAAACTTAAATCAGAAGCATACAAATGTTAGGTACAGTACCTACTAGAGTTAGAGAAGCGGGGTAATTGCTTAACACACTATCAGTAGCAATGGCTTTCATTTTTACAATTCAACAACATTCATTGCGTTATTTACGTTGTAGAGCAGACAAATTTTTCGAACATATGCATTCATTTTTCGAAGCAATGGATTAGCAATATCATTCAAAATGATTCCGACTAAGATTGATAGTGTGGTGATCGACTTAAAATTTTCAATACTGAAATCGCCTGATATTTGATGGGATATTAAATATGCAAATTACAATATTGTCGCCTCAGCCCCAGTCGAATAACTCCAAATCAATCACCAAGAGTATACAATTACAAATAAAGTTTATTAAATTCCACGATAACTGAGCTTTGTCGGTACGGACTTGTTTTGAAGATTTTACAGATCTTTTATCTGGGGGCACGGTAGTGCCCCCGCCGAGCCAAGCGAAGCGCAAGGGTTTGGCTGTTTCGTTACTTACTTCAGAAACTAAATATTCGCATCACCTCCACGACGCGGCGACGCGCGACGCGGACGGTAGCGAAACGGCGAAACCAAAAATTTTTACTGATATGTAGAATTTGTGAAGTTAGGGTCGGTAGAGTTAGGCCGTGTAGATTCAGAAGCTTGGCTCTACATGAGATCTGATATCTTTTTCACAGGGCAAACCTTATGTGGTCGTCTTGGCAACATTTTACATGAAATGTTTTTGGTGGGATTACTTATTTACACCCAAAGTTACGTTAAAAATAGCAAGAAAAACGAATCTTTGACTAACTTTTAAATGACTTTTTATTTTACTATTCTGTTTCCGTACAGACAAAATTAATAATAAGTCAAAACGATCTCATGTTTAACTTTGGATGCACAATGTCAAACATTGGAATAATACTCTCCCGAAATTTGTATGGAAAAAATATCGACTATAGTGGCGCCTCCAAGTAGAAAAATTTTGAAGATTTATTACATAAAACCAATGCATGGAACGTTATACCTACTACCTGGGGATTGTATGATTCTGCCAAAGTGGCCTTTTTAGGCCACCAGGCGGCCACTTTGGCGAATCATAAAAGGATAACGTTATGAATCAAAATATGGCGAAGACAGTCCGTGTTTATTTTTTTTCGCTGCACTACGAAGGGATAATCAAAGAGATAGGGATTGGATTTGAATCGGACTGATTAGTATTTTAGCACAGACAAAAAAAAATAACTGAAAAATCCTTCATCAATGGGATTTGATTCGATTAACTTAACAGTTAACTGTCCATTACGATTCATAATATTATCCTTTTATGATTCGCCAAAGTGGCCTTTTTAGGCCCCCAGGTCCATCTAACGTTATGGAATTCTACTAAGCAGACACTTATTTAAAAAAAAAAAAAACATTCATGATTTTTTACTTAGGTTTTTTTTTATACAGCTGTGATGTGCGTGACAGACATGTGCTGGAACGATTATTAAGACATACTAAATAGGTAGAAACGTAGACGAAACTTATGCACAGCCTGTATACCTATAATTAATGTTTTTAGATATGTTTTATGTTAACAATTTGATCAGGTTGCAGGTCAGGATCTCTACTGCTGATGGGTTAGGTACCTACAACACAAATCCAGAAACCCACCGAGCACCGACCTATTCATCACAAATATCGATTGATAAACATGTTCTCTGCATATGTTTGTAATGCCCTGAACTACTGATAACATGCGCGACTGGTGTGAAACTGTTACAAAACCTGATTGATAATGATAACACATTGACCTTGAAATAATCGAGAAAAAGAGCGGAAGTGAGTCTAAGATTGACCACAAACAAGTTATGCAAACGGTTCAATAGTCATTTTAAATTATTTTTTGTACTGATGTGTCTAGATACATCAAGAGTTTGAATAAACTGACAATAGCTAACTAAAACCTACCGACAGTTTAGGTTTATGTAAAATTCAATACCGACTTGTTGGAAACAAATATGCGATACACGTCGCAATCAATATCAAACTCATGTAAATGTTACCTTATCCATTTAAATCTAAAACTCTTTACTACCGCGTAGGTAATAATTAATTACTGAACAAGTTTATAGCATTTGCACAATCTTATCGTACATAGGTGTACCTAGTGCACATACGTTTACTTGAAATCATAAAAGGCACCAACTTCTGAGACTGACACCTAAGTGAGTTTCAGAAATTGGTGCCTTCTATGAGTTTGATTTGAATAATTTTGGCACCGACTTCTGAAACGGCGAATGACATTATTTTTTTTTTTAATGCGCTACCCCATTGATGTATAAAATACGGGTGCGCCAAAGTTCACCTAAATTTTCAACTCCGATAATTGGAAATCCGAAAATGTTCTTCCTAACATTTTTCATCCTAACAATCACAATTCCTAACTACTCTGTCTCTAATGTTCATAATTCCGAAGCATTCAACTTCATAATTTCAGTAGCAATAAACATCTATCATACTTTTATTTGTTCTCCTATATTTTCTCAACATAACCATCTTTTACACTATTATGCAAAGTCATATATTTTTTGTTTAGATTTCTTTTTATTCATAATACCTAATCAGTATTATATCTAAGGCTAAAAGTGTCTTGGTGTTTTTTGTCTGCGACTAACCGTTTGTCGTAAAAACGATGTGGAAGGGATCCATAGGTTAGGTTAGGTTAGAACTGAAGCGGCAGAGGAGGACACCGTGGGTTAGAGTCCCACATAACTGCACTATCTCCCCGTGGTAGTGCAGTATGCATGAGCATTTCTTCACGATAAAAAAAAAAAAAAAAAAGTGGTTAGAACTGTGACCAACTACGAGCGAGCGCTACCTCGAAATTGGTCGTGAAATTTTTCTAAGTATTTTTTTCATAGTGCCTCCAAGACGACACTCTGACCTGAATTTCATTCATTTAAGACAAAAATCACTTGGTAAATGTTTCTTTCTGAGTACGAGTGAAAATATTATGGTAATTATGTTAAGGGATAAAAGCGTTATGATAAAAAACAGTAAGGAGTTTAAATATATTTACAGTAATGATATTATTAATTACAATTTTCGGAAACATGAGTGTTATGAACATGAAACATCGCCGGTATACAAAATAGTATGAATGACAACTTTAGGATGAAAATTTTTAGGAAGAGTGATCATTCGGATTACAAATCTTTAGGAAGAACAATTTCGGGTAAAGAACTTTAGGTGAGCCAATATGAACCCATAAAATACATCAATACGCTACCCAAACAAAAATTGCCCAGATTTGGTCGCACAGTTCTCCGTATACATATATCTTTACATAATATATTATAACATATCACAATCGGTTTCTAATGTTTTTAACCGACTTCAAAAAAGGAGGAGGTTCTCAATTCGGATGTTTATACATATATATATATATATATTTATTTATGTATGTTCAAACGAGATGGTGTTTAAAGTTGTCATCGAAACCGGTTACGAATTGGTTGGGTATGAAAAAAGTTTAAAAGTAGGTACTCGATTTGAATTAAGGTTTTGAGACACCTTTTTGAAGTCCGTAAATAAAATAAAAAATATTAAATTCACCAAGTTTGTTTCCTACAAACTTGGTAATTTTGAAGAAAATTTTTGAACATTAATATATGTATTTACAAAACCAAGTAAGTAGGTACCTGGTCTATTATTTATACCTACTTAATATTTCGCAAAATGATATAAGTAAAGTACTTATCTAGTTTTGTACTTAGCTACAGACAAAGTTCATGGTCACTATGTTATAAACTTATGTTAAAAACAGTACCGTACCTAAGTCACTGGAGTTGTAAAACTGCTAAGTCATGCTATAATAGTAGTTAATGATAGCGTAAAAATTGATTTCAATTTGCCAAGAGTTAAAAGTCTTACATCACATTTTTAGCATGAAGGTCACGTTGACAAAGTGATGATGATGAATAGGTAAGTAAGCACCTAAATACACGTTTAAAAACAAACCATTTCAACAGATACTTACCTAATAAGTAGGTAGGTGTGTAAGAAACACTAAACATGTAGAGCATAGATTCTGCCTAACTTACTTTTTTTTAATTTAAAGTTTTCGTTCTCTGATTTTTGATCTCGTGGACCTAATCAAACAGCTCAGATAGTGCGGAAGCACTAACGTCAGCGTTGATAAGAATAAACAACTCACGTGGTAATACTTACGTTAAAAATATTTTTGAGATGAAATTTGCTTTGTCGTGAGGGTTCTTTTGTTTCAATACCACTTTTGAGTCCATGATTAAATTTATGAAGCACAAAGCACAGTTCTATAGTGTTTTACTGTTTCCTGAAGATCTTGTCGTCAAAACATACCAGTAAATCCGTTTAGTTTATTAATAAAACTGGCGAATGTTGCACAGCTTTAAGCGGTGCTTATCACATGCAACAAGTTTATAGCCATAAGCCATACGAGGCAGCGTCACCTTTGAAATTTCCAATACAGTAAGCAAAACAAATCGTTTTCAAAACAGATTGCATAATATCCTACTCATGAATTTTACTACAGTTCGACCGATTCACTGACCACTGAGTTGTTTAGGATTTCAATGGACGTTAATCAAAATGACCACATAGAAAACGATCCTTGTATAAAACTATGTATTAAATAGGCTAGAAATATATAAATTCCGTTTGTTAAGTATCACAGTTAAGTAGATTGGTATTGGTTGGTTGGAAAATCGCGAGCTCTACTCCACGAGCATATAGCCCGAGCGTCGCCGGCGTACTGACGGAAAGCCCGCCTGTGCTCTCTCATCACGACATCACACAGCTGTGGTATATCACAGAGGTCTGTGTGCTCTACTGTAGCTGTACAATCTATAAATAAGTAGCTCTACGTTTAAGCATCCTCGAAGATATCAACAATACAGTGTTGTAAGTCCACACGAGAGTAGTCTGTCAAAACACATCTCAGATTCATTGAATCAATGAACAAGAATTGGCCCGAGCTGGATCCAAATAAATAAGCGCCGACATAGTAATAAATGTAATGTGACGCATCACGCAGACAATTGATAAGTTAGGGAAGTAGCTGCGGTACTTACCTAACATAACACTAACTAAAAAACACATATAGTATCTTAAATTAGCTAATCTAACTAGGCAGTTTGATGTTCAATACAGTATATTCTATCTATACTACCCTGAATCTCCAATAGGTACTTAGCAATAATAAGAGAAATCAAAGTAGTCGATCTCATCGATGTGGTACCATTACGTATCTAGGTATAATACACAAAACACCGAAAAGTAAAAAACAATGAAAAATTACTTAGATAAACTTAAAAGAGTTTATCTAAGAAAAATTACAATTTGGTAAATAGACAGTTTCGAAAGTCAGAATATTTTGTTTACTTATCATAATACTTATTTTATTTTTTGCCACATACTTCAAAAGCTCCAAAACAATAAATTTGTAAGTGTACCTATAAAATATGTTTTTTATTAATAAACCTATAAACATATTGATTAAGTTAAGGTTACTTTTTAAAGTCGCCGAAGTTGGTTGTTTTTTTTACACTATGTAATATTTTTAGATAAGTTAAAACAGCTAAGCAGTGCTTTCATGCTTTTTTTCATAAATTCATCTGCAAATTTCATGTCTTAACATTTTTGCTCTCTTGCTCTCCGACTAAAACTACGTCGTCAACTAAGATGGGTTCCGCGTTTCCGCCGTCCGCGGGATTGTGGAATGATCAGCTTGTGCATTCACTTTTTTTTAATTTGTATTATATTCTGGCTTGAAATTCACTGGCGTCCTTCCAAGGGTACCTACATAAGAATGTGAACAAATTTTACTTTAGGTACTTATTCTAAAATAGTGAAACTACACATTTATTTTATTTTTATGTACGAATCAGCAGTCTATTCTTTTTCAATGCTTAGGTAGTACTATTATAGGTCTCCATAGTACCTAAAAGTTATTTTTATTCCTGGAAACTTTCACCACCTGTAAGGATGTCAATGAATTCATAGCCGGTCGGTCAGTGCCTATGGGTAGGTACTACTGCCGATCTATATAGGACTGGGTCACTGGGTCACTGGGCAAAACAAGTCTACCACAAGCACAACATACTGCGCCTAAATAAAAAAACTGTTAAACTGAGGGCCTAAAAAGGCCACTTTAGCAGAATCATAAAATTAAATAAATTATTACTTTGTTACTAATGTTTTAAGTATATACTTATAAATTCTTTAAAAACACAAAAATGTAATAGTAATATAAAATAATAATATATTTATTTGCATACACGGTATAAAAAGATGGTAAAAGTATGTACAATGTAGAACAAAACATGTTTTGCCAATATAATAATAAGCCATATAAATTTTCCAGTATGTAACTGACATTAACATTGTTTTTCAATGAAATCCTAACACTATAAAAACTATTAACAGACAACTATTCGTACATTTTAATTTTAAATAACTTAGTATTTAAATTTTTGAGATCATTTGGCAACTTATTAAACGTACACACATTGCAAGGCAGCTTTTATTATACCTTGGAATCTCACTTAGTACGAGCCTGTTGGGGTCTCGTCGGTTTCGGACATTAATATCATCTGCTTTAACAAATAAATTTTGATGCTTTCTGACAAATATACTTATCTCATAGATATAAAGAGACGGTAACGGTAACTGTACTTATGTTTAGGATCATTTTTTACATAGAGATAACGTTTACTAGTCACACCTGCAATAAGTAGTTTATTTATTGCACTAATCGTTAATACATCAACATAATGGCACTTTTGACCAGCAATAATTTAATATGTGTTATAATAAAGAGAGTGTTATAACCGTGCAATAAATAGGTATCTCCCATAATGAAGTATTTATTAGTAAGACATGCATGCTGCTAGTCTTGATAAATAAAACTGTTATTGTTACAAACATTGTTAATGTTAATTTAATATGTAATCTACTTACTAAAACATTCAATGGAAATAAAATGAACTGTTAGATAGGAAAATGTTTATTGTATAGGTACAAAACACCTATACTAAAAACAGAGATGTGCAAAATAGGTTATAAAATGTATTTAAATGCAAAATGCAAATACTTTTTGTATTTTGTTATTTCAAATACAAAATACAAAATAGTTTTTCATTTTATATTTAAAATACTAAATGCAAAATACGTATTTACAAAATGCTTTATTAAAATAAAATACTTTTAGTTTTAAATTATCTTTATTTTGTTGAAAAGTTTATTTATTTTAGCTAGCTAACAGGCTGGTAAATTTACTTTGATAACTTAGTGTGCCGAGGTCGTAAATCTGTATAAAATAAGGTCAAATCTGCTATCTGTAATATAATCGGAAAATCTGTATGTATACAGACAAATCTGTAAATATGGCAGCACTGCTACTATTAGCGTTTTCGGGAACGAAAACTCACCGCACGGTAAGGTGACCGAATAATCCCGAATTCATACGAAAAGAGTCGATAATAAACGAAGCTGATCAGACCAAGTTACATAGTGTTTTATTTACAGTGCTCTTTTATTGTAACAAGATTTTAATTGAAGATTGTAACACATTAATTATTAATTCTTCGATGTTTACAAAACTTAGCAAAAAGTATTTTGCATTTTGCAAATACAAAATATGTCCTAAAAGGTATTTCAAATAAAATATAAAATGCTTTTCTAAAAAAAGTATTTAAATACAAAATGGAAATAGGTATTTTGTATTTTGTATTTTGCATTTCAAATACTGTTATTTTTAAAATGTCACATCTCTGACTAAAAACAAAAACATTCACAAAAGTTTTAAGACATCACTTTCTTACATAATTGATATGGACTTTATCAGTCACGCGCATTAGATTAAACGATTTAACAAAAGAAATGTAATTAAATGGGTCAGCAATTATAAAATTTGGCGAGCCACCCAAAAGCAGCATTTAAATAATTTGGTCAGCATACAAAGATTTTGTTTGCAATAAAAAAAATCAGGCAGCAATTCTTGTTCCGCAACTAATTTTGATAATGGTCAAAAATTAAATCATACATAGGCAGCCAACAATAACATGAGTCTGCATAATAAACATTCAGTCCGCAAAATAACTACTTGAGCGGCAAGATTTTGTGGATTAGGCGTGAAAAGGTAACATAATTTTCATTTCATCGAATATTTATTTGCGATAACAACATTTGCGCTGTTGATCAAAATGTATAATGTTCATATGATGTTCCCACCCCGAGGTTCGGTTTTGTTAGGTTACTTTAAACCCTTTTCACAGAAATAGGAGCCCCGCGAAGCGGGGCTCCGTCGACATTGGATGCAAGAGCGAGTGAAGTTCTTTCTTTTCGTAGTCACTCATTTTTGTTCTAATATCAGCACGTTCTCCACTAATAAAAGTTTATATGTGCGTTTGTCGTTATTATTATCGACCACCTTATGCTGTACAAAAATAATTACAGCCATCCAGAATGACATAAATTGCTGATTGATTTTGAAATGTTTGCTGACCATGAGTTGCTGACCAATTAGCTATTTCTGCTCACCGATTATATTTTTCTGCTCACAGAAATAACAATACTATGCTAACCATTTAATTCACACCCGTCATTTTTTGATATGTCATGAAAACCTTTCGCCATCAGAATTAATCTCAGATGAAGCCTGATGAAGGAAGGCGACAATGCTAAAACTCTTAATAACGTGTTTGAAGACTCCAACGATAGTATCAAAGATAAAGATAAAAATGGTAGCGCTGTATCTAATCTATATGCTAAAAGTGTAGAGATTTATTAACTCTACAATTTCAGTCTCTCCTAATCTTCTCTCGTCTAGTCTACTATGGAACCATTCAGTTAAACTTTTATTTTCTTTCTTTTTTAAATGAACTGGGATCTTTAGATGATATTTTTGGTTTTTGAATTGCAGCATTGACTAAAATCTATTTTGAACTAGTTACAAAGTAAAGTAGATAAGTCAGAGTCGAAATCAATGATTTCAAAAGAGTCAATGGTCGAAATCCTCAAAAAAATCAGGGCAATAATCTTTATTTATTAAGTATTAAATAAATAACACAGTGTTGAAACACTGTGTTATTTATTTAATACTTTAAGCACAGAGGCTGACTTAATGCCATAGGCATTTTCTACCACCGGGTGAAGCAGAGACAAACACTGGTAGGTGCAATCATGAACATTGAGGAATAAATATTTTAAATAAAAAGATACGCATAAACCTATTATGACTTCATATAATAATATATACCTAATTAGATATAAATATAAGCACAAATAAATAAATGTAGCTACCTAAATACATGAATATACTTACTAAAAAGAGACAAACAATGAGAAAATATTAGAGCTGTGTTGTTACTGCCAGCTTCTTGCGAATGTGCTCGCGAACCTTAACTTTAAAGGATAATCGGTTGGTTGCCATCCTGATTTCCTTGGGGAGCGCTTTCCACAGAGAGTTTTCGAGGGGAAAAAAGGGAATACGAAACGTCGGTCTCGTCAAAATTTTTGTGATCATTTCGGTCTGAGCTGCAGCTGTCCCTATCACACACTGCGGGGGCAGACTTGAGGTAAGGCGACGGCAATAGTTTCTTCAAATACCTACCCATTTTTCAAATTCCTCGCAGGCCCCGTCCCCTCTTAACTTTGACACAGATAATTCAAAATCAAAAGTACTTACAATGCGTACAGAAAAACAAAATAAATAGCTAAATTCATCATTCTAATACTATCCGAAATACTCAACTCTTCAGCGACATGCGAGGATGAATTCCCTTGTTCCTTCAAAGTGACAATATCATGTTTCGTAACTATGTATGTTCGTCTATTCGATACATAATTATTATTGTTTGTTTCCATTAAAGGAAAATTATTTAAAAAATATTTATCAATCTACGAAGAGGATGCTATCCACTAGGTATTCGGATGAAGAACACTAATACCCTAGGCGCGATGAAGGATGTCATAACATAACTGACAACTTCAAATTTGTTTCAAAGAAAAAGATTACAATAGGATATAGGTACTCTAGAAAAATTGCTTAGATATTTTGTGAACCTAAGTATCTTTGCGCTAAATAATATGAACAAGGGATTGCGCACAATTTTTTGAGTCTTTGTCTGCAGCAATCTAGCAATATTATTGTTATAATGTAGTCACATATTTATGATGTCACAGATTGTTTACAATTTATTGTAAGGCAAAGCTGTTTAGAGTTTTAGGAAACTTCTCATTGCCTATATATTTTTGATTCATGAACATGCTCAGATATTAAAGAACTCGACTGTACGGTCTACATATTTACAGTTTCGCCCGTCACGTCACGGCTGACGTCTTCGAGTTTTTTCTTTGGACCCAAATAAAAAATGCCAAAATTGTTTTCATGAGAAAAGACGTTATGGTTTCTTCCCCGTATCTTTAATAGATTCGGGTTTCCACATAGGTACCTACCTACTGTCCCAGTTAGAAAAATGTGTGTGCTCAACAACGTAAATAACGCAATAAATGTTGTTGAACTGTCAAAATGAAACCCATAGCTACTGATAGTGTCTCCTTAAAACAGGCGCGACACGACACGCGACACAAAGGCACCGCAAGTCGCGCAACGAGCGGTGCCCTTTGTGTAGCGCACGATTATATCGAATGTCGCGCCTGTTTGTAGGAGCGCCTTTACCCTGCAGGTAAGAATTATGGAAATGTATGCGGTTGTTGACTGGAGATAATTATTGTGATTGTTGTATTGTTTACATAGATAAAATCAAGACAAGATATCAACTTCACTTCCAGTACAAAGGGGGTATTATTATTTATTTATTAAAACTTTACGCACTAGTAAAAAAATACTATACGAAGGCTTATTATGCCTATACTAGAATAATTAAATAGGTATTTTTACATACCTACTAGATATCTATTTGGAGGAGAATCGAATTCAATGTCCAATGTCATGTACTTATCAGCTTGTAAACTACAAATCTAATAAAAATACGTTTTAAACTTGTAAATCCTAAAATAAAACTACCAAATAGGTAAGTAAGTACCGTTCATCCAACGTTGTAAATATTTATTTGGTAGTGATTTTACTATCAATTTATTGATCAGATATGTTTGCACGGGTTGCAGCCGTCGCAGGTACAGGTATGGGTACTATATCTTTATTGTTATTAGTAAACTATACCTACTAGCAACGCTCCGATAACGGGTTTTTACGATGTCGTTACAAAAAGTCTATAGTTTTAACTACCCACCTAGGTGCTCTACAACAACATTGAAAACAATAATGTATTCGCTTAGAGAAACTTAATTTATAATTATTATTAGAGTCACGTCTGTAGCGATTTGCTTGAGATCAACCTAACCGTCTTTCAATATGGCGAATTTAAACAGCATTCGACAAAATATTGATCTATAAGTACTTAGTACTTACAAATAACTAAAATTGAAATGTCTGTTTATAATGTCAAAATAACAGCTTTTAACTAAATGCAATGAAAGTATAAACGGTACTTAATAAAAAAAAACAATTTAAAACATTCATTTGTTTTTTTCCAGCTAATCTTCAAAACGGCTGGACCGATTTTGACGGGACTTTCACTGGCAGATATCTGATGTTGTAAGGAGTAACTTATTTACTTCCTCCAACCTACTTTTTATTTTAGAAAAACAATTTCCAATTTCGCGCAAAAAAAAAAATTCATATACATACCTACATCAGACATCCACGCGGGCGAAGCCGCGGGCACTAGCTAGTTAGAATTGGAAATAAATCTACTTACCTTGAAACAGTGTTCACCTCCTAGGTACTCGATCTCTCGATGTATTTACTAGATCTTCGTTGCAGCCAATATTATACATTTTGAGATTCAGGAGATCCAGAATTTCCGTGGTACACAGTAGGTCCACCTAAATAAAAAAAAAAAACAATGTTTGAACTGTGTTCCGTAGGGATTAGTAGGTACTACAAGTCCTGTGATTAATTTGCCTACTGTATAGTAATGTTTAGGTACTATTAAAACTAGCCAACCTAGTACCAACCTACCTAGCTGTGTGCGGAACCCCAATCTCAATGTTGAGAAGACTTGCTATGTTGCATTATTTTTTAACGACTCGTTAGACATTTTTACAGGAAACAGTATCAAGGTCTGTCTGGTGTTTGGGTTAAAGGCTCCTTCAAACAAGCGCGACACGCGATAAAATCGCGCGCGACACAAAGGCACCGCAAGTCGCGCAACGAGCGGGGCCTTTGCGTCGCGCCTGGTTGCAGGAGCCTTAAAGGCTCGTACACACAGGCGCGACGCGACACCCGACACAAAGGCACCGCAAGTCGCGCAACGAGCGGTGCCTTTGCGTCGCTCGCAATTCATGTCGCGCCTGTTTACAGGAGCCTTAATGCGGAATTAAAGATAATAAGATTGTAACGATTATTCAAGTACGGGTTGCTTCACTTGCTGGAGATGAATAGTAGGTAATTATGAGTAACTCTTGTTTTCTATTTAGCCTTCAACTGCATTTCAATAAGATATGGATAGGAAAACAATCTCATTACATTGGAACAAGAACAATGTTCTCGGTCTAAAGAACCGATACTTGTTTTTATGCTGTGAAAAATAAAATCATGCTATCCAGCCGTTTTAGAAGTTCCTTTATAAATGTTGATACTTATCCAGGCGATCCAGAAGTTCCGTATAGTTACACCTATATAAAGAAAAAAAAATAGTGTTTGACTTGGTGTTCGGCAGGGGTTAGTACTAGGCCCTGCTTTATATGTAGGTATACCACAGTATTATTTTATGTTAAACCTGGACCCAGTACCGAACCCTATAAAACCCCAATCGCGATGTTGTGTACACTGACTCCCTCTTACTTTAATGACTGTTTAAATTTAAACTGAAGTAAATCCTATACCCGTTGTTTTAATTAATCATAGCCACACGACTATTCGCGACAGTTTGAACACCTCCAAACAATTAGTTGACATAATCGGCGCGAGCGAATTTAGTCCCGCGTCCCGCGCGGGATTCGCTTCAGATTCACCAGAACTTTATTATTATCGAAGTCTTTGAGACATTTTTCTACCAATCAAAGAGAATAAGCTTTTGTTGTTTCCTACAAAAGGAAAAGCTCATTCTTTTTTATTAAATCTCGTTATTTCAATAATTAATTAAGTAGGTAGATTCATTTCATGAAATTCAGTTAAAAAAAATTAGCAAGGTACCTACTGAATTTCACGAATTTAATTATTTTTGTTTCTTTATTTAAAAGTCCGGAGTTACTGACACATCTTGCAGTTACCAATCAGAAGTGGCTATGTTTGTAGTCGTAGGACCGATGGCCGTTGGAGCAGACGAGTCGTTGAGTGGAGAACGGCCAGCCTGCTGGACCGACGCGCGACGTCCCTGGGACAGACTTGATGCGGAAGGAGGAGAACCGGGTTTAGTGAAGCAATTTTCGAGACATTTGTCCAGCGGTGGACTGCGGCTAAAAGTTCATTATAGAATTTCACTAAGTCGTATCTATGTGATAGTCTACGATACCTACTCATAAGGGGTAGGTACTTTTGTTGTTGTGACTAAAAGAATTAACTCTGCAACATTGGTCACTAGTTTTTTTTCTTACATGAGCGCTAACCATAAGAGTTGATGCGCGTTTAATGAAAAAGTTTAAGAATGTTATAATAAATCAACAAGTTTTTTGTGGGTAAATAAATACCTAATAAGTAATAACAGAACACTACCAAATCAAGGTCTTTCCTGTTGAAGAGATCTGCGCAATGAACATTAATTGGCGCAAAATTACATGTGACGATGCTCATTCTAGCACATTTACTTATAATTATGTCCAAGTAGAATAAATTGTTGTGAATGCAATAACGACTTAAAATCGTAGACGCACTGATGAGAACAAGAGATAATAAAAAATAATTATGATACGGAGCATCACTCTACCTATACCTACTCTACCACTGCGTAGGTAGTAGGTAGTACCTACCTAGGCTACTTTAATTCATTTCAAAGGACATCGGGCTAAATAATGAAAGTTATTTAGGAAATCATAAAAGGCCGACCAAACCTAAAAAAAGTTATACTCCGATAGAATATAACTTTTTTCTATTAGTTTAATTTTAGGGTTCATAAAAAATCTACTACGGTACCTACGGAACCCTCCGTGGGCGAGTCTCACCGAGCAAAGAGCTGTGGCCGTTTTTTATGCCCGGATCAAATTATTCCAGTCCAGTAATCTAGCGAGTAAATCCAGTCCAGTGCTAGACTGGATCATAATTATCATCATCTACATTATTCCAGTCATGCAGTCAGTCAGACAAAAACCAACAATGCGTGTTCACTGTTCAACGTTTTATTCAGCACTGTACCTATTGACCGTCTACACTATTCCAGTTGCGCTGGATTGAAAAAGTAGACTCAATCCAATCACCGGACTGGATTGTTCACTGGAATGAATATATTCCAATGCTGATTCACATTATTCTAGTGGCATTCCAGCGCTGGTTTCGATCGCGGGACTGGAATGCTACTGGAATAATGTGAACCAGCACTGGAATATACTGGGCATATAATAATGCTAAATGAGTTGCGGAACTTGCGGATATTGGTGACTAGTAACGCATATCCACAATTTTTTATTCATTTATTTACCATTTAAATTGAGTTTAAATAATTATTTTAATCTGAGTAAATGAAAACACGAGAATTGTACATACATATTTTATATTTAAAATGGCAATAAAAAGAACAATAAATAATAATAATTTTAAGCCTACAGAGATCTTTGTACTTTGCGCACGTGTTGGCTTTTAGATTCTTTTAAAGCTTGCTCCAACTTGTTTGTTAAATGTAATAAATTAGGTAAGTCACACTGAAGTAGAACATGGTTTACTTTATTTTGACAATGGCTGGCTGCCTTGGCATCTTGTATACTTGAATTTATCTGTATTGGAGTTAAACTTTTATCGTCTTCCTTCTCATATCCTATTCTGTCGCTGAGTTCACTGTATTGTCCACAGTTTTTTGGTTTCATGATCATAAAATCCATGGCAATCATCGGTTTTATTTCTTCATTGCAACTTCGTGAGGCTACCTGTAATTGCACAAAAATATAAGTAGGTAACACGTGCCAGGTAATATTGGAAGAAAGAATAGTTCTGATGATCAAAACATATTTACACTTTTTATTTTAACTTACCTGTATTTCAAATCTCCAGGATAGATCCTGATAAGTAGGGTCTTTCTGCTGCAGAAGGTTCAATGCATCTGATAACTCAGCCTTCTTAGTGTTGTGCAACTTTACCAACACTTCCTGTTGCTCTGTAGAAAAACCCGCTATAGCCAATGATGACTTTAGGTCAGCATCTGACAACTGATCAAAATATTTTAATAGTATCTAAGCATTCATACAGTAGAATATTTTATGTTAAAGGCCCAGTTTGTTTTCCATCTACATACAGGATAGTGCAAAACATAATCTTTATTGAAGTGTGAGAGTTAAGCTAGATGCTAGATATATATAACTACTTACATTTAGTCTACATCCCTCTACTATAAGGTAGACTAATGCATGAACCAAATTTTTAACTGCTGTTAGTGAAACATCCAGCTTTTCTGAAAAGAAAATGATAATGAAATACACCAAATCATTTACAGTCGTGGATCGTTGACGCATGCTACCCGTATGTATGAACACTAAGTAAATGTGCCATGCTCATTATTTGATTATTAGCAAAAGCAGCCCCGGATCTACGATTTTTTCGAACCGGGGCAAAACCTTGATAGTGGCGCCCCCTTCCTTCAGTGTTTGAGAAAAACTTGCAAATTTGTTGATTTCCACTACGATAATATATGATTTCACTAATAAATTACTTATTTTATTAACGCTGATTACTCGTAAACGCAATCAACCACATAAACAAACAGTGTTTTCACTTGTCGTTCAACTGTTTGAATTTGTTCGACTCGGCTCGTATAGATATGTGACGGGGATTCCCCTTGGCAGAAAGATCACGAACACTACGCACGCGTTCAAAAATTTACTTGATCTGTTAAGATGCGTTCATAAATTACTTAGTATGTGTTCAATAACTAACTGGGCGTATGGAAATAGAAAAGTTTGTTTTTCAAACATATTATATTAAGATTCGATTACTTGTTAAAAACCTATGAGATTGTAGGAAAAGAGGCTTCATTTGTTCGATTTGGCGCCCCCATGAAACTGCCGCCCGGGGCAAGTGCCCCGGTTTGTCCCCCCTTAGATCCGGGGCTGAGCAAAAGTAATGATGAGCAGCAGCAACAACAGAGATAAAAACAAAAAGAAGAAGACAAAGAAGAAAATGTATGAACATTTATTAACATCATGCATACATTTCTAAGTACAGTACAGACAGAAAAAGGAAAAAGAAAGTATACATCTTCGTGTGCTTAAGTAATTATTCGTCATTAAAATATATTTAAAATTAAAAGGGAGTGCCTCTGTAGCCGACGCCGCCGCCGCCGGGCCAAAACAAAACGCCTTGGGATACCGGTGGAAAAAATTGTCGGCAGCACTGATTAAGACATCGGTTACCGGTGGCAGCAAGAGGTTCTTATCAGGCAATCGGCGCCGGATCCCAAACAAAGCCCCTTGGGATACCGGTGGAAAAAAAAATCGGCAGCACTGATTAATACATCGGCTACCGGTGGCAGCAAGAGGTTCTTATCAGCAGTACCTACCTAAGTTTGCCACAAACCGTCACCGTGCAATGAAAACCTCAGGATTGCAAATGTTATTTTACATGAGAAGTTACAAACTGTGTGAAAAATGGCCGTCTTAGCCATTTTTCACACAGTTTGTAACTTCTGACTTTTCCGAAGTTCTCATTATTTGTTCTAAATATGCATTACGAGGTTTTCTACACAACAAATAAATAAAAAGAAAAACAATTTTTCTTTACGAGATATTAAAAGATGCACGGCGACGATACAGTACCTAAGCGCCACGAGTCTGGGTAAGATACACACTACACGGCCGAAACACGGGAAACTTACGAGCTTCAAAAATAGAGGAGGTTCTGCATTCGGCAAGCATTTCGATAGCTATCTAAGCTATCCACAGTCATTTGATATGCTTCTGTGCCGAATTGAACATTAATCATTGTCATCAAAACAGTCCTCTTAAGGCTGTTCACAAATCCAGAAACCAAGGTTTTCCTGTCTCAATCCCAAATCAATTTTACTTATTTGTGTAAGGTACTTACTACCTACTAATGAATGATTAAATTACCCTATTGAATTACTATTTCGTGAAATCATGACATTTGAGGTCAATTTTAACCGAAAGAGTTGTATTGATGATTCTAATTCTGTAAATAAATATTTGTTATGGTCGCATATCAAATTTTCCCAATGTACAACCTGACAATGACCTGCAATTACAAAAAAAACCATAATAAACTTAAATTTTGCGGGCTACCTTAACTCATCCCCTTTAGGTGTAGTCTTATTTCTTACGACTTTTTCGTTTGTGGTTCAAAATAAAGGGCTTGATGAGACAATTCCAATAATATAACTGACTGAAAGTTGACAATAATGCAAAATATATAATGTCGAAAAACCCACCTCGACTTACACTTGATGTTGATAGTGGCTAGAACCGTCAAGTTGTATTACTTTGTAATTCTTATGGCCAGTGCAGTCACTTGTGGATCAAGATAAATCTAATGATACCTATTTATTTACAATTAATCAATAACTTTACACTGACAGATTTTTTTATGTGTCTTAGTAAAAGTTACGGTCAGTGGGTCGTCTTAGGGGTACTTCTCATTTAATAAACTATCCAGTGGCAGGTCTTGTTAGTGGTGGACATTTGGACCAAGCCCCATAAATTTATGCCCAATGTCCTTTGGGTACTGGCACCGGAAACTTAGTAGAGTTGTATCAATAGCTAGCACTGACTGCAAAGGTACTTCCTTAAAAAAATATTAAGAGCTCCATAAAAATGAATAAAGTCTGCAAGGTTTTTTTCGCCTGCCTGCATACCTAAGTCTACACCTTGCGAGTAGTCAGTTTTAATACAAGATGGAAGTCAAGCTATTGAAAGAAAAGGAATCAAGTAAAGCCAATTTTTAAATTTCGCAAGAAATAAGACGACCCACTGACCAAACGGTGAAAGCGAGAAGCATTTACGTCTTGAGTTCTATATGAAATGTTGACGCATGCTACCCGTATGTATGAACACTAAGTAAATGTGCCATGCTCATTATTTGATTATTAGCAAAAGCAGCCCCGGATCTACGATTTTTTCGAACCGGGGCAAAACCTTGATAGTGGCGCCCCCTTCCTTCAGTGTTTGAGAAAAACTTGCAAATTTGTTGATTTCCACTACGATAATATATGATTTCACTAATAAATTACTTATTTTATTAACGCTGATTACTCGTAAACGCAATCAACCACATAAACAAACAGTGTTTTCACTTGTCGTTCAACTGTTTGAATTTGTTCGACTCGGCTCGTATAGATATGTGACGGGGATTCCCCTTGGCAGAAAGATCACGAACACTACGCACGCGTTCAAAAATTTACTTGATCTGTTAAGATGCGTTCATAAATTACTTAGTATGTGTTCAATAACTAACTGGGCGTATGGAAATAGAAAAGTTTGTTTTTCAAACATATTATATTAAGATTCGATTACTTGTTAAAAACCTATGAGATTGTAGGAAAAGAGGCTTCATTTGTTCGATTTGGCGCCCCCATGAAACTGCCGCCCGGGGCAAGTGCCCCGGTTTGTCCCCCCTTAGATCCGGGGCTGAGCAAAAGTAATGATGAGCAGCAGCAACAACAGAGATAAAAACAAAAAGAAGAAGACAAAGAAGAAAATGTATGAACATTTATTAACATCATGCATACATTTCTAAGTACAGTACAGACAGAAAAAGGAAAAAGAAAGTATACATCTTCGTGTGCTTAAGTAATTATTCGTCATTAAAATATATTTAAAATTAAAAGGGAGTGCCTCTGTAGCCGACGCCGCCGCCGCCGGGCCAAAACAAAACGCCTTGGGATACCGGTGGAAAAAATTGTCGGCAGCACTGATTAAGACATCGGTTACCGGTGGCAGCAAGAGGTTCTTATCAGGCAATCGGCGCCGGATCCCAAACAAAGCCCCTTGGGATACCGGTGGAAAAAAAAATCGGCAGCACTGATTAATACATCGGCTACCGGTGGCAGCAAGAGGTTCTTATCAGCAGTACCTACCTAAGTTTGCCACAAACCGTCACCGTGCAATGAAAACCTCAGGATTGCAAATGTTATTTTACATGAGAAGTTACAAACTGTGTGAAAAATGGCCGTCTTAGCCATTTTTCACACAGTTTGTAACTTCTGACTTTTCCGAAGTTCTCATTATTTGTTCTAAATATGCATTACGAGGTTTTCTACACAACAAATAAATAAAAAGAAAAACAATTTTTCTTTACGAGATATTAAAAGATGCACGGCGACGATACAGTACCTAAGCGCCACGAGTCTGGGTAAGATACACACTACACGGCCGAAACACGGGAAACTTACGAGCTTCAAAAATAGAGGAGGTTCTGCATTCGGCAAGCATTTCGATAGCTATCTAAGCTATCCACAGTCATTTGATATGCTTCTGTGCCGAATTGAACATTAATCATTGTCATCAAAACAGTCCTCTTAAGGCTGTTCACAAATCCAGAAACCAAGGTTTTCCTGTCTCAATCCCAAATCAATTTTACTTATTTGTGTAAGGTACTTACTACCTACTAATGAATGATTAAATTACCCTATTGAATTACTATTTCGTGAAATCATGACATTTGAGGTCAATTTTAACCGAAAGAGTTGTATTGATGATTCTAATTCTGTAAATAAATATTTGTTATGGTCGCATATCAAATTTTCCCAATGTACAACCTGACAATGACCTGCAATTACAAAAAAAACCATAATAAACTTAAATTTTGCGGGCTACCTTAACTCATCCCCTTTAGGTGTAGTCTTATTTCTTACGACTTTTTCGTTTGTGGTTCAAAATAAAGGGCTTGATGAGACAATTCCAATAATATAACTGACTGAAAGTTGACAATAATGCAAAATATATAATGTCGAAAAACCCACCTCGACTTACACTTGATGTTGATAGTGGCTAGAACCGTCAAGTTGTATTACTTTGTAATTCTTATGGCCAGTGCAGTCACTTGTGGATCAAGATAAATCTAATGATACCTATTTATTTACAATTAATCAATAACTTTACACTGACAGATTTTTTTATGTGTCTTAGTAAAAGTTACGGTCAGTGGGTCGTCTTAGGGGTACTTCTCATTTAATAAACTATCCAGTGGCAGGTCTTGTTAGTGGTGGACATTTGGACCAAGCCCCATAAATTTATGCCCAATGTCCTTTGGGTACTGGCACCGGAAACTTAGTAGAGTTGTATCAATAGCTAGCACTGACTGCAAAGGTACTTCCTTAAAAAAATATTAAGAGCTCCATAAAAATGAATAAAGTCTGCAAGGTTTTTTTCGCCTGCCTGCATACCTAAGTCTACACCTTGCGAGTAGTCAGTTTTAATACAAGATGGAAGTCAAGCTATTGAAAGAAAAGGAATCAAGTAAAGCCAATTTTTAAATTTCGCAAGAAATAAGACGACCCACTGACCAAACGGTGAAAGCGAGAAGCATTTACGTCTTGAGTTCTATATGAAATGCAAAAAAAAGCTAATAAAAGAAGCCAACAAAACATGGGAAATATAGTAGTTTGAGTACTTCCTCTTACCTGCAGCAATACTATATTTTTTATGATTGGTTCCATTATTAAGGTAGTCCAAAGCTAATTTACAAAAGTCGATCAAAACTGAAAATAATTATTTTATGATTACATATTAGATAAAACCGAAGTGTTGATCATTTTAGATATGAATGAACATTTGATACTAACCTTGTATGGAATGCTGGTTTAATAAACTAAGATGTTCTTTCTGTAACTCGCTTAAAAAAATAATCATTGTCTTTACAGAAATTAGATAAAAAAACCTAGGTATTTACAAATTTATGAAACGCCACTGTTTTGCTTATGTTGATCACAGAGTACTTTTTAATGTTGATGACTTGATGTTGAAGACAGAGTACATTATCAACATTTGACAAGTTGTCAGTAATGTCAATTTACATTTTTTTTTTTAGTTCTTTTTTTTTTTTTTTGTTAGTTTTATGGCCTGGTTCTTACGGAACAGGCTAAGGTCTGAGACCATGCTGCCTAGTCATCAGTTACCATTTTTCTTGAGTAAGTGTCAATTTACAATGTCACTTGCCTGCTAGTTGGTCTATGGACTATGAAATTATGAATGTTATTTTAATTGCCATTTTACTATAATAGTGATATGGACATAGAATTAGTCAGCTCTCATACTCAACCTCCGCATGATGAAAAGGTTTATTGATAAGCCGAAAAATTCTTCTTAGTATCTAATATCGACTAAACATTTGCAATGTAAGCACATCACACCTCGTTTTTTTTTTAACATAATTTGCTCTCAGGCTCTGTGGATGTTTGGAGAAAAAAAAAGCTCTGTGGTTGTCATTTTCTTGACGTAGACGTAGTTGCTTACGAGTTTTTCAATTTTGTAATTTTGTTGACATGTTTCTTTAATTTTACTTAATTTAATTGATAATATAATCGTTATTAATGGTCAAAGAAGTTACTACATCAATATGGCTTTGAAAAAAGTCAAAGGGAATTTTGAGAGAATGTTCGATAAAAATCTGACGGATTTAGTTCGAGGAATCAGAAATAACAAAGATAATGAGGTATTTATATATGTATTGGTGCCTTATTTTCGCTCAAACATTCATTTATGTCAGTAATACAGCCAATCCTAGTACCTGACCAAGAAAATGTATTCTTGTGACTTTCTATAGGTACCCCTCCACTGTCAGATTTCTTGTCTCAAGCAGAAAATCTCGACTAGTTTCTATATTAAATTAAATATTTAGCTGGAAATAAACCCACTTTAGATAGAATTATCTAAAAGCGTAGGTTCCATGTGTACCTATACTTTAGCAGAAGCCTTGTAATCTCATTCACTATCCACATAAATTGAGGCTTTCAATTATTTAATTAAGATTATGAATCATACGAAAAGTTACATCTGCAACATATTTTGTTGTTGACACAGATCCAATGTTTACTCTCCATTATTTAGTCATTGTTGTCAATGATGAAAGTCAATATGCTTCACTAGAATAAACTAGTGCAACATACCTTTACAGACGTAAAGGTATGTTGCACTAGGTTTTGGTGAAAATTTCAGCTCCTGGTAGGATTCTGGTATCTTTGTTAAAACCTTTTGCATCATTTTTAGAAAATTAATGGTGTATTACTGTAACTATCCTGTAGAGAACAAACTAAAGCAAACTACGTAAAAAAAAAAATCATAATATCTATCCATGAAAATAATTTAATCTGTAATTTTTTACCACCTCATTTTTAGTCAAAGTATATAGCACAATGTATGGAAGAAATCAAAGTCGAGCTGCGCCAAGACAACATAGCAGTCAAAGCCAATGCAGTGGCTAAACTGACATATGTAAGTACCTACTTAAATCTATATGTATGCTTAGTTATCACAATATATATAGGTATAAAAATTAGATAAACTTTGTTAGCAGTAACTGGTGCCCTGATAACATACCCACATGGCAACTTATCACTTTATTGAACACAAATAGAGGGTAATAAATGATTTCAATAATTCAGAGATGTTCAAACTATTGTTACTGTTGTTTCATTTATCTATGGTCTAAAATTGGCACCCATGTATTTGTCTATATAATATTTATCTTTGTAAGCTAGAGCTTAGAAACCAGAGTTTCAACAGATGTTGAGGCACTATCAGTGGCATGATAGGATGTAGATAATCTGATTGTGTGGTCTTGTTATAAGTATGCAAGTGGAATCAGTGGAATCAAGGGAAGTTCTGGGCTGATTGACATCGATATGAAAAGAAGCTAGACCAAGATCATACTTATTTAGGTTTCTAGGAATTATGCTTAAATCACAGACAGAGATGTCGTGCCATCTAAAAAAATTTTAATTTTAATGTCAATATTTAGGCACTGAAAGTGTGTTGAGTGTACAACTCTCAATCTGTGTGGTTTGTTCCTCAAAATACCATCTCGGTTGATCTTCATGGGCTTCATATAACCTGACCAAGATTATGTCTGAACTTTAAAAGAAACTGTGACCTTTGTTTTCGTTTCTCAGAGTAGTCAGATAGGTGAGATAGGAAACGCCAACCTCATCTAGTTTATAAAAAAATATTATTGACATGTAAAAGTGTTTTTGCAAACCTAGTTATAAAAATAAAATCAATTAAATCTTCCGTCACTGAACCCATTCAAAGCAGTCAATTTCAATTATGTAATTTGTTTTGTAGTCTGGTAAAACTATGACAGGCTTGGTTTACATGCAAAGTGTTAGCCACCTCCGGCAGCAGCCAAGGCATCTCTATGCTCTGTGTCTAAAATTGACATACATAGTTGATAAACCTCTATGAACTTGTATATTTTAATAGCCGATTGGCCAAACACCTTAACTGTAATTTCACATGTATTACAGCTCCAAATGCTGGGATATGACATATCTTGGGCTATCTTCAACATAATAGAAGTGATGAGTTCCAACAAGTTCACTTACAAGCGAATTGGTTACTTAGCAGCTAGTCAGTCTTTCCATGCAGATTCAGAACTACTAATGCTCACCACAAATATGATAAGAAAGGATCTCAATGCACAGAATCAGTATGAGGCAGGGCTGGCACTCAGTGGCCTCAGCTGTTTTATATCCCATGACTTAGCTAGAGACCTGGCTAATGACATCATGACATTGGTAAGTATTACTCTAATATCTATTTTATTTACTTGGTGTTTAGCTAAAGTGCCCTTTTGTAATAATGATAAGTTAGCACTTCAGCTGCACTTTATGCAACTTGAAGCTAATCATGTGTGCAATCACACATTCATTATAAATAAAGGACATTGCAGAAATGCATGTGGACACTTGCCTGATAAAATATTTAACACCTGAAACCAAACAGCTAACACGATTATTTTGAAATTGTTTGTAGATGAGTTCAACAAAACCATATTTAAGAATGAAAGCTGTACTTATGATGTACAAGGTATTTCTAAGATATCCAGAGGCACTAAGACCTGCATTCCCAAAACTTAAAGAAAAATTAGAAGATCCTGATCCAGGTACAATTATTAAACGTTGGTGCTTTACAAAATAGGTATGTCAAGCCTTTTTCTGTTATTACACAAATATGTTTGTTATCACAGGTGTCCAATCAGCTGCTGTTAATGTAGTTTGTGAATTAGCAAGGAAAAATCCTAAAAACTACCTCTCATTAGCTCCAGTGTTCTTCAAACTGATGACAACATCCACTAACAATTGGATGTTGATCAAGATTATCAAATTGGTATGTACTTATAAAAAAAAAATACTCACATAATTTTTTTTCAGGACCCAACTTGCTGAATTATCTTTTTATTTTAAATAAATGATGCCTAAAATTTACATTTAACTATAAACAGTAAAGCCTCTTTGCAATCAAGCTTTCAAATTAAAATACTTATTTGATTAGCTTGTTTTTAATTAAGTTTAGGGAAGGTTTGTTCCTTGTTTACCTTAACTAGTTTATCACAGACTAGTTAATAGATAAACATGCCAGATTTCTGCGACACTTTTGTTATAAACATATATAATAACTTATGAATTCTTCACAGTTTGGTTTAATGACACAGTATGAACCAGACATTGGAAGAAAAATAACCCAAAGCCTCATAGATCTAATTTGCAGGTACCACTAGAGATCTTTACAAAAACAGAGTTTACCCAAAATGCTAGATTCATTCACCACACTTCACCATTGAAAGTTAATACAACTTAGTTATGCCACATTCTGACTATACCAGAGCTGGAACATTTCAAATGTACAACTAAATAAATGAACTTTACAATCTTCTGCTTGAATGACAAAGGACTTTAACATCTGCAACTCTACATTTCTAATGTTCCAGCTTAAGAAATGAAAATATATTCCACACGAATGACACTTATGAATTGGCACATCAGGCTCACATTTTTGTATTATTTTTGCTGCTGATATTATACCCAAAAATACCAACATTTACCAATGTGTCGCCGTGAATTATAATAAAGAAGGAAGGAGCAGAAACCACATAGGATATCTTTAGAAGAGAGACATGACATCATCTAGCTATTGGTTGCTATCACATAAGCTAGTCTTATGTAGTTTCATTGTGTTTGTTGCAGTTTGGTGCCTTAACCCCATTAGAGCCTCGACTTGGCAAGAAACTGATAGAACCATTAACTAACTTAATACATAGGTGAGTCAGTTACTGTCATTGAAGCAGGAACTCCACCAAACCAACCTTTCCAAATTGTTCTGTTACAGACAGTGCCTTCGTCATACTAATCATGTAGACAATATTGTGTCGTCCTTAATGTACTTGTAGTCTCTATGGGGTGAAAGGAATAGAATGTGTGCTCTTTTGCATATTATAAAATAGTTAGTAAGTTTTTAATAGATGCTGCAATAATTACTTAATCTTCCAGGTAGATAAGTCAAGTACAGTTATTGAAGGTGTTTATTCTATAAGGAACTTGCTTGCATTGCTTTTTTAACATTTTGTTCAAATAAGCTTATTATACACTGTAGCACTTTGAGGGTAATTAACACATTAGAGCTTCAAAACACTAGTTTTAGGCTTGGAATTGTAATATAATTAACATTTGTTTATAAAGCAATGTACATTATGTATACACAGCGCCTTACTGAATTTGTATGGTAATATGTAAGAAGCAATGTGAACCACCAATGATTTAATTTAATTTGTAATATTTGGATTTCGCGGATTGACATAAAAACAGGATAATTTTCAAGTGAAAATTTTGATATCATTGTGGTGTTTCAACATTCAACACAAAACAGGGTGTAAAAAGACCCGTCACAAAGTCGTCATCTGCGCATACTATACATCAAACATTGTACATAAATAATTGCTGGGAATTTATGTTTTTGGTATGAAATATCGCTGTTTGAGGCAGCGCGCAATGTTACGCACGCAAAACATTATGCTTATAGGTGCATACACCGGTACAGGGGTGTTGGGGGGGTGATATTTAAAGTTAAATTATAACATTAAAACTAGGTCCGCAAAAAGTTATCAAAAAAAAAATTGGAACATTGACCTTGAATATCTCCGTATCCTAGGTTCTATCTAAGGTCTACGACGGGAAGAACAAGTGACTCTTGGCTTCGTTATGCGTCTTTTTACACCCGTTATAGCCCGGGGAAATGACCTAGAAGTTAAGACTAGCTTTGCAACCATAAAAAAGCAATGATTTTTTCACTCATGTGTAGGGTATATACAGATCTTTTAAATAAATTTAAGTCTTTATATAACAGTTAAACTGAAGGGGCATTTTGGAAATACTCTAAACACTGTCCAACAGTGATGAGACCCAAGTCATATGAAAGCTTATGATGTCCCCTTCATTTCATACTGGAGGAGCTAATTTCAAATCAAGTATAAATATTTTTACGAACATTTTTGTATAAGAACTAACACCCTAACAGAAATAGACCCTACCTATACCTATATCAAAATATGAAAGCTTAAAAAACGCTCTTCATTTTATTCTATGACAGTTAAGTTCAAACAAAGAGCAAATATTCGTATCATACCATAATATTATTTGTTATTTGTGAAACAAAATATTAAAAAAAAAAATTTTTCTTGAAATTTTTATGTTTACATTTTTGAAATCAAATATCTCAGAAATTATCGCTGGCCGCCAAAACCATTTTTTTTAAGTGACGGGTGGTATTTACTCTATATAGGTATCAAAAATGATCGAAGCCCTTTCATATTTTTATTTAAATCACAATTTCCGCGGAGTAGGTAACGAATTTGTACCTAGTTTATCAAAAAAATTCCTCATAACTAATTTGCTTTATTTTTGTTCACAAAAACGCGTTTTTTACCTTGATGTTGTGCTGGACAATGTTAAATTTTTATTATCATTTGAAGAGCTAAGTAGTACATGACATAGTAAACTTTTCAAGAAAAAAATCGATGTTAAGATTCAATAATGATTCGCAACTTAATTTCCCCGGACTAATAGCAAGCCATGAAATATTTTAGTACAATAAAGTATAGGTAGGTACTTATTCTTATCTATTAATCTAAATAAAAATTAGGTGTTTTACCTTATTGGCGCATAGTTGATAGTAATTATTCAGCACCAGTTAATGTGAGTAATATAATAGGAATATTTATTATTATTACTAGTGATCGGACATTCCGGTGCAATTACAGGTACAAAACCTAAACTTGCAGAGCTAGCACAGGCGCCCTTTCGAATTACTAAAGAAATTCCATGATACCTACTAAGTACTTAATATTTCTTTGTTATTATAATTTTAGCCCTGAGTTTTTCAAAATTAAACCTTTTTGTGAGAAAAACAAAGTTCTGAATTTCCGATCACTAGTAAAGTTAAGTATAATTTATTAACACGAACGTATAAAAGCATATTTTTATGGGCAGTACGTCAGCGATGTCACTGTTGTACGAGTGCATTAACACGGTGATCGCGGTGCTGATCAGCATCAGTAGCGGCATGCCCGGTCACGCCGCCTCCGTGCAACTCTGCGTGCAGAAGCTCAGAATACTCATTGAAGACAGCGATCAAAATTGTGAGTCACTTTCCGCACTAAATCTAATTCAATGAAAGAAAAAATAGGTTTGTTTGTCACAGAAACCCGTGTACAAAAAAATAGAAAACAAACAGTTCTTTATTCACTGGCTAAGTTGATTTTCTTGTTTTCTCGTGTCTGTATGTATGTACTAGCTTGCTCATACCTTGAGAAAATTACCCATTCAACCAAACCATAGCCACTCAAATCAACATAGTGTCCAGGAAACGGTAGGTCGTGAAACGGCACACTTGTTTTCCTCTTCTACCATTGATTTACGGTTTGTGTTTCTGTTAAAGTTATCATACGTAAATCTTGGTTATTTCCTTTATACACCCCATAAAATTCACCCTAAGGTGGATACGCAGAAACGCATGTCTGAGAATCACCCTAGGCGGCTCAGGCCTAGTTGAATAAACGGAATTTATAGGCTTAGGGTAGATTCTCGGACATGATGTGTTTCTGCGTATCCATGAATCTTGGTGGATTTTTTTTTTGGTGCTTAAACGGAATAACCCGTAACTCTCGAACATAACCAATGATTGTAAGAAACATTTAACGAATTTGACCTAATAAAAATGCCGTCAATTTTATGACCTGCAATGCTATTCTGTAAAAATCCCACCATGAAAACTTAGTTGAAATGTGCTTATAGTGAGCTGTCAATAGTGTTAATCCCTAGCATCAGGTGGAATGACAGCTCACTTGAAGATCACTTCACCTAAGTTGTCACGGTGATCTTTTTACAGAATAGCATCGCTGTTCAATTGACTACTAAATCATGCTACTAATTGTTGACAGTGAAATACTTGGGCTTACTGGCTATGTCAAGAATACTCAAGTCCCACCCGAAGTCGGTGCAGGCCCACAAGGACCTAGTGCTAGCGTGTCTCGACGATAAGGACGAGTCAATCAGGCTGAGGGCTTTAGGCTTGCTCTATGGTATGGTAAGTAACAACAGTATTAATTATGGTAGTAAATTCATATCTGGATTATCCTATAGGTGAATTTACTAAGGCTAAGCAAATTGCTTACCTACCGACTTAAATTGTCCGTATATTCAAATCACAACTGTCATTCTTTGACAGTTATATGAAATGCCTATAACTCGGCAAACTGACGTAGTGTGGCAATACGCTTTAATTAGCCAACTACGTTAAAAACAATAGTTTTGTATAATTTTGCTTTTCAATAAATGTCACTCAGGTCCTTTCCAAAATGGTTAAGCTGAATTGTGCTGATCTATGCTTCATGTTCCTGAACGCCTGCCTAAACTGCTATAGATTATATATCTTTATGTTCTTTATTACGTTGTTCTTAACCAGAACAGAGTTGGTTTACTCTTTCATCAGATACTTTTGGAACAGACTATAAATATATATAACTGTTTATAGTAAAGGGACTCCCAATTAAAAATCTTCTGGCTCTTTAAACAGGTTTCAAAGAAGAACCTAATGGAGATAGTAAAGAAGCTGATGGTCCACATGGACCGCGCGGAGGGCACGTTGTACCGCGACGAGTTACTGACGCGCATTATCGAGATCTGCTCGCAAAACAACTACCAGCACGTGGTAGACTTCGAGTGGTACGTCACCGTGCTGGCCGAGCTCACCGAGATGGAAACCAGCGCGAAACACGGTGAGTTGTACATGGTATGCTAAACTATAGCAAAGACGGCTAAAAAACAGCTCAGGTTTCGCTTGATTGGATTGGGCTATATGTACCATACATACATATCATCGTGACATTGAAGAGTTTTAATTTCGAATAAATAATCCGTAGCTTGATTTGCCCATTTTTTATCGGATTTAAAATAATTAAATAAATAACATAAAATTTCTGTGCAAAAAGTGAATGGTAGCCCACTCGAATAAGGCGCCGCCCTGTTGGCAAAAAAAAAAAACAGGATTTGGTTGCATGTGTGGTAGGTTGTTGTGCATGATTTGATAGGCAAAGAGTAATATTTGTGTGGAATGTCAGGGCGCATGGTGGCTGCGCAGGTGACGGAAGTGGGCGCGCGCGTAGCCGAGGTGCGTGAGTTCGCGGCGCGCGAGTGTGGTGCGCTGGTCGCCCGAGCGCTCGCCGCGCCTCCTGGACCCGCGTCGCGCGAGGTGCTGTATGCAGCTGCCTACGTGCTAGCTGAGTATTGCCGGTAAATGCTTTGATTTTGAGTTTTTTGGTCGGCTGGCCACTCAGTGGAAAAATTCTCAAGTAAAAGAGGTTTAAAATGTTAATATTTAGCGAGGAGCCAGTGATGCGCGAGTCGGTGTCGGGGCTACTGGTGTGCGCGGGCCTCGGCGGCGGGACCATGCGCGCACGCGCCGTGTGCGTGCACGCCACGCTCAAGCTCACGGCCAACCTGCTGCGTCTGTACGAGGCGCGCAACGATCAGGAGGCCGCTATATCGGTCAGTTACTTATTTCTTTTCATGACAATAATAATATGAAGTATTTATAAATCTTGAATTTCACTGACGGGTTTACACACCACTAGGTTTAGAAGCATGAAATTTTGAACCAGGGTTGCTTATATAACGGAGGTGAGTATTCAGGAAAGATTTTTGAAAATTCATCACCACAAGGGATGAAAGTTTATATGGACGTTCATCCTTTTTAGGGTTCCGTACCAAAATGGTAAAAAACCCTTATGGTGAGACTCAGTCTGTCCGTCTGTCACAGCTGGATATCTCAAGAACTACTAATGCTATCAACTTGAAATTTGGAATAGTTGTCGATGACGTTTGCCCAACTATTTTGCAAATAAGAAACATTTTTTTTTTGTAACCAACTGAAAGGGTTCTGAAAAATTTGAAGTGGGGCTACTAGGGCATCATATATCTATCATATGAAAGAGAGCAATTTGCACATTCTCAAACATTTTTTCTTTTTTTTTAGGCTCCATAGTTTTCGACTTTTGATGAAAAATGTAAAAAAAAATACCGTTCCCCCCCCTTATTTCCGAAGTTTGCAAAGAGAAAAATCTGAAATAATTCTATGTGATAGAAGTTTATGTATTATAGACATGGGCGCCGCCTTAAAAATTCTCGGCGGCGGCGCGCTGACCAATTTCAATCGGCGGCGGCGTGGCGCCGGCGGCGTAGTTTTCTACTACCTACAACTAAAACTCGCAATCTACTTCCTATCTTCTTTAAGCCGGCCGGCTCCTTAATATCGTTTCAGGCGGACGACAGGAAAATGTCAGTCCTATGCAGTACAGTAAATACCTTGTCCAGAATTCCAGATCAGGTCATCAGGTACCTACAAAAAAAAACTTTTTCCCAAGGGACACTTTAATAGCCTCGTAAAAATATATATTAATTAATCAAAGTATGCACCGTTGTTATCTATGCACTTTTGCCATCTCATAGGTAGTTTATTGATCCCTTTACTAAAAAAACCATGGGGGCGAGAATCAATGAACTCTTTGAAGGCGGTTTGGACTGCCGCATCGGAGTTGAATTTTTTTCCTTGTAAGAAGTTGTCCAAATTCCGGAAAAAATGGTAATCTGTTGGAGCAAGGTCCGGGGAGTACGGTGGATGTTGCAGACATTCCAATTGTAGCTCACCTAACTTAGTAGTTGTTTGTTGTGCAGTGTGTGGTCTTGCGTTGTCCTGAAGCAGCAGTGGCCTAGAGCGATTGACCAATCTCGGTTGTTTAGCAGCTAGTTCTTCCTTCATGGTTTGCAGTTGCTGACAATAGATATCTGCCGTAATCGTTTGGCCAGATTTTAGAAAGCTGTAGTGAACGACACCGGCGTTTGTCCACCAAACACTCACAAATAACTTTTTCTGAGTCAATTTTCGTTTAGGGCAGGATTTGGCTGGTTCTCCAGGGTTCAGCCATTGCGACGAGCGCTTCCGATTATCGTACCGTATCCACTTTTCATCACAAGTAATGATTCGATTTAAAATCCCTTCATTATTGTGTCGGTTAAGCAAAGTAACACAGCAGTCATCGCGTGTTTGCAAGTTCGATTCACTCAATTCATGAGGTATGTATGTACCCATCGTTCAAGTTTTTTTATTTTTCGATTTGCTTCAAGTGGATTAATACAATTTTATCACTTACCCCGAAGCCTGCAGCTATCTCTGAAGTGCTTTGTGATGGATCCGCTTCCACAATAGCCTTTAATTCTTCATTTTCCACTTTGGTCTCCAGCCGTCCACGGGGTTGGTTCTGAAGGTCGAAATTTCCAGAACGAAAACGTTGAAACCAAAAACGTACCGTGCTTTCTTTTGCGACACCAGCGCCGTACACATCATTAATCCTTCGAGCTGTTTCTGCAGCACTGGTGCCACGGTAGAACTCGTACTCGTAAATATACCGATATTTCATGTTTTCCATTGTGCGGTAATAAGCGACGCCAAAGAAAAAAATAATGAGGAAAAAACAAATGAATGACTGTTTTCAAAACTCAAAATGTACCAGCTAAATGAATGTATAAATTTGAATTTGGAATTCTTAACCAAAGAAGAGATATTTCAGATCAAAGTGGTCAGTACGACAAAACGCTAATTTCATATGTAAGGACGTAATAGGTACTATGTTTCCTTGACAGTTTGTGCAATAATGATGTGTCAATTATATTACTAGTGCTTATACTGCCTGCGTTTTCGGCTAAAGCTTCTGGCTCGTTATTAATATTTATGATTTCCCTGATGTACGAGGAAAGGAATGAAAAAAACCCTTATAGAAAGTTTATTCATTGTAGTTTATGATAATTCAGTAATTTTGGATGAGTCAATCACGAAAACAAATACACGTCTTTACGCCACTCACGCCGCGCATGAATGTCGGCGGCGGCGGCGGCGTGCGGGGGGCACGCGGCGGCGCCACGCCGGCGCAGCGCCCATATCTATTATGTAAAGATTACAGGAAAAATAAAACGATGTCTGTCTAAATAGCACACTTTTTCAGAAATCATCAACAAATGTTACACTAGTTCCACTATCGGTCAAGAGATGGCGCTGACCTAAAACTGCAATATTCTATACTGCAGTGCGCAGTGTTAAAATTCTCTAACGAATATAGGCCTCGACGATGAAAATTTAAAAACATAATATGGTACGGAACCCTCGGTGCACGAGTCCGACTTGCTCTTGCCCGGTTTTTTTCGATGGGAAATACCGTCGGGCACACAGCTTTTAAAAAAATAAGTAAATATAATTTATTGCCCTCATAGATAATACGCGAAGCCCTAGCGGGTCTGCGACCCCTGCTATGCAGCGAAGACATGGAAGTTCAAGAGCGTGCGCATAACGCGACGGCTCTATTGTCGCTGGTACTGCGGCGCCTGAGCCCCAACGACTGCGCGCTGCGGCCCGACAGCGCGCCGGCGCACGGCCCACTACCTGACGCCATACTTGTTGAGCATGAGCAGAGGTACTATATATTTAAAAAAAAGCACAGCCACATTACATACATACTTATGCTAGAATTAATCTTAAAAACAAAGGACTAATACACATGACAATTAAGCTACTACAATCTCTCAAATTTCTTTAATAGATTTTCAACTTTATCGCTAAAGCATAAGATTCAAAGTTGATTGGGAAAATTTTACAGTTTCGGGTAGCTTGATATGCTGGCGTCTGTACATAACGATCACCACAATATTTTGCTACTTTGAAATTTAATTACTATACTACGCACGTACTTTTAAGTAATACCGGGATTTTTCTAATAACTTGTTTTATAGATTCTGCTACTTTCGAATAGTGTGGGGTGACCCCGTATTCATTGGGAAACAGTTGAGAGACAGTTGCTAAACATTGTTGAAACATTTGTACCTGGAACACGTGTAATAGGAGCAAGCTACGCATCATTGCTATGTTCCGCAACTTTTGCTAACTAGCTTAACTGTAACCAATCTCAACTTTAATTTTACTTATTTTGTCTAAAATGATCAAAATGTTGTACCTATGTAATGGTGCCCAAGATACAGGCTGTGCTTAGTTTGGCACCAACAATACCTCCATAAGGATTTCCACCGCGCACCTATAAAAAAAAAGAGGCGCACATCCTTAATACCATTAACACATTCTATTTGCAGCAATGGTTTAGAGAAGGAAGAAAACGTCGAAGACATAAACAACGAGAGTTCAGTTCAGAGCTTCAGCGGCGGCTTAATAGAGGAGTTGGCAGATTTGTTCGAAGGAGAACTGAAACCTGTCGCGCCCAAAGCACAGAAAAAAGTGCCCATGCCTTCAGAGTACGTGACATGTTATTATTGCCCTTTATTACAAAAAAAAAACCTTTGAGATTTACTAAAAAATCTTAAACATTTGTTCAATGTGTTTCTAATGTCAGTGTTACGTCAAAGTCCATATAATTATGTCGTGTTTAAAAGGTTTTTAGCCTAAACAACTGATAATCCCTGTTTTGTGGTAGTAAGGTTTTTGTCTGATATGGAAAACCATCCAGTCACATTATTACTCAGTATAATCTTGACTGTTTATTTGAAAGCCTTGGAACATTGGTTACCTTGATGGCCGATTCACTATGTGCTTGCAACAATACATAGGTTTACCAATTAAGAATTATCTATCTATATAAATAAAAGTCAACATTTGTATGTTTGTCCTCTATGCGTTCCGAAAACATTGGTCAGATTGTGATGAAACTTTGGTAGGGTGTTCTGGGGATGCCCGTGAGGGTTCATAATTATTAAAACATGGGAAAAGCTGAGGCGGTACGAAGTTCGCCGGGTCAGCTAGTAACATTTAAAACTTGTTTTCGTAAAAAAAGTTGAAACTGTGACCATCAATATCGCTGTAACCAGGAGGTATGATCCGGTTAAAAAAAAAATGACAATGACGGGTAATAATAGTGACTCTTAGGTAAGCGTCTTGTTACACCCGTTATAATAATACTAAAAACATGTCGTATTACAGCCTGAACCTCGAACAATGGCTGTCTCACGAGCGCTGGTCGTCGGACAGCTCGAGCTCGGAGGGCGAGGGCGAGGCCGCGGTGTTCGCGCCGCCGGCCAAGGACGCGCGACCCACCGCGCAGTTCACGCCGGACGAACTGGCCATGGTACCACTTTAACTTAAGTTTAACCGTCGTAAGCCACCTATCCCACCTTTGCGCGACGGCGACGAGCGATAATTCGCTGGTATGCGTATGTACTATCGAGACCTTTTCCGTCTGATCACTTAAATTTTTTTTCGCCTATCCTTGCGCTACGCCCCTTTAAACTTTTCGCCTATTAGGAAAGCGATAACGCAATTACTTGGAACCTGCACTGCGCAGCTTAGTGACGCATCAATTCCTTATGTGAATTTTAGGGATGAACTATTTGACCTTGGCGCGCTTACGAGAGAGCGCTTCTACTCGTATTTTTTGAGTGCTTCAAAAATGAACTTAGTGGTGGTCAGACGGGAGTGTCCGCTATAGTACCAAGCATGAATCTCTAAGCGAGTGATCTGTCCGACAAGTACTCTCTTTGATAGCTCTTGTCGCTACGACAATCGAGGACTCGCCTGCGGTGTGAACAGTCAGCGACGTCGTAGTATGTATTATGTACATATATTATACACATGGGCCCTACAATTTTTTGTACGTTTCTTGAGCGAGAAAATCGTTAAAAGCTAGTCGCTTCCTCGTCGGCAATGGGACAGGTGCCTTGCCATAATCAATAGCAAGGGCATGGACAAGTATCTCTCGGGTCTACTCATAGTAATTAGTAGTGGAAGGTAGGGTTTTCATCCCTCCATTTTATCCAGACTTAGGGTAAACTTTGCAAGCAATGAGAAATTGCCACGTCGCAAGCCGGTTCACTGTACTAAAGAAAGAAAGAAAAGGTATTTATTGAGACTCGTACAGGAAGATCACAAACTAAACTAAATACAGCAAAATAAAAAACCAAGTTATATATAAAAAAGTAACAAAAGGAAAATGAAACAGAAAGTCCTATACGAGGCTAAAAGGCTCTCCTATCTCAGCATGATGCTACGACATTTAAAAAATAAATGTTGCAGCGCTGGTATTCTGATAGGGTAGGCAGGTATGTAGTAGAAAAACGTAGATTATTTGTGTTTATTGGTCTTTATCCCAACAGTTACGCGAGGCCCGAAGACAGGAGCAAGCGAACAACCCGCACTATCTGAAGGACGACTCGCCGCGCTCCTACCAGCAGGACGACGTGCCCATCGCTGAGATAGCACTCGAAGTGCCTCTACAAGTTCACAGTATGTATCTTAACGTACGGTAAAACCATTACTGCTGTGTCGTGTGACCCCGCGGTGGAATGTTGGATTTGGGCGTTTATTTGTATTATTTAGTAATCTGTTCTCTAACAATTCAATTATTTTTCGCAGCCAAGAGATCTGATAAATACTTAATATCACGGGAAAGTTCAAACAAGAAGAAAAAGGAGAAACGGACATCGAAGAAACGGAAAAGCAAAAAGGATAAACCATCGAGCGACTCGGACAGTGAGGGTAAGTCAAATGTTCTTAGCATTGTCATAAGTGAACTACAACGAGATAAATGAAGAGCAAGATATAGATACCAGAAGGCCAATTCTCGTAATTTATAACGTTCAAAATCTAGTCGCAGTCTCATCTCGGCGACAAAAAAATGTCGAAAACTTGTCAAAATGTAGGGAAATTCAAGAAGCTTTTAGATAAAAATGGAGCCAACATTCTAAGTACCAATGTGAAGACTACTGTGGTCGGACACTCTCTTTCTAAGTACATACATATGACAAAGAAGACACATCACTGTCTCGTTCATAAGTGTGTATTTAGAAAGAGAGTGTCCGACCACAGTCGTCTTCACTTAGGTATTTAGTGTTGCCTCCACTTTTATCTATAAGCTTCTTGAGGAAATTAGAGGTATTTTTGACAGATTGAGACTGAGGTCAGACTGTGAACGTTCTTAAAATGAGGGTTTTTTGAAATGACGTTCGCTAGGTGGCAGCACTGACACGACAGGTCTAGGCATCTGTCAAAGAGCCTATATTTTCTTTAATCATGAGTATCATGAATTCATGACTGAATGACGAACGAATGAATGAAACGAATGATGAACGTCATCATATATTTTATATTCATTGTCGAAATGGAAGACCTCTTGTCACACTGGTGCCAACTGGTGTCGTAAATTTTCACGAAAACCCCCATTGCGAGAATGAGCTCTTTTCAAATTGACATAAGAAAAAAAAAATAAGTTTTCTATATCCCCGATAGATGGCATAGCTTAAAACTAAAATGTCAGTTGTTTTCAAATCTGAGTTTCAATTCAATCAGCCGTGAAAAAAGTTCAAGCAACATTAAATATATTTTTTTTAACTGCCTACATCTACTACGTTGATCTGACATGGCTAGCCCGTGCTGTGTACATCACGATAATGATTACTAGAGCCATCTATGGGAGCTTTTGAAAACTTTTTTTTTTTTAATCATGCTATTGAAAAGACCTCAAAAAAGTTTTTATGTATGAGAGACTGCCAGTTATATTTTGAAAATATGATTATTTGTAAGTAAAAATAGGTACGTTCCAATTTCAAAATTTCCCTCCCCATTGTTTGAGAGCTAATTTAAATTATCGTGTCTCATTAAAAAACTGGCCAAGTGCGAGTCGGATTCGCACACGAAGGGTTCCGTACCACAAGGCAAAAACGCCGAAAAAACACGTTTTTTGTTTGGTAAACAGATTAAAATAAATATTTTACTTTGAAAAGATTTAATAAAAAAATATTTACCTATAGAACATTTTATTTTCGCAAAACTTTCTAAGTGTCCCATATACGATATTCGTTGTTACGATGGGTTACGAAAAATACCCACTCGTACACGAGGCAAATTAAATAGTTGGCGTAACTTCACAGACGTGACGGGTTACTTTTATATGCAGACGTGCTGTAATATACCGTAGTTTACCGTTGTTTGAATTACAATGCGTGCCACGAAAGATGAGACTTGACACACCACGTGGTTTGACATGCGCAGTACACGATTTTAGGTATCTTTAGCGGTATGAGGTCTGAGTGCGGGACGGGACCGGACGTCATAGGGGCGGGGGAGGCGGGGTCTCATCTTTCGTGGCACCCATTGTACTTGTAGTTGAAAGATATAACGCGCAGTTTTGTCAAGTTCTTGACACACGTACAGTACCCGGCGATAAATATTGCACATCGACCTATTCGATCCTATCGATTTTATACAAAGAATAAAAATAATTATCAAAAGAAGCAAATCAATTGTTTTAACATCTCCTAATAGATACCGGACTGTTTGTATTTCGTGCGACAGAAATAACGCTACGAAGCCGAAATTAGCCGATTGTCTCTTTCCAAAGGTCGATGTGCAATATTTATCGCCGGGTACTGTAACCATCACTATTATTCTCACCTTGACCAGATAGACGTCGGAATACTACTCATTCCAACTGCCCGGCGGCAGCAAATATCGTCTTTTTTTGAATAGGTGTTAAACTGTGTCGGGTAAAAATTCAGTGTGCTCGATTATTTAAAACTTTATTTAGTTAGTCACTGACTGTAATTAATATTTTTTTAATTTCATAGATAAATGTCCTTCTTCTTATCTATGGTTTCAAGCACGGCGTCTGTGTGCCACTTGTCTGTATTTTTTTAATAAAAAAACGTAGTATAAGCAAGTTTATTCATTTAGTAAAATCTTTTAACAGAAGAGGTCCACCTGGCGCGGCCCGCGGTGGCGGAGGGCGGCGAGCTGCCCGAAGGCGCCGCGCAGTCGGACGACGAGCCGCCGGCGCCGCGCGACGACCCTCACCGCGCGCTCGACCTCGACCTCGACCAGTCAGTGCCCAGCTATCACTTACTGACTTACTGCTACAGTTTCACTAATAATTTTTTTGTATTTTGTCTGTATACACTGTATACAGACAAAATACAAAAAAATTATTAAAATGGTCTGTCTTGTTAGACCCTGTATACTATACAGGGTCTAACAAGACAGACCATTACCTATGTACATATATTATACACTAGATTCTGCCCGCAACTTTGTCTGCGTGGAATCTCTTGTACCCCCGACCCACCTCGTCTCGTCGCCTGCCCGCGCTATTACTTCGTTTTTGCTTAGCGTTCTTAGTGGAGTGCCTCAAGCGCCTAAAGTATAAAAATCTCGGAATCCAATTACTTTGAACAAATTATTATAAAACCTGTTGGATTGCATTATTGATAAGGTATATTAAAAAGTTTACCCATTAAAATTCGTTGCTTTTTATTTAAGGAGTTAATAAATAAACAATACATGTGTATACATATAATCTGATGCATTACGAGCTTATGGGACTAGTTTTTTACAAAAATGTTTTATAAATATATTTCTGGGGTAATAAATATCAAAATTTCATAGTAAAAATCATTTATTTAATTATAAAAAAGTTTATAAAAATATATATTTTTTTTACTTATGGTACATAGTTGAAAATTAACCAAATAATTTTTTTTCGTTTTCATCAGCTTCGTCTACTTCACTTATTTTTATAATAGGGGATGCATTCAAACAGCTATTACCATTGCACTGTGAACACGCTGCAGTACAATACAAGCCACTTTTTCGGCATCCGCAAGCATTTCCGCATCCCTTTTTACAATTACAAAATAACATTTTCAGTAAATTATCTGGAGCAGGAGGTTGTTTCATCATTATCGGTTCCAGTTTATTAGAAACGTACCTCCATCCCCAATTTTCAATAGAAATATCATTACCCAACCACATTTGCACTTGTAGATACACTCTTTTTAAATGTTCAAATGCTGCATCAGATGTAGGTACTAGAGATGGTAATTGAACGCCAATATTTTTAGCGGTACCCTTCAAAAAAGAACTAAATCTTAATCAGGGCGAGCGAAGCGAGCCCTGCTATATCCCACAACCTGAGCATTTTGTGGTACACTTTACGGAAAAACTATTACGCCTATTGATTTGTGCTTTAACGTAATAATTTGTATTTATATGTAGATGTGTTATCAGTAAAAAAATAATAATTTAAATTACGAAAAAAAATATTAAAAAAAACTGCCTTAAAGATTATTACCACGCAGAAAAACGACGCGAGCCCTCACATAGCTCTGCTTTTAGCTAGTGTATTTAAATCTTTGATTTTTTTGGGGCACTGTATAAAGATAAATTGCATGCTACACCAGCTTGAAAAATATTGTCAGGATCTTCATTAAAATTTTTAAATACTGCAGCAGCGTCATGTAAATCTTGGCATTTTTCAAAAATTGTAGCAAACTTCTTTTTACCTTTATTGAAAAAAGCGGATGTCGTATCACAACCAGTTAAAGCGTGTAAAAAGAGAATAATTATGTTCTTTGCATTTTGGTAATGATTTCTCTAAACTTTTTGATGAAAAAAATTTCTGGGCAACTTTTCCTCAAGGTGGCTTCTGAAAATAAACACGGTCGTTTGGAGTTAGTGCATATTGCATGGGCATATAGAAACTCAGTTTGTAAAAATTGAATCAATCCATCTTGCCGTTCAGTTGAAGCAGTTTTCAAGGTTGATATTCCTCTGGTAATTTTTATTATACATATCTCCTAAGTCTGCGTTTGATGCTGAACCAGATCCTACTTTATCGCAAATGATGCAATTAATTGAATCATTTTTTTCGTCTCGTCTTGGCTCTTCCATGTTTACTTGTAAACCTACAATAAAGAAATAAATAAATTCTGCAGGATATGTATTATGATTAAATATAATGTATTGTACAAATAAAAAATTTTTTGTTTACATTTTTATTGATTGCAAAAAATTTCTAATTCCAATTATAAATAAGATGAATGCAACAATTTCGATTTTATATTGTTTATGTAATATATAGCAAAAGAGTAAAATACATTTAATAGTATATTTTCTATTATTTTGCCTAATTTTCTTTTGAATTTACAACAAAAATAACGAATATGATAATAAAAGTATTATGATACTTACGACACAGAATTATAAAATCTTATTTCGCAATTATATCCAAAACCAAAAAATATTAATTATGAAATCAAAAAATATTCACTGCACAAAATACACAACAGTAACGGTACACGCATCCCTATATATTGTACAGAATAGACTGAAGTTCTAGACCTATCGAACACCTGGCGGTCCACCTCCCCTCCACTTTCTTCTACCTGCACCTTGCTTCTACGACCTTTTTTTGATGCCTGTCATTTGTAGAAGATGTTTCTTAATATCCATTTTCATTTTATTATGGATATTTTATGAAAATATGAAAATATATTTTCATTTAAAACAAAAAAATTAAAAATTCAGTAAAATTACTGAAAAAATAATAAATAATAAAAAGCAACAAAAAAAAATGGGTAAACATTTTAGTATTTTATGTATAAAATATAATTCAGAAGGTTTTACATTAATATATTCAAAGTAATTGGATTCCGAGGTCAAACTCCCCGGGCACTCCACTATCTGACTTTTTTTCTTTTTGCTCGGCTCCTAAGGGTCATAGCCTGATGTTAAATAAAGCCTGTACCCTTCCTCAAGAATTGGGTTATCAAATACAAATAGATGTTTTCAAATCCGACTGGTAGTACCAGAGATTACCCCCTACATACAAACTTACAAACTTTACCTCTTTATATTAGTATAGATCAAACTAAGTACCTAACTACCTACCTAACATTGAGCAAAACATATTGCTGGGAAAGGTCTTTTATTTTTGTTGTGAAAAATATCTTTTTACGCCAGCAAGCATTGCAACACACGATAAACATTTTGCTTATGTGTGCATGCGTACAGTACAGAAGTGTGTGTTTTAAATATTATAACTTAACTTTAGATACCCCACGTATTTAAAATTAAGTTATAATATTTAATCATTGTTTTCGCGAAAAAAAGTTGGAACTTAGACATTCAATGTCTCCGTAACCGAAAGATTCCTAGGTATGGTCCAGTACAAAAAATAAATTACAACGAGAATAAGGACTGTCGGCTTCCTTGGGCGTCTTTTTACACCCGCTATATGAAAACGTTACATGATGATGGGTTTCTAGTTTCAAATTATTTATACACATCTCGTATACTTACAGGCCTCTACGTGAAGAAGAGCTACTCACGTCAAGAATACATCACTACCCCACGCCTGAAAGCGGACTGTTGGACAAAAAGCCCAAGTCGTCGAAGAAGACCAAATCCGCGGACAAGGCGTCCGGGGACAAACCAACGAAGAAGAGGAAGGAAAAGAAAACTAAACAAAAGACCGTAGATTTAATGCTACCTGAAGTAGCTAGGGAAGTAGATGAGGCGCTGCTTATTGACGATCTAAGCAAGACTAATGGCGAGAAACCAACGAAAGACAATGACGTAGTGGAAGATGACGCTTTATTTGTTGAACCTCACACAAAGGACATAAAGACTGAAAAACATAAAAAATCTAAAAAGGAATCAAAAGACAAAGAGTCCAAGAGGAATAAATCAACAAAGAAAGGTATTTTGGCTTTCTTATAAAAAGTATTATTACCTACCTACTTGTTACCAGCTTGTTAGATTAGCCATAAAAGCATACTTCCTTCATCCAGCGATTTTGTTCCACTTATTATTTCCAATGCAATGCAGTTTTTTTTATCGACTTGCTTACTTTTTAACGTAAAGGACTACCTAGTTTGTATATAAATACTCTATTCGGAGCGATCCCTAGTTCATTCAACAAATGATCGCTCCGAATAGAATATACGCCTAAGATTATGTGTACGTTAGTCATCTACTTATACAAAATCTTAGGTGTATAAAAGGATGAAGGATACTTGCAAACATTTAAAAAACGCACATTTCTGACTAGTATGTAGTTATCTATGGTGTGCAAAAGCATAAATACACTACATTGTTAACTTACAAGCTATGCAATAAGACCCATTTTTAGTGTGTTGAAAAATTTACCCTCCGTATCAAAAAATCCGTTAGGATTTTTTGATACGGCGGGTAAATTTTATCGGGTATTGATCGGCGTTTGCTATTAAGCAAACGCCTATCAATACGACTCTAGCAAAATGTCCCATTAGAAAATCGCCCTACAAGCAAATGATTCTAAAAACGAACAATTTTATTTATATTCTGCTCGAGTCACTAAACTTTAAAATAAAATAAGCTTTAAAACAAAAAAACGACCTCTTAGCTTTTAAAACGAATTTTTTACCTCCACCTCAGCGAATTTGGCGCTAAGTAGTTATTCACCGTCGCCCACCCATCCACCCCATCTCACTTCTGAGCCACGCATACAATAAGCTGTTCTCGAGGATTGTTACGAACAGTGTCGTCAGAAGACTTGACGACTTCTAGCCACCGGAACAAGCCGGTTTTTGAAAGGCTTCATTACCGTAAAGCACGCCCATACTGTTTGGCAAATTGTACAGAAGACCGTAGAGTACAATCAGCCGCTGTGTATAGTGTGTATGGCTTTTACAAGGAAACCTTCGATTCCATCTAAATATAGGCATTTCGGGCCTCTTTGTAACGATGTCAAATTAACTGGTGCTACATTGAAGTGTTCAAATGTTTGTATGACGCTGACACGATGACTGTCCAGATTCAGGATAAGAAGTCCAGCCCCATCCAACAGTTCAGCAGGTGGATTGGGCTGGGCAGAGTATCAACGTGAACGACGAGTACATCTCACACCCGCACTTTGCCGATACATCATCGTCGTGTACGTTACCCCAGCAGGAAAGTAGCTACTAGAGTGATATGAGTGGAACGTATAATTAGCGCGTAATCTGCTGTAAATGTGCTCCAAATAAAAAAATTGTGGGCTTTGTCGTTTTGGAAAAAAAACTGAAAAAACGATTCCTGCTAGAGTAGCGTTTTTCCAGCAGGAAAATTCTAAACGAATGATCGGAGAGAAAAATATTGTGCACGGTCAGAGAGCTTATATTTGTGCAATTTGCGCTGAAAATATAATTTGTGCGTATTCAGGTTTTCGAGATATTACATTTCCTGCTGGAGTAACGTTTTGCAAAATCGTGTACTCAAATTTTCCCAATAAACTTTGAACCTTATGCTTTAGCGATAAAGTTAAGAATCTATTAAATAATTTCGACAAATTTTAGTAGCTGATGTGCTGGGGTCTGTACAATTTACACATCCTATCGAGTCCAAAATCCACGTCGAAGGGAGCGACCCTTCGATGTGGATTGGATCTCTTCACTAGAATGGTTCACAAGGTTCACTAAAATCTATTTTATATAAATTTTAAACACATGCAGTAACAGACAAAACGTGGGAAGAACTTGGTGTCATGTCGTGCATATTAGATTTTTCCAAAAGCAACAATAATATTATATGAATGGGACAAACATTAAATGAAACATAAAGACGTACCTACTCTTTCAAACAAATAAATCGAATCAGTGCATATGTTATAAAAATGATGCCTGGTCATTAAAAAAAAAAACACATGTATGTTACCTGTATACATTAAAACTTTTTTTTTTTTTCATTTTAATAATACTTTTCAAAATAAATGGTAATACTGAGCCATGACGATAAAAACCGCAGTGGCGTGCATTGCTTTTTAGAATAGGTAGGCACTAGGCCGCCTGGTCTAGTCAGACATATACGGTCACTAATCAGAAACAACAAAATTATCTGTTTTGAATGTTCAAATTATGTTCTTACCTTTTATGGTTCTATGTGCCTTCTATGAACTTTAAAGGGCAAAAAATCTTGTCGGTCTTGAAAATGAAACAATTTATCTTGTCAACATACGAAAACCTAGGTACGGAAAGGATTCGTCCGCAGTTTGTCTATACAAAGCGATTTATCGCCACAATCTAAGCACTTTAGTTTATCCATTGCTCACACAGCACCTCAAACTTGAACACAATAAACACAGCAATTTCTTTTTTTCAACACTTTGTAATCAAAACAAACCAACATCTACAATAAAAATGGCGCGCGCTCGCCGTTTATAACACAAACATTAACAAATGTATGATCAGTATGGAATGAAATATCTCCTTCCGCGCGTCGCACGCCACGCGCTCTCTATTATCCATCCCTTTCTTTCTTCGCGCGGCCAAAATACGACAACATTCTTAATAAGTTGGTTAGTAGAGTAGGCCTGCCTACCTAAGGGTGATAAATTGCGAAGGTCGAACGTCATAGTATTATGCGTAGGACATACATGATATTTAATTTCGTCGTATTAATTTGAACGAATACTAGACCAATGAATGACCCTGTTCAAATATTACGGTACGGGAGCCGAGTAGGCCGTCGGGCGACTGCCTACTGCCGCGCACCGCGCGTACGTTTGTATGAAGATTGTTTGTTTCTGATAGGTACCTATGATAGTTTAGTGAGTTTCAAAATTGCGGGGAACACACACTATTAATGTACCTAATTGACAGGCTTATGGTGATTTTTCGAGGTAGGCACTGCTTAAATGCCTTTATGCAATGCACGCCACTGAAAAACCGATACTGATTTGTCAGCATTATAAGGGACGTACTGCTTGTGGGACGATCTGCTAATAGGACATAGGACCAAAATGCTTTTAGGACTTTTTGATAAGGTGGGAAATATAATACCTATATCTATAGTTTGTTATTGTTTAATTCACAGGCAAACATGAAAAGAAGATCGGATATGAAGAAGCATTAGGTATATCTACGCCTAGTAAAGAAGTCATTTAGTGTACATAATCAAGTTAATTGCTTAATTTTCTTCATTAATGTCACGCTAAACATGCTGTCTCAGTGCAATTGTTAATTTGAACAATTTAAGGATATTTTTAATTGAGATTAGTTCCCAATTCCAGATCCAATATGTATTAGTTTTTAACTCCATATTTGAAAGCGAACTATGTCCATTTATATGAATATATTATAATATTTCCATAAGTCTATATAGTAACAAATAAAAAGCTAAATATATTAATCATAAACAGTTTTATTATTCAAAAAGTTGACAATATGCAGATTTTCAATTTAATAATGATTTGATGGCGGTAACTGACAAGATACAAAATAAACTACACTGTATACAAAATAATTTATACCTATATAAAAACAACTCAAAAACAGGTACGTGTACGCTCACTAGCACTTCTTTCGTTTCTTTTTAATAGCGGCGCCGCAAACGCCGCCTTTGGATTTACCAGCGCCAGCGCCTCCTGCGTTCTTTCTGGGAGTTATTTTTATCTATGACATAAAAATAAGGTAAGGAATAAGGACAGAGGAAGGTAAGGTAAGGCCTGATTTTCCAATCGTTTGGTATTATTCGAGTTTTCTTTTAGCATATTTTGTGTCCCACTGCTGGGCAAAGGCCTCCCCTTTTCTCTTCCAAACCCCCCTGTCTTTTGCGATCTCTGGCCATGTTGGCCCTGCAAATGATATTAGATCGTCACACCACCTTCGTCTTGGTCTACCCCGACGGCGATTTGAGATCTAATTTTAATTTTTGACAGTTGAACAATAACTTAGTCACAGTTTGATTACAGGTTCATAGTCAATAGGGGGCCATCTACAAATTACGCCACACGTTAAGGGGGTGAACAAAGTATGTCAATGGGGGAGGGGGAGACGAGTTATAAGCTTCGTGACGCGGGACGCCACATGTATAAATCTAAAGTATTAAAACTCTCAACTTCAACTCTAGTGAAAAACTAAATTACAATCAATCCATACTACATTAATATTCAAAAGAAACTATCTGTAAAAAAAAATCTGTATGTTACCTTTTCACGCCTAGACCACTGAACGGATTTCAATAAGGAAAGGAGATAGACGGATATCAGTACACAACCCAAACTAATGCGAATATTCCCGATCAGTAAAATACTGGTATTCAGCTGCATCCGGTTAGACTGGAAGCCGACCCCAACATAGTTGGGAAAAGGCTAGGCAGATGATGATGAGATGATGAGTAACGACTCCTCTGCTCCACCGGCCATCGGTCCTTCGACAAACATGGCCAGCCCACAGCCACTTCAGTTTGCTTACTCTGCAAGCTAAGTCCCTATCACGAGAAGCTATAAATTTTGTAAATAAAAAAACTTCTAAGTTACGTAGCGACAATTCAATCAACAACAAATAATCCCAAATTCAATCAACTCGAAAGTAACATAATTATGTGTAATACGAAACTAACGAGCAATTTCATTTGGTCGGGTTATATTTTGAATGCTGATTACTCGGAATCGACTGACGACAGTAATTAGATGTGTGTGTTAAAGATACTTGCAGCAAAAGGGAGGCAAGTCTAAGTTTAGGAAATGTCAGGTACCGATTAAGAAAAAAGGTTTTTAAAACTTATTGGTTACACACGCACACACACACGCTACACTATGTCAAGAGTTATATGGTATAATATAATATAAACATATTTACATATTTTGCTAAAGGTAAAGGTAAATAAATAAGTTTTTGAATTACTACGATTTTTTACGGTTACAATTTTTTTTTACCTAACGAAATGAGCAAAAAAAATCCAAATCCAATCCAAATTTTGTTATAGCGCGCTTGTTTTTCGTTAGATCTGCCTCGTTCATGCATCAAACGATAGTCCTAATTTTTGTTGAAATTGTAGGTTAAAAAAAACAGTAATGGCAAAAATTTGGATCTGCCTTCCTTTTGTTGCAAGGTCCTCAATATTATATCCCTAAATAAGAATCATTACAAAACTGTTTTTTTTAATATTTGATCCAAAGGTTGCGAACCCCTGAATGTGTATTTTTATAGCTTCTCGTGACGGGGACTTTTAGTTAGCTAACTCTCGATTATTTTCCGGAAAATTTCATTTCTGATTTTATCCTTCAAACTTCAAAGCATGGAGAACAGAAGTAAGGAGTACTGTTGTGAAAAGTGTCTGTCCAATTGCGTTAAATTAGGGTCGCGCCACAGTAACAACAGGGTTATTTCTCACAGCAGTAATTTTACGTTATGATTACAAAATTATTTTGGACTAGGTACGGTCATCAGTAACAAGTGTTAAGTTTTTTTAATCTCAGTCTGTTACAATTTTGAACAAATATTTGTTAAAAATTGCAATAGAAGTACAATGCAATTTTGAACAAATATTTTGCTCAATAACGGAGATTAAAAAACTGAAGTGTTATTCGACTTTTGTTGCTGACTGTATGTAATAGTTGAGGTTTGGTATACTGGACTGTCACTAACTACTCTAGTCACTAAAAATATTAAATTTTCCAACTCAGCATACGTCAATCCGTCAACAACTGCTACATTAAAACCTACGCTAGCGCCATTGTGGAGGGTTTTTGAACTGTTATTTACTGCTTAGAGCTGGACACATTTTCAACTTTCGCCCCGTATGAATCAGTTCTCCTTTCTATTGTCTTCAAGCATAGCCTGCTGAGCGACCTTGAATTTGTGGACCGGCCCATCTGTCAGTGTCTACGTTTCGGCACCGTGTGTCATAACGGGTAGGACGCACTGGATTGAAGATCTTACTCTTCAAACATTGCAGGATAGGCGACGACAAGTCTTGAAGAAATTTCCCAAACGCTGCCCCCATTCTTCTTCATTCTGCACTACCACGGGGAGATAGTGCAGTTATGTGGGACTCTAACCCACTAAAACTCCACGGTGTCCTCTTCCGCTTCCTGCGGGAACACGGGCACGCGGTAGCACTCATCCGTGAACCCGCCGCGGCTGTCCGTCACCGGACCCTCCTCTGGGGAGTAGTCCCCATCACCGGCGCACCAGAACACAGCACGCCGTGACCCCCGTGTCAGGGCACCTTTGGTCCCCCTGCAACGGGTCAGGTCATTGGCCCCGCCGCCTGCCAATTTTCTGCCGCAGAGGATAGGGAGAGCGGCCAACGTCATACCAACACTCCTCCTCCCCTGCGGCCTCACCGCGTCCGCCATCAGATGGTGGCGACCACGTCAAAGCCGCGGAAGGTAGGGAGACTGGCGCACTGCAATACCGGTACACTCCTCTCCCGCCGCGGACTCCAACCCTCAGCCGCGATGCGATACCTCCCATACGACATCGCGGCCCGCTTTAGTTGCGATGTCGCCCAAGCGCTAACGCTGCGCCCCTCCTCTTCGCTTCACTGTGGGTGAACAAGCCACGGCTACTGAGCCCCCCGCCTCGACAATGCGAGAACCCACCGGGGGGGGTAGCCTGCCGTAACGCGGGGATTCTTCGCACTCACGTCCCGCCGTTACCGTAACCGCTACCTTGACCAGGAATACCGGGACCATCGGGAACTGGGGGTCGTTGTTTGGGCACTTTATTCATTAGGTTTAATGCCCGTATTCGCCACGCTGGGCAAACGGTTTGATGACCGCAGCTAACTGGGTGAAAAGGGATAATCAACTTTTTAATGGAGGATTTGACTGTTGCTTCCGAATAAGCACGAACGTCGCACCACAAGGTTCTATCTAACTAGCCTGTATTGTCCCACTGCAAGGCAAAGGCCTCCCTCTCCCTTTTCCACACAATTCTGTCTTTTGTGAGTCGGCCGGCCAATCCCTACGGTAGGAGTCAAGCTCGTCCCGCTATCTTCGTCTTGGCCTGCCGCGATGGCGTCGTGCGTTTAGTGGGACCCAATCGGTTGCTCTCTTAGCCCAATTGTCATCTGACATGTCCGGCCCAGTCCCACTTAAGTTTAGCGGCTTTCTGGGTAACGTCTGTTATTTTGGTTTTGGCACGCAGTATTGTGTTCCTTATATTTCGAACTTCGAACCCCCAGGATACTGCGCTCCATGGCTTGCTGGCAAACCTCGAGCTTGGACCTCTGATGAAGTGTCAAAGACCAGTTTTGAGCACTATAATGTGAGAATGGGCAGAATACACACGTCCTTAATTCTCCTTTTGAGACAGCGGTAGATCTCCTTTTAGAAAATCTTCTAGATACTAGTCTTGGACTTGTGCAATCTCTTCACCCCCAATATATAGTCTCCTTTTGATGCTGTTAGTCATAAGTTTGGTTTTTGACATGTTCATCCTAAGCCCAATCTCGAGGCTTGCCTTGTTCAAGTCCTCGAGCATGTTACCCAACTCAGCAGCTGATGAGGCAAAAAGTACGATGTCATTGGCGAAGTGGAGGTTCGGTAGACTATTTTCACCGATGACAAGTCCCTTGTCTGCCCAATTTTGTGTCAAAGTTAAGAAAGCACCACAAGGTTACCTTGTAAGTTTTCTACTGCCGCGCTTTGTAATAATCAAGGTCGGGTCGATGTCAACGCTTCGATCACGAATAAACTCCATTCATTGATGCGTCATCATTGTGTGCGAGGGTTGGCGGATGCAATCATGGTTTTAAATGTTTTCTTTGTTTATAATAGTGCACACCTATCATTGCGCATTTGAATTAAATTGTCTGTCTGTTAAGTTACCTGCTCCGGTTACACTCGTCATCGGTCACTGAAAAGTTTTTTGGAATTGCGTAGTGGTCATCATCAGCCTACAGCAACAGTCCACTGCTGGACATAATTATGTAGGCCTCACATATTACACGCCATTCAACTCGATTTTCAGCAACTCTCATCCAGCTGCTACCAGCCACCTTGCGAAGATCGTCGCTCTACCTAGCCTGAGGGCTCCCACCTTACTTTGCCGATTCGCAGATTCCACTAAATACATTTCAACATATTCTATACCCATAGTGAGACTAAACACTAATGTATATTATACCCTCATCTACCGTAAACTGAAACAAATAAGCTACAACAACCGCTAATAATAAGGGACGAAGTATAAAGAACAACTACAATACAGATCTAAAATAAATTTATTATATTCAAACGAAGCCAAAAATAAATATTTAAACTGTATACTTACATATTTAGATTCAACTGTAGATACTATATAATATGTATTGCATCTCTGTAGAGTTTGCCACATTAAGAATCAAGGCAAATTAAAAAAATAAATTGTTACTATTTACAAAAATCATACATAATGTACAAAACACTAATTATTGCATCGTTACACATCTCAACGTACACCTCTACTGTACTCTGTCGGTGTACTTCAAAATTAACAATACATACTTTTAATATGTTCGTAAATGAATGTAATAAATGAAATACTTTTACTCGATCTCGATCGATATTAAATAGCAAATTACAGTTTTACAACACCTTAAAGTATTTTAACACTTCACTAAAACATCAATGGTATTTTAACAATCATTCGAATTAAGCATGTTTTATCTAATAGGTTTACTTATGCTAAATGTGTTTCAATAAATAAATCAATGAACTACGTTATTTAATCTAATTGGCTCTGATGCATCCAGTTCTAAGTGACAAATCTGCCCTTACATATTCGATTAACAACTCTCTTTTTCTTTAAATATTATTATAATAGTAACTACAAATGGTGCAATTGGAATAAATGACTTTGATCGAAGTGCATTAAGAATCTATTGAAGGGGTAACTCACAAGTTAAGTGCTAACTAGTTCACATGTAGATATCACAATGTACTTCAGCTTATTCTCGTATAACATTAATATAACATAAAGCCTATCGATAAAGTATGTAATATATGGAATAGATAGACTGCAAGTAAGTCATAATAACGGTGCTATGACCAACCAAGTTTTCTGTGAAATGGCTAACAGACTTCAAAATTGAAATTTCGGCTCCCAATATGAAAAAGTTCTACTTTTCGATTAGAAGTATTCAATGGCTATTTGGCGATTGTTGCCACTTAATAGGCTCACAGATTACTACATTATGAGAACACGGTCTTATCTGGGTACGTTTCGTGTTTACATATCATATCACAACTATTTTTGGGTCTATCTACGTGATAATCTCGTTCATAAACGTAGCTAAGATGGGTCTTGAAAGTTAGATGAAGGGAAATGATTAATGAGAATGAATAACAGTTTTTTTACATTCCGTATTATTCTCATCCTTAAAAGGTCATCCCAGTTCATTTCACAGAATGTGGCGATAACCCTACACTTTTGTAAAATATGCCATTACAGGTGACAGTGTTACATAACTACCAAGCAATACAATCACTTGTGCCTTAAATTCGAAGCAACAACAATTACAACTGGATTACGTTAGACAACAGTTATGACCAATTAGATAGTGATGGTAAAGATACATGAAAATACTGCAATTTTTTACTTAAACTCAGGGAAGTCAAATTTCACCTCAACACCAGCTTTCTTAGCGAGATTAACGATCTCTGCCAGTTGCACTACGAGCTTCGCAGCCTCGTCGAGGTTATCACGCGGCACGATGCGAAGTCCGGACTCTGAGATTATTTTTCTTGCTTCATTCACTTTTGTACCCTGTCAAAAGATTATAAGGTAAGTATTAAATTCTATCCATTCTCAAATATGATTACACTCATATTTATATGAATTATGCACTACACTACTACTATGTGAATTAAAGGTGTAATGAAAATAGCTGAAAACCTCTAAAGAGGTCATTGTACTCATGATTAGGAAGAACTAATGGAACCGACCCTGGTTTTAGTTATTTCAATTACACTTTGTATGTCAGCCAAAACTCTTGATAAGTAATTTTTTTTTTCTATTAAAAATAAATTGTTACGTAACGCCCTAGTTATTTATGGAATCACTGCAAGAGAATTGTTTATAGCACTGTGTGAACTAAATCCGCACTAAGTCACGCTATTCTGTGAGACTGTGACTTAAGTAGTCCATTTTTACACAGAAAAGTGTGACTTCAGGTCGGGTTTAGGTCATACGTGTTATAAAATAGTATGTGATACGTGTGACTTAAGTAGTATTAATGCACGGCGTTTAGCACGTTTATCACGCCATGCAATAGTGGACTACCAAGTCACAAGTATCGTAATGTACTATTTTAAAAGGGCCACAAAAAATACCTACCAACCAAATCCTACTTCCTACTAATAATATAATATATAATTAATATAAATATTATATTATTATTTATTTTATTATTATATTATTTATTTTTTATTTATTTTTTAACAAACTTGTTACATTTTTAAATATTTTCTTATAAAAAACATTAAAAAAAAAAAACATTTAAAAATATAAAAAATTGTAGCCCACCGGTATCGGGAACAGGGTCCAAGCTACCGGCGGTCAGGGCTCCAGAGAGAGGAACCTCCTAACAATGCGGGCCGTGTCCAGAAGTACCGCTCTCTGAATCAAGCCCTTGATCCAGCTGCCCAACGAGAGCCTCCTTAGGTGTTGGTCGAGGCTCTTGGCTATTAAGCCATTGGCTGTCACGACTATCGGCACAATGATCGCTGAGTCCACATCCCACATATCGACAACCTCGCGAGCCAAGTCAAGATACTTGATTTGCTTATCTTTCTCGGCTTTCACGAGGTTCTCATCATGCGGGACGGTTATGTCAACAATCATTGCGCGCCGCTCTGATCGATCCACCACCACTATATTATTATTTATTTATTTTATTATTATATTATTAATTATTATTATTAATATTATAAACGCGAAAGTTTGTGAGGATGGATGGACGTTTGTTAATCGTTCAAGCAAAAAGTAGTGAACGGATATTGATGAAATTTGGCACACAGATAGTTTATAACCAGGATTAACACAAAGGATACTTTTTATCCCGATATTCCCACGGGATCGAAACTCATGCGGGTGAAACCGCGGGGCGCTGCTAGTAGTTGTCTAAATAAATGAAGTGTGTAATTGCAAAAAGGTTTTAGATTGATTTTTAGAGTGGCTTTGACTGGTTAAGAGGTTTGACTATCACATAAGGAATCAAATATATGATAACAATGATAATAAAATAATTCATAATACATACCTGAAGACGAACAATGACAGGAATTTGGATACTAAGGTTCTTGGCTGCAGTAACAATTCCCTCTGCGATAACGTCACACCTCATGATACCTCCGAAGATGTTTACCAAAATGGCGGTCACGTTCGGGTCCGACAAGATGATAGTGAAGGCTTCCTAAACCAGAAAAAATATATTACTACATACTACGTTCAATGATCGACTCTGACCAACGAAAGCTGTCCAAGAAAAAAGGCGACAAATTTATAAAATCAACAGCTTTTAACACTGGCTATACACCGCGTAAACGGAGTTGATACTGTGTATTATTCAAGAAATATTATGTATCAATACTAATTTCATATTTATACAGGGTCAAATCCAATTAGCTAGCGAAATTCTAATTCTAATTCGAAAGCGTGATGCGTATCGATATCTAAACACGATAAATAAAAATATAAAATATTTGATATTCTTTTTTGAGAGTCAACGACCGCTGGGAGTTACTCGTAAGTAGGTATGAGTTGAGAAAATCTGTTTCTTTGGGTGCATCTCATTCATATAAAGTTATTTGGTATATTTTCATTTCAATAACGTTCACAAGATGTAATAAACGTGAGATATACCAACTGTTGATACAATTTCTTTACATATAACATTTATATATGTACTCTAAAACTTATTTCGTATAACGTTATTGGATAGGTAATAGGTAATACGGGCTGGTGTCCGCAACTCCATGTCAATGCGCGTATTTTGCGTACGTTATAGGATATAACGTTTATTTAACCGAAAATTAATAATTTTCGATTCGGTCTATTGTTTAAAATATACATATATTGATACCATCATCATGGTTAACACCCCGATTCAGAGCAATCCGACTCGGCTAGGTTGGGTTAGAAGGCTAAGGCGGGAGCGGAGCGGAGTTCCTGCCTTATGGTGCTTACAGACTGTTGAAACATAACATGAAATGTAACATTCTGCTTTTCATTGCATGTTCGCTGCAAGCGTGGAGGCGTAGCGCGCTCTTACCGTGCTTTCATTACGAACCTTCCGTGAGCGTCTGTTTCCGCCATTCCGCCGCGAACACGGATGATTTAAACTGATGATTCAAGTGACTACACTAACTGCGGTCGATGACCCCACAAAAAAAGTCTTCAAATTAATAATTTTTTTGTTTTATCGTGTTTAGATATCGATACCCTTTACGTCTGCAGAGTTTCGCTAGCTAATTTAATTTGAACCTGTATAATAAATAGCTAATGCCCATCCCGTTGCAATGCCTTTTTCTTCTCAGTGTTGGCACTTGTTTTTTTCACTCCATAAAATTCGTTTATTTAATTTTTTTCAGACCACCTGCTCGTGCTCGCTAACTTCAAATTATATGTCATACAAACCTAACCTAAAGCAAGTCATTTAAGCCCTAGGCTCTAACCGGGCATTAATATTGTACCGAATTTCATTATGACCCGCTAGTCATTAATGGGATTTGAATTTGGAACGTCAACTGAGAAAATCATAAGGAAACATGAACCTAAAAAAAAAGTTTTCTATTAATGTACAGGTCGACCAAAGAGTTTTCACTTCATAGTTTTAGTCGCCGTCGACGAACAACATTATCGGTTGCTGTGGCGCGTATACCCCCGCGTTAGAATGTTGGATTTGGGCTGGCACTCCATTGACGATATTACTTAGTGTTTTTGATGAAAATGTATGAAATTACATTGAAAAAAAAAACTCGACAGGCATTAGGTATGTTATTTTACTTCAATCTCAGACTGCTTGAAAAGTGAGCTAGTTTTGAATCTTAGTTGCATTCGGGTTTTGATGTTGTCATTTTATTTTAATCCTATAAGGGCGAATTCCACCAAACTATTACACCTAGAATAAGTTTTATCCTGAGAATAATTTTGAATTTTTTACAGTTTTTCCACACTTAGAAGTGTCAGACGACAATTTTAATCCGCGGATAATTATAAGATATCTGACTTTAGTAAAATTAGCCCTGTGTGTAATATTTTTGGAATCGTCTCTTCAAGCCCTTTATTTTGATACCCCACATAGTAATGGTACAAGACTTTTGTCAAGACCTTACTTATTTATTATTATCGTCTAAAGTCCGCCATTTTGATTTTATAAAAACAATATTTAGCCAATAACTTTTGAATGACCCAAACGAGTCTATAGACATGTATTAATCCATCGGGGCCGTTAGGATGCTTCGAGGGTGTAATGAATTCCACATACAAAGATACAAAGTTATTAAAAACATAACTGACAATTTTGACAGTCCTAAAATGTTTCCATGCTAAAAGTTAAGAAAATAATTCGTGGTCAGCTTTCGTTGGCCAAACTCTATACATATTATACATTTAGTAATGTGTCAACGAGACTCACCGTCACAGCCTGTGCGGTGGCGCCACCTCCGACGTCGAGGAAATTGGCGGGATCACCACCGTGCAACTTGATGATGTCCATCGTAGCCATGGCCAACCCGGCGCCATTTACCATACACCCAATAGTACCTAAGAAAACCAGATAATTGTATCACAATATTGTCTGTAACATCAGTGTATTTTTAATAAATAAAATTAAGCCATAGACATGTTACTGTGTCGTGTTGTGATTCGGGATACACTAATCAAACAAATCTGTTGAGAACTACGTCAAATCACAACAGGTTTTGATTGGCAAACACTGCGTCAAAGGCGTCACAACACGACACAACACAGTAATATCAATCCGGCTTCAAAATCATACCGTCGAGTGCAATGTAGTTCAAGTTGGACTTAGCAGCTTGGATTTCTTTGGGATCTTCCTGAGTCGGGTCCCTTAAAGCAAACAGTTCCTTTTGTCTGTAGTCAGCGTTGTCGTCAAATCGGAACTTGGCATCCAGGCAGAAGACTGAAACGAACATTGCAAGATTATGATAAAAATGAATAAAGTTTTTTTATTGGATTCAGAACATTACAACTTGCAGTTCTAATGTAATTTGACCTAATTAGTAATGAATAGCTAGGGCAAAAATATAACATCTTCAAGGTGGTCTTGAAATTATCATCATTATGAACAACTTTTCTGGGACCATGAAAGGGAATAGCAGATCATTTTGTTTCGTGAATTCGGGATTTACGAAACAAAATCTGCTACTCCCCACATTTTGTAGACTTTCGCGAACATAAATAAACTGAGCAAATGATTATTTGTTGTTGTTAGATTTTCTGCGTTTTCATCTCTTAATCGACTGAGCTTTGTTTCATACCAGGGGCCTGCGGTGCTATTCTGTAAAAATCTCACCGTGAAAATTTAGGTGAAGTGAGCTGTCAATAGTGTCAATTCCTAGCAAAACAAACTCACTTCACCCAAGTTTCCATGGTGAGATTTTAAGAGAATCGACCGGCTGATTCTTCTAATTTGCAACTTTAAATGTTCTATATTGTTTCATCAATGGGTCTCATCTGTCACCATCTATCCCATTCTATTATTTTGATGACTAAACTGAAACTTTAACTAAGTCTAAACGTAACCCAATCGATAAGATAATGAATGGGCGAATCCCAACCCGAAATCGAAGAGTTGCGAAAAATCCAATAAAAACATTCGGATCGTTTTTTACATTAGTTAATACTGTTTAACATAGAATTATTAATTACTAGCTGGCCCGGCGAACTTCGTACCGCCTAATTATTGGAGGCATATTTAGTAAGTCACAAACACACGACACAATACTTTTTTAATTTTATTGAAATTTGTTGCTTAGGATGTACTGTATATATACGGCAAAAAAAAAAAAAAAAAAATATTAAAAAAAAAACTGTAAATATTTTTGAGAGTTGGTAACACTGTAAGGTTGGCACCCATCAAACATGTCAACACATTAATTATTTTTATATTTTGAAATTTAAATACACGATGTTATGAGCAAAGTTGATATTATGTTGTCGATTCAAAAGTCTTGTTTTAATGCGTTCTTCAATTCGAGTGGAACTGAGAGTACAAATACCGTCAAATGTTTGACAGAAAGTAAGTGGTCAACTTTTATATGGGAAAATGGAATTGTCGTCTTACTCTATCTTACTCGCAATTTTTCCTTATTTGCTCACCGTTTAGACCTACCCTGGACTACGACAAACATTTTAAAACCAAAATCAGCTCAATCGGCCCAGCCGTTCTCGAGTTTTAATCAGACTAACGAACAACAATTCATTTTTATTTATATAGATTATTAAGTACTTACATTTGCCAGAAATGGCATCTTCTGCGTATGGATTCACCTCAACTAGGAGAGCGTCTTTTTTCACAAAGAGGTCGTACAACTTTTTAACCATATCTGCTGCTTCAGGGGTGTCTAGGCCAATCTAAAATAAATGCTTGTATACAAAAAGTTTTCCATAAATGAAATATCGATTTAAATTTCTGATTTACACCTGCAAACTAGGCCTCCTTTTTACTAGATCGCCATTTGTTTATGAATTTCCATTATTTAAGGAAAACGGCATAGTGAAATTCATACACTCTGTTCACTAGGTTAACAGTTTTTTGACAGCTGCCTTAGAACGTAAATATTCCAGATTATGTAAAAGTTAACTTTAAAACGATAATATATAAAACAACTTTCATCCACTAAAATATCAATAAAATATATAAATTATTTGCCAGGTTACAGATTTGCCACCATAAACAAGATATTAATGTTTTATTTCGATTTTAAAACGTTCATAAAATGTTATGCATAAAAAAGTTGTGTTTTAATATGTAAGTAAACCCCATATGTATGTGTATACACTACAACACAATTGATACAGCAAACCAGTGCAAACTTTATTTTTACGCTTTCCGCTATAAAACCTGCAAAATTTAAATGAAAGTAAACAAAGCGGCTAATTTAAATTGTTTTGCAATTAAAAATAATAAACACAGGCATGGAAATCGCACCATTTTTTATTGGATAGGAAAAGTCCATAATTGATACTACATACAAAAGTGTACATTATCGAAATGTGTGCTATCACTAGTTCCATCTGTCAAAAAACGGTTAACCTAGTGGACAGAGTGTAGTGCGCTTTTCCTTGCTCATTAAAACCAACCCGCACAACAAAGGTTGGTGTAGCACTTTGTTGCTTGAGTTCATGGATCACAACTGCCCACTACACAATGTCAAGCTGTGACAAAAACTGGTCGCCTAGTGCGAGTCGAAACTTATCAAAGTACCTTGGTTAAAACACGTTTAATTTGATCGTCCTTGAGTCCTGCGATGATGTCGATAGGTTCGTACGTGATAGCTTCAGGATTCGATGCAGCCACATCTTCGATGCTCACACCACCTTGAGAGGATGCAATAATAACTGGACCCTAAAAACAACGAACTTATGAAATTGTTAAAGTTGTGATCATTTATGACAGGTGCAAAATATTAGAAAGAAAAGCCAATCCGCTACTTAACAAGGTGTGGAAGAGTCATACATACATTAAAGCTGCGCTCCATCATGACGGCCATGTAAAATTCTCTACGGGGGAACTTCCGCTCGGTCACCATGACTTTATTGCAGATACGTCCCCCCGCGCCAGTCTGCTTCGTGACTAGGTACTGCTTCAGCATCTTGCTGGCTAACGCTTTGGCGGTTTCGGGCCTACATAGTAATAGTAAGTACAGCTTGCAGTAAATAAACAATACATTATGTATTCAGGTAGTTTGCAGAAGATAGAGATGAAATTAGATGGAACAGCCAACATAGTCAGCCCCATTTAAGGAGTATGCTCTGGGAAAATTAATTTTAACAAAATCTTTCAATTGAAATGCAATTGTATGTTTACTGTACTGGCTTAAGTTATTAAGGTGAGTGTACACTAGAGCTGCGGTCGCATACCTTTTTAGCAGGCAAGGGCTACATATCATGTACAGTACCCGGCGATAAATATTGCACATCGACCTATTCGATCCTATCGATTTTATACAAAGAATAAAAATAATTATCAAAAGAAGCAAATCATAATTGTTTTAACAGCTCCTAATAGATACCGGACTGTTTGTATTTCGTGCGACAGAGATAACGCTCTACGAAGCCGAAATTAGCCGATTGTCTCTTTCCAAAGGTCGATGTGCAATATTTATCGCCGGGTACTGTATTTCAGGAAACGCAGGACCGGTCATTATGGCGATGATTGGGGCCAATATCATTCTCTTGCCCTTATACCAATTTATTTGGGGTCGGCGCAGCATGTCTTCTTCCACAATTCTATCACACAGTCCATCTATTGTATCATATCTTTTCTATTGTCTTCGCTACTCTTATACCCATCCACATTCATATTCAAAACGCTCTTCACAATATTTTCCTAATTCCTCCGCATCACATACCCATACAATGACGACTTCCACACAACTTTTCAGTTTCCGTTGCCACTTTCACCCCGTATTTACACCAAGATATCAAATATGTACCTATTCTACGTGTTGTGTACTCTTTTCGTTTGAAAGTATACACCTAAAAACAATTTATTGTGGTATACAAAACTTGTCAAAAAGGTAAACAAAATAGTTAACAATTCATGTCTGAAACAACGTCAATACATGTATGATGATAAGCTGTGTCTCCTGCGCGTGTTTTTTAGAAACATTACACAAAACACCTTAGACATAAACATTTGTTTTCATATTTTATACACAAGCGTATTAAATGTGGGCGTCCAAGCAAAAAGGGTCCAGTAGTGGGGTATTAAGACTAGATTCGGTATCTAGAATGTTCAATTGATAATAAGGATTTTATAAAATACTCAAAAACTGGCAATTTTTTTATCATACATTTGAAGTTGAAACTCTGAAAAAGCTTGAATTGAGAAAAAGCATTTTCTGTTTGATTGAAAAAAAAAAACATTTCTACTAGCTTGTTACATAGATTTTGATTTATTATTGAAGATTGAAATACTCTCCATGAAATCAACTTCAAATTATATTTCTAACATTACAAAATAAAGAATTAAAATCGAAATAAAGGATTGATACACAGTTTAGTAAAAAGGTCCACTTGTCGGTAATGAGTAAAAAGTGAGTAAATACGACAGAATAATGCTATAAAAAACTAAAATTTATTCTTACTCTATTTATTACCCAACGAGACCAGATTTTTTTATTATTATTTGAACAGAACAATGATTATTTGGCTATAGGTACCTTTTATAAAATCACATAACCAGTAGCCAAAATTAAACACAAATATTATTCTAGCTGAACCTTACTTAGATGTTAACTTAAGTTTTGGACATAAAATATCCTTAGATTCTTCACTAACGAATTCACGAATTGTATTATAAAGATTCAATTTTCTTTCGTAAATCATGACTGCTCAGTCATGATTGCTCAGTGATGACATACAGGTCATTTTTCTGAAGGAAAACCGTATACATTATTCGGGTTCAAAACCTTTGCTAGTCAGTATTTTTTTCGTAAGATAACGTGTGCCCTCTATTATTTTCATTCGTTTCAAAATGACACTGGTACCTTTTTACTAAACTTTTCTCTTAAAATTTCTGGTACTTAGAAACATAATACATATAAAGCAATTTACTGCATAAACTTGTACATAATTGAGCATTAATTAAAATTGCGAAATACAATATTTTCCAACTTTACAAAACTGCTGTCTCGGAAACTAAATGCCGAGAACTGGACCCTTTTTGTTTGGACGCCACAAATATTTTTATCAGACTTCAAAAAAGGAGGTTCTGTATTCGACCCGTATGTATATATGATTGTATGTCCGCGATTTTCTCAAAAACTAATGAACCAATATTGATGTTTCCATTAACGTGATCTACATACTTTCAGGAAGGTTTTAGTATATAATACATTAGGTAATTATTCTTACGAAGTTATATGCATAAATTTAATGTACTGCATCTCCGGCATTTCTATGCGAATTTTGATGATTCTTCTAGTCAATGTCTTCAATTCTTCAATGGACCTTAGCTTTTATTGTATTGTTTATAATGGATAAGCTATGCCTCAGGGGTGGTCCCATATAAATTTGATTAACTTTGCTTGGGTAGTTTTTGAGTTAGCTTCAATAATATGATTTGTTTCCACTTAGTATAAACTAAGTTGATGAGTTTTAATTAATTCCTGACACTGATATTTACATACAAGTAGGTAGTTTTAATTGAATTTGTGTGGGGTAGGTTAGGTACAACGAAAAAGTGAAAAATAAAAACTTTTTACAAAAAAAAAACCAACTTCAAAAAACACTACAAAGTGAAAAAGAACTTTAATTTCAGAAGTCAGTGTCAAAAAACGAAAATGCGGAACCAAGGACACCAACTTCCGAATTGAAAGTTATTTTTCACTTTGTAGTGTCTGTTTTGGAAGTCGGTTGTTTTTATGTTAAAAAAGTTTTTTAGTTGAACAGAAGCTTCCACAGAAAACTTATTTGACATTGCAAAACTAGAAGCAGAACGCATCGACCAAAAAACACAGCGAAATTCAAAGCATTTACAGACTGTAGAGGGTCGACATTTCTAATCTTTTCACAGTTAAGCTTCTGCCCGCGACTTCGTTAGCGTGAAATTTCTCGCACCCCGACCCACCCCATCGCATCGCATCGCCTGCCCGTGATATTAGTTCGTTTTCACGTTCTTTTTTTCTTTTTGCTCGTCTCCTAAGTCCTGTGCTGTGGTGTGATGTTAAAAGCCTTCCTCGAGAATCGGGCTATCAAATGCAAAAAGAATTTTTATAATCCGACTGGAAGCTCTAGAGATTAGCACGTTAAATTAAACAAATTCTTCAGGTTTATTATTACTTATTAGTAGGTATAGATTGCATCACTGTCAAATTCAAAGTGATCTTAATACTCAATGAAATATGGTTGCTGTTGGGTTGCTGCTTGCAGAGGTAATATAACTGTGAAAGGACTAAAAGGTCTTATCTGCAACCGTTTTCTCAAGATGTATTTCAGTAAGAGATGTAATTCCTTTCCTTTCATTTTAGTATATTTTGTGAACAAGGGAATTGAAGCCAGTTAACATTTTACAAAACAGTCGAGAGCCGCAAGCAGGAGGCTCGCGGGTCGCGTTGTCGACCCCTGCTCTAGTGTGTACTCTACTCACGCGGGCGTGTACGTGTGTTCGACGCGGAGTGGAATGCAAAACACCAGCCAAATGCGTGTCGGGCCACGCACTTGATCAGTCAAGAGTTTAGTCTGTATGAATTTACGCATGCAGAGTATTGCGCAGTATTGATTTTACCGGTCGCAAAAGTAAGTTTGCATTTCATAGTAATTCTCGAAATAACTATGAAGAACAACATTATTCTGCGGCTTTTACCGAAATTATCCCAATCAAAAACTTACTTAAATAGCGAAGAATCCTATCCTCTAACCCAGGGTCATGGTCTACTCGCGTGCCAAATTTCATTGAAATACGTTCCGCCGTTAAGGCGTGTAGAGGTAACTTATTTACTTACGTGTCAACCATTTTGACACCCCCTTGGAGGCCACTTTTAAAGGTGCCTCTTCCTCTGCCTCCAGCAAGTACCTAAAATAGCACTAGTTATTATAATCTCAAATTAAAAACAAATTTCAACTAATGACTGCATGTGCACGGTCTAATTACAGCAAAAAAAAAAACAATATTGGTTAATTTGAGGGGGCACAAGTGCACAACTGTTTAATGATTCACAGGAGGATTTAAAAAAATGTGATAAAACATATTTAAGGCAAAACTTAAGACATGTATGTACCCTGTAACATCGCCAACGCCCCAGAGGCAAATATGATAAAATTATTATTTAGATGTATCACTATCAGTAGCAATGGCTTTCATTTTGACAGTTCAACAACATTCATTGTGTTATTCACGTTGTTGAGCAGACAAATTTTTCGAACTTATGAAGGAATGGATTAGCAATACCCCTCAAAAACATTCAGATTATTATGATTGATAGTGCATTACGCAATTAGGGTGCAGATTTACAATTTTGAATGGCTTTTAATATTAAAATAGTTCTTATGCCTGATTATTGATAATTTTAACTTAATACTTTGATAAATTACCTGAGCCTTGAGTACAATGTCTTTTGAGTTAAGTTCTTTAGCAAACTTGAAAACTTCATCTTCCGTAGTGGCCACATTGAATCTAGGTACAGGAATGCCATTGTCTCGCAGGAGCGTGTAGCTTATATACTCATGGACATTCAAATTGCGGACTTGTTGTTTGCTTGGGAAATGGTTTGCAGTTGACGCCACCAGCAACTGGAATTATTTACATGTATTTATCATTATTTATTAGCTACAATAAAATACCCAATATGATGTAATGTTTAACAATTTGCAGTTTTATTTTACAATATCACCTTTTATTATATGATTCATCTTATTTGTGCCGAATTGAACAAAGTTTTATCACAAAAATCTGATAACATCTAATCATAAAACAACTGTTTAGTCATTCATAGGATTTATGAAATGTGGATAGTATTAAATGTCAGCAACTTCACATTTCCCATTGTATGATTTCACAAATTAATAGAAAGATAACCTATGTATATGTGAATGCATGGGTAGCACATTAACAAGATAACCACTACAACAAATATTGAACTTTGTACAAATCTGAACATGTGACAATAAAGATGTATAACATACATACCTCATATAGATATTACATAGATATTATTTGTGGAACTACTAACTTTATAAGTAATTTTGTGAATAAAAACTAGCCCCTTTAAAACCAATTTAACAACCTCAGAGATTTTCTCCATTAATATAGAGAGAAAATCTATAGTCACAATAAAGTACAAAGGTTTTAAAATGACCACTGACCCATAATTTTGTTTACAATTGAACACATCAAAATTCGATTCATAATTTTATCCATGTCCTTGTTGTAATATTGTGCTACAGATAGCAAGAAATGAAATAAGTGACTATAGTGATTGGCTGAAAGACACACATGATTTACTCCCCGCCATTTCCTCTTTCAAATCATCACCATAATGGTCACTGAATAAAACAACTTGTTTTGTTTTTGTTGATGTATATCATCATCATCTGCCTAGCCTTTCCCCAACTATGTTGGATTCATCTTCCAGTCTAACTGGATGCATATACAGTATGTTAACTAACAGAGGGCGTTCCCGTTAACCCGCAATAGTATAGCATCCATACATGCTAAAAAAAATATTACCATTCGAAAATAAAATGTTTTTATTTTTTTTTATATTAAAATATTCACTAAAAATCGTAAGTTGATACGTTAAAGAAACACTCTGTACACGCGTACTTGAAGGACAGCAATGTCGGAATTTATTTAATTAAATAAATTAGAATTAATTAAATAATTAGAGTATCAATTTACGATTTTTAGTGAATATTTTAATATAAAAAAAAATAAAAACATTTTATTTTCGAATGGTAATATTTTTTTTAGCATGTATGGATGCTATACTGTTGCGGGTTAACGGGAACGCCCTCTGTTAGTTAACATACTGTATTATGACAAATAAGATTTTGTCGCCTATGTTTGCTTTCATACAAAATGACTGGAATTGAACGGCAGCTCTTGCACAGCTTTTTCTTGAAGCATGGGTGTGTGTTTCAAGAAACAGCTGTGAAGAGCTGCCATTCTGCCAACAAATCAAGCAATCAAGGACAGATTTACAGTTAATTATTAGAAGTAAACAAAATTATCTGTTCACAATTTTATGGTAGTATAAATTAAAAACTGATGGTGTTTGCAACTATGCACTAATAAACACAGAATGAAACTGCTTGAGGAATTGATCTGTTAAGGAAAATGCGGAAAGAGGTACAAGTTAAGTGCATTTTATTTAGATGTTTTTTATTTAAATGAATACATTTTAAAATTAACGGAATAAGGGCTTTTGCTAAAAAATTACGTTGTACAAATTACAAACTAGCGATGACGTAAGGTCACAATAGCTGAAAATGACAAGGTCAAATTTATAAATAAATGTCTAATTGATATCAAGGTCTACTGTAATAGAACAAAAAAAGTTGTTATTTATTTTTGTAGACATTACTTTAAATGTTTAAAATTATGTGTATTATTTTATTTAAAATTAAACCACGTCAAAAATTTATTGTTTTTGTGATATTCAGAACAGTAGTCGTGTTTTCTTCAGAAAGACTTAAAATAATGATAATATTTGTGAGCATATAATGACTAACTACATAAATTTAATTACCTTATTCGCATTTTTCAGGGAAATAATTTGGGCAAGACCAAGAGGACGGGGAAGTAGGGCCGCCATTTTTACACTACCACAGAAACACAGAGAATACAGAATAACTTTATGGTCATTTGCAAAAATGTTGCCACTCTTGTCCTCAATAAAATATATTTGCCTAAATCAATATTTGAGCAAACTGAGCAAAGGCACGATAAAAGCGCCGTTCAGACCAAAGAGGTGACGAGTAGTGTTGCCTAACTATCGGTAGATGACACTGACCTATATAATTATATAGGTCAGTGGTAGATGATCTGATCTATTGATAGTTGACCTTGAAAACTAGTACAGACGCCAGTACATCAAGCTACCAGAAACTGTCAAATTTTCCCAATCAATATTGAACCTTATGTTTTAACCATAAAGTTGAAAAACTATTAAATAAATTTGACAGATTGTAGTAGCTTGATGTGCTGGCGTCTGTACCAATATCGATAGGGCTATCGATAGTATTAGAATTTTATAATACTATCAATAATTTTAATCGTTAGACATGAGTAAAATACTTCATACGTACCCAAATTAGGTATTTGGACTATTTTGTGATACTCGTACTAGATAGACGTAGTACAGTTTACGAAAATTACCTTGTGCGGCACACCTCTAGTTCGAATGACATTCATCCGCCATTTTCGGAAATGTTGCCATATAAAAAATTATATAATATAAAGGAGGTCAAAATTCGTGTGCCAAAATGTATGCTAATAACAGACAACTCGCCATCGAGATATAAGTACTAACGTACGTTAGTACTTATATCTCGATGCAACTCACAGTCACAACAGCAGAGTATATAGTGTTCTGTGCACAACAGTATAGACTATAGAAAGAAGTTTTGTAATGTTCGTCTCACAACTCTCACATAATCATAAATATTTATTTATCTCAACTGGTTATTAGAATGCATAATTTCATTTAATTAAATAGAGTAAGGTGTCCGCGGTAGGAAGGTTGTAGTAGCAATCTTGCTAATTATTTAAGGGGGAAGCGCTAGGGTATCCCGCGAAATGCAAATTCTCTTACTTTTTTGCATTTTGCAGGTCAGCGTCGTTGTACAGACGCCAGCACATCAAGCTACTACAACCTGTCAAATTTCTTTAATAGATTTTCAACTTTATCGCTAAAGCATTAGGTTCAAATTTGATTGGGAAAATTTGATAGTTACGGGTAGCTTGATGTGTTGGCGTCTGTATGTTGAACAAAATATGATTCGCGACCGTAATAAGTATTTATTTACAGAATTATAATAATTAAAATCGTCAATACAGCCTAAGTTCATTTAATATTATGATGCTTTGAATGAGTATTTCATATCAGATCACCATCATCATGATGATGATGATGATGAGGTGACCACCTAATCATCATCATGATGATGATGATACGGTAAGATAAGAAAGAAAAGTATCCTATGTGTTCATCCAGGGTGTCAACCCAGGATGAACACATAGGATACTTTTTATCCCGATAGTCCCACAGGGATCGAAAATTATGCGGGTGAAACCGCGGGCGTGGCGCAGCTAGTGAAATATAAATCAATAGGGTTAACTTGGTTGAAAATATGTTGAATGAATCGGTGCAAAGTAGCATTACTCAGGTGAACAAACATCCCTGTATACAAAATAGTTCATTGAGACAGATTGCAATGGATCATTGACCCATGTCAGAACATGGGTCAGAATGGAAAAACTCTTTTCCATCTCAAATCTCAATGGATCACTTTTGTATACAGAACTCACTAATCTATGGTGTAAAATAGAATAATTACCGACGCCAGCACACCAAGCTACTACAATCTGGCAAATTTCTTTAATAGTTTTACAACTTTATCGTTAAAGCATAAGGTCCAAAGTTGATTGGAAAAATTTTACAGTTTCATAGGGCAGTAGCTTGATGTATAAATAAAAATAATTGAAACAAGGTTTTAACATAAATTATTTTAAACCATATAATTATTTATATGTTAAAATTTGACATTGGGACTAGTTTTTCATAATTCTAATCTACATTTTTATTTTTTTCTTCAGTCCATACTCCATTTCCAGAAAAATAATGATTCTTCTCTAGTAAATATAAAACTAAACTTAATTTTTGAGATTTGCTCAGAGAATCATATTTTAAATTTTCTTGAAACAAAGGAATTTGTTTTTCTATTAGCTTTTTATCTATTATATGAAGAGTATCTCTTACTTTCTTCCAAGGATATAATAATATAGGACAATTTTCATAAATATCTTGATTTGTAAACTCTCTGGACAGTTGTTCATAAACATACTTCACTTGAAGTACTGGTGTGTTAATCCAAAAAGGGTGCCTTTTTATAACATTGCGCACATATGTCATATTAAATTTTGTTCCTAATGACTGTGAAATGCAGAACAATAAATCTTTTCCTTTGCCTAACCTATCACCAGGAGCTTTTTCAAATATTTCATAATGTGCTGCACTTCCAGACAGGACATTTAAACTAATACACTTTTTGTTATTACTGTATAATTTGCTCAATCGCTTCATTGCTGTTGTGTTGTAGTGTATCATCTTCAAGAATCGTGGATGTTTAATAAACGCACTGAATTCAGGTATATTTTTTGCATGTTCCAATCTTTCTCTTATTGTATCTGGAGATAAAGTATAAATACTAAAACATCTTCTTTGTGCTTCATTGCTAATGCCATATTCTCTTAAGATCTTCTGTGTCTCAAGCATAGTATTAAAGTTTCTTGTAGCTAATTTAGGATGCATCCTTATGACTTCTTTGATATCAATTCCACCAATACACCGGAAATTATGAATGATATTTTTCAAATTTTGTGGATCAACATGGATTAGATATAAGTTAGATTTAATTTTATGATTGGGTATCATAATTTGCAATTGTAATATCTTTAATGTTTCATTTATGCATTCCAAAGGCCGATGTTTAATAGTAGGATAAGTTTTAACACCTCTACCAAACTCTTCTTTTGTAAGATCCAACACCAGTTCAAGATATCTCTGTATGATTTTCAAGCGCAGTGTATATAATGATGTGTTATTGACATCTTCGTCAATCAAGGTTGTAAGAGATGTGGGCCACTGGGTCATGAAACTTGCTAGTTTGTTTTCAACATTAATATGAGGAGGTAGATATCCTAATTTCTTCAGTTCTCCAATGTTCTTCTGTTTTAATATTGTTAAGTAAGTTATTAAGAACGCTGATGTTATATTTTGTATCCCACATTCCTTTAAAACTTTGTATCGGAATTTTAAGGTTACAGGTAAGATTCCAAACAATGAAGGTTCTTCGATTAGTAAGCTGTTGGAGAAACCCATCTCATTAATGGTATGTATTAAACTTTCGATTTTTTCATCATTAAGTTTAGATACTACGGGATGTTTCATACATAGATGTTGTGCTTTACTTTCACTTATATTTAGATGTTTACTTAAACTTTTCACATAACTTGTGGTTTCTTTAGTCGTTGCACATACTTGCAAATAACGTTTCCCCAGGAGGTAAATTAAATTTTGCCTTCTTGAATTCATTAGTAGATACTGCATTTATAAAAGCAGGTGTAATAGTTTTATGTGTATAAAAGCTTTTAACTTTATAATCATACATACGCTTTTGTACGCGTTTGAATTGAAACGAACAAAAATAAATAATATTTTGGTCGTCGAATACTTCGATTGACAGAATGACAGTTCATGACAATGACAGAAGATGTCTGCCTGTTTTTTTTTTTTTTAAAGGCTAAGGTCTGAGACCATGCTGCCTAGTCATCAGTTCCTTTTTTTTTTGAGTCTAACATGACATTAGAATATGGGTGTACACATTCTAATGTATTAGGAGTATTTGGCAGCAAATGTATCGAATCAAGTTTCCCGGTAAACTTCGCTGAGGTAGCCAAAACTACAAAAAATTCTCAGCTCCATTTTACCGGGATCGCGTCTGTTTCAATGATTCCACATATTGTCCAGTTGCGCAGACACTTGAGATACAAAACTACACCAATTTTACATCACAATATCCACTAGGAATCAATTTGCGAATAATTAAAACAGCCAACTAGACTTCCACTCGAAGAAATCCCGCCAAAAACTCCTAACCGCCAGTCCGCCACAGACATTTTTTTTTTAATTGTATGACCTGGTAACTGGACTTTTAGGTCTAACCGCCACAGACAGATATGTAACTACCCTGCCTTCCGAGTTGGGAAATAATCGATTTGAGCGTGCGGAATCGTCATAAATGACGTCATGACATGCGCCATCTTGCGATAACGCCGACCATGCCTTAGAATAATATCACCGTGAGCGCTGTCAAAAATGACAGTGTGTGTGTGAGGATGTGTCAGTGTTTTGTTTTGAGTTGCATCATCTTTAAATTACTTAAATTAACGCGGCGTTTTCGAAATTATGCTTCATCAGCTGTCATAATCATGATATCTAAATCCTCAGTTAGATATCATGATTATGACAGCTAGCTAAGAGCTGTCAACAATTTGAAACGCTCGTAAACGCGCTCACAGTGCTTACTCAATGTAAAAACTATATTATTACAGTATTTCCTTGTATAAACACCACATTTCTTCTTTGGTTAGGTGGCGACTGTCAGCCAGAAGCACAATTTCGAAAACGCCGCGTTAATTTAAGTAATTTAAAGATGATGCAACTCAAAACAAAACACTGACACATCCTCACACACACACTGTCATTTTTGACAGCGCTCACGGTGATATTATTCTAAGGCATGGTCGGCGTTATCGCAAGATGGCGCATGTCATGACGTCATTTATGACGATTCCGCACGCTCAAATCGATTATTTCCCAACTCGGAAGGCAGGGTAGTTACATATCTGTCTGTGGCGGTTAGACCTAAAAGTCCAGTTACCAGGTCATACAATAAAAAAAAAAAATGTCTGTGGCGGACTCCATGGGCGGACTGGCGGTTAGGAGTTTTTGGCGGGATTTCTTCGAGTGAAGTCTAGTTGGCTGTTTTAATTATTCGCAAATTGATTCCTAGTGGATATTGTGATGTAAAATTGGTGTAGTTTTGTATCTCAAGTGTCTGCGCAACTGGACAATATGTGGAATCATTGAAACAGACGCGATCCCGGTAAAATGGAGCTGAGAATTTTTTTGTAGTTTTGGCTACCTCAGCGAAGTTTACCGGGAAACTTGATTCGATACATTTGGTGCCAAATACTCCTAATACATTAGAATGTGTACACCCATATTCTAATGTCATGTTAGACTAAAAAAAAAATAGTAACTGATGACTAGGCAGCATGGTCTCAGACCTTAGCCTTTAAAAAAAAAAAAAGGACTGGCGGTTAATGACGTTGACGTATAAAGGGCGTGTTGATATTTAATTTTTGATTATTTTGATTTTGTTAGTGTTACTAATTATTAAAAATGGTTAAATCTAAAACAGGATTATTTGCGCTTGGATTCTTTGTATTTGCATCTTTATTCATAATAATTGCCTTTGTAAGTCCCTATTGGCTGGTTACTGACGGAAAAATAAGGAACCCAAAGTTTATAAAAATTGGTAAGATGTATCAATATCTTCTTGTTATATACCTAGTAATGCAGTTATTTGTATTTGTAACTAGTTGTTGGTAGCAACTTCGTCCCTGACTGACCGGTATTATTCTTTTTTAATTCATAAATATTCGTGGGCGTGCGCACGAGTATATTTACCAAAGTCTCATTCTCTCATTGCTAACGGATGAATAGTACCGGAACGCACCCAGGAAACAAACAACATTCATTTAAAAATATAGGTATGGTGTTTATCTATTGAATCTTAAGCATCTCGGTTAAATTTGCAGGCTTGTGGGAGGTGTGCTTCAATGGATTCGAAGAAATCCATCATTGGTACGACACGGTGTTCACTGGATGCTGGTGGATATTTGAAGAGGAATATTACATAATTCATGACATACTACTGCCTGGTTTCTTCATAGCAACACAATTCTTTTTCACTATAGCTATGTGCTGTGTTATATTATCAATGTTCTTGTCTTACCTTTATGTGAAGAAAGACAAAGATGACGACAAATACTTAACGCTTCTGGTAACTCTAGGGACAGTGCTTGTTATTGGAGGTTTGTTTATAGTTTTTACCTATACTGTTAATCAAGTCGAACTACAGCAAAAGATATGAATAAATTGAACTGCCTCATGAACTGATTGCTCTTAGAGATGAACTGATTTGCCACAGTATTTATAAAGTATGCTTTAGCGCCACTTTTATCTAATTATAAGAATACATATATACATAATCAGCCTATAATGTTCCCACTGCTGGGATGCAAACCATGAGGGCCCAGTGTGGGTTGGTAGATCTCACATGTCTTCCAACTTTTGGTCTTAAGGCAAGCTGGTTTCCCCACAATTTTTTTGAGAGCTATGGTGGTGAAATAAATTGCACTGTCATGGGTTTGAACCGAGGCAGGCACTTTAATTTGTGTAAATTTGTGAATACTTGTAGAATATTCTGCTATACTATAAAATTATTTTCAGGATTTTCTGGCATCATATCTGTGGTGACTTTTGGTGCTAGAGGTGATGGTCGAGACTGGATGCCCAATTGGGAACACAATGATCTAGGCTGGGCATATGCTCTTGGTGTCATAGGTGTTATCTTACTATTCCCTGCTGGCATTTTATTCTTGGTAGAAGCAAGAGTACAAAAGTATAAGAGACTTCATGAGATGCAGAGCAGGGAGCCATCATCTTATACTATGCATGAAAGGAAGGTTGGCTATACAGGAGGGCATACTGACATATAGACAAACATTTTTAATTACTTTTTATTGTAATGAGTTTTATTGAACAATGTGGTTTTGTAACTTATGTTACCTAGATTTAACAACAAACAAGTAATACAACACATTATTTTGTGGATTTGTACTATAATCATGGCCTTAACAATATAATTGACTGTATCTGTGTAGTCCGTCCAAATATACACTCATTGTATTCTTTAATATTTTAGGAATAAGTAGTTTAGACTGACTTAGTACTATTTCTAAAATGTTATAGCTTACACAGCTATAACATTTTAGAAATAGTACTAAGTGTACTGTGTTCCAATAGAATTAGGCATATTTTTAACAAACTGGAAGTTGTGATCTGATTTTCTTTAACAATGTTATTTCTAAAAGAGAATTGTTAAAATGTGTTGTGGTTATAAGTATTATGTTTAGATGCAGAAACCATAAAGTTAATAAACATTCTTGGATAAACTGTGAAATCTATTAACTTATAATAAGAATGCAGCTAGCAATCAGGAGTTTTATGCCCTGTAATGTTTTTTTTTTTACTTACAATTTCTTTTTCAATAGTGTTAGTGGTACACACACAGAAATAATGGCACAATGTATTTTATAATTTTATACATAAAATAATAGGTAGGTACACCATGAATATTGTATTAAAAATATTATAATAATGAATTGTGAAGTCATTTATAGACAATGAATATTTCATACATCCCATATTTCATTATTTACATATAAACGAAATAAAGGAAGTATGAAATATAAAAAAAAAATATTTCTCTTATTAATATGAATAAGTATTTCATACATTATTATTAGTACTTATATGTAAGTTATACCTACTGGTATTATACATTTTTTTTAATGTGTCTTAAAAACTTAAAACTGACAAGATCTGCTTATATCATCCTAAGTTGGGGGTAGACAAGCATCATTAATAATTTTATAAAATTATAATCAGCATACATTCATACATTATTGTGTTTTGCGCCACCCGCAACCTCTGGCTATGAAGGCTCATTATATGTATTAGTGAATCCCATACTAAATACCATCCAGTAAATACATGATCAGTATTGAAAATAATCAATTCAAATGAAATGTACATTACTTCATACTTGTAAGGATTAGAATACCTGATGAATTATTAATTTATGTTAATAATTTAAGATTCTGTGCCTTTATAATATATTTATAATATAATTATAAATACTTTTTATTATCATTTTATAAGCTCGTACTTCGCGTTTTTAAACAAAGACGAATTTATTTTATCTAAATTCGAAGGTACGGTGTTTCTGCACAGAAGCGACATCTTAGCTGCTTCAAAGCCTACGAACATGCACTGCGCTTCCTGAAGTCCAGAGAGCATACCATGAATAAAGCCACTCGCAAAACAATCTCCTGCTCCTGACACGTTCTCAATCTTACCAATAGATTCGGTTGGATAAAATCTTGCTATATCTTTTTGTCCTTTGTTTTTGATAGTTATAACTCCTTTGGAACCCATTGTGATAATCATGAATTCTATAATATGTGATACAACTGGATATAGTTCTGCAATTTCTGAAAATTCGCATTGATTGTCGATCTTCATTTTTTGGGATGGTTCAAGCACTTGTGCCATTGCTCGTAATTCAGATAAATTCGGAGAAGCGAATGATATAGTGTATTTATCCCGAACAATTTTTGGAGCTTTTCTTCTGTCTGTCGGTTCGAAAAACACTGAAACAAAAGAACACTGGATTTATAGTAAACTAGCAGCGCCCCGCGGTTTCACCAGCTTATGTCGATCCCGTTCGAAAGACACGTGGCGCCATCTATTATCATAATAACGTTATTGTTGTTTTCCTCGAGACCAGCATTTTTTTCGGGATGAAAGGGTATATTATAATCTATGTCCGTTTCTGTACATCTGACAACGTATATGCAAAATTTCAGGTTGATCGGTTCAGGTGTGAAAAGGTAACAAACAAACATAAGTACCTACTTTCGCATTATAATATTAGTTAGGAAGGAGTATTAGTGTTCTGTGAGTTAGGATGTCGATGTTATTATCGTTCTACACTATTTGAATTTGTTCGCCAGGGTAGCCCGCGTAATTCATTTTTTTTTGTTTTTAGCTATTTGCTGGTCAGTACCTATTAAGTTGTACGTTGATTAATATATGTTTCGCGGCCGTAACAAATATGTATTTACAGAATTATAATCATTAAAGTCATCAACACAACTCTCTAAAACCACGTAACCCCGTTGTGTTGATGTCTTTAATGATTATATTCTGTAAGTAAATACATATTAGTTACGGCCGCGAATCATATTTTGATCGACGTACAACTTAATACTGACCAGCAAATTGCAAAAAACGTAAGAAAAGTTGTACCTTTTATAGAGATACACACGACGACATAATATGAAGCTATGGCTCATTAGTCGATTCAATTAAAAGCCCAACAAATACATTTCCAGTTTGAACAGACCTCACATTGTGTAAGTTTTTCGTACAATGAGAAATCAGTTTATACTGGTAAATATATATCTTCGTGTGTACTCTCATCTATTATCATTGTCTTTCTGAAACTATAAAAAATGCCCTCTAAATATTTAAATTCTTCAAAATTTCTCCAGGAGCCAAATTTTTACCCAAAATTGCGAAAAAATACCCAATCTGATAGCCCTACCTCAAAAAATTTCATCTAAGATCTAGATCTGTCATCCCACCATCCCACTCATAATCGCAGGAAACGTTGTCGGTTGCTTAGTAACCTGTGGTAAGTCCGTTGTATATTAGTAATCTGTGTGCAAGCAAATGGGTCATGTATGAAAATATTAAATTGTCTCGATTTTTTTTCTGCGCTTATGAATAAGCTAATACTATCTACAAAAAAAGTATCAGATTTATCTGATTAGTATTTCCAGAGAAATAAATTAAATTCTGTTAGAGGCGGCCATCGACAGTAACCCACGGATTTTTATTCAATTTCCTTAGCCTACTCAATTAAAAAGTAAAAACTTGTCAATTTGTCATAACATAACCTCACTTTTCACCTCTTGCTTTGTGTTTGTTTGTGATTTTATGGATATATCTTTACGACGACCCTCACGCTTTGAATAAAATAAAGATAAATCGTATCGTAATCGTAAAGATATATCCATAAAATCGCAAACAAACACAAAGCAAGAGGTGAAAAGTGAGGTTATGTTATGACAAATTGACAAGTTTTTACTTTTTAATTGAGTAGGCTAAGGAAATTGAATAAAAATCCGTGGGTTACTGTCGATGGCCGCCTCTAACAGAATTTAATTTATTTCTCTGGAAATACTAATCAGATAAATCTGATACTTTTTTTGTAGATAGTATTAGCTTATTCATAAGCGCAGAAAAAAAATCGAGACAATTTAATATTTTCATACATGACCCATTGTTCGGTTGTGGTTCTGTGGTGGTAAGTAACTGGTAAACTGGTACAAGTTACCATGCCATGCTCTGTGTAATCTGTGTTGAGCCACAGAGTACATTTTTATAATGTGTTGAGCCGTTGGGCGTTGATCAGTAATCCCGAGTTATTTTGTTTTGAATGATAAAATTTATTCACCTAAACTCCACGTACATGTGGTGGATTTTGACAAAGTTGCAAGTTTGATACAACACTTCAAAAATACTAGAACATTGGTGAGTTAACTTTTGGTACCAAATAACTTCAGATTCATGAATTGAATATGCAGATATTTATGCTTACCTTTTAGAAATTATTTATTATATTATTATTCAATGACTTATTTTGGGTTCCTAAACTATTTCATGTACCTAAATTGTAGTTTTGTTTACTAACGTTATCATTCCATTCATTTAATTTTATGAATGAAACAGATTTCTATGTCAAAATATTGCATTTAAAACTCTGTCGACAGTTGTGTTGATATAAATAAATTCTTTTTTATAAACAAGTTAGAAATAAAACTTTTTGTTGGTTTTCTCAAACTAGCGTCCTGTCCTTCTTGTGTATTCAGTTTACCTACAACAGGTATTTACTATTTATTGTTCTTGGCTTATCCACCCTAAACTAAAGGCAAACTCAAGAGGGTGCCATCAGAAAGTTGGTAACTTCGCAAATTGCAGTCAAATATTAATTAAAACATTATAATATTGTTCCTTGGCACACTTGAAGTGTGTTCAAAGTTTTTAGTGTAAACAAGTATTTTGAAAGTTTTCAAATCTTTGTTTTACATGAAACTAAAACTAAATATCAGTGTAACAATATTATTTATTGCAATTCATAATCATTTAGTGTGCTGTTGAGCAGTTATTTCAATAATATTGACAAATTAATCAATACAGTGAAATATTTAACCACTATTTGTGATGTTGCCAACTTTCTTTCCCTTTTTAGGGTTCCGTGCCAAAATGGTAAAAAGGAACCCTTATGGTGAGACTCTGTCTGTCTGTCTGTCCGTCTGTCACAGCTGGATATCTCAAGAACTACTAATGCTATCAACTTGAAATTTGGAATAGTTTTAGATGATGTTTGCCCAACTATTTTGGAAATAAGAAAGAAATTTTTTTTGCTTCATACTGAAAAGGGTTCTGAAAAATTCAAAGTGGGGCTACTAGGGCATGTGGGGTATCATATGTAATAGCGCAGTTTGCACATTCTCAAACATTTTTTATTTTTTTTAGGCTGCATAGTTTTCGACTTTGATGAAAAATGTAAAAAAAAATACTGATCCCCCCTTATCTCTAAGTTTGCAAAGAGAAAAATCTGAAATAATTCTATTTGATAGAAGTTTATGTAAAGATTACAGGAAAAATAAAACAATGACTCTAAATAGCACACTTTTTCAGAAATCATCAACAAAAGTTACATTAGTTCCATTATCGGTCAAGCGATGACGCTGACCTAAAACTGCAATATTCTACACTGCAGTGCGCAGTGTTAAAATTCTCGGACGAATATAGCCTCGCCGATGAAAATTTAAAAACATATTATTATCATGGTACGGAACCCTCGGTGTACTAGTCAGACTCGCTCTTGACCGGTTTTAATGAATATTATATGAATTAGGCTGCTGCCACAGTATTTAATAATAATTATTATTGCTGGTTCTACTTGTTTTTTGTGCCCAAGTCCTAATTACACATCACACATCTACTTGTTTATTATAACCACATTCCCAAGTTGGTTAATGTTGCTGTAACAGTCAAGCCCATTTATCATTTTAAATATCATACTTAATCTAAATCTTAATAGTTGTGTTTTTTTTTTTCAAGTAAAGATATAATACCTACTCGTATTAACACATAATTCATAGGACACAACAATAAAATTTTACAAAAGTCGAAAAGCGCAAAGTGAGCAGTGTGAGCAGTAGCTAATCAGGAATTTCTGCCAGACAGTCATGAATACCTTGTGGAGTGTAGGCAGATAAAATAACAAATACAAACATCAAATACAAACATCAAGCACAAAGGTAGGTACTGCAATCACCAGTTCTGCTGCATAAGCTGCTGCTTATGGTTTAATGGTACAAAACAAACATAAACCTGTATTGAAGATTGAAGATTACGAATTTAATTAAAAAAAAGGCAGTAATATGGAAAAATATTTGTAAATCTAAATAACCATGAAACACTTAGTTTTTTTTTTTTCAAATCAAAAGTATAATATTTTTCAAGTGCCTATAATACATATTTCAAGTTTGAAGTTCACTGCTACCTAATCATGCTACCAAAAACAAAATTCTACTGGAAAATGTAAAAAAATAAATTAAATAGTTTTGCATATTTTAGGTATGAGTTCCCACAGTTCAAATGCGTGTGAACATTTTGGCATTGTGTTTCTGGGTGAATGTTAAATGCTGTGTATTACACACACTGCCTTCATTGACTGTATTGCGAAACTCTTACAGAGGTACTTCGCTTTGCTATTCATCTCAGGTGTATGACCTTGCGTTTGGTGTTAGGTGACATGTACTTATACAATTCTTATGAATTGCTCTGACATTGGGCTTTACTAATTAACAAGTCAAGAGTGAACTGTAACTGTGCTTTATGCATGAGCATTGTTTTGTTAGACTGTGTTTAAACATATGTAGGAGGTATAGCGATAGACTGATTGAAAAATTGTGAGGAGTTGATTCACATTATTTTACAGACCTCCTTTTTAAAGGGTGATGGTTTAGTTGCAGTTGTCAAGTTTTAAAACAGTTATTTAAAATGAAAACCATTTAATTTGATGTTAAGTAATGAACTATAAAATAAAAAGTTCTAATAACTTACTTAGTTTAGCAATTTCTTCCAAGCATAGGATAATTTGTAGTATCCACCATCTTAATCACCCATTTACGAACATTATTTGTATAAAATGTAACAATTTAGCTATCTCCCATGAACTTCCCCCAACTAATATAAAAAAAAACCAATTAATAACTGCCTTGTTTGTCTAGTAGTAACAAGCGCAAATGCGGAGCTTGGGGTCTTGTGGATTCCATTCCTGGGTCAGGCTAAGTCGATAAGTAGTAATCTAAAGTCTGGATTTGTACCCTGTTATGACAAAGGGCTCATACCCAATTGCAGGACTTAAAAGACGAAATGTTTGTGAAAGGGAATACTCCTTACGACAATACACCTCTGCCTACATCTTCGCGCTGTTTAAGAGTTATTTCAAAAGTTTAAAAGTTTTTATTTCTCTGCTCTCTGATGTTCTGATGGCAGAATATATTTGGTCCCATAACGATGAAGATGAGCCTGTCGCAATTTACAGATGAATTACACAGGTCAACAATTTTTTTCCCAAGAAACCAGACTATACTTTTCCGAAGGATTTTGACGCGCTGAATTCAAAAATTGCTCTATCACGTCAGGGTTTCGAGATATCCTAACCTAAAAGTGCAAAAAATACCGTTTTTGCTCATTTTTGAGGTTATGTAGCACGGCCGATCCTATTTTCTTTCTAAAATTATTAATAGCATCTCAAAGGACTAGTTTTTCTCTTTAAAATGACGTTGAGTTTACTCAAATATCTTTTTTTTTCGCTGAGAAATTGCATTTTGAAATTTTCCAATAGAAAATGTATGTGTATGAATTCTCAAACGTAGAACAATACACGTACGAAAATTTCAAAATGCGATATCTCAGCGAAACAAAAAGATATTAGAGTAAACTCAACGTCATTTTAAAGAGGAAGACTAGTGCTTTGAGATGCTATTAATAATTTTTTCCAGATTCGAATTCAGCGCGTCAAAATCCTTCGGGAAAGTATCATCTGGTTTCTGGGGCAGAGCGTTTGTCAAATTTTGTCGACCTGTGTTATTTTCGAAAAAATGCATCCAGCACGAAGTAGGGCGTGAGCCCACGCTCACGCCCTACTTCGTGCTGGATGCATTTTTTAGCCTAGCAACTCGGTTCTAACACAGTCATGTTCTGTCCTCAAATTCTCAATGCCATTTCTAAGTACTTATGTATTTCTCAATAGCTTCACAGAATCACCATGAATAGCAAAATCAAAACAAGGCATTTTCTGATTCACTGTTCGGAATGTGTTAGCCACAGTTTAGCGTCCACAAAGCATCTTGCTAAACAAAGGCGTTCGACCGGCAGCCACTAATTAACCCTGTTCTTGCTCCTTGCGACCGCTATATGCGTAGAACTGGCTGAATAGTCTCAATACTCTGACTACTCGCATTTTTTCCGTCTTCCGATGATTGAGTGGTTAGAGTAGAAAAGTGACTGTTGTGTGTTTGCCACATGCGAGGACGACAGACTTCGCGAGGTTTTCCTAGGGTTGATTGGACTAGACTAAGATAATAAGAAGTTTTTGCGCTGAACAGCATCCGAACTGAAAGCAGCTCTGTCTGTTATCTTTTCACGCCTAAACCACTGAACCGATTGTTATGAAATAATACAGATAGGTAACCTGGAGAAGGACATAGGTTACTTTTAATCCTGAATATTATATTTGTTAAATGATGAAATACAAAATATAAATACAACAGCCCAACAGATAGTCATATAATTACCGACAACATCCGTTTAGTAATTAATTGCAAAGTTGAATCACACAAGATTACGTGTCGCGCTTAATAAAAGAGTCAGTCGCGCTTATGGTAAGAGTCATCTCTGTGAGATGAGAAACAATGAAAGTACAAAAAAGGACATTTCATGACTTCAGCACCTACGCTTACATTCTAATTCGGTGTATTGCATATTACAGACTAGATAATATTATGACCCTATTATTTACGCAAACAATTTTCATAATAACGCGCTCGCACACGGCATACTTCTCGTAGGTCTTACAATCGGTCAGATTTTTGGTTTGCGTGACGCGTGCGTTGATACATTTGATCTCTACTGTTTTATATAGCTTCTACACGAAATTTGCCACGAATTGTATGCCGTCTACGAGCGAACAGTTGTCAAAAAGATGATGATTCATCAACAACGCGTTGCCTGTTATCCGAGAATTATAACAGTCTCTGCAATGAGGGGCGAGCCTATTAACCTATTTATCGGCCTTAATTTGAGCCAAACAGATGGGCTTATTGGTGCAGTGGCTGAGCGATTGGCTACTGCGCCATGGGAGCCTCGGGTTCGTGGCCTACGGATCCTCTGGGTGGTTCATCATAAGCGCATCACGAATAATGATGTGATTTCGTGATAGGTAAAGTTCGGTCTGTCCCATTTGTCTCTGTTGTTTGCTTCTTTGTTTATAAGGAAGATAGAATCGAACTCATGAACTCCGGTCCGGTTGTCGCACTTGCTATCACTATACCTACTTACTTTTTAAGACCTATGTATGTTTAGTTTCATAATCTCTTAACTACATATTTACATTAGGTACACTACTAAATAACTGTATCAATAAATACAAAAACAAAAGGATATTATTTTAGGCGTCGCGTCACCGTTTTCGTTATTTATTTTGTTAATTAATGTGTTGGTTTCTAATTTTCTTGCTTTTCACTTTTTTGACAATTCAATTAATTTCTTTTCGTTTTTTGTTCCAATCATTTTAGTAATTAGAAATTCTACCGAATCATAAATAACAACCATTAATGAAAGGGATTTTTAACTTGTTGCAGAGACAATGAAGAATAGAAGTCTGGCCGGTAATTGTGGCATTGGCGTGTTTGTCATTGCCCTTGTTACGGTGGCATTGGCATTCGGTACGCCCAGCTGGTTGGTAAGCGACTCCAGAATAAGAGGCGCAAAATTAGATAGGTAAACATAAACACGTAATTATTTGTAATTTTCTGAGATTTATTTACAGACGCCAGCACATCAACCTACTACAATCTGTCAAATTTCTTTAATAGATTTGCAACTTTATCGCTAAAGCACAAGGTTCAAAGTTGATTGGAAAAGTTTGACAGTTTCGGGTAGCTTGATGTGCTGGCGTCTTACCGTACCTTTGTGTTATCTTTAAGTAAGATCTAAGTGTCATTAATTTAAATTAAACACGCAGTTGGGTACCTATAATCATTTTCTTACTTCTTGTAGGTACTTGTTCTTAATAACGGCTGGTATATAACTATTTCTTATGTTTTTAGATTAGGGTTATGGAGTCATTGCTTCAGATCTCTGCCAGACCCGCTGGATCAGTATCAAAGGCGATTCTTCGTTGGATGTCGTTGGGTGTACGACCCTTTCACGACCGGATACGATAAGATCCGTGGATATCTACTACCTGGTTTGTTTCCTTGCATTGTTTTTATTTATTTACTATAGCTCTAACATCTATGGAGGTCACTAAACAGACCCCACTTATCTGGCCCCTTTATGTTTAATGTGATAAAACGCCACTGTTGCCGCGATTTGGTGTGCTCACCTACTGCGCCCAATTCCTTTATCACAAATGTACATTTACCATCTTCTCAAAAAGAAGATGACAATATCTAATATAATCTTATATAAGCGGCGTTTATGGTCGGAAAATGTATATAAGTCTGAAAGTCTAGATTAATCTAGACTTTCAGACTTATATACATTTAATGATAGCAGAAGTTTTAGAGATTAATCTCTAAAACTTCTGCTATCATTCTTAAACATATTCTTTGACATATTTATGTATAGCAGTAAATCTATGTTTAATGTTTGTATGAAGTTTTTTAGTTAAATTTTATGTTGTTGGCTTTCTGCGCGCTTTGGTGTTTACTGCAAGTCCAGCATGCAATTGTTATATAAATAATTAAACATTGAGTGATGTCCCGCGCCGATGACCAACATCAAACAAAAAATTGCAATATCGTTATTCTATTCTGTAACCTTAACCATGAATTTAAAAAAAAACATTCTTAATAACCGTTTTTTTGCAGGTTTCATGATAGCAACACAGTTTTTCTTTACATTGTGTTTGCTGGGAGTTTTGATCTCTACAATATTGGTATTAATGTTTTTCCTATGCTGGGGACCTGACCAACGCAGATATGTGATGCTGATCAAAAGTATAGGATTTATTATGCTAGGATCAGGTGAGATGAACTGCTTAGATTACATGCTGGCAACTCGAAATAACGTCATACGTTTTTTTTTCTATAAATTAATCTTGGTTTTTTATTTAATTTTAGGTATTTGTGGAGTAATTGCTGTTATAGTTTTTGCCTCTTTGGGAAACACAGACGGTTGGATGCCAGACCATCCCAACAATTACTTAGGTGAGCAATTACTCTAGGATTTATAACTACTCTAAAATTCGTTTTTGCGTTATCTTTGATACTTATTAACTTTATTTTTTTCGCAGGCTGGTCATTCGGTTTGGGTGTCGTGGGTTCCGTAGCATGCTTAGTGACCGCTGCCCTCTTTTTGACCGAGTCTAACATTCAAGCAAAGAAGCGTAATAAGATAAAAGAATCACAAGCTCGATTTGAATTGGAGTATGAAACAAAGGCTTAACATATTAAACATGACAAGTAATTAGAGTTAATTAAATATTAAGTTTAAGATCTTATGAACCAGTTCCGTCCAAAAGAATCTGCACAAATTCCAGTATTTGAATGAATACATTTTATTACCAGTACACACGTTTTTATGTATTTATTTTACATACCTAATATGGTATAAGTATGTTGTAGTTTATTGTCTAGTTGAGTTTTACACGTTTTACCAAATAATGTGGATAGAACTATTGATTGGAGTGATTGAAATGAAACATGATTTGTGTTGGACTCATTTGAATGAGTGCCAGATGTTACAATGAAACTGACTACCTCCACTATTTTACGTTGCCGAAAATTTTGCGCTTTTAACTTTACTGTAAAGAATATTATATAAGGCGGCCTCTACACCTACAATAAGTTTGCGCAATATTATGTATATTGCGGAATATGATTGACTCGGCAATTTATTTTCACGCAATAATATTGACGATCCATATACTTCTATGTTTTCGCCGAGCAAGACTGCACAATAGGTATCTTACATGGTTCAATGAAAATATTTTTCAATAAAATTCAAACTAGCTCAAACTTTTAATCAATCGCGCAATCCTCGATACTGACTAAGCCATTGAGATGGAATTTCTGCTTGAGTGCGAAAGCCAATAGATAGTAGGTACCTACTTACCCTAAACTGTGAAAAACATTTCTCAATTCGTGATAAGGCACAATAATATTGTAGATGGAGTGACCGTTTAAGTAATATGACAAATAATTATTGTAACAACCTAACTAGCCGTTCTTTTTTCGCCTTTTCTAAGCACCTTCAATGATTCTAACTTTGGATCGCTCTGGATTTTTAATAAAGATTTAATTAAGATAATAAACAAAATCGTTTATAATTAGTACACTTGTTGTTACTGTAAAAAGTATGCTAACTGTTTTACTATGAGGATTCTAAATGTGTGCCTTGTTGTATATTATTGCAGTAATTTCGATAGCAGCTTGGTTAAGAAATGAATATTTTATTATTTAAGTATATATTTGATATTATTTTATTGAAAAGACAAGATTTATCAACAATGTACCTTTCTTAAACCGTCCAATTTATACACTGTCGTTTATTTTAAAAAGTAGGTAGTAAGAAAAAAATTAGTCTAAGATTTATGTAACTTTTTCTATGTACCTTAACTGCCTTATAATAATAACATTTTATTTATTTGACTTTATTTTATTTATTTGACTGTGTAAGGTTAGCCCTCCTTTTAGTCCTTTTACTGAGCTATCATTCTGTGCTACTATGGGACACGTGTTCTTGAGCCTGGTGGGTCTGATGAAAAGACTCCTCAACCATTTCATCCCACCTTGAGTATTGACAAATCAACTTATGGTCCTCAGACCAAATAAAAAACAAAGTCAGGTGCGTTTTAGTCGGTTTAAGGCAGATTTAGACAGATCCAGTGACTGGCGCCGAAATCGAGACAAGCCAGCGCTGACCCAAAAAAAACGCGTGTAAATTGATTTCAAGTCAATCCAGTGGCGGGAAGTCAGCGCTGGCTTGTAAATTCGCACACGAATATTTAGAAGCCAGTCGGCGCCCCCCGCAACCCGCGCCCACCCGCGCCAGTGACAAAAACCCCGTGTAAACAGCCTGCTCAGTTACTGGCGCCGCTTTGTGGGGTGACGTTGCATCTGGCTAGTAAGAGAAAATGTTTTTTTCGTCCGTTTCGCGAATTCATTTTTCTTCACTGACTTCACAAACGTGTGCTCACCGTGAAAACTAGCCGCGACTACTGACACCATGTAAACAGTGCAAGCCAGTCTAGGCGCGGGCACTGGCGCCGATACTGACTTGTGCACTGGATCTGTCTAAATCTGCCTTAGAGTCTGACACTGAGTGACAGCGTGTATGCATATGCACAGAGCAGAGGTGTAGTTTTTGCATGCTTCACTATTGTTCGCAGCGCTGTCTTGATTTTTTATTTGGTCTGAGGTATGGTCCTTTGGTATGTAACTACAAATTTACGGTTTATGGATTTTTTCCTTTACGTGTGCTACATGACATTGCTTCTTGCTAAATTTCATGATTCTAGGTCAACGGGAAGTACCTACCCTAAAGGCTTTGATTCCCTTGCGAGAGTCAAAATATGTGGTATACACGGAACAAACGCCCGCATCTTTTGATTGTGTTACTTTTTCATTGCTTTGGGATTCATTTCATCTCGCGTTCCTTAGAAAAAGGGTCTTGTCAGACTGACAACGAAGTGATCTTATAAGGGTTCCTTTTTCCTTTTGAGGTACGGAACCCTAAAAATACCACCGGTACATTTTCATCAATGTGTTGCTTTTCGAAGTTTTTATTTTTTACTAGTTTTTAGACGATTTGCATTATGTAATTTTTTATAGGAACGTAATCGACAAATGTCAGAGTTTTTGGCGGGATTTCTTCGAGTGAAGTCTACTTGAGTAGTTGGCTGTTTTAATTATTCGCAAATTGATTCCTAGTGGATATTGTGATGTAAAATTGGTGTAGTTTTGTATTTCAAGTGTCTGCGCAACTGGACAATATGTGGAATCATTGAAACAGACGCGATCCCGGTAAAATGGAGCTGAGAATTTTTTTGTAGTTTTGGCTACCTCAGCGAAGTTTACCGGGAAACTTGATTCGATACATTTGCTGCCAAATACTCCTAATACATTAGAATGTGTACACCCATATTCTAATGTTATGTTAGACTCAAAAAAAATAATAATAACTGATGACTAGGCAGCATGGTCTCAGACCTTAGCCTTTAAAAAAAAAAAAAAAAATGTCGACAAATGTCATTAGTGTCAAATTTTGTTAGCAGTTGAACTTTGAAGACGCTTGTTTTCATTTAATTTATTACTGTAAACTTGCTCTCCAGAGCTGTTTCAAAGAGAATCTGCAATTATTGATAAAATACAACCGACAATATGACGGCAGCCGATAATGAGTATCCGAAGGCATCAAGTAAGTAATTTAAATTGGGCACGCCCTTATAATTTTGAATGAGTACGTTTCTTCATGTTTTTGATCTATTCCAATTCTGATAGAAGACTATCATGTGAGAATAATAGGTCGGCAGTTCTGAAATAATGATCGGTGGTAAAACTTTGACTACAGAAGTTACCCCTTGAAATAACGGATTATTATTATCACAGAATAATAAAAAGGTATCTTCTGGCAATATAATTAATAATAATAAAAACCAAAGGGAGTGCAACATAATTTAAAATTATTTAATCAAAATATCCAAGGTTGTGCTTCCAAATTACTGGAAATAGAATTGTTTTTGGAAAACACCAAGTTTGATGTCATTTGTTTAACAGAGCATTGGTTGAAAGATTATCAAGTAATGTCAATTAATTATGAAAATTATTGTGTAGTTAGCCATTTCAGCCGAAAACATATGATACATGGTGGGTCATTAATATTACTTAAAAATTCTATTAAATCAAAAGAAAGAAAAGGTATAATTGGGCTGTCTGTTGAACACACCATTGGATTGTCCATGTTGAGCTTGATAAGCATGTTATAGTATGCTTATACAGACCTCCAAGTTACAGAATCTATATGTGTTAGATTCTGTAATGGAAGATGTGTTAATGAAACTTAGTACTAGTACTAATTCAATAATCTTATGTGGACATTTTAATATTAATTTATTGGAAAATAACTCAAATACTGCTAGATCTGTGATACTGTCTTCACATATAATTATATTATGTATACAAAACCTTGTAAAACATTTTAAAAGAGTAACGGTGGAGTTTCTTGCCCATTCTTCTCCATACAAACACTACTTTTTGGAAGGGTCGACTAGAATCAATTCAATTTTACTGTAATTTTTGATGTTCAAAAGTGCCTTTAATGTGCCTATTTGAAATAAATGATTTGACTTTGACTTTGAACTTTTTTACAGATGCCACTCTCATCGGAGCCAGTCTAACATATATTGCTGGCCTTTTTCTCCTCCTGTCGTTTGCCGGCCCGTACTGGATTGAGTCATATCCTGAGATGTTTTCAAGCTTCAAACACATGGGCTTATGGGAATATTGTTTTGACCGTTTTCGATTCCCATCCTATCAGTTTGATAAACTGTTTCATGGGTGCCACTACATCTTCAGTCAGGTAATATCAATTACTTTTGTTATAATTACTGATTGATACTGTATAATATGGCAGGATGATTGAAATAAATTAACAGTTATTATATGTGTGCCTAAATAGTTATGTGAACAGTGATATGTGCTGTGTAATTTCAAAAGCTTTAATGGGGATATGCCGGGTAGCCTGCGAAATTAAAAATTTCTAAGTTTTTGCAATTTATAGATCACCTGGGTGTATGTTGATTAAAATATCATTTGCGACTGAAACAAATATGACTACAGAATTATAATCATTAAAATCTAAAAATTTGAATTTCACAGGCTACCCTGGGGCATCCCCCATAACATATGGCAGAAAATGAAGGAATATACAATAGTAATATTTTTTTATTCTAGGAGTTCTATATGATCCGAGAATGGCTGCTGCCTGGGTGGCTGATGGCAGTGCAGTCATTTGTGACATTGGCTTTGATATTGTCATTGACATCTCAAGTGTTGCTGGCATGTGTCATAGTGCGATGGCCATTGCGCACCGTGTTGCGATATGAATGGATCTTTGTCACTTGCGCTTTTATCATGGTGGCTGTCTCAAGTAAGTTTTAAACAAATATGATTTGTCATTGTATCTATTAAGTTCTAACTGCCCGGTGGTTGCCACTTACAGGGCAAAGTACTTCGGTAACCTAACGGTAACCCTCTGTGAGATTGTCAGTAACATCAAGTCATTGCTGGTCTTCCTTGAGGAGCTGGGGTGGGTCGAATAATAAATTTTCCACCCGTACGCAAAATACGCGCATTGATGTGGAGTTGCGGATACACGCCCGAATTACCTATTACCTAAGTTACTTAATAAAATCATATCATATCATCTGTAAATCTGTTTATTCTTTGCTTGCAGGTGTGTTTTTGTTCTTAGCAGTAGCTATTTTTGGTGGGAACTGTTATCGCCGTGATTGGCTGTTATATCCCTCATTCAATGTGCTGTCATGGTCTTATGCTTTTGCTGTGGTTGCCTTCCTGTTGTTTGGTAAGTATGTGTTACTAATTAAATTGCAATTAAAGGGAGAAAAACCCCCTCAGACTTGTTTTAAAGTCGATAATGGAGACAAAGGCCTCCATTATCAGCTGGAAAAAGGTCCAGCAGGTCTTATATGAACTTGATAATATATGTAACATATTATTATTAATACTATCTGTCATTTAACTTCCATGAAAACATTAGTGCCTATAACAACTCTATTGGTCAGCCCCACAAAATAATATACAGAGTTTCATTTAATATATATAATTCTCGTGTCACAGTGATTGTAACAAACCTCCTCCGAAACGGCTTGACCGATTCTTATGAAATCTTGTGTGTATTCAGTAGGTCTGAGAATAGGCCGTAAACAATTTTTCATACCCCTAATGAACGAAAGTCCACCCCATAATTTTGGTTAGGGGGGAGTAGGGTAGGGTAGGGTAAGGGGTAGGACACCACGCGAACGATGTCGAGCCGGGCAGCTAGTTTATTTATATAATAATTGCGTGCTGCACTTACTGTTTTCACTAAAATATGCAGCAAATCAACAAAGAAAAATGGCATAGGTAGTCGAATTTTCCTATATTAAGGTGCATGACCCTTTTCAGGGCGCTGTCCTGTGCACTTAATTTAAAAGATCCGGCTATATTTCAAAGCAATTTAAAGACTATAAAATGCTCGTCATGATTTAAAACTTGAAAATAACCAGGGTTCGTTAAAACTTGAAATTAACCAGGGTTCGCTAAGCATAATACGCATAGTATTAAAACCCGGGAAAATTGCTGAAAACATGAACTTTAAGTGCATAAGATGAGACTACTGACCGAGGCTACGCCCACTGTGATGACGCCAAAGCGCTTTTGATGTGTCGGTGCACAGTGGCTTAAGGCGAAAGCGCCAGGGTAGCCCGCGAAATTCAATTTTTTTTAGGTTTTTTGGAATTTGCTAGTCAGTATTAAGTTGTACGTTGATTAATATATGAATCGCGGCCGTAAGAAATATGTGTTTACAGAATTATAATCATTAAAGTCATCAACACAACTCTCTAACACCACGTAAGTCCAAAGAATAACTGTTTCATGAAATCATCATCAGGAGAGAATCAGATTGTTCATATCAGCGATGCTATTCTGTAAATATCTCACCGTGAAAACTTAGGTGAAGTGAGCGTGGAGTGAGCTATCAATAGTATCAATATCTAGCAAAAACAAACTCACTTCACCTAAGTTTTCACGGTGAGATTTTTACAGAATCGACCGGCAGGACTTAGAGAGAGATAAGATAATAAAGAAGTGGCAACACAAAGTATCAGGGATGTTAGAAGATTGGCATGACAACACAGTGCGAGTGAGAAAGTATGACAGAGAAGAAAATGATGAAATAGATGAGAACACAGCACGTAACATGGATGAGAAGGACGACGGTTGAAAATACGTAACAAATTGTAATAAATATATAAGAAGTTTAAAAGTCTCATTTAAGAACACTTAACTTGCTTATTGTTTACAATGATCCCTACATTATGTTGTATTTCTATACAGGAGCTGCAGCAATCCTTCTGTATTTGGAGTCCCGTAAGCTTTATGAACTTCGTTTGGAAGCAAAGAACCTGGTAGCTCAAATGCAACATAGTCAGCCGGAGCATGCGCTGCATCACTTGCGCGATCAGTTACAGCAACAACGTCAGTTGGGTTATATGTAAAATATAGCCTAGTTCAATAATTATTATTATCAATGTACTTTAACTTTAAACACATGAACTTCAATAGATTTAACACGTAACCTAGAGCTTTTTTTGCCATTCTACTAGTAGTTAATATGAAAATTAATCCATACACAATCAATATTGTAGTATCGGGCTCTGCTAAAAGCATTTGATGGAAAAATTCCACAGGTAAAGATTTATCTCCTTCAATTAATTCCAAAGTGTAAAATAATATTAATTGAATCTTAAGGAATCGATAATTTCGATGTACTGTTTCTTCAATTTCAATATGTTTAGTATCTAGATTTGTGTATTGTGTTGTTCTGATTAGACTAATTGGTACCATTTAAATTTTTTGTATGTACTTATTGATGTTTATATCAGTTTATGTAACAGGCAGCTCCATGATTTGTACCTTCCATTTCAAACATTACTTTGTTGCAATGATTGCTTAAAGAAGTTATAATGTATTTTGTATGTTATGTAAGTACCTAGGTATAGGTACTCAATTACTATACAGGTTGATCGATGAAAAAAAAGGTTGTGTTTATTGAACATCGTATTTGGCTGCTCATCAGAAAATTTAGTCTGCAATTTTATTTTGTGATTGAGTATTGTACGATTCTTTTTAACTGGTCGGTTAAATGGTGAGTGTTTAGCATGGCCGAAAAAATATTATTTACTTAATTTAGTATTTTTAAAAGTGAATTAAGTGCACTTCCATGTAAAATTTACATGAATACATACTGACTGTATTACATCTTAATTTTTTATGTAATAATTTTGTATTTTTTATAATTAACTCTAGAATTAGTTTGTATATGTTTTAAGTTACTTTAATCATAGTTTTGTGTTATTTTAACAACATTCATTTTATTATTAAGACTGTATTCATATAACAAATTACTAAATAATTCTACCTAATGACGTACCTTAGTGCCTTGAAGAAAGTAATCTCTTGTTAACAATATATTTGTATATTATTGTTAAAACCTATCCGTCCGAATAATAATCTCATTAAAAAGCCATTCCAAGGATGAGCACTGATTGTACTGATAATTTTAAATATAATTATATTTTAGTGACAAAATAAAGTTTTAAAACCTGTCCTTAATATGCTGTTATATTACACTGCCTGGTAAACGATGATGCGGTCGTGGCCCATCTGGTCAACGACCGCATCGCGCACTCATACACGCTTATTACTTATTGACCCAAGAAGGGGTTATAGCTACCCGGAAAAACACCGGAATCAGATACCGGGAAATCCATTCCTTTGTTTAAGGGGATTACAGGACCTAAACGCAAGAAAAGTATATGATCGACTACAGTAAACAAAATTAGAAAAATACATGATATTCTTCAGGATATATGCTAGGTAGATGTGTGTTGAAAACACAATACGTATTTGATACGATAGAAAAAAAAATTAAGATACCTCTTAAAACTTTTTTTTACAATAAAAACCATACTACTATACAAATACATACAGTCATTCTGATTTATTGTCAGGCTAGCTGCGCCCCGCGGTTTCACCCGCGTCAGTGTCGATCCCGTGGGAATATCGGGATAAAAAGTAACCTATATGTTAGTTAATCCAGGGTGACAGCTACCTCCATACAGAATTATATCAAAATTGGTCCAGCCGTTTGAGCGTGAAGAAATAACAAACAAACACACATACACACATTCACAAACTTTCGCCTTTATAATATTAGTGTGATTATTCTACAAGCAACATACTAAAGCACTAGTGTTTTAATTTTTTAGTCCAAACAATAGATTTTTTGTAAATAGATAATTGCTTCATATTTTGCAATAAATTACCAGCGTTGTGTCATCGCGCTTCTCTTTCTTTTCTATGCAGCCCGACAGTGACCACGCTTTAGGTCATGTAGTCCCCTTAATGTCGATACTGGCAAGATTGCCAGGGTTTCTTGCTGCATGCTCAGGCTTAACGAACCTTCCTACCACTTCTACGCCATCGTAATAAGAAATTATTCTCCTTAAAACCCCAAAATGTTTAAAGACTGCGCTTGTCCGCTTTTTAAGAAGAATTGTTCAACTTACCAGGTTTTTTAAGACTCTGACACACCTTTAAGACGTAGTCAATTGTAGATTGAGGAAGGTTGCCGTCAAGAATGACTAATGGAGCTTTTTCAAGGACCGTCATGTGCTTATTTACCTGTAAGTAATAGAAATGTTGCTAAAGTGTCATTCACGGTCACATCAAAGTGAGTTAATTAAAAGCGATTGTTTGATGTGACAGTCGCACGACGCCACACACGTGTCAGTTATTAATTATAGCCTTAGATAACCTGTCATAGTTTTGTGTCAATGTAGCCCCTTTCAACTATCAGCTTTATACACACCCAAAGAGGCAATAATTTCAAAATTTTATGACTGTTCAATGTCGCAAGCGTTATCAATCGTAGCCCTAGTTTTGGGTTTCTGTTCCATCATAAAATAATATTGAAAATGTTGGTATTAGGTAGGGGAGTCTTCACGTATTCCAGTTCCACTATCAATCAAGAGATGGCGCTGACATAAAACTGCAATATTCTACACTGCAGTGCAGTGTTAAAATTCTCTGACGAATACAGGCCTCGCCGATGAAAAATTAAAAATATGATGGTACGGAACCCTCGGTCAGCGAGTCCGACTCACTCTTGACCGGTTTTTTTATTTTATTTGTTTAAACATGAGTATACACACGAAAAATCAGCATGCAAGTTGGTTAAAAGTATTGACAGGTCGTCATGCTTGTCTGGCATGTACAAATATTTAAGTAGGTACCTACTTAAGTATAAGCAAAATTTTTAAGGTAGGTACCCATTCGAATTATAATAAAATGATTTAATTATAAATATATAACCACAATTCAATTATCCAAATTATATTATATAAAGCTCGATTACCACTCACTGACATAATTGTTCTCCCAGATGGTGAAGGGGGAGGTGGGTATATTTTTACAGATTCGTATAGAAGTAACTCTCACGAGTATGGGAAAAATCCCAAACCTCCCCTTTTCCACCCCACTCTCCCCCCTCCCTATCGTATCTCGGAAACTAAGAATCCTGTGTTTTGTTGTTTTACGGATTCGTATAGAGGAGGCTCGGAAAAGTAAAATCCATTTTTCAAAGTTGCCCCCCTTGCCCCCCTTCTCCCCCCCCCTCTAGGTAGATCTCGGAAGTTAAGAGACTTGGAACATTTTTTTTTCAGATTCATATCAAGGGGCCCAGAGTTGGTCAAAATCATTTGTCAAAACTCCCCCTTCTCCCCCCCTTCACCCCTCCCCCCATCGTATCTCGGAAATTAGGAAACCTGGGTTTTGTTTTTTTACGGATTCGTATAGAGGAGGCTCGGAAAAGTAAAAACCATTTTTCAAAATTCCCCCCATTCTCTCCCCCTTCATTTTTAATCCGTACAAAATCCTATAAATGCTAAGGATTACTGTCCAATTCTCAAAATTTAACAAGGGTAAGAAATACTCCTCAAAAACACGACCCCGCGAGCTGCTTGCAGCTCGCGCAACGCCCAAATACTTTTTACAAGGGTAAGAAATACTCCTCAAAAACACGACCCCGCGAGCTGCTTGCAGCTCGCGCAACGCCCAAATACTAGTTATTATATTATATAAAGCTCGATTACCACTCACTGACATAATTGTTCTCCCAGATGGTGAAGGGGGAGGTGGGTATATTTTTACAGATTCGTATAGAAGTAACTCTCACGAGTATGGGAAAAATCCCAAACCTCCCCTTTTCCACCCCACTCTCCCCCCTCCCTATCGTATCTCGGAAACTAAGAGTCCCGTGTTTTGTTGTTTTACGGATTCGTATAGAGGAGGCTCGGAAAAGTAAAATCCATTTTTCAAAGTTGCCCCCTTGCCCCCCTTCTCCCCCCCCCTCTAGGTAGATCTCGGAAGTTAAGAGACTTGGAACATTTTTTTTTTCAGATTCATATCAAGGGCCCCAGAGTTGGTCAAAATCATTTTTCAAAACTCCCCCCTCTCCCCCCCTTCACCCCTCCCCCCATCGTATCTCGGAAATTAAGAAACCTGGGTTTTGTTTTTTTACGGATTCGTATAGAGGAGGCTCGGAAAAGTAAAATCCATTTTTCAAAGTTGCCCCCCTTGCCCCCCTTCTCCCCCCCTCTAGGTAGATCTCGGAAGTTAAGAGACTTGGAATTTTTTTTTTTCAGATTCATATCAAGGGGCCCAGAGTTGGTCAAAATCATTTTTCAAAACTCCCCCCTCTCCCCCCCTTCACCCCTCCCCCCATCGCAAGAAATACTCCTCAAAAATACGACCCCGCGAGCTGCTTGCAGCTCGCGCAACGCCCAAATACTTTTTACAAGGGTAAGAAATACTCCTCAAAAACACGACCACGCGAGCTGCTTGCAGCTCGCGCAACGCCCAAATACTAGTTATTATACTATATAAAGCTCGATTACCACTGACTGACTGACTGACATAATTGTTCTCCCAGATGGTGAAGGGGGAGGTGGGTATATTTTTACAGATTCGTATACAAGTAACTCTCACGAGTATGGGAAAAATCCCAAACCTCCCCTTTTCCACCCCACTCTCCCCCCTCCCTATCGTATCTCGGAAACTAAGAGTCCAGTGTTTTGTTGTTTTACGGATTCGTATAGAGGAGGCTCGGAAAAGTAAAATCCATTTTTCAAAGTTGCCCCCCTTGCCCCCCTTCTCCCCTCCCCTTTAGGTAGATCTCGGAAGTTGAGAGACTTGGAACATTTTTTTTTTCAGATTCATATCAAGGGGCCCAGAGTTGGTCAAAATCATTTTTCAAAACACCCCCCTCTCCCCCCTTCACCCCTTCCCCCATCGTAAGAAATACTCCTCAAAAACCCTCCCCGCGAGCTGCTTGCAGCTCGCGCAACGCCCAAATACTTTTTACAAGGGTAAGAAATACTCCTCAAAAACACGACCCCGCGAGCTGCTTGCAGCTCGCGCAACGCCCAAATACTAGTTAAAATATAACACTTATAGTTAACATGGAAAAATATGTAAAGTAAGTTATCAAAAAAAAAAAAAAAGAAATTAGTTTAAAAAAAAACAAAATTATGTTAGTCATTCAAAATATTTTTCACATAAAAATTATTGATGGTGTAATATGCTCTTTCTGCCAATTTTTTTTTTCTTCAATTGAAACTGCATATTACTCAAAAGCTTCCAACTTTTTGGCAATTTATTATAGATTATTGATTATTTTACGTACAAGATCTATAGTGACGAGGTTGTGCAGAACCATGTCGCCCAGACCGAGAAGACATTCACCTTGGGGGTCCATCACTGCGGCATAGGAAGGGGTGCGAGCATTTTTTATTACACAATCTGTGAAACAAAAAGAAAAGTTTAGTGCCGTAAGTTAGCTACGGTTAGTACGGTCTACGCTATGCTACCATTCTGCCTCGGTGGAACTGACCATCTAACCGCAGGTGTTCAAAGTTCGTAGCAATGTGTAGCTTCGGCCTTCGTTATGGTACTACTGCTTTAGTGAAATGGGGGCCTAAAAAGGCCACTTTGGCAGAATCGTAAAAGAATAACGTTATGAATAATAATTTGGCGAATACAGTCCGTGTTTTTCTTTTTTTCGCTGCACTACGTAGGTATAATCAAAGAGATTGGAATTGGATTGGATTGATTGGTATTTTAGCAGACAAAAAAAAATGATTCTGCCAAAGTGGCCTTTTCAGGCCCCCAGACTGAACGTTCTTAAAATTACGAGAATTGCCTCTGCTTAAAATTAGTAGCACTACGTAGGCTGTAGCTAAACAAATAGGTACTACGAATTTTGAACAGCTAGTAGTTAGATATCTTTGGCTTTTATAAGTTTAATTGACGCACGATACTAACAAAATAATGTTAAGTAAGCTTATGATTCATGTACAGACGCCAGCACATCAAAGTACCCGAAACTGTCAAATTTTCCCAGTCAACTTTGAACCTTATGCTTTAAGTATAAAGTTTAAAATCCATTAAATAAATTTCCCAGATTGTAGTAGCTTGATGTGCTGGCGTCTGTACATAAACAGGTAAGTCATGTCGTGTTCAGTAAATTACGAGTTTTGTATGTTCGTGAAAGCCGTCCATACCGTGCAGGAGTAGCCCTGGTACTATGTTCGCCAAATATTCTCCGTCGGCATCGTCTCCAACAGCGGTGAGGAGTTTGGTGCGGCCTCCTCGCAATCTCCACAGAGCTTCGGCCATGTTGCGCGCAACGCCACCACCGACCTGCTCCGTACTACACACATGCGTGCTGCCGTCCAACTGGAAAGCAATAAATACATATACTCTGCTGTATACCTACCTAGTATGGCATCCCTAGAGTGCGACAAAGATCTTATGGCGCTCGAATGACGTTGATAGGGAGTTGTTATTGGTAAACATTTGTGCAATCTATTGAAAAAAAAACACTGGCACTCCGGTAGTGCCGACAGAAGTGAAAACTTGAACAATTACGAGTGTATTTTGTGAATCGTCTTATAAATAAAACACGCGTGTTAAGGTGTGTTCCTTATTTTATAGGGTTTTTTGCAAATCAGGTATGATGACCAAAGTGACTGGTTTATTCTTCTCGTGAAAGGAATTTATTCAGATTTACAAATAAGCACACAGGATAGACTTCAGTTCGTGGTGTTGGTCGCGGCAGTGGTAAGAGAAGCAAGCCGCTCGCATAGAGCTCGTCGTCAGTTATATATCCGTGGTTCAGCGCCATCTCGTCGTTGTTGGATGAACTACGTAGTTAGTACGCGAGGCCCTCGTAGTTCTTCCCGATGTGCATAGATGGCGCTGTCCTCAACAACGCGCGTCTTACGTTTTACGTCTTACGAATTTTCGATCAGGGTCACGTGACCTGACGCGAATTTAGAAGTTTTTACCCATTCCAAAAAAAGTACACAGCGCCGCTAAAGAAGTTTTCACTTCAAAAACTAGATGGCGGTCTTAGTTCTCATTTTAGCCGCCAAAAGATCCATGTACAAGTATAATCCATTGAGGCAACTGCTCGAACAGCTCAGTCGGACAATATTATCTGTAGAACAATATTGTCGAGCGGGGAATTAATCCCAAACCTGCAGCGAATAGCCAAGAGCTACTGTGCTTATCAAAGCTGGAATTTCGGATTGGGTTACTAACAAATTCAGAAAGTAGGTAGGTCACTTCAGAATTGATAAATTTTATTGCAAGGTTAAGTTGGGTAAGAAAAGCATAATATAACATTCCCATCATCGCCTGTCTGTCAGTAGGTAGGTATACCTTGAAGTGTTAAATTGGGCGAGCTGTACCTATAGGTACCTACTATGAGGTACAGACTAGCTTCATATTTTCTGACTGACCGACTTCTTGACAATTCAAAAGTGCCTGTAAATGGTTTAATTGAAATAAATGCTTTGAGTTTGAGTTTGAGACGCCCGCCAGCACATCAAGTTACCACAATCTGTCAAATTTCATTAATAGATTTTCAACTTTATCGTTAAAGCTAAAGGTTCAAAGTTGATTGGGCAAATTTGGCAGTTTCGGGTAGCTTGATGTGCTGGCGTCTGTACCTACATTCACATTTCGCTTGCTATGTTAGGAAAAACTTTTGCCTAAAAGCATCAAACTTGTAAAAGTATAGGCATTGCATCGAGCTATGCTCTACGTGTCAAAAGGAAAAAAAAAACCATAATTTCCATCTACAAAATGCAGCTTACTTATTCCCGTTTACATTATTCCGTTGCGATGCACGTTTCATTACAATATATGCTCACATAGCTCCGAAGGAAGTGCTTTATTGCATGTGAATTTTAATTATAAGGCAGTTTTGCTGACGGAGGGACCGCATGGTGGAATCAAAGGTAGTTGTAACGGGCTAGTGATGTAGTAGATGGTACCATTTATGAACTGCAAAGCATAGTAAAAACGCAGAGGTTTTAAATAATTTCAGTAGAAAATAGTAAGTGGATCTAGAAAAACATTAACCCATCCATCTGCATCCTATTTTCTGACACGGGTTTGTACCTATGGAAAAGGAGTCCTACAGCTCTAGCCTATATATCTGAAATCCTACTAGGACTGCAAGTGGAATTATTATTACCTACGCTTTGATCAGTAACCGATATTTGTAGTTTACTACACGATCGACGACGACACGACTTCTGTTTTTATTATTGTTCTTATATGATGATTCGGCAAAACTATAAAGTAAATCTGTCACTCAAGTTACCATGAGTTGGGCACTACCGCAGTGCATGTCGGTGGGTAGCGGCGGCCGGGGCCCGCGGTTCCCGGGCGAATGCCGTTGACCGCACTGATGGTATCAGCGACCACCACCACCCGCAGTACGCCACTGCATTATGTGATCCATTCGTTTTTCCGCACAGATTTATGCTACGCTAATGTTTTTACATTCGAATTTATTCAATTATATTTGTTACTGCGGAATTTCCAGCTTTCCGTGTCTCATATATTTTCTTGACTGACGTTGTTTCGTGTGAATTGTGAGGCAAATGGTTTTGAATATATTTTAGTGGTAATTCAGGTGGGTGGATGCCAGAACTGTTGATGGTTTAGATTTATGCGGGGCCTACATTGATGCAATGAATTTAAAACGAATAACGATTTAAACTTTGTCCACGTAGGTCTACTTTTACTTACATAGGTATATGGGCAGAATTATGCGAGTTTTCACTCACTCTAGGCGATAGGTACCTAAATGTTATTAAATATCTAAATTAAATAGGTATTATTGTGCTGTTGGATTTTAACCCTAGGTTTGCCAAACGTTGAAAATCTATCAGTGCACTTTTATTTAGACATTTTGAGGGCTTTATATTTAGGTAAGATAAGATAAGATAAAGATTTATTTATTTGCAAAAACATGTGTAGATAATATACATGGTATAATCTTTATTAAAGGTGTCACCCGGTGTCAGAGTCTATGTGTGTATCTACCTACATAGGTGCTCATTAGATGTCCTAGATTTAACCAGGACTAGTCCCTTTCTATAATATTATGTTCATAATAAATGGAGCTATGTAAATCACAGTGATTTTGATATACACACAAGGGCCGCCCACATTGTAGGTACAAGCTTCAAATTACTCGTCGATGAAAGCAATAAATTGATGAGCTCAGTGACGTCATTGTCCATGTTCATACATTGATTAATGAGTTCAAGTTAAGAGTTTAATTCTATTGGGGTTGACTACATTACATATGTATGTACATATAGTCCAGTCAAATAAGACTTTGAAGGTTACAATAATTCCCATAGAGCTAAAAATTGGTATGAATGTTCAGAATACTATTATAAATGAATAGTGAAAAGTCCCCATTAATCCCCCTTGTGCAAAATTTTTTATTGATGGTGAAAGTTTGCAAAAATAGGTTTTTCGCGTTTTTCAGCTAAACGGTGAGTTTTACAGCAAAAATAGTTCAGACAAAAATTGTAGATCATCCAATTCTCTACAAAAATGTATCCACACTTTTTTTCATAATTATTGCCATTTCCGTGATATAGCGGTTGAAAGAATTGAAAAAAATATTTTATTCGTAATATGCACGTTAATGTACTTTTATATACATTTTTGAACCGTTATACGAGTAAACATATGAGTGTGGATACATTTTTTGTAGAGAATCGGATGATCTACAATTTTTGTCTGAACTATTTTTGCTGTAAAACTCACCGTTTAGCTGGAAAACGCGAAAAACCTATTTTTGCAAACTTTCACCATCAATAAAAAATTTTGCACAAGGGGGATTGATGGGGACTTTTCACAATTCATTTATAATAAGTATTCTGAACATTCATACCAATTTTTAGCTCTATGGGAATTATTGTAACCTGACCTCTATTTTAAGGACTAATTTGACTGGACTAATAGGTTTATTGAAAAAATGTGGGTAGGGGTAGGTATCTACCTTCTAAAAGGGACACAGGAATAGTGGTGGTAATTCGCTAGGATGTCTGGATGTCCTTTGTTTATGGTTATTAAGTTTTCTGTAAGTAATATAACATAATCAGCCTATAATGTTCTCACTACTGGGACATAGGCCTCCTCTCGGTGAGAGGGCGTCGATTTTTGTAACTGTGAATGAAGGTACCTACACTTCGGAAGTAGACCGCAACCGCAGACCGCAGCGACACAACTGGTTTAGATGTTTTCCTACGAAAACGGTGACAGGCGGAAATATCGTCATCTTCGGAAGCGTTTTATATGTAACACTCTCTCTGGTGTATGTGGGTTGGTTTTATGGAAACCTTACAAAAATATTAATTAAGGTGCTCGAAAGAGCCCCTTAATTAATGTTTATTATGTATGTGCCGATGAAAAACATCAATTTAGGCACATAACTTCACCAATCTGCGAAAAAAAAACGCGCTAATCTGTCTGTGTCCCCCTTTTTCCTTGTCATTTGACATTTTTTTTTAAAAGAAAGTTTTGTTATTTTTATACCAGGTAAGTAGGTAGGTAGGTATTCAGTGGATTTGGGTATGATACGACGATTTATAGCCCCTAAATCGTGTTATAATACGAGTAACTACAGTTATTCTATTTTCGATATAACCACGGTTGATTCACATAATATGTTCATAACACATATTGGTCGACTGAACTACTGGTTTACTTAATTAATTAAGATTAAACTAAAATTAATTGCACTAACGGACGGTTAATCCAATGGTTTTTTAAGATATTGGATATTTTAACTATGTATGAAATACCTAATGGACGATTCGCCTACAGCTTACTAATACTGCGCGCTCGTTTTATTTCTAACGACGTCAGGTCGACGGAGTCCCGCTGCGCGGGTCTCCTATTTCTGTTTGTAGGGTTTAAAGGAACCTAATAAACCGAACCTCGGGGTGTATCAATCTACCCTCTTTTACGCTCGCGGAACCTGATCTACTAGTTCATACAAATAGCTCGCAAGTGATGTATCATTTTAGGTATTTTGACCATTTGGTATTTCAAATCTTGGTGTATCAAACTTAGGTGTAATAACTGTTGATATTTTAAACATTTGATATTTACTCCAATCAGCATTTTAAACTTAGGTAATTCGTAGGTAGGTGTTAGTTGCTTAGGTATTTAAAAATATTAGGTATTTAGATTTTAGGGATTTTGAACGTAGGTTATTTTACGTTAGTTCTTTTAATTTTAGATATTGCAATACGTACCCCTTATTACCGATATTATTTACGTTAATGATGCCTATTTTGTCCGGCTATTATTAACATATTGATAAAGTAGCTATAAATAAATACATTGTGATCGTTCTGGCCACGAATTAAGCTCTAGAAGTCTAGAGCTTAATTGATGAAATTGTATTTAAAGCTAAAGTATATGATGCGTCAGTCATTCATCGGCACTATGTAGGTACTCTATCTTCATTAATCATCCACAGTACAAAGCACGGGCTATAAACTGCAAAAAAGGCAATTGGGTTTTACCCGAACAGGGAACTGAGAGCCTAAACCAGCCCATGCTAAGCCGAGCTTACGATCACTTAGCTCATAAAGATAGCACAGCAATGAATGCGATAGATCTGTTGTCACTTTTTTCAGGACCATCGTTCATAATTATTGTGTCAATCCTTTGTTAACCCTGGGTTTTCTATAGATCCATTAATTTCTAATATTTTATCAACATGTTCACAACTTCGATAGTACCACGTGAGGTAGATAGTATGCTAAATTTATAATTCTCTTTCTTTGGGATTCCATGTGTCGATCGATGGGTCTATCTAATCTGTTAGAAAAAACCGTCTTGTGCATTTAAGCATAATTTATGCATTGGTATCATGGTATTTTATTTACGTTGATATGTATAGAAAAAATGGCGAGGAGTTTATTTGAAAGTTAAGTAAGCGTCTGAATCGATTAAGAAATTATGCCCATATAAAATATGAATAAACGCTTGATGAAGTGATGTCAAAGCGTTCATTTAGTTAGACAGCCACGCCTCCCGCTAGCCACGTTATGATTACACTCGCTCAGGCCGCACTTTATTATTCCCACAAAAAGATGAAAGGAGAATAAACGCGTCGTAACTCTAGAGTTTGTCGAGTACCAAGACTAGGCTGGAAACGTATTGGAGAATATATATCTGTGTTTTTGCAATAATCTGTTAAATTTTTATAAACGATTTTGCAATGTGGGAGGGCGCTGGGAAGGCGGCGGTATCGAGCGTGGGCGCGCCGCCCTAGCGGGACAGAAGCCCTACAGTTGAGTCCGCGGAGAGGCCGAGCGCGCACGCCCGACACGCTCCCGCCGCTCTCGCCGCTCGCACCGCGCTCTGCTCGCCCCGCGCACCACGCTGCACATGACACCGGGCCCACGTACCCGACACCGGTACACAGAGCGCTGCACGTGTATGCAACCGCCGACACCGCGAGACGCGTGCTCTACGATACAAACCTTGTTGAATAAACGTCACGTGTAACCTTCGTTTTCCATAATAATAATTGGCTCTTCGAAAAAGATTGGAAATTAAAAGTGTGACATTAAATAACATGATACGTGTCAGAAAAACAGTGTTTATCGTATAATTTGGGCGGCGGCGGCGAAACGTCTACGTCATGCTACGAGGTAACTAACATTAGATACATTTTATTTATTGTAGCGTTTATTTTTTTTTTTTCAATATGTTTCAGTTGACCAAACGTTGAAACTTAATATCTTGTAAATCTTCCGAGGGCGTTAATGCGACTAACAAATTAATTGTATTAGGTTGTAATCGGGTAGGTACCTATCTGCTTACCTATTTGGGCGAAATTAGTTTTGCTTGAAATGACCTTTAAGCAATTTATGAATAAACTATTATTATTTAAGTAGATATCTACAACTGAAATCACGGAACACTTTTTATTTTAATACAAACAAGAAAAAACAACATGAAGACTCTAGTAATTGATTTAAAAAATGGATAACAATTGCTACGCGTGCTACGACTAGGAGTAATCGTCATGAATTTTACATGGGAAAGTAATGTTTCACCGGTAACGCCTTATAATAAGAGTCATTACAGTAAAAGTATCAGTTAATAATACATTTTACTGGCTGATGAAATGCTGCTATGGACATAATACATAATTTATTATATTGACGAGCTTGAAAGCTATGGGAAACAATGTGCTGTGGCGAGTAGCGGGGCGTTGTAAAACTTGAATATACCCCGGGGACAGGCTCCGGAAAAAGGATCAAAGTAAAAGGATTTCAGTATCCCGTCCGGACCTATTGGAATGGATACATTTGGAAGCAATTAAACATTTTATGTATCGTTAAGTCAAGATAATTCTAGAGAGTTACCAACATTTGTTAAAACAAAAGATCTTACTGCGTAGACTCTCGTAGCAAACAAAATTCACATGAAAAATAAAACTCATGCGTATAAGTTGTATTAAGGAAAATCCAGCAAACCTGTCAGTTCTACAAAAAAGATGACGGTTTACTGGACACAATAGCCTCCCGTATCCTGTCATATTATTTATATCGTTCAGTCGGACTTTGAGCTGTAACCGTAGCAAAATACGCTGTATTTCTTTTCTGTTCATAGTTTGCCTTTTAATGAATGTTTAAAGGTGACAAGAAATTCTCAAGTAACTTAAGATAAGTTTGACCGAACTGCGCGGTACCAAAATCGAGTTAAATTCTAATTAACCAATCCAAACGTCTGCCAAGCGTTGTAAATCTGGCAACGTTCCGGATGATATATCATTGTAGGATTCTTGATCGAGGCTTGCTCATGTTTAGGAATGATGATGGTGTGATGATGAAGTTATAGATATAGTAAAGGCTGGCTGGTATAATAACATGCACGTTGAAAGCCGAATAATTGTCATTTGCACAACTGAACTATACCATTCACCACCACCTCCACCACCTTTGAACTGTGTCCAAATAAACTTTATTCTTTCTTTCTTTTTACTGTTAGGATCCTCCCTACAACTTGATATCAACCGATAATAGTTTTTGCACCCATACTAATATTATAAATTCGAAAGTTACTCTGTCTGGTTGTCTGTCTGTATGTTACCTTTTCACGCCTAAACCACTGAACGGATTTCGATAAAATTTGGCAGAGAGATAGATTGCATCCCGGGGAAGGACATGGGATAGTTTTTATCGACATACCTCGCGGGCGAAGCCGCGCGCGGACGCTAGTTTTATATAAAAAGCTTTGTAACATAAATATCCACTCGAAGCTGGCCTTAAAATTAACCCTGAGGGCAAATAATTCGAATGATTTATTTACGATGTCCCTCGCTCGGATGCTCCTTTCCATAAATTAGAGGCTTTACGGCAGCGGTCTTATTTCATTATTAAATTATATGGGGAACCTGTAGGTGATATAATGAACAACCCAAATATGTTTTATAAAGGTTGTAGGGATTTTTTATTAAAGCTAGATTCATATTATGTATCCTCAACCACATGCTACGGTTTAGTTATCGCTGGTAAATTAAACGTAAGTGAGAGTGTTTAAAAAATAAACCTAAATAAAATTATACAAGTTAATATGCGAATCCAAAGATAGTACGATGTAGTTCCGGCTACACAGTTACGTCATCAATCAATGATGGTTGAACAAATATCCAAGACCTTCGCAGTAGCCCTCAATGGAAATGCCCCCGATCAGCGCTCTATTGATGTTGATAGCTAGCAAGGTAGTAAGCAAACCGTTCTATAATGATCACATCGCCATTCCAAGAAAACAATATTTAGGTAAGAACCACGTTGTTTGTTGTAGTTGAACAACAATTAATCACATATCAAGTGCAGGTAAGACAGGTGTTAATGGCGCTGCTTCGAGGCGTACATAAAATAACCATTATTTTTTGTTATACCACTGACAAGAAACAGAACATTTTATGTTGTAATGAAGTAGATAAATAGCTGTCTAAATACAGATTTTATAGAAAGTATAATATTGCGGTTAATGTGTTCTTTGCTGTGGATCTGGGGGCCTAAAAAAACCACTTTGGCAGAATAACATTATGAATCATAATGGACAGTTAACTGTTAAGTTAATCGTATCAAATCCCATTGGTGAAGGATTTTTCAGTTATTTTTTTTTGTCTCTGCTAAAATACCAATCAATCCAATCCCAATTTCTTTGATTTTACCTACGTAGTGCAGCGAAAAAAAGAAAATCACGGACTGTCTTCTCTGTATTATGATTCAAAATGTTATCCTTTTATGATTCTGCTAAAGTAGCCTTTTAGGCCCCCTGGTGGGTTCCTCCAACCCACCAGGGGGCCTGAAAGGCTACTTCTGTGGGTTTTGGGAACAAATAATTGGTAGGTACCTGTGTAAGTCCCCGTCCAGGGGCCTGTTTAATTAATCATCATAATAATATCATCTATTTTGTCATGCGATAAAGGCATTTATCAAAAACAATCAAAATTGATCGCACAGAATTTAATAAAGCATTAAATGTATAACATAAACGTAAAATTGTCGGATTGTCACCACAGGAAAAGACGTGTCGGGCAACTTTTCCCCAAATGACATTTCATTTGGGCAAAAGTTGCCCGACATCGTTGACGTTGTCATGTGTTAATTAGTAGTGTACAATGTATGGTATTAAATAATTTTAGAGTTAGGTACCACAAACTTTTTATATTTAAAAACAAATCTGTGATCCTACCACCCCTAGCCTTCCTTCCAAGACGGGTGCGTTTAGGTAAGAAGTAATACTAACCATTCGGGTAAGTTATGTGTTTACTACTCTTCCGACATGAGGTAAAAATTACTCTATTGAGTATAATTAGCATACACACACATAATTAATGGTTCTTCATGGAGGCTCAAAATAAACATAACTGTTATTGAAAACTGTAAAACTACTCTTTGTTTGTATTTCAATAGTTTCGTGCGTATGTTAATGTTGTTCAATCTTGTGAGGAAGAAGAAAAGAAGGAAAATTCGTTTTTTTTTTTTGCTGTTTTTGTGTTCATTTTCTGCGTCAGTTTACTGCTGACGCAGAAAAAGGACACAAACACAAATAATAACAAGTTGGCGCAAAACATGCGCCATATTCAAGCAAAAAAAAAGTATGTTGTATTTTTTTTACACATTAATCATCCCTTATTGTGTAGCTAAAGAGTGCTTCAGAAATGGATGCCTGGCAGGATTTGGGGAGGGAAGGTTGTTACTCAGCAGTGGTACAGTGATGGCTAAGGTTTAAAAAAAATGTCTACGTGGATATTAGTACTTTATAGGTACCTACAACCTTTTGTTATTTATTTTTGAACCGTATTTCGTGATGTTTTTTGAAAGCTACTGAGTCATAACGTTACAATGTTTTTCTCTAGTAGGTATATAAGTGATGGAGCAGTGGTGGCCTAGTGGCAACTTCCGCGACTTACGAATTGTAGGTCGTAGGTTCGAACCCAGACAGGCGCTTTGTTTTGTGTGAATTATTTCATCACCACTGCTCGCAAAACGGTGAAGGGAAACATCGTGAGGAAACCGGCATGTCCTAGAACTAAACATTCAAAGACAGGTAACATCTACCGTCCCGCACTGGGACCGCGTGGTGGATTATGGCCCATTTCCTATAACCGATAGGAGGCGTGTCCCAGCAGTGGGAACATTATAGGCTTATTGTTATTTATATAAGTGGTATTTGATTATAAGTTTTTGCATCAGTAGAAGTGAATATTTCTTCGCTATTCATTTTATTCAGGTTCCGTCCGTACCTACCTAAAAGGAAAAAACGGATCACTTTGTTGTTCGTCTGTTTGTCAAGATCCTTTATCTCGGGAACGCTTGGAGTTATCGAGTTGAAATTAAAACCATATACTCAGGTGTACAGACTCAAGCTGTGAAAATATCAAACTTTTAAGCTAACGTAAAAAATAGATACGGCCGTTCACGGCCGTTGGCCGTTTATGCCGCAAAAAAACGTAGGTATATTTTGACACTCAAGCGAATCAAAATTTATAGGATACTTCTCGTTGACGAAGAATCATGGTCAAGAAGCAAGGTCATGTAGCACAAGTAAAGGAAAAAATCTGAAAACCGTAAATTTGTAGTTACCTAAGTACATAAAAAAAAACCGTAATAAACTATTTACATACCTACAAATTTGTAAGGAACCTTCGGTGCGCGAATCCGACTTCACATGACCGGTTTATTAAGCATTGAACTCTTATCAGGAAAATAAAGCCTTAGTTTTCGCAATAACGGAAGCCAATAAGGAACTCATTAAATATAATAACGTGACCTTTGCCCAAAGATAACATCAAGTATCTAACAAAAGAATTGGTGCTAGAAATGGTTTCGGTTACAAATAGACCATCCGCTCCCTGTGGATACCTCGGAGACACCACGGGTTTGTTTCTAGTGTTTGAACTGTGTGAAAGCAAAAATACATTCCTTGTTTGTGTAGGTGTTCTATCAATTTGTTGGCCAAGTAATTACATTATTTAAGAAGGCGATAAGCCTACTGTGTGTTGGTAGGAATTCAAAACAAAAACTAAAGTACCTACTATTGAACTTTCGTTTCTAAAAGACCATTAACAGTGATAAACCCCCTTACTAATAAACGTATTATATCAGATGAATAGTTACACACCGAATTCTCTCTTTCAGTCGTCAGTAATTTGACTTTCGAAAGAAGAAGAGCGGTTCTTTCTGCACTACATCCGATCCGAATCCGAATTTAAGATCCCACTTCAATCCGAATTGGGAATGTTGTAAATTCGGATGGATAGAGTTCGGATCTAGTGCGCAACCCCTCATACAAATAGGAGTCGGATTCGGATCGGACATCGGATGTAGTGCAGAACCACTCTAAAATCAGTTGTCTGTTAATTCTCATATCCAAATCTTTTTATTGTTGGTCTATTTTATCATGATAGGTACATACACACCATTGTTGGACCAACAACAGCTGACGAAAGACACGGTTGTACGCAACATTCGATTTTCAAAAACGGTACAACATTACGGTTTCCTAGTAGTGCGTGGTGTCAAAAAACACTTTGTTAAGCTGTCTACAAAGCGTTTTTTGGTTATTGTTATTGTGTCCGTTCACCTCTTTCTTAGGAAACCAAAGCTTTGCACACATAAATAATGTATGCCTATAAATAACGTATTCTCTGTATGAAAAGGGACCTTTGCTCTACAGTGGGACAACAATAGGCTGGTATTATTATTTCCTTTATATCATTAAATACATATAAACTACTAGCAGCGCCCCGCGGTTTTACCCACATAAGTGTCGATCCTGTGGGGCTATCGGGATAAAAACTATTCTTTGGCCTTCCTCGGGATGCAATCTATCTCTCTGCCAAATTTAGTCGAAATCCGTTCAGTGGTTTAGGCGTGAAAAGGTGACATACAGACAGACAGAGTTACTTTCGAATTTATAATATTAGTCTGGATATTTTTAAATATTAGACTATAGACATATAGACAACAATTATCTAATAATTATTATTTTGCATGCATTTGATACATAACCTGTATAGCTAAACATGTGGACTTAAGAATAATATCTGACTGTAACAACTTTATACCATGTTTAAGGCAAATAAAGACTTATCTTATCTTATCTTATCTAGAAAATATAAAAACATTTAAAAATAGTAGCCCACCGGCATCGGCATCGGGATCAGGGTCCAAGCTACCGGGCAGTCAGGGCTCCAGAGAGAGGAACCTCCTAACAATGCGGGCCGTGTCCAGAAGTACCGCTTTCTGAATCAAGCCCTTGATCCAGCTGCTCAACGAGAGCCTCCTCAGGTGTTGGTCGACGCTCTTGGCTTTATTATTATTGCCATTACTGTTATCTATAATATGATAGGTACAGTCAACAAACGAGATAAGTATGCAGGATCGTCGGATATAGTTGAAGTTTAGGAAGAAACCGATGGATGTTGTCGAATGAATTTTAATTTGATAAATGAGCTGTTTGTTTTCTGTTAATAAAATTAAATTTTATTCGAGAACATCCATCGGTTTCTTACTAAACTTCAACTATATTCGACGATCCTGCATACTTACCTCTTTCGTTGACTGTACATACTTACATCTTGCCATAATAACGTATGCCTTCTCTGTATAAGTAGAGGCATTGGCCTTTCAGAGTGGGACCGGTTACATGATAGGTACATATATCTAGCCATCCCTAGATAATGTGAAGTTATTTGCGGTGTAGAGAGAACGTCTGTTACGTAGCTGTATTATTTTGCAAAGCCTGCTGCCGGAGCCTCCTCCACTTTACTTATTCAGCCTTGATTCCTCGCGATGGAAGCGAGCAGGTCCCAGAGGCTCCTCACTGACAACACTCTATTATTATCTATTGAATATTAGAAATGTTCTGTGATGGAAGGAACGTACTGGTGCAGCACTTTCAGCTGGGTATGTATACTCGTAGGTATCTATAGATTGAGTACTGAAGTTCTGTCATCATTTTCACTGATTGCGATGTTAAACTCAATAAGGTAGGTAGGTACGTTAGATACTTTTTTCTTGGTAGGTTTTGGTTAGATACAAATGGGAAATTCATTTTTTAGCACTTGGGTGTGAAATGATCAGTATTATTCCTAAATTTCTTAATTGATATTGTATACAAAGTAGATTATGACTTCCTACATTAGTACATATGTCTATATAAACTAATATTAAAGAGAAAAGATCTGATTTTTTGCACGGTTTATGTTTGTTTGTTACGCTTTCACGCTAAAACGCCGGCTGAACGGATTTGGATGGAATTTGGCACATGAAAGTAGACTATATTTTAATCCAGTGTATCAGCTACCTCCATACAAAATACTATCAAAATTGGTCTAGTCGTTTGAGGGTGAAGAAGAAACAAACATATAAACACACACACAATCACAAACTTTCGCCTTTATAATATTTGTGTGATATTTATGTAGGTTCCTATTTTAAAATTGCTTTTGATTTATGCTCTTATATTTTATCGTGATAACCAATGTGTATCATGTAGGGTTATTTTAACTCTTTGGTATCAATGTTAAATAGGCTACGATTATTTAAATAGTCAGTTGTTTATTTATTTATTACTCGTAGGGTAGTTATGCTAAAATTGTGTCCAATATTGTTGTCCACATTAAAATGATTAAATCGTCATTATGCTAACAATGCTAGAATTTGAAACAATAATCTTTAAAGTTATTTCTTACAAATATTGAAAATAATTTTAATATATTTTTACATGGACTTACAATAAAGCCTAGCATTGATGTCATTGGCAATATTCCTGGAGTTAATTTGGCATCGTAAAAAGTTCACACCACATTAAGTCCGACGTAGTTTTGGCTGGTCGCCATAGGTCCATGTCGAAGCGACGCGGGTATTATTTTCAGATGCTAACTTATCAAATGCACGTTCCAATACCACACCAAATTAGTCCCGTTTTTCTATGCAAATTACACCGGATTTATTCATGATACAATCTCCTAAACGTCATGTGATATCGCAAGAATTTATTAATTGGCAAAGTTGGCACAGTTTGGGGTCATTGTTTATGATGCAAAAACGTGAGATATCTTTTAGTTTTAGCTTTGAGTTTTATCTCTATTTTAAAATAAAATCTAATTTTACAAATCACTAAATGCATTTGGCGGTAAACATAATTCTACAAGTGGGCCAGCATCCTAATTGCATCACACACTATCAATTAGAAAATTAATAATTTTGAAGGATATTGTTAATCCATTGCTTAATATGTTCGAAAATGCGTCTGCTCAACAACGTAAATAACGCAATGAATGTTGTTGAACTGTCAAAATGAAACCCTTTGCTGCTGATAGTGTGATACGCAATTACCCCGCTGGATATTGTTTGGTAAAGGGATAATGGCCTTGGAGACTAGACAGTGTTTATTAGAGAACAAAGTTCATTTCGTAAGCCGAATTATTCAAACAACAATAATCGCTAGCTGTTACTCTGTCAGAACAATAAACAAATCTCGATGGACGCACATTACGCTGGGGAGTGGCACTTAATGAATTCCATTTTTTTGGGTGTTGCTGGTTTAACAATTGAAGCACGAGTGCGATAAAATGCTTTGATTGCCAAATGAGAAGGTCGGGAATGACGTCAAAGGTTACACAGATTTGACGTTTAGGTATTTTCACCCATTTTGATTAGCATGTTGAGCACCTAAGCGTGTACCTAAGTGTTTAGGTAGTGCAGAGTAGGGGTCGGTTGCTGGTGGAGTAGAGAAGGTACACATTTATATCGGTCAACAGGACCTTATCAAATTATACACATTACCGCCGTTGGGTCTTGCTCATATAAATACACCTAGTACACACAATAGGTTTAATACACTTTAATGTAGGGGCGGTGTAGAACAGCCCTGTCTCTGACCACTGTCATACTGTGTAGACACGGACTCCCCAAAGGAAGTCGAATTTTCTACATCAATGGGGTGGAGAGATTCCTCCAGGTATATGAGTCACTAGACACAATTACTAAGGAGTTTTAATGGTTAAGGTAAAGGTAAAGGTGTCGGGGGTTGCGGAAGGGATCGTACGTTCCCGCGATCCCCGGCGTAGGTGTGAGATGGAACACCGGGGTGGTTTTTAGTCAGTAAGAGTCTGACAGACCTCGCCGCCCGCTCCAGGACGGCGGACATCCATGATGATTTTCCACCCCGGAAACAAAAAAAAAAAGGTAAAGGTGTAAAGTTAAAGGTAGTGATCGCAAATGCGACTGCTGAGCGGCTTCTGAGTGGCCACTGATTTTGTATTTTGTTAGGAAACAGTGGCAGATTGTGATAGAAATATGTCTTAATAAATAGTGGAACTCATCCCCAACCTTATCACTATCATATCATTGCTCCCAATGTCCTACTTTTGTACGACTGATCCGCCCTTTTCAGGGACAAAACCCTTGACGATTAACATCACACTAATATTATAAAGGCGAAAGTTTGTGAGTGTGTTTGTGTGTGTGTGTGTGTTTATATGTTTGTTACTTCTTCACACTCAAACGGCTAGACCAATTTTGATAAAATTTTGTATGGAGGTAGCTGACACCCTGGATTAACATATAGGCTACTTTTTATCCCTATATTCCCACGGGATCGACATTTACGCGGTTGAAACCGCGGGGCGCAGCTAGTTTCATATAAAGCCCATACTATGAAAAGTAAGCTGAACCCGATGATTTATGTGTATAGGCTCGTAGTAAACACGGCGGGTCGTTATCAAGCCGTGGTAAAGTGCGCCGTGATTGGCGGAGCGGCGAGATGTGGCTGGCACGCTGCCACCTCGTCCCGCTGAATCTGCACTCGCTGCCACTTCACGGCTCCATCCAAATGCTCACATACTATTGTTCGCTGTAAAAACTAGTTTGTCCTAATTTGACTATGTAGGGAAATGACTTTATCCTTGGGAGTAAATGTCTGCTCATGTAACCTCTTTTACATTTTGTTTAAACTGAAGATTTGATTGGAAGCTGAATTTTAAAAGGGTTGAAGGCGGAATTAGCCTATGTGGTTTTTTTCATCTGGAGTTGTCGTACCTACTAGTTTTTATAAGCTTACTTTAGAATCTTTAAATGTATATGATGGCTGCAGCGAAATGTAAAAGTGATATGTCAGGATTGTGTGCGACGTAGCACTTGGTATTCAGTGGCTTCATGTGAAAAATTTACGAAAAACGACAAGAGGGGTAACTGCACATATTCCTACTAACTTTAAAGTAATTTAAACGAGATAAAAACTTAGAAAATGTAGCGAAAAGATGATGTATTGATAATTCGTACTTACCTGCAAAACAGAAGTGCATTAAATTTGAAAATAGCTACAAGTAATATCTAATACTTGAAATACAAGAATATGTATTCTAGTAGGTAGGTAATTCGCAATTCATACTTCCAAATTACCTACAGCCCCGAGCCGGAACGAAATTTAATAGGTTGCTTTCATGTAATAGCTTCTAACGTTTGAACTAGGAAATTGCATAGTAGGTACGCGACCGATGTGGGATTTCGATAATACCCTCCCACCTTCTATATTGGGTCAATACCTCATATTCGTTCGTATTATTACATAATCCTCCCGACAGGTTATGAATGAAAGGTAAATGTGCTAAGATTTCGCAGCTCATTAACTTTGAGTACCTACGTAATTCATGTTATGGGGCATATTTATTTATTTCACACGTTGGCTCTAATGGGAGGTACTTTTCCAATGTGGATACTATACACCTATAGTATACAACTCAATAAGTGATAGGTATCATAATAGGTAAGTCAGTAAGTGATAGGTATACTACCTACAACTCAGTAAGTGATAGGTATATCTCTGCCTAAATCTTTGGGAATACAGACGTTTTGTTATGTTTTTGTTTATTTCTTGAGTGTTTTGTTGACTGCTAATTGCAAGTTTAATACGTAAGTTCTGAATTGAGCTGCATGATTATTACCGACAAATGCGTGCACTGACTGGATAGGTCCGCTCAATCTGTGTGGATTTTTCCTCAAAAGACCATTTCAGACTCAATCTACATGGTCTTCACATGATCTGACCAAGATTATGTCCGGAAATTCAAAGACCTCCGAGTTTGTTTCGGCCTTTCTTCTCAAAGTAGTTAGATAGGAAACGCCGACGTCATCTAGTTTTAAAAATATGATAGACCTGTAAAAGTGTTTGTACAAACCTACACACCTAACTAACTTTCCTTACTATGCTACATGTTCGCTCATTAAGTATGTAAGCGTAGATACATGACTGAAAACTTTGAAACAGAACATTCCTACACGTTCGAGTTTCATATCCACCCTTTATCAGAATATGATAACAATGCGTAAAGGCATCGTTGCTATGAGAAAATTTAAAAAGAGAACGCTGCATCGCCGCGGGCTCAACTTTTGCAATTATAAACTGCGTAGCAATTCCGTACTGAGAACTTCAACCATCACGTTAAAGTTATTTAACGCGCAGTATTTTTTAATAACGAGTTTCTTTGACTTTCTCAGAGTTAATTTTATTGTTGATGCTATTTTTTAAAGATCACTGCGTCCTTAGCTGTAGGACGTCGCTTGTGACTTAAATTTTTAGTATAAGATATTTAAGACGTCAAGTTTATTGATTGTTCGAGAGGAATCTTGATTAATCAAAAAATATCTTATTTGAGCACTATATTATTCGAGATTCTCACATATAATATAATTATGAGAACGGGCCATTCATAACTCGTGTTCAAAACGAGAGAACAGTTAACCTGAGGCTTCTAGTGTTACTACTAGTTTTTAGGTCGTTTTACCGTCATGAAGACCAGACTGCAACACGATCTTCGTGCGTGGCTACGTGTCTTACACGTAGGCACCCACGACCACAACACGTTACAACACTATTATAAGTACATAGCTGCACGCCGCTCTGTGGTTAACAAAATGTCAATCGGGCGCAGACGGCGGCGCTCCAATCGATATTACATTATCGTGATTGACTCGGACGGCTGAACAAAAGGCGATCGTCTTGCAGTGGCCGCGGCTCTGATAACTGGCATTGACCTGCTGTCAACACGAAAGTGGGTTAGGGCGGTGCGCTGACGCGCTGGTCCCCATGCCCCGCGCAAGAACCTCCCGTCATTTAGCTTCTTGTCAGTTGAACCACCGCCACTCAAGCCGCTGAGTGGAGCCTGATTGTGAACGTTACTGATGAGATTTTAACGCTTGTTGGCGCTCCAACGTTTTAAGCTGATTTAGTTTTAAGCAGCAACAGTTTCATGAAAACAGTTTTTAGTCGTTATACAGCTTCCCCGGTTAAATAAGGGACGTCGATGATATAGTTCCATGAAGTGAATAATGGTTTTATGTTGAGTCACTAAAACAAACCCTTTCAGGGTTGTTTGATGTACGAACATGCCAAACATTGTTTGTTTGAGCTTGATAGATACGTGTAAATTATTCTGAAAAGATATTGTGATTTTTATAAATGAGTATCTAGGTATGTCGTAGCTTTTAAAATCAAAACATTCAAATGCAACTATTATAAATATGTAATAATATCTATGTAGTTAATAAAATAGTGTGGTCGTCTCTCCATTTTCCTTCTGCTATAAAGCTTATTACAAGATAAAGACATTGGCAGTACAAAAAACGTCAAAAAACTCAGCCGGACCTTAAAGAAGTCTGTAAAGATTTCACGACCCTTAGTAAAAACGTTGAAGTCGGGTCGAGGGGAAAAGTTTTCTTAACTAGGCTTTTAAAGCTCTTTGAACGGCGGACATGCAAAGCGCGATAATCGAGGGATTCACAAAGGGAAATTAGTTTGTGAGTTGACAGCTTGTTCTAGCGTCGATAAAATCTTCACGTAGTAGGTTTTGTTTGTAGGTTCGTTATAATCAGCCTGTAATGTCCCCACTGCTGGGACCCACGCCTCCTATCGGTGAGAGAGAGTGGGCCGTAATCCACCAATCGGGCCAGTGCGGGCTGGTAGATGTCACATGTCTTCCAATTTTTTGGTTCAGGACATGCCGGTTTCTTCACGATGTTTCCTTCACCGTTTTGAGAGCATTGGTGATGAAATAATTTACATACAGTAAAGTGCCTGTCTGGGTTTGATCTTGCGACCTACAACTTGTAAGTCGCGGCCGTTACCTCTTGGCCACCACACTGGTCCCATGGCGTTTGTACGTTCAATTATTTTAGTTAGAGTGACGTACTTATGTCATAACTCCTGAACCCATAAATGAGCGTATAGGTACTTACGCTTTACCGAGCTCTCTGAAAACGAAGAAAAATAAAGAATATTTAATTTCTCTCAATTCCTCTTCAATACCATGCTTTAAAACAATTTTAAGGTATATATTTATAGCAAATTTATTTTGTTCCCCAGAGTGATTGCGGTCTGTCCTCCATAATCCTCAGGGAAAACCTTTACAGTTTAATAATAAAAGTGTTGAGGATACAACCGGGCAACCACCCCCGTTACCCCTGTACCTATCTACTCACAATCACATCACTAGATAGGTGATCGATCGTACACGGTCAAAAGATCACAATGTTAAATAAAATATTGTTTTTTCTTACTATTTTCCCTTATTTTTCCAGTCAACATCAAATTTATAAAATACAATGGCAATATTTCTGTTGCTATCATAGAGTGATTGCTATTCTAATTTCGAAGCGCTCGCAATGAAAAATACGTTGTAATTATGGTTTATTTTTTCTATAGCGCCTTATCGCAATAACGTCATCACTTTTAAAACGTCCTATGTAATAATTATACAGTAATCAATTTAGTTTTTTAGCGTTGACTAACTTAAGCCTGGTTGTACTCTGCATAAACAAAGTGGATTCGAGAATACGACAATAAATGCAAACACTGGCAATACGAATGCATAAGAGTACCACTATGATTATATTGTTGCGGCCTAGAACTTAGCCACTTTAACTTTGTAAGTTAATTTTAATATTTCTACACCGGCAACGGTAGTGTACTTATGTGAAACTATTTAACATTAAGGTCTTAATGTACCATATACTCAAAAATAAATAATTCTAATCTAATCAAAAAAGATAGGAGTGGGTCTCTCTTGTTTCATCAAAATGATATTGATAAATTATCACTTCCTAAACAATTTTCCGCATAATTTCATTTGCCAAATCATTACTTAGCAAATAAACTTTTCACAAAAAAATGTAACGGAAACCTTATGTTTGGCAAGTGAACGTTTAGACAATAACTTGCTTACCAACTAAGTAGTACTTTTACCAATTTTAATTTACTCAAATATTTCAGTTGATTTAACATATTTAACGCGAAATAAAATAAGCCAAATATTTAGTACCATCGGATCACTAGCCGGGTCGGGTTGCATCCGGCCCGCGGACCGGACATTGCCCATATATGGTCTATACTTACGTACTCAGGTATAACTGAAGCCCGAAAATCTATTAATGAATAAAGAAAATATAATATACGACATAATTAAAACAATGTGCATTTTAGATCGCGGTGGTTAGACATATCGATGGCTTCAATCAAATTATTTTAATGTCGCTACGAATTTATTGATAATCTCCGCTAGGCTTCAATTAGGCTTGAATGTAAAAAAAATGAGTTTTTTTAAATATTTTATGAGAAAAAAGAAAGACTGTACCATAGGCTTTTTTTGGGAGATTTTTGGCCAAAGGGTAAAATATTATATATATTTTATTTATTTTTCTATTTCTGTCTGCCTATGATTTCAATTGTAAAAAAAATATTTTTGTCTATATATTTTTTTTCATAACAAATCAAACAAAATTTGACTAAATGTTTAAGAAAGAAAGGAAGAAAATACATTTATTTAGCACAGACTAAAAGACAAACAATACATCAGATAGTCAGATAATAGTCGTGCGTTCGTAAGTCGTTTACTGTTTGCTGTAATAAATCATTTTCAAAGTCAAAGTCAAAGTCAAATCATTTATTTCAAATAGGCACATTAAAGGCACTTTTGAACGTCAAAACTTACAGTAAAATTGAATTGATTCTATGTCGCCCCTTCCAAAAGGTAGTTTTCGTATGGAGAAGAATGGGCAAGAAACTCCACCGTTACTCTTTTAAAATGTTTTACAAGGTTTTGTATACATAATATAATTATATGTGAAGACGATGCACCTAGAATAAAAGTCTACCCCAAAAAAATAATAAAAAGAATTAAAAATTAAGCAATTACAGGTAAATCAATTATATGATAGATACATGGTGCTCACATATTTACAAATTATTTACAAATATTGGAAAAGTAGATAACCTTTCTAGAACTCTAACAAGTGTGTGAGTTACTGTAGTCACAGATTGTAAAAATCAATGTCATAAAATTTAAAAAAATATAAATTAAATTAGGAACCAGTTTGATTTTGTCTAGACACTAGATTGTCCTATGGAGCAGGGCCAGCATGTTTCCAAGCATTCTTATCTTGGATATAATCCTCTAATTTGTAATATCCCTGTTTACATAGTGTACTTTTAATACGAGTTTTAAATTTTCTTTCATTTAATTGCAATATATCACAAGGTATTTTGTTGTAGCATTTAACACAGTACCCCATAATACCCCATTTAATTAAAGACCAAATGCCTAAATGAAATTATCCTTGATAATATTTCTGCCAAGTAAAAATTTTACCAAATGAAAATGGGCGTACTAAAATCATTCCAAACATTGTATTGGTATAAAAAAGGGTAGTGAAATTTTGGCAAAATCTTTTCGGCAAAACGGCAGGATCCCGATAGGAGTATTTAGTTGTCAAATAAAAGTTTAACTCTTAAATAAATCCTAACACGGGAATAAAAAAAAGTAATTTTTTCAAACGAAAGATTTTTTGGATTTTGCAGATCAGCCGATTAGCTATAGTGACTTGACTAAACAGTTGGATATATTTGATTGAATTTTTGTATGCAGACTGGAAACGGCATTAGATATACGAAGTTTAAATATGGTATTGTTGTATTGTAGTCCCCACCTTGTATAGCGGTTTTGAAACGTTTAGACGCAAATCAATGAGAGTTGGCGCCCTTTGTAATGCTTGTGCAATGACACTTCATAAAGAGTGGTGTGCATTAAAATCGAATCGACAAAAGCGAATTACATATATGAGTAGCAATCGATATTCAGTGTCACACGATACCGGCCGCTAGTTTTTAAAGTAAAAACAGTTTACTCAAATTAAATTATTCACGTATTTTTCAACAGAACTGTGGAAAACTTAAACAAGTCTTGTAATGGGAAATCAAAGCTTAAAATAAACGCAAATAAAATTAATATAATAGGTATATAAAAGTAGTGAGGGTGCACATCGGGAATAGTTTGGATCCAATCTTATTAGGAGTTGGCAACTTTTGGAAGCGAGTGGTCCGGTACCGGCAATCAATGTTTCAGGTGAATTTCTCTGATAATGCGCTGCGACTTAATTCGATAATCAGCTTTTGGACTCGTGCTCGCTCGGTCTTCAGATATAAAGTTAGTATTTTGGGTCAAATACGAATACAGCTTGAGTTAGTCATTTGCTATTTTGTTGCTGTGTTTAAAATTGTCAAGTCAAAATTCCTGATTCATCAAAAATCTCAGCATGGCTGCCAAAAATTTTGCGTTTTGTGTCAACAAAACATTAACGTATTTTATTAGCACACATATTTCTGTTTAGTGTGTAGTCACGTTATTTGGAATGCAGTCATAAACCGTATTTTTAGATATTTCTAAATTTTCACGGTGCGTGGCTTGAAATTAATTCAACATTAATAATGTGAGACTTATAATGTACTCTATATACTCACTTTGAGGAATGATATAAATCATATTTATACATTATGGTAGATAATCAAACTAACAATGTTAATATCTGAGTAGTTAATACCTGCAATGAAAAACCTGTAGGTAACATTCCCCCAGTTTTTGAATATCACCTTTAAAAAATATGTTTGTAACACTCTAGATCACTATATTTTGTTAAAACAAAGGACAGCGTGCTTTACGAGATAAACGATGAGATACTGCGGGATTAAAACCCACGACCTTTGAAAGGACGACCTTATCATTAGCGACGTTAACCGTAACCCAAGGTGTAATGACGTCAGATAAAAAAAAAACAAAAGGATCACATTTTTAGCTTCAAACTAGAAATGCTGATAAAATAACACTGTTGGTTATTTAGCAGGTAACCAACAGTGGGGTTGGCAGATTAATACAGGAATTCTTTTTTTTTAAAGCGTGGAATCAAAATGGTTGAGTAGCAGTCGTAAAAATTATCATCCAACGGAATATACCCACTGTCGATTGTCCGTGTAAACTGTAATAGATATTTCGTCCATCTGTTAATATTAAATAGTAAAATAATACTATTCGAATACAGGAAAAAATAACTAAATGATACGGCCACATTACACCATAATCAATCGAAAGACATATCTTTCAATTGATTATGGTGTCAAGCCTACATTCATTTTAGTTCTAATAAATCGCAAATGGCCCTCGGGAAATCAACTTACCCGCGAACCCACGATTCATATTGGGAAAGCGCAAACATTATACAATACGGGTGTATTGTGTGTTTACAAAACTGGGGATATTTAGTTGCACCTAAAATTATTACTTACTAATATTTGCAATGCTATTCCAATCAAATAGAACCAAAATGACACATTACTTTGAAGAGTAATATTATTATTAACTAGCTGTACCCGCGACTTCGTTCGCGTGGAAGTCGGGTATCAAAAATGACTCGCTTAGGGGCCGTCTCCACTAGGGAATGCAATCTCGTTCTCGCGAGATCTCGGCCTTTTTTAGCGAGATTGGTCTCGGACGAAAAAAGGGCGACATCTCGCGAGTTTAACGAGATTGCACTCGAGCATAAAAACGTCTTATTCGAAGCGCGGACTGACACGGACGGAGTTCAGGAGTTGCGATCTGTCGGTTTCGTTCGGTGCGCGGGAGGCGGCGGCCTGAGGTAGCGGTCACGGGACGAGGTGTCTCTCAGATTCGTTCGTGCGTGCGATTGGTCAAAAGTTGAGCCGGCGTGCAGCGTCATCGGCGCGCATTTGTTTTGTTTACTAATAGTTGTTGCTATATATATAGCTAACGTGATTGAGTTTGATTGCAATCGAGTATTTTTTTGGTTATTTATGCAAAAAAAACTTTTATATTTTAGTATATTTTGTTAATTAATCTGTAGTTGACTGTCAGGTTAAGCTACGCTTGCCGCGGTTGGTCTGTGGATGGGTGACCATCTTTACATACCGAGACCCCTCCGTGTTTCGGAAAACGCGTTAAGCCGTTCGTCCCGGCTGTGATTCGTGGATCTTTGACAGTCGTTACGGGTATTCAGAAGCCCGAAAGTATGACAACTAGTCTTACCAACGGTTATCGTATTACCCAGTAACTGGGAGGTCAGATAGGCAGTAGCTCCATGTAAAATACTGGTATTCAGCTGCATCCGGTTAGACTGGCAGCCGACCTCAACATAGTTGGGAAAAGGCTCGGCAGATGATGACTTTTAAACAAATGGATTAGAAAATCTACCTGTGGACGCCAATTTGTAGCTTCTCTTACAAATCGAGTGCTTTGAATTGATTATTTGAATTCCGAAACACAAAATTCTCTTTTTAAATCATCTAAGTTTTTCTTTTCACAGTTGTGGTAAATATTAAACCTCAATTTCGGTCGATGATTTTTCAGTTACAATTTAATCATATTATTCAAACAATAATTGTTGGAAAAAGTGTTGAAACCTTATAAATACAGATGAATGCTGTAATGCCTAATGACGTAAGACTTTTACCTACACTATTTGCGCTGTAGCATGGTGCGGGTGACAGTTGCCCGTATGACGTTGACATTTGTCAGTACCACGTAGGGATGTGAGGTTATGCAATTCATTTTTATCGCTAACGATACTCGCAGCGTGAATCTAGTTCTCTTTAATATTGTTATGAAAATTAGTGTATTATTCAGTTGTGCAGTGTAACTACGTGTGTGCTACGTGTATAAACTTGTCAATATAAATGTTTTATGGCTACATAATTATCTTTGTACTTATATAAAATAATCAAAATCGGGTTTATGTTTTTTTTTTCGTGACAACATTTTTGCTCTATGGTGCATCGGCGCGGCGGCCATGTTGTTTACCCGTGCGATGCTGTGAGTGCGAGTACGAGTGCAAGCGCGTTATATTGTGACTTAATGTGACACGTATTACGATTTCATTGTTTGTTTTCATTTTTGTTAAATTGTTATTTGTTATAAGTTTGTTCGAGAGCAGTGGTGGCCAAGTGGTAACGGCCGTGACTTACGAGTTGTAGGTCGTAGGTTCGAACCCAGACAGGCGCTTTACTTTGTGTAAATTATTTCATCAGCACTGCTCTCAAAAACGGTGAAGGAAAACATCGTGAGGAAACCGGCATGTCCTAGAACCACAAATTCGAAGACATGTGACATCTGCCAACCCGCACTGGGCCCGCGTGGTGGATTACGGCCCACTCCCTCTCACCGAGAGGAGGCCTGTGTCCCAGCAGTGGGAACATTATAGGCTAGTTATGATGTTATGATAAGTTTGTTGAGTTTGTTGTTATTACCATGCCTAAGCATACAAAAAAAACTGTTTTGGGTAGTCAGGCCAGGGAGCTTGTTGTTCGCCTCCGAGACTACTTTGAAAGAGAACAACAAAATAATGGACCGTTGTTACCATTGAATCATATTGTAGAACGAGTAGCCGAAGCTCTTGATATTGGCCGCAATACTGTTTCGCGTATAACACGTGAGAAAATTGGCCAAGATGGGATGTTTGAAAATAAATTATCGACACCCAACAAAAAGCGGACCAAGGTGAAGCCAATCACAGATTTGGATGATTTTGCTAAGGTTGCTATTAGAAATCATATTTATGATTATTATAGAAGAATGGAGCTACCCACATTGCTCAAGCTTCTAAAATCATTAAAAGAAGCTGACTTGTTCAAAGGAGGTATTACTTCGCTACGGCAAGTTATAAAAGATATTGGCTTTGTTTACAAAAAAGTTAACAAAAGAAAGATTATTATGGATAGGACTGACATTGCCCTAGCAAGATGTAGATTTTTAAGGAAGGCCAAAAACATAAGTGATTGGAGCAAAGTTGTCTTTTTGGATGAAACGTGGCTAAACGCCAACCACACAGTGGGTAAAAGTTGGACCGACGATACGGCACAATCGTGTACCAAAGTGCCGGAAGGCAAAGGCGAACGCCTTATTATTTGTCACGCAGGTACAGCAAGTGGATTCGTCCCTGATTGTTTGCTGGCTTTTAAGTCAAAAAAAAACTACGGAGTATCATGAGGAGATGAATTACGAAAAATTTAAAGATTGGTTCATAGGTCTATTAAACAATTTAAAAGAGCCTATGACCATAATAATGGACAACGCACCCTACCATTCGGTGCAAGTTAATAAACCCCCAAACCAATCCAACCGCAAAAGCGAGTTGGTGAAGTGGCTGAGTGAAAACGGAGTTACAGCAGATATAAAAATGTTAAAGACGGAGCTTATTGCCTTAGTCCGACGCCATAAGCCACCAACTCCTACCTATGCTCTGGACGAGATGGCAAAAGAAAAAGGCCACCAGGTCCTTCGACTACCACCCTACCATTGCCAGTATAACGCTATTGAGCTGATTTGGGCCCAAATAAAAGGTATGCTTTTAATTTCAATTCCCATTTTGAAGCTTTATAAAAAAATCAGCTTTCCGATCGTAGCATGTACCTAGTTTAAAAACATTACCAGATACTAGATTAGGCTGATTGATGATTATTTGAATACTTTTTTTTATAAGTTCGTTTATTTTTAGGTTACGCCGCAAGAAATAATACTTCGCCGCCATTTACGGCAAATAAGATGTTGGCCCTATTACAAGAGGCCATCAACAATGAAGACCTGAAACCTGAAGACTGGTCGAAGGTCGTGAATAAAACAAAAAGGGACATTATGTCTGATTGGGATCGTGACATACATATTGACAACATAATTGAGTCATCGTTAATAATATCCGTCACAGATTCAGATGATGAATTGAGTGACAATTCAGATGTTCCTGACTCTGATATGAGTTTAGACGAATAACATGTATTTTTTTTTAGCAACCTTTTAAGCAACCTTACCCTATAAATGTTCTGTTGTATAATTAGACCTTTTAAAAATAAAAATTGACCTACGCACAATATACGTTTTTTATTATAAAAAATATCGACTATCCATCGTAGCAGTACATCCCATCACTAAATACGTCTATGGCGTTACGTTATACGCATAACACTTTGCTTAATTTTTCATTCAATTTGATTTTATTTCTTGATTAGAACATTCTGGTTGGGTTTAATTTAATTTACTACAGTTATTAATTATTTAATATATTACGAATGTGGTACAACTGAAATATTAAGTCATAAATTGTAAATCGCGGCAACTTTCAAGAGTGAAACGAAATGTTACTGAAACTGTCACCCGCACCATGCTACAGCGCAAATAGTGTAAACAGGGTTTATTTATATTTTCATCAGATAGTTTTGGAACAGACATTAGTTGAATGCAATACGTCATTGGTTGAATATCATTATAACGCGACATGATTCAGAAATCGCGCACACCGGTTTCGGATTATGCCTGGATAGAAAATTAATCACTCGGCCGCCACATTCGTGTTTAATTGCAGGACATAATTAGCACAAATTACTAAAATGGCCTTAGTTCTGCGATATAATTTTAAACGTGATATACCTATCTGTTTTCGCACGCGCCTGCGCCTTCCTACTAAATGTTTGCTTTTATGGGACGGGAACGTGGTCTGGGGCATTAAGTAGAATTATCGCTTAACGAATTAATATCTTCGCTTTTCAGGAAGTCAATTTACTAAAGAAATACGTCGGATTGTTTCGGTGCGGTACACTGTTCCTCGTTATCGACCTAGTTCTTAGTACCTACGTACTACATATTGTGTGGTAGTTAGGATCATGTTGCTAGTTTTCCTTGCGGCAACTCTTCAGGTAAATATACCTGAAGAGTTGCCGCAAGGAAACAAAACTATCCTAACTAAATATAGTTGGAAATTGAGATTTGCCCCTCGTCTGTTAGGCAAGCTTTGCAAGTTAAGCAAGTTAAACAAGATGGTAACAATAGAAAAAGTAAGTGTCTCATTAGTGACAGTTGAGCTCATAACAAAACATCATAGATTGTGATTTTCTTGTTCAAAACGAATAGATATGATATCAGTTGACTTATAGAGTGTCTCAAATGTATCACAATGACGTAATTAGGAACGGAGGTACATATTTGCATAAACATTTAATAAAAAAAAACACATTAATATAATAACCTTATCGGAAATTATATTTTCGAGCCGTTTGGGGTTGAAACTCTCGGTCCGTGGGGTCCGAGTGCTCATGGTCTTTTTAAAGAAATTTCTAAACGACTGGTTGACACTTCCCGTGACCCAAGGGCTGGCTTTTACCTTGGCCAGAGGCTAAGCATCGCCATACAACGTGGTAATGCCGCCAGTCTCTTGGATACATTCATTACCAGTCGACAGCGATGCGGATGAATTTTTCGACGCAATTTTTTAGTTTCTGTATAGTTTTAGTTAAGTTAGAATTTAATTTTGTTATTTTTGGTTTTTATATTAAGTAAGTAGGTACAACTTCTATAATGGTAAAAGATAATTGTAATGTATCTCAGATAAAGAACCAATGTTCTGAAACTGCACGGAAGGACGAACAGAGGTCGTCAGTTAATTAATCAAGGTGATAGAGACTGCGAAAATTAAAGACACCTCAGTTTCATTCTCTCTAATTAAGCTTTTCTTAGCACTTTACAGTTGCCGAAATTAATTTAATCGAAAAGTCAATTACTTATAATGAAGCCTCCACCACGAAGTTCCAATTTAATGATCCGACTGTTTTATCTTACCCGGCTTTATGACGCATTTGATCGCTTACAACCATGCATAAAAAGCAAACAATAAGTGATTGTCAGTGTTATCAAATCGTTAAATACTCGATAAGGGAATTGTTACTGGTTGTCAGAAACGCGGTAAAGCTCTCAAAAAGATATCGTTATTCTTATAATTTCGTTTTTGGCTATACTCTGTGTGAAAGCTTGATATTAAGCTGCATTGAAATATAGTAAGAAAATAACAAAGTTGTGGAAAATGACATAAAGCGCAGTCCGCGTTTTGGTTCTTGTGACGATCAATCACAACAGTTTGACACTGAAAAACTGCCGCAACGCTTTACGTGCTATCAATCTAGCCGCGGTCAGCTTGCACCCGGAAGTAAGCCGTCCACCTCACTAAATCAATGACAACGGCTCACTTCGCAACCGACGCTTTTTGCGGAAACAAAAGATTCATTATAATCTTATTGAACCAGGCGTCTTGGTTGTACTTTGTACATTATGTAGAGGACTTGAACGTTGCTTTTACCTGCTCCGATAAAATGGGTACTCAAGATCCTTAGAAGGTCAACCGATGACATTGTTCTGCCAACAGCCAGTATTATAATTTGTTGAAATATGGATCCGCCCTTACACTTTGTGAAGAGCGCATAAGATGTTTTAAGCGAAATGAAACAGTAATAAAATCTAGCAGGTAGTGTTCAGTAATACTTGGTATTTATTTCTTCGTAGTAAAACTCGCCCGATGTGAGTTTTTGTGAGCGGAAAGTAAAAGCCGAGAAAATTGGCAGTAAAGAGGGCATGTAAAGAAAAAATAACAATTATAGTGTAGCGTAAAACCGTGGTTGTTACGCATTTGGTCTCTAGGTCCGGGCACGTCCCCGGAGGTCGGGTGCCTTATGAAGGTTTCTCCCCGAAAGAAAAAAAAGAAAAGTTCCGGGCACGGTGTAATAGTATTTTCAATTCTCGGCTGAGCGGCGGCGCCTGCTCAATGGCTCACTTGGACGCTGTAGTAGCCTCCACCGGCTCACTAAAGACGTTTACACTTTTTAACTAACGTTTCACGCGCCCTTACAAAAAGAGTTTACGAGCTCTCTTTGCGTTTTATGTTGATTAGCTACTTCGCTCATTCACTGTTTCCTCGCTCTCTCTGCCAACAAGACGCGCCTTCTTTTTTTAATGTATTCACCGTATATGCATTCAAAATGCAGAGATAATCTGTTTAACAGTATCTGCATTACCGTCTAGAAGTTACTGTGTACATACATAGCCATGATCTTGCGGTTCGCGTCTAGACTTGTATTTCTCCGCCTTTTCGTTGTTTTTTGCTCATGTTTCTTTCATTTTACGTCAGTGGCGGTACCTTCATAGAAGCCAAAAAGCCCGGCTTGCCCTAATAAAATCATAATTCACAACTACAAACTTACTTAAACCTATCAATAAATAAATATATTAAAAAAATACCAGTCAATGAACTCGAACACAAACATTAATAATTGAAAATCAGCCAATCCCTCAGTTGGGCGTTTTTTTATACGTTGTAAATCTGTGGGCTTGCCCTAATTTTGACCCCTAGGCACGCCACTGTTTTACGTTATTTAAATTCAGACATGGCACAGCGTAAACTCAATTCGCATATCCGGAGCTAAGGACACACGTGCAGCGTGGACTGAAAATGGCATAGATTATATAATGGTAGGCACAGATTATATTTACCATAATAAGAACGCAGCTTGCCTTTTAACATAACAGCAATAATAACATCGTATCATCTGTGTCAACAACACAATAAACTTCACAGTATAACTTTCCACGACTCGCTGTCTCAGTCTGAATATTAATATTTGTTCTAAAGCAGGAAACATTCATTGGAATTGCATGCAATCTTTATTAACTACAATTAAATATTATGTCGCTATTAAAATCCAATAAAGATAAAAAAGAATCACATTTCCTGTAAAAGTAGTTAAAACAGTAATTCGTAAGGAGAGCGACGCGGAGTCAGTTGTGTTTCGTTTCTTTCATTTTTTTTCCGTTTTCGATCTCACGTCAGACTTCGCAGTGACACTTTAGAAATTAGTTTTGTACTGTGAATAATGAGTGTCTGTGTTGGAATTATATTTTATGTAAGAGAAAACAGTCATTTCACGAGTGTTGCTTGTATAACGATATATAATTATTGGCTATTTGACTGTTTATCGGAAATTATTGTCATGTCGACGTGCCGGAGTAGCGTGTTAATGGCTACTATCGACGGTATCGATAGTAATTACCTGGGGGCCTAAAAAGGCCACTTTGACAGAATCATAGAAGGATGACATTATGAATCATAATGGGCAGTTAACTGTTAACTTAATCGTATCAAATCCCATTGGTGAAGAATTTTTCAGTTTTTAAAATACCAATCAATCCAATCCAAATCCAGTCCCAATCTCTTTGATTATACCTACGTAGTGCAGCGAAAAAAAGAAAAACACGGACTGCATTCACCAAATTATTATTCATAATGCTATCCTTTTATGATTCTGCCAAAGTGGTCTTTTTAGGCCCCCTGTTGAATTAAAAGCCACTTATTTTATCAAATGTGTAAGTAGTCATTATTCGAAAGTATTTTGTGAAAGTATCATTTACGTGTAATTCTACTGCAAAATATTCTGCAGTAATGTGTTTCTACACTTCATGACGATAGTATCGATGTGAACTTGTGTTTAAATATGATTTATAAATGCATTAATTTATGGTATACAGATGAATGTAGATAATATTGTCAGTCACGACATTCGTACATTAATAACACATCAGAAATCATTGTTTTTGAATCAAACGCGTGGAGCTGATAGATAAATACGAACATTCTAAATTAAAAGTTTATTTTAACTAACGATGTAGGTACTCGTAAATGTAAATAATTCATTATTATTTTAACTATAAGCTATTATAACTCTTCAATACTTCCAGGATTACTAGGTATTTTGGTTGCCCATAGTACCTATATTTAGTGTTCGACTGAAACATGATTTTCGGCCGAAACCGAAACCGTAAACGAACCTTCGGCTCCTCTTCTAGTTTTGGCCGAAACCGAAACTTATGAAGTTAATAAAAAGGTAGCTAATTAAATGACATTATTTTCTGAGACCCATCGTTTTTCGTAAATTTGTGATTTACAAGTAATTTGATTAAGGACTGATTTTGCAATTATCAGATTTCTTTTATCCAAAGGAAAAAAATACTTTTGCGAGATTTTGTGTGAAAAACTGTCACAACTGCAAAATCACGATGGAAAAATGATGCTTTAGCAGATATGCTACTGTTAGCTTTTGCGATTAGCGATTTAGTATAATAAACTCAATACACCTAGCGACAATGCTTTATCTCTCCGTCAAATAATTAGTTAGAAAACGCAATTTTTAAACCGTACTCGAACAGAACGAGTCGCCAAAACGCGATGTAGTGTCGAAGTAATAGCTGATTATTTTGCTATTGTGAGCGAACGCACAGTCGCTAAGATGCATCTGCTGTTGCCCTTAGAACTTGTGGCAATCCTCCAAATATCGAATAAATCCCTACCTGCTGATACTAAAAGCAGAATGTTTGATACGAACCTAAATGACTTGTATTATATAAGAGAAACCACAATTTCATTTTTGGATTTTGGACAAAAATTATGAAAACGGAACCTCATTACTAAGTCTACGCTGTCTGTCTATCCGTCAATCGTTCGTATTTTATCAAAACCGACAGCTCACGAACACCATACGCCAGTTTCGGTCGGGCCGAAGATTCAGCCACTTTTTGGCCAAAACCGAAACTATGGCCGAAACTGACCGGAATCGAAACCCAACTTTCAGCGGACGCTAGCTATATATTATCAGATGTTTGTGTGGTGTACTTATAAGTATCTACCTTATTATAGCACGAATTGTTTGAAGTCTTACTCAAATTCAGCAATTCTCTATAAAAGAACGTGATAATACTCCCAGCGACGGCACACCTTTACGCACTTTATCTCTTAAGTTTCTCAGCAATATCCCAATAAAACATACACAACTCGTAAAAATATTGAATGTTGACAGTTTTATGGCGACGCTTCGTAGATTGCAGAAAAATAAAATAAAACCGAAAGGCGAAATACTGCAAAACAGTTCATTGCAAACGTCAGAATGAAAAAGTGCTGTCAGCGGCTGCAAGCGGCTGGATTAGAAAATGTGGCGATGAATGTAAAATCGGCTGCAGGCAGATACTTTTATTCCGAACGAGGTTTGCCGGCGCCGTCACTCACGAAGTGTTACTTTTTTATTGCCTCGCTCTTTACATAATGGTTTGATGGCGTCTATGTCGATGTCGGAACAGAGCTTTTTTTAATATTCTAGTAAAACTACAATGCAGGGAATGGAACTTCGCTGATGTTTTCGGGATTAAGAAAAGGGATAAATAAAGAAATGTAAAGGTGGCCTCGCCTATAGCGGTAGATTATTTATTACTATTTGTTTACAACATCTTACTTGCAGTTGCAATATATAAATAACCACTATACAAACAATACTATTTCAGAATATAACAACCCTCATTTCGTTAGGCTACGCGTCTCGCTACACGGCTCACTTTGCTACGCGCTTCGCTACGGCGTAGCTCGTACTGTGCTACGACGTTTCTTTGTCAGATCAATTCCACTCTATCAATTATTCTTTCTGTGAAACCATTATAAACCCCAATATATCATTTCATTCGATTTTTTCTGTTTTCCGAAATTATATAACTACTGCATAATGTTATTTATCATTTTATAGCAAAATCGTATTTATATTGTTGTATAATAAAATACAGTTCTTGCTGACTCTGCATTCGCTTCGATGTGGCGAGCTTGCAACGTTTCTCATTTCATATTCTCTCAATGGATAATAATGATTTATTACAACCGGAAAGCTAGCATTTTTACATAACACGTAATCTAAAGCAGTAGTCATAATGTGGACAGAAAAAAAGGCAAAAATGAAAATATGTTGGACTGATTTATTATACTTTATACTAGTATTATAAAGCTGAAGAGTTTGTTTGTTTGGTTGAACGCGCTAATCTCAGGAACTACTGGTACAAATTGAAAAAATATTTTTATGTTGGATAGTCAATTTATCGAGAAAGGCTATAGGTTATATAACATCACGCTATGACTAATGGGTGTGGAGCATCGATGAAAAAAGTTGCGAAAACGGGAAAAATTATTCCTTTTGAGAGTATCCGTTGCGTACGCTGCATAAACGGTTAAAGTTACGTAAAAAATATGTATGATCGAATTGTTCCCCTCAAAAAGTTCAAAAAAAAAGTCCACTACAGCATACGTCTATCTTTTAGGTTTATTCACTATAACCTTTTTTATGGTAATCAAATTTGTTCTAAATTAATGCATTATTTGCCAAGGTATTTTTATGATATTAATCCTTATCCAAAAAAATGCGTTATTGCGTCAAGTATTTCATTTTGAACAAAATTGTACTTGACATTTGATTTCAATGAATATCTTAGGATATTCATTGTTTTAAAATAATGGACTATATTTTAGTAGGGTTTTTCCTCAAATTAACGCGGGTGAAACCGCGGGGCACAGCTAGTATTAGATAAAATAAGCAGACATTTATTCACAACGACAACTCTACTAACAAAAACCCTTAATTGCAATTTACAAGCTAAAACTAAAATATCTAAATATTTATCATTATCGTCGAATCTTCTCGTCCCACATACCGCAGTGTCTCAAGACGAAAGTCTTTGACCAGTGCGTGTTGCCGGTGATGACTTTTGGCACTGAAACGTGGTTGCTCACAATGGGCCTTATAAGAAGGCTAAATATTATGTACAAATATATAATAAAAAATAAAAGAAAAAGGGAGAAGCTCATTGGACATCATAAAATTCGTCCGCATCGCTGTCAATGGGAAAAGTGGCTGGCAGCATCACCACGTTGGATGGTAATTCTTTGGGCTAAAAATAGGCGAGCACTCTGGATAAAATTAGTTCATGCCGAATTTGTAGGTCACATTTTACTCGCGGGTGTCGTAAAAGGGGGCTTAGGGGCATGAGGATAAACGGTAGCATCATGTGTTCATAACAAACTGCGATCGCCAATCTGTCTGTGTTTGATTTATGATGGTAAAATTGTTCGTCATGATAGTTGTAAATCATATACGCACCTGAAGATATTATAACATTTTGTGTAATGTAGAACCATTTTATTTATAAAAGGCAAAGGATACATGCCTTTATTTTAGCCATTAACAAAAAAAAACCCGTCAAGAGCGAGTTGGACTCGCGCACCGAGGGTTCCGTACCATCATGTTTTTAATTTTTCATAGGCAAGGCCTATATTCGTCAGAGAATTTTAACACTGTGCACTGCGGTGTAGAATATCGCAGTTTTAGGTCCTCGCCATCTCTTGACCGATAGTGGAACTAATGTAACTTTTGTTGATGATTTCTGAAAAATTATGCTATTTAGAGACTTCGTTTTATTTTTCCTGTAATCTTTACATAAACTTCTATCACATAGAACAATTTCAGATTTATCTCTTTGCAAACTTCGGAGATAAGGGGGGGGGGGGAACGGTATTTTTTACATTTCTCATCAAAAGTCGAAATTTGTGCGGCCTAAAAAAAAGAAAATTTATTTGAGAATGTGTAAACTACGCTCTTTTATAATTATGATACCCCACATGCCCTAGTAGCCCCACTTCGTTTTTTTCAGTCCCTGTTGCAAAAAATATACATTTATATTTTATTTTATTTGCAAAATAGTTGGGCAAACGACATCTAAAACTATTCCAAATTTCAAGTTGATAGCATTAGTAAGTAGTTCTAAAGATATCCAGCTGTGACAGACAGACAGACAGACTGAGTCTCACCATAAGGGTTCCGTTTTGGTCAACGGGATTGTCTGAAAGGGTTACCGCTGCCCCAGAACATAAATATCTAAGAAAGGAACACGGGTGGGTTTTAGTCAGTAACAGAGTCTGACACTCCCTTCCGCTCCACCCAGAGCGGGAGGAGTCATTTGATGATTTCCCTGTATCAAAAAAAAGGGTTCCGTTTTACCGTTTTGGTACGGAACCCTAACAACCTCTGCATTCACGAAGTTGGTACCTCTAACTTGTCTTGAGCGATAATAACAGCCACAACAAGTACTACGCTTATAAGATTTCCTGTGTAACAAACTGAAATTCTCGGGGACAGCCACATTTATGGCGACTTGATTTTCAGCACCGGAAGCTCCGCCATTTTGCGTGGACTGAGTAGCGGAAAAGGCGAAACCTCACTTCCGGTCAAGGCAGCTCGTTAATACTTTTCGTTTTTTTATTACTTCGTGAAGCAAGGAAATATGAAGAGACCCGTAGCTATCCAATGAGACAGAGTTCCTTATAGCGTAGCTACATAATAATGTAGATATTTGAAGCTCCTGTCATTTGAATTAGAAACCATTTCGACAGAAAAAGCATATAAATCGAACCCCGCATCAGTATAAAACTGATAGTTTGTTAGTGAGTTTACTTGTGTGCTAGATAGAAACAATTGGGAGCGTTCTCATAAAAGTTAATAAAGCAATAAGGTCAGACTTGTAAAGTCCTCGCTGCACGCGCTCGCAGCTCGCTCTGTCTCTAACAATTTTTGTTCACGTCCCTTCTGTTTCATATCGAAGTTGCTTCCATATTGTTCCTTTGTAAATTATTTAGTATTTGAACAACGTTTTTCTTATGAGAAAAGAAGGAGAGGCGACATATTATCGATATTACAGCGAATCTTGGTGGGGTCGCAACAATAACAAAGAAAAGAAGCGAAACTTTTAACTGATTAGTTATTGCCCAGTTTCTTAGTTCTGTAACAAATCGTTTTCCTTACCGATCGGAAAATATTATTTGCTTGACTGGTTCTTTGAAAAGGTTTTGTAGCCGATCTCATATTACATTACATTTAAGGGGGATGCGGTAAGGTAGCCCGCGAAATTCAAATTTTCTTACGGTTATTGCAATTGATTTCATGAAATTGTCATTCAATAGTGTAATATAAACTGAGAGATATATCAATGAGTTTTATGATTATTATTGTATAACTATGTATTTGTTACGGCCGCGAATCTTATCTTAGATATCAATATACAACCTGATACTGACCGGCAAATAGCAAAAACAGTAAGAGTATTTGAATTTCGCGGTCTACTTTGGCGCTGTGGCCTTAATCGTTTTTAAATATGCGCTTTATTAGAATATCGCGGGGTCCCACTTTGCTAAACTGTGAAGCTAAACTGTGACTATGCTTTATTATTGGTGAAAATGCCAATCTTTTTAAAACAAAAATTGGTATGTCATTAAAAATCTAGAATGAGTAATTTAAAAGTAATAATGTCGGTCAGTGAAACGTATTACCGTTAGAAAAAATTTTCAACACAGCCTTGTTTTCACCAACATTAAAATCAACTGATTAAATATTTAATCAGTTCTAATTTAAACCGGTGGTTTGAATGTTGGTGAACAAAGGCCTTAGTACTGTAAACAATAAAACGTGGCATACGAAAACAAATAACACACATAATTAGAACTAATAGAAGTACCTATATAGTGTATATAGTGCCCTTCATTTACAAACACCGCGATACGATCTGTCCTTACGTAAATAAGTCGTTGCATACTAATGCGAGCCAATAAATCTGCATAATTCACACCGACATAGAGTTGAAAAGAAAGTGTCAAGAAAGTTTTATTAGAACCAAGGTATCGTTGTAAAATTTACGAGGGTGGCTCCGGTTTCGTCGTAAAATTTATTTTGTGGGCGGTAAGGCAAGGCATGGAGTGGACTGTAAATGGAGTATTGATTCGAGTGAACGTGATTGCCACCCACGCAAATACAAGTCATTAGTCTCCCCAGATGAGCTGGTAATCTACAATTGCTAGAAAATATGTAGCTGACATATCATTGATTTTCCTCAAACATGTAGTCACTGTTTTCAAACAACACTTACAAGTTGTGCAATATCATCTTGAAAATATCATATGATTCGCGACAACCGTCCAACGACAGACATTTCTTTTCCCGTACCTTACGATCCCCTTATTCGCATTTCATGTACCCATTATTCTGTGAGACCAAGCGGCCATATTGCGTGTGACTGCGGGACCCGAGCCCCGTGCCCCGCCACCTGTAATTACAAACATAAACTTCTACCTGTGTACAAATAGTTTAACAAAAGGGTGTTTAGTTACGTCACCCTACACTAACATGCAGCCCTTGATGAGTTCATGCTGACAAATTACGAAGTTACCTAATGACATGTGGTATAGTCACCCTCAGGAACAGAATCTTTGTATGAAGAAAACACCCTTTTTTTGCTAATACTTTTTAATCACACAATTGTACCCTTTCACAATCCAACAACGACTAGCTTTGCACTACATTTTACCATTTAAAACGACTTTTGCCCCACCCAGAAATAACAATAATATCATAACCGTTATTTTTAAGTGTTGCCAAAGTAGAATAATACATTTAGTTGCCATAGAGGAAATACATTTTATAAGTTTGTTACAATATTAATAATTTGTACTTTGACAGTGTTACCACAGTGGATATTACTCGTATAATGCGTATTAAAATAATGCATGTTATTAAAATTAAATCAATGAAATCACGACATTTGTATTAGGTAGTTATCCACGCGCACGTAGGCAGTTGATCATCAATGAACAACGACCTGCCTAATTACTTTAATCAGACAATCCTTGGAGAAGTGCGTAAATATAACTACAGCAATTTGTAACAATCCGATTAGTGTAATCATGACGTTTGACTGCCGGAGCAGATTCTGAATACGATTACTATTAATTCCGAGATTACCATTATTAATCCGATAATACAGCATGTATCAGAAAGATGTGGTCATTTTAAAGGGTGTGGTACAGACCATTAAACTGAACAACTTTATCCATGACACCAAATTCGTAATCGCGAAAGAATTATCAGCAGTCCTATACATTTGGGTCGAAGATTTGCATGCGAAATATTTTTTTTTAAGTTATGAAAAAAAATGACCACACCTTTCTGGTATAAGTAGGAATTGCAGTTCCTTAGTACCTACCTATTGAGTATACACTAAATCATTTAAATCTATGGGGTCGTCTAAATTCGTCACTTAAAAAGTCCACGGTTTCTAGCCCATAAGGGCATAAATTGGGATAGCCGAATATATTTATCTCTCTCTATTAATTGTCATGTCGGTAGTCACCTACTTACGATCCTCAATTATTATTAGTCGATTAACCATCAAGGTGATCGTGGATCTATTTTTTATATGTAACATATATAAACCGTTTCCTTTTTACATATAAAGTACCTTTTTAAATTGATATATTTTCCAACGTAGATGAAATTTCGATCGCACGAATTTTGAGTAGGTACCTTGGTTTATGGGTCGCTCCAGTAAATCTATCTGGAGCGGCGCGCGTGTCGTCTTTTTATGACTTTTGAGTCGGTAAAGTAAAGATATTATTATTGGAATTTCAGTCATAGTGGTGAAAGCTTTGACTTACGGGGGTATCCGAATTTGCCTACTTTAGAATCCATTTTAAATGGTCAAATTAGTGTATTTAGATCCTGAAAAAATGTCATAGAATATTATGTCCTTGTTTTAGAGAAATTAACGGTTGAAAAAAAAATGTAATTTGCTCGATGAAAAAAAATCTGAAACAGGGGGTCGATTTCAAAATCATTTTTCGTTTGAAGCCATTCGTCGCGCTACATTTGGTGGAGGGGCGGAGATAGCGTTTGAAGGTCCTGGCCTGGGCCCGGCCCGGAAAACCTTGCCTTAATACGATGGCTTTATACGTGTTTCGTAAACATTTCAAGTTGTCACAAGAAATCTATTCAGCAGCTCCGGGACCCAAATTTACGCAGTGTGGATTTAGGAAGTTAAAGATGGTAATATAATCACCATTCTTACTTTGTAACCTTACCGCGCACATTTCCGAACTTCCGGAATCCAGTTACTAGCAACTTAGAATTTGGTTATTGGAAAAAAATACTTTGGTAGACCTGAAAATGATACCATAGAATAAGAAACAATATTTCGTAGAGCCTTTAATGTGATGAGAATAAAGATCACTATGGTTTTGATAGACTTGTCAGTGGCAGCAACCCAACAGCAAACTTATTATAATGAGAGTAAAGATCACTGTGCTTTGGACAGTGATGCAAAATCAGAGGTGAAATAACTGTAGCGCAATTTTGAACGCAGCGCATTCTATACGAAGTATAATTTCTTTTAATGATGACTTCAAGCTCGCCTGTCACGCTTCACATCACATAACAATTAATACTGTATTTGTCCTTTAAAGTTTATCTTGTTGTATTTTAAGTTTAAAGTTTATCCTTTAAAGTTAAGGTTCGCGAGCACATTCGCAAGAAGCTGGCAGTATCATCACAGCGGTAATATTTTCTCATTGTATGTCTTATTTTTTTTTATTAAGTTTATTTATGTATATTTATTTGTACTTATATTTATATGTAATTAGGTATATATTATTATCAGTTTTAATAGGTTTATGCGTATCTTTATATTTAAAATATTTATTCCTCAATGTTCATGATTGCACCTACCACTGTTTGTCTCTGCATCACCCAACGGTTGACTGGTAGAAAATGCCTATGGCATTAAGTCCGCCTCTGTACATTTATGTGCTTGAAGTATTAAATAAATAAATTTGTATAAACATTCCATCGCAACTCGACATTTGTGTTATAGAAGTCGAACAAATAGGAGGAGAAAGTTCTGACTGTAACCAGTGAGTGAGTCCCGAGAGAGTCGGGGAGGGCGCTATTCTCCTCTCAAATTATTCATTAACTTGGACGAGCACTCTGTGCGTTCGCTGTCACTGTTTGTTGTTGGCTAAATTTATAAGTTCTAGATTTAATTGCGATTTACGTACATCTAAACTAAAAAAAAGGGTTATTAACATTTTTGATGTATGTATACATATTCTTACTAGCTTTTGCTTGTGCTTTCAAACGCGTGGAGGTCGAAATAAACCTATAAAAACCTTCTCGATGAAAAAATACGTATTTGTATGTGCCAACTTTCATGGTGATCGGTCAAACAGTGTCAGAGTTTATCAATCTTATATAATCAACATCCATTTTTGTTGTAGTAGGTGTACGTAAAACGTGTTCCAGAATATCAGATCCTGTATAAAACATTTTCTGACGTGCATACCCATGTATTCTCCTACAATTTTGTTCTATTTGTCTGCATGATTAGTTGGTAAATTCTCTTTCTGTTCGTTTTTCCAGACAGCAGCTGTCCTCACCGGACCCGCAGCTCGCCACAATGGAGCTCATTATCTTGCGCCGGCTCCGACTCACCCAACTGAAAGGTACCGCACCCCAATGCCAACTATTTTCACATTACACACAACGCTTCCATGCAAATGGGCCACATCAATGAAACTCCGCTCCAAATAAACCTACGTCACTATCGCTCTATTACGAAATATATACCATTTCATTGAGGTTTTTAGCGGCAGGCTTAGTAAGTTAGTTCTAAAAATAACGCAATGGATTGTGTAACGACAGTTCGTGTTGGTTGTTTGGTGCTGTGGTAGTAGTGTTTCAGACGTCAGCTGATGCGTGTCGTGGCGGCCTCTTCAGATCAATAGTTTGAGAATAGACGCTGTGCTGTAACGTTCCTTTGTTGGTGACTACAGATATTTGAGGCTTCGTCCTTAAATTATTTTGTTAGAAACTGATTTTAATTCTCTTAGCATATATACCTTAACTTTGTAAATAGCAACAAGAAAAATAACGGTTTTTGTTGAAAAAATACCATCATTTACTAACATTATCGGTTTGGTAATTCCAACTATGCAAAGTCTAAGCCTATCTAAACAGAATTCATAAAAAGACACACAAACTGTTTCTAAACAACATTTCATTAGTTCGGCACCCTATTTGCAATCTCAATTTTATTACCAATGTCACACCAAGAACGCAAGCAAACAAAATACACAATTCTTGGTAATTAAGGCAAAACGGCCTCCGCCCCTGTTGGCCAATATTAAGTAGATTAATAAACTTTGTTGAGAAGATCGTTAAAGTACGATATTATGAGGAGTTTCCTGTTACTGGGCGATCGATTCATTAGACGGACTTACGGGTTTTTCCATCAGCGTGTCAGGGATTAGTCGAGTATTGCTTCCTTAGCTTACGTCTACGTCGCCTAGGTACCTACATGCCAACGTACCGGATTATCTGGTATTAGCGCTCGATGGACTGATAATTAATAGGTATCGAGCATCGAACTCTAGTTAATAGATACTCGGACCCATTTTACGGGGATTAATTAATTGTACGATTTATTTGCTAGTTCTATTATATTGAGACCTAATAAAAATGTCAAAATGAATGAAACAAAAAAAAAAAAGAAATTTACGAAAAATTTCAACACAGTGGGGTTCAGAATCATGTATTGAATCCATGGTAATAGGTAGCGCGTCGATCGTCCCTGCCATCCGTATAGGCTGCCCCGTTGGTCCGGATGTTGCAAGTGCTGCTCCTGAGAATAAAGTCCTGGGTTCGGTTCCCAGACCGAGTGAAGCGGGATTGGGTTTTTCTATCAGGAATTTCTTAGTAGCATGAGTAGACTGAAGTCTGGATTTGTGTCCGGCTGATGGCAATAGGCTCGCCCACAATACATACATGGGACTTAAACATAATTGGTGAAATGTGGGTGTTACTTCAGATACACCTCTGCCCAACTCTACGGGAATTAAAGGCGTGATTTTATGTATGAATGTATATTGTATATGTAATTTTTTTAGTTCCCAATATAATGGAACTTTTAAATATTATAAGTAGTATTTACTAGTTCTAATGGAACTAGTAAATACTATATGTATTATTTACTAGTTCCATTATATTGGGAACTAAAACAAATTGAGCACATTAAATCGGTAATGGTGCAACTTTGTATTTGAATGTGTCTCGAAAGTCAGCACAACAATATAGGTCAATGGTTGCATTTGACAAATTTATTTGGAACGACGGAAACCGATTTGAAGGCATTGAAAGTCTTGCATACAAAACAACCTACATTTCTATTTCGATTCCATTTTACATATTCTTCGAAATTCGTAAAACATTGTTGATCGATTTCTATAGTTGGCACGTAGGTTTATCCTTACTGTCAATATTGACGGTATCTTCTTCTACCTATGGAGGATTCCCTTCGATCCAGTAATTGTATGCACTTATTAGAGGTGCGTCGTTTATCCCAAACTCAGGTTAAGAGCGGGTTACGATGTCGATAAGACACGAAGCCCCTCTATCGGTGACATTGCTTTTTACCGAAAGCTCCGGTGATGCTCGCATATCAATGTTATGCCGCGCCTCGGTAAGCGCTTATGACCTTTACTTATCTAGTTCCAAAACATAAATTATACACATTTTCATGCCTACCCAGCAGGCATGTAAATTTGTCTAGTTTGTGTAATAGTATACAGTGTACTATATGGATGAAGGTCTGAATAGTCTTTACTTATGAATATGGAAAGGAAAGGATTAACTGCGGTAGGCTCTCATTGTTATTAAACAATGATAATGAAGTAGCGTCATTAGGATCCCAAATTGTACGTTAAAGTTATGTATTGTTATTCGTCGTCATGGAAGAAGACTTCTGGCCACAGGCCGTGGTGTTCCGTCGCTTCCACGGACAAGTACCACAGAACTGCTCAAGAGTTAGCTAGTGAAGTACTGTTTTATAATAAGAATATGTATGTTTAGGTTAAGGTATATATGTATGGGCCTGCGTCGCCTGAAATAAATAAATAAATAATAACACATTGGTACCATCGATAGGAGTTCTATGTGTACTTTATCATGACTGTTGCTGTTCCAATTTACGTAAACGGATTCATCGTCGACCTGGCTTTATTCAGTCTTGTTGTTGTTGTAAGTTTTTCAAGCAATAAGACGTGCTTTCAACTAGATTTGTACACTAGCCAGCTGCCGACAGTCGCACGACACTTTGATGCGGCGAAATACTGGGATTTCACAAAATTATTAGTCTCACTACCAACGAGATGGCAGCTTCACAGAGTATGAAGTATTCTCAGTTTTTCACTATGCTTTATGATGCTGGTATCAACTCATCTTCTAAAGATCTTTTAATAAGACACGGTTAACCTCTCACACGTTTGCCCGCCTACCTGTCCACACACCCCATGTGTCGGAGTACTTGAATGGACGCAGTGAAGTCATTGTTTTTAAAATGACAATAGTTGTGTACACTTGGTGTATAGTGGACGCTTGGGGGGGTTAAGAGGCTCTAAAGGCTGTTCAACTAGCTAAGAACTTGTTGTTAGTCAGAGCTGAATATTTTATAGTTTCGTTAAGACGATGTAATAAAAATGTTTATTTATATAACCTATTTGTTCATGATGTAACGCTCGCAATCTTAGTAACTCGTAAATAGCGTTTATAAGTACTGCTAATGGCAGTTGAGGCATTTTTCTCAAGAAATAAACATGCGAAAGCATTTACTTACAAATCACTCGTATCACTAAATATAGCCGAGTTCCGCGATTCGTAGGTACACGCTACGAGCGCGCTACGCCGCTACGTGGCACCGCTACGAGGAACTGCTACGACGCGCGGTTAAAATCTTCGAAGTGCCTAACTACGTAGCAACAAAGGCATTTATTGATTTTGAGAACTTAAACACAATTATCGGTTTTCGTAGTTAAGTATGGCATAGTAAGATGAAGTAATGTACATAAATATAGTTTTCATGAAGCGCATAATTCGTATTGTGAAAAAAAAAACAAGTCTTACACTCGATTTTTTTGGACCCTGTTATATTAAATATACAATGGCTGTTTTTGTTATACATACTTTGTTCATGCAACACACAAGTGAACTTGTTTTGAAACATAATATTTAAAATGAAAATAATAATATTTTGATACGATAGTAGAGATGTTTAATATATTCTATCAGTGCAGTTCAAACAGCTTTCAATCATTTTCCCGGAGACGGGCGGCGGGCGCGCGTGCTACGGTACTTAGACGTAGATATTATTAACGATTTTATCTATACTCGAATATCTGTGGGACTTGATTCTTTCTTACCCGGTAGGTAAAAAAACTTATTTCTTACGTAACATCTCAATATTGCACTGTGTTTGGCTGTTTCTACCATTTGTATGAAAATCACGACGACCGCATTTTCTACATTACCATTTGGAAGTAGGTGTGAGTCAGATAAAAAAGTTTTATGTAGTCTATTTACGAGTGTTTTATGTAAAGTGTGGGTGTTGAATCGCGTGTCAGATGGTTTAACTAGGCGGTGCGGCGGTTGCGTGCTGCAGCGCCGTGCCCGCGCCGGAGGGTTGCCGGTGCCGTGTGCCGGCGCCGCCGCGCCGGTGCGACGATAGCGGTGCACGATGCACTGCGCCGGGCCGTACTTCGCTCCACTAATTCATGTTCATACGTCACTGCCTCCGTTATCGGGTTTCCGGTGGCGTGTGCAGCAATACCATTTTATACAAGAATATCTATGCAAACCGCTGAGGTAAACGAACCTCACTGTTTAGCATTCACATCTACTTAAAACGTAACTTGCGGCACAATCGGCATGGAGTGCCGACAGCGTCATACAATTACAGCTGTGTTTCAGACATTTATTGAATGCTAACAAAGGAATCCGCCGAAACAATTATGCTCCCCGATTCAATCTTTTACTAATTTACATATTTGTTAACACTCCATCGACTTTGCAATAACAAATCGCTAATGAATTCGCTGCTCACATTGTAATTGATTTTGATCACGTGAAATTGAAATGGAATGACCTACATGAATAGTAAATACACAATTAGTTTTGTGGGCTTTTTAAAGTTTGTTTGGAGGTCGTGAAGGCTGTTTGTGAACATAAACTTGATTCAACCTTTCGACACCCCATACTAAGATATTTATAGTGTTTGATACGAGTTTATTATTCTTTTACGGAAAGTGGGTAAAGCAAACATAAAATATGTGTATTCAAATGAAGTTCTAGGACGGTTTGTGTGATATATGGCATAATATGTTGTATGGCATAAGTTGACACTATTCAGTGGGGAAGGGGTTACGTGGTATCTCTGTCGATTGTGAGGAGCCGGTTTACTCGATGTTCGCTTGTTGTCACGAAGCGAGCTCACACACACACATACACAAACACACACGTGCTCTGTATAGCTGACTTGTATCCATTGTAGCGTGTCTGCGAGTGCCATGTTCATACTTTATGTTATAAAATGGAATGTTTCACACAGATAGTTTACATTTTTCACTTACTACTATGATATTTGCCTGCTCTTTGTACTCGTGCTATAAAATGCACTGTGTAAATTTTTACTACATATAAACTTGTATTTTATAAAAAAAGAGTATTTGCACAACTTTAAAGCGATGCCGGTGCATGCAGTTTAATTCAGAACTATCTTTCGGATTTTTTTTATTCCTACAGTTAAATTTCGTGACGTAATTTGTTTTTGGTCCATCATAACAAATTAGGACACTTACAACACGTAGATATAATATATGTAGCTTAGTCGTATATCCTTTTTATTAAAACACGAATGATCCTAATCTTGGGTTAACAAGCGGAAAATTAATTAGGAGCGATAAGCGTGTTTGTCGTAATAATGAGTAGTAAAGTCTGCGTGTTAGCGTCAATATTGTAACATTACGTTACATGGTGGTACATGGGAGCGTGACGCAGGTGTTTATCTAGTTGTACAGGTGTATCAATGTTATATCGTTCATTAGGGATGAAAGGCTTACCGTATTGACTAATGAAGGACGTGTTTTCAGTATGATATTGGATGTTTCAAATGACGTATTTACATAATAGTAATAGTTAATCGGCTTTTAGTTTAACAGCTTGAATGCTATGATACGATTTAACAAGTTCTAAACAAAACTCAAGGAGCAGTGGTGGCCCAGTAGTAAGGGCCGCGACTTACGAGTTTTAGGCCGCAGGTTCGAACCCAGACAGGCACTTTACTTTGTAAAAAATATTTCACCACTACTGCTCTCAAAACGGTGAAGGAAAACATCGTGCGGAAACCGGCCCTCCTAGAACCAAATATTCGAACACATGTGATATCCGCCAACCCGCACTGGGCCCGCGTGGTTTGCAGCCCAATCCCTCTTACAGAGAGGAGGTCTGTTTTCTAGCAGTGGGAACATTACAGGCTGATCAGACAAAAAAAAACTCGTCGTATTTGTTTTTCGCTACAAAATTATCTGTTTTTTCATATCTAATTACCATAAAAAAGGTTCTTACCTCTCAATGCTATTACTAACAAAATTATACATGAATCTAATTCGATACTAATTTAATGTCTACGCCATTATGACTTGGGTAGCCATAATGCTAATGTGGACAAAGTTTGCGAAGCCTCGTTGACATCACAAGGGCCGCGCCGTTTTCAGAGATAGTTCGGAACCTAAGTTCGGCATGGGGGGCTAGTTATAATGAAATGGGAGACATTCGATTCAGACTATTGAGCCTACATATTAATAGCTTTTATAGTTTAATCGAGAATTAAACTTTGTCATTGACTCCGCTGTTTAAAGGGGTACATCCACTAAGTATAAACTCCGTTTCGTCCGCAATCTTCTATCTCTTGGCGATATGACAAATGATAAATGATTTTATTTCTGTAAGTAGGTTTGCACAAACACTTTTACACGTCAATCATATTTTAAAAACTAAATGAGGTAGGAGTTTCCTATCTGACTACTCTGAGAAGAAAGGCCGAAAGAAACTTAGAGGTCACAGTCTCTTTTAAAATCTAGACATAATCTTGGCTAGATCATAGAAGACCATGTAAATTAGTGTCTAATATAGTCTTTTGAGGAAAGAACCATACAGATTGAGTGGACTTGTCCAGTCTGTGCATGCCTTTGTTAGTAATCGCGCAGGTCAACTATGTGTTCTCTAGCCCAAAAGGGGCTTTGGCGTATAATGTTTCGCCACATTCTTTATCTTTTACTGTTTCTTATTTTTACATACTCTAGTTTTGAAAGTCGTAAAATAGGTAGATGATGCACATAATACACATCCCCTTCACAAAACAAAATATCCCTACCTAACCATATTCCACGTTCAGCTTTACATCACCGCGGAGCACAGAGAATGTAACTACAATCTTAATAAGACAAGAACACACGTACGTGAAGCTAAATTCAATATGCTGTTCTGCAAGTGCCCTCAAACGAATGTCGTTAAAGTTACGAAGTCGTATCGTCGCCAACAAACGTCACTACAGGCCTACAATAGTCACTCGAGGTATATATACACTTATTACATAGTGCATGCTGTTGGACTAATTCTAGATTCCAGTGAAATTCGCGTGAAGGGACTGTTTATTACTGCAAGAACGAGTGACGCCGAAATACGTAAAGCTTGAGGAGTTAAGGGTTTGAGTTTCAAGAGCTGTAGTTCGTCGACGCCCGCCTTAAGTTTTTGAGAGCGCTTCACTGCTTTCCCGTTGTTGAGTTAAAAATGTAAATTAAATATGAGTCTAAACTAGATGGAAAATAGACAGGTGTATTTCCAATGTTAATTAAAGGCTAGTTGTGTCTACTGTTAAACAAAAATAAAGTTATAAAGAAACAAGAAAAATGTAGTACTGCCACTCAATGTCACGGGAAATATTCAAAATGTGTCCAAAGTTAATTAATCTTGCATGAACTTCAGAAAAAGTTGGATTACAAATGGCTTTTCTAAAATAAATTCGTGTAGAAACAGAATAGCGACTTGTATTGCCAGTGACGATAGCAAAACAAAAGAAGATATTGTGTCCATGACACGGATGATGCTGATCTATTATTTTCGTTAGTATATTTTAATAACGAACTAAACTTTTGACATCACGACTCGATTAGAATCAGTCATTTATTTATTATATTAAGTAAGAAGGCTTCGTGGTTTCATAATCTTAACAAAAAGGTTCCATAAATTACAAATAATAACATAGTATTTCATAATTTGGAAAAGTACCAATTTCAGCCAAAAATGTGTGAGGCCGCGCAAACTTTTGGCAATCTAAGAATATTTTCAGTAAGACTGTTTTAAAAGCTTCCACAGTCTATGGCGAAATGAAATTCAGAATAATTTTAACAAATGTAAGTAAAAGTTGGAACTTTTTTTGGCAAGTGAGCCGACATCAACTTATGCTCGCGGTCCTAAGTTGAGATGGTAGGGTGATACTTGACTTAGAAGTGTTGGTTCTGCAATGGTTAACAAAGAGCCTGGGGTTCCTAACCATCTAAACTCTAGATGGAGCTCCCATCTCCTTCTTTACCGAGACTGTCTCGATGATAGACAGTTACAGTTAACAATAGAAAATGATAGAACAAAATTGTTAGTATATACAATACATCTAGCTGTTTGTAAATTGGCAATGATAGACGCATATTGTTACATCTACAGATGTACCGTTATTATTACCGAATAATGACGCAACTCCCCCAAAATTCTACTTTTAACCCTGCCGCCCCCACGTGCAGGCCTTTATCAGACAGATGGGTATTAAACGTATGTACGAGTGCGAGTAGGTACAGTGCACACGACCGTTTATGTAAGCATTGCGACTAATGAGAGCGGCGAGGCTGGACGCTCTCGCATTTCCATGACGTGTGTAACGAGCCTTTGATGACACTCATCGCCACATAATACTTAACATTGCTTTTTTGCTGAATTTATTCGCAGGAAACTGTTGTAAATGGTAATTGAAATTTAATTAACACTGTGGGGGCGGGTCACTCGATTTATCTTCGAAGTTAATGGTCAATAGGCGAGCTGTTATTCTGATCAATGAGTGTGCTTTAGTTGTGTCTGCAAATTAAATGGAAACGAGAAAGAATACTTTGTCATGTAGTCGAATAGTCAGACAAAGTAGTATAAACTTGTCATAATTTATTCAGAGGTAATCGGCTTTCGTTAGGTTGACGTCTGTTTGACGGCGAGGCGAAAGGCGATACGGTGCCGATCTCTTTCCGATTTGATACGTGTGCTATGAACTCTAGTAGTAGAATAATCGTAAGATTAATGCCGGTCGGGTTTTAATTCATGATAATTTAGTACGTACTAATAATTACGGAAGACGATATAAGTCAGGGTATTAGTTTTAAATACAGGTTATAGTATTATAGGAATATTCTGGGGAAGCCATGTTCGGAGGGTTTGGTTTCCACACTTGGTCCCTCAGGTGAACCATTGTGCGTAGACCATGGCGGCCGCCGTTGGTTATTCCAACAAGCCCACCTCACTGCGTATAGGTTTAACCTAGTCGTTAATTGAGTAATAAATACGTTTAATAACAAGGCTATTATCCACACAGCTAATGATCGCGTTCCACGCGCTTTTAATTATAACCCTAGAAATACAAAACCGTTAACACAGAAATAGTGTGTTTCAAAAATATCTAGAATTTTGATCTCGAAATTAAAAACAGAAAATTATTAGTTTCGGTTTTGTTGTATCGATAAAAGAGTGATAGTCATGATTGCAGTTCTGAGAACCGTAAAAAATATGTGTGGGGTTCATATACGGACGGTTTCACGGTACACGTATTTTTAACAGTTTTTCCAGGATTTTCAGCTCGTATATTGACGATAAATCCTCCAGTTCTGCTGGTAGATTTAATTATTTCGTTTCCAAACTGAACAAATAACATGTGAAAGATTAATTATTTGTGAATTGTAAATGAAAGTGGACTTATTTATTATTTGCAGTTCTCCGTAGTTACGGAGAACGTGTTGTTGAAATATATTTAAATATGCATGTATGTAGATGTTTTATTAACAGGGGAGTTATTACAGTAAACCTATTTGCTTTTTAACTACTGCAGAACCATAGGAGCACATTATTATTTAAAGCATCTACAATTTGTTATATACGATTCATAGGTTCCAATTGTTGGCACGTGCATTTTTTCCAGTAGCTGAATTCGGATTGATCGACAGTATAAAAATACAGATATAGGCCTTTAGTATCGGCTAAAAGCGGCTACGGCCTAGTGTACATTTTGTTCCCTCAATTGATTGTATAAATACTATAAGTGTTTATTCATGTTAACCAATTTATGGACAAAAACAGTTCGTCTGTACCTACTATTCTAAATTACATTAGTTTTAAAACAGAACAAGACGTATGTATACATGTAGAAATCTAGGTCATTACCTAGTATAATCCTTGGTTTATGATTTTTTACTATGTTATAATAGGATGTAGGCATAATTACATTACCATTATTGTTATATAAGCATATAACGTAAGATAATAAGGGACTCGTGGTTAAATAATAACAGCCCCACTGGTCGATCTTTAAGGCTTGCCGACGTCGGTCCGTGGATGGGTGAAAGCACGTTAAGCCGTTCGTCCTGCCGGGTCAGCGGGATTGTCAGAAAGGGTTACCGCTGGCCCGGAACATAAAGGGCTAAGGAAGGAACACGGGTGGGTTTTAGTCAGTAAGAGTCTGCTCCCGCTCTGGGTGGAGCGGAAGGGGTCATTTGATGATTTCCAATCCTAAAATAAAAAAGCCGTTGGTTCCGGCTGTCATTTCTAGATGTTTGACAGTAATTACGGGTAGTCAGAAGCCCGAAAGTCTGACAACCAGTTTTACCAAGGCGTATCGTGTTATCCAGTAACTGGATTGTGGAGATCCGATAGGCAGTCGGTCCATGTAAAATACTGGTATTCAGCTGCATCCGGCTAGACTGGAAATCGACCCCAACATAGTTGGAAAAAGGCTAAGCTGGTGATGATGTAACGTAATATAATATGAAATTTGTAACCCTACATAAGATGATTATGGTACTATATAACGCTTTAGTCGGGATAAGTTTTCATTAATGCTGACCTGACAGCCGTGTGTACAGCTTAGGGCCTGCCCTGTACACATGGCGATCGATATTTTACTGTATTTTTCCTATCCCAACACTTACAATAAAGTTAGCCAAATCTGCGACATAAAAGACTGTTCAACCTCCCCAACCTCCAACCAACCTGCCAACCTGTTCTGTGTGTAAGAAAATCATAAAATCAGCGATTTTAAAATTATCACATGACGCCACCGAAGCTTTGATTTAGCACTTTTACACACCTACACGCATACAAACATGCACACACACAGACAAACACACACACACACCGGTTAAACCAATACTACTTTATTTTGTGATCAGAATCGCACGATTGTTTTATTTTATTTTAACTCGTTATCTTTTTTGCAACTATCTAACACCCTCAAACTGTAATGTAATCATTAACATTGTAAAATTGCATTCCAGAACCACAAGATACGCGATGCATAGTTTGTGGCTCACCGAATCTGTCGCGTTGTATTTTTACTTTTTGATGAATAAACTTATTATTATTTTGTGATCAAATGCCAGTTTTAAACTGCATTTATTTTTAACCCTATGAATTTGATGAACACTGGGATGTTGATGTGTGACATTTTTATTACGTAAAATATCGTAATGATCACCGCCGCCGAGTGTACGGGGCCTAACATTCTCTGACTATAGGTACCTACTAATTTGTTTGATGTTCGTGCTTCCTTAGATTTTTATATCCTCTCAGCTCCCTGAAATCGACTGCTGTTTTTAGGGTTCCGTACCCAAAAGGTAAAAACGGGACCCTATTACTAAGACTCCACTGTCCGTCTGTCCGTCTGTCACCAGGCTGTATCTCATGAACCGCGATACCTAGACAGTTGAAATTTTTAAAGATGATGTATTTTTGTTGCCGCTATAACAAAAAATACTAAAACAAAATAAAATAAATATTTAAGGGGGCTTCCATACAACAAACGTGATTTTTTCGGCGTTTTTGCCTTGTGGTACGCAACCCTCCGGGTGCGAGTCCGACTCACACTTGGCCAGTTTTATTATTACGGTGACCTTACACAGACTACCCCACAGCTGCTACACTTGTTTATTTACCTACTAAGATCACCATAAAAACAAAGTAAATAGATCTAGAGACATGTTTCCAAAGCCAGCTAGTGCGACTTGGCCAACTCATGATTGCTTCGTATTTCCTCCGATTACAAACTTCCTGATACTTTAGCTTTCTGACTAATGTACATGTACTCAATAGCCATTATGTATTTAGTGAATACGTAATGCCTATGGTACAGTTCAATCAATTTGATTGAAAGGTGCAGAAAGGATATTTTTTCCGTTATTGAATGATACAATTTTATGTTTACACAATTCAATTTGGTAGCTTCATCCAAATTAAAAGGCAGAAGTAAATCGCGTATTGTTGCTACAACGGTTTATATACAATATTTTCCTACTGTACAGTGTACACATAGAGTTACCCAAGCATCAATGTGATTACGAAAGATAAGCTTTTATTCTTACTTTTTGTTGAGCGATGTCTCTGACTTGGCACAGTTCGCGTTTTTTGTGCGAGGGCTGAATCAGCGCCATGACGCCCGGCTGTCCTGTGACGTCATGAAGGGTTCTCTGACGTCATACACAAATACACCTATTAACCGAATCTCGTATTTGTAGGAAGCAGTCATTTGTTAGATTGCAATGGGAATAGAATTGTGCTTAGTTAGTAAAATTATATGGAATGAAATACAAATATTTTTTTTTCGGCCAATATGTTTTCCTTAAGAAAATATTTAAAAATGTGGTAGAATAAAACTGAAACGCACATTTATTAGTTTGCACTTTTATAGCAAGCAGTAGTAAGTATGTACTTATAGTGTTGGTATAGTGTTGGTATATATAGAACTTGCGAGTCATGTTTTGTTTACTTACGCGTAGAAACCTTTTTTACAAAACTAAATATTCACAAGTCTGTATACCTACCTATGTATCAAAGTTGCACGATCAAAGCCTTTCTGATATGTCATTTAATACGCATGCGAATGTGTTTTTTCATTGAATCAATATGCGTAATAAACAAACAACTAACATTTTCAATAAAAAAAAAACTATATGCAACAGCTCGTATTTAAACTTTATGAAATCTAAAATGAAACACGGTTCGTTACTCAAGCAACACCAGGAAATAAAATATATGTGTATTCTTTCGACAAGAACATAGTTATAGTTTTGTCTGTTTATGTAACATTTTTCATATTTAAGGAGTCGCATTGGCGAAGTGTGATGGCTCAGTGTTTAAGAGGAAACGCGGTCGGAGAGACTTTTGAAAAAGCCTAAGTAAAAAGTCATAATTCGAGGTTTGGCTCTCACCTATTTCCTCCTCCAATATTGAACTAATTTAAAAGATATTTGATAAACTGAATAAGAAGGATATAATTGCTATTGTTTCTATGTTTTTCTTTTTTCATTAATTTTTTTCATGCGCCATTGGTTGGCCCTACATGCGCCCATATTTAAGGCATGGAGGAGATAAGTTGTGTATTTATTATCCTTGACTATTTTTATTTCTTTATTATTTTATTTTTTTATTATGTTATTATTCATTAAATTAATCAATTATTAATAAGAAATCGGTTATGTTATTTAGTGAGAGCTCTGTTCCTCGTCAGTGTTCACTCCAGCCGGCCAATTAAGATAAGCCAGAGGTGAGGAACAAAAGTACTCCCAGGAGATAGGGTCCGTGGGGTCGCTACTGCCCAACAGCTCGCCACATGTTGTCCTGTGGGTTCCTGTATCTCTCTTGGTCTGGCAAGGTAAACTCTACCGGCACAGGCCTAGAGTTCGGAGTGCGCAAGCCCCACCACGATGTTAACGTAAAGATACGGCGGTGGGGTTATTATTATTATTAAATATCCTAGTAACAGGATCCTGTTGCTCCTCAAGTGCCTTTAGTTAACTTTATTGTTAAAAAGTATTGCTTTGTACGCGAAATGCAATAAAACCTGGGTTTCATCCCAGACCTACAAGTAGCAAGAGTGAAGTAGAAACGGGTATCTGCCGGCTTACAAATTGCATTTTAAAATGGAGTGTTGTAGCCGCTCGAAGCTATATACCCATTGCAATAATATTGTATGTATGTAAACATAGCGCATACTATTTCTCTTTGACGCTATTTGAAATGAACCAAATAAAAAATATCATACACAATTATATAGTTTTTATGTCTTAACAGCGCGTGTCTACCCAAGTAACACAAAATCGATATAATGGAAAAAGTGATGACCAGAAAATTTCTTCTAGCTTCGTTATAGAATTTGAAGGGTTTTAGCAATGTCTTGCTTCTGTATAACAGCATTTTATTAACTTTGTAGTTCCTAAAGCTATATAATCCTCTTTTTCAATCTTTTGTGCAGCTAAAGGTTTTATTTTAGACATAATTTATGTCTCTATACAGCTTCTAATACAGCTGTAAGCATTATACAAAAGTGTAGGCCGTATGTAAGCATTAATTACGGCTTAGGCTATTAAAAAGCATTTTAAAATTCTTTAAAACTGCTCTATGTTTTATAACGACCTTTCGCATGGGTCACAACTGTTTAACGGTGTACATTGGTGCTGTTTTAATGCCAGCTTTTTAAAAGCATTTTATCATAATATTATATAGCCTTTATCTATACAAACGTATAATGACAAGAATTTTAACAAGCAATAAGTCGTATACCGGCATCCGCATGCCTAAAGTTTTTAATTATGCTTACGCCATTTTGCTTTTTGTATCGATAATATTTAAAATTTAATTTTATGGTAAATAGTCCTTTAGAAAGGACTTCAACCTATGGTATTGACCGGCCGGTACAATACAGGTATCATAATGACTAAAACTAAAGATTTCTTCGTAACAGCATATTTTTTTTTACAATTCCACATATTTTTATAATATTTTTGTAATAAATAGCTCTTTAATTTGAAGGCGCATGAAATATTTGATTCAAATATATACATACTTTCACAGTAAAATGATACTCGCAACCTTAATTCCTCATAGAGAACAAAAACAAGAGTTTAATTACTTGCCTTGTAGCACTTATATTTTTTTGTTGAAAGTATCCATGTTCTTTTTACACAAGATTTATTAATAATAACAGAAATTAAAAATAATATTTGAAAATGTTTTTATTTTGCCTTTGTAATGGTACAAGCTGTATAAGAGCCGCATTTAACATATGCGCACTGCTTTAACCTGTTTTCACAGCCCATTATAATGCGTTTATCATTCCGGTAGACAACCAATATAATGCTGCTAAAATACCATTCTTACACTTAAGGCTGTATAATTTGGGGCCCAAATTAGCATTACAAGAGCTGTATAGTGGTTTATAATGCCTATATGTAGACTTCTTATAAAGCTATAATAATATGCTAATTCTGTTATCCATCGATTATAAAGCTATTTTGTGCTACTTGGGTAGTGCCGCAATCGGGGTGTAGCAAAAATAGTATCATTAGTAAAATCCGGGATATGACTCTTTGCAAGGTCAAAGCATAATAAAACTTAATTAGGTATACTAGAAGAGTAGTCTTAAGTTTTGTGAAAATCGTTACTCAATTATTAATGTGGTCTATGTGGATATTTTTTTTCTGTTAGTTTTAATGATGGTCTGGCAGAGTTAAGTAGTATTGTTCGTCTAGTCGTTGAGCTGCTTATGTTCTGAGTAGAGCTACACAATTATTGGCTAATGCTTGCACTGGCTGGACAGATCTATTCAGATCTGTGTGGTTCTTTCCTCAAGAGACCATTTCAGACATTAATCAACATGGTCTTCACATGATTTGACCAAGATTATCTGGACTTTATGAGAGACTTTGACCCTTGTTTTGTTTCGCCATTTCTTGTCAGGAGTAGTCAGATAGGAAATATCGACAGCTGCAGCTTATTTTTTTTTATTATGACGTATAAAAGTGATTCCGAACAATTTCATTACATTTCCTTTCGATACGAAACTCTCAAATAAGAAATGATAGGACTTATCTACGTTTGCTATTCCCTCTCGCTATATTGTTTTGTTATACAAGTAGAAACAAAAAGGTCAATACGGACCTTTCCACTATTCAACCATACAATCCGCACAAGGCCAGAGAGAAAAGGGACGGACAGTTATCAACATAATAACGTAAATGCATGACACCTTAACTAACCCGTTCATATACTCCCGAGAAAAAACGAGATAATAATAATGTGTGACATCGCAAGCCGTGGAGTAAAAAGCCCATGTTTAGGACCGGCCCTAAGCTATATAGCCTCTTTTTACCAGTCTCTGCCCTCTGTATGTAAAGGCGTGTTTATTACATAAAGCCTTTCTCAATAATAGTAGCGTCGGAGGTAAAAGCTCCAACAATATTTAGAAAATACGATAAAGTAAGAACAACCTTTGAAAATAATTATTTAAGTTTTTTTTTAGCATTGTATGTCGAATTTAGTTTTGGTTACCGACGTTAAAATTATTGATGTTATCAAAATGTAATTTTAATGACTCTATAATACGTTATGTGTGACTAGAACCCACGACAGCTCAATTAGGTACTTACAGTGAGGCCGACGAGAGAATGCGTTTTTGACACCTGTCAGTTTCATACAAACGAATCCGTGTTTGCCGAATTTTATTTTTATTAGCTACTAGAATAATTGTGAAAAACTGACAGCTGTCAGGAACGCATTCTCTCGACCCCTGGACTGTACTTAAATCAATTTCATATTTGAATCCTTATAAGAAAGCTGCAAAGTTGAAATGAAAATACCAACAAAGCAGAAAAGAATAGTCTTTCTTGACAGACTCTATTATATTTTATTATCCATCAAATAAAAAGGTTACATAACTGCACGTCTAACAGGGTCTATGATATGGTCGTAAATTGGCAAAATCTTCGCTCGAGCGCTCGGAAGGGTCGCCTGTAATGTTTGATGTTGACAAAGGTAGATGGAAAGGACCGTCACAAAGTGTCGAAGTTCAGGCTATCAATTGCATATTTAACGAGAGCTCACTAACTGCTCCGCGATACCGGAGACGAAGAGGGACTCCGCACCTAATTGGATCTCGCTATTTTTAGCACTATACACTTAACTGCCACCGTTTCGTCGTTTGTCGAGATATCGCAATTTATCTCACTCACTGGTTCGCGGCGTTGGGACATAATCCCGCGGGACTCACCGTGGAAGGTCTTCAAATTACATTCCATTGAGCTTTTCTAGTGGTTAAGGACGAATTTTCTAAAAATTGCGCCGGGTATTGAAAGTGGTCCCGAAAGTTTAATATTAGGGAATTGGTGTTTCCCTTTTTGTTGCGTATGTCATTAGAGATGATATTGTTTGGGCGTAGCTACAGATTTTCGTCTAAATGTTCCATGAACTCTTATCATTTTTGATCATGATTACACGTGGTCCAATATGACCTCTCGACATTTTGACACATATTTGTATCGATCGAGTTATATATTGACACGAATTCGAAACAAATTCGATTCGATTCAGAACTCGAACAGGTCTGGAGTAAGCACACTCGTCTATCTTCCACATACCTATAGGAAGCACGTTAGGATCTAAACTTTAGAACTAGGCACGCTATACTAGCCATGTCGCCATGCCAACAATGTACAGCAGGTCCTAAAGTTGTATAAATTAAAAATAGTTTAGTCGCCAAATGGCAGCGGCGGCATGTTCGGCATTACTTAAATAGTTTCCGCAATGAACGAGTCATTCATTGGCGTGGATGTAAAAATTATACGTTCTTCGTTCGTTCGGTCGTTCGTTCTCAAACTTCATGTTCTTAATTACGGCGTACGTAAGTTGATGTATGTATTTGTGCGGCCGTACATTGTCTTATAAGTTATTTATTAGAAAATTATGCTTAGAAGATTCTCGGAAGGAAGGGGAAAGGGTATAGGGAAGGAAATATCTCATACTATTCAGCGATGTGTTCTTCAGAAACCAGCGGTTTCATGAGGTTTTGAGTTTGGTCTTTAGTTAGACTATTGCTCCAAGAGTTCTTATTTCATTGATGAATTAAACATACATGGGCTATGCTGATTGATTCATAATCGAGAGAGAAGTGATAATATTATAGAGAGAGAAGTGGTAATAGGTAATTTATTATTATTTATTTATTCAGTAGTACACATACATTTTATACATTTAAGTTGGTGCCAACATAAATTCATTAGAGTTTTCCGTGCACCAAAATCATCTACTACATAATTTAGAGAGTTATAACCACTTACGTAGGTACTTAGACAAAAAGTAACAACAAAAAAAAAAAAAAATTACAACGGGTATCAGCGAAATATTAGTTAAAAACTAACCAGTGCACATCGGTGACCAATCCGGCCGTCCATCCTTACAACAAATAGTGGTGGAGAATTTTTGAATTGATACAGGCTGTTCCTAAAAAGTACCTATATGTATTTAGTAATAGTTAATTTTAAATTTTATTTGTGTTATCATATTTGTTTTTAGGTATTATTTTTGCTTTATTATTGTTTTAAACTATTTATCTATAATGAATTAAGTAATTTCGTTCAAGACGGCTCTTACGAGTGATGGACCGATGACATTGAATAAGTATGATAGCACCATCTTTCCTTCAATTTCAGATATCGGCTGCTAACTGGGTCCTTATCTTTTTACCTGACTGCGTCAGAAGGAGGGTTATGTTTTTCGAGTGTATGTATGTATGTTTATTACCTGACTGCGTCAGAAGGAGGGTTATGTTTCTCGAGTGTATGTATGTATATATGTATGTTCTTTGGCACGCTCTGTAGCCTAAACGGCTTGATCGATTTCAGCTTGAGAGGTGCCTGTAGATTTGTCTTAATTGTGAGAATGACACTGGGAAAACAAAAATATAAAAAATAAAAAAAAAGGCCGATTTTTGACGCCATATTGTGTTTATAAAAAAATATTTTCTCAAAACCTATCGAGTGGGTATCAACATAAAGGTGTTTAAAAGGTGATTACAAAAATATATACAACTTATATGGTTAAAAGTAATTCGAAGTGACAGATCGTAAAAGACACGTACCAAGAACTAATCGTCTGCGAAATCTTTCACGTTTGTAAACTAAAAAGCTGTAAATAAAAAAAAGTAATTAAATAAAAAAAACCCGACTGCGGTAAAAAACTTAAGTTAAAAAAAACTGAAAAGCTAAAAACAAGCCCATTTTAAGTTAAATAAAAGTTGGAAGCAGGCAGGGTTTTTACCGCCGTCGGGTTTTTATTTTTTTATTACTTTTTTTACCGACCGTTTTCAAATACTATCACGAAAGCATTTCCGTCGGTGGGAAAGTTACATTTTACTAGATATTCTGGTGTGATCTCAGTACATTCGCTCTCCAACACCTTTTTCAGAACGGAATCGGTAATCAGTTTCGATATCGACCGGGAGAAGCCTCCAATGAATATTTTATCTCTCAATTTTATTGAGAATGAGAACGTATCAATAGAAGTAAAATCGACAGTCGGCATTACAATATGAGCTCAGCCCAATAGTTATATTTTCAGCTTTCTGTAACGACTTGGGCCCAGACTTGTGCCTTCAAACAATACCAGTAAGCCAATAATAAAGATAATTATATAAAATACCTAAACTAAATATCTGGTAAGACTCAATAAACAGGCGTTTTAGGTTAAAAATAGATCTGGTCCGTTTGTGTGGCCTTCCAAGCAATAGCTACCCGATCCCAGGGGGCGTGGGTGGAGGCGCGGGCGGGTCGTGGGGGCGCGGGTACCCCACACACCCATAGAAATGATTTATTCCCGTGGAGATCTTTGCCACATGAAAATATTTTAATAAGGTCAGAAATACTATCTATACATGTTATGGATTTAAGAAAATGTTTATAATGTCCGCATTAAATTATTTACAACAGTACATCCGCAATTCCGCACGGTTATAGCTTCCTTGCAAAAAACATCGTCATAAAAAGCATCTGTTATGAATTTGGTAGTTTTTACGTGTTTATATTTTCTTCTGCCTCAACCATTGTTAAGGCACCCCATTGTTGAGGGATCCTCACCTCATTAGGTGAGGATACATACCTACACAGACACAAACAACACTAGGTACTTTAGTACCGTACAGACGTACAACTAGCAAAGAGATCGTATAAGCAATTACTCTCACGACTATGAATCGAAAAACACTCGTATGAAAGATCCTATTATTTCAAAAAGCCGTTTAAAAGCAGTTGTCTAGATATTTTAGCCTTCAGCGCTTTTTGACTCTATAAACATGTCTAGTAAACGTGTACTCGACGAATTCATATTGCACTTACTCGATAATTATATAAAGATATCTCTCGATCACCTTCATGCAACCGTAAGTCCTATGACAGCTCTTTGAAAGCAACTGAATTGCTAATTTGTCGTAAAACTAGCTTTTATAGCACTATCTTTCGACATGTATTTATTACAGCATAATTATAGAGTAAACGCTGTTTATTCGACAAAATAGCATCTCAGTTACTATACTGGCACTTAATGTCATATAATAGCTTTTTACAAGGCTTTCATTCCGCTTAATTTTTGAAGTTGAGAAAACCCTTTGAAATTATCTATTACAGCCCCAAAGGTGCTCTAAACATCATTTGAAAGCCGTCTTACAGCATAATTGTGGTATGAAAGTTGAATAAAATCTTTTACAGCACTGTAAACGCCATTTTGTTACAACAACAACCGTATTGTTTTTATTTTGTGAAAATCGATTATAATCGGTGGAAAATATTAAAAGAAGCGGAGGGTTCCGACGGAAAGTTAACAAGATTTATACACGATTGAAACAATCAACATCTACATTAGCAGTAACCACAGATGAAGAGCGATCAAAGAATACAAGTGCGGGTTCTGTAGGAAATATTTACACTTCTACTGATTATGAAATTTGTGAACCGTCAGCTAGTGAAGATTGTTCTAATTTTGAAAATATCTCCGCTGATCAAGACTCTGATTCTTATAGTAGTGATAATGACAATTATAGTTCAGAGTCCGGGGATAGTGAAAATACTAGAAATTCCGACACTGTCGCTACTAGGTGTCGGAATATATGCAGGTCAAAAAAAACCATCGGACTTAGATAAATATTTAGAACATTATGTGAGGGAAATGAAAGATCTTGAAAATTGTCTCAGAATTAAAACAAAAATTGCTACTAAAATAATTTGAAAAAGTCACTCATATAATAAAAATCACTAAAATATTTTGTTTGTGTTTAATTTTCTTTTAAATTCCTCTGGAGTATTAATAACAGTATTTTGATCTAATATTAAGGATTTAACATTTTGCGCTAAGGAACCCCAAACTAACTGCAATGGCGGTCCTAGAAGTCGTAAAGTTGAAACCTTATTTCTATTTCTCAGCTAAAAGCCGAGTGAATGCTTTGTGATGATAAGTGAATTGCTATTAATGGCGAATAAAATAAACAATTAAATTAATATTATTTGTAATTCATTATTTACTAAGAAATCTTACGGCCCATGAAAATATTAACTAAAATGTAAGGAATATAGACGAAAAATTTAACCCCGCATAGGAAAGTAAACACCTTTGAGCTAACTTTAGTTCACGAATTGTCAATATGATTGTAAAATTGTATGGCACAAATAATATGGCAAAATTTAATACTTATATTAAATTTAACTATTTTATTTCTTTTCACAAACTATATAGTCTATGAATGCTGCTTGGTTGCATTCACACGATCAAGGAGTCGAGTGATTGCAACCGCACTGCTATATTACAATAAATTTGTCGAATGAAAGAGCTTCTACCGACTTGGGAAAAGCTAATGTGTTGAAAAATGGCATACTGATGATTAATATAATACTAGTAACTTTCGAGTTGCGATTACTCTATATTCTTTCGACTATTTGGCTATTCAGACGATAATCTTACGATATTTACATCACTTAAAGCAGAGAGAAGTGCGCCCAAATCGCGTTGAGAGAACGTGCACAGATCATTTACTCAACATTTTCTCACCACTAATAGCTGAAATAGTAACGTGCTGCTGGCATTTTTACGATATCTTTTGCTAGTTGGGCGTGTGTCTATGTAAAGGCTCCTGCAAACAGGCGCGACACGCGATATAATCGCACGCGACACAAGGACACCGCTCGTTGCTTTGTGTCGCGCGCGATTTTATCGCTTGTCGTGCCTGTTTGAAGGAGCCTTAACGGTCTAGGTCGTAATGCCAGCACTGATAGGTTGACAGCCGCTCGCTTAAACGCAACTCCCCGCGAGCTCTACACAACTTGCACGGAGCGATAAGCACCTGATTTATTTTGTTTTTCTTTTGTTTCCATCACAGAATATAGTCGGTATAATTATACTTTTGTTACGTATTACTTATAGGTTACGTAGTATAGTCATAGTTCCGATTACTTTCTCTTGCATAGTGATACATTTTTGATTGATTGCTATCGTAATTTTTACGAATGTTCACTGGCCAGTATCATTGTTAATTTGTGTTTCTTATTTTTTTTTGTTCCTCAATCCAACCGAGTCAAAGTTAGTGATTTAGATAGTGGCTTTTCAGCTGGCTTACTAGGGTTGCAGAAGACATAAGCGAACTAGCGCAACGTATAAACGAACATACATGTGCGAGATAATTTAATTTGTTGAAATTAGAAATAATTAAATGCAATAATTGTATTTTTTAAGTCAACTTCCGATTTATAAAAAGTATTGTATTGACTTTTCGTTACGCGCCGCTCCGCCACCTACCGACCGAGTCGAGTATAAAATAGGGTGCGCGGCGCTCGACAGATCAGAAGTTGTCTAGTAGCAGACACGGTACGAAGGTGCTCTGAACTGTCAGGTAACGTTGGGTTTATTATTACTTTATACTCTTACTATGCTTATTGCTATGTTGATGTGACAATTAATCACTTATTTACTGAACAGTTATATAAATTGTGTATTTGCTATATTGCTTCCCATTTTTACTTATTCCATACCCTATGATTCATGTTACTACGTATTATGGTATAACAATGCACTTGCTTATTGAAAATATATCAATTTCATTTATTTAACTATTTCTTTCGTATTATTTCCACTACATCTCCCACATCAGAAGTGGGATTACGAATATAACAGAACTACGCCTATGAATGTTTTGATTTCAGGAACTTCAAAATGAACGTGGAAGATTCTACCACGGGTCAGGCTGAGCAATCGCAAGCTGCATCAGGGTCTGCGCCAGCATTTCAAGACCAGCGTGCTGGTAGACAGCCGTCACCGATCTTGAGTCAACGAGCGTCGCATCAACCTACTGGCCGTTTTGCAAACGTCAGCGGCAGAAACACTGCGTCCTCATCATCCACGCGCGATGCAGTTTCCGGTGGTTCCACGGCCACGTGCGACAGCCGCGAATCAAGGACAGTAGAGTTTGTACCTCTTAATTTTATGCAAAATATGATGCAGGAAATGATGACTCAGTTGATAAACACTACCGCTCAAGCTTTTAACCCACCAAATGTGCGGCCTACTCCACGAATGCGCAGTCTTGAGCATATTTATGTCCCTGCTTTCAATCCTGACGATCGGACCGATACCGTACAAGTTTGGTGCCGAAACGTCGAAGAGCTCCAAGCTGAATATGAACTCTCTGATAGAGAGCTACTAAACTTGTCTCGGAACCACTTACGTGGACGAGCCGCTGAATGGGCTCGTCGTAATTATTCAAGTTTAATTAGGTGGTCTGAACTTAAAACTGGTCTTATTGAAACCTTTGCAGATGAAGCTCGTTACTATGACGACCTGACGCTGTTCATGGAATATACCAGCGAGCAGGCCAGCAATTTCGCCGAGTACGCAACCCGGAAATGGGAACTGGCGAAGAAGGTGATTGGTGTGGAGATGACTGAACAACGCCTCGTCGAAGCAGTTATTTCGGGTATGTCTGACTTTCGTATTCGTTCTGATTTGCTACGACTTACGCCTAAAAATTTGCCACAGCTAATTCAAAGTCTCAATTCATATAAGCGTAAGAGGCCTGGTGGTGAGCCTAATCATAACATCCCGTCTAAGCGGTCTAGAACCACTTCCTCTTTAGATACTCGACGATGTCATAAATGCCATAAAGTAGGTCACCTTCAAAAAGACTGTCGCTCAGGCACAAATAATAACAGTCCTCGGAAAGATACTGCTCCCAATCCTAATATTAATGCTAAGCCTACTGAATCAAAGCCTTCTAAACCAACGGTTTGTACTTTTTGCAATAAGAAGGGGCACACTTTTGAAAACTGTTTTGGGCGCATAAATAAGCAAGCCAAAAACGATAAACCCTCTAAATGTGAATAGTTTGAGTTTAAGCAATACAAATTTGCAAACTATTCAAATCGAAAGCCGTGATTATTCTTGCCTGTTAGACAGTGGTGCAGAATGCTCCCTTATGCGCGACAGTATTGGCGATTCGGTCAAGGGTAGGATTATTTATGAGATTTCCGTTTTGAAAATGCTTTCAGTTCATCACGAAAAAAGCTGTGTTTGGTGTGTGTTGATGGCCTTAATCATATTGCTTGGTCAAAATCTTTTGGATGTACCTGGAATTCAGGTAACTTTCTCAAAGAACAGTGCTAGTTTAAAGAAACTCTTTTAGTATTAATTGTCTTCGACAGGATTTTGATTTTGAAACATTAGTTGTGAACCCTGACATAAATTCGGAACATAAAATTCATAGAACGTAATCTATTAGAATCACACTGGCGAACTAACCATTCGCTTAAAAAATCCGGACAAAATAGTACAGAGGCGGCCATATCAATTAGCTCCAACCGAACGCGAACATGTTAAAAACTTAATCAAAGACCTAAAAGATAACAATATAATTCGCGATAGTAGTTCACCATTTGCAAGTCCTCTATATAGTTCGAAAAAAAGATGGTAGTGACAGAATGTGTGTCGATTACCGTGAATTAAATAGTAACACCGTTCGTGATCACTTTCCACTTCCCATTATTGATGACCATATTAGCAAACTATCTGGAGCTAAATATTTTACAGTTTTAGATATGGCGGCAGGGTTTCATGAAGTTCCAAATAGCTAATGATTCAATAGAAAAAACTGCCTTTGTCACACCTGACGGGCAGTACGAGTTTCTTCGTATGCCGTTTGGTCTTTGCAATGCACCCTCGGTTTTTCAAAGGGCCATTAACACAGCACTAAAGCAATTCATTGACGATTTTGTTTTAATTTACATTGATGATGTAGTAATTTATTCTGAAACTGTTGATCAGGGTATTGAACGTCTAAATCTTGTACTTGATGCCCTACAAAAAACCGAAATAGAATATTTAAAAAAAACGACTCTTTATTCCTAAGAGTTGTCGATGGCACATAATACAAATTTATCATGATGCACTTAAACACTTTGGCTGGTAAAAAAACGCTCGAGAAAATCAGAGAGCAATTTTGGTTTCCCAATATGTCCAAGTGTACTCGTAAATATGTTGACAATTGTCAGACTTTAAATGTCAATCGGGATCACGACAGATTACGTTGCATCCAATAGAAAAGCCGTCTACTCCCTTTCATACCGTCCATATGGACACCACTGGCAAATTGAGCGGTAATAAACCTACTAAACAATACGCGGTTGTTTTCATAGATGCATTTACAAAATATGTTTTCATGAAACCCGTTAATAATTTAACTGCGGGAGCTACTGTAAATTGTTTGAAAGAGCTAATTTACACTTTTGGCACTCCTAAGCGTATTATTTGTGATCAGGCCGCTTCTTACACTGGTAAAGAATTTTCAAATTTTGTGAACATTGGTCTATAGAATTGCATTTTATAGCTAGTGGTGTAAGTCGAGCAAATGGGCAGGTTGAGCGAGTAATGAAGGTTTTGACTAACTGCTTTACAATTGTTGAAAATACTACCAAAAGAAGTTGGAAAGATGCTGTTGGTGAAGTACAGTTAGCAATTAATAGCACTTTTAGTAAAAGTACTGGTCATACTCCGTTCCAACTTCTTATGGGCTGCGATCAGTCACCTCCTGCCATATCAGCTTTACTAAATGATGTTGAGCGCCTGGACCTCGACACATGTCGTCAAGAGTCAAAACTTAAAATGAACGAATTTGCTCAAACCCGGAAAGCTGAAACTAAAGCTAGAATTGTACCTTTTAAAGTCTGCGATACTGTTTTAGCCAAACAAAACCCGCGAGCAACTAACAAGCTTGACACTAAGTTTAGAGGTCCTTGCGTCATTACAGAAGTAAAAGACAATGATATGAGTTATATTATTATGTTTCTCATGATAACTTGTGAGTTGTTACTGCCGATATGGGATGTGAGTTGACTGAATCTTTAGATACATCTGATTGATAACTGTTTATAGATTTGATTTGATTGATTTGATTTGGTTGATTAAGTTAGATTATCTTGCATAATCAGTAATCGCCTGGCCAACGATCATTGTTATGCCTGATAATCGCACTTTTGCTGCCATGTGATTTGGCGATTGTATTTTGTTGTCATGTGATTTGACAACTGCCATGTGATTTGGCGATTGTATTTTGTTGTCATGTGATTTGACAACTGCCATGTGATTTGGCGATTGTATTTTGTTGTCATGTGATTTGACAACTGCCATGTGATTTGGCAATTATATTTTGTTGTCATGTGATTTGACAACTGCCATGTGATTTGGCAATTATATTTTGTTGTCATGTGATTTGACAACTGCCATGTGATTTGGCAATTGTATTTTGTTGTCATGTGATTTGACAACTGCCATGTGATTTGGCAATTATATTTTGTTGTCATGTGATTTGACAACTGCCATGTGATTTGGCAATTATGTTTTGCTGTCATGTGATTTGACAAGCAGCCATGTGATTTGACAAGCAGCCATGTGATTTGGCAATTATGCTTTGCTGTCATGTGATTTGACAAGCAGCCATGTGATTTGGCAATGTTTTGCTGTCATGTGATTTGACAAGCAGCCATGTGATTTGGCAATTATGCTTTGCTGTCATGTGATTTGACAAGCAGCCATGTGATTTGGCAATTATGCTTTGCTGTCATGTGATTTGACAAGCAGCCATGTGATTTGGCAATTATGCTTTGCTGTCATGTGATTTGACAAGCAGCCATGTGATTTGGCAATTATGTTTTGCTGTCATGTGATTTGACAAGCAGCCATGTGATTTGGCAATTATGTTTTGCTGTCATGTGATTTGACAAGCAGCCATGCGATTTGGCGTTTGTGGTCATGTGACTTGACCAATCTTATTTGTTAGCCAATGCGATTTGGCATTAGGAACATGAGATTTGTTCATTGAACTGATGTTATTACTTTAAGTAATTTAAGATTTGTAATTTACGTTCGCGAGCCATGACGGCTGCTCGTCAGAATGGCCGTGTGCGAGATAATTTAATTTGTTGAAATTAGAAATAATTAAATGCAATAATTGTATTTTTTAAGTCAACTTCCGATTTATAAAAAGTATTGTATTGACTTTTCGTTACGCGCCGCTCCGCCACCTACCGACCGAGTCGAGTATAAAATAGGGTGCGCGGCGCTCGACAGATCAGAAGTTGTCTAGTAGCAGACACGGTACGAAGGTGCTCTGAACTGTCAGGTAACGTTGGGTTTATTATTACTTTATACTCTTACTATGCTTATTGCTATGTTGATGTGACAATTAATCACTTATTTACTGAACAGTTATATAAATTGTGTATTTGCTATATTGCTTCCCATTTTTACTTATTCCATACCCTATGATTCATGTTACTACGTATTATGGTATAACAATGCACTTGCTTATTGAAAATATATCAATTTCATTTATTTAACTATTTCTTTCGTATTATTTCCACTACATCTCCCACATACATAGGCAAATCTCCTAGCAGATCCTCCTTTGAATGCGCCGTATGAATTGACCGTGCCTTGCGTAGCAGTGTAGCGTGTGACTGTGAATGGACTGGCCACCCATTGCCAAAAGGAAAGCCCAATTCTAGGTTCTACTCAAATATTTATGGTACTTAGAATGTCATGTTATTCCCTCATCCCTGAGCTACGACCCAAACTTCGTAAACACTAATGAAGCCTCAGATGATGGTTGTTAATGGCACAAAGCCTCTACACGTGTCGCCCCTCGCTCGACTCCACGAACAAAACAACGCTTAATTGCAATTAAATAATTGCATGAACTAATTCCTAATCTGGTGTTGCCAACACTAATTAATCATTTTAGTGATTCAATCAAACGGAGTGCTCTGATCGATATGCCGCTATCGACACGTTGAACATCAATATACTTTCGAGGGAAACGAATGAGGGAAAAAAGTTTGTGATGCCTTTTCTCATAAAAAGTTTAGTTTATTTCAGAATAACATCATTTTTTGTAGAAATGTTTATATATTACTTATTTATTCATTTATTTCAGGCGACGCAGGCCCATAGATAAATACCTTAACCTAAACATACATATTTTTATTATAAAATAGTACTTCACTAGCTTGTTCTTGTGCATGTTGTTGTGTTTATAACATTGCCAATGAAAGAGCATTATTACTTTGCTTTTTGTTTTAATAAAATTAACGAGCGCTGTAAGCTTTAAACGTTAGGTACTGTTGTTCGAGCACGTACCTATTTATTAATGATGTTTGATCAAATAACTATCTGGTAAATTAAATCTAAATAAAAAAATACAATGAGAATGACAAAAAAATCACAAAATTTTATTAATTACAACATTTTTCTTTGTACCCATGTCTTGGTATAGCTATAAAAATGTTGTAATTACAATTTGCAATATGCTAGCTGCATATTACAAATTGTAATAACAACATTTTAGCAACAGAGAGGAATAATTTAATTACTCAGTTTATTTGTGTGTTTTACGACGGCAACAATTTAGCGAACACGGTACTTGAAATGTTGTTAATTAATTCATAAAAACGTGTATGACGAGGAAGAATTTTATACTAGTTTATAAACGAGATTCTCTCTACTGCATGGTTTATTACATTTACTCGTACATAAGTAAGTTGAGAGAAAGTATTTTATGCTTATATGAGGTACTTTTAAAGCACAGGTTCCCGCAGATAACGTTAAAAAAAGAAAATGAATAGTGTTTTAATGGAAGTCAAATGTCGCTTAGTGGGCAGTTAAAAAGTTTGCCGAGAACCGTCGCCCCTTTTGTATGTTCAGATAATGCAATAGGAGAATCATAGCTTCTCAGATACTTATCTCAAGATAACAGCAAAAAGCCTTGGCCCCGGGCCCCATATCGTTGGATCAGTAAAGTAAGCCATCACTACCCCAATATTTTCTTACCCTTGTCAAAATATGTTCAATGGTTGTCTATTTGATATCGTCTTCATTTCCATACAATATGTAAAAAGAAGTTCTCATAAATGGTGTCAGTGTGATTATGAAACTGTGATGATTATGCTACCGTTTTTTATTTTATATCTTGAAATCGGGAGCGAATATAAAAATTCAATTCACTAATGGCATTTAAAATGGGTATTTTAAAATCCAATTCATTACCGCTCAGTTTTTATAGACATTTATGAGTTGAAAACTGCATTATTCATTGTAAGTCTCTCGATTTCAAAGTAGGTAAATTACCGATAAAAGAATTTTTAAACGTGATCCAACAATTTATTCGACTAATGCAAACAAACTTGGGTGCTTTGTTACAGTGACGTTATTTTACTCCGCGTACGTACACTTTATTAGGTTTTTATCCATGACCCGGGATTAGCATGAATACGATATATATATTCTGTTTCGTATCTGGATTAGTTCCGCTCTGCTTCCCAAAATTCTTTGACAAACTGCGAGTACTCGTTGGGATGACGTATATATTGTAGGTACATTCTGAATACTTAAAATAATATAATGTAATGACCTATTTTTTGGCCAAAGAATCAGCATCGCATTTTTCTTATTTCGATGCGGAATTTTTTGATGCCCTATGATTATTTTCTTTTCCTTTTTATGTACATACTAGCTGCGCCCCGCAGTTTCACCCGCGTAAATGTTGATCTCGTGAAAATATCGGGATAAAATGCAGTCAGTTTTATTGACTGCGTAGTAAAGAAGTAAACTTATTAAAATGATAAGATAATAATAATAATAACATTTTTATTTTATTTAATAATAATATTTCTAAAATTACTTGTGTACAACAAGCACTCTATGTATATTTGTAAAGGCCGAGAGTTCGAAAGTATACGAAAATTCTCCTTTCACTTAATATACATACATAAATGGAGAAACATCACGAATACAAATTTATTTCTCTAAACAATTATTTATTGGAATAAGAATAATGTTCGTACAATTGCTTTGTTAGAAAGCCTGTGTTTTATGACCAGTCGAAATACGGCTTTAAAAGACGTCCAAGTGGATTGTGTGAGTAAAGTAGCAAGTTTTGGAAGTAATGTAACGTTATACGACTATCAATCATGAACATACGAGCCTTAGGCACAGTTTATAGCTCATCGGAGCTGACTGAGTGCCCGAGCGAGCGTGTTGTTTGTGCCACACGACAAATGTTACAATATTACACGAACCAATTAATAATACTGTCAATCTATATTCCACAAACCAATTAGTGACGTATATCAAGCATATTGGTAACGAATGTATTGTACCACCTACCTATTTCTAGGTACAGCTATTGTCAATGATTACGATTGTGGTAAAATAATTCAAATAACGTGTGCCAGGTTACCAATTGCTATTGTTATACGTTTTAAAATAATATAATATGAATATACTTAACCAATACAAAATAATACATAATGATATTTATACTTAACCAGTACCAAAGAATGCTAATACATTTAATGAATCTAAATCAAAGTAAATTGAATAAAAATAAACAATTAAATCATCCAATAATCCGCATAAAGTCAGTCAAAAGTAATTCTTTCTTTTTTCTTGCATTCTTTCTTCCTTTTGTACTCGCAACTCCAGATTTCCAATCCCTATTAATGTCTATCAGAGTGACGGCTAATATACTTATAACGGGGAGGTAATTATATTACGCGAGACAGCTGGCTTACCGCGCTCGCTGAACCTCTCACTTAACCTGAACTTAGCGTCATACGAAAACCGTCAGCTGCCTGTTTCCAATATTCGCCAAGGAGATATTTCCACTGTAAAATATATATTAGACGCAGTGTTGTTTTTCACGTCTGCAAGGCCATTCATCACTCGTCGAGTTGCCTGTCTTACATTAATAACTGAGGGCGTTATATTTTTAATGAATTCCAAAATAAACAATCTGTATGAGTGGCGGGAATTTATAAGCACGTGACCTTCAAGAAAATGAGGCGCTTCACCAATGTAGGGAGAGCTGCGAGTGAGAGCAGCCCCTCCTGAATTAATTTTCCTAATTACAAGTGCCACCTGTCTGCAGGAAGCCATATTGTTAACACATAATTAATGTTTATGTTACAGTAACCCTTTATAAACTTTAAAGCTCCCTTTGTGTAAATGATGGGGTCATTTACACAAAGAAGGGGTAGACTCCATGACCTTGTAGAAATTAATAGAAATGAAATTTTTCTAGGTTTTAAATTGCTATTGAATTTAAGGCTGAGATTCGATTATTTATGATATCGAAAGAGCTGCTATGAAAATGATCAAAGATTTTCAAAGAAAGTTATGGCTTTCTGATAATGACGAGACGTCAAAGCGGGAATTGTAACTAAACCATTTTTGTCTGACTGCGGTCCGACACTGCGGAGATAAAATATTCAAAAGATGTTTTTTTTCTATTGCGTATCTCCTGCTGTGATGTTGGCAACGTGCGCCGAAATAAAACAATGAGTCGCGAATAAATCTGGCATTCGTACATTCCCAACACTCGCTGGGAGAGGAAATTGTGTCGATTTCGTGGTAACACTGCAAATGACAGATAGCGACGAGTTGTACATAATTCAGCGGAGGTTATGACGAGAACGTTACATAAACGCGGCGTGCGGCGTGTGGCGTGCGTGCGTCATTCAACCTTCATTGATTCTACGTACGCCAGTCGATGACACCGAGTAACCAAATAGAGAACTGTCTATCATATCACTGAAATTTATAACTTGAATGCGTTTCACTGATATCCATACCATCGATGTTGTTATTTATTCCATTTAGCTGCGTTTTATTTTCAGCTGCTTCGACATCAATTATGTCGACTTTTATTATTATCATCTTTCACCAATCAGAAAACATTCAGCCCATGTAGTTAATGGTTCAAACATTGTCGTTAATTTAAATTGGATGCCGTTAAACAGAATTACTCGTAATTGGGTTTTCTTTCGTTACAGGAATTTTCCAAGGTGTAGGAGTACCTTCAACATCATGCCACCTAAGTAAGCTTTTCCTAGAGTTGTTACTTTTATTACTGTGTGCACTTTATTCAATCATTTTGTTGCCAGCAAAGTAAACACACCAGTTAATATATTGTTTTGGCAATTTTGTGGTATGATGGTCGCTTTTAGCTTTCACTTCGCTATTTTTATGGTTATTTTTGAAGTTATGTTATTTCCACAAATTAACGTCTTTTCTTTAGGTTATTAAACAAGTTAGTTAAGTAGTGCATGTCCAAAAAGGTATTTATTCAGCAAAAATTGAAAACGATTTCCATCGTAAATAAACTTTTTATTTATTTTGGGCGCTACATGAAATAAAGTCTAAAGTATTTTTTTAAGTATCCGTAGAAACATGCGTTTGCGGATTGAGACAAGCGGAATAAACAAAAACAGCCGCCGAGGTATACACCTGGAGTCTACCTATACAGTGGAACATAAACGCATGATAGGATTACCGGAAACCTATTTCACCAAGCTTCTGGCCTTAATATAAGAGGCAATTTGGCATAGTCCACAGTAATAGCTACTACTACAGACTGTTACATAAATACACACTGAAACCAAACAGATACGTATACATCGACCCACTTTAATTTTAAAAAACCGACCAAGAGCGTGTCGGGCCACGCTCAGTGTAGGGTTCCGTAGTTTCCCGTCCGTCACAATAAGTGTTCCCACTTATGAGTTTAAAAGTGGGTATCCATTATGTTCGCGTAACAATCGTAGTCGATCATAGATCTTAAAATATGCTTGCATATACTACAAACTTAGTCCAGAAATTATTTTGTACAACTTTTTGTCTTTTTTGTACAAAAACTGTTGTTTCAATCAAGTTCAAAATAATTTTCCTAGAAAGTCCTTATAAAGTTCTACTTTTCAGATTTTTTTCATATTTTCTAAACTTATGGTTCAAAAGTTAGAGGGGGGGGACACATTGTTTTTTACTTTTGGAGCGATTATTTTCGAAATTATTGACATTATCAAAAAATGATTTTAGTAAACCCCTATTCTATTTTAAATACCTTTCCAACAATATATCACACGTTAGGGTTGAAATTAAAAAAAAAATCACTTCCCACTTTACATATAGGGGGGCTACCCTAATAAAACATGTTTTTCCAATTTTTATTTTACCACTTTGTCGGCGTGATTGATATACATATTGGTACCAAATTTCAGCTTTCTAGTGCTAACGGTCACAGAGATTAAGCGAGGACGGGCAGACGGACAGACAGACATGGCGAAACTATAAGGGTTCCTAGTTGACTACGGAACCCTAAAAACGTGGTTAAACAGATTTTGTAGATTGCTAAGTTACGTGTCGCCGCTCATTAACTTTCCTGAAAGTTTTATCACTTCACGTTTAACCTTATTCTGTTTTTAAATGTAAAAAATGTGCTATAGAACGGCTGGGGCCCGCGGGGTCGAGGGGCCCGGGGGCCGGGGATATCAGCTAAGATTTATTATCACTATTAATCGAGCGGAACTAACTGGTCTCTTCGGTTAGGTGTGTATTGGGCTATCGGGCTTGGCTTCCATTTTCTTTTTGTTTCGCTAATAACGTTTAAGTAGGTATTATTTTTCAACTCAATGGATTTGGAATTGATGTCGCATAATTAGTTTTTCTTTGAACTACGTAGTAATGTTATCATTAATCACTACAAAACCAGTCACAAAGGACTTGCTTTTTGCTTAGAGCCAAAAGAGTGCAGAAATGTTGTATGAAATTTCATGGATGCACAGTTTTTCATTAATGCACTGTTTTTTATTTTTTATTTAGATAACATTTACCACAGAGGTTTAATGTCTCCCATTAAGTTTAATATTAAATGTATGTATTAGATCAAAAAGATACTGGTTGAAAATAAAAATCGGCTGAATAAATCGACTCGGTGAAAAAAAAAAGAACAAATGGCGCGCTTTTTGTACCATTGTAATAATATTTAGCAAGAAAATATTAAAAAAATGGAAATATCGATAGCGATATGAATGCAACTCCAGAAAGTATAAAAACAGCTGCAAATTAAATTGTAAAAACCTTTTGACGCAAAACTCGCGGGATAAATATTTAAAAGCTTAGGAAAACTTTCTTTACATTAACTTGAGTTTTTATTTTGAGTAGGTATATTTGTGGTCGTCCAAATCAAAAGGGACCTTATGGCGGTAACTAGTTTCCGAGATATTAATAAATTTGTAAAATACCTCAAAAAAATCGTTTTTTTATTAACTGTATTTTTAAAAAGATGATTGTATTTACTACATGTAGATGTGTTCAACTTTTCGAAATGTCAATTTAAAAAAGTTTTGTATTCATCTAAAGTTTAGTAAAAAAGGAACCTTATCGCGGCAAGACCTAACAAATCGTTTTTCTTGTAATTCAAACCATATAGGTACATATTATATCGACATTTTATTATTGCAAAGTAGGTATAAACTAAAGCAAGGATTGTAAGAATTTCCATTAGTAATAATCATAGTCAATCAAAGTATACCATCAGTTACATAACTTCACACTAAAACATAACTTTTTTGTACGGCATACTTAAATTGCGATTTTCTCGAAACTTATAATTTCGATCAGTGAACTTCAAAAATTCGTAAAATAATAACGGTAGTGGTTAGAAGGTTGTTTCTTGGGTCTATAGTTCGGTACATTTATGTAGTTTTCAGCTCTGTAGATAACTCATTTCCGCCATAAGGTCCCTTTTGATTTGGACGACCACATTTTATCACGGTAGGTAGATTGGTAGTTGAAAGAATAGTTATTTATGATACTAGTGCGGTAAGTTGGTTTTTACAAACGAGTAGACGAATGTAAGCCCGAGACGAAGTCGAGGGCTTACCATAGTCACGAGTTTGTAAATACCAATTTCTGCACGTGTGTCATACAATGTTTTTCAACACATTTGCGAGAAAACAGTACAGTATGTAATTAAACAAACTTTTTCATTTGACTATTTTTTATAGCAAATAAGAAAATAAACAGATAGGTCACTACTCTTGGAAATTAATAGTAAAATTTGAACAATTATTGAAATTCAGTGAAATTTGCTGCTTTGGAAGATTAACTGACTGACTGACATTATTAATTTCACACTTAGTATGTTGAACTCATATTATTATTTTGTTTATTTAACTGTGGGTAAGTCGCAACAATTTTTGAAGTTTCTAATATGAAAAGGGCGCGAATTTGCAAATGGCGCCACATGCATGTGGTGAAAATTAGAACTACATCTTTCGTCTCATTTACTCTTTAGTATTAAAGTGAGACAACGTATTGAGCAAAAGTGCTTCCAAGGAGGTTCGATCAGTCAGGTTGTTTATTCTCATAATGTAAAACTCTTTGGTGGAATTCTTATATTTTTTTTTATGGAAATTAAAAAAAAACCGTAAAGAAAACGCACGGTGCTATACTACGGAACGTGCGGTAAAATAGGTACTTAGGTGAGAGTACCTATTTTACCGCACGTTCCGTTGTATGGTGCGTAATTTTTAATTTTCGAACAATGTATACAGGCTTTGTAAATGCATTTTTCGAGCAAATGTGTTGAAATAGTTATTTATGATACTAGTGCGGTAAGTTGGTTTTTACAAACGAGTAGACGAATGTAAGCCCGAGACGAAGTCGAGGGCTTACCATAGTCACGAGTTTGTAAATACCAATTTCTGCACGTGTGTCATACAATGTTTTTCAACACATTTGCGAGAAAACAGTACAGTATATAATTAAACAAACTTTTTCATTTGACTATTTTTTATAAGCAAATAAGAAAATAAACAGATAGGTCACTACTCAGTTCAGTGAAATTTGCTGCTTTGGAAGCTTAACTGACTGACTGACATTATTAATTTCACACTTAGTATGTTGAACTCATATTATTATTTTGTTTATTTAACAGTGGGAAAGTCGCAACAATTTTTGAAATTTCTAATATGAAAATGGCGCGAATTTGCAAATGGCGCCACATGCACGTGGTGAAAATTAGAACTACATCTTTCGTCTCATTTACTCTTTAGTATTAAAGTGAGACAACGTATTGAGCAAAAGCGCTTCCAAGGAGGCTCGATCAGTCAGGTTGTTTATTCTCATAATGTAAAACTCTTTGGTGGAATTCTTATATTTTTTTTATGGAAATAAAAAAAAAACCGTAAAGAAAACGCACGGTGCTATACAACGGAACGTGCGGTAAAATAGGTACTTAGGTGAGAGTACCTATTTTACCGCACGTTCCGTTGTATGGTGCGTAATTTTTAACTTTCGAACAATGTATACAGGCTTTGTAAATGCATTTTTCGAGCAAATGTGTTGAAAAAGTAGATTACGCACCTTGCTAAAGTGAGTAATTAATGCACTCGTATTAATTTAGTATCTTCGCATGCGCTCGGGCACCAACATAACTCTCGTGCATTGATTGATTCGTCAGATCGATCTCGTGCAGAGATTGTTGCATCTAGCGCAAAGTGAGTTATTATCACTTTGCGCTCGATGCAACAATCTACTATTATTTGCTATTGTTTTGGAGTTTAGGAATATTTTTCTGTTTATTTTAATTTGCCTAGACTTTTTGTTTAAAGTACACATGTATAGATTAATGATTATCACGCTTGTTTTTACCAAAAAAATTTTTTAAATTATAATTGCTTTGCTTGAGAGCGTCCATAATTGTTTCTATTGTTTAATACTTACCACCTGTATGTGTACATTATGGATTGTAATAAAGATTAATTGAATTGAGTTGAATAGAATTTATTTCGGTAAATAGGTTTTAACAAACACTGTAGACCAGTATTAACCAGTTTAACCAGCTGCATAATATTTGCAATCGTTTGACTAAACACATATCTACGACACGCATCGCAATTTTAATATTAGGTAAAATATCGAATTTTATTTTTATCTAAACCCGTATTCCGTGTGAGCACACACAATACAATATAATAAACACACTTTCAGCGAGATGAACTGATAAATGAATTTAACGCGACAGCTACATTAATTTGCCAGTGACCCGGATAGGTGATATATTTTGAACACTATCCGCGGAAATATGGCCGCGGTTACAACATAAAACTGTTATAAACTTTCTCATTTTTAATAAATTGAAGTATTTATTGCATGCGGAAGTTGAATAGCTCTATTTCCATATATATTTTGGTAAGTATGTGACGGTGCAAGGCGGTGCTTGGTAGAAATCGGTCGCGAATTGCCGTTGTACTGCTGAAATGTCAGAATGTCAGTATTGCACTTTGATAGTCTGTGACGCTTGCAAATGACGTGCAGTTGTGTAATCAACATGTTTTATACATGAGATGGGTTAGCCGAAGACGCGGGTAAAGTGTCGTAAACTGAAACTTGCTTCAACAAAATCTATGCAATTTGCACGTATCTGATTTCTAGTGGGTAATTTCTTCGTACTTAGGTATTTGAAACATCGTTTTAAAATACTTCATGAATATTTTGCAAGAATACTACAAATCAACACAATCATGAAAGTTTAGGTATATTTTTATGTCGACTTGTCAGATTCTGAGGTTGTCGGTGCAGACAACGTTTTATGACGCTCATAAAAATGCACCGGTACTAAAGAAAACCCGGACGCTTTATCTTAACTGATTTCGGAAAAAAATATATATGTCCTGATAAAATACTCGTATTTTAATGTACTAAGAAAATCTTACTTATAAAACAGTATAATGTATTTAGTGGAGGGTTTTGGTGCTCCGAGAATGGAATCGGGCCAGCAACAACGTGCCAATTAACTAATTCTCTTGTGATTTGTAACGCGTAGCAATCTGCGTAGCGGCGTAGCAGCGTAGCAGCCTGCTACAACGTTTCTGCTACGAATTTACTTTAACTAACAGCGATGTTTTACAGTAATTAAACTTTCAAAGGCATAAATTATGATGTAAAAGGAATATTGTGGAAGTAATTACTAATGGTTTTGGACAAAAGTTGTTACGAGGAAAAAGTGTCGGTAATTAAAATGAGGGAAAAGACGAAAGTCATGTATTGTGTCTCTGCTAAAATTAACAACGATCAGCAATCCATCTGATACCGAGAGTGTGTGTATAAATTGGCATAATTGCTCACACTAATTATAGTCACTGTCCGTCCATTATAAAAGTAATTTTAAAGCAATGACTAGCAGACCTATACTATATCCTTATAACCTCTCTTGCTGCCAACGCGCAACGGCCCCTCAAGCTGGAACAAATAAATAAACTCCTCCAGTCCGTATTTAGGCCACGACGGTCAATCTCAACAGAGATTAGCCTACGGCGCGGGAGATATTATAGTGCACAAGTGTGCGCGCAGACACAGGTGCACTCCTTCTTCCCTCACTCTTATAGTCCGATGGGACGGCAATCCGAAACGACCGGAGAGAGATCAGGCGCAACCCCAACGGCTTAGCGTGCTTTCCTCGGAAAGTACGTGGCTCGGCACGGCGGTATCACACCACCAACTTCCAATAAAAAATAAGATATTCCTAATGGAATAACTTAATAACACATTACTCGACTCGGGAATCGAACCCAGGAACCGCACACTCATCAGTCGCGCTTGCGACCACTAGACCAACTGGGCAAGTAATAACAAATAAATACCTCGCCAACGAAGATGTCAACGACCTATTAGAAGCACGTACAGTACCCGGCGATAAATATTGCACATCGACCTTTACCTTTTTTGTATTTTATACAAAGAATAAAAATAATTATCAAAAGAAGCAAATCATAACTGTTTTAACAGCTCCTAATTGATACCGGACGGTTTGTATTTCGTGCGACAGAGATAACGCTCTACGAAGCCGAAATTAGCCGATTGTCTCTTTTCAAAGGTCGATGTGCAATATTTATCGCCGGGTACCTACTGTAACACAGTGTCTCGTGATGTTTGATATTAAAATTTTAGTGAATACAGAAGTCAAGTCAGTGGCTATAAGAGTAGGGGAAGACCAAAGAATCGATGAATGGATTGTGTGAATGATGATATAGTTAGAAGAAGAAAAAGACATGTCGCACCGACCCCAAATAAACTGGAATAAGGGTAGGACAATTTTTATTTATACCATATAAACAAATACAATACAATATTAATATAACTTAAAATAGATACTATAAAAATACATACAACATTATAATGATGATGACAGAAGTCAAGTGAGTATTAACCACAGTGCATGTTCCTCTTTTTTGTTAGTTCATAACAGAGCTCAGAGGCGTGGTGTGTATTTGTACACAACATATACTCTTATACACATTAGGGATGTTATGGATATGAAATTTCGGATACGGATTAATTACGGATATAGGAATGATTATTATACCGGATACGGATACGGATACGGATATGAAATTATTTCGGATTATCCGTTAGTTTCGGATAATTTCGGTTACGGTTATTAATTTTTTTTAGGAATTTCAAAAGTACAATACAAATAGTTAATAAAATAGTTTTATTTATATGTAACTATTTGGTAGGAATTACAATCAGTCTGTGAGTTATTACAGCTATTTAAATTAAAAATGAGTATAAATAAATGTTGAGTGTTATCTAATCTACCTAAAATGAAAATGTAATAGGTAATAAAATTATTACTTATACTTATTTAGTAATTTCGTATTCAAAGAAAATTAGATTTAAATTTAGAATGCACATTGCACATATTTATTTACTATGATTTAAGTTTAACATAACAATCATAGCTATCTTTATCTTGTGTCTCAATTAGGCTCCGCCCCTATCCGATATTATCCGAAACTTTTATTTCGGATTCGGTTACGGTTACGGATAATTTTTTATATCGGATATCCGATAGTTTCGGTTACGGTTACGGAGCTCCCTAACATCCCTGATACACATAGTTAGACGTACGAAACTCACTCACAAGTTCCAAACTAATTTCCTGTGGCACAAAGCAATCGCCGGGGACGTGTGCGCAGTGCACGACTGCCCGATAGACGCGGCACGTCCATCTGATTGATTTTTACTACCCACCTTCACTGATTTTTACTACTTTTTTAATTGGTGGAAAGGTAGCAGAACTATTCTTTTGTACTGTGGTTTGAAGCAATCAAAAATTGATGACTCGGTTGGCGAAGGGGTTGTGCTGGGTTGTGACGTTCAAAAATGGCTTTTATGTGCCTATTTGAAAGAAATGATTTGACTTTGACTGTATTTGTTTAAAGGTTTTTTATTCTAGGTACATAGTCTTTATATATAACTAGCTTCCGCCCGGGGCTTCACCCGCGAGGTATCTCGATAAAAACTATCCCATGTCCTTCCCCGGGATGCAATCTATCTCTCTGCCAAACCTTATCGAAATCCGTTCAGTAGTTTAGGCGTGAATAGGTAACATACAGATAGATAGACAGACAGACAGAATTACTTTCGAATTTATAATATTAGTATGGATTTTAGGAAATTTCTCGCCGACACTTCACGTGACCAGAGGGCTGGGTCGTTCTTTGGCTCAAAGAGTTAGCATTGCCATTCAACTTGGTAATTCTGCCAGTCTTCTGGGCACATTTTCGGATGACAGCGATGCGGACGAGTACTTCGACGTCTAAATGTCCCTTTGTTTTTGTATTTATTTGCATAGTTAGTTAGTCATTTAATTTAGTACCTAGCGTAAATAGTTAATTATATAATTAATACATACAACGTATTGTAAAACATTTTAAAAGACTGGCCGATTCTTCTCCATACGAAACTACCTCTTGGAAGGGGCAACTAGAATCAATTCTATTTTATTGTAAATTTTGACGTTCAAAAGTACCTTATAAGTGTTTACTAGTTGACCCGGTGAACTTCGTACCGCATGAGAATCAAGAAGAACGAATGTATGACAAAATGAATTATCTGCTATTCGGGGCGGAGACAAATCCAACAAATCAAAGATCATAATAATCGGCCGAGCCGTTCTTGACTTGTAAATGGTGTAACTAACCCGACTTTGTTTTATATGTATAAACATAGAGCTTTGTTTATATCAGGTTCGAATCCTGCGTTGTTCAAATTGTTGTTTGGCGTAAGTTCTTGGTTTTTGTGACTGTTTAAAAATACAAAAGATACGGGAGAAATTTTGTGTCGTCGTTAAGTACGAGTATGTACCACAGTATCCATGACGCAGCGTTTTTTTTAAATAAAAGTAAGGTAAACAGAAAACGAGAGTTCACTCAGCGTTTCCCGTTATTTTACATGGTACGCTCTTCCAAATATTGCTATCTGCCTTTTTATTTTATTTGTTATGCCGGAACTTTTACTATACTACAAACGTGTGGTAATATCCTGAAAAACTTTTACCGACATCACACGAAAACAATGTAACATCACGTTTCCCTTAGGGGGCATTTAACATTTTCGGAGTTTATTTTTTAATTTGGCAAATTCATTGCAATCAACACAAACATGAAACAACTTTTTAGTGTTATTTTTTTATGTGTGCAGTAAAATATAACGTGTGGCTTGTGTCTCGGGAAACAGCCGACATAGAGGGGCCGGAATTTTTGTCTGCAATCGTTTGACATCACACAACCATGTTTACGTCTAAACAAAAATATAGTAAAAATCTATAGGTACAAATGACAATCAATAGCCGCATGACACTCACTCATCACTTGATCACGATTTGTTGTTTTTATTATTTATCAAGACAAAGTTAAACGATTTTTTTGGAAATTCCACCGGACACCGGACCGAAAAAAGGTCGATAATTTGGATGGTATTTTTGTATGAAAAACTCAAATTCAGCCGGGCAACGCCGGACACGAACAGCTATTAATAAATATAAACAATCCACAATGAAAATAAGTCTAACTTCATGTAATAATTATCTCCATTTCCAGTAGTAACAGTTATTTACTTTATTAGCTAGAGAAGAAAGTTTTACGATAAACTTAATGAAAATTATAAACAGGACTTATTACATTGCCGGTCGTATGTAATATTAGCGCTAGCTAGTTAGCTTACTTGTACGAGAATATCAGCTCTGGTAGCCAACTAGCGAGCTTTCCTCGTTAAAATATTTTAATAGGATAATTACTTATATTTTTAATGGAAATTATAATATGAAGGAGTGTGGAGCATAATTCCTAATTGTCTATGTGAATATAATTAAAAAATCGTGTATCCGATAAAAAATATACGAAAAAATGTACAAACTATCATTCCCTATTTAATCCCTTTAACGCCACGGGGCCACGAGCGAAAAAATCGCGGCGATATTATCGTCGTGCCACGTACATATTTCTATACACTGTCTTAGAACCTGTATACGGCGATAACATCGCGGCGAAAATTTGATGATTACGGCGAGACTCGCCGCGATTCTCTCGCTCGTGGACACGGCCCCTAAGGAGTGAATTTTCAAAAATCCCTCCTTAGTGTTCACTTTCGCTTTATAAGGAACACTTGTGCAACATTTCATGCTTCTAGACCCAACGGTTTAGGCTGTGCGTTGTCAATCAATGAATTTCAGATTTTAAGTAGATACTAATATAGAGAGCAATGGTGGCCCAGTGGTAATGGCCCCTCACTTACGAGTTGTAGGTCGTGGGTTCGAACCCAGGCAGGCATTTTACTTTGTGTAAAATAATTCTATCACTACTGCTCTCAAAACGGTGAAGGAAAACATCGTGAGGAAACCGGCATGTCCTAGAACCAAAAATTCGCAGGCATGTGACATGTGATATACTACGTACTACTACTACTGTAGCCTAGTCCCTCTCGAAGATAGGAGGCGAGTGTCTCACCCAGCAGAGGGAACATTATAGGCGGGTAAGATGATGATGATGAGTTACGAATATGTACAGCGAAGTCGAATACTCATATATAGAAAAGAAAGAAAGAAAGAAAATACATTTATTTAGCACAAACTAAGAGACACACAGCAGCATATCAGCTATTGATGATGATGATGCAATCCGACCGATTTCGGCCAGGGCGATTGCTTCAACTCCGCAGTAGCTGCTGTTCGTGAGCTCGCATGTGGCTTATGTAGCCAATCTTCTTTAAGAAAATCCTCGCACAATCTGGGCACGTGAGCACACCATTTATGTAATTATAGTTAATTGCCGTAGGTGGTCGGGCTTTCAATTGGTCACGCTTGGTCGACGATCAAGCTCAAGGCGCCGCCGTAATTCAAAGCCATGAACTTTGGTTTTAACCAAAGTGCTCCACTCAAGTCTTTGAGCTGCTGGCTGCTCCCACCGAGACGGCAGCTATTATAGAGGCATGAGCTGCAGTTTAGTATCCGTATACAAACTCGATCCATCTATCTACCAATCATGTTGATTCTCTCAGGAGTAGGTGAATATAATGGCCGCTTGGGTAAGACAATTAGTTCAATCGGAAGGCAGTGGTGTTTGTTAACGTTTAACTGGACTTCCAAACAATGCCAAACAGCAAAAGGGTACCTATTATGCATATCACGATATTAGGAAAGAACTGATTGCTTTCATAATACACATGGAGTATTTAATCATTGAGTGGCATAGCAATTTGAATACTTATAAACATCATGTTTGTTCCTTCTCCGTTTTAGAAACCTTGACGAACATGTGATGGGGCAATTACAGACTGAATTTAGGTATTTATCCGCTCTACAGTCAAAATATATACCTAATATAAATACTATAAATCTTATTTCGCTTTAGGTACTATTATATTGAATTGAATATAATACTAAACTTTACTAGGTCTTAGCCACACTGATAATTAATAGCAAACTCCGTGCTGTCAATCTTGCGGTAAAAGGGCTCGTTTCATTAGTATCTTACAATTGATTTAGGATATTTTGCCTTGGCTCTTCGAAATCTAATAGTATTGTAGTGGTTTCAAATATTGAAGTGATTATGCTACGTGATAATTCACCTATTATTAAAATAGTTTCGGTTGCCAGCTCTTTGACCAAAACATATGGAAGATTTTGTTGGGCAGATGATTGTTTCATGTAAAGTAATAATATCATCTGACTATTGTAATTTTTTTGACTAATGTAATTTGACTAATGTAATTTAATTATTTCTTAATTTGTAATTTCTATAATACTAACTATAAACTATTTTGTACGCTGAATATGGCAAAACATGTTGAACCAGCAATCTTCCAAACTCGTTTTCCATCCATATGTGCATATCTATGTATCATGTCACACATGTTTATTCAAATAAATGCATGTTTATCTTTATTTTTATCATCTGCATGGAGTTTGATTGGAAGTTAACACCAACCTATACAAGAAATGGCTTGGTTAAAGATTTGTTATGCAGCAAAAAAAATATCACATTAGCAGCTGAGTCCCCCAATGACAATTACCATTACTGTTGTATGAAACTTGAAACACTGATTGGTGATCAAAACAATAAATTTAGTCAAAAAGACGCTTTTCCTAGCCCACCTACTTTACAAAATACCTTAGTAATGCGGCCAAAGAAAGGTAACAACGAAAAATCGTAACTCGTAAAATATAAAAGAGAATTTATGTGAAAGTTTTCATTTACAAACAAAGACGGATTGCGTAACAAATGAGGCGACGGAAAAGGAAGGCTTGTTCGTTTATTTCAATTTTTAAGTTGTCGTGACGGCGGCGGTGGGTAAACAACAAACAGCCGGTGCTCGTGGGCTAGGCGAACGGTTTATAAGCTTAGGTAAAATGTTGCCGACATATTTCAGTTCCGTAAATGACTGATTGATAGAATTCAAACCACTGAAACTTCATATATGAAACGTCAAACACACGATATTTACAGTGTGTGTAGAGATTTATCAAAACTTGAAGTTTGAAAAATCTCTACAAATGCGAACAAACTCAAAACTCAAAACATTTATTTCAAATAAACCAATTACAGGCACTTTATAGTGAAGGCATCGACCAATCAGAAAGATGAAGCTAGTTGCCCATTCCAAAGCGTAGTAAGTACCTATGGAGCGAAATGGGCTTAGAAACTCCACGGACACTCTTTTAAATCAAAATAATATGGTTACAAAAATTAGGACACATCATGTTGAAATTATGCATGTGAGAACGATGCAGAACCGTCCGTGTCCGTAATAAGAAAATAAAAAAAAACAATTCTAATATTAAATTAAATTGAAATAAGCTGTCGCAGCTAAGAGATGACCAATCCCTACTGACTGCGCCCGCTCACGAGCGTGGCGCATGGATTACAAAGTCACGATCGAAAAACAGGTAGTCGAATAGCACCTAATCATAATGTTACATCCACGCCTGCATTCCTCGAAGGGGTCAGTTTTCGTCAGCTATTTTTTAGTCCAATGTACAGACGCCAGCACATCAAGCTACCCGAAACTGTCAAATTTTCCCAATCAACTTTGAACCTTATGCTTTAGCGATAAAGTTGAAAATCTATTAAAGAAATTTGACAGATTGTAGTAGCTTGATGTGCTGGCGTCTGTACCTACGTAATAGGGGGCTAGCTTTTAGCCAATAACCGAGCACAAAACCTGAGGGGCAGTTCTCGTAATTTTAAGAACGTTCAGTCTGATCTCAGCCTCAATCTGTCAAAAATACCTCTTTTGACATTTATTGTCGCTGAAATTTTTAATCACGAGAATTGGCCTGCAGATTATACAGACAGGAAAACCCAGTAACACCATACCTCAGACTCAGCAGTCGTGACAACTATACACCAACCAACAAGGTACTAGAAATTTATCCTAATGATAAATAACAGTAATTAAGGTAATTTGGCTGTGTTGTTAAAGGCCAAGTATGATCCCTTCTCTTACCGGGATATCATAATGGGCTACCAGGAGATTATGACAAGGCAGTAGCTGCTTCTGCGCGCTAATTACTTAATGCTACTGCACAGTAATTTTGTTAGTGCACAGTGCACCCATTGTGTCTTATCGCTGAAATCACTTTAGGAGAGTGCCTATGATCATGCACTTTAGCTTGAAGTTATGTACTTAACGATTAATCAATTTCTACATCAAGTGTATTATTCGTAGTAATATATTCCACGATTGTATACTGCGCATACTTTTATGTTCAGCACTAAATACTTACGGTCTAATATGACACCCCTTGATCTCTCAACTCTGATCTTGATCGATAAACTTTCCAACGATGTTTAGTAAAGAGACATTAAAGTTGCGTTTAATATTTTCTTATCTATAAACGCGCTTCGTTAGTACTTTTCGAGGGCGACCCTTGAAATACCGTCGTACCTACTAGACGAAAAATCGGTCAAGGGCACACGTATAATATTAAGGTTCCTTTTCTTCGCAAGTGTGTTTGACTATCTATATTCTATAATGAATGGTCTAACATTACGAGGGGCAGATATTTTTGGGGTCATTTATTTAAAAGATAGGTAATAATGACCTATAAACTTGAGCAAACAAAATTGACAAAGTTTATGTGATGAGTTTTGGAGAAATTGTTAATCAAAATTGCTTACGTAAATATGAATGACACTCTTGTACAACACCCTTTTAAGTTAAACTGAGCCTGTTGGCAAGAATTTGTACAAATTCATCTCAAAAGGGGATCAAACGGGAAGTTGGAGTTTGTATTATATGCGAACAAAGCCGCAGGGAACAACTAGCATACAATCAACCCGTTGTTTTATTCAGGAGCTCGTTTGCCTGTTTACAATTCCCACACCATTAATATATTTACATTATTAATTGTCACTACCAAAGTTTTCCCGTGTCTGTAAATATAAAACATCCATTCCATAAAGTAATACCGTCTTTTGTTTGTGCATTTCACGATAAAGCATTCGGTACCTTAAGAAACGGACATAAGGTTTAAATTGAACTGATCGACGTGCCTATATTTTATTTAGACTTAGACACACCCTACCCTTCGTGGTTATACTGGCAGATATTTCTAGAATCGAATAAATAAAGCAAACGGAATTGAGTTTTGAATCAAATTTTATTCAAAAACCAGACAGCAATATTTTTTCACCAGAAATAATTTACTGATTTTCATTTTTGCGTCGCCCGTACGTGCCCGTGTGACAAAGCCTTTTATTTTTATTTTAACAAATTCCACTATAGGACCTACACTTTATGTTACTCGGAACATTATCATTTGTTTTGAATTTGATGACAATTGGAGTCTTCGGTCAGCTGGACCCGGTCGCATCTGGACCCGCGGGTCTAGTTGACCACATCATTTATTTTCTGTATAGATACTGATGCTTGCAGAAAGAATGAAAAAAGCAGCCTGCATAGTATTATCGGCCTTTCAATCCCGTTTCTAAGCCGACCACAACCCTCTCCAGTGTCACTGTCTGCCTCTTTGTCCTTTATCACTCACAGACAAAGGGTTCCGCGTAATTAAATACTAAAGTGGAGTCATTTTAATAGGTAACATTTGACAATTCATAAAATATTCAACAACGTAACCTTGTAACGGCGGGCATAAAATAACATATTTTTTCGTTTTGTTAGAACTGCACAATTGCTTACCTTTTTTCAATTACGATTACATATTTATTGTAATAATGACCGATACGAGTAATTTTACGATTTGCTTTCATTAATAAACCATTCTAAACATAATAAACAATTAATTCTGATCTAAAGAACTGAACGTAGTTACAAGGTTACGTCAGTTAACCATTTTTCTTTTTAAACACTAGGGATGTTACTCTAAAAATCGAAAGCTGATAAGTAGAATCGAATGCAATGATGACTTGTGAAGAAATATCACCATAAATTAATAACCACGTTGTGATTATAATAAAAAAATTATTTATTATTCTTTTAACTAACTAGTTATAAAAATACAAAAAATAATGAAATAGAAAAACTGCCTCCTCGCATTCGCCTCTAAAACTACAAGTGATTACCATGAGGAAATAAACTTTGAGGTTTTTAAAGAGTGATTTGAGAAGCTGCTAGTCAGCTTAGAAAACCCATCGAAAATTGTAATGGACAATGCACCGTATCATTCTGTACAAGTTGATAAACCACCAACTCAAGCATATAAAAAGCAAGAAATTGTCTCGTGGCTGGTAAGAAATGGTGTGGATGCAAGTCCATCTTTATTAAAAGTTGAGTTGTTAAATCTAGTAAAAGCAACTAAGCCGTCCAAGCTCCGCTATGTAATCGATGAACTAGCCCTAGAGCATGGACACGAAGTTATTCGATTGCCTCCCTACCATTGCCAGTATAACGCCATCGAGCTTATTTGGGCACAAATAAACGGTTATGCAGCGCGGAACAATACTGAACCACCCTTCAGTACTGCTAAAATGATGTCTCTGCTACAAACTGCGTGTGCAGAAGTCACTACAGAAGACTGGAAAAAAGTCGTAGAGAAAACAAAGAAAATAATTTTACAAGATTTTGAACGAGATGTGAGAATAGACAATATTATTGAAAATGAATTAATAATATCTCTGAGTGCTGACAGCAGTGATGAAGATGACAATACTTTTAACAGTTCTGATAGTTCAACTGAATAAATGCAATTTTTTTGTTAAATTGTGTACTTGTCTTATTTTGCTCCTTAAATTTACGAAAAAAATAATAATAATGGGACAGGGATTCGCCTGATGATTTTTTAAATTCGCATATGTTTCAAGTCCGTATCGATTCATTCACTTTAATCGATGTTCATAAGCAGGTCACCTCACTATGAGGATAAAACTGACAGACGTCAAATGTTACCTATTAAAATGACTCCACTGTAGCATTAATTAATATCACTTTGATATACAACCCACATCACTTCAAAGAGCGGGATTTATACAAAATCATCAAACTTCAGAGGATTTTAGGAAGTCTTCTTTGTAAATTATAGGTAATTTAAACATTATAAGAAACACACACATTTACATCTCTCCAACATTATGGAATACAAATAAATATATCAAAATGAATAATAATAATAATACATAATATAATAGGAAATATTTATTCAGAATTAAAATAGGAAAGTATAAAAACCAGAAAAATCAACAAAAAAGATGTAATAACCAACCAGGTTATTACATCTTTTTTGTTGATTTTTCTGATTGGTCATTACATAATCGTTTGGTTTGTTTGGACTTTGGCTTTGATGCCCACATCACTTGATAGAGCAGGCTATAATTTCCTTGCGACCGTTCATAGCATTAGCATTTGTGACACCTTATCAGAATTATACAAAACAAAGGACTTTTAAACTATTGCCAGTGCTTATTTAATCTTATATTTTGAATTGTTTCTTCATTTTTTTTTTACTTTTCACATGTAGGTAGAAGCAACAAGAATAATAGGTACTCAGGATTTTGCAATATCTTGATTTAAAAGATTGTCCATAAAGTTTCTTGCCCGTTCTTCTCCATAGAGATCTACGTTTTGGAATGGGCAACTAGCTTCAAATTTCTGACTAACTGACCGACTCTTTGACAATTCAAAAGTGCTTGTAAATGGTTTAATTGAAATAAATAGTTTGAATGGAAACAATAATTTAAATAAACTTTATTATGATTTGATAGTTATAAATACCCATCAGAAAGATCGATAGCACTTATCGTACAGACAATAAATTGATAGCAGAAGTCGGCAGGGCGGGCCGTGAGGGTGGCCAGTAATTAATGGCGACCCTCGCTATTTCTGGCTCCAAGGACGCACTCGAACGTGACCAGAATGCATTTATATCTTGCAAAATAAAAATATAAACTTATTAACTCCCATTGTTAACTTTATAGTCGTGTTGAAATAAATGTCTTCATATTTTAGTCTTTATTTTGTGCTGAATTCGGCTTGGATTCAGATTGGGGTTAGATTGTGATGCTGTTCACAGGACAATCAAAAAGTTAAGTTGTGGGCAGAAACCCCAGGGGTTTATTTATAAGCGTTGCTTAGAATTATGCAAATTGTTGATGTTTAAACGTCATTTAACTAAGCAGCGTTTATAAACAAAGGAGTAAATGTCCATAGGTGCTTAAAATATGCTATTATGTGTCTCTTCATGTAATGGGTTGGTACTGCAAATATAGCTATGAGCCAGTCCTCCTGAATTTAGTGATATGGCATCCTGTTTGTCCAACTCAAAAGAAGATTTCGACCGTAGCAATTAACATAGTCGTATGTGAAAAATAGCTACTTTAGGGTACGGTCGTTCAAAGCTTCAAATATGTATCAAATATGTATCAAATATATGTCAATGTACCTTAACCAAATTTGGTGTGACGTATAAATACTAATTACCTGACGTAGTAGTATATGCTTATGCGTATAAACTTATTCTAAGGCTTTTAATGCAATAAAATGAAAATCGCAAAAATGTAGATCCGACAATGTTAAGTAATTGCTACGGTCGATTTAATGTTTTTCTGCCTTCAAATTTTTATAACGGCGTAAGAATATTATATATTATATTTTTATAATACCGACGTTTCTAAGAAAGGAAAAATCATAAAACCCCTTTAGTTTTCCTATTAAGGCGACTACATGACCTAAAGCGCGATCTTTGTCGGATGCATAGAAAAGAAAGAGAAGCGCGATGACACAACGCTGGTAATTTATTGCAAAATATGAAGCAATTATCTATTTACAAAAAATCTATTGTTTGGACAAAAAAAATTAAAACACTAGTACTTTAGTATGTTGCTTGTAGAATAATCTGACAAAAAATCATAATGATTGTATGTATATTACTATGGTTTTTATTGTAAAAAGAAAGTTTTTAGAGGTATCTTTATGATGTTTTTCTATCTTATCAAATTAGTTGTATTATGTTTTCAACACACTATCTACCTAGCATATATCCTGAAGAATATCATATATGATTATGTTTACCGGAGTCGATCATATTCATATACCTACTTTTATTGTTTCTAAAACTTGCGATTTTGTGGTTAGGTCCTGTAAGCCCCTTAAGAAAAGATGTTAAAATTCACTCACAAGTCATAATGAATAAGCTGAAATCGTGCAAAACAATATAAATCACAATTATATTGGATCTAAGGGTCGTAACAGTTCACAAGAAATGTCAAGAAGTCAACAGTTCATACAATGAGGACAAAGTGTTTCCCGATAAGTATTATAACTGGGCCAATTTAGATGTAAGTCTTGTGGTCACAAATGATGCGGGTGCGGATAGGTTTAACTACATTAATCTAAGAAACATTTATTGAGATTTTACATTAGGGGTTTTTTTTTGTTTTAGCTTGCGGGTTTTTTACCTGATTTAGGTGGCAAAAATATTTAAAAAAATCCGCAATAAGCGCTAATACATATGTACATATGTTAGGCAACATCAAAAGGAAGCGACGATTGTAAAATGTAAAAACAGAAGCAAAATAGGTAACTAATATTTTGTGTACCAAACGATTTATTTAAATATGCCAAAATATTCACTGAATAGAACTCCAACAGCCATTATAAATATATGGCATAACATAAACGTGGAAATAACTAACTGAAAGCAGTTATCAAACTAGGTGTCGATGAAGCCTTTTTCCCTTCGTGTACTAATTCGATTGTAGGTACAAGTAAACATGTTGATACTACAAGTTATTATAGGCTTCTTGCGCAGCGAACTCGCGAATAGTGCGCTTAGGTCGGTTAATAGAGCGGTTCGCGTTCCAATTGAGATACTGATGTCCGAAACGGGTATTCGGTAGCGTTTCTCTATTTAGAGAAATAAAGCATCGGTTGAACGTTGCACGCTGGAAACGAGCCAAAAGCATTTGTAGCTATTGGAATATGCAGAATTGCAGGTTATTAATTTAAATCTGTTTAATGATTTTGTTAATGTTAATATACAGTCCTTTGACGATCAATTTTAGTTTGATTCAATTACCGTACCGCGGCTTATCGAGACGTATGTCAAAACATAATTATTATTATGAATTTAATACTTTCAGCGGCTGTGCACGTAAATTGAGTTTAAACCACAGCGATGAAATTCATAGCTTTAGCAAATTATGATGTTGATAATGTGCCACAAACCATGCTTGCGGGACCATAGAGTTGGAATTAAATTCAGATCTCGTTATAGACGAAAACTCTACGTAACTTTTCTTTTCTTTTTTCTAGCTTTGGTGTTTTTTAGAACAAAACTGCTTGAAGGATAAAACAGTACAATACATTCCTGCTGTCTTCTTACTTTTAAGGTGCAGGCCTTTGAGTCCCTCGTGACGTATCATTGTGTTGCAGTACATGTGACTCAAAGGACTACATACTCGTAGGTGATGCTTCCGAAAGTAAAACTAGTAGGTATCGGAAAACCTGCCAATCGGTAGCTTCAAAATTACGTGCAATTCTCACTCTGCAGGTTGACATATAGATATAGATACATAGACGCATGTATACATATCGCCTTTACGTAGCTTCAGCGGATCTGGTCTAACAAGTAACGATGTAACAGGGAAATTCAATAGCATGTCGGTAGCCTTTGAGCGACGCCGACGCCAAGTCAAATAGAATGAAATAACACGTGTGCGCAAAACTGTATACCTAGTCTATTTTTTAAATATGTAGGTACTGTGCTTTTGTTTTTCCGATACGCTGTGAACAAAATTCTTAGAAAAATATTTAATGGGGAAGATGTTATACAAATTTGATTCGCGACGATGATTTCTACCAAACTCGTATCGCATCGGATCGGAAAGGATACGAACGAATACGGCGATAGCCGATCGCGTCCGGCAGGATGTCGACGCATACGATCGGCTCCGTAAGTCGCTTGCGAACGTATCTATCCGTTTCTGCGCCAAGTCAAATAGTTTCAATCGTACCGTGTTGACGTGTTCTAATTTTTGAAAATGGTTGAAGTTGACCTAGATTGTTGTCTATTCATTGACCTCTATTATACAAGTACCCTGTATAATGCAGGTCAGTATGGCTATTGTATTAGAAAATGAAGAAAATAATCATAAGACACAAAAGAGGAAAAGAAACATTTGGACGACAGCCGAAAGGATTCGATCAGATACGACGACAGGCGTACGTAGCCGATCCCGCGTCGAGCATACTTTTAGCTACGATCGCGTAATATAAACTTCAAATACTTTGTCCACGATTTAATATCGTTTAAAGATTGTAAAATCTGTTCCGATCCGATGTGGATCGTTTGGTGGAAATCATCCTTTACAAGTATGTACAGAATTAAAATCATCAATACCCTCTCAGTTCATATAACTCTATTGATTGATATTTCATGAAATACTCATTCAAGTCACTGACACTGACCTGCAAATTGCAAAAAAATTTAAGACAATTTGAATTTGGCGGGTTATCCTGGCGCTTGCGAAGGGAATGACAACTCCTTAATGATAAATATTTTCACAATGTCGAGACTATAATTGTTTATTTCTAAGAACAACCTTCGCGAAACAACTGCAAAATACCCTCAAAGGGAAACAAACACTCAGCCGTCAAGCAGGCCTTCGTTCATTGATAAATAGCTCTCGTCTCCCAACCATCCTCGTCAGTGAATAGACTTACATAAAACCAGTACTCCGTGTTATTCGCAGGATAAACTTTTTGTTGATCTTTTTTGTGAAAGCTTCGTAATCGATCAATGTTTTCAGCGAATCGCTGTCCTGTTGTTATAAGTAACGGAGGAGTGGGAAGGTGGTGTCAAGTGTAAGTCCCTGTTTCTGGCAAAGGAAACTCAAGGAAATGCCAAAAGAACTCGTAAGCTATAAATATTTGTACATGTGAACTACGCTAAGAAAGGTACGCAACATCATCCAATATCATTCCAGTCCCGTTATCCGATGGATGGTGACACTCATTTAATCAAATTTTGAGACGGCTAATACCATTTGTATTTTTGATTAATTGTGGCAGAAGCATGTTCTTTAATAATAGGTATTCTGAGGAGAGCAGTGGTGGCCCAGAGATAACGGCCTCCACTTACGAGTTATCGGTCGTAAGTTCGAACCCAGACAGGCGCTTTACTTTGTGTAAATTATTTCATCACCACTACTCTTAAGACGGTGAAGGAAAACATCGTGAGGAAACCGGCATGTTCTGGAACCTACCACTTTCATCGACATGTACCAACCCGCACTGGGCCCGCGTGGTAGATTACGGTCCACTCCCTCTCACCGAGAGGAGGTCTGTGTCTCAGTAGTGGGAACATTATAGGCTTCTTTTTTTTCCGGATAAATCATCAAATGACCCCCTCCCGCTCTGGGTGGAGCGGAAGGGAGTGTCAGACTCTTACTGACTAAAACCCACCCATGTTCCTTCCTTAGCCCTTTATGTTCCGGGCCAGCGGTAACCCTTTCGGACAATCCCGCTGACAACATTATAGGCTTATGTATACCTACAGGTATTTTGAACCGTTGTTTAGCATCTACAGAAAATCTGTAATCTAATAATAATCTAATCTAATCACACAGTTTTCTAAAGTAAATAGAATCGCGTTCTTTCTACGGAATTGTTTTGGTGAAACTATTTAACTAACGACGCAATACATAATACGTAGGTCGCACTGAGGATGCGAGGGTAAACCGACTCGAAATATTTTTGTGGGAACTGAAACATTTTGTTATAATAATTTGCGTGTAAGCGCCAGCGGGTACGAGCCATGTATCACGGCGGCCGTGCTGAAATGCTTTTAGTGAAATAACATGAATTTTATACTCGTCCCCGGCGTCCGCACCCCTGGCGATACCCAGGCAAGACATGTGAGCTAGGTTACATGTAATAAAGCTCACATATGGTCGTTATCGTTGCCTATGACCTAATCACGAAAGACTTTCACGAACAAGCGTTTAGTACGAACTTGTTTATCTTATTATGGTGATGTAGTGAATCACCGTAATTAACGTAATAAGATACATTATCTCTCTTATTTTCTGAACCTTTTCCCGCATAAACGAGTAGGATTGAGTATTGGCCAGGCCATCGATTTAGTGAGAGTTCTCGGAATTTGTAGGGTCTTATAGGATAATTGTGTTAGACAATCGTACCTACATAATTGTTTCTGAATAAAGCAATCGTTGCAAGGCTATCGCAAGGTTTGTTTGAAGGAAACGGTTGTATTTATATCTTTTGGTTATTGATTTTTGTCGATGACTTGACATTTATTAGTTTGATTTGTTTTCGACATATGAATTTATTTTCAGATCTAGAACTTCTAAGCATAAAATCGTATTATGTTCAAATCGCGATATTCGATAGTATCACAGTATAATGTCATCATCATCGTCTGCCTAACCTTTTCCCAACTATGTTGAGGTTGACTTCCAGCCTAACTGGATGCTGCTGAATACCAGTATTTTACATGGAGCGATCATCACAGTATAATATATAGGTATATTTATATAATATTAGATATATTTCATTGGCTATAGTGGTCGTGGAAGGTCACGACGGAGGCTGTTAGCTGTCTTTACGAGCACTGGCGACGCGCCAGCAGCAGCTGCTCGTACACATTGTTACAACGTTTTTCTTGGACTCGAAACATTACTTAGCTCTTGATTCGTTGTTGCTATAAAGACCGAACGATAGCTGTTGAGTTTTTATTTCATTCCTATAAAACGAGCGATGTCTAAACTGCTAAGGCTGTTGTCCCATTGCCGACGAGGAAACGACTAGTAGTAAACGATTTTCTCGCTTATGAAACTATAATTATCATGTAAATAAAAGAGCTAAATCTATGAATAGTTGATCGCTGACATCGCCGCCGCCGGCGAGAAATATCACTCCACTAGTTTGTCGTAGCGACAAGAGGTAACCTCAAAGCATTTATTTCAATTAAACTATTTACAGGCAATTTTTAATTGTCAAGGAGTTGGTCAGCTAGAAAATATGAAGTTAGTTGCCTATTCCAAAGCGTAGTAGGTACCTATGGAGAAGAAGGTATCGAAGAGATTAGCTCAGCGATGCTTGCTTGGCGGGTAGAACGCTCGCACTTGGTATATTTACGCATACCAGCATTTACTTCTATACCACCCCGAGCGAGTGGTGCGAGTAATCCATCGTTCTCGCGCACTCACTCATAGCCCAGCGACAAAACTATTCTAACTACACGCTCGCTGTTCGTTGCTCGCCGACTCGTTTCTAGTTGATAGCTCAAGGCGAAAGCGCCAGGGTAGGCCGCGAAATTAATTTTTTTTTTTAGGTTTTTTGCAATTTGCTGGTCAGTATTAAGTTGTACGTTGATTAATATATGATCCGCCGTCATAACAAATATGTATTTACAGAATTATAATCATTAAAGTCATCAACACAACTCTCTAAGACCAAGTAATCCCACAGAATGACTATTTCATGAAATCTTGACATTTTGGGATTAGGTATACTAACCTAACAAGTTGTATTACTGATTATAAAGATTATGATTCTGTAAATATATATTTGTTACGGCCGCGAATCATATGGTCAGTACTACTGACCAGCAAATTGCAAAAACGTAAGAAAATTTGATTTCGCGGGCTACCTTAGCGCTTCCCCCTTAACTCGTTTCTCACTCATCGTCGATGGTGGGATAACTGCCTCAAGTACCAATGTACAATGTACACCGCTTCATGGATTCTGTATCCGTTTAACCATAAAATGTAAATTTAATTTGTTAAATGAAAATGTTTATCGGCTTTACTGAATATAATAGCCCATACAGGTTTTGTGGATATGAGATAATAAATACGCGAAAATGTTGTTTTTATTGTGGAGAAATGATGCAGGTGTTTCTACAAATAAAAAATATTTTAAAGAGAAAACATTTGATTTTTTGTATGTTCGTGTCTTCTTTTGTTTTTCTTTCTCGCCTTTCTTCTCGATTTGACACATGGAGAGACCACAACCTGGATTAGGAGCTACGCAATGTTGTGCTATTCATACAATGTTGTATGTCAAGAAGGGTGTAGGTATGTGTATTCATTAATTAATAGAATCTTGATTACAGCTTTGCTCATTTACTAAAGTACTAAAAAGGTTTCATGTAACCATACTGTAGTTGTAACACCATATTGTACTTTCTGATATGAAATACGGTGTACAAACCCCTGAAACCTTCTTCCAAACTCCTATCTCATTTCTAATCTCTTTGCAAGAATTCAGGACACGTTTCACGGCATTTAAAGGAATGTAGGAGTTGCTTAATCTTTCTCAAGTAGTTAACTCAATTTCAAGGGACTGTGAATGAACGCTCCCCGAGATACGTGTGCGCTCATACATAAGAATTTAATAAATATTCTTTATACTGCACAATATAAAACGCTGCTTTATGAGCAAGTAAAACGAAGTAATAAAAATATTTTAATAAAAGTATGGCACAAGATACTTATCGCGAACGCTGTGACTTGTGACACGGAAAAGTTTCTTTTTCAAAAGAAAATGTTTTGTGATGCAGCTAAAAGATATCTACAGTATTTTCTATTCAGTTAGTCGTGTCAGTTCTAAATAGAATAAAACTTTTCTACAATGACTAGCTGTTTGTCGCGACTTCGTTCGCTTCAAACTTTGAAAAATGTTTGTTAAGATGAACATTGGCATCGTATTAAAACAAACTTGCCAGGCTCAACAACACCCTAATTGCGTAACGCACTTTCTATCACAATCATTTTTATGCTAAATCATTGCTTCATAAATATTCGAAAGATTTGTCTGCTCAACAACGTAAATAACGCAATGAATGTTGTTGAATTGTCAAATTGAAATCCATTGCTAATGTTAGTGTGTTACGCAATGGGGGTTTTCGTAAAAATTTACGACACCAGTAGGCACCACTTTGACAAGAGGTCTTCCAATTCGACAATGAATATAAAATATATGATGACGGTTCATCATTCGATTCATTCATTCGTTCATCATTCAGTCATGCCTAAAGAAAATATAGGCTCTTTGACAGATGCCTGACGTGTCAGTGCTGCCACCTAGCGAACATCATTTCAGAAAACCCTCATTACCTCGCAGTTCTAGGCATTTGGTATTTTATATAATCCATATAAATAAAACGAAGTCGGGTTAGTTACATCATTTATAACTCAAGAACGGCTGGCCCACGGATATCGCTGGATCGATTTTTATGATCTTTAATTTGTTGGATTTGTCTCCGCCCCGAAGAGCAGAATAACTATTAACGACAAGAAAAATTCGCGAAAAAAAATTTAAAGATAATTGTTGTTCTGAAGCGGTACGAAGGTCGCTGGGGTCAATTAGTTATGTAGGTATACAAGATGGTGGTCCACATTGAGTCGTTTGTTCGGAGACGTCTCGCATAACTCGATCATAATACCCTATTATTGTGACGGAAATTCTACTCTGGATATTGGATATTCTGGGTATTGCGGATTCAAACGTGAGTAGAAACATGCAGTTTGCTGGTTGGCTCACCTTGTTACGTTAATTGGTATAAGCCATACTGAATTAATTTATGTACAAGTTCTATCCAGAATACTAATCTTGTAACAGTGTAAGAGAATTGTTGCGAAGCACTGCACATTTGCTTGAAGTCTGCTTGAGTGGTATCGGATTCAGCGGGATTGTCCGAAAGGGTTACCGCTGGCCCGGAACATAAAGGGCTAAGGAAGGAACACGGGTGGGTTTTAGTCAGTAAGAGTCTGACACTCCCTTCCGCTCCACCCAGAGCGGGAGGGTCATTCGATGATTTCCCATCCTATAAAAAAAAGGTGGTATCGGATGTCTATTATATTATTATTAGTATCTATTGGGACACAGGCCACCCCTCGGTGTGAGGGAGTGGGCTGTAATCCACCACGCGGACCCAGTGTGGGTTGATATAGATGTCACATGTCTTGTGATGGAATAATTCACACTAAGTAAAGTGTTTGCAGGGTTCGACTTCGAACCTACGACCTACACTCGTAAGTCGTGGCTATTACCACTTTGCCACCACTACTCTCCAACTCGGATGTATAGTAGCACTTTTTAAGTGTTTAGTAAGGATTGTTCTCTTAAACGTTGTTATAAACTATTTGCTAAGTGCATTCACGTGATTAAATGAAAAGCAAGAGTCGACAATTTAAAATTCAGACAAAAGTTAATAATGCTGACTGCATGTACGTTAAATTTTTAACGACCAGTCAATAACATTTACTCTGAAAAAGTTATTAAGAGAAACTAACAAAATAACATGTCGGGTCTGATTGGAAACTTCCGCAAACAGCACAAACCGAGCTGGCTGGCTGGCTGGATCAAAAACAAACAGACAATGACACTAGAGATCAAAAGTTGAAATGGGTGAGAAAACAAAGCGCGACGGTATATCGAAGTGCAGCGATCGAGCAGTTAGTGATGTGACTCGCGGATATGCGCACTCGATGGTTTTATTTTTTTCATACCAACGCTGCGCCACGGAGGTATCAATAAACCAATAAAATCGTCGAGTCGGAAATTTTAGAGGGTTAAAAGATTTTCCAGTGTTTGTTAATTTTCGATATCACAATGTTTGTGATAACAAGAACTTATTAAAATATGGTTATTAGAACAACGCTGAGTTAGTTACACCATTATAGTTTTAAAGCAATTAAAACTTGTCAATGCTTGATTAATTTGAAATAATCCAAACACCCGTAATCATGATCCATATAACCAGCTAAGAATTTCCATATCAAAAACGTTTGCTACCGAATAATGGTGAAATACTCGTAGGGGTTGGACTAAAACAAATCCACTGTTACGATATTCAGGCTACAGAAGTACCGAGGTACCTCATATCGTAATTAGTGTCGGATGCCGTTTGGACTTCTAGTTATATTGTTAGCGAACAGCTGCAAGCAATATCTACTTGTTAGTTAGACAGGTCAGTTCTCCGTAACCTGGATATTGAAACATCTGAGTACCTAAATTGGCAGAGATATTCCAACAATAATAGTCAAACCTCGGACTACGATACGATACTCGACTACGGATACAATGCAACTATAATATGCTTTTTTGACTGTAATTTTTATGATGTACCTAAATAATAAAACGTATTCTATCTAGGTGTCTGTCTAGTAATAATAGTAGAATCACTATCATAATCAAAAAATCACTACTACTACACCAGTACTACCATACTGGTGTAGTAGTAGTGATTTTTTGGGTTACTTTCAAATAAAATCAATAAGTAGGTAAGCAGGTGCTGCACTTTTCTGTCTTGATGTGCATATACGACTGCATTAAATAGGTAGGTATCCCTCACGCATTCTGATACCTAGAAAATTAGGTAACCAAATTAACACATTTGCTCTAAAAACAAAACTATTTTTACATCGACTATGAATGTAAAAGCATCACATCACTATTCCAGAGTATTCCAGTATCGTTTTGATTGTGCATGTTGACAGATTCATTATCTTTGTGTGGAGTCTGTAAAGCCGTGGGACTCGCTTTACGGCTCAAAAAAATTGAGTTGATCGTTCATAATTGCGACTATTGATTCCATGAATAGGTCGCGCGGTACTGAGAGTCAATATTGGTGTGCACGCTCGACATCAAACGGATTCAATTCTTGTACTCAGTCTAAGGAACACTAGAATTGAATTGGACGATTATTTCATGTATATATTTAGTCTTGCATCTTCAAAGGTTTCCAAATCAAAGTTACATCATTATTTACGAGATAGTTTCCATGAAAAAAATATCTGAAAAGGTTAACGACCGAACAATTGACCGGCGTTATAAAGGTCAAGCCGACTTACTGCTGGTACGGTAAATCACAGCTCGTCTACGCGATTGTTAATAGACACTGATACGACAGAACGATACACCAAATCTCAAGGAGCTTGCTTATAATCGCGACACTATCGTGGACGTACGGACGGGTGACACGGGTCGCCAACGTCGCAAACGTAAACTCAGTTATAGCCAGTAATACACTGCGTCAACAACTGAATTATTCATCGCGCTTGACAAAATCACTTTTTAAGTTTAACCCTCAGAACTAAATGTGTATACAAATTAGCTAATTGAAAAGACATATGTGCTAGTAGATGTTGGTGCTGTGTTGAATTTGTAAATAGGTGCAACTTGTTCAGTCAGCGAAAAGTTGGATAAAACGTACATAGACGTCCCTGGATAAGAGCCTTCAATAATTTTAGAGTGTAGTAAAACGAAGACCGCTCCAATTACCTTGAACTATTTAAATCCTTCATCTAAATTCTACTTTGATCTATTTAAGAGGATAGGGTTCCATACATAACTACTTACCACATATTCCTACGAGTATCCATTGGAACTAATTAACAATTCCCAACGAAATGTTCAGTAACGGATGTCGCACCCAGCTCAGTCTAAATGTAGCCACTCAATACGGAAATTGGGAAAACAGGCAAAATACGTTCTAAGCTAGGGACAGCCCATCGCCCACGTCAGCCGCTGAGCCAAGGCCGTCACTCAACTACGCCACACAGGGTTCCGACTTTACTCCCCACATGTATTGCGTTCCTGCATATTTAAAGTTGATACACAACAATGATTTATTATGAAATTAAAGAAAATCCGAGCTGGATGATCTAAAACTCTTTAGTTACATTAAAAAGGACTAATAACTTTTGCTAACCTCTTTCGATTTATATCTGTGAGATAACATCTGTGATAGTTTTTTTTCGATAGAATTTACTGCGGAAATCCCTCGCTTCTGCACAATACCCGGTTAATAGCAAAGAGACCGATGAAAAGCAAACTGACGTCCCGGGTAGTGTAGTAGTTGGTAGCACGCTCAGCAGACTCGCACCGCCTACAGAACATATTAGCGAGAACGTGACCCGAATCAAACACGCTCGACTCAATCCACTATCATGCTCCAACAACTGATCGAGTCCTAGAAAACAGCTCAACTTGAAACAATGAAGTAACTACTTACAATCAAAGTCGTAATGGAAGCCTAATAATAAAATTCAAAGTAACAGTTTAACTATTTATTTTTATGTTGGCGTCGCGTAAAACTTCGGAAACAATCGCTTTTAGTGAAAGAACATGAGGTTTTATAAAGCTTTGCGTGGAATTTTCTGCTACAGTTATTTTGAATGGCGTGAAGAATGCCTAGCTATTAGTCTTATGAGGTTAACCTTTAGCAACTTGAGCATTGTAACGAAGGTTTAGGTCAGGTCAGTGAATGCCTCAGCTAGTTACGTGTTACATTATCTGTGACGCCGCGAAATGTCAAGTTGTTGGTGCTTTTATGTTGGTATAATGTCGAGGTGATATTTTCAGTGTTGAGTCAGGCCTGGCCATTATGTGTTGTTGTCGTAAAGGTTAACTTATGGCACCTTCATCAGAGCTTTAAGTAAGGGTGGGTGACCCTTTATCGACTATGTGAAGTACTGCGGAGCAAGACAAAGTGCTGAAACGAAGATATAATTTAATTTTATCCGGGCTATGAAGAAGTTTGTTGAACGTATAACATGTTTTGGGATTTACCCTCTAAGTACACATGACGTGGATTATCCAATGATGTCGGTGGAGCTTGAAATGAGTGTCAGTTTCAGCCTTTGTACTTCCATCACGCTGAGTGCTCAAAGGAAATAAAGTTTAAACCGCTCTGTATGTCTTTTTAGTCGTTGGGTTACTCGTATATTATTTTATGTACACTTCAAACATTACGTGTACATAAAAGGTAGTAAAATAATAGTAATGTTTGGTTTTCAGAGCTTTTATGAGCTTTTAGGTTTGGGATGAAAACATCATAACTGAAAGGAAGTTGCGAAATAATGTTTTTTTTCCCTTTAAAAGCACTGATTTTGCCAAAGTTCATGTTAATGCAACGTGGAAGCTCCTAAAACCAATGCACCATCAAATTTTAAATCCAACAACGCTCCATGCAGCACTATTTAGGGATTGTTTTAACGGCGTCATAGTGTGAATTAAGCGGCCAGCTTATTAGCTACATAAGGTCCTGAGCGGTGATAAGAATTGATGACTAACCTGGCTTTTCTGTGCTCCTTGTATTTTAGTAGGCTAGGTAAACGGTCCAAATAATAGAGAGTGGCTAACTGAAATACATCAATGCTCCAACTGCCCGAAAAGATCCCACACAAGAAGTTCTCATCTCCTGCTAATGGCCAACATTGGCCAAACTCTATGAAAATGCACCAATATTGACAAAACTATTTAGCAAAACTATTAGTTGCTTACAGCATAAATAATGATTAAGTACCGGACATACAACGTACTATTTATGTCGCTACTCTGAAACAGATTGCAGGAGACAAGTTGCAGCATGTTCCAGCGACAAGTCGGCTCGGTTGGTGCCAACAATATGGCCGTGTTCTCGTATATACGTATAACACTAAGTAACAACAATAGCAGCGACGATGGCCGACAATGGCCGACGATTCTATGAACGTTGTTTATGGTTAACGATAAAGTTTTGTGAACTATGTTGCACATATTAAAACATTTAATATGGCAGAACAAAAACCCTGAAAGTTGGTTTTGTCAAACTTTTGTATTATACGGTATTATGAATGAAAGACACTTATGAAGCATCTTGGATCACATAATATTAAATTAAATATAACATTAAAAAATCTAAAAGCAATACCTTGGAATATAATATACCTACAACAACCATTTTGGTCAAAATAAAATTGTTGAACACTGGTAAATTTTGCTAAAAAAACTTGTGAATGCCCTCTCCCTTTTTTTAATTTATTACTTTACGTTGTAATTAAAGGTTTTGCCTATTTTTGTTAGTCAGCCTGCTGTGTTTCCTATGAATAAACGTGCGTTTGCAATAAATCTTCAAAAAATAAAAATTGTTTTTATTTTATCCCAGAACTTGTTTTAATTAATCAAATCAATCAAATTCTTTTCGGATTAGTATTTTATTTATCCAATGCTCAATACTAAAACGATGGTTCTTTTTAGTATAACCTTTTTTGGTCAATATAGTATCCTGATCAATATTGCCATGTTTATTGTTAATATTTTTTTTTTTAAATAAACTGCTTTCTTATTTTTTTTTCGTAATATTCAGCCTGTTTTATATTTAATTTGAATAACCTTTGTAGCTTTATAACAACTTGGAGCTCAATTTTGATATTTTTAGTATTGATAATGTGTATTTCCGACATTATAAAATAATTCTCTAGTAAGAATAAAATTATTTTAAGCAATTATTAAAACGTCATTCCTTCCTGTAAAAATCTCTTTCCCCCAGGGAAAATGTAAACTCACATTCGATTGTCAAAGTTACTGATTGGATTCTTTTATAAATAATTAAACTACTTTCGTTTTTCTTTGTTCCAGGCCCCGCACCGGCGTGGTAGGCGTACTACTGAGGGTCGCGCGCCCTCTCCTGTGACTAGCCAGAGTACTAGCGCACGGCACGGGCGGCGGATTGTAAGCAAACATCTACCTTTTGTACCCTAGACTAGACTATACATAAAATACCGGAGTGGTAGGCGTACTGCTGAAGGTCGCGCGCCCTCTCCTGTGACTAGACTCAGTACTAGTAGCACGGGTAGTGGATTAGTAAGTAAGCAAACATCTACCTTATTGTATCCTTGAATAGACTAATTCGACTATAAATAAGACACTGGCGTGGTAGGCGTATTACAAACAATCTTTCTTGAGAATTCCCCCTCCTGCTACTAGCCAGAGCTTTAGCAATTAACGGAATTTTGTTTGTATCTAATTTACATTTTATACAGATTCAGAATTGAATATTTACATTGGAGATCAACAATTTTAACCATCTTCTCGCCAAGCTATCGTGGTACGCTTACAGTGATGGTTTCTCATTCTAATAACAGTGTTGGCCTATTTCGTTGTGTAGTCGACCCAGAAAACTAAAGGAATAAGGCCAAAATAATTCTTAGTCACCTATTTCCCTAATGTTACATTTTGAGCTATTCAAAACACTCCGGCAATTTCCACTTAGACTTGGAAAATGTTCTCAAGTTACGAGGCGACATACCGTTTTAATTCAATATTTTCATCTAATTGGATGATTCGAATCCGAATCTCAATTGCAAATCTGTGGCTCTAATGGAATTAGAGAAACTCTTGTAGCGTGGCCGTTGGATCGTAGTTTTTTTAAATTGTTACTTTGTTGAAATTGTTGATAACTTCTCTTAAAGTTTTTCATATTTCTGACAATAGAAGACAATGGCTTTATCCAATCGGTGCCCAATCAGGTACATTTTCATTAAAACTTGCACAAAACCGCAGTTGATGTCTAAAATGTGCCCTGTATTTTGGTAATTGCAGAGGCGTGGGGCGCGGCGCGTGGCGGCGGCGCGGGCGCGGGCGGCGCCATGACGCGGCGCCCGCCACCATGACGCTGCCGCCGCCCGCGCGCCCCGCGCACCCCGCCGCGCATCGCGCAATGCGCTATTACCGCATCTGGATCTACGCGTGCAACGGCGCGCTGTTGCTAGGGGCGCTCGCATTCTGCGCGGCTGCGGGGCGCGCGCTCTCCGACTACCGGCGCGCGCTGGTGCCCGGGCTTGGCGTGGCGCAGCCCGGCTTCCTTTACGGGTACGCGGCGCTTCCGGCGCAGGCGGGGCTGCTGCAGCTCCTCGGTTGCCTTGCAGCATTGAGACTTTCCGAACGGATGCTGAACGCCTACTGGTTGGCACTTCTGGCCCTGCTCGTAGGGGACGCAGCTATCGGCGTTTACTGGGCGTTTAGGTTTGAACGAGTTTGTCGCGAGCTACGGCCTCAGTTGCGGCTTCGCCTCGCAAAGGACTACGACACGGACATTGATTTCTCACAAGCTTGGGATCGCCTTCAGAGAGAACAGCGGTGCTGCGGCGTGACAGGGCCGGCGGACTTTGCGGCATTTAACAGAACTACGCTCCCGGCGAGCTGCTGTCGTATCCCGGCGCATACGACATCGGTGACGCCGGCGCTGATGGCCGTCACGTCCGCCACGTCTCCTGCGCCGTTCACTCCGGTGCATTGTGCGCCGCACACAGCCGCCTGCTCAGAGAGACTACTCGTTTGGCTTCGACGAACCGCAGACGCGTTGTTCGTGTTAGGGTATTGCGTTATAGCATTTTTAAAATTGTGCTTCCTCGGAATCCTCCGGTACGAAATAAAGGAGATGATTCAAAAAATTAGAATATTACGAAGCGAACTCGGAGCAGGCGAGCTGATGGATAGTAGTCCGATCCACGGTGGACCACTCTCACAGACGATAATAGTTAATGCGGTGAACGCCAACGGAGGAGTCCGAGCACACGGCGGGAGCCCAGAACGCGCGGGAGAGCGCGAGGCACTGCTGGGGCGAGCGTCGGATCCGTGCCCGCGGCGGAGCATACACGATGAACCTCTCGGTCCCAAAACGATAAACGGAAACAACAACTGCGAAATGCGCGAGCTCGCTCGAGGAGATTACAGACCTTTAGCTGCGGACAGTGCTGCGACTCGAATCTGACTAAGATGTTACTTGGAGCGGCTGTTCGGGCGGCGCTGGCGCTCATTCCCGAGCGCGGGCTGCGAGCTGGAGCCGCCGGGCCGCACGCTGCCCGTGCTAGTGGGCCGAGTGCCCGCAGGCGCGCGCGTGCGTCTCGACCATCGCCGTCAAACCCGCTCCGAATTCGAGTTGTAAGTTACAAGAGCCTGTATCAGCGGGAGTCGTGGCATCTGTCGCGACAATCATATTCATTGGCGCTGTCAATTGCGAGTACCGATATTTTCGGTAGGACTAAACTGTATGTAAAGTTCATAGTGGTAGAGTTGTAAAACTGTACGAGCGATGCAAATAAGTGTTAGAGGAATGTCGTTCAAAACGTTGTGAACTGTGAGATATGAATAATATTATGAACGTGCATCGAAGGATAATAAATTGTGTAATTAGACAAAGTGAAATCGATTTTTGAGCAAAGCTTGTGTTTAGTTCCTAAATTTGGCCGTTAAATATTTGTTCAGTAGGTGCATAGGGCACACAGATATGTTTTACTTTACGGTCCCTAGGGAAGTGGCAAGAGAGACAGGTACCCGAGGTATCGTGACGCGTACAGCATGTGAGGAAATGCAGTCTCCGGCAGAGCAAACTATATAATGATGCATACTTTGGCTACTAGGAGAGCGCAGTAAATCCATCCTACATAATATTGTATCTGTTTACTCCAATACGATTTTAATATTTATAGCAGTAAATAACGGGAATCAACCAATATAAGATTAATTATGATTATTGTTTAGCCTTAAGACATAACAGTTTTTGATTGTATACCAATAGATTTACGGAAATAATTATTATAATATGTATTTTACAAATTTTCATGTCATTTTACTCATTGTCTTCAATTAAAGAATTGTATGTATATGTTAAAATATATTGCCATAGTCTGTAACACCGACGACGCATTCAGTTTAGTGATTTTTGCCCAGAAGATCACCATAACTTCGAGCATGAGTTTAAAGATTATAAACAATTAGCTATAAATATATGTACTTAATAAATTCTAGATTTGTCATTTGATTTCATAGCTGATGATAGGGGTGGCAAAAGTCACTGTTCATGAATGCTGGTCCTACATTTTGATATACCGATACGTTACGAAATATAAAATCAAATGGTCCGCTTGCACGGAAGATTTCTGCTGTCACTCTGAGTTTATTCCGTAGGATATTACATCTCTATCATAGAACTCTTAGTTTATTATAAGTACCTTTATATCTGTTCATACCTTGTACGATTACCCCGACAGTACTTGCGGAGAAGAGACAATGATCTCGTGAGCAACACGACTTGGGTTCTCGTCTGCCACCTAGGTAATGTCCGCCATACACACACCCGTTCGTTTGGACAGCTTTCCTTACATGAGTCGGACAAGAGTGAGCCGCGACTTTCCTCGCTCATCGTCTATTTATCTAGTTCTCATAATCATACCTAATGTTGTCGGTTAATGTAAATAATAAACAAAATTTGTACATGTGTAGTATGCGAGTAATTGTGCATGGACAGATTGACAAAATAAATAGTACTGATATGAGCTTATACGACGTAGTGCCTACAATTATATGCTTGTAAACAGTATAAAGTGGACACACTTTTATTAACATTTTATTTTATGGCAGAAGAATTTAAAACGTTTCGTATGTACTACAGTTTATCATTATCTTGACAGAGTACAGACGTTTTTGCTAAACATTTAAAGAGATCGCGCTATGAATCTAGACTGCGCATATAAAATATTACAATTATCTCATGGTGTAAGGAATTAGGTAAAATTTATTAATGGCTGTGTCAAATATAGGTAAAACCTATCCATGCCGTGTGTAGAGCCGTCACGATTCGATGTCATAGCTGCCGGTGGAGCGGGCCTGTTTACCGCAGCCTCACGCTCGCGGCTCGACCGACGTACGACCACCTACCTACATTCATACATATTTGTACTTTTACGAACTAACTTTATAGATATATTGTAATGACGAGTACGACGTTATGTTCGCTTAGAGTAGGTATAATATTTTGTGAATTTATGCAGAAAAATAGTTTTTTAATATTGTTGTCACATGAATGTACCAATCTTATAAAAATTTGTACCTATATTCGGAAAGTTGAATAATTTGTAGCTAGGATCCAATCTAAATCCTGCATTTCTTCCAAAAAAAAAACGGTTAAAATAACATGTGCCTTGGCTTATAAAATGTATAACTGATGTTATGTTTATTGTAAATTAATGAATATGAAGTGAACACGAGCTCGTGTCTGATGCCTACACCTTCCGACATACATACGTACGTACACTGTACTGTCGATTGTGCTACTGTGTTGTGGTCCAACTCGAACAGGAACACTGTGAAAACAATGTGCGTATTGTTTTCCTTTACACTACGCTAATTTATTACTGTTTCGTTCACTCAGATTTTACAACTGTATTATTTGATAGAATATAAATGTTCTGACGAAAAAGTTGATAAAAAATAAAATCATCAACAATTCGACATAGCACATGTGTGTGAAATGTCCCATTGTAATCTGCTATCAATGTTAACATTTTGATGGTACACTGTACGTAATCTTTTGAATTCTCGACTGTCATTATACTTTGAATGTTTCCCTCGTTCAGTGTGTTTCATTAATATAGTAGAGTTGTTACAACTTTCCGAAGGTACGCACTAGGCGACTGAGAGCTAATATTATCATAATAAATGCATTAAATAAAGAGTTTGTTAAAATGTTAGAGTTTTTTATTTAATAGCCAAACAAATGTAAATCCACCCTAAATAATGAGTTTTTGGAATATCTTTGTAACAATATTTTAATTCAGTCATCACTCATGCGTGACAGAAAAAAAAGAATGGATAGATATCCTTTCTGATAGAAATACGTAACGATGTCATCAAACATACACATATAATGTTTATTACTTAGATGAAGGGTAGTATTGATTATCCTGACCCATTAGCTTGCAAGCAGGAGATGAATCATTTGGAGTCTGCAAACTGTCGAAAGCTATGATTCTGTTACAGCAGCCTTAAAATAAATACGACGACGACTACGAATTATAAAGCGTGCACATTTAGCTTTATTGAATGCAATTAAGACACACACATTCTTGAACCAAATAGACTTACGTAAATTAAGAATTGAAAACACAGCATGTGCTTCATAAGTCACATAATGCCACGTACTGTAAACTTTTCTTAATACCTATTTATTACATAACTCTCGTTCTATTTCTATAACTTCTTAAAATATTTCCAAATACAAAAATGCAATACCCCAACGACCTTGCAAAATGACACAACCGTCCTTGTTAGCATGCAGGTAATCACAGACTCACCTCCACGGCATCTTCTTTCAGCCTGTAGGCGCGGTCGACGTTCGCTCCGCCGATCACCAACACGTCGCCCTCACAATTTTTCTCAGAAAACAATGGTACTTCAACAGACCGGTTGCTGCACGAAGTGTGAAAATGTCCCAAAGAATTGGTCGTACATTTCCCAGCGCCCTTCGACAATCCAATATTAGACGCATTCTTCGAACTGTCACCATTCTTGAGTTTTTTAAACTCGACAGCAATATCGGCGCCCACTTTAGCGTTGTTCTTTATGAGGGCGATGTCTGTGACTCGTTAAAGAAAGATATTGTGGCAATTAGCTTGACTATTATCTTTATAGACCGTTGGCGTTTCTAACACATTTAATTTACGACGGAATTAAGCAGTTGCTAAAGTCTTGTTAAGTATTTTAATGGTATCGTAATTATTCTGATAAGAGCCAAGCTTACGGGGGTCATAAGTGGATTAATGGAGGCGAAATTACGATTCATTACACTTATGTGCATGGTTATAATTATGTAGTTTCGAAATCAACCTAATCTAATCTAACTATAGCCTGTTTTGTCTCACTGCAGGGGAAAGCCTCCCATTCCCTTTTCGACACAATTCTGTCTTTTGATCTTTCGGTAGGAGTCACGCTCGTCCCGCCATCTTCGTCTCGAAATCAACATATAAGTACTGCCTTTACTTTAATTAACTAATTATATAATTAACGCTTTTAAAAGTTAAAAAAATTAGAAAAGGATACTGGCATCAAGAGATGCGCCACTGGTAGCCTTGGCAACTGCAGATAGAATGAACGGCGTAACTTCTTTTCCAAAAATCCCTTTTTGTTCAGCTTCTTTCAGGGCACGAGTAATGGCGTCTTCAATTATTTTCTCTGTAAAAACACAACAATACTACCTATAACAAAGAAACGACAAAAAATCTGACATGAAAATAATAATGAATGGGTTGTAAATACTGGTATGTTGTTAGCGAACTTGAATAGGTACCTATCAGGCTAACCAAGTTTAACTAACGTTTGTAAGTTAGGATCTCTTATGCTCAATGTCACTGAATCAGTTTCAGCAAAAGGACCAAAAAGAGTTTTTTTTTTCTTATATAGGTGTATCTATCGATGGTCTGAAGTATGGCAATAAGACTTGACTTATACGTTTACATTCCGTTCACAATTATTGTACCTCTGACAGCAGCAACCTAATAGCAACCTTATTGTAACGAGAATAAAGATCTCAATGACTTTGACAGACTTGTCATTAGCAGCAACCCAAGAGCAACCGTATGGTAACGAGAATAAAGATCTCAATGATTTTGACAGACTTGTCAGTGGCAGCAACCTTATTCTAACGAGAATAAAGATCTCAATGATTTTGACAGACTTGTCAGTGGCAGCAACCTTATTGAACCGAGAATAAAGATCTCAATGATTTTGACAGACTTGTCATTAGCAGCAACCCAAGAGCAACCTTATTGTAACGAGAATAAAGATCTCAATGATTTTGACAGACTTGTCAGTGGCAGCAACCTTATTGTACCGAGAATAAAGATCTCAATGATTTTGACAGACTTGTCATTAGCAGCAACCCAAGAGCAACCTTATGGTAACGAGAATAAAGATCTCAATGATTTTGACAGACTTGTCAGTGGCAGCAACCTTATTCTAACGAGAATAAAGATCTCAATTATTTTGACAGACTTGTCAGTGATAGCAACCTTATTGTACCGAGAATAAAGATCTCAATGATTTTGACAGACTTGTCAGTGGCAGCAACCTTATTGTAACGAGAATAAAGATCTCAATGATTTTGACAGACTTGTCAGTGGCAGCAACCTTATTGTACCGAGAATAAAGATCTCAATGATTTTGACAGACTTGTCATTAGCAGCAACCCAAGAGCAACCTTATGGTAACGAGAATAAAGATCTCAATGATTTTGACAGACTTGTCAGTGGCAGCAACCTTATTCTAACGAGAATAAAGATCTCAATTATTTTGACAGACTTGTCAGTGGTAGGAACCTTATTGTACCGAGAATAAAGATCTCAATGATTTTGACAGACTTGTCAGTGGCAGCAACCTTATTGTACCGAGAATAAAGATCTCAATGATTTTGACAGACTTGTCAGTGGCAGCAACCTTATTGTAACGAGAATAAAGATCTCAATGATTTTGACAGACTTGTCAGTGGCAGCAACCTTATTGTACCGAGAATAAAGATCTCAATGATTTTGACAGACTTGTCAGTGGCAGCAACCTTATTGTACCGAGAATAAAGATCTCAATGATTTTGACAGACTTGTCAGTGGCAGCAACCTTATTGTACCGAGAATAAAGATCTCAATGATTTTGACAGACTTGTCAGTGGCAGCAACCCAACAGCAACCTTATTAGAAGGCGAATAAAGATCACTATGATTTGGACAGTGATGCAAAATCAGAGGTAATGTAACTGTGAAAGGACTGTAGTTTATATCTGAAATCAGGCTAAGCCATATAGAAAACTAGTTTACGCCCGCGGCTTCGCCCGCGAGGTATGTCGATAAAAGCTATGCTATGTCCTTCCCCGAGATGCAATCTATCTCTCTGCCAAATTTTATCGAAATCCGTTCAGTGGTTAGGCGTGAAAAGGTAACATACAGACAGAGAGTTACTTTCGAATTTACAATATTAGTATGGATAAAATCTTTAGCTGTAAAACTTTTACTATGAACCGTTCTATGAACCCTCTCAGCATATTTTCATTAAAGTTTTATCGTAAAACTTACCTTTCTGCGCATTTCCGTTAGCCTTTTTATAGTTCGGAGTTGCATAATCGGAATAGCGCATAATAATAAGCTTGTGAATAATCTCGATAAAATCTTTCAAACATTGCAGTAGTAATGCCTCGACGAATTTTAAAGAATTTTTGCACTTTGTGAATATTACACGAGTTTTCTTTCGCTTTTTTATAGTTTCACGGAAAACTAAGCAATAATGAAATACAGTATAGTGGTAGGTATTAGTTAAGTAGCGAGCGGGCCATAGCCATTGGCCGACTATTCGGTCGGTTTGGTCTGTTATAAATGTTTTGTGGGAAGTCGTGATTTTAGAAGTCAGCTGGCCAGTTGGGTGACTATATCGCAAGCGGTTTAACTACTGAACTGTGGCAATACTTTTGTCGATAAAATTCCTGGTGACCTCTCAAGCTCCGCTAATGAGACACAATTGATTTTCTATTGTATCGTATTACATAGTATACGCGCGGTGCTTAACGGGTTAATACAACATAGTAATGGAAATAGTACATTTCCAGAATTTACAACTGCAACTGCAGCGAATCAGTCCATACATCGACAGAGCGTACATTTGCAAGCACGTAGTAACATAATTGCAGGGGTTTATGCCTGAACCTACAATTTAATATTTGTTCTCACCATCCATAGCATACTCCCGCGGTATCGGTACGGCAACAACAGTGCCGGACGTCAGTTGCAGCGCACGTGCCGCATGCAGTAGCCGCGCGGCTTGCTGTGCGTCAGCGACGCGGTGAGGTGAGGTATGACCCGACCGCGGCGTGTAGAACGCAGGAAAGTCTGACGTCTCTCCAAACGTGCATACACATACACCTTGGGTTTCCTGAAGAAAAATATTATATTAGTTCAAGTTCCACTGCTACGAAAAGCTTTCTCGTAGACCACTACCAAAATTTTTTTCGTGGATCGCTACGAAGAACTTTTTCGTAGACTGCTACGAGAAAACAAAGGTCAAAGAAAAACGCAAATTGGTATCAATAAATATTCTTTATGGGAGCGGTGGTATGGTTTTCGATACTCAGCACAAAACACATGCTTATCTTATTTTACTAAGCTCAGGAACCTACATTACACTCTGCGAACCAAATGTAATAAAATATGAAGTTACACAATTCTGTAAAACCACTCGGTGGTCCCCGATGTAATCAAAGCGCTCTTTGAAGTTACATTTCGGCGTATTCTCATTGAGTACACAATTGCAACACAGCTCTCTTCTCTCTAGAAACAGCAAAGTTGCTTGCTTAGCAACCAACCTCCAGCCTCCCCCGGGCTCTCCTCCGAACTTGCGCGGTAACCTAACGAGCTGGTTTGCTCTATGTTTTTCTTTCACTAAGTAATACAGAAATAATACAAAGGTACGTACTAGAATTTACTTTGTTCAGTGTGTTCTGCTTTTGAATCAAAAACCGCCTTGAGCACCATACGGTCGACAAAAGGACAGTCAAGTGGGAATCGCCACCGACGTAAAAATTACGACGTATTTTATGTTCTCCAATTATTTATCTACATTGTACTGTTCTGGCGTCGTAAAACATAAGAGACAAGAATCTTTTATCTTTATGTGAGATCGGATTCTGTGAAATCTTAAGTTGGAACGTACAGCTCCCTAACTTCATTCCCGGAATGAAGTTAGAGAGCTGTACTTCAAAGTAATAATGTACTCATAGTGACAGCAAATATGTACCTAACTGCCCCGTTGGTCTCGTGGTTGCAAGCGCGACTGCTGAGCGCCCACGCTATTGGTCCTGGTTCGATTCCCAGGTCGCGTAAAGTATTATTGGAATTTTCCATTAGGAATTTCCTAGTAACAGCCTGAAGTTTGTAAGTTGGCGGTGTGATACGCCAGTGCCTTGGAAAGCACGTTAAGCCGTTCGTCCTGCGCATGGTCTCTCTCCGGTCGTGTCGGGTTGCCGTCCAATCGGACTATGAGAGTGAGGGAAGAATGAGCGTGCACCATAATAATATCTCCCGCGCCGAAGGCTAGTCTCCGCTGAGATTGGTCGCCATGGCCAAAAATCGAAATATGTCTGGAGGATTACACATAGAACTTACCAAGTACTCGAGAGTCCGTCCGATGTCTAATATGGACTTAACGCCACTGCACACGACGAGCGTGTTGCTGCGTCCCAGCTCGTTCAGGTCCGCCGATATGTCCAATGTGCATTCGCCGTGACGATGCACACCACCTGGTTATTACAAGCACTCGATATTGGATTTGGGAAACGAAAGCTGAAATAAAACTCAGTAGTACTTAAAACAAACTAAAATTTAGTTGCAAAATTGCGTAAAAGAAGAACTGCCGTTCGAAAATATTTGTCTTGAATTGTTTCAGGCGTTCAGTGGTTGGTGCGGACCCTATAAAATAAAAGTTGCCTGTATAACACGAGTCGATATTGGCCAAAATGCTGAAAAGTCAAAATTACAAATATCCTCGATTGTGTGAGTGTAATAAAATGTCGAAGTATTTTGGCCGGGGCTACGTGAAGCGGTATTATTACGTCACTGGTGGGCGACCGGCGATGTAGCGCGCAGTCGGCGGGTAGACCCCGCTACGACATAGTTTCCATAGTTTCGTTCAATGTATGTATATTATACGTCCGCAATTCCGCAGGTACCCATGCACCCATTCCGCGATTACTTCCAAAACATGAAGTTAGAACCAATTGTTTGTACAGATACGCTAGTTGGTTCCCTAGACTGTTCTTTAAAATGCCTCTTTCTATTAAATAAAAAGGTACCCCTGTATAAACCTTTGAAATCCCAAAATAAAACGAAATGATATTCGTCAATGTCTATTTCTTTCGTGCTTTAAGCGAACACAGGATCCAACATATCATAATAATGTGAACAATGGAAGTTGGTCTTATTTAATCAAGAGACGTCGTATTTCCAGTAATACTTTTATGTTTTCAAATAACATAGGGAGATGGCAATTATTGTACCGACAGCGACGTGAACAAGATTTATGTTCCATTAAGCTCCTCGTAGAATTGAAAGCTGAGAAAATATGTATCTAACCATTATAAATGCAAGCTCAGTTACTTAACGGGGGGTTATCCGAAGTTGCCTGTTTTAGAATCGTAATTAAATGGTCAAATTAGTGTATTCAAGCCTGGAAAAAATATATGGTCCTTGTTTTATGGAAATTAACGGTTCAAAATACAAAAAATTGAACCTTACAAACTTAACTAGGGTGGCGGAGGTAGCGTTTCAAAGGCTTCTAGGCCCAGATAACCTAGCCTTAAATTCAGTTTTATTTCAACTTAGGGCTGAATTTAGTGGAATAATATGCTACTGAACTATTACATTTTTGAAGGAACACTGAATTTAAGAAAGTTCCTATCCTATTATGACGACGACATAAACTCGCGCATCTGTCTAAAACAGAGCAGCTATGCATAGTGTTTAACGGAGACTCCACTCAAAAGAGAGGTCGTCTGCAAAGCTCCTAGTTTAGCAGTACCTTTATAATAAATCGTCTACGACACGATAACGACGCAGCGGCCATCGAAATTCGCCGTTTTGGCTTCGCCCAGCCAACCCCTGCCGTTGCAAAGTGCCGATATAGCGTAATCCGTTTGTATCCATCCTTTCGTGTATTCACAGACATTTGCATGTCCCTGGCTCGCAAACCTTATCCTGGCAGAGTCTAATTCAAATCGTTGGGAACGGAATAAGACTGCTCCTCACGATAATTTGCAAGCGCAAGCACTACGATTGCTTATCTAGAAGGTGATAAATCGCGCTCTGTTTCACGGAATTCGTTGTTAATTACATCGCCAGTTCGGCACGGCTGCGATGCGACTGGCAGTAATGAATGCGCCGGCAAAGCGTTGAATTCAACCGTGATATCGTTGAAATTCATTTGTGAATTCACGAGCACAGTTAATTAAAGTGTTTGCGGTGTTTTCACGATGATTGCTACTATTTACGAGTCGTGACTTAGTACTACCTTGTACGGGAGATGTGTGTTCATAATCTTGTAAACACTCATTAACAGCATGTTAATTGCAGGCGCTTTGTGAAACAACCAAACAAAATATTGTGAATGTTGACTATAACGTTGAGTTTCATATGATTTTGGATCGTTTAATTAAGTCGAGATCGTTTAATTGTCGTTTCATTTAAATGGTAGTCGTAAACAGGTTCATTATACGTAGAGCCTAGCGCGACGTTAACGTGATGTAATGCGATTCGAGTTATAATAAAGAGTTTGTGAAGTAGCAGTCGCGGTGCTGTCACCGGCAATTATAGCGGATTGCAATGACATGACTTGAGGCGTGTTATGAAGAAACATGGGAACAGAAATGTGATGAGGAACAAAGAAATGCTTGTATTGCAACATGGTTGTTGTCAAAAATATATTGTAGCCACAATTTTAGTTTTTTTAGGCGTACCGTGTTTCGACATATTTTATTACGTTAGTTCCGCCTGCTTCTTTTACGTTGCATCGTTATCACGCCACCGACATTTTAAAGTTTGAATCTAATTGATGTCAATGTACACGAGTTTTTTGCATTCAATGTTATCGAATCGGAGCACGAAAATGTCTGGACGAAAGCCGACAGGACTAGTATACTATAATCCGGTAAGTATGTACCCATACACACATATTGTCACCATATTGTAAGGCTGTGTGCCGTAATGGTGACCGCTAATACGCAACGGAATGCCGTCTGCTAACAAGTGCCTCTATCCGCATGAGACTGCACTTGAGGTCTTTTTATGTCTGCAGTATGAGGCTATTTGGGTAAGGCTGTTAGCTTGTTAGCTACATAATACTTTGGGTTAATGAGTGCACTGTTATAGTAGACTAGATTAGAATAACTAACGCGTTCTATAGTGCTTTTATAGGCATTCTTACCTAACAAAGCTGTTGTTGTTAAAAAAAAAATTAGAAGTTTTGTGTGTACTATTACATAGTTACCTATGCTTTTGCTAGGAGTGTATTCTCGTCATTAATTAATGGTTAAATTGGGAATTCAAGACCAATTGCTCAACAGTCTTACATTTGAACCGTTGCGCTATTGCCATATTTATTTTTCTACAAATAGATCAGAATAAAATTCATTGAAAAATTTAAATTTTTTCCTAGCTTCAAACTGAGATATTCTTAAAACTTTTATCTTTACACCGAACACGAAGGAAGGAAGAAAACTCTTTTGCTTGTGGAAATATTTTTCTATAATTAGATCAAGAATACTGCTGCAAAAACGGGTTAAATCTGGGGTTCATTTCCCGAGTGAGTTAAAGTGTTACAAGGTTTATCTGATAAACTGTTTGCAGCCTGGGATTCAGAATTGAGACTTGTCAGAGGGAAAAGATTTGCTTTGATTTCCTTTCTCTTGGGATGTTCTAACTCTAAAACATTATAAGACGTAAATTTATGGACTACATTTTTTTGGTTTTTAATTCTATACAGCAAAAGCGGTTTGCGCTGAACTAGTCGCAAAATTAGTCAGACCAAGTGATGGTTGATCACTAATTCCTCCAATAATTTACTACGAAAATTACACGCAATTTAAAATGAATATAGGTACGTCACCTATTCCTCCAGTAACGAATACAGGTATATCAGCAAGCTGTGCCGCTATGATGGTGCCGGCGACGGTGGTGGCGCCGTCCAGCTTAGCAGCGGCGATCGGTGCCAGGTCTCTCCGTGAAGCCTTGACCACGCCCTTAGCTTGGGCCAGGTAGCTCAGCTGATCAGAGGATAAACCTATCGTCAGCTGACCTTTGAGGATTGCTATTGTTGCTGGCACTGCACCCTGTATAAAAAAAGGTTTAAAATGTGGATGCATTCAAAGTAGGTATGTGAAAGTTGAAGGAAAAAGCAGTATTTTTTGCACAAACCTGCTTTATTTCAAAACATTTACAAGCTGTAAGATATTTTTATAGCGAAACATCTAAATACAAACTTTATCTCGAGAGTAATTACGTCGCTACGAAGGGTCAGCGAAAGCATAGCACGCAGATATCATATAGTAAATGAAGCTATGTATTTATACTTAGTTATATAATTCTACGTTTTGACTCACCCTTTCTCTAATAATATTCTCAACTTGCTTAGCAGTTTCCAAATTCTGCGGGTAAGGCATTCCGTGTGTAATAATCGTTGATTCTAGAGCGACAATCGGTTTACCATCTGACTTGGCGCGACAAACCTCTTTAGAAAATACGAAGGGGGAAGCTGTGCCATACCCCCTCTGATAAAACGCAGCCAGCCGTGAACTTCTCGATACGTACTTGGCTAGGTAAGCCATCTCGATACCTAAAAATAGAATTCAGTTCATTAGTGATCGCTAAAAATATATCAAGCGGTATTTAAGAGGAAACTAGCGAGATAACTCGAGAGCGAATATTATTCGATTCCAGCGAACCGAGTCTGTTTGTTGACTTTGCACGTTCTGTCACAGGCAGAAGCTTAAATGTAGTTTCAGCAAAGTTCACTTAACAGCGATTGTGTCACGAATAGGGATTCATTCGTTAACGAAAACGGTTTCAGTTGACGTACTTTTAGATAAACAAAGCTAATGCACAACTAACATTTCGTGTTTGTTTTTGCAAATGTGTTGTTTCTTAGGCGAATATTTACAGATACTTCATATCATCATTCTCTTACCCTATTCTGAATTTATTTTGGGGCCCATACCATGACAACGCAATTTTTAATCAGCGTGCCATTTTCGGACTTCCTCATAGGTAAGTACCTATAATCATTTCTTATTCTATGCATTCGCGTATTACAGTTAATTTAATACGAGTACCTACAAACATACTTAAACATTGACGTAAAAAAGTGTCGTATGTAATAAAATCGCAATTCGAATGACACAAAAGCGAATTATTTAAGCATGAACGTCCAATTACAGCGACCCAGGCGACCGACGACCGCCGGGCGTCGTCAGGCAGCGACTCGTCTACGGATACTTCGACACTTTATACGAAGGCTATCTATCGGTGGTCCCGGCGCACATTAATCAACGTGACAGGGGCCCTCGCAGCTCACCTGTGACGCCTGACATTGTGGCTAATATAACACCTTCGTTATACGTCGCACCTTTGACGTTCGGATTTAGACAATGTGTTTATGAACAGGGGATTGGGCCAACTTTATTAACTACTAGATTATTATAGTCATATATACCAGCCAGCATTATCCCTAGGAATATTTATAATGACAGTAGCTATAGTTTTAGGGAGGTTATTCATTCATAATTCATTCTTACCTGACTGTTAAATTAATTTTATCGGTTTAGTTGAATAAGATATTCGTGATGGATTTATTTTATACTATATAGATGTAGACGTAGAGGCATGGTGTCCTCGTTGAAATTGAATATTGTTCGTTGGTTAGTATATAGCAATTAATTGGTAAAGATAGTTCGTTTTCTCTTCTACAATAATAATAAAGCGATTTTTTATTTATTTGTCTATTTATTTAGCAATAATCGTTCTCCTGATGCATGTTTAGGCAAAAACTCATGGAGAGCTGATTTGAGAGCTCTAATTTGCAGATTCTGTTGAATATAATCTATTAAACAAATTTTTTGAATATTACAAATATCATATGCTTTTATAATAATATTATATATTTTTGTTATATGCCTTATAAACAAAGAAAAAATTACTGGACCTTATTCAATTTTCTACTGGAAACAAGTCTGAATATCTCCGAACTTCTACATCATTTTCACGTAGTATTTATACCAAAATAGTCTTCGATAATTGCTTAAACAATATCGCGCTTCTCTTTTTTTTCTATGCAGTCCGACAGTGACCGAGCTTTAGGTCATGTAGTCCTCTTAAACTAGGTAGGTACTAAATTAAATGACTAACTAACTGACTATACAAATAAATACAAAAACAAAAGGACACAGGCGTCGAAGTACTCGTCTGCATCTCTGTCATCCGCAAACGTGCCCAGAAGACTGGTAGCATTGCCACTTTGAATGGCGATGCTAATTATTTGGCCAAAGAACGAGCCAGCCCTCTGGTAACGTGAAGTGACGACCCGTCGGAGATACATTTCCTTAAAGAGGAGACGTGCACTCGGGCCCCATGATCCGAGCGTAATTACTTAGTAAGCAAACATACAAGCTGGTGTATTTGATCAATGATAAGCGCTGTATCATGTAAATTCATAGAATTTATTGGTAAACTACTAGAACTGATTGTATATTCAAATAAAAACTCACTTTTTGACAGTACATAACACGGCGAATTGACGTATGGTGTTTCCTAAGCAATAAATTTCCCTGATTGTACCTAACAGTAGCGAAGGGTCAATTTTTGTAAGAGGTAAGCTGGAGTAGTTATCTGTAATATGATTATATTATTTGTCTATAGAATACTGACTGTGCCATTTTTCAAAGGGAAGCCGGTAGGAATCGAACCTTCGCCACTGGTACCTAAGTGTATTATGAATTATTAAGGTATACTGAATTATTTATATTTTGCACATCTAGCGTGTTTGTAAGGTTGCTGCAGGTCGTGACAGATCCCTTACGTCTAGACGGTTGTGCGTGTATTATCTAGATAGCTGCAGACTTTCACTAGGTGTCTGGATATATGACTACGATACGACTAGACTTCTGCGGCGGTCGGTATTCCATCTATCTTCACGAATAATTGCTTCGTGACGGTTTAGTTTAATCTCATTGGTAGTAATATAAAGTTTTCATAATAGACACAGAAATATGCCTGAAAAGGGCGGGCGTCAGTATATGTATGAGGCCTAAAAAAATGGCATTTTAACATACGTGTATGTTCTGTAAGTGCTTTATTTCCAGTAACATAAATATATCAAAATAATAGGGTTCGGGTGAAGATAAAGTTTCATAAATTGCATAATAGAGGATCCCTTTTTGGTGCGCAGCCCAGTTGACGGAAGTCACACGGCTCACGTCAAAAGAAGCGTGCACGGTCGCATGTTTGTTTGAAAGGAAGCTTCTAGAATGTTCCAGAAGTTTTGACTCGCCTTCATTGGCCGAGCGGGAACGAGAAGCGTTTCCGCCAGTAGCGCGCGGGTTGTGGAGGGAGCAGTTGGAAATAGTTTCGCGTTATAGCATGAATTTGCGTGGCCTAGACCGGCTTGCGAATGGTCAATCAAGTGTATCATCAGCGAATCTAATCTCATGTTAGTTGTTGTGATTGGTTGTCGGTAGATAATAACAACAAGCATGGAGACGCACTTTCACGCATGTACAGTCATAGAATGTACTAAAATCCTCGCCACACTCGCTACCGCATACTATGCCAAAAACAAGGATCTTATTGATTTAAACAAAAAGTTTCCTTCCGGGTACCGCCAGGAGTAGGGCTGTTATCACCTAGCAACGCTTTGTTTATAATTATAACAGCTGTTTACCCGACAACGGGCTGTCATATTTGTTAATTTTATCAAAGCTAGTTTTTTCGTTATATTTTCCTCTTTAGTTCGTGTTTTTATAAAGCATCGTTATTTATTCACATCGACTTATCGTCTTCTGTATTCTATTTTAGGTAAGAATTTATTATTTTGTTCGTAATACCCGCCTCTGTCGCAATAAACCACCTACCTGAGTTTCAAGGAAAACTAATTTAATTATGCTGAGAACATGGTAGTCGAGGGTTTCCAAAGGATGGACTAAAAATAACTAAATCACTATATTCATGGAATTTAAGTAAAAAACCACATTTAATAATGCAAAGAAGTTAATGGCTTTATTATTCTGTTGCCATAACTACTTACGCAAAATCTCATTTTAAAGTTATATGGGTAATTTATTTTACAATGTAGTTTTTAATTGGGTTGGTCAAACAATTTTTTATATCCTCCCACGTGGACATTTAGCCATTAGTCTCCACAAGCCTCCCTCGATACCAGGCTAGCATAAAAGCGGTTCGATTTCACGCCCGCCCATGATACGCAGGTTACTTACAAAACTGTGGGATTACTTCATTTCCTTAGTGCGTGTATCGCTTCCTGAATTGCGTGATGCGTGAACAAGGTACTCTTGGCTGAAGGTGGATGAGCTCACTTCGCTCGCACATCGCTTATCTTGCTACGTGTTACGTACTTGTCATCTGATTTATGTACTCTGTATCCACGTTTTGGATTACAAAGAGTTAGGTTTCAAAAACCTTGGATTTTTACGTTTTTGGAAGGGTTATGTTACTTTAGCTTGCGTTGAACACACCAATCGTAGTTCAATAATCTGAAGGGAAGCCTTTTCCTAGTTACGTATTCCTCTGAATTTATTAAATTCTATTCTGAAACATATTTATCTTTTTAAATCATTGATATCTAATTGACCTAATGCAGGTGTTCGTGAATTCCGTAACCTGAATACACCTACACAGTTAGCAAGCGAGCGAAGCAGCTGTTAGAAGTTGGAGTAGATTTATCTAGCAGTTTTAGCATAGTGAGGCAGGGAGGGGGGTGTTTCTATACCTACGGGAATGTTTAGCAAATAACAACGTTGTTGGTTCCGCTCAGAGGTACTAATAGACAATAGCTGAAGTTGGACATACATGGAATAATTGCGCACTATGTTCGTGGAAATCGGTTTTTAAATAAATAGAGATGATGTTTGAAATGTTATCAGCATCCTTGTTCTAGTACCTAATGGGTGGTAGTGTTACTTGATGCTGATAACGTACCTACATAATTATAATAATTGAAAAACTTAAAATAACAACAAGCTTCCGACAATTTTCACTTTATAGGAAAGCAATTATACATAATAATAATGTGTTGTTTTAAATTCTATTCCTAGAAACGTTTGATAAAGGTCACAATGGCGTGGGGACTTCCAAAACTGCCGGGTCTGACGTTCTCAGACCCGACCAAGACGCAGTATCACGTGCGAAGTTCCCTCCGGTACTATCAGGGACACAGGTTCCCTGACACGTTGATCCGAGGTCCGGGGGGGACCGCCACCGATGTCGACAGCAACGCCTTCGCACTCCCCGAAGACTCAGTTAAGTAAGTCAACACAATTTAGCAACTCTAGCTTAAGATCAACAACAGTACGCGGTATGGTGTGTAGATCTTGTTCTATTTTCGGATTTGACGTCACATTAAGATCACGTATTTTAGGGTTGGAGAGAATTATTAGATGTAACTTGTTCAGTGCTAATATTGAAGAGTCCTTCAAGTATCAAGCTTTTAATTGGGTTTAACGGTCTCAGACACGCATTTAAGTATCATTAATAAGATTTTGACTCATAATATCGTTTGCTAAACTTTTTTGCCTTCTTTTCTAGAAAACTTTGAAAATCGCTTAGCGTTATACTCACCCCGACTAAGCAGAGAAAGGGCGTTATCCTCATACTTTGAACTGAAGAAAAACCGTCCACTGTCGGTGCCAACAAACATTCTTTGTTAACACATAATTACTTGGCAATGATCCATCAAGTATGGAGAGTCACTCTCGCGCGGGTCATCCCTCGGAAAGGCTGACGCTCGGGGTTTGCTAATGTCGGTGACCTATGAAAATCTAGTCTATCTGACTAGATTTTCAATTACGAATCCAGCCAATTGATTGTGAATATTTTTAGATACATTAATATCACACTAATATTATAAAGGCGAAAGTTTGTGAGTGTGTGTGTTTATATGTTTGTTACTTTTTCACGCACAAACGGCTGAACGGATTTGAATGAAATGTGACACACAGATAGTTTATAACCAGGATTAATACAAAGGCTAGACTTTATCCCGATATTCCCACGGGATCGACACTTACGCGGGTGAAACCGCGGGGCGCAGCTAGTTATTAATAATTCTAAATGTTTTGGAACGTTTTAAAATCGGCTTAAAAGATAACCAGCAAAAATTTACCGCCATTATGAACTGTGCAAAACAGAGCACAATATTACTGTTATTTGGTACTTCCGAAATAATGAAAAGGACTTTCACATACACAAATATTACCCACGTTACCATACACCGCTCCCGCTCTCTTCCGCCTTTGTGACCTCGAAGGTCGGTCAAGAAATTTTCAATTACAGGCCGGGAGTGAAATCGCGCAGAGATCGCAATTGCCGCTCTACCCGTTATGGCGCCCTGCATTGAGAACTTATAATGGACTATTACAAGTAGAAAATTGTACGTCTGTTGTAGACAAAGGTGTATTTCCTCGACCTTGATTAATGCAGTGACTCAGCGCTTAACTTTCTGCAGGAGCCAGTTTGAACCCCGCAAGGAATATTAACATTTGCGTGACTTGCGAATATTAGTTCCTAATTTGAGTGTATATGCAAAGGGGAAACCGACTTAAGCACTTGGTTTCGAAATAGGAAATGAGATACTTACACTGCTTGGGCGATCATAATCATTTATTTACAATAGGTATTGGTCTTGTTCTTAAAATTTAAATAAGTTGCCTCCTACATAGTCAGACATTGACATGCAAAATTTTACAATAAGTAGTTATATGAGAATATTTACGTTCAATGGAATGCTTTAAATAGGTACTAGTTTCTAACAATCATTATCTACTTTTTTCAATATATTCATTATCTTCACATTAAATAGTTTAAAACACATTGCATAGCAACATGGCATAGCAGGTTTCAGAAAGATATTTACACTTTGTGGAATTAGCGAGACACTCTTCAAAACAAAATTTAATAAAATATCAAGATTTCCTTATTATATGTAAGTGTATCATAATCTATCCGGTGTAAATTTTATAAATGAAGCTGAAAATCGCAACAAAATCTGTTTCGTAGTTTAGAAGAATGACACGCTCACATAGGCAAACACGAAAAGTGACTTTAATTTATGAATGGAGATACATAATATTTTCCATATTAATACTTTGTTGCTATTACAGCTACGACCCGTCCCTGACGTACGGCCGCGTGAAGCAGCCAGCTCTCCCAGCCGTCGTGCCTCACTGGGTGCACTACGACAAGCGCTGCCTCAACTTCACGGCATTCTTCAAACAACCCGTGTTTGAGAACCCTGATGAGAAGTACCGAGTCAGAATCGTGAACATCATATACTTTCTAGAAGATGACACCCTGACTGTCATAGAGCCTCGAGTACAGGTAATTTTTATGGAAATAAAAACAAAAAAATACTTTTAGATTTTTAAACTTTTCCTTTAAAAAATAAATAACCAAATCTAAACGGCTTGTACCTTGCTTCAATATAATAAGGCAATTAGAGGTATTGGTAACATGTAGCTGAAGAGGCATAATGCTATTTATTGGGCCAGTTTCTCGAACGAAAATGATCGCAAAATGAATGTGACAAATTGTCAAGCCCGCAATTGGCTGTTAATAAATCATTCAACTAATCGCATCAGTTTACGCGCACTTTGCAATTTGTCCAGAAGCTGTCAGGTTGTCAGCCAAACATTACCGATAGATAAGTTAGTATACTTAATATGAAGGTATTTCTAGGCTCTTGGCCTTTAAAAATTGTGACTATGTATATCTACGTTATCGTACCCCTACTGTAATGATATTTTACAATGTAATTTTTTTAAATCTATACTTATAATAAATCTGTAGAAGTGAAAATTCTGTACATTGAAAATATCAAAAAAAATAAATGGCAGGGGGTGTTACTATACCGACACCGAACCCAAAAATGTGATTAAGGAAAAGTATATTATTATGTACAACAAAAAAACAAACTTAATTTTGCGGTTCGATCCCTAGACCCGATTACTGTACCAACCGCAAATAATAAGTTTGTCGTAGGTTACGTCACCCGCAGTGGAGTTCACTAAGGGGCGCTGCACACGGCTAAGATACTATGTATAATATTTTATCTTAAGATACAATATCGCTCGCCATACAATTCTGCTACCCGTGCCTTTTTATTCCTTTTAGTTTTTACTAAGTACGGTTTAAGGTAGAGTTATTTAGGTTTATTTTTATAAGTCGTAGGTATAGATTGTTAGTTCATCCAAAGGTTAGTAGGTACCTAGGTACTAACCTTTGGATTTTGAGTTGTCCTATAATAAATAAATTTGAATTTGAAAGTACCAAGGCAAAGTAGAAAGAAAGAAAAGAAGAAGAAGAAAGTATTTGGCAAGGGCAGCATCCTCGGGAAGGACATGGGCTACTTCACCGGTAATGTCCGTGGGATAATTTCCGACATCCACGCGGGCGAAGCCGCGGGCAGAAGCTAGTACTCAATATGTTTGTTGCTTCCACATGTACAACCTACGCCATCCATAAGGTTGCAACAAATTATCACGTTTTTCCACTGTCAACTTTTAAACGATATTCACAGGCGTATTCAAATACATATGTATGTAGATTAGGTCCTAAAGCTCGCCCGCTTATGCCAATACACGTGGATGATACCTACCTACACAGTTATAGGTAATGCAATTCAACTGTCTCTGCTAACATTCGCTACGTAATACCCATTACTTATATACATGTAGGTACGTATTGATTTTGTTTTTCTTATTTGCTATTCTATGCGGCCATTGCGGCGCCGCGTGTTTCGTAAAACAGTATTATATTTAGCATGCCCAGTGTACGACGCGACCCTACTAAAGTATTTCGCCACCTTCATATGTGGAGCAAATGGACCCCTTTTTTTGTAAAAGCCTTTATTTAACTTCACATAAAAACGGTACTGTGGTGCGGCTGCATTTAATTGTGTTCCAGGAAAGTTATGTTTGCGTGGGTTTATGATATATGTACAAGTAGGAAAGTCGTTGAAAGGTATTTTTGGCGTTTTATTTTGAGTACAAAAAATATTATATTATATTTGAACCCACCCACATGCGTACAAAATTATATGCTTCAAAGATTACAGGTAAAAACCCGTAACGATTGACATTTGACTAGGGATTCCAATATGTCTCAGTAGCTTACACAATATAGACTAAGCCTGAATGCCACCGACGACGATGCTAATTATTCGCGTTTAAAAATAATGACGAGTAAGTTAGCACCTCCACTTCGAGTTATTCCGGTCTGATCCTCTGAACCCCCCCCTCCTCGATCCCCTGTTTGTTCGTCTTCTGTTTTAATCTCTGTCTTACACTTTGTAAATTGTATACCACGCCTGGAATGCAAATTTCCGTAACCACCCCTGTTGCGTAGCACATTTGAAACAATGTCGTAGCGCAGTCGTAGCACTCGTAGCATTGTCGTAGTACCTGTCGTAGCGCAATCGTAGCATTGTCGTATCGTCTCGTACGAATAGCCGTACCGAATAACCACAATTACGTTACCTTGGTGTGGGTCTGTGTTATCTACAATACTCAATTATTATCTTCTCGTATATCAAAAGTAATTGAGCTTTTCAGTCGAAGCCAAGCGAACTAGGATGATGATATTTATTACTTTCATATTATGTATTATTTTTAACGCCAATAGACTGATGATATCGATAGTCTAGAAAAATGAACATTTAAAACTTCATATGAATGAAAATATACATAAAAGGTTTTATGTGTAGTTAAAATGCACCGTTTTATATGCAAATATTAAAATGAAAAACAATCACAATTTTCAAGAAAACTGAAATCCATCTGCATATTTATTTTCCTTACGTATGGAATGGGATTCTGTAGCAATTGTGAGCGGATCTGAAACGGAGCTAGCAAATGAGCACGCATTTGTCTCGGCATGAATGCGTCGCGGCAGTTGCAGCGGTTCCAGCCGCTTTGTTCCGCGGCTCGTGCCGTGAATGGCCGGCCGCTATTATTCACACAAAAATCATTTTATCTTCGCAGACGTGTGATACAGAGTACTTATATTGTCGCGACAATTTTTTGAAAAGAACAACAAAAATAGATAACTGTCAAAACATTTCGTTGTTATGATGATAGGTACATACCTACTAGTATATTGCCGCGACGTTTTTTTTTTACAAAAGATCAACTATAATGGTTAAATGTCAAAATATAAAGGCATTTTACATTTCTACCGAAATTGACAAGGAAGTACGAAAATTAGCTGTGATTAATGATGATGTCATGAGCTTTAAACAAAACGGTAAGCTACCTTAATAAACAAGTAGAAAGACAAAAATATTACAATGTGTTGCAAAACATCTCATGTTTTTAGACATATATTTTCTAAAAGGATGGTCAACAATGAATATCGATTTAAAAACTGAAGAAGCCGTTTTGGACCTTTTTACCTTTTGACTCTGAAGTCCCAAAAGTCCAAACACTCAAATAAGTCGCAGTCATTGTAACTAAAATGGAAGATACGAGTATTGTTGTCTAGGTTTCTAAAATATCGTTGAAAAAAAAGTCTCTCCCTTTTAGTACAAAGAAATGCCAATCATTTTGTATAAAAACCGGCAAAGTGCGAGTCGGACTTACACACGAAGGGTTCCGTATAAGATGTTTATTGTGTGAATGGGTGAATATCAGATTTCGAGTTTTGTTTTTTTTTTAACTTCATATATATTAAACTATTGCGGTCAAGTTTTTTTTGGTTGATGTTCGTTCTTAAAACCAGTACTGCCATAAATAAAAATGTCAGTTTTTCGAATAGAAGTTATTTATAAAAAAATATCAAAGGTCAAAAATCTAAGCTCTTTGCCCGTCCATCACGGTGTTCTGTTTTTGAAACGCCTAATTTTTATATATTTTTTCCAAAATTCTCATATTGAACAGGTTTTCCTATATTTAGGAATATTGAACTATATGTAGCTTTACAACAATTTTTTTGATCATCTAATCATAATAAGTTATTGTTAATTCAATTTTGTCCACCCCAAAAACATCAAATTTCTTTGGTGTATTTGTGGTCTCGCAGAATGCCATCATTTTACGTGGACAACCCCTACCTTATCTCCCGCCCGCCCCCGCTCCGTTTAGTTGAGATCTAACCATAGGATCTAACGCCCGACAAGTGCAGACCTGTGCAAAGTTCATCAGGTTTCGGAAGAATATTTTTCTTTAGGCTGGTTTTAGTCTTACGCCGACGGCACGCGCACCGTCAGCGCTGATGGCCGGGATATATGAACTTCTAGCAAGCGTTTTTAATGACGCGTAGCTATCAGCGCGCACGGTGGTCAGCGCTGATAGCTACGCAGCCGTACGCGTCGCGCGTCGTCCCCGCGTAGCTATCGGCGCTGACAATCGCACGAGCGCCTCTGCTTTCAGTGAGCGTTTTAGTGTCGAGCGGAGCGGATATCCTCAGCGCGTACAGTCATGGCGAATCGCAAAGTGGATACAGGTCGAGATTGATGAGGTACGCCTGAGGAAGAAATTGTGGGATGCATCAGTAAGGCGGTCAGTACGATACTAAAACGAGCCACGCTGAGGCTCAGCGCTGACAAACTACGCGCTGAGCTGTGAGCGCTGACGGTGAGCGTGAGGCTGATTTTAGTCTCACGCTATCGCGTTTCTCTGGAATTTCTTTGGCAATGTAATTTTTTTTTTTACTTAAAAACCGCTGATGTTCCTAGAGTTATGTCGTTTACAAGGTATGTTATCTCATTTATTGAAAATATGTAAAAAAAAATGTGCCATAGAAATTAGAAAATTTCAGACGAAATCTACAGCGGCAATAAAAATACACTACCTATTACATTTCATGAGATATATATAGGCCGCTGACACTGATGGACGGATGGACGGACAGCGGAGCTTTAAAAGGGTCCCGTTGACACCCTTTTGGTATGGAACCCTAAAAACGACAGTGTACTTTTAATGGAACATCCGAGTTTGGTAGCAAGTCGAGCTTCGGGCGAGGAGAGTGGAGCCGTCTTACTTCATAATCGTTTCCCTCCCATCCTTCAGTAATAAAGCGATTAATATTATTAATAATTATTGCGGCAATAACACTTCTCCCGAATTTCCTTACGCCCGTAGATTTATCCAAGCGTTTTTTTTTTGCTTAAAAGGTTAATAAGCTCGAGCAAGCGGAATAGTTTCGAAGTTATATTTCAGTCTGTATCATAGTTTTGTTAAGGCTACGCCGACCGCCTAGTGGCGCCTTCATCGTTTGTTTGGTTATTTCTTTTATTTTAGAATGAAAATGCAGAAAATAGAGTATACGTTAATATTATTATAAACGGTAGGTATACATTGTTTAGTTTTATTATAATCACTAAAACGGATAATAGTGGCCAGTATTTTCCGTCTGAAATAAAATAAATAACCAAACAAACGATGACAGAAGTAAAGCAGAAGGTTTTTCGCTTTTTGATGCTTATTAGGCTAATTATATCGGTAATGAAATATTTTCATCGCACGATCGACGATCGAGAGGCTGTTTTTTTTTATTGCTTAATGGGTAACACTAACATCGATCACGCCTGATGGAAAGCGATGGATGAGGTCTATGATGGAACGAGCGTGCACAGAGGATGCCTGTTCACTCTTGCATTGAAGGCAGATGGGTTAAAGGTAGAGACAATCTAAATTAACTGACTTCCAGGAATTTCTAGGAGGAGATTTTAATTAACGCGTTTGCTTATTTGTTTCTTTTTTTTTTTAATGACCGCATTTGCTTGTTTCTTTTTACTGCAGGTTTATTTTTTAGTAGAGACCTACTACCCTACTAGAGAAGTTGGTTCTTACTTTTTTAAAGATAGTTAATTAAGATCGTAATAAAGGGGTTATACAGGATGTCTCAGTAAGAGTGCACTTTTTAAATTTAGAATATTTTTTTTTCGTCCAAGTGGCGACTCTGAAATTTGACAGCTGATGTTTATTCCGATTATTAAAAAAGGAGCGCTTTTCGAAAGAACAACGCTTTATGATTGTGAAAACTCATTACAAAAATGGGGAAAGTTACGCTGAAACCGCTCGCAAACTTCGCCAAATTTTCAGTCGCTGTTATAGGACAAAGGATACATTTTTATCCCGGTAGTTCGTTCCCGTGGGATACCTTTCGACCTCCACGCGGGTGAAGCCGAAGGCAAAAGCTAGTAGGTTATTCCTAGTATTTAGCCCGTTCAGTCCACTGCTTGACAAAGGCCTCCCTTTCCCTTGTCCACACACGTTTATCCTCTGCCATTGCGAGCCAGTCCTTGCGGTAGGAGTCAAGTTCGTCCCTCCATTAGACAACCTAGTGACCTAGGTAAATAAACATGTTCTTTCCTGGTAACGGCCTCGTTTTACGAGTTGTAGCTCGTAGATTCGAATTCAGACAGGTGCTTTACTTTGTGTAAATTATTTCATCACCACTACTCTCAAAACGTCGTGAGGAAACCGGCATTTCCTATGACCAAAAATTTGAATACATGTGACATCTACCAACCTATACTGGGCCCGTTTGGTTGATAATAGGCCCACTCGCTTTCACCGAGATGAGGCCTGTGTCCCAGCCAGAGGCGGCGTTAAGCGTGGGCGACGTGGGCCACCGCCTTCGGCCTCGCGGTACAAGGGGCCTCGCGACTCAAAAATGTTTAAAGCGAGAATAAAACAAAATAAGCCGTAATGGGTGCGTCTCTGGATGGGTGTGACTCTGCAAAGTGTATTATATGTTATGGATGTGATTTTGGAATGGTGGCATCTTGCCTAATGGCAAATCGCAAAAACTTCCCGATTAATCGGGACTATAGGATGTTTACATATATGATCAACCTCAAGATGTATAACTCAAGAACATTTTACAAAACTATTGAATAAATAATTGATTTTTTGCAATATTGCAAATATCATAGGACTTATAGTTAGTACTGCTAAAGTTCATCACCCCTTTAGGAAACCCCAAAAATTTCATTATTTTTGCCGTATCTCTCACCGTTTCTGAAATATTTGCGTGTGCAAAAAATTTGCGCATATGAATACCATCAAAAGCATAGGAAATACTTCGTACTTACGTATATAATCAACCTAAACATGTATAACTCAAAAACATTTTACAAAACTAATGCATAAATAATTGATTTTTTGCAATATTGCAAATATCATAGGACTTATAGTTAGTATTGCCAAAGTTCATCACCCCTTTAGGAAGCTCCCAAAATTTCGTCATTTTTGCCGTATCTCTTACAGTTTCCGAGATATTTGCATTTGCAACTAATTGTGCTTGTTGGCGACTGGCTGGTTAGTCGTTCCTTTTTTATAAATCTGTTTTTTAAACTATTTTATTTCTTAATGACAAATGATGTATTTTTCAGTTGTTGTCAAATAGTTTGCTTGTGACTTGTGTTAAGTGAGTGTACTCTTTCTCTTGGTTCTGCTAATAATTATCTTAATTTACTGTGACCCTCTTTGTTTCATTTTCCATTCTTTTTACATTTAAATACAGTCCACATTCGTCCACAGTGCTATATATATATATGTACATGGTGCACATTGAAAATGTTTAATTTTATGGTAAATCATCAGTAACTCATAAACTATCAGAAATACGGAAAAAACGTTGGGAATCAATTTTGTAAACATTTAAATTTCCCACAAAAAAGTTCAGATACATTTTTAAAGAAATTTACCCAAATATTTACATTGTCATCCGAATTTTATTAACAATTCCGGTAAGTACAGCCTCTGCTGAAAGAAGTTTTTCAAAATTAAAATTAATTAAAAATTATTTGAGAAACACAATGAGCCAAGAAAGACTTTCAGCTTTGGCTGTTTTATCAATTGAATCAGATTTGGCATCTAGGCTGAATTACGATACCATAATTAAGGAATTTAGTAACGTTAAAAGCAGGAAATTTCTGTTCCTTTAATAAAGAAATCTAATGTTTTTTAAGATACACTTTAAGAAATGTATATCTCCACCTTTATATTAACGATTTGTAATTTTTCATTTAATACTTATTAATCTAATTTGTATTTTTATGAATAAAAACTTGGCAGTGTTAATTGTTTTGTTTGTTTTTATTATTTTATAAAATCCGTCTTTAGGTCGCCATAGAACAGGGCCTCGCGAAATCTGTCTTGCCCACATCAAATTTAGTTGTTGCCCCGCCACTGGTCCCAGCAGTGTTAACATTATAGACTGATTACTTATATTAATAAAATATATCTACAGCCGGTCGATTCTGTAAAAATCTCACCGTGAAAACTTAGGTGAAGTGAGTTTGTTTTTGCTAGGAATTGACACTGTTGACAGCTCACTCCACGCTCACTTCACCTACGTTTTCACGGTGAGATGATTACAGAATCGCACTGCAGGTCATTTATTTTTGACTCCAGAACTCTGGGCTATGGCAAGGCAAGCTGGTGAAGAGAGGCAAGATACCCAAGAACGACGCCGGCGAGTGCTGGCATTGGAAGGACCTGGACGTTGGCAAGGACATCTGTATCTACGGGAAAGTCTTCCACACTGTTTCCTGCGACCTTTTCACTAAGGTATTTATGATTCTTATAATGTTTTGTTTAAATGGTTTTCGTTATGGGTTCCGAGACCCAGGTACGGTCAATCGCACTTATTAGTAACATTTGAACCGTGATAATGGCCCTTACTACTATGAAATAAAGACGTTGACAAAGGACATTGGACATCGGACTATGGGCGAAATACCCATGGCAGACACAAACGAAATTCTCGGGTTATGTATAGGTATATGGCTCTAGTATACAATGATATAGGTCGCACCACTTTGGGACGTGGGAATTTGAGGAAAAAAATGTGTGTAGGTACAATCTTTTTATTTAAATGTATTTGAGGAATGACGAAGTGTGTATTTGAGATGTGAAGGTGAGTGTGTCCAAAGTAAAAAAAATAAGTAAATGTGTTCAAAGATTGATTGAGTGTTATTTGTTATTTCAACAGAAGTCCAATTCACAAGCAAACATAACAGTCCAGTATGCATGCCAAAGAATTTCAATATGGAAGGAAAAACAATAGTTTGAAAATCAACACGCCAAAAGTAGTTGTTATAAAATATGTAAGATGTCATTACTCATTGTATAAGCACAGAGCAAATATCACTACGAAAGATTTCACAAGACTGCGACGTCTGCGACAGAAAAGGTTCTTATTGTCTTTTCGAATATAGAAATAACCGTTCTTATCCGCGACCGAATCGGAATCCGACCAATAAATTTAATTGTCTTTAAATTGTTGCTATGGAGGTGACTGTATTTATGGGTTACAAGGTTAGATGCTTTGCTAAAGTCTAATAGTAAATATCTTGTTTAGAATGTTTACATGCATCAAAAACTCAAAGTTTCTTTTCATAATATCACAAAGAAGGTGAGTTGTTGATAAATATGTAAGAGAAACTAAACCATAAATACGGTTCAGCGGGATTGTCCGTAAGGGTTATCGCTGGCCCGGAAAGGGCTAAGGAAGGAACACGGGTGGGTTTTAGTCAGTAAGAGTCTGACACTCCCTTCCGCTCCACCCAGAGCGGGAGGGGTCATTTGATGATTTCCCATACTGAAAAAAAAAACATAAATACGGTGCTATGCAATTTTCCATCGAACGTGTCATTGAATTCAATTAATTGAATGCCATAGCCAAGCCTATAATTGGAACAAAATTGCCTTTGTTATGACAGTAAGTATTGTACAAAACAGTAACAATTATATAAAAAAATATCAACGACGAGTTTGTCGTGCATTCTTGATGAAGGTGACGTCATCGTATTATAGCTGAGCGATAACACTACCTACATGTGGATAGGCTAGTCTAGACTGTTTTTCAGAAACCGATTACCGATAAGCAGTCCCTCAAAATATAAACATTTCAGTACAAAAGTAATATTCATAAACTGATTTTTGATTTTCATACTGTTACTAGCCTGCAGCATCCCACGGCTGGGCAAAACCGTTTCTCGTTACTTCCAGCATTTTCGATTTAGAGCTAGTGTTGACCACTGGTCGTTTGTTATCTCCAGCTTGTCCCGCCATCATTTTTATAACGCAATTTGATTTTTATTGTCTAAAACGGGGCATTCTGTCATGGCTGCTCTACTGACGTCATCACTTGCATTATGTGATCATCACGTCAAATCTGTGAGTATTTTCTGTGTTGCCAGCACACAAACTTCATTTATTACTTCTGTCGGAATATTATAATATTTAGTAGGTAGGTACTCATTAATGAACAACGTTGTTAAAAAAATATATAAACAAGGTAATTATTGTCAACGTAATCATAGCTTCTATGTTAATTAGTGTTATTGGTGTTGTACCGTTGTAATTAACTACAAATACCTACCTACATTAAAAGAAAAACAAAACAGACATATAATATTATCCTTTGTAACTTTGACCGTTTGACGTAGTTGTTATACCTGTAGGTATACGATTTACAATTTTTTAATGAACCTACACAAAATATGACTGAATAGTACCTCTACTTATTTAGCAAATTAATAATGTATTTGGACAGTGCCTTAGGTGTGAGAGGGACACACTATCAATCCCTTTCGTACCTACGTCTATTGGTAATGCAAAACAACTTAGCCATATGTGTGACGCATAAACATAGTTTCTATTCACAGTTTGAAATATACCTAGTCGCCTGGAAGTAGTGACGTGTCGCGCTCTGATTCGCATGCAATGTCACGTGACTAATCAATTATATTATAAGTCAAAAAGAAGTAAGTAGATGTTATACGCTCCGCAAGTTGCACGTCAAAACTTTGCTAATTAGCCTAGTTACGTATCGTCTTGTCTCTTTTTCGCTTCCGATAACTACGACATGCCGTCCTATGTCCACGTGTCATCTAATTGTATGAAATTGTGCGGCTTTTGAAGATCTAATGTTGGATAGGTTACCTATCTACCACTTTTTACTTATATCTAATATCATTGACACTATTTAATGGCTTTATTTTTAATACCTACACAAAAAATATAGTTTACATTTGACACTTTTCATAACTAGAAAAACGTGAAATCCAAAAGATACACAATTTTTTATTAAGTATGTGTTTGTGATCACAAATATCTTAAACTATTCAGAAGTTTCATCGATTCGTGCAAAATATTCTCAAAAGTTCGATAACACTAAGCTGTTGTGCCAATGTTTACCTGTTTACCTAACACGATGACCGCTTATGCGATTGAATGGTAGGTACACAACAAAGTGATCAAACACAATAAACACTACACGTTGGCAATAGCAACTAGACGGCCAATAACCTCATGTTGTCTCGCTCTCGCACCGACTGGTTAGTGGTTACTCATCATTAGGTGTGTCGCAAGCTGTAGGTACTCACAAGCGATATAATGTTAGTATTTAAAACCCAGTGTTATATAGATGTAAAATGATATTAATGCCATTACTTACCCTCTTACACGGTAAATATCGATGAAGGAACTGAACGAACGAACGTAATTTGCCAGGAAATCGAGTTTCGACAGCGCGGCGTGCTATTTTTAGGTTATTTAATTTGTGTTCGGGCGAACAAGGTCGCGGTTCAGCGCTGGCCGCGGGCAGGGGGCAACTCTCGTTTACGGATTATCATAGGTCGTCTTTTGTATCATGTGTGTTTTGTTTTATAAAAGCGCGTCTCGGAAATTATATTTCTACGTATTTTTGGGGCTTGTGGTTAAATAATTACAGCCGCACGTGTAGGTCGAAGGTTAAGCTACGCTTGCCGCGATGGTTCGTAGATGGGTGATTATCCATTACATATCGAGACCCCTCCGTACTTCCGTATCGTGCCAGAAAGCACGTTAATCCGTTGGTCCTGACTGTCATTCATAAATCTTTGACAGTCGTTTGGTAGTCGCTGTTCATTTATTATGTAAGACAATTTTGACCACTTTCTGACCACCCCTTCCCCTGCGTAACAAAAATTAAGACTTAGATGAACCCTCCCCCCCTTTCAGTCTTACGTAAGATCAGTATTACAAACACTTGCAAAGAATAAGTATCAAAAAAATTAAAAACTGAATTTTTGCTTAGTTTTGTGATCTTTTTTTTATCATCAAATGACCCCTCCCGCTCTGGGTGGAGCGGAAGGGAGTGTCATACTCTTACTGACTAAAACCCACCCGTGTTCCTTCCTTAGCCCTTTATGTTCCGGGCCAGCGGTAACCCTTTCGGACAATCCCGCTGACCCGGAGTTTTGTGATCTTACGTAAGAACAAACTAGACCCCTCCCACCCCCACGTAAAAAAAATAAGACTTTTTCGGACCCCCTCCCCCTCAAATCTTCTTAAGAAATAAATGAAACCAGAAGCCTAGTAACTGGCTTGTGGAGGTCAGCTGGGCGGTAGCTTCATGTAAAATACTGGTAGTCAGCTGCATCCGGTTAGACTGGAAGCCGACCCCGACATAGTTGGGAAAAGGCTAGGCAGATTTTGAGTCTCCTACTTATTTTCAAAGGCAGAATATTATGTAATAACCGTAATTCTCTGTAAAATATTTACATGGCCCGTTTTAATTTTCATTTTCGCCTCCGTTAAAGTCCGCACTCCCAGCTATAGAATTTATTGCTTGAGGATTAGAACTCCACTCAGAGGAATTCCATAGCTTCAAAGTAAAGTGGTTTTCAAGGGGCGTAGTTCAATTTTAGTAAGTAACGCTACATGAGTGACTTTTATTGGAGTGTCTGCCTGGGTCGAGTACCTTGTGTATAGTGCATGTGTACGTTTCCTTGCACTTGCAATGTTTCTAATAGATCAATGTTTAATGAAAAACAAACCTATCTTATCAAAACCAATTTAAAAAAATCTAAATCTAAAATTCGAAAATCTTAATCTAGTAGGTAGTCGAAACTTAAGTAATTGTCTGCCTAGCCTTTTCCTAACTATTTTGGGGTCGGCTTCCAGTCTAACCAGATGCAGCTGAATACCAGTATTTTTACATGGAGCGACTAACTGTCTGACCTCCACAACCCAGTTGCTAGGTAATACGATACCTCTTGGTAAGTCTGACAGCCAGTGTCATCAGACTTTCGGGCTTCTGGCGACCTGTAACGACTGTCAAAGATCCTAGAATGACAGCTGGGTCCAATAGCTTGACGTACTTCCCGAGGCACGGACCGGTTTCAATATGTAAAGGGTCACCCATCCACGGACCTACCGCGGCAAGCGCAGCTTAACCTGATCGATTGACCCATGCGGCTGTTATTACTTATCCACGGGCCCCCCGGTAGACGAAACTTAATTACCTACCTATATATTGTTATTTTCTAATAGCTTTATAATTATACCTAACTCTGAAATAAAATAGGTTTTAAGTTTTAACTGAATACACCTATCCATTTATTTTGTTGTTTTTGTTTTACCTAAGTGAAAATAAATAAATAAAAATCTTTATTGCAGACCACATGATCCATAAAAAAAAAACAATAAAAAAATAATGTTAATACAAGAAAAAAGGAATATGTGCAGGCGCCAGCACATCAAGCTATCTGAAACTGTAAAATTTTCCCAATCAACTTTGAACCTTATATTTCAGCGATGAAGTAGAAAATCTATTATAGAATTTTGACAGATTGTAGTAGCTTGATGTGCTGGCGTCTGTACAATTAATAAAAACTGGCCAAATGCGAGTCGAACTCGCACACGAAGGGTTCCGTACCACAAGGCAAAACGCCTGAAAAAACACGTTTGTTGTATGGGACTCATATGGGAGCCACCTTAAATATTTATTTTATTCTGTTTTTAGTATTTTTTGTTATATCGGCAACAGAAATACATCATCTATGAAAATTTCAACTGTCTAGCTATCACGGTTCATGAGATACAGCCTGGTGACATACAGCAGACAGACAGACGGACAGTGGAGTCTTAGTAATAGGGTCCCGTTTTTACCCTTTAGGTACGAAATCCTAAAAATTGCATACCTACACACAAACATAAACTCACGTCTTTCTTCTATTGCACATAAAAAAAACAAATACATATTTACGCCGCCGGTATCAACGACCGCTTATATGTAGATAGATCTTGGTAGTAAACATCTTATCAGCAAGGTCCTTATCTAACTAAACTGTTTCTAGACATACCAACATGGAAATAAATGGTACAATATTAGTTGCGTTTTCGGTTTCTTTAGTTACAGTATAATTACGATTACGAGAAAATAGAATTTTCTTCATTGTAATATGTAGTACAAGGGACATATTTCTTAGTCGCTAATTTAAGACCTAGTTAAAATTGGTCTGAAATAGCTATTTATTCACCAAGGAGAGTAAGGCACAGATTACTAATCGAGTGTGCATTTGAGGCCCGACGCGAAGCGGAGGGCCGTAAACCACACGAGTTTAGTAATCTGTACTTACCCTCGAGTGATATATACTGCTTTATACTACACTTGTTGTACTACATTAATAAATTGCTATCATTGTCACTGGAATCACTCATTTTAACTTGTGATTTACACCGCCAAACTTTAAACTTTACCAAGAAAATTGTTTCTACAAAATACGTCAACACTCAAAACACTCAAAAACACCCAAAAACACTCAAAAACACTCAATAACACTCAAAAACACTTAAAACACTCAAAAACACTCAATAACACTCAAAAACACTTAAAACACTCAAAAACACTCAAGAACACTCAAAAACACGCAAAAACACTCAATAACACGCAAAAACACTCAATGACACTCAATAACACTCAACAACACTCAAAAACACTCAAAACACTCAAAAACACTCAATAAAACACAAAAACACTCAAGAACACTCAAAACACTCAAAAACACTCAAATAATCTCAATAACACTCAAAAACACTCAAAACACTCAAAAACACTCAAAACACTCAATAACACTCAAAAACACTCAATAACACTCAAAAACACTCAAAACACTCAAAAACACGCAAAAACACTCAATAACACTCAACAACACTCAAAAACACGCAAAAACACTCAATAACACTCAACAACACTCAAAAACACTCAAAAACACTCAAAACACTCAAAAACACTCAATAAAACAAAAACACTCAAGAACACTCAAAACACTCAAAAACACTCAATAACACTCAATAACACTCAATAACACTCAAAGACACTCAATAACACTCAAAAACACTCAATAACACTCAATACACTCAAAAACACTGTATAATGCTTTCTGTCTCATTTTCTCCCACGTTAAATCTTATAAATGTCTCTTTTTACTGTCGCTTTTTCGTTTCATAAAATTTCAAGCCGCAACAATGCCAAAGAAGTTTTCACTTCAAAAACAAAACGCGTTAGTAATGAACGCATTATTAGCCTGATTTTCAGGGCAGTAATGAAATTCCATACAATATAACTGCCTAGATTTTTGAGAAGGTTTAATGAACAGCTTTCAAGCCTTTTAGTGGGGTAGTATTGGTACACTTACTAAGCAAGTGTAGTATAAATAAATTTACTTCAGCTGCTCAATCGGCATGCGTAGTGTGGGACGCCCCACAGCTAGATGGACGGATGACCTAAAGACGGTGGCTGGGACGGACTGGGTGCGGAAGACGGAAGACAGGGTGTTGTGACGCAGCCTGGGAGAGGCTTCAAATCCAGCAGTGGACTGCAATCGGCTGAGTTGATTGTTGATTGAGTTGCTCAATGATTGCTTTTTTGCGTTTGAAATTTTTATTTCTTTTATTTATTAAACTTTATGCACAAGTAAAAACCTGTACAAAGGCGGACTTAATGCCTTGGGCATTTTCTACCAGTCTACCTTAGGGTGATGCAGAAACAACATTCAGAAGGTGCAATAGCAAAAAATCAAATAGAAAATATTTCAAAACTGATATCCTGGCACGTTTCAATGGCTGATTGTTCTGATGTTTTACCTTTATTAACTGTGTCATGTCTCGAGCATTTTTCATAAAGTCATTACAGCTGACAGGTAAGGGGAAAAAATTGTGAGTGCCTTCTTTGGTACAAAGGCTCAAAAGAACAATAGATCATAGCTGGTTGCAAATGGTACAAAGTACAAAATATGACCTTACTACAAACATTTAGACAATTTGTAAATCCTTGTTTATGGTTATTTCTATACTTAAACACAGATTTAGGATAAACACTCCTAAACACTATTTCACGGTAAGACAGCTCTTCATAGAAGCACACACCTACTTACCCACCTATAAATTAGGTAGGTAAGTTCAAGTACTAATGGTGGCGGACTGGCGGGGTGACTTTGTTTCTCCCCGGGATGTGTCAAAGGTGGTACCCATGAGAGCACTAGTGCGTTTCGCCGGACATCCTGGACGGGTCCTTCCTATGTGCTGACTACTGAGACTGGCCACCTTGTGATTTTATTTGCTGAGATTCCAACATTCTTACCTACATTACGTGTGTTTTTAGAATCCAACACAAGTATATTATTTTCTTGTCTGGTTTCTAGTTCAATAATACAAAATATACCGAAGTACCTATTTTATAAGTTTGTTCTTAGTAGGTACCTAGGTACTTTTGTTCGCGGCTTCACTCGCGTTAATTCCGTCACAAGTAGGTACATTGTAATATAACTATTGGTGAATGCCTTCGTGAATGCAGCGCACGCTAGTAAAGCTCCCAGTCGGCATGATTTCTTTCGACATCTTCAACAACGATGTCATATTTCAGTCAATTTACACAAAACCTTAATAAATTATACATTTAAACTTCCCTCATGAATCACTTCATCTATTGGTGAAAACAGTATGAAAATCCTTTCGGTAGTTTTTACTTTTTGAGTTTATTGCGTTCAGACAGACAGACAGACGAGGCGCGGGGGCTTTGTTTTTTATAATATGTAGTGATGTAGTAATACGGTACCTATATCAGATCTTATACAAGACAAGAGAATCAAGGAAAACGGTGTTTAGCTTTGATTTTTTTTTTTAGGAGTTTATATTCAACTAGCTGCGCCCCGCGGTTTTACCCGCATAAGTTTCGATCCTGTGGGAATATCGGGATAAAAAGCATGTATGTGGTTATCCTGGGTATAAAAAATCTGTGTGCCAAATTTCATTCAAATCCGTTTAGTAGTTTTTGCATAAGAATTAACAAACATACAAACACACTCACAAACTTTCGCCTTTATAATATTGTAGTAAGTAGTGTGAAAACAAGTTATTAATAGAAAATATCATCATTAGTATTTTTAGTTTTTCTTCTGTTATGTCATGAACTCATGATAATTTTATACATTTTAAATCGTTATGTATGAGTGTATAATATCTGCCAGTCATTATTAATTTCCGTTTGTAACTTTAGCAATAGATAATGATAGTGAACAATTTGCCAAGTCATCATGTTTCATCAAGGTCCATGTCCCATCTGTATGATGAAACGTGATGCAAGTAAAGGAATCTTGTAGGCTGGCTAGTTATAGGTAATCCTGCTGGGTAAGATTTTTTATACTTTAGCTTTATACTCTTTTGGTATTCAGGTGCATCTGGTTAGACTGGAAGCCGACCCCAACATAGTTGGGATACGATTAGGCAGATAATGACTCTTTTTAAACATACATAACATAATCAGACTATACAGTTCCCACTTTTGGGACGCAAGCCTCCTTTCGGTGAGTGGGATTCATCACACGGGTCCAGTGCGGGTTGGTGGTGTGAAATCTAGCAACCCGCACTGGGCCCATGGATCTTCAAATTTTCGGCTCTAGGATATGCCGGTTTCCCCACGATGTTTTGCATCGCCGTTTTGACAGTAGTAGTGATAAAATAATTTACACAAAGTAATTCGCCTGTCTGGGTTCAACACTAAGACCTTTAAGCATGCCTAGAACATATTTGCTAGTAGCGTGAACTAATGAATCCCAGACCCAAGAGCACAAGAAACGTAAGCATTTCACAGAATGCCAATACATTACCAACATACGATACCAACTTGCTCCCTTTCAGTAAACGCCATTAAATCAGCCCATCCGATCTGAGAGTTACGATGCCGCAATATTGGGACATAATTATCTCCACATTTTAAAATTCAAAATGCGGTTCCCTGCAATAACAGAGCAATAATGTGAAACGAATGGCCGCCGTAAACCCACCGAATGGCTTCCCGAATAAAGCCGAAGGGAGGTCGTGGAGGCTTAAAGAAAATGTGTTTATTGCCGGGACCACTGGACTTGTCTCACTCCCCCCGGCCATAACCAGTATAGCCACACTGGCTGCCCACTAAACTGATACACACCTTTTATGTTCTTTGCACACAATTAGTTTCGTATATCGAATCTCTGGATTTACCGACATGTCGGCATTAAATGGTGTATGTCCTTGCCTTTTCTCGGATGATCTCGGATTGATCTCGGAAACAGCTCATTTATTAAATTAAATTTCAGTCGACAACATCCATCGGTTTCTTACTAAACTTCAACTATATCCGACGATCCTGCATACTTATCTCTTTTGTTGACTGTACCTAGTTCGCTTATTATAAAGTACCTACCTCTTGTTTCGTATCTATCGCCCTTCCTGAAAATATTAAGAACTTTGTACCTATTTTTCAGTCCTTTTTTCTTGTCTGTTTATACATGTGTAAGAAAATACATTTATTTAGCACAGACTAACTGTGTACATAGGTACATGGTTAAATAAATAAATAATAAATAAGGTAACTAGTAAAAGTAAATCATGGATACTAATCAAAATAGTAATTTTGTATTCGAAATCGATGATTTCATCTCAATTCATGTTTATTTGATGCTTCATCACTCATCTAGTCTGTGATTCAAATTGAGTATCTATTGTTTAAAACATTTTCACAATTTTACAAGTTATAAATGCGTAATGTAATCATCATCATCATCATCAGCCTATAATGTTCCCACTGCTGGGACACAGGCCTCCTCTCAGTGAGAGGGAGTGGGCCGTAATCCACCACGCGGGCCCAGTGCGGGTTGGTAGATGTCACATGTCTTGGAATTTTTGGTTCGTAATGTAATGTTTGGTATGAAATGTCAGTTTTGTTTTCCCGTGAAACACATTGTATTCATATTAGGCAGTTGTTATTTCTGTGTTGACAGTACATTTTCACGGCATTCCACAAAATATTTGCCGATGTTTTTGTATATTAGTCTTCATAATCATATTTCACACTTCGTGCTAATGTAATGAATTTAGGTGTGTCTAGTTGTTTACTGACTAGGAATAATCAATTTTGGTATGGGGAATGTATATATATCAACTTAAAGTCTTTTCAAACTTATGTTTCAAATAGTGTACCTAATTAATATTATTTCAAGTTAAACAAATATCAATTTTATTTTAATAGTAATTTAGTTGATTTCAGAGTGACTAGCACTATTGAAAAAGTTATAAATGTTTGAAGTTGTAGCGTAAACTGAACTTTATTGTGTAGGATTTAAAGTTATTTTTCCATAAACTCATATTTGTTTACATTTTTGGCAAATAAATAAAGAATGCAGATTACATGTAGGTACATTGTAATTATGATATTATGCTTATCGATAGCTAACCCTTGTTGGGTAAAATGTGGTAAAGTGATTGAGATATAAGATTGATAAGCACTAGTATCTTTTCATAAGATTAACTACATAGCAATAGTGATTAAATCAACTGTAATCATGTCATTCGTTTAATTTAATATTAGGTAAGTACAAAAACAACAACATAAAGTTACCCAGGAAACAATTCTTTATTGTTGTAAAAATAAAATTCTCATCAATCATTCGGCTATCAGTTCTATAAGATACAGTCGTTGGATTCGCGTCAAGTAGGTATAAAACAACACTGCACATAACAAATATTAGGATAATACAAAATCTACAAAAATGATTTCACCTAAAAGTTTTTATTAACAAATCACAGAGCACCAGAATAAAATAGGACAACTTTGACACCCATGTAAATAGAGATAAGTAAGGGAATGCCGAAGGCGATAGCGCGAGCCGGCTGCGGCAGCGGCTTCACGGCGTAAACAAACGAGTGCAGGACCCGTCCGGCGGTGAACACCCGGAAGAGCGTGGTGGCCAGCGAAGCCGACGGCCCGGTCGTCACGTACAGTGCCCCCAGCACCCAGAACACAGGAATGTTCTCCAGGTCGTTGAGATGCGCACGCCGCACCCGTTCCACGTCAGGATCGTCGAGTTTCACTTTTCCTCCCCTCGCAGCATCCTCTGGGTTCGCAAACACTTTCTTAGCATGCCGCACTTTGCCCGTTAGAAAAGACATGCCCATCACCTTGAGGGCCAGGACGCCGGAGTAAAACATGTACGATTGTACTGCCGGGTTGTCTAACGAAAACGACGCCATGTTTTAAATAATAACTTGTCGCGTTGTTGTCGAGTTGAAACTCAGCGGAGGAGTGGCGGAGTGGCGCGGTGCGGTGAGCTCGAACGGTAATAGTGTCGGAGTCGCGCGGTAACGGTGACGCAGCGGTTCCTTAGTTGTTATCTCATGAATTGATAATTATAGTAAACTGCCTACGGTACTTTAGTCCGCAAAGTGTACGTAACGATCGGACCGCCGGAGAATCGGTTATGTATAATAATAATAATAATATTTATTCACAAATTTGAGACAGGCAACCATACAGAGTAACTCAATAATAAACACAAATAGTCAGATCGTTGGATGTGAAATGGTACAATGAAAAGAATATGGTTAATATGTGTTATAGTTACAACCTAAAATCCGTAGAAAGCCGACGTATCGGTAAAAATGCAGCATTAGCGTGTGCTAATTTTTTCGGTACTTCGGCACTTGCGGTACCTACTTTATGTTGGCAGTTTAAAAACAAAAAATAAAATATGCGCATACAATTAATACTACTCATCTTTTAGGCGTACCTATCACATAGGTATTTTGATTCGGCTGCGTGGAATTAGAAGAGCATCGAACCGAACACAGATTCTGGTCTCGGTCATTTCTATTTGTTTTGAATTATTCGTTACCAACACAATGTGGGAAAGGTCGACGGCATCCCTACTTATTAGTTCAATGTTACTTGTCAGGTTTCTTATGTTCGTAAACAGATAGTTTGGGCTTTTATTATTTACCAACTCTCGACTTTGTGTCTGTTTCAACATAAACCCGGTATTAACGGTAACATAAACCTGTTTCCATACATTAGGATTATTATAACCTAAAAAGGCTTTAAGGTTATGATTATCCATATAAAATATTTATGTACTTATGGTGTAAAAATAAAACATATGATTATAAATTCACCGTACAAAATTTAATAACGTACCTAACTAAACTGTAATAAATACTTGTAGATAGTCTTATGTTTCCTTTTACAAGGCGGTAATGTAATACAATATAACTTGAGCGCCCATGTAGAATGAGATGAGAGCAGGAACGGCAAAGGCGATGGCTCGGGCTGGCTGCGGCAGTGGGACCACCGCGTACACAATGGTGTGCAGGATCCTGCCCAGTGTGTACACACGGAACAGCAGCGTGGCCCAGGCGGCCACTGGGCCCGTCGTCACGTACAAACCAGCCAGCACCCAGAACGCCGGGATGTTCTCCAAGTCGTTGAGATGCGCACGCCTTATCCTCTCAACCACGGGGTCGTCGTACTTCACTTTGCCTCCCTTCATGCCCTTCGCATCCTCCGGGTTGGCGAACACGCCGCGGATCACCCGCGTCACGCCCGTCATAGGCGACAGAGCCAGCAATTTGAGGGCTAATATTGCAGTGTACACTATGTAGGACTGCACCACCGGATTATCTAATGCAAACGCAACCATTTTGAACACAATTCTGTTTGTATCACGCGAAGAGCAGACAGTTAGTACGCACGCTCGGCAACACACCGCACGAATGATAAACAAGCACCGGTCGACGTCGAGTCGAGCTCACGAACAACTTCGTGTCGGTATTACGGAGTCTATCGCTATCGGGTTTATACAACCGCACGATATACATTGCTCCGGAGTTGTTTATCGGCGCAAGTTGATACCAAGTAAAAGGAGCAGCGTGTAAATTGTTTCACTTTTACCGTGTTAATTTAATCAAGTTCAAGTTCAAAGACCGTTCTCAGCAACTACTTATCATTAAATTCACCTTAGTTATGTAAATCTTTGAAATATTTCATAATTTAGGTAGGTACCTACTATAAAAAGCCGTAACTTCATATTACCTGTCTCGGTACTTTACATAATTATATTTCTAGAATGTTTTGAAATGTTTGCCATCTTTATCATCTTTATCTGAAACATTTAACATCGATCCAAATGGATCCATGGAGTAAGTCTTTTAAAATGTAGATCTGGGGGCCTAAAAAGGCCACTTTGGCAGAATAATAACGGGATAACATTATGAATCATAATAATATGGCGAAGACAGTCCGTGTTTTTCTTTTTTTCGCTGCACTGCGTAGGTATAATCAAAGAGATTGGGATTGGATTAGGATTGGATTGATTGGTATTTTACAAGAAAAAAAATTACTGAAAAATCCTTCACCAATGGGATTTCACACGATTAACTTAACAGTTAACTATCCATTATGATTCATAATGTTATCCTTTTATGATTCTGCCAAAGTGGCCTTTTTAGGCCCCCTGATGAGGTACCAAATGAACTTTTCATAGATCATTTTTTATTTGGATGGTTTTATTACCGGCTATAAAGATATGGAGTTGCTGGTACTACACCTTTGATTGTCCAACCGAAGAATCCAATGAACTGTTAAAATGTGGGAATAGCGTGTTTAAAAATATTTATTTTATGTACTTTGTACAGGAAATTAAAACGGTACTTACTTATTTTTAATGAAATTTTCCAACGATGTTTGCTTGTTTGTAATGTTATAAATAATTATCTTGATAATCACCATGTTTTTGCAAGTAACCAGTATTATTATTGATTAAACTGACTTATTGTTTTTTACTGCTATTGGACGAATCATATCTATTTTGTCAATTGGTGCGAAGGTTAAGAGCTCTAAAAATAAAACTAAATCTTCGGGTTCGAAGCTTCCATTTTACTAACCGGTATAGTTTTTTTTATGTTTACCTACATATCTCGGGACAATGGCGTCCCGGACTTTTGGAAGGTGTACGAGAAAGAAATGAGGCACTATATTAGATTACTATCTACTCAAAAGTTTTTTCTTTTAAAGTAAGTAGTTCCTACCCTAGTGTCTATTTGAATCCTTGATGCCGGCGATACACATTGGCCTTGTCCATTGGTTCAGACTTGGCACCACATCCAATGTTGAGCAAATCCTGTCCAATATCTGTCCAGGCCCGATACACACCATTGGAGCCAATGCTCCAAGGCTACATCTTGTGTCAAATTAAGTCCAATGTGTGGCCCCAACATGCCAGCATGAAATGCAACCGGAAATTGTTAAAATTATGATCACAAATCTAAACTTACTTGTGTTATCAATGACTAAAAGTTGAAACGGTTATATAGCTTGATTTAAACACTATCCTTTCGAATGACAATACCGAAATGTATAAAATAATGTCTCTAAATGGTTAGGCAAGTCTGTATTCGTGGAATATACCAACATGTAAAAAAAAAATTAAAACTACATATTTCTTTTAAACAACTTGTCATGGAACATTTCACATCACAATAGCGCTCAATCTTTGATACAAAATAAGATTATGTGCACTATTGACTTATTTATTTATGTCGAATCACCCTCGTGCATACAAGTCATCTGCGGCTGATGTCGGCAATGTTCGGTCTGGACAATGAGCCTCGGTCCTATTTGCACAGTTACTGGACAGTAAACACGAGATCTCGACCGAGGTCAGGGTTACTTACAAGTGCCTGCCAGGTTTCTGATGGCAATGCGACGACGGCACGCGATTGGGACATGCATGTGATAACATCGAAGGATGTCTACTCGAAATGTTACAAAAATGGAGGACAGAGGTAAAGTTTCAACATAAAATTGGATATCTAATGAAAATAATAAAAAAAAAATATTATTTGGCAATTTTATTTTTAAATTTTCTGTTAAGTAGTTTAATTTGTCTACAAATGATAGGTAACCTTAATATTTGCACTTTGTACATCCATTCATATCTGCATTAGGTACTACAAATAAATTGAAAAAAAAATCACACCGATTGTTTAACTTTAGGTTACGTACTGGTAACAAAACAAATAGGTAAGTACCTACCAGTGAAATCATACTTAATTAAGCATTCTAATTATGTAGGTATTCGTTTCCAAGCCTCCTGGTAATATTTCATTCCCACTGACTACGACCCCGTGCAAACCTGTCCGGTTCCGAAACGAACTCATCAATTCATTTGCTTTTGAAGAAAAAGCGCTTGTTATTTTCGTTTCAAATAAATAACTAAACAAAAGTCATGCTTCCGACAGTGATTAAATAAGTATTTTAATTGCCATTGGCACGACATCTCTGAATATAAGTTGGTATAAAGTAAATATGAGGAAATCTTAACCTATATTATGAACTGTTCCAATTTCTTATGTCCCACTTTTTATGCTCATATCTCTTAGCGCTTCCCCTAATTTGATTTGTGGCCCCATTACGTACTTGACTTATTTTGTAAACTTTTATTATATTATGAGGAAATCGGGTCATTCACCTACCTACTTTAAATCTATTTGAGTAATTTGCAGTAGCTACCTACAGAAGTAATCGTTAGCGAATGTCAGGAGGACGTGGCGTGAGTAGCGCCTGTTGTAATAAAATAGTAACATGAAAATAAAAAATAATAATAAAATAAACAAATTAAGACGTGTTTTAATGCAAATTACATTCTCAAATTCATAATTCTTGCGTCGGTAATGGCCAGAATAATTTTACACAAAAGAAACGCCCCCGGGTGGGCTTGAACCACCAACCTTTCGGTTAACAGCCGAACGCGCTAACCAATTGCGCCACGGAGGCTTACAACCGCATATGCGAAATTACGTAAGACATCTATCTTATCTATATATATATGACAATGTCAAGTACGTCACACTAAGTACCTTGAAATTAATCAAATAGGTATTTGTTTCTTAGTTTTATGTCTCAAGCATTGAATAATGCTATTTTTAACCAGTTACATTATTAGTGTGCGTCACAATTGAAAAACTCATATAGGTATATATATTTTAGGTATTTTCAAGACCTTCAAAAGTGTTTTCAGTATCAAAATACCGGAACTGTTTATAATTTGTAGATTTAAAACATGTTATGTTACCCACCTTAATTACTGTACTATTATGTATTGTATGCCTTAATTGACGTCTATTTTAATCACCTACGCTCTTTTTGTTTCATCTTCTAAGATGACATACAAATTAGTCAAATTACAAAACCAGCGGACTTTTTTGATTCAATTCTTGTTTCCTTGTATCGTTCCGAACTATTTTGTTTCTGTGACAATAGTAAACAATATGTTCTGACTGCTTAGGACGCGCTGAACATAAATTTATCATCATCATCGTCATTGCTCTCTGGTACGTCACAAACGACAGAATTCATAATGATATTTTAGAGATAAAAATTACTGTCAAAGAGGAAGTCTAAACTGGAATCACAACATACTCCACCAGATTAAAAGTTCATCCAAATCATTTGGTAAGGAGACTAATGAAAAACCCAGTTACCTTCACAAGATTGAAAGGAAGGGCACCCCAAGACCGACTTACACCCAGCATGAAGGAGCTAGTATCGATCGGATGGGACAGAGGCTTCATACCGTGCAAGGTCAATCAATCTATTGCTGAATGTCTCAGGATAGATTGCATTAAAAAGAAGGAGAAAAAAATCTCTTGTCCTTATCACAATTAATTTGGGTTCGGCCCAACATGTCTTCTTCTTCCATACTTCTCTATTATTTCGTCATCTCAGTAATCACTACTTTTATAGCATCATCTTTCACACAGTCCATTCATCCATCCATAGTAATACTAAAATATTATGAATGCGAAAGTAACTCTATCTGTCGGTCTGCCTGTTACATTTTCACGCCTTAACGACTGAACGAATTTAGATGAAATTTGGCACACGGATAGACTACGACCTAGGGACGTAGGATACTTTTTATGCCGGCAGAAACTACGATCCCGTGGAATATTTTCCGACCTCCACGCGGGTGAAGCCTCAGTCAAAAGCTAGTCGTATTAGACATTTATCTTGCATAATATATGTTTGATGCAGGAATGGATGGAGTCACAAGGCATGGAGATATCCGCCGAGGAAACGTTACCTGTGGACGAGTACACCGAGAGAGAAAGATGGAAGAACGTGCTGCCGCCGAAGAGGTCCAAGGTGCAAGACGATCGCCTGCTGCGGTTTCTGCAGTACGACGGAAAGGTTCTCAGGTACGTGAAGCAGTTAACATAGAAAGACGGTGTTGATTCATGAATGGTTCGTTCCAGCCTTTCGCAGCAGCTTACATGTGCTAAGAACATGTGAAGCGTCCTCAACATAGCAAAAAATTGCAGTAGCATGTGGCATAACAATAAGGGCACGATAAAATCAGTCGGTCGGATAGTGTACGGTGTATAGCGGGTTAAAACCCGGTGCTTTCATAAACACCCGTAAACACCCCATTTTCTGGGTGTTTATCGGTGTTTACGGATGTTTATCGGGTGTTTATCAAAAGCACCGGGTTTAAGCCCGGTAGATTGCCCATCTATACACCATACACTACGGTATACTGTACCGTACACTATAGTACGGTGCCTACAACCATTGGCTTCTACATTAAATTGGTCCTTCGAGCCGGATATTCATTGTGTTCGCACTCTATGTATGATATAATGCGCCTTCTCAATCCAACTGGGGCAACCCACTTATGGGAGATCAGCTGAACCGATTTGCTATCGTGAATAGAGACACCACACTCAATAAGTTTTGTAAAAATCTCACCACGTGAGCTTAAAGTGAGCTTTCATTACACCTGATGCTAGGGATTGAGACTATTGACAGCTCAATTCATCTAAGTTTTCACGGTAAGATTTTTACAGAATATATCGGCAGATCTTGTGCCAGTGACTGTTATTGAAATACAAATTCAAATTCATTTATTTGTCCGAACATACATGGTCTTATAAATTAATAAATGGTCTCAACAGTAACATATTCGTCTCTTGCTGCTCAGTTAAGCCATAGATCTCGTCTGTCCTCATGGTCAAAAATGGGCGCGTGTGTATCACAGTCACCACAGACAATCTTGAAAGTTGTCTTCTCTTCCTTTCTTGCCGGAATAAGTTGTATGAATAAAGCAGATGTCCTATCGTGATTGAAAGTACCTAATAGCCCGTCATCGTCAGCAAGACTTGAAGCTGGTGTTCTGGCTAGGGGGCTGGTGTTCCTTGGGTCGTGGTGGTCAAATTGAGTAGCCTAATCTGTTTTCCCAAATTTTGCGCCCCCGATCCTCATCCCGATTATGTATTTATATTTTATTAATATTTGTCGCTCACCTATCCTTTTGTTCGATTGTGAGAATCTAAAAAAACCATCCATCCATCCATCCATCCATCCATTATACGATAAATTTTAAAGCCAAGCTATCGTAGATCGCGACTCTTTTCACTATTGTGAGAAAGTGTTTAGAGCCACTGAAATATAAATGTGCTCGCAACTTGTTACGTACAAAGTGGCAAACCAGATTTAATGAGACCCGCTTACAGTGCTACTCCGTACAAAGTGAAAGCTACAAAGAAAATAGCTATAGACTAGAAACGATGTATTATTTCTCTTATAAAATGGTCACCCAGCTTCAGTTTGCAAGTAGCATGATATATTAACAACTCACCCTAATTGCGTAACACACATCACAATCTGAATCATTTTGAAGGATACTCAAACACCATTGCTTCAAAAAAAAAATCTTCGGAAAATTTGTCAGCTCAATAACGTAAATAACGCAAAGAATGTTGTTAAACTGTCAAAATGAAAACCATTGCTACTGTTAGTGTGTTAAGCAATTACTCCGCAGGTTGGTGGATGTCACATGTCTTCGAATTTTTTATTCTAGGACATGCCTGTTTCCTCACGATGTATTCCGTTACCGTTTTGAGAGCAATAATCATGAAAAAAATTACAAAAAATAAACACCGCTCATTGTGTCACCCTTTGTACAGTTTCTATATTTATGTCTGTAATTTATATGGTGTACATAATAAAGAGTATTCTATTCTACCTGTCTACATGGGTTCGAACCTACGACCTTAAACATGCCAAGAACATAATTGCTAGTAGCGTGAATTAATGAATCTCAGACCCAAGAGCACAAGAAACGTAACCATTATTTTCACCGAATGCCAATACATTGCAAGTAGCATGATAAATTTACAACTAGTTGCCAGTTATAACATGATTACAACGATTTTAGTAATAACAGTAAACAGCTGAAATATTGAAACAGTTCGAAAATGTAGGTACACTATTCGACTCAGCGAGAATTAAATATAAACAAGCCTACATTATTTCACCAGTCTTTGTGCCTTCCATCATGGTTGTAAATTTAATCCAAGTTATCGTGTAAGCCTGTAGAAATTCGTAGAATTAGATGTTAAATTCCTATAAGAAGCTCTATCATTCGCCTGGCGTGGCATGCATTTAATAATGCATAGTAAGTACCCTTTGACATTATCGCTGGAATCTGTTGTCGTTTTCAAGTAAATATACTTACTTATACTTATGTTATGTATACATACTTACATACTTAGCTATCAATAATAAAAAGTCAGAAAACAAAATCAACGAGAAGTTCGGCTCCACACTTTATTACCGTGACACTTCACTGCATTGACAAAATACCTCGAGTATTCGAACGAAAGAACACACATGCAAATAAACCAATCAGCTGCGCTTGCGTAAAGCGTTGTATTCCGGCAAGCGCCGTGATTGGTTCTGGTGCGCGGTGGCCTTTTCGGCAACGGCCACCGCGGTAAACATTTGCGTGCCATTTTTGAGCTTGAGTTACATTTCTTGACTTTTATTATTGGTAGATACTTAGCTGCAGTGCGACCATATACCTAACCTTAGATAGTTAGCGAAAAAGGAAACGTGAAAATTAGATTGGCAATTCGTATACTATTATTAAGCCTCCGCTGTCCATCCGTCCGCCCGTCCGTCTGTCTGTCAGCTGGCTGTATCTCATGACCCGAAATAGGTAGACAATTCTAACAGTGTATTTCTATTGACGCTAGAACAAAAAATAACAAAAACAAAGTAAGTTAACAATCAAAGGGGGTCTCCATACAAGAAACGGGTTATTTTCGGCGTTTTTTGGCTTGTGCTACAGAACCTTTCGTGTGCTACAGAACCTTTCGTGTGCTAGTCCGACTCACATTTGGCCGGTTTTTACATGGCATTTCGCACGGTGAACTACCGAGGTTATTGTAACCAGGGCCGTCTTTACCCGGGGGTGCAAGGGGTGCGCGGCACCCAGGCGTAAGGTCTTAGGGGGCGCAAGCCGATCAGGTCATTACTAATCACTCATTATAACCGCAACGCTCCAGCGCTGTAACCGCACGTCACCGCTTCGAAAAAATCCCTTGGAAAACATTGATGGAAATCATCTTAAAAATGGAACACAAAAATTACGTTTAATTTCTTTTTGTTTTCAAGGGGGGCGCAAGCTGATTTTCGCACCAACGGCGCCCAATATGGGGAAGACGGCCCTGATTGTAACTATGTGTTTCTCATAGGAGATCCAATTTATTTTCGTAATCTGAAAACTCAGTGGCACCACAAATACATAGTTGAACCAGCACTTCAAACTGTAAGTAATTAAATAGTGCGAGTCTATCTAATCAGAACTCGGTTTAAACTGGCAACTAGATAAACTGGTTGGCTGCTAGCTACTCGTGCCAGCGTCTCGGGGGAGCCATCCAACTCGGGTTTGTCTTCTAAACGTCACTCACTGCAGTTCTATTGGATTACCTGTGCTAGTATAAAGTTATACTGGAAACAAAATTGCACGGAGTATCTAACTGTGGTAGTGGTTGTCTTCTACACACATGTTTGGAGACAGCTTTGTATACATGAATAATTTAAGGAGTACATTGTGCTTAGATATGCATGTAAACGATGTAGGTATGGAGAGCAGTGGTGGCCGAGTGGTAACGGCCGCGACTTACGTGTTGTAGGTCGTAGGTTGGAACCCAGACAGGCACTTTACTTTGTGTAAATGATTTCATCACCGTTGCTCTCAAAACGGTAAAGGAAAACATCACGAGAAACCGGCATGTCTTCGAACCAAAAATTCGAAGACATGTTACATCTACCAACCCGCACTGAGCCCGCGTGGTAGAATCTCTCCCCCCCACCCCCCCTCTCATTCGAGAGGAGCCTGTGTCCCAGCAGTGGGAACATTATAGACTGATTATGCTCATGGACTGTAACTATGCTTAGATTAATTAACAAATGAATCATGAAACGTTTCGCTTAATTTGTTTTGAAAAGAACGCTTACCCTCTTACTAATAAACGTATTATATCAGATGAATAGTACGAACCGATTTCTTAAGTCGTCAGTAATTTTTGACTTTCGAAAGAAGAAGACAAAGCGATGTGTAACTATACATGCGCTATACAACGTTTGTTAGAAAGGGGGTTAAAGTGTAATGCATTCATTAAATTATTGGTTTATTTAACACACTACAGTTACCTACAGTTACCTACAGAACAAACAGACAGAAACAGACAGAACAAACAGACAGACAGAACAAACAGAACAAACAGACAGAAACAGACAGAACAAACAGACAGAACAAATAGACAGAAACAGACACTACAGTTACCTACAGAATTACAGATGTACCTAGTGTCTTAGGTCTCTAATTGTATTTTTAGGAGTTTAACATTGTACCTAATAAATGCAAAAACCCGGATCTTTGTTGTACCAAATAGTCTTGAAAAAGTGCTGTAAAGGCGAATTACAAAGTAGGAAATATTTTAGACTAGCTGCGCCCCGCGGTATAACCCGCATCAATCTCGATCCCGTGATTTCTAATATAATTCAATTATGATTCTAAAGACACGTGGCGCCATCTATTATCATAATAAGGTTATGAAATGTAATTAAATGGGTCAGCAATTATAAAATTTGGCGAGCCACCCAAAAGCAGCATTTAAATAATTTGGTCAGCATACAAAGATTTTGTTTGCAATAAAAAAAATCAGGCAGCAATTCTTGTTCCGCAACTAATTTTGATAATGGTCAAAAATTAAATCATACATAGGCAGCCAACAATAACATGAGTCTGCATAATAAACATTCAGTCCGCAAAATAACTACTTGAGCGGCAAGATTTTGTGGATTAGGCGTGAAAAGGTAACATAATTTTCATTTCATCGAATATTTATTTGCGATAACAACATTTGCGCTGTTGATCAAAATGTATAATGTTCATATGATGTTCCCACCCCGAGGTTCGGTTTTGTTAGGTTACTTTAAACCCTTTTCACAGAAATAGGAGCCCCGCGAAGCGGGGCTCCGTCGACATTGGATGCAAGAGCGAGTGAAGTTCTTTCTTTTCGTAGTCACTCATTTTTGTTCTAATATCAGCACGTTCTCCACTAATAAAAGTTTATATGTGCGTTTGTCGTTATTATTATCGACCACCTTATGCTGTACAAAAATAATTACAGCCATCCAGAATGACATAAATTGCTGATTGATTTTGAAATGTTTGCTGACCATGAGTTGCTGACCAATTAGCTATTTCTGCTCACCGATTATATTTTTCTGCTCACAGAAATAACAATACTATGCTAACCATTTAATTGACACCCTAAGGTTATTGTTGTTTTCCTCCGGAACAGCACTTTTTTCGGGATGAAAGGTACCCTATGTCCGTTTCTGTACACCTGACAACGTATATGCAAAATTTCAGGATGATCGGTTCAGTGGTTTAGGCGTGAAAAGGTAACAAACAATTTACTTTCGTATTTATAATATTAGTTAGGATACTACGCTGACCCAACAGACGTCCTGTTTTTGATTCGAAAGACACGTAGCGCCATCTATTATCATAATAACGTTATTGTTGTTTTCCTTGGGAACAGCACTTATTTTCAGGATGAAAGGTACCTTATGTCCGTTTCTGTACTCGTATATATGCAAAATCTCAGTATAATCGGTTCAGTAGTGAAAAGGTAACAAACAAACAAACTTACTTTCGCATTTATAATATTAGTTACGATATATTATATTAGTTAGGATGAGCACAAAAATGTTTTTAGCATTCCGAAAAGCTAAAAAAATTCGTGCGAGTAGAGCCGCGAGCACAGCTTGTTCAACATAATTTGATATAACGTTCTACAAATAATTTGTTTGAAGAGAGACTCAAAGCGTACTTTGATATTACGAGTAGGTATGTTGGTCAGAGCAGAGCTAGCTTTATTTGAAATTCACTTTTGTAAATTTAATTTCATATGATTTCTTAAGTAGGTAATTAAATTATTCAATGAGTACCTACATGAAACATACTTTGAACAAGGTTATCAGACAATAATTTAATTGAATAAAGGTGGGTGGTGCGATTTTGATTCATCTGAAAAAAAAGAACGTTAAAAATAAGGTTCTTCAATATTTTATTAACTTTTGCAATGAAACATCTACTTTTTCACTTCTCATGCTCTGAAAGTGCTTCTTTGTGCAGGGTATAGGCTGCACAAAATCGAATTTTGTGCACAAGGGCGTTAACGTATCTACTCATAAATGTATTATATTAAGGCAAAGAAAATGAGCCATACAGCCAAATGCAATAAGAAGTTCATAGATGAATTTGTTATTATATAATATTTACTTTAATTTATTTGCCTTATGTGTTTTTTAAGATATAATAGATATTAAAATTTTAATTCAAGTACGGTAGGTTAGTTGATTTAAGAAAATTATTATTACAAAATTAATTTAATAGTAGGCTGTATAGGTCTGCAGCCTTAATATCAATGTCGTAAGATTTAAAAAAAAATAAAGCGGCGGGAAACAGCTCTTGTTCTTTTTTCGTGCATTTATTAATTTCTTCAATTTGCTAAAATTGTTAAAAATGTCCAGTGAAGAAGAGGATTTAACAGTCTCTCCTAATACGCTTATGGAAATGAATGCACAGAGAGTTGTGCAACAGATATTACCGCCAAAGTCTCGGGAAAAATATATCAAAGTTTACGATAATTTTGTAAATTGGAGAAAAGAAAAACTGGTAACTACGTTCTCGGAAAGTGTTCTTTTGAGTTATTTTGATGAATTATCCAAAAAACTTCAGCCGTCTACACTGTGGAGTATATATTCCATGCTGAAAGCAACATTACAAATGAAGGACAATGTTAATAAACAAAATTATTCGAAGCTTACATCTTTGTTGAAGAGGCTTTCAAGTGGGCACAAAAGCAAGAAAAGCAAGGTCCTTTCAGCTAATCAAGTGAAAACCTTCTTAAATACCGCTCCAGATGAAACATATTTGGCCACAAAAGTACGTAATACACATTCCTTTCATATTTTATTGCTCATATACCTATTGCTCTTTTGTTCTAAAGTGTATAAAAGTTATTAATTTTGTTTTAGGTGGCACTTATATTTGGTATAAGCGGTGCATGCCGAGGCATTGAACTTGCGAACATTACCGTAAATGACGTAAAGACGGACACGCTTTTGCAAGCAATAAACTTACCCGACACAAAAAACAAACGGGAGCGAACATTTGTTGTCAAAGGAGATTACCTAAAAATAGTTAAAAATTACCAAGCTCTACGTCCTCAAAACGTGTCGACTAATAAATTTTTTCTCAATTATCAAAATGGGAAGTGCACTAAGCAAGTTATAGGACGCAATAAATTTGCAGCCTTTCCCAAACAGATCGCAACTTTTCTAAAATTAGAAAATCCCGAAAATTACACGGGTCATTGCTTCCGCCGGACCTCAGCCACCCTTCTAGCAGATTCGGGAGCAAACTTAACAATGCTGAAAAGACATGGCGGGTGGAAGTCTGATCAGGTTGCTGAGGGATACATTGAAGAATCCGTACAGAACAAAAGCAAGATTACCGACCGTATAACAGAAGCCATTAATTTAATCCCAAGCGAATCCGTCCCTTCTACATCCAGAGATTCCTTGTTGTCGTCAGAGCCATCTTCTCATAATATGCCATCTTCTCACAATATGTCGTCTTCACAAATTCAGAAAAATACCGTTAATATGCCGGGAAAAACAATTTCCTTCAGTATTCAAAACTGTTCTAATTTTACTTTGAATTTTAATTAAAGAAATGTTATGTTATTCTACTGTTTTATTTCCTCGCAATCGAAGTGAAAAGCAGAGTTTATAACTCGTCCACAAAACCATTTTTATCCTCGACATTACTATCAGCCCTCGCCTTCGGCTCGGGCTGCTAAAAGTCTCGGATAAAAATGGTTTGTTTTGTGCACTTGTTGTGAAATCTACTATTATAGGTACACCTTATGTATTTTCAGAATTGAATCATTACATTTTAAAATCCCCCAAACCCTCCTGCGTCTCACCCCTCCTTGCCTCCTACCCCCAGTGAAAGTATACAGTGGAAAATTGAAGCTGGGCGCCCATGGAGTTCAAATAGAATTGTAAGGTTCTATTGCAATTCTCTTATGTACAGACGCCAGCACATCAAGCTACCCGAAACTGTCAAATTTTCCCAATCAACGTTGAACCTTATGCTTTAGCGATAAAGTTGAAAATCTATTGAAGAAATTTGACAGATTGTAGTAGGTTGATGTGCTGGCGTCTGTACATAATTAAGAAGATGTAACAGCTGGGGAGCAGTGGTGGCCCAGTGGTAACGGCCACGACTTACAAGTTGTATGTCGTGGCCTGCCCACGCCCTTCTTAACCATATTGGGCGCCGGGGTGCGAAAATTAAGTTTAATTTCTTTTTGTTGGCAAGGGCCAACAAAAAGAAATTAAACTTAATTTTTGTGTTCCATTTTTAAGATGATTTACACCAATATTTTCCAAGGGATTTTTTCGAGGCGGTGAAGTACGGTTACAGCGTTGGAGCGTTGCGGTTATAATGAGTGATTAGTAACTGATCGGCTTGCGCCCCCTAAGACCTTGTGCCTGGGTGCCGCGCACCCCTTGCACCCCCGGGTAAAGACGGCCCTGGTCGTGGACTCGAACCCAAGCAGACACTTTACTCTGTGTAATTTAGTTCATCACCAGTGCTCAGAACGGTGAATACAAACATCATGGTTGGACAAACCAGCATATCCTAGAAACAAAAATTCGAAGACATGTGACATCCGCCAACACGCAGTGGGCCCGCGTTGTGGATTATGGCCCACTACCTATCACAGAGAGGATGCCTGTGTCCCAACAGTGGGAAAATAACAGGCTGATTATGTTAGCGTTGGGCTTGGTACGTACCGGAGACCTGAATCAGGACTTCTAATTAAAACAAGAAATTGTAAATGGATATTTCCGTCCCGTTTTCCGTCTATTCCAAAGTTGTCTATTATAATATGCTTCAGGCATTGTCTTCGTAATTGGACCATTTAGGTAGTTGGTCATCGACCTACTTACTTTTTTAAGACATCGAGCTACTAAAAGCTTTGGACCAAACGATCAAATTAGACACTGATTAAATGCGACATTCACAATTTCATTAAAGTTTAGAGCTCCCTCTAAAAATGGCGTCTTAGATGATAAAATTGTAATTTTATGAACTCTCAGCCTTGCCCTCCAACAAGGCGATGCTGCCAGCCAGGGCACTTCCCATTGACAACGATGCAGACGAATTTTTTGATGCCACTATTTGAGTATTTCCTTTTTTAGGGTTCCGTACCCAAAGGGTAAAAACGGCGGGACTTTATTACTACTAAGGCTCCACTGTCCGTCTGTCACCAGGCTGTATCTCTTCATCTCTTGAACCGTGGTAGCTAGACAGTTGAAATTTTCACAGATGATGTATTTCTGTTGCCGGTATAACAACAAATACTAAAAACAGAATAAAATAAATATTCAAGGGGGGCTCCCATAACACAAACGTGTTTTTTTTTCGGCGTTTTTGTCTTGTGGTACAGAACACTTCGTGTGCGAGTCCGACTCGCACTTGGCCAGTTTTTTTTTATATTATAAAATATATAGTTGTACATAATACATATATTTATCAATTTAAATGGTTGGTGTGTGTAAATTAATTCGCAATTATGGAACAATTTCAAATAATATTGTAAACGAGATGAGTATGTGCGGTTGCATTGACATGTTGAACTGGTCGCAAACGCGTTTCATTTGCACGTAGGACCACCAGATACGAATAGAATGATATTTCAAAGGAAGGAGCATTTATTCGCAAGCTGGTCGGAGTGGTGAGAGTCTGCTCGGTAAGAATTAAGTCCATGTTAATAACAAGGTTTAATTACGTACTCTCGCCGCTCACCGCTCCGAGCGAGGTTCCGGCCTTATTATAATAGAAACCATTGTGATTTTAATGAAGACTTTTGGCAGTATTTGCTTTACAAATAGATATTATAGGAGAAGGCTAGGCGAGTCAACACGCCATTACGGCATTAGACGCCGGTTATCTTCAGTTAGTTTAGTTTTTGTTTAGCTTTATAAATTTAAATAGTATTTTCACACCACCTGCTCGCTAACGTCAAATTAGGTATATGTCATGCAAACCTAGACTTAAAGCAAGTAATTTAAGCCAGGCTTGATATCGTACTGAATTTCATTATGGCCCGCTAGTCGTTAATGTGAATTGAATTCGGAACGTCAACTGAGAAAATCGTATATATGGAATTTAACAAAAAATTGTAGATTGTTTGCAAAGTAGGTACATCACTTGAGCTTAAAATAGCGTTGCTTCTGAGGTGGACACTCTACTTTTTATTTATCACCCTCTATGAAAAAATAAGTAGTCCCTGTTTACGAAGCTTAGCTCTTTTTGAATAGATGTGATAAAAAAAAACAAAAACTTTTTTCTATTAATGTGCAGGTTGACCAAAGAGTTCTAGTTAAATAGTAGTTTTAGTCGCCGTCGACGAACAAAATGATCGGCTGCTGAGGCGCGTATGTATACCCCCGCGTTGAATTTAGGCTGACGCTCCATTAACGATATTATTTATCGTGTTTATGATGAAAATGCATAGAATTAAATTTAAAAAAATTAAAACCCGACAGGCAGTAGGTATGTTATTTTAGTTCAATCTCAGATTTGATGCCATCAAAAGACTTCACTTGTTTTCGTCTAAAATCCGTCATTTTGATTTTATAAAAACAAAACCTAGCCTATAACCTTTGCGCGACCCAAGCGAATCGACAGAAACATCATGTATTAAAATCCATCCGGCCGTTAGGTATAAGGAATTCCACATACAAACATACATAGAAAAAGATAACCCTGTCTGTCACGTAGTCAGGTGAACTACTATTTCGATAATCCAATTGGTGTATATTAATTATTACCTCGTAATAGGTGCGAAAAATAAAGTATTCTTCTCGGGGATAAAGGTGTCTTCGTCTTGGACGAGCTTGAATCCTTCACTGCACTCAGGATTCTAGCCTTAACTCAATCTAAGCTCAGGAGTTAACTCAGGGCTACTGGGCGTAGCGAGGGAGCCCTGGAATCAGCATTCAGGATTCAGAATAGCGTTCGGGACACTAAGACACTGCTTTATCCCCTTAACCGAGGGGTTAAGGGGATAAAGCATTGTCGTAGTGTCCTGAACGTTTATTAGTAAGGACTAATAAACGTTGTATAGCGTCTGTATAGTTACACAACGCTTTGTTTTCTCCTATCGAAAGTCAAATTACTGACGATTGAAAGAGAGAAATCGGTGTGTATCTATTCATCTTATATATCGTCGTCTGTCGTATCGTTTATTAGTAAGGGGGTTAGTGAATAATCTACTATTTCGGTCGAGTACAGCATAATTGGAGCTTTTTACACTAAGATTGCTTACGAAATTGTTGACCTACTCTGTGAAACTTATTATTGCTCTTGAGTCTCGAGCACACAAATCGTAAAAAACAGAGAACTGAGGAGTGAGCGTTACCAAGCAGATCCTATCAAGTTATCTTATCGATCACTCCGTGATCTCTCGTCAGAATCTGGTTCTCGTTATATACGGATTACTCCGTCCTTCGCCTCGTCGGTTACGTGACCGCCAGTCATCTGGCTAACCCAGCGCCTAAATACCAACTTTATTAACATTAATTTGATTCCTAGCCTAAACGAGGTTCGTGTTTTAGATCTACAAACTTAGGAAAACATAAAAAAAATACTTAATGGAGGACCCGAGTCTACAAATGAAGGTCTCGTATTGAGCTGCCCGGTTAGGTTTGCGTGAACAAAATAGGCTTTTGGTGATAATTGAATGAGCGAAGGACGAATGTATTAATTTAGTTGTATAAATGGTTTCTTTACCGTTACTGTCGGGAACATTCTAAATCGACATTGACTTTTACCTATCTATGTTCCTCTGCTACGTAAGAACCGCGTTTTTCTAAATTATTTTTTAAAGTTTAGTGTTCTTAATATAACATTAAATACAAATACAATTTTACTGCTCTTCTCGAGTTATTTACTATGATTTCCATATTTGAATATTTATTATTCAGAAGTTTGTGCAAATATTGCTTTCTGCTCTCAGAGAAATAAGGTCATGCTATAAATATGGGCGAAGAATGCGTGTACATATTTGAAATGATCACGCGAAACGTGAAAGAAAGTACCTCCTTACATAGGCCGACTCTCTGTACTTTTAAGAGAGTGCTCTGTAAAAATTTAAATACCACAAAAATACTTCCTTTACTGCCCTTAGACGGTTATGAACCAAGATGTTGATCTTGGCTAATAACCGTCTAAGGGCTGATTTTCCATCGCCAGATAACTTTTATTCGAGGAATAAAATTGACGTTTGACAGTGTTTATATGAAATAACTGTCAAAATTTCAAAATTATTCCCTGATAAAATTATCTGGCGTTGAAAAAATCAGTCCTAAGTCAAGAAAAGTGCACTTGCTTTCAAATTTTTGAAAAATGTTTCTCGTCAATATTCTATGACGAGTCATTACCGCGTGAAAGTTCCCTCCGCCTCACTTGGTTTCACTCTCAGCCTTTTATGAGCCATAAACAAGGAGCCATATACTCCGCAGATTTTTTATTCTAAGTACGTAATAAATAACAAGTTCTTTATAATGAAAACACTTAAAATTAATGTCGCTGCCACTTGTCATTTTATTATCTGGCCGCACATTATTTTCTCCACAATCCGAGCTTGGAGGTCTCATAATGGGATTGTATTTGAATCTTTTAATGCAGTAATCTAAAGTCAGTAAATTCATAATATAACTTTATCCTGAACCATATTTCTTTTTATAGTTTGGCAGTAGCATATATTACGTTTGAGAGAAATTATTTCCCGAAATGCTAACTGGCGCACGTTTTAGTTCTTGGTAAGAAATGGAGGGAATAAAAATGAAACAAGCAGCCGTAAAACATACAGTGTTTCATGGAAAGCAGTTTGTAGTCTGTTGTTGTAACATGTCGGAGCGAGGAGCACGAGGACTTACACCCTTATTACTTCCCCGCAGTAACGTAGCACAGTGCGGGAGGCTCGTTCTCCGCCACGTTTAATTCTTTATCACACACTGAAATTGGAATTCTGGCATGCGTCACGCCGCAAGATGTGGAGGGCATATTAACCGCCTTTATAGGAACATTTTGTGGTGTATTGAATGTTTAAGTGGAGCCAGAAGCTTACTTTAATATATGTCTCCGTTATGATGCAGTCACTTTTAATCTTCCTTTATTTATTAACTTCCTGAGGAAATATCTTAGTTCCTATAAATGAGGGTTTTCTGAAATGACGTTCGCTAGGTGGCAGCACTGACACGTCAGGTCCAGGCATCTGTCAAAGAGCCTATATTTTCTTTAGTCATGACTGAATGATGAACGAATGAATGAATCGAATGATGAACGTCATCTTATATTTTATATTGGAAGACCTCTAGTCACATTGGTGCCAACTGGTGTCGTAAATTTTCACGAAAACCCTCATTACAATGGTAAAGCAAGTAGGTATTCAGTATTCGACTAGCAAGACTGCATCTGTAAGCACCCTAATTGCGTAACATACTTTAAATCACAATCTGAATCATTTTTAAGGATATTGCTAATACATTGCTGCATTTGTTCGAAAAATTCAACTCAACAAAGTAAATAATGCAATGAATGTTGTTGAACTGTCAAAATGACAGCCAGTGCTACTCAAATATCCCGCTGGTCTTATGATGGTAGGTAGTTGCTAAGAGATTTTACTTATTCGTGCTTAGATTTTCCCAACATAATATATCAACGCTATAAGTATATTGACGTAGATGTGTTTGATAATATATCAACATAATGACGGCTAGCTAGTGAACTGTATTCTCGTTTCTGTCCAATTTGCATCTGACAAACTCGGTAAGGGGTCGACTTCTCGTTTTAACTTTACCAAACTCGAGTTAAGGGCGAGTTACGATTATAAAATTTAATTTAGTGTCATTGATTACTTTTGGTTTGGAGTGCAATAGGCGTGCGGTGCGGCTTAGGTATATTATACCTACCGCCTATGTTTGATGGTAAGAACAGAAAGGTATAAAAAATCATGGGATAGTGTTGGTACAGACGCCAGCACATCAAGCTAAAACAATCTGTCAAATTTCTTTAATAGATTTTCAACTTTATCGCTAAAGTATAAGGTTCAAAGTTGATTGGGAAAATTTGACAGTTTCGGGTAGCTTGATGTGCTGGCGTCTGTACCTAGTTGCAGCATATCTACGCTATTATTCGAATAATTATGAACATTTGTAGAGGTAAATTTTGTACAATTTACCTACAGTTGCATAGTGGGTATTATTTGAGTTACCCTATCATATGCGCTAAGTTTCATTTAACAACTACTACAGTCTTAGCTGTGAGTCTATGACGTCAGGCAACGGGAAACTCGGAATCGATAGTTGATGAAAACTTGGACGTATCACTTTTGTATAAGGATAAGCTCTACTTTGTTAAAGACTGAGATAGTGAGGGGTTTATAAATAGCTTGGACGTAGTTTCGCATTTGTGTTAAGTCTTGGTAGGCGTCGACCACAGCGGCTCGGCTTTCGGCTTTCGGCGCGAGGCCACGTGGCGCGTGGTTGCGCCCCAAACCACCCATCTGTTCCTTGTTTATGGCTCGCAACTTTACTGTTACTCAGGCCGAACGTTCCTTTAATCGTTTTATTACTCTTTGTTATTTATTTCGACGCCAAATAACAAATTCTGCTGAACAGCCGATCTATAACGCGTAAATGTTGTTTTTGAACGAAATACGGTACTTCTCGTGCTGGCGAAGCATACAGTATACATGAGCCACTAACGTGAAATGCGAGGACTTTAGTTATAAAACATAGTCACAGGAACGAACCAAATGGGCGAACGTGCATGCATGGCGGTATTTCAACAGGTCTAATTCTACGCAGACGAGTGTGTATTTTTGATAAATATCATTCTTTGGTGCCCGTCACATTTATTTTTATATTCTGCTGATTAAAACTTACGTAAAATTATTTCACTAGAAGTAGGTAAGTACATGGTTTGTGTCCCGGCTAGACGGATCAATGAGAGGACCTGAAGGAAACAGCTGGGAATAATGACGGGACGCAGAAGGCAGTCGAGTCAACTTAACAATTGCTTATAGAGTTAGCGTTGGAGAAAATTATTGTGCTAGCGGATTCTTTGATTCCTAAAATATAATGGGATAAAGTGTTAATAAGTACCGTTTGCTCTATATAATGAAGGCATGATAAGAAATATCCCAATCTAAGTCATACAAACCAATTTTGCAGTTAACGTTTCTCGAAGCAAAGACATTAACATTCACGCAAATTCCTTTTTTAATTTTATCTTATGGAAGATAAATACGATTCATTAGGTTTTTATTTTTTACACAACGCTTGAAAGAATGGCTGCCCTTTTCACGTTATAGTTTGACTTATTAATGGGTATTTATTTTTGTTATCTCCGCCCATAATAATAAACCCAGCTCCCGGAGTTTTGTTCATAAATCACTAATGTTCCGTAACTAGGACAGAAGTGTCGCACTCTCCACTTTTCCATTTTTGTTGCTACGTAGTATCTTTGGTCCTTGCAGACGAGTAATAATTTATTAGTTTTATTTATTTATTTATATACTTTATTGTACACCAGAAAATTGAATTGTAATTTACATTCATGGCTGGCTTCACAGAAAGTGGCCCATTGAGAATTTTTGTTTTAGACATTTGGCACGAGAGAGCATTGCTTAGGGACTTAGGATGGGCATTATGTAGATAAGTACACAATCTGTGTTGACTGATAAATCAGTAAGGCCTTTTGTTGTTTTTAGTGCCTCACTGCAGGTTTAAGACCTCCCACTGCCCTATATCTACTGTCGTAATGGCTTTCTTCTGAGGATCGCGACCAAATACGAAACGTCTCCAAGTTATGCAGTTTTTTGCTCCAACAACCTTCTTGATCTTGCAAGTGTTTTGGCCTTACTATATGAATAGGGTTGATGACATTTTTTACTTCTAAACTCCAAAAAATATTGTTTGAAAATGGTGCAAACAATATTATAAAAAGTAAAAAAGCTTAAAAAAAGACAAAGACACGAAAGTGACGTTATTTCTATTTAACTTAGTGCCATACATTATCCGTACCGCGCCACAGGGACGGAAATAATCTCTACCAAAAACTTTTAAACTATTAAATTTCCATCGATTTTACAAATTTTTACGATTAAGAAGGCATCTCATTTCACCATGACTTCTTCGAAATTACATTATATCCATATTAAGAACTTCAAAAAATTCTTAACATCATTGCGATACTTCGTAGCAGAAACGGTGCTCTTACTATTATAAACGATTAGTATTTAGTTCCCCATTCAGATGCACCCACTCCCACACTCATTGCCTCTCTGGGTAAACATAGGTAATTACGATCAAATTCCGCTTAGAGAGTGATTGACACGTGGGAGAGGATTTATTAGTCAGGCGGTAGCGATGAAAATAGGCGACACTTTTTCGTTTTAAAAATAGGAGATTCCTAAATTGCAACTATTGAAAGAGCGAGATTATTTGATTTCTATACTTACCTATGACAATCGATTTTTTTTTTCTTCTGTTTAAACATTAAAATAATACGATAATCATACGTTTCCCTCTTTTCTAAATTTAATGTTTGTAAAAGTATAGATTTTTTAGAAAATCGATTAAGTATATTGAAAAAAAAATTGTAAAAAAAATCGGCTTATAACGGTCACAACACTCGACAACGAACCCAAAGACAATGTAATAACGTCCTGTCGGAATATTAATCAACATTTGATTTGTGTTTTTGATTGCAATTTTCCAATATAATGTGGAACTTGGTGCTTACTAATGACTCATTGTGTTTAGGGGTGCCATCACCTAAATTACGGACTCAGGATAAAAACTTTAAACCCCGGACATTTGGGTGAAATAAAGATTTACCCCGGACTCCTTCGAAAAAAATTATTACCTACAATAAAATAAAAACATCGTTAAGTATCATATTATTTTGTATTATTTATAGAAAATCAACTTAAACCAAATGAAATGTTTGATTTACTAATCAATTATACACTCTTCTATATGTGAGAGATATTCTAGTAGCAAAAATAATTAGGTACGCTCTTCTTTTTGGAATGAATGAAAATTAAAAAAAAATGTAAATCACAAGCAAATTATGAATTGTTACGAGCGCACGATATTTGCCGCACGGCGAATTTTTAACTATGATTTATGCTTTAATTTATTGCAATTCATTCAAAGTCGGATTTGCCTTAACACAGAAAGTGTTCGGGTTTTACCCGGACACTATTTAAAAATCCCGCCCGGACGCTCCCCGGACGCCCTTCAAACTAGGACGAATCCGGGAAAACCCAGACGGATGGCAGCCCTTCTCATTGTTATGGTGTAAGTATGGATGATATAGTAATTAATTAGGATTATGAATTTGATTCTGCGATTTCTTACGTAGACGTTCATACAAAGTTATCGCGGCATGTATAATGAGAATCATCAAATACCATTTCTTAAATTGTCGCGAGTTTACGTATGTGCGAAAATCAACGATGAATCCCCTGATATCCATAACGTTATAATTTTGCCATTATCGTTATCGTACATGATTCCCGGAAGCATAAGTGAGCAGAACGTGTGGTGTCGTATACCTACAGTTAAACGATTACTACATAAAGTGTCATAATATTGAAGATGGCGACTTTATTCTAAGCTATTTATTGAAGATTCTAAACAATATGCCCTCTAAATAAATAGGCATAGGCAGGGTGAGGGGAGCGTGGGCGGCCGCCCACGGCCTGGCGTTTCTAAGAGACTGCCGTGCTACGTCTAATGATTTCTGCACTGAAGGTCAGGCTAAAAATAAGTATTGTACAAAATCATAAAACGTCTTTGTTTCTTCTTCTTCTTAAACATTAAATAACACGGTAATCATACGGTTCACTTTTTTCTAAATTTAATGTTTGTAAAAGTACAGATTTTTTAGAAAATCGATTAAGTATAGTTAAAAAAAAAAACTTAGTTAAAAACTTAAAACTCATGTTTCTTCTGGGCAACGCTTTCTCCCTTCAAAACTCTCGTATTTGGTGTCATCATTGTCGTAAGAAACACTTCAAAGATCTCTCGAAAAACTGAGAAAGGTATAATCGATACTCGACTTTCTATGGAAAACAAAAGATACTCTGATATCGGCTGCAGTATCAAGAACCGAATTGAATTAAATAGGCTACCAGTAATATGAACTACTATTTGAGCTACGCTATAAAACGCTACAAGTACTACGCCATGGAATGGAACGAGTACTACGCTATGAAACGCTTCGAGTGCTACGCCATGATATGCTACGACTGCTATGCATATAAACGCTGCGAGAGCTACGCCGAGAAACGCTACGAGTGCTACGCCTTGAAATGCTACGTTCGCTACGCCATGAAACACTACGAGATCTACGCCATGAAATGCTACGAGTGCTACGCCATGAAACGCAACAGCTACGCCATGAAATGCTACGTTACTTGTGCATTGAAGGCTCATTCCCAGGGTTAATAATAAGATATTATTATTTTCTTGCTCCCAGCTATTACATGGAACTTATGGCATGCCTGGTGAAGGAAATATGGGTATCCGTACGATAATCTTAACACTTAGGAAAATGCAGGCGTAACGAAATATGTTTTTCTAAAAACCTATAAACTACATATAAAAAAGACTTTATTATTCATCATCGCATAGTTATTTTCAATAAGAACTTTAAGATATGAATGCAGATAAACTTAAATTTCATTTTCTTCGAATTTGTTTCTCGTGAATGCACTGCATCGTCTAAACTTTCACATAATGTTAAGATTCGCGCCTTATGACATGAATACACCGCACTGCCCATTTGTCGTCTACAAAGCCGCTTCATGTTTGAACACACCAATCGATAATGATAAGTCGTGTTGTGATGTTGTCCGAGTCAGTAAAACAAGCCTGCAAACGATGCAAAAGCGATTTTATGTCACGATTTATCAGGCTGGGGTCTATTAAACATTATCGGTTACGGATGTCGTCAGGGTAATCGGCACAAAGTATTTTTTTGTACAGTCCTTTTACAGTTACCTTGCCTGTGACAGCTAGCATAATGGGCCTATAATGTTCGCACTGCTGGGACACAGGCCTTCTCTCGGTGAGAGTGAGTGGGCCGTTGTCCACCACGCGGACTCAGTGCGTGTTGGTAGCATGACTTCAAATTGTTAGTTCTAGGACCTGCCGGATTCCTCACCGTGTTTTCCTTCACCGTTTTGAGAGTAGTGGTGATGAAATAATTTACACAAAATAAAGCGCCTGTCTGGGTTTTAACTTACAACTCGTAAGTCGCGGCAAAAACAAGTAAAACAGCAGTGCGATTCTGTAACCATCTCACCGTGAAAACTTAGGTGAAGTGAGCGTGGAGTGAGCTGTCAGTAGTGTCAATTCCTAGCAAAAACAAACTCACTTCACCTAAGTTTTCACTGTGAGATTTTTAAAGAATCGACCGGCAGTATGTATATTATATGCGGCCGATGACGTTTATAAAAGACTTCTCCTTTATGCTGTGTGTACAGGCAATCGCAAGTCCGTGGTGACACTTTGATCTTGAGCGGGTCGGACGTAGTACAAAGTTTAATAAGAAACCAGCTTATACTGGTTTTTTTATTAATTTATTGGGTCTCCAACAGAGGCTGCACAACTAAACGCAAGTATACAAGAACAAATATTAGTGTGCGCTTCCAATTTACAATATAATTTCCAATATAAGTTAACATGAGACCACATCGTTAACTTATATTGTAAATTTAAATTCAAATAATCTTTATTGCATCCATAATGTACACAATATGATGATGAACGTACAGATACAGGTGGTAAGTATGTAGGTAGGTATGTACATACAGACGCCAGCACATCAACCTACCCGAAACTGTTAAATTTTCCCAATCAACTTTGAACCTTATACTTTAGCGATAAAGTTGAGAATCTATTAAAGAAATTTGACAGATTGTAGTAGCTTGATGTGCTGGCGTCTGTACAATAAGTTTACCAAACACAAGTATCAAAATAAGTCAAAATACATGACACGAAAATCATACGAAGGAAACCAAAATGTAATAAGGGTACAAAATACTACAAATTAATAATACCAAAAAACAAGAAGAGTGACCATAGAGCAAAGACTTGATATTCTCTTTGCCATAGAGGCATAGAACTTTGCCATAGAGGCATAGAAGGTAGGTAACTGACAAAATGATATTTGTTATTTTTTTAATACTATGGTTTAATATACAGCGAGCATAAGAAAGGTGTGGTCAAATTTAACGGTGTGGGACAATCAAACTTTACAACTTTCTCAATGGGGCCAACATCGTAATCGTGAAAAAATAATTAGCCGCACCATACATTTGGGTCGTGTAGGTAAGTAAGTTTTATAACAGACAGTTGAAATTTCTTTTCGCGGCTATGATTTTGGTGCCATAGAGAAAGTTGTTCAGTTTGATAGTCTGTATCACATTTGACCACACTTTTAACATTTTGCATATAGGAAATATCCAATTATTACGCACGAAACTTCGTTATATGACAAAACGGCGAAGTGTCCGAGTTTTATTTTTAATTCCAACAACATAGATAAGGTTATAGTCACAAAGGTTTTGTTACCACATGTGTCCTACTGTAGGCAATTAGCGACGAGACAAGCGGGCGTAGGTAGGGACCTACGCCCGCTTGTCTCGTCGGTACTGCCTCACTAGTGTAGCCTCACCCGTAATGTTTCCATGTTGGTCGGGTTCGATTTACGTCTGACATGAAATGAAACACGACGCATCCTAACATGCTTTCAGTCCATCACGGAAGATTTAGGAATTCATATAAACCTTTAATGACTACCTATACGTTTCTTTGGAAGCATGAAAAACATTGTTTCTTAACTATTGCATTAATTTTATCCATTGGCGGTAGGTTGGTATGTAGGAACAAGTCAGGAAAATTAATTGTACCTAAAACAAAGAGCCTGCCAACTTAAATTATCCGGATATTCAAATCACGACTGAGATTCTTTGACAGTTGTACGAAATCGCTATAACACGGCAAATTGGCGGAGGATGTCTATTTGCTTGACAATTCATATCCCTGGCTTTACATTTATGTACCTATTCTCATATCACGTCTGACGTGGGCCGAATTGAAGGGTTAAGAGGACAAAGGTGTTATCTGACAAAGTCAAAAAATCCGACTTTTTGCATGAACATAGGTTTTAACTAAAAAAGTCGGATTTTTTGACTTTGTCAGTTAACACCTTTGTCCACTTAACCCTTCAATTGTCGACATATCGGCACCATTGCCATAGAAAATAGAATAGAATAGAATTTATGTACCTACCTGTCTACCAACCTATCGAGTATTGATAGTAGATTTTAATCAGTCAGCCAATAAACCACCTTGTTTACTGGCTAGTTCTTACCACGGCATAAGCTATTCTTACATAGTTCATCATTTGCTATCGCATAGTAAGTACTTACAGTTGTGGCCGTATCTTCATCGCCACATGCGAACTACGCACGGCACGCAAAATCCTGCATCGCGCAAACAAAATTTTCCGCGCGTCTAGCATAAATATACAACGTTCCGACATCAATCGTCGGGGAGCCGTCGGGCCCACCACACATTACATCCGTCTGGTCGAAGATCCTCCCTTTTCTATAGAGGATGAGTGAACTTTACCTGTTCTTCATCCATACTATCCATACTAATATTATAAATTCGAAAGTAACTCTGTCTGTCTGTATGTTACCTTTTCTCGTCTAAACCACTGAACGCATTTCGATAAAATTTGGCAGAGAGATAGATTGCATCCCGGGGAAGGACATAGCATAGTAGGTACTTCATACAGTTTTCTTCTTTTCACATTTCGTCATACGAATGAACAAGAAGACTTTACTTCCTAACTTTTGATGGCTTGGTGGTAAATAGTCAGCAATTTCGTACTAAATCATGCACAGTCAAACACATGCCAATACCGAGAGATTAACTCTCCCGATTTAGGTATGTGTCCTACTGTTGGTTTCATAAAGTGTTCAGAAGGGTGTAAATCGGTACCGAAAATGTAATTAATGCGAAATGCCCGAGGGCTCATTGTTTACAAGATAAATACGTGTTACACGTATAGACAAGAGTAGGTAGGTATATACCTACTTGTAGAAATTACAGTCTGACGTAATAGACGAAACTTCATTAGGTTTAGTATACTTATATATTGGGGGTATAGTTATACCGAGACATACCTAATATAATAATAGGTGTACCTACTTGTCTACGGTTTTCACTCATGTCTGTTGTCAGTCCCGTGCCTAACAGTACGTAAGTAATTATAGTAAGTAACTCTAGCTCCCGCCCGCGGCTTCGCCCGCGTGGTATGTTAATAAAAACCCTATGTATTTCTCCAGAATTCACAGTATCCCCATACCGAATTTCATCAAAATCGGTCCAGCCGTTTCGATGATTAGCCGAAACAGACAGCTAGACAGACGGACAAATATTTAAAAGTTTGCTTTTGAAGTGAAAACTTCTTTAGCATCGTTGTGACTTGAAATTTTATGAAACGAAAAAGCGACAGTAAAAGGAGACATATAAGATTTAACGTTGGAGAAAATGAGATAGGATGGAATGGGATAGGTATATGACGTCTTAATTTTCAGATAAAGGTATCTGAAAATTAAAACATCACATATGAAAGATTTGGGTCAAATCTGGGTCAAATATAAGGATATTTGACCCAGTAAAAAGTTATAGGTTCGGGGCTTATTACATGGGACCTGTACATGGCCGGCGAAATATGGGTGTTCTATAGGTACAATGCGTGCCACGAAAGATGAGACTTGACCCCGCCTCCCCCGCTCTTTCCGCCGCCCCTATGACGTCCGGTCCCGTCCCGCACTCAGACCTCATACCGCTAAAGATACCTAAAATCGTGTACCTACTGCGCATGTGTGCGCGTGGTGTGTCAAGTCTCATCTTTCGTGGCACGCATTGTACCTCTGTCTAAACCTTTTTTTTTTTTTTGAGGATGACCCTTCAGGTATTACTGGCGTTATGTTATTATTTATTTATCCATTTATTTCAGGCATCAAGGCCCATATAAACACATACAATACAATATTAATATGATGATGTTATGTTATGTTAAAGATCATGTTTCCTTACCTTATTAGACCCAGGTTATACTGTTTAGATATTCACATGTAGCTTTTATTAACCGCTTGTCAATACTAGTTAGTAACTGTTGTCGGTACAAAGCGTTACCGCGGGTTGATCAAATGAAGTGGCAGTATCTGTTTACGTGGTTAGATCTACATACTTCTTACATCATAGATATGTGTGTTCACGTGCAGTTTTAACTTTTCACATACCTTGGACCTAAAATATAATATACACTGGGTCAACTTCTTATACTAAACTAGCAGCGCCCCGCGGTTTCACCCGTATCAGGTTCGATTCCGTGAGAATATCGGGATAAAAAGTATTCTATGTGTTAATCCCGGTTATAAACTATCTGTGTGCCAAATTTCATCCAAATCCGTGTAGTAGTTTGTGCGTGAAGAAGTAACAAACATACAAACACACTCACAAACTTTCGCCTAGGTATATAATATTTATTAATAATAATGTGAAATGTGATTATAATTAGGATAGGATAGGAGTAACTAAAAATCTATTTAAATTAAAATATAATATCTTAAGCTACCTAAAACGATTAACTAACTAAAATATGGCGTCGAAAAATTCCTCCGCATTGCTGTCGACTGGTAATGTACCCAAGAGACTGGCGGCATTGCCACGTTGTATGGCAATTCTTAGCCTCTGGCCAAGGTAAAAGCCAGCCCTTGGGTCACGGCAAGTGTCAACCAACCGTTTAAAGATTTCGTCGAACAAACCATGTTCCGTTTTAGAACTTACGATTTATTATAAACCTCAAATGAAAACCGGCTAGTCATTCAAATATTTTGGGTTTAAGAGTTAAAAATACCTAGGTATTCAATAAGAATCAAGTTGAACGGCTACATGTCCAGGCGGTGCAATTCTGTAAAAATCTCACCGTGAAAACTTAGGTGAAGTGAGCTGTCAATAGTGTCAATTCTTAGCAAAAACAAACTCACTTACCTAAGTTTTCACGGTGAGATTTTTACAGAATCGACGGGCAGATCGTCCCATATACGCATTATATTTTCGCGTGGAATAAATATACATACATTTTATTTATGGTAGCGGTCATTTCTTTTTATAGCTACTTAGGTTATTTTCGGACATTGACCGCCTATTTTATAGCCCAGTTGATACGCAGGCCAGAGAGGCCTGCTGTGGAGCCCTAGACTTGACTAAGGCATAATAAAACTATTCTGTAAGCTGATGAAAAGGTTGGTTTATCATGACGTAAAATCTTTTCACTTACTAATACAATCTTCTTCTACTTAGCATAATTCCGGATGCCAGGTTCCAATTTCGCTAAAAGAACTCCTTATTTGCCCGATAGTATTGCATGGCTAACTCCTTCATTAATTATACATTGTGGTAGATTTTTCACGAGCCGGCTGCCGTCTGACCTCCACAACCCTCAGGGAAATCATGGTTTCCTGGTAAGATGTTATCACTGTACAAACGAGATGGACACATCTACCTGATAATATACGACCCCTAAGCCGTCTGTGATCGCATCTACGGGGAAATGCGGAGGACTGCTCTTTATGGAATCCACAGGGTGAAATCTAATTTATGATTCTTTTTTTTTTACAGTTTCGACGTCGTTTGGGATGACCGGGATTCAGCTTTCGGTGAACTCAAAGAATACAAGCTGCTCTACTTTCTACAAGATGACACCATTGCGATTAAGGTAATGGCGTACCTACTTAACTAAGTACAGACGCCAGCACATCAAGCTACTACAATCTGTCAAATTTCTTTAATAGATTTTCATATTTATCGCTAAAGCATTAGGTTCAAAGTTGCCTGGGAAAATTTTACAGTTTCGGGTAGCTTGATGTGCTGGCGTCTGTAGGTACTTAAATTTCCGAAATTAATTTCAGAAATGACAATTAAACTTTATTGCAGGCACTGTTAATCATATAATCATTTACGCGTACGCCATTAGAGATTCAAATATATGATATCAATTACTTATGAGTATTTTGGTAGATACTGATTCCCACTAAAATAGAACAAAGTACTTATAGAAAACTGTAAAGATCCATTTATATAATTATAACGATAATTATGTCGAGGTCGGTTCCCATTTCAGGAATTTAAAGAGATTTCCATTTAGAGCTTAACATAGTTTAGGTAAAATATTTCCATTTTGAATACAAGTTTATCGCGGAGCATGGAGGTAGTCGATTAGGTTAGCCTTCCTATACAGCGAGATGCATAAGGAGTGACACAAATAAAAATAGGTTCAAAAACAAATTAAAAAAATATTATTTAGTTATATTATGTTGAGTGTGAGTTATATACATATATATATATATCTCTGAGCTTGGGGTTCGCCCACGCACAAGAGTGCTGATGATTATACTAACAATACTAACTTAGTACCTAAGCACCATTGTTACTAATACGTCTTAATACTAACTATAGTCGGTACTTTCATTTATCTTATAGTGTAACTAGTGTATAGTGTCTAGAGACTCTCCGACCCCACAGTTAAACCTTTACAACGGTTTTGTGGGGCTTAATTTATAAGTATACTTACCATCTTTAGGTAATAAATAAATAAATTAATAAATAATGCGTTTCACATAATGCTCCAGGCTTGCTTAGGTAATTATAATTATATAACTGGTCGTTAAAAAGCTTTGCTCTCGTGCGTCTGAATACATTCATTTTTTAATTATGCTTATTATTGGTTGTATATATAATTATTTGATTTTACAAATAATTACTGAATGCTTTATTTGTAAAGTCTGTCTTATTATCGATAGGTAGGTATTATACGTTAACGTTACGACAGCTAATAATAAGTTTAACTGTTATTTTCTTCTCTATAAGTAGTTTTGATTGTCGTTGTTTGGCAGTAAAAAGTTTAAAGCTTTTATAGTGCATTAAAGGTTATGCATTGGCTGCTCGTGATGTATGGCTGTGGATTTATCTTTAACAACACAAAATAAACCGAAATAGTTATGAACAGTACATTATGTCGCACAATTAACCAAAATCAAAGATAACGTTTCCAATGTTAACAATTTAACAATAAAATTAATTACCATTAAATTAATTTATTACATTAAGGGCTGATTTCTTAATCATCTGATAATTTTGTTCGAGGAATAATTTTGAAATTTTGACAGTTGTTTCATACAAAAACTGTCAAACGTCAATTTTGTTCTTCGAATAAAAGTTATTTGGCGATAGAGAAATCAGCCCTAAAACGAAATAATTGTATGACATGAAAAACAAAGGCGCATTCTACGAGTGTAAGCGAGGGTAAATTTAGGGTTTAATTTAAAAACAAACGACGGCCTTGCAAAATCAGAGCAATGAATATTTATGTGGGTCCTGGAGCAGGACGCACTCCAACTACGGACGCTCAATAAAAATTTCTCGGCGTCGCCAGGCGACGTGTAGGCACTTATCTTGATACTAAATAATTAATGCTTCATTAGTTATGTCACACTCTAAGCCATTATCTGCAGGGAAAGGCCAAGGATTACATGTCGACGTGTTTCTAGAAAAAAATGTTCTTTCTTTTCGTTCAATATTATCTGTATTCATTCAGGAAATCCACGACGGAAAGGGCGGAAAAGATCCTTTCCCATTGCTTCTCAAGAAAACTAAGCTGCCTAAGAAGTGGAAGGAGAAGCCCAGTAAGTAAGATGTTTGCTCTAAATACTGTGGAACTTTAAAATAGGACGCCCTGAAGCGAACCGTCACGAACTTCAGCTTTATTACTTAATAACAGTAACTAAGTATCCGTAAGTGGTAACTGATCAAGAACGGGTCGTAACTCGAGAGCACTACCCTAAGATAGACGAGGACAAAAGCCTTTAATGGTTTCTCAATGGTGCTTGTTAGCTGCGCGGGAAATGCCGATAAAAAGTGGATGTGGTAATGATATGTGGCCGGGTGAGCTCACATAGCTAGATTATATTAGATTCCGTCACGCTAATGACTCAATCAGAATGCTCAGAGGGATGAGAAACGACGTCTTTTATTATGATTGTGCTGTGGAAGTTAATGTAGGTATTTAATACGGGACGGGTAAAATCATTTGATAGTACCTATGTTATTATTTTTTGCTTCCATACTTAGTTTGGTTTGAAAATAATTTAGAAACTACCCACACACCTACTTAGGTATAAAACTATCCAGTTGGTAACTATAATGTTTTTTGTGTTTGTAGTACCTAATACAATTACTGTCAATTACTGTCTGTGGCAAGTTTAAGAAAGGGGTCCGTGATATGAAATTAATTTTGTGGGTAATAAGTTCGAGGGATGTCTTAAAGGGTTGAACATAAGAAAAGCATCCTGAGGAAATCGGCATGTTCTAGAACCAAATATTCGAAGACATATGACATCTACCAACCAGCACTTGGCCCGCGTGATAGATTACAGCCCACTCCCTCTCACCGAGAGGAGGCCTCTCTCCCAACAGTGGAAATATATTACATTATAGGTATATGCTTATGCTAGAGAGGGAAGTGATTTTTAAGTGGGTCCAGGACAACCACTCTCCAGGGAGGAGAAAGTAAAAAAAAGAACTTTACATAGTTGATGTGCTTGACTGCATTCGTCATGAAACGTGTTATCTCGCAAGCTCTACTTCTGTTATTAAGAAGTGGACACTGAAACAAGGTGGCCCGTGAGTGAAGTTCCAGAGAAATTGACTTTTTAAAGGGATATCTGAACCGCTAATCCCGTATTAGTTTAAGATCATTTTTTTTATTGTCGTTTTTCACCCTACCGCAGTTTTTGTTAATCTTTCCTCATTCTGTTTTATATATTAGTTTTCTTTAATAAGTTATGTTATTATTATACATTACAATTAAGACCGTTCTTATCCTTTCAATAGATACTTATCTACTAACCCCCTTACCAATAGACGTATTATAGCAGATGAAACTATACAGACACCTTACAACGTTTATTAGTAAGGGGGTTAGTATATGATTGTATAATAAGTTTACGTCTGTGCGGTCTATGACGGTAATAAAAATAATAAATTGGCCTTGCCTAATGTCAAGTTTGAATCACAAATTATTCTAATTACGTCGGCGCGGCCGTCTCGCGCAATCTATCCCCACCCCCGCCCTACGCGGGTACTCAACACGATATCGTTACGTGCCAATTGAAATAATGATACTTTTGATTTTTTTATTAGAATTAAAATTTATTCATTTGTAAGAATGTAGTTTTAAAAAATATTAATACCATGCTATATGGTATTAATATTTTTTGGTTTTGGTTGGTTTTTTGTTTTTTTTTTTTTTTGTTTTAATGTTATTATCATTGGGTAATCGTTAAGTACTTTAAAATCAACGTCAAAATTAAGTACATGTCATCTTGGATTTTCACAATATTCCATATATTCGCCAATGTCTAAGCAGTTATCCAATAAACAACTTGTCAGCTTTTTCTTGAACATGGGGATGGGAAGTTCCTTAAATGAGCTGGTGTACAACACGTTACCTACGTGTTGTACACCTGAATGGCATTTATGGAAGCTACATGGTATTAACCAGGCCAACCATATTCTGGCGTCTTAAAAAAGATGAGAGTCTGGCGAAATAGGGTCTGAATCCATCATTGATATTAAGTATAATTATCTCAATGGATTTCATAGTATTTATGGGTAGATACCACTTTGGATCCCAAACAAGCTTGTTTGGGATCCAAAGTGGTATGTTCGCGACATTTCTGGATGGCTTTAATTTTCCGGAATCACTCTCATCTTACGTTCACATAACTGATATCAGGTACACAGTCGTATGTATACTTGTATTGTGATACACCAATAAATCTCGAATATTTTTAGCTCGGATTTAATAAAATGTTAAGTAAGATTGGTAGTTAGGTATGTACCGACGCCAGCACATCAAGCTACTATAATCTGTCAAATTTCTTTAATAGTTTTTCAACTTTATCGCTGAAGCATAAGGTTCAAAGTTGATTGGGAAAATTTGACAGTTTCGAGTAGCTTGATGTGCTGGCGTCTGTACCTAAAGTTGTTTTTACTTCCTATTCCACCTTTGCTCTTTTAAAATTAGTAAAATATTGAGGATACGAGCAGACATTGATGAGTAAAACGTTTTCCATTTTGCAACAAGATTCGTTTCCGTGTTTTAACATCGCTAATAGCATTCCGATGTTCCATTGTGCCAGGGCAGCTCCAGGCGCCTGAGCGCGCTCACTTAATCCCTACAGGCATTTAACTTAAACCGTTTATCTTCTGTAGTGACAAATAAAATAATATTCTACATTTACGAATTAGTACTTAATGAGATAATCTATAAATGCTGTCTTGTGATATACTATGAACCCTTTCATTTTTGCAGGCATAGAGGTTAAGGCAAAGCATTGGGTATTTAATAAAATAAGTACTTAATTAGATTGCGTTTAATTGAATCTTCAAAAAGCTAGATAGCGGACATAATTACGTCGGTTAAAAAATTTGATTGAATTATTAGTAGGTAATTTGGAAGTGAACAAACTGGGATACCTCGCTTTATATTAATAGCTTTAAAAGAGATTAAGCTATGAAAGTTTAAGAAGTTACCCAAGCGTTCCAACTTTGACTTCTTTGGCGAAGAGATTATGAATTATAGCAGCCTACGTAAAGGCCGTCTGAGAAGCCTTTGTAATTTGTTGTTTAAATTTTCAAGAATGAAAAGGGTAACCGATATACTTTAATAGCGAGCGATAAATAAGGGTGAGTATTTGGGTTTATAAGATTAAATCAACCGGTTGACATTAATTTCCGAGTGAAAAGCTACAGTAAAAACGATAACAATATCAAAAAGTCGAGGTTTGACATGACTCTGAGATCTCATTCTATCAAAGACTCAGAATCTATAAAAAAGTTCCCCAATCAACCTTATCCGTCTTAAAGCTCGTCGACTGGACAAATGGCACTGGCAACTTATGTGAGTGCTAGATGTTATAAAATGTTAAAATGAAAATCGGTGTAATGGACCGCAGGGGGTTAGATACTCTGCACCCTAATCGCTTTACACTCCATCAACCTCGATTTGAATCATTTTGAAGGATATTGCTAATCCATTGCTTCATATGTTCAAAAAATGTGTCTGCACAGCAACTTAAACAACGCAATGAATGTTGTTGAACTGTCAAAATAAAACCCATTGCTAGTGATAGTGTGTTACGCAAAATTAGCCCGCTGGTGAAGTTCGCGAGTCGTCGATGGATGCGAGTAGACCAAAAGAATGTTGTAAGAAGAAAAGAAAAGAAAACGGAGATAAGGCCTTCGAGCAGCAGTGGACGTGATTCAGCTGATAATTGCAATGATTATACGGTGATATCACATCATAACGTAATACTCTCTCTGCCTCCGGGGGCACATAAGCTTCACGCTTATGTACCCCGTATTAAGCAGAGAATATACCCATACTAGCTTTTGCCCGCGCCTTCACCCGCATGGAGGTCGGAAATTATTCACAGAAAATTCAACCCCCTTTTTCACCCTCTTAAGGGTGGAATTTCGAAAAACCCTTTCTTAGTGGATACCTAATCTTCACAAAGAACACACCCTCCAAATTGCATGTCCCTAAGACCAGCGGTTTAGGCTGTGCGTTGATATATCAGTCAGTCAGGACTTTGAATTCTATATATTATATAGATAGATTTCACCGGTCGTCCCATGTCATAGCATACAAATCCAGATACTGGACAGCGACTGAGAAATTCCGAATAGAAAACCTAATAACACTATAGAAAACCTAATACCTAATAACACTCAATAACACACCTAGAGATCGAAACCCAGCCTCAGTAGTTGCAACCAACGAAGCAGTCACACGACAACATATTAATAACTTATATTCATTTATTGAGCAATGGTGGCCGTGGCCCAGTGGTACCTAATGGCCGTGACTTACGAGTCGAGGTCGTAGGTTCGAACCCAGTTAGTTCTTTAGTTAGTGTAAATTATTTCTTCACCACTGCTCTCAGAACGGTGAAGGAAAACATCGTGAGGCAACAGGCATGTCATAGAACCAAAAATTCGAAAACATGTGACGTCTAACAACCCGCACTGAGCCCTCCTGGTAGATTACGGCCCACTCCCTCTCATTGAAAGAGGAGAACTATGTCCCAGTAATGAAAAAAAAATTTTTTAAACATTTCCCCGCACTAAGAATTACTCCTGTATCGTAGGTGCGTTTACAAACATTTAAATTCACATACACAAACAGCCAGACCCGGAACAACTATCTGTAGGCAATACAAATATTTGTTCCGTGCGGCAATCGAACCCGCGACACGCAGCGCAGCAGTCGATCTCTCAGCCACTGCGCCAATCGTGTTGTCACATTATAGGCTGATGATGTTTATTATTAGTTTATTACCTTGATGTTATTTACCTACAGCATTTATAATAAAGTCACCTCGTTCCATTCCTCTAGCTCAAACAAACCTTACAAATACAGAATGTTATATTGCCTCCTGTTTCTACAGGACTTAATCGAATGTCAGTCAGTGATGAATACTTTCAACTGAATATATCGGTAGATATTGGTACATTTGCCTCATTTTTCATCTGTGCAATAGAGTCCCACGTGGCAGGTGCTACTACCTACACCTAGCCGCTAGGTTCCAGATTTATTGACGTAGGTATGGCTTTCCTCGCAATTTGGCTGCAAGTGGTGATATATTTAACCTAAAAGTATTTAGTGTACTGAATGCAGATTAATAAGTAACTAACGATCGAATGTAGAAAGCCATAATGACTGGTATTAGTATGTAAAAGGGCAGTGGTGACCCAGTGGTTTCGAACCAAGGCCGGCAATTTGCTTTGTGTATTTAATTTCCTCATCACTGCTCTCAAAACGGCAAAGGAAAGCATCGTAAAATCGGCATGTGCTAAAAACAAAAATTTGAAGACATGACATGTGTCATCCACCAACCCACACTGCACTGGGCCCGTGTGGTGGATTGCGGCCCACTCCCTCTCCCAGAGAGTATCTCAGCAGTTGGAACATTAAAGACTGATTGATATTAGGTAAGCTTATTGCGATCGCATATATTAGGTCTCCACCTATGAAATCAGCGTTTTGTATGGAGAATTTTAAAGAAGTTGCATTTTTCATACTAACATTTTCTTCATTTATTTAACAACCATAAACACTAATGTTTTAAAACTTTTATGCACTAATGTTTAAAAACTAAGATAACGTATGCCACTTAGATTAAGCGACAAAAATAAGTTTTGGCTAAGTTAAAACAAATACATAGCGGTCATTTCTACTAACAAAAAAGGAGTCATTTTTAAGGTATTTTTTATGTTCAGAAAACTATATGTACTAAGGTTTTTTTACTATTGGTAGTTGTCTATGATGCTCATAATCCGATAGAATATCAAGCAATTGATAAATATTTTAAATAATAGAAGTGACAAGGTTCTTTATTTGTGAGAAAAAAAACGCCAATTTCATAGGTGGGGACCCAATATGTAGTTATTGAAAGGATGTTGCTTGCCATTCCGTGGCCGTGTTCCTGTACAAACTGGTAACACCCAAGAGAGTAGAGAAGGCACGAGTTTTTAATTTTACGGAAACTTACCGACATTGTCAAAAAATCTTTAAAAAGCAAAAAGTATCTAAAGTAAGTAAGCGACATAAAAAACCTACAGCAGGTCCATATATCTACGCTTTTCAGGAACAAAGTTGCTTGAACCTTATTAACCCGTAACTTTCTTAATACAAATTTATTACCTACGTGTGCTTTCGCCCGCTAAATAACTGCAGGATAATAAAAGGCTGTAAAACGAGAGCTAGGTGTCGCACAGGTAGACAAACGACTCGAATTTTCCTTACCTCGTCACCAATATAAGGAAAGTGGGGTTAGTCTAGCGACCTATTTTCCATTTTATACCCCTTGAATTATTACCAATATCTGATAAAAGTGGTGGATCCAGTATGCGATGTTTATTGGGAATGTTGGAACGGTATTACATTAACCAGTTTTAATATCAAATATAGTATTTTCGAAACCGTTGCCTGTAAAAATATAGTACATGGCGAAAGAATATATAGTACTTGGTGTGATTTTTGCTACTTCGAGCTTTTATTAACAAGTTTTTGTTTGCTTTAAATGTGTCATACATAACTATTGTTAATTATTATGTACCTACACTCTAAATTAAGGTTACAAAATCATTCATTCGGCTTTTATGAAATGAATACTGGCCATATTGCGCTTATTTATATTTTTTTGAAATATCCTAAGTATCCTAACTAATATTATAAACGAGAAAGTAAGTTTGTTTGTTTGTTTGTACCTTTCACGCCTAAACCACTGAACCGATCATCCTGAATTTTTTCATATACCTACCTACGTTGTCAGGTGTACAGAAACGGACATAGGATACCTTTCATCCCGAAAAAAAGTGCTGTTCCTGAGGAAAACAACAATAACGTTATTATGATAATAGGTGGCTAAATAGTAACAGGTCAATCGATCAGGTTAAGCTACGCTTGCCGCGATTGGTCTGTGGATGGGTGACCATCTTTGCATACCGTGGCCCCTCCGTGCCTCGGAAAACACCCCGGCTATCATTCGTTGATCTTTGACAGTCGTTACGGGTAGTCAGAAGCCCGAAAGTCTGACAACCAGTCTTACCAAGGGGTATCGTATTACCCAGTAACTGGGTTGTGGAGGTCAGATAGGCAGTCGCTTCATGAAAAATACTGGTATTCAGCTGCATCCGGTGAGACTGGAAGCCGATCCCAACATAGTTGGGAAAAGGCTAGGCAGATGATGAGATGGTGCCACGTGTCTTTCGAATTAAAAACAGGACAACATCTGTCGGGTCAGCTACTAGTAGATATTTGGAGCTCTAATATGGCAGGATACTATATTATATACCTACCTACCAACAATGTGTTTCTTTAATGGATGCTAAATCTCTAGGAACTTTCGATTCCTAGTACGATTAATGAAAAAACAAACCAACGTATTCGCGATGACTTAATTTATAAGTTCCGTGCGTACATGTTTTTAATAGTCACCGAACACATTTTAGTTTAGTACAGTAGGTGTACGATAAGCCTAATTATCCTTTAAAAGCTTTTCTATCCGCTTAAAATAGGTAAGTATATACTTAAATGTGTACAAAATCACGTAAGTATTTACTTACGGTAAAAATGATTTTTATAATCCAATATCGAATATCGATGTAGCTATTCAACGTCCTTATTTCGCTGAAGGTCAAGGGCACGACCCTCCTCAGTGCTGAGTTCTTGTGTAATAGCTAACGTTTGCGATTAGGGTAGTTATTGATAGCGAAGTAAACGATAGGTGACATAGGCTGTGACAATCAGGATGGTTTTTATGAATCTATACAAGTTTTAAGCAAATATTTTTTTTTTCTGGGCATTAGATATGGGTATGTTCTCAACTTCGAAAGATTAAGCAAACTCCGATCAAAACGAAGCAAACTAGTCTCAATCATTTGCCGAAAATGTGTTAATGTGTGAAATGTGTTAAAACCATGAGCTCAATTTTAAAGAAAATAAAATTGACATTAAATGTATTTTAAGACAGGTAAGGAAAGGTATTTTGGGAGATATTTAAAGTTTAGTCCATGATTCCTTTCAGCGTTTTACGCTAGGATCTTTAGCGCAGAAGCTATCCAAAATTGCTTGTAAAAAACCCTGTACCTATAGGACAATAAGTGTGTGATATGAATTTCATTGGAATCCACTTCTTGTTTTCTTCGTAATCGATTATGCTAGATCGAGGTGAAGTCATCATCATCTGTCTAGACTTTTCGCGAACATTAGGTCGACTTCCAGTCCAACCTGAAGCAGCGCAGTAACAGGATACACGTTGGTCTCGGTAAGACTAGTCGTCAGAATTTCTGGCTTCTGACGGACCCGTAATGTCTGAGACTTAGTCGATCGAGTGCAAGTACAGACACAAAAATATATAGATATTGTATTCACGAGTAGGTAATTCTTATATGGTGAAATCAAGAAGAGCGAGAGAGGAGAAGAGACAGTCCTCACGATGATATAACTTACTTTTGCCAGTATCATTCCCGTCCTCCGTATTGGAAACGACCGAAGAGGAGGTGACTACGGAGTACTACGCGCCCAAGGACCTGATGGTGGGCGCTACGGTGTACGTCCTCGGGAGGCGGTTCCTCATCTGTGACTGCGACGCCTTCACCAGGAAATACTTCAGGTAAAAATTGTATGAAAAGAGAAAGAGAGACAAAGGAATAAGGTAAATTAGCGAACCACTGGAATGAGCTTATGACCTTGACATATTTAAGAGGGCGGGGGAGGATCTCGAGGCACAATAATAGGTTCAATTCAGCATAAGTACTTTTTATTTGTCAATATCAAAACCGTTTATTGTTTGAAGGCAAAAACAGTAGTTCGACTTACGTTATTTTTTTCTTGAAAAGCGATGCAGGTTAATCAGGTACTTACATCCACTAGATATCGTTTAGTATTGTGAAACACAATAAAAATTGATAACGAAACCATAATAGGTTTTTATGATCCAATTTGATCGTATGAAATGCGTTACTTTACTTAAACCTTATATGTATATACCTACCGTTTATACGAGGCATAAATCGTTTATTGGCGAAATGAATGGTCTAATTGAACTCCTCTAATTATTATGTCATCTTTACCTTTAATTAGGACATACATTTCTTATCAAACTTATTCAATTAGATGTGTTTATTGCGTGTATATTGTGTGGAGGTTTTAAAATTATATTATTTACTGCGTACCTATATTTCAAGCGAACGTGTTTACATGAATGCGCCTACATCATCACTCCTTTTTCAAAATGTAATATCCTTATACAAAAATTTGAAAGCTCATTCCAAATTTACATGATTGTTCGAATGCAACCAGAGCTATTTTACTGCCAGCCTGCACTACATAGGTCGACTTTTGTAGACAACCTTTACAGTAGGTACCTATATTCAATTAAGCGATCGTGTAAAATTAAAGAGCATACCTATGTGACAGTACCTACATACCTTATAGAAACAATGTTTATTTGCATTAACGTAATTAAACGAGTATAAAACCTAATGTTCAAGGAGTATTTAAAAAAGAAAACCGATCTAAGCCTTCTTATATGAGAACAACATAATCCATTTTAAAGTTGTATCAGCAATGTAGTCCCTACCTACAAAGAAACGGAAACGTAGGAGAATTATGTGCGGGGAGCATTAGCAGAGATTGTGAACTTGTGGTTGTTAGTAAAATAGTGTCCCTTACATATTCGTTAGTGTCCCCGCGGCATGTTGACCACGGCGCCATTTGTCTCCGTCGTGGGCCAGTGTTTACTCGACTGCACGGGAAATATTGCTCGCAGATTACAAAGGTGCAGTTTTATTAATTCAGTTTTGATGAAATTCTGTGGTTGCTGTTAAAAGAAAGAAAGAAAATACGTTTATAAGCGGTAAACATGACGCAGAGAAACAACACAAACACAAAAAACAACAAGTGACTGTTGACTCGAGTTGAGAATACACTGAGATGGATTTTGTTTAGATATTTTCTCTACTGTTATGGTTTATTGTGTTGTGCTAACATTTCTAGAACTTCCCTTGGTAGGTACCTACTATTATTGTCTGGTATTAGTTGGATGTATATGCGCTCCTGGCGAACAATTCGTAACTGAATCTATATTCAGCAACATAATAATGTACAACAGGTTGTGAATATTTTATTTCTAGGTAAAAATACATTATAACCCTGAAATTGGGTAGACAAATAGATACCTATTACAGCGTCGTCATTTAATAAGCGGGTACAGCAGTGTGAAGGTTATGCAGCGGTAAAAAAGTTAATGTTAAGCAGAAGTTCTTTTTCTTAGCGTGTCGATGGCAATTTAAATGGACTCTGCTCTGGATTCGGCTACATGTTTGGCGCCATCACTAGCTTCCTGTAACGTGCAGCTGTCAGGACACCTAGGACATGATATTAAGTGTCCCATCATTTACAAACGGGTTAATCATTACTTAACTTTAAGCAACATTTATAAATATGGGTGCATGATTGTAGGCACCGTACATTATCACTTTGTTAATGTTGGTTTAATTATGGAGTTACAATAAGAAACACAGAAAGAACCATGCAAGTTGAGTTTAAAGTTATATTAAAATGTAGAGGTTTAACAATTTAAAGTGGTAGCGATTCTTTCTCTTGACAAGTGGTTAGTTCCACGGTTATTATCTGACTCGATGTACGTTGCTTAGAACGTTATAATTATAGCATAATATTTGTTACGCACGACATCCAAGTAGGTTGCTGCGTTCGCAACGTAAATGTACGGTTGATGAGGTCATACTCTAACTAATTGAAAGGGTTAACTGACTATTTCCTTTGCTCCCAAGATTTTCCAGCAAACGATGATTTCCTCATTTCCCTGTTTACATTTTTACTAAAAGAAAATTAAAAGAGAAGTTGTGTCCCGTTTCCTGTTCGTGTTTTGGTTATTTTTTTTCTTCAATGTTAATTAAGTACCTACGTCAAAAACTTGGTCGTCTATGGATAAATATAAGTGCAAGACGACCCCGTCTCCAGTTGGTCTTATTTAGCAGGATTAATATTATTTTTAAAGGAATTCTAGCGTAATTTGCTATATAGAATTTTCCTGGCGGATTGGTTGAGGTGTTGAGGACTTCACAATGTAATTAACGGTTTTTACCGATCTTCGAATTTAAAAGGATTAAGAAATGACCAATAGGAAATAAATCAAAGTAAGTTCAGAATCTTTCTTGATAAGGCTGCTAACGAGAACTAACAAAATAAACAAATAAATAAATAAATAAAACGGTTACTTAGGGCTCGATTTGAAACAGATATCTATTTTTTAAGTATGCAAACATGATACTTAATTAAAACATGAGAACATGAAATGAGAATTCAAGCTACTATTTTTATTGTATATTTCCGTGCCTATTTTAGAATTATTATTGTTTAAACTGTAATAACAAACTAAATTAAAGTGCACTTAAATCAATGCATCTAAAATACACACGCAGCTGGTGGTTAAATACATTTATTCAGTTTATATAAATAGAAAATGCAAATAAATAATCCAATTTGATGCTATCAGTAACATCTATTAACACATATGTAATTAACAGACCGAAATACAAAAGTTTATTCAAACAAGCGCCTACATAAAATCAACATCACACAAGACATTATTGACAAATGACAATCACTATGTTATTAGGCGTAAGCCTCTAGGCATAGCAAGATCATTTGTGAGAATTGTGTAGGGTGAGAAAACCAATTAGGAGGCGGCTTGTATTGATAGTTTTCGTTTGTTTAAGTTATAATGTTCGTTGTGCTCGTCATTCTAGGAATCAAGAATCCGATTTAATCAATATGTCTGGGCAAATTAGGTCAATGAAGGTAAAACATAAACCCCTTTATTCATAAACGTACGTTGCTTAAAGTTATGTAGTGATTAGCGACTGTTTAATCATACATTTTGACGTTTAAATGTTACTTAAAAGTATCCAGGCGTAATTTTCCAAATAATTCAAACAATATAGGTACTTACGTAATTGAAGGGAATAGAAGATAATACGAGCAAGCTTTATTTCCAAAACATTCAATCACATCAAAAATCTTAGCACCCAAAAACAACATCCATTAGAGCTTTAAACATTTAAAGCCGTATACAAATTCCATTACGCTGAGTCGAATCAAAAACAATTTAGCAAATTCAATTAGGTATGTAGTTTCAACCTTCATAGTTCAAACTAATTTTAGATTAGCAACTGAATAATTAATTCTCGTACACCTGTTCTAACGTGGCTAAACGTGGGATATTTTTGGTACTGTGTAGAATATGATGTGGTGGGAATTATTTAATCTACCTACATTTTAATTACCTAGTATTTCTGAAACACGAAATCCACACACAGAAATTATTGGTTCACCGATGATTTTCCAAAAAATGTGATTTCATATTTAGAAAAAATCACTTGCAATCGTGACTTCAATGCAAAATAAGCACTAACCGTATTAGCAACCTTTTCATAGCTCCGAGATGTTTCCACAAGAAACGCGTTAATGTAACGCTTTGCTCGAAGGCTCTAATTGAGAACCAAACCTCATTTCGAATCCATTTGATCGATGACGCAATTGACATAATGTCTAACGGGATAATTTAAGTATCAATACTTGTCCTTTCCTTCCAAGAGCCATTAGCTATTTCTTACACTAGATTGGTATTGTTTGCTCGACAAGATAAGAAATTGGACAAAAAAAAACTTGTCTCACTTTAAGAATTAAGCTGTTCACTCTTCCCTTCAGGCGACTTTTGTATCTCTCGTGGGATAATAGCCATCTGATACATTGTAAATATTCCTTTTACATATATCTTCTTTATAGTTTCAGTACTGAACTTGGATTTAAACGAAAAAGTTTATTCCCTAGCGCCTGAAGACACAAACGGAGTCAAAAGGTTCCCATTTCTAATCTTATCAAAAATTCAGCAAGGCAATTATGTTTTTTTTTATATATCGGTACAAATATTTATATGGCATTTAGTTATAGAAACCAGGCATCATAAAAATAAAAAAAACGAAATCTTAAAAAAAAATAACAGTCTTCTGCTAACAGGTGCTGTCACCGTACAATTACAGTTGTCCCTATCTGTTCACTTATTCTATTTTGTTTGTGCCAGTGAGTGATCGCAGCTCTAGTGCAGCGTAAGCTCTGCGACACCCTATTATACAAATGAGCACCCCCACATTCCTAGCTAAAAATGTTTTCTTTTTCGTCTCTTCTTTTTCCAATAATCCGCAGATTTTTCAAAGCCATTGAAATAATAACATTGTTTATAAAATCAAAAAGAATTACCTGTTACCCTGAATTGCAGGTTTGAATTTTATCATGCTATTTATTCGCAATATATCAGGGTCCTTGAAATTTTTCCTACGTTCTGGATCCTAAATATAAGAAATGTTCTACTTATTGACTTATCTTGAGATGGTATTCTATTCACACAGTATCACAATATGTTAAACTAGATCATAAACTACCACATCAACATTGTACTCAAAGATAAATCCTATAACATTAAGTGAGATAAGAACCGAGACGTGTCCCAAGTTATCGTGAGTGGAGCGGAGCGGTGATGTTCTCCCCACCGTTAATTAGCGGCAATTGTTCTAATGGCGACATAATAGTACGCCACTATTACTCGATAATTACACCATTGTACTACGTGCTATTATTAATAGATACTCTCATAAACTCCACATGATGTCTTTATATTCATAAAAATTTGTCGATTTTGCTTCTTTCGATTTATGTGCGTCCTATTTGCACAGAATAAAACAACAACAAACAAAACACAAAAAACAAACGAATAAAGAACAAACCTCTTATGGAAAAGTGCAGGTACAAATCTAATTTAAAGAGATATTTTAATGACTATAATTCTGTAATTACATAGATCTGCTATAGTCGCGAATCATATTTTGATCAAGATACAACCTGACACTGACCTGCAATTGGCAAAAAACATAAGAAAATTTGAATTTCGCAGTCTACCACTGCGCATTCACCTTAAGACTTCAGCCGCCAACTTGTGAAATTAATGAAATAAAAACGGACAGTCAAGTGCCCAGCAGGCGTTTAATTTTCACACATTTTGAACGTAATGTGTGACCGGCGCGGACAACTACACACCAAACGTGTATTTGTCCGTACGCTGCTGTAGGTACTTGCATGTCTTTCGCGCAAGTTGTTCATGCTAGTATCTAAGTACTTACAATTTACCTAAACGTGTTTTCAGCGAACACTTAATAATGCACTTTGTGGAAATATCACACCGTTAACATATTATAAAGTATTCAACTTGATTAATTAAGCTGCCGCGACTCGTAGCTATTTTATACGTTGCACGAGAGTGAAAATTCTTTCCAAAGTATCTTGATCACAATCATTTGCTTTTAAAATCCTTCTTTTTTTTTAATTGCTGAATGCCCCCCGCTCTCTTGACCTCAATCACGCCTGATGGAAAGTGATGGATGAGGTCTATGATGGAACGAGCATACCCAGAAGATGCCTAAGGCACTGGAATATATTTAATGATATCCTTTAAATATTTTTTTAGCTAAAGGATATCAACATAAAAAAGCGAATGTAGGAGTGATAGGACGATTTCCACTTTGCTGTTTTCTCCATTTGAGAATAAACATTAGGCGCCTAAAAAGAATTTTCCAGATTTACATAATATTCATGAACACAATATAGTGTTAGTAATATACGGGCAATGAGTTACGGCTGGCAATAACATTTCTACGCCAATGTGCCAAGATTTGTGTGCGTAACCGAATTAGCTGCATTGATCGCTACATACTTACCAGTACCTATGTGTTGTTTGTATTTCTCGAGGCACCGTTTAATCTAGAGACCCACTTATGCGCCTTATGTACGCATGTACCTACATACATGAACGAACATAAATATTTTCATAATTTACTTGAATACAGCCGTTCGAATTATACTATTTCAGCATCACGCTCACAACACTACGCTTTGCATGCTGCGTAGTGAGTTAAAGGTAAACACAACAACTGGAATTTGTTCAGTAATCGTCAATTAAGTGCGAACAGTGCCGATATCGCTCCGCTTTCAACAAGCTCTCATTCGCGCTCGCTCCGCTCCAATAAACTATTTTAGAATTAAAAGCTTCGCTAGGGGAGCTAGATTGATAAAGTGAATGCTTTTAGAAGTCTTCTTATCTCAGATTCTCATTTCAGCATATTTTGTCGAATCGGTATTTTAGTCAGAAGAGAGTTTTTCGCGATACTCTTTTATTTTTGTCAACTCTCTTTCAAGCTCATAATTTGTAGTTTCCAGGATAAACATATATAATATACCTATATATATATGTATATGTATTTGTTCAGTAGGCTCCTACATATTTATGTAAACAGCACAAATATTCCACAGGGGCAAACCTTCATTACTACGCTTTGATTAAAACTTTGATGTGGACACATTTTAATTTAATATTCTTCAAAGGAACGGGTCCCTTTATAATTAAACACGAGCGCACATTTTTAATCCTCTTCAAATGAGGACGAAGAGAGTATGCTTCGATGGTGCGGACATGTGTAAAGGATGTTGGATGAAGTTATAAAAAGGACACAATGCATGAGGATGGAGTACCAAAGGGTCCAGTTAATATAAACCTGGCAAAGGATATGTGTTTTCATAGAACGGATTTTAAAACTCCGTACCTACCTTACGTTTGCGAAGTGAAAATAATGGAAAAAATAAAAGAATATCTACGAAGTCGTTAGCGCTCTTCGCATAGGTAGAAATACTTGGAAACTGGTGTGCCTCGATTCCCAGAAAAGCATATAGGTATTTGTAGATTTTCAAAGCGAAAATACTCTTATATTGCTGAAAAGTTATGTGAATAGATCCTGTTCGGGTTATACTTTAAAATTATTCTTTCAGAATAATCCTGGGTTCTATGGTATTAGTGCCAATACTGTAAGGGGTAATGCGTATATGGGCAGCGTAGGTAAATGAAAATAGGTTCTTCTGCAAGACATAAGATTCATCACACCACAGTAACTACCAGACTGTAAGCTTTAAATCTAAATAGGCTTCATAGTTATATGGTTCCTTGATTACTTACCTAAGCAGGTTATTCCGTTTTCCAACAAAAAAAATCGTTAATAGTACCTACATTATGAATCATGTGTGCTATGTTGATCATTACACCCGAGGCGGTATTATTCGAGTGTATAATGATTAATGCACACGCGTTTCATACGACGTTTTTCAACACACTTGCGAGGAAAAAAACAGACTTGTATTGTTAAATATTAACTTGTATGAAAAATAGCGCGCTGGTTTTGTTTTTTCACGCGCCGTGCAAGCCAGCACTAGCGATGCACGCGCAGGTGTAAAGTCTGTTGCTAACATTTTTTTTTCTGATGATCAGGTCTATGCTGAACATACAACAACCAGAGCCTGTGCAGGTGCAGAAAAAGGTCACAAAAGAATTCCCCAAGGTGAGGTCCACTTTATCCTACATATACCTACACTTCCTGGCCAACCAAGTAATGATCTTGAAAAACATTTTTGACATGAAGTATAGTCATCAGTAGCAAGTCTTAAAATTATGGAAAATTGGCTCAAGTCATCGTTTGTAATGTATGGGAAGTAGGTACCTACATAATTTCAAATTCAAAACGTGTTTTAACGATTCTTGTTATTAGAATAACATATTTGTATTCACCTAATTATCTATACTTTACTTTAGTTCATAGTGAATGTAGTCAGATTACTTTTCTATTTCTAGATCTTTAGGGACACTTTATTTTGTAATTTCCGCCGCCAAAATTTTGAGTACCTACCTATTCTTTTTCACATCTTAACGAGTGGGTCTGTCTCTACACGAATTGAAACGCAGAATTGCACACTGATAGTGCAGGACCAGTAGGTATAAATTATACATCGTTCTTTTTATTTATTCCACGTGCAGTCGATCCCGCCACACATCGGTATCGGGGCTCCCGAAGACACCCTGATGTCGTGCTACCGCCTCATTCCGAAGCCCCCGCACAAGGACATTATCAAGTACAACCTCAACGCTAATAAGGTAATCTTTATACAACAAGGATGAGATACATTCTTACAGAACCTGGTCAGCTGCGCAGAATGGTCAGGGACATATCGAAGTGTGTCTTCGATTAACTCTTTTTAAAGTAGTGGCAACTCTTTTGCAACCATAAATGTTACTATTCTAACTACTATTCCATTGTTAGTCCTTTTTTCGACGTGATACCCCCCCCCCCGCCACATATATAATCTATAAAATAATAGTATAATCTATTCATCATATAAAATCTTCGCACTTGTGTCAAATGTCAAGACTGTCATTTGAAGTTGACGTGAGTTCAAAAATTCGGCAGATTCTCTTTTTTTTTAATCCAGGTCTATCTCGATGCTCTACCTACTTCAGCACTTGCAAAGGAAAATCTCTAAGCGAAACCGGTTCCCAGTCGAAAGAATAATTATGGCATACTTTGCTACGTTTTAAAAGCCTTCCAATAGCTTGACGCGCATTTTTAAACCTGTCTGTATAAACCAGTGGTAATTAACGGGTGTCATCAAAAGAAGGTGATTAACTTTGATGAATTGCTATCTTTTTCTTTTGCAAGACATATCTCGCAATAAGACTTTATGTAATGTCATAGTATTCACCTAAAAAACAGTCCAATAAATCAATGGCATATTGAAATGTTAACACGTTATAATCCGTCGTAAGATAAATATACTCTTTATTACGTACACCATACAAATAGATATAAATGTATAAATATATTACATAATGGGCGGTCTTATCGCTAAAAGCGAGTTAAGATGCAATACCGACGAGACACAGTCCCGATGATAATACCTAGTTTGACAGTTATAAATAAGTAAAAATAAATACCATAGTCTTGACCTCAAGTTCACCTCTCATTGTCTCTGCGAATGATGACGTCAACATAACCCAGCAAGGTTTATGTTTGTAGTTACACGACACAGCACACGTAGCTACTCAGGAAACCATTTTAATGACAATAATTAACTATGATTATGCAGCTAAATGCTAATTGACCAAGATCTATTGCCTCAATTCTATGTCCGATAATAATTAGTGTAAGTAATCTAATTAGACTTATGTTGGATTATTACAGTGTAGTGAACTGTAGTGGGCTAATTTAATTGATTAATTTGTTAACTATTACGCCTGTTTTGATAATTATATGTCGTAATTTATTACCATGGTCGTCATGGTGTATCATCATCATCATTCTCTAGTCTTAATGCCAATTTATTTGGGGTCGGCGCAACATGTATTTTTCTTCCATACTTCTCTAGTGGTCGCCATCTTGGCGGTCATCCCCTTTCTAGACAGATCATCTTTCACTGTCTATCCATCGAATCTTTGGTCTTCTCCTACTCTTAAAGCCATCTACATTCATAGGTACTCAAAACTGATAGGTACGTGTATGAAAACCAAACCCACTAAACACACCCACAGGAAAAACACACATTCAGGAAAAACGAGTAGGTAGGTATGTAGGTACAGAAAATGTATTTTTGAAATAAAATTTTCATCTTAAAGAAGATCGGGAACCATAAAAGTATCAATACTTCACAAGTTGGATTGCTTCCTATCGACATATAATACTTTGAAAAAGTTAGTGCATGTATTTCCGTTGGGCATCAATAAATAATTCTTTGATATTCGAGTTTGCAACTTGGGGACTCAATTAAAGTTCCACAAAGAGTCGAGGAGCGAGCTTCGCGCAGGTCTCGTATCTGCCAGATTCAGGTTATTACGTTAATATTTCCTGGAAGAGCGGACGTACTACTTCTGATAGACTTGCATGATATATTGCATAGGTTATCTATTCTGAAATGCGTATTTTATGCTTTAAAGGTTGATAATACGTAGGTATTCTGAGCTGCCTGTTAGTTGAGAAATCGTTTCACAAGTGTGAATCATAGGCTGTCTTGTGCAAAAATATAACGGTGTAGGTACAGACGCCAGCACATCAAGCTACCCGAAACTGTCAAATTTTCCCAATCAACTTTGAACCTTATGCTTTAGCGATAAAGTTGAAAATCTATTAAAGAAATTTGACAGATTGTAGTAAGTTGATGTGCTGGCGTCTGTACCTATTCTAACCCCGCGTTTACACCAAGAGAACATTTTCATGACCCTTAAATTTTCTTGTTCATAGTACCTTCGTTACTTGTGTGAGCTGGACTGGGTGCACCCCGAGGACAATGGTCGGAAGTTCGTGATGTCATACAGCCTCGCGGACGGCTCCATCAAGATCGGAGAGGTTCCTCGGAGGAACTCCGGCATCCGCGAGGGGACGTTCCTCAAGTCCATGAAGCTGGAGACTCCTGAGTCGGATCACAACTTCCCCACTTATTTCACACCTGATAGGTTCTTTATTGGTGAGTCTGGAAATGCTTTATTAGGTAGTCCTCATCTTTTCAAAAATTGCTTACACTTTTTTCGTGTCTGTCTGCGGCTACGGACTGAAACAGAAGTAGCTGTTACTGTTTAATGAAGATAAGCCAATTAGCAAACTTATAATAGCAAGGTGAAGGCTCTTTTTATGATCTGGATCTAAAATTCTCCTCATCAAATTTTAAATCATCTAGAAAGCTAAAAGCATTTTATTATTTATCACCACTAAAATAAAATAGTGTTGCCAAGTAATTCCCACAAATTCTTCAGCCAACACTCCAAAGGGAGCCGTCAGTTGCACAAGTTACTTAAATAATAATGCTAGGAGGAGCTCTCGTGGATAGCGAGGACGTCTGCTGTGGAAGTTCGACGCAAGAAGTTTTCGTTTTGCGAAAGCGGTTGGCTAATTCTAATATTACGAATATATAGGATAAGTACCTAAAGTTTCGATTGGTGATAAATACCGATCCGCTTTCGATGAATTACTAAGCTCAGCTGTGTTTCATAGACAACTGCTAAGGTAGCGTTGTTATTGGCACCCAAAAATTCCAACAAATTGAGGAGACATCGTCTTTAGAGACTGATCTACCTGTTCAACAAAGGCCTAATCAACCATCCACCATGTAAGCTCCTAATCTTGCTTAAAAACCTTACCTTTTCTTACTTTCCTAGGAGCCATAGTGAGTGTATTCAAGCATCGCTTCAGGATCATAGGGTGCGACCTGTTCGTGTATCGGTACATGACTGCCAACCCGGAGAAGTTCCCGCAGGAGGTGATCGACAACGTGCGCAACTATCACATGCGCGAGGGCAACATGAAAAGCGACTTACAGGTACCTAGGCTGTACAAGGATCTTTTGGCGTCTGAATGACATTTACAGGGGGCGTTGTTGGTAACCAGTAGTGAAATTGTCAAAGAAAATGATAAAACTTCCGATTTTGGACGCGCGCCAAAAGAACCATGTACTATTATTTAAGCTATTTGTAAACAATTGCTTATAGTTTAATTACATGAAGATTTCCAGTTCGCCGCTTGCGCGTTATATTTAAATCAATGGCTGACAGAAAAAGATCGCCTATCGCGATAAGGCACCCGTTTGTAATTTTCGTTTCACCCCCGTTAATTTGAGGAAAAAGCCTACTAAAATATGCTTCATTATTTTATCTCCTAAGATATTCATTGAAATCGAATGATGTCAAGGGCTTTGTTCAAAATTAAATACTTGTGATGATTAAGTAGGTACCATAAAAAAGGCTATAGTGAGTCAACCTTAAAAGATAGACATATGCTGGCGCGGACTTTTTTTTTTAACTTTTAAAGGGGAACAATTCCATCGCTTATGATTTTTGCATAACTTGAACCGTTTACGCAGCGTACGCAACGGAAGCTCTCAAAAGGATTAATTTTCCGTTTTTGCAACATTATTCATTGATGCTCCGCTCCTATTGGTCGTAGCGTGATACCTATAGCCTTGCTCGATAAATGGACTATCCAACACAAAAAGAATTTTTCCATTCCTGAGATTAGCGCGGACAACCAAACAAACAAATTCTTCAATTTTATAATATTAGTATCTTATATAAAATTAGGTAAATAATAATATTAATATAAGAAAATTAAGTATAGAGGTCTGCGAATAATTATTATTCGTAGATATAGGTACAGTCGACAATACGTCGGTGGTAACACTTTGACCTTGAGCTGGCCGAGCTGACTGAGATGATTAAAGTCTATTCAAACTTATGTTTCAAATTAATATTATTTCAAGTTAAACAAATTTCAACTTTATTTTACTTAATGGTAATTAAGTTGATTTCAGAGTGACTAGGACTATTGAAAAAGTTATAAAAATGTTTGAAGTTGTAGCGTAAACTCAACTTTATTGTGTAGGATTTAATAATAGATCGTTGCATCGAGCGCAAAGTGAGTTATTAATGCATGCGAGGGCACTAAATTACCTAACACGAGTGCATTAATTACTCACTTTAGCAAGGTGCGTAATCTACTTTTCTTTCAACTACCAATCTACCTACCGTGATAAAATATACTTACTCAAAATAAAAACTCAATTAAAGAAAACAAAGTTTTCCTAACCTTTTAAATATTTATCCCGCGACTTTTGCGGCAAAAAGTTATTAACAATTTCATTTGCAGCTGTTTTTATACTTTCTGGAGTTGCATTCATATTGCTATCGCTATTTCCATTTATTAAATCTTTTCTTGCTAAATATGAAGTATCAAAGTTTTACAATGGTACAAAATGCGCGCCATTTGGTTTTTTTTTTTTTCACCATGTCGGTTTCATTCAGCCGATTTTTATTTTCAGCCAGTATCTTTTTGATTTAATGCATACATTTTATATTAAACTTAATAGGAGAGATTAAACCTATGTGGTAAATTTATATATAAATAAAAAACCGGCCAAGAGCGTGTCGGGCCACGCTCAGTGTAGGGTTCCGTAGTTTCCCGTCCGTCACAATAAGTGTTCCCACTTATAAGTTTAAAAGTGGGTGTCCATTATGTTCGCGCTCCAGCAGCGCTCCGCGCTCCTGCAACTGCTCCCGGTAGTGGGTACGTGCGCGAACACGGAGCGTGCATCATTGCACGCTCCGCGGCAGGCGCTCCGACTCGTGACGGTTTTTAGCGCGAACACAAAGGGATACGTTCAGGATAATAAAATATGTAAACGAAGTTAAAAAAATGCTTGCATATACGATTATACTACAAACTTAGTCCAGAAATTATTTTGTACAACTTTTTGTCTTTTTTGTACAAAAACTGTTGTTTCCATCAAGTTCAAAATAATTTTGCTAGAAAGTCCTTATAAAGTTCTACTTTGCAGATTTTTTTCATATTTTTTAAACTTATGTTTCAAAAGTTAGAGGGGGGGGGGGACACATTGTTTTTTACTTTTGGAGCGATTATTTCCGAAATTATTGACATTATCAAAAAATGATTTTAGTAAACCCCTATTCATTTTTAAATACCTTTCCAACAATATATCACACGTTAGGGTTGAAATTAAAAAAAAAATCACTTTCCACTTTACATATAGGGGGGCTACCCTAATAAAACATTTTTTTCCAATTTTTATTTTAGCACTTTGTCGGCGTGATTGATATACATATTGGTACCAAATTTCAGCTTTCTAGTGCTAACGGTCACAGAGATTAAGCGAGGACGGACAGACGGACAGACAGACATGGCGAAACTATAAGGGTTCCTAGTTGACTACGGAACCCTAAAAACAGTGCATTAATGAGAAACTGTGCAACCATGAGATTTCATACAACATTTCTGCACTGTTTTGGTTCTAAGCAAAAAATACGTCCTTTGTGACCGGTTTTGTAGTGATTAATGATAACATTACAACGTAGTTGAAAGAAAGGTTAGTTTTTCCATTAACTCATATTTGTTTACGTTTTTGGCAAATAAATCGCGAATGCAGATTACCTATATTGGTTTTGTTACCACTAAATTATGGCATCTATAAGTAGATACTTATTGTGTGGATTTACTTAAATCATAAATTTAAAAAATATTATTATTTACCACCACCTCCAGTCGGCCTTCGTCGAAGAGCAACAGGCAGATACTCGCGCGCAGCTCGCGAAGATTGGTAAAGCGGCAGTGGCGGAGCCGAGCGCCATGGAGCGGTGCCTGACTGCCCTAGACGTAGTGGAGGGCAGTGCCACGCCGCCCCGACCTCCCACACCGCCGATGACGACAGACGTCATTTCTTACGATGATTCATTACGTATCGCACGACAGAGGTAACACTGGTCTTTGATTTTGAAAACACTTCAGATGTTGGTAGTCCTGTGGCGACCTCTCTAACGCCATATACGAACTACGCATCAATAAGCTGACGTGACATACCTAAATCCTACATCGCGCAAGCAAAGTCTCGCAGCGCGACTGTCACGTCATTGTAGGTATAGGTACATCATCCAGACATCAACCGTCAGACAATCGTCCACCAGACCCAACACCCGTCTGGTCGGAGGATACGCCCTTTTCCATGAGAATGAGGAACTTTACGCCCCGTTCCTCATACATCAATGGCTAAAGCACAGAAAACCAGTCGTCTCGTCTTACGTCGGCACGAGCCATATACGGTACCTAATATTGGTTAATGCCTTGGTAAAACATTTATGGTTTATCAACCATGATGGCCTGACCATGATAGCTTTGGAGAAGCCTGTACTCAGCAGTGGATTGCATTAGGCTTTGATTGATTGACTGAACCATGATGACTAGCAAAACTCTTAACTGTCTTTGGTATCGTCCAAAGACTATATAAACACATTCTCTTTGGTAGGTATCGTCACTCGTAGGAAGCTCCCTAAACAGGTGAGTACATAGTGGGAGTCTCCCTATGAAGTTAACAGTGGAAGTATAGCTGTTGGCGGACAGCAGATAGGTGCATATTGGAAAAGACTACTTATTAAACCCTGATTGGGTATTGAAAACGTTGTTGACTTGACTTTGAATTTAATGGCGAATTCATTCAAATGGTGAAAAGGAAAAAACCCTGTTATAAAACACCAGCGCAGTTTTTTACCTGCACATATAAAAAATCAAATGTTCGATAATTCCATTCGAAAAAGGTAAAAAAGACATGTGAGCACGTCCATTACATATGTATTTTCCTCTGCGATCGGAAAAGTTGCAGCAGTTTTGAAAAGTTTTTCCACATGTGTGCGTTAGGTATCTCAATCTGAACTATCATAAATCTTTGAAGGAGATTTTATGTTAGATCGTATATACCTACATATATTGATATATGTAGGTATGTATAAATTCATATAAGCATTAAGCTCATCCCGAGAGATAAGACGGTAGCATCCTGTGAGTTGACCTTATACAATTCTGAATATGCGCCTGTTTACTTTTCTTTAGATAAAAAAAATAATCATTACCTACCTATTGATATGATCTTAAAAGTATACAATATCCTTTTACTTAGTTCAGGAGCAGCCGGTCGATTCTGTAAAAATCTCACCGTGAAAACTTAGGTGAAGCGAGTTTGTTTTTGTTAGGAATTGACACTATTGACAGCTCAATCAACGCTCACTTCACCTAAGTTTTCACGGTCAGATGGTTACAGAATCGCACTGCAGTTCAACTTACCTCTGCCCACTGCTTGTACATGTACAATCATGTTTAGTGTATGTCCAATCTTGTGTGTTCTCTTTATACAAATAAACATATTATTATTTCCTTTATTTAACTACATATCTACATATAAATTATATTTTTAAATATTAGTATAATAAAATATAAAAACATTTAAAAGTATAAAAATAGTAGCCCACCGGTATCGGAACAGGGTCCAAGCTACCGGCGGTCAGGGCTCCAGAGAGGGGAACCTCCTAACAATGCGGGCCGTGTCCAGAAAATCGCTTTCTGGATCCAGCAGATTATTTATTATTATTATTTATCTTGGAATGCCTATATAGACCCAAAACTTGATGAGCTTCTTTCTAGATTTAGAAATGCAAGGAAATGAAAACAACACAAACAAAACTAGTGATAGAGGGACTCAATCTGTCTATAAGTACCTATACCTAATTATATTATTTTAGGCTTAAATTGTTTCGAACAAAATTAATGTTAATTTCTGTCCAATGTTCAGCAAGCCGACATGCGACAACATAATGCCTCTGAAGGGCATCCTGAAATCCGGAGCGGCTCGCGACGATCACCAGAAGGTGGTGTGCTTCAGCGGTCCTTCGGGTGAAGAACACCGAGAGCCAAAGCCGCAGCAAGTGAGCTATCCGTCGGGTCAGCAGCCTCACTACAACGAGGCCGATGACTTCTGCGAACAGTACGAAGACCCGGTGAGTCCTTGTTACCTTATAGATGAGTAAAGCTCCTGATGTCTAAGCTACAAAAAACACCTGCAGAAAACTATCCAATTTACATTCTTGTCCCAAAAAGTCAAATCACCGTAGAGCGTAGAGAAATATTTTTTCCGATTCCATCTCCAGATCGACCTGAGCGTGGTAGGTGCCACGGTCAGGTCTTAGCCATTACCTATTACCTACCTTTGTCCGTTTTATAGACTTGTGTAGCAAATAACTTTATGTACAGACGCCAGCACATCAAGCTACCCGAAACTGTCAACTTTTTACAATCTGTTTTGAACCATATGCATGCTTTAGCGATAAAGTTGAAAATCTAAATCTAAAGAAATTTGACAGATTGTAGTAGCTTGATGTGCTGGCGTCTGTACAAAGAAAAGTCTCATTTGTATAGTTACAAATAAAATATTTTTTTTATAATAATATGAATGTGGACACGTGGACAGTGAACATGTGCCGTCATGCGTGCAAATGTATTAATTACGTCATTGCGAGTGTTTACTTGGTATTGACAATCAGAAGAACAGTACAATGGACGATTTTATAAGCGCGTAGGTATCTAAATACCTAGATAATACAATGAATGAGTTAATATGCGTGGTGGGCATATAGGTAAGTAAATGACTCAACCTGGCACAGACATCGCTTAAATGAAATTCCGTTCCGTCCCTTACCTACCGCCTATAACCTACTACCAATACACTTTTAGTATTTATAGGTACCAAAAGGTTCTATCCAATAAATAGTTTTACAACTTAGGTTTATGACTGTTTGAGGCAGATCTACCCAGACATGGCTAAGTCTTCAATCGTCCAGAGATCCTGTAAACATTTTAACAAACTGATAACATCTTAACTTCCTTTTTATAATTTTATCTTATTCTTGAATTGTAACACACAACCACAGTGCACAGTGTTACATTGCTTGGGTTGTGGAGGTCAGATAGGCAGTCGCTCCATGTAAAATACTGGTATTCAGCTGCATCCGGTTAGACTGGAAGCCGACCCCAACATAGTTGGGAAAAGGCTAGGCAGATGATGATGCTTGAATTGTAACAAGCTTTAGTTCATGCCGAGTTGTAGAACTATTTCTAGGCTTTATTATTGAATCATTTCGTTGTAGTCAAGTAGATGGAATCCTATCCATAAAATCACTGTTCCTAATCTCACAGGACAAGGCGGCACGTGCAGAGCGCCGCGCTGCCGACGTGTGTCCGTACGATATCGTGCCGAGTGCGCAAATCGCAAGCGCAATGAGAGAGGAAAAGGATGATAAGCCGCTACTGCCTGGATACCTCGGCACTTATGGCGTCGACTGCAAGGAGGTAACCTCTCTGTTTACTAGGGATGTTATGGATATGAAATTTCGGATACGGATTAATTACGGATATAGGAATGATTATTATACCGGATACGGATACGGATACGGATATGAAATTATTTCGGATTATCCGTTAGTTTCGGATAATTTCGGTTACGGTTATTAATTTTTTTAGGAATTTCAAAAGTACAATACAAATAGTTAATAAAATAGTTTTATTTATATGTAACTATTTGGTAGGAATTACAATCAGTCTGTGAGTTATTACAGCTATTTAAATTAAAAATGAGTATAAATAAATGTTGAGTGTTATCTAATCTACCTAAAATGAAAATGTAATAATAAAATTATTACTTATACTTATTTAGTAATTTCGTATTCAAAGAAAATATTAAAATTAGATTTAAATTTAGAATGCACATTGCACATATTTATTTACTATGATTTAAGTTTAACATAACAATCATAGCTATCTTTATCTTGTGTCTCAATTAGGCTCCGCCACTATCCGATATTATCCGAAACTTTTATTTCGGATTCGGTTACGGTTACGGATAATTTTTTATATCGGATATCCGATAGTTTCGGTTACGGTTACGGAGCTCCCTAACATCCCTGCTGTTTACTTGGTTATATTTCCTAGCTGCTGCGTTTGAACTCTTTCGATCGGAACGAAAATGCAATCTACACATAAGGACTAACAGAACGGTTGCGACACCTCTGGTGGTAAGGCACGCGCGGCGTAAATACAACATTATTTCGAATAATTTTTGAATCGAAAATAGAAGTAGGTAGGTACCACTAAAGCAGGATATAAATAGGTGGCAGTGATCATGAGGCGGTCCGGTTGCTTGTTTACTTTTGTCCCACAGCTGGGTAAAGGTCATGTTTATTTACAACCCATTAAGATAGCTCTTTATTATAAGACGGGGTTAGAAGCACATTTAAAAATAAAATTGATAACAGCGCTACGTGGCAACAAATAAGGCTCAAATTAGCGATGCGTTTAGTTCTTTAAGTAGTTAATTGAATTCTCTTTATTATCATTAAATAAAATGTGATAGTTTACGCTCAAAATTTAGAAAATTATGCGACGAAATATATATTTTTGAGCCCTGTTTTAAGATTGTTTTATCATGATCCTACTACCTATTTTATTTTTATGAAATATTTTTGAATAAGCCTTTTCTTAGTACATTTGACAATACATTCAGCATAATCATAATACATAGAAGAAATAAGTTATCATATGTACCTACACGAATCGGTACGCCTAACTAAGTATAGGTACGGCAAAAAACTGAGCGTTTTACGGTGTCTAAGGTAGGTAGGCTAGGTACCTACTTTATGTAAGTATTCAGAACCTTACGAACGGTTCCAGCTAAATTAGATTTAAAAGCGATTTTATTTCAGGACTATAGTTATCGCTCTCAAGTCTCAATAACATTTTATGCTGTCGTAGAGATACTTAGGTACGTTAGGTTAGGTATTCCTGGTACTATAATAGACATTTAGGAATAGGTAGGTAGGTATGAAGTCACGTAGGAATTGCATTTATAGCGCTGCATTCTGCGTGTCATCATACCTACAATTATTACATCTTACAAATCATTAGTTACCTACCTAGGACAACTATCTAATTATCTGTGTCATTTAATATAGGTATTATAGGTCAGTACCTAACCTACTATAGACTAGATATAGTTTCCCATGAAATAATATTACCCGTTATTTGGTAACCAGCTTTCATTTGCCATATCATGTACCTATGTAAGTAATGGAACATTGCGCAGCATCAACTCCACTGCGCAATGATCAGGAAAACCATCAAATAATAAGATAATTACTGCGATAGGGCTCACAATGAGGTCTTATGGCGGCTCATATGGAAGCCATTTTATTTTATTGGACCTTAGGTTACCTTATTAATGCTCCAAGGCCGGCTTGTAAAGGTGGGTTTAGACCAAACGAATATAAAACCAGAACAAGAGTTACAGCATTCTTTTGTTGATACTTGACATTTAAATAGGAATAGAAAACGAAGGAATGTTCCATCCCTGTTTACACATGTTGCGTCACAAAAAAAAGTGCATTCGCTCGTTCGGTCTAAATCGACCTTCATTATAAGTAGCTAAAAATAGCCAACAGCAGTGTCTATGATTGGATTCAGAATGAAGGCTAATTTTAATTCTGATTTGTTGTTACCAACCTAATTAGATATTCTTAAAAAACTTGTCTGACTAGGTAGTAACTTAGCCAGCAAATGTTCATGAACTCTTCTCTGCCCGTTAGGATTTCGTTACCTACCAAAGCGATTCCTTCTCAGTGATTATTATTTTACTGAACATTGTGACAAAGATAAATATTTCCACGCTGTCGCGTGACCATGAAAATAACCAGCGGTACTGTTACCTGTTACCCATGTGAAAGACTACATTGGCTAAGAGTGGAGTAAAAATATGCGAAGTCTCGAGAAATCACTTCATTGTTCGGCCTCCCAGTTTTTCCCACGTAGGTAGGTACTCATATGTTGTAATTTTGAATTATCTTCATGGATACATACCACTATCCAATCACACTACACACACACACACACACACACACCACACTACTCACACTCACCACCACACCACCACACCACACCACTACCACCACCACCACCACCACCACCACCACCACCACCTCACCACCACCACCACCACCACCACCACCACCACCACCACCACCACCACCACCTCATCACTATTCTTTCTATTTATTTCCATGTCTGTAAATACACATATTATAGTTGGCGTCAAACTTTAGGTATAGCGGCTCTGAAGTTCGCTTCGCAGTAGGTACCTACCTCACCCCTCACTCCCGCTGACACATGAATTGGTTACTGCGCAGCGACTCGCCTCAAGTTCCGAGCCGCCATAGGAGTTTGAATCGGGCTGTACTTACACAGGCATAGCACCAGCTATGCCTGTGTAAGTACAGCCCGATTCAAACTATTGATTAACTTGAATTTGAACTATTAAGATTGCTATCAAGCAATCTTATGTAGAGGTTCTAATGTTCGACATTAACAAGCTTGGTGGCCGTAGTTGAGTCCTTAGGATTATCTCGACATCTAGCGCGAAAGAGCTGAACGTAGCAACCAGCATATCTTCTACTAACTTACCTCAGTGCAAATATGTATAACCGTTCCAATATTATTGGTACCAGGTTCCAGACTACATGAAGCTCGCACCAGACGCTTACGAGCGCGTCAAGAAACTACGTCGCGATGTTCCCGCCATCTCGCCAGCGGCAACGCGCATAGCAGACTACCCTCGTCTGCCGGACCCGACCGTCGACACGTGCATGCAACCGCCTCCCGAAGCAGCCGGCCCCTGCGCCGCTCACAAAGAGGAAGACGTAGCCTTCGCCTGCCCACACGTTGAACCCAAGATACCATGCTGCGACCCTGACGAAAGAGATCGCAAGCAGGGTGCGAATGTCAAACTTTAGACGTGTTTGTTCTTTTGTTTGACGTGTGTGTTTGTTGTTTGTTCGTGTTTGTTCCTTTTTGGAAATTCCATTTGTTACCTACATTCATTGTAGTAGGTAAATATAACTCTTAGGGAACAATGAGTGTGTAGTGGCATGAAGGTATATGTGGCTTGTCAGCCTTAATTCGCCGCTCGTCTAATTACTTATTAGAAAACTTACATTTTTATGCACATTTAAATTAATAATTTCCTTTTTGGTATGTAAACTTTTGTGTTGACACTTGCAAACTCTATCATGAACAATGTTTTTATAACTCAGTGTGTATTTGTAAAATTCGAAACGATGATACTCAAATAATTTAAGATTTTAAATAAAAAACAAAAATAACGTGCGTCTTTGAATAAAATTAACCTATTGCATTTCCGCTTACAAAGTATTATTAATTATTCACCTAACACACTACAGGTACCTTACGACAGGAAGAAAAGAAATATAAGTCTATAATAGAAAATTTAATAAAATATCACTTAATATTACCATTTACACAATAATTCACAAACATGTTTTAGCTTTTTAGAATACATTTACATAGTGTAAGCTCACAAAACACGTGCAATAATTTAACTAACGAAAGGAATGTAATATTTAATAGCAAACCAAGATACCATATTTATTTCCAATAGTTATTTATAAATAAAATTTACCTAATTATCATATTTATTTAATACATTTCAGCAAATACAGAATTTGTAGCTGTAAATAGACCGTATCGCTTTTATTACTCAAGACCACAAGGTTATTTTTCATCAAACCAGGCCTTGTAGCTAAATTAATAAAAATCCAATTTTGTTTTTTAATAACAAACAATCAATAAACTCTAGCTTCGATAAACCAATCTTTATCTTTTACTAATTCTTTGCCCCCAACTTCTTCAGAGTTTATTTAGGATTTCCCCATACTAACTTCAATACAAAATTTCAACCATTTAGAGATTTTCTTTAAAGTAAAGGTTACTCCTAACGCCTCTGACAAGTACAGCAATTTAGCTGTGAAAACGTAACGAACAGACAGGATTGCATTTATTTTAGGTTTGTTGATTTTAATTGGAGTTTACGAAAGGTATCATCAGCGATTTGCATAGAACTGAGGTGTGGAAAGATAAAAGAGATACATACAGCACTGGGTGATCTGGGTCACAAGGAGGATAGCTCAACGAGGATTATAAACAAAGCAGTTGAAAGGCCATAAACTGATTTTAATTAGAGGTTACGAAAGGTATTATAGGAATTTGCATGGAAGAGATGTGGAAAGATAAAAGGACACAAGGAGGATAGCTCAACGAGGATTATAAGAAAACAGTTGAAAGGCCATAGGGTGACCACAATGATTCTTAACCCTTTGTGATTCGTTCCATAAAGGATACGTCCATCAGTGAATGTCCTGCCTACCTACCAGCTAAGTACCTAAAAGTAATAAAATAAAGAAATCTAAATGCAGGTTTATACCTATTAATAATATTGATGTTATAAATTACAGTCGAATGAATGTCGCACAAAAACCAGTCGGTATTTCGCAGCCCAATACTATTACTAAATAAAAAACAAGCAAGAATTTGGAACATATTTTTTTTCGTAACATTTTGCAAACTTTTACATAACAAGAAATCATTGCAAGAAAACACTTGACTGATTAATTAATCAAACGACTGCACTGTTCTAACTTCTAAGCACTGTTTTGCAAAGTACGATGCGAAACTATTAAAAACACAGAAATTCGCATTATAAAAATAAAATGATCTAAAGAAACCAAGTAAACCTGATGGAACTCTTCGGTCGATTGAATTCTTTACAGTAATTTTACATGGTATGCAAGTGTAGCGCAATCCTTACTTAGATAACATCCATTTTTATTGCTGGCAGAGAGCTACAGTTTGCTTGGATTTAAATCCACCAATAAACGTAGGTAGTTATTGCCTATTGGGTCAGAGATGGCGAGAGCAAAAATGGCCTTGAATAACAGCTGTTAAACATCATACATCATTGTGAAATCATTACACAGGTGATGTTTGTAACGATTGCGCTAAACTTGATCAGATTACAAGCTACTATCCCCATGATACTATTTCAGTAAGATCCTTTGGGACAGTTAAACAGACAAGGGGGGTCTTGGAAAAGAATGCACTCAATAATGACAGACATGCTTTTTGTGACCATACGACACTCCAATTACTCTTTAATTTATCCAAAAATGAAAGGGCATTCAAAGTTTAAGCAATTTATCAAAGGATAGTTGCACCAAAAAAATGTTGTCAATAGCTATTATTGTCAATGAGGATAGAGGAATGCACCCCTTATCGAGAACTGTATCAACTACGTCAAATACACAATGACGAGCACAATAACAGTCAGGGTCACAAACATGCCTCCAAATAAGACGTACTTATCCTGAGACACCCTTCGTTCTATCAGCGATATGGTTGCGTTTGATAAACCTAGAGTATTGGCCAAGTCTATTAGTCGTCTATGGGCACCTTTTAATGTTTCACGGTTGTACTTCAGCGTCTCCAGGATATTTGAGCCTGGAACAAATTAGAAGGTTATAGTTTCAAGATGGCGGCAAATCTGCAGATCGAACTTGCGGGGTAATTGCTTAACACACTAACAGTAGCTTTCATTTTTACATTTCAAAAATATTAATTGACAAGTGACACTGGATCTAGAGAGCGGTATATTCCTTACACAGGAGTCACAGGACCAAGGTAAAGGGATAAGAGGAAGATTGTTGTTGTATTGCAAATAAAGGACAAACCTCATCACATATGTATAACTTGAACACTTTTAACACACTAGCAATCGAGATATTCTAAAAACTGGTTTAGGCACTGATCAGAGACTGGATCAGGCGGATATACGTAGAGACCTTTTAGCAGTGGACCTCAGCCGACTTCTTTATATTTTATCAACTCGTTATATTGGAAGGACAAGTCAGCACATTAACATGTGAATTAATAAGTAGGTACCTATGGTATCGGACCAGTATAATTAGCTATTAGGTAGTTATTTACCCAACTTATTATACTTGTCAAGTCAAGGTCGAGTCGCTGGAGAACAAAATGTAAAATATATATAAATTAAATACGTATATATTATTTTGTTATTAGGTTGTTAGGCACGTGCATTTAACGACAATATTAAATTAAATATTTCCACATGATAATAATTTAAACAATAGCGTCTAGTGATTTTTTTATATTTTTAATGATAATTATAAATAATTTCTCTTATTCTTCTCAGAGACGGGCAGCGCGCTGCGGATGAAGTAATCTCGATCTAGGCTACCTATTCGAAAAACTTCGTTTGTGTATTTTAACTTTACCTTGATACGGTGCGGTCATGTCAAGTGGCTTACACGGGAGTTATTATTTATGAGACTATTAGTGATATAAGACATAATATTTGTGCGTGAGTGTTGTGTGGACTGTGATAAAAAAAAACAAGATGTGGTAAGTGCCTGTTTTCTGTTATTTTTACACTGTAATCCTCACTTATATTTTATTTTATAGATACTTATCTCATTGTCTCTGCACACGCATTTGATAACGATCCAAAACACAATAAATACAACTTAAAATCCATGTACTGTAAGCACAAAGAGTCAAAGATCGCTTCTGTGATTCAGTACCACCTACACACTACAACTTGTTTTTATTTTTTGTGTGTATTTTACATAAATAAAATACACGTGCGGTGATGTCAGCGCCACGTAGCGTTGGTGTTGAGCACCATCGTAACTCGGATCAGATTCAATCGTACTTAGGTATAGGTAGTATGTAGGTACAGCGACCACGGCAAATTAATTATCTGGTTTCATTGCCGTCCATCGTAACTATGTCGTTGACGGCTAGATCACTTTGTAGTGTGCACTTAAATGAGACCAACCAATAAGGTGATCTAGGTAATGGACCCATAAATACATAAACTGGAGGTAAACTGTGCCGCTTTTATGCGCCATTGGAGTTGGACCATTAGCTATCTTATGAACAAATAGTCCTGACTAAGCATCGTCTGGGTTTAGGATAACGTCTAACGACTAAAATGGTGGATTGTTTCTTTCCTGTTATCTCATAACTAAAATCAAAAGCAGTGGCACAGAATAGTAAGTATATGTGTAGGCTGCCCGCTATTTTCGTCCTTTGACAATCTCAACGTTATTAATGCTTACGTGATATATAATTTCGGATCCGACCGAAGCCCGATTACCTACTTAAATTGCTTAGCATAAACTCCATGGAGATAGGGATTCGCTCCATGTAAAATTTAATTGGAAAAGGATAAAATAATTTAAAAACCCCCGACTTAAGAATTTATGTAACGAGACTAAAACAGATAAACTCATATGGCATTCGCGGGACCGTTCTACATCTTCTATTCTAAGAGGGGGGACCTCTTAGAATAGAAGATGACTGCCATATTAGTTTATCTGTTTTAGTCTCGGTTAGTCGGGGGTTTTTAAATTATTTTATCCTTTTCCAATTACTTTTAACCGTCTTGGGTTTTTTGAATTTTTACATTTATTTTTTCTATTCGTGGCTATGTTTTCATAGGTTTTTTTAACTTGTTTTAGTCTTTTTACGTTGATTTTTTTTTTTATTATATTTTTGTGTCGGGGGTTTTTTAATTTTTTATTTCAATCTTTTTTTAGGGACTCCTTAATTTTTTTATTTCATTTCTTTTATTTTCTTGCGTTTTAAGATTCGGGTAATTTGGTGTTTAATCAGGTTTTTTATCCGTCAAAAAATAATTATTAATTTACAGTTGAAGAATTCTTTTTAAGACAACAGATTTTTTGTTTTATTATATCCTTTTTCTAGTACTTCCTTTAGTTATTCAACTTTCGTACAAGTATTTCATAGCTATTAGATATCTTAGGTATTTCAGATCTAGTTTATAAAATGAGACTGCGACACTGTCTGATGTAGAAATACGTTCAAGTAGGATAATTCCATTCGTAAAAATGGTCAAACTCAGTGGTCTTTCCTCATCAATCTAGCTAGGGCATTGATCAGACAAAAAAATATTTTTCAAGTTTTTAGTTTTCATTTCGTTAGTTAATATTCCTCATTCCCTTTCAATATAGTGTACATTATGTATTCTATTTGTCAAGCCCTTTCATTTGATAACTATATTGAAGGAGTTGTGAAAAAAAAAATGTAATTCGCCCTTTCAATTGATACCTACCCATATTGAGGGAGTTGTGAAAAAATATGTAATCCGCCATTTTGTGGCAGCGGCCATCTTGGACCGATTTTCATCAAACATAGTTAAGAACACTTCCGACTAATTCAACTTTCAAACAAGAAAAACAAAATCAAAATCGGTTCATCCGTTAGGGAGCTACGATGCCACAGACAGACACACACTCAGCCACGTCAAACTTATAACACCACGTCGTTTTTGCATCGGGGGTTAAAAATACTGGTATTCAGCTGTTTCCGGTTACACTGGAAACTGGAAGCCGACCCCAACATGGTTGGGAAAAGGCTAGGCAGATGATGATGAAACTCCATGAAGATGCTGTGCCTTAAAATTGGCAGCAGAGTTCTGTACATCACCAAAATAAGATTGGTCAAGCTTTTTGTGCTAGTATGTACAATACTATCTATATTGTATTGTACTAGCACATTATAAGCGCCTACCAAATATAAGATAGCAATAATGTGTATTAGATCAACTGAGGGAGGACATCGTCGCCGTCGAGGTTAAACCACGGCGAAGGTGGTGTGACGATTTGATAAGGTTTGCGGGGCCAACATGGCCACCACCACCACCATGGACGGGAGGTTTGGAAGGGAAAAGGGGACGCCTTTGCTCAGCAGTGAGACACAAAAAAGGGCTAACGAAAAAAAAAACAAAACGTTTTGGGTACAAAATGTTAGCTTCTCAAGCCCTAAATATGTATTACATAATAAATGTTGGTATAGGCTTACTCAAATTCTGCCAGTCTCTTCATGATTTAGTGCATCTCTTGTAATCCCAGGGTGAGCATTTGCCAAGTAGTACAGCAAGCAAAATACTACCAAAAGTTATGTCTAGCAATATGTATTAACTAACCATTAGCCTAGTTACTTCTATGTGAAAACAGACCGGGCCAGGCATAATAAGCCCAAAAGTAAGAAAATTACGGGTCCAAGGACTGATAAAACAAAAAAAAAAAATAGCTGTTTCATACATTTTGACCACGCATTTTTGTGGGATACAACTGTTTTTATAATAACCGACGAAAAAATTTCAATCCGGGTGTGTCCCAGAGTCATATACTGAATTCATAGCAACACGTTGAGCGTCGGGACATCGACGCTTCGCCGTCATCGACGATATCACCCTGTATAGGAAACAATAGGTATCTCTAGTACTTACCAGTGTGAAGCATTTCATCAACGTTCCTGTGTGAATTCTGCAATGACATTTGTTCTTGCGCCAAGTAGTCCACGTTGATAGCCGTGTGGTCATGACCAAATCTTCGACTCAACAGTTGCTCTCGATCTTTGGCCTCTTGTTCACGCTTTATTCTTTTGTTTTGGGCAGCTGAGAGAGATGCCTAGAGATAAAAAGATAACTTGAGATTGATAATAAGTACTTAATAGGTAAAATGAGGACTGGTGTCCGTAACTCTACGTCAATGCGCATATACTTTGCGCAGGTGGGAAGTCGCTTATTCGATCCACCCCAGCTTCTCAAAGATGGCCAGCAACAACTTGACGTTACTGACAATCTCACGGAGTACTTGAGATTGATAAATCATCATCATCATCATTTCAGCCGAAAGACGTCCACTGCAGATCACAGACCTCTCTCGAGCACCGCCATTTCGCCAGATGTTGTGCTACCTGCATCCAATGGGTCATGTATGAAAATATTAAATTGTCTCGATTTTTTTTCTGCACTTATGAATAAGCTAATACTATCTACAAAAAAAGTATCAGATTTATCTGATTAGTATTTCCAGAGAAATAAATTAAATTCTGTTAGAGGCGGCCATCGACAGTAACCCACGGATTTTTATTCAATTTCCTTAGCCTACTCAATTAAAAAGTAAAAACTGTAGATAATCTGTACCGTCTGACATCCATCCATCATAACAAAGGTCTCTCAAAATCTAATCCAGTGTCCAAAGCGTGGGGGTCGTCGCGAAGGCAGTCGAAATCTAATCCAGTATTCAAAGCGTGAGGGTCGTCGTAAAGATATATCCATAAAATCGCAAACAAACACAAAGCAAGAGGTGAAAAGTGAGGTATGTTATGACAAATTGACAAGTTATGATGGATGGATGTCAGACGGTACAGATTATCTACAGTTTTTACTTTTTAATTGAGAAGGCTAAGGAAATTGAATAAAAATCCGTGGGTTACTGTCGATGGCCGCCTCTAACAGAATTTAATTTATTTCTCTGGAAATACTAATCAGATAAATCTGATACTTTTTTTGTAGATAGTATTAGCTTATTCATAAGTGCAGAAAAAAAATCGAGACAATTTAATATTTTCATACATGACCCATTGACTGGTTGTAGATTGGTTACTTTTACAACTATAACAGTCGCCCCTAATTAATGTGCTCTGCTAGACTTCACTGACAAATCAAATGAATGGTTGTAATAGAATAACAAGCTTAGCAGAGGGATGATAGAAATTCCAGTTAGGAAGTGGTGAAGGATGGGAGTTCTGGGGGACTGTCTTATGTAATTTTCACGTTCAAAAAGTGTTGATTCTCAGCCTAGTTTGAATAAATTACTTTTGATTTTGATCCTATATGAAGTAGGGGCTTTGGCTATTATTATTCCATTTTGTGTTAATGACACATGATGCCAAAATCCCTTGATCACTTCTTTGAAAACTGTTAGAAAAATGGCCTTATTGTTGCCATCAAGAATAATTTTGAAATTCTAAATGTGATGCAGAAGAATGAGCAACATATTGTCCTGAGAACAAAACAATGGTGTGTATGAATAAGGACTAGTATAAGAAGGCTTAACTTGGGTCTCCACATGGATGACGTAAGCTAATGGAACGGAACAAATGTCATACGGTGTTGATGGCCGAGAGTGGTAACAATGCGGGGGTCGCCACGCACAACGGACCGAATGGGAGTCTAAGTGCGGAAAAGGGAGTCCCATCATCATCAACGCAGGGGTCGGGAGGGGCCACTCGAGTCTCAACTTAACTCTTGCATGGTTTATATCTATCCATCAAGTGGCAGATGATAGGGCAAGAAAGAGGGAGCATTCTGAGACATTTGATGATGAAAGATGATGTATGGTGGAGAAAGATATATCCTCTGTTCGCAAGAGTCCAACTTTTATAACATCCATACAAGTCTTCGCACGAGTCCAACTTTTATTTTTTATGTACTTTTATTAGCAATATTCCTACAGTACAGTTGGACAGAAACTCATTGTGGGTTTTAAAGATTAAAATTAAACAAGAATATTAATTTTTATAATTAATTTATGACCAAGACGTTAGAAGACACAAACGTTTTACACAAGCGAGAGCCTCGATTTGTCCACATACAAAGTCGTCCACTATCTCTCGTATGCGCACGTTAATGTTGCGTCTCGACCTCTTTCTACTTGGTTCAGAGTGAAGGTTGGCCTTCTGCAAATTAAAAGCCTGTTGTGAAGCTTCGTTTTTCAGCAGGCTTATAAATTGAAATAAATTTGGCTTTTCCCGAAGATTTTATTTATTCGAGAGTGCCATACCTCCAGTTTGTTGGTTGTGCGATGTCGATTGTTGTAACAACTTACAGTGTCAATAATTTTCTGGGTCAGTCACTGTTTGTAGAAATAATTATTAAATGTTTTCTTCGTAATTGCTGGTCACTAAATAACCTTCGTGAGGAAACCGGCATGTCCTAGAACCAAAAATTCGAAGACATGTGACATCTACCAACCCGCACTGGGCCCGCGTGGTGGATTACGGCCCACTCCCTCTCACTGAGAGGAGGCCTGTGTCCCAGCAGTGGGAACATTATAGGCTGATGATGATGATGATGATGATGAAATAACCTTCAGGCATGTGATTTGCGGGTAAATGTGCTAGAGCTATTAGACGACGTATGTATATTCGATTATCCTTGATGTCTGTTACATGATGTGACTTCGCTTTTGTCTAAACTGCATTTGAAAAGTGATATAAGCAACTGCTTATCTCCGCTGCAGGAAACGTAGAATTAATTGCATTCATAGCTGCAATCTCATAATCTGAAACTCTGTTGGTTTCATGACCGGGAACCGTCTTTGCAATAACTTGAATAACCGCTCATATGTGATTTGCTCTTTATTGGACAATAAAGCATAAAATAAAGGCACTATCAATGTCTTATCGTCAGTTATACTAACAATGTCTCCCTGTATCGTATAGAGTTGGTAGAAGGGATGTGGAATGACAAAGAAAGTCCCATCTGGAAAATAGTGCTTAATGTTTTGCACACTCTTGTACACCGAAGAATTTGCAAACACTAGAATTTTAGGATAACCATCTTCTATTATCGAAAAATCCTTGAACATGTCAAGAATAACAACATCCTTTGATTCATTGAAAGTGGTCTTTTGAACCCCCAAGGCCTTTTTTCTTAAGCGATATAATGTGTCTTTAACACTATCAAACTTAGGTACCTATAACATCTGCGTGACTTTCGTTAAAAGTAAAATTTTTCATAGCGTTTTCGTAAATTTGCGGGATAGGACCCAAATCAGTATTCACTTTTAATATACATTCCGACAGTGCTTGCTCGACCAAGTTGCTCTTCTCATCAGGTTCACATATAGGTGTAAACTTTCACACGAAACAGGCTCTTTCTCTTCATATATTATTATTGTTGCTCTGCAAGCTCTTTTGTGACAAATCCAAATAGTTGACCCACTTTTGTTTGTTTTTGAATAATAATAACGGTAAGTATTCTCCAACCTCTCCCGGTATTTATAAACACAAATTTATGCATTATTGTTACTTTGAAACAACGCTTCACATTTATTTTTTATAAATCTAAAACATGACATTGTTATTTTCCTCTTTAAAACCACAATGAGTTTCTATGAAATAGTTTCTATATACGTTTATTTTTATGTGAGTAACTGTACCGTCCAGTTGGAATAGTGCTAATAAAAGTACATAAAAAACTAAAAGTTGGACTCATGCAAAGACTCGTATGGATGTTATAAAAGTTGGACTCCTAAGAAAGTTGAACTCTTGCAAACAGAGGAGATATATCATGCCATGCTAAACTCAAATATATAGGAATAAAGCAGTAGGAAACAGGAGGGTAAAATAAGTTATGTTAGTCAGATTGACTCTTCCATACCTGAATATGTTTGTTATCATACTTTAGCTGGTCAACCCTCATTTTAGCCATAGGTCGCTGGTTGACCGGTGTTTTGTAAACGTATATATCCAATCGCTCGCAGTTCCTGTAATTCAAAATATATAAAAATGTATAAATGACGAAATAGATTACCAACAATATGTTGACATCAGGCAGCTCAACTGATAGAAAAGTACTTAAAACCTTACATATTAGGAAGATAATTAAATTAGCATAATCCAAAATATAATTAGAAATGAACTTACGCATTAATTGCATTAATTTTCGACTGAATAGCGTTTTCTATTCCTTCGTAGTTAGATGGATCTCTATCTAACTTCTGAAACAACTCCGCAGTTTCTTGTATCAGTTGATTAGTCTGATGATACAGAGTTTCCATTTTGTACCAATTTCAGTATTTCAACTGTATAAACTAAACACAAGGGAATTCTTATTAATTTATCAATTTATTACAAAAGCAGGGCAAATTATTACAATTCAGTAGGGATGGAACGTTTTGTTGTTATATTTCTGACACATAATTTTAGTAAGACTAAAACATCTATCAACCTTTATTACAGATAATCAATAATATTATAAATATTTATTGAACCATATAAATCAGTAATCCATTTTTGTGGGAGGACTGAAGTTATATCTGATATACAAACCATAATTTGCGGCAATATTCTTTCCAAACAAAAGCTTAAACATTACTCAATTTTAATAAAAAGGCCATAACGTTACCCCAAAAGCATTTACTGCACCTTCATGTTAGAGCAGAGCACTATAATAAGTTTACCCGTATTTAAAGGTTCAATTAGTCGAATTTTTTATTTGCAATTTTTATATTTTTTTAGTCGATTTCTTGGTCGGCTGAGAGTACATCGCTATTGTTGCAATTGTCATTTTGACGTGGCTCGGTGCTATTCGTTCGGATACACACTTGAAATTACGGTAACAACTAAAATAATCATGTCAAATAAAATATTGCACTCTTTCCCATTATATCGTCTTTATTTCTAATTATAATTTTAGAAGAATATTTCACTTTTACCGTAGCAAACAAAATTTACGTCTGACCTTGGTTTATGACTCTGTGGTAATCTGTATCATCTGTGATTGTGAGTGTGATTCGTTGAATGAATGAAACAATGAAACGTCACGTCAACATTATTTGTCATCCGTGGAACGCGTAAAATATCTACTTTCCCTGTTGTGTGAATGAAACTAAGGAAATATTTTGTGTAAATAAGGAAAAACTAGTGTGTAAAAGTGATTTTGTTAACGAATAAACTACTCTAACCATGGGTGACGCGTGCCAAGCCTGTCTAACCAGGGTGCCTCATGCCACTCTCATCGCAACGATTATGTGCTGCCTGGGCGTGGGTGTGTTCTGCGGGACTATGTACCGGGGCTCAGCTCTTTCAATACTTATGTTCGACGAAGTATTTCACTTCCGTCTCATATGGATCGAAGCGCTGCAGATGATATTCATCGTAGGCAGCGCCTGTATGGCAGCTCTTGGATTCATGCTATTGTGTTTGGGTTGTTTGACAACAGGTGCCACTAGGCAGAAAGTGTACCGTGCATGGAGAGCCCGCGTCGGCGGACGGATATCCTGCGCAGTATTTATGATCATCACTTACATATTGACATTTGTTTGGATCATGTTGCTAGGCTTCCTAGTTATTACGACTTTCCTATTCACGATATTCTGGAAACTTTGCTCGAAACCGAAAAACATTGATCTTTCAACATGCATTGACTTTACCCAATTTGACTTCATGTTCCCATCAAGTGTTAAGCAGGAGGATATGAAAATCTGTGAAGCACACAAGATTAAGCTATTTTGCAAAGACTATGTTGAGAAGGCAGAGTTTATGTTCATCTTGGCAATGGTATCATGTATACTTGTGATATTGAGTTTGGTACACTACTTGATGTGCCTGTCAGCCAACTATGCACACATCAGGGATCACGAGAAGTTCCAAGAGTTGCAGGAGCTGCAGTACCTGACCAACCCTGACCTGCATGCCTCTAAAGATCGTTTCTAGTATATGGCCCGCGCACCACTCCTGCGCTCGCTAGAAGCTACAACTAAAATGTGACAAAGTTAAGCAATTGACTGTACATTTGACAAAATTTGGTGTTCACTGACAAATTGAATATAAAGAAAAGACTGATGTTCAGTGAATAGTAACTACAAAAAGATAGCTTCATATTTGTAACTAATCATTTACCTATTGTATTTCACATATCTTATTTCCAATGTTTTGATGATTCTGTCCACACATTTGAACATTCCTTTATTTGTTAGGTGTTTTCAGATGATTTGTTAAAGAAAAGCGAATATTTAAATGTTTAGGTGCTTATGTAAGTATTACTTTGACTTTGTTTATTTGACTTGTATTAGTAACCTAGTGATTGTATTAATATAAGATACCACCATTTATGTTATTGGTGACAATCCTTATTATTGATATTGTGCCCCTAAAGTATTTGTATGCAATTTTATATATTATCATAGACAATATTCTGCCTATTTGTATTGGTACTTTACAAACACAATTCAGAATCATAGACAAATCTGAATTTGATAAAACTCTTATATCACAATTGAACGGGTTTATTGTTCAAAGTTTAGTACAAGGAATTATTATTTAAACAATTTACTGAAGGACTTAATTAAGTGTTTGTATATTACTGCTGTAAGGAACCATAAGTTGTTCATTTAATTTAATCAAAAACTAGATGTAAGTAACTAAAATAAGTAGACTGAGTATTTACCAATAATAAGATTTTGTTAATTTTAGTACATACAAGGTCCTACTTTCAATAAAACTTTTCCATTGTGGTGAACAAAGGAATAAAATAAAAATGTGTCCTAAGAAACTAGTTCTAGGATCTTACCCCAACCACAACATAACTTTCAATACTCTTGTTAGTAATCTTTTATTCAATGTAGGACCTCAATGTACCGACTGTGATTGGGGCAACTAAACCACCTTTGTAAAATATAAACAGATTCACACGTTATCTGCACAAAATTTAGACATTTTCCTGGAGTTTTTCATTGGAGTCCTATCAGGTCATCTTTTAAAATAAAGAAGACCTAATAGAAGTAATTTTTACGTTCATTAATACCTGTAAAATTGTAAACAGTTTTTACATAAGTATTTAGGAAACAAATATAAATACCTAGTTTCTATTGAATTTGCATAAATGTGCCTGTGAAGAAATTTTTACATAGTCAAACTAAATTTCATTTTATGATATAATACAAAACTTTGGATTGTAAAAATGCATTTATTTTGTTAAAGCTAGGAAATTATTAGGAAATAATATTTAATTTTCCTTTTGAAGATTTTGTACACTTATTAATAGTACCGATGTACCTAATTATAAGTTGCACGTAATTATTTAATTGAAAATGTATGAAATCGGATAGGTTTTTTAAATAAATGTTCGTTTTTATAAACTTTTTTTTATATAATTTTATAATTCATCTTCCGGACTTCAGGCTAGGGTATTATATGCATGTGTATGAATACAGCATACATATTTAAACACGCGAAAAACGTTCGCTAGTTCTAAATATAGGGAAAATATAGTAGCAACAACCAGGAACATCTCTGACCAAGGCATAATCAAGGTATAGACTATCAAGCAATACGTACTTCTGCATAAAATTATAAGCTACAATCGCCTTGAAACGCGCCTTGCTAATCTCCATTGTCAATTAGATACGCACTTTCGCGTCGACTTTCGAGTCGCACAACAGCAATAATTTCAGTAATATTATACTTAAGTCAATGCACAACAGACAGTAATTTTCTACTTGAGAAATTCAGCATGACAGGATTCAAGAATCCAATGTTGTTTTAAAGAGGTTTGAAGAAAACATGATTAAACCGCTAAGAAAATATAGCTAGAGTGGAAAACGACCGTTTAATTAAAGTGCATATCTATACTAATTATAAAGCTGAAGAGTTTTTGTTTGAACGCGCTAAACCCTGGAACTACCAGTCGGATTTGAGAAATTCGAAGCTTTGCATTTGATACCCCAATTCTTGACGAAGGCTATATATAATCTATTTAAAATCACACTAGGACCCTTAGGAGCCGAGCAAAAAGAAAAATAGTCCAAAAGACCGCTAATCGAAAACGAAGTAATAGCGCGGAGCAGGCGTTGCGATGTGACGGGGTCAGCCCAGAACCTAGGAGGGGCTAGCTGGGGCCCGTGCCCCGGGCGCCAACTTCAGAGAGCGGCAAACCGCAACTTGACGATAAATGGGCGCAGCGCTTATGATCTTTCTCTTCGGGTGGAACACCGAGGAAATCACTACGTGATTAGAGTAAGGCTTAAGTTGCAGTTGAATTCTTCCAAGAACTCTTTGGTTTTAAAGCACAAGCTCCACATTTATTTGATAGTATAAAAAAGGCTATCTATGTATCTCTTGCTACGGGTCTATTCCGCGTCAAACCGGAGGTGGACAAGCGCCACTGTAGTCAAAAATTTAAGAAAATATCCTTTATTTTAGAAATATGACTTCGCGTAGCGGGGGCGCCCCGGGCGTCCCGCCCTTTCCGACGCAGCTGCGTGCCAAGGCAAGATGTCCAACAGCGCTGGCGCTCCTGTTGGATTAGAGCTTTATCGATCGATACAATTTGACTTTTCTTTCTTTGAAAATGCTGCTGGTAAAATATTCGAGCTCACAGCGACTCTTGTCATAAAACTTTTCTATAAGTCGATTGATAAGTAATTAAGTACTTAAAAAAATCATTTTTTTTTATCTGAGGCAGAGTGCTAAAGTTTTCACGCTCGCTTCGCTCGCTCATGCAGTCTAGATTGTCTTAAATGGTATGAAGCTTTTCTGCATACAAGGCAATCGAACTACTTAATTATAACAAGGCCCTCGATTTTTTTGAAAAAAAAAAACATTTTGGCTTTGTTATCTATACCTAACTAAATTCAAAATATTTTATTGTGGGCAAATGTTAGTTACAGGTCTAAAAAATAAATGAATGTTCCAATATGTCCTGCCTAATATACAATAAGTATGTAGTGGCCGAGCAAAAAGAAAAAAGTCGGAAAGAACGCTTTGCGAAAACCAAGTAAAAGTGCGGCTGAGCTATGCGCAGCGACGCGGGCAAAACCTAGTATGCTATGATCTCACGATTTAGTTCAAACTATCCTTTCCTATCTAAATAAAATAAATGTTCGACATGTCCAAAAATGTATATTTATAAAAATAAGGCTTCATGGAGAAGCTTGGCGAGGCGGGGTGCGGCAGACAGACTATCGAGACTGCCTAAACCCTAGGAGCTGTACACATGCAGCTTATGGAAATATGTATATACCTGCAGCCTATTGTGAAATATTGTAGAGGCTAATGTCATTATAATTGTTGTAAAATAAGAGGAGGAAATGTGATGTGGACCTTTGACGGTGGGTGCAGGGGTCAATTTCAATTAGATCTTATTAGAGCTCAACGTGACGCGACAGCGCGACAAGTAGGAACGTTGATTTTAAATGAGCTTGTTAATTAAAAGCCACCAAATACGTCAATCCAGGATTTAACGGCCAGACCGGATCTTGGCTGGATAATTTGTAAACCTACTTTTTTTTAAAGTTAAAGGTAGCCAGCAATCTCGTCGTACCTACTATAAAATCGATAAGTTCTTCGATAATATCGAATAAGTTTATAATAGACTCCAAAGCCCGTCATTACAGTCAAATGCGTGAGGAAGAGGACCACACCAGCTACTATAGAAATGAACAGCAGATAGCTAGGTACCTGGGTGGTGGCGTAGGTATCAGGTCTGCGCCCACCCTTCAATAGTAACATTTGATATACCGTTGGATAGGGCTTTTTAAGCGGAACATTACTTATTAATAAAACTATGGTCAAATGTTAGACGAAGAAGACGAGACGAGAAGTTGGTGACTTTCGGAGATACGACGTCTTAAAGTCGTCTCAATCTAACATACCTATTCTTTATGGATATTTATAAGGTACCTACTAAATAATAATAATACATGTATTTCACTTTAAAATAAAAAAAGATTTATTATTCGTCCTGGATATAATGACAATTAAGTACATCGTTTAGGCCACGAATGGTTGATGTCTACCAAATCAAAGATATGGTGTGGGGGCAAGTTCCTACAGTTCGCCGTCCATTCAAGCAAGAGCAAGAATATTGTATTATCGCTTTTCTTCAAACTTGTTTTTGACCAATTAATATAATATGACTATACACGGCACGCTTTTTTTTAAACTAGGCACTAGGAATTTCTCGTGTATTGTGGTGCGTTTACAAACCTGAATTACAAACATTTTAACTCACATACACAAACAGCCAGACCCGGAACAACTACTTGTAGGTCATACAAATACCTATTTGTTCCATGCGGGAATCGAACCCGCGACCGCCAAAAGTGCCGTCCGGTTTAAGTCTGAGTAATGCTTATCTTATGATAAAGTAAACTGCTTAGATTGGGATCACTTTTATGGCAGTATAAGTCCAAAAATACTGAATTTTAAGCTTACAGTGGCAATACTAAGTGTTATTCTGCATAAGAATACCTATTCATTCATGAGTAGGTATCTTATTTCTAATGAGAGGTGGGCCCATCATTACTCATTGTCCTTTCTACAATTATATCTGTAATTTATATATAATAAAGAGTATTCTATTCTATGTCGAAAAGTTCTTAGTGCTCACGATACCGATACCGACACCGATAGGGGGCCTAAAAAGGCCACTTTGGCAGAATCATAAAATTATAACATTAGCATTAACATTATATGGCGAAGACAGTCCGTGTTTTTCTTTTTTCGTTGCACTACGTAGGTATAATCAACGAGATTGGATTTGGATTAGATTGATTGGTATTTTAGCACAGACAAAAAAAAATATGTAACTGAAAAATTCTTCACCAATGGGATTTGATACGATTAACTTAACAGTTAACTGTCCATTATGATTCATAATGTTATCCTTTTATGATTCTGCCAAAGTGGCCTTTTTAGGCCCCTTGAAGGCCAATTGCCGTAGGTAATTAAAAACTTTCAAAATCTAGTCGCAATCTCATTTCGGCGACAATCAATGTCAAAAATGTAGGTAAATTAGAGGTATTTTTGACAGATCGAGGTCAGACTGAACGTTCTTAAAATTACGAAAATGCCCCTCTGGTGGACCACCTAGTTTTTACCTAGTTACTTGCTCCAAGTCAAACAGCGAAACTCGAGGTTTCGTAATGCCCTAAATAAGCAATTAATGTGTCACCTCATTGCCTACTTTTAATTAACAAAGAATTAGTGGACTTCCGACTTTCCAATGAATGTTGAATGGAGATGAGTTATTACTTAGCTATGTGCCACAGCGTAAAAAACATGATTTTATTTATGTATTTATTTATTGGTCTACTAACGATTGTTTACACCAGTCATGGGCATAAAAAACAAGTAAAAACAGATAAACAATAGTGTACAGACGCCAGCACATCAAGCTACCCGAAACTGTCAAATTTTCCCAATCAACTTTGAACCTCATGCTTTAGCGATAAAGTTGAAAATCTATTAAAGAGATTTGACAGACTGTAGTAGCTTGACGTGCTGGCGTCTGTACAATCACTTATAGGGAAACTCAGCATGCAAAACGAAAGTTGTACGTACGATAGAGAAAAAAATTAAAAGAAAAATACCCTAATTTACAATTTGGATACTAGTGGTTAATCCACTAATATCCAAATGGTTACATGTAATTTAGATCCTGAAACAGAGAACAAAGAAGAAAAAAAACAAAATGGTAAATTAATCCTTATCTAGGTTTTTCAAAGTCTGCGCTTTTAAACTAATGTCGCTTTTATGATGATTAATTGTAACAGTTCAACAAAAGATAAAAAATCCCGTGTCACAAGCACATTGTATTGGATTTCCGACATTTGCGTAAATCTGCGATTATGTGGGACCTTCGTTTAATCTATGCAAGTAATAAGTAGGTTTAAATCTGTATTGTTATGTGGGACCTTCGTTTAATCTATGCAAGTAATAAGTAGGTTTAAATCTGTATTAGTAACAAATCACTGTTATTATCATGAATGATGATTAGTGTATTAATTGCAACCCTGCCACAACAATGATTTATATTGACAGATTGATATAACAGTTTAATAGTAATAGGGATAGTTTTCCTATGTCGTGACGAGTCAGGCAAATATCAATTTGAGTTTTGAATTATTTGACTGACGGTGAAGAAAATTATTTTACCTACTAGCAATTGATCTGAAATCGATCCTACGCAGCACATCCACGAAGTGTGGGGCCTTAGTCCCTTAGGTATTTGTAGGTACCTACCTATGTAAAGAGTCCTTTGTAATACAGTACCTAGGTATCAGCGAATTAATTGCGTAACACACTAAGAGTAACAATGGCTTTCATTTTGACAGTTCAACAACATTCATTGCGTTATTTATGTTGTTGAGCGGACAATTTTTTTGAACATATAAAGCAATGGATTAGCAATATCCTTCAAAATGATTGAGATTGTGATTGAAAGTGTTTTACGCAATTGGGGTGCAGGTCCATCGGATGGTTGTATTCATTAAATACCATTACATATCTATTATTATGTATTTACTTAAAGACGCCAGCACATCAAGCTACCCAAAACTGTCAAATGTTCCCAATCAACTTTGAACCTAATGCTTTAGGGATAAAGTTGATAATCTATTAAAGAAATTTGACAGATTATAGTAGCTTACGTCTGTACGTTGATCACTAATTAAATATTGTTTTTAATGAGATGAGATTATTATCTAGTGTAGATAATTGGAAGTCTGAGTACTCTGAGCACCTATTGTTGTTGTTATTAATAAACGCGTAACATTGTACTCCAATTCTCCATAGATGGGTCATGTTTAGTGAGTGTATAGGTACCGCATTACTAAAACGGAACTGCTTATCGCTATTTTCCATATAGGCTTATCTGCAAAATGAGAAATTGTGTCATGGCCGCCAAACAGCCGCTCTGCTGTGCGGTCAGGCGCAGATCATGACTTCATGAGCACACATTTGTGTCACTCACCTTCTATCTATTAGGGGAATACTGTGAATAGGTAGGTAAGTATGATAGAACGTGTGTGATGTATTGAATACAAACAGTCTGTAAATACAAGGTCTATGACAGGTAACATTGATTTGAATCAGTCTGCAATGGGGTTAATTCTTGATCTATTCTTCGCCTCATAAAGGAAAAACAGACTTAGGTAAACCTACATACTTCCAGTATCTCAATGTTAATGATAATCACCGAAATCAACAAATAAATCCATGATAAGAAAGCGAAACCTTAAAGGGCTTATATGACCTAAAGCGCGGTCACTGTCAGACTGCATAGAAAAGAAAGAGAAGCGCAATGACAGACACAACTTTGGTAATTTATTGCAAAATATGAAGCAATTTTTTAATTACAAAAAATATATCGTTTGGACAAAAAAATTAAAACTTTAGTATACATAGTGCTTGTAGAATACTCTGACAAAAAATCAGAATGATTGTATGTAGGTATATTAGTATTATTTTTATTGTAAAAAGAAAGTTTTTAGAGAAAAAAAAAAACATTTTCGAAAAATAGGTAGTGTTACAACCAAATAAATTTTCCATAGAAACAAAGATTTCCCGTTATCTTTTTTTAAATAAGACATTTCGAAAATATTCTCTACTAACTTTTTAGACCTTTGTATCCTGCCTGCCTTGCCTATGCGTATGAAGTTTCATCAAAATCTTTCGAAAAATAAGGGCGTAAAGGCTGTAATCTTAAATATCGTCGCGAAGCACGTTGGCTGCATGCTTACGACGACCATTTGAATGCATTTACCTTATAAAATTCTCTCACATTGAGCAGTATGCTCTCAAGGTAGGTTCGCACCTGTTCACAATACATGATGCATATTATTGATACTTCAAGATAACAGCACCTTTTCTATTAGGTATCTATACCCATACCTACTTACTAATTAATGCGACACAAACAGATAAACACAAACTAGAGATTGTTTTTTCCTCTGAATATTCAATATTTTAATTTATTTATAATCAGAATAATAATAGGTGAGTATGTTAATGTTTTTGTTTGTTTCTCCACGATTTCCTTATTTATAAGGAAACATCACTTGACAATCTATGATCTCGTAACTAAGTAGGTAAGTAGGTACTTGTTTGTCGTAGCACGCGAGCTATACGGAGTGTGCTACTAAACATATTATCTATCCTGCATTGGCGATTTAGCTTCCACACATGTAAACAAATATGCTTTTTTGGAAAAATAACTTCAAACTCAGCCATTAAATTCAGTTTACGCTGCAATTTTTTTTATAGGTTTTCAATACCTATTACCTAAGTGCTTACTAATTTACTCTCTCCATAAAGTTAATATTTAGTCCAGTCATTTTAGTAAGTTCACCTCGGAATTCGAGATACCCAGCTGTAAGTCTGTAAATAGTTGTATATTGACACCCTAAAAGTTGTCTCAAAACCTACATATGGTAGGGTGTACGCAACTATTAAATTTCAAGGTCAAAGGTCACAAAAATCGGTTTTTTGTGCTTTTTTTGTAAATATCTCATTTCCTATGGGTTTTTTGCTATTTGTATTTATGATCAATATTATAGAATACAAAATTCTCTACAAATTTTGTTCACAAAAATTTTTCATACGGTGAACCGTTTTCAAGATAGAGGGCGGAGAGCGCGCGGTCACAGCATCACTTCAGGTCAACCGCGGCGGTGCCTCCGGTCGAAAACGCGCCATATATAGTTGATGAACTATCGATAAATCAATGATTATATAAATATTTGTCAATTTTTATTAACTATTATATTATATTTATCATTTTTATCCTAACCTATCCACTTTTTATTCAGTACCTATTAATTTATTTAACAACACTTACCTGCCCATGTAATTGCAGAATTGTTAATGAAAATATAGGAATTATATTTGAATTTTAACCCAATTAATATTAATAACTTCTTACATGATGAAAAAAAAAACAAATAAATTATGAATTAATCTTTTTATTAAAAAATATCATTCAATACATTTATTTTTATTAAAAGTAAAAAAATGGAATAAAGGGTACAAAAACTACAATTTATAATTTTAATTATCTTCTTCCTCTTGATCGTCGTCTTCCGGCTGCTGGTAAATTTCAAACTGGTCTTCATTATCGTCTTCAACGACATTTGTCTCAATTTCTTCCATGATTTCGGGGTCAAAGGTTCCATCTTCGTTAATGTCCCTCTGATATGGTAGAGCATTGAGACAAGCATTGCCCATTACATTGGCCACAAGCTAAAGAGCATTGCAAGCCCGCTTTCCTGCATCCGCATCGCGAACCACAACCACTCTTGCAGTTGCAGAAAATTTTATTTAGCAAATCTTCTGGAGCACGTGGTAAAATTGTCATGATAGGCTCCAGAAAATCGTTTCGCATTGCCCAACCCCATACCTGGGGTTACCATTACCTTTACAGATTTTAAAGAAGATGCACTTAATTATTTTCTATTTAAAATGTCATTAGTGTAAATGGGAATATAATTATATTAGGTCCCCACGTATGAAATCAGCGTTTTGTATGGAGAATTTTAAAGAAGTTACATTTTTCATACTAACATTTTCTTAATTTATTTAACAACCACGAACACTAATGTTTTAAAACTTTTATGCACTAATGTTTAAAAACTAAGATAACGTATGCCACTTAGATTAAGCGACAAAAATAAGTTTTGGCTAAGTTAAAACAAATACATAGTGGTCATTTCTACTAACAAAAAAGGAGTCATTTTTAAGGTATTTTTTATGTTTAGGAAACTATATGTACTAAGGTTTTTTTACTATTGGTAGTTGTCTATGATGCTCATAATCCGATAGAATATCAAGCAATGGATGAATATTTTAAATAATAGAAATGACAAGGTTCTTTATTTGTGAGAAAAAAACGCCAGTTTCATAGGTGGGGACCCAATATTATGATTTAAGTTTTTCCCTTAATTATTTTTTAATTTTAGGAAACGGTTATCAGTATTATTGAAAAGATTTAGATTTAATGCATGAAGAAAATGATAAAATATAATATAATAGTTCAATCATTGATTTATCGATAGTTCATCAACTATATATGGCGCGTTTTCGACCGCAGGCACCGGTTGACCTGAAGAGATGTTGTGACCGCGCGCTCTCCGCCCTCTATCTCGAAAACGGTTCACCGTATGAAAAATTTTTCTGAACAAAATTTGTAGAGAATTTTGTATTCTACAATATTGATCATAAATACAAATAGCAAAAAACCCATAGGAAATGAGATATTTACAAAACAAGCGCAAAAAACCGATTTTTGTGACCTTTGACCTTGAAATTTAATAGTTTCGTACATATGTATGTAGGTTTTGAGACAACTTTTAGGGTGTCAATATACAACTATTTACAGACTTACAGCTGGGTATCTCGAATTCCGAGATTCTTACCTAATTTAAGCTTAAATGACTGGACTAATTTGTTTATGTGGAAATATCATCAATAAGAAATAAGGATTTGAATATGGAATAGAAGTTATTAGTATCTCACAGACTGTCATTTGTTGAGGTCTGTATAGGTACATAAAAGTACCTACGGTCCTTCCACAGTTATTTTCACATTTGATTTTGCATCACTGTCCAAATCAAAGTGATCTTTATTCTCATTACAATAAGTTTACGGTTTAATAAGGTTGCTATTAGGTTGTTGCTGTCAAAGATAAAATAACTGTGGACGGACTGTAGGTACTCTGATTTTTAATTTGCTAGACTAACATTTTGGCCTAGCAAATTAAAAATCAGAGTTTCAGGGTCTTACCTACTTTAGCTAGCTAGTAAGCTGATTAAGGGCTGATTTTACCAAAGTCAGATATCTTTTATTCGTGGAATAAATTTGACGTCTGACAGTTCTAGGTTCTAGTATGGAAAAACTGTCAACATTCAAAATGAAACCGCCGGATAACCGAGCTGACGAGTGTGTTCAGTCGTATCCACGGGCAGCAGAAAGCGGGGTTTAATGAATGAGGCAAAGCATTAACTTTGTCAAATTATTATTTTCGTTATTATTTATCGACACTTTCATAAAAATTAACGAAACTTTATAAAAATCAAGACAAAGAGGTATGTGAAATTGCGAGCGTACGACCAGCGCCACGGACCGAGTCAAAGTGCCCCCCTAAAGGCCGGCATAAAGTTATAAATAGATGACTATTGATGAAACACTCGTGAGAAGATGACGTTTAGGTTTTTTGTTATTTATTTGTAACATTACATACCACAGAAATGAGACCTTGTCATATTTTCGGGGAATTTCGAACGACTCTTCACTCGTGCAAAATTCCCCAAGGCTCTCTCGCTCATCTTCAAGGCTGTTTTAATTGTCTTCGAATATCGGAAATGTACCGGCGGACCTGCTCACAGAACTTCTTTTTCTTTTTTTCTTTTGCTTCGCACTAACAGAACTCTTGTTGGTAATGTTGAATTCCATATATAGAATCAATGTATTATCCATGATGATTCATGCAGAAATCAGAGATCTTGCTGTCTTATTGGTCTAGGTTCTAGTACCAAAACTCGTTTGCTTATGGTGAAGTTAGGTAGGTAATAAGGCTAAAAGTCCCCCAAAGTGTAATGAAGTGGGCTATGCTTGGAGTTTTCCTACGTGATAGAATCAGAAATGAAGAGATCCTCAGGAGAACCAAGGTAACCGACATAGCCTGAAGAATTGCCAAACATATGTGGCAGTGGGCAGGGCGCGTTGCTCGCAGAACAGATGGCCGATGAGGCCGAAAGGTACTGGAATGGCGACCGCGTACCGGAAGACGTAGCGTTAGAAGGCCTCCGATAAGGTGGACCGATAACCTTGTGAAGGTCGCAGGAATCCGCTATTTGTGAGAAACACAGAACCGGTCGCAGTGGAGAGGCTTGTGGGACTATGTCCAGCAGTGACGTCTTTCGGCTGAAATGATGATGATGTAGTTCTGGGTATAATCCCATAGGAAGTCCTATAAAACATATCAAGCTTTTTGTTATATAGTTACTAGTACCTAGAGATTCTATTATTTTTATTTATTTATTTATGGGATTTATTTTTCTTTTACGGGACAGTCCAAATGAAAGAGACGGCTATGTGAGATCGAAACCGGCTTAGCGTTTTCCCAACTATGTTGAGGTCAGCTTCCAGTCTAACCGAATGCAGCTGAATACCAGTATTTTTACATGCAGCGACTATCTGACCTCCACAACCCAGTTTTTGGGTAAGACGATATCCATTCGTAACAATGGTTGTCAGACTTTTGGGCTTCTGACTACCAGTAACGACTGTCAAAGATCTACGAATGACAGCTGGGACCAACGTCCGTTCTTTCCGAGACACGGAGGAGTCTCGATAATATATAATGGATGGTCACCCATCCACCAGCCGACTGCGGCAAGTATAGCTTAACCTTCGATCGACCCGTGCCGCAGATATTATTTAGCCACGAGTCCCCCTTATGTGTGATCAAGTGATCTCATAAATTAAAGTCGTGTGAGAGGGTTTTTACCAATGCCTAAAATAAATTAAATAATATAATATATAAGTCAATAGCTTTGCTATACAAAGTTGTATGTCATAATCTAAGTATTATTCCCCATGAAGGACGTATACTTAAAACCGTTGTCTTGTAAAAAAAGTACCAGGAAATGAGCCAGTATGCAAATATAAGAGACGAAATTATTATCTGCACTGCGCCAATAAGTACAACAGATTTCCTCGTTGTTCGAATACTTATTAATATACATATCTGTTGCCGGCCAAACCAAATTTTAGGATGAACTAGTTTCGCCTAGGCCAAACCAGTTCTCCCTCGCTCTTGCGACATATGTTGACGGAGCCACGCTTCACGAGGCTACTATTTCTGTGTAAAAGGTTTAAAGTAACTTACCCTTGTCCCTTGTCCTTCCCCTTTTTAAATCCATCCTAAGGTTGTCTTTAAAAGATCGCTTTTAGCGATAAGACCGCCCATTATGTCACCCTATGTACAGTTTCTATATTTATGTCTGTAATTTATATGGTGTACATAATAAAGAGTATTCTATTCTATTCTACCCTCGGGGTGCCCTTCGCCTGTCGACCGACCGCAACCATGCAACCCGTGTAGGGAGAACTGGTTTGGCCTAGGCGAAACTAGTTCATCCTAAAATCGAGTTTGGCCGGTAACATATCCACTCAATAAATGACCGGCCTATTTCATATATCCTTGGACCGTGAATCTTAAGAGCAACATTATATTTAGAAATATTGTTACTACCTAATAATTTAATAGGTAGGTAGTTGACAAATATTATAATAGTCAAATAATATGAAGATTATATAAGCTTGATATTCTTTTATATTGATATAAATATTTGATACCTATTTTTGGACACACATTTGGATACACATGGATTAATAACCAGCTGCTCACAGTCATATTCTGTGTAATCTATCTTGTACCACTATCAGACATCGACATTGACTGTTCAGGTGGCTAACGACTGTTCAGGTGGCTAAGCGGCGTAAGGACTGCCCTTGTCTTCTTGCACCGGGTGATCGCACGTTCAAATCCGACGGGTACTGAGAAACTTTTAAAGGGGCGAGAGGGAGTGGGGGCAGTCGCCTCCTTCTGCGAAGCAGTCATGCTAGCGATGGAGGCGGCGAGACGGTTGAGGCAGAGAGCCTCCCGTCCTAGCCGCCGCGGGAGACGCTCCGGGCGTCGGGAGCCGCGCGACGACTCCCGGCCACCGTAGGCGCGGGCCTACGGGCGGAGAGTAATGGGTAGCTCACCGCCCGATAAGGACCGGGCCCGTGCCGGACGGCGCGTACGTGTTCCACGCGCGCCGCAAAGAGATGTCAGCCAGCATCAATTGAAGGGGCCCGTTAGAGCCTAAGCCTGCCGGGTCAGCGGGATTGTCCGAAAGGGTTACCGCTGGTCCGGAACATAAAGGGCTAAGGAAGGAACACGGGTGGGTTTTAGTCAGTAAGAGTCTGACACTCCCTTCCGCTCCACCCAGAGCGGGATGGGTCATTTGATGATACGCATATTGAAAAAAAAAAAAAGACATCGACATTATCACGGCACCGACCTGCCGGAAGTACTAACTTATAAATAAATACTTAGGTTACCTACTTATTATTGGTTATACTTAGGGATACGTATTTTTCGTCCTTACAAAATAGATGCGATAAATTCGAAATTTATATGTGTATATCCACGGATATCGAAGCCAACTGCTTTAGTTAGACGTTTAGTTAACCGCATAGCCTTTTAAACTAAACGGCGGCCGATCAACTAACGGCCTGAATGATATTCAATTATACGAGTAGTTTAGGTTGGAAGTCTGTAACCAATCACGCGCGAGCCGAATTAGTCGCTGTAACTAAGTCAGGGCACCCCGACCAAATGGGTTAGGTTAGGTTAGAACTGTGATCTAACGCATGCGAGCCGAGAGAGCGAAGCGAGGCGAGCACTACTTCCAAAGGCCAGGCGGTTAACTAAACGGCTAATTTAACCAGTTGACTGCGACATGTACATAACAATATTATATGTTTGAAGCTTTGTATAAGATAAAATATATATATATATATTTTTACTTACACATAAGTAGGTATACTTAGGTTGATAAATATTTAACTCAGTGTTAATATTGCATTTCAATGGATAGGTTACCTACCTACCTACCTTATCACATGCTTTCGTTTCGGCAGGTATAAGTAGGTAATAAAGATTGGTAAATATGTACATGAATTGATCACGCAGGTTACCAATTGATTTTTCCATAGGTAATTACTAGCTATATGCCTGATAGAATTTCCCATTATCAAACATTCTTTCATACAAACTTTCATCCCTCATGAATTTACAAAAATCATTCGTAAGTGCTCACCTTCGTTACAAAAAGAACTCTTGTGCAAAATTTCATGCTAGGTTCTAGTCCTAGCCAACCCAGCGTACCTATTAAGCTGTGCGTGGTCTGTCAATGAATTCAAGATTTTTATGAAGTAGAGATACCTACTTGAAACCTATTCTACGGTTCTTCTCTGTATCGTGGGTAATTAAATCTAATCGATATAAAAAATAACAACTTTCACTCTACGACAATTTATTCGTTCTAGAATGTCTTCAATTATGAAAAAAAAATAAGCTCGGCAAGTTAGAAAAACCTAAAAACCAGCTATAATGTACATTTAAGTTCACACCCATAACAGAACTAGCCATAGCCTGCATGAATATTATATTTTGATATGACAAATGATCACACGTATCAAAAGACGATTTTCAGCGAGTGTTTCACAACAATATGAGACTGACTGTCATTTTGCTATGGAAAACTATTACCTACAGCAATCCTCCTTTGTATAACTGCTTGATCATATCGACATATCATTTTATATTCACGCATTGCATTTGTGCATCTGCACTACATTAAAATTCTTCTCCACTGCTTCGCCTTTGTAGAGATAACCGGTGTGCTAAAATCCTTTTTATAAGTTCAGTATTACGCACGTAAGCACGGTCAACTGTACCTACGTCAGAAGTAACAATTGAACATCGAGAATCACCACTTTTTTTTTTCCTTTTTGGCAACTGAGCCGATGTCGAGAGAATCACCTTGCTGCTGTGAAATAAAGTTGCTGTCAATGTCAAATTGTTACCATGTACAGACGCCAGCACATCAAGCTACCCGAAACTGTCAAATTTTCCCAATCAACTTTGAACCTTATACTGTAGCGATAAAGTAGAAAATATGTTAAATAAATTTGATAGATTGTAGCAGCTTGATGTGCTCAGTGCTGGCGTCTATCCTTGCGGTTGACTGCAGGTACTAATTAGGTAATCTCCAAATGCAATTTGTTTTGTTATGCGCTTATCCCCTAAATCCAATTTACATAAAGGCACCACCACCTAACGTACCTTTATGTAAATTGGGTTTAATTCTTGCTTAGCGTATGGGATGCTTGTCGATGTATAATTTTGTATACGTTTCAAAGACACAACCTATCTATTTGTACAATATCTTGGCCATCCACCTAGTGCAAATCTATCATCTGCATCATGTTTAATAACGTTTATGTGTTAAGTATCTATTTATTTATCTGTAGGTATAATGAGTTAATCAATACTGCCAATAAGAGGTGTTACACTCACAAGCGTGTTAAAAAATTACAGCTAAGTAAGTATGTTATAGTGATTATCTACTTTACTTAAGTAAACTTAATAGTGCCATAAAAAATGGTACGATATGGATTTGAAAACCTAATTATGTACTTACCTTTTTTAAATAATTAAAACATTGCGATGGATTCAGTGCATAATTCTGTGTCAGGACCGACGAAAAATTTTAACGCAGGGTTTGAAAATTTTCACCAGTTATTTTAAAAAAAATCAGCTGTTTCCTACAAAAGTGCAATAAGTAGGTACCTACGCGGTCAAAATGTATGGCCACCCTGTATACAGTTGTTCATTCACTCGTTTAATTTTGAGCCTTACGGATATTAGGTGTAAGGTGCGTTATAATTTGATAAGGTATTTGTTAACCAATGCACTTTTCCACTGACTGCTTCACTGTTGATTAATGCAATGTAACTTCGACGCAGGCGCTGCTATAATAGATTATGATCATAATGCTACATCCTTCTGTTACACTCCACCACGTCATGGAACTGGAAAACCCTTTCCTAAAATTACTCAGCAAGTCATGACGTTCCAGCACTTTGAGTTAGCTACCTTACATTATTTGCCATTTGACGTAAATATGTTAATTTATGCGTATACACACGCTACGATTCGTATTGAATGACAGACAGTTGCTTTCATTGGCTGTGGGGACACGTTTTTTTGTTCTTTCATGTAAATACCGCGGTACTCGCGATCGGTGATATTGTCAAACGCGATAACATGTTCAGTGGGGTCAGAGTGAAGATACAAAGAATAATACAGTGGAATACCTGTGAGTTCAGCAAGCAACAGTCACCGTGATCAGTCGTTAGTGTACTTCCAACACGATCGTGCCCCTGTCACCGAGTCGGCAACTAACGGAGGTATGTGCGCTTCACAACAAACTAGAGTTAATTACAATTTTACGATTATAGGTTAACTAATTACGTTGATGGGCCATGCAATCATGAAACCGTTTAACTATCGTGTCTGACAGGGTATGATATGACCCGATAACTTCATCCTTTCCCAATTTGCTATTTATGTAGTTCTTTATTTGATAACGCGCGATACTTTTGTGTCATTGCGGAAATATTTATATTTTTTATTGTAGTTACTGAGTTCACGTCGATAGTGCGCATAGCTAAGTGTCGCCGGTCCGTATAGTTCAATAACAATAATATGAATGTTTTATAACACCTGCAATGCAAACAAATAGTAATAAACAATAGTATTACAAATGTGACAGGAATAGTTTAAAAGCTGTTTTAAAAATTTAATTTTATTTATAATCGCGATGTCTTGGAGGAGAATCTCGTTCAGGACAAAGAATCAGATGGAGTGTGTTGACAAACAGCCAGTGACATTAGCGTCCTTGGCGCGTTGTGTACAAAATGAAACTTTTGTCATCCGACCACCGGTACCGAGAGGAACTGCAACAATGTCGAATTGTGTCGAAATACCTTCGGCAAACGACACAATGTCACAAGTTGCAAAATGTCCGGATGTGGAATTGGTGAACAAGACCAGTGACAACGTTACAACAATAGAACCGCAACAAAACATAGTGCTTGACCCTGCGCACGCGCAAGCGGAAGACACCGAGTGAGTAACAGATTTATTTTTGAAGAGACTTCAGTCTGGCCTACAAATCCTCCATTCTTAAAAAAAAGTATACAACTTTAGCACTCGAAAATTAAATGTCAAATCAATCTTAACCTATGTTTTTTATAAATGAAACTGTAGACTACAACGGACTAAAAACTCATCCGCAGAATAATTACCAGAGTGGTTTCCATGTCAGTATTTGCTCATGTCATCATAATAAATAGGATCGAACCCACGACCTTAGTGCAGAAAGCTAAGATGCTGCTGCACTAACCGTGTTACAAAAACCAAAATTAAAGAAAGAAGAAAGAAAGAAAAAGGAAGAAAAAATGTTTATTCTGCACATACAAAAAAAAACAGACATACAACGTAGTCAAAGCCTCGTACTCAAATTAAACAAATAGGGTGCAAAAACTTGTTTTCAAACTGTAAAACTATTGGGAATTGGTTTCTTATACGACATTCTATAATTCTACCACAAACTAACAATCAATTAAATTGGTCATATCGCGGTATTATTCCACGGCTAAAAATTCCCCTATAGAAATGACCGTAAACCAGTTTAAGTAGAACATGTCGACTTGCCGTTATAATAATTTAGAATCTAAGTATTTGTCTATGACGTACATGTATCTTATTAATAAATAAGAAAAGAAACGTATACGCTAAACCCTTTCTCGTTTGGCAAAAAGATGAAAGATAAGATACTATACGAACCTAGGCTACACCCTTTCCCTTAAGTTTTAACAAAAAGATTTAAGATACAATTTGGTACCCTGAACTGCAGAGATCACCAGGGGGCCTAAAAAGGCCACTTTGGCGGAATCATAAAAGGATAACATTATGAATCATAATGGACGGTTAACTGTTAAGTTAATCGTACCAAATCCCATTGGTGAAGGATTTTTCAGTTGTTTTTTTTTGTCTGTGCTAAAATACCAGTCAATCCAATCCAAATCCAATCCCAATCTCTTTGATTATACCTACCTGCGTAGTGCAGCGAAAAAAAGAAAAACACGGTCTGTCTTAATGCCTATGGCATCAAATCCGCCTCTGTACATTTATGTGCTTGAAGTATTAAATAAAGAAAAACACAGACTGTCTTCGCCAGGTTATAATTCATAATGTTATCCTTCTACGATTCTGCCAAAGTTGCCTTTTTTAGGCCCCCTGAACACCTGCGAACAAAAATTTGCTTGGAGCAACTGTCATGAAATTCAGGCTCCTATCCAATTCTACACATCAATTTAAACATTGTTATAGAGGATAGCCCATTGTTAGCTTTAAAGCAACCAATAATGTCTAGAAAATGACCTTAGTTTATAATAGCCATAAATCACGCCTTTTTACCCAGAGGTGTATAGGTACACCCCATTTCGCAATGTTCAAGTCCCATGTAACAGGGACAAAACAGGGACATAAATAATGTTCAAAGAATACCTAACACCAATTACCTAATATTGTTTCTATTAACTTAACCGTTATTAAGCAGGTACACGACAACTCAAAGCATTTATTTCCATTAAGGGGCTTACATGACTTAAAGCGCGGTCACTGTCGGACTGCATAGAAAAGAAAGAGAAGCGCGATGACACAACGCAGATAATTTATTGCAAAATATGAAGCAATTATTTAATTACAAAAAATCTATTGTTTGGACGAAAAAATTAAAACACACAACTAGTATTTTAGTATGTTGCTTGTAGAATAATCTGAAAAAAAAAATCAGAATGATTGTATGTATATTAGTATGGTTTTTATTGTAAAAAGAAAGTTTTTAGAGGTATCTTCATGATTTTTTTCTATCGTATCAAATTAATTGTATTATGTTTTCAACACACTATCTACCTAGCATATATCCTGAAGAATATCATATATTTTTCTGATTTTGTTTACTGTAGTCCAGTGATGGCGAACCAATGGCACGCGTGCCGCTGGTGGCACGCGACAAGATAATTTAGGCACTCCATAAATTTTTCGATTTCGGATATTGTTCGTCGTTTCGGATAATGTGAACCAGCAGTGCGATTCTGTAACCATCTCACCGTGAAAACTTAGGTGAAGTGAGCGTGGAGTGAGTTGTCAATAGTGTTATTTCCTAGCAAAAACAAACTCACATCACCTAAGTTTTCACGGTGAGATTTTTACAGAATCGACCGGCTGGTATAAATTGTTTGGCATCTAGAAGTCGCACTAATTTATTCTTTCGTTCATATACATAAAATGGTAAATGTTAAGATGGTTTGAATAATAGTTAAGGTCTAATTCTGTTTGCAAATAAGGAGTATTATTCTGAAACTATGGCGTAATTTTTCCAGTAGTCAAGAAGTCAAGATTTTTTGTGGGCACGTCATGGCCACATTAAATATTTATTTGGAAAAATGGCACGTAGATCTGTAGAGGTTCGCCATCGCTGCTGTAGTCGATCAACAACGTTGATCAACGTTGTTGTTGTTTGTGTGTGTGACTTTTATTGTTTCTAAAACTTGCGTTTTTTTGTGTTTAGGTCCTGTAAGCCCCTTAAACCATTAACAGGCACTTTTGAATTGTCAAGAATTAAAAAAATAATCCCACGTTCAGGGAAATACCTACCAGAGCTGATTTATTTGATGATCTTTCCTAGCATGAATCAATAAACAATGTTAGGTATAATTGGTCTGTAATTCAGTATGATTCATGTTAGCACTAGAATGAATAAAATCCCCAATGGATTACAAAGGAGAAATAAAAAAAACCGTAAGTAATTAATTCAAAGAGCTATAGGGAATTATCAGCCTGCAAACGTTTACTAGTTCAGTTGGTACAAAGAAGTTTGGCTATGTTTGAGTAAGGCCCTACTAAGCGCTACAATACCCCTAGCCTGAAGAAGTAGATCTAACACGTATCTAGTTATAAATACGCCCCCTTACTAATAAACGTATTCTAACAGATGAACTAGTTACACACCGATTTCTCTCTTTGAGTCGTCAGTAATTTGACTTACGAAAGAAGAAGACAAAGCGTTCTGTAACTATATAGACGCTTAACGTTTATTAGTACGGGGGTAACTACATAGGGTTATGGATACTCCAATTCTTTTGTTTTGTAGCCAAATAATATAATAAAAATATATAAATAAAATAATAATAAACATCAAAGGGTTATCTCGAACGTTCGTATTCGAATCTCAGTCTCAATATGTCAACAATAGAGGTATTGTTGACATACGGAAATTAGAGGTAATTTCCCTACACTTTTAGACAAGTTTTTGACATTATTTATCGTTAAGATGAGATTGCGATTAGATCCCTTTAAAATACGCATGGAAATACGGCACTAAATACATAGATACATATACCTACCTAATGTATGGAATGTATACAAAATGCTATGAAATATCCAAAACAAACCATTAATTAAAATGTCGCATTGTTATAATTTCCCATGAGTACCTACCTATATGTACTTTGAGCATGTTGCGTGAACAGTCAAGGGCAAAAATAATATCGATAAGTTCATTAAACGAATGGCATAAAAAATCTGCTAAACTATCTTTTGACATTGTTAGAATATATACGTACGTATATCTAACATACGTATATCTAATATATTTAAAAAAGTTTTGATAAATGACGTTTGATCATACCTCAGTTTGTAGATTTATCTATTTTTGCCTTTGACTGAACTTAAAGACGATGACGATACGATATTGATAATTAATTATTACGAAACAGTAGTGACTTAATAATCAAGTTGATAGCTTATTAACTCTTATCAGGGCACAGGTTTCTAAATACCGATACTAGGCAGGTATTACGTAGTCTTGGACCTCAGACGCTTTAGTTTGGAGATATAACAAAAGATAAATACGCCGCTACGTGCTAAATAGCCAGCTATTCAGATAACTGTCAATATTACGATATAATTTGTCATCATTACACTTTTAGTGACCAATAAGATACTTATTCAATAATTGGTGACGACACTACATATACATTTATAAATAATAATAATGTATATCGTGTCGTCACCTTTCGATTGTAGGTAAACCATATTTTATTGCTATGGGCTGAATGTATAAATGGTTGTGGTTTTGAATCAATAATTATTCATACTTGGGTTTAAAGGTGACAATATCCTAATATGTGCCAATGATTAAATTCAATTCAAGATTAACCTTGATTTATAATAAGGAGTTTCCTTTTACATTGTATTAATTAGGGTTTTACATTGTCACAGAATAACTAATAGGTAGTACTAACGACATTGTGTTAGTCAGACCATTGCGGTCTTTTTTTAAGTTTTGATAATAATTATATATCAAGGGTTAAAAGTAGTACATGTACTTCCATGCTGACTTTTCGGCCATGTTAAGGCATCAGAAGACTATAAATTTAACTAGTCTAGCCGAACGTCTGACTGATGTTAAGCGGTAATTTCTTACAATATCTTTTAGGTGATTGTAGGGTTAAATAACTTTTTCTAGTAAAATATACGCAAATATCCCTAAAATAATATTAAATGAAAAAAAAGAAAATAAACATATAAAAATCAAAGTAGCCCGTGCTTCACAATACACTCTTCACTCAAACAAAAAGTCAAAAATAATTTTACCAATACCAAACAAATTTTATTTTGATTTTATTTATATGGATCTGAAATAAATGATTTGATTTGATAAAAAATTTACATACTTAAGTAGGTTATTATAGTACCTATATAGTTATTATATTATAGATACTATTGCTTCGGCTGACGAAATTACAGCAGCGATTGGCCTGCGGCTACGTGCCGTAGGCGGCTACGCGGCGTAGACGCCTACGCAGCGTCTACGCTACGTTAGGCGCGCCTACGGAGTGTTATCACGTACGCAGCTTGCAGTGCGATTCTGTAACCATCTCACCGTGAAAACTTAGGTGAAGCGAGCGTGGAGTGAGCTGTCAATAGTGTCAATTCCGGACTAGCAAAAACAAACTCACTTTACCTAAATATTCACGGTGAGATTTTTACAGAATCGACCGGCTGTTGCTATAATGAAAGTGATTCAATTTAATAGAGAATTAATTTCAATACCTCGCCGGAAACAAAAACATCGCTAATGTTCCTGTAATCTTTTACTGTCGATGCCAGTAGCAAAATATAATTGCAACAATCAACGAAATATCGAGAAAACACATGTGACATTTCTTTGTTGTTTACAATTGCTGTATCTCTAGTGAACTTTCCGCCTACTCAAGGATAATTTCTAGAAATATCAAGTTTTATACCTTGTAGCTTTAAAACTTTCCTCTCATTACTTTTACCAAGAAATGACGTCACAAAGAATGCAACGTCAATTTTTTTGCCCTTGTGTTTGTTCTCAATCACGGAAGCCATTCCATCTTGGGATCACAAAACGAGTATTTACTTAAAAATTAAGGCAAGATGGGTAATTTAATTTTAATTAGTGTTGTTGATTATGGTTAATTATTATCAATCTCGATTATTCCCCTTAATAAGGATTGGGTACACTGCAAGCGATGCGATAAAATTTAAAACGAAATGTGTGTAAGATGATGCGATGCGAGCCGTTTGGTGGAAATTATTCTTTATGCTGTTAGATCAAAGGCAAATTTTCGTAAGTATAAAACAAAAAGTGGGAAAAATTAAGAGGCGAGAAATACGTCAATGTTATTCAAGGATGCGACTCGCCCCTGCTTTACACTGTTTTTATGGCTTGACAAAACATCGATTGTTCTTTATTATATCTATATTACTAATGACTAATAATAAAGCTGAAGAGTTTGTTTGTTTGAACGCGCTAATCTGTAGAACTACCAGTCGGATTTAAATAATTATTTTTACATTTGACAGCCCAGTTCTTGAGGAAGGCTATATAACATCATACTAGGATCCTTAGGAACCGAGCGACAACGAAATAATAGCGCGGACGGGCGATACGATGCGACAGGGTGGGTCGGACAAACAAGAAATTCAGCGCGGGTGAAGTCGCGGGTAACAGCTTTGTATTGTACACATAAACCTTCCGGAATAAATTCTCTAAATGATGGTGAAAACTGCATCAAAATCCGTTGCGCAATTTAGTAGAACAACGCGGCAATCAAACAGACATACATTTCATTTATAATAATTATGTGTAGATAAAAAATTACTGTACACAAATTTTCCATTGCCTAATAAGAAATCTGTTAATTGTTAGTAGAGATGTTGGTAGTCATAAAAAATATATATAAGAAAAAGGTTTTTAGCTATGTCGTGATTATTTGTCTATTGGCGAAGCAAAGTCCAAAGTATTAAAGTTCGACAACTTGTAGGTGGTAAGAATTCCTTTAATTCTGACTTATTCGGAAATTGCATTCAACATAATCAGACTATAATGTTCCCACTGCTGGGACACAGGCAATGTAATTAATGTTACCTCAATAATTCCTTCAGAATGGAATAAAATTCCTATCCAAACGCCAGACATTTAAGATCAAAGTGGCTAGTTCGACAAAATGCCAATTTCCTATGTTAATATGTTATGTTGTCCTAATATTAATGTGACTTCCATTATAGAAACTGCATTTTTTCTATATATATGACGTAGCAGTCTAGGTTACCTCATAACATCGCAATAGGAAATATAAAAAATTTAAAAGATTTAGTGATGGCGAAGTCATAAAATATGGTACCTACTAATTGTGTCTTTTTAACACCAAAGTGATGTAATCAAATAATCCACCGTTTGGACGGAACTTCTAGGCTATTAATCTTTTAGAAAAATTGCCGTGATGCTTTTATTTAACGTGTATTTTGCCATTTGAACGACTTCACCAATACAATTTTAACCTTGTACTTAAAACTTTTTTACAAAAAAAACAACCGGCTTTCAAAGAAAAACACTACAAATTGAAAAATAACTTTAATTTCGGAATTCGGTGTCTTCTGTTTTGTATTTTCTTTTTTTGCCACCGACTTCGGGAATTAAAGTAATTTTTCACTTTGTAGTGTTGTTTTGGAAGTCGTTTGTTATTTTTTTTCTATAAAGTTTTATTTTTCTCTTTTGTTGGTACCGACCTACCTACCCCATACAAATCCGTATATCACCACTTGCTAAATAGCTTATTAACAGTGACATAAAGTTATTATAACATCATCAACATACACTATAAAATGGAAAAATTACTTATTATTGAAGCTAAGTCTAAAACCACTGATCAGAATTTTGACCAAATTTTTATAGGACCACCCTAAGAGGAAAGAATTTTCCAAATCGGTTTGTAAATGACGGAGTTCTGAGGTAACAAACATAAAAAGTATACAACCGAATTACTTTACTTTAGTTAATTACTATACTAAATCTACTTATTAACTTAATTTATTCATCGTGTAGGTATTACTATCACGAATATTCCATTGAAAAAACATTTCAATGGCAGACGTCGAATCTGAATTGAAATTATTTTCCTTATTCCAAACGTGCAATGCTGTCGTGCAAAAAAAGCTGTTGTTCGTTGTAGCAAGTACCTAATGGTTAAGTTATTCTCGAGTTGAAGTTAGTGCATTAAAACTTACTAACTAACTACTAACCTTAGAAAAGTCATTTGACAGGAGTGGTTTAAACTTTTTCATTGACTAAAGCTATACCGTAATTAAAATTCATTAAAATATTTATGACCAGTTTGAAAATCGAATATCGGTGATTTTACCCACCGATCGAGCATTGTACCTTAACCCTTGAGGTAAACCCAGAAAAAACTGAACAATGGCAATGTAAAAACAATAAACGCTTGAAGTGTCAATTACAACAAAAAAGTTAAACATAGGGTTCAAGCAGTCAACAAATTGTTTACGTGAAACATGACAGTACAGCTTGACATGACGTGGTCGTGATTTGTTTTTACCTGACACTGACAACAAAAACAGGGATAATTTTGGAACTTAAAAGTGTCACGTAAAAAAGTCGTACTCAAAATCTGAAATGTCCTTTAACTGAATTTTTTTCGTTGGAATATTCAGTTCACCTTTTGTGCACTCAATGTCAAGTAAAACAAGTCAATAGCACACAAGTTTGCAATGAAATTCAAATATTAGGACTTGTATTTGCCTACATGGCTTTGAACCAACCAATCCCCATTATGTTATGTAATTAGGTACATAGATACTACATATTCAAGTTCGCATGCAGCTGTGTAAATCCCCTATGGAACGGACTGTTTCCTTGCGTGATATGATATTCCCATGGGACATAATCATTTCCTTAAGTAGACGTGTTGCGCTGGCGCTGCGTAGTTGTACCCTAATCTGGAATATCTTGATATGATAACCAAATTATGATGTAAAGTATGATTTTCAAGAAATTTCGTCGGAACGCATTTGGGTTGTGTTCGTAGCCATAATGCGACGCTGAACTGGACTACGTTATAATATTTTAATTAGGTTCCTAGCTAAACGTATTTAAAGGTAATTTAATGTTTATAATAGCTTCCTAGATTTATTGATTGATTACATTGATATGATCAGGCAAAAGGCTTATGTCGAAATACCGATTTGAACATAAATCTTAATGATTTTTAATTCCTATAATTTAAAATCACACAATACAATATAAGTAGGGAGATAGATGTCACTTTTATACCCTCCTGGCCCTTTAAATCCCGGGTTTGGCATAGTCCACCTTGATGCAATTTCAAATGATTAAGAATAAGTTTCTTAAAAAAAAGAGAAAAGAGTTCCTGGAAGGATTTGGGGGTGACCTTTGCCCAGCAGTGAGACAGTATAGGCTAACAAAAAAAAGAACAAGAATCTTTCTCTTGCATCTATTTGGATTACCTGTCAACAAAGTACCTAAAGCTCTGAAAATTAATGACATGTGGTTAGCATATATAGCTACATAGTTCCACGTCTCGATCAAAAGTACAAAGAGCAAATGTCGGATTTCAACCAAACAATCCTCATTCTAAGCTTATTATGTATTGGACCACAAACATAACGGTCGTGCCGACAGTCCTCGCGATCTGAGATAATTTTGAGCGAATGGTTGAATGAACAATTGACAAAAACCGATACCAAGGGCACTGTTAAACTATAGTTACGTGCTTCTAATCGCAGTTTAGTCTTCCTGTTAATCTGTGAGGTGATTGTCGATGGCAGATCATAGCTTCCTCATGTCAAGGAGGTGGTGTGACTCTTTGAACCATATTTTTGTGTAAGTTTTATTCGATTCGATTCAAGTCCCACGTGTTTTTCATCATTTTCGATCACTCTCTTGGTGTGCGCGCTGTGTTCAAAGTTTTGTTGTCACATTAAGAGCCTTCAAGCCTAGTAAGGTCAGTAATCCAGTTCAAGTTTAGGTGAAATAATTTTAGAGTGCGCCAATTAATAATTCGAATTAATAATTCGAAAGTTTGTGTTCTTCTTGTGATGTGAGTGTGCTTTTGAAAAATTATTTGGTATGTAAATATCGAGTTTTTGTAAATAATTAATTTTATTTTATTTCGTTATTCCATCTAATTACTTACGGGTATTTTTGATCTAATCGTTTATTTTAGTAAACTATGACATAATTTATCATAATATATATAGTTTATATCATAATATAATATGATTTATCGTAAATTTATTTTTAAAACTTTATTTACCGGAAGCGAACAATTCGCTAGATTAGCTTGCGAACTTCCGACTGTGCCGCCGATATCTACCTACTTAATAATTTATTTTATTAATAGTAAACCGGAACTACAGAAAAAGATTTAAGTTTTAAAATAAATATCACTATAGTAGATTTTACAACAAGTGCACAAAACAAACCATTTTTATACGAGACTTTTAGCAGCCCGAGCCGAAGGCGAGGGCTGATAGTAATGTCGAGGATAAAAATGGTTTTGTGGACGAGTTATAAACTCTGCTTTTCACTTCGATTGCGAGGAAATAAAACAGTAGTAGGTATAACATAACATTTCTTTAATTAAAATTCAAAGTAAAATTAGAACAGTTTTGAATACTGAAGGAAATTGTTTTTATTAACGGTATTTTTCTGAATTTGTGAAGACGACATATTGTGAGAAGATGGCATATTATGAGAAGATGGCTCTGACGACTTCAACAAAGATGTAAGCTTCGAATAATTTTGTATATTAACATTGTCCTTCATTTGTAATGTTGCTTTCAGCATGGAATATATACTCCACAGTGTAGACGGCTGAAGTTTTTTGGATAATTCATCAAAATAACTCAAAAGATCACTTTCCGAGAACGTAGTTACTAGTTTTTCTTTTCTCCAATTTACAAAATTATCGTAAACTTTGAGATATTTTTCCCGAGACTTTGGCGGTAATATCTGTTGCACAACTCTCTGTGCATTCATTTCCATAAGCGTATTAGGAGAGACTGTTAAATCCTCTTCTTCACTGGATATTTTTAACAATTTTAGCAAATTGAAGAAATATATAAATGCACGAAAAAAGAACAAGAGCGGTTTCCCGCCGCTTTATTTTTTTTTAAATCTTCCGACATTGATATTAGGCTGCAGACCTATACAGCCTACTATTAAATTAATTTTGTAATAATAATTTTCTTAAATCAACTAACCTACCGTACTTGAATTAAAATTTTAATATCTATTATATCTTAAAAAACACATAAGACAAATAAATTAAAGTAAATATTATATAATAACAAATTCTATCTATGAACTTCTTATTGCATTTGGCTGTATAGCTCATTTTCTTTGCCTTAATATAATACATTTATGAGTAGATACGTTAATGCCCTTGTGCACAAAATTCGATTTTGTGCAGCCTATACCCTGCACAAAGAAGCACTTTCAGAGCATGAGAAGTGAAAAAACCTTTCCATTGAACATGTCTAGACATAAATACGCAGAACGTGCGTAGCCCTGGTCGGCAGATTTTCCCCAACATGTTAATCAGCTCTCTAAGGTCAATCGCGAGGATAGTGATACAATTATGAAGTGACAGCTACGTGCTTTACTAATCAAATTGGGGTTGTCAAGATTTATAACAATAGGGAATACAAACTTACTCTTTAAAAAAATTCTTGGAAAAAAAGGAAAGCCCGATTATGTGGAGTTAAAGAAATCATGTTAAATCAATTGAATTATCAAGTTGTGAATTTGATTCGCAGTTCGATTTAAGCTTTTTGTCAAGGAAATACAATTTATAGCTCGGGTCAGTACCTAGTATGGTAATAAGCTAACCGCGGATTAGATGAAACACTATTTACCGCTATATTGAAAGCTGCAATAGATACAGTTGATATATTACCTATACCAATTTTCACAAAAAGCTCAGTAGGAAAATGTGCGTGAAATGGTTGTCTGTCTTACGACGCGTGTCACGAACTTTTAAAACCTAAACTTGGCCTTAACTATTTAACTAGCGCTGTGCTTTATTAATGAACCTTTATGAAAATCAACTTGACAGAGCCGCTGGTTGACCACACGTCAAAGTTAAATTCCCAAACATTTATCCTGTACAAATAAGCAGGTACACATACCTACATATGTTTTTCAAGATGACTTGCAAAAAAATAGTGGTTAAGCGTGACTTGTTCAAAATATAATTGAAAAAAAAATAAAGATAGAATTCCAGTAAAATACTGGTAATTTAAAACATATTAGTATCTTCTAAATTTTCCAAAGCTGACCATAATGGCTGCCTGCGTCCGCGCCGGTCACGAACAGATTGACGTCACACACCCTGACTCAATATTAGCTGGAACGAAGCAGGTTTTATATATTAAAGACCATATTACCACATAGCTCTATATAAGAATATATAAATGAGAATATTTGAAGTTATAAAGAACTTTGTTATAAGTAGATACGTATCCAATCGAATTATTTCCGTTTTCTGACAAAGAATAGTGCAAGATGATGATAATAGCATTCTTCTATTGATTATAAAGAACATGGTGTAATACCCACTTAATAAATTAATGATATACCTACTGAACAGTAATAGTTTCTGCTTACATCAATTTGTTACGATAAGGCTTCTATTCATTATCAACTCCGACACCTTAAATGTTATTAAGTATAAAATTAAACTAAGTTATTTACATTGATGTAATAATTAGCCGCATCATGTTACCGTTAAATACTTATTCTTATTCTTCTTAAAAAGTTTACCGTAAGACCTAGATAGTAGAGGCACATCTTCAACATCTTCACCATAAGACCAATACAGTATAAGCACATCTTCAAAATAATTACTTAAAAAAGAACGCTTATCTATTGGTATGTGGATGGGCTTTGAAAAAGCTTGCTTCTGCTTCAGGCTACTAGGCATATAGGTAACTATACTACAATGTCAAGTTTTAGACATAGTTTTAGATGAAAATAAAGTAGAGGTCTTTATTTACCCTTAAAATTGATTCAATATCAAATTGAGACCCGTAATAGTATATTTTATATTAGCTTCTGCCCGCGACTTCGTTCGCCCGAAATTTCTCGTTTTAACATAAAACAGCCTGTGACACGCAGGGATAATGTAGCTTCTCATTAGTGAAAGAATTTTCGGAATCGAATCAGCAGTTCCGAAGATTACCCCCTACAACCTCACAAACTTTACCGCTTTATAATATTAGTATAGATTTGCAACAAAGTTCAACGAATTGATGTTTTCTTTGTTAATAAGTAAGTAACTACATACTTAGGTACCTATGTACAAAAAAATAGATATTGCATTTTGCAATGCAGAAAAAAAATCGTTAATTAATCCTAAAACGAAAATGGAAAGTCGCACTTGATACTAAATATTGTTATTAAATATTAAGTTACAAAGGAAGTTATTATTCAGGCTTGAAAGTTTCACAAGAACTTCTAATGCACCAGTAGTTTCACATTTATTTATTTATTTCGTTAGGGAAAACAAACAATTGTACATTATATATTAGGTACATCTAAGATTACATTAGTAGTGGGTAGATGTACAATCCACAACGTTTCCACAGATTACACATACCTACCAATGAGTAAGTAGTAAGTATATATTTACCTACATAAGTATATTTATGTAAGTGTGATATTCTTGAAACAAAAAAACTCTTTAAAAGTGTGTTATGTATATTATCAAACAAAAGGCATTATGCTGTCTAGTCCCGTTACGACACCATGACCTGCTAAGTCTTGCGGTACACACTTTGAAAAGTAAAGAATGAATAAATTATACTAGTGCTTATAAGTGCATATTTACTTAGTTTCCGAATTGATAATTACATGTTGAGATCTTGTCAAACTCTAGCATAACCTAATGCGCAATCAACATGGGTGAGAAAATCGCGGCGATAGTCTTAGTTCATAGAGTTTCGCACAGAAACACCATTCCGAACTGATAGACGCGTAAAAAAATTCTAAAAGTGCTTTGGAAAATCGAGTTTTATGAAAAAACCACTGCATAAATCAGTTATAAATAAAGTTTATTAAATTTTTCGATAACTGAACTTTGTCGGTACGGACTTGGATTTGAAGATTTTAGTTCTTTTATTACTTATTTACACCCAAAGTTACGTTAAAAATAGCAAGAAAAACGAATCTTTGTTGGCTCATAACTTTTTAATGGTTTTTTTATTTTACTATTCTGTTTCCGTACAGACACAATTAGTAATAATTCAAAACGATATTATGTTTAACTTTGGGTGCACTATGTCAAACAGTGGAGTAATACTCTCCCGAAATTTGTATGGAAAAATATCGACTAGTAGCACCTTAAGCAATGCTAAAGTAGATTCTTCTAAACTTCCAAATTCTCAATACAGAAACCGGGTGGTAATATTCCATCACTATGTGTCCGACTATCACCCCTTGAAGTTAACAAACAAATGAATAACGGAATGTACACTATACAAATCAAAAACCAAAACTCACAGATCCACTTCCCAATACGCTGCATATTCCATTGCGTAGCTGCCATATAAGTGAAATACTTAACAAAGTGTACATAACGGCATGCATGAATTATAATTCGGAAGCTTGGTCCTGCTTGTGAAGCGCGGATCAGTCAGCCGAAACGAGTAGGTATTTTATGTGGGAGCAGAGTACATCACCATGCGTCGCCCGTAAAGCACGCATCTGCACAGTGCGTTCAGCACGATATTATAAGGGTTATTATTTCATTTAATTAAATTATCAATTAATATTAAACACGTGAATTGAATACACTTAAGCAATGAACTATATGTGGAATCAATTATTATTTAGCGTTTTCGAACTTATACAAACGCGATTAAATAAAATCTGATTCGCAAAGTTTTGGATCAACCGTGATTATTATTACAACTTTTAAGTGTTTGTTGTTGATGATGATGATGATGAGTGTCCTACTAGTAGTTGATGAGTGTGTGTTCACCAGGTCGCTCGCAATTCCTGACGGTTTGGTGATGGACCCGTTGGCGCCCACCGCGCTTGTTGTCTCTTCGGAGTTCATGGACCGCATTGGCAGTGGGCTGACCATTCTCAGAGATCACGGAAAAAAAGTTCAGAAGGTGGGTACGTACTGTGTAATATTAGCTTGTATTGTTTTGTTTTGATTACAGTGCAATATTAAGAAATATTGCTTCATCAAGATTCAATAAAAATTTGATGATTTGTAATCTTAAACTGATTTATATCATTACATTCGACATATTTTTGAGAGTTTGTTTTATAAGATTTAATTCTTTCAAGAAGTCATAACCACTAAAACAGAAATAACAATATCCTGTAAACATCAAAAATACATAACACACGAAATTTTTCGTTGATTTGGATTGACTTTGTATGACAAAGATGTTTTTTCATTAATAAAATAACACACGAAAAAATTTTACGCTGGCTGGTCTAGAGTCATGTGCTGAATTCCTGGTAGATAATAGTTTGCGCGTCGATGCACCATGCACTTACATTCTAAACGTTTAATTAAAGTCATCATTTTCAAACGCTGAATTCACGAATGTTTTCTAAATATTCGGAATTTTTTAGACGACGACGTAGATATGTTTACCATAGGCAGATTTCACCCGTACTATTTATATATACAGTATGTTAACTAACAGAGGGCGTTCCCGTTAACCCGCAATAGTATAGCATCCATACATGCTAAAAAAAATATTACCATTCGAAAATAAAATGTTTTTATTTTTTTTATATTAAAATATTCACTAAAAATCGTAAATTGATACTCTATTTATTTAATTAATTCTAATTTATTTAATTAAATAAATTCCGACATTGCTGTCCTTCAAGTACGCGTGTACAGAATGTGTCTTTAACGTATCAATTTACGATTTTTAGTGAATATTTTAATATAAAAAAAAATAAAAACATTTTATTTTCGAATGGTAATATTTTTTTTAGCATGTATGGATGCTATACTATTGCGGGTTAACGGGAACGCCCTCTGTTAGTTAACATACTGTATATAGTGATATTAGCAATAAATTCTACTGAAAATTTTCCTCTTATAAGTAACTTTATTTACGTTAAAGAAAATATTTTCGTTCATGGATGGTATTGGAATAACAACGGTATGTAATGCCTTTTATAATTTAGATTATTATCCTTCAAGGATTATTAAAAAGCCATTGAAGGAATTAATGTAAAAATAGAAAATACAGTCATCTCTATTTTCTATTTTTACATTAATTCCTTCAATGGCTTAATACACACTCATGTGTGTACTGTTTATTGGGGTAGTACCTACTGTGTGAAAAGGGCACTAATTCAGGAAAAGAAGTTAATCACATGCAGCTCGGCGGCTGTGAATTTTTTTTCTTTATTGTCGTACGTACACATCATATTAGTACTAACAAAGACGTGTTGCTGGGGTCCTGGGGAGTATGTTACGCCATTTCTTTTCAACTGCAACAATAAGTAGTGATGAAGAGTGGGTGTAACTATCGGGGCTGTCTTTTGTAAATTTGGCGCTAAAAACTGCTGATTGACGGCCAAAGAATAAACCATGACCTTAGGTATTTATGTTTGTTTTTCTTTTGTCTGGCAGTATGTTTGGAAAAACAGAAAATTCGACATTCTCAAGAAGTCATGGAAGTCTATGGTGAACGTCGTTTTGATTGATGCCAAAGATACGCCGAGCGGCAGTGCCAATGGACTATATTGTAAATTCAGGTAAGCTCTTCATAAGTTTGTAAATGAACCAAATTCCCGCATTACGTGTTTAAATGTCCGTATCATTACTGTACCTTAAACTTTAAATTATTCATTAGTTTTATACAAAAAAACTACGAAAATCTTACGGAGTTATCACTCACAAAAACTTGTTTATCTATAAGTATTGTTGTTTTAATATTCGTTATTATTTTAGCATTATTTTAGGTGGGTATGGTAATGCCATACCAAATTACCAAGGCAGTTTTAATCATGTCTGATCTATTTTTGAACATAACTTTTTCTTTTTTTTTACTGTGTCTTGGAGTAGTTACCCTTTACAAGCCCTACTGTTCTCGAACCAGGGCCTGATTTGCCCACAGGCTAACTAAGCTCAAGCCTAGGGCGCATGGACCGAGGGGGCACTGAGCCACTTATTTATTCACAGAATAAAATTTGGCACTTAATTTAAAATATGCGCCTAAATACTAGTAGAAAAACCGCGGTTGGTAAATCTAGTAAAGTATAAAAAAATTATAAGTATATTCATGGGCTAGGCAGGACAGGCTCGGGGAAGGGGGGCGCATATTCATAGTTAGCCTAGGGCAGTCAGAACTCTAAATCAGGCACTGTCTCGAACACAAAAATAAGTTATTCTTATTTGGAAAAATAATAAATAAGGGTTTTCGAACGAGTTTGTGAGTGGCAGCTTTTTGCGTAGCATAGGTACTGCCTGTAATGCTCCAATGATGATTTTTTTATAGTCGGTACATACCTAGATTTTAGATATCTTTGCTAGATATTTTTAAATTAGGTATAAGTAGTTATTTCAAGTTTGCAGAACAGTGGTGGCCGTTCCGGAGGTCGGACGGTCCGGAGTTATAGTACATTATAGGTCGTGGGTTCGAACCCCAAACCCCAAATGCACTAGTAGCCCTACTTTGAGTTTTTCAGACCCTGAAAGGGGGTCTGAAAAATCCTTGTTGCAAAAAATATATATACATTTTTATTTTTTTAACCTAATCGCCACACTGTATAATGTATGTAACAAATGTACATTTTGGGTTTTAAAGTAAACGAATAGTTTAGAGGAGCTACAGTAAGTCAATACTCAGAGGAGTTTAAAGATACATAAATCCTTGTGACCGACCGCACAGACCGTATTAAGAAATCTATACTTCGTTCCAAAACACAAATAGCGGACGCTGGCCGCACATCTGCTGGACTAAAGTGGAACTGGGCTGGCCATATCTGTCGCATGTCGGAACAGTAATACGCAATAGCGACCACTCAGTGGATCCGCCAATGGCAGGAGACAATAGCGTGGCAGGGCCAGAAAGAGATGGCGGGATGAGCTGGACTCCTTCTTAAAGGATTGGTCTACAAACTCAGTAGACCGGGGAAAGTGGAAAGAGGGAAGAGAGGCCTTTGCCCTGGAATGGGACAACAGGCTTGTAATTATAATATAAATCCTTGTACTCTATAAAAATATAGACACAACCAGTCCGGGATTGTCCGAAAGGGTTACCGCTGGCCCGGAACATAAAGGGCTAAGGAAGGAACACGGGTGGGTTTTAGTCAGTAAGAGTCTGACACTCCCTTCCGCTCCACCCAGAGCGGGGGGGTCATTTGGTGATTACCCAACCAGAAAAAAAAACCAGTCCCAAGTATTTTAGAAGAAATGATATACAGCGTACGTATTTTACAAACGTTGGAGATGAAAGCTCGCGTTTCATATTTTCCGAAGAATCAAAGCTTGAAAGGAAAATTAAATATGTATACGTAATATCCATAAAGGCATTACTTACCTACCTATTTCTTTTTTTTTATATTTCATAAAAAGCCCTTGAATATTCAATCAATAAAATCAAATAAAACGCCTACAATCTGCGCAGATCTAAGTAAGAACAAGCAAGAATGTTGATTACATGTTTTCCTGCTATTATTCTTTTTTTTTTATCCAAACAGGCTCGGCAGCGAAGGTCACAAATCGAAGCAGCTGTCAAAGTCAAAAACGTCGTGGTTTGAGCGATTTAACCTCTACTTGTACGATGACAATAACCTGGAAGTTACCGTCTGGCACAAAGGAAAGCAGAAAACCTTTATGGGCAGGTAAATTACATTATCTTTATTTTTTTTCCATCCTGCTGAATATATATATATACATATGTGTAACTGTTAATTTTTGCCTGCGGCTTCACCTGCTTGGAGGTTGGAAAATAACCCACGGGAACTTAGATACTAACGGGATAAAAAATATCCTTTGTCCTAACCCAGGTATGATCTATCCGTGTGCAAATTTCGTCCAAATCCGTTCAGTCTGTTTGTTACCTATTCGTTAAGGCTACGCCGATCGCCTAGTGGCGCCCTCATCGTTTGTTTGGTTATTTCTTTTATTTTATTATGAAAATGCAGAAAATAAGCACGTTAAGCTGTGCTCCACAAGTTTATACGTTAATATTATTATAAACGGTAGTTTTACATTATTTGATCTTATTATAATCACTAAAACGGAAATTAGTAGCCACTATTATCCGTTTTTGTGATTATAATAAAAATAAACAATGGCGCCGATTCCCTTGTTCACAAACTAAACTAAATTTAAGCTCAGTGCATCTTTTTCTTTCTATTTCATTATGAAAAGGACAGAAGAGAAATATTAGTTTAGCCCTGTCAAATTAGTCAGCGCCTGACGTAGGTAAATTGACATATTTTTAGTAGCAATTTTTTTAATCACGTCTATTCATAGGTATCTATTGAGTATCTTAATTTGACAGGACTAAACTAATATTTATCTTTTGTCCTTTTCAAAATAAAATAGAAAGAATAAGATGCACTGAACTTAAATTTAGTTTAGTTTGTGAACAAGGGAATCGGCGCCAATGTAAAACTACTGTTTATATTAACGTATAATCTCGGAATTTATTATTTTATTAACTATTATATTAACGTATAATCTCGGAAATTATTCATGAATTCATAATGCATGCTCGACGTGATTGTTAAATGCAAATTCCGACTCGAATCTAGTTTTTATTAGACTTTCATGACTTAGCTGCATGTTTCTGGAATGCTAAGTCCAACTTGAAGTATGTTGTATCTAGTCAAACAAAGAGAAGAAGAAAAATAATATGACGAACAAGAAAAATCTGCCCCTTATCGAAAGATTTTGAAATCATTTGAATTTCGTCTAAACACTTCGATTTAAAAAAAACTCACTTTTCAATCCTTATTCAAGTGATTATTTTTTCTTGACTCTGTTTTACTGTTTTCTAAGAAGATGCCATGAAAAAAATAACCAATTCGAATAACATACGTAACCTACGTAAATATAATCTCGCACCTAAGTGAAATATTAATTCTGTCATTTTAACAAAAAATAATCATAGACACACTTCTTCGGTGTAATAAAAAATATAAAAAAAAAACATTTTATTCAAAAAACTAGCGAAACACGTTAATTTGTCATTTTTATGTCTGTTGGAGGATGTTAAACGTTTAGTTACCTACGTTGTAGATACACACAGTGTAGCGATTAGGTTATCAACATTATCATTAATTAAAATCACGTATTCTACATTACATATTTTAAACATAAAAATAATTCATAACAATTTAACATTCTTGCCGTGGGATCTTTATTTCATTTTAGTATTTAACAACATTAAACTTAATTTGTAATTCTTATTTGGTAACAATACCACAAAGTTTGTGTTCAATTGTTGATAATTATCATCGCTCCGCGCGTGTAGTGGCTTATCAACTTATCACGGGTGGTTTATTTCGTGCCAATTTTTACGCTATATATGTATGTTGATTACTCTAAAGATTTTATTTCCTATTTTTAGTAGATAAAATTATAAATACATGTTAATGTTGGTACCTACACCTTTTCATTTCGTAATTTAGGCTCTACAAAAAGGAATCAAAAATAAAAGCGTACCAATATCTTGATATAAAACTGATTTTCACTGCAATGAAAGCGCTTTTTTTTCATGTCAAAGCTCGTAAAGCTTTTTATTAAATAGTCGACAGATGACGAGTTTGTCAGTAATCCCGAATATAAAATGTAAAAATTAGGAATGTGTGGAAAGCATTTTTTTGTAAAGAGTAAGTGTTTTGCCTCCACTCTTCTGATTTAACTGGTAGTTACCTACCCACTAAAAGGGGGAAAGCCTATGAATATTTTCAAGTAAATATCATTATTTAGAATAGTTTTTTTTTTTGCTTCTTTCTTTAGAAAGCTTTTCACTGAAAGCATAGATAATACATACCTAGATAGACATACATACCTAGAAATGCCTAAAATTATGGTTTTGAAGATTATGAGGTACAGTGACTGCAAAGGCGTCTCATACCATTGCCGGAGGTTCTCATCGTCGAAGCTCAATTGGATGGCTCTATAACTATTAATTATATACATCCGACCATCTTTAATGACCAATAACATGTAACCGCAATAATACTTTTTTGTGTTTCTTTTTACAATAATGACGCAATCACAATTTTGGTGTTTAGACCAAAGTTCTTGAACCGTGACGTATTTTTGCTTCAGAACTTTATCTAAGCGTAGCCTTACTTGATTCATTAAAATTAGTATAATAATTAATGTTTCACACCGCGATGTTATGGACGTATGACCTACGTTTTGTTAGGCTTGGTCAAACTCATCAATTTCATTAGATTAGCATCATTTAAATTAACTTATTTCCTGCAAATGAAGGCTTTGACACAAAAGCACCGGCCGAGGCCGACCTTACTATTTTAGTGCAAAGCCTTTTACGAAGCGAAATCCAATAAAAATAGTAACTCGTTTCATCTGTAAATGTGAGCATTTAAACCAAGGGCATATTATAGCCAGAACGGACCGCAGCGCAAATCATTTTCATACAAAAAAGTGATGTGCGGCCAGCCTGTAGTGTGTGGTTCATAGAAAATGTATAAGGAGTATTTTTCACAATGAATCCCATTGCGGCGCGGCTCACCTCTATCTACGCTAACCAACCTTTATAGTTGCATTCCTCAGTTATATAAAAGACAATGTATCGTTCTTATTTATTTATTGTTAAAACTGTCATTGCCCTTTAACATTTTAATTCCTCATTTTAAAAATTGACCGAAGAGTCGTTATTCAGGGCCGTCAACTCTCGGTCACTAGTTTCGATATTGGCCATAAACAGATGGCTTTCTGCTCAAAAACAAACACAACGTTCCGGGTTAAACTTCATCGGAAAAATACAGATATTGGTTGTGGTAAATATATTTTAAACAATATTAATTCAACAGTTGATAAATAGCAAACTATTTTTGACGATGTTCTACTCGTTAAATTAACATTCCCCTGTAATATTGCTGCTGGGGGCCTAAAAAGGCCACTTTGGCAATTCATAAAAGGATAACATTATGAATCGTAATGGACAGTTAACTGTTAAGTTAATCGAATCAAATCCCATTGATGAAGGATTTTTCAGTTATTTTTTTTTGTCTGTGCTAAAATACCAATCAATCCAATCCAAATCCAATCCCTATCTCTTTGATTATACCTACGTAGTGCAGCGAAAAAAAGAAAAACACGGACTGTCTTCGCCTTATTTTGATTCATAACGTTATCCTTTTCCGATTCTGCCAAACTGGCCTTTTTAGGCCCCCAGATTGTTTTTATTATTGATACTGCTGGGTAATTGCGTAACACACTCACAGTAGCAATGGCTTTACTTTTGACATTTTAACAACATTCATTGGTTTATTTACGTGGTTGAGCAGACAAATTTGTCGAACATATGAAGCAATGGATTAGCAATGTCCTTCAAAATCATTGTGATTGATCATGTGTAAGGCAATTAGGATGCTGCTGGTGGCAATCACAAAAACAATCCGTCATGTCAATAATTTTAAAAATGTTTTGTGTTAGGTAAACGGAGTTTTTGTCATGATTGTGTTGAACATATGTATATTATACATAACTATATCAATAGGTGTAAAATAGACGTAAACATCCAATTCATAACATTATTAAGTTAGCACCTAAAATGATTTTATAGATATAGCTTTGTACCTCACGTTCGCGGCTACGGCCTACGCGCTTTCGGCTACGCGCATACGCAACTTTAAAAAAAACTGGCACAGGTTTTATCGTTTGCCAAAAAATCTCACAACTCTAAACTGCCTATAGATAGGTAGTCCGAGAGTGGAAAAAAATATTAATGGGCTTTTTTTTTTTTTATCGTGGAGAAATGCTCATGCATGCTGCACTACCACGGGGAGATAGTGCAGTTATGTGGGACTCTAACCCACTAAAACTCCACGGTGTCCTCCTCTGCCGCTTACGGCGGGAACACGGGCACGCGTTAGCACTCATCCGTGAACCGTATATATATTGATGGGCTTAACCAACCTTATAATAAATCTTTCTTTTGCTCGGTAATTGATCATTTCATATTCACAGGTGTATCATCGACCTCTCACAGCTCGAGAAGGAGAAGACCCATGATCTGTGGCAGGAACTGGAGTGCGGTCAAGGCTCCCTGCATATGCTGGTGACGTTGAGCGGGACCTCGATTAATATGCCCCTGGACAACGTGCCTACAACGAATGGCGTCCGCCATGCTTCTCCTGAGGGGGAGAAATTTGTAAGTAAAATATAATAATGCCACTTTTTAATGTGTCGAGAAAAATCTCGAGAAATCCATGAATATCGTAGATCAGCACAAATTTTTACAGGCATATTGAAATTTTATACATGGCATGATGAAACTATTTTGTTAAAAATAACGTGTCCTATTTAAGAAAGCTGGGTGAGTTGTATTAAGGGCCCTCTTACCTCAGACACTCCTCTATTTTTAAGATTGTGCATTATATTAAATGAATCAGTGTCTGTAATAAGAAACAAGTTTACCAGCATTAAAAATGAATCAGTCAGCCATACAGAATAAAAATTACAATACATATATACATACCTACTTAGGTACATATACAAATAAATAAAATTGAAGTGTCTGTTTGTAAACTCAAAATTACTATTTTTTGCTTTTTACTAAATTCATATGAAAGTATATATGGTACTTATAACAAAAAAGTATTATTAATATTTCTGTCTGTCTGTCTGTTTGTTCCGGCTAATCTCCAAAACGACTGGACCGATTTTGATGAAATTTGGTATGGGGATACTTTGAATCCTAAAGAAGGACATAAGCTAACTTTTTATCAACATCAAACGGGCGATGTCGCGGCCGGAAGCTAGTCACCAATATGTTCTTAAGTCAGAATACACGTGTATGAAATAGTATGAATGACATGGTAATTTTATACTACATAGTTTAACGTTTTGCGACCCGATGCGCGCCTTATCGAAATATAATATTGATTGGATAAATTGGCAGAAATTAATATAAAGACTAATGACGCACAAGCAACGACTTCAAGAGTTCAAGTAACGGGTTTAAAATTTTAGACCCAGGTGCGGGTTTTTCTAAACCATGACTAATGAACTGGTAACCAAAAATGTTATCTATAAGTATGTCTGTAGGAATATTAGTGGCTTGCACTTTTTGCATTCATCAGTAAAAATCACAAAAACCGTAGTAATATATAAAATCTTCTATGGTGAACCCTAATGTATTATTTTTACCTAGTATCTACAGTTTTTTGCCTCTGTGGTATTTTAAACTTAGTCATTAAATTAAATATAAAATTTAAGAATATCCTTAAATAGATTTGAGGAAAACTCTAAGTTAGAACATTCCTTGTTCAAGTTCATTGAGATATTCAGAGTTCATAGTTGAGTTGTAGAAAAATAGTAGATTAAACATCAAGTGAAAAACAAGGGAATTTAATTCGAGGGATACAAGGACCGAGTTGAATTATTTTTTTCACGAGTTGTGTACTCTACTTTTTACCATTGACTGCGAGAAAATAAATAGTAGTATAGTATTTATCACATTTTATTTTATAATCGGTAATAAATAACTAATAAGAGAACAAAGGATTAATTAATAAACATTAAAAATTAATAATGAAATTAGAACCGTTTTCGAAATTCAGTGTAATGTTCTTGTTTGGTTTTGAAACGGTCGTATTAAATAAGACTTGGGTGTTTGGCAAAGTCGCCATATTTTGTGGTTGCTGTTGCTGAGAAAGCTCTAATGTAGTTGTTGCACAAGGTTGTCCTTTCGATGTTGAAGGGCGCGCCGGAGATAGTGGCGCCCAATGGTCAACAGTAGACGGTTTTAGATTTATACTGTCAACTATTCGGCTGCATCTTTTGGCTTTGTTTTCAATTAAATCCTCGATATAGCTTTCTGCTACTGTGCTGGACCTCCAAGTTCCGTGGCGTTTCAGTTCTGTAAGACCAGCACCAGAATTTGCTAAAAGGGTGGCAAGCTTCAACGGAAGCAATGTCCTGTATACTGCGTTCGGAATTTGATAGATTCAAGAATGTGGCAATCTCTTTTGGCATCGCACCTATTTTATTGATTCCAATAGGTTGGCGAGTACATTTTCCGCCATGGTATTGTATGAAAAACCTGTCGGTTTTTGTATTAGTGGGCCGTAAAGCTTGATATTTTTCGACGATTTTTACGTACTCGTGCCGTATCACGTACGTTCTATCAATTTTTGTTTTCGTATCAGTTAAAAGTGGCCTTTTTATGCCCCCAGGATTAATATATAGGCTACTTTTATCCCGATATTCCCACGGGATTGACATTTACGAGTGTGAAACCGCGGGGCGCAGCTAGTAATAATATAAAACAAATATATAATATACATATATATATCCTTTCCTATTATTAACTTTGCGTAAAAATAAAATCGCAAGGCGAAATATTTACCCAAATCTGAATGTATACCTAGTAAACAATGCTGTATTCACTAGAATCCAACTGACTGACAATATTTGAACTTGCTTATACGATGCTTTAAAAATCATGTTACAAGTTACCCTCCTTTTGGGCTTCGCCGCAGTCGGGTAAAAAATAAAAACTACCTACAATTTCCTCCTCTGAAAACGGACGCGGAACTTAATTATAATTGACTGCATAATTTCCTCCTCGTTTATTAACATAATACCAACGAACTTACAGTAAGTTAAAAATAATGGACATTAATTAAGACCTGTATGTTTAAATACGACCTAATTGCGACTATTAAAGAGAAATGTCGCTAAATGTGGAAACGTTTAAGTTCAAGTTTGCTTGCGGTTTCACTCAACCGCGATAGCCTTTATAGCAGCTCTGTTCATATTGATCGAATAGGTATGGCTAGCTGATTTCGAACCCACTGTAATAATTTGTGGTTTTAGCTGACAAGTTTTTTTTTATCTTAGTAAATACCTACTAGTTTGGTAAATCAACGTCAAGAAGTTTTTGCGGAAGAATTTTAATCATATTCTGTTTTATTAAAATCGTTTGTTTACGAATATACCATTTTTACAAAAAAACTGTTTGTTTGCACTTGCCAATGCAAACTTGGCTTTTATTTTGGATAATTCACGGAACTCTTTTTGTTTGTAAATGCACCCATAATACAGGAGAAATTACTAGTGTGGGGCAAGGTTTAAAAAAAAAATTATGCATAAACGTGTTTCTGGCCTTCCATCAGGACTTTGTCCAGCCTTGTAATTTGTCCGGAATTTTAAACGTAGGTAGAAAGGGTTTTTCTTTAAATAAAAAAGGTTAAATGAGTAACGGTAAAAGTAAAGATTAAAATGTAAAATGTCCGGACTTTTTTGCAAAGTTCTCTTTGTCTAGACTTTTCAATTTTCGAAAAGATAACCCTCGCACTTGACCACTAACTCTGCAAATACAAACTAATCTTTATGCGTTATCCTTTGGCTTTTACGTTGTGGTTAGCTTGTTTGTCTGTTCCACGTAAACATTGGAAGGCCGGTTTTTTCACGGTCGGAATATTCCTGGGTTCCAATAACTAACCGATGACGCAGGTAAAAGTGATCAAACCGGCTGAGAGATTATAACTGGTAGATTATAACTGGTCAGCCTGCTTGATTTATAATATTGTTGTGATAGTCTTATAGAATAGAATAGAATACTCTTTATTATGTACACCATATAAATTACAGACATAAATATAGAAACTGTACAAAGAGTGACACAATGGGCGGTCTTATCGCTAAGAGCGATCTTTTAAAGACAACCTTAGGATGGAAATAAAAAGGGGAAGGACAGACAAATACTGTAGGTAGTCCGTGGTGTACCATTTACCTACGTAATACAATAAATACACACATAGATTAGATTAGCTAAATAAATATCATCATCTTATATGCACATTCATTTCCTGCTTTCGTCATTATTGAAAAAGTAAACAGCTTTACTGCTTTGTTTTGTTTGTCGAACATAGCGACCCCAGGGCCTCGTGGTTCCGGGGGATTCTATATCCAAAAGTGTGAGATGAAAATCTTCAAAAAATGGATGACGTGCCCAGTTAGTGGCAATAGGTTATTACGTAAAACATAACAGCAAAATTGAGCACAAATAAATAAAATAAATAACGGGCGAAATTTTAGTGTTTATTAATATCATGTGACGAGCGGTTATATTATGTTGTTTTTAAACTGCCTTTCCGTGAAGGAAGTTTCGAAAACATTGTTTTTTTTTTTGGTGCACTTTTAGGGTTCCGTACCAATATGGTAAAACGGAACCCTTATGGTGAGACTCAGTCTGTCTGTCTGTCTGTCACAGCTGGATATCTCAAGAACTACTAATAACTATAACTTGAACTTCGGAATAGTTTTAGATGACGTTTCCCCAACTATTTTGCAAATAAAGAAATAAAATTATATGTATATTTTTAGCAACTGGGACTGAAAGCGTCTGAAAAAGTGGGGCTACTATCATATGAAAGAGCGCAGTTTGTACATTCGCAAACATTTTTCTTTTCATTTTAGGCCGCATATTTTTCGACTTTTGAGGAAAAATGTAAAAAAACAGTTCCCCCCTTATCTGCGAAGTTTGCAAAAAAATATATAAAATTATTCTATGTGGTAGAAGTTTATGTAAAGATTACAGGAAAAATAAAACAAAATTTCTAAATAGCTCACTTTTTCAGAAATCATCAACAAAAATTACATTAGTTCCACTATCAGTCAAGAGATGGCGCTGACATCGGAGTACAATATTCTACACCGCAGTGCACAGTGTTAAAATTCTCTGACGAATATAGGCCTCGCCGATGAAAATTTAAAGAGTTACGGAACCCTCGGTGCGCGAATTCGACTCGCTCTTGCCTGGTTTTTATTTTTGGGTGGGTACCTACATGGTAATGTAGGTAAGTCGACAGCGATTCGGATGAGTTTTGGACACTATACATATATTATTTTAGCAAATAATATATAGCTATATATTATTTTAGCAAAAAAGGAAAACTTTAGACTTGAATAATGTTGATTTACTACGCAAAAACTAATTTAAAAAATATCTACGTAAATACTTTTTGCCTGCTGTCCTACATAGAGATCAAAGTAGAGCTAGAACCAGATTTGAAAAAGAAACATCGATTTATTAGAACCGGTACCGACAATGATGACCCCGCGATCTATAATGCCTGCGTCATTACACAAAAACTTTAATGGTATAATAATTTATTAACAAAAAATAACTACGTCATAGAAAAACTATTCTTATAGTAGTCAATCACTAATACAAAATCATTTTTTAGGGTTCCGTACCCAAAGCGTAAAAACGGGACCCTATTACTAAGTCTCCACTGTCCGTCTGTCTGTCTGTCTGTCACCAGGCTATATCTCATGAACCGTGATAGCTAGACAGTTGAAATTTTCACAGATGATGTATTTCTGTTGCCGCTATAACAACAAATAATATAAATAAAATAAAGTTTAAATTTAAAGAGGTATTAAAGAAACGTTTTTTTTCTTGTGGTACGGAAACCTTCGTGTGCGAGTCCGACACGCTCTTGGCCGGTTTTTTTTTTGCTGTGCTCACTCTGTAGGTGTTTATTAAAATAAAAGAAGGACTGTTATGTGTATGTTAAATAGCGCTAATATCTAACACAGTCATGCTAACTATTAAGATAAACACGAATTTAGGTACTAGTATTACAATTGTGTTGGGAAAACGACAAGGATCGTTGAATTGATATAATTTGTTGTTTTCCTAATGAGCATCCTTGAGTTATTTTTAAGAAGTTACTCGATAATCAGGATCGTATTAAATGGTTCCGAAGTTTTGACGCGAAGTTGAGTTTCAAGGCAAACGAAAATGAAGTACCTACTTAAGTATGTCGACCTTTCCAGTAGGTACTGGAAATGTCGGTTTTATATTCCATCGGGGGATACTAACTGTAACATGATTAATGAATGAAAGACTATTTATTTTTATAACTAACTATTTAACTATACTATGTACTTGATAACATTTTTTATATTCTTGTCCCCTGACTTGTCAGCCAAATCTGTCGCCTGCCGTCTTCTATTATTCACAATTTTTAATAACGTTTATCTTATAATGTTATGCCATTATCTTAAAATTATCAAAAACGTTGCATGTCACAACCCCATGCAGATCATAATAATCTCTACAGTACCTAAAATTTTTTGTTCCGCAAATTTGCATGCATTCGTACGTTGAGAACTGTCCGTTTTTTGTCACGATAATTCAGCATCATAGGTACAGTCAGTTTCAGAGAAATAGTACCCCTCCAAGACTTAAAGATTATCGCCCGAGCACGCTCGGGCCCGCGTGTCACGTGAGCCTTGAGCAGCTCCCTCCCCCGGGCCCCGCCGCCGCACCCATCTCGTGCACCCACCGATCCGCCTCAAATATTATTTGCAATGTTTTTAATAATTTATATGGTATTTTATCGGCTTCCTTCTGGCCGAACCGTATAGATACCAAGAATAACTTACAAAAAGACACTGCGTGCGACTAAGATACGAACCCACATCGCGAGATCATCTAGACCGCGCCTTATACCACTAGGCTATTGGCTCAGTTAGCAATCTTAACGAAAATTCGAATAGCATTACTCCTTTTATCGAACAAGGTTATTAACGGTCTAATCTTCTAGATATTAAGGTTTAAATTTCAACTTCCGTCTTATATTTAATACTAGCACCTTACCGACTTGTTTTACAAAATGCAATACGCAACTACTCTATTAACTAAAACATAAGGTTGAAATTAGCATAGATTTCTTGTTTGGTTGAATAGAATGTGTTGATTCCGATTGTTGCACTACCCTCATTTTACTTCAGAAACTTAACTGCTGTATGAACTGCGAGTTAAGGTTGAATTTAGTATACTATTCTTCACCTTATTTACTAAACTGTGATTGAGGGTATTTTTACTTTTCAAATGGTTTCATTTTCGTGCCGATTCGCTTGTGTGTAATTATCTTAATCGTAATATTATCCAATTTATTAAGTTTTTGACCAGTTGATTCTATTAATCGATGGTATGGTTCGATTAACAACTTTATTAAAGGCTAAAATTGTAGTTCTGTGGGAAAAGGAACAAAACATAAAGAAAATAGCACGAGATATAAGCATAACGGTAAGATTTACGTTATTCTTACACATACCTATTTATTGTTGCAATCATGTTGCATTATTACTTACAAGTTGGATTTTTTTTATGTATTTCTAATATTATTATTTTCATTACAGAGAAAAACAGTTCGTAGATGGATACAAAGGTATCAAGCGACGGGTGATATGAAATGTGATCACCAGTGATCGGAGTAGGTAGATTGAACTGGGGTCATTGATCCGAAACGTATATATTACTATGGACATTCCTCCGGAATTGGTGGTAGTCAGAATTTCATTAGTTAGCCGAAATGTATATCTATCTATAAAAGATCTAGCCATAAAACGCTAAAAATAAAAAATAAATATTAAAGCTTCGATCTGAATTCGATTGTTTTTATTATTCAACAGATAAATAATGAATTAATTTAGTTTTGATACCTTCCTTTAAATTTTGAATTGAGTAGTAATAATATCACTACCAACATTAACAATATTTAATTGAATCCGGAAATACCGGAATTACTTTCCGGAAAAATGGCTTATCCATGTTATTCTTTCTGTGTGCATTTGTGATACAAGTACCAAAAATCAATCTACCTAGTCCGATCACTGGTGATCACCAAGGCCCTCGCCCGATTGCTTACACTAATGAATCGAAGCGACAACGTAATATGTATTGTGAAAGTTCACTCAGTGGCACCCTTCAAAACTACGCGTTCAAATGCTGACTTCAAGAAGTGTTAGACAGTGACGGCCATCCTATCCGTTATGAATAGGCAACTCAGCAGATTGACTGTGTAACTTATTTGATAAAAATGCATTGGAACATTTATATGAGCAAGTGTCAAGTGTTAATCATTCCCAATATCATTCCATTATCAGTGGGATCATTATCTCGTAGTCAATCAAAAATAAACAACCTTTATTATTATCAATCCAGTTCTTGTTTACAAGTAGTCTTGTAATGTGTTAACGATGCACCATCTGACCTCACATATTTTTCTAATGTTGTGTTAAATAAGGGTTATCAGAAAATGTGATAAAAGAGAAAGATGTATATTGCTATACTGTTATAGTTTAGCATGTTGGTTCTTCCTCTGTAATTCACAGTTTCTAGAAATATCTATAAACGAACCGTTATCTAAACCAAACTAGGGTATCTATTTTGTGTTTAGTTAATATTCTAAGTATAATAACCCCAATTTAACACAGATAGAAATCTGTATATTCAACCAGGAAGTGGATTCCATGAAGTCCTAGAAATGTAATTAAAGAAATAAATGAATATTGTTTATGCAAAATGCTAACCTCCATTTGATTTTTTAATAATAATTAACGAAAAAAACAAAACTAACTACTAAAGAAACTAAAAAATAATAATAAAGGTAAATTAATAAAATAAAAAAAACCTTCTCAACCGCGGATTGAACTCGAGACCATCGTATTGTTAAGCCGCAATGTTAACCACTAGACCAACATGCCACTTACGATACATTTCAAAAAACTTAAATAGGTTCGATGTCATTACCAACGGGTAACGGTTTCTATGAAGCGTGCTGTACATTGCAGTCTACTTGACTTTTTATTGAAGTTGCTTTTTTGGTTAAGTCCTTCGATGCCTTGGCCCTTGTTTAAACATTTTGATCTTTTCTATGAAAATTATTATTTTGTTAGTTCTTATCCTAGCTAGGATCGACTAAGTATGTATATTTCACTCTGGAATTTTCAGTGAAGAATACAAAAGGGTGTGTTGTACTATTTTCGGCAGTTGAATTCGCTCTAAATACAGACGCCAGCACATCAAGTTACTACAATCTGTCAAATTTCTTTAATAGAATTTCAACTTTATCGCTTTAGCATAAGGTTCAAAGTTGATTGGGTAAATTTGACAGTTTCGGGTAGCTTGATGTGCTGGCGTCTGTACCTATAACTATATGTACCAGCCTACATTATCCACTGCAGGGCAAGGGCGTCTTCTCATACAGAGAAGACATGAGCATTGATCACTACGCTTACAGTTACGATCAAAGCGGTTTAGCGATTTTAGACTTATATTAATTATTAGCAGCGCCCCGCGGTTTCACCCGCGTCAGTTTCGATCCCGTGGGAATATCGGAATAAAAAGTATCCTATGTGTTAATCCAGGAAATGGTCTATCTATGTGCCAATTTACATCCAAATCTGTTTAACGGTTTAGGCATGATTGAGTAACAAACATCCAAAACACTTAAATGGGATGGCATTTATCAGATATTTTTCCCGTTTTTGCAACATTTTCTATTGATGCTCCGCTCCTATTGGTCGTAGCGTGATGTTCTAACCTTCCTCGATGAAAGAATGGACTATCCAGCGCAATAAGAATTTTTTGATTCGAACCAGCGATGCTATTCTGTAAACATCTCACCGTGAAGGCTTAGGTGAAGTGAGCGTGGAGTGAGCTGTCAATAGTGTCAATTCCTAGTAAAAACAAACTCACTTCACTTAAGTTTTCACGGTGAGATTTTTACAGAATCGACCGGCTGTAGTTCCTGAGATTAGCGCGTTCAACCAAACAAACAAACAAACTCTTCAGCTTTATAATATTAGTAGGTATAGATAAGTCCAGGTTTCCTCACGATGGTTTCCTTCACTGATGTACACCCATATTATAATAGTTCGTAATACCTATTCATAATTCTTCCTATTCCCAGTCATGGTACCGCCTGGACAACAGCTGGGGTGAGGTGGGTGAGCTGTCTGTGACGGTGTACGGCGCCGAAGGGCTGAGCGCGCTCGGCATCAGCGGGAAGGCAGATTCCTACTGCATACTGGAGTTAGACAACTCCAGAATACAGACGCACACGGTGCCTGGCAGCACCGACCCGACGTGGAACAAGAGTTTCAAATTGTAAGTTGAACTAAACCAGTGTTCATACACTCAGATAATTACATTCCATCGCCACTTAATCAGTTATCTACTTTAGTGAAATGTATTATAAGTTGATTTTTGAGTGACCATTTGTAACAAAAAAGTCCTAATAAGTTTTTGGTTTTTCAACTTTGTTAAGTACCTATGACATTCAGTTTGTTTTTCCTTAACTTGTAAATATTCTCAAATTCCTGGCTCTATATCATTTTGTATGTTTCAATATTTACGGTAGTTTCAGACTTATTTAAATACCTTTTGCATACGATTAGACATGACCTAGGTGGTCCTGTATTTTGAACTTAGTGGTAGACAATAGGTGTAATGAACGACGAAGTAGGTATATACCCACCTTTTTGACTCTATTATCCTATTTCGAAACTTTATCCGTCTAGATTGGTTTACGAGAATAATTTAAGTACAGAATTTCGAAAGTAGTAAAAATGAATTTAATTAGGAGTGTTCCCAAATCACTCTCGTGTATTTTTTTTATTGCAGTGATCCATCGGCTTTTCCAATAGTCACGTACATAGACGTCGGGAAAAGTTAATGTTACAAACTTTTCCGCTTTTCAATTGTTTTTTTTATTCTCTCTGCAGCCCCGTCGACGATGTTACGTCAACACTAACAATAACAGTAAAGGATGAATCGATAATCAACACGATGAAAGACGAGACCCTCGGCAAGATATCGATACCACTACTAACTATAGTAAACGAAGAGAAAGCCTGGTTCGACCTCAACAGTCGATCGAAGAGACATACCTTTAAGGAAAACTCCCCGAAAATTCAATTACAAATGTCCATCGCGTGGAACCCGGTAATTCATGTTTTTATAGCTTCCAATATTTTACCCACAAATAACGATAGATTATTTTTTTTATATACAACGTAAATCTAACAATCAACAAGTGATTTATTTCAGGATTATTTTTAGATTTCCTTTTTCGGTTTATTTATGGTTTCTTTCTATTACAGATAAAAGCCTCAGTCCGGTTATTGAGTCCTAAGACCAACAAATACACGAAGCCAACGCCGAGGACTTTCAGTATTCCCCTCATTTACAATAACTTGAAGTTCATCAAAGACATATTCTACGCTGTGTACTATGGAAACGAACATTTAAAGTAAGTACCTAACAAAGTATTTAACACTTCGTCCACTAAACCAGCGGTACTGTATGATGGCGCCTCTGATAGCTTACAAGTAATAAAAATACAGCTTAACGATTCAAAAAATTATTGTTTCAACGGTACGACATTATGTTTTATAATATATATATATATTATGGCATCCTCACTTTTAGCAGCGGAAATTCATAAAAACGTGCAAACGTCAAAAACCCTCATACAGTGCCGCCATTTTAAGTATCAGTGCGGTGCCTCTTTGAAAGTTTTTACCATCTGTACATGAAAAGATAACCAGTGCGCAAACTGTAACTATTAATTCAGTACCTATATGATTCAAGACATGGATATTTTTCGTCGGTTATAAAAAAAAAATGTTAAAATGTTCCATACACCATTGCCAGCGTCGTTATTGCACTTTTCTATGAAACAGCTATTTTTTTTTGATAACCTACGAAGAATTTTGTGCACTAGATCCTTATGCTGCATTGACGGTTACAGTTTGCGAACTGGTTAAAAATAAAAACCTCTACTGTAGCGGCGATGAAGTCGGTTAAACTTAAAACACTTAAGCATTCCACGTAGTCTCTACGACAGAGTAATCTTTAAGTTATCCAGACGTAGGTACATATCGCGAAGGAGGATACTTAATAGTCTGGTTATGGAAATAAAATGAGCTTTTGATTTTGTACCTATTGTATAATGAGGCCCTTTTGGTACATACGCTTTTCTTGCCATGAAAAACTACGGTTTATTCGGTCGTCAGTGTTGTACGGATCACTATGGAAGCTTATTTATACACGCACACGTTTTTTCAAGGGCCGCGCCGGTTTATCTGCCGTACCGTAATGAAACCGTGCCGTGGACAAACGGTCTTATGTTGTTGAATAGATTGGGCAAATTATATTGTTTTGTATCAATGAAGTCGCTTCCACTGTCATTTCTGTGCTATTTTGACGTAATGAGACCACCGTGCCACACCGATTGAGGTCAATATTTCAAATCCTAGCGTCGCGTTGTCGAATATACATATGTAGGTGTTAGCCAAATATCAAGACATACATTAGACAACTAAGTATTGTACTCCAGCTGTCATTAAGCAACGAATATTTTTGTCAAGTAGTGAAAAAGGTGAATTGCATTTTATAAGTTAGTCAGTGTAGTTATTATGTTCAATAAAACACTGATTATGTAATTCACTGTTTTATTTCGATATTACTCACTTCTTTCTGACCCAAATTCGTCTTCAGGTGGCAGGTTAAAAACCTAATTTTTCTTATAAATAATTCATGAATACCGAATCGGGCTGTTTGTTATTGCTATGTAAATAGTTTAACACAGTTTCACGTGTCGTTCGTTGACCGGTCTGGAAGGCGCCATATTGAACGGCGCATTACTTAGTCGTATTTTAATTTTGCATTAAATATGTATTATGCATAACCTACGATTATGTTTTGTATTGCCGTGATGTTTCGAATCCTGGTGAAATATATATTGTCAATTTAAATTACCTACTTGCTTGTTTTATTACAAGTCCGATCGGCCGGTTACACCATTAAACAAAGACCAATTAATTATTTATATTAATATGTATTAACTTCACAAAAGAGCTTTAAATGTCTACACGTTAATTTATTACGTTATAATATAATGCGTTTTATAACCTTTTGAGAATTCATTAAATTATACTTACTTAAGTTTAATAACATAATGGAATGGCCTTAACTTTCAGGCCTCAAAATGGCACCTTACTTACATGCCATGCGATGGTCCTCAATTAGGTTTATCCCCCAAAAGTAGGCAGTGATTCTACACGTTATCTCAACAACTTTCGCTATGAAACTCATACCCGAATTATAAAAGAAAACAACAAAATTTCATACATGCATCGAAATAGCCTGTCTACGGTTGTATAGGAATTAGTTTTTTTTTTCACGAATCGAGATTGGGTTTCGTAGCGAAATTTGTTTAAAATGACGTGTAGAATCATTCCCTTGACGGATGCAGGTGGCTAAATCGCCACCCTGTACCTATTTAAAGAATCCTGGAAGTAAGGTAGGTACCTTATTCGTAGGTAATTTCTTACCTAAGGCTCACCGTCCGATCAGGACCAGGCCCGTGCCGGACGGCGCGTACGTGTTCCACGCGCGCCTCAAAGAGATGTCAGCATCAACCGAAGGGGCCCGTCAGGGCCGAAGCCTGCCGGGTCAGCGGGATTGTCCGAAAGGGTTACCGCTGTCCCGGAACATAAAGGGCTAAGGAAGGAACACGGGTGGGTTTTAGTCAGTAAGAGTCTGACACTCCCTTCCGCTCCACCCAGAGCGGGAGGGGTCATTTGATGAATTCCCATCCTGAAAAAAAAAGGGTATTATACAGTTTCGTAGCAACCTCTACAAGCGTAGCAATATGCTACGCACGTAGTTCGTTGTAGTCTAGAAATTACAAGATATTTTCCGTCCACAAAGAAAATTAGATATTCAAGTATAAAAGAACATTCAATTAGTATCTAATCAACGATTGCTGAATATTTACATTATGCATGTCCTATTTAAATAATCCGTGATGTAAATAAAGAATTATTTGTGCAATAAAACAATTGTCTTTGTTCTGTTCCGTAACCGGCACAAACAATTACAAAATGAGTAACATTTTCACTTCATTAGGCATCATCACCTTTTTTCTCTGAATCATCACTGGGATGTCTACCGGCCTATAGACATTCCTTGGACGTTTTTAAGATACGGCTGGATTAAGAGTCCGAGAAGGAACGTTTAAAAAAATGATTTTTTTTGGTGCTTAGAGAAAAGCTCTCGAACCGAAACCGAACGCCGAACATGAAAACAACCCAACCATGTTTTGAATATACCTAAGTACATATACTTATTATAAGCACAGTTTAACTACAGAATGGTAGTTCGGGAAATAAACTCCACCCACTTGTTCCACCGCACGATTGCTCTGCGTACACTGTGTTATAAGTCTTCTAGGCCAATCTATTCTAACATCAACTTTCTGCACTTTCCAGGTATTTGTTTGAGTGGGAGAACCGTGAAAAGTCTGCGCTGGCGCTGTCGGCTTGGCTGCTGTTTTGGTTCTTCTTCCGGATGTGGATGACTCCACTCTTAGCTGTCATACCGTTTCTGTACTTCTGGGCAACACGCAGTAAGTCCTCTCATCTCATTATCTCCTTTAAAAATCTCATATTTTTCTTAAAAATGCCATTTGTCTGACAGTTTACTGAATAATGCCACTATCAATCTCTGCTTAACGTAAATAATTACATAAGTATCACAGGAGTAGGTACAGTCAGCAAAAAAAGTCGATTAACACTTCAGTTTTTTTAATCTCAGTTATTGAACAAAAAAATTGTTCAAAATTGCATTGTACTTCTGCTGCAATTTCGAACAAATATTTTGCTCAATAACTGAGATTAAAAAAACTGAAGTGTTAATCGGCTTTTGTTGCTGACCGTACCTATCTGCCGATTCATTTAGTAGCAGGGCTAATTATTTTCTTTAATTTTCAGACACTGCAAATCTGGTGCCTATTACTTACTTCGACGAAGACTCATCAGAAGAGGATCTGGAATCGACTAAGGTATGACTATCCAACTACTGCTATTCCCATGAAAGATGACGTCATTCAGTTGTTTCTTGTGTTGCATGTTACTAGAATTACATAAAACTAAAGGAAAATTCACCCATAGATAAGCGATAAATAATTGAATAAGTCGTCATTATTAATTATGTTCGGAGTAGTCTTGATTTTATGTATCGTATTTTATTTACACAAAACATAAAATTTTATTATCACTGAGCTAAAATAAAACATGAAACAAATGGGTTCCCTTGCATCACCGTCTCACACGTGTTTGCTGTCAGAATGCTGCTTAGAATCATAACATTAATTTTATTGGCTCTTAAATTTAATTGTTTTCAATTACATCGATATCTCGTCATTTTAAAACCGATCCACATAGAAACACAGTGGCTAAGTGGAAAAACCACACGTTCCAAGTACTCTGTATATTGACTAATAATAAATGTAGATAAACTGATTAGTAAGTACTAAGTAATGTTTATTGAGGAACCAACATTATTGTAATGTAACGTTTGCTCTTTGTATTCAGTCTATTATATTTTATAATCTTTTTAGTCGTCTAGTAAGTCTTTATGAAGCATAACTATTTCCTTAAACTCCATTCCTAGGAAAATTATCCTTACTTACGGAGAAAACCATTGTGACCCATTAACTAAAAATAATTATTAGGTAATAATACACTAGGCACCTACGTAAGCAATTATCATTTATATATACGGACGCCAGCACATCAAACTACCCGAAACTGTAAAATTTTTCCAATCAACTTTGTACCTTATGCTTTAGAGATAAAGTTGAAAATCTATTAAAGAAATTTGACAGATTGTAGTAGCTTGATGTGCTGGCGTCTGTACATAACTAGAACTTAGTTCGCAGACTAAACTTTCTTAGTTAAGTATTGACCAAATATGTATTTACCTCATAAATAGTTTATATTAGACCTAAAGCAACGTTCACACCATAGAAATATTATCTATGATTCACACATTGACGAAAGATCCACTTCAGTCAAGTGCCGATGAGAATGATGAAGATGTCCAAGAGTGTCCGTGTTTCTCCATAGGAATCTACTAAGTTTCGAATGCGCAACTGGTTTCATATTTCTAACTGACCGAAGCCTTGAAAATTCAAAAGTTTTTGTAATTTGATTTTTAAAAGTAATGTTTTTGACGTCATCCAGAGTTTTACAGTATGATGCAACCTTAGTTAGGCATATATGCTTTATTTTCTAACTTGTGATTCTTACTTCTGTTTCAGGACGACAAAACAATTAAAAACCGACTTTGTGAACTACAGGATCTCACATTCACGATAAAGGACGGGATAGACTACATTGTGTCACTTCTACAGAGAGTTAAAAAGTAAGTCTCCAATTAGCATATTAAAAAGCGATGTATAAAAATAATCTTCGATAAACTAAGTCCGCTAGATGTGAGAAGCAAGTACGGGTCGAAGTGGCGATGCTTGGGGAGGTCTATGTCCAGCTGGAAACTGCTTTCGGCTGAAATGACGATGAAACTAAGTCTAATAGATTGACTATGAGGACCCAGCCCTGCTGAAATTGTTTTAATGAGATTCAAAATAAAATTGCATTTTCCTGACCAATCCGAGGTGTATGAAAATTGTATCTCTAAGGGTTGATTTTTTAATCGACAAATAATATTTATTCGTGGACTAAAATTGACGTCTGACAGTTTTTGTATGGAAGAACTGTCAAAATTTCAAAATCATATCCTTCCGATAAAATTATCTGGCGTTGGAAAAATCAGCCCTTACTTATCTTAACTTACTCATTTATAATTTATCCACTGGTTACTTAAGTCTAAGTTATAAATAGTAACCACATTGTAGCCAAAAACAGTAATAGAGGAAGTTGGCCTCATTATGTTTAGTGTAGTCTCAATTTCACAAATCCATTGTTACGCAAATTGGAACCATTGTTTACCATTTCAACCGCTTGTCTAGCCTTGCTAAGAGTATCCAATTATTTCGTTGTATTCAGCGGGGTAATATGCGCGAAACACACTATCAATAATAATGGTTTTCATTTCGACAGTTCAACAACATTCACGTTGTTGAACAGACAAATATTTCCGAACATACTCGTATGAAGCAATGGATTAGCAATATCCTTCAAAATTATTAAGATTCAGATTGATAGTGTGTTACGCAGAGTGTTTGTTTATTCAAGAAGTATGAAACAATATTAGATTGTTCGCCAAGGGAGCAAACAACTATTTTGAAGGCGAGAGTGGTTTCTTTGAATCCAGAGCGGAGCGATGGATTCTAGAGTAGAATCCCGAGCGCAGCTAGGGGTTCTAAAGTAGAATCCTGAGCGCAGCGAGGGATTTAAAGTAGGTTACTCGAGCTTAAAATAGTGTTGCTCGCGAGGTGGATACTCTACTTTTTATCAACCTCTATGAAAAAATACGTAAGTGCAACTTATGAATAGTAATAAGTACGTTTATTTTTTTACATACAATTACTTTAGGAAGACATACTCATTTTTTATAAAACTAAGTAAAATCCTAATTTGAGTAAACAATTACGAACGAAAGCAGAATGCTTTTCGCGCGTTTTTTATTTTTTCACAAACTTTTTTTTTATATTGGCTCGCGAGTTTTACTTTATTATACAGCCTGTTACTTGTTCATACAATGTTCGTGATTTATCTCTTAGGTGATTGGAACTTTTACTAACAATATCCACATTCTAAATTCAAATCACTTTTAGTCCATAGGGATTAAAGAGATATTTTAGTATTTATTTCTTTCTAACTCTTTTTGAATAGATGTGAATAAAAAACATTTAAGTACTTAGGTTTAAAATTTTGGTGGATGTCTCAGTGGCTTAGCTTATTAATTAGAACTAATAGATAAATCTTTTCTTTTCCAGTTTGTTCAAGTTCGCGGTGCCGTACTTAAGTTACCTCGTGATGACTGTGTTGGTTGGCGCCACGATCGCAATCTACATCATACCTATTAATTATATATTTATGGCATTAGGTGCGTATACATTCTAATTATAGGTAAACCAGAAAAAGTATGCACTTCGGTAAACTTCGTGTTTCCGAATTAGCACGAACGTCGTTTGTTTATACTTTTACTTAATACAAAATAAGCTAGTACTTCCGTGGTTATAAGAGCTCTATATTGGATCTCGTTATCACGCGTCCGTATGTCCTAGGATAGACGATGATTCCCGAAGCGCATACTTAGGTACCCATGGTTTCTGAATACCAGAAAAATTCTGTTCTCATATTACTTCATTCAACTGACTATTATCATTTTACTCAATCAATTGCAACAACAGCAGGTTAACTAATAAGGTGATCAGGTTTTTATAAGCCGTGGGTTTTTCTTTAGTAAAATGACAAAAATTATAGTTTCAAACCACTTCAATAAAAGATTTTTGTTAATTTTGATTTTGTTTTTCCAGGTATTTACAAGTTCATGCGCAAAGTGCTGAATCCTGACAGAGTTCCAAACAACGACATTTTGGACTTCGTATCACGGATACCGGACGACAAGATGTTGGTTAGTATTTAAGCAGTTATACTTTAATATAATATACTACTTCATAGACTAGGACTCTACGAAAGTAGCAAGCAGGCATTATTCTTGTGGTTTTATTGGCTCCCAAGGTTGACGCATAAGTTACAGACTGGAAAATGTTGTATAATCTGCGTAATCATTAGTGACATTGGCTTTTTAATTGTCTCATTGATCTAAATACATATCTCAATTTGTTCTACTCCCTACCCATCCAGTCAAAATATACGCGTGAAACTGTGAAAGTAATATCTTCTTTTAAATATGTAAAATAAACTTTATTTTATTTTCAGAAACAATGGCGTGAATTGAGAGTGCCTGAGTCGAACTTCCACAGACAGTATTCTTCAAAGAGGCGATAAATTAAGGAGGAGATGAAAGGCGCACTACACACTACGTTACGTACTGTAGTGCTCTAATGTAGCCCGGCCTTTAGGACTGAAGAGCACTTCACGGCGCAGTCTCCTAGGCTAAGACGTCACGAGAGATGACCGGCTATGACCGCCGCCATATTGCAAAGTGTTGTGCAGCAATGAAAGTAAAAACTAGGAGTAGATGACTCAAAACTTATTTATAATTACTTTAAGTGCATAATAGGTGATATTAAATTTAATTTGCCGTTATTTTATCAAGCATTTAGATATATAACCGCATGCATTTTAAAATTATTTCATTCTAGAAATATTTATTTTTAAAAATGGTTTGCGGATTTGTCAAATACATAGTTGCAGCAGCATCATGTTTATCATTTTCCTATCACAGACAGACAGACCAGACCAAACACATGATTATGTGAGCCATGTTTACAATTCCATTATTAAGTTAATGTTAAAAATTGTACAAATAAATCAGTATGCGAATACCTCTAATTAAGTCGTTAGGATTATATTGAAATTGTGATTTTTAGTTTTAAGAATAAAACAACGAATTATAATATTATATTCTTACACAAAAGTTATTTTTATTTAATAAATTAATATTAAAACAACTAATGAAAACAGTTCGATAAAAATTTGTAGCTTAAATCATCATAAACACTGCATGCATCTTCACATGCCACCATGGTTCCCTTGGAAATAAACCTTCCTTACATAATATCGCCCTGGACTAGGATATCTACATTAACAATATCGGAGTATACCTAACTATACTAACTTTAGTCTCCTTTCAGATCGAAATAGATTTCGAATATGTCCTAGATCTTGTTGTGTTTCTGTGATTCTGTGGTTCTGGAACGCTTAACTCTTTCCAATCCCTCTGAAAAGTAGAAACAAAAAGGGTTAATGACTACACAACCTAAAATACGATGAAAATGTCTTCAAACCAGCTAACAGTGATCATTTCCAAAGGATAAGCCTTTCGGTCTAAATAACAATTCCCAATCAAGTTAATTGACTCGGACTTTCTCACAACTCTAGAAAATGATATACCTACAAGCATAGTTTATTTTATTGTTAACCATAGTACTTTATAAAAGTTAAAAAATATGGTGGTATATTGGTATATTACCAGTATCTTGTTATCCGGTATTCTTGAAAGGAAGTCTAATAAGTCGTTATTCAGCACTCTCTCTGGCTCCAACCGTTTCCTCGCGTATTTATATATTCCTGAAAAATATTAATAGAGTATTCGAGGAAATTCCCGAAATATTCGAGGCGACATTAGAAACTCGTACAGTCACGAGCATAAATATTAAATAGCTCACACAGACATGCTCATTACTAGCACGAAAGCATGCCATTATTGAGCATTTGCTACTTAGTAGCATGTGTGTCGAAACATTGCTAGTCATGAGCGTGCTTATTTCGAGTATGCTCAAAAATCAACAGTCGTTCGAATTTTCGAGCATGCTACCTGAGGCACGGGTTGAAAAGGGTGTGCTAAGAGCGCATTTACACTGGTTTGTTTATGATCAATTTGATCCAGTCTGCGGTAGGTGTATGTGAAGCAACTTCTAAAAAAAACAAATAGCATATTTCGCGTTGAGGAGAAAAAACTGACACTATTGTATCTTTATAAGTTTAGAGATTAAAACTTAAAACTCATGCTTACAAGCATTCAAATTCAAATTCTTTATTGCGAACTAAGTGTACAGAATTTTGAGGATTTTAACAATAGGTAGGTTCTTAGAACTTTGTTGCCTGTTAAGGCATTGCAATTTAAATGATGATAAATATTAAAAAAGTAGATATACATACTCAATATTACATGTGTCAGTACCTTTACGCAAGATTCAAAAGTGATATTCTCTTGAAGCATTTGATAGATATTTTTTATCACACCTGCTCTGAAAATACATACTAATTATACCAATTAGAGGGAAGAAACGCCTTTATCCCGCCCTTCAAATCCTTTCATCCCAAGGTATGGAAGTTTGTATGAAAATCCTTCCGACCCAAGGGTGGGAAGTATGTATGAAATTCCATTACATACCCGGTTTTTCTTTTTTTTAATTTGTCAGCAGTCATACTGCCAAGAGACTTTAACTGTCTACTAATTAAATTTCAAGTAAATTGTTACTGGCCACATACAGTTTTTTTTTTTACCAGTTACCAACCTCCTTGGTGCATACAGAAATATAAAAACGAAATTATTTTTGTATATAAAACGCGCGGAATCACGGAAGAAGTGGCTGCATGACCTTATGATCTTAGCCTACTCCAGAAACGGGCGAATAAAAAATGGAAAAGCCCGCGCATTTTCGCAAAAACACATTTATCTTTGTGTTTTTTGTAAAATATGGATACTTCGAGCGACAGTGATGATGTTATCCCTAACACACCGCCAGAACTATTAGAGACGGCCCAAGAAGTTGTTGATAATCTGTTGCCGTGTCTCAAAATATACCCAGACAAAATGTAACATCTTATAATAGCTGCACTTTTAATAATTGTACTTTTAACTAAATATAAACATTTCTATGCATTTATGTCCATAATTTTCCTCGTAGGTGTAATAAAAAGCACTATACATCCCTCAGGATAAAGTACAGTTCCATACCTCAAATGGTTTGCGCCCCTCGCAAGCTCGTGGCGCAAATGCCATAATCTCGGTATGGAACTGTCACTTTCTTCCCTCTGAAGTAATGTAGGTACTATTATAGTGTTAAGGTTATGATCAACATAATATTATCGAAACCATATTTAGGTACTATTATGAAATGGATATTTTCTCAAAGTAGCAATTTTTATTTCCCGAGAAAACACTTTTGATTTTATTTTCCGTAACTGTAAAGTACTTAACTGGTAATGCTCGTGACTATACTACATGTAACTACGAGTATAACTTACCAAATCCCATCATGAGGTATTTACAGGGGACGAAGTAGAAGAGTGCTGAATTCATGGCTAACAACAGCATTGTTAAGATAGTTAAAAACGGAACCTTGAATGTTGCTAAACTGAAAAACAAAAAAGTTTTGTTTATAAACACAACCTATTCTGAAACATCCATCACCATCCTCTATAACCTAATTTATTTGGGGTTGGTGCAGCATTGTCTTCTTTTTTGTGTGTATGAATACCTACATGCGCAAAAATTCTGAGAAGCCATGTTCAGACCCAGCCATGATTCATCGGCCATATTGTACATCTATAGGTACATCTATCTTAGCTTTTTAATAAATGCGTATGAAAGTATATACGGTACTTATAACATTTTCTTTTTTGCATTTTGGTCTGTCTGTCTATTTGTACCAGCTAATCTCCGAAACGACTAGACCGAATTTGACGAGCCTTTCACGGGCAGAGCTGCTGTTAACTTAGGCTACTTTTATTTTAGAAAAAATATTTAGGATTCCGCGCAAAAGAATTAAAACTCATTAAATTGCCGACATACAAGCGGGCGAAGCCGCGGGCTGATGCTAGTCTCTGAATAAATTCAAAAGAATAATAAGATTTGGAACGTTTTGTTTTGAGAACCTTAGAACCGTATATTTCTTGTATTTTTATGTCGTTACATTATTCCGAATTTCCGTGTCCAATTTAAGAAGTTTAAGATATCACGCAGAATTTTACAAACTCAACGTTTTATATCAAAGGGTACAAGCTTATACTTACTTATATAATCTTTCAGCTAATGACACCATGTACTCTATGCCATCCGTTATAGTCAGTGTCATTTCTGGCAAGCCTTTAATTTTTTCTGGGATGGTCTCGCCGTTCTGCACATCGTCAGCGGGACCCCAGTCCTTAGGATCTTCTTCATTTTGATGTTTTATCTCTTGATCTAGAATAAACAAAATAACACTCTAAATTAATCTTAAAAAACATTTCCCCTAAAACGGAAATCATTCGATGCTCAGAAAGATTCCCACAATATACATGGGAGTCCTAATATTCCCATGATAGACAGGCTTCCCGCACTGTCTGCGTGGGAAAATTGAATCAAATTTTAATATCCAATTAGTCACTACAGCTCGTCGGCTGTTTGGCAAAATCCATAGTCGGTCCATCACTAGGTAAATAGGTAGATACTATTTAGATGATTATTTTTTTATTTCGCTGTTGGGATTGAAGTATTAAAATGATTTCAAGCACTCTTATGTACACTAAGATTGATATTTTTTTCATTTATTGTCGTCCTCACATGGTATTTCAATCGTAAAACAATCAGCAACTCACTTTGCTTGTGATCAATAAACCACATGATTGGGAACAGCGCTGCGACAAGTAATGGTCCCATCCATGGGTCGAAATAGTACCAGAAGATGAGCCAGGCACAAAGGATTGTCGTTGATAGCTCTCGGTCTTCCCATTCCAGGAAGCTCCTGCAGGAAAAAATAAAGATTAGGTAAGGCATGTTGAAGGACACGAACATTATATTGAAGATCTTTGTCTGGCACTGAGGGCTCCTGGCCTCAAACAACGCAGGCAAGCAACATTCCACGAAGTCAATAACTTCGGCGTTAGCTTCCAAAACTGTCAGCTTAATCATTTTGTGGGGTACTTCCACACGACTTGTTCCGGTATTCTTGGTAAATAAAACAAATGATGGAGATTCAAGATGGGAATATTTATTAACAAAATCCTAGCTATTATATTTACAAAATGGGTTGCCGATGGAGTGGTGGTTGTAAACAAAACCCAAAATTGATCAGCCAATCAGACGTGAGGTTCCTGGTCTTCTGGAGTTCAGAGTGCGCCGACTATAAATTCGTTTGGCGCCCCCGTGCGGTTAGCAGTCTCTCATGAGCTTTGATGCGAGCGAGTCGTGTCCGTCCGCATTCCATTGGCTGAGGCGCCGCGCCGTACCTTACACAGTGTGAGCCCCGCGCTCGACGCGCGCGGTCGTTTGATGCTTGTAGGATGGCGGTAAGCAGGTCGCTGAGTTCTCACTAGTCCCACATCACTCCCCCCTAAGCGAAGCGGACGACGGGTTTTACAGTTCTTCCAGATCTTGTTATGTATGGCTGGTTTGCTTGTTCAGGGGTGCGATGATCCACATCTTCAGACTCATTGAATATGTAGGCTGGCTTGAGCCTATCCATTGACACTACCGACGTGCGTAGCGGCAACTTTATTTTGTAGCACTTGTCGTAGCGCTTAACGACTTCATAGGGACCTTCGTACGGCGGTGTTAATGGGGAACGAACAGTGTCGTTGCGCACGAAAACATGTGTGCACGTAGCGAGATCGTGATGTATGAATGGCTCTGTTCGACTGTTGCTTGATCGAGGCGCACTTTTTAAGGACGCCATGGTTTCTGTAAGGCGGCGTATGTAGTCGTTCTCATCAATGTTTGACTTTGTTGGCACGATGAAATCCGATGGTAAGCGAAGCGTAGTGCCATACGTCATCATTGCTGGGCTTAAACCGTTGTTGATTCGCAACGCCGTACGTAATCCTAACAGTACAGTAGGAAGCTCTTCTGTCCACTGTGTAGTGCCTCGTGCCATGAGTGCTGCCTTCAACGTTCTGTGCCACCGCTCAATCATACCATTGGATTGGGGATGATACGCCGTGGTCCGTATTCGTGAAATCCCAAACTTTTTCATTAGTGACCGGAACAATGATGATTCAAATTGCCGTCCTTGATCGGTTGATATTCTTAGTGGGCAACCAAACCTGGCAATCCAGTTTTCATAGATGGCCTTTGCGACTTCCTCAGCGGTGATCTCTGATACAGGAACGGCTTCTGGCCAACGTGTGCAACGATCGATAATAGTCACACAGTATCGTCGGTCATTAGATAATCGCAGTGGTCCCACTATATCCACGTGAATATGTTCAAAACGCGCTGAAGGTGGGAACTCACTGAGTGGTGTTACGACATGACGGTGAATCTTCGCTCGCTGACAGCTGATGCATGCTCTGGTCCAGGTGCTGATTTCTTTATTCATGCTGGGCCAGAAAAACTTTGAGCACATCTGTTTCCTGGTAGATTTCACGCCGGGATGACACAAATCGTGTTGAGCTTTGAATGCCTCAAAACGATACGCAGTCGGTAAGTACGGTCGGGGTGTGCCGGTAGATGTCTCGCACGTGATTGGCTGACTCATCCCAGGCATTGTGACGTCAGTGAACTTTAGATTTTGTTGATTTTTGAGCTGTTTCAATACAGTATCTTTTTCTTGTTCGCTGGCTAAAGTTGCGTAGTCGATGATGGAAGGGCATTGTATGTCTTCTATGCGTGATAATGCGTCTGCCACTGAGTTATCTTCGCCTTGCACGTACTTGATGCTGGTACAAAACTGGCTGATAAAATGTAATTGACGTTCTCGACGCGGAGTGTCGCTGCTGCTCGGTGGACGTGTTAGTGCATTCACTAGTGGCTTATGGTCTGTATACACTGTGACGTCACCTCCTTCTATAAGATTCCTGAAGTGTTTGACAGCCGTATAAATCGCTAACAACTCGCGGTCGTATACGCTGTAGCGTTGCTGAGTCATACTCATCGCTTTTGAGTAATAAGCGAGTAGTTTCCATTCGTTGTTTATTCTCTGTTGTAAAACAGCGCCAACGCTGTAATCTGAAGCGTCTGTCATCAAAGCAAGGGGGCTTCCTGGTAATGGGTGGATCAGCTGTGTGGCTTTCAAAATGCTTTGGCGGCACGTTTCAAAAGCCAACTCTGCCTGAGGTGTCCACTCGATGGGCGTCTTATCGTTCCGTTTCTGATTGTGTAGATATTTATTTAGCTCGTTCTGTTGTTCGGCTTGACGGGGTAAACAGCTTTGATAAAAAATTTATCATGCCCAGGAAACGTCGTAATTCCGCTATTGTCTTAGGTTTAGGGTAACTTGATATTGCTTTTGTTCTCTCTTCAGTGGGTCTGATCCCGTTGCCTGATACTTCATAGCCGAGGAAATCAATCTTGTCCTTGCCGAATTCACATTTTTCAATCTTTAGCATTACGCCGTACTTCTTTAGGCGTTCTAGTACTTGTTGTAGGAGTTGTCTGTGGCTCTCTTCGTTGTTTGAATACAGCAGTATGTCGTCGACGTAACAGAAGCAGCTGTCTATGCCACGCAGTACTTCATGCATAAATCTCTGAAACGTCTGACTAGCGTTGCGTAAACCGAATGTCATGCACTTTAATTCAAACAGCCCAAATGGTGTGATAATTGCCGTTTTCTGGGCGTCATCCTCTGTAATTGGAATCCAGTAATAGGCCATTTTGAGGTCAAGCTTCGAGAATATTTTCTTATTGTGCAGCTGGTACGTGAAGTCTTGTATTCGTGGTATAGGATAGCGGTCCGGTAGTGTAACTGAATTCAATCGTCTGTAGTCACCGCATACCCTTAGGCCTCCATCCTTCTTCTTGACAACATGCAGCGGGCTTGCCCACGGGCTCTTTGATGGTTTGCAGATTCCCATTTCTAACATTCGGTCAAACTCCTCTTTGGCTGCCTTGTACTTGTCCGGAGGCAGCGGGCGGGCGCGAGCGTAGAGTGGGGGGCCGGTGGTTTCAATGTGGTGGACGACGTCATGTTTCGGTGGCTGTTTCAATGACATTGGACGTAGCACATCTGGATACTGCTTCAAAATATCGTAATATAGTTGATTGTTGTTTATGATGTGAACTGATTCTGTGTTTGTAGAAACTTCTAATGCGTCGATAGATAGTTCGGTCAATTTGTCAACTAACTTTTTCTTGTCCAGGTCCACCAGCAGCTTAAAGTGACGGAGAAAATCAGCTCCCAGTATTGAGGTTTTGACGTCGGCAACGATGAATGACCACTCAAAGGTTCTTCGTAAACCAAGATTTAGCTTTATAGTTCTCTGTCCGTAAGTCTTGATTGGCGTATTGTTTGCCGCGTATAAACTGTAGTCACTTGGAGTTTTTTTATTCTTGTGATTAGCGGCCAAAACTGAGATGTCTGCGCCTGTGTCCACGAGGAAACGTTCGTGAGTGTTACGATCGTGTACACAAAGGCGATTACTGGTGTACGGGACACCGACGTCCGCCACAGTCGGTGTCGTCTTTAGTTTTCCGACGGCTTCTTCCTTCTGCAGCATGGCGATTCACAGCGCTTCGCTTTGTCTCCGAAGCGGTAGTGGTACCGACATTCCCAATTGGCGTCTCCGGGTTTCGGTGCCGATCCACGTTGCGTTGACTGCGAACGTGAACGGGAACGAGAACGAGGATTGAACGTGCGGCGACGGTACTTGTGGTGTGGCCGTCCTCGACGTAGCTCGGCGATCTCCAGCGTGAGCTTCTCAACCTGCTTTGCCAGCGTTTCTAACTGTGTCATGGGTACAGTAGATGATGAAGATGACGCTGGTGCTGTGACTGCTGCGATGCTGGGACTCTCTGCGTACTCCACCATCTTGTCTGCCATCGCAGCCAAGGTATCCAACGATGACTCCTTGTTTACGGATAGGACGACTCGAACTTGTGCGGGTAGGTGGTTTAACCATTCGATTTTTAAACCTTCTTCTGTAATCATACCGCTTGCGAGTTCTCTCATCTTCCTTAACAGCTGGGAAGGCTTTTGGTCTCCCAGCTCCATGCCGCTGATAAGCTTTTGGAAATTTTTGACATCCGATTTGTCATAGGCTTCAAGTAGGCGCTGCTTAACTTTTTCATATTTCCCAGTCGCAGGCGGATTATACAGTATGTCGGTTAAGTGTTGCAAGTCGGCTGTTTGTAGCTGTTGCAGTAGGTAACGGAACTTCTGGTCATCTGAGGTCTTCAATGGATCAATCACGGCTTCGAATTGGATGAACAGGCGCGGGGTATTTCTCTCCAAAAAGGTAATAGCCTTGACTGCACGGATACTGCATGCACGTCGTAATTCGTCTCGGACTGGATCTTATTTTGTTGCTCCTCCGACATGGTCACTTGAATTACTTGTTTTAAACTCGGGGTCACCAATTGTGGGGTACTTCCACACGACTTGTTCCGGTATTCTTGGTAAATAAAACAAATGATGGAGATTCAAGATGGGAATATTTATTAACAAAATCCTAGCTATTATATTTACAAAATGGGTTGCCGATGGAGTGGTGGTTGTAAACAAAACCCAAAATTGATCAGCCAATCAGACGTGAGGTTCCTGGTCTTCTGGGAGTTCAGAGTGCGCCGACTATAAATTCGTTTGGCGCCCCCGTGCGGTTAGCAGTCTCTCATGAGCTTTGATGCGAGCGAGTCGTGTCCGTCCGCATTCCATTGGCTGAGGCGCCGCGCCGTACCTTACACAGTGTGAGCCCCGCGCTCGACGCGCGCGGTCGTTTGATGCTTGTAGGATGGCGGTAAGCAGGTCGCTGAGTTCTCACTAGTCCCACAATTTAATTGAGTCCGTCGTTATTTGATGGAGTACCAACTTTCTATCGACGAAATAACAAAGATTAGTAAATATGTACTATCTACTATATATATAATAGGTATCTACGAGTACAAAGCGCAAGTATGTAGATAAGACAATTTCGTAATTAAACCTTTGTACCTACCTACATGAATACTAGGTAGGTAATATAATCACATATAGATCACAATCAGGTCAGTAGTCCGAAAAGGGATATCCTGCTTGTAGAAGTTTGGACCTTCAAAGATAATGTCACTTTGTGAATCATGACTTCATGAGTGAATAATAAAGGTATAAGTAAGGAGTTTCATACAAAGAATACTGAACGGCTCGAGTTGATACGGTGCCGATCCCTTTCCGATTTGATACGTGTGCTATGACCTTATTTTATCAAACATAATCATAGCTTCTCATAAAATGAGAACAAATTACTTAAAACCAAGACAAGAATCTACAAATTCTAAGGTGCAGTTTGTTTATTGATTTCCTGCCCTCTAGGTAAAAACAACTGCACACGTTGATAACGACACAGCCTAGAAGTAGCCCAAACGCCTCACTTGTCCTAACCCTAAATATAATAATTACGATATTGCCCATTGCATAATGCTATTTAGTACACTTGGAACTAAACTATAGTGACTGATGTAGGTACGAGTAAGTAGGTACCTACCAATCAATCTGCCTAGCCTTTTCCAAACTATTTTGGGGTCAGCCTACAGTCTAACCAGATGCAGCTGAATACCTGTATTTCACATGGAGCGACTGCCTATCTAACCGTGACAGTACCTTCCCGTGCTATACATTTCCAGCATAAGCCGGCTTCTCATTGTACGAAAACCCTATACAATGCGAGGTCAGCTGAAACTGGAAATGTTTAGCTTGATATGTCATCGTGTGTTACGTGTGTACACTATACTAGTAACGCTATAGATCCAAATATAGTACCTAATTATCTTAAGTTATCTAGAGATCCGAGATTGTTAACCCGGATCTATACTTACGACTTCCACGCACAATACACGCATACATAGGTAAGTTAGTTATGAATAGCTAGAGGTCGACGTAATGTTATCAGTGCACATGGATATTGCTGATTAGTGCCTACCCATCTCTCAGGGCAGTTGCACGCAAACTCACGCAACTCATATCTATCAAAGGTAAAGATATTATGCATCCTGCTTGCAATGCGAACTAGTTATTTTATCATGGTACTTCGATGATCGGGGTCATCATCATCTGCCGAGCCTTTTCCCAACTATGTTGGAGTCGGCTTCCAGTCTAACCGGATGCAGCTGAATACCAGTATTTTATGGAGCGACTGCTGTCTGACCTCTACAACCCAGTTACTGGGTAATACGATACACCCTGGTAAGACTGGTTGTCAGACCTTCGGCTTCTGACGACCCGTAACGACTGTCAAAGATCCACGAATGACAGCCGGGACCAACAGCTTAACGTGCTTTCCGAGGCACGGAGGGGTCTTGGTATGTAAACATGATCACCCATCCGCGGACCAACCGCGGCAAGCATAATAAACAAAAATTTTAATTACTTGGTGCCTCTAATCAGACTTGCCGGAGAGCCCTAAGTGCCTATTGACCAGCACCTTGGTTGACCTAAAGAATGCCACTAATACCGTAACCAACGTTGGCCACCTACTGGGCTCAAAAATTATAAAACTTCGTAGAAGAGTACCATCGACACAAAAGAAAAAGGAGAATTACTTGAAATGTTCATTGATTTCGAAGAGAGCATCAAAGGTTTCCTTGATAAACTTGCAGTTCTTGTATATCAGCGGTATGTCGAACTTTGGTCGTTTCGCTATGTACTTGACCTGTTTCGGACGGAACAGTTTCAATGAAGCGATCACCTGAAAGATAAAACTTCATTAGTTTATTGTTCATCGAATTTCACAACGCCACATATGTCGCAATGTGAATAAATCCTACGGATTAGCCTCACAATCAAAACGATTATCGCTTTTATTATCACGATTGTTATTAAAATTTTCCTTTTCACAATAAATTACGCCTTAGGCATACCTATACAGGAGGCCGCGCACAGTTCGATCGATCTACAAGGTTCGACCTCCTTGAAATGAACATTGAAGAGTCCTCCATACTCTGAGATGGCCCTTCAATATATTGGGTCCCCAATATCGTGTTGCAGATAGACCGTCAACCCTCAAGAAAACCAAAAAGTAACATCGTAGTCCTTTTTTTGTCTAATCTGCCTTCACTTAATTCTAGTCCTAAAATACTGAGCAAAAATCCTACATGATAAGGGTAATTCTTGAGAATTAACTCCGCTATACCGGTACAGTTTTTGGGTTTGGAAATTACTCACTGGGTTCCAATATATGTTCATTTCCAACCTCACTCTAGGACAGTTCCCTCGGGCTCCCTTTTTCTTACAGCTGTCCTTGAGAGCGTACCAGCTTGCTTCTCCGCTGTTTATCCTGAGCAATGGTATGATCACTCTGCCCAGGAAATCGTACAGCAGTGAGTTTATTGACCGATCGTAGACTTTCAGCTCAAATGTTGAAGCAACGTCATATATATTGCTGGAATATTTAATTTTTATATTAAAGTTACCTTCAAGTGTAATTTAATAATGTTAATAATGTTCTATTTCTCAATCTCCTACTTTGAAGATAAATTATGAAACATTGAAATAAAGATAATTTATTTGTCAAACATGCGTTTACATACAAATCAAGCATGCAAGATCTTAATTATAGATAACAAATCCGTACATGTTTTGCCTGACGAGGCGTACAATTTTTTTAATATAATTAAGAAGTAATTAATTCAATAAACCAAAGACTAAAGGCTCCTACAAACAGGCGCGACACGCGATATAATCGCGCGCGACACAAAGGCACCGCTTGTTGCGCGACTTGCAGTGCCTTTGTGTTGCGGGCGATTTTATCGCGTGTCGCACCTGTTTGAAGGAGCCTTAAAGACTGATTCCCACGGGATCGACACTTATGCGGGTGAAACAGCAAGGTGGGCGCTGCTAGTATCCAATATTTTCAAAAACCGTGTGGTGAACTACGATCTCTCTACACTAGTTACAAGTGACAATAGAACCTAAAACTGTACTTCAAATAGCCAGCAAGATACGAAAAATGTTTACTGATTTATTACCACACGTCGACAACACTAAGAACCTAACCTAAAATATCGTAAAATACTCACAAAACATAGGTCTTATTCCATACGGGTTCAGCGCTAGAACTGGCCGACGGAGTTTGCACCCTCTCATTGTCCACCTCCAGAGTACAGTAAGCATTGGGCTTGCCATACAGCCCCCGAGCTCCAATCAATTTCACGTGAAGCTGACCAATCACACTCGTGTCTGGAGTCAGGTTGTAGAAGGCCTGAAAAACAGGCCATGGATTTAAAATTGTCTATGTCTCATGAAAACAGATGCTATTGCTATGCTACAAGAATACACAAATATTTCTCCCACATCCCGTTCATATCTTTTCCATAGCGTAGCGTTACCTCTACGGAATCACAATACGAAAGTAAAAGTCGTATGGATACTTCTATAAAATGCTATTTTTGCGTCTTCTGTATAACATTATAATAATTATGCTGATTCAATTCGATTCTTTTTATGAAATCTTTTTCTAACTTTCCTTTGAGTAGTTGTTTGTTTAGGGCACGCAAAATGCGGATGTAAGATTTCGTAGAGGTGCTACGCCTCTACGAAATCTTACATCCACATTTTGCGTAGCGCCGCTACGAAAGCTGCTTACTATTTTTTATTTAAACCTATCCTACAATGTATACTTCAGGGATTATGTTTTAACTGTAAATAGGTAGTATACAATGTGGAGACGACAATAAATGAAAACACTAGCAATACTAATGCTTAGAAGTATTGTCGTTTCCATCTTGTATACATGTTAGTAATTTCATTAAAGTGAATACGTACATATTTAGATCGTAAGTCGTCAACATTTGGCTCGGTGGTCGCCACCACTTGGTTCGGGTCCAGTCCCCTGTTACGGATGGTGCACAACGTAACTGACAAATGTACCGAGCCGTAGCCCTCGTCCAGGTCCTGCCAGATGTCGTGTGTACGCTCCCTTTCCCGCGTCGACAGGTCTAGAACACAACTTTTAAAATAATTTAACTAAGTAACCATTGACGCTACACTAAAAAATATCGGTTTTATTAGGTTTTCGTTTTTTGACACCGACTTTCGAAATTAAAGTTGTTAGTGTTTTCTTTGGAAGTCGGTTGTTTATTTTTTTGTAAAAAAGTTTTTATTTTTAACTTTTTAGTTGTACCTACACTAAGCAAATTCATATGTCACTACTGTCTTGCTGTGAATATCCTAAGTGAATATCAGTGACAGAAAGCTATTGAACACATCTGCCTAACCCTTTAAAGGGTACAGGCGTGATGTTATGTTGTGTGATTGCGTAAACAATGCATACATATGATATAGCAGCAATCGCGGTTGATTTTCTGGCATTTATTGACGAGTTCCGTCGTCTGTCTCCGAAACTCATCACCAGATCTTTACAAAATTTAAATGGGACCATTTCTGAATAAAGCTCTTTCGAACAAAAATGCAAATTTGCAAATCCGTCTATTTACGATGGAGTTATGCCCGAGCGCAGTGGTGGCACAGTGGTATCGGCCGCGACTTACGAGTTGTAGGTCGTAGGTTCGAACCCAGACATGTGCTTTACTTTGTGTAAATTATTTCATCACCACTGCTCTCAAAACGGTGAAGGAAAACATCGTGAGGAAACCGGCATGTCCTAGAACCAAAATTTCGAAGACATGTGACATCTACCAACCCGCATTGGGCCCGCGTGGTGGATTACGGCCCACTCCCTCTCACAGAGAGGAGGCCTGTGTCCCAGCAGTGGGAACATTATAGGCTGAATATGATGATGATGATGCCCGAACATACATAACAAATAAAATTGAAACATCCGAATTGAGAACCTCCTCCTTTTTAGAAGTCGGTTAAAAATATCGGTTTTAATAGGTACTACATAATTTTCTAATGTCTAGTATTTTCACATGAAAGCCTAGGCAAAAGTTTGAGAATTTTTGGAAGCTTTATTTAGTGACAACCCCTGACCTACACTATTTTATTGCGCACTGATCAACGGGTATACCACAAGTCATAAGGTAACGTATGAAAACGTCATTGTAGCACAGGTGTTTCCCGCCCTGTGCACGTTTTCCTTGGGCGAGCTCCGAGTAGATAACGGTTTTAGGTAGTCTGTTGGCATCCATGCGCTGTACATGACCACACTATCTCAGTTGCATTTTCATCAAAATCGCCTCCACACCTCCGTGTAAGAAACACGATCCTAATTAATGCGGACGATGGACCGAAGCCAAATTTGTTTTTGGAAGTCATCAGAGAGCTCATGAAAGGAGATAAAATTAGTCTAGGGCGCTGTCTCTGGATATATATAATGTAAATAATAAATAGATTTCGCACTATACTGACGTCAGAAGCATGTAAAAGAACAATAAAAATTACCAAGTTCACTAAAGCCGCTCAATGGTACACCACTGCTCCTGACCCCAGGGTAAGGTCACAAGATAACATGCACGTTTATACAAACAAGTAATCAAATCACAACTAGCAGACTCATTAATTAAGTAGATCAAACTCTCGTGCATTATAAATGATAAAATCATCAATATTTATAGAAATTTATATACATCTTTTGCAGACTGTTTAGACGGCATAGAAAAACACCTCTTATCGCGGTTATACTCGTACCAACAGTCCATTGAGAAGAAAACGGTTGAGCTAACAAATGAAGAAAACGGTTTGATAATGAAATGGATTGCTGAAATCTTAGCTTCGGTAAAACGCTATTGCCTATGAAAAATTTCATTAAAATTACGACAAATTGGAAGTCAAGAGGACTTTTTTGAATTATAATAAATAAACACAATCTTTTCCCATACCTGCCCATGAAATTCTTCCGTTTTCCTTTATCATGTAGAGATATATTTAACAGCTGATCATTACGCAGATGTAGACTGAACCTCTCCCGCCATTGTGGTTGCTTTGTGGTCGTCACAGACTTACATTTGTGTGATTGAGATCCCAAGCTGCAACAAAGAGGTTGAAATTAATTGGAAATTCCCTTTTCATGCCATGCCTAGTTTACCTATTCTTGCTTTGGACCGGGAATCCGCGTCATTGCTAGCACAGCAATGACGAGGATTCCCGGTCTTTACTATCAAACGATTAGATACGCTTCCGTGCTGAATCGAACATCCATATGTTATTGAAGCGGTCCTCTAAACGCTGTTCACAAATCCGAAATCCGAAAATGTAGTCACTTTAAATCATATAGGCACCCGCTATTCTCTACTTGCTCCACACTTCCTCTATCGGCTACTTGCTGTCCGGCACGGTAATCAGGAATCGAAATGTGTCATTTTCGGAACGGCCTCTCGAATGGTTGTGAATAGCTTGTAGTACTGATTCAACTGATTATATGCTCTAATTACTGATGATGCAGGTTTATCTACATGAAGAAAAAGTTATCCGTCTCATATTCCCGCGTAATGTGGTGCACTGTGAACGACGCCTTAAACTAAGGCCAGTTGTACTTGAAAAATCCCCAACATGAATGATTCACTTACCGGAATTTACAATAAACTGAATGAGAATGGCTATCCTGTGGCGGGTCTGGGAGGCCCTTGGCTTCCACGATAACGATGTCAACCACAGTGTTCCGTATAGTCTTGTCCTTTTTCATAGAGAGTGTCGGTGTTGATGGTGCAGAGGCAGGTGCAGAAGCAGTTGCAGATGGAGATTCGGCTTTTGGCTGCAAGGTGTAACGATTTATTAAACCGAAAATAAATGGTTTGGCCGTTTAGATGTCTCCTCCAGTTACTGGACTGTGGACAGTCAGCTCCGCTACGAAACTTTCTCAAATGCATTCTGACTAATAAGAATAATGACAATTTCAAAGCAACTTAAGAGTCAAATAATTTTGTATAGCCGTTTATAAACACTTGTTATCGTGTTTTGGAGAATCCTCATAATTTTATAGATCTTACGAAATAAAAGGCTTGAATTGCGATCGTACAACGTCCTAAAATGACTTCGCGATCGTGTTGGGTTCTCATATTTAGGGGATTCGATATAGTCTGGCGGCTTACCTTTCCCGCGGAAAAGTAATCGTAATATACGTCGTTTGTATTTTTCCGGACAGGCTTTTGTTAATTTAAGGTCTAAATATAAAATGCTTGTAACGACGTTGATGAATATTCTATCGACCGTTATTAGTTTAAACGAAGACTTTTTGAGAATAACGAAGAGAAGATTCAGTACAGTTCGGCGCACGTAACTTCGCAAGGTTTTGGCGTTGTGGGAGTAAGTTTGCGCATGTGCACATAGTGTAACAAAAAAATGTAATACACTTTTATTGCTTATCATTATTCGATGGTTTTGTCATAATTTATTTTTAAACATCTTTGTTTAGAAGATAGTTAAAGAAAGGAGAGGAAAATGGGAGGACTCTTGCCAAGTTACGTGCGGCGACTGTAATCGTACTATCATCCTTATAACCTACCGGTAAAATTGCGTCAAGATTCTTTTCAGTGAGTCTTTTTAAATACATAGTTACAATTAGTAAGCCAATCTATTGTTAACTTAGAAATCGACCATTTTGTACCTTTTCATGTTTCAGAGTCACTTCTGGAGTAGCTGGAGCAGATTCAGCTGCTGGATGCTCTGGACTTTTGTTGTTGGTGATGTTATTGGTGTGGTTCACTGTTTCACCAGCTACAGAATCCAGCACCGGCTCTGGTTTCCTAAGATAATCGCTGGCAATATTTGCGAAAGAACAAGGACGCCAACTGCAAATAAAGTTTTAATTTATTTGCTGCTCTTTTATTGAATTCCTTCAGAAAATATTGCTGGGCCAGAGGTATCTTCTGTATTTGGGGTGGATCATGGAGTCATTTTCAAGATTAGTTCCATTATTTACGACGTTGTTCCCTACAGCACAAAGGCTCTTTCCCTCTGTCAACCTTTCCCGGTCTACCTAGCTCTCTCCTTCACTGAAGATCAAGATTAGCACACAATTGTATGTTGTGTTTAAAAATCGTTTTATTTGAACAAAATTGGCACTCTTCACTGCATAAAAGTTGGAAATTATACACAATTATTATCTTCGCTGCACCGATCAAAAATATTTGATATTAGGTACATAGCTTAGGTATTCGAAATAGAAGTAAAAGATACGGAAATAAGTAAGGGTGTGACCAAAAAGTTCGGCCTTTACCGCTTTATAATATTTTAAACATACTACTATAATACTGAATTTAAAAAATAAACAATACATGGGTAGGTATGTCAATCCCCGAAATGCAGCACAAAGACAAAATTTTAACACATTTTGATTTTAGTTCACAAACACCTTTATTAACATCCGGGATATTCTTCAGGTACAAACATTTAATTCACTTTTGGCGCTAATACTAAATTAATTATTGTAAAATAGTACTTACGACATTTTTGAATCACTTTTAGCCACTAAAGCACTATCAAGAGAATGTCTCGATTTTTGTAAACTTGTATTATTCGGTTCCATATCTTTGTTTTATTTATATTTTTGTTAATACCGCGATTATATAAAACACCACACAACATAAGAGCAACGATTTAGAGCATCCGAGAAGTTGTGAGATGTTGACACATTGATATTAGCCTTGTAAGTCCGATAACAAAATTATAATCATATTAATAATTACTAGATAATATGATTTATATACCTAACAAAATAATATGAACGCTATCGAATCTTATCGACTTAGTTTCAATTCCTATCATCTGTCATTACTACCATTTTAATAACTCCTTACCTACAATACCAGATGATCGGGTGTCATAAATTAATAAAATTTTGAGGCTTAACAGGTGTCCACTGTATCGTGTGTGATAGATAGGAGCTCAACTGTCACTAATAGAAGACTAATAGAATAGAAGAATAAGACACTGTTACTTTTTCTATTGTTACCGAACTTAATAAGCTTACCTAACAGACTAGGGGAACTAGTAATCAGTGGGTGCGTTCCGTCCACATGCACGCACTCACTCATGAGCGAATCAAGCCCTCGAGGGTCTAGTTGCTTCGCGGTTTGCTTTGTCAAGACAGGCTCTTAATGCCTCTTAGGTATTAAAAAAAGTATATCTACCTACTCATCATTATCATCAACATTCAGCCGAAAGACGTCCATTCAGTGCCGGATTAAGGCGCTACCTCGAAAATCTAAAATCTTCGAAAAACTACTAAGCGTGCGAAAGTGTTGCAATTACTTTTGAAACGCAAAAGAAAAGTGATGGCTATAGTGTGCGTGCGCTCGGAATAAAACGACGTATGTGCCAAAACGAATTTACTCCTTTATTAACAAAATAAATTAATTAAATTTAAAACTACTTTGAGTAAACGTCGATATGATAATTCTCTATGTTTCAAAGTAAATTTTATTGAATAACTCTTAAGCGATACGCCGTGAATCCGTGATGTCGAAAACAGTAAAAAAATAGATGTAATTTTGGCAATTTTTTTATATAAAAGAAAAATTCATTGAATCGTGTATTCCTTGTACATGATACTAGACCAAAGAGTCAAAAAATATGTACCTATATACTAAAATGGTAAATCCCTATTCCACATAGGTACTTAACAAGTTACACGAAATAGAAAAACCACATTTTTTTCAATATATCACCTTAAGCCAGAACGGGGCCTGTAGCAAATTTTACCTAGGGGAAAATATGGTAAAACTTAGTTTGTTTAAGGTTCTTAGTTTTTCAAGATAAAACAGAACTTTTTCATAAAAATTTAAGTTGTGTAGTGATTTTTCACTAGTCAAATCAATGTTTCTTAACAAATACGTTCTTTTCCGTTTCATGTCAGTTGGAGTACCTATTACTTGAGCCAAATTGCTTTTATTTATTTATTTATTAGGGACAAAAAACAGTTACATGATACAAAATACAGAAAAATACTAAAATAAGATTAACAAACATGTAACCCACACCATTGTCCACGTTTTAACTAAAGGTTAGAAGTGCTAAAGACATAAAAAAGAAAGAGAAAAGTAAAACAATAGTCGCTGCCACAATAATAATGCTGTGTTACTTAGCTTAGCTTAGTCTAACTTAAAATACTCGCTAGACAAAATATCGAGAGCCATTTTCTTAAATGATTGCTTAGATAGACAAAATATATCCAGTTCCATAAAACGCGTGTTGTAAGAATCAACAATGCGACGAAGAGGTGCACGTTCCCCAGCATTAGTCCTGCATGTGTCTATATGGAATAGTTGAGAGACGCGCACCCCCCTTCGAATAACACTTCTGGGTACCTTGTAACACAATTTGTCTGTTAGGTCAATACAATCAAATTTGTTACTGCATATGCCGTGCAATGTCATGACATCAAGTAACAGCCGCCTAGATCCCAAATCCAGTACGCCATACCGTTTTAACAGCTGCACGTAAGGAACCTTTGTTTGGAAGCACTTATAGTTCATAGATCGTAAGAAGTTCTTCTGTACCCTTTCAATTCTAGTACAGTATTTGTCGTAGAAAGGGTTCCAGATAGGGACGGCATATTCTAACTGGGATCGTACCCAAAGTCTTATAAATCTCAGAGAGACTTTTAGTTTAATCAGGGGGCCTAAAAAGCCACTTTGGTAGAATCTTAAAAGGATTTAAATTTATGAATCAAAATATGGCGGAGACAGTCCGTGTCTTTCATTTTTTCAGGATTGGATTTGGATTGGACAAAAAACTTAACAGTAGTTAACTGTTAAGTCCATTACGATTCATAATGTTATCCTTTTATGAATCTGCCAAAGTGACCTTTTTAGGCCCCCTGTTCACCTTAACATTGTTCAATGTTTTATATTTTTTTGTTTATTTATTATGAGAACATTCCTAAGAAGTAGGTAGGTACTGTACAATATTTTTATTAGATTAATTGTTAATTATTATCATGTTTATATAGTCGAATTAAAGTCTGATTATAATAAGTTTTGTAGAAGTTTCACTTCATTTTGTATGAGTCTATGTATGTGTCGAGGATATCGATTAGGTAGGTAGGTCCCTCCCCGGAGGTCGGGTGCCTTTTGAAGGTTTCCCCCGACAACAAAAAAAAAACCGGCCAAGAGCGTGTCGGGCCACGCTCAGTGTAGGGTTCCGTAGTTTCCCGTCCGTCATAATAAGTGTTCCCACTTATGAGTTTAAAAGTAAAAAATGCTTGCATATACGATTATACTACAAACTTTTTGTCTTTTTTGTACAAAAACTTGTTTCCATCTAATTCAAAATAATTTTCCTAGAAAGTCCTTATAAAGTTCTACTTCTCAGATTTTTTCATATTTTCTAAATGTATGGTTCAAAAGTTAGAGGGGGGGACACACATTGTTTTTTACTTTTGGAGCAATTATTTCCGAAATTATTGACATTATCAAAAAATGGTTTTAGTAAACCCCTATTCATTTTTAAATACCTTTCCAACAATATATCACACGTTAGGGTTAAAATGAAAAAAAAATTCACTTCCCACTTTACATATAGGGGGGCTACCCTAATAAAACATTTTTTTCCAATTTTTATTTTACCACTTTGTCGGCGTGATTGATATACATATTGGTACCAAATTTCAGCTTTATAGTGCTAACAGTCACAGAGATTAAGCGAGGACGGACAGACGGACAGACAGACATGGCGAAACTATAAGGGTTCGTAGTTGACTACGGAACCCTAAAAAAGGTAGGTAGGTGGGTACTTTGCTTTTTTACTTTGAGTGGGTATTTATATGGTGTACATAATAAAGAGTATTCTATTCTATTCTATTCTATTCTATTCTATTCTATTCTATTCTATTCTACTTTGTTAATAAAAAATAATGTGTTTTTTATTAATACAAAACGACGATTTTACTTTTTTTTTTAACTGCCTGGATTCGAAATAAGGGCTGGGATCGCATTCTCTAGCAGAGCGCTGTTTGTGAGAAAAACGTGCACGCGATCCAGCCCGTGTTGTGGCGTTTTGCTGTTTCTAAAATCAGAAACAGTCAAACCTTGTTCTCCAAGTTATAGTCAGATCATCGTCAAATCTTGTTCTCCAAGCAGATCGGTCGGCTCTTTCCTCGAAGAGCGGGTACACATCGTGTTTACCGTTTCCCCGAGCGTACCTACCCATTCCTAAATCACAAATTAGTAGTTTTAGGTGCAGCGCAGACGACAGACTATCCGTGACGCACTTTTTAGTCTGTGAAAATAGAACCTATGCAAATATATGCAGTAACGCACACGACGCGCAAAAAGTCTGGCGCACAAAAAATCCGTGTAATTCGGGCAGACCGCACCGCGCCGGACCGCGCCGCTCCGCACAAAAAGTGTGTGAAAAAAATTGAACGTTTGCTTAAACACGCGCTAACGCAGACGGCGCACACTTTAGTCGGCAATCTGCATTTGCTAGGGGTGGACGTAATGCACGCGATCTATTATCATGGCGCCAGAGGTCGATGTAACGATGTTAATTCAAGAAATACAAAACAGACCAGCAATTTATGATACTTCTAAGGCAGAATATCATGATATACATTTAAAAAGAAACCGACAGAATGATCGAAGATGGGCGTCGTGTGCGTTGAGTCTGTGAAAAATCCGCGACGGACTTTTTGCGCGCCATGCAGACTTTTTGTGCGCCGCAGACTCGATCGCACCAAAAGTGTACCGTCTGCGCTGCACCTTATCGAAATGTAACTTCTGGCGGCGGCGACGAGAATTGAAAAGTGAGGACGCGTCATGGGCTCATTCAGAAAAAAAATCAGAAAAAAAAAAACAATATGGCTTATATAGATACAATTAGCGAAATATTGGTGTACTATTAGCACACCTCTGCCTTACCCTTCGGGAAAAACAGGCGCGATATTATGTTATGCTTACAGTACAACTATTGACATCTAGTGAGGAGTAGTTGTAAATAATTAAAACAGTTACATCTATTCACCGCCACGAGCGCTGTACGACGGCGTCTCCCGCTCCGCCAGTGTTGCCAACCCGTACGATAATTATGGGGATGTATGATATTTTAGCCAGCCGATGTACGATTAGCGTATTAGCAAAGCATAATCAGCCTATAATGTTCGCACAGCCTGGGGCAAAGGCCTCCTCTTAGTGAGAGGATAGATAGAGAGATACGCAAAGAGTAACGGTGGAGTTTCTTGCCCATTCTTCTCCATACGAAACTACCAACGAAAACGAAAGGAGCAACTAGAATCAATTCTATTTTTTGTAAATTTTGACGTTCAAAAGTGCCTTTTATTTGCCTATTTGAATTATATGATTAAACTTTGTATCTTATGTCTAAATTATGTTATAAGTACAATAATTTATAGGTTTGATTAAAATTTCATAAATGATTAACTTCTTGCTGTTCTGCTTTGTCGCAGAAACGATAATTTCGACGAGGAAATTCAATAATTTAATCTTTTGGAGTTAGCAACACCTCTGCACTCGTACGAGGCGTCACACGAAGCGTTTGTGGTGGCGCTAGTGTCAATACAAAATCGATGATGGTGATTTTGTGTTAATCGGAAGAGAAGAGGTTATGGAGTAAAATATCAGTTTTATTTGAGTGAAGTGAAGTGTTGTGTTGTGTTATTATCCGTTATAAAAATGGAGGCAAGACGGGATAGTTTGTCTTCCATTAAAATTTGCCGTTTTTGTTTAGCACAAGGCGATACGCTAACAAGTATCTATGAAAAACGATCTACAAAAAACACAGTTAATCTTCCACTAAAAATATTATCATGCATCTCTATTGAGGTACTTATAATATACTTTCTTTTCCAATACTAAATAACATTTGTTTACTTATTTCATTCTTAATAAATAGTGGGTTTTGTGTACGTATCGCTTAATGGCGCCGAATGTACAAACAATATAAATAAAAAATGTTTGTTTGTTTAATCCTTGAGTATCTAATCAATTTTGTAAAAATTACTTATTGATTACCTTTATATTTATCTACGCTTTACATAATTTTCCGATGGTAAAAAAGCTGCAATTTACACTGTGTTGTGGATTTGTGTCAATTACTTTCCAGCAGGCGCCGCCTGGTGGAGACGTCCTTTATTACTTCAGAATAAACTAAAACAATAATAACGAAATAGAAAACTAAATCTATGGAGAAGTCATTTAGGAAAAACCAAACACATCTAGTTTAAAAAATATAATTTAATGTTGACTTGTAAATGTGTTTTTTAAACCTCTTTACAGAAATAAATTACATACATGTAATTAAATACATTAAAAACTTTCTATTCCCTTCTCAGGTCTTCCCGTCTGATAAAATGCCTACATATATTTGCAACCGCTGCAAATTTTTCATGGAATTGAGCTATGATTTCAAGCATATATGTCGTCAAGCTGATGAGCATGTCTTGCAGTTCATACAGAATGCTACACCCTTGGCGCCAATGTCCTGGTCACAGTCCCTGCTCAAAGTAAGTGTAAAATAATGATAAATTCCTAAAACATAGAAACACAAATATTCCATCTAGATTACGGAATGATTACTATGGCCTGCATGCACCACAAGTTGCTAAATACGTATATTTAGCACCATAATTAATTTAAAATCATCATTCTATTTTTGTCTCGCAGATGACGGACAGAATAATGTTTTAATTACTGAATGCTAATTGTGTTAAAGGACATCATTCAGGTTTCAAATACTTTTTACCCAAAAATTAAAGGCTGTTTCAAGCATGACAATAATGTTTAAAACAAGAAACAACCTCATGTCCAGTTCTACCTTGGGCAATAAATTGTTTGTGTCTTTATACAAACATCCAAAATAATGTTAGCAAAACTATGATTTTTGGTACTTTCAAACTCAAATCATCATCATGGGGCAAATTGTAGACCTTTGTTATAATATTAAAATGTTCATGATGTTATTTCACATAAAAAGCACCTTGTTTTTCTGTCCGACAGACTTTAATTTATGGGTATGAAATGAATTTTTTCCTTTACTGATATTATAATGTGGTGCAAGTAGACTAAAAAATTCTGATCAGAGCAAAACAATAACATACGTTTTTGTTGTGTCCAGTCATTTACATAAATATTAAAATATATTTTAGTCAGGTATTACATACAGTCAGCAACAAAAGTGTAAATAACAACAAAATTTTTTAAAGACATTTTCAAAGTTAAGAAAACTTGCTTAATTAAGTATTGCTTGTTTCTAATAAATGATTGAAGTCTATTATTATAATAGAAACTCATTTTCTAAAATCTTAGTTTCATAGTTAAACTTTCCTATTTAAGTTTATCATGTAGTTCCCTCATAAACTCAATAAGTCATAATGAATATCATTTTAGTTTTTTCGTTTGGCCAACAAACCGCCTGAGGTCCCTTTAATGAAGACAGTAATAGAGGGTGGTACTACTGTGCAAGTCACCGCCCAAGAGTCAGACACAGATGCAGAGGATGATGAAAATGTTTACAATGTAAAGGTAATTTCAAAACAATAGGTAATGATGAAATATGGTTGGTATTTTTTATACTGATATTAATTGAACTGAAATTAAGCATTGAAATGAAAATAGACAGAAAACATTGATTGAAAAGATATTGGCCAAAAATGTTTGGACCTTGGTCCAACAAGGCCCATACATTTTTGCCCAATGTTTTTTTTTTGTTTTATGTCCACCACTAACAAAACTTATGTCACTAATTAGTCTCTTAAATAAAGAACGAATTTTACTAAAACACCCATCAAAAAAATTGTCTGTTAAAAATGACAGTTAAATCTTTGTTGTTTCAATAATTTTAACTGCTTGATTGATTTAAAAAAAATAGGACAAATGTTCTAATTTTTTTAAATCATTCACCCAGCTTATGCTAAAATAATTGAAAAAGTAAGTAATGATTACTTTTTCAATCATTTAAGCATTAGCTATATTTTTTACAGACAGAATTTTTTTCATGGTTGTCTTATTAAACTTACTCCTTATATATAAGACTATTTAGTTGGTCTCGATATTGGTGCACATTTGTCCATAGCCTTATATTTATCACCTAATATCATTTTTATTTTGCAGATTGGAGATGGTTCTGACGATGGGTCAAAAACTGCCCGAATAAAAGTTATAACTGGTGCTGATAAACAAGAAAAAGGAAAAGTGAAACGGGGAAAAGGTAAAATAAGTCCATCATTATTAATTGATAGTATACTTAGTAATTTATACACTTGTATGTTATTAGATTAAATGAATGTCCAATTTACGTGTGTTCAAAGCTTATATTGTCTACGCAATTACGCATGCACGATGCTTTTGCGTGATTTCTTACTATGTGGTCAGCCGGTCAGAACTATACTACTATTTTTTAAATAATGTAATGGAATAAAATTAATGAAAATGTTGACTTTTAATTTTCATTATAAATAATTATTTCACATCTCATAACCTTTTTTTTTTTTAAAGCTCATATACTGTTATTTTTGTTACCTTCTGACAATATGCTGTTCCGATGACCCTTTTGACATACTTAACAATTTTTCTTTTTACCAACAAACTAGTTTATACTGTCATAGACTATTAAATTGTTTCTAACTTTGTTCATTATCAAAAACCAGGATTAAATGACTTTTAATAGTAGTAAATAAAATAATCGTTTTACATATTTTACAATGTCCTAGTCGACCATTTAAACTGTTCATGTTTTTGCGACAATGTGTGGCATTTAAAAACTTTTTAATTGCAATAATAACATTTCATTTAGAGAAAAAGTAAAGTTGTCTAACGGGCCTCAGCAAAGTGGCTTCGGCTCCTCGCACGTCTTCCAAAAATCCAGGACCCCACGGTCCCGAGATAGGAAAAGACATACATAATAATACATTTATTTATTCAGCTACAATCGACCGCACGTGTTTAATGTGGTAACAAAATCAGTATATTATTCTATGGGGGGCACTATGCTAGACCAGCTCAGGGTCTATGTGTTACCACCGTCATGCTCTCGACTGTACCAAGTCCCAAAAATTGCTACTTTTTCTAAGTATGTAACTGTTTTGTACGTATGTATACTCGTATGTTATATATAAGTACTGCATAGTTTACCTGAACAAGCTGAAAATCATTACGCACTTTCAAACAGTCACCCAATGACTTATAGTTTTTTGATTTGATTCATACAGGGTGGATTTTTGAGACAGGGATTAAGGGCCCCCTTACTGCCTCGACCTTAACCTTTGTAGCTTCAGGAAAACGGTCTGAGGAGGCTGTCCTAGTCTCCTGAACATTTTTGATCTTTATTCACAAATTTTGTGAATTAAAATTAAATCAAGAAAATGGAAAATTTTCTCAAAACCAATTTTGATGCCAATCGATCCAGTTACTTAGAAGGATCAAAATACTATCGTACAAACTGAGGTTTGAGTAGTAGTAGAAACGTCCATACAACAGTTAAGATAGATACGTTTTCTTTACTTAAAATAAATAAGATTATTATTATGCTAAGTAGCATAAGCTAATATCATTTTTATTTATGAGCTTTGAACACGCGAATTTTATTTAACAAAAGGTTTAGAGAACAAAATCTATACTAATATTATTATAAATAATATTAATATTATAATTTATAAACGCGAAGATAATGGAGCACATTCACGAAGAAATGAAGGAAGTCATTGCAATGTTTTATTATAGTTTTATACAGCTTTCTGCGATCATTCAGACTTTTTATCGTGATTGTGCTTGTTTGTGCTCCTCTGTCTGTTACCGTGCACACAGGTAGACCTGGGTTACTTTTTGTCCCAGTATTTCGTTTCCTAGGTATAATTTCCGACGTGCACGCGGTCAAAAGCTAGAATTTCATAATTTATCTAGCACAGCTTAAGCGCCAAACTGGTTCATAATCAGCCTATAATGTTCCCACTGCTGGGACACAGGCCTCCTCTCTGTGAGAGGGAGTGGGCCGTAATCCACCACGCAGGCCCAGTGCGGGTTGGCCAAACTGGTTAAATCAATAAAATTATTATGACCGATTTTTTATGTTGAAGGGTTCCCAACGCCGCCAAAATTAACGAGACATGTCCAAGTTCATAATGAAGAGCGGTCATTCCCTTGCAAGTACTGCAGTAAAAGCTTTGTCAAGTCCCACCATTACACAAGGTAACAAATCCTTTTGGGTTGGCTTTCTTATTCTTGATAATAGATTACCGATTCAATTTTTTGCATCTCACGAGTGCGCGCTAATCATTGCAACGCGCTCGTAATTTGCAACAACTTTCTGATATGTATTTTGACTAACCACGCTGCTTTCTAAAATTATTTTGATGTCTTTTGTCTACCTTACCACAGACATCTTCGTCTAAAACACCGCGAGACCATACGTACTTGCCGAGGCCCGTTCGGCGAAAGCGACCAATACCGTTGCGAACAATGTGAGGACAGTTTCGCGACGCAAGACGAGCTCATCTACCACTCCGCTATACACGCCACGCAGAACCTCACCTGCCCACTCTGTCAGGAAAAGTTCGAGGACGTCGACGGTGTCACATCGCATATTAAATCCCACGTAAACGGTAAGAAGCTTATGTATGTTTTGCTGAAATAACTTATTAGCTTCAACCCGTTCCCCGTTACCCGTTCGTGTTTATATTTCTACAGCTTTTTTCACTGATCCATCCAGACTTAAATATCCTGTATTATGGCACAATGATTTTTATTCAAATAAACCAATAAAATGCTGAACAGCACCATTTTTGCTGCCTTGGTAGTGGGGACTACAATCTAGGTTTGTCGACCACTAAGTGCTAAACCTGGTGTGTCATGATCCATTTTATTTTAATTTGTGTGATTTAAAGTTTACGAAACAAAAATACAGGGTGGCCTATTCGTTGCCGATTGGCCAAAAAATGGGCTGCTCGTAAACTAATTAATACTCGACCCCGCCTGTTATTATTTGAAGGGAGAGGCGGCGATATAATGTACAGTCAAAATCTGTTATAACGACATCGAAGGGAATACTCATATTGAGTCGTAAAAACCGATAGTTGTAACAACCGGTGACAGGTATTAATAGGAAAGATAATATGTATATTCATGTAGGAAATTAAACCGCATTTTGTTTACTTCAATATAAACAATTTTCACAGTTAACTCAACAATAATGTTTCGGTGCGTCTTGTGTAAAGATAAGTAACAAACTGACTTAAGAGATATGACGAAGCGGGCCTTGAGGCTACGGCATGCATGCGCTTTGTTTCTAAGAATTACAAAAGACCCTAAACTCTGTTTACTTTTACGATAATAGCCATTGACTATTATACTGTGCCAGATGTGGATACAGTTACCTATTCAAATTGTTTACAATACAGCTGAGCCGGTCGTTCTACAGATATAATTCTCCGAAAACATTAACCAAATGTGGTCGCTTAATGCGGTATGTCGTAGTAAACAATGTCGTAAAAACCAATGTTTTAGATAGGGCGGTCATATAACATTCAGCCAGGACCTTTGATTTTGGTAAATATAACCGGTATGTGGTTCTAAACGATGTCGCCATAAACGGTTTTGACTGTATTTCGTTTTAGATAAGCATACCTGGCAAAATTATTGAGCCTTTTGTATATCTGGCATACCATACTGACTTTTCATTCATCCCCATAGGTACTGAATTCATGTGTGAATTATGCGAGCTGGTGTTCACGTCGAAGGAGAAGCTGGATTTACATCTGAAGGTCATGCATGTTGACGAAATACGCAGTGTACCGGTAAGATTAACTCGTGAATTAATTTCTTATCACTATGTGAATTTCCTGTAGTTGTTTTTTATGTTATCTGCGTTACCACTCCGAGAGAATCTGTCGACAATATGCTGATGGCACTCAAATTAACCAATTACTATAATTTAATTACACATTCACAGATGTTTATCTTTTTGTAGCTTCATAAGTAAGAATGAATAGGCTTCTTCTGAGTAAGCTCACTCCATCGTAGACTTTGTCTCTGTCACCTCTGACCTAGACTAGAGTCAAGAGCAAACCCATTTCAAATAAATAAAACAGTGTGATTGGAACATTTTCTAATATCGTAGCCATCTAGATCATGTTATCATACTCCTGCCTATATCCCTATTTAATTTTGACGCGGAACAATCTGTCGTAGGATCTACTCCAGGATGAGTCATCGACGGAGATGGACGTCGACGAAGATGAAGAGGATTCTACAATCAATGGTGAGCTAAACACTACAAAAATATGTAAAGTGTATTTTTCTGTACGTGCCTTTTCGGTAAACGAATATGACGTAATGAGATTTTGTGAAAATAATATGGCTATGTAATTTATAGTATTTGGAGCAGCTCGTGTTTCTGCCAAAAATTTGATTTGCGATTGATGCGTAAACGTATGATTTTCAAGCCTTGAAGAAAACATACAGTGTAATATTATAAATATGTACTTTACACAAATGTAATATTATTATGTAGTATACTTATTATAACATTTGTTCACTGTTTTCAGTAAAAGAACTGGACGACCATATGGTTGTGGAAATTAAGAAGACTAGTGATTATTTGGTAATTATTTTTGTCTACAAGTATTTCATTAATTATTAAATCTTCTCAAAATAACGTTAATATTGATGGTTTTTTTTACACAGATACCCAATGTGAAAGAGGACGACGAGGAAAAGCAGGACACTACCAATTCTGAAGGTAAGTTCTTATAATATTATGTAAGTTTATATCTTCAGTCGGGGTCTTTTTTAGTGTCATACGCCGGAGTTTCGTATAGCTAATTCATTGTTCTTCTAGATTTTTCTGAATACCATACCATTTGTTTATTCCTCTACTATGAGCTATGTAGGGTACGGTTGTTACTTTCTAGGCCGATTTCAGAAGTTTCTAACGACTGTTTTTAATATTTTATTTTAATCAATATTTTAGAGAGCGACTCGGACATGCCTCTACCGGATCTTGCGGTTGCGATAGAATTGGCTAGCAAAAACAACGAGACAGCTGAAATTTCAATAGCCACCATTGGTGGTGCGACCATCACGAAGACAGTGACCACGCCCAAGAAAGATGACAGGGGTGACAATCAGGTAAACTTACTAAACGTAAACTAAGTATGCATAGGTTCACTACCTGATACTTATGAACCATAGAGTCAAAACCTTGCAAGCTAACCTTTTTATTCCCCATACAGTAGTATACTGTGTATTTATACTTAACTAGTTTAATGTGCTCAAGTACGTTATCAATAATAAAACCATTCACTATAACAACTCAAGCTTCCGATTACACACTTATCTCGAAAAGGACTGGATAAAAAATCATACGTTATAATATTATATTCAACCACATCATTATTAAAAAAAATAATGTAGTATAGTGAAATTAATTCGTGTACTATGTACAAATAATGTTAAAAATAAAACACATGAGAATGTCAAGAATGTTTAGTCACGGTCAACGATGATCGCATCTCAAAACATCATCAAGGCGATGGTTATTCCAAGCGTCCATCAGAATACTTTTATATTTGAAAAATAAATAAGGGTTTTTTGTATCACAGACTGCAAGTATCCTTCGAAAAGCTGAAGAAGTCAAGAAAAGGGTTATATCTCAAATCGCATCAGAACCAAGTTAGTAGCTTGATCAAAACATCACACCTTTGAAGCACTCACTAGAACTTCCATATTCATTTCTATAGAAATACACAAATTTGCAGTTGCTGAGAAGAAAGCCAATAACAAGACAGAGAATAACTCGGCTGGTACCAGCGATAAGTCGCTGCGAATGTTGGAAAAAGATCTGCAAGAACTGAAAAGGGTAAATATTGACACTTTATGGTTTATTGGCCTGTCGAGATAAGAGTCATTAAAACATACCTAATACATGGACATAAACTTAATTTCAGACGCATCCACGCTATGAAGCCGTTAAAACTCCAGCAAAGCCTTTAGAGACTTTAAGAAGTAGACGGGCGCAGATACACACTTCCACACCTAAACCGAGGTGAGGCATAGAGAATGAAACCAAACTTTATAAAATGAAAACAAAAAAAAAATGTATAATGCTATGTATTATTTATTTGACTGATCCAAAACCATGTTATACCTTATTTTCAGAACTCCAACAGATGATAGAAAAATGCTAATAATATCTAAATCACCAGTCCCTGAAAAAAAATTACTGGAGCGTCGCATTATCACCAAAGAGAATAAGGAACCCAAAGAAAGTAAGGATGCGAAAGCAAGTAATGGTAGCGCTAAGGAAGAAAAACTAGCACAGGAAACTAAGGATAAGGAAGTGAAAGAAAAAGAAGCCAAGGAGAAAGAAGCTAAAGAGAAAGAAACGAAAGAAAAAGAACTCAAACAAAAGGAGGTTAAAGAAAAGACCACGCCTAAGGTATGTGGCCTGACATTATCATAATACAGGATGAAATTGAAAACTTGCGCCAAATTGAAATAGGAGGTGCAGTAACTGTTACATAATCATTATAAATTATCATTTCCTCAACCTACATTCTTTAAAAAAAAATTGTGTAATTATCGTCTTAGATAGTGCAAAATAAGTTATTGCCTTCTAGTAGACACGAATTATCGTCGTTCCAGTACTTTTATTTTTAATTATCAAAGAAAATTAAGTATCAATTTTAGCGCGCGATAAGCAATACATTCATCGCAGAGTCGCATGATGATTTGATTTGATTTTCTGGCATGGTGGTGGGTGACACAAAAGAAGTGTTCGAATTTTTTTATCGTGAAAAAATCTTCATTGCCAACTTTCGTTCTCTTATAAATCTGCATTGTTAAATAATTATTTTAATGCCACATTCATTATATTTAATTTAAGTACTGTATTTTCTTACAGACTATAGTAAAAAATGGAAGCGACAAGAGCAATTCTGAAGAGGGTATTCGCCGATCGACTAGACCTTCCAAAATTAAGGATTACGCAAAGATGATACGGGACAGGTAAATAAATATATAGATATCACAGAAACAATACTATAGATATTCACAGAAAAAATACTTAGCAATGATACTCCAGCATGTGTAGCATGACCACCATAGAAACAGATTTTACTACCGCCAAAATATTCGATATCCAAACCTTCTAAAGAGAGTAAAGGTCGCACGGCTAACAGCTACGTATTAAGTTCATCTTTCTGGCTACATTACAATGTAATTATGTCTAATTACAGGTCCCAGGATTCTGATGAAGAAAATGACGACACAGACGATGGAGATGATGAAGAGTATAAAGAGGTTGAGAAGACTATTGAGGTAAGAAAATATATTCTTTATGGTTTCATCGACATGTTTCGGTAATGTACTGACAGTAAATGACGACTCAAACCTGACGTAGCAGAACGGAACAAAACGAATGTACGACAACCAAACTCAACAACTAGTATGAGATTTGATAGCTTGTTTGGTTTGATCAACATGTCTAGGCAGGTCCATAGATGTGATGCTCGTTTTCGAAATGTTTCAGCCTAAACCAAAGCCCCGCAGAGCCAGCACGAAGAATTCTGCACAGAAAGCAACCCCGTCGCCCGCCACGCCCGCTCCCAGGAAACGAGGGCGGCCGCGCAAAGACGCTGTGTTAGTACGACTCATTATATCTATTCAAATTTACATTTCTCAGAAAACATATCGTGAGAAAACCGGCTTGTTCTTCTTTCTCGTTTTTCTGCCTATATCCAGTGTTGATATGTTGATCCATGACCGTACCACGAATACGTATTAAAACAAAAAACAGGTCAGATCTTAGCAAGACAAAACTTGGGCTGGTAAAGATCGTCAAGTCTAAAACTGCTCGCCCCTCAAATTTTCTAGACAAACTTTAGAAATGTGTGTATGCAACAAGCACCGGAGTAAGACATTCTCTACATTAACGAGAAACATGAATGCATGCGAAGTAGGCTTTCTTTCCGTTCCTAAAACCCTAACCGAAACTTGGCAGTCGCATATTTGTTATTTAAATCTGGTGTTCGACAAATAATGTTAATAAATATTACAAACTTCGATAGCGCTCCCAAAGTGCGAAGAGAAGAAATTGAAGATGATGACGATGAGGGCTCCGAGAGTGAAAAGGAAAAGCCGAAGAGTACTGCTGCAACCGAGAAAGAGCGAGACAACAAGAACTCTTCAGTGGTTTCGGTAAGCTTCGCGTTTCCTATTATAAACAAAACTGATTCAATGATACAAGTTTACATAGCATCATTAATAGTGGTGTTCAAATATCGATATTTATTTAGGATTTTAGTATCGATATCAACGATCCTAAACAATACTGGGGTAGGAAAGAAGATCCAGATATGTATGGTGATGCAAATTAAATAACAGAACCTACCTTCTAATAAACTAATCAAAAAAATATACTATTTCAGGAGGGTAGTAAGCCAGTAGCCGAAGTGAAGCCACAAGGCACATTGGTGTCGCCCACGGGACAAACGTTGAAGAAAGTAAGCACATTTGTACTATATTTAGCATTCATGTTTCAAAATCACTGACTATTTAGCTTGTTTGCAACTTAGGGTTGTAATGCTCAAAAATCCAGAATGAGGTAATTTAACATATTCTTCTAACAGCTCAACTTGTTTAAAAATGTATTAAAAACTTACACTTATATTTACAGATTCCAATTAAATCCTTACCTCCTGGAGTGAAAGCTATGCCCCTACCCGTAAATGCGAGGAGTAAGTAAAAAAAAATCAAGATTTACTTATTATGAAAATAGAAACTTAGTTATCATTTTACAAATGTTTGTTTGTTTCATTCTGCAGCTGAACTATGCGAGATGCAAATCGGCAAGAAGGTGGTTAAAGTACAGAAGATAGTTATGACTAAAGCTGAAGTCGAGGCTATGGCTAAGAAGGGCCTTGTGGAGATGAAGGTAAACAAATCTTAATTTTCTTTTAAATAATAATACCGCCGTATCTCTACGTTGACGTCGCGGTGGGGCTTGCGAAATCTGAACACCACGTCTGTGCCGGTATAATTTACTTTGCCGAAATGGGTCAATAACAGACAATCTTTTACATCATACATAATTAGTAGGGATGCCGCGATACGCCTTTTTGCCGATACGATACCGATACTCTTATAAAAATATCGGCGATACCGATACCGATACGCTTACCGAATTCAAAAAGGAAGGTAGATTAAATAAAACACAATTAATTAATAGTTTTAGTAATCAAAATTAACTTTATTTATAAGATTTTTATGGAATTAAAAATCTTATTTGCATGGAAAGATACTACGCGCAACAACATTCAACCTAACGAAATGGGATAGATGTGCGAGTGTAGTTTGGAGTTAGTGTAGTGGAGGAGTGCATTTAGTGCGAGGCCAAAGCGGGGAATAAAGCGCGGGGTTTCCCCGAGCATAGTTAGTTCGTGCCTCGTTTGCAACGAAATAGACGGGACAACACGCGCGTTTACATTACATTTTTAAAGCGTAAAAGTATCGCTGAATCGGCCATAAAAATATCGCCGATACCGATATATCGGCAAACCTGAAGTATCGCCGATATATCGGTATCGGTATCGGATGCATCCCTAATAATTAGCATTAAGTGTATTAACTGTTTTATTTCGTTTCCAGGATGGTACCATGGTACTGAAACAGGGCTTCAAAATTCCGACTTCGGATGCGTCAGCACTCAAAAGCAGTCTAGTCGGAGAAGGTTCGTATCATACATATTGACGTTTTTATTTCGCTCACCACCGGGCAGTGCCTCCGGCACACCTAATCATTTCAGTCGTTTATTCCGCGACTAGCAGGTCTCCTTTGTTTATGTTTAGTCCTAAAAGGAACAAGTAATTCTGCCAACAAAACATATCTCCCGTCAAACTTTATGACTGGTCACAAGCCGACGCGTATATTGCGTCGTAGACAATCAGCAACTCAATGCAAATACTGAAGACTAGCTTCATCCCGCGTTTTCACTCGCATAAGTCTCGATCCCGTGGGAATATCGGGAAAAAAATCTATCTAATACTATCCTATGTCCTAATTCAGGTCATGTTCAACCCATGTGCAAAATTTCATTCAAAGTTCAATCGTTTTTGCGTGAAAACGAAACATACAAAAAATCAAATCTTAGATGTGCGCGGGACTAGTCAAGGATACGTACTTGGCCCCAACACTCACGACCTTCACAGCGGTCATTAAGTTAGGCTAGAACTAAAAACTTAGCTATTTTAATAGTAATCCCATACCATTTCTTTTTCTTCACAGATAAAGAATCTCCTAGTAAAAAGGTGGCAGCACCGTCGCGATGCGACTTTGGCGATGACGCGTGAAGGGCACATGCAATGTAATATTGTTATGGATTATCCCATTTATCATAAAAAGACACGAGGATGTCATTTTTATAAATATATAGTTGTTAAGCTAGTGTTAAACACCTCTGTATTTTTATTACGTAATATCTCATAGATAAGTATGACTAAACTGTAAAAGGAAGGGTAAGCTGCTTAACGCAAGGAAAGGCGAAGCTGTTTAAGGTATTAAATGATTTTTGATGTAATGAATCTGTTCCACTGCCCAGTTTTCTTCTTCCTATTATCAAAATATTTACATAATTATGTATTTTGCTTTTTTAAGACAATCACCGTATGTTTGTTGTAATTTTTAGGTTATGAAATTATTTAAGTGAATTCTTGAAGTTCAATTACACAATGTGTTAAGTGTAAAAACAATAAACTAGAGTTGCAAATACATATAATTCAGTTTATTTTTTGTGGTTTCGTATATTAATACCAAGTATTTCCGGCTATGTCATATTGTTCCAAACAATGTAATAGTAGATTTTTCACTAAGGGGATAAAGCAGTGTCTTAATGTCACTGTCGCTATTTTGAATCCCGAACTTAACGAAGGATTCTAGGGCTCCCGAGCGCAGCCGGGAGGTGTGAGTTAAATCCTGAGTACAGCGATTGCTTTAAGCCTGCCCAAGAAGAAGACATCTATATCCCCGAGGAGAATACTGTACTTATCGCACCTACTGCGAGGTAATAAAAAAACTGCCCAAATGCGAGTCGGACTTGCACACGAAGGGTTCCGTACCGCATGGCAAAAACGCCGAAAAAAAACACGTTTGTTGTATGGGAGCCCCCCCTTATTAAATATTTATTTTATCCTGTTTTTAGTATTTGTTGTTATAGCGGCGACAGAAATACACCATCTGTGAAAATTTCAACTGTCTAGCTATCACGGTTCATGAGATACAGCCTGGGACGGACAGTGGAGTCTTAGTAATAGGATCCCGTTTTTACCCTTCGGGTACGGAACCCTAAAAAACCTGTGCGATCGCAGACCCCGTAAGGAACGGAGTTCCTTACGGGGTCCGCGATCACGCACTCCTACTCGTCTATAATAGAAAGAGAGTGAGTGTGAATTTAATACGCGTTTTTAATACAGCCATCTAGTATAAGTTGTTAAGGCGAAAGCGCCAGGGTAGCCCGCGAAATTCAATTTTTTTTAGGTTTTTTGGAATTTGCTGGTCAGTATTAAGTTGTACGTTGATTAATATATGAATCGCGGCCGTAAGAAATATGTGTTTACAGAATTATAATCATTAAAGTCATCAACACAACTCTCTAAGACCACGTAAGTCTCAAGAATACCTATTTCATGAAATCATCATTCTTTGGACTTACGTGGTCTTAGAGAGTTGTGTTGATGACTTTAATGATTATAATTCTGTAAACACATATTTCTTACGGCCGCGATTCATATATTAATCAACGTACAACTTAATGCTGACCAGCAAATTGCAAAAAACGTAAGAAAATTTGAATTTCGCGGGCTACCTTAGCGCTTCCACCTTAAAAGCTCAAAGATTTCATTTTGGCCGCACTATTGGCTAAGCACCCTTGATGAAATGAAAATTTACGCAGCCGTCATCTTGAATTTTCATTTTAACCTCATCACATGGCAAAAAAATTAATAAAAAACTCCGCCGCTGTTATGTCCTCCATGCGACTGTCTCTCTCTCTCTATTACATATATTATGTCGCATGGAGGGGGGTCGCATAACACTTTTTCGTAACGTGACTTTTCTACCAGTTTACACCTACTACATGCCGCGTTCAAGAACTTCGCTCCAAAAATACGTATTTACGTAAGCCGATCTCGGGTGAAAAGCTGCCAAGCTGAAAAGCTACTACTGGGCGTACATAATAAACCCGATGTGGAGGGAAAAGCTGCCAAGCTGAGATGGGACTAGCCAGGTCATGATTGTCAATTGGCAGATCGCTGGGCAAAATTAACAGGAATGAGTACAATAGGGGAAACTTCGACGTCGCAAAAATCGCAAGACTGGAGCACAAAAGCAGCCACCCGTTAGAAGCGGAAAGAATGGAAGCTATGCCCAGCTGTAGAACATCATAGGCTGATATAATAATAATATCTTTCTAATAAATAAATGACAGCAACTCGGTGCCCAGATTTGTACCCGGTTGATAGCAAGAGGCTCGGCCCCCGCTATTACATAATGGCACTCATACATCACTCACTGGCGAAAGTAGATGTACTAGATATACTATAGGTACTCATCTGCATACAATTATTAAATGACACCAAAGCATTAGGTTTATTATTATATCTCCACACGGATTATTAAAGAAAGTGCTCATATTTCCAGAGAATTTAAAGCATTCTATAGTTAAGCTTTTATAGTAGATTATTAACCAAGGTGATAAAGCAGTGTCTTCTGTCGCGGGTGACGATTTAAATCGCGAGCGTAACGAAGGACTCGAGGTTTACTCCCGAGCGTAGCGAGGGTGTTAAAAACTTAAATCACGAGCGAAGCGAGGGATTTAAGACGAGTCCTGAGTGTAGCGAGGGATTTAGGTTCACCCAAGACTAAGACAGCTTTATCACCGAGGAAAATACTCTACTTTTCGTACCATTTGCGAAAAAATTAACACAATAATAATATGAGATAAGCATTTATTAAAAATAATGACAATTAAAGACACAATTAAAGTAAAAGTTAACATTCGAAACATTGGTCCAATTATTGATAGAGAGAGTTACATTTTTGTTTGGTACATTTATTGTTGATGAGTTGATTTGAGTATTTCTCTGTTTTGTCGGAAAAGCAAAGGCATCAAGCTCATACGGCCTCGTCGGTTTTCGTAATTTTATTTAATAATCATAACTGCATAATAAATGCGTATTCCTTTTTCAAAAAGATGTATAATGCTTTATATACAAACTCAATGGTGTAAACACAGATGTAGTTCACTATAAATTTCGGTAAGTATTCCAAATTTAAATCACATTCTCCCCCTAGAGGATGAATGAAATTCAGTACAATTTTCTTTCCCTGTTTTTAACAGATTAAAAATGACTATTGTTATGTTCGCTTTTTGTGGCATAGAATGTCACTTTTTTGAGCAAGTGGTACGAAAATAACTTTTTGTGAGAATGTGATTTAAATTTGGAATACTTACCGAAATTTATACTAAACTACATCTGTGTTTACACCATTGAGTTTGTATATAAAGCATTATACATATTTTTGAAAAAGGAATACGCATTTATTGTGCAGTTATGATTATTAAATAAAATAACGAAAACCGACGAGGCCGTATGAGCTTGATGCCTTTGCTTTTCCGACAAAAAATATTAGTCTAGGAATTTGCCGCGTTTTTGTTTTCTTCAAATACATAAACGTTAAGTTTATTTTAATTTATTTTTAATAATAAGTTAATGTTATAAAAATACGTTACGATGTTAAATCAAAGCGACAGTGACAGTGAATTGTCGGATTCCATCAGTGCAAATGCTGCCGCAATTATAAATAATTTGCTTCTAACAAAATCCAAGGAAAATTATTTAAAAACTTATGAAGAATTTTCAACGTGGAGAAGTGCGAAAGGCCTATCAATTTCAGGATCAGTACTTCTTGTCTTTTACTTTTAATTGTCATTATTTTTAATAAATGCTTATATCATTTATTATTATTGTGTTAATTTTTTCGCAAATGGTACGAAAAGTAGAGTATTTTCCTCGGTGATAAAGCTGTCTTAGTCTTGGGTGAACTTAAATCCCTCGCTACACTCAGGACTCGTCTTAAATCCCTCGCTTCGCTCGTGATTTAAGTTTTTAACACCCTCGCTACGCTCGGGAGTAAACCTCGAGTCCTTCGTTACGCTCGCGATTTAAATCGTCACCCGCGACAGAAGACACTGCTTTATCCCCTTGGTTAATAATCTACTATTTTTTATTACTTATATTCTAAAAAGGGCCAAATAGCTATCGCCCTAATACACTTGTTCCCGTGTCTAATATTTTTGAAGATATAAGCGACTGATAAGTTTATTTGATACACATAATATTCTAAATCAGGAACAAAACGGTTTCCAGCATAATAAACCATCTATAGCAGGCATTTACCCTAATAAAAAAGATATATCTAGACTAGAGTATCTGGACGGTAAAATTCCGGTTGTAGTAGTGTTTTTTTTATAATACATATATGATTCTTGTTCTTAACTTTTCGAGAAATACAGGCGTGATGTTGTGTTATGATTACGACATAGGTACATTAATAGTTATAGTGGGTTTATTTCAACAATGTAACAAAAAGATCGTACGTCCATTTTAGTTATAGTTCACGCTTTGGCCGTGTACCAAGTAAAGTAACGCTGGGTAAGTTGAAAAGTCAAATTAGTTTACGCTACTCAACAATAGATGGCGTTTTCATAAAAGAAAATAATTTTAAATAGGTGTCGCTAGTGTCCACTATTTGCCGCCCTTTTTCATAGAGCCCGAAGGCGGCTGGTTCAAAACATTTATTCAAACGAGATCAAAAACGCGTGATAGTCGGTTGCGGCAGGCGACATCGTACCGAAATACGGATTACACTTCAGTTTTAACACTTATCCAGAATAATAATTCTGAAATTAAATTAGATATAGGTGTGGTGAATTGCGTTGTTTAGTAATACAACTTCGCGAGTTTGGAGCTCAGCTGCGAAAACTTTTAAAGGACTTTCTTTTGTCTACATCTAATATGTAAGTCTATTTTAATGCATTTTTATTATTTTATTAATTAGGTTCGTATGCATATAAAGTAAAATTGAAATGCTGTACATTTAATGATAAATTACCAATAATTAAAGACAATAGAATGGTATCTACCTAGGTACTTACTATAAAATAATAATGACAAACACGATTTCATGTTTTTCGTACCTCAACGAAATATTAATTCTTATTTTATTATTTTATTTTATTGTGTTTGGGTGGCTTACAGCTATCAAATACAAAAGTAGAAGCGAGATAATTTACAACAAGCTTTTTTCTTCTTAAAAGGACGTTAGGTTTACATTATAATCGCAAGAAAATGCATTTTTTTTAATACTTTCTTCCCTAGGTAGGTAAGTTTTTAATTTGATTAAATGAGCAAACACAAGTTTTGAGGATGATCATAAGTTAGTATTTAAGGACTTACCCATTTGTTTACTAAACTTTAAAGCCTGTCCTTTGTTAAAATAAAAACTACTTAGGTATAGGAAACATTACGTTTGTTTTTGGTTCCAAGCTAATTTAGTTTACGTTATTTTGATTTCCACAGTTGATAAATTGGATAAGATAAGATAATGGCCGCTACGCTAGTCTTGTTGTCGGCTAGGTTTACCAACAGTCCCTATTTACTCCGTTATCGTGTATTTCAATTAATTTAAGAGGTATTTTTTCATAAGAATTAAATACCGCTATAATTACCTACTTATAATCCAAGAGCAAAAGTCATAAAGATTTCTAAATGTATAGTTTATCATTCTGTACCTAACCGTAGATTCCTAGGAGCCTAAAAAGGCCACTTTGGCAGAATCATAAAAGCATAACATCATGAATTTTATTATAATATGGCGAAGACAGTCCGTGTTTTTCTTTTTTTCGCTGCACTACGTAGGTATACCTAATCAAAGAGATTGGGATTGGATTTGGATTGGATTGATTGGTTTTTTAGCACAGACAAAAAAAATAACTGAAATCCTTCACCAATGGGATTTGATACGATTAACGTAACAGTTAACTGTCCATTACGATCCATAATGTTATCCTTTTATGATTCTGCCAAAGTGGCCTTTTTGGGCGCCTATTGTAAGTATGAAAAACAACTGCCCAAGTGCGAGTCGGACCCGCCTACGAAGGGTTCCGTACCACAAGGCAAAAACGGCGAAAAAAACACGTTTGTTGCATGGAACCCCCTTAAATATTTATTTTATTCTGTTTTTAGTAGGTAGGTATCATTTGTTGTTATAGCAGTCACAGAAATACATCTTCTGTGAACATTTCAACTGTCTATCACGTTTAATGAGATACAGCCTGGTGACAGACAGACTGACGAACAGTGGAGTCTTACTAATAGGGTCCCGTTTTTACCCTTTGGGAACCCTAAACAAGGTAGAACAATCAACTACGTCCTGTAGGTATTAATATTATCTCAGAGCAGGGATTGAAAAGGTTCCTAAAATACCGGTAAAGTACCGGTATTTAGTGGTTCCGGTTGCTAGAACCCGAACCGGAACCGGAACCTAAATTAGAACCTTTATTTTACCGGTTCTTTAGCGGTACGAGTACTAGACCGAACGAGTTCATTTACGATGCCGCTCAGCGCAGGACAATAGCGGCAAGATAGGAGATTTTGTAAGAGGAGAGAGGGGTACATTGCATTTGTAGATCATTCGCATCATTCGTTGCATGAACAACGCGTGCGCCCTATATTTGTTTCATTGTTTGATTTATATTATACATTCGTGTACTTGTCTGTTGTACAATGACCTCATAAGAGGTTGTTGGTGTTTTTCCATTAACCCTGTATATTCAATAAATAAAGGAGATGATAATATCTAAGTGAATACAATACGATTAAACTTACTTTTGTCCATTTTATATTAATTTATTAACAGTAACTGTAGATTATATAAACAACTAATAATAATAATTACTGTCAATATTTGCTGACACTGTACAGTACAGACTTCTACTCACCAATAATTCGAAGGCTAACTGAAAGAAAAGATACGCTAGCCACGCGTCAAACATTATCCCTTCTTTCTTAGAGAACCTTTAAATCGGATGATACGGAACCGGTATATTGGAACCTTTATTTGGAACCGGTACTATGGAACCAGAACCAAACCGGAACCTGAACCGGAACCGTACCGAAAAGAAGAACCTTTTTAAGAACCGAAATGAAGAACCGGAACCCAAATTCGTACCGGTTTTCAATCCCTGTCTCAGAGTGAATTCACAAGGAATGCATTGTTTATATTAGTTAAGTAGGTAGGTATAGATGTTAGTACGTATAGATTAAGTTAAAATAGGCGCATTTATCACATTGGTTATCCTGTAATTGTAAATGTAAGTTGATAAATAAATAAATAAAATTATCCTCATCGATTTACCTGGCTCAGACTTTCTAGTGAAGACAACAACCGCGGAACTGCACATTTTATAACATTTTGCGAACAATTCGCGTTTCCATAGACAGTTAGGGCCTCGCGCTGGTTTTACTGCCGCACGACAGAGTAAAGATATTACTAAATGGTAAAAAGACTATGGAGTTACAATATCCTTGAAAAAAATACGATTTTGCTAGGTTTTTCACACGCACTGATTAAGCTTTGCGGGAAATCGAATAAAGATAATAATATTTTGGTCCCTAAATTGAAACCATATAATGTGATAATAGCTTGGCTAAACCTCATATTGGGCACCATTTGTTATAGTTGTTCTCATAGTTTCACAGCATTTCGATCGTCAGCGTAAGGATTTATGTGAGTGAGTATTTAGATATAGGCACAAAGGCAGTGTAAGCCTATATACAATAAATCCGAGATCACATATAACCGGCCATGAATATCGTCATAAAATCGTACTTCAAAGTGGTGCTAAAAAGGAAATTCGTTTCCGGTATTTAAGATTACCCGCATGTATCACGGCAACCAAGAATGAATTGCAGAATGGACCTATCTTGGTCAATCACGCACATCTAATGACGTCACAATAAAAATCACTTCAGGCACCGGTTGACATTGAGACATGAAAATCGTTAGGTAATTGACAATAAAATATACAATGTCAACAGTCTGTAGTTATCATAGCGGTGCTACGTTCAGTTGGCCCAAACTTGCTAAATGATTAGACATGCCACCAGCAGGAAGTTGACCGCGCTTGTCGCTAGTTCACATTGTGTTGTTCTTGTTACGTATCATGTTTCAGCAAGTTAAACTTGTCTATCGTTAGACAAGAGCAGTTTCTGACGACGTCAGTAAGAAACTGCACATAACATAACATCACGTCTATTTTATCTGAGGGATAAGGTAGAGGTGTACCTGTTCACGCCATCACTTCAAGCTACCCGAAACTGTCAAATTTTCCCAATCAACTTTGAACCTTATTCTTTAGCGATAAAGTTGAAAATCTATTAATGAAATTTGACAGATTGTAGTAGGTTGATGTGCTGGCGTCTGTACATCCACTGATCCACATTTCGTCGAGTTATTTTAAGTCACATTGTAGGTAATAGAGGACAAACCTATTGCTGTCAACCGCGCACAAGTCCAGACTCCAGGTTGCCACTTGAAAACTATATAGTTCTTCGGAAATCTTAAAAATACCTCCAAAGAACTTGGGGCCTAAAAAGGCCAATTTGGCAGAATCATAAAAGGATAACATTATGAATCATAATATGGCGAAGACAGTCCGTGTTTTTCTTTTTTTCGCTGCACTACGTAGGTATAATCAAAGAGTTTGAAATTGGATTGATTGGTATTTAGCACAGACAAAAAAAATAACTGAAAAATCATTCACCAATGGGATTTGATATGATTAACTTAACAGTTAACTGTCCAATTGAATTAATTATGTTATTCTTTTATGATTCTGCCAAAGTGGCCTTTTTAGGCCCCCTTGTTTCCAATACAACGAATTTCATTAAAACAGAAAAATTCCCACTCCGGGTTAGTCCAGACACAAAAGAATAAAAAAGTGCATTGACAACGTCGATCGCGCGGTCCATTTGGGGATTTTCCAGCTTTCATGACTATTGACTCTCATTCAGCCTTACCTAGTTTTTTATCTGTTTAGTCATACACAATGTATCAATGATACCTACCAATCCGCCTATCCTATAATTAACATTACAAATCCGAACACGGGTTTTCCTGCGATATCATTATACAACCTACCTACTAATAACCTGGACAAAATTAATAAAGGTTGAAGTTGTAAAAAACAATACTTATAAGACAATTAGGTTGGTAGGTAATTTTGTAAAAATCTTGGTGGTCAAATACTTATAACATTAAATTATTTTAACGAGGCGTTATGTTAAAAACTTAATATTCTTAAACAATTTAGTCAATAGATACTTAGGTAGGTACATGCGTACATAGGCTCTATGCCCTTTATATGCGAATTCGAAGTTATTACCGACTTCAAAAAAGTACGTAAGTATGTAATATTATTGGAACTGCATTGTATTTACTTAAGAAAATCTATGAGGGCTTCCAAACAAATATACAAAATTTTATAGATGTATGTAATGTATGTTTGTCCAGGCATTGCTCCGCAACTATTAGGTAATCGGATCGTGACCATTTTTTTTATTGGCTTACATTTAACTACTTCAATTTAGGAAACGGTGCAAGTTTCATCAAAATCGATTCAGTAATTTTCAAGATATGGACTAATACGTGTAAGTGTGACGGCCTGGCTTATTGGTAGGAGCTTCGGTGTCAAAGGGAAAACATCTCAAAACCTTGGTTAAATTTTAGTGCAATATTTACAAAAAACTAATATTACAAACAAATATTCCAGTTTTAACTTAAAACTAAAAATCACGAAATAAAAAAGTAATTTAAAAAAATGAAACTGACTTCAAAAAGAAATTAACTCAAAGTTATGAAATAACTTTAATTTCGGAAGTCGGTGACAAAAAACTACAACCAGAATACAGATCCCAAGACACCGACATTAAATAGCCAGAAACACTACCTACAGCTATATTATTAGAATATAGATTGGTTGAGTAAAGCAACGAGTGATGATCAAAACGTAGCATTTACTTCAACACACTATTCTCTACTCCAATCTAAAGTCTGCAATAAAGCAACAACTATTTTAAACATTTTTTTTTGGTGGATTTCTAGTCTAGAGTTACGTCTAGTTATAAGTCATATAGAGCATTTCATAATATTCAAGCAATTCTAATGTCTATTTTTATTAGGATAGATGTCGGACATAAACGTTATAAGTGTGCCTCTACTCACCGGCTTCCCGTAAAATAATTATTTACCCAAGTCTTGTTAATAATTGAATGTCCCTGTTAACCTACAACAGAAAACTATAAATCCGTCTGTCTGCACTTGGTCTGCACCCGCAAGCGACCTCGTAGCTCGTAGCAGGTATGTACAGACGCCAGCACATCAAGCTACCCGAAACTCAAATGTTTCCAATCAACTTTGAACCTTATGCTTTCGCAATAAAGTTGAAAATCTATTAAAGAAATTTGACAGTTTGTAGTAGCTTAATGTGCTGGCGTCTGTACTAGACAAGCTCGTAGCGTGGAGCCGCCAAGGAACATAGCCAAGTGGAATACTTTGGCAGTTTAATCTGAAAAACTTTGATTTTCACATTATACACGGTGTAAGGTACATCGACGCGCAAACTATTAAGTACAATAAAATAAATTCAGCACATAATTTTAGACATAGAACTTTTTGGGCGGTTATTAAAAAAATCGGTTATTCCATACATTTTGACGATCTAGGCACTTCTGTCTGAAACAGCAGATATTTTTCAACACATAATCCGTATAAAATTTCAAAACTGGTGGTGGGTCTAGTCTAGAATCAGATACCTACCTGCTAAATTCATGGTAGGTACTTAACAGTTTGCGCGTCGATGCCTTACACTCTGTATTAGTCATAGAAGTGTCTAATCATGTTATTCAGGATGCAATCAATCAGGGGGCCTAAAAAGGTCACTTTGGCAGAATCATAAAAGGATGACATTATGAATCATATTATGGCGAAGACAGTCCGTGTTTTTCTTTTTTCGCTGCACAACGTAGGTATAATCAAAGAGATTGGGATTGGATTGATTGGTATTTTAGCACAGACAAAAAAAAATAATTGAAAAATCCTTCACCAATGGGATTTGATACAATTAACTTTACAATTAACTGACCATTATGATTCATAATGTTATCCTTTTATGATTCTGCCAAAGTGGTCATTTTAGGCCCCCAGAAGCCTTTTATAAACTAAATAATATAAATAGCTATATTAATTACTTATCTTGAAATTTTAATTATGTCACATGAATAAACAAAGCATCTAATGGGCTAAACATATGTTACGAACGATGACCATATGTGTGATTCTAGTCGTTTAACTGATGGTGACGGCTACTGGATGCTGATTGGCTGTGGCATGGTTGTTCTAATTTGACATCTGTGACGAACAGCGTGCAAAGCGAGTGAATTCGTCAACGACGTTTACGATCGCCGTGGATAATCTTGCTTTTCAAATGGATCACGCTTCTGGCAACTCTGCGGCTTCATTCATAATAGTAACGTGTAAATGAGTATTATTTGTACCATAACATTACTTTAACACCAGTTGGAATGTTAAGGCTTTTAAACAATTTATCATGGGTAACTTCATACGGGCAGGTTGAATAGTTTTCATTAACATAGGCTGTAAAATATTTCAGCACTTTCTTTTGTTACTGTTACTAGCAATCCATACTACTATTATAAATATGAAAGTGTGCCTGTTAGCTCTTTACGCTTAAACCACTGAACCGATTTAGACAAAATTTGGTATAGAGATAGTTTGAGACCCGGTAAAGGGCATAGGATACTTTTTATTCCGATAGTCCCACCCAGTAGTAGTGGGTACTACAGGTATACCTCTGTCTTACCCTTGGGGGGTTGATCATCATCATCCACAGCCCGACTTCACCCACTGGCCTCTCTTTTGTTGTGGCAATCCCCACGCTCCTGTGCCAGCCTCATCCAGGTTCTATCCGCGATGGCCACAATATCATCCGCCCTGCCGCCCGTCTCGTCGCCGGACGTCCTTCGGGGGTTACAGGAATGATATTATGACATTGTTATGTTACCACCAATAGTTTGGCTTTTAAACAATAATCGCTGCAATATTCAACTCAATAAATGATACCACAAAGAGAGCAACTCCGTCTCTTGGGTTAACCACATTTTTTACTTGCCCTATCAATTTATTTAGGATGTTGATAACTAGCTTTACCTATGCGTGTTTACCTACTAGCGTGGTCCGTGGACGGTGTCCATCATCTGGTGTGTTTCTGTTCAACACTCGACCGAAACGAGTGACAGCTGTTACCCATACAAATATTTGCCGGAGTTTATCTTTCAGCTTGTAAAGATTATACGACTTTACGAGTTACGACACACTGTTTTTTCAATCGGCTTGCCGCCATACCGCCTCATTCATCATCATCATTTTGACGTAATAGATACCTACTCGTAAATTTTAACATATGGGATTAACGTCACTTTAACTTATTAGGTAATATTTTAAAGTAAAAAGTAAATTAGCTATGCAAATTAATGCGGTTCTTTGCGCAGGCGGGTTGCCGCCCGGCAAAGTATATTATGGGGAAATGCGGACCGGACATCCGACTGTGTAAATGCTTATATATAAATTACAGGGTACTGAAACGCCTATTATAGTAGTCACCTTGAACTTGCGAAATAAAAATAACAATGCACAGTTTTTTTTTCATTCTCGTAGCAATGCCGTAGCATAAAAGTTATGAAATCAGGCTTTGTTTTTTTCAGTGGCGGTTCGTAGAATGTGAATTGTAGAATGAGTTATTGAACTACCAGCTAGTTCAATAACTGAAAATATGTCCTTGTATATCAACTCTCGCCCCGAACCATGGCTTGAACCGGGGCCGGACGCGAGAGGTCGCCGCCGCTGCCGATCGCCTCTACGAGGACACGGTGGTGCTCCGCCCAAGCGGGGCAGACCTCCACCGTGTGCGTGTTCGTGTCCTCTGGGCGATCCTGACAATGGTGACACCCGGGCGTTTCCTCCCGCCTGATTATGTGCAGGAACCTTCCGAAACATCCGTGTCCGGTGAGGACCTGCGTCAGGCGGTAGGTGAGGGCGCCGTGACGCCTCTCTAGCCACTCCTCAAAGAGGGGTCTTATCGCCACTGTCGTGGCGTGCCCTGCGCTGGGTTGCGACAGTCGCTCTTTCCATGCCGCCATGAGATCGCGCCGGAGGTACGTCCGCTCCGCCGCGATTTGCCGAGGAAGCGGAGTTTCCCCCCGGCGTAGTGCCTCCGCGCGCCACTCATACAGGCGCCTCGCCGCCTCGCCCGAGATCGTGCAGTAGCCTCTGATCAGCCTTACGGCTACCACCTTCTGGGGTGCGTTCAAATAATGGGCGGCTCGCCGCCACAGTGAACGCGCCCACACCGGGGCCCCGTATAGGGCCATGAACCGCACGACCCCCGTGTAAAGCCTCCGGCAGGAGGCGTTTGGCCCCCTCAGGTTGGGCAAGAGCTGCTTGAAGGCGGCCCCGGCCCGTTCCAGTTTGGGAGTCAAACGTCGAAAATGCTCGACGAATTTCCACCGGCTGTCGAGGACGATACCCAGATATTTCATCGTCGTCTCGACGCCGATGTGAACCCCTCCTACCGTTAGTTGGGATCCCGATGGTGGCGTGTTCCGGGGCCCATGAAACGACATAGCCTCGAACTTGTGCAAGGCCACCTCAAGACCCAACTGCCGGATCCTCTCCACGACTATCGCAACTCCGCGTGTCATCGCGTCGGCCGCCGCCTGATGCGACCTCCCCTGCGCCAGGACTAGCGTGTCGTCAGCGTAGCAAACCACGCTGACGCCATCAGGGAGGTTTCCCTTCAAAACGTATAAATCTTTCGCCTTTTACATATACAGGGTGGCAGAGACATCCACGTGCAATGTATGGAGTAGCAATTTTTTTTTTATAACCTGCGATAAATTAGCAACGCAGGGTCAATCAGTTCCAGAATTATGTACTGAATCCACAGTACTTAACAGGTTGCGCGTCGATAACAGGTTTCCCTGCCACTTTGTATTCCTTGTATTTGCTCAATCCAAAACAGCCAGTTATAGGACAACCATAAAAATCAAATGCCTCATCAAGCTATATGATCGTTTGCATAGCAATTAACTGCATCGATATTGCTATGACGTATGAACTCCCATTGGTTTTCCGTTTAATTGAAACAGAATGAAAGCTTTTCTAATCCATATCGACATGTCATTTGCAGATCATCAAATAAATTAATCACTTTGGATATTTATGTAAATCTACCATCGATGTTGCGATACAAATCCATGAGCTGTTTAGTTTATAGAGGTGTGAGGAACAGGGTGTATAGTTCACTCATACTCTATAGAAAGGGGAAGATCCTCCGACCAGATGGGAGTTTTGTCTGGCGGGCAACTGCCCGATGATTCATGTCGAGCCGTTGTATCTATGCTAGTTGCGCGGTAAACTTTGCTTGCGCGATGCAGGATTTTGCGTGACGTCAGCATGACGCGTAGTTCGCATGTGGCGTTGTAGATACCGCTACAAGTTTATCCTGCATTAGGACCAAAAATTGATAACAACGCCATAATTAGATGACTTTCTAATCAGTTAATTTTATTAGATGTTATAATTGAAAAAAGTCACTGTTCTGTAATAAACTTACACACGATGTCAACGAGATTGTAAAATTAATTTATGTTATACCGTAGAAGCCATTCATTCAGGATATGAAATAAATTAGGTATCGGATTATGTACCAGTCAGTGATACGCATAATGTTTCACTTGATTGATTTTGCGGTAAGTATTCGAGACCAGACTACACCAGATTAGATTAATAATATGAGCAATAGGTACTTTGAACTAAAGTAAGAAACTAAGCAATTATTTCAAGGAAGCCAATTCTTGCCGCATTGATTACAAGCACCTCTAATCTAAAGTCGCTCAAATTAATCGGTCTACATAGATCTATAGTTTGTTCTAACCAATCATCAGACGGATATGTTCCATAAACCCACCGCGGTCGCGGCCTTTCCTGCAACGACAAGCGTAAAAAGATGATTCAGTATTTAAACCTAGTTTACGAGCAAGTGTAATTGAACCATAAAATAATTGGCTATAAATTCTTAGTTCATTATTCGGATTTGCACTAACAGCGTAATCTGAAAATGGTATCACGCTCCAATTTTATCCATTATCTATTTGGATTATGATATTTTATCATTTTTTACGTCATTTTCCTTAGTTTTTAACACGTTTTTTTTAACTCAGCGTCGTAGGAGTTTTTTCCTTGCACAACATTATTTGGTTGGAAAGCCCGTCGTCGCTGCGTTTCAGCTACTCCGATCATTTCGTAGAACCTTGACTTTGGGAACAGAACCAGTTTACCGAGAGGTACTGTCGACAGAACAAAAAAATCAGTTACGTAACTAATAATGAGACTGAATCACGCCGACAGCTTTTTTGTGTACCGTAGTAATTGCACCGAATTGCACGTACACACCTACATAGTCTGGATATAGTCCCACCTACATATTATGTGACGTAATCAAAATATTAACAACCAATTTGGGAATTCTATAAAACGAAATCTCGACTTGCATTGCAGAGAAGGCGGAACTACGGTCCATTCCATTCCCACATATTGACATTTGTACAATGCCAATGGCCAGTATTTTATAAATTAATAGTTTCGCGTCTGTTTTTATTTATGTGTTGTGTGTTTATGATAACACCCACGACTCTAACATCACAGAGTTCTCTTTCTTTTATTTGATACAATAATTCTCAACATTAAAAAATAATTTTCCGCGGCTATATGCCAAATTCTTTTGAATATAAATTCACATGTTCAAACAATGTGCTGTTTAAACATTATGAAAAAGAAACAGATTTATGAAATAGCTCTACAAAGAGTGCTTGCGATGTTTGCGCCTGGAACCTTATTAAAATTCTTAATTTTTATATAAAAATGTTGAAAAAGAAAACAGTTTCGCTGAGCACATAAAAGTAAGCTTGTTAAGCAGTGTAATGATAAAATGTTACAGATACTGAAGGCAATTATTTACTCTGCCACATCTTATGATAACTCGCTTCTCACATTATGTGTAATGTCCAATACTTGCACGCTATTTACTTTGACTCACTTTACAAATTGCTACTTCGTTTACTGCTGAAGAATGCGTATATGGATGTGTTTTTCTAGATTTGAAAAATTACTGTTACTTATGAAAATAATAACGATCACGCACCATTTCAAAATATTTTGCACGATAAGTATTTGGTAACTGTTGAAGTAATTACATGTAGGTCAATAGCAGATCAGATAATATCATATTAGTAACTGATTGTTTGATTTTGTATTTAAGATTAAATTGTTAATGCCTTCATGTACTTACTTACTTTAATGCATGTAAAATTCTGGTACCTATTCAGCGGCATCCGGTTATACTGGAATCCGACCTCAACATAGTTGGGAAAAGGCTAAGCAGATGATGATGATGGCATAAATACCTGAGAGCAGTGGTGGCCTAGTGGCATCGGCGGCGACTTACGAGTTGTAGGTCGTAGGTTCGAACCCAGACGGCAAGTAACACAGAAAGCATTTTAACAAACGAATAGTAAACTTATGTAGAACTTAAGGTCCGTATAAACTCTTTTACAAGTTCACCAAGCATCTTGACGCTTTATATTGGCATTTCAAAACAGTTAGGATGCTTTACACTGTATAACGGTTGGATAATGGCATGTCAAAATGCTTTTGTAAAGCCTTTAGTTTTTTTTGCAGCAAACCACAACGCAGCTGTACAGCTTTCAGCTGTTTTTGGTGCATTTGGATCAACAACAGCATTTTAAGTAGTAAATAACGTGAGTTATTGGAATGCGTAAAGCTGTATGACATCAAAAACATAACTTGTAAAAAAGCCAAGTATCGCAACTCGATTCTTCTACCGTAAAAAGTTGTGAGATCCATGTAATACCAAGTCGGTTAATTTATTCAGTCCCTACTTAAGGGACCTTCTGTCTTAAGTTATTACGTAATTAGCTAACCTAACAACATCTTAGTGACTATATCAATATTAAAAATCGTTTATGTTTTAAATAAATAGATTGACTTGGCCATCGCATTAGAACACATATATCTCACAAGTAATACATAGATATTATATTAAATTAGATTGTTTAGTGCGAGACAAAGTAGTTAAATTACAACGTTAATTGTAGTATAATGCTTCTGTAATGCGATTGGCTACTTTTTTGACCACATTAATGCTAATATAATGCGCCTGTAATGCAATTAAACAACTATTGTGAGCCTATTTAGGATCTTAAACCGTATAATTTGGGCCCAAATAATCATTAAACAGTAGCCGTATAAACGTTTGTAATGCTAATGTAGAACTAACTCAAAATGCGAAAACGATACAGAAATACTGTAAGTCGGCCGTTATACTGGATCGATGTGTTGTTTACTTGAGGCGCTTTACTTTGTGTAAATGATTTCATCACTACTGCTCTCAAAACGGTGAAGAAAGACATGGTGAGGAAACCGGCATGTCCTAGAACCAAAAATTCGAAGACGTGACGTCTACCGACCCGCACTGGGCCCGCGTGGTGGATTACGGCCCACTCCCTCTCACAGAGAGGAGGCCTGTGTCCCAGCAGTGGGCACATTATAAACTGATTATGATTATGATGAAGTACCTACTTGGATACATTAGCTTTTACAGTACCTAACGTCATACATGTACTGGAAGCTACTAGAACTTCAAAAGTCCATTAACACACGTGTTAAGGAGCGAAAGGCTTGAGGCCTGAGGGCACTTATAAAAAGCCGAAATATTTCATTTCTTGTACAAAGGTTTTATAACAATCAGAGCGTGTCCAAATAAGAAAAAAGTTAATGGATTTTGAACTTAGTAGCTCGATCGTCTGTCCTCCTCAAACCAGCGACGTCAAACAGAGATGGGATCACGTGATACTTCAAAAAGTTTTTTATTTCTAACAAAAATTACCGAGTCATGGGGGCTTACGGTGCGTAACCCCATCGTTTTCCTTCTCAGTTCTCGGGATGCAATTATGGCCGGCCCGAAGCCACGACCATTATAATCTGAGAGAATCAAAAAACACACGAGTACGTAGGAAGGTACCATAGATAATTGGCTCTACCTCGCGGCAACTGAGCGCACAAGTTTCTACGTCCACACTCTCATACCAAGTTATGATTATTTAAACGTGCTGCACTGCACGTTAATATTTTTGTGGGTGCTTTAATTATTTAATTGAACGTAATTATAAGTCAATGAGAACATCCTAAACATTTTATAATTTTTACCTCGTGTCAGTCATAATAATAAGGAAGAAAGATTAGCCCAAGATTTCAAATAATAGGTAGGTATGGTACCTACGCCGCTTGCTAGCTTCGAGTAGTTTGACGACATTCTGAGATTTCTCAATATTTGTTGACCTTGGTCTTCAAATCATTCGGCTGCTTCGATTGGGTTGGATGGGATAATAAAAACTTTTTTACAAACAAAACAACCGACTTCGGTACATCGACCGAAGTCGCTGTCGTTGGTTCCGCGTTTTCGTTTATTGATACCGACTTCCGAAATTAAAGTTATTTTTCACTAAGTAGTGTTTTTTTTTTTGAAGTTAGTTGTTTTTTTGTAAAAAAGTTTTTATTTTTCACTTTTTAGTTGTACCTATCCCACACAAATTCATATTTTAACACTACTTGCTATACATATAAATGTTAGTGACAGGAAACTATTAAAACACTGCTCATCACATGTTACAAAATATTGCTTTTCCCGAAACAGATGCTGGGACGTTAATCCACTCACCATACGCATTGTGGCGAGTGACGAGCATAAATTGCTTAGCAACCATATTAAAGTAATCGAATCTCAACCTGTGAAATATTTATCATTGAGTAGGTCCGATAGCCATCTGTGGTCTTCATCATCAGCTCCACTTTACCAAATGTTGATTTCCGAGTGCCAATGCTCAAGTTACTTTAAAAAATACCCAAATCACTGTGTTTGAGAAACAATCAATTTCAAATCAATTTGAGGGTTTCCCTCGATTTCCATGGGATCCTCTCATCAGATTCCAACTTGATGACAATGAGACCACCTCGAGAGTATACACTTTCAAACAAAAAAAAATGTTTTAAATAGGTCCACAATTGACGGAGAAATCGGTGAACATACATTAAAAAAACACAACGTCGAATATAATCTCCTCCTTTTTGGAAGTCTGTTAAAAATGAGATCTTTACTTACCTTAATAGGCCATTGGCTCAAGTACCTACCTACCTTTCAGGTGCAAATGCGTCATAATAATCTAGATATAATATAATAATATCTATCATATCTTATTGTATAAATCGATCAACAAATACTTAATCAGTTAAGTACTAAAATTGGTGAACTCTCAAAAAGAAGATTGTGTTTCTTGTTGTGATTGTGATCGTGTTGTAATTGATTTATTACCTACATTGATTTACGTTGATGAGATACACTGATATTGTGATAACTAGGTATATTACCTACGTCTATCTACTAATCGAATAAAATAGTATTTAGTATCTAAGTACTTAAGAACGCATTTAATAAAATTAGCCGATAAGGTAACAATGTTGATTGCGGTATTTCCAACGGGCCTAAAAAGGCCACTTTGGCAGAATCATAAAAGGATAACATTATGAATCATAATGGACAGTTAACTATTAAGTTAATCGTATCAGATCCCATTGGTGAAGAACTTTTCAGTTATTAGGGTTCCGTACCTCAAAAGGAAAAAACGGAACCCTTATAGGATCACTTTGTTGTCCGTCTGTCCGTCCGTCCGTCCGTCTGTCAAGACCCTTTTTCTCAGGAACGCGTGGAGGTATGAAGCTGAAATTTATATCAATTACTCAGGTCTACTGTCCCTTGAAGCTGTAAAAAAATCAAACTTCTAAGCCAACGCAATCAAAAGATACAGCCGTTTATGCCGCAAATTTTCGACACTTGCAAGGGAATCAAAACCTACAGGGTGCTTCCCGTGAACTCAGAATCTTGAAATTTGGTACGAAGCAACGTCTTATAGCATAGATAAAGAAAAAATTACGAAAACCATAAATTTTTAGTTACATCACATAATATATTTTTTTTTTATAATTTTAAACTTACTATCCATTTCCTCATAAACGCGTAGAGGTATTAAATTGAAATTCATACCAAATACTCAGGTCTATAATACCTTTAATCTGTAACAAAATCAAACTTCTATGTCAACGCAATCAAAAGAAACAGCAATTTAAGCTGCATATTTTGAAACTCGCAAGTACTCGCAAGGGAATCAAAACCTAAAGGGTACTTCCAGTCGACCTAGAATCTTGAAATTTGGCATGAAGCAACGTTTTATAGCACACATAAAGGAAAAATTCCGAAAACCTTAAATTTTTAGTTACATTACAAAATATATATTTATTTTTTAATAAATATAAACTTATTACTTTTTTCCTCATGAACGCGTAGAGCTATCAAGTTGAAATTCATATCAAATACTTAGATCTAATTGCCTTTAACCCGTGAAAAAAAAAAAATTCTAAGTCAACGCAAAAACGCAAAACGCAAAAGTACAACCATTGATACCGCATATTTTGAAACTCGCAACTACACGCAAGGGAATTAAAACCTAAAGACCACTTCCCGTTGACATAGAATCTCGAAATTTGGTAAGAAGCAATAGCTTACAGCACAGGTAACAGAAAAATTCAGAAAAGCTTAAAATTTTAAGTAGTTATACCACCAAAAAAATTGTGATTGTAAACATAATTGTAGTTACAGCAATGACCGCGAGTTATTATACTATGTATGGGGAGGGCAACATTTTTCAAACGGCAAAGACGACCTCACTCATCGTCATTCAATCCCGATGTTTTGGTGAATGTATGATATGTGTTAATATAAAATAAAGGATTACTTAAACGATAAAGAGATCTTTGTCTTAAATTTATGCTCCTCCATCTTTCCCCATTGTAATGTTATGAATTTCATTTTGCAATAAAAATACCATAGTTATGACTCGATTGTCGTAATGAACGAACTTTGTAAACCTTGCAGGTTTGTACGGAACCCTCGGTGCGCGAGTCCGACTCGCACTTGGCCGGTTTTTTTTTTTGTCTGTGCTAAAATACCAATCAATCTAATCCAAATCCAATCCCAATCCCAATCTCTTTTTCTCTTCTTTTTTGAAAAAAAAAGGATCGCAAATAAATATCTATACACACATACATACATTCATAGATATATAAACTTACGCCTTCTTCACATGAGGGTAGGCAGAAGCTGAAGAACACCATCTGTTACGTTCTTTAAATACTCCTTTAGTCTCGTTTACGTTTTTACAAACCAGTCACACTGCATTATAGCACAATTTCTAGATCCTCTATGGTCTTCTTAACACTTTAGTAGGATGCAACTCTGTGTAGGTCGCAAAATATTATGACCACAGACCGAGGAAATGAAACAATGAGGGTCTTAATTCACTGTAGATTCTCAGCCAACTTAAAAGTAGATGTATGTAATTGTAGGTCATCAGGCTGATTCAGGCTGCCATATGAAGTCATTTTATACAGTCAAACCTGGATAAGCGAGAGTTCAAGGGAGCACAATCTCATTCTCGCTTATAGAGGTTTCTCACTAACCCGAGTTTCTCGCTAATGCAGGTACATGGGTAGCGTTTCTCTCTTATAGAGGTACGCAGCAATAACAAGTCACAGCAAGTACGAATGTAGTAAATATGTAATATGATAAAATTATGTGCATGCAGTACATATATATTTTTAAATGCTTACGAAAACAAAACAAAAATTGTATTGTATGTACATGTCCATCAGAGCCCTCAGACTTTATAGAGTCTTTTATAATTTTATAATAGGTGGATTCTGGTAAATTAAACTCCCTCTGAATTTCATTACGCGATTTTCCGGATTCAAACGCATTCACTATTTTAAGTTTATCACTTAATGACAGTAGGTACTTTAATTTTCCGTTTTGACATGATACAAAACAGAACTTTCCTTCGCAATTGATAACTATAAACCGAGGAAGTCTGACAAACAGGACGGTACACAGGCACACGTGTCCATGCGAAAAGAATGCGATAGAATAACAACATTAATTAGTTCCAAAAAATAGAATAGGTACAATATTGACGAGAAAACAATACAAAAACAATGGTGGGAAGTTCCACGAAAGTTAAGAATGAGTCATAAAATAGCAGATGTTAAATTTGTAAATAAAGCTCGACTGTCGCTTATAGAGGTATAGATAAGTAGCAGTCTCACTTACGGAGGTCTATGAGGGAAAAACGACTCTCTCTTACAGAGGTTTCTGTTTCTCGCTAATAGAGGTTTTGGGAGCTTAAAATGACGGGTCCTGGCTATTACTCTCACTTATAGAGTTTTCTCACTTATCCAGTTCTCACTTATCCAGGTTTGACTGTACTTACTTTGCACTTCCGACCTTGCTATACCTTAAATAAGTGCCCTTAAACTTTTGAAACTGATGGAGTAGGTAAACATCTGGCTGTAGGTACAACTATTAAAACTTGAGGTCAATATTGAAAACAAATTAACATTAAAGATTTAATGTCGCGATATTTCGGGACTCAATCATAATGAAGTACAAGACTACAAGCCATATTTGTATGAGTTAGTTAATAAATAGGCTTCTATAGCCTATTAATTAATTAACTTCGGAGATTACCTTGCGAAGGTAAAGGTATGTTTCAATAAGCAAGGCTGCTAGCGATGCATGAAGAATCAAATTACATTACAAAGACCCTTTCGTCTTGCCTACACGACTACGTTCTGCATTAGCAATTAACTGCCGTAGAAGGAACCTTTGTAGAAGAATAGCAGCGTTTATAAGATTAGGAATCTATGTATACTATAATAAAGCTGAAGAGTTTGTTTGCTCTGGAAATACGAGTCGGATTTGAAAAATTGTTTTTGCGTTTGATAGCTATCATTTCTTGAAGACGGCTATTCCACATCCGAGCCGAGCAAAAAAACAGAAAGACGCTAATTGAAAATAACATAGAAACGGGGGCGGGCGATGCGTTGCGACGGGGGCGGAGGGAGTTTTATAAAAATGTGGCTGTTATTTTAGTATATTACTAGCTACGCCCCGCGGTTTCACCCGCATAAGTGTCGATCCCGTGGGAATATCGGTATAAAAAGTATCATATTATGTGATAATCCTGGTTTTAAACTGTGTGCCAAATTTCATCCAAATCCGTTCAGCCGTTTGTGCCTGAAGAAGTAACAAACATACAAACACACACAAACTTTCGCCTTTATAATATTAGTGTGTTGCACGGATATCGCACGGATATCTATGGAGTGATGTATTCTACGACTTTCACGCGAACGAAGTTACGGGCAGAAGCTAGTATGTTATAAAATACACATAAACTTATGTTAAACTTGTAACAATAACCTTTTCAGGGACATAATAGGTGCTACGGGCGCTACTACGGCCCCACGGACTGGTGGAAGGGCGCCGATTCGTACCAACCAGTGTCGGCCTGCAAGACCCTTAAATGACACCCCGGAAAATGACGGCCGGATATTGTCATTTGCTTACATTTTCTAAAGACATTTAAAAGGGTCGATACTCGATGCCACTATTTAAATAAGCTTAGAGTAGTTTAAAGTTTGCAGCATAAGTAAGCAGCCAGGATATCGTTCTGAAGTATTATGAGTTTAACAAAAAGTTGTTCAGAGGAATGTAGGTAAAAGCAATATGGCTACGACAGCACTATATAATTATAGTTCATTCTCCATTAGAATTTTACTTGGTAGAACATTACGCAAACCCAGACAAAGCCCCCACCTTCCTGAGTTATTATAATAGTGAAACAATAAAATGTTACTACCTTCTTAGATTATTAGAATGGCGGTGTGCGGTGTCAGCGGGCACTCGAGCTGGGCACGTTAAACGGGCGCGTCGCGGCGCCTCCCCCGAGGGAAGCCAACGATTACCTCATTGCCATTTGTGGCTTTTGAATCCATTACATCATCTTATGTTCAAACTCGATAACTAGACACTCCCGTCTTTCTAATGGAAATTTAATTAATTTTCCCATAACACTAACAGGTAATAATTAAATTCAGGTAATAAGTTAATTGAAATTACCTAGAAGCGTTAAACGTGAGTCACGTTAATCGGTTGGTTTTAGGCAGTGCCAATTATGAAAGCTTACTACATAGTTAAATTCGTGAAATATGACCAATTAGAAAGGACTAATAAAACTCCCCATGTTATAGCTGTAATCGATGACGCAGTACGCTTAGCTAGATAAGTAACGAATGTCTAATGGAGAAGTTCTGTATATCCAATCAAAGAGAAAGTTTGGTGAAAGAAAACTAATGTTTTATGGAGAAACAACATTAGGTACACAAATCAAATGGAGATTTCAAGTACACAATGCAATCTGCCACCGGACCATGATTCCAAGTCTAACCAACGGAGTAATTGTGGAACACTATCGGTAGCAAATTAGCAATGGCTTGAATTTTGACAGTTCAACATCATTCATTACGTTATTAACGTTGTTAAGCAGACACATTTTTCGAACATATGACGCAATGGATTAGCAATATTCTTCAAAATTATTGTGATTGTGTTACGATTAGCGTGCAGAGCAGTGCCTTTATGACTTTGAAATAAAGCCATGTTATTTATTTTTTCTGCAAAAAGATATTATCTCCAAACAAGAATGTCCTTGACGAGGTTGTTACCTTCTAGGTACTTCACATGTTGACCATCTGCTTATGGGAGACCATACAGCTACCATGTGCTTTTTAGCATGGCAATAGCAGTCATTGCAACAACAACAACGAAATAAATCCATGTCCACGAGCAACTCCGACCTCAAAATAGATCAATCAAACAATTGTCCGGCCCGAATGTGGGAGTCCGAATATGAATTATAGCAACATTTTGTCAGATTCGTCAAGTAGATAGGTACCTAGCGTTGTTTCTATTTAGATCTGGGTATAAAAAGAACATGACCTGGACCACTTTGTGCTCACCCACGCCAGTTGTAAGGCAATTGAGGGAAGAGTATTATTGCTCTTGTAGCGAAGATTGGTTAGCAACGGGAACTGGTCTACTAGCGTTGATTGCAAAGATTGGACAAACAGCTCGCTTTGTGGTAGAAAACGACCACAATATCATCTCTGAATTCTAGATACAGCCGTAAGATACCTTATAAAAACTTAAATTTTTCGTGGTCATTCTTTGAAATAGGTAGATGACGTGACCACAACAGACTGTCACGGTAACCTGTCTACGACTATCGGCATTAAAATCTATACCTACCTTCCATATACTCATAAATAATTTAAATAATTATATCATTCAAATGATTCATATAAACGTTTACTAATAGATTATGCAGATAATGTTTTCCATTGATTAGTAATTATCGCGTGCCTTTTCTCACTAATCATTAAAAAAATATGATTATTTCCTTTGTTGTAATGCTTTATATCCGGCGTGTGTCATAGAAGTCTTTTTACCATTTAAGCGGGTTTTTTCTCATTATAATAGAACCATGCTTTGAATAATTAAGTGGTTCTGGTAATGATTGCATGCGGGTAAAGGCCGCTGTGTTTGCGCCAAAGACTATTATGGAAACTCGAAGGCTGCTCGATGCGAACAACCACAACATCTCATCCTCTGGGACGAAATTGTCATTGTGTATTAACATTGCATTCCTTATGATGGCCATCCAATAAAATGTTATTAGTTCTTTGAAACAAACAAAACGAAGCAAAATAATAATTAAAAAAAAGTTAATTAGAAATTCGGGCCAATTAAAAGTCCAAGCTTACGTAACGGTATGCCTCTGTGATTTACCATGGTGTAAGAAATGTGACCCTGGATGCTAATTATTGCTGATTGTTATTATTTTATCACTGGCAAAAATTACAATCGAGCATTTACGTTTATCCACTAATAAATAAAGGCGTGTCGGCGCTACGCCAAAAGGATTAAAATAACTTTTTCTACAAACAAATTCCGTTGTGATAACACTTAGACATGGTCATGTATACTCAGCCATGACGTAAATCTTTAGGAAAGGTGTAGCAAGATATAAGGCCAAGATCATCTGAATATCGAACTGACTATTTTTAGATCTTTCTGGAAGTAGTAGGTACAAGATTATATTAATCGTGATATGATATCAATTCTAATTCTATTTAATTAGATATAACAAAATAAATAAACAACATTGTATTTGTAATAGTTGTCTAAACGATAAGTGGTCTAAAAAGATAAATAAAAGTTCATGTAAAAGATTTTTTAAATCCAAAAGTGCACGACTCGATCGCATAAAAAACCATGGATATAGATATTATATTACTTAGTTTTTTATTAAATATAATTAAACTACTTTGAATAAAAGAGCCAATTTCAATAGGGTTCCTCCTATGCGTGAAACGAATCTATTAAAAAAGTAATTGACTCAGTTAATTGATTTTTTCGTAAGCTACACTGTTTTCAGGTTTCACACTTGATTGATGAGAAATTTTTTGAAAAAAATTTTTTTTCGTTTCTACTTCAGTAAATCAATTTTAGGAAAGTACAAATTAATTTCCATTAAATTATCTATACAATGGTATACAAATTATGTAGGTTATGTATACTAGCAGGAGTATAACAATAGAAACATTTGCAGAAAAGAGCCAAAAATTTTTTTTCGATCGTAAAGAGAGTAATAAGAGAGTGCTCTTATAATGCTTCGTATTATGAATCGCCCAATAGAGGCCTGCGTAGCACACTTGAAACACATAACTAAAACTGTTTTCAAATCCTCGGTTAACCTATTATTGTTTATTTTAGTGTGTATTTAGTATTTAAACAAACAAATCGTAACTTTAAAATTTATGATCTTGGCAAGCCTGTTGTCAACACTGGAGGAGGGTCAGTGTCGTTTTTAAAGCGAATCGTAAACTTGTGCATTACGAGCGCATGCACTTGTTGGCAGATGCGCAGACCATACTGTGTCAACAGCATTTAAATAAGATATATTCTGATTTGTGAAACATTTTCTACATTGTTCTTACAAAACCTTATACCGACCTACAACTACTCAGGATATGTGTAAACGCAGGTATGTAGGTACAATAAATCTTCATAGTTCACTGGTTTCAGTCTATCTCATAATATGTTCTGTAAAGCATTTAATTAAAAATACATCTAACTATTAAACTAATTAGGTACAAAGTTTCAAATATTAAGTTGATAGTACTTCTCAATTGATTCAAAAGTTATAATTATGTCCTAGCCACTCCTAGGTCTAATTTATCTGCCAAGCAAAGACAGGTTTTTTATCCGCCAATCAAAAACAAGTTTTAAATAGAATTATGGTCTTAGCTCACCAGCATTTGATGGAAAGTTGCGTATGTTGTTACCCCTTGAACTATGTCCTTGAAACTAAAACCGGAAAATTTTAAATACCTAGAGCTACTAAATTTAGAATAGAAGTTCGCTTTGTATATAACAAACATATACTGTACGGATCAATGCATAAAATGTAATATACTCGGCCACAAAATCAAAGTCAAAGTCAAATCATTTATTTCAAATAGGCACATTAAAGGCACTTTTGAACGTCAAAACTTACACATACTGGGAATTTATACATGCACCGTAGGTCAATGAACCTTGTTTGAGTAAAGGAACATATTTAACGCCTGTACGGCGATAACGGGCGGTTATTTAACTGTGGTTGTCAAAACCTGTTATGATGTTCATCTCGATGATCTCTGGATCATATGAACGAGACAGTACCCACTCAAGTGATCCTACAACTTCTTATCTTTGTAAAAAACTGACTATATTTTATATTGTTTACCAGCATCAAGTAGGGTATCTACTTTATAAAATTTTACTAATTATAGGATTTTTACTAAGTAGGAAGTGTAGGTACCAAGGGCTGACAGGGAGGGGCACACAACCTTGAAGAAATAAAAACAAAAAGCCAATAAGACGCTGTCAAAACTTTTACGACTGCCGCCAATCGCCAAGTTAAAGTCGTTTATGTTTAGGAACTTATGAACGACGACTAGCTGAATGATGCGGTAATCGATACGAATTTAGAATTATAAGCAGGCTCGAAATTCTCGCAAATCATAATCGCTAACCAGCCCAAACAGCTATTTTGTACAGCCCCCACTAAGTACGCAACTAAATATACCTATAGTACCTAAACGTATGCCCATTCTTAAGAAATCGTATCAAGAATGTCAATGAAATGCTTAAAGGCAAATCAAATTCTGTACACGATTTTAATACGTAGACACCGTGGTAATGTGGCCTTACTTTACGCTGTAATAGGTAATAGTTTGCTGAGTGAAATTACAATGAGGTTCTATTACTAATTAATTAGCTTGCAACTTGTGGCATAGTGATTATGAGTGATATAACCAACAATGCGGTTACAGTAATTATTTATTCACTTAGGTAATGCATATTAATTGTTTAGATGAGCTCATATTTCGCAAGGTATTTCCTGGGAAACGTAGAAACTTTTAAAGTAGGTAACTACCTTATTTGTTTACTTAGGTTCCTACGACGAGAAAAGCTTAGCTCTTTCAGGAGGTTCTAGTTTAATTTGTAGATATCTACCTACATCGGAATTATGCCCCTGAATAAGATTATACATTTCCTGGGGGCCTAAAAAAGCCACTTTGGCAGAATCTTAAAAGGATAACGTTATGAATCAAAATATGGCGAAGACAGTCCGTGTTTTTCTTTTTTTCGCTGCTCTACGTAGGTATAATCAAAGAGATAGGGATTGGATTTGGATTGGACTGAATAGTATTTTAGCACAGACAAAAAAAAATAACTTAAAAATCCTTCATCAATGGGATTTGATTCGATTAACTTGACAGTTAACTGTCCATTACGATTCATAATGTTATCCTTTTATGATTCGCCAAAGTGGCCTTTTTAGGCCCCCTGAAAACAGCACACAAACATAATTCAGTATGTCACTGTATATAGCTCTACATTATAGGTAGTGTTAAAAACGTTTACATTTTTATTATTTCAAAATAAGTATACACATTATAATTTGATATTTAGGTAAAGAATCTTGAGATAAGTAGTAAACTTAGCGATAACTATAATACTTATTTATTTGAATGGATTTGCTTTTTGAGTTAACGATAATGTAAAGCACTTGTTTGATAAAAATTTGTTTGCCACACCCAATTTTTTTATTAAATACTGTCTTTAGGGGAAATATAATAAATAAATAAAAAGTAAATACGTTGTATTTGAAGTAAACATGACGCAAATTAAGAACACAAACAAAAAGATGGGGGGGAAATGCGATATGCTAATCGATAAGTAACACTATCTCCGTCTTTAAATCGCAAGTAAATGACATCTGTAGGAGAAGGAATATAAACGTAAATAAACATTATAACATTGAAACACATATTATAACTTATCTTAAATATATAAAGTGTCGCATTCCACCATCTCGCCATGACCTCATTTGTTTCCAGTAGCGTTTTCTAGTAATCAGTAAAGTTATCAGCCGCTACCAGTTTTTCCTTGTTGTTTCATTTAAAACAAAAGAACTCGTACATTTATTATTAATTTTAGCTTCTATCCGCAATTTCGTCCGTGTGAAATTTCTTGTCCCCCGACCCACTCCGTCGCATCGCATCGCCTGTCCGCACTATTCGGAATTTCTCGGTTCGCGAATCGCGATCTCTCTTTTTTCGGACGTTTTTTTCTTTTTCTCGGCTTCTCATAATTTTTCAAATCGACTGGCAGTTTCAGACATTAGCGCATTCAAACTGCAAACAAACTCATCAGCATAGATTATTTGAAAAATCAAGAGCTGAGATGTTTATGCAATGAACTAGGTAAACTTCTATTATATTTGAATAATGTTCGTCGATGTTTACCTAACGGTTTCGTGACAAAGAAAGCTTGCCATTTCTAATGTCGCATCAAAGGAAATTAATTGAAAAGCTGCAGAAAGTTACGTTTAGTAATGGCTGCCTTGAACCTTGAATAACTAATGTTTCCCTCCCCGTGTCAATAAAAAATGATGACATGTCATGTCGTTATAATCACAGTGTTTTACCTACCATATATTTTAGATACTATCATAATGACATGTTCTTGGTTTAGGAATATCCAAGGCTGGTCGCACCTACTCAAAAATCATCCATTATCATTTACCTTCACTAAGTAACAGAAAAAACATAAATTTTCATTTATATACCCAATCTTCAATCAATTTATTGTGACATCAAACAAACAATTATTTGGGTCGTTACAATACAGGGGGTATTGTAATAATAATGTCGGTATATACCTAATATCTTCCAGTAGCACACCATTAAGTAGGGAGACATTAACAATGGATTTAACTTTCTGATGATTAGATACCAATTGTTGATATCGTCCTGAAATTAACCTTTTGGTATATACATAGGTACACTTGTTACTTATATGGAACCGTGAAATATTACTATTCAAAACAGTTGCAGGAAATTAATTATTTTTAGATTTCCGGAAGTATTTACATTTAAATGATCCACCATACAAAGTTACCAAACTAAAAATATCTAATATTCAAAAAATACAGGTACTTTCATAATCAAACCACGTTTGCGAAATCCGTTGCCATTTTTATGCACTCTGTCATTTGCGGAAATGGATATTTTAACTCGCGACCAAAATCATGAAACATTTACATTCTAATTTGAAAGTGTCTAAACTCTTTGGTAGCAGCATGCCTGTCACGCCTCGCTGTGACAAGACATGTGTCGTGGATTTTCGACCAAACTCTGACATGAAGTAACGGTTGGCGACTAACGAAGAACTTGTCACTTCCGCATCCTTGCACACAAACTTGTAAAGTAGACCTTAGCAGACCCGTACTAACTACTCGACCGGGAGAATAACGTGGACAAGTCCTGTCTTGCGTGAAACGGATTGGGTAGTTCACACCTATTATCTTCAAATCTTCAACAGGCTCATTTTCGGGAAATTGACCACCGTGACTAGCTAATGCAGCTTCATTGTGGCTCTTCCTGTCACGTCCATGTATTAGACAAAATAGTATGACCGCTCTCCCATGTTCACCCGTACCGTCATGAACACCGACAATAGTGGTACAAAATATTACCATAGTAATCAATGCGTGACGCTATGGTAAATAATTATTAACACCTGCACGCAGTTGTCTGTGGATCCAGCCTAGCGTAAACACAATCTCTGGTAATTAGAATATGGATATATTCCATTCGATACGCTGTATTTAAATACGCACACGATAATAGGTACAGGGCTAACTAGCAGTAGCTATGAATAGGATTGTAGGTACACTGTAGTTATCTATCTACAGCAGAATTCTTTCAGGCTAACAAAACAAGGTTGGAGATCCCAAATGCGTGGCCTAACATTACCATTGATTTTACCATTATTATTGTTTTGATGCTAAATTTAACGTAGAACCTACTTACTTGGTGTATCAGGGACTTAGTAATACGAGTATAAGCGTAAGTCGTAAAAATCAACTCAAGGTACATAATAAATAGTTTAAATATTGATTTGTACCAGCAGGACGTATAGGTCATACGAGTATGACCTATACGTCCTGCTGAAGACTTAGAAATTGTAGTCATGTTGAATGAGTTCATTCAACATGACTACAATTTCTAAGTCTTTTAAATTTTCATAATATTTTCACTTTGGCAACTCCCCGTAATTTGCCAAAAATATGAACCTTAGGTTCCTTACATCAATAATTTGACTACACTGAAGATATTTTACGAGAAAGGAAAAATAAGACGTTTGTCTTATAATTTGGACACCTTTCACACCTTATACAAAACGTCCGAATGTGCCTGACATATCCAACAATATCATTATCAGGGTTGTTCAAATAAATAAGCCTAACAACGACTTATGAGGTAGTCACACACTCCAGTTGGAGACGCTGCGACTCGGTTGTTATCTCAAAGTATTAACACAATCTAAATCTAGTGCAAACACTGGCTACCTACTTACATCTCTAATAAACTGTGTGGTCAGGCTTAGATATTAAACCCGTTTTAATAAAACAAGGAAGCGCCTGAAAGGTGTACAATTTCTAAACTCGGACAGTTAAGTGTAGAAACATGTCATCCATTGGTTTGTGTTACCTCTCTCAACTTCACGCAGAATGTGCCCAAGACTTGTATGCTACGTTCACCAATCCATCTCACCATCATCATCTGCATAGCTATCTATGTTGTGGTCGGCTTCCAGTCTCACCGCAGCTGCAGCTGAATAGTGAACACCAGTATTTTACATGAAGCAACTGCCTGTCTGGGGGCCTAAAAAGGCCACTTTGGCAGAACCATAAAATATAACATTATGAATCATAATGGACAGTTATAAACTTATAACTGTTAAGTTAATCATATCAAATCTCATTGGTGAGGGATTTTTCAGTTATTTTTTTTTTGTCTGTGCTAAAATATCAATCAATCCAATCCCAATCTCTTTGATTATACCTACGTAGTACAGTGAAAAAAAAAAGAAAAACACGGACTGTCTTCGCCATCTTATGATTCATAATGTTATCCTTTTATGATTCAGCCAAAGTGGCCTTTTTAGGCCCCCAGACCTGCTCAACCTCACACCTCAACAATTACTGGGTAATACGAGATCCCTTGGTAAGACTGGTTGTTAGACTTTCGGGCTTCTGACGACCCGCAACGACTGCCAAAGATCCACATAGTTAAATGACAGCCGGGACCAACGGTTTAACGTGCACAAATCACAAATCCATCTGCCAAATGAAATGCAGATTTTATTGAAGTTTAAGTTAGATCGTAAGCGGCCGCAGAAAGACGGCCTGAAGGGTTTTGGGAACAATTTTAAGCTGAGAAAATATGAATAGGAAAATGTGACGAGTCTGTTTGTTTCATCCATAAATTATTATCAATCTCACAGTACTTAGTATAGGTAATAAATCCATTCCGGAAGTGCAGTGCGGTTAATATTCATATTATAATTACTTAATTTCCAAGAAACTGAGAACATAAAACGGTTGGAGGTTACTGAATGCACAAACGCATTAAATTACCAAGTACAGGTACACGTAGTTTTGCGCCCTTTAAGAGCTGACATCAGGCTTTTATGGCAAATAATTACTCAGTGGTGCGGTCATGGTAAACGACATAGACCTTGCGAGTGCTTGCACCCACCCGAAGGAATTATGTATACTGCCAAAGTCTTCAGATTTTGTCTAAATTATTTTGGAAATGATAGAAAATCTATGAAAAGGGGATAATTTAGGTAATAAATTTTTAATACAAAAACATGCCTTCGTCGATAGACCAATGGTCGCAAGCGCTACTGCTGAGCATGAGGTCCTGGGTTCGATACTAGCAATGCGTTATTGTTTAGCGATAAAGTTGAAAATCTATTAAAGAAATCTGACAGATTGTGGTAGGTTGATGTGCTGGCATCTGTACTTAAACATAACTTGCAAAATGAGGGTGTAGGTACAGACGCCAGCACATCAAGCTACTACAATCTGTCAAATGTCTTTAATAGATTTTCAACTTAATCGCTACTGTATAAGGTTCAATGTTGATTGGGAAAATTTGACAGTTTCGGGTAGCTTGATGTGCTGGCGTCTGTACTACTAGGTAGGTACACTTCTGCCTAACCCTTCGGGGTTACAGCCGTAATATTATGTATGTAAAATAAAAAAAAGCTGATATTTATAACTGTGAAACAATAAGGATAAGTAGGTACAGTACCAATATACATATAATACCTCCTTACTAATAAACGTTATATATAGCGTCTGTACAGTTACCTACACAACGCTATTGTCTTCTTCTTTCGGAAGGCAAATTACTGACGACCGAAAGAGAGAAATCGGTGTGTAACTATTCATCTGATATAATACGTTTATTAATAAAAGGGTTATTATATATATATCTGCCGTGTAAAATAGAAAACAGGTTCAGAAATAAGAGATTATGTTCATCCAAGTTTTAATTAGCTATAGGTGTTTACTAATAAGCTGCATTTTTGTCGTTTTTTTGGGTAAAACTACGATGGAAACGAATGTAGCTTTGACTATCCTGACTGTTTTTCCATGGATGGCATTTCCCTCCCGATTACCGGAACTTCCAAAAACAATCCATACTAATATTACTAAATATATATATATATAATAAATGCGAAAGGGTCTGTCTATCTGTCTGTTACCTCTTCACGCTTAAGCCGCTGAACCGATTTAGATGAAATTTGGTATAGAGATAGTTTGAGTCCCGGGAAAGGACATAGGATAGTTTTTATCCCGATATTCCTACGGGATTGACACTTATGCGGGTGAAACCGCGTGGCGCTGCTAGTATCAAAATATCCGGAAACAACATCCACGCATTGAACGAGATAATGATGGCACAAATCACTATAATTAAAACAATTCTGTAAAGTTCTCCCACAACAGTGACCCTACTATCCGAGCTTTATCTGGTATCCGCTTTCCCAATTTCCTGTGAATTGTTCCATTAATTTCAGTGTCACAGTTTATAGGCCGAATGACTGGACCGCTCACCCTATAGCAGTTAATTAGTGTAATTTATGTCCGGTCATCAGTCCATCATACGAGGCATTTTCCTAAAAAACTTAACTAGAAGTTATTACTGAACCACAGCACCCTTTATCACTCCCATTGTACCTAAAGCCGAGAGCCAGAACAGTGAAAAATGTTAATCACCGAACAGTAAATGTTATCAGATCTAGTGAACTAGCGATGTAAATCGTAGCCTTTGGTAAAAGCTGTGCTTTTTTGTATTAAAGTTACGTGAACAGCTAGCATCATAATTTTACTGTTTCTAAAGATTATCAGACCCGGTCATAATTCTTTTGTGAGCAGAATAAGTAATTATGTTTTCCATTTATTTCCTTTTATAGACTTACTCAATAGTTACGTTTAAATTAAGTTAGATTGCAAAATGTAGGACGTTGTAGGCACGCGATTGCTAAACACGCATCAAGGGCCTGTCATCTAGGCTTAATCTAATGATTAATGGTAATTAAATTAAGCTTAAAGAAACTGAAGCATTATTTTCTTTTGTTAACAGAACCATGGGAGAGCTAGGAGCGAAGCTTGGGCTCGATGAGCTGACTGGTGGAGCCGCTGGCATCAGCAGGGCTCTCTTGGCAGAATTCATTGGTAAGTAGAAACTATATTTTTAAGAAAAAACAACCTAATAGAATCATGATTTTTTACATCATTACCTACTCTATATATTAATAATAATCTGAGATCATACAATACAGGCTATGCCGTCATAATTATTTTGATATTCTCCGTCATCAATTCTTGGGGCCTAAAAGCCCACTTTGCCAGAATCATAAATGGATAACATTATGAATCATAATATGGCGAAGACCGTCCTTGTTTTTCTTTTTTTCGCTGCACTACGTAGGTATAATCAAAAAGATTGGATTGATTGCTATTTAAGCACAGACAAAAAGAAATAAATGAAAAACCCTTCACCAATGGGGTGTGATACGATTAACTTAACAGTTAACTGTCCATTATAATTCATAATGTTATCCTTTTATGATTCTATTAAAGTGGCCTTTTTAGGCCTCGTGGGCGGAAATCACGCAGGGGAATAAAATTCCAGTTATTACAGAAAACTTTTAATGATTAATGTACTCAATTATTAAAGACACAACATAATAGCAAGCACAGATGTCCTCACAGTTTTTCTATGAAATATACACCTAAATAGGAATTATAAAATTCCACATTGTGTCGACTGTCAGCACCTTAAACGGAGTCTTCTAACAGCCCTAATAGGTGACATCAGTGAACACTTGGCGAGGCTGCATACCTTACTAAGTTATGTCATACGATACATTGAATATTATATACTAGCTTCTGCCCGCGACTTCGTCCGCGTGAAATTCGTAATTTCCCCAAAAAATTTCGAAAATTATGTATAATTATGATCTTTTTCATTTATTTCTAGATAAATAAGTATTCGGGCCAATTTTTAGGTTTACAAAACAAATGAAGAAAGAATATGGGGAGGCCTTTGCCCAGCAGTGGAACAATAATAACGAAAAAGAAAAAATAACAAATAAATATTGATTTTTCATAATAAACTGGATCCCTGCTTTTCACCCCCAGAGAGATGGAATACGAAAAAATCGTTTGGGGGTGGTCATTATTTAACTGATAGATTATTTATAACAATTTTCGAGTTAATCATGCTACGCAGTAAAATCCTCCTTGTAAAATTAACTACCCCTTTTCCATACCCCGTTAGGGATACATTTTCCAAAAACCATGATACACGTTATGCTTTGCTTATGTCTTAAGTATAAATACTAAGTTTCGAATTAATCGGACAGCTCGTTAAAATTCTTCCATACAAATTTTGACACCCCCCAATCCCCCTCTAATGGGTAGTTTAAAAAAATGCCATACTTTATAATTTACTTAGATAAATATTCGTGCCAAGTTTCAAGTTTATTAACTCGAGGAATAAGATTTTTTATACAAACAAAGTCCCTCCATTTCACCGTCTTAGGGGTGGTATTTCGAAAACCCCTAAATACAAACTTTACCTCTTTATAATATTAGTATAGATGATGGATGAGATATTACTAAAACATTTAATTCAAAAAAGCAGTTCGCTGAGCACAACGGTTTCGTACGTAGCCAGTAAGCCGACCGCCCGGCCCGGCTGAGCCGCGCGGTGCGGTATGGTACCTCGCAGAGCTGCCGGCCGCCTTGCGGAGTTATTTTAAAACTATGATATCTCCTAAGATATTCATTGAAATCAAATGCTGTCAAGGGTAATTTTGTTCAAAATTAAATACTTGTGATGAATAACGTATTTATTTGGATAAAGATCAATATCATGTTTATAAAAACACCTTCGCAAGTAATGCATTATTTTAGAACAAATTTGATTACCCTAAAAAAGGTAATGGTTAATCAACCTTAACAGATAGATATATACTGTTGCGGACTTTTTATAGGACTTTTATAGAGGAACAATTGCGTCCTACATGATTTTTATGTAACTTTAAGCGTTTACGCAGCGTACGCAACGGAAGCTCTCAAAAGGAATATTTTTTCCCGTTTTTGCAACATTTTTCATTGACGCTCCGCTCCTTTTGGTCGTAGCGTGATGTTATATAGCCTATAGCCTTCTAAAAAGCCCGTTAAATGGACTATCCAACACAATTTTTTTAAGAATTTTTCAATTCGAACCAGTAGTTCCAGACCGCAAAATTATTATTTTTTTTTTTTGTATATACTTTTCCGGGATAAAAAGTACCCAGTGTGGTGCCCAGGATATTAAAGAATAATTATACCAAGTTTCATCGTAATCTAACCGGTAGTTTTTGCGTGATGCCTGAACAAACAGACAGACAGACAGACAGACAGACAGACAGACAAAAATTTTTTTAATCATATTTTTGGGTTCGGTGTCGGTATAGTAACACCCCCTGCCATTTATTTTTTTGATATTTTCAATGTACAGAATTTTCACTTCTACAGATTTATTATAAGTATAGATTACCAACATAAATTGAAAATGCAAAGATACGCTTTTGGGCATGCTTGACAGAATGAAGCATATTAGATATGTTACGAGTATAATAATCATGAAATACTAGCTACGCCCCGCGGTTTCACCCGCATAAGTGTCGATCCCGTGGGAGTAACGGTATAAAAAGTATCATATGTGTTAATCCTGGTTATAAACTATCTGTGTGCCAAATTTCATCCAAATCCGTTCAGCCGTTTGTGCGTGAAGAAGTAACAAACATACAAACTCACTCGCAAACTTTCACCTTTATAATATTTGTGTGATGTGATGTGATTCAGAAATACCTGACAATGTAACAGCACAAACGCAAATGGATTATCTTAATAACTCGGATTGCTTTGATTCGCATCGTCTTGTGTGTGGCAGTATCTTTATAGTTATACTATCCCAAGATTGCACATATTCTCATTTGTAACATCTTAATGACAGCCAGAGGAAAATGTAAGGTTAGGTTAATGATCTTTCTATTATACACTGTATTGTATACCACAGAAAACAAAAAGGACAAACATAGGTACCTATTTAAAACTAGTGTAGTGACGGTCTTAATGCACCTTGCATCACAGAAATCATATCATAAACTAGAAAAATATTTTTATGAACTCCATCAGACATAATAAGGAAAACTCTATATTAACTCTATCAATAAATTCTGAGGGTAGTTTGCGTCATCTTACTTTATAACTTTATAATGTTACAGCACATGATATCATTTTGCGAATGAGCGTGCATTGCTGACGTTCGAAAGTCCAAATATACGTATAATACTCAGTTTTATATCAATGTAATAACCATTCATATTATCAGCCAGTAAAAGTCCTTCGAAAATTGCTATTGGAAATCATCACGTTTGGCAAACGGCTTGGTAATAGCTGTAAGTATGTCTGTGCCGTGTGTACTGTACGCTTATGACCACACTGCTTTGAAACATTGCCTGTGCTATTTTCCAACTTCTTGACTTAGGTCACGACGATGATCGTACGAAAAACGTGAAAGTAGTCTGGAAGAATCACACTGCTCATCAGGCTCTGCTTTTTTATTTAACCATGAACCCTGAAGATCTAAACGGTATTTTTTTCTGAACAGGGACCTTATTACTGAACCTGTTCGGTTGCGGCGCCTGTATCAACGTCACGCAAGGTTCCACCGCAGCACCAGATATCGTAATCATCGCCCTTGCCTTCGGTCTTGCAGTATACGCCAGTGTTTCTGTGAGTATTTGCTTCATCTACCTACTACCGCAAAATCTATTTTGATCTCCTTAAGCTTTAGTAAGATCCTGTTATTGAAAAACTTCGTCAGAAGTTTAAAATGACCTACGGCAACTTTTGACAGCTCCATTCGTTGAACTTCTATATACCTATTCGATACTTACCGGTCCAATTCCCTTTCCAACAGGCGATAGGTCACATCTCAGGCGGCCACATCAACCCAGCAGTAACCTTAGGTCTGGCATCAGCCGGTCGCGTGAAACCGGTGCGCGCGGTGCTTTACATCGTAGCTCAATGCGCAGGCGCGGCGGCTGGCTCTGGTCTGCTGAAAGCGTTGACTCCTGACCGCGCGGCTGGCAAGCTCGGCGTCACCGGCCTCGGCACTGAAGTCACCCAGCTACAAGGCTTTGGCATTGAGTTCTTCCTTGGATTCGTACTTATCTTCGTTGTTTGTGGGGTGAGTTTTTTAAGCTGATAACTTGATAGAACTTGGTGATTAAGCAGACCATTTGAAACAGAAGTAAAGTACCTAGTCATATTAAAGGGTAAAAAAATATCAATGAAAAAATTGACCACGATAATATTCGTGTTAAGGACAATATGTAGGCAAATGTAGCAAGTGGCATGAGCAGAGTACCTAGCAGTAACTACCTACTTTCTTATATAAAAACTAATGACCTCAATTGTTTTCGGATAGCATACCTATGACTAAAGTATTGCAGTGGAATTTGTAAATAAATTAGGGTTAGGATTAGGGGGGGATTAAGGTTATAATCGGAATTGACGAAGAAATCATTTTCCTAGTAACTTCGGTGCAACATCAAAAACGAGCAATAATAAAAAGGCAATAAATAATAACAATACTGAGAACTACAGTGGACAATAATAGCAAAGATTCGTTGCTTGCAGTATAGATTAGATATTAGGTAAAACTTCACAGAATACTTACTTAGGTAACGCCTATAAATGAATACGATTCTTTGTCATTCAGACATTAATCCCACTTCCGATAGCTGTCAAACCTGAACGATATTGGAATCCAATTGCACACAGTATTCTCACTTTCATATTTAAAGTTTTGGAATAACAAGACTGCAGAGAAGAGGTATTTTTAGGAGGAAGAGGTTTTTTTATAACCTAAACCAGACCTAGAGCTAGAGTGCGAGTGCTGAGTCTGCGCACACGCTTATGCACTATAATCAGTGCCGGATTAACCCCTAAGCAAATTAAGCAATTACTTAGGTCATCACGTCTCGGGTCGGGGGCACCATAAACCAGGCGCTGTCCTGGGGGGGTCATAAGGATCATGACCCTCAAAATCATTGAAGCTGTCGAGAGCCTGAATGATTTACTTACTTGTCTTACAAACTTAAAACTGTAGGTACTTGAGCTACGGAGACCCCGATGGGCACATAAAAAAACATTGAGGCAGTCGTGGAGTCTACCGACAGACGTAAAAACTTGAAACTACGCATATGAAATAACAGTGTTATTTTTTAATGGCACTGATGGTAACCTATCCGAAAGTGTGTAAAATTTTCTAACTCGCTCTTGCATTTTTACACTAAATTATCATAGTTGCTTGTGCTTTTCTGAAGTCGACAATGTAACTCCTGGTTCTGTTTGAAAATGTAAAACAAAAGCTAAGGTAACCAAAGCGGGTTGTTAAAATTTTTGAGCTCGCTTCGCTCGCTCTGCTCACCCTACGTAACGTACTGTTATAATACCAACCATTTATCAAAAAATGCGGCGACCAATTTGGCAGCATTATTAAGTAATACCCCCCTCCTCCCCCATGTAAAAGGTGCGTCCATGAATAGGATAATTAAATAATGTGGAGCTGGAGATGTATATGAACATTAACATATTATAACATGAGCATTTAATCCCCGAAGAAAGAGGCAGATATTGTACTACATAATATAGTAGTTACATCCATATTGCGCCAGTTATTTTTAAATCCCATATCGTAGGGGACGAGCCCGAACGAACGGGCATAAAATCCAGACTCCAGGCTGCTTCTGAGAAATTTCTGGCGTAAAAACCTAAAAACACTTTACCCGATCTGGGAATCGAACCAGGGCCTCATGGTCAGCAGTAGCGCTTGCGACCACTACACCAACGAGGAGATGTACCACCTTAAAAATATTCCTCGGCACCCATGGTGACCCCCCCAAAATCTTGGGATGCGATATGCGATCGCGCCTGCCATAAAAAGCACCGAAAAAATATTTGCTAGTACCAAGGCAAGGCAAGATATTACAAAACCCAATATCGACGATTTTTTTTAGAAAAAATACTAGGCGACTAGTGGATAGGGGAGCCCACAGGCGTGGATTGCTTAGGGCATCAAGTAGTCTTAATCCGGCACTGACTCCCGCGCCGAAGGCTAGTCTCCCCTAAGAATGGCCGAAACACGGTCTGGAGGACTATTGTTATTATTACCTACCTAAACCTTAAAATATCCATAGGACGCAAATATGAATATCATCAAGCTCAATAAACAACGTAGGTATTATTAATAGCGTAGTTATTATAGTCTGTTAATGAGTTGAACAATGGTGATTCTATGGAATAATCAGCTAATGACAATTCGCGTGAAAATCTCGAACCGTCAGAGGTCGCATTAGTCGTTTCGTGACACGACGTTAATTAGCGGAAACGTGCGCGGTAATCTGCCTTTTTGTAATGAAATATTTAAACAGTTTCTATAGTTAAACAAAGGAAAAAAACTACTTCTATAATCGCAAAATAAATCACATAAAAATAAGTGCTTCGTGCAGCAAAATTATTAGTTCTGTCTTGTGTCACAAGCGATGGTCTAAATGCGTCGTTCTTACAAGTAGGTACCTAATAAGCGATTAACCCTTAATAACTTCTAAAATATAGCCAACATGGAAAGTCAAAGTGACAAAGTTACACAGAAAAGTTGGTAAGCCGGTACAATAAAATATCCAAGCCAAATATTCTCGAGTGTGTGAGCTACAGTCAGACATATATTTTTTGTGTGAGCTACTAAGGGTCAAGTCACACCGAGACGCGACGCTGTGCGCACATTTCAATAGAGCTATTCAAAATCTATTTCTATTTACTACTCGAAAAGATACACATTTGCACTATTGTTGCGTCACGTCGCGTCTCGGTGTGAGCTGACCCTAAGTCAGATATATATTTTTTGCGACACGCTCTGTTATGATCAAATTATATATAGGTGCTGTAGATAGGTATGGATTCGGTGTCCTAAAGACTCTCAGTAAACAATTAAACTAAACAATAATTGATGATAGTTAGGTAGATAGCCATTGGAAATAAACTGAGATGAAACGTGCATAATTACCTTCTAAGTACCTATTCACTGATGACTCGCTTGCTTACATCTAGCTCACCAGAAAAGGATATAAAGTATTACCTTACACATAATATTTAAATATTAATGCATTCGTGATCTGGTTGAGGTAGGATTGTAATAATTCAATGTCACTAGAGTAAATAACCATGTGTCCTTACAAACGCCTCTTGTGCTATAGGTAATTATATATATCTAGGTACCTACTACTTAGTATGACATTGGGCTGTAGGGTCGCTTCGTGTTGTATATCATTCTTATTCAGCTTTGGAACAATTACATTAGCGTTTTTGTGCCTACCCTGAACCATACGTCACAACAAAAAGTATTGAGTAAAAAATGAATAGGTAGATTAAAAATACACAATACAATACCTACGTTGCATGTTTAGGATAACGCGGTAACGCGGTTCCGCGGTTCCGCGCTTCCCGTAGGAATCTCCAAGTGCCTTGCTACTTGTTTCATCTAAGTTTGAAGGATCTACTTATTCGTAAATTATTATTTACAGATACGGTTTCAGATAAAAATACTGAAACAACACTACAAACAATTCGACATTACATCGTTTTTGCATTGCGTTGTGTAGGTCTGTACCTACCTGTATGCCTAGTGGAGATGATTTGGCATAGGTATTAGACACTATAAAATAGAGCATGAATGAAATGACCATCTCTTTAAAACATAAAAAGTAAGGCCTTTTGACAATACAATAAATATACTGAAACTACTCGTTCGTTTGCATAGCTTAGGTATGTACTATGATGGTCACAGATGGGGCTCTTTTTTTTATAAGGATGAAAAAAAAACTTGTGTGTAGAACGTGAGAATGAAATGGCCATCTCTTTAAACAAAGTAAGGCCTGTTGACAGTAGATACAATAAATGTGCTGGAAGTAAGTACAATGTACAAACAGATTAAAAGAAGAGATCCTAGAAAGCGATAAGGCCGCCCATTATATATTTTGTAGTGTTTATGTATTTTTTGTAGTGTAGGTACAATAAATAATAGGGATATAAATAAATATATAAGCACCGTTCTCTCTCTATTTATAATTAACTTAATATGAATATTGAAACCATATACTTATCAAGAAAAATATCCGAAGAATAACAAACGACTACGCCCACGAAATTTATTATGGTTTTAATTAGTCTTTGAATTATGTAAATAACATAATTCAAAGACTAATTGAAACCATAATAAATTTCGCGAGGTCTTGGTGTAGATTCCTAAAAACGCAGCCGAACCCCGCTTAACGTTGCGTGACGGAACACCGTATTTTATCCGCGAAATAGTCGGCAACAATCTACTACAGATTAACATAATCAATATTATAAGGCAGCTGAGTGGAACACGTTTTTACTCATTGATATATATTACTTAAGAGAGAAAGAAAGAACGTAAATGTATTTAAATTCTGACTCGCACAGGAAGATCAAAAAAAGCAATAGGAATAGAAATGATATTCTACCAAATAAGGCCCACCGGGCTCTATGAAAAAGAAAGCGTCGACACTCAATTGTTTCTCATCCCGAGCGAGTAGGAGGTCACTCTTGGAAACTGGTTCCTTGTTACTTGTAGGAGATGAATCGACAATCTGTCACTACCTACGTAATACTTATTTTAATCTCTGCTACTACCACATAAATGTGGCTTTGAACAGCGCCAACGCAGTCAACTTTATTTGGAACAGCAATTTTTTTTAGGTAACTCAAAAAGGGACAGGAGCATTATTTATTTATTACTAAATTATGGCTCTCCAACGACTTATTCACTCACTATACACATACAGTAACTAATTTTGGAGTTGGTGAACTTTGTCACCTCCTGTGACAAACTCGGCACTTGCAAAAATTAAAGCCAAATCGGATTAAGTTATTCGCAAAAAAGCTAAAAAACACAAGAATTACAAAAATACAGGTTGAGGAGATTAGACTACACATGATAATATGTGGAATTCGCGAGGGAATGCTATTATTAAATTAAAGAAAGCCGCGAGTAAATGTTTAGTTTCCACGTATATACTACCTGCAACTCTGAGGACCCTAATTATGATACATATTATGAGCGTGTGCTCAAAATATGTATCATAATTAGGGTCCGCCCGGCCGGGGCCGGGTAACACTGTGTAGTGTTACCCGGTAACTGGGTTGTGGAGCCGGTCAGATAGGCAGTCGCTCCATATAAAACACTGGTATCCAGCTGGTTAGACTGGAAGCTGAACCCAACATAGTTGGGCTAAGGAAAGAAGCCTGGGCAAATGCGAAACCCTTATAAAAATCTTTTCACTTCAGTAGCTCAAACAAGTAGGTTTTGCTGCGTGAAATCAGTGAGCAAAATGCGATTTTGCTCACTGAGTGAGACAAAGTAACTTTTTAATTTTTTTTTGTCAGAAAGCCGCGAATATATTATTCAGCCTTGGGTTAATCATACAATTCGAAACATTCACACTCTATCTCTTTCCCGCCATTAGAAAGAGAGAGAGACAAAGACCAGCCCTTTCGAAGTTCGGATTTTGAATTCGACCTCAAAGACAAACACGTTCGGAATTTCGTACTAACTAAAGAAATGCAAAAAGAAAATTATGTCTTTTAACCTCTCGAATGTCTTATGTTACACAGTGCAACTTAAGAACAATTAACTTCTATTGTCTAAATTAATCAAACATGCGACGGGTGTAATTTATTGAATTTTTAACTTATTGTTGTATTTAAACGAAAATAAGTATTTACGGCAAATAAAACTGATATTTAACTTGTAAATATTTTTTTCTAGTTTCAATAAATGTTAGGTACTTACGTAATTTTTATGTATACCTATTTTGAATAATAAAATATCATGGGTGCTATTTCCGAACACGCCTTAATTTAAATAAAAGAGCGGGAATAAAATTTCGTGACTGGTGTACAGAGTTGAATAAGTTAAAAAAATATTAAAATAATCGTAAAATATGAGTGAAACTAGCGACGAGAACAGTATTTTAACACCGGAAGAGTTAAAACAACAAGTTATTAATGCAGAATTAAGTTTCCTACCTGAGAAGTCTCGCGAGAAATATCTGAAAGCATACCATGTCTTCAATGAATGGAGACTTACAAAGGGCGCAAGCAGTTTTTCGGAGACGGTGTTGCTATCTTATTTTTTAGATTTTATAGAATTGGTATCTACCTACAATGTTAATTATTTTGATTCACAATAAATAGTTATTTCAATCTATTCCTGTTTATTATTTTATCTCCTAAAGTGTTCTCGCTGCTGAATTGAAAAGTTATGTGTGTTACACGAGAGCAAAGTTTTTTTGCATCTCGTGCCTTTGAATCCCTCGCCACACTCAGGATTCAAAATCAGCACTCGCAGCAAACTACTTTGCTCTCTTGTTGCACAAATAACTACACTTACAGTCTAAATACCCCAGGCACTTATGTGCCTTATATTATTATACAGACAGGGTAAGAGAAATAATAATAATTTATAAGTATCTAAGTAAGCACCAATATTCACGCTGCAATGATGTTTTCTAGCTCCTCTTCTCCTCTCTTTTACTATATATTTTATAGTCACAATATATATATTGTGACTATAAAATCTATAGTAAAATTTTAAAGTCCAAGTGAACTAAATCCTTGTAGATTTAAAGAAACAACAGACGATAAGTGTAATCTAGGTAAATCGCTAGGATTTGTACCACAGATATTGGCATCGCACCATCGCTAACAAAGCATTTTATTGTGACATAAATATGTGTAGGCGGTGTTTCTGTTTACATAGGTATCACTGAAATATTGAATAATTTGCTTTGCCTCTACGTGCCTGCAACGAATAGTTACGGCTACCTAATAAAAAAAAGCGAACTTGTGTTTGCAATCGGTTTTTTTTGCCCGCATATAAAGTATACATAAGCGGGCAAAAAAAAACCGTTACTTTATAATCTGACAGCGCAGCTCAACGTCTGTCTGTGAAACAAAACAAAACTAATGTCTATTTCACGCTCCGTTGGATTTGATTGATTTCTGGGTTTTGGGCAATTAGAAACTGTTACTTATACTACATAAGTAGGTTTACAAGCACGCTACTTACACTCCTTTAATTTAGATATACCTACTTCTGTTAAATAAAAGGTATTTTCAAACTGCATTCAATTTAGGTAACCTGAAAATCTGTTCAAGTATAGGTAAATGGGTAAAGATATTTTGTATTTTGAACAATCACATTCATTTGTGTGTTGTTTAAGTTCGTGCCCAGCGTAAAGCGTTGGTTACCATAAAGAAATGCTTAACATTTACCACGACTGGTTCGTATCGTTCCAAGGTACTGGTTCGTTCCAAGTGGCTACTATAAACAACATTATCCACACTAATATTATAAATTCGAAAGTAACTCTATCTGTCTGTATGTTACCTTTTCACGCCTAAAGCACTGAACGGATTTCGATAAAATTTGGCAGAGAGATAGATTGCATCCCAGGGAAGGACATAGGATAGTTTTTATCGACATACCTACCTCGCGAGCAATGCCGCGGGCGGAAGCTAGTTTAAAATAATCTGTACCTACGTACAAGGAACTTTTACGACATTCTCAAGTGTGTTATTCTTGAAAGATTTATTTTATACAGAGTTTGTTTTGCTGATTTACCAAACAATTACCTATGTAATTATAAGAAGTACATTTCCGATAATATAATGGTTGGTTGTAGCATGCTTCTTAATAATACCTACTAGTGCCGCCATCTATTGTCGAGTAGAAATTTTTAAATTGAACTTGACAGAATGTCGGCTGCGGCGATATCCGTTTAGGTTTACCTACATGTCATTCGATTCGTTCGAGGAAATTGACCGACCTCACCAATCTTAAAGTGATGTGGTGAATAAATGCCAGTATCTGCTTCATAATTTTAGCAGGAGTTCCCGACAAACCACCAAAGAAAATGTTAAACATGATAGCTTTATTAAACTGATGTTTTCTCCTTAGGTATGCGATCCGAACAAGCCTGACAGCAAGTCCACAGCGCCTCTAGCTATTGGCCTAACTGTGACACTGGGTCACTTGCTCGCCGTCGACTACACCGGCTCCGCCATGAACCCCGCCCGCTCCTTCGGCTCAGCACTCGTCGCCAACGAATGGGCTGACCATTGGGTGAGGAACTTTACAGCATTCATGATTTCCTGCGAAAAAAAGAGAATAAGTAGGTACTTACCTATCGACTAAAAAAGTCAGTCGGGTCGTTAGTCCATCTTATTCGAGGCTGACTCTCGAACTCATGAGTACTTAAATTTTCCAGAAATATTTTGGCAATAAATTTTTCAACCTACAGACGGGTCGTTAGTCCATCTTATTCGAGGCTGACTCTCGAACTCATGAGTACTTAAATTTTCCAGAAATATTTTGGCAATAAATTTTTCAACCTACAGACGTGTTGTTTGTACGAATCACATCTGCAAGCGATTTAAGTTATAGGTACTATTGTCTTTCATGATTCTTTATTTTAGTTAAGGTTCTTCATTGTTCTATTATGTTTAGTTATCTTGTATTGTACCCATTTGCTATTGTTAGTTAAGGTTCATTGTTCTGTTATTTTTAGTTGTCTTGTATTGTACCCATCTGCATTTCTCGTGTTTTATTATACTTTTAAAAGGCAGATGTGGATTTGCCGCGTCCTTTGTTTAGTGAACGGCAGATTTGGTAGAGTTTTGGTTCGGAGCTTCAGTCTGTGCTGAACTACGATCGTGCGAGGTCCTCTCTGACCCCCGATCATATTTTACTCGCCGAAGCTCGCCGTAATAGTTTACGGCGAGCTTCGTGTTTCTATTAGTTTTACTCTTCATGTAACATTATGTAATTTTACCTTTTCGTGTCAAGTGTAACTATTAGCTTTAGTTACTTGATATCGTAATAAATTAATCGCTACTTATTTACAAATTACATCAGTGTCTCACTCGCCCAACACGCACCACGAATACCCCACAGTGGTGACCCCGACGTGATCAATACTATCAATAGCGTGAGTTCGTGACAGTGCGTAAAGAGTTTCGCGAGTGCTAAATCAAAGTACGTGTTAAAATGGCGAGCGATCCAGCGGGAGACACTAGCGGCGGATGACGCGCATTCCCAGCCAGCCAGCTCCCACGGCTTCAACGGGTATCCTGACCACCAGCATGCGGCGACCGCGCATGCCTGGTCATCACCTCAGCCTCACCAGCAACCTTGGCACAGCACACTGCACTTTCGGCCGGTCAACAAGAAGAGCTCAATTCCTCTCCTGGTCGACGCAGCAGCCAGCCTCAACCCGGCGCTGTATCACATCCGACGCACTGGAGCATAATGCAGCGCCCGCGCCACCCCGATTCACTGGGGAACTTTTCGCAGATAGTTCCGACTCACCGTGAACTATGCGGCAACCGGTTCCGACTCACTGGAACCTATACCACATCCGACGCACTGGAGCATAACGCAGCGCCCGCGCCACCCCGACTCACTGGGGACATCTTCGCAGACAGTTCCGACTCACCGTGAACTATGCGGCACCGACGCACTGGAGCATAACGCAGCGCTCGCGCCACCCCGACTCACTGGGGACATCTTCGCAGACAGTTCCGACTCACCGTGAACTATGCGGCAACCGGTTCCGACTCACTGGAACCTAAGTTGGCCTGGCAAGCATATTCCTCGCCGTTTTGGTAGGCGAGTTAAATTTCCTGATTACTATCAGGCAGGTGTTTCGTGATCTTTATCACTGGTAGGGGGGTACTGTGGGGACTGTGTCTTACGTACCCATCCCTTGCATAGTTTTAAGAATGTAATATTTTTATAGAGGAACTTATTGTAATAATTTTTAGAAAGTTTCATTTTGTGTTTTTCCCACGAATCACATCTGCAAGCGATTTAAGTTATAGGTACTATTGTCTTTCATGATTCTTTATTTTAGTTAAGGTTCTTCATTGTTCTATTATGTTTAGTTATCTTGTATTGTACCCATTTGCTATTGTTAGTTAAGGTTCATTGTTCTGTTATTTTTAGTTGTCTTGTATTGTACCCATCTGCATTTCTCGTGTTTTATTATACTTTTAAAAGGCAGATGTGGATTTGCCGCGTCCTTTGTTTAGTGAACGGCAGATTTGGTAGAGTTTTGGTTCGGAGCTTTAGTCTGTGCTGAACTACGATCGTGCGAGGTCCTCTCTGACCCCCGATCATATTTTACTCGCCGAAGCTCGCCGTAATAGTTTACGGCGAGCTTCGTGTTTCTATTAGTTTTACTCTTCATGTAACATTATTTAATTTTACCTTTTCGTGTCAAGTGTAACTACTAGCTTTAGTTACTTGATATCGTAATAAATTAATCGCTACTTCTGTGTACAACTTACTTCAGTGTATCACTCGCTCCACGCGGTCATGAATCCCCACAGTGTTTTCAATCTATTATTTCATAGACAAAATCAAATCAAGTTCTGGGCACGCGTAGTTGGTATGTAACCCCAGCGGATACGCAAGTTAATCAAATTAAACATGACCTCCTCCTAAGGCCGATGACCAGCCCCTGGGGGCTGGATCCGCCAAAGGAATAACACGACTGGATCCGTGTCTCTTAACTCCATACCTATAGTACAGCTCTAAAACATCCATTCCCACAGGTATACTGGGCAGGCCCCATCGCTGGAGGCATCGCGGCCGCACTGTTGTACGTACACGGGTTCTCTGCGCCGCCCACCGAGATCATCACGCCGCCCCGCTACCGCGCCGTTGCTGGAGATGAGAAGGAGGTAAGATGATCTACCAAACTTCTTCATCATCTTACAACAGTTTTTACGAAGAACTTCTGCTTTGGTAAAGTATCCATACCAACCCATTTGATGAACATATGTAGAAGAATGTTTTTATACAATTGATGTGGGCTTTAGATTCTTGACTGTCATATTCTTTCACTACCTACCTACTAAAATGGTTTTTACAAAAAGTTCTGTAAAACGGACCTTTTTAGTTTTTGGCTGACTAGGCTCCTAAACACTTAATTCCAAGCAAGCCTGTTTGTGGCTATAGATAGGGCTACTCCTTTGCATCAAATAAAAAAGATCAATTGAAGAGCTCCATTCCAATAAGTTCTAAGTCAGAAATGTCAAAAAGAAGATAAACGAGAAAATATGAATAACTATTTAGTTAGTGTATAGATACATATATATAATTGAAATAAGAATGTAATGTAATTATTAGGTACTCTGCACTTAATACATATTTTTTCAAAAAATGCTATTCCACAAACTGTACTAAGTCTTAACTTAGCACATTTTGGAATAAAATCACCTAGTACTTTTTGAATAAAACAATAGAACATTAGAAAGGAAACTACTTTTTATTATGCAAAATAAGCTAGGTAATCAAGTTAAGAGGAGTGTGACCCTGTAAGCCTCCATACAAAAGGCGTTGACGTTTCCCACCCCCTAAACCTTATCCTATTGTCATAGGTTTTCAATATGTTGAGGAAATACTGAAGAACTAGGTTTGTACATTTTGATTTTCATGATATTTTGCATAAATCAAAAAATATCTGAATTTATAATTTGGTATGAAAATATTAAAATGCAAATAATTTTAAATCTATGACGAAAATGTACTAAAATGACTAAGCACGCTTTGGAGTAAAATAGACTGGAACTTAGCACGTTTTGAGAATGAAACCTCAAATTCAAATTGATATTGTAGCTGACTTAGTAGGATTTGGAAAAAAAAATGTTTTTCTGATAAGCCGTTTCTAGCCATAGACGAAAATCAAACAATTATCTCGAAAAGTAAAAAAAATGACTTAGTACATATTGGAATGGAGCTCTTCAATTATTCACAATAAAGTTAATTGAATATTCCATTACAAGCGTACTGGACGCCTAGCCCCAACTGCTTGGACAGTAGAACAAAGCGTAAGTAACCGAACGTGCTCCTGATCATCCACATCCCATCAATTTAAACTAAACAGACCGATAGAAATCACTCACTCACTCCATTGGTCTGATGTGTGATGAACCTTAATGATTGTGTGCCTTATCATTTCCACCTGCCCACTTCAACAGGGTGGTTTTATATAGGTATGTACGTAGACATGATGTATCATATCAGTCGGCAGTCAAGTTTAGTACTAATGTTGTTTATTATTATTTAGCTGAAGAGGTTGGACGGTAAAGGCGACGACATGGCTTGAGAGCGTCGCCCGGCGCCGCGCGCGCCCTCTGACGTGTCGGTGCCGCGCGCGCACGGCGCCGGCGTGTCGGTCCCGCGTGCGCCCTCCGACGTGTCGGTCCCGCGCGCGCCCGGCGCCGGCGTGTCGGTCCCGCGCGCGCCCTCCGACGTGTCGGTCCCGCGTGCGCCCTCTGACGTGTCGGTCCCGCGCGCGCCCTCCGACGTGTCGGTCCCGCGCGCACCCGGCGCCGGCGTGTCGGTCCCGCGCGACACGCGGCCGAGCCTCCTAACCACCACCTACCTACTCATTCAAAATAAACGACAGCTTTAAGTGTCCAAAAGCTGAACAAAACAGTATAGTGATCATTTTGAGGACGCTATGGATATCGAACAAACCACGCAATTATAAGAAGTCTGATATTTGGAATCTTTTCCTGCGGAATTACTATCTAATGTTCAAGCAAGTCTCGGGCCATTCTCATTACTCTTCGGAGTACTTTGTGGAGTGGACTAGTGCTAGAGACTTCTTAATATTAAGCCCTCAACCACACAACCCCTTTTAGCGCCCATAGGATACCTACAAGTTTAATACATTGTAAATATCTTTACACCATATTTATGCAAACATACAAGCTTATCTTATTTTAAGTATTCAATCAATTTTGATATCCGCCCCATATTTTAAAGTTAAGTTAAACGTTTTAATGTTTTGAATGTGTTTGAAATTGAATACTTAGTCTATGTAATTAAAAATTTTATACTATTTGATATTTGAAATTACTTTATATATTTTTAAATTTACTTAGGTTACAAAGGAGTCTAGAATTTTATATTATATCAAAACAATCTCACTCAGTGTGGCTCCCTTGAGTGTAGTTAAATATAAGTATAAAATTACAAAGTACATATTTTTGTTTTACTTTAATCGACTTGCATTACCATTATATTGTTATAAAAATCGCGGACATACAAACATACGGGTCAAATACAAGACCTCCTTTATTGAAGTCGATTAAAAAAGAAGTAACGATGCAAGTACATAATATTGTGTTAAGTAAGTCGCTTTATGTATAAAGCTCATAATGCTTTATAATAGTACCTAAGTAGAACCTAACGAGTTTCAAACTGAAGTGTTCAAAATATACCAACTCGAGATATTGAATGAAATTATTTTTAACTCATTTGTGCGAATGTCAGATTAATGGATTATAATTATAAATATGAATGTAAACGTTTTGTCTTGATAATTTATGATAAAAATAAATATGATATTATTTTATTATATGTGTTTTATTATATCACTAACACCCCCAGGCAGGTTAAAAACCAGAAAAAGTATGTAGACAGAAATAAGACTGTATATAATAGCCAGAAAGATAATAAGAAACAAACCCACTTTAAGACGGATACCTACATTTAACCATGTGCTACCACTTACATGGTTTGCAATAGTAACACATAACATTACGCCTCGTTTCCCCAAAGGGTTGGGCAATGTTGTACATATATAACACTCACATTTCGCCAGTGATGTTTAAGTCCCATGTAACAGGAGGCGAGGCTAATGCCATCAACGCAACGGTACAAAACCAGACATCGAACTGCTACTGAGAAATTCCAGATACAATAACTCAATAACACTTTGCCCGACCGACCTGGGGAACGAACCCAGAACGTCCTGCTCGGCAGTAGTGCTTGCGACCACTAGACCAACAACAACACCAACAAACAGACAGTCACATTCTACAATGTGCTACCATTTGCATGGTTTGCAGTAGTAGTTACAATAATAATATTTTACGGAATCGTAAGATCCGGTAACTATTTACAGTGGAAACGTACAGCATGTATCAGAAAGGTGTATGTACAAACCATAGTTTAACAGTTTTCTCCATAGGACCAACATCGAAATCGTGAAAAAAATATCAACAATATCCCATACAAAACTTTAGGGGACCTAAAAAGGCCACTTTGGCGAATCATAAAAGGATAACGTTATGAATAAAAATAAGACAGTCCGTGTTTTTCTTTTTTCACTACACTACGTAGGTATTATCAAAGAGATAGGGATTGGGTTTGGATTGGACTGATTAGTATTTTAGCACAGACAAAATAAATAACTGGAAAATCCTTCATCAATGGGTTTTGATTCGATTAACTTAAGAGTCCCTATCAATTTCGGCGCACTATTAGATTAGGTAATTATAGGAGCGCAGTGTGTCTGTGTGCGTTCGAACTATAAACTGATAATCGTAGTGTGCGTTGAAGCGGGAACAAATAATCTTGGTCCGTAACCGCTATTATTAGCACTCCATAGTTTTACTTACTAGATTGCGTAATACTGGATGGATTTTATTGTGATTATGTCATGTTATGTTCAGGTACCCTATAAAAATATCGTAACCTATTACGGCATTCACTATAGTACTCGTAAAACCAAATTATAAAGTGTGACCAGCGTATTATAAGGTACGTCTGAAACGAATTACACGTGTTATTGTTTACGTAATACAGAACGACGGGGAGGTCTGTAGTATTCCCTCGCCATAAGACCGCAGACCATGAGAGTATAGTATAGCAAGTCATTTTGTCCTATTTTATAAAGCTAATCACTTTATTTGTATAGAACAAGGAGAAAACGAGCGGGGCATGGAGGAAAATTACTTTAATATTGAAGATAGCTTTATTCAAACGAAACATTATTTTGTTTATCCAAAAGTACAATACAAAACATTAATATGTATGAATAACATTAACAAATCACAAAGTGTCACACTATTGACATAAAAAAATAAATATTCATACAGTCTCAAAACTGGTTAGGCGTAGTACAAAATCACTCGCGATTCAAGAATTACGACGGGAGCGGCGAACGTCACAGGCGACACAGGTCCGTCGTCTAGAAGCCTTTGGGCGCGACTGAATCAAGGAACATATTTACTCTAGGAGAAGAACGTCAACTACGAACAAATAAAATGGTACGGTTTTTGGCGCCACCTAGTGAGTGCCCCCAAAAACTTGTGCAAGCGGGATATTCAAAATCGATTTCTTTGAGATGTTTTCTTTGAGATGTTTCTTTGAGATGGTCCACGAAAGCAGAACTGAGAAACTGTAACCGATGTTTAATTGTGCTATTTTACTGGTTACAATTTTCCAGCTCCGCTTTGGTGGTCAAGCAGCCTTATTGTTTGGATAGGAGATAATTCTTCTAGTAAAAAAGTTTGAGTTTTGACATAAATCACAATTTTTTGTCAAATGTTTTTACTAGTATTATTATAATAAAAACAGTAGTGTGTCTTTTATGTCAAAAGTACTTTATTATAAATTACACAATTGGTATTGCATACATAGGAGTTATCAAAATGGGCAACTGAATTTATACCTATCAACAAACAACATAAACACAAACTATAATCACTATCTCGTACACAACACTCAGGTGATTCGGCACACAGACGGTGGAACGTAGGCTCTACTCAACGTCGTTAATAGCGAGGATAACACTTAACGTTGCAAAAAGAGAATTCACAAGAAATAACATAAATATGCGCTTACGCCGGCAGACATTTTTCATGTGAAGTGGTATTTGTGGGGCTGCCATGTACATTAAACAAAATCGTACCCACCTAATCTTGTAAAATTAATAATTTTTGAAAGAAAGTAGCCCCTGCCCGTTACGTTGCAGTAAATTAAATTTATTATTTATGTATTGACTTGATTGGTAACCCTTTTGTTTATTTAAAGTTAAAACCTATGCTATACGAGCGTATATCTATTATATTCGGCATGAATTATAGTTATATTTATTGTATTCTAATAAAATTAACGTTGAATAAATATGCGAAATATTATGTCGGCTAATTTGTTGATTAATAATTTAAACAAAAATGTCGTTAAAACTACCAGATGGTAGCTTTTTAACACCTAAGCAACTTTTTAGTTTTACTAATGTTGCCATCTTTGAAAACGTCATTATTAGAGACCGAAACTTTTAGGTCTTACATAATAGAGGAAAACTTGGCAACACAGGTCTAGCCCCCGTAGGTATTCCAAAGTTTACCCAATGAGTCGACCCCGCCTGGACTGAATGCATCGAGCGAGCGCATCGGTTTATAAGGCATTATTTAGATATTTTACTACAATTAAATTAGTAGTCAAAATAAAAATATAAAAATTGAGTTTGGTAGATAAACATCTCAAATTTTAAAATATTTAACACTTTTTGTTATTTTCAATAAATTCTTACGCGTAGACGACGGTTTTGCACATGACTTTATTGGGATTTTTCAGCGTACCGTAAAACGGTGTGAATCGGGTTGCATGGGTGAATCGGGTCGAAACTTTAAAATGGATTTTAACGTTGAAATAATAAAGTTTGTTGCTAACAAGGGCACTTCATCTTTAATTATCAAACAGTACACACATTAGAGTATTTTCTGGCAACAAACTATATTATTTCAACGTTAAAATCCATTTTAAAGTTTCGACCCGATTCACCCATGCAACCCGATTCACACCGTTTTACGGTAGTTAACATTTTTTTACAGGTACTAATACATTAAACTTAAAAAAAATAAATCGTAGACTTACTAATATATTATATGCCTAGTATTTAGGATTTTTTTTCAGATCGTTATTTGCTACCAGTAAGCTAAAAAAGCAATCGAAAAACTTTGTGTTTCGTGATTACGTAAAAACGTGTGTTTGTTTTTTATTTTTTGGAATTTATATTAAGTAGTTATCAAAAATTAAATTCGTAGACTTACTAGATAGATAGGTGATACATACTTGTGTATTTTTTTAAAAACTAGATAACTTAAGGATATTGAGAAATTTGCGCTGAAAAAAACTGATTTTTCTGTTTTTAGCCCGCGAAATTGTTAGGGGCTCTTAACAGTTAACTGTCCATTACGATTCATAATGTTATCCTTTAATGATTCGCCAAAGTAGCGTTTTTGGGCCCCCAGAATCTACTCGACCCAAATGTCGGAAGGACAGATTATTTTTTTTTTGAGGAAAAAGTGGTTCAGTTTGATCGTCTGCTGTACCAGACCCTTCCTTTCAGATACTTGCTGTACAGCTTCAATGGTGACAACAAATGGATTATTAGTGAACACAGGTACCTACATGTTTGACACAAAGCCAATAAAAGATTGGAATAATTCATTACGGATTTTATTGCGAGGCTCTATTACAAATAAAGTATTTAATACAAGACATATTCATAGACCAATTAATCAATATTTTTTTTCTTATGAGGACAATATTGTTTTTAAATAACAAGCTAGAATATCATAAAAAGAATAGGGGGCCTAAAAAGGCCTCTTTGGCAGAATCATAAAAGGATTTTTTTTTTTTTTTGAGGATGGGAAATCATCAAATGACTCCTCCCGCTCTGGGTGGAGCGGTAGGGAGTGTCAGACTCTTACTGACTAAAACCCACCCGTGTTCCTTCCTTAGCCCTTTATGTTCCGGGCCAGCGGTAACCCTTTCGGACAATCCCGCTGACCCGGCATCATAAAAGGATAACATTATGAATCACAATGGACAGTTAACTGTTAAGTTAATCGTATCAAATCCCATTGGTGAAGGATATTTCAGTTTTTTTTTGTCTGTGCTAAAATACAAATTAATCCAATCCAAATCCAATCCCAATCTCTTTGATTATACCTACCTACGTAGTGCAGCGAAAAGAAGAAAAACACGGACTGTCTTCGCCTTATTACGATTCATAATGTTATCCTTTTACGATTCTGCCCAAGTCGCCTTTTTAGGCCCCCTGATCAGTTGGGAAACATTTCTGGATAATCATCAAGGTAAAAGACAACTTTAACTTAACCGGATCTTAGGAGTAATACCTTTGCGTAAATAAGCGTTTGTTGTTTTCTTAATATGTCAATAGGTAAATAGGCGATCTTAGTAGGATTTATTCATGTCTAATATCCTATCTAGTAGATAACCACATCTGAAGGCCAATTCCCACAGTTAAAAACGTTTAAAATGTAGTCGCAATCTCTTCTCAGCGACAATCAAAGTCAACTATTTTGGGATATAGAGGTATTTTGACATGATTTGTTTTGGACAGAGACTGATATCAGACTGTGATTACCCCCTGGTGGCGGTGCATTTCAAACTAGTTTCAGTGTGTGAGTTAAAAGTTAATGATCTTTCTGGATATCTTAACTGGGTATTGGAAGAGTTAATAATAGGTACCTGCATATGATGCCCTAACGATACTATGCAGCACACGATAAAATAATTTGCCTCTGTTAACGCTGCCTACATGACGACTCGGCTGTAAGTAAGGACCATAATAAAAGTATGCTCTGAGTCTCGAACCGTCGGCTTTGCCGCTTTGTTTGGACTAGTTCGGAGGGTGAGTGAAATGCTAAAATCCCCGTCCACATCATGCGTAAAATGTTGATCACTTTGTTGGGAGAGTTGTCGGCCTGTTTATTACAAGTGAGGATGCAGCTCATAACCATCACTAACAAGTAGGTACATAAATAACTCGGGCAGTGGCAGAATTTTCTAGAAACAAACTATGTAATCGAAGATACAAAACGTTTTTTCTAAATAATTGTTTTTTCTCGTTTGGTTAGCTATATCTACTATGTCATATATTCTAGTTGTTGTACCTATTATAAATAGGTACATATTTAAATAAATAGAAATACTAGTTTGGACTTAGTCTACAGACTCGAAACTAAAATTTTATTGCTTTTTTTAAGTTATAATATTGTTTACTAACACGCTGGATCACTGTTGTCCGAAAATAAAGAATATTATTATTATTCATTTATTTATTTAGTTATCTTATTTTATTACATTTTTAAATATTTCTTAAAATATAAAAATAAGTACCTACTTACAAAAAACATTTAAAAATATAAAAAAATAGTTGTCCGCCGGTGTCGGGACCAGGGTCCAAGCTACCGGTGGTTAGGGCTCCAGAGACAGGAACCCCCTCACAATGCGAGCTGTATCGAGGAGTACTGCCTTCTGAATCAGGCCCTTGATCCAACCGCCTAACGAGAGCCTCGATAGATGTTGATCGAGGCTTTCGGCTATAAGACCATTGGCCGACACGACAATCGGCACAATGATAGCCGAGCTCACATTCCACATGTCAACAACCTCGTGTGCTAAGTCGAGATATTTAATTTGTTTCTCTTTCTCAGCTTTCACGAGGTTACCGTCATGTGGAATGGTAACATCGACAATCATTGTGCGGCGCGCTAATCGATCTATCACCACTATATCAGGCTTATTGGCAACAATAGTCCTGTCAGTAATGATAGATCGATCCCGGTAAAACGTGACATAGTCATTTTCAAGAACTGGGTCGGGCACATACTTGTAATACGGTACCTCAGAATCCACAAGCTTATATTTCAAAGCAAGTTGCTGGTGAATAATCCTGGCCACTTGGTTATGTCTGTGCAAGTACTCGCCGTTAGCCAGACGAGAACAACCAGAGACAATATGTCTGATAGGCTCACCCGGACGGTGGCATGCCCGACACACGTCAACCGTCCCGTCCTTCATATGTCTCCGATAGTTATTCGTCAAGATAACTTCGTCCATAATTGCACAGACGAAACCTTCAGTTTCCCCGAAAAGGTCAGTAAAACGTAGCCAGGATACGGACGCTGAGAAATCTACACCGGGCTCATGAAGAGCTTGATAGAAGCGCCCGTGAAGCTCCTTGCTTTGCCATTTTTTATTATTATGGTTTTTAAATTTAATTTTCTCAGGTTAGTACCTGGTATTTTCAGAATCTCACGGGTGTGAACCAAGGTGAGATTCTAGTTATTATTTTAGGAAGGTAAATTGCTCTGTACTGCAGTGAAATTATTGTCCAAGTCTAGTTGTAAAAATTTTCTTACTATGCGGCAAGTGTTTAATATGGCAGCTTTTTGTAGTGTTATATATGTGTATTTAGATAGATTTAGTGCATTAAAACTATTGAATATTTGTTTAGGGATAACACCTGTTGTTGATATTACTATTAGGACTATAGTGACTCTATTCATTTTCCAAACTTTGGTAATTTCCTCTTGTAATTCTGTATACTTCCTGATTTTTTCTGTGATAGTTTTTTGAATGTTATTAGTATTTGGGACTGCTATATCTATTATAAATGTGTGTTTGTTTACTTTATCAACTAGTGTTATATCAGGTCTGTTGTTATATATGGTGTGGTCTGTAATTATAGTGCGGTCATAGTATATTTTGTAGAATTGGTTTTCTAATACTGCTCTAGGCTCTTATTATTAGTCTCTTACTGCTCTACTCTTACTCGTACTCTTACTGCTCTAGGCTCTTATTATTAAAATTTCTGTGAGCACCTACTTTTAATACCTAAAATAAAATAAGTCAGAAATCAACATTATAAAATCAACACAACTATAGCACCCGTAGTGATACACATACCCATCCCTTTATCAAAATATTTGCTTAGTTCCAAACACGTCCGAAAAAACTCGATAACAATATCATAATTGTGATTATAATACTTACTACTATAATACATAATACCACTATTGACATCCGTGCAAGACATGAAAAATTTGATCGATTAATAATTATGAAGATAACTAAGTACAGTAGGTAGTACCCAGGTGTTGATATGGCTCACGGATTGTCAAAAAAATTGAGTCCTGCTTTGTAAAGCGCATGCATGAGTAAAGCTATGGTTTCCTCGAAGACCGTTGGCCGCCACATAGCGTCTGCAATTAACGTGAATGACGTCACCGAATCGTTATTTATGAAAGTAAGTTGGTGTGTTTTCCTAGAGAGCATTTTTGACACCGTAATGTAAGCAGCCAACATTTTTATGATAGCCGTCACTACGGCCGCTATATGGCGGCCACCGCTATTCAAGCAAACCGTAGTTTTACTCATACATGTGTCTAAAAGTCCATGTGCCAAAACTTGTATACACTCTATCAAAGATCTTTTGGCGCTTGAATGACATTGACAGGGAAGAGTACTACTGTATATATACAGCCCGATACAAACTTTATGGCGGTTGTGAATTGCGCCAGTACACGACACACACGTGAATCTGTTACTGCGCAGCGACTCACCGCATGAATCGAGGTATACCAGATAACTTTATGTCAAGTTGTGATGAAGGACATTCCGAGGGTCACTAGTCATCAATACGGTGCACATAACATGACCTCATTTAGTTACGTAGAATTCTGTAACGTGATAGCTGAAGATCTGTAGTATTAGACTAGTAGCACGAGGCGGCTGCGGTTGTGGGGACAAGTGTCTCGGATTGCCACCGCAATGTGTTATAACTAGATGAGAATAGATAGCACACGTCATGTTCAAGGTATAGACTAATGAGGTGCATTGATAAGGTACCCTTTACGTATTGAACTGACTTAATCCTGACACTACACTTGGCGTGTTTGTGCTTCGCGTTATGTCGGTAACCCAAAATGAACTTTGTTCCAGTAGAAAAATGGTGTATTTTGTATTGTCTAAATAACGCGATTTGCTGGATCAATATGCCAAGTGAAGTTCCAGAATTAAAGTTGTTGCATTTCACGAGGACGCGTCAGTGATGCATGTTAGACACTAGTCACATAACGCGCGCTTGTTATCTGCAACCACAATAAATCAGGATAATCAAATTAATACAGCCATACATTATACATGATCAATTTTACTATCATAAAAAAGGTACTGTTCCTTTCGATGTCAAAAATATCATGACAATTTAAAACAAATAAAAACCTACTAGCTTAGTAAAAATTATAAATGCGAAATACTCTCAAAATAATGACTTGATTTACAAAAATATAAAACAATGGATTGATTTAACATAATTTCACAATAATTCTTACTGAATAAATAAATTACAAGTTTAAATCAAATGGAGTCAGTCTTGGAAACACAAATGTTACTCTTAAAAATATAGTTTTAAAAGATAATGCTTAGAGTAAATGACAACACCTATGAGTAAGCACGTTTTCAGTTAATTATATGAAATATTTGGCATTTTTAATTACTCAAAGGTAATAATAAAAAAAAAAATCCTCGCACTTTTAGCTATTTAATTATGGACATAGGCCCTTTGTACGGACGCCAGCACATAAACCTACCCGAAACTGTCAAATTTTCGCAATCAACTTTGAACCTTATGCTTTAGTGATAAAGTTGAAAATCTATTAAAGAAATCTGACAGATTGTAGTAACTTGATGTGCTGGCGTCTGTACATGGCATGGTATCTTTACGGTACGACGTATAATCCGCGCCGTAGAAAAAACGTGTCTGTCAACAAGCTTCCATAGTGATCTATACAATACTGACGACCGTCACGTGCCTACTCACGGTGAATAAACCGTAGTTTTTCACGGCATGAAAAACCAAGCACATCCCGAGGAAAGCCGAACATATCCGAAGCGGCGTCGGTTACGTTAACAGTAGCTTTTTCCCATCTCAAAAAATGCCCAACGCGCCTACAGAAGTTCAAAAACAGAGATTAGATTATCTATTTCTCTTTAGAACTAACCATAATATTGAAAATATTTTTAATGAAGAACAATTCCTTAGTGTCTAAACACACTTTGCCGAAGGTCCGAAGTTCCGCAGCTGATTTTACGTTCTGACATATTCGGCTGATATGACACACTATAAGTGCTTACGCGGCAGAAATTCAGTTGCGCAAATTTGTGTGTATTCAGTGTCTCGAGCGCTGTCGTGACGTCGTCGATTACTATAGCTTTGCATCTCGATTTGTTCCATAAACACAGTCGCAACTCAACCGCGATATTTTTTTCTGAATCAAACATGGAGTACCTGTTTTATTGACACAACAAAGAAAGTGCGTCGTGCGCAGACAGAGGCGAAATAAACACAACGGGCGGACACGCGAGGCGCGGGCATGCCTGCCTCCCGCTGCTCCCCGCCCCGGATCTTCTTCAGCAATCGAACCGAACTTCGGTCGCGTATAATGTGTGCTCTACAGAGTATGTTGCCGCCGAATTGCCTCTGAACTTAGGCCCGACCGAATTTCGGCTGTACGCTATAACGCAACGTCATTTCGGAATAATGTGTCGTCAGTAATTCAAATAGCATTGCAGTCGTAATCATGCCGAACTTCGGTCGCGTACCTTCTGCATAGTGTGTTTAGACACTTAGATTCAAAATACACCAAAAGAGCTGCGTTTTACAAAAAAATAAAATTTATTTAGATATTAGGTATTCATAATTCTCTTGCCCATACCCATATTTATTTGGGGTCGGCGCAATGTGTCTTTTTCGTGTCATATTATCATACACTTTATTTAGATATTATTATGTACAATAATATTGTGTACTTGAATCTTATTGTCCTTATGTAAAATAATTTTATTTTATTTGGATAATTTGAATGTACAATGTTATATAACATATCATTACATAATTATAATATTTACAACGTTCGTAACATTACCAGTTAGTCTTTTAATATTTTAAATTATTCACGCACCATATAATATTACTAGTATTATAATTAATCAATTCCATAAATAAAATGTGTTTTTATAAAAACGCAAAGAAATATTATCAAAAAAAAATTACGAGACTCTTTTCAATTTGTTCTAACTACTAAATTACAATATTTTTTCTTAATTTAGGTATTTACAAGAATTCAGCTATAACCCCGCGTCCTAGTCAAAAGCGATCGTAGCGTTCTTATTTATGTAACTTTTTGTTCGGATAAGCGGAACACGCCATCTGTCGGCGCGACCACGCGTTCACCGAACAAAAAATGACATTATGCACGCGACGATCGGGTATTCGCGCGACGATCGTTTTAGGTTAGCACGCGGCCTACCACTCGTGAATGTCTGGCTACATTACATTTTGAAAGTGTGTAATAAAAATCAGTTCGAATAAGTCAAAATGCAATGAACTTAAATGTTTTGCACCCAAATGTAAATGCATCAGTTATGTAGATACATGCATTTGTCTTTATAATAACGTATTTAAAAACGTTAATATATTTTCCTTACACAATTAAAAGTTTTAAGAGCATTCGTCCACTGCCGTCACCGAGACGTCACCCCAAACCGGATGACGGCGCCTAAGTACCGATACACACATTTACTATGACCGCGCGTCCACTGCACATCCGTCACCCGAACACCGCAATCCCGGCCGCTAAAGTTTCGAGTAGTTCGGCGCGACCGCTACATCTCGGCCTGAGATTGTAACAGGCTGTTGTGCTGGAAATACCATACAACTTTGATCGTGTCCACACACTGTCGTCGCACGGCGCTGTTCGCCTGGTTTTTGTTTTGCCTATTTTGCAGAGTTTGACAGCGGTGGACACACGATCGCCGTCACCGGGATGTCACGTTCCGTTCAAAGAAAAAATCGTTTCTCGATGACGTCCCGGTGACGGCAGCGGCGGTAGACAAACGCCCTAACTGTGGAAGGTAAAGTTAGCAATGTTCTCCAGCTGAGCTAAGTATACTTGTTCAAGAGCGGGTTTACCAGTAGACACCACAGCAGCTCAATACAACATGATTTGCCAATTGGCCCTACTTGACTAAAAACCTTTTCTTAGGCTTCTTTCGGTCTAGCATTAGCTAACAAAGTAAATAAATAATTAACTACAGTCCATGTTAACACAAAGTAAACTACAACCTGTGACTATATAAACTTGAAACATTTTTGTTTGTCGTGAGGTATCCGCGTCTTGAACAGCACAGAGTCCGCTCGGTACTGCGTCGTTAAAAGTGGCGTGTATCCCATTACCTGTGGGGGGAAATAATCACATTGTATTTAAAAATCCCTGTTAAATTGGCTGAAGATGTTGGCAACGTTAAGTTTTTAATATAAAGGACAGTTGTCCTTTATGAAAACTTTTAAATAAGTCTCGAAATGCATGGTAATGATTGTTATTTATCCCCCATGGTCGTTTGGATGTTTACTGTTTGGAAATTCATTGAGTTTTGAAACGTTATAATCTACTTAATAGCTGTATTGTATGAAAACAAATTAAACCTTATTTCAGGGTGTTATGAATAAGGTCTATTTTAAAATTTGATACTAGAAAATTATTTATGACTATCTTTCTTAGATCAATAAGTATGTATGTGCGAAGAATCGTTGTAGTATTTCTTACCTGTGAGAAAAACTGTATACATTTATGTCTTTCATGGAAATGTGTTTCGTCTGCTGACAGCGTCACCGGACATCCAGGACAGCGGAACGTCCATCGTGACGTCACCTACAACGTATGACATTATTATCATTAACCAGTCCATATTGACAGACGTCCAATGCCAATTAACCTATTGACCGTTTGGTTTTATATCAGTTGATGTGCCCCCAGCGCGGCGCCCAGGTTACCTACGGCGAAATAGTGAAATAAAATTAAAAACAAAACACGTAGGTTCTCAGTTGTATAAGTACGACTGGGGCGGTACGGGCACGAAAATATTTGTCGTAGTAATTAGATTGGGTCGGTCAAGAGGTTAACAATGGACATTATGAAATTATCCATCAGGTTCTTGAGGTGAGACGAAGTTGGAATCGAAATATCTCGACTAATTACTGAGCAAATCAGTCGATCGTCCATTTGCAAAGAGCTTATTGCGAGCAGTTGGGCGTTATTTTCAAAACGCGTCATCTATCTTTTTACATAATATAGAGGACGACGATCCTTTGTTATGGAGCGTTTAAATAAAGTGTTCCATTTTGGCAATTTTGGCTTGGAATCAACGAATTCGTGTTTGTAAACGTACCCAAAACAAAAGAGGATCCTAAAAAAAATGTCCTCCTTAAGGGGCTTACATGACCTAAAGCGCGGTCACTGTCGGACTGCATAGAAAAGAAAGAGAAGCGCGATGACACAACGCTGGTAATTTATTGCAAAATATGAAGCAATAATTTAATTACAAAAAATCTATTGTTTGGACTAAAAAATTAAAACACTAGTATTTTAGTATGTTGCTTGTAGAATAATATGACAAAAAATCAGAATGATTGTATGTATATTAGTATGTTTTTTATTGTAAAAAGAAAGTTTTAGAGATTGCTTCATGATTTTTTTTCTATCGCATCAAAATTGTTGTATTATGTTTTCAACACACTATCTACTATATATCCTGAAGAATATAATATATTTTTCTGATTTTGTTTACTGTAGTCGATCATATACTTTTATTGTTTCTAAAATTTGCGTTTTTTGTGTTTAGGTCCTGTAAGCCTCTTAAAGGCCCCTTAATTCTATTAATAAAAATATGATCTAACCTTGACCGGCGGCTTCCTAGTGATGTGCGAGACGAGGAAGTTCATGGCGATGTCCTCGCAGTTCATGTACTCGTCCACGTAGTCGCGGATGGCGGCCGGCAGAGTGCGCCAGTAGGCCCATAAGTAGTAGCGGTGAATGAACGCTGCACCGGTCAGCACCATGCTGAGCTCGCAGCTGTATAACAAGTAGAAAAGATCAGAATAAAATAGCATAATAAAGAATCAAATTAAACCATTGCTTCCGGCCTTGAATTTTTTTTTTTTTTTAACAAAAGATTGTTTAAATCTTATTCCAAGATGTCTGCTTTTGAACTAGTAGTAATCTGTTTTGTTACTCATGGTGGTTGTGGCTGTAAATACTGTTTTGACATTTAGATGTGTTTGGTAAGAAAAATACATAAAAAAATAGTTAACTCACCTATAGTTAGAATTGTAGAGGAAACCATTGTTAAAATTGAGGTCCCAAGCATGATACCGACCGGGGAATCCAACGATTCGGTCGCGATGTTCTCTCCACACCCTGTGAACAAACATATTATTTTTCTAAAGCCCAGTCTCTTATCAAAGCCAGATTTACACTGGCTCCTGAAATACAGGTACTCTAACCTAGCTCTGGAGCCAGGGTCTAAATTTTTTTGTAACCTGTTTTTATGGCAATAAAGAAATTATTATTATTATTATTATTATTATTTACACGGTGCATTAAATTGCCTTTACCATACACAAGTCATGTTGCTTTAATTTTATTGTGTGCCACGGGCCCAGATATTGTAAATAAAAACTATAATAAATCATCTATGCACAGCACGGCATCTCCATGTCGATCAGATAGTGCGGTAGAAAGCGGTTGTTGAGACAACTATGATATGTTACACACAGGGAGGTTGATAACAGGTTTTTTGATAATCGACGAAAAATGTCTACGCTAGAGGGTCTAGAATCATGTTCACGGTTACTCACTGTGCATACCACTGATGCCACCCTATAGTGATAGATCAACTGACCTGAAAGCGAACACGATCTCGTCGTGACGCAGATGCGCGTCGTCATCTACACATAGCACCGCCTCGGTGTCGATCAGATGGTACGGTAAGAAGCGGTTGTTGAGAGAGTTGCGAGGCGCCCTGACTACGGCCACGGGCGCGCCGCTCTCGGGCCAGGAGGCCACGCCGCTCGGGGAGGAGGGGCCGTTCCATACTACCACCACCTGCGTTATAATAAATAATACCCGGTTATAATATGGACGTTGAACATTTAAGCTGAAGCTGACTCGAATTTGTGACTTTTCATTTTATATTTTCCTACAAATATGAATGACATGATTTTTCGCATAAAGAGTTTAAAAGAGGCCGCCGAGCCCTGATACATAGTCAAAGCTAGATCGAAATTAAACGTTAGAACTAGAACTTAAAGCTAAGAAGGATAGATTATAAAAAATGGGTAATGGGAGGGTGGTAAGGTAATGTTTCAGGATACATTTTAAAACTAAGGACTTTAAACTTCCAATAACTGTAAAAACTAACTAAATGGTTATTCATTACCTTATTCAAATACGGCAATCCCCTCAACCTCGCCAGCGCAGCCGCTAACACAGCCTCCCTCTCATAAGTAAGTATGACGATAGTGAACTGTTCCCGAGGCCGGTCTCCGCCCAACGCCTCGCTGAACTCCCGGCCCGACCCCCCGGCCCCCGCCCCCACGGGCCTCATCCCCGCCGCCGAGCCAAGAAACCGCGCCTCTGACGTCACCGCCGGGTCCCACGGCAGCTGCGGGTACAACGCAAACGGTTCTCCCCAATCATTCCATAACTCATATCCGTGTAGTAACGCAACAGAATAGTTTCGGCGATATGAAGGGCTTGGGTAGGGCGCTTCAAGAGGGCCGAGAGTTTCTTCTGGTTCAGCGTCCACTGCAGGCGGTTCGATTCGTGGTGGGTAGAATGAGTCGTTGAATGCGGGTGTTCCTGTGGTCGCTGCGACGGGTTGCGCGGGGATGTGCAGACGGGTTCGCAGAGTGGCGAGCAGTGAGTCCACGCTGGCCTGCACGGAGCTGAGGTAGCGCTCCCACAGCAGGCGCGCGTGGCGCCGCATGGCCAGCACGTCGGCGTCACCCAGCGCGCGCAGCAGGAAGTGCAGCTCGGACACACGCGCTCGCGGCAGTGACAGCGCTGCCCGTCGCCAATCCAACACCTCATCATACGGCAATCTAATTCTATCCCCGCCTAGCAACACCGGAATCGCACCAGACCGCAACGCTTCATACAACCTCGCTTGTAATAACGCCGTAGTTACATACGTCCTATCAGCCGGCGCGAGTATTAGCGCAAACGTCGAATCTCTTAACACGGCTCGTCGAGACCGGTCCGTGCCACACAACGCCCAGTCACCGATAGGCAACACAGCGCGCCTCTCCACTGGAGGGTCACATTCAAACTGCAGATGGAACAGGTCTGAGGCCGGGGCGGACCTCACCATCTTCTGCAATGCCTCGATCAGAGATTTATCTTGATCCTGGTCTATTCCTCGCGGCGGCGGTTGTGAGCCCTGAAAACTAAATGTAGCTCATGAATTCATACCTAAGAATCGATAGCTCATTTTTTATATTGGCAGAACTATGACATATGCAAATCCTTGTTTCCAAACGATGCTATGTACACTTATACAAAAATCAGCATTATATCACAGCGTTGCTATTGCAACATTTTGTCCCCAAACTAAACTCTATGTGCAGGGGCATTAAAGTTATTTTTTCAAAAACACATTTTTTTACATGTTTGGAAACTAAATTACGAATGCAGATTAGCATAGTAAATTAGTATGTTGTAATAATGTGCGTGTTATTTGTTTTAATAATGTGTGTGTTGTTTGTTTTTATTTTGTTTTCTGTTGGTTTTTTTTTTATTTAATTTGATTTATGTTAATTTATGTTTGGAAATGGATGTAAATTACCTGAATTAAATGAATTTATATAATTCTGGGCATGAAAATTACCTGAGCAAATATTTCCGTCTCGCAGGCGCTATAGGAGCGCAGTCGGCCCACACGTCGCCTCCGGGGGGTCCAAGCGCGGGGGGTGTAATGACGTCAAACCCCGGTCGGAACTGCTCGTGAGTGAAGGTAGACTGCGCGACCATGGCGCGCCCTACCGATGCTCCTCTGAAGGCGTCGCCCGAGCCTACCGCGAGCTCGCGCCGCGCCATGTTCACTAGCACGTGGTTGCGACCGTCGCCGCCCCAGTATGGTAAACTTTTGATGGCTGTCTCGTTCAACAATAGCTTGTACGTATCTATTGTTGGTCTGGAAATCACAAGTGAAACTTAGGATCCATTTGAACTCACAACATAAACATACAGATATCCAAAGTAAAGTCTTGCACTTCGAACATCATCTAGTCTATCTTCGGAAATACTAACGTGAGATGATAGGATCTTGGATCTAGAAGTACTTGCCTATCTTTTGACAACTACCATGATTACAAAATTACAGATTACCAACCTTTTTGCAATTCAAGAAACTTCTAGACTTTTGAGTGACAGTTGACGATCTGCGACCAGAGTAGGGTGATACAAACAAGCAATGATAGGTGCACTACTACTAAGCGCGACATTACAAAACTTAGAAGCTATTGCATCTGTGTACCTCTGTGCGAGGGTGACGTTAGTACTAATTCGGAAACAAGAAGATTATCGAAGCGCATACCTTTTCTGGTTTACCTGTACGTACCTATATTAAGTTTAATTGCACTACTTACGCGGGAGTCTTTTCAAAAGAGAAGGCTTCCCCTACAATGACGAGATAAACACATGCTTCGTTTGGATTGCGCGTTATATGCGTATTGTAGCCCAGCGTCTGCTTTAAAGTTGTTTTCAGGAAGCCATCCACTTCAGCGCCAGCTAGTGGCGCGTACACGTCAGGATCATAGAGGTACACGGGGAAACCGGAGGTTAAGGAGCATCGAGAGTGATCGAAGCAGGAAAACATGCGACAATGGACCTCAGAAGATGGAGCTATAGAGGGTAGGATGGGGGGAGGTCGTGAGGATAGTATTTGCAGAGGGGGGGCTAGTTCCGGCGAGTCTCGTCGGATGGCCTCGAGCTGCGCGATCCGCGCTTGGTCGGCGGACACGCGCAGGCGCTGTAGCTCAGCCGCCGCTCGCGCGTGCTCCGCTTTAGCGCTGTCGGCTTTTGCGCTTGCTGCAACCGCTTCGCGCTGGAGACGCCCGCGCTTTGCTTCTAGTTCGCGTAATTCTGTTGATACTGAAGCCTGAAATTTTAGATAAAGTCAATTATTTAAAAAATATATCTATAAGTACGGAATTATTAATTTTTCTTTAAAACCAATTGAATATTTTATATTATTAATAATCTAAAAATTGTTCTCTTTTTTCAACTTAGCCATGGTATAGACCACTTGGTATACTCGTACACCTGATGACCTGACAAGCAAGTAAGAATTCACCCAAAATGAATGCAAAGTGAAATGCCATTAGACAGAATAAAAACGCTTGTATTATTTAAAATATAAATGACTAGATCCACCCGCGTGAATTTTCTTGTTCCCCTGACCCATTCTGTCGCATAGCATCGCCTGCTTGCGCATTTACTTCGTATTCACTTAGTGTTCTTTCTGACTTGTTTGTTTTCGCTTGGCACCTAAAGTCCTGTGGTGTTAAGTAGCCTATAGCCTTCCAATATTAAATGCAAAGACTATCAAATGCAAAAATATTTTTTCAAATCCAATTAATAGTTCCAGAGACTAAAAATTGCATTCAAACAAATAAACAAACTCTTTTGATTCATTATTAGTATAGATATAATATAGGATAGATACACAAACTCCTTCTTGCCTTCCTGATTCAGAAGGCAACAAAAGCACAAGATGTAGTAATAAAAATAACAAGACTAAAATTGAGTTGCAGGGCCGGCCACACTGTCACCCCCAAGAGAAGTGGAACAAAAAAAAACACTGGCACTCCGGTAGTGCCGACAGAAGTGAAAACTTGAACAATTACGAGTGTATTTTGTGAATCGTCTTATAAACAAAACACACGTGTTAAGGTGTGTTCCTTATTTTATAGGGTTTTTTGCAAATCAGGTATGATGACCAAAGTGACTGGTTTATTCTTCTCGTGAAAGGAATTTATTCAGATTTACAAATAAGCACACAGGATAGACTTCAGTTCGTGGTGTTGGTCGCGGCAGTGGTAAGAGAAGCAAGCCGCTCGCATAGAGCTCGTCGTCAGTTATATATCCGTGGTTCAGCGCCATCTCGTCGTTGTTGGATGAACTACGTAGTTAGTACGCGAGGCCCTCGTAGTTCTTCCCGATGTGCATAGATGGCGCTGTCCTCAACAACGCGATATCCGTGGTTCAGCGCCATCTCGTCGTTGTTGGATGAACTACGTAGTTAGTACGCGAGGCCCTCGTAGTTCTTCCCGATGTGCATAAATGGCGCTGTCCTCAACAACGCGCGTCTTACGTTTTACGTCTGACGTTTTACGTCTTACGAATTTTCGATCAGGGTCACGTGACCTGACGCGAATTTAGAAGTTTTTACCCATTCCAAAAAAAGTACACAGCGCCGCTAAAGAAGTTTTCACTTCAAAAGTGACCCTATGGTACACTAGGGAAGGGAAGAGAAAAATGGCTATAAACTATAAAAATCAATCTTTATTCATAAAAAAAAGAAACAAATGTCAAGTAGGTAGGTATGTCAACAGCACAACCCCTGTCAAAACTATATGCTCCTATCAGACAAATATGAATGTCTAACAATTTTTAAATTAAAATACTAACAAAAATAAGAGATCATACCTACGCACATTGTACTAGCAATTTGGCTAGCAGTGTTAAATAAATCTATGATGGTTGATATTATGGCTATTGGTTTATTTGGCACACCAGGAACCAGCAAATATTACATACGAGGATTAGAGTATGATACTTCAAACAAGTGGCTTCGTCGCCCGCCTACTCACAGAAAGTCAAGATTTAATTATAACCATTCATCAACTAAACTCTAATGCCAGATAGGTAGGCCCCACAAAAATATCTGCAACTAATATCATCATCACAATATACATACAATATTGTGCACTAAGCCTATCAATAAAAAAAAAGCCTATCACTACAATATAATGATTTACCTTTATTCTTAGCATTTCTTCAATCCTTAGTTTTAAATCAGCAACATTCATTGTTGAGACATCCCCTAGTGCCTCCAAAGTGTGTCGCATTGGATTATTTGACAATGTACCTGTTTCATCGTACTGAAACATTAAAAGTAAATATGTATAAAAAAAAACAATTAATATTATGCTTATCAGAAGTCTGCAGTTATGCCTATATTTATTAAACATATTTTCTTTATTCATTCATCATTATATCAGTCCAATGACAACTGAGAAAGCCTCCCCGACGCATCACCACTAGAAATACCTTGTCCAGTCCTGATCAAATTCATGTCAGTATTTTGGTCCATGTATTAATTAATATCTTATGTTACTCTTTGATATTTCTAAACCTAAAAAATATATTTTTAATTATTCCATGAATTAATCGTCTATTTATGTAGTTGTGCAGACTTGTGCAAACAAAACAAACACTACATTTTAACCTAACACTAACATAAAATTAACCTGCACTTACCTTGGACAAATAATAATGTGTAAAAAGAGGCACAACGAATAATATTAACGACACCAGAAGTATAACACGGGATAGTTTTAGGTGCCCCAACCACAGGCAAAACCGTTCGTAGAAATACATTTTGATAAACTATGTATTTCACTTAGAAAAGTTATTTTCGAGTTTTGATCATTTTATGGTATTACTTCTGTATTATTTATAATAACTGTTAGCTAGGTACTCCTAATAAACACCGTTAGAAAATAAATATTTTAATTACAAAATAAATCTCAGTATTCTATTGTCAAATTGTGACAAGCTTTTATTATATTAGTCTATGTGACAAGCTGCATTCCGAATTATGTCCTAATCGCTTACAGCCCTCAGTCCTCACTTCCTCAGTCGCGCACACGCTGTAATTTTTGACAGCGCTCACGGTGATATTATTTTATGGCATGGTCGGCGTTATCGCAAAATGGCGCATGTCATGACATGTCCACCGTCACCGTCATAGGTGACGTCATGACGTCACCTGTGACGATTCACGGGTTCTCTTTATCACGCTCACGCTTATTCGGAACGGGGCGGGATAAGCACACTAAAATCGATTACAGCGTAACTCTGAACACACCTTTGTATTGACATGACAAGACAAATAAAATGTCAGAATCAGACGTCATTCAAAGCACAGATTAGATATTAGTATTCAAAGTATTGACAGCTTCTGCAGCATTCATGGAATTAGTATGTACTTTTTTTTATCGTGGAGAAATGCTCATGCATACTGCACTACCACGGGGAGATAGTGCAGTTATGTGGGACTCTAACCCACTAAAACTCCACGCTGTCCTCCTCTGCCGCTTACGGCGGCAACACGGGCACGCGTTAGCACTCATCCGTGAACCCGCCGCGATCAGTAAGTACTTTAAGGGGGAAGCGCTAAGGTAGCCCGCGAAATTCAAATTTTCTTACGTTTTTTGCAATTTGCTGGTCAGTATTAAGTTGTACGTCGATCAAAATATGATTCGCGGCCGTAACAAATATGTATTTACAGAATCATAATCATTAGAATCAGTAATATAACTTGTTAGGTTAGTATAATCCCAAAATGTCAAGATTTCAAGAAATAGTCATTCTTTGGGGTTACGTGGTCTTAGAGAGTTGTGTTGATGACTTTATCTGACTGAATCAATTTCAGTATTTTTTAATATAGGATTTTTTGTCTCAGGGCACGGTTGCTTCGGCAAATACTTGTGTGGCATAAATATTATATAAGCCACCTCGTAGGAGATCGTGCGATACCCCCTGCCGACTCTGACGGCCATCGCTCTCTGCGGCTTTCGCAAAACTGCGATGCTACCGGCCGTCAGGGCAGTCGCCCAGACAAGGGCCCCATACAGGGCTAACGATCGCACGATCCCCACGTAAAGCCGCCTACAGGCGGCGCTCGGGCCCCCCAGATTCGGAAGCAGCGTTGATAGCCCCCCTGACCACGATGTGCGAGCCGGGCGGCGGCGCACCGAACCGCACCTAACCTTTTGCAGAATCATGGATCCCGAAAGTCGTTACGGGTCGTCAGAAGCCTGAAAGTCTGACAACCAGTCTTACCAAGGGGTGTACCCAGTAACTGGATTGTGGAGGTCAGATAGGCAGACTCTCCAAGTAAAATACTGGTAGTCAGCTGTATCCGGTTTGACTGGAAGCCAACCGACGAGCCGATGATGATGACATTGGTAAATAAAAAACGGTTTAGAATTGTAGCTTTTATTCATGTAATAAAAAAATACAATTATCGTTCAAACAACTGCTAGGTTATACAGTAATTTTCAAAGAGGTTCCTTTAACAATAATCTTTATTGTTTTTGTTTTAAAAAGAAACATTAACAATTTAACACCAAACTTAACTAAGTAATGAGAATGACTAAGGTACCCTGTGCTAATAACAAGCTATGGTCACGAATACGCGATCGATGCGATCGTTTAATACTTAGTCGGGGTCGTATATTATACTAATAATAAAGCTGAAGAGCTGGTTTGTTTAAACGAACTGGAATTACCAGTCGGATTTCACCAAATTCTTTTTACATTTGGTAGCCCAATTCTTGAGTGAGGAAGTTTATAGAATATTTAACGTCACGCTATGACCCTTCGGAGCCGAGCAAAAGAAACAAATCAAAAAAGAATGCTAAGCTAAAACGAAGTACAGTGCGTGCGACGCGGTGGGTCGGGGAACAAGAAATTTCACGCGAACAATGTCGCGGGAAAAAGCTATAATTCATCGAAATTCTAAACGATTGCGTCGAGCGTGTGACGATTGCTTTCTATAAGGGCAGGGCCTAATTCTACATTATAATCTTGCAGTACTTAGATCAGAACCTTATTTCTAATTTAAAAAGAAAACTAGACATATAGATTTTAAATATATAATTGATATTTTTATATATGTAGGTACTTACTAGCAGCACCAGCACCCCGCATATGTTTCGATCCCGTGGGAATATCGGGATAAGAAATGATAGATATCAGTTAGATGAGAGTTCATTATGTTCAAATATGAGCTGTAGCATACTTTTTAACAGAGCGCTTATGACTAGTATAAAATATCTACTTATGTATGCATACACACGAGTAACACGCTTGGGCGGCTGTGGGCGACATGGGTCGACGCATGTACAGACGCCAGCACATCAACCTACTACAATCTGTCAAATTCCTTTAATAGATTTTCAACTTTATCGCTAAAATATAAGGTTCAAAGTTGATTGGGAAAATCTGACAGGTGTAGCTTGATGTGCTGGCGTCTGTACAATGCGTTCCACGAAAGATGAGACTTGACCCCGCCTCCCCCGCTCTTTCCGCCGCCCCTATGACGTCCGGTCCCGTCCCGCACTCAGACCTCATACCGCTAAAGATACCTAAAATCGTGTACTGCGCATGTCAAACCATGTGGTGTGTCAAGTCTCATCTTTCGTGGCACGCATTGTAGATGCCTTGGTCGTTGACGCGTGTCGCTCGTGTAGACACTAAGTAGGTACATATTTGTTACATATTTATAACATAACATTATAACGTATCAGTATGTAACTAATCTAAGTATGAAACAACTCTAGATCATAGTAGAACAAAATATCTTTATACTTATATCTTTACATTATATATATCTATATATACTTAATTAATTAAGTACTTTTACTTGGCGTGAAACAAACAAAATAGTAAACAATCACAGTGAACTATATTTGAGTCACTACAAAGAGAAAGGGTTTAAAATGAGTAAATATTATTCTTAGTCTTCCCGTTTCCTTATATAAACAGAATACATTGCTTAACAAAAATTTATATTTAAAATTATAATTTAATATAAAATGTAATAACAATAAATAATACCAGCTTATTATCGTCCCACTGCAGGGCACATTATTACACGAGCATTGATCACCACGCTTGCTGGCCAAGACTGGTTGCAAATTTCAAGCTTAAATTAACTACAAGTTTAGTCCCTGTTTCATCACGATGTTTTCATTCATAGATGTCAGTAATGTCCAAGATGAAACTCAAAAATATAATAATGTACAGACGCCAGCACATCAAGTTACTACAATCTGTCAGATTTCTTTAATAGATTTTCAACTTTATCACTAAAGCATAAGGTTCAAAGTTGATTGCGAAAATTTGACAGTTTCGGGTAGCTTGATGTGCTGGCGTCCGTACGTTAAATTAAATGCCCGTTACACTAACACTAGGTCGACACATACAAATATATGAACGCTTCAATAAAAGCGCGCTGTTGGACTATGGAGAATTTAAAATTGAAACAATTTAGTAGGTAGTAGTTACCAAACCAAGTAGCGACCAAAAACGTGTTAAATTACAAAAGCAGACTGTTAAAAAAAAGGTGTTTAAAAATGATTTATGTTTTACTAGCAGCGCCCTCGATTTCACCTGCTTATGTGTTGATCCCGTTCGAAAGACACTTGGCGCCATCTATTATCATAAGAACGTTATTGTTGTTTTCCTCGGCAAAAGCACTTTTATTCGGGATGAAAGGTACTCTATGTCCGTTTCTGTACACCTGACAACGTATGTGCAAAATTTCAGGATAATCGGTTCAGGTAACAAACAAACAAACGAACTTAGTTTCGGATTTATAAATTTATAGTTAGGATTGAAACGGGCTTTGCGTTTTTAGGGTTAGTTAGAATTTACCTTTCCTATTATGTTTTTTTTATACATTTGATTAAAACTGATTATTTTTATTAAACTTTGTTTTAATAGAGAAATCGTATTTTTAAAATGATTTTTTTTAATACCTGAAAATACTTTCGAGATTGTTTTCGCGCAAGAGAATTTATTGAGAATTAAGTTGTGTTTAGAGTAGATTATTCTGTCGTCAATTTCATAAAACATTCAGATGCACTCAAAACGATTACTATAGAAATAAATCGATAAAATAGACGTAAACAATTTTTTTAATAAATACTTATAAATTCTCTTCCAAAACAATACTCTCGTGAACCTAACAGCAAAATTCTCGCTAGGAAATATTCTTAGGAATTTACCATCACTGGTGTTAGTGAAAACGTGCATTAGTTTTACCATTAACAAACGATTACCCGTACCTACTTGCAAATCAGTTATGCCTCGACTCTATTTTTATTTATTTTTACTTACAAGAACTATATCAAACTTGAACTGTAACTTCTTGTCGTAATGGTGCTTCAGCAAATGATTGAATAACTCCCCTGGAGTAAACAATAAGTCACATTTAATACAACTTTGCTTTGAAATTTTCATCCGTACGTTACAGGCATTTGCATGTTGTTGAGCATTCAGCTCTTCCAAAAAATGTAAACCGCAATCACATTTATAAATTATGTCTTGATTTTCCGGGCTAACACTTTTATTTTCTACAACATCGTCAGTACGATTGACGAGGTCATTGTTTTCCCCCAATTTGTCTTTAGTATCTACATGAAGATTTGTAGATGATGCATTGAAAACTATTATGTTCATATTTAAATCGTCAAAATCCGAATTACTTTCATGAACCTTGTGATGACTATTTAAATCCGTTTTCGAGAAAAACAACCCACATTTAGAACATTTACATTTTGAAGTGTCTAAGACACAAACGTGTTCGGATACACACTCTTTAGTTCTAAAGCATAATAGGCACTTCTTGCATTTATACATAGTATAATCATATTTAGTACCACTGAAAGTAGACATATGTTTCTTCATTCCAGGTTTTGGTGTTCCAAACATTACTACGATTATATTTTCAACATTGAACTCATCTAGCTCTTCGTGTCTGATAGAGTGTAAGTCAAAATCTTGCTTACCAAGTAGCAAGCCACAAGTAGAACATATTTTTAAATTATTATCATCACATTCATGAGCATTACGTTCAAATTTATCAACTACACCTTCACAGTTTCTACATTGATACAAAATATATCGATTATTTGCATCATACATGATGTTATGATAAGTTTCATGTTCCTCCTTATTGTATAATACTACTTTGTGCGACTGTAAGTTCATTTCTATGCTTTCGTGTTCTTTTTCGTGGGCTATTCGATAAACTAACGAAGAAAAACTTAAACCACACAACGCGCAATGGTGTTTCCTCAATTTAACACAGGATTTATTTTCTGAGTTTTTGGCGTGTATATACAAATATTGAGGATCAACAAAGACCTGACATTTATCACATCTGTAAAGCACCCAATTTGACGATCCAGACTGAATTTTCTCCATTTTAAGTCTGCATTCATATTGATATATAGAATTCCGAAGAATTTTACTGATATCTTCATCTGCTACATATGCAAAAATGTGTTTTGTCCAAAAATCATTGTTGTAACGAAAATAAAATGGATCGAAATCAACTATTTTAATGGAGTCCTTATTGTATTTTCCATTTAAATGCAGCATACTGTGATTTTCGTAATCACTTCTATGCAAAATTAAAGTGCATTTCTGGCATTTCTGCATATTTAATTGTACCACTTCAGAATCGTAATGGTTCTGACAATGCTGAACAACTTTGTCATATGTATTAACCGTCAATTGGCAGCTTTTACATGTGTAAAAAGTTATTTCGTTTATTATATAAGCATCATCTGAAACACTTGACTTTGGCTCCACATATGATATTTCATTGGCAGGGTTAGCTTGGAGTGCTTTTTCTTTCAGTTTTGTATTTACACGCGGTATTGAATAACTATGAAAATGAATATGCAATTTGTAAGCATGTTCTGTAAGCTTCATGGAACAAACATTGCAAGTAATATAATCCTGCTCTTGGCATGTATGTATTCTTAAATCACAGTTTCTTAAAAAGTGTACTCCACACGAGTTGCATTTAGGATAGTCAGGTATTGGAGGGCAGATTCGTTTTTCTGATTTGAGGTCATAAAATACGTAATCATGCAGACTTATTTGCTCTTTCTTATGATATTCTTTATGTGTCGCAAGAGTTTTCGTTGTCAACATAAGACCGCACTCTTTGCAAACATATTTAAGCATATGACCACACTTGCCTTCTATATGCAATTTTCGCAAGTTAACACTACCAATAAAACATTTGCAAGTATCGCAAAAATTCATTGTAAACTTAGAACAATCCTGTAAACTTTCAATACCGGACCGAGTTTTCTTCACGATGTCGTTTTTTGTTTTTTTAGCTACATTTAAACTTATATGACAGGCATGCAGCTTAACGGAATTATCGCTTTCTGTATTAGCTGTATTTGTACTTATATGTCTCTCATGCATCATGCCAGATTTGTCACTTTTTGGTTTAGGTGTAATTGTACTTCTGTGTCTGTCGTGTATCATGTCGGATTTGTCACTTTTCGTTTTAGCTGTATTTGGATTTGCATTTCTGTCATTTATCATGTCGGATTTGTAGTTTTTGGTTTTAGCTGTATTTGGACTTACATCTCTGGCATCTATCATATCGGATTCGATTATGATAAAATCACAACACTGCATTTGTTTTTCTTCGTGATTTATTTCGTGGCATTCCATATCATCTCTGTTAATTAAAATGTCACAAACTTTACAATATAATGAGTTTGGTGTCTCTGAATCGCATTTTAGATAATGAAGCAAAAAGTTTTCTTCATTGTAATGTACAGCGCAATTAGAACATTTGTATAAAACCCGGCTAAAGTCATATTCAGAAAGAGTGTGCACAGTGAAGAATTGACAAACAGAATGTTGTTTTTCATGCAGCGTCTTATTTTCTCTTCTAAATAATCTTTGGCAAACTGAACACTTCCATGTATCTGAAATTCCCAAGTGTTTTGAATGGTCCATGGCTGCATTAGAAGACAAAAAGAACAAATCACATTTTATACATTTATACAGAATACTTTTTAATGCAAACAGAACTTTCTTGTCTACATTTTCGTGGTGTTGCTGCTCTTCACAAGGAAAATAAGGTCCTTTTAGTTGCTTTTTGTGATACTTAAACAAATGGACATTATAAGAGTAAATTCCTGAAGTTTTTGACGGGCAAAATTTGCATTGTGAATCAAAAGGTACCTTTTTTACTTCAGTAATTTCTTTCATGTTATGATCATTCATAATGTGTCGGGAATAAAACTCGAAAGTCACATTATATTTAGAACAAATAAAACATTTGTAAAATTTGGCATGCGACGGTTTTTTAGAATTCTGAAAATTGCTTATTTCTTTCCACGTGTTTGATTTACTTTCGTTTTTATTTTTAGGTCTTTCTATGTGTGTTGACGTTATATGATATTTTAATGCCTTTCTGCTATTAAATTGTTTCTTACATTCGTTACATTCCTTTGTTTTCAGTCTCTTTTTTGTCTTTGTGTCTCCGTTTTGTAACGGATCGCAATTTTTTTTAAGTTTTTTCTTCGGGATATTTTCGTCGCCACAATCAGCTAAGCCAAAAACGTTATCTAATGATCGTCTCCTTAGGCTATTTTTTCGTGGCAGAATACCCTCAGAATCACCGTTGTCTTTATCCGCTTTAATATGACGACTATTTGCTACGAGGTTATTCTTGTGGTTTAGATTTGATTCAATCATGTCTTTAACACACTCACCTCCTTTCAATCGATTGTTAAGATTGACCTCTTTGTTTGATTCTTCATTTGTCGAACTCTTAGATCTGTCATTGGATCCAATTTTGTTTGGCTCCAGAACTTCATAAAGATGTTCAATCAGAGAGGGTGGAGTTGAAAATATTTGTTGACAATGAAAACAAGAGAGCCCTGTGATTACTTTTCTTTGAGAGGCTTCATTAGCTACTATTTTGTTGTCGGACCTGTCTACCGTTTTTAATGCTTTTACATCTCCATGAAGATTTCTAAAGTGTCTCAATAGATTATTTTGAGATGATAGGAATCTATCGCAAGCATTACATTTAAATAATTTATTACCAACTTGCCTTCCCATAAACGCTATTTTGTTATTTCTTTTTGTATGCCTGTTAATCAAATGAAGGTTGAATAAATTTGCTTTTGGAAACAATATAAGACATTCCTTACAATATCTCTTACACCTATTTAAGAAAGAATTTACGTTCTTCAATATTAATTTAGGTTCTTTTCTTAAACTAACACAAATATTTTTTTGACATTCTAATGTAGGTTTTGATCCAAGTATAATTATGTTTTCATGTAAATACCTTGATGTATTTTGAGTTTTTGTAGCTTCAGAAGCATGACAAGGGTTAGCAGTAACAAGTTCATTGCTGCTTTGGATAGACTTAGTTATAATAATTGCATCTCTTTGAGATGAATCTTCTAGTGGTGCCTCTCCTTGAAACGAATCTTCTAGTGGTGCCTCTCCTTGATACAGATCTTCTAGTGGTGCCTCTCCTTGACACGAATCTTCTAGTGGTGGCTCTCCTTGACACGAATCTTCTAGTGGTGCCTCTCCTTGACACGAATTTTCGAATGGTGCAGTCTCTGTCTCTGATGATGCATTTAAAACTGAAACAATAATATTATTAAATGTGACGGCCACCAATATAACTGTAACACTATTATAATTATTGAACATTTTCAATAATAGTATGACGCAGATCGGTAGGTATTTTAAAATAATAAAAAGGAGAACAAGAGCGTGTCCGACAATGCACTTTAAAGGGTTTAGTAATTGGAATAAAAATTAGCGCATGTACATTATTCTACATTGATTATCTACGACCGCAAAAATAATTTAAGTACTTACCTATGTATTTCATAGTATTTGAAAAACTAAGAAAAACAAAGTGATTTCTGCAGTTGTAACCGAAAATATCCCATCTCAAAAAATATTGACCTAAATAAATAAGTCACTTAAGAACATCATGATCTTTTTAATTATGGGATCCAATGATACCCCACACGCTTATGTGCATTGATTTTTTTAATTCTTAGATTACATGTACACACTGCAAACCTATTCGGTTTAAATCCCACATACACGGGTTATTGTCACTGTGTGCGTAAATTGTAAATTAATGAGTCGGTCGGTCGGGTACGAATAAAAACCCTAAACTGTTTGTGTGCGTATGATATACCCACATATACCAATGTATAGTAATCATAATTGAATGAGCTAAAATATTTCAACATTATAAATATGGATCCCATAGCCGGTCGGTGAAAGCACCTGGCATAGATAACGACTCAAACTTCGTGTCGTAAAACCTGGGCAGAGAAAATATTGTTTTACAGGTTTTATTTTGGTCTTATAATATGTCTGTACCTATGTATAATATGTATGTATGTATATGTGTGTGTATGTATAATATGTCTGTGTACCTATATGTGTTATGTATGTTTGTGTCTCATAATTTTGTGTCAAATAAAATTACTGAGCAAAAAATTAAAATAGTAGATTGTTTCTAAGGGAGCAAACAACTATTTTGAAGTCGAGAGTGTTTCTTTGAATCCAGAGCGGAGCGAAAGTTCTAAAGTAAAACCCTGAGCGCAGCGAGGGATTCAAAATTTCAAAGTACGTCACTCACTCAAGCCTAAAATAGTGTTGCTACCGAGGTGGACACTCTACTTTTTATCACCCTCTATGAATAAATCAGTAAGTGCAACTTAGGAATAAGAATAGTACATACGTTTATTTACATACAATTTTGAGTAAACAATTACACACGAAGGCAGAACTGTGTGCTTTTCGCACGTTTTTTACTTTTTCCCAAACTTTTTTTTTTTTAATTGGTTCTCGCTTCTTTAACTTCTTCATACAGCCTGTTACTTGTTCATACAATGTTCGTGACTGATCTCTTTGGTGATTGGAACTTGTACTAACAATATCCACATTCCTAATTCTAATCACTTTCAGTCCCTAGATATTAGAGCTATTTTAGTCCCTGTTTACGAAGAATACTAGACTAGCTATTGTTCCTTATCGCTTGAGTCATTAGTGAATGAGCCAGCTTGTTTCGACTATTATGTTTCTTAGAAATGTTGGCTTAAGGTTCAATTTGGCATGGGCTATATGTTAGCAAATAAAAAACTACGTGTGGCCAATACAAGGATTTAAACAATGCTAACTACATATTTTAAACACATTCCCAAACTTTTGGACGACTGAAATTGGAGGTGAAGTGAATCAACATGTTAGATAGTAAGAAATTATGACAACTTCTAACTGCATAACAATAACATCACTTAAACTTCAAAATACTTTATTTTTATCACTAAAAATAACCACATTATTCTCCCAGTTAAAATTTATACATATATGAACTAGCAAACAGAAGTCGTTTTTGTCGGTGAGCGGTGGACAGCAATATCTTCCGTGCTAACTTACTACTGCGTAAACCAGCTTCATCTTCATGCAGGTGATTCGCACAGTTTGTAAGCACACTATGTGCTTTTGCAGTTATAATAATAATAATCATTTATTTCGAGCAACAAGACTCATAGTGTTAGTAACAATATTATACTTACAAACTATGTTAGTAATAAAACACATTTTCTTGCTATTGTCACTACATTAAGCATACAACAATGGTTAATGTAGTGACAGTCGAACCTCTCAGCCAACATCCTCAAGATGGTGTTGGAGCTGGCGCGGACCCTGCGCACCAAGGATGTGCACCGTTTCCGCATCGTCGCATAGAAGCAGTCGATGCGTGACTCAGCGAACATCCCCGACTCACTGCAGTGCCGAGGCAACCCCAACAATATCCTGTAGGCATTGTTGAATTGGACTCGTAGGGCGTTGTACTGTTTTTGTGTATAGTTAGCCCACAGGGCGCTCGAATAAAAACAGGTGCAATAGGCTCGGAAAAGAGTATTTTTTGCTTCCTTCGAGCATCGTGCAAACCTGCGAGCTATCATGTTCGCTCTAACAGACAACGCCCTACGTTCACGCTCCATGTCTGAATCGTCTCTCAGGTCACAGGTCACCAGATGCCCAAGGTATTTGAAGGTGTCAATTGGTTTGGTGGTGTTATGCGGGTGGATAAAAACGGATTAGCCCTGTGCTTTGCCACGATGTCGTAGGGAAGAGCCGAAGAATTCGCCTTTGGTTTTGGCCCACGTCGACGATGGTCTACTTCTCCAGAATCCGCATACCGATAGACTCATAACTGCACGTTCTCCTCTATGGATAACTACAAAATAACATTTAAAATAATGAAGATAAACGATGGTGGATTGGTGAATAAAGCATAGTTAATGAATATATTGCCTCATAATCACTGATCGGACTAGGTAGATTGATTTTTGGTACTTGTATCACAAATGCCCACAGAAAGAATAACATGGATAAGCCGTTTTCCCGGAAAGTAATTCCGGTATTTCCGGAAATTAAATTTATATTTTATTTATTTATTTATTATATTTATATTATTATTATTTCATGCTGTATTTTTGTTTCTGCTGCATGTATTGTATAGTTATTAAATTGTAAATCCGTAATTGGCTGTAAGACTAGCTTATATATCTTGAGATAAAATTTCAGAGCTGTGCATTTTGTGATTAATAAATAAATAATTTCCGGATCTAATTAAATATTGTTATTGTTGGTAGTGATATTATTACTACTAAATTCTAAAATAAATAAAAAAAATTAAAGGAAGATATTAAAACTAAATTAATTTATTATTTATCTGTTTTCACGTAACGTTTTCACAACACAGTAAATAAAGAAGCGCACTTTACGAACCGAAGTCGTCATATCGTCAGTGGGCGTACGCATTGCTTCGATAACCGGTTAGTGCACCACCCATGATCCTTTGTTCTGGTTGGTCGTTGGGTTGTGTCAAATCGTGAATGTGTGCCGTAAAAAAAAAAATGAAGAATAAGATATAGCTCATTTTAATACAACTCCAACGTAAGTTCCGGTTTTTTTTAATAATCAACCAATTCCGAATTTCCGGAGGAATGTCCATATTAATATATACGTTTCGGATCAATGACCCCAATTCAATCTACCTACTCCGATCACTGCTCATAATGTACTAAAAGTTAAAATCGCTTCACATTGGTGGCATTAGATACCAATAATAAACGTGTATCATAACTATTTTATTTACAGAATTTGAAAGTTTTTCTTTATTCCGACTAAAGGCCCACGCAGATGCCCGAGACAAAAATGGGCAGCCCAAGTAAATTTTATCAGAATTAAATTATGATTAAAAAATAACTATAATATAATCTGAAATATTAATATGTATTGCAATATTTAGGTAAACATTGAAAGATGTGATGAGTTAAGAATTTGAGTTGAAATATTACTAACAAAATGAAAATAATTATGTCACAAGTAGCTGTTACTCACCGATATTAATAAGCGCCTTGCAATTTCACCAATAGAAACGTGCAAAACAACGATTTCAGCCTTTTTAAACATTGTGAAATGTTGCATGGTTGGGTCAAGTTCAAGCACAATTGAGATCAGGAACAAACAACGCACAGGCATATGAGTAGATCAATATACTTAATAGTGAAAATTATACTCGTAGACTGACAACTAAGAACGCTCATTTTTTATAAATTAAGGTGAAAGGTAAAAAATATACATATATACAAAAATTGTGGGTTAAATTGGTATAAATTGGTTGAGAATTCCGTGCTCATGCCTCAAACGTTGTTAATTACTCATCTATGAACGGGATTGAATCGTTAGCAATTCAACTAGGTAATGAATGTTTTAGGAAAATTATGGTCACAAAACGAAGAGAATGTTCTACACCCGAGATTTGAACTTAAGACTTCTTGTTCGCTAACCAGAGACGTGAGCGGTTGTGCCAAACCTGTTACAATGAACAAGTGCGAAATATTATAATTTATAACTCGTTCAATTACATAAATGAATGATTACTATACATGGGTATTATAGTTATTACCTATTGGTGCGACATACGCACACTAATAAAAAAACAGAGCTCGTTCGTTTTTTTGTAACGTTTGTGTACGTAACTATTCATACCGACACAGCTATCCGTGTGTGTGGGATGTAAACCGAATAATTTTGCCGTGTGTACATATGCGGAGACCCACCCCTAATTGTTTTTGTCACAATTTCACTACACCATTTTTAGCGGTGCACAAAATACATCTTCTTTCCAATTTTCATTAATATAATGTAGTGCTTAATAGTCTCAATGTAAAATGGCTGTGTAACATCCCGACAGACATGACAAAATTATAAGATTTCTGTTTTTGCCATTTGGCTATGGAATCCTAAAAAGAACAATTCCATGCCATACTCTTTCAAAAGGCTGCTTAGTAATGACATTTTTGTTTCTCATGGCAAAGACCATAATTGTTACAAATCATATCAATAATTTTTATCTAAGCTCTTTTTTATTTTATTAAAATTCCCCACCAGGTCAGTTAGGGTATGCAGCCCCGGATCTAAGGGGGGCAAACCGGGGCACTTGCCCCGGGCGGCAGTTTCATGGGGGGCGCCAAATCCTTGAGACAAGAATTCGAAATATCGAACAAATGAAGCCTCTTTTCCTACAATCTCATAGGTTTTTAACAAGTAATCGAATCTTAATATAATATGTTTGAAAAACAAACTTTTCTAGTTCCATACGCCCAGTTAGTTCAGCAAATTTTTGAACGCGTGCGTAGTGTCAGTGATCTTTCTGCCAAGGGGAATCCCCAGTCACATATCTATACGAGCCGAGCCGAACAAATTCAAATAGTTGAACGTCAAGTGACAACACTGTTTGTTTTTGTGGTTGATTGCGTTTGCGAGTAATCAGCGTTAATAAAATAAGTAATTTATTAGTGAAATCATATATTATCGTAGTGGAAATCAACAATTTGCAAGTTTTTCTCAAACACTGAAGGGAGGGGGCACCACTATCAAGGTTTTGCCCCGGTTCGAAAAAATCGTAGATCCGGGGCTGAGGGTATGGGTAGTTGAAAAGATCAGACTTGAAAACAGAGTATGCATTTTTGGGCCAAAAATGTAGCCTTGCGGCACTCCTGACTTTATAGTAGGGAAAGTAAGTTCTGGTCTATTTATGTTCTACGTTGTGTTGTTGTGGTATGGTTTCCGCACTTAGTTCTACAGGTGGATTATTATTTGTGGGCCATGGCGGTCGTCAGTGGTTATTCCCACTAGCCCACCACCCTCCAGAACATGATTAGATCTCCTGGTCTGTTAAGAACTTTGTGTAAGATCTGAGTGCCCGAGGGTATCTGTTTTAATCTGGGGTGGAAGGATACCCTCAGCCTCCATCCAAGCCCTGTACAGAGGACTGACTATTTTGCTTATTGTGTGGAAGTGTTTCTTAGCGAGCAGTGTCCCGTAATGGCCCCTGTCACCAGGCACAGGCCGTTCTTGTACCTACGCGACCGCTGTAATGGCGCAGGTGTTCACGTTTAGTTTCGCGTTGTTGACGCTCTCACTTTGCGTCCCGCGTACTTGCCGCCAGTTTTGGCCAAAGCTGTACACTACACATAGGTCAATTAGACATTAAGTTCGGCAAATTGACTACAGGTAAAGTAGTTATTAGTTAACTAATAAGGATATTGATAAGGAAATAACCGATTAACAAAAAGTCAGGATACCTTCATTGTAGTATTGATTAATTTCCAGTTTTATCATGGACAAGTCTGGAAATATACTCTTGATTACAGGATTGTCCAAGACGTCATGCTCCTCTATATCAATTTCGTCTGACATTACAACCTGGAAAAGAATTGATAATTCTTTTAAAAAAATACTATACAAACAGGGAGTAAGTAAGGATTGTAGCAGGTGGCATTCTGTAGTTTCTGCCTACCCCCATGAGCAGAATGCGTGAGTTTTTGTAGTATGTAAATTATATACAACTAGCTGCGCCCTGCTGTTTCATCCGCATAAGTGTTGACCCCGTGGGAATATTGGGATACAAACTATCCTATGTCCTTTCCCGGGACTCAAACTATCTATAAACAAAAAATACAGTGATATCCATAATATAAATACTAGAAACAAACACAAATTTGTTGTACCTACAACAAGGCTCAAGAAAATAGGTGGCTCGTTCAGATGCCAACGCTTTTATAATAAACTACCAAGCGATGTTCAAGATCTAAGCCTTAATAAATTCAAATCATTCACTAAACATAAGTTGTACCAGAAAGCCTTTTACACCGTTAATTATATTGAGGACGAAAAGGCTTGGGATTGAGCTGCTTCCAGTTTCTGAATTTTGAATATTTTTTTTTTATATGCACATTGACATTAATGAATTTTTTATAAACATTGACATTTGCTTCCTTGTAAAGTATTATTTTATTTGTTGTGAATGTGAAGACAATGTGGGTCATTTTATATATTTTTTTTATTATTCTCTCTGTTCTGTTAGTTTTTTTTTCATGGTGTGGCAGTTTGAGCAATTTATGTGGCCTACCCTAATGTCCTTTCTTTGGTATTGTTTGTCCAATCATTGAGTTCCTTAAGTCTTGAGTTGAGCTGCATGATTTCTGACAAATACGTGCACTGACTGGACAGGTCCTCTCAATCTGTGTGGTTCTTTCCTCAAAAGACCATCTCACATTGTCTTCATATAACCAGTCCAAAATAATGTCTGGACTTTAAAAGAGACTGTAACCTCTGAGTTTGTTTCGACCTTCTCAGAGTAGTTAGATAGGTAACGCTGACCTCATCTAGTTTTAAAAAAAACATGATTGATGTGTAAAAGTGTTTGTACAAACCTACTTACAAAATAAAATAATTTATCATTTAAACCAAATTTCATCTAATTTGGTTCAGCGGTTTAAGCGTAAAGAAGTAACAGACAGACACACTTTCGCATTTATAATATTAGTACCTATGGATTGAGGCTGTTGCGGAAATTGATTTAGAACAATCCTTTATTTATCTTACCAATCTCCAATGGGATTTTACAAATTGGTCCTACCCCACCATTGATTGAATTAAGTTATATGAATAGGTACCTACTTAGTACTCTTCAAATTTAATTAAAAATCGCGAACCATGCGCAACTCGCGAGAAGTGTCTTTTTAGTTTCAGATGTTTCCTCGGAACTATAGGTTCATTTATTAATTTTGGCTATGCATAATTATGTATTTTGCTGACCAAGAGTTTCAAGTCAGCCAACGAACACGAATGCCAACAATAAACTTTCTGTAAATTTCCTTTACAATTTTTAATGCTTACTTTGTACTTTTGTAAATCTTGACAAAAAAAAACGTGTTTCACTAGAAATTTAGCAAAACCTGTTAGGCGAAAAATATATAAATTTGCTAGTTCAAAAGCACAGCAGTAATTGTAAATATAACTTTTTCTTCTTCTTCTCTTCGTTTAATGGCTTTTGCGGAAAAACCACCACAATTTAGCCAATGTCAAGTTTTTATTTTTCAACTTTGTGAATGACGCGTAAAACTTTTTTTTTTTTTTTTTTTTTTTACTTTTGTTCCTTGTGGAACAGGCTAGGGTCAGGGACCATGCTGCCTAGTCATCAGTTAGTTCATATATTTTCAAATAAATTCAGGTAAATTCATCAGTTTGATATTAATCTTTAAGTAAGTAAATCCAAATTAAGTCATCGGTTTCTTATTTTTCCTAAGTAAAGTAAATCCGTGTTAAGTCATTAGTGTTATAACATATTTATTTCACTATAATCCATGTATAAGACTTTATTCTACAAAATCTTAGGTAAAATCCAAAATAAAAGTCAATCATTTATAAGCTATTTTTGTAAGAGCCTTATATGTACGTCAAGTCCTTGTCTTTTATTTTTAAAACCCCAACAGACTGGGTTTCATATCAATAGAAAACGATTTTACGAACGAAATTCAATGTATTAAAAAGATATTTTATACACAACACAACACAGAAATCTATTTACATTTTACATACACAAGGAATTTTTAAATTTGCCCAACTGTATTATTAATGAAATTAAACAAATGTAAATACGTCGAATTATTTACAAGGAGAGCCTCGATGGAGCGCGGTACCAAATCAGGACTACCATATATTTCAATAAGCTCATCCATTAGCACAAGGCGCTGGATACCAAAAGATGAGCAATCAAAGAAAATGTGAGCTAAAGATTGCTCAGCTTGGGAATTACAATGATCACAGAGAGGACTATGCACAATTTTCAGACGAAACAAGTGGTAATTTAGACGACAATGACCAAAACGAAGCCTGAGTATTGTGGAGTAAAACTTCCTGTTTATGTAAGTATTGATTTTACAGAACCAAGGCGTGGTTCCTATGGGAACATTAAATACAGCATACCATAAACCTTTATTTTCAATTTGAACTGTGTGATTCCAATGCCTTTTCCATATACCAATGGACCTTTTTTTCAATAGAGGAACGATGTCTGTGCATGGAACAGATATGTTGAGGAAACTACTAGAATCAGGGACATCATCAGAATTTGTTAAAGTTCTGGCTAAAAAGTCAGCCCTTTCGTTTCCCAACACACCAACATGTGAAGGGACCCACATGAACAAAACCTTAATGTTATGAGAAGACAAATGAAGCCAAGACTCTTTTATTAATGAAATTAAATAGTTTGTATTAGCATTCAACCTATTATTTTTAAGATTTTCAAGAACACTCATGCTGTCACTGACTATAATCCATTCACAACATCCATTGTTTTTATGTTTAATGTGTTTTAAGGCAGCAAGAATTGCAACAGCCTCAGCTGTGAAAATACTTGTGTTTGAGTTTATTTTATAACCAGTACCAGTATTCAATAGCCCATCGTAAATAGCAAATGAGACTGCAGACTCAGTTTTGGAGCCATCAGTATACATGAATCTATAATCAGTAAACTCAAGTAGTTTACTATGTACATCTTCCTTGGTGGATAAACTGTGGTCAATGATGATGTCAATTGCAGGAAATTTGCTGTTAAAATCCCCCTGATAACATGGAAGAAGAGATGACTTATGAATTTGCAAAGTTTCAAGGAAATTTACATATTGAGAAAAACCCTGAAGTATATAAAGAGAGTTACAAATAGTTGGTGTACTAGATTGTTTCAAATTTGAAAACAGGTGATTATTATTTTTACTGTACAGTTTTAATAAAAACCTTTCTTTCAAGTAAGAGAACCTTATACTTAATGGAGGAAGTTTACATTCAACTTGCATTGCATTGATTGGAGTGCTTTTAAATGCTCCAGTAATAAGTCTCAAGCTTTTATTTTGTATTTTATCAAAGATATCTACTATCCTTCTATCACCAGCAAAACAGAGAAAACCATATTCAAAATGACTACGGATCAGAGATTTGTACAAAAGTAACAATATTTTTGGATCAGCACCCCAGGAGGTTCTACACAAAGATTTCAACACATTGAAAACTCTGTTAGCTCTTGAACTTACCAATTCAACATATTTTTTCCAAGAAAAATTATGAGTAAAAGTGATACCTAAAAACTTAGCTTCATGAAAAATAGGAATAGAAACTTGATTGTAATACACAGAAGGACTGAAGTTGCTAGCTTTACCAAAGACTACTAGTTTAGACTTAAGTGCATTTATATCTAGATTTAAATAAGAAAAGTATGTAGATAATCCATCCAAAGCCTTATTTAGACTATTTGTTATATTTGTTAAATTTTTCCCAGACAAATACACAACTAAATCATCAGCAAATTGTAGATTTTTGACCTCAGAACCTAGAACCAAATTCAAACGACGAATATACAGAATGAATATTAATGGAGAAAGTATTCCTCCTTGACAAACTCCAACAGAAGCAAACCTTGGCCCATATAATTTACCATTATACTTAACATAAACTTTCCTTTCAGTCAAGAATTCACGGACCCAATGAACTATTTTGTTTGGAATTCCAATAAGAAGCAATTCAGAACAAAGTACATCAATATTGACACTATTAAAAGCTCCAGCAACATCAAAAAATACTGACACTAAACATTCCTTATTAATGTAACTATTTTGGATATCAAGCTGTAACTGACAAATACTTTCACGAGCCGATGTTCCTCTACGAAAACCAAATTGATTAGCAGGTAAAATATTGTTTTGTTCTATGTAAAATTCCAACCTTTGTTTTATTAATTGTTCAAAAATTTTACCAACACAAGATGTAAGTGCAATAGGGCGATAGGAATCGGGATCTGAACGAATTTTATCAAGCTTCAAAATAGGTACCAAACAGTCAGACTTCCAAGAGTGAGGTATATCATTGTTCAACCACAGATTATTCAATACTTTGAGAAAAGTGTGCAAACCTCTATCACTAAGCTTTTTCAACATAATATAAGGAATACCATCTAGTCCAAAAGCACTATCTTTTCTAGAACAGACAGCAGCCATAAGCTCCTGTATTAAAAATGGTTTTATTAAGAAACTATTTACAGAATTTGTCTCACTGGCAAGAGGAAAATTTGGTTTATTATTTACATAGTCTGGGGTATATTTTTGCAGAAAATCTTGAATCCAACTATCATTATTATTGTTGTTGCAAGAAAATGTTTTATTAAATTTCCGCATGTAATTCCAGATTCTCGACAGAGGCGTACATCGATTAAAGGAGCTGCAAAGTTCAACCCAACTATTTGATCTTTCTGTTTTCAAAGTAAGTTTTTTGAGGGCTTGTAATCTTTTAAACTGTAAAAATGTGTCATCTGAGGGATTGTTTTTAAAATTAATATATGCCAACTTGGATTTTTCTACTGCTTCTGAGCATTTTTTATTCCACCAAGGGAGAGGAGGGGATTTAACCGAATTCCTATGAGATGAGTTATTCATAAAGGAATCAGTATGGAGAGAAACTGGCGTATTATAATAAGGAAGACATTTATCAATTGCAGAATGCAATATTTTACAAAACGCAGCATAAGTTTCCAATGGAGCAAAGTTTTGATCCTGAAAATTAGATAATTCTAAATCTACATTTTGTTCATACATCTTCCAATCAACCAATTTAAAGTTAGGATATATGGGCAAATGTGTGTTGCTAGTGTTTGCTAAACTACTATTATTTACAAAAACTTTAATAATTACAGGAAGGTGGTAACTGCCGAGTGGATCATTATGTACAGACCAATCACAAGAAAGAGCCAATGATGGGGACACCAAGGACAAATCTAAAGCATTTGGACGCCACGTCAAGGAACCGACTGTTGTCACTTCACCATTATTTAATAAGACTAAATTATTATCATCAATAATCTCCAAAATATCCCTACCTCTTGGATTTGTAGAATTACATCCCCATGATGTGTGATGAGCATTGAAATCACCAGCAAATATCATCGGTTCAGGCACTGATTTTATTAAAGATTCAAATTTATGTTTGTTAAAAGAAGGAGTGCAATTTGTTGGACAATAAAAACTTACAATACTTATTTCTGTATTATTTACAGTAATTCTTACACAAATATTTTGTAAGGAATTGTCAGAATATGTATTTATGTTTCTGTAATCTATACTATTGTGAATTAAAATAGCTACGCCATTGTGTTTGTTACCGTCATTTCTTTCTATTTTGTATCCTCTAATGTTAAAATGTTTAATAGGTGTCAACCAAGTTTCTGATATAATTGCTACATGGATATTATGGTCATAGAGAAATCGAGTTAATAAAAGCTTATTACTTAAAATACTTTGTGCGTTCCAATGCATGATATTAAGATCCATTGCTATGAGAGGAAGTACTGTTTCTGAATGTGTGCTGAAGGATTTCTTTTATAGATGTAGAATTTATGGGTTTATCTTTTTGGCTTACTATAATTTTTGTTATTGCATTTGTTAGAGTATTCATGAACAAATCTGACTTAGATAAGTTCATAATCTGAGTTTCAATACTTTTGTGCGTTAATTGCGGAAATGAATTTTCATTGAACAAATCTGAATACTTGACAGCTCTGGATTTAATTTTACTTTCCTCAATTTTCTGTTTTTTTTGGGGACAAGTGTTTGAAATGGCGACATGATTGCCACCACAGTTGGCGCATTTTGCGTTTTTAGGGTCTTCTTTGCATATCTTAAAACTATGGTTATATGTACATATCGTCGTTCATATTGCAATTAGTTTTATGTCAAAAATGACAAGTTTACAGGAGAGTAAAAAAACAGCATATTGAAAAAAAATCTTTTATGATACCAAAATGTTTTTTACCTAATGTTTCCTAACTATTGTGTTCTATTAAATGTGCATTTTAAAATTTTCATAAATAAATATATTTTGTTAGAAATTTGACATAGAACCTATTGTAACTACAATTGACGTAAAATTTATGACATGTAACATATTGATAGTTTATTTGTATGAAATAATACACAGATAATTTCATATAACACGTTTAATATTTATTCAAGTTATTTATAATTAAAGTAGGAACAATCAAAAATATACATAAGAAAAATAAACAACAAAATTGACGTAAACTTGACAAACTTAAATGTTGTTACCATAAAACAAAATTAAATTGAACTTATTTTAAAATTCACGAATTATATGTATTTAAATGGCAGGGTAAAATGAATAACGTGATGTAACGAATGTAATAATTAATAATTAGTATACAATTGGACCATCGCATACTAATTATTTCGTTTATGAGGACAGGCATCAGGATCTGAACAATTATGTTCCAAGGAGTCATAAAAAGGGTGATAATCTTTAGGAATCAGTGGTTTTAATTCTTGTAAATGTATAAATTTTGTGGTGTCAATAGGGATAAATGATTGATAAAGGGCAGTATTACCAGTTCGTGTGTAGTTTTTGTTTGAGTGACGCGGTAATTCTTTGAAGTCGTCATTAAAGTCCAACTTATACCGTATGATCCCATCTGGATTATATTGCAGGCTTACAATGTCGACTACAAGTGGATCGCCCTTTTTGTTTCCTGGTCGAATGCTGGAGTATCTACCACCTTCACACCTGCTGAAATCACTGTAGCTTAGACAAACTACTTTATACGATTCAGGCTTGGTTCTTGCGCTCTTTATTATATTGATGTAGTCTCCAGGTATGAAAATATCTCGATGAGGTGGCACCTTTCTTTCGATGCTGCTATGTATCGAGTCGATCTCCATCTGGGTGTGCCCAACTTCGAGGTATTTTTGTTCGATGATTATGTTATTTTCGACTGATAATTCAATTAGAGCATTAGACAAATTCAAGGATCGGTTCGGTTAACATTTCACATTCAAACCTTTGTTTCGGTCCCCCATGTTTCACTTCGGTATGCCCACCACATGTTTCCTATAAGCCTTTAGCTGGTCTCAACAGTGTTTGTTTGTATTTTCCATTCCTATCCTTCTCAAAACCTTCATACTGTTTACCTTGTAACCTAGCCTTAGAGTTTCTTAATCTCTTCCATTTCGTTTGATCTGCTTGACCCTTACGACTGTGTTTCCTTTTGTGAGTATCCTTACGAGTAAGCACTCCTGTTTCCTTATCAAGGACCTCTTCGTTGGAGCTCGTACTTTCTTCTAATGAATTAGAAAGAAAGCCAAAACTACTTTCTTCTGGCTCGTAGTCCGAGTCAGAAGACGACCCTTCTTCGAACAAGACCTCTTCACTAGACGTGTCACACTGCTGCAGAGTTTCATCTTCATACAACTGGCCAGTAGATTCGTTCAGTCGCTGCTGGCGAGGATGTTGAGAGGAACTTGTAGCTAACTGTATTAAACGCCTTCCTCTTGTGTTATTCATCTGCAACATCTGGCCAGTAGCTTCGTTCAGTCACTGCTGGCGAGGGTGTTGAAAGAAACTTGTAGCTAACTGTTTTAACCGCCTTCCTCTTCTGTTATTCATATGCAACAATCAACCGCCAAGCCATGCATACAAAACCAAAGCAAAATTCAAAAGGTTCTATGTCGCGTTTGTAACTACGTATTGCAACATAGGCCTTATTGTTATATTGACATTATTTACAAAAAAGGCCAACATAAACAAATATTTTTTATGTTTATACGTTATCTGTTAATAGATTCGTGACACTAAAGGTCTTAAGCGTTTAACAGCAAAAAGAAGCAGTCAAATGGCGGACTCACGGCGCTTTTTGTTAAAAGTTAGGTAAGATTTCTCATAAGTGTAATTAAAACCAGGATATAAACGAAAACCAACTAAAACTAGCACACAGTGATACGTAATTTATGATAATTATCAGCTTACCTCAGAAACAAAGCACAATTTATAACTTGGTTAATAATTTTCACTTGTTTTTTCTCAGTGCAAAAATCCGTTGCCGCTCAAACTTTGACATAGAACAATTTGGCGTATAAGATTTACTGCCGAGTCGATCACGTGACATATTGCAAGTTTCAAACGCCGCTTTCCTATTGGTAGATGACACTGAACATTTTTTCGGTCGCGTTCATAATTAAAATTAAAGCATAACTGAGAAATAATAAAAAAATTGAAATTTTTGACATTGAACAAATTGCAATATGAACGACGATATGGAGCATATTATATCATTTTTACAGTATTTAGCAATATGCCCTGTTGATTAAAGGACAATGTTCCACTTCCAATCTTTTATGATGTAATCTATGGTTTAGAAGTAAGTCGATGGTAACACACAACCACGCAAGGAAGATAAGAAAGGTGATTGTAAAATACTTTATAAAAATAAGAAATAAAAAGAACAAGTGCATGAAACAATTTATTATTCCTCCACCATGAAAAGTAATCAACAGTGGTAGCAGAGCGTGGTTCTCTGCTTTCCTGCACACGAAACTCCGGCAGTCAGTGAGAGAAAAAAAAAAAAACATCGTCGAACGCAACGTGTAACCAAAAAAATGGCGTCGGGACATTACGAGTTTGGTAAATTAAAACAGTTTGAAGGAGAAAATTTCGATACGTGGAAATACAGATTAAAAACTATATTAAAGGAGCAGGAATGCTTAGAGGCTATAGAAAGTGAGGAATTTGCGAGAAAAACAGAGAACATAAAAAAGGAAACAAGAGCAGTAAGCATTTTAGTAAGCTCCATCGCAGACAGTCATATCGAATACATAAAAGACGAGAAAACGGCTTATGGGATGCTTGAGAAATTGGAAGAAAACTTTATGAAGAAAAATACCAGAAGCAAAATTTTTATAAGAAGACAATTAATGGAAATTAAGTTTAATGAAAATGAAAAATTGCAGTCACACTTTACACAAATGGAGGAATTGTTTACACAACTCAAAAATGGAGGATCCACCCTGTCAGAGGAAGAAAAGGTCAATTACATTTTACTCAGTATGCCGAAATCGTATGAAGTGGTAATAACAACTTTGGAAACTATGACAGATCTTAGTGTCAACTTTGTCAAAGAGAGATTGCTGGGGGAAGAAGAGAAAAGAAAGAAAACAAAATCAGTGGACTCAAAAGCTGTCGACAATGCATTCTTGTGCTATAACTGTGGTTTGCCGGGCCATAAGAAGTTTCAATGCCATAATAGAGGGAGAGGAAGTTATGGATCAGCCCGAGGAGGTAATGCAGGACGCGGACAAACAGGACAAGAAGGACATGACCCGAACGCAGGACGAGGACGTGGATATTATAGAGGACGTGGACATGGCAGAGGACGAGGACAATATAGGGGACAACACTATGAAAAGAACCATCACACATTCCTGTCAACATTCGAAGAAGAGGAGGCACCGCTGTGTATTAGTGAGGTGAATATAAATGAAAGAAACTCTGAGGTGAATATAAATGAAAGTAACTACACTACATGGTGTGTTGACTCAGGTTGCTCTGATCATTTAACTAACGATAAAAGATTCTTTATTGATTACATAAAATTAAGTAAACCTAAGATAATTGCAGCAGCTAAAAATGGTATTATGTTACAAGCAGAAGGCATAGGTAATATTCATGTAAAATGTTTTGTTGGTAGAAAAGAGTCATATTTTACTATTAAAAATGTTTATTATGTCCCTGATTTAAGAAAGAACTTATTGTCAGTATCTAAAATGGAAAACCATGGCTTTAGAGTAGAATTTTACAAAGGTAAGGTTAGAGTATACAATTATAATGATCTTTCCATGATAGGTAATCAAGAAGGTTCACTTTACACAGTAAAATTGTTAATAAATAAACTGGAATGTGACTACACTAATATTGATGATGTTAACTTATGGCATAGGCGTTTTGGACACCTAGGAATTAAAAATTTAAGTTTATTGAAACAAAATAACATGGTAAATGGATTAGGAGACTTAAAAACAAATAATTATGATACATTATGTGAACAGTGTTTGACAGGTAAAATGACAAGACAACCATTTAATAGAGAAGGTCATAGGGCGTCCAGGCCTTTGGAATTAGTGCATACAGATGTGTGTGGGCCAATTAACCCACCAACAAGAGATGGATATCGTTATTTTATAACATTTATTGATGATTATACTCATTTTGTAATGATATACCTCTTAAATAATAAAGGGGAAGTTTTTAGTAAATTCAAACAATATTATTATTATGTTACAAACCATTTCAATAGGAATATCTTAAAACTTAGATCAGATAACGGTAAGGAATATGTAAATAAAGAGTTTCAAGATTTTTGTTATTACAAAGGAATTAAATTGGAGTATACGGTCCCATATAATCCAGAAATGAATGGGGTAGCAGAGAGAATGAATAGAACGTTGATGGAAAAGACCAGAACAATTTTATTAGATTCAACATTAGGAAAAGAGTTTTGGGGAGATGCTGTATTGTACTCCGCATATGTTAGTAACCGAAGTCCATCAGCAGGTAGGCACCATACTGCAAGTGAACTCTGGGAAGGAAGAAAACCAAATGTGTCAAACATGAGAGTATTTGGAAGCTTAGCATATAATCATGTACCAAAAGAATACAGACAAAAGCTTGATAACACCGGACGTAAGATGATTATGATTGGATATGCTCCAGCAGGTTACATACTCTTCGATCCTGAAACACAAAAGACAGTACATGCAAGAAATGTAATATTTGATGAAAAACCTAAAGAAAAATATGTACCAAGAATTTACTTACCTTACCAAGATGTAGAAGGAAAAAATGAAGCACCTGAAGAAAGAAGGAAATCACCTGAAAATAAAAAGGAAGAAGGTAAGAGAATAACAGAGAAGAAGACAGAAGATAACACACAAGAGAGACAGAATACGGGGTTATGCAGAGAAGAAAACACAGAAGTTTATGAAGATGCAGAGCAAGAAATAGAAGACAGTCAGATTGAAAAGGAGCTGACAAACAGGGAGAGACCAAGAAGGAATACAAGAAAACCTAAATGGCAAGCAGATTACCAGTTAGGAAATAATGAAGATACAGGAGATATATTATATGCTTTATTTGCGTTTCATTCTGACACACCACAATGTTTTGAAGAGATACAGAACAGAGAAGATAAACAGCAATGGGAAAATGCTATATCAGAAGAAATGAAAGTCCTACAAGAGAGTGAAACATGGAGGATAGTACCTAAACCAGAGAATAAGAAGTTAATAGATAGCAAGTGGATATTTACTAGAAAAGAAATTGGAGACAAGGAAATATGTAAAGCAAGGTTGGTAGTAAGAGGATTTCAGCAAAAAGAAAATTTAGAAGACATTTACTCACCGGTTTTGAAACTGCAAACATTAAGAGTGTTGTTGTCAGTAGCAGCACACAGAGACTATAATATTCATCAAATGGACGTCAAAGGAGCTTTTCTTTATGGTAGGATAGATGAAGATGTATACTTAAAGCCCCCTCAGGCATTAAATATACCAGATGGTCATGTACTAAAACTAAATAAGTCACTATATGGGTTAAAGAAATCTCCCAAATATTGGTATGAAAAATTTAACGAAGTTATTACTACTTATGGTTTTGAGAGATCTAAAAATGATTATTGTTTGTATTATAAAAAGGATATATACTTACTAATTTATGTTGATGATCTGTTAATTTTTGGGCCTAACACTAAAGAAATAGAAAAGGTAAAAAGCTATTTGTCAGAAAAATTTAGAATGAAAGATATGGGAAGTAATAATTTAACTTATTTGGGAATATCTATATTAAAACAAAATGGACAGATCTATCTTAATCAAACGAAGTATTTACAAAATGTTTTAAAGAAATATGGTATGCAAGATTGTAAGGGCATGGACACACCTATGGATCCAAATTTACTACTAGACATAAACACTGATATAGATATGACATTAGAAAACTATTGTAGATCACTCATAGGATCTTTAATGTATTGTATGGTTAGCACTAGACCAGATTTAGCTACAGCCGTTTCATACTTGAGCAGATTTCAAGGAAAACCTAATGTAAAACTGGTAAAAGCTTTAAAGCGTGTTCTTAGATATATAAAACAAACACTTAATTATCAGTTAATCTATACCAAGTGTAATAATAATACTTTAGTAGGATATGCTGATTCTGATTTTGCTAGAAGCATGGACAGAAAGTCCACTAGTGGTTATGTTTTTAAACTTTATGGTAATACTATTTCTTGGAAGTCTAAGAAACAAAATACTGTGACATTAAGTACTACTGAGGCTGAGTTAGTAGCTTTGTGTGAAAGTTCTGTAGAGGCTTGCTGGTTAATTAAATTACTTAAAGATGTAGATGTTAACTTGGAACATGTAACTATTTTTGAAGATAATCAGAGTACTTTAAAAACTGTTAATAATCCTGACCAGAAACGACTCAAACATATTGATATAAAATATAATTTCGTTAAGGAAAAGGTAGAACAGGGACTCATAAAAGTGATTTATATTTCTACAAACAATCAGTTAGCAGATTTAATGACTAAGCCTCTATCTACTCATCTATTTAGAAAGTTTGTTACTTTGTTGGGTTTGGAAGATTGTAACATTGAGGGAGAGTGTTGATTAAAGGACAATGTTCCACTTCCAATCTTTTATGATGTAATCTATGGTTTAGAAGTAAGTCGATGGTAACACACAACCACGCAAGGAAGATAAGAAAGGTGATTGTAAAATACTTTATAAAAATAAGAAATAAAAAGAACAAGTGCATGAAACAATTTATTATTCCTCCACCATGAAAAGTAATCAACATGCCCAAACTTCATGCATTGAAGGCACTGCTTTACGGGAGGAACGTACACGCTTACCTCATGTCTCCAAGAGTCTAGATATACATACTGTGGCAACTCTGTTGATGCAAAAGTCACCGCGACAGTTTGAGTGGGCTGGTATGTGACCGCACCACCCTCACTCTGACTCTGCATTCGGCGCATGAAGCGCCTCACTTGTATCACATTTCTGGAACTTCCAATTAACGCAAAGATTCTTTTATTGGATAAGTCCGTAGGGACTGAGGTAAGAACCCCAGTCACCTCGGTATCGACAGCAGGTATTGTTGCTTTATAACCCATTTCTTCTAAAAGTTTTTTATTATGTAGGAAAACATTGGCATTATTAGAGAGATCGAAAGTGATACCAATTTTATATTTATTTATTGACCTCAAATGTAGTATCCCAGTCACACAATATTTCCGTATGGCATGGGATATGGCCAGCCTATCCTTGTCTGTAAATATTGTGTTCTCATTCTGATGAGATAAGAACACGATATATTCGGATTTTTTACTGTTTTCAGGGTACTTCCTTGAATACCCTGGAACTTTAAATATGCTATACTTCTTGCTGCAGTCTTCGTCAGAGTCAGAAGAAGTATCCACTGATGCTCGATCGTCAGGGGGCTCCGCTTTTTTCCGCTTTTTACTTCCCCCCATCTTCAAATCACTATTTACAACTATTAACACTAACTATAGATTTAATATTTATAATTCTTCCCAAAATATACAAAGAAATATACAATAATAACAATTTTTTTGAAAACGATATTAATTTTGGCGCCTTGTAAGTTTCAAGGTTCCCGCGCTTCTGACGCGTAAAACGACAACAGGACGAGATCACAGAACATTATTACCACAGAGTACATTTTTATTTACCACAGATTAGATATTAGTAGCTAGCTCCTAACCGAGACCACCAAGCAGTGTTGCCGCCTTGGTTTTTGAAAAGGGGCAGTCGGACAAGGACAAGACAAGCTAGAAACTGAAAAAGCTAGATTTAGCAAATTTTGCCATCAAAAGAGGTGCTAGAAAGAGCTAAAAACATGATACAAATGAAAAAAAAAAAAATTGGTTAAAAATTGTTTATTTGAAAAGTATTAATTTCAGAAAGTGCAAAATCTAATTATAATTAAGTTATTAAATTGTTAAAAATCAGTAAGTATTCATCGAAATCTTCCAAAATCATATCTGCCGAAGCAAAGGCAGTTGATGGCTGATTGACATCTGTGTTCTTCTTAGCCAATTTGAACGAGTATTTCAAATTACTCCCACACTTTTTCATTATTTCAGTTGGCACCTTGTGGGAAAAGCAAGACTCTTTCAATCGTTTCAAACCCCATCGTATAAATATGTAGAATAGATGTCATTGTCATTGTCATCATGTCATCGCTTGCCGCACTGTGCGTCCCCACTAAAGCCGCGCAGCTCCGTGAGGCTGAGTCGCGCGGCCAAGCCTCGTGAGTGTGGATGTGAGCGAGCACAGAGTACATTTTTATAATAGGGTGAGCGAGGCCCGAGCCACGCGACCTGCCTCGCTTAACCCACCGGTTGTCGGCATACTTCAAACTCTTCAAAGGAAGCAGCATGGTTCTAGGTAGCGGGGACGGGCCACGCGGCCGGCCACTTGTGACCGCAGCTACACCGAATTGTGTTTTTATTCGCGCCAAAATGGAGTGGACTCTGTTATTAATGGATTTATATCAGTTCTGTGGGACTGTGGGAGTTGTTTTTATTAAAATAAAATCAAAAGGAATTATGGAGATTGCTACATGCTTATTACTATAAATGCTTCTGAAGCTAAAAGCGCCTCCTCTTCTTCGTGCGGACGCCAGCACATCAACCTACCCGAAACTGTCAAATTTTCGCAATCAACTTTGAACCTTATGCTCTAGTGATAAAGTTGAAAATCTATTAAAGAAATCTGACAGATTGTAGTAACTTGATGTGCTGGCGTCTGTACATCTCGAAAGCAACTGCGCAAGGCGGGCCGCGAGGCGCCAGGCTCTTATAATGGGGACGCGTTGCAATAAAACACAAATGCCTCGCGAAGCTGGGCCTCACTGCCACAAAAAGCCGCGCGGCCCTATTGGGGGACGCCTTTGATTTGCACAGATGCGCAGACGCCCAAATCCACAAGTTTGAATTTGTGATGGTTTGTCGAGGTAAGGCAAGCGTATGGATCTGGCATTACCAATATAGCGCCGAGTGTGTTTCATGGAATTAGTATGTACTAATACACTTTCATCGATGCCTGTTGTTTGGAAGCGTTTGCAAAATATGTGTATTCATTATTTTTGAACTTTAAAAAGTATGATCACGTTTCTAGCTTTCGCAAGATATTCAAGTCTCCCTATTCGACTTCGCAGGAATTTCCGAATATTTTCTGCAGTTTAACGTCGCGACGCTATTTTATCTGCAGGAATGTTTTTCCTTTTTCATGCACTTTGTAGATCGCATCTTAGAAACCTCTTTATACAGGGTCCCATTAAAATAGATGGACAAATATTCATAAAAGTGTGCAATCATTTCATTAATGTTGTCACGTTAAACTGTCGTCCGTAAACCGACTTTACAGACAACCAATTAATTTTTTTTCTTTGTATTTTGTTTTTTTTTGGAAGGCGGTTTTTTTTTGTAAAAAAGTTTTATTTTTCTTATTATATTTTTACACCATCGTCCTTATTCTGGTGGTCTGGATGATTTCTATAAGTTTGTCCATCTATTTTAATGGAACCTTATACATCCTTATCACTCCACTGACTTCTACTCCTACTTTTTTACTGTGCACGCGATTCGGTTGTGGAATTCACTTCCGCCTGACATTAGGGACTGTCAGTCTGTTGCAGTATTTAAAGAAGAGTGAAAGAACACTATCTTTATCTTCCCACTTCGTTATAGTTGCGTATATTTTTATAATTTTAAATTACATTATAACTATTTCCTTTTTTATCATTTATATAAGTCACCGTATGATTATGGACACCGTTACCTACTCCGTTAGTTTATAATCTATAATATCGATTCTCGCGAGATTGTAGACTGTCGATAAAATCAAAACCGGCATGACCCAACCATTAAAGGCTACCTTGTTTCCGCCTGATATAAGACTAGCAACGTTGATGCCTAACGATTCCGAAATACCCAAATACTTATAATTTTCTATTGAAGGGATGGATCTTAGGTGTATGGAATCCGAGATAGGGTTCCTACGGATTCCACCGTAGACAGAGTAAGCTAACATATTGCAATAAGTTCCTTGGTCCACACATTTAAATTATTGTACTCTGTGGTCCACTCACAGGCTTTGACTTGACATCCGATTTGTCGCCAGCGAGTGTCAGCGAGTGTTCTCAAAATCTGCGTCTGTACCTAGCATAAGATATTGAAAACAATAGCGCAAAGAGTATAATAATAATACGGGAGCAATAGCGACTAAAGTCCCTGCATGTGACAGCATGTAGTAGTTCTTACAATGTAATATTTATTCAAATAAAATTGTACTAGCTACATGTACAATATAAATAATTATTCGTTACCTGCGCTTTAATGTAAAATTATGGATAATTTGTAATGTTAAAAACTGCTCGTGCTGATAACCCCATACTTATCCCCCCTTCACTCCACCTCACCGCACAGCTGATCAAATGTCAAGAAAATGGAGTTTTGTTACGCATTTTATAATTCAGATTAGAAAAAGTTTCAATATGAAATCAAATAACAATATTTTTATAAGCTGCTTGGGCTAGAATGGATAGTACAAGTCCATTTCAACCTTGGGCTACTGACGATAGTGAAAAAAATGTTAAAACTGAGAGAGAACTAGTAGATGACGCGAAACTTCATCGGGAAAATGTCAATCATCCAAAACATAGGCAAACTGCGTCTTACAATAAAGAAAGTGTCGCCGTTCCGAGCAGTGCTCCGGGATCGTCGAGCTCCACGGCCCCCGGCGGCGAGCCCGCGCAGGGCAGCGAGTCCAACATGGACTCTGGCAAAATAGCTTCCATGCAGCAGATAGTCGAGAACACCCTCAGGTAACGTCAGTCATTCCAAACTAGATTATACAAACCCCGCTGAGTTTTTGCGTTCACACACCCACACATATTTTATCGGCGAATTTCGTTTTGACCATGATAGTGAGCCATTGTTATCAGCAGCACAGCTGTTGAGTTGCTGATACTGGTCCTTTCATTTGAAGACTTCTATAATAATAAATCGTTTATTTATAAAAATGGGATACATTTACAATGAATACCATCAGAATTAAAATAGTGCACAGTTGCTAATTTGCCTGTACTAGGTTGAACCTGTGATTCAGGCTAGAAAGTGCAGTAATAAATTAACAATGAGTATAACATAAAAACTATATATTAATATATATAATATATGCTATTTTACTTTTATTTACCTAAGTATTAACTTAGGTAAATAAAAGTAAAATAGCATGCTAGCAGTTCTATTTGCAGACAATAAGTAGGTTTTCTGTCTGTGTATAGTCAGTGGTTAGTAAATATTTAAGTTCAATTCAGATCTGTGGAGAAAAAGAAAGGATGGAAGTTTACTACCTTTAAAATTGCTCTTTGAGCTCCTGCAAGAGGAAGCAAATTAGTTCTTGGTGCACCACCCCAAGAAATGATACAGTATTGAATTATAGATTGATATAGGGCCAAATAAACTTGTGTCATTCATTTTGAATCTGCCAATGTTCACAATTTTTTAAAAACATGTATTAGTTTGCGCATTTTTTTAACTAGGCTTTCAATATGTTTTTTTAACAGAGAGTGTGTCGTCTATTATTACTTACAGGTATTTTATGTTGCTCGTTTGCGGATAAAAGGACAATTACACATGGTCATTGTACGGTTACCACATTAATGGGCATAGTAATGTCAAGTTGAGACTTGCGCATGGAGTAGTGAATATATTTTGTCTTGTCGGCATTTAATGTTAGTAAATTGCTTTGAAGCCAATTAGTCACAGTATTAAAACCTAGTTGAGTCGTTTTTAACAGTTCGCTACGTGTTTTAGCACTAAATATTAACATCGTGTCGTCGGCATATGATATTATTTTGCCATCTTTATTATTTATATTACACAAATCTTTAATATAAATAAGGAAGAAAGTGGGGCCCAGAATACTCCCCTGAGGAACACCAAAACCAGTATTTTTCTGCTCCTCGCTTGTGATATTATCTATTCTAATAAATTGGTACTGGTGTTCTAAACAGTCAGTACAAGTTTCAGCAACATTCGCCTTATTACTATGATCTCTAATTTGCTCAGAAGAACAGAAACAGTCACCGTGTCGAAGGCCTTCTATGGATGCATAGTATTTGCCAATTCCCATTAAAACATGATAAAGAAAAATCAAATTATGTTACAATTGTCATTTTATAGATTTAACATAACATATTGTCATACTCTGTAATCATATCTGTAAGAGCATGGGTTTCACGACTTACACAAGTAATTCGTTTGAAGCAAAACAGTCAGTTGAATAACACTATAACTTTTAATTACTTTGAATAATATGGTCTTAAGAATAGTTAGGTATTGCCAATAGTTTGTGAACGCGCTGGCGCGGAGCGCATGGGCGCGTGTCTGGAAATAATCTAAGCTGTAGTGCAAATACTCATAACTGATGAAAGTAATATTGTTACAGTCAGGAGGGTCGGCAGAGAGTGGCTCAGCTGCTAGAAGCAGTGGAAGCACTGAGCGGCGCGGAGCGATTACTTCTGTACCTGCGATTGCCCACCGGGGTGCCCCAACATGATCCCCTCAAACAACCAATCAATCCACTGGGCTCACGGTACGCAGTATCTTTAAACATTTTTCAAGATTACAGAAGTGCTTTATTAGATGCAAATGCACTCGTGTGATTGTTCTTGTTCATAAAATATTCATGAATTAAATCTCTTAGTATCACAAGATTACTAGGACTTTTTTTAGTACAGTGAGTATATAATTTTATTAAGCATAACAAATTTCAATGAGTATTGTTTTTGTATTAAATTCGAATACCTACATTATAATTTATACTCAAATAGTATCCTCATACTTGCAAATCACTGGCTAAAGCTACAACAAATGTGTAAGTCAAATAAAAACCATAACATTAGTTCTGGTTTCATTGATGAGGGGAATGTCCATATGTATGTGCAGTGCAGACGCACTATAATAGGTAAACTTATAAAATATAGGCTACTAAAATGGTAATGCTAATGAATAATGCATTAAATAATAAGCATTTTACAGCATGTGACCTTGAGCCAAGTGGCACATTTTTTGATGTTTGGTAAACAGTGCTCAAGCGAGCACTGTTTACCAAACATCAAAAAATGTTAGGCAAGCGTTTAGGAGAATAGAGACCATTTTGGAGCCACCTACATGAAAATAAATGAAATCGTTATGATTATTTTTTACTACTAAACATGTACCCCTATATTCATAAACATTGCTTAAAGTTAAGTAGTGATTAACTGTTTAACCATACATTTTTGATGTTTGAATGTCACTTAACTTTAATCATCGCTTATAAATAAACGCCGAATATGTTGCAGGGCTGAACTTCAGCAGACTGTAACTTGGATACAGACACACTTGGAAGTTGACCCGGATGTATCATTACCTAAGCAGGATGTGTATGATGAATATACGTGAGTAACTGATTAAAATCATTTTCCTATAAGAATCCTGTATGAAAAACATTGAAGTATAATATTTACCCCGCATCCAGCCTGTGGCCTTCATAAGTTCATCGGTTCACCTTGTGGGAGGCCTTCCAATGTTCTGTCTTCCGGTATGTGGTTGCCACTCCAGAACCTTTCGGATGGATGCGGAAAGCATAGTACCAGTTGTTGGGGCTTGGGGGAGGCCAACGTACAGCAATGGAAGTCGTTCAGCTGAATGATTGAATTAATAATATTTACATAGAAAAATCGTTCCACATACTGTAAAATAATTTTGTTGACTGTCAGTAAAAATCCTACTCTCAATTAATATGAAATTGATTTTGCATCCCATGTCATATCTTTTCTACTGGTCAGATTTATTAAAAATAGCTAGAATTGCACTTGTTAGAATGATTTTATAATTTCCTGTTGCTGTTCAAGGCATCAATCTTAATTTATAACTCCTGCACGCGTCTCTGTAACACCCACAGGAAACGATATGAGTAGCTTATCCCTCACTGACGATCATACAATGAATGAAATATTAATAAAAGTAAGTAAAATACATTGTTTTTTGGCAGTGCACATTGTGCGAGCAGTAATATGAAACCTCTCTCTACGGCGGACTTCGGGAAAGTAATGAAGCAGGTGTACCCAACTGTGCGGCCGCGTCGGCTGGGGACGCGCGGCAACTCCAGGTAATATCCAGTTCTTTGTACATTTTATCATTGTATTGTAATACTAGTGACCCGCCCCTGCTTCGCACGGGTACAGTGGAGACATGTTAAAACATCGTAATTTCTGTGCTGTATCAGTTAAATATTAAGGTCATGGCACACTATACCGGCACCACAACGGCACCGCTTCAACCCAACAATTAACTTGTCATTCAAATTACTTAGATCATTAAATCGTGTGTTGTATAATATATTTCATAATGTCAATATGAAATGCCAACGGCGGCGGGTAGTCAGCGCGCTTGCCGCTGCCATACAACTCGACTCGCAGGTATCGCAGCCCACGTGCTTACTGCGCGCCGATTCCGAAACAACATCGATGCGCCGTCGCCCGCGCACCACCTTCGCCAATTAACAATTGCCATAATTATAACAATTGTGTTCGCGATGACAGCAAGCTAGCACCTCGCGGCCAGCGTGCGGACTGCGAGCTTGCAACTCGCGGCCGGCGCGCGGACTTCGCGCGCTGGCGGCTAGCCGTAGCCTATATTCTAGGCGATGCCATGCCGTGCTGCAGCTGTGCAGTTACGGTGCCGGTATAATGTGCCATGACCTTTAATATACTAGCTTCTGCCAGCGACTTCGTTCGCGTTGAAGTCGTAAGATAGGGTACACAATAGGTATACTAAAATAATAGCCACATTTTTGTAAAACTCCCTCCGCCCCCGACAGACCGCATCGTTTTGCATCGCCCGCCCGCGCTGCGGTTACCTCGTTTTCACTTAGCGTTCTTTCTGACCTCTTTTAGGGTTTCTTACCTCAAAAGGAAAAACGTAACCCTTATAGGATCACTCGTGTGTCTGTCCGTCCGTCTGTCACAGCCAGTTTGCTCCGAATCTAATGGAGCAAATTGGCTGTGAAGGAGGTTGAAATTTGGTACATATATGAATTTCTGTGACCCAAACAGACATTAAAAGTCCTTATAAAAAAAACAGACATGTTACGCGAATAAATAAATGAATTTTGAATATGGGTGTCATTTTTTGAGGGCAAATAGAAAAAAGTTTCGCTATCTGTACCGTGTGACATATCAATCTGTCAATCAATGAAAGGGCTTACTGTGAGGATCTCAAATATATTTTTTGCATAATTTTAAAGTAAATTGTATTAAAGTTATTTAAGAAAATAGACGAAAATTGACCAGACCTTATCTCCGAAACTACTGAGCCTAAAATTTTGAAAAAAAAAAATACAGAAAATAGTTCTATACCTATAGATTATAGAAAAATCTATAAGAAGTCTTTGGTCTTAAAACAATATAATATAAATCTCTCTATATTGTGTGTACAAACTTCCATTTTCAGTTGGAATGCACGGGAGAACATGTTTTTCAACTATAATGTTATGTTTTTCCTTGGGTTAAATTCATTCCAACTACGGAACCCTTCATTGTGCGTGGTCCGAAACGCACTTGGGCGGGTTTTACATTTCCTTGGCTCCTAAGGGTCGTAGCGTGATGTTAAATAGCTTACCAATAATCAAGAATTCGGCTATCAAATGCAAAAATAATTATTCAAATCCGACTGATAGTTCCAGAGATTAGCGCGTTCAAACAAACAAACTCTTCAGCTTTATTATTCGTATTCTTTATAAATAAGTTCTCCTGCCAACTTCTTCGTAGACTACAGGGGCGATGATACGTTATGTTTATGTAAACGTGGTCAATTGGGTTTTTCGCCATTACATTTTTAGCATTGCTCTATGACTAAAATCCATTCATTGGTCTTTAAATTTTCCTCGTTGTTTGCATTGCCTACCGTAATACGCTTTTGCTTTTCAAAGAAATTAATTCCAATTGATTTCCCTAATATAGGCAAGTACCTACCTTATTGGTATAGTCAACAGCAAAAAATGATATAATCTTCAGATTTATTATTCTTAATTATTGAGCTAAATATTTAATTAAAATCTGAACAATAGTAAAATTAAGAGAATATTAACTCTTAGCTATACTATGAAAAGCTAAAAGCAGTTAATCGTCTTGTGTCAATTTGATGACTAGGTAATTATGTAAAAGTGACAGTGTTAACGGACTTTTGTAGCTGACCGTACAGGTAGTAAAGACAGTTCATAGTTCTGTCGTAATCATCCGGTTGTAATATTGTGGGAGTAAATTAATACTGCGTTACGTAAATAATAATAATTATGAGCACTGCACTTCACATAGATATAACATGATTTATATAAAATGTATAATATTACTGGAAAATGACTAATCTTTATACACGTGTTTTGTACAGTTACGTCAAAAGCGTTTACGTTACGGCGCATTATATGCAATAGAATAAACTTCATTTTAAATAGTAGTAAAATCCGTTTTACTACCTTGGAATTTGGGCAAAGAATTTGACAATTGGTGAACTTTTCGAGAGTAAACAAAATGCAGTTAGACTTAATAACAACAGGAACGCGGTAATCGGCGTCTGCCTAGAATATTTGAATTAGAGGGTTAAATGGTATATAATAGTGACTGCGACCCAAACAAATTTTCTTTCTTTCATGAACTCTCTGATATAACTAGCGAAACCAAAAAGGGTTAACTACCGCTATGAATCTAGGTACATAAATATATTATGTATATAGGTGTTATGCTGAGTGACGGCCGTTTTGCGTGGATGTGACGCATTATTTCCCCCATCTTTTTTGTGTTTATTTTCTGCGTCATGTTTACCGCAAATAAACGTATTTTCTTTCTTTCTCTTTGTATATGCATCACTAACATCGGGGTAATTGCATAACATTTTAGTAGTATTCAGTAGCAATGGCTTTCTTTTGACAGTTTAACAACATTCATTGCGTTATTTACATTGTTAAATAGACAAATGGTTCGAACATACGAAGCAATGGATTAGCAATACCCTTCAAAATGATTCGGATTGTGATTGAAAGTGTGTTGCGAATTTCGGGTGCAGGTAATACTAATAATTTTGTTTGTAAAATACACTGTAGAAACACTTTTATTGTTCGGCAGTCGGCTTTGTTATTCACAAATTCACAACATAGGTATTGGTGTAATAATGCGTCGTAGCCTTCATGTGCGTAACTGTACTTACATGTTTTTCTGTTAGTCACTCAAAGTTTGACTTAGTTATAAGCAGAAATAAATAATTATTACCATAATAAACCAAACATTTTACACTTTGTTAATTGATTATTTAAAAATAATATTAAAAAAGTAATTACCTACTTATTATTAATAATAATTAAAAACGTTACTTATTTTAATAATATTAAATCAAAGAATAGTTCAATTAAAATAATAATTTTGGAGATTATTGATGAAATTTATTTATATACTTATATTATACTAGCTGTGCCCGCGACTTCGTCCGCGTGTAATAGTGACTTTTCGGGCAGCATATTTTGAATTACATATACCGTCGTTTGGGTAGCTAAAATTTACTTTACAGTAATGCTTCTCTGTATACGATATTTGACGTATGGCCATCGGGCATGAAAGCATACAGGCTCCTAGGATTGCTAACCCGTGACAGAGCCACATACAACTGACCGTGCGAGAAACAGCTGATGCTTAGATCTACACCCACAACTTTCAGCATCTGACCTTGGGCTTTATTAATTGTCATCGCAAAACATAGGCTGTCTGGAAACTGGACTCGTTTAAAACTAAATGGAAAATTTTTTGGAATGAGAGGAATCCGAGGAATGAAAACACTTTCACCTTTTCCACACCCTGTTAAAATCTCTGCTTCTATCAAATTTCGTTGTAAATTGGTCACCTGGTGCCATTGCAAAGTTTTGGGGGGCTTAAATTTCTAAGAAGCATTATGGGTACGCCTACTTTTAATTTTATTTTATGTGCTGGTAGTCCAGGAGCATTGAGGGATTCTAAAAAGTCTACTGGTTAGCTTGTAGATTCTCCTTCTTCCATGACTCTGTTAATGGAGATAATTATAATACTCAACATAATCCCCCGGAACATAGCTCAAAATTTCAGCGTTTATTGTTGCTGCTTGGTCGTTATACGTGCGTTCGCTACGAATAACTGAATCCTTATGGCAGCGGCGTTTTTTTTTTTTTTTAATTATGGCATCTCGTAGTTGACCTTGAGAGGTCGTGACTACTTAACCGGACTATCCTGTGGCTGCCTTGAGAGAACTCAAAGCCTCCAGCCAGGGGCTTAAATTAACTAAGTATACTAAGTGACTACACGCTAAGGGCACCCACTGTGAGGTACGAACCTCGGCTTAGGGCATCGCTGGGGAGAGGGCAGCAAGTTGAGATAGGCTGGATCGATTTTTGATTATTTAAGAACGATGGGGTCGGCTTTTCCTAATTGACTACTCTGAGAAGAAAGGTCGAAAGAAACTCAGAGGTCACAGTCGGGAATTTAAATCTACAGGCTCAGCTGCGGCGCGGGCTGGCACTACATCGAGCAAGGGTCGGTGGGGAGGGCACGCCACGATAGCGGCGGTAAGACACCTCTTTGAGGAGCGGCTAGAGAGGCGTCATGGCGCCCTCACCTACGGCCTGACGCAGGTCCTCACCGGACACGGAAGTTTTGGGAGGTTCCTGCGCATAATCAGGCGGGAGGAAACGCCCGGGTGTCACCATTGCCAGGATCGCCCAGAGGACACGGTGAAGCATACGGTAGAGGTGTGCCCCGCTTGGGCGGAGCACCGACGTGTCCTCGTTGAGGCGATCGGCAGCGGCGGCGACCTCTCGCGTCCGGGCCTGTTTCAAGCCATAGTCCGGGGCGAGAGGGAGTGGGGGGCAATCGCCTCCTTCTGCGAAGCAGTCATGCTAGCGAAGGAGGCGGCGTGACGGCTGAGGGAGAGAGCCTCCCGTCCCAGCCGCCGCGGGAGACGCTCCGGGCGTCGGGAGCCGCGCGACGACTCCCGGCCACCGTAGGCGCGGGCCTGCGGGCAGTGAGTAATGGGTAGCTCACCGTCCGATCAGGACCAGGCTCGTGCCGGACGGCGCGTACGTGTTCCACGCGCGCCTCAAAGAGATGTCAGCATCATTCGGAGGGGCCCGTGAGGGCCGAAGCCTGCCGGGTCAGCGGGATTGTCCGAAAGGGTTACCGCTGGCCCGGAACATAAAGGGCTAAGGAAGGAACACGGGTGGGTTTTAGTCAGTAAGAGTCTGACACTCCCTTCCGCTCCACCCAGAGCGGGAGGGGTCATTTGATGATTTCCCATACTGCGAAAAAAAAAGCGTCGGTGGGGCGAGCAGCGGCGTGGCTCTCAGCGCGATTTATATAGCCAATTAGCCACGGACGCGCAGGCGCGAGGCGTGTCGTGTACGTACTCTGATAGAATACCTTAACAAATGTTCACCGTGATTCTTTAAATTGACATAACTTTTTTATTTATGAACCGATTGACATGAAATAAACACTAAATGTTAAGTGAAGCTTACTACAATATATTAGTGAAAACCGCATCTGAATCTAATAAGCCGTTTCTGATATTAGCGTGCACAAACACACAGACAAACAGACAAACAGACAAAAAAAAATGTAATTACAATTTCGGATTCGGCATCGATATAATAACAACCCCTGCTACTTTTTTTAATATATGTCCATTGTACAGACACCACTTTTCTACAATTTTATTATATGTATAGATTATATGCATACTTTATTGTACACCAGAACACTACACAAGTATTACTTACTTAATATTACTATATGTACTTTATTTTACTTTTTAGTCTTTTTCTTAGAAGTTTTTAAAGCAAATTACTTTACTTTGATTTACAAGCTCAATTTTTTTTTAACTATAAAAGCAAATGATAATCTTAAACTTATGAATTATTTTAATTTTAATATTTATTGAGTAAGATCAGTAAAAACGCCTGTCAGAAAAATCTGTTGATTGTTTTAACTGCAGATAAGTTATATCTGGCAACATTGATTATGCAATACCCGCGTTATCAATTTCTCTAAGGATCTACAAGATAATAAAACGGACGTTCCGTGTTGCTAAATATAATTCTGATTCTATCGCAAGATTGCTTGGCCCGTTGGCCTTTGCTTTGTATTTTTTTTGATAGCACAGTGGGGCACGGTGCTGTTAGAAGGAGGATTCACGGACGTGAAAATATCGCGGCGGGATTTTATCGCGCATTTGATTTTAAACTCTCGGTGTTGGACCGAGCGTTGAGAATCCAACAGAGCGCATGCGAGCGCGTAAAAAAATCACAGTTCGATTATCAAATCGAACTGTGATTTTTTTACGCGCGCGAGTTGATACTCTCGACTAGAGATGTAACGGAAGTCGTTTTATCGGAACCGGAACCGGAATCGGAGGTTTTAAATTTGATTGATCGGATTCGGAATCGGAATCGGAACCGGGGCGGATGTAGAAGAAAGATGTGCCGTGTCTGGGCACCCTTGGTCCCCCCTGCGACGGGTCAGGACATTGGCCCCGCCGCCTGCCAATTTTCGGCTGCAGAGGATAGGGAGAGCGGCCAACGTAATACCGACACTCCTCGGGGCCTTACTTTAAAACATATTTCCTCTATTTTCTTCTAACATCAACAAACAAAACAATAAACTGAGACTTTGAGCGCAAGCGTGTATAAAATAAACAAACATTACCCTGGCGACAAGTTAAACTTTTTTGTAGGTGCTCTAGTCACGTGTATCGGTGCGTTTCGAACTTCGGTCTAACTCCGATTCAAAATTATCGGAACCGAAATCGGAATCGGAGGTGTAAAATTAATCGGAAGTTCCGACTTTTCGGAATCGGAACCGAAGCTCCGTAACATCCCTACTCTCGACGCCAAACAGAGCGCTGAAAGTGCAGTGCGAGAAAAAATATCGCCGCGGGAAAGAATCGCCCGGGCTTGGTTTTTAGATAAACTACCATTTTGGAAGAGCATTTTGTTAAGCCTATAAGCTAAACCGAGCTAGGCATGATGAAGCTACACAATCTAGAAACTGGACAAAAACGTTTAAGTAATAATAATTATCATTGTATTTGTTTAACAACTACCTAATAAACGTGAGTCTCGTTATTATAGTATTACGTAAACGTGTGACAATAAATTAATAACGAGATAACTCTCCAGAGCAGAGGACAGTAATCATCATTTATTATTAAAATAATTAGGTTTAAATACACATAATGCTTTTGATTTAGAAGTATCAAAAATTAACAACATCGTCTGATAATTCTAGCATGAAATAAAGGTCTGGGTATAGTTTACGTACACCAGGGCATCCTATGATGAGCGTATCAGCGTAGCGTCCTAAATTTAGATCTCGGATCAGGCAAAGTTTTTTCATCAGGAATGTGTCAGTAGCAGAGTTTAGGTTTGTGCACGGTGAATTGCAGTCTTGCTCCAACCATAAGGCCCCTAAACATACCTAACTGTTATCTACCCTTCGGGAATATAGCACTATAATTGCGTAACACACTAACAATCGCAATCTGAATAATTATGAAGGATATTGGTAATCCATTGCGTCATATGTTCGTAAAATTTGTCTTTTTAACTACGTAAATAACGCAATATATGTTGTTGAACTGTCAAAATGAGCCATTCCTGCTGATAGTGTGCTACGCAATTACACCGCAAGTTATTGTGATACTTACAATGGCTCTCAATGTAGCAATAATGTGCGTTTAATTTATCTTTGTCCGATCTGTCGCGTTTGTTGTGTGACTATCACTATTGGCAAGTTTATCATTACAAGCAAATCTTATTGTACATAGTAGATATCAGTGACGTACGAAATAAGATATTCACTGATAAAACAATTGCTTCGAGTCATTTGCTTTTACACAACATAACACAATCAGCCTATAACGTTCCCACTGCTAGTACAAAGGCCTCCTCTCAGTGAGAGGGAGCTTTTAAATATTATATAAGTATTTTATATTGATAACCTAATCTGCGATCGAGGCGCGCGTCCTCTAGAATCCAGTCTCATACAAATCGGTCTAGCATTTTCCTATTTTGGTGTCTGCATCCACTCTATTCGGATGCAGCTAAATGCCAGTATTTTACATGGAGCGACTGCCTATCTGGCCTTCACAACCCAGGTACTGGGTAACACGACCTTGACCGTGACCTTGGTAAGACTGGTTGTCATACTTGGGCTTCTGACTACCCGTAATGACTGTCAAATATTTACGAATGACAGCCGGGATCTACAGCTTAGCGTGCTTTCTGAGGCACAGAGGTGTGTAATGAAGGTCACCCATCCACGAACTGACTGCGGCAAGTGTAGCTTAACCTACGATTGATCCGTGCGGCTGTTATTATTTACATTTAGCCACGAGCCCTTCTGAATCCTGACTCATACATGTACCTTTCCATACATTATATGTACTTTCCTGGGTGAGCTCACTCCATCGTAGACTTTGTCTCTGTCATCTCTGACCTAGACTAGAGTCAAGAGCAAACCCATTTCAAATAAAAAAAAAAATGTACATAATATGAGTAGGTGAATTAATTACTTGCATTGTTGCATACAGTATAAAAATATGTGGGTATTTATATTGTTAGTAGGTACTAACACTAACCTAGACCTTGAAAATAGCCTAGGTATTTTCAAGGTCTAGGTGTAGTTATTTTTTATAGAAGCGCATATTTATGTACTTACCTATTAACTAGAAAGCTTGTGCTCCTTACAAAGTAGGTGAAATCGATGACCCCGTCTAATATCACTTTATAGGATGACGTCGACCGTTTATAATAATTATTATTATCATCAGATGTTGTTTACTACTGACACGTGGCTACGACTAAATACGAGTTATAATTGAATAACTCGTATTTAGTCGTAGCCACGTCTAAATAAAATACCTATATAATCAATAAAAAAATAAAAAATTATGAATATCATGGTCATGGTCATTTATTATTCATGGTTATTGAATATTTTTTACTTGAAGGTGCAAATAAACTATTTTTAATTTAATTTGACCCTGAATGTAAAGAAAATAGTCGGAAAGTATCCTAAACAATTCTATACTCAACTAGCGGTCGCCCGCGGCTCCGCTCGCGTGGTCCCGCTTTTCTGTTGAAATTTTTCCTGAATTTTCTTTGCTATAAACCTCACGGAGCCCGAGACCTTTCCAACGAATGCAAAACCGTGGAAATCGGTTCGTGCGTTCTGGAGTTATAGCGTCAGGAAGGAAAACCCGACTTATTTTTATATAGTAGATAACAACTATTGGTAACCACTTTCCCGTAGTTTCTATTAGTAGACTGCCCGCCAGGTGCGGTGTGCAGCAGAACTAAAATCTATCGATCTTAATTATGTTTTGTTTAGTAATTCCCTGTTAAATACCCTTTCGAATAAAAAAGAAACCTCAAAAGCGGGACTACTCTGCAAAAAATTATGCGTGGTCATATATAAAAAAAAAACATAAAGTACATCGACTTGAGAACCTCCTTCTCTTTTTCGTCGGTTAAAAAAAAGAGATGCACCTACACTCTAGCTATTACCCGCGACTTCGTCTGTCGTGTATTTTGTATTTCATAAATTCTTCTTCTCGTTATTATTTTTCCGTGAATTTTCCCGTTTTTTTTGTCTTTTTCATAATTTTTTCATTCCATGTTTTTTTTTTGATTCGGGACGGAGACAAATCCAACAAATCAAAGATCATAAAAATCGTTCCAGCCGTTCTTGGGTTATAAATGGTGTAACTAAATCGACTTTGTTTTATATATACATATAGACTAGCTTCTGCCCGCGACTTCGTTCGCTTGAATTTTCTTGTTCCCTCAACCCATACCGTCGCATTGCATCACCTGCCCGCGTCTCCTGCCCTATCACTTCGTTTTCGCGTAGCGTTTTTGCTCGACTCCAGGGTCGCCTTCCTCAAATGGACTATCAAATACAAAAAGATTTTTTCAAATCCGACTGGTACTTACAGAGATTCCCCCTACATACAAACTTACAAACAAATTGTACCTCTTTATAATATTAGTATACATATCCAGGCTGAGCCAACTCCGGGTCCCAGGCTACCTATCTGTCAAATTTTATAACGATTGGTTCAGACCCGTTCAGTGGTTTGTACTTGAAAATGTAACAGACAGACAGAGTCAGGTACTTTCGCATTATGATATTAGTATAGATATGGATAAATGTCTATGTACTTAGGTGCATTATATGCAAACACGATACACGTGTCATCCATTAAGAGATACGTAATAAAAATAAATCAGTATTCAACTATAATGATACGTAATAAAAATAAATCAGTATTCAGCTTTAATGCATGTAAAAATTAACGTTCCTTCTTAATGATTTATGAGGAAAGTCCACTAGGAAATCACAACATAATATAACGCCTGTATTTCTTGAAGGGGTAGAGAGGAGAGGTGTGTTGTACACCAACATTTTATCGTTATGTTAAAGTCCCATGTATATAATATAAGGGGTGAGTACATTGCCATCAAATCTAGTCTGCGAATCCGGGCTGCTGCTGAGAAATCAAAGTTCTGCGTACATGTGTATGTCACAGAACTCCTCCTAAACGGCTGGACCCATAGAAATGTAAAAAACAAGAGAAGTGGCAAGGGGGGCGTGTCTGTGTCCACGCAACATGGGCAACATGGGCCTGTACTAGGCAAATGGCCGTCTCCGCGAACTAGTGCACTTGTGATCGTGATAAAATATAAAAATGCCGAGTTGTTCAGTGGTTTTCAATAAAAACCGAAGTCAAAATGAATACTTCGTATCTCATGGAATCACTTACCATACATATAAGTAAAAGTATTTTGCTGTATTTGTCTTTAAAATCATGAAAAACAAAACATCGTAAAATATTTCTTGCTTTTACTACGTTATTTTTGTTTTCAAATATCGTAGCGGCTGTACTATTTGTCTGGCTGTACTTTTGCTGTCTATTGTCATGATAAAAAGTAGCCTATATGTTAATCCAGGGTGTCAAACGGCTGGACTAATTTTGATAAATTTTGGTATAGAGGTACCATACCAAAATTTATCAAAATTGGGCCAGCCGTTTGAGCGTGAAGAAGTAACAAACTTAAACACACACACACACTCACAAACTTTCGCCTTTATAATATTAGTGTGATAAATGGCTTTTGCACAGCACAACGATAGCGATAGATGTTTTTGTGTAAGTAAGTTGTACAGTGCTTGGTAAATGCACACTGTGTTTGATGAGTTAAGGTTTATAATTGATTGTGTAGTACGTTCTGATTTATGAATTGCAAGTGTGTGCGCGACTGTGTATCTTTTGCTTTTACTGAACTACATGTATAGTAGTGGCGCGGTGGTGGGGCCAACCTAGCGACATCGGGTTCTGATACATTTTCAACTACCGGGCATATCTCCTTTCATATATCTATGGCTGGACCAATTTTGATGAACTTTTTGTGTGTTTAAGTAGGTCCTTGGATGGTTTAGATTCACAATTGGACCCGGTAGGTGGCGCTGTTCGGGCAGGACAACGTCTGTGAGTCTGGTCGTCTAGTAATATTATAAATTGTAGTCGCTGTCTGTGACCACGTTGTTCTTCTAAACTATGTAACGGATGTTGATGCGGTTTTCACTATCATGTAGAGTATAAATATCTTGGTAGGTTTATGTATATAATAAAATATTTAACTTAAACGTACTTAACAAAGAGTTTCTAGTGAAAAAAGAAGGCAATTCAGACTTAATTAAGAATCTGCACTAAACTATCGCTTCTTTTTTCTAGATATTGCTACGCGGGACTAAGGAAAAAGATCAAATTAGAAGTACCACAGTTACCTGATTTGGGTGAATCATCCAAGGTAGGTTTTGCGAACTTTAAGATATCAATACTCATTACGTCTACGGAATTTCGCTAGCTAATTTCATTTGACCTTGTATAGTGAGAAAAATTTCCCACCGTAGACTTAAAAGTAACTTAAAACCGGAAGAATAAACGTAGAAAATTTTTCGGTTATTCCGTATTTTGTTGATGTTTTTGGGGATGGATAAACGGAATAAAGAACCCAATTTTGCCGGTTTCTGTATTATATGGACATACGACAATTTAGTCAATCAGCGAGCCAATTCTATACATCAATCTTCGATCAATAATGCTATTATTGATCGAAGACTTCAATTCATAATCTCAGATAATTTACTCACCATCGCCTACTTACTTAACTATTTAGATTTACTATAACAGTCATGTGTTCTAAGTTGATTTGAGAGTGAACATTTGTATTAAAAAGTGCCTTAAAAAAATTGGTTGTAATGAAATTTGTACTTTGTCATGTATAACATTGAGTTTGTTGTTCCGAAACTTGATGATTATTTCAGATTCTGAATTTCTGCTGTACCTATTCTTGCAGGAACCAACTGCGACATCAAGAGAAAACGAGAGGATAGTTTGTGATTGGGCCGAAACAAAATTAGGTATGTACCATCCAACAATTTGAAGTTTAGAAAAAATCATATGCTTTTGGGGATATTTACAAAACATATCATGTCTATCTATTCCCTATTATATTCCGTCAGCTAGGTTAAAGTACCATTTTATAGGAGGCGAACCATTAAACGATACGATACGACGAAACTGATAAAGCTCCGGTATCTCTGCGCAGAAGTCAGGCGCGCTTTTAATCTGTTAAAAGAAACCAGCGCGTCAAAAAACACGCTGTTGCATTTTCAACTCTCGGCGCTAAGCAGTGCGTTGAGAATCCAGTGCGAGAAAATAAAACGCCGCGGGGAAAAACGCGCCCGTGCTTACCTGGGCTAACATACACGTTGCGCAAAATTTCTGTCCCACAAACTAAATACGCCTTGCAGACCTCATGCGCCGCTGATTCGAACGTAAAATAACCCTTCTTTGAGATGCTTTGCTGTCAAATTTTAGAAGAGACTGTTAAAGAGATAGTATATTTATTTATTTTAACATATCAACCAATTTTACGTAAGTATAGGAAATGACGCCGAATAATCTGCTGTTCTAAAAGTCTATGTTGTTGTAGGCATGAAATTCTCGAGTGTATTGGAGCTGTCCCGGCACCTCATGTCGGCGACTACGCAGCATGCCCCGCCCGGACCCGCTAGCGCGTCGCCGCCGCCGCTTGCGCAGCCACACGGTAAGGACCATTCATTTTTGAACTTTTAACAATCCCTTCATGGACCTTTACATATGAATCGACGACGACCAGTCGATATTGATCACCTGATACAGGGTGGCAGGAACATCGACGCGCAAACTGTAACCATGGATTTAATACATGATTCTGAACCTACCTGCACAGAAATTTTACTTGGATATAAAAAAAAACCGGGCAAGAGCGAGTCGGAGTCGCGCACCGAGGGTTCCGTACCATCATGTTATTAAATTTTCTTCGTAAGAGAATTTTAACACTGTACGCTGCGGTGTAGAATATTGCAGTTTTAGGTCAGCGCCATCTCTTGACCGACAGTGGAACTAGTGTATCTTTTGTTGATGATTTTTGAAAAAGTGTGCTATTTAGAGACATCGTTTTATTTTTCCTGTAATCTTTACATAAACTTCTATCACCTAGAATAATTTCAGATTTTTCTCTATGCAAACTTCGGAGATAAGGGGGGAACGGATTTTTTTTTACATTTATCATCAAAAGTCGAAAACAATTCGGACTAAAAAAAAAGAAAAAAGTGTTTGAGACTGTGCAAACTGCGCTCTTTCATATGATACCCTAGTAGCCCCTAGTAGCCCTCCGCTTCGAATTTTTCAGACCCACTTTCAGTCTGTTGCATTGAATATACATAAATTTTTATTTCTTTCTTATTTGCAAAGTAGTTGGGCAAACATCATCTAAAACTATTCTAAATTTCAAGTTAATAGCATTAGTAGTTCTTGAGATATCCAGCTGTGACAGACGGACAGAAAGACAGACTAAGTCGCACCATAAGTGTTCCTTTTTTAGCATTTTGGTACGGAACCCTAAAAACCAGCTGTTTCATAGAAAACTGCAATACCTACGCGGTCAAAATGTATGGAACAGCTAATTTTTTTATCAATAATCGACGAAAAAATTCTACGTGGGGAGGTTCAGAATCATGTACTAAATCCGTCAGTGACAGGAAGCTATTGAACATATCTGCCTACCCCTTTAAAGGGTAATGCATACATAAGCTATAGCTAGCAGCAATGGGCCATGTATGAAAATATTAAATTGTCTCGATTTTTTTTCTGCACTTATGAATAAGCTAATACTATCTACAAAAAAAGTATCAGATTTATCTGATTAGTATTTCCAGAGAAATAAATTAAATTCTGTTAGAGGCGGCCATCGACAGTAACCCACGGATTTTTATTCAATTTCCTTAGCCTACTCAATTAAAAAGTAAAAACTGTAGATCAGAGACTGTTGTCAATTTGTCATAACATAACCTCACTTTTCACCTCTTGCTTTGTGTTTGTTTGCGATTTTATGGATATATCTTTACGATTACGATACGATTTATCTTTATTTTATTCAAAGCGTGAGGGTCGTCGTAAAGATATATCCATAAAATCGCAAACAAACACAAAGCAAGAGGTGAAAAGTGAGGTTATGTTATGACAAATTGACAACAGTCTCTGATCTACAGTTTTTACTTTTTAATTGAGTAGGCTAAGGAAATTGAATAAAAATCCGTGGGTTACTGTCGATGGCCGCCTCTAACAGAATTTAATTTATTTCTCTGGAAATACTAATCAGATAAATCTGATACTTTTTTTGTAGATAGTATTACTTAGCTTATTCATAAGTGCAGAAAAAAAATCGAGACAATTTAATATTTTCATACATGACCCATTGCGGTTGATTTGCTGGTATTTATTGAAAAGTTCCGTTGTCTGTCTCCGAAACTCATCATGAGATCTTTACGAAATTTAAATGGGACCATTTCGGAATAAACCTCTTTCGAACAAAAAAAAATTTGCAAATCCGTCTATATATGAGGGAGTTATGCCCGAACATACATACATAAAAAATATATCCACCTCCTCCTTTATTGAAGTCGGTTAAAAATAAAGCAAACTATCACATTTTTGCGTTTTAAGATAAATCAGGAATATTGATAAACAAATTCAACACACAGAACAGTGTTGTGACTAAGTCTCAAGGTATTTTAAAGTTATGAAATGGGTGCCATTTGAACACATAAACAAATCTGAATATGCGTACTAATAAAGTTCGTATGCGATCAATGTAGCGGGAATGTGTTATGGCCGTTATGGGATAGTGTTTTTGCCTTCATGTTTTAATGCAAAGAACTATCGTGCAATATAATGTTATATTTGTCTACTTTCAGCACCAGCAGATGACGCAACGAGCCGACAATTAATAAAGCATCTAAAACGAAAAATACAGGTCAGTGATAAAAAGAATATGTCGCAGGCGGATTGTATTATATATGTACGTCATTATACATACGGCACCGTCCGTTTGCATACTGTCGCCGTTATGTATAATGCCTAAAGAAAATTTATGATGCTTCTGATCGTATCCATTTCGTCAAGTCATATTAGGGTAACCACGATTATTAACAAGTGCGGCAGTAAAAACTGAGCAGTTAACCAAACAAAGAGTCATAACAAATATGTAAACGGGTAATTAAATAAATATTAAACAGTAAAATGGCTTAACGGGCAGATACCTGTGGGCAGTTAACAAATCTGCATTACTCGGCAAGAAATCTAACTTGTAAATAGCCCTCGTCGGATTTGACACAATTCCAACCTAACAAATGAACTGCCGAACTAGTTACCTAATAACAGTCGTAAAAAAGATAACCCTTTATTTATTAGCAGAAGTCCGCCGAACGCCTGTTTGCAAAAACTTTTTCTATAGTCCACGGCTTTTTGAGATGATCCCATTTGAGATTCGTAACAAAATTGTTTATAGTAAACGTCTTTAAAATCCCTTGTTTCTTGCGGCACACACTTGTTTTATTAATTTTCGAAAACACTTGCACTACTCGACGCCATGTTTGTAGAAAGGGGTGGTAGAAAAAGAAATAGATGAATCAATTCGCTTAGGCATTATGTAGGTATACGGCGATCAAATCATCAATTAGGTTTCAAGGACTTTTACATAATGTCTAGGCGTTATACATTTTGCTTTAGGCATTAAACTTGACGTATGCAAACGGACGGTGCCGTATGTATAAAGACGAATTATGCAATCTGCCTTTGGAATATACATTTCTTTTAGGGTATGGCTTGAATTTTACCTGTTATTTATATGTGATCAACAGACACAAGGAACTCCTGGACGGCCTAAAAAGAACAAGGGCCAGGAAGTGTCGGGAGAATCCCCTCCGTCCACGTCGTACGCGGGCCACCAGCCGATGAAACACGAGAGCGAGCCCATGCAGGATATGAGCTACGGGTACCCGCAGCCACCCTACACGCCCGTGTACGATGTGCGCCCGCCCATGCAGCCCTACTCCGTGCCGCCGCGTGCGCACCCGCCGCACCCGCAGCACCCGCCGCTCCCGCACCCGCCGCACCCGCAGCACCCGCCGCTCCCACACCCGACGCACGCGCCCGCTGCGCCGCACCCCGCGCTGCCGCTGCACGACTACCGCCCCGACCCCTACGTGTTCGAGCCCACGTACGCGCCGCGCGACCTCACGCGCCCGCCCGACACGCAGCACAACCTGCCCATCAACCTCAGCAGCGACGCGTCGCTGGACCTGTCCACCGAGCGCACGGAGTGGGCGCGGCGCCGGCCGCCCGAGCCGCCGCCGGCGCCTTCGCGCGTGCCGCTGCCGGGCAAGAAGCTCATCCTCGAGACCTATCACAGCGAGAACCGCGCCGCCTCGCCGCGCTGCCAGCCCGACGCGCGCCAGCACGCGCCCGACGAGTTCCCGCGCACCGAGTACTTGCCCAAGAAGATGCGCGCCGCCGAGATCCTGGGCGGCAAGCTGGCGGCCGCGCGCCAGGCGCTGGCGGGCCCGCCGCCCGCGCCCCCTGCTCCCCCCGCGCCCCCAGCGCCCCCGCCACTCGACGCCGCGTGCAGCTCTGGGCCCGCGCCCGCCGACGCTCCAATTCGTCCCGAGGTTGCTTTTTTAGAGGATCCAAAAAACTTAACGAGCCGGTCCAAAAGCACCGCCGCGGCGCTGGCCCGGGAGCAACAGGAGGCGGCGAGTCCCACACGGTCGGTGAAGGCTCCGACGTCTAAGTCCGAAATGCTACGTAATAAATTACGGAAATCGAGCGGCCGAGCCAGTGGACCCTCGCCGGATCGCGCGGGATCGCCCGAGCGAACCGCAACGCCTGATTCGTGTTGCGGTCTGGATGGGATTAACATCAAAACGGGGATGATTTGTGAAGAAAAACACACGGAAATTCTCAACAGGGAACGTGTGATCAGTATATGTAACATTGATAAACATGATTTAGACGATTATTTGAACGAGGGTAACAGTCAGGAGCACGAAGAAGAGCTACTGCAGTATTTTCATCACCGCGCTAATCAGCAGGCACAAGCCCAAGCGAACACCAGCACGTCTGATAACACAGCTGCTTTTTTAGAACGCGGCCATGACCCACACGACGACCATAGTCAGGGCAAAAACGAAAAGATATCGCAGCTCAGAGAGTTATTAGCTAAAAACTTAAAAAACCAGAGTGGGTCTAGTTCTCAAACTATGCAAATCAATCAAGACTCTCAACTTTCTCAGCAGAACTCACACGATCCTCCGCCCATGAAGACTACTATTTCTGAAGGCGCCTTTAAACCGCTTGGGACAAATGAACCAGAAATGAATGGGCAAACCTTAACTAATCAGACTGTTATGAACGCCAACAAGCACAGTAATTCGATTCCGAATCAAAATGGCACGTCTTTATCATATGTCAATGATACTGTATCCAATCAAATGCCTGGTAATGTCGGAGGGCCTCATCTGTATAACGGACATTGTCACAATGAGCCGCAGAGTCCAACTACCAGAACACAACAATACGAGTTTGTACCAATTTCTGATGGATGTCATTCTCCAGGAAACTTTCATTCCAAGTCACCGCTAGGATTCGGACAGAGGGGTCAAAGTCCAACTAAGGTGAATAAACAAATATTTATGGGCGGTTCGTTACAGACATCTCCTATATCGCACTCGCACAGTACTGCCGCGAGCCCTTTCGTTAGTCCGAGAAACACCCCGGTGCCGCGCTCGCGGCTATGTCCTCGGCCGATACCTAAACACAATGGAAGGAAACGGCGAAATCCTCTGTCCCTCGGTGTGACGGATCCCTGCACCAAACAGTTTGCTATACCCAACGATCAAAAGTTTATGAGCAAAGCACAACTCTGTGGCCCTGGGAAGTACTGCCAGCCGATCTCCGCTCCTCCCTCGCCGAACATACTTACACAATATAAAAATCATATGTACACGTGTCCCTCTGGAATGTCTAATGGCTCCAATAATCTTTGTTTGAATTTTTTACCCAACGCACCATTTCGAGATCACCTAAATGGAGACCAACCATTGTCTGCTGATCCTTTGTCGAGCGAGGTTAGTCAGTTTTTCCAAGAGTCACTAGTTACTTATAGATCAGGACCCGACACGTTTAGATCACAATCAGTACCTCTGAAGCAGGGAATAGGAAATATGGGACTATTGAGTTTTAACAACACTCCAGTAGGATCAGTTCCACCGACACCCGTCCCCAATGAGTTTTGTGATTTCGGATCTCTTGCCGATACTTGTGACATAACAAAAGCTGGACTTAATCGAGAAACGCTCGACAAAATTTATGACGCTATCGACAGCAGTAACGACGTGCTCACTAGTAGCGCCACACAAAGTATTCTTAATTCTAATGACACTTTGAGCAACGGTTGTGATCCCCTCCCTGAACATCAGATACTTTCGGATGAGCAATTGACTGCGATAATACCGAGTGGTGACGATTTGCTCGAGAGAAGCAATCAGTTCAACCAATCGTTCACAAACGACAGCGCTGCCGCTGACAACGTGGAAGATTTCCTTAAACGAGCGAATAGTATTGAGTTTGATTTATCGGAATTAGTTACGGAAAAAAATAAATACTACACATCACGATCGGTCCCGAGTACACCGCTGCCCTACAAACGTACCGCACCGAACTTGCAAATCGATTCTCGCCGCTCCAGGGAACTGTTTACTGCCGAGAATTACTCCAACGCATCCAACGGTATATCCTCGAAATCTGTGCCATCTACTCCTCAGTTCACGGAGGACAGAAGCGTGTTTAGTTACAGCAACAGAGATTTTCTAATCAACGGTAACTCGGTGTGCGGCTCCACGCAGCTGCACGAGAGCGTCGTGGACAGCGAGCAGGGCCTGACGTCGCCGCTGCACGACATGCTGCGCGAGGACATCCTAGGCGAGCCGCTCACGCCCGCCTTGCTGGCCGACCTCGACAAGATGGACCCCACTCCCTACGTCGATCTCTAGTCCGCTGCTTCAATATCATCACTTGTATATATGTAGTATAATAATATAAGTTTGAATTTGTTTGTACAGATACCGATAGATGGATATCTACAGAGTACAATGTATTTGTATGCCTTCAGTGAAGGCAAGTGCTAAGTTGTGCATACCTAGTTTAAATTTGGATCGCACACTCCCAAAAATTGAGTCAATGATCAATGCACTATAATATTGTGATAATAATAAAAGCTATGTGACATCAATTATTAGAGTAAGCAAAAGCAAAACTCTAATTAATTTTTTATGTTTGACGGCTTCGACTAGGTTGCCTATTCATTAAGCCACCAAAAAACTATTGGCAATATGGTTTTCGTCAAAATATTTGACAATATTAGTTGGAGGAGAATTTTAAAGTGAACATGCTCTATGAACTTTAAGTTACAGTAATGTATGTTGCTATTATCTTAGCCCAATAAATTGGCATGTTAAACATTACATTGACGAATCATTATTACTTTTTCAATCATTTATTTTATTTCATATTAACTTGGAATGTGATTATTGCGCGTTGAACCGCGGCTCAGCTGTCGACATGCGCAGAATGCGTGTGATGCTACGGACCACATAATATAATAATATATATTTTTACATAAAATGAAGATCCAGTTTTAAAGATTGAATCAATATACGAAGACTATAGACACGTTCAGCCTGATGTGAAATTGACTAATTATATACAAATATACGCACTGTCGGTAGATACGTAATTATTGTTATTTGTACTAGCTAGTTTTACGCTGTATTGATAAAACTAGTATTTGCCGACTGTATACGTTATTAAAATATTGGGCATATACCACCTGCAAACATACAATACGATTAAAACAACTATTGAGCTGAACGTTAATCATTGTAAATAATAAAATATTTAATGTTATTCAATTAAATTAAAACCAAGATGTTTTATACCAAAATTGATCTTGTAAGTACATTATTTTGCTTGCTATAAGCTTGTAACTTCTAATGCTGTATGAAAGTCCATAATGTCAGAACTAGATTGATTTTAGTAGTTCAAACAAGCCGATGGGCAAAAAAAAAAATGTATTAGTATTCAACCTTCTATTTGTAATGTGGAAGATATGCGCACGCTGTAGACGATAGGCTATAAGTTGTGTTATATAACAGATTGATCACAATAACCCTGCTTCTATTGTAACATAAGTTTAAGTGGAAGGTGGTATGTGCCTCGTGACAATATCTGCGCTCATTGTTATCACAAAGAAACATCGAAATTTTGATACCTATTTTATATATAAACTAAAACTAGTGAGATACAGTCAATAGTGATACTTGCTATCCAGTTCCATTATCAACATCATGAAAGTAGCTAATGTACGTAGTTATAGTGTTTAACCAGACCAATGCAGCGTGCCAAGCGCGCTTAGTAAATTAGAATTGGTTTTTCATAGGAAAAATGATAAAATAGTATATAGTTTATGAAAAAATGAATTTATCGTAAGTTAGCACAAAGATTTAATATATTTTATTATCACATAGGAGTTTTACTGATATACTAAATTTACATTGATCGCATAAAATGCGGGGTGAAGAGTTGAATCTGCCAACGGCTACATTGAGCTTGTAAGGCGGGAAATTACTATTGTGTTGATTTATTAGTATTGAAGCCGGTCTTATTAAGATCAATTGGAAACAGATCCTGCTATTAAAAAGAAACGCGAGTAGTGAAAATAAAACTACAGATTATTAAAAATTAGTTAAACTCGTTTATGAAATCACATTTTAAAATATTTATAAATAGGTTATATTAATTCTTCCGCCTTTTATTTCTAATTTCATAATTTTCACTACTCTTTCTTTATTCTAGCGTTGTATCAAGTATGTATATTATGAATTATTGTAATAAAAATAAGTAAATGAAAATGGTGTTTGAGATAAAAAATATATCTAAATTGCAAGAGATAATGTATTTTAATTTTAATGTGTATGTAGCTAGGTATATACATTACAGATTATGCACATTAACACAAATTACAAAATAATTACGTAGTTCATATTGATGCCATAAGACCGGCTTCTAACATTATGTAAACTTTAAAACATAAAGGCCTAGCGAAATTGTTTGTTATATTTAATTGTAGGTTTTATTTGAACAATCAAATTTCATTAACGTGTAAAAGAGACAACAATTGTATATTAAATTAATTTCCTCAACCTGTGCCTCAAATAACGAATGCTCTAGTAAAAATGTCCTTTTTAAAGCTTAGTAGTTGGTTGTTTATAACGCTAGTACAAAACACACTGATTCGACAGGGATATACCTAGGTATATGTAAGTGAAACCGAAGACTGTTTAAAGTTTGTAGAATATTTTCAACGCAAAGAAATAACTTGTCATGATCACTTCGTCTAGAGGAATACATGTACACAACGAATAACCTCAGTGATCAGATCAGTGTTATTCCAATTTGGTACAACTTACCAAAATCGACTAGTACCTAATTACTGTTAAGTTGTACATTTTGTTAAGGCTTTTCTCTAGTTAAGAGTTAAGACGTTGAAGCACTTTGTAAATATTTTCAGTGTTTATTCCATTTCCCATTGTTTCTATACGATTATCGTCGACATCTAAATTAATTCACATTCATCAAACACCTAATTTTAGTCATTATAGATGTCAGATTATAAATGTGCACTTCAAAATGACAATGTGTAATGAAAGAGAATTATTATGTGTTTATTATAGTACGGTAATTATCTTCTCATTGTGTGTTGTGATTTAATTCGCATCTCACCTTATACCTATCTTAACGTTTAAACTAACTTTTACATTTACTCTGCTCATTCATATACCCGACGTATAAAATTATTATATAAAATATTATAATTCCGTCGGAATTGCAGTATACATTGTAAATTATGTACATAATTTATAATAATTATAATCGCGTAAGACGTTGATTAACATCACTTTTAACGAAATACCCACACCGATATAACTTTTAATGTATTGTATTAAACTTATAACCATTATGTTAAAATTAAGCATATCGACGATAAACTCAAGAACTCACAAAAAAAAGTGTGCTGAATTTAAAACGTTAATAAATTGCGTCTATATTTCCGCTTTTGTTGAAACAAAATAAATGAAATGGTAGATTTAATTAATTTTAAATATTCACTATATACATATTATATTATTATAAAATTTCTTTCGTGCACATTGTTTGAGATTTGGATACTGAGATATATTTCTGAGTACCTATTGGTGTTTAAATACTATGTTCATACGTCGTCGGTACCAACTCTTAGGCGGATCTCACACTACAATGCCCCACAACGAGGCGCGGGAAACGGAGCCCTTCGCGGAAACGAGTTTTTATTGAATTTGTATGTAGTAGTCACGCCCGGGGGGCACGTATTCCGCGCACCGGAGCCTGGCGCGTGGTAGTGTGAGATCCGCCTTACCAATGTAACCCCTAATTGTGTAACACACTTAAAAATCGCATAGGAAATTATTCTAAAAACATCTTATAAAAATTTTTACTCTCTACGATAGATCAACATAATAATATTGTTGAAGGTTGCTTTTTGAGTGTGTTATGCTCTTACGATAATGGTCGTTAGCACTTCTTCAAGCCATTTAATATTTAATTACTCTCGAGCATGTGCCTATAATGCCATTGAAAGCCATTCCATTGCAAATCGGAACCAAATCAACATTACGCACACTCCTTTTCCGAAGAACACGCAATTTTTTTATTTACATGTTTTTTTAATGTTCGGTAAAAAAAATGACTAATGATATTGATTATGCTGCCTTTCTACAGTCATTATACAGCAGCTCTTTAATTATTAAAATCTGTGAGCTGATTAGACTTATTTCCAAAATATATTCACATATTTAAAATTTAACCCATATATTTTTATACATTAGTTTCATTTATTATAAAACGGAACGTGATTTGGATACTATTGCAGAGGATAATGGCTTTTAAGGTAAGTTATTCGCCTTTTTAAACATATTTTAAATCAATTTTTAACAAATAAATTTACATTTAATGTTTTTAAGAATAGGAGACACTTGTTTAAATATTAATGTGTACCTGTAGATAGTTATTATTTGTATTTGATGTCTTTACTCTTCTAACGACAAAACAAATATTTAAGACAAGTGTAAAATTATTTCATTAAATTAACCATGAATTCAATATTTTTTTCGAATCTGAATATACTTAGTTTGTTCAGAAATGTATAATTATAATTTATTATGTATGTAACTTTAATAAAATTCAAGATTTGTAATGACAATATTTTATAAATCTAATTGTTAAAATTAATACATTATATTAGATGGTATAATTTTATTTGATAACATGGTTTCCTTTAGGAATATTTGTTAAAATTTAAAATATGTTTTTATAAAAGTACCAATGTGACATGATGGAGTTTTTGTTGCTAAAATAAATCATTGTTATGTAAATACAGCATTAACATTGGTTGACACGTATTAATACATGACACCATTTTATTTTATTGCAACTATGTTGTTTCTGTTAATTATTGTTTTTATTTTCTAAATATTTTTTTATGAATGTATGATAAATTGATAATACATATTAGCTATATTAAGCATACCTAGTTGTAAGTGAAGATATCCATGTTGTTGATTAGTCTTTTATGGATGTTGATTTACACCATTTGCTATGCAGTGATAATAAATGGTACGATAGTAAAACCATTTTTTTTAAACCCCCATTTTTGCTGTAGTAGACCGTACACGTGGCTATACAACAAGCTGTACATTTCCAGTTTGAGCTGACTTCGCATAGATATAGGTTTTTCGTACAATGAGATGTCAGCTTATACTGGAAATGTATAGCTTGATGTCTCTGTGGTTGTGTACATGGTCAGTTAAAATACTACGTTGTTATACACTTCAAACACAAATCATCAACAAAAACACTCACTCTGCATAACAGCATCATAATGCCCATACTGATTGATTGGTTAAACGTAACATAAAAACAAATTGGGATAGTTATGGTGCCACATTTCATGTTGCATTGCATAAGTTCGGATGGCTCACTTCTATTGCATATTACGTTTCAAAATCTTTTATTCCCCGTGACACCACTTGTGGTGATGAACGAAAATATTAATACAGGTTAATGCCCGCCTTCCACTGCGAGCGGAGCGGGCTCCGTACGGACTCCGTTTAACTCGCAACGGCTTTCTTCATAGAAGTGCTTCCACTGTGAATGAGCGGACTGAGCGGATCAAAAGAGTACAAAGAGTTACAAAAGTGGGGCAGTGGAAGGCAAAGTCTGAAACTATTTCTTAGTGGAAGTGTACAACTATTTTTACTCCGGTCCGCTCCGATCATCGGCTCAGTTTCCGCTCATTAACCTTTTTTAGTGGAAGGCGGGCATTAGAATTGTACAATATTATACTTACTGCTATTTTTCTTAAATTAAAAAGTTGTGGTGATGGCCCAGAGGTTAAGGTCTCGCCTCGCATATAAGAGTTCAAATCTGGGCAAGTAACAATGGTGAGTTCATAGATGAGGGCAAAACATCGGGAGAAACCCTGGACTTCTTGTCAATATAAGTCTGAAATCAATACTCGTGTCTTCTCTGTATGAAAAGAGAGGGCTTTGCTCTGCAGTGAGACAATAAAATACTAGTATTATTTTATATTAAATTAATTTATTTCAGACTAATTAATTATTTTGTCCATAATTATAGTTTTTGACACAGACTTCCTAAATTAAAGTTATTTATGACTTTGTAAAGTTTTTTTGTTTGGAGTTGGTTGTTTTTTTTGTAAAACTACCCTCCAAAACGCACATTTCCAAGTAATTTACAATTTATCATGTTCGCAATAAATGAGCTAATATTTTATACATATAATTGATTCATTGATTGACGGAGTTTTGTATTGAGTTTGAGTTTTGTATTTATTATTATATAATTATTTAAAAACATATATTAGCAGCTAGTGTAAATAAAAACCACAACCTGATAGAAGGTAACATTAATCTTCATTGTATACAGACACACTGCTGCAGTTCACACCGTGTTGCCATGAAAAAAATTTCACCTTTAGTAAAATAATTCTGCTTTTAACATGCACTTAGTTCCAGCCTTGAGCTTGATTGTGCCCTTCAACCTTCAAGCCTACATGATAAAAAACTTGACATGCGCTTCCGAAGTGTTCGAGTAGGGCAGACAGAATCTGCTGCACTACAACAGTTTACGTGAGCGCGCTTGACGCACGCTAAGTGAATAGCGCGCCATGTAGCGCGTGCTCGCGACTCAGATTATTTGTCATTGCCCATTCCTCAGGGCTGATAGAACCTCGAGAAACCCACGAGGTACGCAGGCATCAGGTTTTTTCGAAAAAGGTACTGGTTTTACAAATTTACAACTTTGCCGAAATTATCTGTAAACCATGGCATTAGAACAGGATCATCTTGATGGGAATAATGTTCTGCCACCTGTACAGGCTGGCCTGGGGTCCACTCGAACAGCAAGCTTATCATTGGCAATTCTTGAAGACTTTTTAATGCCTTCTCCCCGTGTTTGTGTTTTATCTCTCTTGCTAAACATCGCTTTACATATATTAAAAAAGTATCTAAGAAGTTGAAGCACACATCTGGATTCCAAAATCTCTGAAAATAAAAAAAATACCAACCTTAGCTATTGAGCTTAGGCTAGAAGCCTGACAGCAAATACAGCATAGTCACATGCCACACTTATATCTTAAAACTATTGCAAAGTGATTAAGAAAGTCTGTCAGTATATAAAAAGGAAAGAATTACCTGGGAAATTTTGACTAAATCTTTAATTTTCCATGTTTTCAGTTCTTCTACAATTCCATCATCATTCCTGTATCCACATAAAATTGTGTCTACTCCAGCAAGAAATGATTGACACCACCATTTCTTTGACTTGAATCGCCTGCAAGAGTTTTATATTTAATTACTGAACGTATATAGCCAATAGGCTTAGGGAGAATGAAATACGAAAACGTGTTGTGCCAACCCCAAGTAACATGGGACAAGGGCAGGAAGATGACTGACAAGGAACCCAGCTACAATAGTTTTTGCAGAGTAACATTCAGGCTGGCCAGTTCTGATTGCCATGTGAAACCTTTAAAGATCTATTATTATGGTTTAGAAAGTAAGTAATATGAGAGGATTAAATAGATCAGATCAGAAAAAAGAAACCAGAGTTACGGACATAGCTTGCTGGGCATGCAAACTGAAGTGGCGGTGGCTGGCCATCCTACTAATATTATAAATGCGAAAGTATGTTTGTTACCTTTTCACGCCTAAACCACTGAACCAATCATCCTGAAATTTTGCATACTTATAAGTTATCAGGTGTACAGAAACAGACATAGGGAACCTTTCATCCCCAAAAAAAGTGCTGTTCCCGAGGAAAAAAACAATAACGTTATTATGATAATAGATGGCGCCACGAGTCTTTCGAACGGGATCCACACTTATGCGGGTGAAACCGCGGGGCGCTACTAGTGCTTGTATAAGGACCGATGGTCGGCGGAGCAGACGAGTCCTGGAGTGGACACGCGTATCGGCAAGCGTAGCGTGGGGACCCCCCCCAGATGCGGAAGGCGGAGGACAGTGTTGTGACGCAGCCTGGGAGAGGCTTATGTGCAGTAGTGCACTGCGATAGGCTGAGTTGAAATATATCAGTAAGTAGACAAACTAGTTAATGCCCCTCTAAAATTATTAGATTTTACAAACCTAAAACTAGTCTCTTGTCTTGGATGTTCTATATGCCTATTAGTCTTCAGCTCTATAAATTCCTTAGTAGACAAATATTTAACAATGGCTTCTGGTCCTAGTTCTGTAGGAGGCGGTACAGAAACAGCTGCTTTGTCACATCTGATACCATCCATTTCAGCGCCATACACTATTTTATGGCTGTTCAATTGTGTCGTGAAAACTAATGAGAATTCTTTATTCTCATCCACTGGAACATCAGGATTTGGCTCAGAATCTGGCTGATCTGAAATTGTTTTAAAATTAAATTAATAAATTACATACTTAATAGGGCTGATATTTTAAATCATCTGATAAATTTATTCGAGGAATAATTTTGAAATTTTGACAGTACTTCATACAAAAACTGTCAAACGTCAATTTTATTCCTGAAATAAAAGTTATCTGGCAATGGATAAATCAGCCCTTAGGGGTGATTTTTACAACGCCAGACAATTTTATCGAAGGAATAATTTTGAATTTGTGACAGTTATTTCATACAAAAACTGTCTGACGTCAATTTTATTCCACAAATAAAAATTATCTGTAGATTGACAAACCAACCCTTAGTGATCAATAAAATAACAAACAATTTATAATTATTAATACTTTGAATATGGTGTGGCAGAATAGTGGTCCGACGTTAACGGGTCGAAACACTGTATATTAAGTACTGACACTGTATATTAGGTACTGAAAAAATAGGACAAAATGTGGTAACATTTTGTCCTATTTTTTACCCGACTACGGCGAAGCAAAACGGAAGGTTATGATTTTGAACGATATGTTATGTATGTTCATCTGGTCCCTCATAACTTCAAAAGAACTTATAATAATTTGACAAATTAGGTATTGTTAGAAGCGTCTTGACCGTCCGCTGGTTATAGACTATGTGATGTCTCACTAATTTCAATACGGCTCCCTCTAGAGGACATAAAGTAATTAATATAAAAATGAATATTTTGGGATGGTGCCTTGTGGGGTATCAGATAAAAGGGCTTAATTAGCACATTTCAAAAATATAAATATTACTGAAATAAGCCCCAAAATAATTAGATAAATAAAAAGTTTAAAACTAAAACCCGACTACTGAAAAGGATGAAACAAGTAACTTCCCGTGGTTGCGTGCTACCATAGCTTATAATTATGTATATGTTAGTACAGCGGCATTATGTACCTACTACAAAGTTAAGTTTGTTCTTGGGATTTATATTCATCCCAACAATAGAATCCTTCATTGCGCATGGTCTGACATGCATTTGGCTGGTTTTTTAGGGTTCTGTACCCAAAGGGTAAAAACGGGCCCCTATTACTAAGACTCCACTGTCCATCTGTCTGTCTGTGGGCTGTATCTCATGAACCGTGACCGTGATTCCTAGACAGTTAAAATTTTCACAGATGTTGTTTTTCTGTTGCCGCTATAACAAAAAATAATAAAAATAAAATAAGGTTTTGTGGTAAGGAACCCTTCGTGTGCGAGTCCGACTCGCACTTGGCCGGCTTTTTTTTTTAATTTATTTAAAACTACTGAATATAATTATATATGTGCTAAAATGTAATTCTAAAGGTCTAAGAAAAATGTGTTTAATTTTTATTTATTTATTTAAGTAAATCACAATGAGTACCTAATCTATATAAATTACGTGTCACGATGTTTGTCCGCTATGGACTCCTAAACTACTTAACCGATTTTAATCAAATTTGTACACCGTGTGCAGTTTGATCCAACTTGAAAGATAGGATAGCTCACATCTCCATTTATAATCGCAATATTATTTTATTGCACAAAAACGTTAGCCACAGCAACGCGTGGCCGGGTCAGCTAGTTAATTAATAAAAATAAGTAAAATATATCCTAACTGAACTAAAAACAAAGCAAAAAAATTGTAATTTTTAAATATTGCAGCCGTATCAGTAAAGATAAAATATTTTATTTCGAGACCTATGGTTTATAATTATTGTGGTGTTTCAACCCAATGGGGTTGAAACACCACAATAATTATATGTAACATTACAACATTATGTGTACATAATTATATGTATGTATGCAATTGTTATAATTATTATTTAATTAATTGTTGGGTGTGAATAGTGCTCCAACATAAAGACGTTGGGGCTTTATTCACACCACACCTGTATATCCCTATGTTTGTTAGGCAAGCTTTGGTTCGGTACAAAGAAAAAAAATTAAAAATTAAGTATGTGTCTCATCAGCAGTGATCGGACTAGGTAGATTGATTTTTGGTACTTGTATCACAAATGCCCACAGAAAGAATAACATGGATAAGCCGTTTTCCCAGAAAGTAATTCCGGTATTTCCGGAAATTAAATTTATATTTTATTTATTATATTTATATTATTATTATTTCATGCTGTATTTTTGTTTCTGCTGCATGTATTGTATAGTTATGAAATTGTAAATCCGTAATTGGCTGTAAGACTAGCTTATATATCTTAAGATAACATTTCAGAGCTGTGCATTTTGTGATTAATAAATAAATAATTTCCGGATCTAATTAAATATTGTTATTGTTGGTAGTGATATTATTACTACTACTCAATTCTAAAATAAATAAAAAAATTAAAGGAATATATTAAAACTAAATTAATTTATTATTTATCTGTTTTCACGTAACGTTTTCACAACACAGTAAACAAAGAAGCGCACTTTACGAACCGAAGTCGTCATGTCGTCAGTGGGCGTACGCATTGCTTCGATAACCGGTTAGTGCACCACCCATGATCCTTTGTTCTGGTTGGTCGTTGGGTTGTGTCAAATCGTGAATGTGTGCCGTAAAAAAAAAATGAAGAATAAGATATAGCTCATTTTAATACAACTCCAACCTAAGTTCCGGTTTTTTTTAATAATCAACCAATTCCGAATTTCCGGAGGAATGTCCTTATTAATATATACGTTTCGGATCAATGACCCCAATTCAATCTACCTACTCCGATCACTGCTCATCAGTGACAAGAGGAGCTGATATTAAAACTTTTGTGGAACTTGTGGAACATATGTACGTAAGTAGGTACTAACCAGACAAAAGGTACTGTTCAAACTTATATCCCCATGAAGTAAACTGTTTATCTCTTTCAGTCATATTTTGTCTTCTGTTAAGTTTTTCCTCTGTATCCCTTGCACATAGATAGATAATGCCTTTGAAGAGAATAGCAACAATTTTCCATGGCTCCCGGTTCTCATATGGTGTGCAAGCTACGCAAGTCATTAGACCTCTGTAGCAAAAAAACTTTGCTTTTTCTAAGGTGTTCTCAAATGGAAAATTCAAGCGATGTTCATGTTCTAACAAAAATTTTAGCAAATCCTTCAGCTTTACATCCAGGTCTTCCGGTTTACGTATTACTTGGTCTAAATGCAAGTTCAAGTCGAAATTTACTCTATCATTACTAATACGTCGGGCGTACTTGAGATTCTCAAGACCAATGTATCCAATAACCATGGGACAATCAAAACGAGGGAAAGGCCTCATGTAAATATTTGGATTAACATGGAGTTCTGGATGCATCTTTATCACTAGAATTACTTCAAGAGTATATTAATTTATTTACTTTGTATAGCAGGTAGAAACTGAATTAATAACATAACCTAACAAATATGTTATGTTTTTACGATAAAATGAGAGTGGGACCAGTTAACTTTTTCGAACAAAGATTACTACTATACTTTAAACTAATTCCAACCATGGAATTCCAAATGAGTATACTAGTTTTCTAAATTCTAATAAATAAATTGGTCAGGCTGTGCTTGCGTGTGGGAGTGGGTTGACAACTACTCTTTGGTTGACAATTTTTTTTTTTTTTTTTTTTTTTTTTTTCTTCTGGCTTCGCACGGTTTGTGCATTTAGCCAATGTCATGTTATTTAGTTTTAGGAGACAAAGGTAGGGAAACGGAATTTATAAATATTATCTAAAACGGAATTTGGGATATAGGATCAGTAGGATTCTATCTAAAAACGGTAAAAATGAATGATGAGATACAATAAATAGGCGAGAAAAAAAAAATAATAATAATAATATTTATACATTACAATTTAATATTATTAATGATAATGAATGAAGCTATACATTTATATACAGGTAAACTATTTGTACAAAATAAGGAAAGAACTGAAGTAGGAAAAGGAATACGGAGAGACAATAGATCACTGAGAAAGGAAGAACGATCATATAGAGGACAGGAGAAAAGAATGTGGTTCAAGTCGCCCACATCTGTGCCACACGAACAAGTGGGGTCGTCAATGATATGTAGCTTGGCAAGATGGGCTGGAGTGCAAACATGACCCAGTCTCATCCGTATAAGAATGGAGGTCTCCATCTTACCAAACTTAGCCCTACCAAACCACGGTTTTTCCGGAACGTCAGGTTGAATTAATGAAAAATAACAGCCCTTTGATTTGCTACTGATATCCCAAGCTATCTTCCAAGTGTCTCGAAGAAAAGTTTTTGGTAGAGTCACAAGATCAGTGCTAAAATTTACGTAAGGAACTAAGTCTCCACACTGCACCGCATCACCGGCGAGTGTATCCGCCACTTCATTGCCGTGAATTCCAGCATGGGCCGGAATCCACGCAAACTGTATAGAATTACCCTCAGAGATGGTTCTGAACGCAAATTCTCTTATTAAATAAATGATAGGAAACTGCGATTTATGTTCGAAAGGGGATTTGTTGATGGCTAGAAGAGCACTTTGAGAATCTGTAAAAATTATAGTTTTTTTGAGTTTAAAAAGGTGGGAATATTCTAAAGCTTTTAAAATGCCGAAACATTCCCCCGTAAAAACAGAAGTTTCCGGAGGCAGTTTTATTTTTTGGACGATGTTGTATTGAGAGTGATACGTACCTATCCCAACACAACCCGTAGGAGAAAGCTTGGCAGCATCCGTAAATACATGGTGATACTCTAAGTGTTCCGCCAAAAAAAAATTAAAACTTGAATTTTTGTCAAGGTCTGATTTTTTAACACAGGTAAAATTAAGGGTGGGGCTGAACAGTAAACTTTCATAACTACAGTTAAACATGGGAAGTTTATTGGAACGGTGAATAGGAGAAGAAAGTGAAAGGAATTTTTTATAACTTATAACTAGACAGGGAGCACGTTTATGGGACCAGTAGTCTGAAGATTCTATTTGCAACACTAAAGAGTCTAGTTTAGGAATGAGAGGATGAGTTGATGACTGAAGAATCCGGAACAAATATTTGTCAGATAGGAATTGTCGTCTCAGATGTAAAGGTGCTTCCCCACATTCAATTTGGAGTGCATTAATGGGACTGGACTTCATGGCACCAGATAAAATGCGTAGAGCTTTGGATTGGATGCGATCCAACTTTTTAAAAGCCATAACGCTACCAGGTTCCAGTAGAAACGATCCATAATCCAGAGTGCTTCTGATGATTGCATTGTAAATAAGTTTCAATGAAAAGGGGTGCGCACCCCACCATACTCCAGAAAGGCATCTAAGCATGTTTATATGATTTTCACATTTGTTAATAATATAATCACAATGAGGAACGCTACTTAATTTACCGTCAAGTATTACACCTAGATATCTGAAATTATCTTTAATCGGAATAGGAGTTTCCTTATAAAATAGATTTATTGTGGGAATATTTCTCTTTCGGGTGAATAAAACGGTCGCGCTTTTAGACGGGGATATATCCAAGCCGTTAAGATGTAACCATGACTCCAAATTAGATAAAGCGGAATTGATAGCCTGGCTAGCCTGTTCGACGGATTTGCTTGAAGAATATAACAACAAATCATCGGCATATTGAAGAACCCTAACATGGTCAGTTATGGACGAGTCTAAATCAAAAGTGTAAATATTGTATAGAAGGGGACTGAGCACGGAACCCTGTGGGAGGCCTTTCCACACAAGGTGAGATACCTCTTGATCTCCAATTAACATACTAATAGAGCGTTCAGTCAGGATATTTATAATAAAATTCGACAAATTCAATGGAACCCCTAAGGCTCTTAATTTATTTTGTAAAACTGATAATATAACATTATCATAAGCTGAATTAATGTCAAGGAAAACCGCGACCGTGGATTGATTAGTAGAAAATGAAATCCGAATATCCGATATTAAAATGCTTAAACAGTCACTGGTACTTCTACCTTTTCTAAAGCCATATTGTGATTCTGCCAAAAGACCCTTACTTTCAACAAACCATTCTAGGCGATTTTTAATTAAGTGTTCAGCTAATTTCATCAACGGAAGACAAAACTATGGGACGATACGAAGAAGCGTCAGATGGGATTCTATTTGGTTTAAGGAATGGCAACACCATTTGACGTTTCCATTCAACAGGAATGTTTCCAGTGATCATAATAGAATTGATAAGATGTAAATAATAACTGAGGACGTCTTCATTTAAATTAGCAAAAAACGAATATGGGATGCCATCACTGCCTGGTGCAGAATCCTTAGTTTTATGAATAACACCCTTTAATTCTGTAAGAGTGAATGGGCCATTTAGAGTCGTATGAGTGTCTTGGTTATGGGATTCATTGGCTAATGACAGTATTGGTATTAAGGACAGGTTAAGGTTAATATCCTCAGGAACCCAGGGCGGCGCTAAATTATCTAAAAATTCGCTGGCTAAAGAATCAGGTATAGGGGAAGGGTTCTTATAAATGGATCTAAACCTACGGATATTACGCCAGACAATCGTTGGGTGAGTGTTCGGTGAAATTGATGAGCAGAAGTTACGCCAAGACTCGAATTTTTTCTTCTTAAAAAGTTTATAAGTTTCGTTATTTAAGTTAGTAACAGTTTCAAAATTAATATCAGACATATTAACGTTATAATTGTATTCCGCCTCTTTACGTTTGTTAACCAATTCTGTACACTCAGAGTCCCACCATGGAGGCGAGGGAATTGTACTATTATTGTTATTTTTTACAGGAAAAACTACATCTGCAGCTTCGATTAACAAAAGTGCTAAAGCTTCAGCACAGCTGTTTTCATTGTCATCAGAAATTACAGGCAATGAGCAAAGCTTGCTGTCAACAATGCTTCTAAATTTGTCCCAGTTATTATTATTTCTACTAGGCAATTTATGTTTTAAGTTAGATTTCCTTGATGATGCCTTTGATTTGGAAAGAGGGTAAGAAATAACTATTGGGAAATGGTCACTACCATGAGTGGAGGTTAGAGGATACCAAGTTAATAAAGAGGCTAAGTTTGGAGAACAGATAGATAGGTCAATTGCACTTTGATTTTGGTTGGGATCTGAACGACGAGTAGCAGCTCCTGAGTTCAATATGCATAAGTTATGTGAGTCTATTATATCTAGTAATTCCTCTCCATGACAATTAGAAACAGAACAACCCCATGATTGGTGATGGCAATTAAAGTCCCCCAATATTAAGAAAGGCTTTGGAAGAAAAGAAAAGAGATTATTCATCTCTTGAAGAATAGAAGAAGAAGGGTGAGGAATGTATATAGAAACAAAACAAGTTTGGTGCACCTTAATAGCTACAATAGAAATTTCCTCATTATGAGGAGGTAATGAAACAATAGAGAAAGGAAAAGAGTTCTTGATAAGTATAGCTACACCACCATACCCATCAGATCTATCCTCCCTAATGGTTAAATAACCATTAATTTTAAAAATATGATTTGATTTGAGCCAAGTCTCTGCTAAAGCAAAGACAAATGGCTCATATTTGTTTAAAAGGTATATAACATCACTCTTTTTGTTTACTAGACTGCGGCAGTTCCACTGGATTATATTGGATGTGTTGTCCATTATGAATGGATTGAGGTACATTGAAAGTTGAGGCAACGTTGGACGGTGAGATATTGAACTGAGAAAGAAGATTGTGTAACGCAGAGAGAAAATCATTTATAGAAAAGTTTACATCATTTTTATCATTATTTTGATTATTAGAAAAACCACAACCATTAGATGGCTGGGGAATTGTAAAATCATTAAGAATAGCATTATGGGCCTCTTTATTGTAACCTTGTATAGATTTGGGTGGGGAGCGTGGTTTCAGGAAGACTGTCTTTTTATAACTACCTGAAGCCTGCATTCTATTAGGTGAAGATATTGATGGAGTATCTGCAAAGTTTTTAGAAGGAGAAGATAAGAGTGTGTCAGCATACGATTTAGTTACTGGGGGATATACTTTTGCTGCTTCAGCATAAGAAACGGAGCTATGTGCCATGTATGATTTAATCTGTTTCTGTCGAGAGAATTCAGGACAAGATTTATTAATAGCATAGTGAAAGCCAGAGCACAGACAGCAAGATGCATTTTCTATTTCCCTTTCACAGCTATCTCCAGTATGGCCTTGACCACATTTATAACAGCGAGGTTTAGATCTGCACTGAATTTTAGTGTGCCCAAAACGACAACAATTGTAACATTGTACAGTAGGGAAAATATATAAATCAACAGGTAATGCATTATAACACATAAAGATTCTTTTAGGTAGAACCTGTCCATCAAAAGTAACAACTATGGATTGGGATGGCTTCCAAATGGTTGTACCATCAACAATGGATTTAAAATTAAGGCGTCTGATTTTTAGAATTGGACCGCAACCAATTGGAACTGTAATATTATCAATAACTTCCTCTGGAGACCATTCTGCAGGAACACCACGCACTAGACCCATTCTTGTAACATTAAAAGTGGGTATAAAAGCTTTGTAATTATATGTTTCCAGACTACTATGGGAAATGAAAGAATTTGCATCCAGAAAATTGGAAAATGAGAGTGAAATTTTATTGCGCCCAATTTTTTTGACGCTACCATTTATAATGTTTTGAAAGGCGTTGTGTTTAAGGAACTTACCAAAAGTGATGGGGTGCAATGTAGTACCATCATCAGGAGAGATAGTTTTCTTCTGTAAGTGGATAATATAAGGTGCACTATCGGTTTTGTCGTATGTTTTACGACCGATTTGCGCGGGAACAGCTACGGATGGAGCATTAATATCAGCAGCAACAGTTGGTATTACAGAGCAAATAGGTTCTGTTAAAGATGTAGGATCTGTGCAACCACAACCCGACGACTCGGAACCGTGGTTATTTCGGGTGCGACGGCGTTTGTTACAATGCTTGCAGACATGTACGCGGCTTCTTTTCCGGTGACGAGCCGAGGACGACCCATCAGTATCCATGCCAGACTCATTGCTCACAGTTACAAAATTGCCTGCCGGGGGAACAAAGTCCCCCGGGTCTGGCGGGTCGTTCATTACACGGCTTCAGCAATAAATGGAGTAAAAACTTACCACTACCGAAGAAAGAAGAAAAAAAACTACAAATTTATGAATAAAAGAAATTAGAGCACTAAAACTAAGACTACTGATCCTATGTTAACTTAATTTAAAATACTTTATCTTAAATTCGAAAAGGACGCGTCCGCCAAGTTGAACGTTTCCCGCGCTTTTAGCGGTTGACAATTTGACATGTTGATTGTTGACATAACTAGTGATGTTCAAATCCGCTATAAACTGTAAACGTGTTATAAACTATAAAATATATTCATATAGTCTGTTATTTTATACGCTATAATTATAGCGCGCTATTTCAAAACTCGGGCGCAGTCTGAACGCGGAGACGCTATAATTTAACAACACGCTATCACGCTAAACGGACTTGATGAATTGATGATGCGCGGTAGATGTTAACGCGCTATACATTATAGTCGCTAACGCTATCTCGCTATCTCGTTCTGGCCCCGCTGTGCGAACGCTATCTTGCTATCTCGTTCTGGCCCCGCTGTGCGCGTTTAAACTTTTATTCGTTGAGTAGGTCGAGGCGCTATAATATAGCGCGAAGTCCGAGGCGCTATAATATAGCGCGAAGTCAGAGCCGCTAATAGCACACGCTATACGCTATGTACACATAGTTTGTTATATTATGGCGCTATACGTTTTATTAACCACCACTAGACATAACCAGTTAACCACAGAACACATATACTCAAAGAGCGTAGACAGAGAATCACAGTCAAAATTTTCAAAAACAACTGATTTTGAGAAGTTTGCCAGTGGTTTTTGAAGTTTCAATAGTAATACTAATTCTATGGTTCTTTTTTGAAGCAATAAATTCGGACTTTTAATCATTAGCTGCATTAAAATTACAGCTTATGTGTTACTTTACAGGTCAGTGTACTTAAATGACTGAAATTGGCGTCTTTCTGTTTTTCACGGCCATCAACCAATAAATTGTTGTTTTTTTCTAGTACAGATTAGTGTAACAAACGAAACTTATTTGACATGCATATCTTTAAACTCGGTCCGAAATGAGTTATTCTATTAAGTAGTGGCATTTTACTACAGCTAATTAAAGTAGAAGTACTTCTGCGATTTGAAATGTCAATCAAGCTATACTTTTCCAGTTTTAGCTGACCTGCGTTGTATAGGTATTTTCGTACAATCAGAAGTCATGTATAGCTTGATGTGTCGCTGTGTGTTGAAAGAAAGAAAGAAGAAAGAAAATACGTTTATTTGCGGTAAACATGACGCAAAAAAGAACAAAACAAATAAAAACAATAAAAAAAAAGGTTGACATGCGTCACATCCACGCAAAACGGCTATCGCTCAGCATTATGCTGCGACCCTATGCAAGACAGAGCCCCAGCGCTGGTTTTCAGCGACAGCCGGCGCCGACGTGATGACGTCGCACGGTGCAGCAAACAGTAATTCATCAAAAAGTATTTAAGATAAATTATTTATATTTTAAAGCAACCAGTTATTAAAACGCTTTACTGGTCATAGTGTTCATGATCAGTTAGAATAGGTACTACGTTTTTTTACATTTCAAACACAAATCATCAACAAAAACACTCACTCTGCATAACAGCATCATAATGCCCGGTACTGATTGGTTAAACATAACATAAAATGTAACTTATAAACAAATTCGCATAGTTATTGTGTAGCGTGCGTATAATGCGCGCCACGAAAGGTGAGACTTGACCCCGCCTCCCCCGCTCTTTCCGCCGCCCCTATGACATCCGGTCCCGTCCCGCACTCAGACCTCGTACCGCTAAAGATACCTAAAATCGTGTAATGCGCAAGTCAAACCACGTGGTGTGTCAAGTCACATCTTTCATGACACGCATTGTACACATGGCTTAAACAATTTAGATTGGTTGCAACGTCGGAACTCTTTTCGCCTCATAAATCTATCGCTGCGAAGGTAGAAATGGTCAACTTAAGATGGAGCAGGGCATCTGTCGTCCGTCAAATAGTCTATGGGCAAGTCCACTTCACATGGTACTGAAGAAAGATGGCAGATATGGTATATGGTCTGGTGGAAGAATATTAAAAACCACCATACGCTTCCGCTAGCGAGAGGGGGAGTAATGTTGTGGATATTTATCGGTCAAGTCGCTAGGAAACAAGAACGCTTTGAAGAAACCGCTTCGAGGAACGCACGTCCAGACGGTTCGGACCGTAAGAACGCTCTATGCAAGTATGCAACCGTTTGCACGCTCGTACGCCGTTTATATCAAACCAGCGAGCATTCTTAGAGCATTCCATGGATTCTCCGCAAACGACCAAAGAATAAAGTAACTATAGCAAACGACGACGTGGAACAACGAAAGAATGCACTGTCGCTGTTTACAAGTTCAAAATTGAGCATTCGCTCGTTTGGTCTACACCCGTCTTTATACAACAAATATTTTTAGAAGGTTTCGAGAACGGCTGAATGGTTTTTCCATTATTTTCGACTGGAAATACTACAAAACGCATCTGTCATGCTCACGACTGTCACCCCGCTTATGGTATAGTGTTCCATGTCTGTCTGTCACCAGTGTTGCCATGTGCACCGTAATTACGGTAACTTCACCGTTCTCAGCAAAAATTTACCGCCTACCGTTGAAGCATGACAACGGTGATGATATCTACCGTTATCTTCAAGGATCTAATTTTTTATGATGAAAATTATTTAGGAGCTAGCAATTTTACTTATATGGACTTTTCTTACATTTTAAAAACACAGTCTCTAAATTGGCAATACGTTTTGCTCTATAGAATAAAAAAACCCGGAAGTTTATGAACGTTCCCTTACATAGGTACAATACGCGCCCGAGGATTCCCCGACTCGCGGGAAATCCCCGTACATCGCGTCGATATAATGCCAACAATTTGAGTTTGCGTATAAAGACATGTTAACTATTGTAAGTTGTGGGAAATAATATTTACTTGGTTAATAGATTTACGTTGTTTACTTGATTAAATTGATTGATTCCTTCACGAAGTCACGAAGTTTTTGCAGTCGAACTTATGTTACGAAGTTTAATTTCTTCAATATAAACAGTTTTGTAGTATTTATTGGTTGTTTTATTAAAATTATTACACCGTTTTTGACACCGTTTTTTTCCAGCCCCTATCACCGTAATATCTTAGAATCTACCGTAATTTATGAGCGTTATCACCGTAGACCGGATTTTGAACATGGCAACATTGGTCTGTCACTGTCAGATTTAAAAAAGACGGTTAAATGGTGGCTGAGTGGCTGCATTTCTTATATTTGAAAAACGTAGTACGAATGAGAACGTGATGTCGCATTCATTCAATTCAAAGTACCGTTTAGTAAAGAGAAGTGTAAATTCTAAGTAGGTAAATATTGGACAATGGTGCTATAGGCACTCTGTACCAGCATTTTGTTGAGAGAAAATGGATTCACGATTTCAGAAATGTAGGCTATGCTTGAAACTGGGTGATTTCTGTTCAATATTTGAACAAGATGAGTGTGTTAAGTTATCCGATATGGTTATGTCTTTTAGTAACATTCAAGTAAGTACAAACTGTAGTAACTCTTATCAAGCATTTTTAATGGATCCCCAAAATTGTTTCTCTGTCTTGTATTTCTTTCTAGATTTATGAAGGTGATGGATTGTCAGATCGTGTCTGCTCATCCTGTATAGAAAATTTAAGCACAGCTTATTTATTCAAACAGCAGTGCGAAAGAATTGATAACTTGATAAGAAAATGTCCAGGTAATGTGTATTTTTGTACCTTGCTTTTAACTTGTTGTTTGTAACAACTGGATTTGCACCTAAATTATTATTTTTTTGTGATAAGAGTATGATTTATTGTCATACATTAATTTGATAGGCACAAATGAATATTTTAAACTTTATTTTTGTTCCAAAGTTAGTAAATGTTTGTTCATTAAGATAATGTAAAACTCTTTAGAAGTAGAAGGTATTCACATTTTGTAATTTGTTGTTACCAGATACCAACATAAGCAAACCGTCTGTTGACAACTACAGTGACTTCTTCAACAAGGAGTTTCACATGCATGATGGCACTATGGATGGTTCCATGGAAGAATATGTGTCTGCTGAGGGCGACAATAATGAAAACTTTTTCAAAGACAATATGGATAGCAATATCTTCCATGACATAAGTGATGAAACAGACAGTGATGTTGATTCCATTAAATGTGGAGGTTGCAATGAGTCCTATAGCAAATTAGGCACCCACACTTGCCGCATTACATGTACTATTGAGCGCAATCAACTGCAACGGTCAAGCAGTAACGAAACTCTTGTGGCATCAGATATTGCCCCAAATCAACAACCAGCTAGAGCCACCCAGTCGTTACCTCCACGCCACACTCAGCCACTGCCTGATATACCTGAAGATATGGACGTCACATGTGTACTATGTGATGAAAAATTTGACCAGTATGATAACTATGTCATACATTTTAACAGGTGCACAACTAATGTCAAGTTGCACCATTATGTTTGTCCAGTTTGCCATGACATATACACTGAAAAATTGGCATATTTGGAACATCTCAAGGCTGAACACTTTAAAGTAACTTCAAAAGAGACTGTTGTGCATTACAAGGCTGGCTTTATCAATCCGGGGGAGGATTGTGTTGACTTTGTGCCATCGTTAGAAAAGACTAGGAAACCGAAGGCTGTGCGTCGTCAAATAGGTTGGTCTGTTGAGGATATTTATCAAGAAATTGATTGCAAAAAAGTTGAAGAGAAAGTTACTCCCTCTACAAGTCCCTTTAAAAATTTTTTTTCAAAGTTGGGGAATGAGTGAGTTACAAATTGAATATTGGCATGTCTGGGATCTACCTAAGTATATTTCAACTGTATAGTTTTACTAACTACTTCTGCTTTACCTAATGGGAAACTAAATGCTTTGTTGCTCAAAAAAGTTTTAATATCTATTTTACACCTTGAGCTCTACTAAGGGAATTAATGTTTGGAAATTAAACATCTATCTATAATTTTATACATATGTATTTTTGTAGCCTTCTAGATTTAACATGCCAGGTTCCTTTGTGTAGCTATAAATTGGGCAATTTTAAGAATAAAAGTGATTTTTTTTTTGTTTTCATTGGAGTTACAGTAAATTCTTCAATCAACTCAGCATATTGGACATAGAACAGTAAATTCTTATTTCTATCAAAATAAATGTAAATACATATAAATAACTGTAATTTTTAATTTTGGAATTAAGAAAAGGTTTTAAATAAAATTTTATTCAATTATTAAATAATTTTCACAGAACTTTCAGTAGGCAGAGTACACCCAAAAAAGTGAGTTTTCGTAAATTAATTGAAAATGGCAAAGAGAAGACTGCCAATTACTTGCCATTTCAGAAGTATATCCAGAACTATAAACTCAAGAAGAAAGGGTCTAGTTACAGCCCAATCAAGGGAAAGATGCAGGTGTCCACTAAAATCAAAGCCAGTCTTCAGGAAATGACTTCAGGTAAATAAAATATTTTTTTTTTTTTTTAACTTAAGTAAGTAAATTAAATTTTCTGTCATCAATTGCAGACACAATAGGGATGATGATATTCTATTTTTTTATTTTATACTCAAATTAATTTTTGTAGTGCAAACAATACTATAAAAAGTGTAAGATCTTAAAAATTGCCAAGATATAAACATTTTAAAATAACTGCTAGACAAAGACGGCACTGTCACAGAAGTGACGTCACGACTATGTAATTTCATACTAGCGCCATACATTGTCTGTACCGCGCGACAAGGATCCTCCCATCCAAAAACCATATACATATTAGAATAATCCCATCCAAAAACTTTTAAAGCTTTTTCATATGTATATCCATTGATTCTACTGATTTTTCGATTATCTCATTTTACTAATACCTTCTTTGAAATTACATTATTTGCTTGAACATTTTGTAATGTTAGACATCATCCCTGTTATGCTAGACATGCGTAACAGGGATGATCATGACTCAGGGAAATAACAATATTGCAGGATTTTATACCACAGAATTCAATCAGATAAATAGACAGACAACAGATAGACTTATAATTTCTAGTCCATGGTTCACATTCACAGACCACAGTTGTTAAATTTAATTTGAATGTTCTGCTTCAGACAGTGATTATCATTCTCCAAGTGGCACGTCTGAGGAGTCATGGAAGTTGAAACAGAACTTAATATGTGCCTGTGAGAAGAAGGTGTTCATGCTATCCGAAAGCATTAATGTAAGTAAAAAAAACCGAATATAATTTAGTTAGACCATACACTGGTGCATGGTCTCTCGCTTTGAGGTATCTATCGGTTCACAGCATCTGATATCTATAAGGCCCATGAGTAAAAGAGAATGCACGATATACGCTGTCCCGCTCCGACATATTATGACAGCAGCAGCATGTGTACAAATTTTATTTTTAGTTTGAACTGTTGACATTTTCATGATAACACTTAATCCCTATCTTTCATAGAACCGCGAAAGAATTGCAGCGATGATAAACGAGTTAGGTGGCGTTGTAGCAGAAAATACAAAAATGGAGATGTTGGCAACACATTTCGTAGCAGTGTTGCCAAACGACACATACACTGGTATGATGGTATGCGCCCTCGCTACGGGAAAATGGTTGATAAATGTCAACTTTATCTACGACAGTTTTAGATGCAAGAAGTTCCTACAGGTATGTATTTAACTCACTCTAGAAGCACATAGAAGTGTATCATAACTACATGGAAATAAGATCGTGTCAATTCTAAAGTGAGACTATTTACTTGACAGAAGACTAGCTTCTGTCCGCAACTTCCTTTACGTGACCTTTGTTGGTCCCCCACCCACCCTATCCTATCGCATCGCATCACATCGCCCGCCCGCTTTATCACTTACTTCATTTTCGCTTAGCGTTCTTTCTGTTTGTTTTTGTTCGGCTCCTAAGGGTCGTGATGTTAAATAGCCTATCTTATAATAACATAAAAATCTCGTGTCAAAGTGTTTGTTATCGAACTCCTCCGAAACGGCTGGACCGATTTTTATGAATTTTTTGTGTATATTTGGTAGGTTTTGAGAATAGGTCGTAGGCTATTTTTATACCCCTTGGTGATAAGGGTGGCCCTCCAGATTTTTTTGGAATCGAAACTCACGCGGGTGAAACCTCGGGGCGCAGCTAGCATCTTATAAATTACAACCTTTCTCAAGAATTGGGCTATAATATGCAAAAATATTTTTTTATCACACCTGCTCTGAAAATACATACTAATTATACCAATTAGAGGGAAGAAACGCCTTTATCCCGCCCTTCAAATCCTTTCATCCCAAGGTATGGAAGTTTGTATGAAAATCCTTCCGACCCAAGGGTGGGAAGTATGTATGAAATTCCATTACATACCCGGTTTTTCTTTTTTTTTTAATTTGTCAGCAGTCATACTGCCAAGAGACTTTAACTGTCTACTAATTAAATTTCAAGTAAATTGTTACTGGCCACATACAGTTTTTTTTTTTTACCAGTTACCAACCTCCTTGGTGCATACAGAAAATTAAAAACGAAATTATTTATAATAGCTGCACTTTTAATAATTGTACTTTTAACTAAATATAAACATTTCTATGCATTTATGTCCATAATTTTCCTCGTAGGTGTAATAAAAAGCACTATACATCCCTCAGGATAAAGTACAGTTCCATACCTCAAATGGTTTGCGCCCCTCGCAAGCTCGTGGCCCAAATGCCATAATCTCGGTATGGAACTGTCACTTTCTTCCCTCTGAAGTAATGTACTATTTTCAATTCCGATTGGCTGATACCAGAGATATATTATAGCCTTCAAACAAACACTTTTCAGGTTTATTATTAGTATAGATTACTAGTTGCGCCCCGCAGTTTCACCCGCATAAGTGACGATCCCGTGGGAATACCGGGATAAAAAGTAGCCTATATGTTAATCCAGGGTGTCAGCTACCTCCATACAAATTTTAATCAAAATTGGTGCAGCCGTTTGAGCGTTAAGAAGTAACAAACATATAAACACACTCACAAACTTTCGCCTTTGTAATATTAGCGTGATTAAATAAGAGAGTCTGCTAGGAAACACCAACTATGACATTAGTTTAAAATACTTATTAACAATATTACAAAATAATTATAATTTATCATTTCTCTCTTTTATCGTCATCTCTACATTCAACATATTTTTTATTACAGGAATATCTCTATGAGTGGCTCAAACATCCAAAAGTATTGGAGATAGACTCGACAAGTGTGGAAGTGGCGAAGGCAGCCGTGTATTGGCACTTGGAGCTTGATGCACTCAGTGCCAAGTACCCCTTTGAAGGAAAACAAATCGTTCTCATCATGAAGAGGAAGTACAGGCAATATTATCAAATGATATTCAAGACTTTGAAAGCAAAGCCGATTACTTATGATCCAAGGTCAGTAAGCTTATTTTTTAGCAGTTATTCCGTTTATCCACCCCAAAAATCTACCCTAAGGTTGATACGCGGAAAAGCATCTCCGAGGATCCACCCTAAAGCTTATAAATTTCGTTTATCCGACTAGGCCTAGGGTGGATTTTCGGATATACATTTCCGCGCACCTTAGAGGGTGGATTTTTTTGGGGTGGATAAACGGAATAACCATTTTTTAATAGCATTTGCCAGCAACTTCGCCCGTCCTATTACTTGTCAGCAATATTGTGTCAAATGCTTCCTGATGTCTCTGTGACCAACTGAATGTTATTCCTTTTTTTAATAGAAAGATGGAAGACCTTAGAAAAAAAGCGTACCCTCAATTTGTGGAGCGCACCCACTGTTCACTTGTGTTCCACACTATACATTTTTGAAATTTGTATCTTTGTACACTAAAACAGACATGAATTTGACTTGTATATTAATGTTGTATCCAGACCCAGCCGCAAAGTGCTTACTTATGCTTAATGTTCCTAGGCGTACAATTAAATTGTTTTCTAATCCATAATTATTTTGTAAAGTGAATTATTTGGCAAACTTGTTTTTGTATGAAATGACAAATCATGTTTTTGCCTGTCAAGTAAAAATTTGCAAATTAATTTTTGGTGAACTGACAGGGCACCGTTCAATTTATTAAAATTATTTGTAATTCTAATGATTAATAATTTAATTTTAATGTAATGATGACCCATAATTGCACGCCGGAAAGGTCCAAAGGTTTGGGCTGGGTGCTGATGAGTCACTTCTTTTTATATATCACTAGCTGCGCCCCGCGGTTTCACCCGCGTAAATGTCGATCCCGTAGGAACATCGGGATAAAAAGTAGCCTATATGTTAATCCAGGGTGTTGGCTATCTCCTTACGAAATTTTATCAAAATTGGTCCAGCCGTTTGAGCGTGAAGAAGTATCAAACATATAAACTCTCACACACAGCCACTCACAAACTTTCGCCTTTACAATATTAGTGTGAATAATGTGATAGTGTGATTCTATTAGAAACATACGATATTTTGACACCCACAAGTAGAAAATTGCAATTTAATTTTTGTACAAATGTTTTAATTTTATGACTAAAAATCTGGGAACATCCTATATTAGTTCCTTTCTCATAATATACATAATATATAATGGCATTTTTTTCGACAATCTTCTTTGTTGTAAACCCACAGATCTGACGAAGCGCGGTAAAATTTTATCAACCAGCGCTCGCGCTTGATGGTGGTGGAAGGTTGATATTTGTTTGCCAATTAAAACTGCGCTGTACTGCCCCTCGCCAGATGTACGCCACCGATCCTTTCACAGCGTTATGAGGTAGTTACCACATGTAACTCAAAATTATTTTTCACAGGACCCCAGGCAGTTGCTGCACCGCAGATTACTGTTTCGTCGACATGAAAATTATTGAAAGAGTTAAGCTGCGTTTTTTCGCACGTCATAACGTACCCGTGTTTCCGTATCAGTACATATTGGTGTACCTGTTGAAGAGAGGTCAAGTAGACGATGAATACAAGTATCTTCTGCAAGACTGCAAGAAATATGCAAGAGACACAATGTTCCTGCTAAACGATACTTATTAGTACTTATATCTTTTTAGAATTGAAATTCCTATATTTTTGTTATTTTTATTATTGTTGCAAAGGTGGTATGGGTAGGTAATATAATCGACATAAACATTATATTTTATAAAAAATAAGCCATATTATTTTAAGGAATAAAGATATATTTTATAAAATATTTGGTTTCATTTATAATCTTATTATCAGGTGCGTGTTTTGCGTGCGGTGGTCGCCACTCTTGGTGGTTTGCTGTGCATGATAATTTGTTGGTCTTGATACCTTTTTCTGCCGATCTTCACCTGTAAGGGAATCAGGAAAGAAATTACGAATGATTGTTAATATTACAGTAATTTGATTTGTACTATTGGCGATTTCTTTTCGCGCACTGGATTTTCAACGTAAAGCTCAGCGCCGAGAGTTGAAAATCAAAAAAGTGTGTTTTTATGACGCGCTGGGACGAGCTCTGTTAGATTCTCAATGCCCGGCTCAACACCGACAGTTGAAAGTCGAGTGGGCGATAAAATCCCGCTGCGATATTGTTACGTCCGTGCGAACGTGCGCGTCGGCTAATACAGAGTCATTTTAATAAAACCTGACCGCAACCCGCAACAGCAATCATAATACAGACACGAGCATGTATTTCTATGGACATCTCGGCAATAATATCTGATTTCGTGATTCATCGGGATGGCAAATATATGTGATCATTTGTGGAAGGCATATAGTATACTATACGAACAAATACGGCAACTCAAATATGTGACATCGAAGGATAACCAAAATTATATCTGAAGAGACATGCGACGCCATGATATAGAATGCTGCATTGGCTTCAAAAAGATGACACCTCTTATAATGCATATCGGACATGTCTGTCTTGCGTTATAAATATCTGCCTACTCAAACAAATTCAGAAGAATGTGATAAGTACCTCGTTGTGATTACAAATATATAAGATCACTTTGGCTGTATAAAAACCTAACAGTACCTATACATAATATTTTGAATTTTCTTCTATATCACTATCAATGACGCTCATCGAAAAAATAGCTTCTAGGAGGAGGGAGGCTGCGGAAAGGGAGAGGGAGATCTCCTCCACTCACCCGGCCCGCAGCAGGCGCAGCGGGCGTCGGCGGAGGGCGGAAGGATCTTACCTACGTTCCCGCGACCCCCGGCGTAGGTGTGAGATGGAACACCGGGGTGGTTTTTAATTAGTAAGAGTCTGACAGACCCCCCGGGGCCGAGATCCATGAGGATTTTCAATCACGGAACAAAAAAAATAAGGCCTATGTCCAGCAGAGGACGAGTTTCGGCTGAAAAGATGATGATGATAAATAATATTCTTCATAATGACAGGTCCACATACAAGGTTTAATTAAATATTGTATGTTCTCAAGGGTCATAGCAAAAAGAGTAGAAAAACACCGTAATATTTGGGCTTGGTTAGATGAAACCGTGGATATACGTTTAGTATAATGCTTGACTAGTAACAGACACTAGCGAAATCCTTATTAAATAATGTATCTGGTTTTTCATAGGTACCTTCGTATAAACAATCCAACACGCAACTGTCGCTAATATAGTGCCTACCATTCCCCAAATTTGCTCGGAACTGGGAAACGAGTCGTCATTCAAGTTAGGTTTGAGTTCTGGTTCATCACAACTACAAAAAGAAACTATGTAAGGAAACATTGTTTTACTATAATTTAATTGTCAATATTTTTAACACTGTTAGACATTACCATTGACTACGGCTTGTTTAGTTGAAACCTGAGGTTGAAACGTTGAAATGAGTGCTGGATAATAGCTATAGCTATCCACGGAGGTCGAATACCTATGACTTATTCATTTTTGAAAAATAGAAGCATGGGCGCGGTGCAGTGACCTATACCAACCGAACAGCACGCGCATCGGACACAGGACCAGAAAGTCGAGACAGGGATTATGGTAGATAGAGTGCACGCAAGATAAGCCTGCGTGTGACATTTGACTTAAGATTAGGTACCTATATCCCTGCCAGCACACAGTCACTTTGGGCGTAATGATGGCAATTATTTGCTTTGGAAAACACGGAACACAGCAGTCACTCTCTTGACATCTGAAATAAACATCCAGATAGCGGCAAATGATTATTTCCGATTTCGGTCGCGCGTAGTCTTATTTTGCGCGCACTCTAGCAATGTTGCAAAGCGACGTTGCGACACCCCACCGCCCATTGACTCCAAATGCTGCGAAATTATTGCGTAGCGACTTCTGGTACATTCAATACCTAGTTTATGTCCATATCATCACTACAGATACGAGAGAAATGAGAAAATAGTATTATACCACTGACCTCTTGTATAATACAGATCAGTGGTTATACCTACCAACAGTGAAATCATTCCTACCAGTAAATAATACTTGTATTTGCTTAGGTATTTTTATTTATTTATACATGATAAGTATAAATATATGTATAAAAATGTATACTTAATATTATAATACACCAGATAAAATATAAAAAAAAACGGTGGCACTCCAGGTGTGCACAGACGTGAAAACTTGAATAAGCATAGGTAGTAATTTTATAAATATGTTTGAAGTCATTCTTCCCAAAGAAAATGTACCGCGCGTTGATGTCTTTATAATGGCCAAAACTTAAAACAGAGGTCCGACGCAAGTTCAATGGTTTTTTTCCATCTCAAAAAAATGCCCAACGCGCTTAAAGAAGTTTTTACTTCAAAAAATAAGAACCTACTTACATTTAACACCACAAAACAGTACCTACAATCGGCGGCCTATCGCTTTTTATTCCACCTTTAAAATAAATGGACATAACAAATTCTAAGATTTGAATGAAAGCGTGCAAGGCAAATTATTCATAAACACTTTATTACTCCTACTTAGACTTTCAAATTCCACATTAGCGGTGCTATTCTGTAAAAATCTCACCGTGAAAACTTAGGTGAATTCCTATTAAAAACAAACTCACTTCACCTAAGTTTTCACGGTGAGATTTTTACAGAATCGACCGGCTGGTTATCATTTAAGAGGTCCTAAAAGCGACCCTCTTGCTCAGAAACAAACAAGATAATAATTTTGCAAAAAATATTCCTTTTGCAGCAGGGTAAAAAAGACAATAAATGTACCTACCTACATATTGTTACCTTAGTAAGTTAGTACTTACTAGTTACTGCGGGTATTCTATAAAAGTCTCACCGTGAAAACTTAGGTGAAGTGAGCGTGGAGTGAGCTGTTATTAGTGTCAATTCTTAGCAAAAACAAACTCACTTCACCTAAGTTTTCACGGTGAGATTTTTACAGAATCGACCGGCTGGTTATTCTATGCTATTGTGTAAAGAAGGGTACCTATATCATTATCTAAGAAGCAAATGACAAGGAGACGCATTTTTGTGTAACTACAAGATAGGGCGCGATCATCAGGGCTAGTTTAGTTTTATATAAATAAAAAGCCGGCCAAGTGCGACTCAGACTCGCACACGAAGGGTTCCGTACCACAAGGCATAAAACGCCGAAAAAAACGTTTCTTTTATACCCCTTTAAATTTTAACTTTATTTTATTTTTATTATTTGATTTTATAGGGGCAACAGAAATACATCATCTGTGAAAATTTCAACTGTCTAGCTATCACGGTTCATGAGATACAGCCTGGTGACAGACAGACAGACGGACAGTGGAGTCTTAGTAATAGGGTCCCGTTTTTACCATTTAGGTACGGAATCCTAATAACGTAATATGTGAATAAAACTAGTTTACTGCTTGTTCAATGTGCTGACTACGTGCTGACACATCAAAACATTATCGCGTCAGTCAAGGCCAGACCATAGTCAATCAGGGATTCAGGGCTGCCAATGCCAATTTATCAAATTCCCCAATAATCAAATTCCCAAATCTAAGTCTATTGCCCACAAATTCCCCTCAAAATTCATAATAAATTCATTCATATCGGACACTTTTTTCCATATTTTTGTTATAAGCATTCTGCTCGATGGGTTAAACTTATCACCACTGCCCAGTTTTTAGGATTCCGTACCCAAAGGGTAAAAGCGGGATCCTATTACTAAGGCTCCACTGTCCGTCTGTCACCAGGCTGTATCTCATGGACATTGATAGCTAGACAGTTCCCGTACCGGGAATCCAACCCGAGCCTCCTGGGTGAAAGCGATTTTCCCACCCGTACGCAAAATACGCGCATTGATGTGGAGTTGCGGACACCAGCCCGTATTACCTATTAGTTATTATGTACCTATAGCTAGACAGTTGAAATTTTCACAAATGATGGTATTTCTGTCGCCGCTATAACAAAATACTAAAACGGGAATAAAATAAATATTTAAGGGAACCATACAACAAACGCTTTTTTCGGCGTTTTTGCCCTGTGGTACGGAACACTTCGTGTGCGAGTCCAACTTGCACTTGGCCAGATTTTTTCAATCCATTCATAGTATCTGAATTTATTCGATTTTGGGTATTTATTTGTAAAAACATGCTCAACATTACAGAACCATATCCAAATTATTTCACGGTTAATATGTAGTTCACATATATGTAGTTCACACCCACAAGTTTATACTTATAAACTATCGATATTAGCGCAGTGGTAGACCGCGAAATTAAAATTTTCTTACGTTTTTTGCAATTTGTAGGTCAGTGTCAGGTTGTATCTTAATCAAAACATGATTTGCGATTATGACAGATACGTATTTACGAAATTATAATCATTACAATAATTAATACACCTTTCTAAGTTAGATTTGTACCATATGAACGAATATCTTATGTTAACGATTTTAATTACTTATTAATTCTGTAAATACATATCTATTATAGTCGCAAATCATATTTTGATCAAGATACAACCTGACACTGGCCTGCAAATTACAAAAAACGTAAGAAAATTTGAATTTCGCGGTTTATCACTGCGCATTCACCTTAACGGTGAGATGTCAAAATCCCCGCATTTTTCCCGCATAATGCCAATCCCCAATCAACTTGAGATTCCCCGCAGTTTGGAAAATTTACTACACATTGGCAACGCTAAGTTCAATAGATTTATTTTATTGCTGGTAACACAGAGTCTGAAATTTGGGGAGAACCAAGATTATTTCCACTACAGATTTCCAGACTGTTGAACTGACATGTTCATCACAGTCTGTCTATATTATATTGTCTGTGGTCTGTCTTATCGAAGATGGAAATGTTATTTTGAAAAGAGGCGAACAACGAGTTCCATTACGTACCGGTACTTTCAGTATAATATAGTGTACTGTGTACTCTGTGTCCATTACTTACCATTGTGAATTGTATTGTCGCGATGTCGCAGTAGTTAGAAGCTTAGAAGTTAGAACCCAGTGTCTTAATTATTTAATATAGTTCGTAGGTACAGACACAGTATAGCACTACTCAAAGAGTATAATAATAATACGGGAGGCACTACTTTTCTATTATGTAGGTACCTACCGACTACCGTACATAAAGGTATAAGTAATCTAATCAAGTGACTTATTGTGAAAGACAAGTGTTATTTTATTAGGATCTTTTATAGTGCTTCTGTATTTTCAAAAATGGGATGTTGCTATTCTTATGAAGTAAGTGGTTTTTATTAAGTACTATGGTCACGGTATAATTTTTATTCGTAAACTTTGTAACGTATCAAAACTGTATTGTATATTAATAAATTTGTAATAATTCTGTTGAAATAATAATTGTTTAGCTAAGTATTTTTTTTTTCATTAAACATCTGAAATTATAAAGTTATTAATATTTGTTACTGTTGTAGGTACTAGTAGGTAGGTTCAAAGGTAAAGTAATATAAGTAGGTACTTAATAAAGTTAAAACTTTCTTAAATTTTATTTTTATCACGAATAACTGCAGCGCTTTGACCACCATTTGGCTATTGAGCACACACTCAACATAGTATAAAACTATAAAAGTACCTACCTAGTTGTTACTTAGCTGCTCAATAAACCAAGGTTCACGTACATTTACTTACCTATCTGTCCAACTGCGGCTGTAATTCATGTTATAATTTGTAGGAAGAAGACCATAATGTCGTCCCGGAGTTTCTACGTCCAGCACCTCCGCCAAGGAGGCCTACACCAACCGCAACCAGTTCACAAAGCTACTATGGTTCTTATTACAATCGACAGCACAGGGACTATTACAATGTAAGGTTTTGATTTTATTGTACTTAATACTGACTTCCGCCCGCGGCTTCGCCCGCGAGGTATGGCGATAAAAACCATCCTATGTCCTTCCCCGGGATGCAATCTATCTCTCTGCCAAATTTTATCGAAATCCGTTCTGTGGTTTAGGCGTGAAAAGGTAACATACAGACAGACAGACGTGTTACTTTCGAATTTATAATATTAGTATGGATAGCTGACCCGACAGAGGTCTAGTCCAAATTTCAATAATTCATAGAAAAAAGGACGTTTAGTCCACTTAGAGAGCGCCGACCAAACGCCGACCGCCCAGTGGCGCCTTCATCGTTTGTTTGGTTATTTCTTTCATTTTAGAATGAAAATGCAGAAAATAAGCACGTTATGTTGAGCTCAACAAGATTATACGTTAATATTATTATAAACGATAGTTTTTCATTGTTTAGTTTTATTATAATCACTAAAACGAAAAATAGTGGCCACTATTATCATTACTATTATTAGCACTACTTATAACACATTAGCTTCTGCCCGCGACTTCGTCCGCGTCGAATTTCACCCACTCCCCCCCATTCACCCTCTGGGTGAACGAAAAACCTTTTCTTAGTGGATACCTACTCTTCACAAAGAACACACCCTTCAAATTTCTTGTCTCTAGGACCAGCGATTTTGGCTGTGCGTTGATATATCAGTCAGTCAGGACTTTGAATCTATACTTATAATATTATAAAGCTGAAGAGTTTGTTTGTTTGGTTGAACGCGCTAATCTCAGGAACTACTGGTTCGAATCGAAAATTTCTTATTGCGTTGGATAGTCCATTAATCGAGGAAGGCTCTAGGCTGTAGAACATCACGCTACGACCAATACGAGCGGAGCATCAATGGAAATGTTGCAAAAACGGGAAAAATATCTGATAAATGCCATCCCATTTAAGTGTTTTGGATGTTTGTTACTCAATCATGCGTAAACCGTTAAACAGATTTGGATGAAAATTGGCACATAGATAGACCATTTCCTGGATTAACACATAGGATACTTTTTATCCCGATATTCCCACGGGATCGAAACTGACGCGGGTGAAACCGCGGGGCGCTGCTAGTTTATATGTATATATAAAATTATGCACTCTTTTTTTCTCAAAAGCTGAACGCGTTCAAGCATAGGTAGCTAAATTCGGCAATGTTTGCAGTTTTAATCACATTTCAAACTAAGTACCTAACTAATAAGGGTAAAAAGTGATCAACTAAAAAAACTGCCCGTACTGTTACAACATACCTAATTATGGGCACTGCAAATTGTTACCGTCGATTCGGACGTCCGATTGACTACAATCTGAGTGCAAGGGAGCCCTTAAAAATATTCCTTATGATAAATCTTTGTTTTTCAGGCAGTTCCGCCTTCAACCTTTCGCAGTGTACCCGTATAATGCGTGCCACGAAAGATGAGACTTGACCCCGCCTCCCCCGCTCTTTCCGCTGCTCCTATGACGTCCGGTCCCGTCCCGCACTCAGACCTCATACCGCTAAAGATAGGTGCCTAAAATCGTGTTCTGCGCAAGTCAAACCACGTGGTGTGTCAAGTCTCATCTTTCATGGCACGCATTGTACGTACTCATGTTGCGAAACCAAATGTACGGGCGGTAGTCCTCAAACCTACGCAAGAGTTTAAAGTAAATTAAAAGTCCCCCCTCCCTCCGATTTGAATTCCTGGCTAAGGCCTTGATACACCTAGGCTAGGTACACCCACATTTGCGGCTACAAAAATTCTTAGGGAATTTAATTAAAAACATACCTACAATATTCTTATCTCTAAGAAGCGACGTGCGCTTTATTTGTGGGTACCAACTGTACAAGCACACTGTAAATGTGTGTGTAAGCGCAGGAGCTCTCGGTACCGTCAGAGATTAGTCTGAGACAATCTGGCGAAGTATGTGCTGAGTATGTGATGCTGACGCTGACTCGTCTTCACGCACACATCCACAGCGTGTTTGTAAACTCGGTTACCACAAGAGGCGCGCGTCGCTTCGTGAGATAAGATAAAAATCACTTTTACACGTCAATCATATGCAATGTTAGTTTGATGTAGGTAGGTACAGCCGGTCGATTCTGTAAAAATCTCACCGTGAAGACTTAGGTGAAGTGAGTTTGTTTTTGCTAGGAATTGACAGCTCACTCCACGCTTACTTCACCTAAGTTTTCACGCTAAGATTTTTACAGAATAGCACCGCAGAATGCGTAGTTGACGGCTATGTGATGGGTCTTTTTACACCTTGTATAAGCTTACAGCATCATTGTTTTGCCCTTATACCAATTTATTTGTGGCCGCCGCAACATGTCTTTTTCTTGATTGTATTTTTTTTTGTTAGCCTATCCTGTCCCACTGCTGGGCAAACGCCTCCCCCAAATCCTTCCATCTTCCCGCGCCACTTGAATCAGCCCTCGCGGTACGTGCCCAGTCACCTCGCGATCTCTTTCTGAACCGGCCTCGGCAGCGCCGTCCATCTTCAGGCACCCATTGTGTTTAATTTGCCCAGCGGTCATCGTGCTTGCGGCTGATGTGATTGCCCCAATCCCATAATTATTGTATTGATTGAATTTATGGCAGCAAATTTTTATTATAATACCTTTTTCAGCCAAGACCTGGAGCGCTATACGGGGAGTATAAGTGCCATTGCGGATCCTTTTGGGTCAGCCGTTTGTCGTGGCGCGATAAATACCAGCAATGTAAACGTTGTAAAGCATTTGTGCGCCCAAAAAATCAGGTACCTACCTATACAATGTACCTAGTTTATTTTTTAAAGTTTTCATAGTACGGTCAGCTACAAAATAATTTAGCGTGCAGCTTTTTTATATTAAGGCGAAATGGTATCGTAGTCACGCAGGTTTTGAGGGGGTGAAGCAGACGCGGACGGGTAAGAGGCGCGCGGGGCCCCGCGCTCTGCCGCACTCGGCCGGCAAGCTATAGTCCGACCGCTGTAAGCGCGACCCTCTCTCGTGAACCAAAATACTGGCCTTCTTATAATAAAATAACTACTTATGAGTTCCTATAACAATCCCAATTAGTTCGCTGTTTGAAAATGAATGGGTACTAGTATGAGAGGTAGAATCCAAACCGGTTTTACCAAAAACCGGTTCTTACACAGGATAATTTTTTTTGTCACTACCCAAATTTTCATAGGGTGTCCTGTCCTACCCATGAATATGAACAACTTTCACTATAGGACTGACTGTGAAATCACGAAATAAAATCTGCTGTTTCTTACAAAAGTTTGATACATAGGTACTCAATCAAAATGTATGAATCAGCAGATGTTTTCGTGATTTCAGAGTTGTTCCCATGGTAAAAGTTGTTCATATTCATGGGTAGAACACCCTGTGAAAATTTGGGTATTGATAAAAAAAATAGCCTGTAGAAATGAAAAAACAGGTAATTATAATAGCTTTTATATACATAATATGTTAAAAAATAAAATAGGGGGTGTATCATTCATGTTGTTAGCGGGGTTCTATAAATTCTTTGTCCACAAAAGTCCACAGTCCTCAATCTGTAAATTTTCTTAGCTCTGTTGTTGAAGCGCAAATTTTTCATTTTTAAGTCCATGGACCACTGATGCGACGGATGAAATATTAGATTTGTACAAAATGTTATTCAACAGGGCAGTAAATTTTTTTTGTCTCTTTATTATTACTCCAAAGTTTGAGGCCATTATCATCAATCTTCTGATTTGCAACCATTCACACCGACTGAAGGTTCACATGTGCCGCATCAGATATTTCTGGTAGCTGTTGTGGTTATACCATTCCTGTACCGTCAGTATCCAGTAGTTTTTCATGGGTGCTGAAATATTGGAAATATTTGTAACAGTACAAGATAAACATAAATGTTACGGTATACCGTGAAATTTACCTATTCACATCAACACCAACACAACAACACACACAAAACAACTAACTTCGTAGTTGTGGTGCGTTTCCGCTACATCTTGGGTAACTTGTAACCTACCTATCGGTTTTCAGTCCTATTCATGACCTCTAACATACAAATTACCTATTCAACGTGTTTTTTTGATATCGCATAACTATAGGGGTCATTGTACTCATCATTATGAACAACTTTTACTACCATAGGTCCGAACCCGAAATCGCAAAAAAAATCTAGTGTTCCCTACATTTTGAAGTATAACAGCTGATTTTTTTTCGCGATTTTAGGTTTTGGGCCCATAGTAAAAGTTGTTCATAATGATGAGTACAATGACCCCGTAGAGTTATGGGATATAAAAAAAACACTTTGTATTTTCAAAGGCTTTTTCTAGTGCACAGAGTCAAATTAAATTAGCTAGCGAAACTCCGCAGACGTGACGGTTATAATAATAGGGCATAAGTAGATACTGTAGATAAGTAAGCGAGCTTACTCAAAAAACTTGGGTGATACTGATTGAAGTTGTACTAGTCATCTAGCTGCAGCGGCGCCGCTGCATCAGTCACTCTTGGATTTGTATGAACCTCACAGGCGCCGCGCGGCGGCGGCGGCGAGTTTTGATAAGACCTATCAAAACTCGCCGCCGCTACCGCGGCGCCGTGTGTCGGGGAAACCAATACAGAGGCACTGCGGCACTGCCGCAACCACGGCATATTGTGTAAAGGGACTTTCAAAACGAAAGTTGTGTGCTTATACAATAAATACGAGTTAGTACGTCAATGTTAAATGTCAACATTTGTATTTTTTGGGATAATAAATAATAAAATTTACCTATTCAGGTTCATCAATTTCTGCTTCTTGAGCTGAATATATATTACTTTTATTCACCATTTTTATGACTAAGGTATAACTTTACATTTCAAACGGGCGCAATAAAGTTGTACACGGGTGCTCTCATAGACGCGCTGCGGCCGACTGACGGGACAGCGGGAGCGGTGGGATGTCCGAACTGCGCGCCCGCTTTTTATAAATATTTCTTTTTAAAATCCTATTTGCTCTGTTATATTAAAATAAAACCATAATCCCCTAAAGTCTTTAATGGTGAATGTATAGACGAAATTTCATTGAAATTGCTTTATTTACAAACGAATAAAACCGTTTTTTCTCATAAAAAATGCTAATTTTGAGGAAACTTTGCGATTTTTTTGTATCGAGCCAAATTCTGTCAATCGTGTTTTGGTCCTCATAATTCACTAAAGAATATCTTCAATTTTAATAATCATGAAAAAATATACGGCAAATTTGTTGTTTTTGAGGACAAAAATTGATTTTGCGTGAAGCCGAAATGCGTCAAAACATCTTCTCTGGGACACATTTCGCCTTAATCATTTATTATTTTAATTTTACTGATCAGTAACTTTTGCAATTTAGTAACTTAGCAATTGCGTAACTTACTTTTAATCACAATCTGAATTTATGAAGTTTGGAATATTTGTTTTTCTAAACTACCCCCTTAGTTTAGAAAAACAAATATTCCAAACTTCATAATTTACTTAGATAAGTATTCGTACCAAGTTTCAAGTTTATTAAATCAAGGAATAAGATTTTTATAATGTAGGGGACACCGCATCCTTTTATAATGTAGGGGAGAACTATACTCCCCTACATTATAAAAGGATGCGGTGTGCAAAATTTCACATTCCTAGACCCAATAGTTTCGGCTGTGCGTTAATATGTCAGTCAGTCAGTTTCTCCTTTTATACATTTATAATTATATAGATATACGTAACTGTAAATAATTGCTGTTTTCGTATTTACAGAGAGAATTACGTCCTACTGACTTCACACGCGGCAAGAATGATGAATGTTCAGACCATCCTCAGGAGCTATGCGAGATGTGTAAGCAAGTAGGAGGCTACTGCGGCAAATATAAATAACCGATGCGTGAACCAAACTTAATGGTTCAGTTACACGAGGTCAGTTAAGGTCTTAGGTATTAAATGGTAATGGTAGGGTTAAATTTAGACGTTTAACTAAACGCGTACTGATCAGCATTTTTCTGTATCTTTTGTGTCATGTAGATGCTTTCGCGTCTAACTTCGCGCTAAGCGCTCTTTTAATGCGAATAAGTGAAGATGCTTGCGAGCGGACTCTTCTAATGAACCTTAAGTTCGATTCTTATTTTTAAGGTCTAGAATTAAGTAAAAAACCTACCTAATGGTTACAAATAAGTTATATTTTTATAGTAATAATTGTGATTGACATTGTATTCCATTATATTATATTAAAAAAAAATATTTTTTACCCCACGTAAAAGAATTGGGCCTAAATTGTAAACATGAGATGCTGAAATGTTCCTTCATTATTTACATTAATAAATACAGATATTTTTGATACGGAAGGGTACCTATAACCAATTTTTATTATTATCTTATTATATCTATGGACTGGGTTCTCTGAATACAGAGAACCCAGTTTTTACTGTCGAAAGCGATTAAACGAATATTTTCTAACGAAAATAATTAAATAATCTTCGTAACCAGACTTTTTCATAAATGAACAATAATTATGTTTTTATGTTTTGAAAGAATAAATAGAAATATTGATTCACACGGCATGTGTTTATTTGAAAAAAGCGACAAATCATAACTTTTTACCCGTAATAATTTACACATTCAATCTACAGATTCATATTAAACACAAAAACTGGATTGTACCGCCAGCAACGACAGTCGATTACCACTGTTACTTTTACTTATTAAATTGACACAAAATTATTTGAAACACTGCTTTTGAGCATTTCGTGTAATAGCTTACTGTCCGGCTGTCGAGAGAATGAGTTCCGACATCTGTCAGTTTCATATAAACCAATACGTGTTTGGCGAATTTGATCTTTATTATTTACTAGAATTGTCGACGGTCGCACTGTTTTTTGAGACATTTCAATTTTACGTTTTCAATTTTTTTTTACAATATTTTGTTCAACGTTAAATTATAATTTAAAAAAATTTAAGCGTTATTCGACTTTTGTTGCTAACTGTACCATAAAAGACGAACTATCGGTCATACATAGTATTTCACTGTAATTCTATGTGATGTTATCTTGGCCGTCATTTCCACCAAAAGCTCTGGATACTAATGCTGAATAATTTGTGTTGCTGAAATAGCCGGGCACATTTGTGGTGTACAGGTTTTTCTTTTCGACCAAATAGGCAAACAATGGCATTAGTCGGGATCCGATCTCCTCGACATCTTCTATGTTGGTTTCTTTTAAGAACTTGGACAAACTGAACGCGGCACTCAACACTAGTCGATCCGTCAACGGTCCTTGGAAAAATTTGAACTGGAAAAGAAACGAACATTTTAATTGTATTATCGAAGCTTACAGAAAAATGCACATTTCTATGTTCAGCCTGAGGGACTTTTTTCAGTTTACCTATATTGTCCCACTGCAAAGGTCTCTGAGGTACTATACATACAAGTACTAATTATTAACCTGTAGAGTGCTTGGTTATGTATCAATTGCTGTGCCGCCAGCGCCCAGCTCATAAATCGACAAATCTACGACGAATAGGGTCGTACAATTAATTAAAAACAATAAACGAACCCTGTATATGTATTATGTATTCCGATGTATTTTACTGTACACAGACGCCAGCGCACCAAGCTACCCGAAACTGTGAAATTTTCCCAATCAACCTTGAACCTTATGCTTTAGCGATAAAGTCGAAAATGTATTAAAGAAATTTGACAGATTGTAGTAGCTTGATGTGCTGGCGTCTGTACATAAATAATAAAATAAATAACATAGGTTCTCAGCCGTATAAATATGACTGAGTCGGCACGGGCACGAAAACATTTGTTGTATTAATCCGATTGGGGCGGTTAAAAGGTTAAATGAACTAGCGGAACTTCACAGACGTGATCGAACGATACGAGTACAGTAATCATGAAAAACAACAAAAAAAATCTAAACTCATAATTTTAAGTAACTACAGTTGATAACTGTGTCCACGGCCGCGGGTATTGAAGTTAAGTATTGAATTGATACCCATCACGTCTGTGAAGTTTCGCTAGATAATTTAATTTGACCTTGTAGAACAAAGTTCAAGCTTGAAGTATGAAATATTTCATAATAATTCCAACACAAGTCTGTATTTCCGCGAAGGGTTATGCAGAGGTGTACCACCACCACCACCACTTTTCGCCAGTTACGTTTAAGAGCGCGTATACAGAAAGTGGGCAACGTCGCAAACAGCTGTCAAATATTTCCCTGTTTTGATTAATTTGTCAATATTACTCTATGAAAATAAGAAATATGGCTAACTAATGAACTAGAATATTAATAATGAATTGCAATTAAAACACTGAATTTGATGTTGTAACCGTTTTAGGTGTAAAAAAGGCATTTGTAAAGTTTCCAAATTCTTTTTTTACATCTAAAACTAAATATTCGGTGTTACGATATTAATTATTGCATTTCATAATCAATATTCTAGTTCATTAGTTAGCCATATTTATTATTTTCATACAGTAATATTGACAAATTAATCTAAACAGCGAAATATTTGACAGCTATTTGCGACGTTGCCCACTTTCTGTATATACGCTCTTAAGTCCCATGTAATTGGGGGCGAGCCTATTGCCATCAACTAGGAAGAAATCCAAGACTCCGGGCTGCTACTGAGAAATTTGGGTATGTATACGGCGTAACGAAAAACTCATACCCGTATTATGTAGACTAGATTCTGGATGCAGTAAAACAAACAGGCTCTGGTTGCAGGAGTGCGGGTGCCTTCCACAGCCTTCGTGATCATTCGTAGGGCCTCGTGGAAGATGCACAGCACATCAATGTCTTCAATGTGTCGCACCAAGTTGTCCCATACCATACACCATTCCTCCTGTGTACCGGAGCTAAGGATCTGGAATGATGGAAAAAAATTACACACATCTAACCAAACAAATAAAGAAAATTGAAGTGTGTGTTTGTAATGTCAAAATAACAGCTTTTTACCAAATTCATAGTAAAGTAATACCTAATATAAAAAAAAACAATTTATAAAATTTTTGTCTGACAGTCTGTTCCGGCTAATCCCCGAAACGGCTTTACCATACCAATCATGGAGAAGGACGTCGTCGGCTACTTTTTATCGACATCACGCTGGCGGAAGCTAGGTTTACATAAACAAGCGCCTTTTTACTGCAGGGGTAGGCAGAAACTACAGAACGCCATGCTATAATCTATATTCAAACATCTAACCTTAAGTCATTCGTGGTAGGAGTTCCAACCCAACATCTACAGACCTGCCTGATAGAGGACTTTTGGCCGGAAGGTGTCGTATATCGATGTTTCCATGGACGGTTACGCGATACCACGCAGCGAAACACGACGCCGATGACAACGTTACGTGTATATAGTTTTAAGGTTTTTAATATGTATTAGTTTACTATTGTATAAGATTATTTTGTGTATTTTATCTATGGGCCTTATTTGCCTCATAATAAAATGATTATTATTATTAATTTAATATACACGAAAGGAGGTGGTAGTGTAAAGAATTTAAAAGTTAGTGATACCCTGACTTAGAAGGACATAATTACTTTGAACTTATTGGTGATGTCCTTAAAAAGAGGTTGTACTCAATGACATAACATTGTAAGTACAACCCCTTACTGACAATATCTAATATACTAACAATAAAGCTGAAAAGTTTGTTTGAATGTGCTAATCTCTGGAACTACCAGTCGGATTTGAAAGATTATTTTTGCATTGGATAGCCCAATTCTTATTTCTTATCACGCTATGGCTTCAAAGAGCCGAGGATAACGAAAAAAAGTCAGAAAGGACGCAAACCGAAAAGGAAGTAATAGCACGGGCAGGTGATGCGATGCGATGGGGTGGCTCAGGGAACAAGAAATTTCACGCAGACGAAGGCGCGAGCAGAAGCTAGTGTAAATTATATGCGAGTGCTAGCATTGTGTGGAAGTTCAAAACATAGGTAATTACTTTTTTATCTAACCTGGGTAACCCATATGGATATTTCACTGCGGTTGGTATCCTTATCGACTTGCATGCCACTGACTGCTTGAAAGAAATTTGAACTTTGGCCGCCTAATAGTTTTCTAAAATAAAAATTATTTTGTGGCTGCATATTTTTTCGTTTCAACCTGATTCTTAACCAGTCACCTTCATCATCTGTAATGAAAATTTTATAAATCTGAAATTGTAGGATAAAAAATAGTGCAGTAGTATAGTCCGCCTCAAACTTTATAGCGGCTCTGAAGTGCGCTGCTCGCTGTGCAGTAACTCGCCCTTCACCCCCACTGACACATGAGTTTGTTACTACGCAGCGACTCGCCTTGTGTTCCGAGCCGCCGTAAAGTTTGAATCGGGCTGTATGTCTGATTGCATTTAAGCAGCCAGTTTAAACTTACTTGGTATAACATTGTCATATGTTTCTATTAAACATTTTTGGAAGTTCAATGTAAGGTGCAGTGTTGTTGAAGCCTTCGGTACAAATGACTTAATGTTCCCCCAGCGGACCACCTCCAACACTTGACTCAACATAGCCAACATAGGCGCTCTGTATTCCACTAATTCGCGGATAGTATATGCCTCATTCAATAGCTGAATCTGAACATGTATCTTGCCAATATCTTTGTGCACAAGTGCCTTGTGCATATTTGGCATAATAATCAGAAGTAGTAATTTTGTTCCCGGGATTATATTACACTTTTTGAGTCCTCTTAAAAACATCACTATATTATCTTGCTTACTTTCTGTTTCTGAAGTATTATCAAGAATCTTTTTGATGATACCTATTATGCAAGGCTCTGTTTCAGAGACATAATAATAATTGGAATAATCTTTGAGTAAGTCCATAATTTTCAACATTGTTTTTGTAAGCTGGGCGTTTTCTTCGGCCATTATAAATATTTTATTGAAAACTTCTCTGGGGTTCTGTAGGAAGACATTCAACACTTCTGTGAAGTCCACATTAACGTCAGCAACAAATTTGTTGAACATTTCAGTTAATGTGTTATGAAAGTCTTCATCATCGCTCAGGTTATGGAACTGGTTTTCACTGAAATGCTCTTTCAATAATTTATGTTTGTCTGAGACATTGCAGTGTTGGAATATTTTAATTGATAATGATGTTACTATTTCTCTATTAACTGTGTTGCTTTTATAGTAATTTGTAAACATGTGGTATAACTTCAAACACTCCTGTTCATCAAACATCTGTATGTTAGCATCTATGGCAGTGATCAGATCAATGTGCTGGCACAGCTGCTCCTTGTTTACTAAAGCATGTATCCATGATGCCCTGTCTTCATGATTGCTATTTATATTCTGTATTATAATGTTGGTGTCAGTTAAGTTGATAATGTCGCTGATGACTGCTGGTTTACGAGCCATCTGTTGAATCATGCCAACAACAGGGTGCTCGGCGACACTGCTAACATTCAGCAGTTTTGTTCTTACCTTATGGCAAAGCTCCCCTAAAGCTTGTTGCATGCTCTTGCCATCTTCTTCAAACTCACTCCAAGCACAAAATATGTCCACACTGACATCCATTACAAGTTCTTGGAAAATATCTAGTAAAATAATATTACAGTTGTTCAAGCACTCTGATACTGTGTTATTGGGACACTCACAAACTTTGTTTGTAGGAGGATTGATTTTAAAACAACCTTCCTTATATGTTGACCTGTAGATGTCGTTGGGGCAACTTGAATTTACTTCTTGAGTGAAATAATTAATACAGTCATAGATCAACAGTAGAATTGTTTTCAGACATTGCCCTTTGTATGTGTACAATTCGTCTTTACCTAGTAAGTTCAATCTATGACTATTTGGTGGGTTTGAAAAATATTTTAAACATTTTTGTAAAGTTTCATAACTAGTGGTCAATAAGTTGTTGAGGATCTCCTTCTCAAATTCAAAACAGTGTAGCCGGCAAATAAGGGAATAACATGCGGCTGCCAAGTCATGCAGTTTCTTGAGTCCCTTTGTAGGATTGTAGTATTTGTAATTTTCAGCAAAAGCTCCTGCTACCTCTATTGCTAGTGGGGGATAACAATATGTGATTATTTCATATGCAAAATCCTCCATACGAAGGTTCCACAACATTTCACACATGAGATATTTTGGTATAGTGGGTATTGACTGTATGACTAGAAATACTCCTTCTAGTTCTACCATTTCGTTCACAGCTTTTAAGTCTGTATTTAAAACAATATACATAGCAAATTTACGTGTTTTTGCCACCATTGAATCTGTTACCCCATTTTCATTTATGTATTTTTCACTCCTAAGGAACCTTGATATGGTTTCTATAACTGATCTAACTTTCTCTTCATTGCCTGCAATACAAAAGGTTCAAACTTTAGTCACAAAATAAAAACTGTGTCAATTAAGAATGTAAAGTATACAATGTATGAGTTCAAAAGCTTTAGACAGAGGGGTTTATTTATAAACATTGCTAAAAGTGAAGAGATGTTTAAACATCAAAAATGTATGGTTAAACAGTTGCTAATCATTACTTAGCTTTAAGCAATGTTTAAGAATAAAAGGGTTTGTGGTTAAAATGTTTACCGGTGCCAATGTAAATTAAAGGTACATGAGAAATTTCGTCTACGAAAAGTGAAAAGTATTATTTTTTTACTGATCCATGTTAGGTTTATCATGAAGTGGAGAACTAAGTAGCAGACAAGGCGCCCAAAATTTTTAAAATATGATTTCACTTTCTTCGATGACGACCCTCTGACCGGTGTCGGTTATGGTTTTCATTAATGAATGAGTATCCACTTATCAACAGGCAAACTCAAAACGGCATTAGAATTACGGCTTCTCTTATAACTGCAAAAACTTAAAAAGTAAGTAATGTTTACCGCCCCTGGACGTAATTCTTGAAAAACCGTGAGAGTGGTTTGCTGATACAATTAGGCCTTGAAATGCAGATAGCTCCGGAGTAAAATCCATTGTTAATTTGGCAAATCTTGTTCAAAAATATTCAAGTTTTTCAGTGTTTTCAACCATTCACCCGGCAAATCAATAAATTTTTCAATGACATTGTATCTGATGACTTTGACATAAAATTGACATTGAGTTGACGGCACTACTGCGCCGCCCACAGCCCCACAGCAGTCAGACAGAGTAATTTGACTACCTACGTAGTGATGTTCTAATCCGCTATAAACTGTAAACGTGTATTATAAACTATAAAATACATATATTAATATAGTCTGTTATTTTATACGCTACAATTATAGCGCGCTATTTCAAAACTAGAATCACAAGGTACACGCTGCGCACATTTCACACACCTATTGCTATCGAAACACATTGCGCAGTAGGAAAAGAAATCGAATAAGAATCCTATTTTAAAATCTATCAACATTAGTTTTACTTCAAATGCGGGCAGATCGACGAAATAACTCGAGTGGCGGTATTTTTTGAGATCAAGGTGATTTACCGCGAGAATTATTGCCAACGTTGAACACTTACGTATACAGTGCAGCTGCGTCAACGTCCATCTTCGAATTCAAGGGGAACATTAGCGTTAGCGCCAATTTTATTGCCAATTGACGTTGACCGTTCAAGTGTGGCCACTCAATTTATCGCGTTAATCATAGGAATAATTACCGCGGTGTTTACGGCGATGATGGGAATTGCCGTTTCCCGTTGGTGTGGTACCGGCATGACAGGTTGCGATTTGTGTTTTGCGCGTAGACTGAGAATATACCTCTATTCTCTGTCTACGGTTTTGCGAAACACAAATCGTGAAAGGCTAAACGTCAAAACAAAGAGTTCTTGTACTCTGTGGTCAAAAAACACTACATCAACAAAAGTCAAATCCTTAGCCTTTAAAAAAAAAAAAAAAAAAAAATCAACAAAAGTCAAAATAAGATGTCATAAAACATTACAAAAACCGATATCTAACTGATAAACATTTTAAAAAGTGTAGTGGGTAGGGAAGAAAAATGCATTATTATGAATTAAATCAATTATATTATTCTAGCACCGCTATGTAAAACGTGGCAGAAATAAATCGAATTACTAAATTACGACAAATATGAAGTATAAAAAATTGGTAATCATTTGCCTGTCGTGTATACCGTTTCTGTTCACTTTAAACGGTGATTTTGTGTTCGACGACACTGAAGCAATAGTGAAGAATAACGACGTCACGTCGGAGTCTTGGACGGACCCATTTTTCCATGACTTTTGGGGTGCAGATATTAAATCAGACCTAAGTCATAAGTCTTACAGACCCCTTACAATTTTATCTTACAGGTTGGTAAAAATAGTCAATTATATTCATTTACAGCATGGAAAGTTAATTATTGGCTTAATTAAAATTTCACTTTTCAGGTTAGATTATTTACTAGCTAAAAGAGTTTCAGCCTTCGATTTCAAAACTACAAATCTAATATTATGCCATATCTTGTGCTGTCTATTGGTGTGGAAAGTTTATGAAACAATTTTGAATGACGAGAACAGTATTTTGGCTAGTCAAGATGAAGGAACAAACAAGAAATCAAGTTACCAGGATGACAGGAGTAAGAAGTGGTGGATGGACACAGCATTTCTATCAACATTATTATTTTCTGTACACCCAGTACATGTGGAAGCAGTAAGCGGGGTGGTCGGCAGGGCTGATCTCTTAGCGGCTATAACATTTTTCCTAGCATTCCTTAGTTATAACAAATCACTAACTAGTCAAACTTGTAACAACATCTTTTTACTTTCAACAGTAATTTTAGCTGGCATATCTATGTTGTGTAAGGAAAACGGTATTACTGTTCTGGTGAGTTAAAAGAATCATTGAAAAAAATATCATACTCAAATAGAGTTGTTAAAATTATTATTAATATACTATTTAAAAGTTTATTCCAGGGTTTCTGTTTAGTATATGAAGTGTCAAGAACATACAAGATTAAGATAAGGGAAAACAGGAACGCAAAGATCTTAAGCTTAGAAAACATCACTATAGGCTCCATATTTAGAATCATCATCATCACATTTAGTATAGCTGCCCTGTTATATGGAAGGTGGCTTGTGATGGGCGGAGCCACACCTGAGTTCAAACCTACTGATAATCCAGCTGCTTTTGCCTATTCTCCTTTTGCAAAGGTATGGTTTTCTTTCAATCCATACTAATATTATAAATGCGAAAGTGTCTGTCTGTCTGTATGTTACCTCTTCACACATAAACCGATTTATATGAAATTTGGTATATTTATATTTTATTTATATAATTCCTATAAATGAGGAAGTATTAAAAAAGATTTTAATAAAAGCAAAAATGACATTTTTGTCTAACTGAACTCTTAAATTAATTTATGTTATCATATTGAGGCGGCGCCAAAAAAAAATTAGCAATGATCATTTGATCAATCTTAAGCTGCCGTCATTTTAAATGGCGCCGACTTATCGACCATCTTTCATCATTTATAATTTATTATACTGTTACAGGTAGCCACATACAACTACATTTATTCTATAAATCTTCTGTTATTTATCTGGCCCCAATGGCTTTGTTATGATTGGTCAATGGGATGCATACAGCTCATAGAGAAGGTACTAGATAAGAGAATGATATTAATATACATGATGCTTCTGTATGGTCTATATCTGCTAGAGGCTATTTTCCGTGCTTACAAAAGCGACAAATCAAGTAACAGGTAACTAATAACATACAGTGCTAATTATTAGGCTACGTACGCATAGGTGCCTTGCTTTGTGACTAGAGCCTAGCGAGTCACTTTGCGAATAGCAAAGTGAAACAAACACTCTAGAATTTTTGCAATCGGCCGCACTGTGCGGTCGGCGCTTCGCTAGTCGCCTAGCGTTTATGTAATGATGCATGATGAATAGCTTAAAAACTTCGGATAATATGTTAGATGACTTAATACAAAGTACACATTGAAATTGCAGGGTGATGTTACTTGCAACATCATTAATAGTCATACCGTTTCTGCCAGCCAGTAATGTGTTCTTCCCAGTGGGCTTCGTGATCGCCGAGAGGATTCTTTACATACCGTCAGCTGGCTACTGTCTTATGATCGGAATTGGGTTGAAAAAACTGTTACATAGAAGATCATTGATCATCTGTAGGGTAAGTAATTTTTTATTAACCTTAGATAAACGTAAAGCGGTGATACGTTACTTGATCACGGCGCGCGTTTCTACTGAACCAAGTCCAATGGACACTAAGTTTATCTAAGTTATTAACATTTATTATTTTTATTTATTACCTACTAGCTCTTACACGCGGCTTCGTCCGCGTGGAGGACGCAAATTATCTCCCAGGGGATGTACTACTGGGGTAAAAAGTGTCAAAAATTATAAATGAAATTTTCACAGGTCATAAAAAAAATTGTTCTATTTCATAGAAAAGTGCAATACCTACGCGGACATAATGTATAATTAGAACAATATATAATTAATATTTTTTTATAACAACCGAAATTTTTTTTCGCTAAGGTTGAGGCTACATTAGGCCACGACGCGACCTGCGAGACATGAGCGATTAAAACAAGTAAATGAATGCTCACGTATATGGCTACACCGTACATCAAATATTACTAGCGATCTTTGATTTCTTTATGCGATAGGAACAACATTACTGAAATCACGGCATCGGCTACATCAATGAGCGAAATTGAAGCGAATTTATTAGAAAATTGCTTTTTTTTTCGCTTGTAATGTTGCCATACCATGTTTTTCTCGTTTCGCTCTTCCAGTCGCATCGCAAATCGCTGCCTCAGCCTAAGGGTCATCGCATCATATTATACTGAATTCATGATTACAGTTTACGCACTGGTTAAAATTTTATCTTCTATATAGGCAGCTAACTTGCAACTATTTTGGAGCAAAATAATAAGCTGCATTCATATTTGCGAAACTTCAACAAACCAGACACCGTGATCGGGACAGAAACGCGTGCCAAATATTATAATGTCACACATCAAAACTATTGCGAGGCTTCATGTTGTGAACCCCCGTTCGCACAAAGTGTGACTAGTACCGTCGCTTTGTACGGAGTTTTTCCCGTTGAAATGTCACAATACTTGATGTAGCAGTACAGACTTGTTTCATTCAACATGACCATGTTTTTTTCCAGATTGGTGTGTTTATGTTCCTATTGTTAGTGCTGATATACGCTCTGAGGAGCTGGCAGCGATCTAAAGACTGGCAAAACGAATACAGCTTGTTCATCAGCGGATTGGCCGTGTGTCCGTTAAACGCTAAAGTACATTACAATGTTGCTAAGGTTGCGGATGCGAACCATCAAACTACGTGGGCGTTAGCTGAATATAAAGAAGCAATTAGGTAGGGAAATATTTTAAATGAATATATTTTGAAATTTTTACGCTGTTGAAGTCGCGGACGAGAAGCTAGTAAGAGTTTATGAGGACTTCTTATATTGGGTTTCTTACCATAGACGTGGGGCGCACTGCGTACTGCACCCGTAATTTAATTAATTTATAGCGGATGAACTTTTTTGCCGTCTTGAAAAAAATAGGGTATAATAGGTGAACGGAGTAGAAGCCTCATCTGACTAGCCTTTTCGCAACTATGCTGGGGTCGGCTTCCAGTCTAACCGGATGCAGTCGAATACCTGTATTTTACATGGAGTGACTGCCTATGCTCTATCTGACCTCCACAACCCAATTACTGGGTAATACGATACCCCTTGATAAGACTGGTTGACAGACTTTCTGGCTTCTGACTACCCGTAAAGACTGTCAAAGATCCACGAATGACACCCGGGACCAACGGCTTAATGTGATTTTCGAGGCACGGAGGGGTCACGGTATGTAAAGATGGTCACCCATCCACAGACCAACCGCGGCAAGCGCAGCTTAACCTGATCAATCGACATGTGCAGCAGTTATTATTTAGCCACGGGCCCTGTTAGAAGCCTATGGCATAGAAATTTTATATATTTTTACTTTTCAATAACAACAAAGAAATTGAATTGATCTATCAATAAATTCTACACATTTGAAGTAAAGTTTTCATACCAGACCAATTAAAACACAAATTTTGAAAAAAAAAAAGTTAAAAAGATATCGAAATTCAAATCATACGCATCTTAAATACTTCTAAATGCGCGGAATTTATCAATGAATTCGTAGCGCGATCCTATACTTTACTTGCAAATATTCTCGTGTATGGCTTTTTAATCCACTTACTCAACACACCATATTATTTTCGAGACGGTATAAAATGTCATCTGGTAATTTAAACGGCATTTATAATTTTGCAGGTTGTACCCTCAATATTACCAAGCAATGAATAATGTGGCCAACTTACTTAAAAATGAGAAACAATTTGATGAAGCTGAATATTTTCTAAGATTGGCTGTGAAACACAGGTACGTGACGCTTCAGTTTTTCTTTTGTGTGTAAATAGAAAAAAAAAATAGTAGGTTCTACAAAGCTTGCGTGCTTAATAATTTTACTTGACCGTAAAAACTTTTCAGCATTCATTAATTGACTGGTTGTGACATTTTTACACTATTTTTTTACTTTCCTGCGCTGTCCCTCTCCTGGGCAAAAGCCTCCTCAGAGGAGGGGAGGCTCCCCTCCACTAATTCCATCTGTCGCGAACCCGCGCGTCCTCCTTCCAGTTAAGGGCCTATACTACCTCAAATAGCTTAGCATGATCCGCAGTTATGTCGAAAGTGTTGCAGCATTAATTTTGAAATAAATATATTATGGTAAAGTTGAGGATTAATGTTAAGTACTATGTTTGGCGAAAACACGATCTCATAAAAACTCAATTTACCTCCAAACCGAACAATAAACCGCTAGTATTAAAAATACTCCAAATTAGATCATGACACTTTGCATAACAACTGAACTAAATATAAAGCAGGTACTGTTTCTTATTTTTTTCCTATTACCATTACTGTAAAAAGCAAATACCTAAACTATTGGCGCTGTCTCGCTCTCGCTCAGTCCGTGAGCAGTATCGTTCGAGCGAGATAAAGACCGAATTTTAGCTGAGGTAGTATGGGCTCTTACATATCAACATTTAACAGTTTTTTTTTAATGTCTCAACAGAGAGGATTTTCCAGCCGCGTGGATGAATTTAGGAATACTCTTAGCAACTACTCGTCGGTTAGAAGAGTCTGAATTAGCTTATAAAACTGCTCTAAGCCACCGCAAGAAGTATCCTGACTGCTATTACAATTTGGGCAATTTGGTATGTATTCTTTTCACGAGTTACAGCTCGTTGCTGCAACGTAACACGCGTTGCAGCAGTGGTTCCAGCAACGTAACATGCGTTGCAGCAATGGTTGCAGCAAAATAACACGTGTTGCAGCAACGTAACACGCATTGCAACACCGGTTGCACGTGTTTATGTAGCCGCCTAAGAGTGTTACTATGCAGTCATACTATGATATCTTCTTAAAGTTGTGTATTTTCCATATTGTTATGTCTATAAGACTCAATAAACTGGAATTTTATAACTTTTTAGTATCTCGAGATGAATAAAACGGAAGACGCGATTGATAGTTGGTTCCAAGCGATCAATCAGAACACCAAGCATGTCTTGGCGTGGACTAATTTAATGGCGTTAATGGATAACACGGGTAAGGTGGCAAATTATTACTTTTGCCTGCACACCAAATTGTTTAGCTGTGTGTTATACGACTCTATCACTGATTGTACGGTTACATTTGAACTACGAAAACTACCCTTATAGCTACGACATTAAGGTGCTGTAAATGTCTAATTGTTCCATGCGTTTGACTGTATCAGGCGTGTTGAATAAGTACTTATGACTATATTTTGGACATTGCATAATTAATGTACTTATCTCAAATTCCAGGACAAATCGACAGAGCATTGAAGATCATACCGAACGTATTAAAAGAACTACCGGAAGCTCCGTCTATCAATTTTGCAATAGCCAACATGTACGGTAAAATAAACCGATACGAAGAAGCTGAGACGCACTTTATTAAAGCAATTAAATTATTTAATAAAGAAGTTAAAGCCATACACTACGCCAATCTAGGTGAGAAAACGATATATATAATATATCAATGACGATATATTAACGATATATGTAATTATATTGTATTGTTGTGGGTATATAATATTATTGTATAGTTTTGGCAGTTTATTGTTTTTATTGGCAGTACTGTGTTGTTCACAGATAATATTTTATTATTAATCTGATAATTATATGTGAAGACTTGTAATTGGCTGTCAGTCACATTTTCAATTTCTTAGTCGTGTTTTGTTTAGCTGTAAGTCTTCAAAAGGAAATAAATAAATAATAAAAGATATTATAACGCTAGCCGCTATATATATATATATACTCACGCCTTTTTCCCATGGGGATAGGCAGAAACTACAGAACACCACCTTCTACGATCCTTACATCATGCTAAATAAATACATACATTGCTCTGGTGACCCGGTCTCCAGAAGTCTTGCCAGTATGTATACTTATTATTTGCTGATCTATAACGTAATTATATTGCAGGTGTACTTTATCATCGATGGAAAAAGTACACATTAGCAGAAGAAATGTACAAAAGTGCTCTGAAAATTGATCCTACATTCAAGACTGCCCGAACAAATCTTGTAAGCCTACAAAAACTTAAGAACAAATAAAATGCTCACCTATTTTTGTTTTATTAATTTATGAATATTATTGTAAGTAGTACTGAAGTGTAAATTAAATTATTAATAAATAATTTCTTGCAATTTTATTTTCCTCTAAGAAAGGTCATGAGTCAAATAACTCGGCTATCTTGGTAAAAAAACGCGTGCGGCCGGGGAACTCCGGCGAGGAATGAAGTTCCTTATGCGATGCACGCACACATAATTGTATAGTAATAGAAAGAGACAAAGATAGAAAGAGACAAAGATAGGAAATGTAAATTTATAATACGCGTTTACAGATCCATCTAGTATAAGTTTTTAGAAGCTCTCATAAAGTAGTCTCCATCTTTGATTTCAATTTTGATCTTATCTATCGCCTTCAGTACTCTCCATCTCTAAGGGCTTGTACTTACACAAAACTGCGATGCGACGTCGCATCGCAGCAATTCGTGTTACAATTTTCTGCGTTGCGAATTCGCATCGCACCGATTCGCAGTTTTGTGTACAAGCCCTAAGTATAATAATTCGCATTGCACCGATTCGCAGTTTTGTGTACAAGCCCCAAAACCATGAAAACGACACTCATGATGAAAACTTAAAAAATGTTTGCAGCCGACATCTTCAACGTTAGTCGAGCATTGAGGGAGGGCCCCCATCCCTTGAATTTGACACGGGCCCCAAACGGTATCGTTACGCCACTGCGTGGTGATCAATGCTCGCGCCTTCTGTGTATGAGAAGACTCCTTTGTATTCTGTATTTCGAGAAGGGTTAGGCAGAGGTGTACCTACCTATACCTATAGTATGCACACATTTCGCTATGTATGTCATAGATCTACACATGCTGTACGAAGATTTGCTAGTGGCATAGAGTTGCGCCACTTCGCGCAGACAAGCTATGGAGTCAACGTCGAAGACGGCGCACCGACGACGCCTCAGATGTTCGTGTCTTCGAAGTACGCATTCCGGTGTCGTTTTGTGGAAATAAACTACTATATATAGAAAACTAGCTTGCTCCCGCCGAACCGGCAGACAGACTCGGATACTCAAGTAAAATAATAAGATCTATTTGTATATTTTAAAACAATTTAATTTATTAATATTATACTTAATTTATAAATCCATAAGAGAACTGCCAATGTTGTACCCGATGGAATTGATACAACAATGACCAACAATCATGTCCTCATTGTACTAAGAATACATAATAGATCTAAATATCGTAAATCATTGTTGGTAAGTAAGTACTGTATTTCAATAGTTGGCATGAACATTTCGTTTGTAGATTTCATAGTTCCACTTAATCATGTTTGTCTAACAAACGAGGTACAGTCCAATTCAAACTTTATGGCGGCTCTGAAGTGCGCTACCCGCTGCGTAGTGCCTCACCCCTCACCTCCACTGACACGTGAATTTGTTAGGTACTGTGCAACGACTCGTCTTATGTTCTGAGCCGCCATAAAATTTGAATCGGGCTGTACCTACAGTCGAAAATGTGCTACAGTCCCACAAACTTATGTGACCAATGCGAAAAATTAATGACTTTTCAAATGGCTTCATTAGTTCCACTTTTAGCCATCAGGTCAGATAAGTTTGTGGCATTATAGCAGATAATAGCATATCAGATGCTAGAAGCCCAGAACCAATTAGTGTGTCATCGGAGTAACATTATAATTAGCACCCAGTGGTGTGAGCGTATGTTTGATATCTAAGGCCGTTCTCGGGTCTCGCAGGGCATTCGCAGCGTGCGCGAGTTGTAACGCACATTCAGAGGGCGCTGACGGCGGCAATGCGGTGCATTCGCGCTCTAACGCATTGCCAATCGCTGTCAGTAGTTCAGAGAAGCCGAGGGAAATGGCTGCTCGCCGGAGTCTGTTCAGTTCCTGAGAAGAAATTACAAGATTAAATTATTGTTTTTTTTTCTTGTATGAAGCAGATGGAAGCCTGCAATACCTACAAGCAGATTATAACTCTATTTCATTTCGTTTTGGTTTAGTTTTAATTGCTGCTTAGCTTGAAATATGTTCTACAGTGTCGTATGTTTTGACTATTTGCTTTTCTTTACCATTTCCTGTTTAATTCCTACTAGGAAATGATTGACAGGCTTCAAAGTATGAAAAATCCATATACATTTCCATTGAGTAACAATTTCACATACCTTAAACAGATGCGGTGTCTTGTCGGGCAGTTTTCTGGCATGTCGCAGTACTTTCTGTACGTCGGCGAGTAGTGCGTGCGGACGTGCCCACGCGCATGCAGCTCCGCCGCTGCTGTACGACCGCCATGAACGGATCGGGAATGTTTCCGCTACAAAAGATGATGAACTTTAGTCATACTAATTGGTTTATTTAAATTAATGAATGAGCTGAAGAAGGTTGATTGGTATTAAATAGTAATAAGTTTTCGAATTCTAAACGCAATTTTATAATTATAAAATTCAAAGTCCTAACTGACTGATATATCAACGCACAGCCTAAACCACTGGTCCTAGAGAAAGGAAATTTTAGGTGTGTTCTTTGTGAAGAGTATGTACCTATCCACTAAGATTTTCGAAATTCCACCCCTAAGAATTTCCCCCCCAAGAAAATCCCCCATTCACCAATGGGGGAGGGTGAAATTTCACGCGGACGAAGTCGCGGGCAAAAGCTAGTAGATTATATTGTAAAGGTTGACAAAGTGGATATAAAAGATAAATACCTATACATTATGGATTTCTATAGCAAATCTAGAAGACAATGTGTGTAAATGTAAATAGTTAGTAATATAATATTATAAGCATTATCTGTCCGAGATAAATATTATTAGATAAATTTTGCTTATTTAATCCCGATCTTGAAATTAGTCGAAGTAGAAAACAAAGTTGTCCTTTTCAGAATGTCTTATTTTTAAGCTATTTTTTAATAAAAAATACCAAACCTATAAATATTGACCTAAAAAAAAACAAACAAACCTATATGAGAACGGGTCAAGCTGTAATCAGCTTGACCCGTTCTCGTATAGGTTGTTACAACACAAGAAAAGAAGAAACATTAGAAGCAAGCACAAATACTTACCAGGAGTAGTTCCCTCTTCAGCCGGTCCGAGTTGGTCGAGGGCGCCGAGCCAAGGCGCGGCTGTGGCTCCTGGCTTCATCACACTGAGTAGCAGACAGGACCGCCGGCCGCGCGACGCTTCGCACGATGCTGTCAGGGTTCCCCACCAATCCGCGCCCAGAAGTACTACTGCTGCCATGCCTTCCACCTTGTCACAAATTATGTGATGTATGCGTAAGGAGTGTGAGGTAAGTGTGCATAGGGCACACGGCGTTCATCGTATGCGCGTCGGCGCTGACAGCGCGTTTTGTCTTGAAAAAGCAGCACTACTTAATTTGCGTTCGCGATTTATTTGCCAAAAATGTAAACAAATATGGATTAATGGAAAAATAACCTTAATTCCTACACAATAACGTTCAGTTTACGCTACAACTTCAAACATTTTTTATAACTTTTTCAATAGCGCTAGTCACTCTGAAATCAAACTAATTTTCATTAAAATAAAGTTGATATTTCTTTAACTTGAAATAGGGTGGGGGTATGCTGCACTGTGCACTTTTACTATACGTTTGCAGGGCGTATACGCTCGTCGAACCGAGCCTATAATGTTAATCAGCGTGTAAAATATCGGGACGATCAGACTTCATAATTATCTAAACAATTGAACAAAGTAAACTTCACCTGAATGGGACAAAACATTTTTTTTAAGGTTAGAATTGCATAGTTAGTCATTTCGGTTCATTCTGAAATAGGCCTTGTACTATTGAGATAAAGTTTAATTTTCTTTGTAATGTTCAGATCATTTATGAATCTCTGCTTGTCCCAATATTTTCAAAAGTGACTGTATGAAGCTAACTTAGCTTTATTAGAACCCGAATCAGGGACTATGAAAAGTGTCATTTTGGTTTCTTACCTTGAGTGCTCCATGAAGCAGGACACAAAAATTGGGTACTTTGCTCGGGTCTGACATATCCTCTTCTGTGGCAGAACCATCTGTACTTGAACCTTCCTGCAAGATGATTCAGTTATTTACAATAAGCCTTTTTATTTTAAACAATAACGGGTGAATATAAGAGTTGTTTCCCAACAATCATTATTGCTCAATGTTTAAGTAACATTGAGCAATAATAATTTTTGATAGATGTACAGAATGCGCAGATAACGGCTATGTGATGGGTCTGTTTACACTCTCTATTTGTGGCCAGCTAGGCTACCAAACGCGGTGCGACAATACCCTGTAGTCGCAACCTCTCACACCGAAACGAGACATCAATATGTTTGCACATACCTAATCATGTCTTGCTTCTGCACGAGGTAAAAGAAAAACGGCGACAAAATTTTGTCGTGCCTTAGTACTTTACCTTGGTAGGGGTTTTGGAGCCATAATTTTCCCTCGGCCCCGTATTCGGTGCTGATTGCACCTGCGGTATCACTAAGTGTTTACTTATCGCTATAGGGGTACCTGTTAAAAAGGAGAAGGTGCAGTTTTAGAATATACCTGTATTTTTACATTGTGGAATATACATACAAAGTTATATTATATATAACTATAGAAAAATAAAATACCGGGGGGTTTGTGGCTAAGTTATAACAGCCGCACGGGTCGATCGATCAGGTTAAGCTACGCTTGCCGCGGTTGGTCCGTGGATAGGTGACCGTCTTTACATACCAAGAGTCAAGGACCCCTCCGTGCCTCGAAGCACGATAAGCCGTTGGTCCCGGCTGTGATTCGTGGATCCTTGACAGTCGTTACGGGTCGTCGGGAACCAGAAAGTCTGACAACCAGTATTAACAAGGGGTATCGTATTACCCACTGGGATGTGGAGGTCTGAGAGGCAGTCGCTCCATGTAAAATACTGGTATTTAAAGTAAACTTTTCAACTTTATTTCAATGAAAATTAAGTTGATTTCAGAGTTTGCATTTATTTTTAGATTGTGCTTCTCTAACCACGATTTAACTATTTTATAAGTATTCTCTATGTTGGTCAATTTAGCCTAACGTGACGCGTACACCTTATCCGTCATCGGCCGAACTATGCTCGTGTGTCGTCGGCCAACTGGGCCGATTGAACCACAACATAGTTACCGGCACAGAGCATGTAACCTTTTATAGAGGTATGAGGAACAGGCTGTAAAGTTCCCTCATACTCTATAGATAGAAAAGGGAGGATCCTCCGACCAGACGGGTTTTGTGTCTGGCGGGCAACTGCCCGATGATTCATGTCGGGCCGTTGTATCTATGCTAGTTGCGCGGTAAACTCTGCTTGCGCGATGCAGGATTTTGTGTGATGTCAGTATGACGCGTTGTTGGCTTGTGGCGTTGTAGATACCGCTACACTTTATTATCGGACGTCATCGTACGATGTCGGTGGTAAGATTTCTACTTACTAAGTTCCTGCTGCTGTATGAATCCAATAACATGTATCTGATTGGCGAGAGTGTATGTAGCAGCTAATTCTTCAAGGGAGATCGTCTGTGGCGCCGGAAACAACTGCACGCGAGCCTCTAGTTGACCACACTTCAGTGTGCACCAAAACTCTTGGTAGTGTTGTTCACATAGCCGAGTGATTGCCGTTATCACCTACAAATAAATATTGGATGTTTTATTACAGCAAGACAGGAGTCACAGACAGTCCGTTGTGCAGGGCCTGCAAGGAGGACGACGAGACAGCAGCTCATGTGCTCCTAAACTGACCGGTAGTCGCCACGTATACGGCAAAGTACTTCCGTAATCCAGTTACTCTCCGTGAGATTTTTCAGTAACATAAAGGAGTTCCTGGCCTTCCTTGAGGAGCTGGGGTGCATCGATTTTCCCACCCGTACGCAAAATACGCGCATTGACGTGAAATTGCGGTCAACAGCCCGTAGCAATAGACATAAAGAGTTGTACAAATTGAACGATTTTCATAAAACTTGATGTTACTGACAGGTTGATATTTTTCACGAAACATCTTATTCACCGAAAACAATTATGATAAAAATCGATTCCAATACAGTTTTTATAAGCATCATAGATTTTCAAATCTAGATATTACCTTGACAAAGGGGAATAATCATTTGAGGCGGGTCCATAGGTTAAATGGGCTAATGCCAGCTTCAAAGACGAAGAAGACCCATTTACGCAGAGACCCCCCACTATTTCAAATGCATACCGGCTTGTCAGGCAATTATCATACTTATGACAGTTTAGGGTCATTGACCATATTTTATACTTACACCTGGCACTGTAAGTTGATCCGGGCAGTAGATAGAGCCTCGCGACATATTACCATTGGAGTTACTAGTCGTATTATTAGCTAGATCCACTATTTTCTGGTAGAGCGGCATTGCTGAAATAAAGTCGTAGTGAAAAAAACAATTTCCACCATCTACATGGCATGAAGAAAACTAATCTTTTTAATGCAATTTATTTCTGCAGATTAATCAAATTAATTTTGAGTTTTGGGTACTTAATAATGATGTAGGTAATAGGTAATACGGGCTGTTGTCCGCAACTCCACGTCAATGCGCGTATTTTGCGTACATGAATGAATATCAACTTGTACAATATTTATCACAACTAACTATTAACACTAGGTACTAAATTAAATGACTACCTATGCAAATAAATATAAAAAAAAAGGATGCTTATGCATTGATTTGTACTCGTCCGCATCTCTGTCTTCCAGAAAAATGTGCCCAGAAGACTGGCATCATTACCATGTTGAATGGCAATGCTAATTCTTTGGCCAAAGAATAACCCAGCCCTCTGGTCCATTATTATGTTATCAGGGCGAGCGAAGCGAGCCCTGCTATATCCCACAACCTGAGCATTTTGTGGTACACTTTACGGAAAAACTATTACGCCTATTGATTTGTGCTTTAACATAATAATTTCTATTTATATGTAGATGTGTTGTGTTATCAGTAAAAAAAATAATAATTTAAATTACGAAAAAAAATATTAAAAAAAACTGCCTTAAAGATTATTACCAGCAGAAAAACGACGCGAGCCCTCACAAAGCTCTGCTTTTAGCTAGTTTTAAATTTATAATTAAGTCTGAAATCACCCCATCCTCATTGAGCAAGCAATCAATAAAATCAATGCTTATTTCTTATTCATATGAGAAGAGGCATTGGTCCCGCAGAGGCACAGTATTTACCTTGCTGTAAACAGGACTCGTGTGGGGAGACAATAGGCAAAACATGTATTTTTGCTGGGTATGAGGGAGGCAGAGGTAGAGCTTGCACCATTCGGTTTCTGCCAATGGAGCCAACACCACTGCTGCCATCCGTAATCTGTAATAACAATAAATTCTACTGTAATAAATCTGTAGCAGAAGAACATTTATTTAAAACTAGCTTTTACCCGCAGGTTAGTCCGCATGGAGGGCGGAAATTATCCCACGCAAACATACTAATCTCTCGTTACCGGCATAAAAAGTATCCTATGTGTTAATCTGGGTTATAAACTATCTGTGTGCCAAATTTCATCCAAATCTGTTCATCGTTTTTTGCATGATTAAGTCATACTAAGTATACTAACACACAGATTTTCACATTTATAATATTAGTAGAATTTTCAGTTTTGTAAGTTTAACTCAAAGTTATTACTACCTATTATTACTGGCTATTGTAGAATTACTACATATGTATTATGATAAGATGATGAGTTTGATAGATTTGTACCCAGTTGATGGTAACAGGCTCACCACCTATAATGGAATGGGAATTTAAAAATAATTAGCGAAATATGGTTCTATTATAAGTACACCTCTGCCTAGCAGGTCCGAGAATACAGACGTGATGTTATGTTTATGATTTCAAAAATATTCAACTTCTAATTACCAAAATAATCTGCACAGGTGTTTGGCATCCTCCCCACTCAGTGAGTACCAGCTGATTTACACCAACGAGAGCGGTGTCTATGCAGGTTTTGTCCCCTTCCTCCAATACTAGCAACTTGCTGCGTATACTATCAAAGTCCCGGGTGAAAGGAACGGAAACTGAAAACGAAAAGGAGTAGCAATGTTATTGAGTTAAGGAGTTTAGAATTAGTGGAACAGTTTGTAACTTTATTGACCATTTTACCTTCGTATGTGGATGAGAATGAGACCAATGCGACGTATTCCAGTTTAGCATGAACGCTTAAATAGTCCAAAAACGTGTTCACAGCCGCCGTAGCTATCGTGTGCCGGGTATGCGTCTCTGTTGTGTCGGAGGTCGGCACAGGGCGCGACATTGATAGTGAAACATCCAATAATATCACCGTAGGCATTTTGTTAGTGTAAAATCTTAATACCAACTCAATTATATGAAAAAATCATACATGATTCGTTAAGAAGCCCACCTCAGTATTTACTGCGATGTCCGTGTCATGTACTCTGTGGTCCGTGTTTTGTTTTGTTTCTTAGAATGTGATTGGTTTTATTACATATTTTAGGAAACATGAATACAGAATTTCGTAAGTGTAACAAGAATAGCGAAATTATCGATGCTAAAGAATACGTCATTTAGAAGGACTGGAAAGCTCAACACTAACTATGAGATTGACGTTGACGTCGTCAGTTCTCTTGACATCTGTCATCTACCTACCAACCATAGACATTTTTTTTTGGTTCATTTCGTCCCTTTCTGGGACAGGCAAGGGGAACTGAGCCCATACAGCCATCCAACCATAGACATTATCAACCCAAAACAAAGGGTCAACTAATGAAGTTCTAGGGTCATGACAGATAGACTTTAGGCGGATTCCCAAGATAGCCCGCAAAGTTAAAATTTTCTTACGTTTTTTACAATTTGCAGATCAGTATCTGGCATGTTCGCAGAATCATATGTAGACGGCTTTTGGGCCAAACATACTGCGCAAGAGATGCGCAGCTACACTCGACAGAGTTGGCACCCGCACCAGTATATCCACCCTGGCGCTGGTAGCGAGTCGGCTGGACAGTCGCTTTAATCGGCACCGGAAGAGCCTCCATTTCAATCAATTTGCCCAGCCTTTTCCCAACTATGTTGGGATTGGCTTCCAGTCTAACTGGATGCAGCTGAATAACATTAATTTATATGGAGCGACTGCCTAGGTAGGCAGTCGCTGTTCCTGTCAGGTGACAGGAACAGCCTTCATTTATGTCTGTAGGTATTATTGTAAAATAGTTAAAGGAATAGATATTTGTGATTTTGTAATTGTATTTTGTGATAGTTAAGGATCTTTAGTGTCTGAATGAAATACATTTCCGGACACCTGAATCCAGCCACCATATTACCACGGAATTCTTGAAGAAAACAATGGTTCACATAGAGAAAAAATTTATTTAGTCATTTGTGTTACCTCCAAGATCATATTTTATGACGGCTGTCTGCGGTTCGGCATGGAATTTATCTCATCCCATTTTATTGGATTTATATCAGGTTTTCTTGCTGGCAATGGCATAGCTGCTTGACGTTAGTATTATAGTTGATGGCATTCATCGAGATATAAGTACTAACGTACTAGAGAAGACACCGTAAATTCCTACTTTGTCTCGTTCAACTGCGGCGATCGCGCCGCACCTCACTCAGTCGCTCTCTAGCTCTTTCGCGCCTAGTACTTCCGACAATAATAAATTAATTCATAGAAAAAATCGACGAAAAATGTGTGTGTGTGTGTTGAGATATTGTACTAATAATTCAAGGAACACGGCAAAGTGCAAAGGAATTACGTTTCATCGGTAAGTAAACTAATTTCCTTGTTTTACTAATTAAATAATTACCACGCGCCATATTGTATTTTTTGTCATAGACTAATCAAACAGAGTGCAATGTAGGTAGATTAGACTGACATTACGGTGAAAATATCGTATGTTGTGTTTTTAATGTTGATATTAATATTTAGTTTTTTTTAAACTATCGCACTTTAAACAGATAATTATAGTCTTAACGGGACTTAGCACGAACCTTTCATTTATATATTTTTTTCTAGTCTTGCGCAACCACAGTGGATGTAACTACATCGAAACGTCAGCAGATATAAATAAATGAAAGGTTCGTGCTAAGTCCTGTTAAAACTAATAAATTATATATATTTAGGTAGAAAAAGATTTAATAAATTTTCCTATAGTATATATCATAATTAACCAGACAGTTTTTAGTTTAGTTTTGGATGTAATTAATTATTTTAAATTCTTATCCAGATTTCTACATCCAAGTCATAAAAATAGAGAAAAATGGATCCGATTTGTTCAAAACAATCGCTGTGAAGAGACCTGGCTACCATCCGATCATAGTTACATATGTTCGTTGCATTTTCGTGAGGATGATAAGTATGTTACGAAAGGGGGAAGGCATTTTCTAAAGAAGTCTGCTGTGCCCTATGATGATGTGAGTATCAATATAATTTTTTTTAGCTATTCGTTTAAAACATGAAGCAAAAACAGATCAAAGCGTTGATTATTCCACAAAAAGGCAAAAGATGACTAAACTCATATTATTTAAGGGTAACTAAATAAAATATATCAAAAAAATAAATTGTCTATTATTTATGAAATAAACCCTGTAGGCAAAATACCTACGTTGTCCATTCTGTAGTACTCCTGTCATAGTCTATAGGGAAGACATGTTGTTGCACTTTGTCGAAGAAAACGCGTAAGTGCCGTGATTTACATGGCGCTAAGACCTTTTTGCCGAGAATAAATACACTTCTGCAGCAAATCTAGCGCTGTGGTAAATTAGTTACGGTTTAGACGAATTGTTATTATTTTAGCGCTGCAGCGAACTAAAGATTCAAATTACGAAGAATAGGACAATTCAGTTATTTGACGTAGCTTCTCTAGTACGTTAGTACTTATATCTCGATGATGGCATTCCATTAATTATTCTTTGCAGTGGCGCTCTTGCATTATCATGCATAAAAATGAAATCCTGGCCTTCAGTCGTCAGTAATTTGACTTTCGAAAGAAGAAGACAAAGCGTTGTGTAACTATACAGACCATTGACCTGTATTATACAAGTATAATAACCTACTATGATAGACGTCAGTGATACAGACGCTAAACAACGTTTATTAATAATAGTAAGGAGGTGAACATTCTAAAATTAAAACCAACTAGATTTTCACCTGGCGGCTCTTAATACTGATTACTTAATTTATAATGGCAGAGAATGCTGATGACAACAAAATAATTGAAAACAATAATCAACCGGAGAATTTAGAGTTTCGTTTTCATTTTATTAATACACCATGGGATGATCGATCAACCAAAAGCAAAGTTGGAATCGTAGTTTTACTGGTTTCTATATTTGTGTCGACGATGGTCCTAGTTATCTTTAGTTTTATTATGCATTATAGAGGATTCCATTCTATTTCAATATATGCAAAGAATAGTGAACAATCATGCTTTCGAGTGAAGTTGGATGATTATCGCTTCGTTGCAAGAATTCATTCTGCAACCACACAGCAGCTGTTGTGTGTTGGTGCAGTGGTGAGCCCGTCTTCAGTTATCGCGAATGGCGTCTGCGCAAAGTCTGGACCTATACGGATGTATTTGGGAAGCATATCTAAGTAAAGTAATCATACTAAACTCCTAAAGCTCTTCTTCTTCGTATTCTTCCACAAGTTTTATTTTCGTATGTTTCAACCAAAACTCAGCCGTATCGGCAGCGTTAGCTCTGGCCTCGCAAAGGGGTAAGAGCAGGTAGTACTTTAAAAAAAAAAACAGATTGTAAGTTGTCGTCTGTGATGAGAACACATGTCTCACGTGCCTGAATTAACGATGAATTAATACTTAAATATAATAAAATTAAGACCCTATCAGACGAAGTTAGACTTGCAGACTTTGCTTCGTAGTTAGTTAAGAGTTCAGAGATTTCCAGGTATCCAAAGCCGGTTATAGATAAAGAATTGATTATAGATGGTCCGTTGCACGATGGGAGTTTTCCTCCAGGCACAAAATAAATCCCGCCTTATCCGTCACCATTGTCCATAGAAGTTTGTAATAAATAAATGAAGTAGCAGTACTTTGGTGGGAGTTTACAATCAGCTGACGTCATCATGGATTTATATATTTGATCTTTATTTTTCAGTCCTCGCTGCAAAAAAGGTTTTTCCGTCGACCTTTTCGAATCGATACATCACGATGGAGTAATTTCCAAAAGGCTAGTCCTCTTATCTAGTTACGAAAGTATACAGGCATGCTCGGAAGTGATAACGATCGGAACAAAGTTGGACTGGACACAAAAAGTTCACATCCTCGGGCGACCTTATTCTGCTGGAAGATCTTTATCTCGGCAGCAGGTCAACTTGGCTGGCAAAGAGTACGGAGGTACAAGTATTAATAAACATTTGAAGTCGAATAGCACGATATGTGTGAAGGACGTGGCGCGATGCCCCGTGCGTGCTGGTGACCTCATGCTGCAGAATGGACAACTGTTCAGGTTAGCGTCCACCAGTGTACAGCGCTTCAGAGTGGCCTGTTTTGGCGATTTGAACATCGTCAAACTAGAGTTAAAGGAGCTAGATACAGAAATCAGTATTTCCGGTTATTCATCCCATGAACATGCTGCTAAGTATTTGGATTCTCTGAAACCTATTTCTGAGAACTCACCTTATGCCTGAATGATAGGTACATAAAATTTATTTCTGACGATTGGTAGGTACACGTTTAAACCACCGTAGTGTGGATTTATGGAGTGGATAAATGGAATAAGTATGTAGTTATCTACAGTACCTAATTGGCAATAGTAATATTTTGTACTATGTAGTAAATAAAATACCTAATGTAAAACAAATATAAGTACCTACTACCTACAGCAGGTATTATAATCGCGTGCCATATGATTGACTTATGCATCGTGTTCATCTTTGTTCAGGCAGGCGACGAGAGACGTGACCGTTTCTTTCTCAAGCACATCTTCGTCTGCAATGTTATACACAGCTTCTACAAGGGTGCAAAAGTAGTTCTTTAGTACCTATAGGTATAAATCTGTCTTCGTGTCGCTGAACTTATGCATGCATACGTGTACCTTGTTGAAGAACTGCCAATATCGTCTTTTGTGGGGCTCATGGTTAAATATCAGCCAATTGTATTGTTTACTAGTAGCTGTGCCCACGAGTCCCACGACCGAGTTCGCGTGCATGTCGGAAAACAAATTGGAGTTCCAAAATAAAAGTAGCCTAAGTGACTAAGTTACTCTTTATAATATCAGCTAGGTATCTGCCAGTGAAAGTCCCGTCAAAATCGGTCCAGCAACCGTTTTGGATATTAGCCGGAACAAACAGAGAGACAGACAAAAAATAATGTTTTTTTTTGTTATAGGTAGGTACGTTTATACTTTCATATGCATTAATGCTGTTATTTTGACATTACAAGCAGACACTTCAATTTTATTTTCTTTATAGATGTATAAATTAGATGAGTGGGGATCGACTGCGTGCATAGTTCGTGAAGTGACCACTTCTTTAATTACTAGGGTTCTGGAATTTTACCTATCTCAGTCCTTGGCAAAGTGTCGCTCGTCTGTAAGAGCCGCTAAAGCTAGTCTCTACGAGCCCTAAGTGGCGAAAAAAGGTCTGTAAATGAAAACAAAAATTGCAAGTGAAATTATTTACTTTGAAAATATACGCTTGTTACAGACTGGTTGCATTGTTATTTTATTTAATAGTACTTAATAATGACTGTGACTATGTGAGTGCAGATGTGAGTGTTTCCGCCGACAAGAAGGTACATGTACAGATCCTAGGTCCACTTCTTCAGGGCTCGTGTATCCCTTCCAGTCTTTAGTGACGACGTACCAGATGAGTACCAGGAAGAACGCTAGGACGGTGTATACCAGCATATAATTGTGGTGGAACGTGGACAGCCCCGTCGTGTCTAATGATACCTTGATGTTATTCTTGCCTCGAGCTCTAGAAGACATGTTGCTGCTGAGTGATTTGAGTCTGAAGAAAAAAAAAATTGAGAGTTTAAAAAATCTGCTGTTTCATACATTTTGACAAAAAAAATCTGCTGTTGCTGTTTTTTCGTGATTTCAGTGTTTGTCCCATAGTGAAAGTTATTCATATTCATGGGTAGAACATCCTGTAAACATTTCGAGACTAAAACAAATCATCCAGTAGGTATATTTTTTATGTATGAACACGCATATCTTTTTTCATATACACTTTTTTGCAAAAATTATAATAACAACATACTCGTAGCAACGATATTAAAATTCTATGTTAATAAACTGTAAATTGGGTTGTCAGTCTAGCTAGGGTTAGATGATCGCGGCGGCGCTGACGTGCGTCCAATTTAACCTATCTGATAGTGGGTCGACGAAAATTATAATAACCCATTAAGTGCACGTCACACGCACGATTGGATGTCACCCGCTAACAGTGATTTTCCGGAGGGTAGTCGCGACACAACAACTTGTGTATCTACCCGCACATGGCGCTCACAATTAAAATGTTAATTTGTCTCTCACACACTGTCACGCGTCACGGTTTTGTTGGGACATGCTGAATTGACTGACTACATTAATTATGTTCAAAGTTATTTTTTAAGTGATCCTTCATAATATTCTTTTAGGAGTAGTGGTGGCGACGCAGCCGTTACCACTGGGGTAACGGCTGCGTCTTACGGCTCGTACACACAGGCGCGACGCGACACGCGACACAAAGGCACCGCAAGTCGCGCGACGAGCGGTGCCTTTGTGTCGCGTGTCGCGTCGCGCCTGTGTGTACGAGCCTTTACGAGTTGTATGTTTGAACCTAGACAGGCACTTTACTTTGTGTCAATTATTTCATCACCACTGCTCTCAAAACGGTGAAGGAAAACATCGTGAGGAAACCGGCATGTCCTAGAACGTAAGAAGACGTAACATCTATCAACCCGCGTTGGGCCCGCGTGGTGGATTACGGCCCATAGAAAGGAGGCTCGTGTCCCAGCAGTGGGAACATTGTAGGCTGATTGTGTTTTATAATTAGGTAATGACGCGTCAATCACTTCAGGAACTGTGTATTAGCTGCTTCATTGACCCAGTGGTCGCAAGTCGCAAGCGCTGGGTTTCAAAACCACACGTTTTCCTAGGAGACTTTCAATAGCTGCGCATTTGAATTTGTATCCGTAATTCTGAGAAAATTCATCTACTTACTGAAATTGACAATGCAAGAGACACAACTGTGATTTTGTTTCCTTATTGTTATACCTAATGCTTGGTTTAAACTCTATTACTTTTTATTTTCACAATTTAAATTTGACTGGCAGTTTGGGCATGCAAACAAAAAAAAAATTTTAAATAAAAAAATGTGTTTATTTTTTTATTAAAAAAATATTTCAAATTGCGAATAAATGATTGTGATCAACTCACCTAACCCTCTGGAAAAGTTACGGTACAAAAAAAAAATAAAGTAAAAAAAAAAAACAAATCTGGTAATTTGACGAATTGGATGTTAATTTTAAAAACTTTCATCAAAATTTCAGATTGTCAACAACAGAATTTCACAAGGACCAGTTTATTTTACACTAAACCACTTAAGTCAGGGTCTTCTCGAGTAGGTCCCCACGCTATGTATTACACCAAGTACTTACAGTAAAGCGAAGCCGCCGTTCACTTAGTAGGAATAATTTCATCATCATACTCATGGTAATGCAGACAATTTTCATTAAGTTGAAGCATATCTGCTCTATCAATCTTAGCTGTAAAATGTGAGATTAGAGAAACTTCCATGCGTTTCAGTCTTTTAGCTGTATGGCGGAGTAAGGCCCTTTACACCCACACGTTTTTCTTATTTGTGTGGGCGAGTCGACAACTCCAGAAATATGTATTAGGCAATTGCGAGTCGCCTATAGAAAAAATAATATTATTTAAAAGTGTCGATTCGCCATTTTCGGGTGAGTAGATTCGTGCGAATCGATCGACTAATAAGCCGTTTTTCTAGCCATGAAAAACTATGGTTTATTCCGTGTGTAGGCACGTTTCGTCAATGATGTATGGATCACTATGGAAGCTAGTTGATAAACACGTTTTTTTACGGCGCGGTTTATACGCCGTTCCGTACAGAAACCGTATCGTGTACAAAGGGCTCCACTTTTTACGTGGAAAGACGGACTTCATGAATTACAAATTACTGCCGGTCAATCATTGTGTATTAAAAAGAAAATTCCTAAGCTTTCACAGCTTTTTCTTTGCGTCAGGAGGTGTATTTATCTCGGAATTTTTTTACGAGTTTCATCTTTCTTTAGTATCTACTTAGATGATAAGTTATTGGGGTAGTATGTCTGGTAGGCACCTAAATACTCATTGGAAACAGGTATTGAAGTATCCTTAAACACGGCGGCGGCGATCTCTTGCGTCCGGCCCTAGTCCAGGCCATGGTACGAAGCGAGAGTGCATGGGAAGCCGTCGGTCGCCTCCTTCTGCGAAGCAGTAATGCTCGCGAAGGAGCAGGCGGAGCGCGTGAGGGAGATGCAATCTTTGCGCCCTCACGCCCCTAGTCGCCGCAGGAGACACCCTGGGCGTCGGGAATCGACAGCCGATTTCCGGCCACCGTAGCAGGTTTGCGGACGGCGAGCAATGGGGACCAGGCCTGAATTGACGGCGCGTTGTGTTCCACGCGCGCATCAAAGAGATGTCAGCACTAACTGACGGGGTCCACTAGGGCCGATGCCTGCCAGCGTCGCGGGTTGTTCGAAAGAGATACCGTGGCCCCTGGCACAGGCAACTGAAGGAACACGGGTGGGTTTTAGTCAGTAAAAGTCTGACACGCCGTTCCCGCTCCGCCCAGAGCGGGAGAAGTTATTTGATAATTTCCCACCCAAAAAAAAAGGTATCGTTAAACAGTACAGTGGCACCATCGGGTCTAACTGTAACTGATAGAAGATGTTAGGGTAGGGTCGTAGCAAAACAAGCATAGTCAGCATATAACGTTCCCACTTGCGACCCACGCCTCCTCCCTGTGAGAGGGAACGGACCATAATCATACACGCGGGCCCAGTGTGGGTTGGTAGATGTCACTTGTCTTCGAATTTTTGGGTACTAAGACATGCCGGTTTCCTCACGATGATGATTCCTTTACCGTTTTGAGAGCAGCGGTGATGAAATAAGTTACGCAGAGTAAAGCGCCTGCCTGAATTCGAACCCACGACTAGGCCACCACTGCTCAGGGTTAACTGTATATCCTACACAGCGGTGTAGAGTCGTAGGGTGATATTTAATATGTCAATACTGATCAATGTATAAATTATTTGGCAGGTACTCACAAACAGGAATAGCCAGGCGCGATTTTCAACGAGTTTTGCATGAGGGCACTTCTTGTTTAATATTTGCTGGTATACTTGATAATCTTATTGTTAATTTAATTGTGATTTTACATTTTTTGAGGTTCTGATTTCACATTAGTTTTTTTGTATTAAAAATGTTGATTTGTCAGTGTGACATTTTAAAAACCATAGTCCATATTGTGGAAAGTAGAAACCTTATTTTAAAATACAAACTTTTTGCTGACGGACCGAAAAGAAAGATGTTATAGAACCTGAGGTGGCTCACGACCTCAGGTTCACACACACACACACACACACACACATTTCACATTTCACACACACATTTCACATACACTCATTCTCACACATTCACATTTCACATTTTTCTTCACACACACACACACACACACACACACACATTCACACACACACATTCACACACACATACACACATACACACACACACACACACACACATACACACACACAAACATACACACACATTTTCACACATTTCACACACATTTTTCTTTTATATATAGAGTATTTTTCAAACTACTACCTCAGTTTTTACAGGTTTGGAGTTTGAAAAATACTATATAATAGAGTATTTTTCAAATTACTACTCTGTATAAACCTCAGTTTTTATTATATCAGTTTTTATTTATTTAATATTAATTCTACGATTTCGTTATATTTCTAAAAATAGCTTATAAGATGTGAATAAGATGTTATTTTGGTAATATAGTTATAATTATCTGAGAGACATAGTTATACGATTAAAGGTGTCATTTTTCACGGTTTTTCAATAGCTGTAATGTTTAGTGAATGCAATAAGTTAATGACGAGGATAGGATGAGATGAAATACTCAGAAGATTACGTGGTAGTAATTACTTATACTATGTGATGTGAACAATTTTTGGCCCGTTACTAAAAAATATGGAAATACTACTTTTAAGTTTAAATAAAATACGTACCGAGTAGGTACCAGCAAATTCTGCAGGGATTTGAGGTAACCACAGGAAATAGTAAGCTTATAGAAAACGGTGGACGTGTGCACAGGCATGAATGTGACGTACCCACAGAACAGATAAAAGACGTCCTCTTTTATCTATTCTGTGGACGTACCCACATTGCGTACATTGCATGTACAGGATATTGCTTGAGAATTTCAGCTCTGTCGTAAAAGGAGTCGCATTTTCTAATGTCCAAACTTTTGGATGTCTTTTAAGTTGCTGTAGAAGCATCGCATCGTTTTATGTGGGATTGCATATTAAATTCACGTACAACATCTTAACATTAAAAGTACCTATAGGTATACCTATTAAGATAAACAACTTGATATGTTATACAGACAACATTTTTTTGAAAACTTAAATAAAGTACTGAGATCTTAGTTATGTTCACTATTACCCGGTTTACGAATTGAGAATTATTTGAAGTTGAGAACTTGTCAAATTCTACCTAACCAAAGTGAAAATTCCGTGATTTTTTTTTTTCCATATAACGCAGGAAGTTTTGAATTTCGCGTTCTATATTGAAGGAATCACCTCAATAAATGCTAAAGTAGGGTTGGACAGATTCTCAGCTTCAAATTCTCTTTTCAGAAACTGGGTTCATGAGTAAATTTAACATGATTTGACAAATAGTCTACTTGGTAATGTTTTGTTTAAGAAACGAAACTCAAATTCTTAAAAAGGAGGGATTACCTACCAGTTATTACAAAAATGCGCGCAGATGCATGATTTTCTCGTTGAAATTGAATACTATTCGTTGGTTGGTAGGTATAATTAACAATTAATTGAGAAAGATAAGTAGTTCGTTTTCTCTTCTACAATAATAATAAAGTTATTTTTTTATTATTTATTAGCAATAATCGTTCTCCTGAACTCATGGAGAGCTGATTTGAGAGTTCTAATTTGCAGATTCTGTTGAATATAATCAATCAAAAAATTTTTTCTCATATCACAAATGTCTTATATACTTTTATAATAATAGAATATCTACATTTTTCTCATATGCCTTACTCAGCGCCCCGCGGTTTCCTACCCGCGTAAGTTTCTATCCCGTGAATATCGGGATAAAAACTATCCTATGTGAATGTCCTTTCCCAGGACTCAAACTATCTCTAAACCAAATTTCATCTATTCAATCTGTTCAACGGTTTACGCGTGATGAGAAACAATCATCCAAACATCTTAACAAACTTTCACATTTATAATATTAGAAGGATAAATGAAGAAAACCGGTCAAGAGCGAGTCGGACCGAGGGTTCCGTACCATCATGTTTTTAATTTTTCCTCGGCGAGGCCTATATTCGTCAGAGAATTTTAACACTCTGTGCATTGCGGTGTAGAATATTGCACTTTGATGTCAGTGCCATCTCTTGACCGATAGTGGATTTAATGTAACTTTTGTTGATGATTTCTGAAAAAATATGCTATTTAGAGACTTCCTTTTATTATTCCTGTAATCTTTACATAAACTTCTATCACATAGAATAATTCCAGTTTTTCTCTATGCAAACTTCGGAGATAAGGGGGGGGAACGGTATATCTTTTTACATTTTTCATCAAAAGTCGAAAACTACGAGGCTTAAAAGAAAAAAAAAAATTGGGAATGTGCAAACTGCGTTCTTTCACATGATACCCCACATGCCCTGTTAGCCCCACTTCGAAATTTTCAGACCCCTTTCAGTCCCTGTTGCAAAAAATATACATATATTTTTATTTCTTTCTTACTTGCAAAATAGTTGGGCAAACGTCATCTAAAACTATTCCACATTTCAAGTTTGTTAGCATTAGTTGTTCTTGAGATATCCAGCTGTGATAGACAGACTGAGTTTCACCATAAGGGTTCCGTTTTACCATGTTGGTACGGAACCCTAAAAACGACTGGACCTAATTCAATTTTGCTTCTGGAAACAAGTCTGAATATCTCCGAACTTCTACATCATTTTCACGTAGTAGGTATTAATACCAACATATTCTCCAATAAAATTGATATTGCTAACAATTTGAAAAAAAGAAAAAAAAAATTTGATACTTCGATCTTTTAATAAATAAAATAAAAGTACTACATATTTCACTACGCCGGCGATGCGCGCTCGCCCTGGCTGGAGGCCTTAATTTATTGAGGCATAGGCAAGCCCGGTTAAGCAGACGACAACGTCATAGGTTGAACTGCGAGATGCCTTTATAAAATAAAAAAGATACGTGCTCAGTACCGAAATGTAAGCTTGCTTTTAATTAAAATTATTCAACTTAAAAATTTTGAAACAATTAATCTTATAGCGTAACTGTATAAAAATTAAGGAAAATTCCGGGAAAGCTTCATTGTGATCAGTAGATAATGAAAAACATAAAGATCAAACCCAAGGAGAGTTTAATATTGATGAGCGGCCGTCGCGTCCTACGGCGGCTATCTATAAAAATATTAATTGCTGTCCTGTTCGCCTCGTAAACAATTCAGTGCACATGAAATATTTAGTGTCTATACACGATAAGTGTCACTTTTTTATTTTAACTAGGGAAAACCGTAGAGATGCTTGCGAATTTTCTTTTTTCAGAAATGTTACAATCTCAATAATTACCTGTGTATTGAATCAATCTGACTCGTGATTTTCACATAACTAGGTTTGAGGCAAACCGATTTATTGATTTGTCCATATTTCAATTTGGAAGCATCTAAATTATAGGTGAGCGAGAGATTAAAATGACAATCTATTCCAAAATGTATCGTTTTCCAATTGCAAAGTTAATTGCTTTGCCTTATGGTTCAGAATCGATCGCTCGAGAGTGGTTTAAATAGGCTATATAATCCGTATGTAGGTGTATGAATCGGTGAGTGAGCAAATCAGTTCGGTAATAACGTTTCGGAAAACAGCAGCGGCAATGCACTGCAGACGAATTTGCATAGAGAAGATATGGCGCCCAACGGAGCCAGGCAATACTGAACCGCGACGTGATAGTTTAAAATCACAAGCGAAAAACGTGTAGGCGTACCTATAAGAGATTAGATTTGTGGGCAATTGCAACTGCACTCTACGTATTTTTCGATGCTGAATTTTTTAAGAGGCTAATGGATATTTCTGTGAGTATTAAGTTTATTAGAGTGTTTAGTAGAGTGAGGTTTTCGGGATGAACCACTCGATCTAAAAGCGCTTGCTATAGTGTTACATGCTCTGTGGCTACAGTGTTACTGAAATTGAAAACTGCGATTTTCTAGAAAAAGTTTTATTTTTAAATACCTACATTTTTCGACGGTTTTTTTGAGTTCGTTTTTAGCAGTAGGTACGTGTATATTTGAAAAGTAAATAGTTATTTTTATTAAAAATAATTTTTGTAAACTACTTAATAATTATACATAATTTTAAATTGTTAAGTGAACTCTCAAAAACGGCGAAGGAAAACATCGTGAGGAAACCGGCTGTCTTATGACTAAAAATTCAAGACAAGTGACATATACCAACGCGCACTGGGCCCGAGTGGTGGATTACGGCCCATTCCCACTCACAGAGAAGAGGCCTGTTTCCCAGCACTGGGAACGAGGCTAATTATGTAAATAGTTAAGTGTAATCCAAATCATCGTCATTCAGTCATTTGAATAATATCCATTAGTTAAATTTAACAGCCTCAGATAAATGTTTGTCGGTGGCCTATTGGACCTCTGTTTAATTAGTTTTCCTGAGGGTTAACGTTGAAAAGGGAAAGCTGGGGTAAGTAAACCAGATGGGACATTTCCGCCTATAGCTCTTTGTTTCGGTTATCTAAATTATTTGAATATTAATCATCATTTTCTAATGCGCCATGACGGAAATATAAACACGGAACTATTACGGAATATCACCGGTGTCTGTCCGCCTGTAGGAGTGGTTTTTCTTTGAAACTTTTTGACATCAGAGGGTAGATATTTGAGTTACGAGAATTCACAGGAAGAAATGCCTCTATAATTACCGAAGCAGGTAAAGAACGAAAAATTTTAACTGCGGATGTCATAACAATCGTAAAAGAATCGTTAAATATAAGTGGGTAGACAGTATTTTTATTATAATGCATAGGCATTATTATAGAATAACGATATACTAAACTAGCATTCTGGAAGAAAATATACGATTATTTAATTATCAGGAATAAAACTCATTTATTATCACTCACTCACTCATTTTTTTTTTCTCTCTTTTTTTTATATCTTTTTGTTTTCTGTTTGGTTAAATTCTTTTTCATCTTTTTCATGGTTACTTTTTCCAAGGATTACGATAAGTTGATAGGATACGTTGTTTTGTATTGTGAAGAAACTTGGGCGTAGCCGACGAATAGCTAGGAATTTTAAATGTAAACTTTGAGTTCTAGTCAGAGATAACCCAGAAAAACAATCGTATTGAAAAATCATTCTTTGAAGTTGAATTCAACTCTTTATATAAATTTCTATTTATAGACAGATATAATACTCTTTATTATGTCCACAATAGGGGCAAAGATCGTCACTCACTGGACGCCTGAGGGACGATATCGCCGTCGAGGTGACCACGGCGAAGGTGGTGTGACGACCTGATAAGGTTTGCAGGGTCACCATAGCCTGACAACCTGACATGGCACAAGACAAGAAGGTTTGGAAGGAAAAAAGGGATATTTTCCTTCCAAACAACATAGGCTAGGACATAGGAAAACATAAAAAATATAGATATAATTGTAGAAAGTTTACAAGGGGTGACACAATGGGCGGTCTTATCAGTAAAAGCGAAATACCTATAATTTCAGGTATTGACCAACCAAGTTTTTCAATACCTCTAAAAATAAATGAAAGCAAGACTCCAATAAGGAAAGTTATTGGAAATGCTGACTTAATTTTCTTGGGCTTTGTGACTTATGTTACTGAAAAAAAAAGCAGACAATCATTAGCTACACTTACATTATGCAATGTAGTATACAGGTAAGGGGCCTTGAAGGGTCATTGTCATTACCAGCACAGCATTGATGATCGATACTTTGCCTAGCCACATAAAAAATACGTAAACACTATCGTACGCCATACAGCACTCGTGACTAGCACACTACACTGTTGAAACTAAGAATAAAGGGTACAATGACCTCAAGTGTTCTTTCTCGTGAAACACACTGTTTTGTATGGAAAGCACTGTTTGCCGATTTTTCACGAGAGAACGAGTCATGCAATGTTGTCGGGAGTATGTAGGTATTTGTAATGGAGGAAATTTTAAATGCACTTACTAGAGCTGACGTTGGAATAATTAAGCTATTGTATGAGGTATTATAGTTGCTGAAATATTCTGGTTCTAAAGGTATAATAGCACTTAACATCCCTGCTTCTTCAAACTGCTGAAATATAGCTTTTTTATTGCTGATTGGGCCTGCTCTTGATCTCGATCACGCCTGATGAAAAGTTTTGGATGATGTCTATGATGGACTGAGCGTGCCCAGAAGATGCCTGTTCACTCTTGCTTTTAAGGCAGACGGGTCAAATGTGGAAGGGAACACATACGCTGGCAGAGAGTTCGCACTTGGCTGTGCGCACAATAAATGTGGAAGAGGAGCGCTGAGTACGACTGGTCGGGATATCAACCAAGTGTAGACAGTACCCTGGTACGTCTGGTAGTGAAAGGGCAATGGGATCAGGTCGTGGAGCTCCTGCGCACACTCTCCGAAGTAGATTCTCCAGTCTGTAGAAGACCAACAGGTAAGTAACAAAAGAGCTGGTTTTCTCTTCCTTACAGTGATCATTACGTGGTTACGTATTATTTAATATATACAGTTATTCTATTTTCGATATAACTACGGTTGATTCACATATGTTCATAACACATAGGTATTGGTCGACTGAACTACTGGTTTTTTACTTAATTTTGATTAAACGAAAAATAATTGCACTAGCAATCGATTAATCTAATGGTTTTTTAAGATTTGGATATTTCAACTATGTATGACATACCTAATGGACGATTCGCTCCTATTTCTGTCTGCACGGTTAAAGGAACCTAACAAAACCGGACCTCGGGGTGCCCCTGACGTCGACCGTCTCCTTCTGGTTCAAAAGCACAAAAACAGACAAAATCAGGTTTTTGTTCAAAAACCAATAGTAGGTGAATCGTCCGTTAGTTCAATTAACCTTAGGTATATTAATTGTAGCTGAATTAACCGTAGGTGAATTCTCCTTTATGTATGTATTTCGTTCATTAGTTATTACAAAAATCTGTGAAACGATCTTTAGGTAGGTTTTAAACAGTAGGTCTTTTGACCGTAGTTATCTCGAAAATAGAATAACTTTAGATATTATAATACGTAACCCATTACGTCTCTATAATCAATCAATAAAATAAATCAAAGTTCCCACTGGTGTGGCTCAGGCGTCCTCTCTTAAGGGAAAGTAGAAGGGGCCGTAATTCATCACACTTTCCCAATACCTACAGGTTGATGGATTATCTGTATTGTTTTCGATGATATAAAAGAGGTCTACATCCAGCAGTTTTTTCCAAAGGAAAAACGTTCTATATTTATGTGTGAATAAAGAAGAAAGGTACCTTTTTATTATTACTAAAGCAACACGTGGACAATTGAGTTAGACTGAGTTATTTCCAAAGTTTAAAGATAAGGATGCTTCTGTTTATAAATAGAAGTAGGTACGGGAAAGCCTTTTTAATAAAAGTAAGTAAATAATTTAATAAAAGGCGATACCTACAGGTATTTGCAAAATATTTGTGGACAACTCCATAAATACCTGTGTGCGTGTTACGCATTTAGAGGACTATTACTGCGGATTGAATGGTTACACAAATCAGAAACAGTAATTAGTCTGCCGTATTCTCTATCAACAAGAGAGTTATTAAATAGTCTGTAATTGACAGTATCTTTATATACCTTCTTATAAAAGACTCCGACGAAATGGACCTTTTTATTTGAGTATCCATCAATAAGGAAAAATATTAAATGATACAAGTAAGTAAATATAAATAGCAGACCGTCTGTAAACATAGATTTCTTTGGATCGTCGTATTTGAAGAGTATTCAATGTAGGTAAATTACATTCAGGATCTTTTGAAATTCTGAATAACTTTTTTTGGCTTGTCTTTAATAATTTGTGTAGTAATTTTTCTGCTATGATAAAGAAATACTTAATACTGAATTCTAAAAATGGTACCAGTAACTGAAAAGTTGTGTGAAATGATGATGATGATACGATGATGTATGATGATGATATGATGATGAATGATGATACGATGATGACGATAAATAAATAATACTGCCAATACTGTAAATAATTTGATTACGTAGGTACTTCTTTTTCAGAACATTTTCAGCCTGAACGACTGTGAACTCTGAGATCTTACCCAAAACTTTATATTTCATTTCAGTTTGCAGGCTGCTTGGTTTCCTTATTGAAGTTTTCTGTCCTATTAAAAGCTCCTATACTATGTCCTATCGGCTACAGAATGAGCTGCAGTGCGATTCTGTAACTATCTCACCGTGAAAACTTAGATGAAGTGAGCGTGGAGTGAGCTGTCAATAGTGACAATTCCTAACAAAAACAAACTCACTTCACCTTAGTTTTCACGGTGAGATTTTTACAGAATCGACCGGCTGGACTGCTTAAAAGCAGTGCTTGGATCATGGATTCGCAGAAATTGCGTAACACACTTTTCATTACAATCTGAATGATTTTGAAGGATATTGCTAATCCATTGCTTCATATGCTCGACAAATTTGTCTGCACAACAACGTAAATAACGCAATGAATGTATTTGAGCTGTCAAAAGAAAAGCCATTGCTACTGTAAGCAAACTTCTGCGTACTATATTGAAGTGGTCAGTATAAAGAAAAAATGCTTCCATCTTCAATTCAATCAACGTGTTATTTTGATGGTAATAATATGATGGTATTTTGGTGGTGGTGGTTTGTTTAGTGGTTGGTGGGTTCTGGTGGGGGTGGTGGTAGGTGGGGTGGTTGGCTGTGTTTGGTTTGTTTGTTTTTATTTTGATTGTTTATTCTCAGTTCAAACTTGGTGAAAACTTTTTCGTACTCCAAACTTTGCCGCTCTACAAACATTATGGAGATACCTACTTATAAAGTGAAATACTTAACTTATGATAAATAAAACTCATGTAATCACTGTTTACGTTTACGAACATTTTCATTTGCGAGTCTTTCTATACGGAGCCGTAAACTTAAAACCGTTATTTATAATATGCTAGGCACACTGAGAATCTTCTCTCTATCACTTTCGTCTTAAGCAAATAAGAAGGGAAGTTAGAGAGGGACAGCAAATTTACAGTGCTGTTTTAATTTTATGAATCCATTCATGTCTAGTTTCTAGGTACTTTAAAGCTATCTTCCCGTTAGTTAAGTATCGGTAGATACTCTTAAAGAATTACCTTGTCCTACGAATTATATAATTATGGACTAAGGGTTGTTATTAGCTTATAATGTTGCATTGTGCCGAGCGGGTTTCCGTAATTCCACTGTTGTAGGTATATTGGTAGTAACTTAATTCCGGTTTTGGGCCAAACTTTAAGTTGGGAGTCAAATTCATTCCGCTATCTCTAGCCGTTTAATGTCTTAAGACCCTTACTGAAAAAAAGATATTTTTAGGTTAGGTCTGTTTCATTAAAAAGTAGTCAGAAAGCAACTTAACACAGGTGATCCAGTGAGCATGATAAGGAAAAAAGTTTTGTTTTTAAACTTCTCCTAACATTACAAACTTTTCGCGAGTCCCAACCCAACACTGTCACATTTTCCCCCATGGACCAAATAATGAAAATGTAACACCTCCACAGACGTAATACAGTTTGGAAAGTACCTCCTTATCCTCTCCCACTTGTTCCATAATAACTTCTATCAACTCAACTGAGCTATGATTTATGCAAGTTACGTCTTACCCTTGAATTCAGGCGCTGAGCAAATCCCGCCTCACAAGTATAGGCTTACAAACTTTTATCGGCGGTTCGTAAGTAGCATAAATCACTTTTATCGCTGGTGATACATACATGCATCGCGAATACGCTCGTAGAACTTACAGCTTTTTGTGATCAATGTTCATGTCTATTTGGTGTGTTATTGTGGGACTTTTTAGTTGTGGTGGTGTAGCATAAGCGTCATTAGCCTAGAACTTTTCTACTGCTGAGATACAGGCCTGCACCCTAATTGCGTTACACACTTTCAATCTGAATAATTTTGAAACATATTGCTAATCCATTGCTTCATATGTTTGAAAAATTTGTCTGCTCAACAACGTAAACAACGCAATGAATGTTGTTGAACCGTCAAAATGAAAGCCGTTGTTACTGTTAGTGTGTCACGCAATTACCCCACTACTCTCGATGAGAGGGACTTGGCCATAATCCACCACGCAGGCAGGCCTTGTTGGTGGATGTTAAATGTCTTTGATTTTTATGGTTCAGGATATGCCGGTTCCGCATGATGTTTTCTTTCACCATTTTGATAGCAGTAGTGATGAAATAACTAACACAAACTAATGTGCCTGCGTGGGTTCAAACCCGGAACCTCGACACGTAAGTCGGGGATCACTGGGCCACCAGTACTCGCTGGTGTATTTAATAAAAAAATGTGACATTGAGCGGGACCAGGCACCCCACCTGATGTGGTCACCGCCATCTCAGAGGCATCGCTAATGCGCTGCCCTTCCTTGTTGATAAAAATATTTCTCTAGTTCTTGTAATGGCCTTTTAACCAGAACAGCAATACTGGCTTGGCAGCTGAAAAATGTATGGTGGCAGAACTCTTTCACAAAGAGGACATATTACCTACTACTCCAACTTTTGGTTTCTTATATCTTCTTCTTGTAAACTAATTAGCTGTGCCCGCGACTTCGTTCGGGTTGATATCGCAAAACAAATATGGTGTCTCTTTACTAATAAAATTATTTTTCTAAAATAAAATAATAACCTAGTTACTCCTTATAACATCAGCTATTTGTCAGTGAACGCCCCGACAAAATCGGTCCAGCCGTTTCAGAGATTAGCTGAAAAAATCAGATAGACAAAACATTTGAAATAAACAATTTTATTTACTTGTATAGATAATCTCAGAAAAAATAGATGGTACCTATTTATGGTACCATTTCTATTAATTATATGAATCTTACGTAATTCAGTCACGATGTCGTCTAGGATACGTTGCATAAGTCGTGGTTCACCTACCTCTGTCATAGTTTCTCAGTACGATCCCAATAATTATGTCTACGTCCAACGCAAACTTGGCCATTTGAGGTGAAACTATTTCAGGAATAGCCATTTTACTGTAACGACGGTATCGAGCAGATCTTCTAATTGGTCCCCGATATAGTTAACATATAGAATCTGAAATATACCACACACACACACATCACACACACACACCAATACACCACACACACACATACACACTCACATCGCACACCACACAATCATGATGATTTAAATTTTTCTAAGTTAGATTTGTTCCATAAGAGCACAAATCTCTTATGGAACAAATCTAACTTAGAAAGATTTAAATCAATAAATCATCTTATGGAACAAGAGATATATTAATGATTCTAATGACTATAATTTTGTAAATACATAGGTTTAGTATTATAGTCGCGAATCATATTTTGATCAAGTTACAACCTGACACTGACCTGCAAATTATAAAAAACGTAAGTTAATTTGAATTTCGCGGTATACCACTGCGCATTCACCTTAATTAACATTTTTAAGAAATTATTTTTTCCGTTTCTCATCACATCACCATCATAATCATCGGTCGCCCTTCACCCTTATCCCAATTTATTTTGGGTCTGCGTATCATGTCTTTTTCTTCCATACTTCTCTATCACTTGTCATCTCGGCAGCCACCCCTTTCTAACTATAAGAGTACGCATTTACGCAGTCTATTCACAGTTTCTTTGGTCTTGCCCTACTTTTATAGCCATCGACATTCATACTCAAAACTTTTTTCACGACATTTTCCTAATTCCTCCGTATCACGCTCTGTGTTTTAGGTGTATTGTAGAAAATTTGAAAACTCAATGTACGGTTACTTATTCTACCGGGGCTTACTCTCCAAACTAATTTTAATTCCAATGAGATGCCAATATGATTCCAATGTTAATTTTACAGTCACGTGATTCGGTACTCTTGAAAACAATATTGTCAACAATTACCCCACGCCAAGTCCGAACCCAATTCCACTTAGTTCTCCAAAACGGACACCCAATCTAAAAATCATTTGGCGCTAGCATCGAACTCAAGAGTATGAAACGTCACAATTCCAATGTCGATCTATCGGAATTAAATTGAAGAGTAAGAACCCTGCCCGATAAACATGTCGTCTCAAAATTACATATCAACTGCGTGCGCGCACAGGCAGGTTACACATAATCATCATCTGTCTAGCCTTTTCCGAACTATGTTGGGGTCGGCTTCCAGTCTAACCGGATGCAGCTGAATACCAGTATTTAACATGGAGCGACTGACTTGGTAAGACTGGTTGTCAGACTTTCGGGCTTCTGACTACCCGTAACGACTGTCAGAGATCTACGAATGACAACCGGGGCCAACGGATTATCGTGCTTTTCGAGGTATTTAGGGATCTCATGTGCCTGTACCTAATTACAACTGTAGGTACCTTATTACAATACCTGAAATGTAGTTACCTAGGTAATGGTCCTCGCATGTAATGAAAGGAACAATAGGGATGTGACGGCTAATATTAGTTCACGACATCTGTTAAGGTGTGTTCCTTATTTTAAAGGGTTTTGCAAATCGGGTATGATGACCAAAGTGACTGGTTTATTCTTCTAGTGAAAGGAATTTATTTAGATTTACAATAAGTAGGTACACAGGATAGACTTCAGTTCGGTTTGTGGTCGCGGCAGTGGTGAGAGAAGAAAAAGGGGGCTCGAATGGAGCTCGTCGTCAGTTATATATCCGCGGTTCAGCGCCGTCTCGTCGTTGTTGGATGAACTACGTAGTTCTTCCCGATGTGCACAGATGGCGCTGTCCTCAACATCCTCCGGGGCTTTGAGAGTCTTAGGATAGCTCTCAATGATTGCCTTGATGCGGTGGTGTGACCGTCGCTGGTATGTCTGAAGCCTCGAAGTCGACCCTGGGCGATGGAAGAGGGCAGATCTTGGAGAAGGCCCTCTCAATGAAGCCTGTAGCGGTGCGGATGGAGGCCACTCGGGAAACGCCATCCTTGCCTGGGAACACAGTCATTATTCGACCCAGTCGCCACTTGAGGGGCGACAAATTGTCCTCCTTCACCAGGACTAGTGTGTTCGGTGTAAGTGCCTCCTGGGTGGTCTTCCACTTGGAACGTTTCTGTAGCTCAGAAACATATTCGCTCGACCATCGAGCCCAGAAGTGCTGTCTCAGCTGCTCGATGCGGCGGTAACGTGACAGTGAGTGTGTGGCCACCGTCATGACGTCTTTCTCTGCAGGCGCCGTCAGTGGTCGACCGATCAGGAAGTGCCCAGGCGTGAGGGGAGTGAAGTCATCGGGATCTGAAGACATAGGATATAAGGGACGGGAGTTCAGGACGGCTTCTATTTGTGCTAAAACCGTGCTGAACTCCTCGTAATTAAGATGTGCATTGCCTATTACGCGGGCAATGTGGTGCTTGCAGGATTTTACCCCCGCTTCCCACAAGCCACCAAAATGAGGTGAGTATGGAGGAATAAATTTAAATTCAATGTTATTTTCTGAACTAAAATTTTGTAGATCATCAGAACATTTATTCAAGGAATGTGTGAATTCCCTAGCTGCACCCACGAAATTCCTACCATTATCTGAAAAGATTTGTAAAGGTTTACCTCTTCGTGAGATAAATCTTTTTAGTGCCAGAATAAAACCTTCGGATGATAATGTAGTAACAAGTTCTAAGTGCAAAGCCTTAGTTGAGAAACAGATAAACAGACATAGATAGCACTTTTCCAATTTCGCGCCCCTACCTTTACGGTTCAGTATGTACATGGGACCGGCGTAGTCTACTCCACACCTCAGAAAAGGAAAACCCGGCTGCAGTCGCTCGTTAGGTAAATTACCCATAATTGGTTGTGGTGTGATAGCTTTCAGGCGATAACACTTAGTGCATCGATGAACAACTTGTTTGGCTAAATTCCTGCCACCTAGCGGCCACCAAGCTTCCCTAATCTGTGAGAGTAGCATCTGTGGTCCGGCGTGTAATAGCTGTTTATGTTGAAAGTTAAATAGTAATAAGGTAAAGTGATGTTTACTACACAATAATATTGGGTGCTTTTTATCATACATAAAGTCTGAATTTGCTAACCTACCACCCACACGTATTAGTTTATTTTTATCTAGAAATATGTTTAAACTTGATAAACTACGTGATGGTTTACAAGGTAAGTTATTTGTTAACGCCTTTAGTTCATTAGGGAATGATTCTCTTTGTACTAGCTTTACGAGTAAGATTGTTGAATTTTCTAGCTCGTCTATTGTTAGTGAACCGGTAGAACGTTTGGTGTGATCCTTTGTCCTTGTGTTGTTTATGAATCGACACACGAATGCACAAGCGCGTTTGAGTCGATTGTACGAAGAGAATCTTTCAAATTTAATTACTCTGTCCGAATTGTTGACACAGGTCGGTACACTGACAATGTTCGATTTTAGTTCGGGTAATATTTCGGTCTGAATATGATCTAGGTTATGTTGTGTGCTTGACCAATCATTTACCTTTTCGTGCAAGAATAAAGGTCCGTTCCACCACAGGGGCAGAGCACTCAATTCATCTAATCCTTTGCCACGTGATAACAGGTCTGCCGGGTTATTTATTCCACTCACATGAAACCAACACACATTGTTTGTCAACTCGTTTATCTCCACAACGCGGTTTTGTACAAAAGTTTTGAGTTGGTTGGGAGACATTCTAAGCCAGCCTAAAACGATTGTGGAGTCCGTCCACAGCACAATAGTATTGAATGTAACGCGAAGTGATTTTTTTATTTTATCTAATAATTTAGCTCCTACAAGCGCGCCACACAACTCGAGTCGCGGAATGCTAACTGGTTTGACAGGAGTGACGCGGCTTTTGGCACATAGCAACTTCACTGTGACGTCGCCATTTGCGTTCCAGGTACGAACGTATGCGCAAGCACCGTAAGCAATTTGACTCGCATCAGTAAATATGTGTAACTCAATTATATTAGGTGAATCACACATAACAAATCTAGGAATTCGCAATTTATATAAATTCGATATTGACTCAACGAATTTTTTCCAATACAATACTATGTCTTGAGGCAGAGCATCGTCCCAACCTACTTTTGTGAGCCATAGTTTTTGAAGAAGAGCTTTGACCACTATAACCACCGGACTTAATAACCCCAAAGGATCGTAAATTTGAGAAATAGCGGATAAAATCGAACGTTTAGTCACGTTTGAGAAATCGTTATTTATTTTGGATGTGAAATGAAACTCATCCTTGCTGTTATACCAGCCAAGGCCTAATGTTTTACTAGATACATTTTCACCTAATGACAAATACTTCGAACTACTTGCATTTTGTGCTGTGTGTAAGACAATGTTCGACGAATTCGTTATCCATTTTCGCAAAGGAAAACAACCTGACTGACATACTTCTGAGACCTTTTTACATAAATATGATAACTGTGTTTCTGAATCAGCCCCAGTAATTAAATCGTCGACATAGAAATCTTCCAGTATGGTCTGAGAAACTAATTCGTCTGTACACTCTAATCCTAATTGTCTAACACAGCGAATACACAGGTACGGTGCCGATGCCGTACCGTACGTCACCGTATTAAGACGGTACACACTCAGAGGGTCTGACGGTTTTTCTCGCCACAGTATTAATTGCAAATTTCTTTGTTCCTCGTGAACTAAGATTTGTCTAAACATTTTCTCAATATCTGCACACGCAACGTACTTATACTGACGAAAACGTAAGAGGATGGAAACTAAATCGTTTTGCAATGCTGGTCCGATAAACTGTATGTCATTAAGCGATTTTTGTGTGGATGTTTTTTGACTAGCGTCAAACACTACGCGTAATTTAGTTGTTACGCTATCTTCACGGAGAACGCCGTGATGTGGTAAAAAATAAAATGGCATCTTGTAATCGTGATCGATGCGGGTCATGTGTCCTAAGCTCAAGTACTCCTGCATGAAGTCGCTATACATGTGTTTGTATTGTGGATTACGAACAAGTTTACGTTCTAATGATAAAAATCTGGTTTTTGCAACTTCATAGCTATCACCTAGTGACTCCGCTGATTCCTTTAGTGGAATCTGAACCGAAAAACGACCATTGTCTGCCCTCCTGGTAGTTTGTGTGAATAGGTCTTCGCACGAACTTTCTTCTTTAGAAAGCTGCTGACCTGAACACGAAATTTCTTCAATTTCCCAGAACTTTCTTAATTGCTCATTTAATTGTGTGGATTGAGCAACGTGACACTGAATTTTATTTGTGTGTGAGTTTTCAGTGTATAACGGACCCGTAATTATCCATCCTAATTTGGTATTTACTAAATAAGGACCGGAGGGTAAACGGATTTTACCACTGACAACTAAGTCCCAGAAACAATCTGCACCGATTAATAAATCAATGTGTGAGGGTATGCAGAAAGTTGGATCTGCTAACTTTATGTCTTTGGGTATTGAAATATTGTGAATGTCTATACTTGTGGCCGGTATAGTCGACGTAATGCTAGGTAGAACCAAACATTTAATGTGAAAATCATGATCGTTGTGTATTGATCTAAGATTAATTTCGCAGGAATGGATTGTCTGTGTGACTGAATGTCCTATTCCGCTAATTTGACAAGTGGACTGTAGACGTTGTGTGTTTAATTTCTTACATAAAGAATCTGTGATAAAACAGTGTTGACTGCCGTTATCTAACAATGCACGAGCTTTATAATATTTATTATCTTTGCCAGCGACTTCAACTGTAGCTGTCGACAGTAAAACGGATTGTAAATCGTGTTTACTTAGTAAACTTTTACAATTATTATTGTGTGAATTTACGACTGTATGAAGAGTCTGAACTACTGACGACGACCCATGCTGCGAATCTGAAGGCCTATCCTTGTGTGTTTGAGCTGCAGAGGGCACAGTGCCATCCTTATTGAGCTCATTGTGTAAAAGAGAATTATGTTTGCCGTAGCATTGTTTGCAAGGCCCGGCCTGACAATCATTGACCGCATGCCCTGTCCATAAACAATTAATACAGAGATTCTTATCTTTTACGAACTGAAGTCTATCCTGTGAGCCTAAATCCAAAAATTGTTGACACCCATACAACGGATGTTTTTCCTTACATTTAACACATGTGCGGGTGGATTTATAAAACTTTTTCTTGTTTTGAGTAGCAACAAAACTGTGAGACGGTTTTTTAACATGATCCTGACCTGCATGAGATGACTGAGAAGTGTGAACCTTAACCATTTCCAACGTGTCAGCCTTATATTTTAAAAACTGTATGAGTGAATCTAAATTGAACTTCTTATCTGAATTGCTAGCACTGGTATTTTTAAACTGTTCCCATTCTTTCTCAATGGATACGTCTAATTTTGCGGTTATGATGTGAATCAGCAAGGTGTCCCACGATTCTGTAGGTTCACCAAGTGTTTTCAAAGCACGTAAATTCTTGAGTACCGTATCTATTAGTTTCCTAATTTGTGCAGGCGATTCTTTATACACAGCTGACATTGAGAATAACGCTTTGACATGATTACGTATCAACAATTTGTTATTATTAAATCTATTCTCGATCAATTCCCATGCAATACTGTAGTTATCTGAAGAGAATTCCAGAGACTTAATAACTTGCAACGCGTTTCCAGAGAGAGATGATCTTAAGTAATGATATTTCTGGATATTGTCGAGTTGCTTTGAATTGTGGATCATTGATAAAAAAATATCTCGAAATTCCAACCAACTATCGTAGCTACCGTCGAAGTTGGGAAGCGAAATAGTTGGCAATTTTACTAAAGTGTTGGAATTACACGCGTGTTCAGAACTATTGGACTTGCACTCATGTTTGTGACTACTACTGTTATTCATTAAACAATTAGCTTCAGCGACAGAACTATAGTAAGAATTATCAAAAGACTCTCTATACTCTAATTGTTCCGACATGTCTTTTTCTAACACTAATTCCTCGATTAGCGATTGAACTCTACTGAATTCCTGATGCAATCCTTGAGCAGATTTTATTCGTAATTCTAATTCTGCTCTTTGCTTAGGATTAATCTCACTGCCTACTAACAAATTCACACATTTCTCGAATTGGGTGAGCATACCTTTGATGGTACCTCGTTTCTTTTTTAAATCTGCTAGTTTTTTGATATCCTCAGGCAAACTCATTGTGGCACTTTATGGAAAGAGAGGGTACTCACGGTTTCCTGCAGCACGGGTGCGGTGAACAATGCGCACGAAGCTGGTCTACGCGTTCCTGTATAGAAAAGCACGATTTTAGCACACACAGAATGAAATAGGTGAGGATAGGAATGCCTGGGACCCCTGAAGTCTTTCACTGGTAGCGCTGTGATCTTGATAGATTATTCGGCTTAGAAGGACCAATGTTAAGGTGTGTTCCTTATTTTAAAGGGTTTTGCAAATCGGGTATGATGACCAAAGTGACTGGTTTATTCTTCTAGTGAAAGGAATTTATTTAGATTTACAATAAGTAGGTACACAGGATAGACTTCAGTTCGGTTTGTGGTCGCGGCAGTGGTGAGAGAAGAAAAAGGGGGCTCGAATGGAGCTCGTCGTCAGTTATATATCCGCGGTTCAGCGCCGTCTCGTCGTTGTTGGATGAACTACGTAGTTCTTCCCGATGTGCACAGATGGCGCTGTCCTCAACAACATCTCAATCGAATTAGGCCTGCTAATCCGATATTATGCTAATTTACTTGTCTTGCCTCTCTAGGCACATATCGTAAAACACACAGGCACTTAGTTTAAGAGTTATGAGTTAACGAACAGTAACTTTAAAAGAAGTAAGAGACGTTTAAATAAATGACACTTCTTGTTTATCTTGCGTTTATAACGATCATTTTTGGTAATGAGTTAATGCTATTTGTTTAGTTGGTAAGTAATAGAAGATATATTATATAGGAAATAGAAGATAATTTAAGTCCTACCCTTGAAAACGCATGAGTTATATCTTGTCTATGTTAGGTAATACATTACATGCAATTTCAGAAAAAATTACACATATTTTAAATACAAAATAAAAAATACAGTCAGATGATAGATATGGATGACATAAAAAATATAATAATTAAAACATGATGACGTGTGTAGGGCGGTCATTGAGAGAGTGACATGAATGGCAGTCGCGCATGCGCGCAGGCTCCGCTTTCTGAGAGATATAAGCACGAAGCCCGAACCCATCGACACACAACTTTGGCGCGCCCAAACGTTCCAACAAGAACTTGGCGAACGGACAACATATAATATAATCCCAATATAACTATCCCATTTAACTTGAACACATTTATTTTCTAACAACGACATTCTCCAGTGAGTTGTGACTAAGTTTTTTAAGTGAATTTTACTTTAGCTGAACATTTTCCGCGAACTTTCAGTTAGTTTCGAAGTTTTCAACGGCGCGTTAACTCCGACTGTCGAAGGTGAGTGCACTATTATACTTTAAATTGTAAACTATTTCACGACACTAGACTAGATTATCTTAGTAAATTATATTTTTACAGAAATATAGAAATATGTAGTTAGATTTTTTTTGTAACAATTGTTAAACTTTAAACTTAAAAAACTCCAATGATTATAAATGAATAGAAGGTTGAGTAACTAAGAAAATAACGATTAAAATATCAGAAAACTTTACTTTAAACTCACGGTAGGTATCTAACTACTACTATTATTAAAATAAATGAGGACGACTAGGTAAACTGTTCTTTGATAAAACTTTTAACAAATACTTAGGATGTAAGGTAAAACTGACTGAGTACAATTTTCTTTAAAAAAATTATGAAAACAATTACTTACCTATTTAAAATAAAGTTTGTAAACACGACGTAACGTTAATATCGGATAGGTATATAATGGCTTTTTTAAGAAGTCTTCATTAATTTGGTTCATAACTCATAGGATAAAATAATATACAAAAAAATACACTCTGTTGACTGTTGTAAGAATTTTGGACATATTTATGAATAGATTACAGTCTATATGATGTAACTTTCGACTTGATTGAAATAATACCAAAAAGATAAGATAAACGAGGGCTTAACAATTATATAATGACAATATTGTGGAGCTGGACCACGTGTGCCCAATGTTAGGAAATTTCAACAAGTTTCCTCGTTAAAACCGAATTATACAGACATGTTACACAATTTCGGGAGCGACGGATTTTTTCCCTCGTAAGGATCTAGTTTTCTGTCCAAAGGTACGGTTTGCCTACGGATTATTTTTGATGAAATGCAAAAAATAACCGCAGATTATTGCATGCTAAACCAAACATTTTTTCTGTCTAATAATATTTTTACAGTTAAAAATTTATAGTCAGCTATTGCGCAATTTCAAAGAATTAAAACACTTTCAATCTAGATTGATCCAAATAAAATATATAATGGCATCGTAAATACATTAAAAACTCTGTGTAATTGAGCGAACACGCAAATGACGCCACTTCTCTCGCTCCCGTCGAAACCTTAATTGTTTCATGTTTCCCGGCGTAATAAATTAAGAAATGACATTTAAATCAGAGCGTAATTTAAGTGAAACCCGAGACGAGTAAAAAATGAAATGGCTAAATAAACCAACGAATTGAAAAATATAGCGGGATGAGAAAAAGGGGAAATCTCGGACAGTTTGCGGCAGAACGCTCTGGAGAAAGATCTTCATCGTTGTAATTGTTTTCTGGCTTCCTACCAGGATCTCTGCAATTATAGGACTTCATTGTGCGTCTTTTTATTGTACCTCGCGTTATGATACATTCTATAGGAATAGCTATGTTTTTGAAGCTATACTAAACTATGTATTATTATTACTCATGATTCTTCAAAGACTTATCCGCGGTATCCGATTTTCTTAATTATTCCTCCCATTCTATAAAAGTATCTGAAAAAGGTCTGGAGATCAGTGTATGAAGTTTATCGCTGATCACATCTGCGGTAAACCTTGATACATTCACATCGCAATTTAGTAATTTAATTATTTAATTTAACGCACATATATTTGAATTCGTAGGAATGATTGTGCGCATTACTTTTGTTTTGAATTATGTTACACTAACTGACCCGACAAACCTTGTCCTGTTTTTGATTCCAAAGACACGTGGCGCCATCTATTATCATAATAACTTTAATGTTGTTTTCCTTGGGAACAGAACTTTTTTTCGAGATGAAAGGTACTCTATGTCCTTTTCTGTACACCTGAACACGTATATGCAAAATCTCAGGTTGATCGGTTCAGTGGTTTAGGCTTGAAAAGGTAACAAACAAACTTACTTTCGCATTTATAATATTAGTTAGGATGAGTGGTGACAAATGATATGAAATGATGTCAATCCTATAAAACTGCCCCCGGACTTACGAGTTGTAGGTCGAACCCAGCCAGGTGCTTTACTTTGTGTAAATAATTTCATCATCACTGCTCTCAAAACGGTGAAGGCAAACATTTTGAGGAAATCGGCACAGTCATAGAACCAAAAATTCGATGACATGTGACATCTACCAACCCGCACTGGGCCCGCGTGGTAGATTACAGCCCACTCCCTCTCGACGAGAGGAGGCCCCGCAGTGGAAAGAATATAGGCTGATTATTATATAAAACTGTAACAGCGTAAGGTGATATTCTAAAAAAAACGAGACCAAAAACTCTCAGGAGATTTGCATGTTTTATCAAAAATAAAAACAGAATATCAAATGTCTCACGAGATTGTAACATGTAACGATAAATTACTCACATCAGGAGATCCCTATATAAAATATACCTTTATTTCTCACAAAGATAATGTTATCAGTTACTAGAGTAGGTACCTAATAATAATAAAAAACATAATAAAAACATATGATTTGTCACGTAACGTCGTCGCACGGAATTCCTTGTCAGCTTACGTGTTTCAACTTTGATTACTTATTGTCTGTTAGGATCCAATTTTCCAGCCCACATTGTTATAATTATGTGCCCAGGGGGCCTAAAAAGGTCACTCTGGCAGAATCATAAGAGGATAACATTATGAATCATAATATGGCGAAGACAGTCCGTGTCTTTCTTTTTTCGCTGCACTACGTAGGTATGATCAAAAAGATTGGGATTGGATTTGAACTGGATTGATTGGTATTTTAGCACATACAAAAAAAAAAATAACTGAAAAATCTTTCACCAACGGGATTTGATACGGTTAACTTAACAGTTAACTGTCCATTATAATTCATAATGTTATCCTTTTATGATTTTGCCAAAGTGGCCTTTTTAGGCCCCCTGTATTAAGAAACAGTCAGAAAATATGAAGCTAGTTGCCCATTCCAAAGCGTATTACATATGGAGAAGAACGGGCAAGAAACTCCATGGACACTCTTTTAAATTATATTTTTACAAAAATATTAGTTACATCATTTATGTTGAATTTATAATTATATGTGAGAGCGATGTAAAAAAGATGTACGCGTTAAAAGCGTCCAGAACTACAGAGTATAGCAAATAGAAACAAAACAATAAATCCAAAAATAAAATACTTAATTAAAAATAAGCCGAGGCAGCTAAGTGATGACCAGCCCCAACTGACGGCGCCCGTTCATGAACATGACGCATAGATCAGAACCATTCAGCTCAACCATTTTGATGGGAGCTAAATGATCCAACACACACGCCACCGTCAGCGAGACATTTGTGTGAACATGACATACTATCAGCCGCTAGGGCACATTCAAGTCAATGAAAGACATATTATCCGGTAAATGGTAGCTCCATAGTACATACATAGGTTAGACTGGAAACTGACCCCAACATAGTTGGGAAAAGGCAGCATATTTGCAACGCGATGTCACATTAATCTTTTAACAGAGATAGATGCTTGTATGGTGATTCAGACAAATAGGTTGAATGCCTTCTAATAAGGCGTAGTTCCAGCTTCTGAGGTTATAGATAATGTCTATTGGTCAAACGTTATCACCATAGACACTAAAAGAACATTTGAACATATTACTATCTGCTTTTTTGAGTCAATTACCTATTGTTTATCTTTGCGCATTATTTGCGTGGATGATGACACATAGATAGGGGTTCCATCAGACAGGAGTAGATAACATTCTAAAAATAAAAACGATATAGAAGGAGTACAAATCTTAAAAGTAACTACCCAAGTTGTTGAATTAATAAAGGTTGTAATTATTTTTATTTCATAATATTCATTAAAACACACACTTTTGATGAAATTATGAATAACTTAGTGAATTAACGCTAGTAAGAAAACAACATTGAGTTCTATATTTAATCTTGTCGTTGCAAAGGAAAGCGCAACTTTAATCATCTCTTTTTATTATGATTGAGGCTTGTGCACACTAGTTATACTGCATCTGGAGATTATACTGTGATGTGTGATACGAGGCTGAAGATCAGAGGAGAATCTTTCAACTTTTCCGCTATTCACAATCTCAAATTACGGATCTAGAAAGTTGACAAGCTCTGTTATCTGCATTGAAACCGGGGAATAGTAGGTACAGACAGACCATTGTGCGTTCGTATGCTCGCTTTACGTAAACTATTATAGTGTAGGAGCCTACATTTCTGGGGTAGGTCCAAGTGCCTGTAACAATAAGCAAAGGCTAAAGTTTGCAGCAAATGCGGGCAAGTCGATCGGTGGTCAACAGACCGGAATAAATCAAGTCTCCTAGTGGGATCGAGAGAAACAATAGGTGTTCTTGTGACGGACTCTGAATAATTACTGCAAACTATCTTGTTGCGGCTGTTTTCGGTTCGTTATTAGATAATCTTTGTTCACCGGAGAGAGTTGGCTATCGAGAAATGCCTCTTATTGTTGGACAAACATTTAATTAACAAGGAAGTTTGCTTGTACACAGAGATATTATTATTTCAATTAAAACGGAACTGTTTTTGTTTTATAAGAAAAGTTGAAGAATGTAAATGCACAATGTTTTAAACATCAAAATTAAGATTCAGATTCGCAATCTGTTTACGGCATTGAATTTCTGAAGAGCTGTGCCTTCAAGCTCCTAACTTTCCTATCATTTAAGAGATTCCGTGTTCGTACGTTACAAGGATAATCTAAATCAAATGTCATTGCAGTCATAACATGAAACGTCTTTTGTTCAAAGGTCAGTTTAAACTCTATTTTTTACAAGCTATCAAATTCCATATGTTAAAACAAGAACCGAGTATTGTAAAATGTCAAAAATATCAAGAAATGAATGCTCTTGTTTTGGTTCTACGTTCGTTTGGTCTAAACCCACCTTGACAAGAAGGTGGAAAACGGTGATCTCCAAGGAGGTTAATGCTCAAGTAGTTTTTAATCACGAGGTGGGAGGTGATAGGGGGAATCGTGACACTTCCTGTAGTTATAAACCGTAACTTTTGCAGCAGTAATCCTGCTAAGTTCGCTAACACCACTTTTCCGCGCTTTAGGTGCGAACAGTTCCGTCGCCTCTGATACTTTGTAATACTTTGTGGTAACTTATAAGGAGCTAGGTATGTAAGGAAGAATTACCAAATACTTGAAAAGAACACAAATTGTTCTTTTATTTTATTATATTCCGACTTGACCCTCTCCAGTTTCGAAATGTCAACGGCTTTATGCAGCTTGTTAAAATAACTGAGGAGCAATTCCCGTATTTTTAAGAACGTTCGCATTCTAATCTGTCTCAATCTGTCAAAAATACAATCAAATTATTAGTTCCTTGGATTTAAGCACCTGAAACTATAAAATTTTCCCAATCAACTTTGAACCTAGTGCTTTAGCGATAAAGTTGAAAATCTATTAAAGAAATTTGACAGATTGTAGTATCTTGATGTGCTGGAAAATTACTTTTTTTAAGACTCAATATTAATCATAGACTTCCTTAAAACATGAAAGATATAAAAAATAAAATAAATACCAAATAAAAATGAATTATCGAATGTCGATTTGAGTTGGCTGAATAACGTAAATCACTCGTTGCGTTTTGCCGTTCCCAACTTCAGTTTGCATATTAAGCGTTAAAAGTCTTTAAAACTGAATGGAGATTGACATTCTGAGGTATACCGTTGATAGCATTTCAATAAAATTTAATACTTTACCTCGCCTCCTAACTTTGGGTCCAACCAAACGCCAACGTTGGTCATCAATCCCCGCGGTTGATTTTATAGTAATTTATTTATTTCACCAATAATAATACATACTTATAGGCTAGTACTTGGGAGTATATCACATGGGAGCATCTGTAGCAGAACTAGGACGAGTCCTGTATCTCGGCATAAAGCGCCAGTCCCCTCAAAACAGACAATAATACATATTAGCCCAAAATACATGAAAAATGCATCAAAAAGATGCATCAATATTATATGATCAAGTTAAGAAAAAGGAAACTGAAAAAAGAAATACAACTAAAAGTTTTGTGTTTGTGTGTGTGTGTGTATATGTGCACGAGATTTTGTATAAGTGTAGAGTGGTGAAAGGTGTTGGGGTGTTGGGTAGTGTAAATACGTCTTAACGAATAAAAGTAATAAAATAAATTTGAATAATTGGCAAAAGCATTAACTATTTCTGAACAATGAACTGGCGGCCTAAAAAGGCCACTTTGGCAGAATCATAAAAGGATTACATTATAAATCATAATGGACAGTTAACTGTTAAGTTAATCGTATCAACTCCCATTGGTGAAGGATTTTTCAGTTATTTTTTTTGACTGTGCTAAAATACCAATCAATCCAATCCAAATCCAATCCCAATCTCTTTGATTATACCTACATAGTGCAGCGAAATAAAGAAAAATACGGACTGTCTTCGCCATATTATGATTCATAATGTTATCCTTTTATGATTCTGCCAGTGGTTTTTTTAGGCCCCCAGGTTCTAAGTTTCCTCACAAGAAAGGGCAATTAGGTAGTTGTGTACTTTTTAATGGGTTTTCGTAGACCCCAACTCTGCAAACAGTTGGATCCAACATTTGGCACCGAGGTTTCACAGCAAGCTCTGCATACAGCATTTTGACAATCATTCATATTTTGAAAGGTTTTTCGTTTATGAATAGCTCCAAATGTGATATTGGCATGTTTTACGATTTGCGAGTTTTGATATTGAATAGCAAATAACGAACCCAATATGCTAATGTAAAAATGAATAGATATCATCTGAATCACTATTCCATCTGGAGAAAAAGCGAGGATGCAAAATTACTTTCACATTTCTCCGTAAGGCGATTGAGAAAGAGAAGAATATGTAATAGTTATGAGGTTGTAGTCTTCAGCTTGTCATGACTTTCATGACAAGCTGAAGACTACAACCTCATAACTAAACCGGCAAGCAGCATACACTTTCAATGACAATCTAAATCATTTTAAAGGATACCTACTGCTAATCCATTGCTGCATATGTTGCTAAACTACGTAAATAACGCAATAAACATGTTGAACCGAATGACTCGTTAATTTTGACAGTTCAACAACATTGTTGTTGTTGTTGCACAATTGCACAACACACTAACAATTAGCAGTGGCTATTGTTAGTGTGTTATGCAATTGCCCCGCTGGTCTATGTGTATACTGACTGTGTTGTGTATCTATACTAAGTAGTGTGGAATACTACTAGTGTAGTACTTGATATTAGCTTAGAGAAACTAATTGCACTCGTGCTAAGTTGCGGCCATGCGGTTTCGTATCGAGAGGAAATGTCTTTCTAAAGGGGTCTAAAAGGAACAGTGGCAGTAGGGAAATTGTTTAATGAGATTTAAAAGCGTCTTTAATCATGGATAGTTTGTTTAAAATCTTTATCTTTGTTGCTAGGTATGTACTTAAGGCTACGCTGACCGCCTAGTGGCGCCCTCATCGTTTGTTTGGTTATTTCTTTTATTTTAGAATGAAAATGCAGAAAATAAGCACGTTAAGTTGTGCTCCACAAGATTCAGATAGATCACCATGCTTGCTCAAGATCTCTCGATGATCTTGGTGATTTCAGACATCCTACTTTATTATTATAAGTGTGAAACTTTGTGAAGATGTTCGGATGTTTGATACTCAATCACGCGTAAACTGTTGAACAGATTTGGATGAAAATTAGCACTTAGATAGACCATTTCCTGGATTAACACATAGGATACTTTTTACTTCGATATTCCCACGGGATCGGAACTTACGCGGGTGAAACCGCGGGGCGCTGCTAGTATGTTAATATAAGGTTTCCTCGCGTTGTTTTCCCTTGTCAGTAATGTATAAGATAAACTCAGATTATTGTAATATTCATTTGTATGCATTCAAAAGTGTTTTGTTTACAAAATAGACCATGCAGATTAACATTGCTATGGATATCTGGGGGCCTAAAAAGGCCACTTTGGCAGAATCATAAAAGCGAAAAAAAAACCGGATTGTCTTCGCCATGTTATGATTCATAATGTTATCCATTATGAATCATAACATGGCGAAGACAATCCGGTTTTTTTTTCGCTGCACTACGTAGGTATAATCAAAGAGATTGGGATTGGATTGATTGTTATTTTAGCACAGCAAAAAAAAAATAACTAAAAAATTCATCACCAATGGGATTTGATACGATTAACTTTACAATTAACTGTCCATTATTATTCATAATGTTATCCTTTTATGATTCTGCCAAAGTGACCTTTTCTAGGCCCCCTGTAGGAATAGGGGGCCTAAAAAGGCCACTTTGGTTTAGGTAGGAACTTAAACCATGACATATTAATAAAACATCATAATCTTCCTTTGTTTCTCCACAGTGATTTCACTAATGATACAATTTATATGACAAAAGTCTAACAAATACGAGTGATATGATCCCTGATGTGGCTTGTGGCACAGTCATTATTGTAACACACAAATTGCCAATTAAATTGTGATAGCTTTCGTTAATAGTCCGTGGTGCAGTGTGCCCGAATTGGTAAAATAATACCTAAACTAAGGAATAAGGACTCAGATTCTGTTAGGAATGATAAGAGAATCTGACTAATAATGATTCTCATTCAAATTCAAATAGTTTTATTTTCTCTTCACAAAACAATGGTATCATAAAAATTAGACAAGCTTAGAAACTAGTTTGTGAGAGACTGGTATCTGCACTAGGAATACCTGTATAGCAGATCACCAGGGTCCCACCACACGGTATGAGAACATAAATTACTTATTTAGTAAATGTTTGCATTTGCATTAAAAAAAGTCAATGATATGCTTTTTATTGATACCGTTCTTATGCTTTTATAATGTATATGTAAAACAAACTGTAATAAATTACCAGTTTTCAGTCTGAAATGAGAAATCGTTAGCAAATTCAATTACATTTTGACCGGTAGCTACTCCATAAAATGATCAATGTCTTATAAGTACACTGATTATGCTATGTCTTAACTTAAAAATACAATAATACATACTATGATTTAAAAACTATGTTTTGCTATTTCTACGGCACGATTTGTATTGTAGAGGTAGACACCATTATGTATTATAGTTTATTAGAAGTTAAAAAAGAAACTTGTTTTCTTATATACGCGCTATAGATCAACGGCTCATGTCGTGGTTAAAAATGGCTTAGCGAGCCTGCAAGTTTGGTATGTTAGCACTGTAGAAAAACATATGAATATCGTCCCACCAGCGAGAGGGGAAGCAAATAATTCCTGATACTCCAAAATTTCTCCGAAACTATGATTGTTAAGTGGTATGTTAGTTACCCTTAATGCTCTATCAATTAGGATACTGTCACTTACGTAATTGGTTCCTGATTGAATTCTGTCGTAAAGAGCTCTGTACATGAACGCAGCTGTTCGTCTCTCGATATAAGTATTTCGCATTAAATCCCGGTCCCTCACCACTATAGCTATGAAAACCAACAATAAAATCCTCATAGAACCATGGAGAAGATAATACATTAAATTATTTGTGAATTTGATTACGAGACTTAGCGTCTAGTGGTCGCAAACATAGGTGGAAACCGGCTCCGAATCTAGGGCCATGCGGGTCATGCACATGGCAGTTTTTGCGGTTTCCTTGTAAATGTAATTAAATAAGACTCGATAGCCAGCAAAAAAAAAATTGAAAATAACTTTTTATGTGGAACTAGCTGACCCGGCGAACTTCATACCGCCACCTATAGAAATCAGACAATCTGTTCTCAAAATATCATCAAAAAGCCGTTCCATACAAAATGTATGAGAAAATGAATTTTTTTTTCGTGAAATTTTCCCATATTCGGGGCGGAGACAAATCCAACAAATCAAAGATCATAAAAATCGTTCCAGCCGTTCTTGAGTTATAAATGGTGTAACTAATCCGATTTTGATTTATGTATATATGTTGCAGTCAAAACTCTTAACCAGTCAAAAGTACTATTGACTAGCAAAATCAGTCAAAAGTACTTTTGACTGAATAGGTTGGTCAAAAGTGGTTTTGACTGAAAATTATTGGTTATTAGTACTTTTGACTGCAAATTTGCGGTTAAAAGTATTTTTGACTGACGCTCTTCGTCAAAAGTAGTTTTAACCGCAATAAAGCATCAGTCAAAAGCACTATTAACTCGTTAGATGTGAATAAAAAAGAGGTTCACCCTTGTTTGGTATAACAACTTTTGATGTAATGTTACTAATTCGAACAACGTTTAGGAAAATAATCAATTTGTATAATATCGATTAACATAATTTTCATTTCATCGAATATTTATTTGCGGTAACAACATTTGCGCTGTTGATAGTGTTGATCAAAAGGTACAATGTTCATTTGATGTAATGTTCCCAACCCGAGGTTCGGTTTTGTTAGGTTACTTTAAACCCTTTTCACAGAAATAAGAGCCCCGCGAAGCGGGGCTCCGTCGACATTGGATGCAAGAGCGAGTGAATAAGAATACAAATACCTTTAGGTACCTCATATCATATTAAACAGGCAAATTAGTGCATTTGAAAATTCGTTCAAATGACATTATTTCAAAGAAATAAATATGCTAAATAATATGCTACATAATTTTTAAGAGTTTTGACTGATACAATCAGTCAAAACCACTTTTGACGCAATCACTTAGTCAAAAGTAGTTTTAACCAGCTCCATTGGGCAAAAGTACTTTTAACTGTTATTTTAGTCAAAAGTATTATTGACTAAAGCATACGGTCAAAAGTATTTTTGACTGATTTTGCTAGTCAATAGTACTTTTGACTGGTTAAGAGTTTTGACTGCAACATATATACATATAGATATGGATATCTTTATAAGACTGTATAAAAAGCAAAATGTTTAATAGCTCTGCTTTTTTCTCGGGTACAGGCGGTTTTTTTATACTGTGTTTACTTACGAGTATTTAACAAATCAGCAAAGAAAGTTGTGCACTACCACCCCGCTATGACAGGCTTTCACGTTGTAAGTGGCAAAAGAGACTTAGGCTTACCCTTAGCTAAGTCTTCATAGACTCACAAATGTGACTTATTGACTTGGACATCTTAGACATCTTAGATATCGCCGTGGATTGTTGTGGGTACTTAAATGTACAGTCGAGTTCTTTAATATCTGAGCATGTTCATGAATCAAAAATATGTATAAAGGTAATGGTAAGTTTCATAAAACTCTAAACAGCTTTGCCTTACAATAAATTGTAAACAATCTGTGACATTATAATTATGTGACTACATTATATCAATAATATTGCAACAGACAAAGACTCTAAAACTTGGGAATTTAGCGCAAACTTAGGTTCACAAATATCTATGCAATTTTTCTATGAAAAATATCACGATAATTTGACATGTCTCGAATTGTTAACTGTCTTAAATTCTTTGTACAATCTCTTTACAGAAGTATATCTTATTGTAATCTTTTTCTTTGAAACAAATTCATTTTGAAGTTGTCAGTTAAGACATCCTTCAACGGCAATATTGCATTAATACCTACACGTACTTCTGCTCCGGCAAGCAAAAATAAATTTAATGGTAAAGGCCATTTCACCAAATATATTGAAATCTAGAGTTTTTAGATACTTATGTTCCGAAGAGTAGTCAGATATTTTTGACTGCACTACCGTAACATACTTATGAACAGTTCATAATTATAATAACATTTTATTGATGTCTAAGTTTGTATAAAACTTTATGATAACGCTGACGCTAACGCTGTTAACGCTTACGATATTTTGAAACATTGTCACTGCCAATATATTAGTGAACTCGACTCGACTGTACTATGAAATAAACAATTCGTTGCTATTGCAAAAAGTTTGAGCCAAAGATATGGGAACTAATCTTCAACTTTCTGAGAGTCACAAAGTTACAAAAGATTCATGGGTCTGTAGATAAACTAACGCCAACTAACACATCGAGTTTCCGTCACTCGTAAGTTCGGTATCTCGACCGAACTTCGTTTGACGATGTGGACAGACATAAAATACATTGTCAATGTCATATTATCTCATATCAACTCTTATTAACCTTTTACGAGGTCAGTATGTCAGTCGACATAAGGTGTGTGATAAACTGATTCCTTCGCTCGCTACGGAAAGAAAATTCATGATGATGATGAATTCATGACTGGCCGCTAACTTTCTGGAGGCCTTCATATTTGTATTCAATAAACGACTCTGAAACTCCGTGATTTGTGGTATGTAAACATCGCAAATTCGGACATCTTATATAAAAGTTTTTCTGCAGCTTTAGGTTTTGGGTTTTAAAATATTTCAATTATTATTGATATATTTTTACCGATCGCTGAACATAAAAATAAAGATAAGGGAGACTAAGGTATCCCTCCAGGAGGCTAGTCACTCGAGGGAAGCTGATCAAATTACCAGAACGAAGTTAAGGGCTGGTCTAAAATTACGCGCGGATGCAACCTATTTCGCTAAGTATACAGTCTTAGTCCACGAAAATTCGCTGAAATACCGACGGCAAAATTGTCACACAGACAATATAAAATATGTCATGTCATGTACGTAATTATGACGATAAATCCATGTCAATACGGAAAACCCTCTATGTTATCAAGTGATTTAAAAGTTTTAATTAAAATCTTTTCCCAACTTATTTCAATTCAAAATGCTGTTTGGAATATCAGCTAAATTAAATAACGATCTTTTTACATTTCTCCTCTGTGAGGAATTATGATGAAAGGGAATGTCCTAATTGAAATATTTTGAAATTTATGTATACCTACCTATTTTGTATGTTTGTCCCATTTTTAACACGCTTTTATTAGCTTCACTTGTAACTAACTAACTAACAAATAATGTAATTAAGTCTTAGAAGTAAATTTTACTCTAAGTACGAGTCGTACTTCTAATTGTCGTATCGAAATGAAACTTTGTATGTATAGGTAGTTCGGATAGCAAAAGTATAATTTGGTATCTTGGACCTGTTCTGATGATGGAGCCAGGAGGTGGATAGTGGAACTCTTCAGTGGCTAACTACTAAACCCCTCGAGTTTGGGCTCATATGATCGAGTCCAATAGATTGGATAAGCGTGTTTTTTTTAGTTTTTTGTTAAAGTACTATATTATTTTAGAAAAAGATAGACTGTAATGTTTGTCTCTGCTCCTATTGCAAACAGTTGTATTTAACGTGATTACAAAGTATTTAAATATTTCTTTAGCTTTGAATCCTGGATTAAAGAACGAGTTTTCTTAGTATCTTAGTCAGAAAGAAAAGGCAAAATGCTTTGTATATAAAGGGCTTTATGGTGTGTCTTTTCGGGATGCATGAAGAAGCCTCCTCGTGTAGCGCCGTTTGTTCAGCCAATTACTCAACTGTACCGAGCGCTCGGCGCATCCTGGACAGTCACACCCAACACCTTGTTTGACTGGCCAATTGTTCCCTTGCGGTTGTAGGTGTGGGTCTAACGCCCGCCTGGCTTTCGACCACCCTCCCACCGGATTCCGGCGTCAAGGAGCTTGCTGTGTTTCGTCGATGCGTGGGAGTTCCAGTGCCTTAGGCATCTTCTGGGCACGCTCGTTCCATCTTAGACCTCATCCATCGCTTTCCATCATAATAGGTTCAAAGGAAGACATTTATAAATGATGATCTACATCTTTGAGTTGTCTTATGAAATTATCTATAAAACTTATATGAATCCAAAGTAATATCTTGTTCATCCATATATTTTATTATAAATTCGAAAGTAACTCTGTCTGTCTGTCTGTATGTTACCTTTCCACGCCTAAACCACTGAGCGGATTTTGATAAAATTTGGCAGAGAGATAGATTGCATCCCGGGGAAGGGCATAGGATGGTTTTATCGACATACCTCGCGGGCGAAGCCGTGGACAGAAGCTAGTAAGTTATATAAAAAGTCATCTTATTCTGTTAAGGCCATATAGGCCCCAATGCAGCCCCGAAGATTAATTTTAATCTTTTATGAAGCTGGTTTTCTCACAGGAGGTTTCCGAAGATCCTGCTCACATCGGGAGGAGCAACCGAGCAAGCACATACGTTCTCCAATATATGTACAAGGTGGAGACGACAGTAAATTATACTTCGTTTATGTAATGACGTTCCCAGTCTATATATAAATAATTATTCAACCAAATATATGCAATAGTTTAGTCACGCTCGTCGAAGATTGCCAAAACCCACAGTCGGCCCATCACTACTATTTGATTTGTTTGAAAAACACTATTTTTAATTTCGAAGCTAGGATTTATTTGAAAGTTCCAGAATACTCTATGCATTAGTATTGCCAGTGTTTTTATTTATTGTTGTATTGTCATCTCCACCTTGTATTTTTGTTGTTCAGTTTAATGAACATGATATTTATGACGTCACACAAGTTTTATAAAACGTCATAGGTAATAGTTAGTGTGCCGCTGGTATACGCGGCCCGTGCTCCCGCCTGCCTTTGATTTATAGCTGTTTGCTCAGCTACAATAAATCAGTTCTATTGATTTATTCTAGCTTTCAATGGAGTTCTTCAAATGTGTTTATTAATAGTTATGCTATCGGCAAATTAATACTACACCCGTCCTGGATAGTATTTGCAGTTTTACATGACTGTAATCACTCGGATACGTCATTTTACTTAATTACTACGTATACAATGTGAGTAACAACGCTCTCATGTTGAGTAATGTTTGATATTTATTTTCGAATGTGAGTACGTGTTAAAACAATTAAGATTTTCCACGAAAAATGAAGCAATTTGAATTGTAAAAGTGAATAATCATATACATATATATTCAAGCGGTTGACATTACCTTCACTGTTGGACCTTCGAGAAAAAGAAGCAGCTCTAGAAACGAGGTCGTATATCTTACAGAAAGGTAACAGATACCGGTGGACAAGTTAACCTTTGAATAAAGCGACTATATACATATATTATGTAAGCAAATCCTTGTGGTTTTATTTCTAACAATAACTGACATTGTCCTGTCAGTCGGAGAAGTAGGCGGTTCTGCAGGAGGCAGTATTTCATTCCAAGCGAGCACACATTTCGAAATATTGTGTCGTTTCTGTGACCTTCCGCACATTTTTTTCACTGGGAGACGCTTAATATATGATAGGGACTATGGCTTTGTATGCAAAGGTAAAAAGTTCGCAGCCTCGAGTAGATACTGTTTTTTTTTCACCTTTGCCTAGCAATTTCTTTCATGTTAGCGCAAAAATATCTCTTGACATCTATACTAATGAAAAGATTAGGTATTTTTAATATTTGATTGTTACGCTTTTACGCTAAAACAGCTGGATTAGGACGTGATACTTTTTATCCCGATATTCCCTCGGATTCGAGACTTATACGGGTGAAACCACAGCACACGCAGCTAGTCGTTTATGTTTGTCTAAATTTTCATTGTCATTTTCAGTGTTTTCTTTTCTGATATTTTGAAAACATCAACAGTAATATGCCCGCGTTGTTCCTAATTACAGTACATTCGTCGCTGTGGCAAAGTTATAGGGTGTCGGAAACCTTAATCTTACAAATCAATTGACATCCATTGTTTTATAATTGGAATTTCTTAACAAAGGAGTAGAATCTTTGAACGAATGTTTTTAACTGCTAACATAATTTTTTATTTTTTTTATTATTTTTTATTTGTAATGGGTTTGCTCTTGACTCTAGTCTAGGTCAGAGATGACAGAGACAAAGTCTACGATGGAGTGAGCTTACCCAGAAGAAGCCTGTTCACTCTTACTTTGAAGAGAAATTCACCAGTTTTTCATTCAGTGTTGGACCAACTAGTGTTTACCCAAAATTAACTAAGGTACAAAAAAACATTGACAACATACATGCTAAATTGCTAAGAAACTAATAGCTTCTTGAAATGGAAACGAAATATTTAGTGACAAAAAAGGCCAGCTTGTATTAAAATTTCATAAGTGGTCCAACTTACCGTTAATATAGCTATGTTATCAACTAAGTTTAAGAGATAATTCTCCAAACATCAAATGTTTATGAGATAATGTTCTGAACATAATTAAAACAAAACACCGAAACACAGTGAAGAATCTTCCTAAGAGGATTAACATATTTTTTATGAATATTTCGTTATCCTAAAGTTTATTTCTATGCCTTTTGTGTCTACTAATTCAACGCTTAAATTTACGACTGAATACACTGTAGTCTCGTTCATAGCCTCAGTTTCTTGCAGCATAGCCTGCTGGCTAATTAGGCGTTAATTCCACTTCATATGCCACGAACCCAGCAATGCATATACTTGAGGTTAACTTAAATTGCTTGAATAGTAAGTACGAGAATGTTTGGCGAGAAATTGCAGCATCCGACTGAATCCCGCAATATATATTGTAATGGTATGAAGATTAATTTTTAACAACCAATGAGTCGGTAGTCACTTATGAATTTGATAATGAATAGTTGATTTTCATAATAAAGTTATATAATACGTAGTAAGAAATAAAGTATCAAAATTGGAGGTACTGCATCTGACAGTTTTCTGATATGTTCCCTTTGCAATCAGGGGGCAATCCCTGTAATTTTAAGAACGTTTACAGTCTGATCTCAGTATCAATCTGTCAACAACCTCCAATGTCCCTACATTTTTGACAAGTTTTTGACATTGATTGTCGCTGAGAAGAGATTGCGACTAGATTTTGAACGTTTTTAATTATTACAATTTTATTGGTCTGCAGTGCAAGCAGCGTGCAGCGACAGTATGGAACGCACAGATCCTAATCCTCGTGGCCTCCTGGTTTGGCCTCGGCAAGTTCTTTTGTAAAGACTGGCACAATAAAGTTTCGTGAATTAAATACCCAATTTTAAATATCGAATGCTATTATTTTCCGCCGTATCATGGTATCATTAACTACCTGAGTAGCGAGTTCTAACTTGAAAATGTTTGGCCATTTAGCGCTAGTCCAATTTAGCTGATATTTGGCAAGGCCCGATTTGGCTCTCGCTCACAATTTGGTCTCTTTGTAGGTTTACATTTTTTATTCGGTGTTTAATTTCGCAGCCTGTGTCGTATTTTTGACTACAGTTCAGAAACTCATGTTGTTTGACGTTTATCTGATCCGAGAGGCGTGTGGTAAACGAATTTCTTTGGGAAGGATATTATAATTTATTTTTCAAAAGTACATTGTTTTGCTTTTAAATATTTTATTTTTGTCCTGTAATTTGCATATTTTGGTATGGTAATATTGCTTTTTTGATTTCCATGTCAGTGTTTTACTATTTCCTAACTAATTAATCTAAATGGCTGATTGTTCGGTTGACCACTTGTTGATCTAGATCATGATGACTCAAATGTAGGTCATTCATAGCTCCCAGTGAGTTCAGCATTGTCTGTATACAGTAAACATTGAACCGACATCTGTTGTCTGAGTACTGTTTAATTACAACGTGCTTTGTTTTACGATAAAGAAATATTTAAGTACTTAGCTCCATATTACCTTGTTTCAGTTCCTTTTGAATCACAGTTTTCCTATGAAAAATGTACATACATAACATGTAAATCGTAAATAGATGGATTCAGTATGCCTTATTGGACACCAAACGAAACCAAAAAATTGCGCGGAGATCTGGTTGACTGACATAAATTAAATATAAAGATCGCCCCATATTACCTCACTAGGTCAAAAACAAAAGTACTTAGAGTTGAGAAAAACACGAGAAAACTTGAAATGTCAGATATTCGTGGAGGCTAAGAGGCTTTCTTATTTCTTTGTGCCATTCTTTAAGCATATCAACTTGATTGTTGCCTTACTAAGTCACTATCTCATAAAGGAATGAGCTCAAGGCAGATCGTTGGGCGAGATACCATTATACCTTTGGTGCGCTCAGCATCATTTTCGTGGCAATATTTCATTATCAAATACTTAGTAAACTGCGTTATCTAAGCATCGCCCACATCATTTGAGCAGTTTTAAATAGGTGGACATACCCACGCTTAATTTTCCCGGGAAGGTAATTTTACCCTTACCTTATACTTTGGCTTTTAGAGTTTGCCACTAAATATCAGTAGGTATTGGAATTTCAAATTTCTCATAGTTTTGTCAGCGTGTAGCACCTGCGTATTTGTTTTAATGGTTATTTGTTTTAAAAACGTTTTTTTCTTGCAATCCGATTAAAAATCTGCCACAGTGAGACTGGTTTGTAATTTGTTGTGGGTTGTTATTTCATTTCCAAACCGAGAAATTTGTTCAGATTTATATTAGCGAGGTTGGAAAAATCGAAAGAAAGCGAATTGTTTTGTCTGTCTATTTCTGACGAATACCTGATAGATATGAGTAGAGTTGAGCGCAAGAGCTATCGTTAGTACAGTCGACCTATCCTGTAAAAATGCCACCGTGAAAACTTAGGTGAAGTGAGCTGTCATTCCACCAAATGCTAGGAATTCACACTATTGACAGCTCACTCAAGCTCACTTCACCTAAGTTTTCACGGTGAGATTTTTGCAGAATAGACCAGCTAGATAGTTCTTCTAACATAAATCTCAAGAGTTCAAGCGCATGCTCAAGCCATCGTCGTAGTTATTAATCAAATTAAAAAGTTCATATCCGAGTGGCTTCTTTGTGAACTTGTATCTTAATGGACTACGTTTTGTCCCTATTTTATTTCGATAGTTTTTATAACTAAAAGCTTTTCTTCGTTCTTCTTAACAGTAGGTACTTTTGTTGTTGAGAAGTTCTTTTTCATTTTCTCTGGAGTATTGTTGACGTATCGAATAAAATTATTTTTACCCTATATTCTTGGATAAATGGATCAAAAGATATTGAATTATCCATTTGTTTATTTTATTTTTAACATCCTTTAAAATAGGAGCACCTAACAATTCAGTTACATCATAATGTACGAGCGTTCCGTTTGTTTTATAACAAAATAATGTTATCAACAAGCGCAGGTGTTAAAATAGCGAAGTGCTCGGTCACAGCACACACGGCACACTGCAACCCACAAACATTGACTAAACGGGTACGTAATCCAGTTATCAACAAAGGATTTTCATGTACCTTTACCCTCCAGTGAAAAAACATGAATGTCTGCCTCCAAAATCTCATTTTTGCCTTCAAAACCATTATCTCAAGAGCCAGGCCTATGTAGACAATATCTATAATATAATGTATCCACCGAGCACGAAACCTCATAAATATAACTACAATATTTATAAGATGTGCTACTTATATAAAATTTCACGCAAGTACTTATTTTCCGTGGAATTTTCAAAGTTGGTTCAAGTGAGCTTTGAGCTCCGGGAAAAGGAGAAACCGTTTCCGTCAGATCTGCATTAAATTGCATTTGAAGAGCTAATAAAACTATCCAGATTTAAAGTTGAAATTGAGAAAAGCATCAAGTCGGACTCAGAGAGTGAAATAATGAGACTGTCGACAAGCAATAATGAAAATAGTTCTAGTAGAAATGTACAGCATTACTTATATTTCAGAATACATTTGGAAGGATCATATCGTTTTGAATTAAGCACCGATAAATTTATGTCAGGTGCAGATGTCTCGATCGTAGACACTGACGCAGGGATATCGTCTAGCGGTGTAGTGGGTCGGGTGGGCCTGCCGATGCTGCTGTCTATTTTATGTTGACAAATCGGAACGTCGACGAAACCGATGGGACCCCGAAGACGGCTAGTTCACAAAGAAATAGCTCACTAACCTCACGGGATCACGAAATATCGAAGCAAGAACAGTATGTGATGTGATTTAGGTAATTGAATCAAACTAACAAATGTTCAACGAAATCCTCAGGTATAGAGTATTTTTCGAAGGAGCCTACGAAACTGGCTTTATCCCATTTTGAACTGATAGAATACTGTTTGGCAAATGAATCCCATTGGAAGTCTGACTTTTGGATACCTTTTTCCTTCTCTATGCTTAGTTACATATCGTATCGTTTCGTTTTTCGTAGTCGTCTTTGCGCATTTTGTATAGTGATAAAGTGAAAGGCACTGCCATGAGTAGGTGTCTATTTGTGAGTATTGTCTAACAAATCGTGAAAACAAGTTCCGTACATTAACTTCGATGTTTACTCTAAGAATTGAACAAGTACATATTAGATTTACGTGCGATAAAAGCGTTTTATTGGGTCTTAAAATGATATCGAAGATGTAAACCGTGTTACAGGTGGCACTTAATCGCAGGTTGTCGGCAATTCGTTGCTAAATGGCCGAGCCGTTACTCTCGCCATTAATTTTTCCAACGACAGCCATTCAAAGTCATGGCATAAACATCATTCTTCTAAAAGCTTTGAATGTTCCAAGACTTAAAGGATCAAGTGCTTTGAATCGTTTGATAAATGTCTTTACGACGGTGAATACTTACCACCATTTTGTGGAAATCCGGTTGGCTTTGTGAATGCGTGCTCGATAATGAGTTAAGAATGGATGAGTTAAAACACCCTGAACATACTAAGTCCTTCGGGAGTGTGAGGATTGAGTATGTTCTTTGTCAGCGTGTGTGAGTTACTGCTTCTTTATTGTAAAATTATATAAGGATTTTATTAGCTGATGCAAAGTGGTTCGCTATTTACAGTTTTAGAAAAATAAATGATCTTAAGTTTTGGGACAGGGTAGTGGTTTGAAAGTTAGTTAATAGCACAAAGTAGATGTTAATTAATCCATAGATGATCTCAAATGTAGGTACATGGTAAAGGGTGTAGGTGCAGGTAGGTGTAGGGTGGGGATGTAGCATGACCTTTGTTAAACAAATACACATTACATAAATGCTGTTCAGTCTCCTTGACTTTCCATTTGAAATGTTTTATTCCAGAACTCAATTTTACAAGAAACGCTAATGACGACACAGATTTTAGGTTCGGTCATAAATCCCTTGAACGTTACCGTGCAAAGGAAACGAATTTTGACGTTAAGGTTCGAATTACATTACGTAGGAAAATTAACAATAAAGGTACTTACAAAATAGGTTTTGTGCACGGAGACCATGATTTATTATTGTACCTAGTAACTTTTTGGGAATACTTTATTTGGGTAAATTAAATTTCGTTAATCCTAAAACCATTATGCTAACGGAATACATCAATGGATGGTCAGTCGGGCGAAGTTTTAGTTTGAAAACTTTTAATGCGGGCTCTCGTTTACTTACTTACATACCTACGTAATAAATGTTTGATTAATATAACGTAAATATTTTAACATTTTTATTTTCGAAGTAAATTATTTTACAAAGCGTATTTTAAATCATTACCTGTAAACCACACAACACTATTCCCTCTTTCTTTTTATTATTTACTTTTTAATTATGACGAATAATTACAATTCAAACTAGAAAAAAGCTTTCAATCTTCGCCGCTACAATAAATGTAAAATGAATCGTAAAAGAAAAGTACGCACAATATTGAATGCGACTTAATAATAAAGATGGGTATCAAGTCGGTATGAGCAATTCCCCGTGGACTCGGGCTAGAGTCGGGCTTCGCAACAAATTGCTCAGGCTATATAAAACAAAAAGATCAAGAATAAATGTTTCCCGTTTTTATCGCGACTTGCTTCTGGCGACGCGACCTAAGGCTAGCTGCACATTTAACGGATCGAAGTTTGATAAACTATGTTTTGCAAAGTTTGAAAATATCTTCGCATGCATATCTGTGTGATTCTAATTTTAATTGATTGATGGACATAATAATATATAATATTGACATTGATTATTTAATTTAATCTATAGTAGGTATAATTATATGTATCTTCGTTTCTATTATATCCTAATTGTATCTGCTATTTATTGAATTATTTTACTTTGTTAATTGTTATATTTGCTTATTTATTACTATTATGCTTTCAGGCTCCTTCAAACAGGCGCGACACGCGATAAAATCGCGCGCGACACAAAGGCATCGCAAGTCGCGCAACGAGCGATGCCTTTGTGTTGAGCGCGATTATATCGACTGTCGCGCCTGTTTGTGGGAGCCTTTATGGATTGTATCTGAAATAAACGTTTTATTATTATTATTATATGCAGTTTTAATTACCGTTCAACAGCATCGCTCTATTTGTAGTTGGGTATCATAATCAGCTTATAATGTGAAAGGAGGTTGTTACATACTCTTATTTATTTTAGGGCCTCGTTAGTCTGATGGTCGCAAGCGCTACTGCGGAACATGAGGTCCTGGGTTCGATTCCCAGGCGGGCAAAATCGAATTGGGTTTTCCCGTGCATTGCATTCCCGCTCGCGGGGGACGAGACGGGGTATGTGGGACTCCTGTCGGAATGACACCGACAGTATACCCTCTAAAACTCAGCGGTGTTCCCACATCGCCGTGATGGGAGGGCCATGGGAAACTGGCTCAGCCTTTACTTCCACAACCCTCCCGGCGCATGCCCGCCTAGCTGGTGGGCCCCGCATGCCCCCCACGCTGGGGGGCTACGGGAATGGCAGGGAACACCTGGCCATTCCCGTTTGACATTGGTGGAGGCCTGTGCAATACAGGCAAGGGTGCCCCCGCACCCGTTGCCTGCTGGCCTCCACCTGGGAGGAGGCGGAGATGACTGTCAAACTGACATCTTCTTCGTCCCCTCCTCCGCCTTCAATATGTACACCCTTGCCTAACCCTGCAGGGAAATGAGGCGTGATGTTTTGATTTTATTTATTATTATACCTACTTGGGTAAAGGTTAAAAGGTAGAGATGTCAAACTTGCCGGTATATAGACGTTAAAAATGAGAGTGTCGTTCATATAAATAAGGAGACATTATTTAGACTTTGTAAATAATGGTGCCGATTTCCTTGTTCACAAACTAAACTAAATTTGAGTTCAGTGTATCTTTTTCTTTCTATTTCATTACGAAAAGGGCAAACGATAAATTTTAGTTTAGTCCTGTCAAAGTAATCAGCGCCTGACACTTCTCCATACAAGTTTAGACGTGATTAAAAATTTGCCTACTAAAGTTACGTCAATTTACGTCAGGCGCTGATTAATTTGACAGGACTTTTCTTAATGAAATAGAAAGAAAAATATGCACTGAACTTAAATTTAGCTTAGTTTGTGAACGACAGAATCGGCACCAATATTTTATTCAATATATGTAGACTTAGGGAAAGTTAGTGCTTGAATGGCCTTATGGCGTAGGTCATGCGACGGATTAGATACCTGGTACGTCCTGGTACTAAACAAAGTGTTTGGGAAAGTAATAAATAAACTCGAGAAATGCTACGTGAACTTATGTCGAGCTGAGGTTATAAGTAAGAAACGCACTGTACCTACATATTTGTCTCATTTATGTCATGTACAGGACTAGCTTCTGCCGAGATTCCGCAACCATTTTCCTAAGACCGACTCGCCATTGGACTGTTCGTCGACAGGACGGCGACTTCGTCCGCGTGATATTTTTTTATTTAATATAAAATATGTCTTATGAGTTAGCTATGACACTCGGCATACTGTAGCTTCCTATTAGTGATAGAATTTTCGGATTCAGATTAGTAGTTCCGAAGATTTCCTCTTCATAGAAACTCATATACTCGTCTTTATAATCGTATAAGTATATTAAATTCTCGTGTCACAATGTTAGATACCATACTCCTCCGAAACGGCTTGACCGATTCTTATGAAATTTTGTGTGCATATCGGGTAAGTCTGAGAATCGGCAACTATCTATTTTTTTTTAACGGATTTAAAAAAAAATCCTAGAAATAATCTATATGGCAAAACAACGTTTGCTGGGTCAGCTAGTATTAGTATAGATTGATGAAAAATGGCAGTTCAACAATTCATGAATTTAAGGTATATGTAATTTTCATAATAGAGTAATAGTTATTTATGATACTAGTGCGGTAAGTTGGTTTTTACAAACGAGTAGACGAATGTAAGCCCGAGACGAAGTCGAGGGCTTACCATAGTCACGAGTTTGTAAATACCAATTTCTGCACGTGTGTCATACAATGTTTTTCAACACATTTGCGAGAAAACAGTACAGTATGTAATTAAACAAACTTTTTCATTTGACTACTAATAAACAGATAGGTCACTACTCTTGGAAATTAATAGTAAAATTTGAACAATTATTGAATTTCAGTGAAATTTGCTGCTTTGGAAGCTTGACTGACTGACTGACATTTATTAATTTCACACTTAGTATGTTGAACTCATATTATTATTTTGTTTATTTAATTTTTGAAGTTTCTAATATGAAAATGGCGCGAATTTGCAAATGGCGCCACATGCACGTGGTGAAAATTAGAACTACATCTTTCGTCTCATTTACTCTTTAGTATTAAAGTGAGATAACGTATTGAGCAAAAGCGCTTCCAAGGAGGTTCGATCAGTCAGGTTGTTTATTCTCATAATGTAAAACTCTTTGGTGGAATTCTTATATTTTTTTATGGAAATTAAAAAAAAACCGTAAAGAAAACGCACGGTGCTATACAACGGAACGTGCGGTAAAATAGGTACTTAGGTGAGAGTACCTATTTTACCGCACGTTCCGTTGTATGGTGCGTAATTTTTAACTTTCGAATAATGTATACAGGCTTTGTAAATGCATTTTTCGAGCAAATGTGTTGAAAAGGTACATTTGTTCATTTGTACATTTTTTGTTTGTACAGACGCCAGCACATCAAGCTACTACAATCTGTCAAATTTCTTTAATAGATTTTCAACTTTATCGCTAAAGCATAAGGTTCCAAGTTGATTGGGAAAATTTTACAGTTTCGGGTAGCTTGATGTGCTGGCGTCTGTACATTTGTTCTGCACTGTGTGCTTGTTGCATTTGCATGAGCGTGACCGTAGGCAATTGTCAGCACAATAACACAATTCCATAGTTCTCCCCTCCCTAGTGACCACACTCGTGTTGACAAATAATTTTAAATTTATCGCCGGATATATAGCTCCTACTGTTTCGCGTTGCTTTTATCTTGCGATGCGATGCAGGCATACCTAGAGCAGACGTGTGACTTCACAGTCGGCTTCAAATTGTTATTTCTTTCTGCCTTTTTATAAATACGTTGAAGTATTTTTATTAAAGTAGTTAAAAGTTGTGTTTTGACTAGAGTCCAGTTGTATGGTATTTCATCAAAGACACACATTACAGCGTGTATCAGAAATGTGTGGTAATATTTAAGACTGTGGGTACCATCAAACTGAACAACTTTCTCTATGGGATAAATATCGTAATCGCAAAAAAAATCTGCTAAATACATACTCTAAATACATTTGGTTCAAGTTTTGTATGGGACATACAAAACTTGAACCAAATGTATGCTGATGGCTGTACCACACCCTTAAATATCTACACATTTTTGATATTACACTGTATATTTTGGCTCGTTACAAATACATTCTTCATGAAAATATTATCTGGTCGATTTTGAACAAAATGTTTACAAATATTTTTCCCAAAGGCCAAAACCTACAAATTACTAGAGCAAACTAACATGTTAAATAAACTGAACAGTGCGTCATAAAAACAAGTGACAGTACCCACGGGACCCATGCAACAAGTAGCCGTTCAACCAATAGCGACTCCATGTTGACCCCCGGGCCCCAGTACGTCAACAGTCGCCCCCAGTCCTACTGGAATGCAAAAATTATACAAATTACTACTCTGTGGTACACATGAACATACATTGTTATCATCGTTGCGTCGCTCGCTCCGATAATTTGCACTTTTACCCATCTTTTCGTAGGAGTTACAATAAAATTATCATATAAATGCCATGAATGGCGAAGCGAATACTATACCAGTTCGTTAATGGTACTACAACAAGGGGTGAATGGATAGATGTATTTTTATCGATGTCGTTCTCATTTCATCGCTTATTCTACCCGTTTACGTAAGAGCAACAATACCGTATGTTTAAAGAAAATAATGGAAAGTTTTCTTCATCAAAACTTTCATCTTTCTTGATATTAAAATAACAAACATTCGTCGAAGTTGGATTTTAGTTTAATTTGGCAACTTCAATTCATTCGCGTTATAAAAAGTTAGAAATGTTACATTACTCACAATTACGAAAAGACGAATATTTTATTACGATGATCATATATTATTAATGTGAGCATTATTTTTAAGGAAAGAAACAAAGGAATTGGTATAGATTATGGCACGTATTAGTAAAGCCTATTAGTGACCTATTAGTAAACCCCGATTGGCTAACAAATAATTAAAAGCTTACTTCGCATGTTGGATCTTATCTCGCAAATGGTACTGTTTATCGTTCAAGCTGTCGATCGACCTATTAATCTCACCGGTGCAGAGTCATCAGGATCCAATCAATCCTGCCAGGTACTCATTTATAACGAAGTGGACTTACAAATTTTACCTTTCTTCTGTTCAGGGCTTAACATGGCTTCAGAGTATATTTTTTGCCTTTTGGAACTTTATGGAATTGATTTATGAGATACTAACTTTTGCTCACGGGTTCGCCCACGTTGTTGTCGGAAATTATCCCACGGGGACGTACTACCGGGATATAAAGTAACCCAGCGGGGCAATTGCGTAACACATTATCAATCTGAATCGGTTTCATTTTGACAGTTAAACAACATTCATTGCGTTATTTACGTGTTGAGCAGACAAATTTTTCGAACTTATGAAGCAATGTACAAGTAATTTACTTCAAAATTATTCAGATTCCGATTGATATATGGTGCTGGTCATGGTCTGCCTGTGTTCTATTTCAAAAGGTTTATATATTGGATTGTATGGATGATCGCACTAAAAATAATTTATGGTAATGAACATGAGTGAAATCCTCTTTAAAATGAAGCCCGTCTTGGTCATTGATAGTTCCTTCACTACTTAAACTTCAAGCAAATTAATCATTTAATACAAATATAACGTGTAAACTCGGTGTAGACAGACAGTTTATAAATCTGATAAGCTCAGATTTATTTAACCAATTTGAAATAACCGTCTACGAGCACTTCTGTAAATGTCTAAAACATAATTAAATTAATTGGCATTAATATAAATTAGGAAATAATTAGGTACTTAAAATCTCAAGAAATATTCTAAACATTTCTTTGAAATTCGAAACTGTAAACTACTTTAAACGTTCGCACTGATTGAAAAATTAAGTTAAATTATCTAATCAATGTCGACGGAGCACCGCCAAGCGGGGCTCCGTCGACATTGGATGCAAGAGCGAGTGAATGAGAATACAAATACCTTTAGGTATGTAACTCATATCATATTAAACAGGCAAATTAGTGCATTTGAAAATTCGGTCAAATGACATTATTTCAAAGAAATAAATATGCTAAATAAAAATCTACCAATTAATTATTCGGTCAAATGAATAATTATACGAAATTACTTTATTGTAACTAAAATTAGCCGGAGCGATTTTCGACAAAACGTTGTTATATCAAACAAGGTGTACCCCAGCACTAGCGATGCGCGCGCAAGTGTAAATAAAAGCACTCAAGCACTGACAACAGACCGCTAAACAGCCTATAGAAAAAAATATAATAAACACAAAATAATGTTTAGACTGATGGTAGTGTTGTCGTAATATGTCAAATTGTAGTTTAGTTAGTATGGAATTAGAAAGTAATATTGGCATAGAGAAATATACAATAGTTCAGTGAGAATCCGCAATAATAGAACGCCAGTCAGGGTCTTTTCCGTTTTGTTTCGTAAAGGACCACGGACAATTTAAAGTGAATGAGTGATAGATCGCGAATTAAATTAATATTCTTACGTTTTTTGTAATTTGCAGGTACATATCAGGTTGTATCTTGATCAAAATATGATTCGCGACTATAATATATATGTATATACAGAATTATAGGTAGTCATTAGAATATAATCTTTAAGTTAGATTTGTTCCCTAAGAACTTTTCCATAAGAGATTTGTTCTTATGGAACTAATCTATCTTAGAAAGATGTATTAATGATTATAATTCTTTAAAAAACGTACCTGTTATAGTCGCTCGATCAAGATACAACTAGACACTCACGTGAAAATTGCAAAAAACATTAAGGTAAATAAATTTTAGTTCATTTTGAGAACAAGGACAATACAGACTATTTAAAAAAAAAGTGAAATATGGCCCGCGGATTTCTTTTGGCATGAAGTCTCTTTGATGAGATTAAAAAAGCGCGCATCTCCGACTAGTACTAGTTATCTGTGGCGATAACGAACTAGTGGAATAACATAAAGAAAAAGTACGCGTTTTTAATACACTGCATTATGGACCTAAAAGCGGTTTAATGAGAGCCACTTTACGAGCAGGTGTGTTGAAATAGTACATTACGATATTAGTGCGTAAAGATGGTTATAACATGCGAGGCGGAATTTCAGCCCGAGCCGAAGGCGAGGGCGTAATTGAGCCGAGCATGTTATAACCAATACGCACGTATATCGTACGACGTTTTTTAACACATTTGCGAGGAAACATAAAAAAAAACATTTCACAATACAAGTACAAACAAAGAAAAGAAAATTTGAGAGAAATGGCGCGATCATTATTTTCTGCCGTGGTTGCGTGAAAATGTTGGCAAAGACACTAGAGCATGCAGCCAAGTTTTTAAATTACCGAATAAACTGTTTTTTTTTTATTTTAAATAGACTCAATCTGTGAATGCACCCAGGGCCGTCTTTACCCGGGGGTGCAAGGGGTGCGCGGCACCCAGGCGCAAGGTCTTAGGGGGCGCAAGCCGATCAGGCCATTACTAATCACTCATTGTAACCACAACGCTCCAGCGCTGTAACCGCACGTCACCGCCTCGAAAAAATCTTTTGGAAAAAATTGGTGAAAATAATCTTAAAAATGGAACACAAAAATTAAGTTTGATTTCTTTTTGTTGGCAAGGGGGCGCAAGCTGATTTTCGCACCCCGGCGCCCAATATGATTAAGACGGCCCTGAATTCACCAAAGAGTAATATAAGTAATATGGGTTGGAATGCACACTGTTGCTTTTCCGCCATTTTAACAGCGCGCTAGCGCTGCCTACTGACTGGCGCCGCGCGGCGATTAGTTCGAAATTTGAATAGCAACAGCGCGCTGCTCACTAGCTGGAGTCGTGCGTGCGGCGGCGATCAGTTCCAAATTTGAAATGGCAAATAATGCTGTTATGGAATTTGTATGGACTATAACTTAACTATTTGCTTTGATAACACACGCGTTTTTTATGACCCTCTTTACATATTTAAAACCGGTGGAATTACATCAGCTTTACGAGCAAGGGTGTTAAAAATATAATTATGCGCACCTTTGTGAAGTTTATTGACTTATTAACCTTGCATAACATTGAGGATTTTCTGATCACTTATATCACATTGACATCAAATTATCACATTAAGATAACTTTTACATGAAGATAAAATGTTGGCAGCTGTAAATTTATGTAGGTATGTAGTGATATCGCTGACTTGGCTTTTAGTGGAAATTACTCCGCCACCGCATCGCAGCGGCGGATGGCGTAGCGGCGTAGCAGCGTAGCGGCTAACTAGGAACTTTGAAGCTACGACTGCAGTAACTTAATTTTAAAATAAAAATATAATTATCTTGATATTTTCTTTAATATAACCTAACCAGAAATTGTGCAATATAAAGTCAAAGTCAAAGCATTTATTTCAAATAGGCACATAAAAGGCACTTTTGAACGTCAGAAATTACAAAAAATAGAATTGATTCTAGTCGCCCATTCCAAAAGGTAGTTTTCGTATGGAGAAGAACGGGCAAGAAACTCCACCGTTACTCTTTTAAAATATTTTACAAAATTTTGCATACATTATTATATAATAATAATATGTGAACACGATGCACCTAAAATAAAATTACTATACCACAATAGATAAAAGACATAAAAATGAAACCATGACATATAAAATAAAAAAATTACATGATTTTTACCTGTACAAAAGAGTATAAAAGGGGTCTAATGTACGAGCATTATTACCAACGTTCATTGATCCCCATCGTCTTGTAATAGCTCCATTTCACGGTACTTATTTTATTTCACCAACAAATGGAGTGGAATAATAAAACCTCGTTTGTAAATTCTGATGGATTGTATACCAAATGATGAATACAGATTCCAAATATAAATGTAAATATTCATTTGGTGGATTAAAACTCGAGTCATTTGTTTTTTATTTTTCCACTAATGTGTATTTGGTCCTTAGCCACGACGTCACAAACATATTACGATGAAACATTTTAAATGTTCCAAAAAATATTATCTCTTCCTTCTTATCTGTAATGGAGAACATAGTATGAGGAAAAATGTATAATAATTATGTGCCTATATGCACCTATAGAAAGTAGCTACTTATTAAGAAGTATTAGTTTGAATTAATTTCAGATTGAGATGGATGATACTAACGTATCATCCATATTGGTATGGAATTAATGCAATATGAGAATGTATTTACAATAGAAGAAACCGCTTATGTAAACCGACTCCATTCTCACGAAACCTCGTGTTGCAAACATGAGAACACAATTTTGGCTTGTTTGTTAAGAATGAGTTGTTCTATAAATAATTGCCTTGCTTCTTGTATTTTGGGATACTGAATTATATTTTAACCACGACCTTAGTGTTAGGGGTAAGCAATAAATAATTGCTCTAGGTTTGGTGCGAATTCAGCAACAGTAAATTTAGAATTATTAATATTTTCTAAGTACTGTATATAAGAAAATAAACAGAACTTCTAGCCTACTTGTTTGATGTTAGAGAAAAGCATATCATGGCTTCATTTTGTAAAGAAAGCAAAGATGTGATATTAAGCGAACACAACGGCATATTATTTAAACTTAGTATTTTTTCGGAAGTCTGGAATTTTTTTTTTGGACATTTAGTTTATTATTTGAAAGTACTGATTATTTTTCGTGGAATTGTCATTTGAATAAGCTCATGTTCGTTTATTAAATACAACATTTTTGTCGGTTAATTTTGTATACATTTTTCGGTAGTTCTTTTTAACGCAGCTTAGTTAGTAGGTATTACCGTCAATCACGAGATCGTTGGAACTTAATTTGTTTTTCGGAAGCTTTATTATTTCCCTTATTTAATGAATTCTGCTCTCAAAATGGTGAAGGTAGATATCGTGAGGAAACCGGCATGTCCTAGAACCAAAAACTCGAAGACACTCACTGGGCCAGCGTGGTGGCTTACGGCCCTCTCACAGAGAGGAAGCCTGTGTCCCAGCAGTGGGAAAATGGGCCGAGTACGCTTATGCAAAGGCTTTAACCTTTTCCGACGAGCCTTAAAAGTTAGGCTTACATAATCGATCCCGGTAACAAGATTCCTGAAAGGTCTGTCATTAACATCGTTATAATTTTTCCAAACAGTTTAGCACTGTGTAATCCGAACTTAACAAAGCCAATAGTTGGTTGAGACCTTTGTGGGCACTCTATTAAAGACCCCGGTCTCGTTAAGAGTTATTAAATAAATTGCTCCGGGGTGATTAATTGAGTCTTAATTACGATATCGTTTAGCATCACCTCCGTTCATTACGCAAAACAAAGGTACCTGAAATTAACAATTAATTTGAAATTGTTTAACAATTATGTGTAAGGGGAGTTAATTTTAAGCTGTTTGGTGTCGGTACACATTGTTATAACATAATATGAGGTACAAATTAATTAGTGTTCATTTGTTTAGCTGGATTTGAAGGTTTGTTATGCTAATGTGAATACAAGGGCCAAATACTGTTTATTCTGTTAGTTTATTGTTATTTTAAGGTTTTAATAAAAATATAAAATTCATCCGCAACGCTGGTAATGTATCCAAGAGACTGGCGGCCTTCGTTGTATGGCAATGCTTAGCCTCTGGCTGGGGTAAAAGCCCGCCCTTGGGTCACGGGAAGAAAGGTTCATTACTAGTAGTTTTTAGGGGTTATAAGAACACTATGAATTTTGGTCTTTGCTCCTAGTAGGTAATCCTACAAATATTCTGTGCAAAATATCATACTAAAAATGTTACTCACATAACAGGCGCTTTACTTTGAAGAGTGTCCATGGAGTTTCTTGCCCGTTCTTCTCCATAGGTACCTACGCTTTGGAATGGGCAACTAGCTTCATCTTTCTGACTGACCGACCCCTTGACAATTCAAAAGTGCCTATAATTGGTTTAATTGAAATAAATGCCTTGAGTTTGAGTTTTGTGTAAATTATTTCATCACCACTGCTCTTGAAACGGTGAATGAAAACATCGCGAAGAAACCGGCGGCATGTCCTGGAACCAAAAAAAAATTACCAACCCGCATCTCTCGAATAGAGGAGGCCTATGTCCCATTGCAGCAGCGAGAACAGAATGATTATGCTATACTATAAATGTAACGTAAACATTTACTTACTTAAATATTTATACTGTAATAGCAGCGCCCCGCGGTTTCACCCGCATAAGTGTCGATCCCGTGAGAATATCGGGATAAAAACTATTCAATGTCCTTTCCCGGGATACAATCTATCTCTCTGCCAAATTTTATCGAAATCCGTTCAGTGGTTTAGGCGTGAAAAGGTAACATACAGACAGACAGAGTTACTTTCAAAATTATAATATTAGTATGGATAAGGCCGTTCTTATATCAGCATAATAGCGGAATGAGGCGGCCGGCCGAAACCTCCACACAGTCCGGGACAAATAGTTTCAGAGTCTTAACTTCATGAATATTTACGCAAATAGTTTTTAAGTCCCTTTTACTAACAACTATGGGTTAATTTAAATTATTACAAAACTTAAAGCTCTTCCGAACATAAAGTTAATAAAGCCGTGTCGAATATTTCAGTGTAGACCTCTATTAACTACTTATATTTGCTTATCGTTTTAAGGTATGCTTATGGTAGACTATTAGTCATCATCTCGCTAGTCACCCCCTTTGTAACCATATCATCATTCACCCAGTCCATCCATCGTTTATACTCTTATAGCCATCGACATTAATACTCAAAATTGCTCTTACGACATTTTTCTCATCCCTCCGTATCACATGCCCATATCATGACAACCAATTTCCACATAATGTTTCAGTTACCGGTACCAATTTCAGGCTTCCTCGTATGTACTCATTCCTTATCCCATCCATTCGTGTAACACCCCACATCCCTCCTAGCATTCTCATCTCACCTGTCTGCAAATGCCTTTCATTCATCCCTTTTTTGCCCTACATTCTGATTCATATAATATATTTACAAGCTCAATGATATGATAAAAGAAGCGTTAAGTCTTTTGAAACTGCATGTAGATTGGCATCTACATGCAGTTTCAAAAGACTTCACGCTTACTTACTTAGCGACTTAGCAACGACTTAGCGAGTGTCACGCAAGTTGCAGAATACTGGTGTATTCTGCAACTTGCGTGACACTCTTAGGGGGCCATCTATCTAAACTAGTGTGGTCAGCTAACTGTGTAGCCAATCAGCAAAAAGAACATTATAATATGTTCGACTAAGGACGAGAATTTATGATAATTATATCTACCTACGTTATCATCATAGAGTTTCCTAGAATACTTTTGTGGCTGGAATTGGTTTAAATGGTCGTAAATCTCTATTTTTCAAGGTTCTACTCCCTGTGACACGTAGGTTTTTAGATAAGAACATTTATTTAAAAAGAATTACCCTTCACGCTTCGCCTTAACTACAGACAGGGATCTCGTAGACCGACTCTTAGTACCTCCTTAGAAACGCTCTCGCCTTTTTTCTTTCCGGATAATGACCATAAAGCAATAATTTTTTACAGAATAATATTAACTACTTGTAAGTCCCTGTTTTCCTTTTTGATGATACATTATTTTTATAAGCACTAGAACCCTCAAAAAATGCCGATTAAAACCGCTGTCAACAGAGGCCTAGATAGTGTACTTTGACAACTATTCATGAAAAAAGAAAAACATAAGGACACAGTATATATCCATCTTATTCAGTTTATGAAATATCTTTTAAATTAGTCCAATATTGGAGGAGGGAATAAGCGAGAGCCATACCTCGAATTACGACTTTTTACTTAGGACTTTTCAAAAGTCTCTCCGACCGCATTTCCTCTTAACAATCAACAGTCCACTCAGCTTGTCAAATAAATATTCGCATTTAAAATAAATACGAAGCGTATTATGAACAAATTGATTCCGCAGCTGGGCTCCACGTCTTAGAATTTACACTCAACTATAATTACGTGGTGCTCCACTGACGGATCCCGTCCCATTACAAAGTTCTATCGGCTATTCGAAACTACCGAACGAAGTCTAGCTTGTATGAAAAGGCGTTGGGAAACCCTAAGCTGCTGAATCTCAGGCCTTTAACACGAAATACCGAAATTTTTTGAATATTTTTACAGGATAAAAGGGTTAGCGGCGATTAAAAAAGTAAGAAACGGTTTCCTAGAAAATCGGTGACCGCACATAACGGCCACAGTGACGGCTGTCATGAAAATTATGACAGCTGCAAAGATTTAAATCGCTAGATACATTTCTGTTTCGTTTTGACACCCCTGACACACAATGGCGCAGTGACTTGACTTGATTGTCATTGAAACGCTATTTAATAATGTGTGAGCTGAGTGAGCTCACACATTATTAAATAGTATTTCAATGACAATCAGGTCAAGTCACTACAAACTAAAAAGTGTCAATAGTGTTAACTTTTTACCTTTTTAGGGTTCCGTATCAAAATGGTAGCCCGAAGAATAGCTAAACTTAAGTGGCAGTGGGCAGGGCACATTGCTCGCAGAACAGATGGCCGATGGGGCCGAAAGGTTTTGGAGTGGCGACCACGTACCGGAAGACGTAGCGTTGGAAGGCCTCCCACAAAGTGGTCCGATGCCCTTGTGAAGGCCGCAGGAACCCGTTGGATGCGAGAAGCACAGAACCGGTCGAAGTGGAGGTGCTTGGGGGACCTGTATCCAACAGTGGACGTCTTTCGGCTGAAATGATGATGACAAAAATGGTAAAACGGAACCCTTATGGTGAGACTCAGTCTGTCTGTCGGTCTGTCTGTCACAGCTGGATATCTCAAGAACTACTAATACTATCAAACTGAAATTTGGATCAGTTTTAGATGACATTTGCCCAACTATTTTGCAAATAAGAAAGAAATAAAAATATATGTATATTTTTTGCAACATGGACTGAAAGGGGGTCTGTAAAATTCGAAGTGGGGCGACTAGGGCATGTGGGTTATTATAATTATGAAAGAGCGCAGTTTGCACATTCTCAAACATTTTTTCTTTTTTTTTTAAGCTGCATTGTTTTTGACTTTTGATGAAAAATGTAAAAAAAAATAACTGTTCCCCCCTTATCTCCGAAGTTTGCAAAGAGAAAAATCTGAAATAATTCTATGCGATAGAAGTTTATGTAAAGATTACTAGGAAAAATAAAACGAAGTCTCTAAATAGTACACTTTTTCATAAATCATCAATAAAAGTTACATTCGTTCCACTATCGATCAAGAGATGGCGCTGACATAAAACTGCAATATTCTACACCGCAGTGCACAATGTTAAAATTTTCTGAAGAATATAGGCCTCGCCGACGAAAATTTAAAAACATGGCATGGAACCCTCGGTGCATGAGTCCGACTCGCTCTTGCCCGGTTTTTTTTTTTAAATTGGAAACTTTTTAGTACGGTGAGGGCAGGCATATCTAGCGATTTCAATCTTTGGGCAGCGGGGTTTGACTTTACGGAGGAAAACACACCAACTGACTTTCATAAACAACTTTTCTGTGACGTCATTCACCGCTAAATTGTGGACGCTATGTGGGCGGTCACCGCTCTTTTAGGAAACAGTAGCTTTATTTTTTTGACAGTCATCGCAGATCAAGAGGAATTATTTAAATGTTCATAATATCATTGGGGTCAAGCGTTAGTTTTATGTTTTATTGACTATTTCTATACTTAGAGATACTCGGACGGACGGAAACATAACCCGTAACGTAAACCAAGAAAATTATATTTTAATTGCTGACATACTGAAATCTAAAGGAACTCAAAACCAAGCCTGACACTTTACAGAATGGCGACCCGTATTTGGAAAACAATCTAAAGAAACTGTTTTAACTCTTAGAAAATCTGAAAAGAGAACTAACAACGAATGGATAATGTGTGTAAATGGTGTAAATGTATAAAAATGTTCAAATAACTACAATATTTGCATGACGGATTATTTCCCTGCCTTCACAAACATCTAGCATTTACGTGTTCTTTGTGTTATCAGAGTTCCTGAGCAAACGGTATTGTTGATGCTATTTATTAGAAACCATATTGTTTTATGTCTAAATATTGACTCAACAATACTGACTTGTTTGTAATTGTATAACTACTGTAAACATTAAGCGCTGACGATTTTGTTTTGTCAAAATAGTAGGTTTGGTGAATATTGACTAATAAAAGTCGCCTACTAAGTATTTACACCACGATTCAATACATACACTAGCTTCTGCCCGCGACTTCGTCCGCGTGAAATTTCTTATTACCCTGACCCACCCCGTCGGTAGCTCACCGTCCGATCAGGACCAGGCCCGTGCCGGACGGCGCGTACCTACGTGTTCCACGCGCGCCTCAAAGAGATGTCAGCATCAACCGAAGGGGCCCGTCAGGGCCGAAGCCTGCCGGGTCAGCGGGATTGTCCGAAAGGGTTACCGCTGGCCCGAAACATAAAGGGCTAAGGAAGGAACACGGGTGGGTTTTAGTCAGTAAGTGTCTGATACTCCGTTCCGCTCCACCCAAAGCGGGAGGGGTCATTTGATGATTTCCCATCCTGGAAAAAAAAAACCCCACCCCGTCGCATCGCATCGCCTGCTTATGCTATCGCTTCGTTATCGTTTAGCGTTTTTTCCTTTTTGTTCGGCTCCTCAGAGTTCTCGCGTGATGTTAAATACCTAGCCTTCCTCATGAATTGGGCTATCAATCGCAAAAAGATTTTTTTAAATCCGTCTGGAAGTTTCAGAGATTAGCGAGTTCAAACAAACAAATTTCAGCTTTATTATTAGTATATACATACAGCCTGAATAACAGTAAAAATTGTTTGTTTAAAAAAAAATGTGTCTCATCAACATCGAAGCACTGTTACCGGGAAAATATCCAAAATTGTGGCAACATATGCATATTGGCAGGTTGGATGGCAAAGCTGATTCTCTGTCCGAAAAATATCCTATCCTTTTGGTCACGTCCGCAAATACAAGCTTTGTAATTATAATTTTATCACTTTTAACAAGTTCATTCTAGAGAGGAGTCTGGATTGTTAAATTATGTACTTAAACTAGCCAAGTACCTAATTAAACTGACGAAGCGCTCGCAAGATCCTTTAATTAACTAAACTAGGCACATTACTCATATCGTTTCATTTACTTTAATGTGGCTGTTTATATATACGAGTATATAACAATAAGCGTGGGCAACCAATGATATTTCACTTTGATATCAATTCATTTATCAAGCAAGCACAGATTCATTTTCTATTGAATCTAATGATGCTTATGATATATTGAGCAGAATATATCATTATACATAACAGAAAATAAACATGCGTGAGTATTTTCGCCGAATTTCAATCAGTGCTACGAGATTTGTTGTTATTGCTACAAATGCGTAGCCGCTACGTAATGTGCTACGAGTTTTGCTACGAAGCTTAGAACATTGACTACGATCTATGACGGACATTTTCAAATGTAAATATTATTTTGTAAAGTAGTGTTTTGGGTATTTATGTTTCATAATGAAATGCGCTTAAATGTTCTCATTTATAACCGACTGTAAAAAAAGGAGGAAGTTCTCAATTCAGTTGTATTTTTTTATGTTTGTTACCTCCCGTACACCGTCATTTATAAACCGTTTTGAATTTTTTTTTTATAATTTAATAGGGTATACTTTCTGATTGGTCCAATTTTTATCAAAAGCCAGTTCTTATGATGGGATCTATGAGGAATCGAGGGAACTCCTCAAATATTATAGTCACACCTATAGCGATTTGGGTATTTTTTATAGTAACTCATGCATTTGCTCTCAAAAACTACAATTTGGTGAAGTGGAACTGATGAAGAAGACCACAGATGGCCACCGGAACTACTAAATAATAAATATTTCACGGGTTGTGATTCGATTACTTTAATATGGTTGCTAAGCAATTTATGCTCGTCACAATGCGAATGGTGAAATAGAGCTGATGGTAGAATACCAGGAGAACTCCTCGACAATTAACATCCCTGCATCGGGAAAAGTAATATTTTGTAAAAGGCGATGGGCAAGTTGACATTAGGCTATTGTAACTTAAATACATTATAAACAGACCCACTAAAAACCTAGAAAGAAAACTTTTTAACAAAAAAAAAACCGACTTTCAACAAAAACACTACAAATTGAAAAATAACTTTAATTTCGGAAATCGGCGGCAAAAACAAAAATACAGATCAAAAGACACCGACTTCCGAAATCAAAGTTATTTTTCACGTTGTAGTGTTTTTTTTGGAAGGTGGTTTTTTTTTGTTAAAAAGTTTTTACTATGACAAAAATTACATGGTAGACAAGTTTCATAATCTGTTAATTCTGTTACTTATTGAGGTCTTGTTCCGTTTCAATTTACGTGTCCAAATAAGAAAACGTGTTTTATTTTGTAAAAGAATTACACATTATTGCAATTAGGTACCGATTCCAAATGAACGCTTCAGCTTGCTAGTGAAATATTCCGTCTGAAAAACACCCGTCGCGAGTAATTATGCGTGTGACACAGTAACACACTTCAAAATAAATTCTGCTTTTAAGATTACTTTGTTAGGTTAGCACCTTTGTTCCATTTATGACGATGTTTTCTAAGAGACAGTTTAATAACAACGCAATTTTTAATTCATTATTTTCACGTGGTGCCTCATTGGTCTCGTGGTCGCAAGCGCTACTACTTTCCATGAGATCCCGGGTTCAATTCCCGGGTCGTGCCAAGTGTTAGTGGGGTTTTCTATCTGGAATCTCTCAGTGGCAATCCGGAGTCTGAATTTGTGCCTGATTGATTGGCAATAGGCTCACCCCTATTACGTGGGTCTGAAACATGACTGACGAAATCTGGGTGTACAGACGCCAGCACATCAAGCTACTACAATCTATCAAATTTCTTTAATAGATTTTCAACTTTATCGCATTAATAAAGCACAAGGTTCAAAGTTGATTGGGAAAATTTGACAGTTTCGGGTAGCTTGATGTGCTGGTGTCTGTACAATATAGGTACACTTCTGTCCAACACTTCGTTAAAACAAGGCGTGATGTTCTGCGTATGTATGCCCCGAAGGATTAGGCAAAGGTTTTTAGGCAGTTATGTTTAAGTCCCATGTAATAGGAGGCCAGCCTATTACCATAAACTGACCATAAATCCGGACTTGAGGCTGTTACATAGAAAATTGCTCGATCTGTGAATCGAACACAGGACCTCACGAGGCAGACAAATTAATTGAAGTTTAGTTATAATTTAGGAGTTAGTAATTAAAGTGCTGTGACCCTTATCAGACGTATGAAGTGATGTTGTCTTGTATACACGGGTTGGTTTGTCCCTATTTTATCTAGGAATAGATATCGTCCATCGTTTATCATTTTGGTTGTCGTTCATCAAATCTCTGTGATTAGGTCATTCGTTTGTTTAACTACAAAAGTACATATTACGATTTCAGCGAATTAACTTCCATTATGTTGCTTTGATAGTTTTACGAATAATTTCATCAACCAACGAACGAATCAACGATTCACGATTTGAATCAACGATGATAATTATTATAACAATGCATAAATTAAGTTTACATGTAGGTATACAATTCGTATTAGGTACGTATCCTAATCAATCAATCCTATAGCAATCCTATCGTAATCCCATGAAACGCAATTTTATGAAATTGACATCAATCATTATTTCGATTTAAATTAATTTACCTGCTCAAATCAATGTCATACCTATCTATTTGTGTATGTTACACACATAGATAGGTATTATACTTTTACATTGTGCTACAAAAGAAAAGTTATAAACTTACTAAGCTTAGAGTAATTTCTTAGCCTAACTACCCTACTATTCGGCTAAACAACCACAAAATTTGGCTGGTAATCAAGGCAAAACACGTCAGCTAAATATTGTGCTGATTCATTGAATTAAAACTTGAGTTAATTAATCAAACACAGGTAAAAAGGTATAGTATCCTGTTTACCTCTCAAAGCTCCACTTAAAGTTTTTAGTAATATGTCTCGCCGTAATGTGGGGCGGAAAGTCAGAGACAATAGTCATTTATAACGTAACATTACTACCTAGTTAACGTCATCTAGATAAGGCAAAACCTTATAATAGCATTGTGCGTATTAATTACGTATAAATACGTAATTTGGTAGACAAAAGAGCTCACATTTCACGTATGACTTCAGGGAGATTAGTTGCCAACATAAATAATCAAGGGGTTTGCCACACAAGGGGCGAAGCACCCAAGTTAAGCTAAGGGATCAGACACGATAAGCAAATTAATGGATTTTGATTTTCCTAACTTTTTATGTTGAGTCACGAAATTAAGTTCAAAAGTAACGAAATAATTTTGTCAACACTACAAAAGCCCAAACGAAATAAACATTTTTATTCTAACGAATGAATAATTTCATAGTCATATAAATATGAGCTGGTATTTCACAACGGTTGTATTCATACGATGCGGCTGATGCACGTAACAGAACGCTTGAATGCCCGTGAATATGATGAGCAACAAAACGAGGAAAAGTACGGGTTGAACTGATACGAGAAAAAAATATACGACTGAATAGAGTTACGTGTATCGCAAGTGGCTCGGCTGCCCGTGGGCGTACCAATAGCTTGTATTCTTTTACTGAAAATAGTGAAAAATGCAACGTAATTGTACGAATGTTCTCTCTTGTAAAAGTATCCAGCGGGGTAATTGCGTAACGAACTAATAGTAGAAATGGCTTTTAAACTGACAGGTCAACAACATTCATTGCGTTATTTAGGTTGTTGAGCAGACAAATTTTTTGAACATATGAAGCAATGGATTAAAAATATCCTTCAAAATGATTCTGATTCTGATCGATAGTTGTTACGCAATTCGGGTGCTCGTTGATCTAGTACCTGTTCTTAGCTTTTATACTTTAAATTTAATTTTGATCATGAATAATGCAGCACTGTTTGGAAAAATTATAAACCGGCTGATTTTATCTACGCGGGTCTCAAGGGATTACATTACTCGATAATGTTCGCTAAGGATCAGATGATAACTTTTACGCTTCATTAGGCAATCTTTTATTCCGACAAAATTCAGCAAGCTCATTTGGTAAATATTCTTACCTTGCGTGATAACACACGTATTATATTTAATAAGTTGTCTCTCAAGAGAAATTGAACAAAAGTTCATACATTCCTCTTGTAATGAAATTCATTAATTCCTCTTGTATATCTTTTGTCTCTTCAGGCCTTTATTATTTAGCCACATTATAAATGTAGCGACCTTATGACAAATTTCCGTTCACGACAAGACCAACATTTATGTACCTACTTATAAAATGAAGAGGGGTCGTCGGCGCGTCATTTGAAATTAATTTTGAATTGAGTAGGTACCGTTTAATTTGAGACTAAAATGGGATCATATTGTGTATTATAATATAGGTAGATATGTCCTTTAAAATTGTGACTAGGACAACATTAGATCTTGATATCATTTGACTACGCCTCTAATAACTTTTAATGTTCACTTACGTTAACGAAAACGCGCAAAAGAGCTTGTCATAAATTCGAATTCCGTTCAGCAATGTACAGGAAACGTATGAAAAGTGACATCTTACTTTCTTTTATCTAAATGAAAAGGAAGCGAAACACGCCACATTTGACACGTAGGAACTCGACGTAAATAAAGTATTACTTTCACCAATTTTACCACTCCTTTAGGAACACATTGTACATTAACAATGTCTCAAATCCAATAGGAACCAGATATAATATTTATCATATAGGGAGAATTATCATAGTCATGTTTATGTAATAGATCAAAACACAAGGTGTACCGTGATTTCATTGAATTTACTTGTTTGTTCCTGTTTCTAAGTAAACGTGCTTGGATTTAGTACCAAGACTGGCTTACCGTCTTAACACAGAACTTTCGGGTCTTGGCGTAATCCACTGACGGTAACATTCCTGGACCCAATTTGCGAATCCCGACAAATAATAGGCTTATGACATTACGTCATCATAGCTATACAGGATAGACCTTTGGTGTTCTCAAATCTGCTTACCAAGCTAGGAAAGTTACTAAGGCATTTTTCTCCGGGTGTGTAACGTTTGATAATATAATCAAATTAAAATCAAGGGATCAAATTAAAAGTATTAAATGAAATTAGGTCTAATGACCTAATTTCATTTAATACTTTTCTTTAATATAACGATGAAATGATATAATGAATTATTGATATAATTTCAATTTACCGAATTTTATATGGTATAATGGATATTTTGTATAATGCACATTTGAATTAATACTCATTTATTCAAAATCTATAAGTAACGTTTAATATAATTTAGAAACGTCTAAGTACTTTGTTTTGTATATTTTTGCAAAAACTGATTAGATTTTAAACGCCTACCATTTTCGTTAGGTTAGGTTAGGTTAGAACAGTGACCCAAGCGAGTGAAGCGAGCATATGCCGCGGCAGATTTTACCCAAATGATTCACCAACAATAGAGGGTACTCTATTGTTGGTGAATCATTTGGGTTCGATGAGGTTATAACAGTATGGTGTTTCCTGATACTTATTTTAATATTTTGGCAGAAAATTAGTAAATATGAAAATTAGGTCAACTAAACGAGCAAACTAAAAAGAGCATTATACAAATTGTAAATTATATGTAATGAACGTTATACTAAATGTTATTAGAGCAAAAGAAGGATATATGAAATATAACATTCGATCACATGAAATTAGGTTAAGTATACGTTTTTATTACAAATATGAAAATTATATCATGTGAACGTTATTTCAAGTAATATTATAGATACTATCTGTTATTATGCCAACACACCCTTTTTCTCCACACCCATACATTGACTCATATATTGTGGTGTCATTTATGGGCTAATGGCTAACAACATAGATGAGATTCAGATTATAGATGAATGTCTTGAGCTTGATGGGTTAAGCTAAAGATGACGACGGTCTTACATGACAGCCTTATTTGTATTAGACTAAACTGGGGATTTAGGATAATATTTGACGGTTATGTCATGTTAGCATGAACTAGTTTAATAGTCTCAATAAGATACATAAGTCCTTACAAGTGAATAAGAGCCACATACCCATTGATGTTTATTTAACCAATCCTTTCGTGTAATAAGAGTGAGGTTTGCTAAACGACCCGTTAGTCGGGTCGACGGTTGGGGTTACCACTTACTATGCGTTATTACGCCCTCAACAAACTGCAACACAAATTGCGGTGCCGGTTAAGGCCCGTAGGCCTCTTAAGAATTTGACGTGGCACTAGATTTCCCAGACGAGTTTTAAGTATAAAAGGTTTAATGAAATGATGTAGGTACAAAAACCTACAGTAGGTGTTTTAGTAGTCTAGTTATGTCAACCAAGGACATACTTCTCAGCCATATCCAGTTTCTAGGAATAGATGTAAAGCTGTAAAGCTCGTTACATTACATTACCTATCCTTTCAGATATTTACCAAAATCCTGTAGAGTTAATAGACTAGAATCCCTGATGTTGCCATTAGCAGTCTCACGTAGAATCTCGGAGCTATTTACACATTGTAACGTAAACAAAGCCCATAATTTGTCAATAGTCACAAATCTAGTATAAATGTCAGTACTTAATTAGTGCTGTAATAGCTCGATATCGGGATTATCTTGCGTCCATTTAGTTCAACTATCACGTACTTACCGCTCTAGCGGTCTGTCTCATACTTCATGCGAAACACGTATGTTCATCCAATAATTCCATTAATTATTAAATAATTATGTTATTGTCCACCCCGTTCATTGTGTTATTATAGTGTACAGTTTATATTATGTGGCTAACCACCGAATATTGTATAGTAATGACTATAATTGATTAATTGGAACAATAGTTGTTGGAGACAACAGTAAAGAGGTTGCATGGAGCTCGTTTAGGGACTTGTAGAGTTGGGTCACGAATCTAATCAATGGGTCGGGGTTAAAATGTCGTTTTGAAGATAATCGATATATTTACATAGGCCTTTTCTACATTGAGGCTAAAATAACAAATCCATTCCCTCTATCAGTAATTTCGATATTCTTTTTTGAAAGTTATCGATAACTCTACCTATGATCGAATTTCAACGGGCACTGGGTAATAACGGTTTTATTTTCATTCTAATAATGTTTTCGTCCTATAAGTTGTTTAGTTCTATTTATTTCCTTTATTAATGATTTCATACAAACAGTAACGTCAACCTTTACTTCCTCCATTCAAAGTTTTTCTAGTATAATATTTGTTTGGACTCGATAAGTTTTATCGAGGAAATTCAATTTCAGTGTTTAAAACTTTTACGTGTACCTCGGCACCGAGGTAGATCACTTGCAAAGTGTGTTGTGAAAATTTACATCCATAATCTAACTTTTATCACCATCGATGTTGCAAAGGTAAATGTTCAACATATGTAGGTGTCTAAACATTCCACATCTTCGAAAGTCTTTCTTTAAGATACATGATAGCTTGCTCTGTAGAAATATGTACTGCTCGCGAGTGCTCTGCGTTCACAGCAAAACAAAAAGAGAGAGATAGCACATAATTCTATTCTTAGATATCCATAAATAAATCTTCTATAGATAAGTCAAAATAAAATAAGGGTCTCCATCAATGTGTCTTTCTGACGCATATGGTAATTTAAATGTAAAAATTGTGTAATGTGAACATTACATAATTTTTACATTTAAATTGGACAGTAGGTCATGCATAACCAATGACAGAATTTGTATTACAATATGTAGAAACGAAACGAGAACCAAAATAAAATGACCTTTCTTAACTCGTTCAAATAATATTAATAACCAAACAAATTTATCGGTGGGCGGAATAATTTGATCAACTAAATTACGCTAGGTGTAATTCGGCGCGCCAATTACATTTGAAGTGTTGACCGGCTGGGATCGATCACCTTGCGTGGGACAAAGCATTGTTCCCTTAATCAGGACCCGTCCGTTGGTACTTACGTCGATGGTACCTATTCTCATCGACACCTCGACGTGGACGACCTATGTGACAACGAAAAATGCAAAGTGTGCCCAGAAAATCCAGGCATGCTTTGCAGTTTTAGGTTTTATTTATTTATTTTTTATTTTACTATTTATGTACACATATAAACAGACACGAAATAAATCAGAACAGAAAAATAGGTACAAAGGTGATGCTTATTTCATAAGAAATCTCTTCCAGCATACCTGCGGTTTTTATCAATGACGAATGGTTTGCAGTTCTTTTTATCGCGATTCCGTTTCCACTTAAAGTTCGATTGTGAATTGACCTAGATAAAAGTCAATTAAGGTCCTAGTAACATCATTTTATTGAAAATAAACTAGTGTCTCGAGGTATGGAGGTAATTTTCAAAGCTAAAAGCTTTATCACTTTATTCTATTTTTGGTCCATTTGTCGGAAGTCTCGATATAGTCTTTAGAAAATGTAGCATAGCCATTTATGCTGCATTTCTATCAGGAGTTTTCCTGTACATTTTCTCCTAATGACTTCCTTATTAGAAATTATCTGGAATATATCTAGGTAGAGCAGCCCCGAGTCCGGATTTGTTGATGGCAGTAGGCTCATCACTTATTACATGGGATTGAAACATATCTGTCGAAATGTGGGTTTACTATATAGGTAGGTTTGCCTCAGCCTAACGCTTTGGGGATTACAGGCGTCCTGTTATGTGTCAATGATCATTACTAGATGTTTTAATTAATTATTAGACCTGCTTTTGGAAGGGGTGACTACTAGAATCAATTTTTTGAAGTGAAAACTTCTTTAGCGGCGTTGTACACTTTTTTTGTAATGGGTAAAAAATGTTAAACTCGCGTCAGGACACGTGACCAGCCGGTCGATTCTGTAAAAATCTCATCGTGAAAACTTAGGTGATGTGAGTTTGTTTTTGCTAGGAATTAACACTATTGACAGCTCACTGCACGCTCACTTCGCCTAAGTTTTCACGGTGAGATGGTTACAGAATCGCACTGCTGATCGAAAATTCGTAAGACGGATGGCCGTAGCCGGTACCGCGCGTGTTTTGTTTTTATGACGATTCACAAAATACACACGTAATTGTTCGAGTTTTCACTTCTGTCGGCACTCCCAGAGTGCCACTGTTTTTTTTTTCGTAAATTTTGACGTTCTAAAGTTGCTTTTTATAAGCCTATTTGAAATAAATGATTTGACTTTGGTTTTGACATTTTGGTAACGACGCATACAAACGAAAATGTTACAACGGTTCCCTGTTTACATCTTCTGTATATTTAAATAAGTCGTGTCGGTTTTTTCGTATGCCTCAACGTGACGTAAACCACTTTAGGTAACACATGTAGGTTGTACTTACACCTGTTCCCATATTTGTTTGAAAATATATAAAAGATCTTTTATTTCTTTATCATGATATTGGCAAGCTGCGGCTTTAGCTACCAAAAGGCTAAACCTATACCAACAAATGTAATACCGATAGATCATGCCGTTATGAGTTAAGACAATCTTTTTTTTTTGTTTTATCCTCATTAGATATTGATACTCTTCACGTCTGTAGATTTTCGTCAGCTAATGCAATTCGACCCTTATATCACAGGAGTGATTATAGAAGTTGACGTAAATGCGCATCACGTTAAGAAAATATAAATCTTTTCGGCTGCCCCATTTCAAAACCTAGTAAGGACTTAAAATGAAATTTTACAGGAGAGCGCATAAACGTAATATTGAAAAAATGCTAATGGTTGTAAAAGATACTAAGGTTTTGAATTGGTTAAGTGACTTACTAGGTTTTAAAGTCACTAGGGAGTGAATGGTGCACTTACTTTATCGATGCTTAAATATATCTCCTTTTATGCAAATTTAAAACGCTGTTTTTTTTTGTATTTGGTAGAGACCTTCTAGGTTAGCAAGATTATGCAATAAAACGGTTTTTGTAAAAAGTGTCCCTTACTAGGTTTTAAAATGGGACAGCCGTTTTGAACACAGACAAGAAGATACCAAATCTCATCCTGTGCCCCCAAGATAAAAACTAGGGTCAGGGGTGTACCTGTAGAACACCAACATTTGCCCAATTATGTTTAAGTCCCATATAATAAGGGGCGTTTAAGTCCCATATAAAGGGGCGTCCCATATAATAGTTTATAGCAATAGGCTTGCTATAAACTGGGCATAAAAGAAATTACTGATAGAACACCCAATAACTTTTTGCCCGACCTGGTAGTCGAACCTAGGACCTCATGCTCAGCCGTAGCGCTTGCGAACAACGAGGCAGTCAAAGGTTCTCTCCGGCAATTATCTGTGTAACCTACTTATAGGTTATACTTTCAAGTTACCGGGTGTGTTTCAATAGTATACTCAGCCAACAAATATAAATTAGGTAGGCACCTGGACAATAAATCATTTTGTATTTCTATTCCCAAAATCTGAAGATTGCGTGAGTTACATAGCAAATACTGGAATCCTCAGAAATCATTTCAGATATAATACTCCGCAAACAATGTTATACGAAGAAACAAGTTTACCCAACTGTTTCTCTCTGCACCGACAAAGCTGCTATTTGCGGAGTTATGCTTTTACGAATACCCTGATAATGATGATAATACTTCGGGTTACATAGGCTTTATTAACTTTGAAGATATCGTTAGATATATTAACGAATTTGTGATATTCGATAGTCTATTATTGCAGAGTATTCATAGGCATCAAAGACAATAATTTATATAATGATCTGCTGAATTAACAACAATTATTATAATAAGTATATGTATCGTAACAATCCCAAGAGAAATTTGGTACTCACTAATGAGACATTATAAGAACGATTTCAAAATCGTAAATGCCAACAGTGTTACCACTACACAAACTATTGAAACAAGCTACAACAAAGAACATACCATAGGGAATCTGCATAAAAATACAACAGACGCTGAACCACGAAATGAAAAATTCTGCAGAGCTAACAAAACGTACACTTAGAAATAGGACATCAGATCCGCGAGCTAATCTAATAATCTTCATCTGGCTCCATTGATGCAACTCCTCATGCGCCTGACATTTCAATTTTTTCTGAAACTATACCTTCCTCAATTTCGAATGTTCTCTGGAAGTCTGAATTTGGGTCAAGTCGATCATTTCCCTCTACACTGAATGCAACATGATATCGAACATTACACTACTCGTAACGGACCAAATTGTACCTGTAAAACAGCGGGAAAATTAATTAGGAAAATTATTTTATAAGTAATACTGTTTCATTAAAATTAATCTCATGAATGGGATTAGTTTGTAGCTATTTAGTTTGGTATTGATATTTCACACACGTACTGGTATTCATTGGTTAATTCTTTTGGTTACAGACTCATTCCGTACGCCGTTCTCACACCTCTAAAGCAAACATGGTAAGTTTTACATATAATGCTTCAGCTTAATCTGTTTGTTTCAACGTAGAAGAAAATATTGTCATTAAAAGGTAGATTTTTTTTAAATGATCTCTAATATTCGTGAAACTTATATTTTGGCAAGGGCGATAGGATTTATCGTATTTCTTATGTCTGTAGTGCTTTGAAACTGAACTAGCTAAGCAAGGTGTTAGTTTTTCTTTAACAGATTCACTTTCCATAAAGTAGACACAATAGTTAAACAATCAACATGAATCATATATGATTCATGGGACAGGGAAACTGTTAATATTCTCATATTTCTTATTTTCTAAAAGCGAGATTTATTATTTACATGTTATGATAACGTAAGATGGATTGGTTCTTCGATTAGATTATTATTGCTTTCCTATGTAATCACGAACATAATCATAATTTTCCATTGTTTACGAACACGATATTCTTTTGTTAATCTTTTGTAAGAAAACTGTAACAATAGATTGTATGGATCTATTCTTTCATATTCCTTTTATCTACTATTATGGTAGTATGTGAACCGAGATCATTAGATTTATTAGAGTTTCGTTGCTTGACCAATAGAAAAAATAACTAACTGGCTCGGAACCACAGAGACTTTAGTTACAAAATAAGTTTCTCAATTCAACTCCCGCCCCAGTCCCTTTTTGCAAGCCACACATTGATGAAAACCACATCAAAGTACGTAACTCGGAATATATTCGCAACACATATTTATGCATAAGCCAATAATCATTAATTTTAAACACAGGCTTCTGAAACAGATTGATAGTCATTTGCGCGCTGATGATCCAATCAAATTATGATCGGATACCTCTGCGGGATTGTTTCACTGTGAAAATAGGCCTGTAAATATAAAATAGGGTTTATGTACCGAAAAACCTATTCAAAATTGTGGATCAAATAGTATAGGTATCGATAAGTCGGGATGAAACGCCATCCGCTGCGTACTTCCGGTCTGGAGCTACGATGTCAATATTTGTCGTGCCGAAGCCGTCTGCGACACTTGTTGCATTTTGTTCTGTTCTGCGCTTCGGTTCGCAGAAAGCTGTAAATACGATTTCGATTAATGATTACTGCACAATCACACTAATATTATAAAGGCGAAAGTATGGGAGTGTGTGAGTGTGTGTGTGTGTGTGTTTATATGTTTGTTACTTCTTCACGCTAGATCGATTTTGAATGGAGGTAGCTGACACCCTGGATTAACATATAGGCTACTTTTTATCCCGATATTCCCACGGGATCGACATTTACGCGGGTGAAACCGCGGGGCGCAGCTAGTTAGAAATAAATTGACAGTGTTTGGAAGAAGTTCCGCCATCATGATATTTTATCTGTGGTGCCATATACCACCTTTGTAGAAACTATATAGGTGCATTGGCTACAATAGCTACACTAAAACGTTAAATATTATAATTCTCCTGCCCTTATCCCAAATTCCCAATTTATTTGTGGTTGGCGCAACATGTATGTTTCTTCCATACTTCTGTATTAGTCGTCATCTCGTCTCAAAAAGTAAAATATATTTACGTAATTTTTCACGTCACTTCAGTCAACGATATTTTTCATCCAAGTTTTGTTTAAAAATTACATGTGAGACAAGTACCTAAATCAACAGATGTAATCAGACTGTTTGTGTAAGTTTACAAAGATATTAAAGTGGTCCCAAACACGGACATCCAAACTGGCTTATCTTAGAAAATATAAAGAGGCCCGCAGGCCGTTCAGATATTGTGAGTAAGCAAAACATTCTACTATTTCTCTTTGACCAGTATTTTCAACACAAGTTTAAGTGGTCTATTTAATGGAATACTAAAAACACTGTTATTTATAAAGAATTGCGTCAATATTGATAGGTAGTGGGTGAGGTCGGCAACAACATTCACTGAATTTATTAGGTTAGTATTTAAATGATCGAATATAAATTCATACTAAGGGTTGTTCGCGGGGCTCCTATTTCTATGTAAAGGGTTTAAAGTAACCTAACCATTTTTTTTTTGTTTCCGGGGTGGAAAATCCTCGTAGATGTCCGCCACCCTGGGGCGGGCGGCGGGGTCTGTCAGACTCCTACTGACTAAAAACCACCCCGGTGTTCCATTTCACACCTACGCCGGGGGTCGTGGGAACGTACGATCCTTCCGCAACCCCCGACTGGTGCCGGCCCGCCGCTGCGGGCCTCGTCTGGTCAGTCAGGGGGAGAGTGAGGTGTTTGACTCCCCCTGCGACGTCTAAGAGGGGCGCGCGTGGAACACTACGCGCCGCCACCTCTGGTCCTGATGTGTGGGGGGCGACGGACGTCCCCGAGTCAGTCGCCCCTGGACCCATTTAGGGGGGCTGGAAGAGGGCTTTGTCCGCCCTCCGCCGACGCCCGGTGCGCCTGCTGCGGGCCGGGTGAGTGGACGAGATCTACCTCTCCCTTTCCGCAGCCTCATTCTGCGAGACGACCGTTTCGCAAAAGGAAACCACCGCGTCTCAGGACTCTTCGCTGGCGACCATCGACTCGACCACGGCCGGCAGAAAGTAACCTAACCAAACCGAACCTCGGGGTGCTCGCTCACTCTAGCATCGGATGTCACCCGAAGTATGCACGAAGTGCCAAACTTAATTTAACGCCGCTCGTATTGAAGTATCTCATTAACAGTCATCCATATATTATAGGATACTGAGGCACAGAATAGTGGTGAAATGCACTATAACGTTACTGATTACATTAACTAGTAAGGCAAGATTGTTTTATGACGACGTTGAGCCAGTTGAGTGTACGATATTTTATTCGAAAATATTAGCATGTTAATTATCTGCCAATATTCGTTAACATAAACAAACAAAACAAATATTAAAATCGATACTTGATACTGTCACACGTGAACGTAATTGACTTTTGTTTTACGAAGAAAGGTCGAAACGTCTCGTAGAAAAGATCGTTCTATAAAAAAAACTATGATGAGGACAACCTAGTAAACATATTAATCAGAATAAATCTGTACTTACCAAAGCTCGACTGACGTATCCAAGCATAAAAATCACAACGAAATAACTAATTACATGACTACATATGTATGTTGTATTAACAGAATTACGAGTACAATTTTGGCTCACATGTAATACAGATTAATATAATGAAACAGCAAACTAACAACGGATATTGGAAAAATCACTAAACGATAAAACGTTGTTATTAATTGTCAATAACGGTATAGTAATGAAACAAAGGGTTAGTTACTAAACTAATCTTAAGCATTAAATTAATTGACTATCAACCTCAGGAAGTTCGTAGCAGGAACGTTATAAAATTTAAGTGCACAGTTTCAGTTTTATCGGAAATTGGCTGGAGCCCCGGGCCACAGCAGCCGTGCCAAACTTGTGGCGGTCATTTTACAGAGAAACGGATAGCAATCTCCACGGGGGCGTCCAGTCCAGCCACACAATGGATCTCGGAGTTACGCCCTGATGGCGTGAAACAAACCTTCATTGTTTGTAAACTATCCCTTGCCTATACACAGCCCAGTTATAATATCAATCTAAGCTCCAACTACCATTCAATGCCAATATAGTTCATCCCGTTTGGACCTCAATTTTCTTGCAAAATACAATGGTGATTCTTTCAGAATCTTCGAGACAAACGCAATATCTTGCAAATGTTTGTAACAAGGTTTTGCTCTAAGCCTACTAGCTACTAAAAAGGAATTAGCGCTTAGGAACAGGTAAACATACTTACCTGTCTGTACTTTGGAATAGTCATTTTAAAGGAGAAATTATTACGAAATTGTTTCGTTGCGTTGCTTTGTGGGAAAAGACCTGTTATGTTTTCTGTTTTTACGTCCATAATTTTTCCAGTTATCATATTTTCCCTTTGTGGGTACAATTGTAATTGCTCTGCGCATATGTATATTTAATGTGATTTCATTGCTACATTACCATCTATCTGCACCTGCTGCAACAGACACGTCTCATATTACTCAAATTATCTTTTATTTTCCACTTTTACATTTATGAAGGCTTCTCTGTTTCGTACAAAAATATTATATTCAGTGGCTCAACGTTTTTGTTTCCACTGTAATCTGCATATTTATGTAGGTAACTGCTTCTTTTGAAGACTAATTATATTATGAGTACTTATTCAATGTTTAGAGTAAATAAACATTAATTAAATTGTGCAGTTAGCTGTCTAACGAGTGTTTATTGCTGAGGGACAGGTGGCTCAACCATAGACAGAGCAAGTTTCTTGAGTTGTTGAAACAGGTCCTATGTAAATACAGTCCTTCCGTTTAGTTGGGGAGACTTGGCCAAATCTCGACTCGACAGCTCGATGAGAAATTACAGACACTTGGATCTAGGGTACTCTGTTTGATTCACGTCACGATTAAGCCGAACAACCACCCTAAATGGTATTGATAGCCCCTCCGGTAACCAGCTGTCCATTACTCAAATAATTTAATATCATTATAATTTTACAAAAATAAATTAGTGGTGGTATTTTAGTAAAGAATTTCCGTTAACCATTCCTTTCTCGCTTTGTGTGCTTTATTTAAAAGCTCCTGTCATTCGCACAAAAACAACGGAACTGACGTAGAGATTTTTTCTACTTTTCTGGATTGACGTCATCCAAAAGCGAACAGAGTTACTATCGAAATATTTTTTTAATTTAAAGTTTATCCTTTTTACTTCTGGGTAAGTTTTTCTTGGTGAAAAGAAAAGCATACATTCAGTATGTAATAATTTATGTACTGAGCCTGAGCTACAACAATAGGTAGATTAGTACTGACAATTGCTGATTTGGTCATTATTTTCTATTAAAGGAACTTGTACTTTCAAAAAAAATCCTATTACTTACCTTTCCCCAGTTAATCGAGAAAGCTCTAAACAAAAACCGTTCAGTAAGCCACCTGCTTACGAAAAAGTTATTTATAAGTAAATATTTTCTGTTTATTTTATTAACAATCGATGTTCAGTAAATGGACGTTTTTAATAAGAGCTGTGCAAGATGACCTAATCTCATGGCGGACAAATATCCGACGTCACCCAAAGCCGATAAGTCACGCGGACTCAACCCGCGCCTGCAATCGCTTCGGATAAAACTCGTAAAAGTAAACCTCTTACTTTTTGATTTACAATATCTTTTACTTAGTTTTACACGTTATCACAGCTTTTACTGACATGTCTACTTTCGATAATATTTTGATGTATGTCTTTCTTTTACTCTGAAAGCATTTAAGTACATATTTGCAGAGGTGTAAAGAGAAATGTTTGATTTAGCTTGAACAACGAAATATTACTCTTATCCATTAAAAATAATAGACATTCGCAAACTTTGTAAAATGTTCAATATAAAGTGTTCAATAGATTTCGGTTGACATCATAGATATGGTTGACATAATGTGTACAAAGTTATTTTAACTTGACAAAGAAAAATAAAATCAATCTTCATTTTAAAACTGAAGGATACTCGATCGTAAATTACATTGTCTACTTAAATTTTAAGACGATTGCGTAACATAATGAAATAAACTTTACAGACAATTTCAATTTATTATCGGAAAAATATTTCTTGTTCGATACAAAGTTATTTATCAGTGTCAAAGTTGTTTATCAGTTTTGTTACCACATACACTTACCTTTACGGTGAAAATAAAAATGCCATTGAAAAATACCTGGCCTTTGTGCTACCAAATTTATTTTGACAGGTTAGTTTCTCTTTTGCAAATAAATAACTCAAAATCCCCATCAAAGTGTTGTTGAAAGAGCCGTCAAAAGTTTGTTATCCACGCAGAGGTGTTTTTCTTTATTTTAATCCTTTGCGATCTGACAAAATGAGAAAAAAAAAGATGTTTATGATTTTGCGATATCCGGTGGGTAACTAAGATGACTTGTCTTTATCAGAAGGGGCTTTCAAATTTCTCGGACAACAACATCGGTTGTATTGCGTCACGTCCGGGGTCCCGGACGAACAAATTTCATTATGAAAATATTTAAAGCTATTGAATTTCTTAATCATCATCTGAATACTCTTGGCATGTCTCCTGCGAATCTGATTGCTAACCTCATAATTTGGGTAAGAGGAGCTGCTTTACAACAAAGAGTACGACATTCTAATTGAAGAATTAACAACAATGTCTCCTTACGTAATTACGAATTCGGATTAAAGGTTACTGTTACACGGCTGAGGCCGGGTTAATGAAGGCTCTGGTTTTAAAACTTAGTGGTTACCTTATTATCTGTTCCGTGGTGGTTACGACAGACGAGAAGCGTGATGGGAATAAATGCAAACTTGAATATTTATGAGGTCACCTTCCAAAAATGCACACAAGGTTAGGAAGGGAGCGATATGGCGGCCATTCTCAAAGTCAAAGCAAACGATCGCTCATGCTAGCTCGCTTAGTTTTAAGTTTTAATATTCATATTTCATACACACATAAAGGGAGGGTAGAGCAAGTTCTCTGTTTCTTTTTATGTTCGACATCGACCCAGTTATTTATAACGAACTCCGAATTTCTTACTAGCATTTCATTTAGGAAACTTACAAATACTATAATTTCAATTTGATAAACTAACTTTATCATTAAAAGAGGTCATTAATAAGTTTCTTCCACCACTAACACGCCACCATTTACTTGAAATTATTTCAGATTAGTTTGTATACAGGGGCCCATTAAAATAGATAGACAAATTTTAACACAGCACTCAGTTCGTCTAACCAAAGATCTCCAAGCAAAAAAGAACACAGATTAAAGTAATTTTATTTTGATTTAAAATAATAAATTGCCGGCACATTAGTGTATTTTCATTAGCTAATTATTTTTCTTGTAAGTATCTATGCGTTTTTCTTATATATTTTTTTTTACCATCGTCCTTATTTTGGTGATCTCTAAATCTCAAATCTGAATGATTTCTAAAAGTTTGTCCATATATTTTTTATATCCCTCCCCTCGTCTGAAAACACAAATGTTTGGTTTAGCCATCTCGAAATAGATTATTTTTTGTCTTGTAACACAAACCTCATCACAAGGCATTTTTGTATACTCTCAAAAAATTAGTTAGATAAACCTAAAATGGATTCTTCCTAAGTGACTTTTTACGACTAAAGCTAGACATAATACATGATGCAAGTTTTTGTCTGTGGCATACAATGAAGCATCGTCTGAAAATTGTCAGACGGTGCAACTTTTATTACTGCTTTAACTTATGGAACGCCACAAACAATTAAATCGCACAGTGTAAAGGCTCCTACAAACAGGCGCGACACACGATATAATCGCGCGCGACACAAAGGCACCTCTCGTTGTGCGACTTGCGATGCCTTTGTGTCGCGTGTCGTGTCACGCCTGTTTTCAGGAGCCTTAAACCAGGCTTTAGGGACACTAATCTTCTAGCTTTGCACAATTTATAGAGAGACGCTCTATGAGAATTAATTTACACGTGGTCAAGACACACCAGGTTTTCTTTTATTTTCCTCTACCTAATTCTGTGTTTTGTCTTAGATGTGGTGGGCTCTCTGGTGCGCTGTGGTGGTGGCGGCTGGCTCCGGCGTCGCGGCGGCACCTGCTCCCGACTCCCTCTCGCCCCTCGATATGGTACAGATGGACTCCTCCGCACCTGATGACGTAAGTCCTCAAAAACCTGTCATATGATGTAGATCAAAGCTTCTTACAATCGAGCTGCTATTGATGTTGATCAAGGATTTGTGATCTATCAGTGTTGGCGACATTTCCAGCCAATAAAAATATCGCTGAGGTTTATTGTCCGTTACGTTAAATTAAACTAAAACAAGTACATGATGGGAATGTCCGTACAAAATAAATCATAGAGAGCACAAATAGTATTCATTCTAAAGCTAAGCGCACATTACAGCCACGCTGGACTGCAATACATCGCATTTAAAGAAAAGAAGCTCGGTGTGCGATGGTTCATACAAAATGTAGGAAGGTGATGCAGGAGGGTTTTGGCAATGATTTGCAACAGCACAGCCCGCTCTAATCTGCGCAAGCCTTTACGTTTTTAACCGACTATACCAACCTACACTATAATTATTATGACATCGGGTAATGATGTCATGTGAGGTGCACGTTTGATAATGACATTTTCAAAAGACTGTCTTACCTCACACTGTAAGGTCAGAAGTCAGGACCACAGACATCTTTTGATAGTTGATTCCTGTGGCTAAGACCACTTAGAAGTTATTTTACTTTTAGAAAACTTATACAGGATGTATCAGAAAGGTTTAGTCAAATTTAAGGGTGTGATACAGACCATTGAACTGACCAAGTTTCTCTGTGGCTGGCACCAACATCGAAATCGCGAAAAAATAATCAGCAGTCCTATACATTTGGGTCGAGTAGATATGCTGTAGATTTGGTATATTAGGTTCATTAGGTTTTAGATAAAGGTTTGACCACCATTTTGTCTTTTGACCATTTTTATTTATTTATTTATTTACTTTATTGTACACCAGAAAATACATAACAAAAAACCACCACCATAAAGGTTTGACCATTTTGTCTTGTGTAGGTACCTACATAACAGTTTCATAGTAAAATGTTTAGGGTAATAAGATTGGGGTAGAGCCTCGGTTCCAGACGGTTGTGGCGTGAATGTTTACATGCGAAACCAATTAGTAGCCCAGTTAGTTTGAGTTAGACCACAATTCGTAACAACTTTACAATGTTGTCCGACACGAAACTCTTTATGTTAAACCAAATATTACAAAGTAAAAGTAGCACCACGTACGAATTTCACGATTCCTTAACTTTGTTTGTATTTGTGAAAATATTCAGGAGGTATTTTTATAAGCCGCTGGCAAACAGGAAAAAACGAAAAAACGTTTTTTTACAATATTCTCTTGTATGCCGTGCGCGCGTGCTGGAAAATTGACGAATCCGTCGGGAACGAATGGGGACTACAAAGAAAATATCCATATTGAGGATTTTTACGATATTCGATTGGGTCAGCAAGTTCTGCAGGAGACGCTTGGTTAGCTATGGATTAAAATAGAATATTGCTACTACGAAATTGGTTTTTATTTATGAACTTTAAAGGGGATAAATCCACAAGGGCTAAGAGTTCTAAAATAACAGAATATTTATAATAAGAATAAATTATTATCCCTGTAGCTATCCAAACACCAGTTCTGTTCTTATAGACAACGATCGCAATCAGATATGGGAAAGTCTTGGCCACATCTATTATGTCTCTGGCAAAGTCGGTGACCACTAATAGGTATTCGTCAAAACTTCTTTGTGTGTTAGTGGTCTAATCATCTAGATTAGCACTGACGTTTCAAAAAAGCTTGATATTGTACAAGAATCCCTCTAATTGAAATATATAAAATTCAACGTCCTGACAGACTGATATATCAACGCACAGCCTAAACCGCTGGTCCTAGAGACATGAACTTTGGAGGGTGTGTTCTTTGTGAAGATTATGTATCCACTAAGGGTTTTTCGAAATTACACCCTTAAGAGGGTAAATGGGGGGAGGGTGAAATTTCTCGCGGACGAAGTCGCCGACAGAAGCTAGTTGAAAATATGTTTTATTTTGTATAATATCTTCTATCTAATTGTCTCCGTTTTCCCAGGAGAGCCTCTACGCAATGTCGCCGATGGCTGCTCGCTATTCTGCCGGCGCGCCCTGGCTCTACCTGCTCGCTGACATGCCCCGGGACTCACAGGTAAAAAACTTTCTTTTGTTTATGAAAAATGGTTCAGGGTGGTTTGTATCATCATATGTGATCTTTAATGCCCAACAAGCACAAGCGTACGTAGTAAGTTTTGAAGTTAAAAGAATACAAGTATTTTTATCTCCCGAAGCGGCAGTCACTTTACTTGGTAACAAGTACCATCACGCTGTGGATGTGTGTGTAAGCGCAGGAGCTCTCGGTACCGTCCGAGACAATAGCGAAGTCGGAAGTGTGTATGTTATGTGCTGACGCTACTCGTCTTCACGCACACATTCACAGCATGCTTGAACACTTGGTTACCACAAGTAAAGCACACGTCGCTTAGCGAGATAAAAGTGCTATACAATATTTAGCTTAGCTGAAGCTTAAATTGCCTTCAGGGTCTCATTATGGGTAAAGACGTCATGAAAGCACTTACTTCATTAGATTCCTACACTTTCAAACTTCGGATCATTCATATTACCGTAGCCCGATGAAAATCTTGAGCCTTCACGCACAATATTCCGTGATCTAAAGGCAAGGTTCATTTTGTCAAGGCAAAGGTAACCCTGTAATTACTTAAATAAATTAAGGCAATTAGAGATCCTCTCACGTCCACTCGCGATCGATAATCGTTAAAGGTGTCAGTCTATCGCAGAATTGATAAAATGGTATAAATAGAAGTACGTTTGTTCTTCGTTTACGTATTTTCTTCAGAAAACGACGCAAGAACATAATGAACGGAGCAATTAGGATGTAAATGATATTAAGTTACACGGAAAACGTGTAAAATTAATACATAATACGAGTAAATCTAAAGTACAGAAATTACTTCAAAGTTCATGTGAAAATATTCACATGAATCTGAAGTTTATATGGAGATTTAATATAAGTAGCAAGTAATTGTTGTCACTGGAAGCAAATATATAGTAACATGTTAATAATAACTTTTTGCGGTTAAACTTTACGGTGAAAGTTATGTGTTACCACAGACAATATAACAGTTGTGCTCGGACAGTGCTCGCAGACTTTATTCGAACTGTGTACTGTATAGTCGTTATGTTAAACGTTGCATACTATTTAATTATACGTACACCTGCACGTTAGCTTTTATATGTGCGTTGGGTCCCACTATATTTTATCTAACATTCACGTAGGTAACTAGTAACTTGTAACATTACTCGTTTCGTACAAGTTTTTATGTTAACGAGCGTTGACCACTATTCAACTTTGGTACTTAGTACCTTATTATACTGTGCAAAGTAAACTTTTAAAGAATACTAGTCTCTAAACGTACATACTTAAGTATTATTTACCAACACTCATAACATCGACCCGTTTCATAAAATTGTAGTAGGTAATTATACCATTTAGGAAAAAGAAAAAACGCAGCGTGTTCAGTTGCCTTACAATATTTCCAATACGCTTGCTCACTGTCAATGCAAACAATGTGAAAGCAAGAGTGATTTACAAACAACCATCAGTTTTCTTCGTCACAAAATCAACAGATTCTTGGCTTTAAGGCTTCTGCAAACACGCGCGACGCGGGACGCGAATCACGCGCGACACAAAGGCACCGCTTGTTGCGCTACTTGCGGTGCCTGCGTCGCGCGCGATTTTTTCACGTGTCGCGCCTGTTTGAAGGAGCCTTTACGCTTTCTGTACCTATTCTATTCAATGAGCTCTTTCAGAACTTGACTGTGTCAGTCTCCTGCTTGCTTTCCACATAAATCCTCAACCGGGCTAAGATATAGTGACTATAAACATGAGTGTATAACGAAGGTGGCAAGTAGCGGTGCGGAGATGCGCACACGCCGCTCCTTCTCCGTGAATCCCGCGGTCGAAGTGCTCCAGCGAGGAGCCTACAACAACTATATGGAGAGAGTGGCACATAACAACAGGAACTTCCTTGACCGAGTCGGAAAGAGAGGTTAGAGTTATTTAGTAATAACTTAATGAAAAAACAAATGAAATATGCACGAATTTTGTGTAAAGTCGATCTCTTCCTTTACCGCTTTTGACAACATTTCCTAGTTCGTTGAAACTTTACTAAGGTCGAAACTGTCTAACTGTTACATAGACAATTAGACCTTGTCGTTTTGTGACCTGCAAGCGACATTCAACCTTAAGGTGCATTTTCGGAGGTCGACTATACATGTGGAATGAAAATGAATTAAATTCATAGATCGAGAATTTGATGGATTGATTAACATACATTTTCCCACTATTTGAGAAAGTGCCCGCATGATGCATGTATTTTTGATGAACGTGCATGAACCCCATTTTAAACCCTTTACAAAGTACTGTGTGTAATGTCGTTTTTTCTATTTTGTAGGATACTGGAAGAGTCAGAACTGAAGCGGTAGAATCCAGCTGTTCTTAGACCTCGTGTGATCGACTTGTAACCGCTACAGTTACGCGCTTCCAATATAGAATTGTACAAAGTTTACCCTTGTTATTAGCAACTAACACATATATGTAGAGAACCTGTTGTAAGCAAAATAAAGATAATTCGTTTATAGTCATTGTAGTTTTTTTTATCATATTCCTAATAGGTATACTTTCTGGAAATATAAAATGTTAAATTGTATTGAAATACACCCTCCGAATATGTAGTAAGAGTACATGTTCAGGGTCATAAAGTACCTTTAAGGGCAAATAAGGTGCAGTCACTGATTCATTAATGTAATGGAAAGCGTTCAAGGAATGCTATGACCCTATGATATATGTATCCCTGAAAACCAATCGCCTAAAGCATCCAATGGTGAACATCATGTTTATACAGTTCATGCATTATTACTGACTAAATAAGCCGAAAATGAACTGATATATTATTCACGAGTAATACCAAAAGTCATTGTTATTTCGAAATACATCAATACATCAGTCCGAAATAGGTCAGTAGGATACTCGGATTACAGGTCAGGTTGTTCCATGCTGATATTTACTACCTGTGTAAGCTGTCAAGTGTCAGTGGCCTATATTTTTCATAGTACTTACCTATTCATAACAAACTAATTTCTTAAATCAGTTAAAAAAGTCAGTAAAATATTGGTAATTCTCTACATTTTCATCCCATACCTAATCAGTACGTAGGGCTAGTCTTTGAGTGAGATAGTAGCTAATTTGACCTGGTGGTGCGTGAAGACTGGCAGTGGTCGGGTGAAGCGGCGCATGCCTTCGCTGTCCATCGACCTGCCGATGTCGGTGCTGCGCCAGAAGCTGAGCCAGGAGAAGGAGAGGAAGCAGCAGGCCCTCCGCGCAGCCGTCAACCGGAACTTCTTGAACGATATCGGCAAACGAGGTAGGTCTGATAGAACCATATCGGTAAACGCTTCGTCCACGATAAAGAAATAGAGAGAACCAGGAGATATATAACCCTTCGTATAAGTATAATGAATATGTACGTGGTATAATGTAACATGAACGTGGATCCACGCGAGACATAATGGCTTTTTAATTGTTTCCGTAATCTTAACTTTAACAAGTGTAACGTTAAAAAATGATAATGCTGAATTTGTAACTTTGACAAACACACTACATCCTTATCATAATTTAGATTGTATGTAGTCGGTTTCTTGATTGTTTCTTTGTATCTTCTAAGCTTTATAGAAGTTGCCATACAAATTATCGTGGATGAGGCGCCGTAGATTGCAGAAATTATTTCGAGCAACTGCGTGACATTTGTTCTTTTAGCGTTGTCTTATGATTTCATTATGGACATTTTTATGTTAGGAACTACCATCAAAAATAGAACCTGCATGATCCGGGCGGTAGTCCCATTCTTGTAGGTACGTTAGAATTGAATGTCCTTTTAAGTATTCGCGTTGCATTCTAATAAATTAACTAGAGATGAAGGGACGAATTTAGGAACGTTGCATGCGGTCTACTTTTATAGTTTCTCTAGAAACTTTTTCCTCCTCTTTTAGAGCGAAATATCCATAGCCCAGGAACAAACTATTCTCTGACTATAGAGTATCTTAGAGGTTTTTCCCACATCGAATCCATCTTCAAGCATGTTAGTATCATTGTATGTTTAATTTAGTATCGAAGCATGCAATTCATCGAATTCTTTCTCAAAATTACGCCTAGTAGGTGTATGTAAAATTTTAAAGAATTAAAGAATTAATATTGTGTTTTGTATTGCAGGCTTCCAATGGTCCCCTTCGGCGCAAGCTGTCAGATACTTCTAAAAGCTAAAGATCGCCAACCAAGAAATGCCTGCCTACGTAGACGTCATCCGAGATCCATGGTTCTAAAATATCTGTTAAAATAGCCACGTTTAAAATACTACATAACATATTCCAATATAAATTGTTGAAAAGTAGAGTAGAGAAAGCATCAGATATTAGAAAATGTTTAAAACAGTAGTCTATATTTGAAATGTATTGTATTATAAAAATGCGCATACCCTTTATTGATATTTATTTTGTAAATTAGGCAAAGTAGATTAAATTGAATTTTATTTAGTAACTTAGATATAAAATATTTCAGCCATTTGTTAGTTAAGTTAATTTATTTTTAATTAATATTATTGTGTTATCAATAGTTAGTTACTTTGGCATTCCTTTATACATATAACTTAACATTGTAATAGTCATAAATTATTGTCATGAAAAGATGCAATAAACGTCTTTTAGATTATTTGTTGTTTCATTCATACACTTACCTTTACCACTACCGTAAACTAATTGTGTATCACACTACCAATCACAATCTGAATCTTCTGATACACAACAACTACGTAAATAACGCAATGAATGTTCTTGAACTGTGAAGATGAAAGCCATTGCTACTGTTAGGGTGATAGGCAATTACCTACCGCGTTGATTAGTGAATGCCATTGTAAAAAGTAGGTTCTTTATTTTCTTAGTCACAAAATAAATATTCTCTCTTATTTTGTATTAGGTATACAAAATAAGAGAGAATACTTATTTTCAATCAAGTCAACATTATATATCGTTAAATAATAAATTGCCACCGTATCTTTACAACCGTTAAATTCATTTATAGGGAATTTATTCAAATTTACCGATATCATCCCTCTGAAATTAGCAATCGATTATTTAAATCCAAAAAATGGGTCAAAAACGTAATTATCCAATGTCCAAGTGTGGTTTTAAAAATGAAAAGTTGTGAAAAGAGCTAATTAAGACAGTACCTAGATAAATAACGCAAAAGTTGATTGACTTCATTAAACAAGTAATATTATTTACGAGAACAAATTAAAGTTTGTAAATGGAGCACAATCCGATAATAATTATAATTACTTCGTACAGAGGTTGCGAACATGCCTTTCTATAGAAAGGTGGTAAGGTTTTAAGATGTCACAAGAAATAACAATCCTCTGGAACAAAAAGGGCCGTAACTGTCGGTAACACAAATATGGTGAGTGATACGGAACCCAACACCTCGTAGTATGTACACAAGCATTTCACCCCGTTATTGGAAAATGAATCGCTCTCTTCCCATCGACTCGTGAGATGGGAACAGTAATTCAATATACATAATAGGCCGGCAGTAAAATCAACATCTTTTGCGTTGAGTACTATAGCCTAGATATTTTATATCCAAAATTAGTTACACTTGCCCATCTTTACAATTTATTATTAGATTTTTCTTCAAGCTACCCACTCATTTTTTTGTTAATTAGCCATATCAATTTCATGATATAAGTAACTAACGGTATAATCAGCCTTGTCAGGGGAAAAAAATAGCTTATATTGGTGATTGGTGTTTTCGAATATACGAGTACAATACAAATATACATAAGGATGCCATCCCTTTGGAATAGTACCTCTCTAAATCAATTGTGTTATAGTCAACCAACTTGTGTTTTAGGATATATTATTTTATTTTCAACATCATCTTTATGTTATTATCGATGGGTAAAGTTGACTGTCATTTCTGTCCATTAGTTTTTGGGTTGAGTAGGTATCATGTTTATTTGGACAAAGACAGACCACCACCGTAGGCCTTGCAATTAGAAATCAATATTAATTAGCTGGTAGTTACATGCTGCTGTAGAGTAGGTACTTTGTAACGCCACTTCTACCTAGCTCAAACATTGCATTAGGGGGCTATCTGTTGTTACTTTTAAAAAGAGCTGATTTTCAAATATGTTCGATAGATACTTAGTTCTCCTTAGTCCATACTATAATGTTCCACAAACTACAACAATATGAGTGGTTGGGGTTGCCGCAGAGGCTGGTGGATCCTTCGGAGCTGCACGAGGGTCGCGCGCGGCCGAAGCGCAAGATGCCGTCGTTGTCCATCAACAACCCCATGGAGGTGCTGCGCCAGCGGCTGATCCTCGAGGTGGCCCGCAAGCAGATGCGCGAAGCCAACCAGCGGCAGGCCGTCGCCAACCGGCTGTTCCTGCAAAATGTTGGCAAACGAGGTGCGTTGGCTTAATACTTATTTATGATAAAAGTGGTCCACCTGGACTTTCAATTGTGACCAGAATGTTGTTCCGATTGCCTTAACATGACCAAAACTCTACTAGTTTGATAGGTTCTTAACAATGCGGTTTGATATTGGTTCTTGTAGTAGTTCTCTAGCAATACATTATTGTCACCTTTAGATATATAGTCCTTCAGACCGTGTTTCGGCCATGGCGGCCAATCTGAACGGAGAGTAGCCTCCGGTGCGGGAGGTATTATAGTGCACACACAGGGGCACTCTTTCTTTGGATAATATCATAGATATAAAAGAAGGATAATATGCAGAAATTAGTAAGATGGTGATACTTTCCTGCTACGAGCTTCTTCACAAAGACCTCTACTACTGCTACTACTGAATGAGTAGTTCGTGCAGTAGGTACAGACGCTGGCACAACAACCTACTATAATCTGTCAAATTTCTTTAATAAATTTTCAACTTTATCGCTAAAGCATAAGAATCAAAATTGATTGGAAACATTTGACAGTTTCGGGTAGGTTGCATGGTGTGCTGGCGTCTGTACATGAGAAAAATTCCAAGTTCCCTCTTTAAAACCAATTCAGCGGCGTTCTTTTTCCTAAGAAACGTATCCAGAAATAGAATCTTGTAATGTCTGCACGTACCTAAAACCTCTGTTGGTACATAAATAAAAGTAGGACGTAAGCGACATTTATAAATAAACCCGTAACGTTGTGATATTTTTCTCTATGAAAAAAATGATCCCACGTATTCAGCGCAGGTTACCCATTTACCTTGTTGACTTTTTGAACTTGTCATGAATTATAAGTAGGTACCTTTAAGTAGCCAATATTGGTTTTGGTAGGGTCTATGTTACGACTAGTTTCAATACTCTTACTTATATTATTGACCCCAGAGTTTATTTTACGACATTTTGTCTCAGGAGGTATTTTATTTTAGTATCTCTACGAGAATTAGAAAAGTAAATACTTACCTAAAAGATTTTCAAATTGCGGTGCTATGTGCACCGCAATTAAAACATCGTTATACTTTGATTTTTTATATGACATCATAAGTTACATCTTAAAATCTAAAATAATTCTTTAATTTTTTTATAGGGTGTGATATTAACGATTGTTTTTCTATTCAGGATTCTGGGCCAACTCTGCTCCGACCCGCTACGACAACTAGAGCCTCCAGCAATTGACTCCTTTCAGTTTCCTGCGAGATGTCACCACTGCCTGGCTGGAAATAAGATATTACGTCAACACACCACTACTTAAAAACTCCTTAGAAGCCAAACTAAAAAAACGTTTACATTTTAGTAAATTGTTTGTGCAAGTGTAAAATTCAATAGTCGTATTTTTCTTTTCTCTTTTTCGCTGCAAAAAGTGCGGTGGGTTTAGAAAATAATGTAAAACTTTAATGTATGTACCTTTCATCCGATACACGATACGAAGTAAATGTCCACCTATGTCGTCCTTTGTCAATTTCATTCATTAGCTTGAGCTAAAATCATGAGTGTGTACATTAATTACCAAAATATACGATATGTTAGTTTAGTTAGTGGCAGCTAACGGCTTGATAAGTTCAAATGATTATTTAAACCATAGATATAAGAAAGAAATGTTTTTTTTTTTAATAGGTATTTCTTTACACTCTATCTCATCGCACTCTTATCGAAATTCAAATGTTAAGAACACTCGTTTTGTTCGTATGTCGGATGGCCTTAAACAAGATGTTTTAAGATGGTGTATGTTACCCAGCTCAACATGCACCTGTAAGTTGTCGTAATACCTTGTTTGTGGTGATCACAGCTGTCCCAACTCTCTATTGTATTTCCATAATAGTATTTTTCTACGCTTGTTAATTGTTATTACTTAGAATGTTACATAACTTCAAAGTTACCACGACTTTCATACGTGTCTCCTTCATAGATATTTTTCTTTTTCATAGTATTTATTTGTGCCAAATGTCGCCATTAATAGAGTATCGATAGCGTCATAGAATATTACTTTTATATTCAATATGCAATTACCTAATTATTTTTACATTAAACTTATTACATGTAAACGTATTAGACGTTTGCTGTTAGTCTCTACGTAATTTATATGTACAGAGTAGTTTAATGTACTTATATGTATTTTTACGTTCCAAATTGATCTCTTATAGCATATAAATTGTAGAAAAAGTGTAATAGTTCATACATTATAAATTACGTTCAATAAAAACGTTAAATTATTAACTTGTGTTTCATTAAACAAAGCGTCTCATGTCATGTGGATCTTCATTGTGTTAAACTATGTTCGATTGAAATTCCTAGTAAATTACTATTTAGGGCTATTTTGTAGCGAGTATCAAAGAGCCACTTTGATATAGTATCTATGCGATGATGGAATCCATAATTAAATACAGGCACAGAGAGAATCTGCAGGTAACATGGAATTTCGGGTATTTCCTACCTAAACTAGTAATTATCAGAGTACCTAATTTTGTTCGAAGGTGCACGTCATTATGGAACTCTAGGAAAGCGTTCTAAATAAAAAGCTCAATCAAATTCGCGCCGCTGACACCGGCCGGGCCGCCGGCGGCTGCGACCCTTTGACCGACATTAATTAGTTTTTTTTTTGTGCCAAAAATTGTTGTCAAGGGAAAATATTACAATAAGTAGGAACACCAATTTTATCACCTATAAATCAATCAGGCCAGAAGGAGCGTCAGAAATGTCAGAATAAGTTGTAGGTATATCATGAATGTATATCATGAACCAGTCGTCAAACCCAAGTGATTGTAAGAAATTAATGAGAATTTAAGTCCCAATGTGCGTTTCTATCATTTCTAACGTGATGATATTATTGTGGACGTTTGAATATCCAATGATATCCACGGCCATAAATGTATGGAAATACGTGCACGATTATGATTTTCCTCGAAAATGCATGGCGCATTAAATATTACCTCCCTGATGTAATATCATGAGGGTAAAGCGATAGAGATACTTGGCTCGGCACGGTAAGAGAGCCCCGGGCTCCGTCTACGTGCGATAATTAACGTGATTTAATTTAGACCGACGTCTCCAGAGCCACGTGATTTCATTACTCTTCAACACATTTTCGGTACCGTGAGGCGACTCTCTCAACTACGTCAGATTGCAACGTCATGTATTATTTAAACGAAATTCCTAGGTATTTCAGTTGGTAATGGTAGTTCAGTTAATATTAGGTACTAAGTACGTAAGGAACTAAGTTTTACATCAGGGTAAACACCGCACCAATGTGCACCAATGTGCACCAATGTGCTCGGTGAGCAACGTGGTTTGGAAAGGGAAATATTTAACTGATCTTCTAAAAAATTCTTGACCATCTAATGACGTAGGCTTAAAAAAAAGAATGAACCTCTAAAAACCTTAAGGGCTTCTACACACTTTTTAAAATAATTGAACTTTTTTATTTTTGGCGTTTTCTCAAAGTTGGTCACTCACAGTAACAAAGCTAGGGCATCCCAATCAAACGGGTTAGATTAGAACTGTGACGAAACGCACGAGCCGAATTGGTCATTTATAATTTTAGGTTTAGGTTAGAATCTGGCATTCATAGAATCTGGCATTTTAAACTCGTCTGACATTTCTAGAATCTGACATTTGTCGACTATACCGTATGTAGTAACTATGCTATGTCAATTAAGCTATGACACCCTCCGCTCCGCCCAGAGCAGGAGGGGACATTTGATGATTTCCCATTCTCAAAAAAAAAAAGCCATGACACCCCGACCAAATGGGTTAGGTTAGGTTAGAACTGTGATCTACTCCGCGAGAGCCGTACGAGCGAAGCAAGTGGTGCCGCGGCAGCGGCCATCGAGCGCTACATCAAATTTGGTCGCAGTTACTTAACTATTTAATTTTTTTAAGACCCTAAAATAGGAATTATTTGAGGTTCGATTAAATACATACCTATATACCTACGTGGGCTGTTCCGAAAATTGTTAGCAACAGAATAAATACAATCTCTTTTTTCTAGAAACTATTTTGAATTGACTGCTAATTTCAATAAAAATCTCTTTAAAATCATTGGCCATATGTGTAGTTCTTTTTAAACATTTACTAAAAATTAAATCTGTCACCCTTTTGTTTGCAATAATGGACGTCTCGCTGGAAGCTTTTCGTGCTACGATGTTTTATGATTATAAACAGGGTTAACCTTCAAAGAATCTCAAGAAAATTTACATTTTTAAATGTGGTAGAGAGAACCTATAAAATAACCCCAGACCCGGCTGATTTACAACTGAAATAACTCATGAAAATGTCATCAGGGTAGAGTGGCTATTGCGGGAGAATAGACACATTACACATCGAGAGATTCAGGCTGAACTGAAGATTGGATCACAGCAGTTTCCTCCCCCTTCCAGCATCCTGCATAAAAGCTTGCTTCGCGATGGATACCTCATTAGTTCACACAGCTGCTAGAACCATGAAATATTTGAATACGGATTGTGTTTAAACGCCTACCTATTTTATCACGTAAGTACCTATTTTACTACAAAAAAAATCGAAATACCTGCCAGAATGGATAAATTTACCAATCTTTTATTTCACGACTTTCAATTTAGTCAGTTTTACTGAGGCAAAAAAGCTAACGGTCGATCGTAGAATTTTTTTGAATAAATATAATATTGCGTATCCCAAACACATGTTACTTGGTATTTGTATTGTCGTTCACTCGCTCTTACATCCTATGTCGACGGAGCCCCGCTTCGCGGGGCCCCTATTTCTGTGTAAAGGGTTTAAAGTAACTCGCTCTTGCATCCTACGTCGCCAATATTCTTCATTATGGGTATTAATGTTACTATTTCAGGGAAACAAGATTTGGTGAGCATTTATCCATTTTGGTAGGCAAAAAGAATATAAATACAACACGTACAATTATTCTGATGAGTGTATAATTATTTTGGAACTTAAAACGTTGTTCTTGAGGCACCTCGGTATAGAGTGGGTTTATTTTATTTGAAGTTAACATATTTTACTTGGTACCTAATAGTGTTAGGGACTAAAAATTATTGTGGTGAGCATTTAAATTGTACCCTTTGAATATTTCGGGGGTAAAAATATTACCCCATCCTCCGTATAGCCTAGATTTAGCTCCAAGCGATTTTTTTATTTCCCACGGTAAAAAAAATGCTTCGTGGGTGAAAATAGTGTTTCATTTCAAGATTAGACATTTAAATAGACCTTTACAGTCCGTTCAACCGATTTTGAATTCTATTGCGTTGATGGCATGACATATGTCAGCTGCAGTAACCAGTTGGTATTGCAACCACTTTTTTGCTTTTAATACCATCCTTATGCCTACGGTATAGAGGTCAAAATCGGTTGCAAGGACTGTAAAAAAGGTTTATTTTAATGTCTATAGAATCTTATTTCAAATGGAATATAGGTACCATTTGGAAATGCATACCTAGTAAATATGCAGTAAGCAAGGGTAATTTTCAATGAAGATGTCATACTCCTTGGTATGAGAACATGGCTTAGCTACAATGGAAGAAAAAAACGGCCGAGTGCGAGTGCGCTCGTACACGACGGGTTCCGTACCACAAGGCAATAAACGACGAAAAAAACACGTTTCTTGTATTGCGGGTTCCAATACAAAAAACGTGTTTGTTTTCGTGGTTTAATTTTATTAACTTTATTTTATTCTTATTTTGTTATAACGGCAATATAATGATATAATCTGCCGGTCGATTCTGTAAAAAACTCACCGTGAAAACTTAGGTGATGTGAGTTTGTTTTTGCTAGGAATTTACACCATTGACAGCTCACTCCACGCTCACATCACCTAAGTTTTCACGGTGAGATGGTTACAGAATCGCACTGCTGGTGAAAATTTCAACTGTCTACCTATTATGGTTCATGAGATACAGCCCGCTTACAGTCAGACGGACCACTCCGGACCCACCATACCCCTGGCCATACCCCTGGAGGTAGGGTGAGACAGAACCATACCACCATGGAGGCTTAATAATAAGCAGGGATGTTAGGGAGCTCCGTAACCGTAACCGAAACTATCGGATATCCGATATAAAAAATTATCCGTAACCGTAACCGAATCCGAAATAAAAGTTTCGGATAATATCGGATAGGGGCGGAGCCTAATTGAGACACAAGATAAAGATAGCTATGATTGTTATGTTAAACTTAAATCATAGTAAATAAATACATGTGCAATGTGCATTCTAAATTTAAATCTAATTTTAATATTTTCTTTGAATAGGTACGAAATTACTAAATAAGTAGGTATAAGTAATAATTTTAATATTACATTTTCATTTTAGGTGGACTAGATAACACTCAACATTTATTTATAATCATTTTTAATTTAAATAGATGTAATAACTCACAGACTGATTGTAATTCCTACCAAATAGTTACATATAAATAAAACTATTTTATTAACTATTTGTATTGAACTTTTGAAATTCCTAAAAAAATTAATAACCGTAACCGAAATTATCCGAAACTAACGGATAATCCGAAATAATTTCATATCCGTATCCGTATCCGTATCCGGTATAATAATCATTCCTATATCCGTAATTAATCCGTATCCGAAATTTCATATCCATAACATCCCTAATAATAAGGTTTCGTTGGCAGCCTTTGGTTACGGAACCCTAAAAACCGACAGACTGATATTTATTTTATCCATTATGTATTTACAGAATCACTTTGTTAGGTTAGGTTAGACTAGAAACTGATTGCATCGGTTTGGATGGTAATGAATGAAATTGATATTCTTTTCAGCGAACGTTCGATATTTTATTCTCTTAGTGACCCTTTTTTAATAAAATTGGATTCCTTTAGCTGTTAGCTTGATTATAGGTAGTTAACTGCCCCGTTGGTCTCGTGGTCGAAAGCGGGACTGCGGGGTCCTGAGTTCGAATCCCAGGTCGGTTAAAAGTCTTATAGGGTTTATCCATTCAGAATTTCTTAGTAATAGCCTGGAGTTTGGAAGTTGGCAGTGTTGGAGGTTACGTCTGGCGCAGATTGAAAGATATTTATTTTTTATTTTATTATTTACTTATTATTTATTTATTTCTGTAACTGCCCGTGACATCACAGCGGGCCCTATCAGAATACCAGCACTGCAACATTTATTTTTTAAATGTCGTAGCATCATGCTGAGCTAGGAGCCTTTTGGCCTTGTATAGGACTTTCTGTTTCATTTGCCTTTTGTTACTTTTTTTTAATATAACTTTTTTATTTTGCTATATTTAGTTTAGTTTTTTTTTTTTTTTTTTTTGTAGTGTGGCACTAGTTATAACTTTGTGCCAATGTCAGGTAAAAAGGTAGGGAAATTATTTATAAATAAAATATTACGCGGTAATGATAGGAAATTTTGTAGGGTTCAGGAAAGGAAGTAGGATACAATATGGTTATTTATAAAAATAACTAACTATATTTTTAAATCATTAGTTAAAATAAATTCAGATAATAAATTACAATATTTTACAGGATTCATTAATAAACAGGAAATACGTGTAGGAAGGGAAACGTTATGAGAAACAAGAGAACGGAGGAAGGAGGAGCGATCATGACGGGAACAGGAGAAAAATATATGATCCAATGTTTCTACATCAGCCCCACATTCACACTTATTGCTATCCAATATATGTAATTTGGCAAGGTGAAAAGAAGTACAAACATGACCCAAACGCATGCGGATTATCATACTTATGACAGGTTTTGAACATTTTATTTTATTGAACCAAGGCTTTAGAGGTATCGAGGGCTGAATTATAGAATATGTCTTTCCCTTCATCTGAGAACTTTTTCTCCATATTAAATTCCAGGATTCCTGTAGATATCGTCCGGGAAGGTTCATAATATCATGAAAGAAATTTTTATATGGAAACATGTCACCACTCCGCACTGCTTCCTTAGCCAATTGGTCAGCTTTTTCATTCCCTCGGATGCCACTATGACTTGGAATCCAAACAAAGTGTATTATGTAATCTTTTAATTTACATTCATATAACAGTTTTCTTATGTCAAAAACAATAGGGTAGAAAGGATTCATTTTAAATGTAAATTTTTCAATAGTTTGTAGCGCACTTTTTGAATCACAAAATATGAGTACCTTTTTAAGTTTTGCGATCAAAATATACTCTAGTGCCTTGAAAAGACCAAAGCATTCTCCAGTAAAGACTGAAGCTTCCGGAGGAAGTTTTATCATCTGAATAATGTTATACTGAGAATGCAATATACCAACTCCCACACAACCGGTAGAGTACTTTGATGAATCAGTAAAAATATGATGCCAATCTGACCAATTCTCAGTAACAACAGAATTAAACTTTATATTAGCTTCTATATCACATTTTTCTACACCAAGATTGTAGTGAACCACCGGCGAAATAAGTAAGGGTTCAAAACTACTGGTACTAAATAAAGATAGAGTAGGAGATCGATGTAATCGAGGTGGAATAGAATTAAATTTTCGGAAACTGTTGACTAAACACGGGGTATTTTTATGTCGCCAGTAAGATGAAGTGTGTATGAGGTTATCCAATTGTTCTAATTTGGGATGCAGTAGGTGATTAGAAAATTGCATTGATTTAAATAAAAACCTATCAGATAAATACTGCCGTCTTAGGTGTAGTGGTGGCTCTCCACATTCTACTTGCAAAGCATTTATTGGGCTCGATTTCATAGCTCCAGAGATAATCCGGAGAGCTTTGGATTGTATATTATCTAACTTTTTAAGGTCTTTTTTATTACCACCTTCCAAGAAAAATGTACCATAATCAAGAATGCTTCGGATTATGGCGTTATATAAAAGCTTAAGACTAAAGGGATGTGCCCCCCACCAAACTCCCGAAAGACACCGCATTAAATTTAATTGACGTTCACATTTATTAACTACAAAGTCAAAGTGTTGTTTACCAGAAAGTTTCTTGTCTAATATTAGTCCTAAAAACTTGACATGTTCTTTAATCGGTAAAGGTATACTATCATAAAGAACTACAGGGGGAGGGATATTCCGTTTTCTTGAAAAAACTACTACTGTACTCTTTTCAACTGAAAGGCTCAACCCATTATTATCTAACCAATGTTTTAAAAATCCAAGGGCGGCAGTCAGTGTATTACTTGCCTCCAAAATATTAGCATGTGTAAAATATATCAGTAGATCGTCAGCATATTGTAAAACATTGGCAGAACCTTGCAAAGATATTTCTAGGTCATACGAATAAATGTTATACAATAATGGGCTTAACACAGACCCCTGAGGGAGCCCTTTATAAACTGTTCTTGTAATTTTGTTATCATTAGTAATAATAGAAATATATCTAATTGACAAAAGATTTATAATAAACCTAATAAATAAACTAGGAACTTCTAGATCAATTAATTTGCGTTTAAGTACGGAAATAAGTACGTTATCATATGCGGCTGTAATGTCTAAAAATACGCCAATAACAGATTCATTATTTGAGAAGGCAATGTGTAGATCAGTAATAAATACACTTAGACTGTCAGTTGTGCTTTTACCCTTGCGAAAACCAAATTGACTTCTAGCTAGTAATTGTTTACTTTCTATATGCCATTCTAAGCGATTTTTCACTAAGTGTTCAGTGATTTTGGTAAGAACAGAAGATAACGCAATAGGACGGTACGAAGATGCATCATTTGAATTTTTATTATGTTTGAGAATAGGTATAATTTCTTGAGATCGCCAAGAGTCTGGAATATTACCGGAAATCATAACGGAGTTAATGATTTTTAAGTAATAAAATAATGTAGTGTCGCTGAGATGAGAAAAAAATGAATACGGAATTCCATCTTCTCCTGGAGCGGAATCTTTCAAGCACATTAATACTCCTTTCAATTCATAAAGCGTAAAAGGGAAATTTAGAGAAGTACAATTATTGTTATCATTAATGTTTGAACTAAGATTGGGATAAATCTGATCATACTCTGGAGTTGATGCTGGAGCTAATCTATCAAGAAAACTATCAACAAGATTTGAGGGTAACTGAGGAAAGGAAGTAACGTCATTAAAAGCTTTCCTAAACCTTTTAATACTGCGCCAGACTTCTGACGGACATGTACTAGGAGATAAAGACATACAGAATGTCCTCCACCCCTGAAGTTTCTTATCCCTAAGAAACAACCTGGTCTCATTTATTATTTCTCTAAGATAATCTAAATTTTCATCCGACATATCCTCAGAATATTTTCTTTCAGCTTCCTTACGTTTAACAACTGCTTCTGAGCATGAAGAGTCCCACCACGGAGGCATGGGAATTCTATCAGAAGAAACTTTTTTGTGAGGAAAAACTTGGTCTGCTACTTCTATAATGCATAACGCTAAAGCCTTTGAACAATCATTTTCGCCACCTTGAATAATTTGAGGCAGCAGAGCAACTTTAGCATCAACTATTGTTTTAAATTTATCCCAGTCTGCATGACACAGTCTGTATGGTAACCTGGGGGGCCTTTTAGGAATAGTAGAACACTTTATAGCGGAAGATATTATCAACGGGAAGTGATCACTTCCAAGAGTAGAAGAAAAAGGAGACCAAGATAAAGAGGACGCTAGACTAGGAGAACATATGGTTAAATCCACAGCACTAACACTTTCACCTATATTAGTTCTACGAGTAGGTTCACCGGTATTTATCACGCATAGATTATGATCATCTAAAACTTCTAATAATCGAACACCCTCCCTTTTAGTTTCACCGCTTCCCCAACATTGATGGTGACAGTTGAGATCCCCCATTACTAAAAATGGTGTATGAAGAACAGAGAATATGTTGCTTAGTTCTTGTAAAGCCTGAAAAGTAGCACTTGGTATGTATATAGAAACATAAGAAATATTATCAATAATAACGCCAACAATATCAATATCGGTAAATTTGAGGAAAGAAATTCGGGAAAATGGAATATTTTTTCTGACCAGTATGGCAACACCGCCATAACCGTCACTTCTATCATTTCGTAAACAAATATAACCTGGAATTCCAAATATTTGTTTCGATTTTAACCATGTTTCACATAATGTTACTATACTGGGTTTAAATTTATTTATCAAATAAAATAAGTCAGTTTTTTTAGGGACTATTGACCGGCAATTCCACTGAATTATCGTATTCATTGTTAAAGTTTTTATTGACGAATAAACTACTTAAATATTCTGCGTTGTTCGGTTCTAAGTTAAGATTTTTTTTTTTTAATAACATATTAATAAGGTTTAAAACGACATCAACTATCTTTTCATAGTCATTGCTCTCCTCTTTCCTACCAGAATCATTCATCAAGGCACATCCGTTAGCCGAGGTCGGTGGCTGAAATTCACGTATGAGAGCATTGTGAGCTGCTCTATCATAACCTTGCACTGACTTAGATGGGGATCGCGGTTTTAAAAACACTGTTTTTTTATGAGAAGTTGCAGCAGAGGATTTGAAGTGTTGAAAGCCATTGGAATGTGAGGTGGGATTAGGTGGAGCAGAAATAAGAATGTCAGCATAAGATTTTGAAGGGTATGACTGTGAAGAAGGAGGGTGTATTTTACTTGCTTCTGCATATGATACACAGGAATGGGCCATTGTATGTTTAATATCTTTTTGTCTCTTAAACTCAATACAAGACTTATCAGTTGCAAAGTGAAATCCTGAACAATTAATACATGATGCAGAATCCTCTTCTGTGGAACAGGATTCTCCTAAATGATTCTGACCACATTTGTAGCACCTAGGAAGGGCTGAACGGCACTGATTTTTGGTGTGACCATAACGGCAGCATCTATAACATTGAATGGTAGGATATACATATGTCTCAACCGGGAGTGCATTATAACACATATAAATTCTCTTTGGCAAAACTTGGCCATCAAAGGTGATTACTACAGTTTGGGAGGGTTTCCAAGTAGGGGATCCATCCACATGGACTTTATAATTTAGGCGCCTGATTTTCAATATTTCTCCAGTACCCATGGGAGTTGTTATATTTTCTTTAACTGCTTCAATATTCCAGTCAGATGGAATACCTCTGACCAAGCCCATACGTGTAACATTGAAGGTTGGCAAAAAAGCTTTAAATCTGTTCAAGGGCAACAAGTTACTATTTAAAAATAAATTAGCATCAAGATAGTTTGTAAAAGCTACCACACACTTGTTTCTACCAATTCTTTTAACACTGCCTGGTACAACATTTTGAAATTTATTGTTTTTAAGAAAGTTCCCAAAAGCAATGGGGTGCAGAATGGTGCCACTATTCTCCACATCAGTTATACGTTGTACATGTACTAAATAAGGTCCTACATCTGAAGTTTGATACTCCTTCCTACCTACTTTCTCATGAGTTGTCTCTGTAGTCAAAACTGTGTTCTGAGATAGAGGGATAGCAGACTGATCTATTGAGTGTTGGAGCGAAGACTGTGGGGCTGGTGCATGGGAAATCTGTTTAATAGTTTCAGAAGGAATTAGAGTTTTGTTTGTTTCAGGGTTGAGATTACATATACACTCAAAGTCAAGAGTAGAAGATCCCTCAGGAATCACTACTTGTTTACTCCGTTTCGATTTATGGCAATGTTTACATACACTTCTTTGCTTATGTGATCGCCTTTTACGCAAAGCTCTTGCACTTTCAGAAGTGGGTGTGTCCGTTTCCCTTTCGCTTACAGTAGCTACAGACCCATCAGTGTCCATGCCACTAATTTCTTTTTGAGTTAAAATAGTGACATTACAACCAACAGGGGGATTTAAGCTAGGGTCAAAGCTTAAATCCCCCAAGACATCAATAGGCGGGTCACTCATACGACCCGGGACTCATACCAAACTATATTACAAATATTTACAAAAACTTACCAAGAATCAGCAAAAAAATACACAAATATGTAATAAATAAACTATAAGAAAGAAATATTTACAAATACACCTTATCTGAACCGTCTGGTAAATAAAATTATAATTTTAAAATTTCACCCAGAAAAAATACACCCGGTCAAATCGAAATTTCCCGCGCTTTTTTTCTTTAGTTTAGTTTGTGATCTTCCTGTACGAGTCGCAATAAATACTTTTTCTTTCTTTTCTTCTTTCTATACATTAAGCCGTTGGCCCTGAAAGAAAGAAAGAAAGAAAAAGTATTCCCTGCGCCTGATCTCTCGCTGATCGTGTTGGATTACCGTCCCATCGGACTCAAACTCAAAGCATTTATTTCAATTAAACCTTGTACAGGCACTTTTGAATATTGTCAAAATTAAATAGTCTGTCAGTTAGTCAGAAAGTTGAAGGTAGTTGCCCATTCCAAAACGTAGATCTTTATGGAGAAGAACAGGCAAGACTCGGCGGCGGCGGGCGGGACTCTTTTAAATTAAGATACAGTAGAAACTCGATTATCCGGCCCTCAGTTATACGGATTCGCGATTATCCGGACTATAAACTGCGACCAATTAAAAAAGGAGAAACCGGTCGTAAGTTATCTGATGAGTATGGTGTAGGTACATCCACGATAAGTGATATTAAGAAGAATGCCGATTCAATTTTGTTGTACACCTGCAAGTTAGATAGTGAAGACGGGAGTAAACATCGGAAAATGATGAAGAAACCAAAAAACGAACTTTTAGAAGACGCTTTGTATTTTTGGTTTTTACAAAAACGATCAACTGGGCAACCGATATCTGGCCTTTTACTCTGTGAAAAAGCATTACAGCTAAATAAAAAATTAGGTGGTGATGAATCGTTTGTCGCAAGTAACGGATGGTTATACAGATTTAAATCTCGTCATGGAATTCGTGAATTGGAAATACAAGGTGAAAAAATGTCAGCTAATGTAGATGCAGCAAACTCTTTTAAAGATGATTTTAAGAAGAAATTGGATGAAAATAACTATGACTTGGATTTTGTTTATAATACTGATGAAACCGGATTTAAAAAACCTTCAAAATCTTATTAAAATATTACTAATATGTATTAAACTTATTTCACAAAACCCGCTTTTCTTCATACATTCGATTATCCGGACTTTCGATTATCCGAATCCCTAACGACAACAATTAGTCCGGTTAATCGAGTTTCCACTGTATTACTAAACCCTGGGTAAATTATTCTTGTTGCTTCTATGTTATAGTATCTGTTTATTATTACTGATACTGTACTTACGCTTCCTTTTCATTCATTCTCATCATATTTATGATTTTGTATCCTTTTACGATTTTCTTGTTTTCTTTTCGATTTTGTATTATATCTCGCACTTTGGCTGTAACACAAAATATAGAACTTGAGTAGTTTCTGTGTTAGCACTCCGCGAATCGCTCTTAACGAATCGTCTATATACCTACCTGTATTATCTTATTACCTGATTATAAATTATAATTTCTCATCATTTTACACATTAATATTCTTGTTATGACATTTACAAGTATATATAAAAGTACTCTGTGGTCAAACGCTTGATGCGTTTGACGTCTGATGTCTACTTATTCTTTTAATTTCCTATGCAGTCTATTCAAGGAAGGTTGTATTAGGATTGTCTTTACTAAAAATCATTTTATATCGTTTTGGATAGTCTAAATTTGGTTTTTCTACTTAATTACGTTGTCTACTAAATAACGGAATTCTAAATTATAATTATAAGATTCTTAAACGCACTCTCGGTTCTAACAAGGAGGTTTTATACGTCTTGGCTGACTAAACTGGCAGGTGAGATGGGGATATGGCTGAAAAAGAAAAAAATAGAAGGCAGGGATTCGAACAGAAAAACAAAGAAAAAACGAGTACCGGAGGACACGAATGTGGAACTGTGAAAGCTCTGTTGTGGAATTACGGAGAGCTGTGAAGTGATTTCGAGTTAAAGTCTCCTAGTGGGCAAAATGTGGTATCAAGATAAAATCACCTTGTTGAAGCAATATACGCTGTCAATCTGTGCCGCCGACTTGACCCAACGCCCGCTCCGCAGAGCCACTTTCGACGGCCGTTTCCCCGGAGCCGTCCCGAAATCCCAGCTAATTCACCTTCCTATCCACCTCCCTCACTCCACTTTAGAATGCGTAATAGGTAGGCCCTTTTTTAATAAACTAAAATTATTCTGTCTACTTACTATCTTTTATTTGTTAGGGATAAGTAGACACGACAATGTGAGAACAATGTAAAAAAAAGACACAAATGAAGAAACAATTTAAATTATAAGATTGCCAAGGCTTATTTTTAAGCTTTGGCAGTTAAGAGATGACCAGTCACAACCGACGGCGCCCGTTACCGACGTACAGTGCGTGCCACGTAAGAAGAGACTTGACCCCGCCTCCCCCGCTCTTTCCGCCGCCCCTATGACGTCCGGTTTCGTCCCGCACTCAGACCTCATACCGCTAAAGATACCTAAAATCGTGTACTGCGCATGTCAAACCACGTGGTGTGTCAAGTCTCTTCTTACATGGCACGCACTGTACCGCCTATGAGAGTGAGGAAAGAGACGGTGCACATGCGTCTGCGCCCACACATGTGCTCTATAATATTACACCGCGCCGAACGCTAGTCTCCGTTGATATTGGCCGCCATGGCCAACACTATTTTCACTGTTGTGACTATTTTTGAAGTGAAAACTTTTGTAGGCGCGTTGGGCATTTTTTGAGATGGGAAAAAACCCGAGAAATAAAAAATTCAAATGACAAGAATTTATTCGCCAGTTAATTGAAATAGACTATTGGTATCCAATTTTCTCGACTTCCAAGTTTAATAAATAGCCTTCTAATAAATCGAGGACATGAAAGACAGGGATGACAGGGCACTTCAAACTGAGAAAATGTTCAGGAGTGTGGACTACAGTAAACATAATTAAGTAGGTACCTACAACCATAAAAACAAATCAAACATTTTGCGAGGTTAAAAACGCCTTAATTATTTGATAACTTGTAGGATGAGCTGAACTCCTTTATAATTACACAGTTTGCTTAATAAAAGGGTAAAAATAAAAAATCTTAAACTTCCTAATAACTTTTCGACGGATTGCGAGTTTTTTTTACGAAAACAAGAAAGTCAAAGTCAAGTCATTTATTTCTGGCTAGAGAGGCGTCATGGCGCCCTCACCTACCGCCTGACGCAGGTCCTCACCGGACACGGAAGTTTCGGGAGGTTCCTGCACATAATCAGGCGGGAGGAAACACCCGGGTGTCACCATTGCCAGGATCGCCCAGAGCACACGGTGGAGCACACGGTGGAGGTCTGCCCCGCTTGGGCGGAGCACCGCCGTGTCCTCGTAGAGGTGATCGGCAGCGGCGGCGACCTCTCGCGTCCGGGCCTGGTTCAAGCTATGGTCCGGGGCGAGAGAGAGTGGGGGGCAGTCGCCTCCTTCTGCGAAGCAGTCATGCTAGCGAAGGAGGCGGCGGGACGGCTGAGGGAGAGAGCCTCCCGTCCCAGCCGCCGCGGGAGACGCTCCGGGCGTCGGGAGCCGCGCGACGACTCCCGGCCACCGTAGGCGCGGGCCTGCGGGCGGAGAGTAATGGGTAGCTCACCGTCCGATCAGGACCAGGCCCGTGCCGGACGGCGCGTACGTGTTCCACGCGCGCCTCAAAGAAATGTCAGCATCAAGTGAAGGGGCCCGTCAGGGCTGAAGCCTGCCGGGTCAGCGGGATTGTCCGAAAGGGTTACCGCTGGCCCGGAACATAAAGGGCGAAGGAAGGAACACGGGTGGGTTTTAGTCAGTAAGAGTCTGACACTCCCTTCCGCTCCAACCAGAGCGGGAGGAGTCATTTGATGATTTCCCATCCTGAAAAAAAAAAAAAGTCATTTATTTCAAATAGGCACTTTTGTACGTCAAAAATTACAATAAAATAGAATTAATTCTAGTCGCTCCTTCCAAAAGATAGTTTTCGTATGGAAAAGAATGGGCAATAAACTCCACCGTTAAGGCGCCTACAAACAGGCGCGACACGCGATATAATCGCGCGCGACAAAAAGGCACCGCTCGTTTCGCGACTTGCGGTGCCTTTGTGTCGCGTGTCGTGTCGCGCCTGTTTGAAGGAGCCTTTACTCTTTTAAAATGTTTTACAAGGTTTTGTATACATTCATTATATAATTATATGAAGACATCGTACCTGGAATAAAATTACTCTACCAAAAGGTAAAAAGAATTAAAAATAAAGCAATGAAAGGTAAATCCAATATGTGATAGTTACATGATGCTCACATATTTACAAATATTGTAAAAGTAGATGGTTTTCCTAGAATTTAAACAAGTTACAGTTGTCACAGAATGAAAAAAAAATGTTTAAAAATCAATGTCATAAAATTAAAAAATATATACAATTTAATTAGCAATCAGTTTGATTTTGTCTAGACTATAATTACTGTCCTATGGAGCAGGACGAGCATTTCTCCAAGAATTCTTATCTTGGATATAATCCTCTAATTTGTACACTTTGTACATTTGTGTAACCGGGTGCCCAGGCGCAGGTCGCTCCCGTCGAAGCGTAGTAAACGTCGAGTTAGCCTGCCATCTAATGATGGTATTCCTTCGACTGCCTGGAGCCCGGTGTCGAGGTCCATCAGCTATCCGCTTGTGGGTAGGTAAATTCCTGTAGCCACCTGCGTACCTGGTTGAAGGGGATGTAACAAATAAAGTAAGTACTTACCTAAAAAAGTCGTTTCCCAGCAATTATTTTAGCACAAAGCTACGTAGTATGATGTACAGAATGCGTATGCTTCGTAAAGGGTCTTCTTACACCCTGTATAGAAATTGGGCATAATAGAATCAGACGTCAAATAGACGACAGACAGACGGTAGATAGTTTGGCAGAATTCTAACACATTCCAAATTTCAACTGTACAATATTAATGTAGGTAGTGTACATTCCACTAACTGAGTAGGTATAGCTCCTTAATTTAGAGTTCCTCAATATTTGAATAAGGTAAGCCCTATAATATGTAATTACGTAATTATTATAAAATAAAAAGTTGTATTAATGTCAACTTTTCTCTCTATCTAGAAGATAAAGGGAAAGGGTATTTAATTATTTAACCACAAAGCTGTTAGCTTTTTAAATTATGTAAATTTTAACCTAAAAAAAAAACGGCGTATTAGTCGATTCGTTCGAATTTACATGCCCGATACGGGCGAATCTCGGCGACTCGCTTGAAGTTAATTTATTTGCGGGCGACAACTTCAGAAATATGTATTTCGAATTTTAAGAAAAACGTACACGTTTTATAACATTTAATTCTTATCACTTCTGTGCGCTAGTGTCCTGTTTTCTATACTTCATTGCATAAAATTCAAAATATGCCAATTCGTGCGAATCGACTACTTAATAAAAAAAAAGGTAAGCAGTTTTCCATCAGAAATATTTCTATCTAACTATTCTTGGGTACTGTTTACATATGTGTATAATACGTGAGCTCATTACCTTTCTATTGTCCCAACTTCGTGCCAAAGAAACTAAATAGGTACCTTCTAAAAATAATATGTGTAGAAGAATTCTTAATTAGTACCTACTAGTTTCCGTGAGCACTGGTTTGATATAAACTCGGCGACGCGTGCTATCCTCTGCTATATTAAAACTAAAATAAAGGTCAGCTAAAAGGCTAGGTCCACTTGAATTTTAATATAAAACCTCTTTAGTATCTGGTTTTGCAAATAGCTTACTCTAGCTAGAGTCTGATGCACTAATTTTTCTTTATGTAAGAATGTCTGGATAGAAAAATATACCTTAATTTGTTTCATGAACATTGTTACATAACATAACATATTATGTTAAAGGGTTTGGTTTCCGCACTTATGCCCGGTTTCTGAAGTTCACAGATAAATTCTCACTAGCTAAATTGATTCAATAAAGTTATGCCTAAGATAAACGTCGGTTAACTGTCACTGTGTTTCTGAATACGCAACAAATTCAATAACTATGAAACCCATAATTAGTTTCTGAGTTGCCGTTAATGGGTCATAAGAGATCGCGTCTTAAATTGATTTTATTATTTTAATTCGTCTTTTTAACCGACTACCAAAAAGGAGGAGGTTATATTATGTTCGGCTTTATGTATGTTCACCGATTTCTCCGTCAACTGTGAACCTATTTAAACATTTTTTTTGTTCCAAAGGGTATACTCTCGAGGTGGTCCCATTGTCATCAAGTTGGTATCTGATGAGAGGATCCCATGGAAATCCAAGGAAACCCTCAAATTTTATAGGCAAACCTATAGCGATTTGGGTATTTTTTAAACTAATTTGATCATTTGTTCTCGGAAATCATCATTTGGTAAAGTGGGGCTGATGATGAAGACCACAGTTGGCCAGCGGAATTACTCAATGATAAATATTTCACGGGTTGCGATTCGATTACTTTAATATGGTTGCTAAGCAATTTATGCTCGTCACAATGCATACCGGGAGTTGTTGTTAAAGAGTTCTCTTTGTTTCTTACCAGGAGAGCTCCTCAACAAGTAATGTCCCAGCATCGGGAAAAGTAATATTTAGTAACATGTGATGAGCTTAGGATTGAAAGCGAATGTGTGAATTTGTGTGGGGAAGGTACAACTAAAAAGTGAAAAATAAAAACTTTTTTACAAAAACAAAAACTACCGACTTAAAATAAAACACTACAAAGTGAAAAATAACTTTAATTTCGGAAGTCGGTGTCAATAAACGAAGACACGGAAGTCGGAACCAACGTTACACCATCTCCATGGAAAGTGGGTAGGCATATAGTGACGGACGCAATGTGTGCTCTTGCGCCATTTCATCTTCCTGGTTCGGCGTGCTGTACTGCTGCTGCGGGTGCGGTAAAGCTCAAGTGGCGAAAGTATAATTAACCTTATCGGTAATTATATTTTCGAGCCGTTTGGGGTTGAAACCCTCGGGCCGTAAGGTCCGACTGCTCAGGGCTTTTTCAATGAAATCTCTAAACGGCTGGTTAACATTTCCCGTGACCCAAGGGCTGGCTTTTACCTTGGCCGGAGGATAAGTATTGCCATACAACGTGGCAATGCCGCCAGTTCCTATATTACCAGTCGACAGTGATGCGGAGGAATATTTCGACGCCATATTTTAGTCTGCTAATAGTTTTAGTTAGGATATTATATTTTTATTTTAATAGTTTAGTTTATTTAGGTAGTAATAGAAGTATCTCCATTTAATATCTAAATAAAGATAATTATAGTTTTATTACATATATATATCTCGTTATTAAAAACTAGCGATCCGCCCCTGCTTCGCACGTTTTTTACGACTTGACAAAACATCAAGATGTATTTATTATATGTAATACTAATAATATCTACACATCAACCTTCCGAAATAAATTAACTAAATGTAGGTAAAAACCACATCGAAACAACAAAAAAATTGCGAAGTTCTGAAGAATAACGCGCTCGTACAGATGAACACGGACAGCGAATTTAATTTAAAATTTGTATAGATTCACGTTTCAGCGCAGGTAAATTCTCCGCACAAATAAGGGTCATGGTAGGCTATCACAGTGATATGAATAATGGTAATTGGTCCCTTGTTCTTAATTTGCTTCGCTAATGCTCGGTTCCTAAAATCCAATACGTTTTCCCTACAATCCTTATTCCCTTGGGATTGTTTGACCGGTCCTTTGAAAACGATTCCTGAAGGGTCGATTGTTGCTGAAATACCGAAAGTGTTATGCAGGCCATACATGTAATGATATACTTGCGCGAATATGGACTTGCACAAGTATGTAATAAAGTATGTGGACAAGTATGTAATATATATTTAAGAAGCTCTTTTTATGTAAGTGCTGTGTACGCCTGTAAGTGACTAATTCACCATAACACAATGCATATGTTATTTATTATTATGTCAATATTTCTAGTGGATAAGTCGTTGGTGTACCTTTTAAATAATAATAAAAAAATAATAATCTGAACCATTTGTGGGCACAGCACAACGCTGTTACGCAGACTTGTAACATGTCTAAGCTTGCGCAAGTAAATCGTATAACGGATAAGTAGGTACCGGTAAGTATCTGCCTACATAACACACAACTTCAACTCTTCCTAATGGTTTTGTGGAAGAGGCCAATCAATACAATTTGCTGACAAGTAATCAAACTCATTTTTTCTTCTGTGATTTTCTGACTCAAACACAAAAGCCAATCAAATCACTTGACATGAGTTTTCTCTGTCAGCTATTTACCTAAATGTGTTGATAAACCTTTCAGACACCGGTTGAAGAAGTCTGAAAGGTTTTTTTTAAACATAATAATATTCGAGCATTCTAGAAGTACCCTACTTACTATTCAAATTCACGACATCCTAGTTCCTTTCAGCAATTCATGCTACGCCAATAAGTTTAACGTGCCAGCCATGCTTGGTCAGCCGAGTTTGTTCCGCGGACGTTGGACTCAAGATGAGACGCACATTTTACGCTTTTATTTCTCTAAGATCAGTGGAGAATTAATATCAATCATGTATTGAAGCTAATTAATAAGTTTCCAGCAACGAGGTTAATTGCTGCAGCAGTTAAGTAGTACCTACGAAGTCGAAGAATGGTGAAAAAAAAAGAATTCATATTATGCCAATAAGTTGGAATTTCCAAAAATATATCAGCCCGTTGCAGATTAGACTGAAGATGAGATTTATTTAGATTATTTTTTAGATTATTTTATATTGATGAGATTTATTTATTTAGATTAGAAGGATGCACATAAGTAGTTACGCTTTTGTTCTTTTATGTATTCTAAGACCAGCGTGACTGAGAAATAATATCGATAATGTGTTGAAGTTAACATGTTTCCAACAACGAGGTTAGTTGCGGCTTTAGAACGAAGTCGAATCGAAGAGGTGTACAAAAACAATTCATGCTATGTCAATAAGTTGGAAGCGTTCCTGACAGCCTGTTGCAGCCGAGGTTAGACTGAACATGAGATGCATGGATGCACCTGTTACGCTTTTGTTTTTTCTTCTTAATTCTAAGATCAACGTGACTCGTGAGAATGAATATCGATCATGTATTGAAGCTAATACTCGTAATTTTCCAGCAAAGAGGTTAGTTGCGGCAGCAGTTAGCACGAAGTCGAGGAGGTGTGCAAAAAACCGTCTAGACTGCTCTGTATTCATAAAAGCCACCGTGTGAACGTATTTTTAAATTTCTCAGATAAGACACTTGCATTGCATCGTCCTGTTTTTAAATATCCTCATAAACACATGCGATTTCACACACAAATCACGCCCGGTCAATACTTACTGACGTATTAAAATTTCGTACACATGCACATGCATTATTCAGTGTTTTAAATTCAAGTTCTTGAAATACTTGCATAAAATAAAAAGTAACTACTTACTTATAAGGAAAAAATGTTGATACCTAAGTTACAGCTTGTTAAATTACTGAAGCATTTGATTTATTGTCAGGACAGATCTAAACTTATCGATCATACAAAAGCAACGTTGCTAGGAGATGGAAGCTTCTATTAAACCGAGCTTAGATGCCACGAAATAAGTAATATTCATTTGTAAAGCTTTATATTCAAACTCAATACTTAATTGTGTTCCCGTTTCCAGCTGAAGATATGGAAGAAAATGAAAGGTTTGTAATTATATTCATATGTATAACAGTATCTACCTGTTTTATTTACGCTACTAGATACATTTTTTTATCCTATAATAAAAAGAACCAGGTTTACAATCTAGCACAGACTAAAAAGCAATTTTGATCTTCTTAATTTTTTACGTTATAATTATTTAAAAACTTGGAATAGGTAGCGTTATTGTACTTTACACAAGTCCGTTCCACTTTCTTAGAGTCTGATATGATGATTTAAACACTTTGTTCATGTGTTATTATTAGTGTGACTTGATACTGAGACTGTGTATTAAATAATTATTATTATATTTATTTATTCGCTAAATGAACAATGTATGTTCTTTTAGAATAAATAAAGAATCTTTAAACCCAAACTTACTTCGAGCCTGCACAGTTTGTTAAAAACAAACGTGTAGGCAAATGTGTATTTAGCTGTTATTGTGATAAACTTGTTTGACAATTAATAGCCAATCAACATCATCGGCCTAGCCTTTTCCCAACTATGTTAGGGTCGGCTTCCTGTCTAACTGGATGCAGCTGAATACCAATGTTTTTAATGAAGCGACTGCCTATCTGACCTCCACAACCTAGTTACTGGGTAATATGATACCCCTTTGCTAAGACTGGTTGTCAGACTTTCGGGCTTCTGACGACTCGAAACAAAAGTCAAAAATCTTTTTAAAATTTATTTATTTATTTATTCATAACAATTTATAAATTTTGTCGAATGTGAAAAATGATTTTAAAACTTAAAAAATACAAAACAACAATAAAATACATGCCACTGAATTACTATGAGGAAGAGTAATAATAATTAATAAATGTCATTTAAATAACTAGAATAATACTGCTACAAATAATTAAAAATAGCCAATGTCAGATGTCCAATGTCTATTAGGTACTTATACCTATGTCATGATTTCATGAATGTAAAAGAACAATAGATCCACGAACGACAGCCGGGACCAACGGCTTAACGTGCTTTCCGAAGTACGGAGGGGTCTTGGTATGTAAAGATGGTAACCAATCCACGGACCAACCGCGGCAAGCGTAGCTTAACCTGATCGATCGACCAGTGCGGCTGTTATTACTTCGCCACAAGTCCCTCACAATTATTATTATTAATATAGTATTATTTAATAATACAGTATTATTTTATAAGTAGGTGAGTACCTATTACTATTAGAACCTTAACCACACTTGAGAATTTCGTCAATTAAAAAAAAAATCTATTCAGGTAGGTAACACCATTGTACTAATTTAAATTAGGATTTAAACAAATTTTTGGTTGTGAAAAAAAAAACAATAAAAATTTTGTGCTATTTTTTAAACGTATAGTGATTTATGTAAGTTGTCTAGCTTTTGCCTAGGCTTTGCCCGCGTGGAGGTCGGAACTTATCCCACGGGAACTTAATACCGAGATAAAAAGTATTCAAGATGAAATTCGTTCAGCCATTAAAGAGTGAAAGTTAACAGACATAATATAACCAGACACAGACAGACAGAATTACTTTCGCATTAATATTTTTTTATTGCTGAATGGGCCTGCTCTTGACTTTGATCACGCCTGATGGAAAGCGATGGATGAGGTCTATGATGGAACGAGCGCCAGCGCCTCGATGAAACACAGCAGGCTGCTTGACGCCGAACTCTGGTGGGAGGTTGGTCACAAACCAGTATATTTTTATCTCACGAAGCGATGCGATCTTTACTTGTGGTTAACAAGCGTACAAACACGCTGTGAACCCGACATTGGCGAAGTCTGAAGTCTGTGTGTGTTATATGCTGACGCTACTCGTCTTCACGCATACATTCAAAACTTGCTTGCATACTTAGTTAACACAAGTAGATCACACGGCGCTTCATGAGATAAAAATACTGTTTATAGATCAGGGAATGGCCATCTACGTACCATTTTTTTAAATAAGTATTTCATGCGGCCATGACATGCCAACGAACAGTCTTCGCATAGTGATTCCTGGAAAAAAACTAAGTAATTAATACTTTCGCATTGTTATTATTATTTTTAATCTCTGTTGATATTTCTCGAGACCATTTCTTGGGTCCCACACCTTTGGAAGGTGTACGAGGGGCCGAAACCAACTCGCAGAGGCCCGTTAGACGTTATTAATGAAATGAGGCACCAACCGATGATTAAGTATCCCTGTTTGCACTTTGCAAGTGAAAGAAAGAAAGAAAGAAAATACATTTATTTAGCACAGACTAAGAGACACACAATACACCAGATAGTTAGATAATAGTCGTACATCAAATAGAAACTAAGATAAAAATAAAAAGTGCAAAGTCCGATGTAAGAAATTAGCAGGAAAATGTGCCTCACGGCAGTCACGGCTGCGCCAAAAAGGCCCAGTTCAGCAAAAATGTCAGACAACTGGTGCCCTAAGGACATCTCCCGGTTGATGTAGGACTAATGTTAATATTAACAGTTTATATTATTTAAATGAAATGACAAATTAGTGCGAATTTTGCTATTGCGAACTACTTATGTGAATTGGAACTTACCTTATACATTTTTAGGGTTCCGTACCAAAATGGTAAAACGGAACCCTTATGGTGAGACTCAGTCCGTCTGTCACAGCTGGATATCTCGAGAACTTCTAATGCTATCAACTTGAAATTTGGAATAGTTTTAGATATGTATATTTTGCAAATAAATGAATTAAATTTTTTTTTTTTTTGCAACAGGGACTGAAAGGGACCTTTAAAAATTCGAAGTGAGCCTACTACGGCATGTGGGGGGTATCATTATGAAAGAGCGCAGTTTGTACGTTCTTAAAAATTTTTGTTTTTAGGCCGTATAGTTTTCGACTTTTGATGGTAAATTATGTAAAAAGAAATACCGTTCCCCCCTCTTTATCTCCGAAATTTACAAAGTCAAAAATCGGATATAATTCTTTGTGATAGCAGTTTATGTAAAGATTACAGGAAAAGAAAACGATGTCTCTAAATAACACACTTTTTCAGAAATCATCAACAAAAGTTATAATATTTCCACTATCGGTCAAGAGATGGCGCTGACCTAAAACTGCAATATTTTACACCGCAGGGCGCAGTTTTAAAATTCTCTAACGGATATAGGCCTCGCCGATGAAAATTTAGAAACATATGATGATACGGAACCCTCGGTGCGTGAGTCCGACTCGCTCTTGCCCGGTTTTTTTAAATGTTGCCCAAATTATTTTGTTACGTGCCACCAATGGCACACGTGCCATTGGTTCGCCATCCCTGGTATAAATTATCCACCTAGGCACCTACTTAAAAACGATTGAATTTCGGTTCTAGTTAAATATGTATTCACCCAATAGTCCAAAGACTTTCATCGTTTTATCCAATTTCTTTGGACGTAAAACGAAAAAAGACCAACCTACCTTTTCAATAGGTACGTTAATAGTGACTATCTGTTCTAGTCAACCGCGACAGGGACTCAACGAGGCTCATTAGTAGTGACCGACCGAAAGTTCGGTTTCGGTTTCGGTTTCGGCCAGTTTCGGCCAAATAATCTAGTTTCGGCCTTAGTTTCGGTTTCGGCCAGAAAATGGCCGAAACTTTCGGCCGCGCCGAAACTCGAGTGTTCATGAATTATCATCCATCGTTCGGCGAACTTCGCGGCTAGCTCGTGCTCGCTCGTCGCGTTGCCGGCCCAGTTCGCCGCCGTCCATCATTAATCGCATGGAGTTGAGGTTGTGTTTTGCACATACGAGGGCGGTCCCATAATAAATTAGCCTAACTATGAACTAATGAAGGAAATGGAACGAAACCAATTTTATTTTTCAATATAATCACCATGAATACTACTAACACACTTCTGACATCTGGGAATCAACATCTCTAAACCTTTATAAAAATAATCACAATTTTTAGCCTCAAAATGACCGAAGACGGCCGCCTGCAATTCTTCATCGCTTGAAAATTTTCTTCCTTTTAAGTCTCGCTTTAAATTTGGAAATAAATAATAGTCGGACGGGGCCATGTCTGGACTGTGAGGTGGATGTTCAACTTCTGTGAACCCGCATTGACGAACTGCATCCTTCGAAACACCAGCGGTATGAACAGGGGCGTTGTCATGGAGCAACAGGACACCTTTAGACAGCTTGCCTCTTCGTTTTTCCTTTATCTTGTCTCGTAATTTATATATTAAAGAAGCATCATATTAGCCGTTCACGACTGTATTACGTTCTTTAAAATCCACCATCAAAATGCCTTGAAAATCCCAAAAGATTGTGCACATCAGTTTTTTAGCCGATTGTTGCACCTTTGCCTTTCTAGGGGGCTTTTCACCCTTATAACGCCATCCCATTGATTCGCCCTTGCTTTGTGGGTCATAATACAAGATCATAGTTTCATCACCAGTCACTAGCCGCTCGATCACAGTCTTTGAATTTTCGCCACAAAGATCCAAAAACTCCTAAGCGCAGCGCACCTTTTGCTGTCTCTGTACCGCTGAAAGAAGTTTCGGTACCCATCTTGCACTCACTTTTTTCATGTGAAGATGTTCATGGATCGCACGATGACGTACTTTTAGAGAGCCCAAGCCTAGCTGCAATTTCTCTAATCTTCAAACGGCGGTCACTCAGAACCTCCTCTTCGATAAGAGCAATCGTTTCGGGAGTGAGCACTTCCACAGGTCGACCGTCGTGGCAAATGTCTTCGACGGCTTCTCTCCCGAGGCGAAACGCTTTCACCCAATTTTTCACTGTGCTATAGGAGGGGGCAGACTCCTTATACACGTCATCCAATCGTTCTTTTATTTGGGCAGGGTATAAAACTATAAACCTTCTTTAAACAAAAACTTTATGACACTTCGATACTCAGTTTTCGACATTTTGAAAAAAATACGCGACTCTCGTTATGCTAATGCCTGCTAAACTAAGACTAAGCCTTTCATGTCGATGCGTGTTTCTTATATTAAGTGCACGATAAACGTACTATTTAATGCAACACAACATGTAGCGACATGTCGCGTAGAACTATATCAGGCCAGTTCATTATGGGACCGACCTCGTAAATGATTAGGTAAGTATTCAACTGTCTGTATGTATAATATATGTACATTGTATATTCAAATAAATGTGTAAAAAAACACACCAGATTTCTGTATACTATAGAAATTTTAAATATGTTTAAGTAAGTTTCGGTTTCGGTTTCGGTTTCGGCCGAAACTAAGAGCAAGGCCGAAAGTTCGGTTTCGGTTTCGGTTTCGGCTGAAAAACCTGTTTCGGTCGGACACTACTCATTAGACTGTCTTGGCAGGTTCCTTACTCTTCCATTGTTAACGACGCTCGACCACAGACAATATTGTTGCGGATATTACTCTTGCTCCTTCATTAAAACTCTCTCGTCGATGGATATTAGATGATGGGTATTTAATTTCCAGTTATTTAAAAGTATCCTACTCATATTATAAATGTGAGAGTTTTTATGTTTGACACTTAATCACGCAAAAACGGCTAAAAGGATAGTTTATAACCCGGATTAACACATAGGGCACTTTTTATCTCAGTAGTACGTCCTGTAGGATAATTTCCGACCTCCACGCGAGCGAAGCCGCTGGCAAAAACTAGTCACACTAATAATATTATAAAGACGAAAGTTTGTGAGCATGTTTGTATGTTTGTCACTACTACACGCACAAACTCCTAAACGGATTTGAATGAAATTTGGTGCACAGACGGTTTATAGGTAACCAGGATTAACACATAGAATTAGCGTTTTAGCGTTTAAACTTCATCATCATCATCATTGCAGCCCGGGATCACCCACTGCTGGGTATAAGCCTCCCCTTTCGTTTGCCATATTTCCCGGTTCTGTGCGTCTCTCATCCAGGTGTTTCCCGCGACTTTAACGATATCGTTTTAACCTAATTAATGCCAACTTTACAATGGTTAATGTTTAAACCAAAATAAGGCAGGTAGGCACAATGAAATGAGAACGTACACACGACGACACATCAAACTATACATGTTCAGTATGACTGACTGAGTATGAGTGACTTCTCATTGTAAAGTCTACACAATACGAGGTCAGATTAAACTGGAAATGTATAGCTTGATATGTCGTTGTGTGTACCGTGGCATTCGAGCAATATACCTTACCTACAGGTCGTAAACTTAAACGTTGTCTAACTCTATCAAGATCAGATACGGACATACAGTGACTTAGACCGATAGGTCTGTAACTATTTCCTTTAGATGATAACCTATATGAGAGAAATCTGATAGACCATCAAACATTTTTCTTCTAATATACCTACTCCTTTATCAGAAAATTCGTTATTATGACCTACTAGCTTCGCCCGCGTGGACGTCAGAAATTATCCACGGGAACGGTGCTACCGGGACAAAAAGTAGCCTATCTTCTTCCCTAGGATGCCATTTATCTCCTCGCCAAATTTTATCGAAATCCGTTCAGTAGTTTAGGCGTGAAAACGTTCCTTTCAAATTTTTAATACTAGCTTCCGCCCGCGGCTTCTCCCGCGATGTATGTCGATAAAAACTATCCAATGTCCTTCCCCGGGATGCAATCTATCTCTCTGCCAAATTTTATCAAAATCCGTTTAGTGGTTTAGGCGTGAAAAGGTAATATAGAGACAGACCGACAGAGTTACTTTCGAATTTATAATATTAGTATGAAGTTTATTAGAGTTAAGAACTAGATCCTTGCTACAGATTGGTCAAACGATGAAATGAGACACGTTGTAACAAATTCGCCTATTGTTACATTTTAATGTTATTAAAAAGTACCCGTAGAAAATAAATTAGTTTCCAACAGTCCCATTTTAGCTCCTCAATAGACCTCAACTGTAATAAAAGTTATTACCTTGCGAAAATTACTTCTGTGCCTAATTAAAAGCAACTTAATTAGATTTTCAGATAAAAATAGTAATTTATTAATAGTAAGTAGGTAGGTAGGTACTAAAAGTTAAGGTTAAAGATTTGCCATGTAATCTACTTGATCCTAAATATACAGGCCACGCTGCCAATAGTCGCACATCCTTTGAGTCAAGGATAACGGTATAAATGAAAATGTTATGTCACATTGTACGTACCTGCTAATGCTAGGGTGTCCTAGGAGAGCGTTTCCGTCATATTTATAACGGACGTCATGAAACTCTGTCATTTTCACCAGTATTTGGCATTAATGTGTCAAAAAACGCTCTGTATTATATTTGGACATTACGGCCGCATGTGGCGGTCATCGCTCTTCTTGGAAGTTACCGTAGCCTTAGGCAAAGAGATTTGGAGAAGCCATTACACAGTTCCATAATGGAAACTGCTTGGTGAAGTGGCTCTTTTTTCAGCCTGTTAACTCACGTCGCGACGTGAGTTAACAGGCTGAACTGTGTAATGGCTTCTTAATCAACGGAAACAATTTTTTTTAAAAGGCAGAAAAAATTATGGTTATAAGGAATATTCTTTCACTTAACTCTACTTATAAGTAGATAAGCTCAAAAACGTTAACTTTAATTTACAAGTACGAAATTAGCTTATTTCTAGTAAGGTTTACTTTTAAACAGTGGAAAATGCCTACCATGTATCTACAGACGCCAGCACATCAACCTACTACAATCTGTCAAATTTCTTTAATAGATTTTCAACTTTGGTACCGATTTCCTTGTTCACAAACTAAACTAAATTTAACTTCAGTGCATCTTTTTCTTTCTATTTCATTAAGAAAAGGACAGAAGATAAGTTTTAGTTTAGTCCTGTCAAATTAATCAGCGCCTGATACTACTTCATACAAGTTTGGACGTGGTTAGAAATTTGCCTGCTAAAATTAAGTCAATTTACGTCAGGCGCTGATTATAAACTAAAATTTTGGAGAGCAGTGGTGGCCCAGTGGTCACGGACAAGACTTACCTAGGAGTTGTAGGTCGTAGGTTCGAACCCAGACAGGCGCTTTACTTTGTGTAAATTATTTCATCACCACTGCTCTCAAAACGTTGAAGGAAAACATCGTGAGGAAAACGGCATGTCCTAGAACCAAAAAATTTGACGGCATGTGACATCCACCAACCCGCACTGGGCCCGCGTGGTGAATTGTCGTCTATTCACTCTCACAGAAAGGGGAGGCCTATGCCCCAGCTTTGAGAATATTATATTGCGTTTCGCGCCTGTTTGAAGGAGCCTTAACAATCATCATCACTTATCTACATAGGTACTTTTATCTTGATTGTATCTATTCCATTATCATATAAATACCATATTGTAATATGGGTACCTAACCTACCCCACGTAAGAGAAATTGGGTGGGTTTTAGTAGGTACTAAAGAAATGTCGTATCTGATATGAACATATGAAATACTATAATATCTTGTTCTGTAGCAGGATTAGTGAAATGGACGCGCTGCTCTTTGCGTTGTCATTCGAGGTGGCTTTACTGCAAATGAGGATTTTAGGTGAGTACCCTACTATATCTAACTACTAGCCTCTGCCCGCAACTGCGTCCGCGTGAAATTTCTTGTTCCCCGACTCACCCCGTCGCGTCGCACATTGCCTGCCCGCGCTATTAGGTACTTCGTTTACTTTTTGCTCGGCTCCCAAAGGTCCTAGCGCGATGTTTTAATAATAATAACCTATAGCCTTCTTCATGAATTAGTCTAACATGTGCAAAAATATTTTTTCAAATCCGACTTGTAGTTCCAGAGATTAGCGCGTTCAGACAAACAATCTCTTCAGCTTTATTATATCTAGACTAGATAGATAAATATTTTTCTACTGAATCCTTGCCTCTGAATGGAGGTAAAAATACATAATATTAAATGGTGATCACCTGTGATTTTACTTCGTGGTGATCATCCACGACCACAGAAAAGTATTTTTTAAATATATTCCAAGTGTAAATATGTGGTATGTGCTCGAAATGACATAGAAACTAACCACGTATACGCCCACGATAAGTATTCTGATCTACATAGTGTGGGTGCCTCTGGAAAACTGCTAATATAAAACCAGCTAAACGTGATTTGACCTAGTATGGAACATTATGTAGGAATATCGCATAAGAACGTAAATACCTATGACGCTTTATCTAAGTTATATTAGCGTTTTAATTAAAGCCCACTTTGAAATGGTATAGTGTGTAAACCAAAATATAGGGACAATGAAAATGAGAACGTACCACGAGAACATGAACATGCATTACCATAAGGTATTCCATAAGGCATTACCATAAGGTAATGCATGTTCTCGTGTTTCTCGTGTTTTCGGTCCATAAGGACCGAAAACGTAGAAGTAAACGTTAAGGGGATTACAGGACCTAAACGTAAAAAACGCAAGTTTTAGAAGCAATAAAAGTAAATGATCGATTACCTACAGTAAACAAAATCGGAAAAATATTATGATATTCTTCATGTTATATGCTAGCTAGAGATAGTGTGTTGAAAACATAATACAACTAATTTGTCCTTTATTTATGTTTTTATTTGTATAGTAAGTTAGTTAGTAATTTAATTTAGTATCTAGTGTAAATAGTTTGTAATAAAATAAGTTAATTGTATATTTTAACAAAATAAATATATAGGCTTTCACATCCACTAATTTGATACGATAGAAAAATCATGAAGCTCTAAAAACTTTCTTTTTACAATAAAAACCATACTAATATACCTACATAAAATAATTCTGATTTTTTGTCAGATTCTGTTTTTTTGTCAGATTGTGTTTTGTTTTCTGTTTTTTTGACAAGCAACATACTAAAGCACTATCTAGTGTTTTAATTTTTTAGTCCAAACAATAGATTTTTTGTAAATAGATAATTGCTTTATATTTTGCAATACTCGTAAATTAGATAGGTACCTATTATAGATAGGCAGTAAAATATAAAATCTCCATGTAAAATACCTGCATCCGGTTAGACTGGAAGCCGACCCCAACAAAGTTGGGAAAAGGCTAGGCAGATGATGATGATGATTTTGCAATAAAATACCGGCGTTGTATCATCGAGATTCTCTTTCTTTTCTATTCAGTCCGACAGTGACCGCGCTTTAGGTCATGTAAGCCCCTTAACTCTACTATAACCCGCAAGTTACGGTTTTTGATAGTTTCATAGACCGATCGATCTGAAACTGTTCCCTTCAGACGATTTTATATTATCATAGAAGAACCTGATAAGCCGAAACGATCAATTGCAATCAATTGGATTAATGGTGGCTCAGTGGTAATAGCCGCAACTTACCGAGTTGTAGGTCGTGGGTTCGAACTTCGAACCCAAGCAAGCACTTTACTTTGTGTAAATTATTTCATCACCACTGCTCTCGAAACGGTAAAGGAAAACATCGTGAGGAAACCGGCATGTCCTAGAACCAAAGATTTTGACGGCATGTGACATCCACCAACCCGCGCCCTGAGCCAGCGTTGTGGATTGTGGTCTATTCACTCTCACAGAAAGAGGAGGCCTATGCCCCAGGTTTGAGAAAATTATAGGCTGATTGCCTAATTAATTGCTATTGTAACAATATTGTCAATCGCTTTAATTGCTTTTCGTAGACGACCAATTTGCGCATCAACGTATATCAATCACTATTGACAATTACAATTGAGCATTTCGGGAAGCCATGGACCTTTAAACTTTTTTCTCGCATCTAAATATACTCTTTAATTAGCAAGTCCTTGATGGCTATACTTATTGGCATCTACCCCTTATTTATAAATGCTGCTTAAAGTTAAGAGACGTGTAAAGTCAAAAATATATCTTACCCTATCATCATCATCTCAGCCGAAAGACGTCCACTGCTGGACATAGGCCACCCCAAGCACCTCCATTTCGACCGGTTCTGTGCTTCCCGCATCCAGCGGGTTCCTACTACTATCTATCTACCTATACTACCTACTTTAACTATAAACAATGTTTATAAATAAATAATTATGGGGGTTTTCATTTAAACTAAGAACCTAGATTATTAGGGCATGCAAATGCAAATAAGTACCTAGAGCAACATAGCTATTCACTACCACTCGATACGCTTCCGTATCGTATCAAACATCAATCGTAGTCGTAGGAGTTCTCTAAACTCACACACTTCACAAGTCTAAAAATTCTATCTGAGGAATAATTTTGAATTTTTGACAGTTCTTCCATACAAGAACTGTCAGACGTCAGCTGTTATATTCCACGAATAAAAAATATCTGTTGATTGAAAAATCAAATAGACGACCGCTCTTCAGTCGAAAACTGTCTGCTGTCGGGGGCAAGGCAAGTCAGATTATCAAAATGTCTTATTTTCGATACAATAGACTGGCGGATGGTTGTGAATAGGTATGAAAAGATTTCAAGCGTGTAAAAAATGCCGTGTTTAGAAACGGCTAGAGTGCCAAACAACTAAGAAAATTATACGAAAACTTTTAACCACAAGACTTACAGCGCCATCTATCGCTTTCCTGAAATTTACTTACAGAAGGCAGTGTGGAGCTGAGGCTAGCAGACTGGCGTCCTACAAACAAAATCGAGAAGCTTCAGCAAGATAAACTAGCGCAGGACCGGTGAGTTGTGCGCGAGTGTAGGGAGATGGCGTTATAGTGACGCCCGTCCGTTAGCACTAACTTTGTGAAAGGCAATCCTACACTATGGTCTCCATAATTATGATATTGGCCTATATTATTATGGGAATGTTTCAGCCCACGGCTCATACATTTATTTTCCGTATGCGTATCCGGAATAAGTTGAGTTTTTTTAGATCTCTGTCGACTGTTTATAATTTTAATATTTCAAGACTGATAACAATATAATAATATTTGTTCAAAAACATGAAGCCGCGTCCTAACCGAAAGCTACTGTCTCAGAAGTACACGACCCGTCGCGTCCGTCGCACTCGTTTAGATGAATATCCCCACGTCCATATAGAAAGCGATCGTCGCAAGAATAAGTGATTGTCGCGTTCATATGTCACGTTTTGTTCGGTGAACCGGAACGCATGGTTGCGCCGACAGAGGGCGCCTTCCAGTTTTCCGATCAAAAAGTGACGATATGAACGCGAAAATCGCGTATTTGCACTACGATCGCTTTCTAATATGACGCGGGGTAAGACATACTGCGCGATCAATCAAGTAGCATTCTTACATCATTATTCAGGTAAACGATGGCGTAATCGCGTAATCGCGCGACAGTCGCTTTGGTTAGGACGCAGGGTAACCCAACTTGGCAGTTGGATAAAGTAAAGCGAAATCCTACAAATATTACAGGGACCTAGTGAACGACGTGATAAGACGAACTCTCATAGAAGTCGCGGAGAGCGGGAAGTGGCAGTCGGTGAAGAATGCAGTTGAGCTGCTCAAGCAGTCAGAGTGCGATGTTGAGTCGCTGCGGCTCAAAAATGAGCACCTGAGAAAGTAAGTATTGCTTAACACATTATCAAATCAATCATAATTTGAATCATTTTGAAGGATATTTCTAATCCATTGCTTTAGTTAGAAAAATTTGTCTACTCAACAACACAACGTACCTAATTAACGCAATGAATGTTGTTGAAATGAAAGCCAATTTATTGTTAGTGTGTTACGCAATTACCCCACTGATTAGTTGATGTTGATCTGTCGTCTCATAATTAAGTTGATGTTAAGTTTTGTGGTCGAAATCAAAATAACAATTACCATCTACTAATGTGAATTGACTTGAGATTTGGCAGGAGATAATTAACAGATTGAATAATTTAATAACTAAGTTGTTGACAGACTAATAACTTTTTCAGTACTCGGAAAACCCTTGAAGCACAATTATACGCCAAAAGAAATCAATGGACGATGGAGCTAACCAACGCTGATCAGAAAGTAGCTGTTCTCCGAGACAAGCTGAGTGTGCGTACCTACATGTTTATTTCTATGAAAGTGATAATTACAAGAAGTAATAAACATGCTGATGCTGCTAGTTCTCAGTAAAGTGCTGTTTGCAATGCAACAATCATGCGATCACTGAGGCAGTGGCGGACTAACAGGGGGGCGGAAGGGGCGGCCCGCCCAGGGCCTCCGGTCTTGGGGGGCCCCCAAATGCCTCCGCGTTCCTTTAAAAAATAATGTGCTTAGTACCTACAATTGTACATAATTTCATCAAGATCAAAACACTACAGCCATCTAGACTTTGTGGTACTAATATTCTTTTAACTTTGCTGAACGCGTCCAATATGCTGGGAGAATTCCCGCCTTTGTAGCGGGTACTTCCCCAGAAATCCCTGAATGAATGAAGTGCAAATAATTCACTCTTGTACGCCTACATTTACATTCACTACGTTCTAATTTACGTCGAAAAATAAACACAGGCCTCATTTAACAAATATTGAATTTTATTACATTGATATTTAATAGTTTTTTAGTGTGTACTGATATTTTCGCGAATAGATAAGCCTTTTTTCAAATTGTAAATTAATAAACGCGATCTTATCCGTTCAAAGTAATTTCATTAAAAAGTGTAATAATTAATAAAAAAGCAATAAAGAAGAAAAGTGGCGTTGCCGACGAAATTAACGAAATAAACATAAACACTTATTTATACATACAAATGTGAACTGAATAAAAAGCTTTTAAAGCCGGGGGGCCTCATTCAGCTTTGCTACCGCCCCGGGCCTCTTACGGGCTTAGTCCGCCACTGCACTGAGGCGCTACCGAGAGCGTGGAAAAGGCGGTTCTAGGAACATAATGTGAGAAAGAGTTCGGTACAATAACAAGGCAAAGTCTGTGCAGCTAGACCTCCCTAGAGTATATAATGTTCTGCGAGCTAGATTTGGACTTTGCAACCATGTTACATGCAGGTACCGCCTTCTATCTTACTATCGTACAAGGTGTCGCCTTATTCGTCGGAAGTCGAATAGAGCGTTATAAAAAACTCTTGTTAAATAAAACGTAATCTTACGTAATCAACAATGAACGTTAAACGTTTGAAAGTGAAGCTGATGTGGCAATAAATGGAACGTTATTTAAACTCTTAGGTATTTTGTAACAAAATGACGGACGCGTATTTCCATTCTATACAAGGCCAGAAGGCAAGGGTGTGAAATTAGTCGCGTAGTATGGATTGTAAATCACTTTTTTACCAAGGTCTTCCAATCTATACAAGAGTAGTACGCAAATACTCGCGTATATTTCGTAGTGACCGAACTATCTTATTCCATAATATACAGTGCCAGTACGCATACCTACAACACGCCACGCGACGGAACGCAGATAACGTACGTGCCCCCCGCGCGTGATTTTTTATATACAAATCAATAAAAATTTGGGAACAAGGGGGAATATAATATAACGGGGAATTTGGCTCCGTTTCCCACGCCCACGTGGCGCGTTGTAGTATGTGATCCGCCTAAGTCAGTCCATCGTTTCCTTTGCAGGACGACCTCCACAATGCGAATACACGGCTATGTTATTCAGAAAAATGGCTGTTCGCACGCTTCGAATCCTTGGAGCTAAAGCTGGATGTGCCACGTGCGCCTCCTCCACGCATCGACCATGAACAGCGCGTGCACGAAGAGTTGCTCAAAGCTTTTGAGTTGCAGATCAAAGTAAATAAATTCTGAATATTACAGATACAATTCAACTTTATTTCACGGTTGCGCTCAGCACTCGTGAGAGCAGTGGGGCCGCACTGGGGCCGTCACCACCACCACTGGTGGCCCAGTGGTAACGGCCCCGAGTAACGAGTTGTAGGGTCGTGGGTTTGAACCCAAGCAGGTGCTTTACTCTGTGTAATTTATTTCATCACCACTGCTATCAAAAACGGTGAAGGGAAACATCGTGAGGAAACCGGCATGTACTAGAACGAAATATTTTAGGACATGTGACATCTACCAAACCGCACTGGGCCCGCGTGGTGGATTACGGCCCATTCCCTTTCACCTGAGAGGAGGCCTGTGTCCCAGCAGTGGGAACGTTTTATGCAGATTATGCTGAACACTGGGTACAAAAAAGCACAAGCATATCTGATAATTACTTTAAATTAAATATTAAATTATCGACTCACCTACGAAGATATATTTCAAACTATTTTTCCACCAACAATGGCCCAAAACGAACACAAAAGAATTCATCAAGTTAATAAAAAGTTTCGAAAATAGGACAACGATCAATACCTAGCCTACACAATTCTTATTAGCGCGACGCTGCCTGCCTAACAGTCAATTAAATTCCGAGAATTCTATTGAAGGAACTTGAGAAGACTTTGGAATACTGGTGCCAGCGTTACGACACCGACATTGCCGAAATAGGTGTGAGGTGTCAAAGAAAACTGGAGCAGCTGCTCGTTGCTACAAGTAAGAGAGAGGAGCTACAACAGTTGGTAAGCATTTCGTAGGACCTATGTACAGACGCCAGCACATCAACCTACCACAATCAGATTTTCCCAATCAACTTTGAACCTTATGCTTTAGCGATAAAGTTGAAAATCTATTAAAGAAATCTGACAGATTGTGGTAGGTTGATGTGCTGGCGTCCGTACATATAGCAATCTCGTAGCTCCGAAGTATACAATCAGAAGAAACCATACTACCTAATGGTATTGGCTCAAATATCCTCTGTTCGATAAGTTTTATCTAGGCTTCATGATGGCTACTTTGACAATAACTCGATTCCCTCGATTCTAACTCAAAATATTATTTACTTACATATTATAAGTATATTGAGTTGTGATTTGTACGTGTTCGTAGGCCTGAAAGCTTTTTATACATTCTGAGCACATCTTCAAAACTTTTAATTGGAAGTTTATTGACTAAATTTTCCAAATGCCTTGAAAAATCTAAGCGGTCACAAAAACTAAACTTTGATTTTTTTCAGTACGACCTACACACTGGAGAAATACGTGGTTGGTTAACCTTTAAAAGGGAACGGGCTGCCCGTTTAGCTCGTGAAGAGAAAATACGCCTTTCCGCCATGCGTATACAGGCGTGGTGGCGCGGCGTCATGGTGCGTCGGGCTCTAGGACAGTTCAAATTTTTGAGACTTAATAAGGGGAAAGGCAAGAAGAAATAAAAGTAGTTGAAATGAGAGTCCTTTAGATACCATTTTATAAGAAACCTTATAAATAGGTATAACACAACCCAGCCACAACCGCTATATCTTACTTTATTCGTAATTATAAACCAATTAAACCCATGAATTTTGTTTTTATAATCTCTGTGAATGTAAGTTACATAAACACTTTTTAATTTCTGAATCAAGAATCAACATAAAAATAATTCACTTCACAAAATAATTCATAAGCAAGGATGACAAAACTATCGTAAATCATATAGTTCACATTCATAGAACGGAACGCGCACCGGTCATTTAGGCCATATTCCGAAATAAGACAATATCGCTCACAGCGCTCGCTCATCATAGCAATAATTTGCGTTCCGATTTAGATATCAAGATTATGACAGTTGAGAGCTGTGAACAATTCGGAACGCTCGTGAACACGCTCACAGTGCTTACTCAATGTCAAAACGATATTATTACAGTATTTCTTTGTTTATACACCACATTTCTTCTTCTTTGGTTAGATGGCGACTGTCAGCCAGAAGCACAATTTCGGAAATGCCACATTAGTTTAATTTAAAGATATGATGCAACTCAAAACAAAACACACACTGACACATCCACACACACACACACACACACACTGTCATTTTTGACAGCGCTCATGGTGATATTATTAGAAGGCATGGTCGGCGTTATTGCAAGATGGCGCATGTCATGACGTCATCTATGACGATTCACGGGACATCGTTATCGCGCTCACGCTAATTCGGTACGGGTTTAAGCACGCTCAAATCGATTATTTCCCAACTCGGAACGCAAGGTGAGTTTGATAGATGTCAAACAAATTGTCAGCGCGCCGCTGTCACCAGTATTGCCAACTTAATGAAATTTCCACTAAATTTGGTTTAGACACTATTTCTGACGGAGAAAGGGGTTTGAAGATTCTTATTTATGGAGCCTGGCACACCGTTGATGATCGAGGCACGTGATCAACTTTGAACGTTAATATATCGGAAACGTGACTTTTACGAGGTTTGGTCTAAGTATATTTTCTGTTTGTATTGATGTCAGCTATCGATTTATATAATGCGTGGCCGCTATTTTCAAAAGGCGCGACAGTAAGTATGCCACGGATCTAAAAAGCCCTTTTTATGTTAGTGTTATTGTTTGCCGAAAACCTACAAGTAATTTTTTTTTAATGCCTTTATGTAGGTACCACTGCGTATATCAATGCTGATTCGGAAAGACTAATATAAGCATGACAAATAATCCAAACTAAGGCTTTGCCCATGTGGAGTTCAATAAACAATGTAATTTCAAGAGAGAAAAAATGCTGTGATAGTTTTCCGTTGAACTTCGTTAAATGTATCTACTACTATCGTGAATCACACTTATAGTATAAAGGCGAAACTTTGTGAGTGTGTTTGTATGTTTGTTACTTCTTCACGCACAAACGGCTGAACGGATTTGGATGACATTTGGTAGGTACACAGATACTTTATAACCAGGATTAACAGATAGGATACATAATTATTACAGATTTTTATCCCTATATTCCCACGGGATCGACACTTATGTGGGTAAAACAGCGGGGCGCTGCTAGTAATTTTTATATATCCAAAAACAACGGTTAGAGTGGGTGCTGGATGGGGCGGACACGTTAATCTAACGACAATGACCACTTTAAAGCTTAAAATTTCGCAAACGCACTCCTGAATCGTAAGATGTTAAATCCAAACCCTCGATATTTTTTAAAGACTTTCCAATGACACCCCACAAAGTGGAATAGTAGCGTAACAAAAAAATCATGCTCACTTCACCTGCAATTTTTAAAATTTCAATATAAATATAAATTTAAAAAAAATCGTACTTAGCTACCAAGTAATAGTACCTACCTAGGGTCTCTGGGTTAAGCTGAGGACAGACAAAATGAACCAGACGAAAATATAATGGTTCCTTCTGTAACTATGGACCCCTGAAAAATTACTTTATGTTTAATTTTCATTCTCAAATCTTCAAATGGACCTCCAAAACAGAGACCGAACATCGGTGATAGAAAAAAAATAAAAATAATATTGGGTCTAATGTAGTGGATTTCTGTTGATCTGAAGAACCGCCGCAAATGGGATGGGGAAAAACCAGTTGGCAACACTAACACTGGCCGTCACAGCTGTCAGCCCGCCAGCCAGTCGCATGCGTTTGCTTGTAGAGACCGGTGAGATTTTGTGATTTTTTTTATTGAATGGAAAGTAAAGTTACCGGTGTAGATATTAGTATAGAACGAATTAATTTATTAGATAAATATAAACACAGTTAATAGAGTGTGGTGTGATATATCGAACTGTGTTATATACTGTCGACTGAGAGTTTGCGGTATTTTCAATTCTTGGAAAGTTGGACTGTCATCGAACAGATTCGGTGAGTAATGCCGTATATATTTTTATTTGTAAAAGCTTTAGATTCCAAACCTTGTGTGAAATGTTAATGGCACATGACCGTGTTTAAACAAATATATTTTGAAATTATTTTTTTTAGCGATTGACAACCAAAGCATGGGCCAAACTATTCGCCGACACGGTTTCGGTAAATTCGCTTAGATTCGCTTAAATTCACTTTCACTTCCTATAATTGAGAATGGTTAGTGCCGAAAATATCACGATAGTTTTATTACTTTTAAAACTAAATTAATATTGAAGAGAGAAAAGGTTTTATTTTTTGTATGTTTGTTTGTAAGCTTTCACGCTAAAACGGCTGAATGGATTATGATGAAATTTGGCACATGGGTGGAGCTTGACCTGGATTAGGACATAGGATACTTTTAGCCCGATATTCCCACTGGATCAAAACTTATGTGGGTGAAACCGCGGGGTGCAGCTAGTGTTCTTTATTGATTTTAACACTACTTTGGTTTTGTTTTAGTAAACACAAGTTTTAATATTTTTGTCTTTCTTTGTTTAGTACCGTCCTACTCTCATTTTACAACATTTAATTTCATTCTTACAATTTATTGCAATTTTATTGGTCCATTTGTATATTATTTTTTCACAGCCTTCAATACTTTTCCCTTGTCTGTAGTTCTAAGAACTTCATGTTGTAGAGTGCTGTTTTCTTTGTATGTAAGTGTTTCTCTTTACTGTAATATTACTTCGCACATTTGATAATGGACTGATTCATTCCATATTGATTTCGACATGTTTGTACCTGTTTTGTTACATCATTATTTTTTATCTCAATAATGTATGTAAAGGATGATGTGTTTATATTTGACAATAAGTATGCTTTATTTGTAGATTAATGTTAAACTTTGAGTAATCTTATTATAACTCATTTGTGCCATAGTGTGATAATGCAGCCTCAGGAATTTTAATAAAAGTAAGTATTCTAAACTCTGATTTTTAATTCGCTAGACCAAACGGACAACTGCGATCATTGCATTAATGTCATGTTGACCCACAAAAAAAACAACTAACTTCCAAAAGAGACACTACAAAGTTGAAAATAACTAATTTATAGGAAGGGTTTTTGGTTGCTTGCCACCGGTTGTTTTTGTTTTTGTAAAAAAATTTTTATTTTTTTAAGCCTTTAAGTTGTACTTACCTGACACAAATTCATTATAACACTACTTGCTATGTAAATGTCTGACAGCAAGTCAATAAAGCATCATCAATATAAACTAAGTGGCAAAAATACGTATTATTGAAGCTAACACAAAACCTACCCAAGTAAAGTTAATAACATTTAATGGGACCACCCCTGAGGCATCCAAATAATCTATCCATTAAAAAAAAAATTGAAATCGATTTACATTTGCCTGAGATATTGCATAACAACATACAAAAAAAAAATCATACACTCGAATTGAGAATCTCCTCCTTTTTGAAGTTGGTTAAAAGGTTGATTGCATCTGTCATTTTAGTGTAGCAAATTAAAAATCAGAGTTTAGTGAAACCCCAAAATAAGTAAACTATGAAATATTTAAAACAATTGAGGCATACCAACTGGAGGTATGTCTCAAATAAAATGGCCAATTAATATGCATTGAGAAAAAACAAATTTCATCATAGCGGTATGGAATGACTGAATCATTGAAATAAATGTTAATGGAAAAGCGTAAAGTAGTATAGTGCAGGTAAAATACCAAACAGCTTGAATACTAATGTTGAGGTGAACTCATGAATGGCTGGTCGAGATTTAAGCACATTTAGATTCAATGTATACTGCAGCCTTGGCCAGAGACATACGGCGACATCAATAGACACACCAGTATTTACTTATCAATTACAATAATTGCTTCAACCAATAAAAAAGGTGTTTGTCAAGAAAGGTATTGTATAGGTATACAGTACAAATTAATAAAACAGTTAAACCTGAGTTGCTATCTTACTACATAGTTAACGAAAAAAAAACCACAGCAATTAAAAAAGCAAGTGTTTTTGCGCGCTTGTACAAATGTCAGTTAGGTAGGTAGGTGGTATATGTGGCCGCGGCACGGCAGTGTAAGCTGGCGGCTTCGCGCGGTAATTAGTGCGTTAATCGTACTAACCGGGTACACAGTTGATGCAAGTGCGTTTCCGAGAAGCCGATCAGCGGAGCTCGCGGGAGGAGCGGCAAATTGCCGACAGATATGTGTGCCGCCTGTCGGTAATTGCAAAAATCACTCGCCTCACCGCGGAACGAGCTTGTGGTCCTTGTAATACAAGTACAACTCGTGTGTGCAACTTACTGTACACCAACACGTATACCTGTTGTAGGTACCTGCGTCACCTGTGCTGTAGCGTATTCACGGATGGACGTATTCCACATTGGGCACCCGCTTAAATGGCATCTGAGTGAATGTGCCGCTGTGTGTCAGGTGCATTCACACCCCTTTAGGGTATGTAATGTGATTCACACAGGTGCCATTTAAGCGGGTGCCCAATGTGGAATACGTCCTGGGATGCTGCCGACTGCCGATATTGGGTTGAATTGAGCACGTAAGCAAAGCGACATGTTTCGTTTATCGCGATATTATCGTTTCCATGTTATTGCCGATCCCATTCTCAGTATGCTTGATAGCTTTTGAAGTCGCAGAAACGAGCGACATTCTACCTTATACCTAGGTGCATACGTATAAATTAAGGTTGGGGAATTATAATTTCGCGGTAAGCCTTTTCATTTATGATTATGTCGAAAATTTGACAGTTTCGGGTAGCTTGATGTTCTGGCGTCTGTACAATTAGCCTATAATGTTCCCACTGCTGGGAAACAGGGCTCCTCTCTTCGAGAGGGAGTGGGCTGTAATACACCACGTGGGCTCGGTGCGGGTTGGCAACACCACGTGGGCTCGGTGCGGGTTGGCAGATGTTACATGTTCTTCGAATTTTTGGTTTTAAGACATGCCGGTTTCCTCACGACGTTTTCTTTCATCGTTTTAAGAGCAGATCTTTGTGCAGAACGGAATAGGTACCTACCTAACTCTGTTATCGACATCTCAAGTTCTGTAGCAATCTGCGATCTGTCGTCAATCGCGTTCGGCCCAATTACATTTACACAACTACATAAACTAACGAATTCATTGTTTCCTAGAAATATTCTGTTCATTTGAATTTGCATACAAACTATGTGAAGCAAACATGAAATTGCTAGTTAGGTAGGTTATTCAGGATACAAACAAAAAACTAGGAAAACAATTGTTTGTTTTGTTAAAAACGTATTAGGTATGTTAGCTTGTGCAGAGCTCAGTCACACCTATGAAAGCAATGAACCTAAAAGTGAACTCTTCTATTAAAGCAAAGTCAAGAACGGCTGGGTCGATTTTTATGCTCATTGATTTGTTGGATTGGTGTCCGCCCGGAATAGCAGAATAACTATTAACACGAAAAAAAATAATGAAGATAATTAATTCTCTCATACATTCATTCTTATTGATTCTGAGGCGCTACAAAGTTTGCCGGGTCAGCTAGTCACATAAATATTATAAAGGCGAAAGTTTGTGTGTGTTTATTTATATGTTTGTTACTTCTTCACGCTCAAACGGCTGGACCAATTTTGATAAAATTTTGTATGGAGGTAGCTGACACCCTGGATTAACATATAGGCTATTTTTATCCCGATATTCCTACGGGATCGACATTTACGCGGGTGAAACCGCGGGGCGCAGCTAGTAACTTATAAAAGGAAGTTCATTACATATATGAACGAGTGTGAGTCTGCATAGGTATTAAATGGGTATCGACTGTAGGTATGTACTAGTATGTAGCTCTAGCTACATTGCTACATCAAACATCCATTGCATTTTTTTTTTTTTTAGGATGGGAAATCATCAAATGACCCCTCCCGCTCTGGGTGGAGCGGTAGGGAGTGTCAGACTCTTACTGACTAAAACCCACCCGTGTTCCTTCCTTAGCCCTTTATGTTCCGGGCCAGCGGTAACCCTTTCGGACAATCCCGCTGACCCGGCAACATCCATTGCATTGATTCCCATTTCATACAGCGCGGCACACCCTCAAACTATCGTCCGCAAAGGCTAAGCATGATTGACAATATTGACATCTCTAAGTTCTCTAACAAACCTCCCAGTAAGTCAAAACGGATACACCGAAGGAAAAAATCAAACTCTATTCTTTTCGGCGCAGAGTGTAATTGTTACACAAAAATTTTACATAATCAAATAGGTATCTATATTATTTCAACGTAGTCATGGACCAAAAAATTAGTGACTGCATTGCCATTAAGTAGGTAATGCTTTTCTAAGAACGACTGAGTTAGGGCCCCCCGTCACTCGCGCAGTTGCCAATTCGTAGAATTACTTATAACTAGGTAATTTTATTTAGTACCTAATTCGTTCCTTCGAAAGATTTTATTTAATATCCAGATAGGTTTTAACGTTTCTGAATATTAAAAAAGTGCTTTGTTTTACAGTCTTTCAGATTAACTTGAATTTTAACCTTGCTTTAAATTTACCGTTTAAAGAGAAACTGATTTTCGTAGAACATACAAAAAAAAAATCTTCAAACAAAGCAGAATCGTCGAGCAAGAAACACAAAAAGGCTTAACTACTATTTAGCACTCAGTTGTATTAAAATAGCTCCCGGATTATACCACTCTATTCTTTAAATAAGTCGACAGACCGTTCATCTCCTATTGTTCATTAACTTTTACAATTTTACTTATAAAAAAGGACACAGCTTACGGTATTTTAAGTCACAAACAATAGTAAAGAGCCATGGGCGTTGAGCAGTAACAATCATGGCTATATTAATCCATGTACTTTCCACCGTGGTCGAGAATATTGTCCTTTCATGCCCTTGTTTGAAAGCCATTCAATTTTCCATGAAATAGAATTACGTACCTACCTCCATTTAATTTCTATTGTATTTCGGGAAACGGCAAAACATCAGTTAGCCACGCGGCGCAACTTTATGCCGAGCTATGAGTTATGTAAGTGTTTAACTGACTGTTTGTTTGAATGTTCCAAGAATCTACATTTAAATTTTGACGTGACATTCTATTTGCCTTTATGATTGTAACATAACATGACACGACGACTGTATTACCCGAAGGGTTAGGCTACGACGCCTCGCCTGTATTACCCAAAGGGTTAAGCAGAGATGTACCTAAATACTATGGACACCCACATTTTGCCAGTTGTTTAAGTACAGACGCCAGCACATCAAGTTACTACAATCTTTCAATTTTTTTAAATAGACTTTCAACTTTATCACTAAAACATAAGGTTCAAAGTTGATTGGGAAAATTTGACAGTTTCGGGTAGCTTGATGTGCTGGAGTCTGTACCATGTAATAGGGTGCGAGCTCATTGCCATCAACCGGGCAGAACACGAGACTTCGGGCTGAAACAGAAATTTCAGATTTTTCCAAAACGTAGAATAGAATATACCGTAACGTACGTAACGTCCGTAACGTAATAACACTTTGCCCGATCCAGGAATGAACTCTCATTCTCAGCAGTAACGCTCGAGACCATTAGACCAATGAGGCAGTCCCGTGTAATGTATAGAGTACCTACTATAGCTTCTGACCGCGGCTTCAGCCGCTTGGATGTCGAGAATTATCCCACGGGATCGTGCTACCTAAAAAGTAGCCTATGAATCCCTAGGATGCCATCTATCTCCTTGCCAAATTTTATCAAAGTCTGTTCACTGGTTTAGGCGTGTAAAGGTAAACATAGAGGCAGTTACTTTCGAATTTATTGTATACTGTCAGCGCCCCGCGGTTTATAAGTGTTTCATAAGTGTCGATCCCGGGGTGAATATCGGGATAAAAACTATCCCATGTTCTTTCCCGGGACTCAAACTATAATTTTATACCAAATTTCATCTAAATCGGTTCAGCGGTTTAAGCGTGAAGAGATAACAGACAGACAGACACACTTTCGCATTTATAATATTAGCATGGATAGTATGGATTAGCATGGGTTTTGCCATTTCCTTATTTGCTTTCGGGCCAACTTAAGGAAAATGATGGTGACGTGATGGCATCATCATGACGTTATCAAGAGACTAAATAATGGAGAAAAAGTGTGAGTAGTGTGCAAAATTGTCAGTTAAAAGTGAAATAAAAAATAAAACAAATTGGCCAGCACCCTAATTCCGTAACAGACTATTAATCACAATCTGAATAATTTTTAAGGATATTGCTAATCTATTACTTCATATGAAAAATTCGTCTGCTCCACAATGTACAGACGCCAGCACATCAAGCTACCCGAAACTGTCAATTTTTTCCAATCAAGATTGAACCTTATGCTTCAGTGATAAAGTTGAAAGTCTATTAAAGAAATTTGACAGATTGTAGTAGGTTGATGTGCTGGCGTCTGTACATAACGCAATGAATGTTGTTGAACTGTCAAAATGAAAGCCATTGCTACTGTTTGTGAGGGTTTTCTGAAATGACGTTCGCTAGATGGCAGCACTGGCACGTCAGGTCCAGGCATCTGTCAAAGAGCCTATATTTTCTTTAGTCATGACGGAATGATGAACGAATGAATGAATCGAATGATGAACGTCATCATATATTTTATATTGGAAGACCTCTTGTCACAGTGGTGCCAACTGGTGTCGTAAATTTTCACGAAAACCCTCCCTGTCCTTTATGCCATGAATATAAAGTAGGCGTAAATATCAATTTGTATTACAGTAATAACCTCTTTACAGGTTTTTAATTGTTCAGACATAAATATGTACTTAGTTGGCCAGCAATTAACGATGTTTTCTTTATAACAACTGTTTACCTAATTAGGTACTAGTTTCTGTTATGAATGTTCAGGGAATCCGTTTTCAATTCATGCGTAATACAATCCTTGGAATATGACTCACTTGAACTAACTTAACTGTGCTTAAGAATTTTTAGTTTACAAGTTTAACTCATAAATGTGACCTAAAAGGAAAACAAACCACAACTGAAGTATTCTGCAGTCGCAAATTGTCCAACTATAGACGTGACTAAAATTATCTTAAAGCTTGGAGAATAACCTAAATTTACTAATTCTAACAATAGGCTCTTTCGAATTCATAAAGTTACTACCAGCGCCCCGTGGTTTCATCCGCATAAGTGTCGATCCCGTGAGAATACCGGGATAAAAACTATCCTATGTCCTTCCCCGGGATGCAAATTATCTTTCTGCCAAATTTTATCGAAATCCGTTCAGTGGTTTAGGCGTGAAAGGTAACATACATGACAAACAGCAACGATATGTCAGAATTTTTGAATTTTCCTTTAAAAAAAAGATAAATAGAAAAACTTGTGGAGTAACTGCGTAACACGTCATCACTATTTCAGCAGAAAGACGTCCACTGCTGGACATAGGCCACAAACAAACACCGCCACATTGACCAGTACTGTTCTCGCATCCAGCGGATTCCTGCGTTACACATATAAAATAGCAATCGATCGCAATGTCTTTCATTTTGACAGTCCAGCCACGGTTAATTGTACTTCATTGCGTTATGTACGTTGTTGAGCGGACGATATTTTCAAACCTATGAAGCAATGGATTGGGAATTTCCTTCAAAATCCTCGAGTTGTGATTGACAGTGTACCTGTGTGTAACGGTAATGTTATTAGGATGCATGCATCCGTCACGATATACGAAATAGCTTAATTAATTTAATTTATAGCTTCTCGGGGTAATCATACGTCATGACGTATGATTACCCCGAGAAGCTATAAATCGTGACGTATTGATTTGCTCAATTAAGTTTTCTTTTAATTCACAATATAATTGCTAAGTACTTATCTAATACAAAAGAGAATATTCATTTGATTAGCATCTTATCGGTCATTATTTAAATACAATCTACTTACAATAAAAAAACGTTGGATTGCGTCATTGGTTAAACAAAAAATACTTTATACGACACAGGTATTTCCCTTAATGATTCATAGTGTATTAATACTTTGAATGCTTTGTAACAACGAATAACTGAAAATTTTGATTGCAAGTTGATTAGATAATATCTCGTTGGCATTATCCTCTACGTGATTTGTTGAAATTGCTCGCGGAGTGGACTTTGAACGTCCGCTTGCAACTGTTGCACTTGAAGGCTACCATAAATGGAGAGATCAATCTGAATTCTGAACAGACTTATCTGATCCGTTTGGTCTTTGGTCTGATCCGATGGACACGAAACGATCAGGGCCCTCATTCACTATGACCACTCAATGATTCCTTACTTCTTAGCTAATCACATCACCTTCGCGTTCATTTCGCGCGGTTTTATTCATTGTATCATTAATAGAGAATACATTATCAGGTCGTTTAGTTTTCACAAATGCTTATTGTAGTGACAGGTTCAGCCGTCGGTTGTAGGCGGTCGATATAGAGGCTGTAATAGCTATGCACGGTACAGATTTCATTCTGATCAGATGGATCTAAGACTACAATTTACCCATATTTTAGAGCCTTTAGGATAACTCCTACATCCATCCCTGTTACTTACTACTCTAACGGCTGAACCCAATAACCTATATTTTCAGTTAAAGGCAGCTCTATTATAGATTAGATAGGTTTTTCTACCTCCTGTATGCCAAAACTGGTGATAGATAGGTAACGTAGGTTTGGCCGTTAGGAAATTGTCACTTTGATTTGGCTGGTATATAAGATTGGTTTATTTTTTTTCTAGGATGCTTCAATAGATCAAAATGTGTGTACGGAGTGTGTGGTGTGGCCTCCTGGGGCTCCTCGCTGTGTCGGGCATGGTTTCCTCACAAGGGGCCACCTACTGCTCCCTAAACACCTTCACCACAAACTCCTCGTGGATGCAGTTCACCAAGGAGCCGGTGCCCTTCGAGTACGGCTTCGAAGACAAGTTCAAGAGCATCCACTGCTGCGTGAAGGGATATAGGAGTATTGAATGGTGAGTCTTATTTTTTTATTTCTCCCTTGTCATCAGCCGATAGCAGTATTCTGTTGAAATAGGCCTCTGAATTGCACGTCACTTATCTGAGCTGGTTGCCTACATCGTCAATTAATTCGGAGAGTCTGAGGCACAACTATGCAAAGTTACCTTCGTTCAGAGTTCAAGGAATAATATTAAGCCACGTCCAGTGCCCACTAGCGCCGATATTGCTATGATATCCTAGAATACATTCTAATGAAACAATGGCATTCGTGCTATCGGGGTTTTCAGAACCCATACCTAAGTACAATTGCTGTACACTCCATTAAGCCAGCCAAGCGCTTATAACGGATGAACTTGAGTTTGTTTACTTGAATGTGTGAACTAATTAAATAATAATTCAGCTGTGCCTAGGGTTACCATATGTAAATAGAGGGATGCCTGTCTACGATACCTAAAATGCCTGAATTTTCAGAAAAATGCCTGTCTAAAGCAAAACGCTGTAATAGTTCTTTTCATAAAACATAAACGTAAAAATCTTCACAAGATACAGTTTTGTAATTTTCCTGAGTAATCAATATTGCTTTTACTTATTCAATTGTCAGCCGATTTCTTTCTTTACTTCACTGGGCGTTGACGAGAGAAAACGTACGTTCTACGTTCGCATTGTGTGCCAAAATAGAGAACACAAACTGGCAGATTTTCATGAATTTAGCGCCCGCGCGCTTGCATTTATGCAACCGCGAAAATTAAAAATGCCTGTCTCAGACCAATGCCGGCCGCACGCCTGTCTAAACCTTAAAATGCCTGTCAAATGCGGCAAACGCCTGTCATATGGTAACCCTAGCTGTGCCTGCTGTTTTAAAACCTATGAACATGACCATGTATATGACGGAGTGACCATAATGCCCTGGAAGTTAGGCAAGCGATTGGTGTGTCAACACCCTAGGGCCATCCCGTTTTCCAAGTACGGCGGGGTCGGCGGGTGGCTGCTGCAGGTGCGGAAAACCTCAAACGGCGAAAATATTCCAACCATATTGGGAGTTATACTATGTTAGAGCCGTTTGGGGTTGAAACACTAGAGCCATGGGGTCCTAGTAAGACCATAATATATAAGTATCTGAATGTAAACTACATCAATAGCAAGTTATAAACTAACCCCCTTACTAGTAAGTAATCTGTGCCTTTACTAATAAACATATTATATCAGATGAATAGTTACACACCGATTTCTCTCTTTCAGTCGTCAGTAATTTGACATTTGAAAGAAGAAGACAAAGCGTTGTGTAACTATACAGACGCTATACAACGATTATTAGTAAGGGGGTTATATATAATATAACTATTTATTCGTCGAATTTATGGAATCAAATCCACTTCATTCCGGGTTATTTCACTAATTCTCAATTTGGTTTTGAAAGAGCATTTAATGACGACACTCAAAATTAAAACTTTGGCAGAAATAAGCAGGCTTGTCAATGAATAATAATTTATGTAGGCATGACTGGAGTCAGTGGACCCATCTACCCTTTGTAATAAATGCCTAAAACAGAGGATATTTTTGCATATTCATATGTAAAAATATCAAGTTTCCTATAAGAAACCGAACCTAAACGAGCGTAGTGTACCTATCTTAGTTAGACAGAACTTTTTTCTTATTGCCGGAAACCTGCCAATTGAATACCTACCGCCTGCGGCGATGTATCATTCATTTATTTATGTATCCTGACATTATTCGATCTATTCTGTAGATACTTCAATTGAAACATTAATTGGATACCTTTATAATGAAAAAGGACCTTAGTTCAAACTTCATCTACAGCATAAAATACACAATATGTAAATGATATCATTCGAAGTTTCGGGGCCAAAAGACAGACAGGTGTGCGCTACCGCTCGCGCTGGTAGCGATAAGCACAAAGCTTCTACGAAATAAAGTCCATTGTGTGCGCAAAAATAATTGATAATCGCCTGGTGTGACAATGGGCATTGCCCCCGTCATCCGCGCCTATGCTGCGCTGCGCTACGCCGCGCCGCTTGTACCGTCCACAAAATATTAATGACATCGGCAACACCCGCCGTGAGAAAAAAAATCGATGAATGTGGCACAGCCATGAGGATGGGGATCTAGTTATACGATGACGTCATTTTAACGATGTTAATCATACAGAATTTAGGGTGATATTGTATTGACATATCCAGAGTGCGTTTATTAATTAGATGTATGATTCGTCGCTAATAATAGAGTTCCTCGTCATACTTTCAGTAAATATACTAATAGGTAAGACAAGAAAGGATACAAGTTACAACATCTCGCATAAGTTCTTAGAATATGGGAAGCCCTACATAAAAGAAACACGTTATCCTGGAAGAAACGCTTTGTGCCCCTTGTTCTGTACCCAACTACCCACTGACCTGTGGGCCAGATAGTAAAGTGGGGCCAAGTCAGTGGCGCTAACGGGAACAATTTTTATGTCTTTTTTCTATTGGCCCCAACGTGGGAGCCAAGTCAGCAGTGGGGCCATCAGGAATAGACATCGTGTTTTAATTATGTAACGCAATTACTTTTATGTAGCGCATAGCAGAATCGACTAAGAAATGGAAATGCACTTTCAATAAAGGCTTTACTACAACAAGGTTTAAATAGCAATGCATGAATACATGCTAACAATAATCTACTTTCACAATGCTTATGGATACTTTAAAGCGAGGCCGAGGGCACGCAAACATGGAACATCTTCATTACAAGCTCGTTTTCAGATTAGTTCATATTATTTAATCTGCCGATAACCTATCAAAGCTAATCACGTGTAACTGTATTATTTAGCTTACAACCTGTCTAGCCTGTTCCCAACTATGTTGGGGTCGGTTTCCAGTCTAACCTTAGGTGGATGCATCTGAATAGCAGTATTTTACATGGAGCGACTACCTATATGACCTCCACAATCCAGTTACTGGGTAATACGATACTCCTTGGTAAGTCTGGTTGTCAGACTTTCGGGCTTCTTACGACCCATAACGACTGTCAAAGTCCAAGAATGACAGCCGGGACCAACGACTTCCGAAGCACGGAGGGGTCTTGGTATGTAAAGATGGTCACCCATCCACGGACCGACCGCGGCGAGCGTAGCTTAACCTGATCGAGTGACCCGTGCGGCTGTTAAGAAGTAAAAGTGACTGATTGAAAATGGATGTAAATAAGAATGACATCATATTGAAACAAACTGATAGAGTGGAAATATTTCCATGACATGAAATAACGAATGTAGGTATTGAAAAAGCGGATTGTAACTAAAATATTGAAGTTATAGCGAAAGCCAATTAATTTCATGCAGCACACGGTCAGTTGTAGTTCTCGGTAAAATTTTATAAATACCTAAACAAATAACAGTTTTACCAATAGTTCCCTTGATGAACAATTTGTTGTTCCAGTAACTGTGCTTTAATGTAGTCAAGTAAAAAATCAATTGATAGTGCGATTTCATCGAATTGCCTCGTCACTCGCGGTGTGTGACTGTGTCAAACTAACTGTGTTGCATTGTTTGTGCACTCTCTGCTACATTTACTTCAATAATAACAAATTAATCTCCTGCTTTAACCTTTTATAAACCGCTGATCGATGCGGACGTCTGGTAGCTCTCGATTGACTATAAAATCAATTATTTTTATTGCCTATTAATGATCATTTTGATTCTATCATTACTTTATCTATTAGATTATCAGCTACAATTGTTCTACCGTTCTACCCGGATGTATTCCTATTTCTAAACGACCACTTAAAAACTCGTTAGAGTAACACCACTAAAAAGCGTAAAATATCGTTATTAGTATAACGATATTTTACGCTTTTATGTAAACTATTGCCAAATAATGTCAGTTCGCACTTATCTATATTGTTTAGAAAAGAATTATTTGACTGAGCATAAATCGACGGAGGTGTTATTTATCAATATGTACGGCATGAGTGCACCTGGTGCGAAAACAAGTACGATTCCGAGAAGTAGTGATTGCGACTCGTTACTCCGCCCGCTCCCCGCCGCCTGTCCGCCGTCACCAGCATCCATCTTTGATGTATACCTGAACACTAATAATATTTTTCTCGGTTGTAATATTATTATAACCGAGAAAAATACATATTTTACTACTGAACATAATCGTAATGAAGGTTATGACTTATGCTGTAACGGTGAACATAGATTTAAGCAAAATAGTTAAGAACGGAAAGCATTTCGTCGAAAAGCCTAAGAATTATTTATGGACCTAGGAGTCTAGGTACATAAATAATTCTGAGATTGTGTCATAGTAAATATCTATATCGATACAACCTCAACAAAGCCCGAATGGACTACATTTATTTGCGTGACTCACAACGCTTGTGATATAAAACTCTAGGCTGTCGGACCAATGGATTATGTCATTATCCACTTGTAACAACTTGTTAAATTGCAAACCATCCATAACATCATCACGCACTACATGAAAGTTCTCAGAAATCTTTTTAAATGTGCAGTTATTGTTTTAATGCGTTCACAAGATATCTATTAAAGTTGGAAGAACCTGTCATTGCATCGCAGGAACCATAAATATCACCTTCTCGACAATCCATGCAATTCTAGTTCTTTTGCGTTGTGTTGCAATCGTTTTCAAATTACTGTCAATCACGATTGCACTCTTGTTGTTATCACCTTTGATGAATCACGTCTTAATCAAATTAGCGATTACAAATGTGTAACATGCCCGCTGTTGTTTGTCATTACACTCAGCAAATATACTGTTAACATTACGCATTCTTAGTCCTAATTTAAGATTTTCCTTTTTGTTATGTTCATCCAGACGAGGAGAACCGAGAAAGGTATTAAACGTACTTGAACTGTACTTAGCTTTAGCTCACTCAAATCGTAAAAGTCAGCTTTGTATGTGATGAACTGATGATAGAAGAGGTGCTACATTGGCAATCTGCTGCTTCATCATGCCCTTTTTCTTGTTATTTATCTAATTCAACTTTTGTAGATTTATTAGCATTTTCACTGGTGGTACAATTGTCTTAAATAATGCCACATGACATTTTCTACCACCAGTCGACATTAGGGTTAAGTTGTTCTGTTTCAGATTGTTGATATGTTAATATTTAGCACATGTCAACGGTATTTATATGAACATATTATATAGTTTTTGGTCTATAAACACTCCAATACTTATAGACAATTTTAAACCTGATCGCATTACATTTGGTACAGTGCATAAATTGATTACCCACTTAGAGATTAGAATGTGATTATGAAAGTGTGGGTGTGTGTATAATTAATGGTCATGCTACGTGAGCACTCTTCCATATTATGCGTGCTTGAATGTAGTATATTCGCGGATTGACGTAGTTTTGCCAACGTCACAGTGATTTCGCCATAAAATAGCGACACGACTACGTACTTGGTAAGTACTTGCTTACCTGAGACAATTCCCAGAAGTCAGTAAGTAAATATATAGTTTCGTAACAATCCAGGCGCGTTAGAGCTCGACTCAATAAATTAATATGCATAATGCTAATATATTTAATAAATGTACTATAAGTAATGTTTGGTTTTAATATCAAGGATTTTTGCTTGCATTAAATCCATTGGTCTGCTGCGTTGCTTTTGTCTATCTTGTGGCAGCAGCACTTTATGTAAGGAGATATGTTATAGCAGAGTTTGTAGACACCATGGCGTGACAGCTTGACGTTAATTCAAGATAACAAAATGCAACTGCAGACGTTGGTGCACAGATTAGCACAGCCATTGCGTCTGACGGCACTGACGGGCCAATGAGTAAGCAACTAGCTGATAGGATAGTTTGCTCAAATTAATGCGTGAAATTAGTTCGCTTGACATTTGCCATTACTGTAATCGTGTCGTTAGATGGCTTGAACTTCTTGCTGACGGGAATTTTTATTGCTTTTGTCAGGTGTATGAGGTTTTTTTTTTGTGTTTTAAACGTTTGTCTCGTATCATTAGCACGGTCTTTTTTCTGTTTCGGTAGTTGGGTCTATATATTTCTTGCTCCATTCTTGGCATAGTGGGTGAATTCAAGCGTTTCTTTCTGTGCAGAAATTGTGGGGATTTAAGCTTTAAATTTGTCCTAGTCCCAAGTGGTACAACAAGATTCAGCGCTTTGATTTCGTTACCTCTCATTGCAATAGGTACCTTTCAATTCAATATGACTGTCCATGTTAATTCACGCAATGATAATAATTACGTGTATGACCACATGAGGCCAAAAAGAAGATGTTAGGATCCTAGCAGTTGGCGTTCTATAGTTTCTGCCTATATCCCCATGGGGAGGCGTGAGTTTGTCCAAACATAATTATGCCTCATAGCCTCCTATTACGATCGCAAGTCTGTTGCGATACTGAGCTGCAGATTTTAAGAGCTGAGCGTTTTGATATCGTTCGTTGTCGACCAAACAACATGTATCGTTATAATGTATTAAGGTCTATTAATATCAAAGGCGATTAATCACCTGGAGTGGATGGACAGGCTCTCGTTGCGGCATCAGTCTCACGAGGGCATAGCGAGAGTGACATGCGCATGTCAGTGTCTTGTAATAAATCCACCGCCAACGGCGCTCACGCCAGAACGGGTTCGACCCTGGCAATTTTATTTTATTACCCCACTTTTACTTTTATGCTAAACCGCTTCCTACTGATCCAGCCCTTTATTTCAATTCAACGCCTGTACATCAAAGAATTAGATATAGTGTCATCGTCCACGTGGTTTTATGGTTTTAGCCCTGCTGTTTTGGGATGATAAGTTGCCGCTGTTTCAAGAGTGTAATCCGTTTCAAACACGAAGTCTGCTGTTCTAAATTTCTTTAAGTCTTTGCAGCCATCAGGGGCTTGATAGAATGCCCAAACTTTCGCAATCAGAATGTTCTTTCTTGCACTTCGATTTATCTGCATGTTTAGAATGGCCAACATTGAACCTTATCAATATTCGTGTCATACGTACAAACATTCTTGGTACAGACTCTACAGAGTCGTGCTAAGTCAATGTTGGCGATTTTTTGTCACGTCTGATTGCTGTCAGACCGATAATGATTAGCGAGAACCCACGATCTTGATATTACTTGTAGCGGATGTTCAATTCAAGTAATGTTTGTAAGTTGTCTGTTATATCGCCTCGGATTCTGAAGTGTACCGTTGGGTCCTCATTCTTATTTAGTTGACAAAAGTCTGCTATCGTTGTGAATAGTGTGCGGGTGTAGCTGGTCGCCGGTCGCGGCCGGTATCTGCGAAGGTATCGCACGTCGCCGCAAACCTGTATTGTGGCGGTTCCCGGAAGGCTCTTTGTTGCGCGCCGGCTCCTCCCGCGCCCCTCTCCATGCATCGTCCCCCCCGCTGCTGCCTGCACCGCTGCTGTGGGAACGATGAACGATCTCTCCTGCTCTTTACCCCCACTCGCAGCTTGTTAATCACCGTTAAAATTTAAATGCCACTCATCTGGCTCTTATTCACATTGTTAAAATGCGTACCGCAAATTTATTCCATAATTTTTCCCACTCTAAAAAGTCATTTTTGTAATAAAAATTACTTCTGAACTCGATATTTTTTGTACGAAACTCGTGATCTTCCAAAGTCAACAAACCATTCAGAGCAAGTTCTGTTAGCAGTTTATCTTGTTGCGAAAAAGAAACGATATTGCACATTTGCACACTGTACCGTAAGCAATCGTCAAAACGGTTTTTACACTTTCTGCTTTCATAAAATTAAATAATGTAAAGCTCGATGTGGGTCCATTAATTATTGCATTACTCCATTCTTTGTATGAATATCGCGCGCATGATCACCTTTATTTAATTTGCAATATCGAATAACATTGAATGACAGATTATTTTTGATAAGTTAATCCAGAGTTAACACCTTGCACTCAATTGACGTGTCAATAGAGAGAGCTCCTCAAAATAAGTATCGGATACTGTTAATGAAGTGGCCATAAAATACACAAAACGGCCATGGACAACCCACTGGGCCCAAATAAAAACCGACAGCATGTCCTGACACGTTCCAATGACTCGATTTGTTGAACCGATTATTTTTAAAGTGCGGCTTTATAACCGTCCTCAGGTAGTAGGCTTCACTTTGTTTTACAAATTCGGTGATTTTGTTATCTACTTAACATCTTGTAAAAGATTATTTGAAATTGATACTGTTTGTGCTCGCACTTTTACTACTTCGTTCACTAAAATATCAGTTTTATCATTTGAGCGTAACGGAAACACGATTTAGATGAAAGCTAACCAAAGCTAACAGTTTCCTGAGCGTTTCGAGATCCGGCTACTATTACCTGTAATTAGCTTCTTATGATAAGATTAATCTATTTTTACTTATTACTGGCTTGAGGAAAAAACGAAAGGTTTAGTTGGATTGGGCCGTCATCAAAATTCTTCTAACGGATACTGGTCATTATGTTGAGCTGCGTGAATTCTCAATTTCGAAATTCCCAGACAAAGCGTTCGCGATCGGCCTGTGATGATGAATCAGCCATGAGCCAGGTCATTTCTTTTTGTTCGCGTATGCTCTAGCGCACGGGACGCGAGGTCGAGGGTGCTCGCATGCGCACGCCAGCGTAGCCTTCACAATGGACCGTTTTATTTATCTACAATATTGATCTCCCTCAAGTTATTCTTTTTTCTTCACTTCTAAAGTAGGTAACAATTCCTTTGTAAATATTTTTTGTTCACATATTTCACCGTAGTTGTTAGAACAGACAAGGAGGTGTTCCGTGTGAATAGAACCCTCAATTATATTGTATTGTCCTAGAAGATTGCCCCCACCGTAGCCTTCTGTGAAGGGTGTCTGCGTAACATTTTTGACGCCCTATTATTCGCCACTTGATACTCAAAGCATTTAGTCGTCTACAGCTTTTGATCCATTCTAGTTCATAAATAACTTGTTATGTATTTCATAGAATAGCACATTGTTTTATTAAGGCTTCTTTAAGAGGTGAAATCGTTTGTCGTCTACTTAGATGTCAAAAGATTTCGAAACGGCTCTGTCTGAATACTTTATGTAAGTACTTGTTTGTCCGAACGATTTTATAAGCTTTTTTAAGCTTCTTCAATATCTGAATAAATAATTTGCTTTGGTACCTGCTCTAGCGGTGTACCCAATAAATGAAACAAAAAACTCCCAAAGATATTCAAATCCTAGCCAGACCGTTCAAACATTTCTATGGAAGCCTAGGGGCAAGTCGGTTAAGTTTGGAGACGGTTCTCGAATGCCTCACAAATTAGTTAAGATGGGCGGCTACCTGGGCGTCTGTATCTCACGATCATTAAATGTCTCTCAATGTCTGTTGTGACACGAGTGTCACATTTTTTACCACAACCACACAGGCAGTTTTTATACGGCTAAGTTACTTTTAAAACATAATGAAATTCGTTAAATTACAATTTGTAATATGATCGATGCGACCCACGTCCATGTTGAAAACACTATTGCTTTTATTTTCTCGGAACAAATAGTCAAAGACCTCATCGCGATGTGTAAAACAGAAACGCGTGACTTTACCGGTACGCGTAACATAAGCGACTTCATTCTTTGGAAAGCTGGTGAACGGTAATCATTTCAAACGGAAATGTCAGTTTGCTGAGATCCGATGGTCGGGCTCCGGACGGCCGCCACCACCGGCACCGGTCCGTTCACACGCCGGTGTTTTTACTTCACAAATACATTCTATTCCAATAGCCAATATTGACATGACATGGATCGTCGAGTGCGTCCCCCATTCTGTATTTTTTGCCATCCATTGAGCATTTAATAACCATGTAATGTTCCGACGCCGTTTAAATTACCAATACATATCATTTTGATACTGCAGTTTTTCAAGTGCTCTAATCAAGTAGTTGTACAGCGTTAACGTTAAAAAAGTTCAGTGTAAGACCACCGTGTCGAACATTAGCGAGGAATGTCGGTCGCATGGGAAACCCGATATTGAGTCTCGGGAGCAAGCACGGGGAGATACATATTAAACGCCTCATTGTGGACACGGCGTCATGATAAAAATGAATGTCACATATTTAGCTTCTGAAGTCAGAATATTAAACGTAAGGAATGCGATTTTTTGCTGCGTCGATACGCACACTGAATCCGTGAATCGATGGTGTCGAAGCTCGCCTGAGCTTGTGTCTGCGTCGGGCGTTTAATTCTCGGCCGCATAATTCATGCAACAATAGACATTGCACAGTCGTCGAATCGTATGGGTTTCGAGAAATGTGGCGCGGGCTCGTTATGACGCCGCTGCACGTCCGACAAATGGCTTCATCGTGAAAATTAACATTCGGCCAGCATCTCGCGGGCTCGGTCGCCGCCCCTCGCGCCTCCTCCGCGAGCAAATATTGAATCGTCGCCGACTCGCCGTCCTGGGACCTCCGCCGAGGTGTCGCCTTCTCGGTGCACGGACACGTCAACAGTTTTTTACTCATTGTTAAAGAGAATTCGAATTCATTCATGCTAGATACGTTTATGCTATGCTAGGTAAAGTGTAATTGAAAACACGGTCTCCGTTTACTTGTTAGAATCATATTCATCAAACTTGTACGGTGTGTAATGAATAATGACACCGTGTATGATATCGTTGCTACTTATCATATTTCATTTTAATTAGTAATAGTTGAGAGGTTATAGACACTTGTTTTTCTAGTCATTCAACTGAAACAGCGTTCTTCAGTATTTTAAAGAAATTACTACACTCTTTGGGTGTGCGACATCAAATATGAGAAGGCAAATTCCCGTAGTTAAAATCTGGTCGCAATCTCATGTCAGCGACAATCAATGTCAAAAATTTAGGGATTTTGTTATGTATTTTGTATTTTTGACAGATTCAGACTGAGATCAAACTGTGAACTTCTTAAAATTACGGGAATTGCCCCTCAGTTCGACCCGATCGCAATACTAAATAAATTGCGCACCATCTCACTATAATATGATGTTACAATCGAAATTCGCAACAACATAAATGATGAGACAATTCGTGCATGTGTTTTAAAAATACACCGGCTTGACAGCTACACATGTAATTCAATTCAACAAATAATTATTTTTAAAGTTTTTGCGACTGCTAGTGTGGATGATACCTAGCTATACCACAGAATATCGCGAAAAAAAATCAGCTGTTCTCTACATTTTGAGGAGTTATGCGAATTTATGTAAATGTAGAGAACAGCTTATTTTTTTTTCGCGATTTCAGGTTTCGTCCCATAGTAAAAGTTGTTCATAATGATGAGTACAATGTCCTCTTAAGAGGTTGTTAATGTTTCACCAATAACCCTGTAAATTGGCTCACCAACAATTGAATATACTGATACAAAGATATGAGATACATCCAATAGACTTATATATTAGTGTAAGTACCTACCAATTTCTTACAGGAAGCACATCATGCATTACTTATTTGTCGATTGATATTAAGCGCCTACTTAAAATTGGATGAGTTTTTATACTCACCGAACATAATTATGTTTTACATGTTATCAAAGAAAAACATTCAAATAGCAATTACACGATTTTAAATTACCTACTCTGAAAGCTTTAAAGTTACCTTAGTACTGTGTATGTATAAGGGTGGGTGCTTTCGCATTGGGTGTTAGGCCAACGAGCATAGGCGTAGGCGCCGTGTTTTGTCACAGACATGCACACTCGCGGTAATATTATAAAGAGAGTAGGGAGGCCTTTGCCCACTACTGGACAAAGGCCTCCCTACTCTCTTTCCACCTTTCTGTTCAGAGCTGCCAAGGACCCAGATTTATCAAAGGAGTCCAGCTCATCCCGCCATCTCCGTCTGGGCATGCCGCGATGTCGATGTCGTGCTAATAATTGCACAATAAATATTATAGCACAAAATAGTAATGTGTGATGTATTCCTCTTTAGTTTTACAATAAAAAAATTTCGTTTCGTTGAAAACCCTTTTGAAAGCGTTTGTACCAAAACCAATACTACGTTCGCGCGGCGTAGACGTTGCTCCGTAGTCGCTGCTACGCAGCCTACGCAGCTTCTACGCACTTAGCCTACGCACCTTCTACGCAAGCCTACGCGGCCTCAACGCCTACGCGGAACAAAAGATACTTTTATCTGCGCTATTAGAAATTCAGAATGTCATGTCTTTTCAATTAAGATTTCGTATATTTTAAGCTCTATACAGGGTTATTGGTAAAACATTAACAACCTCTCAGGGACTGTATTACTAACATCATAAACAACAACTTTTGTTCTATGACTTTAATAATCAATCAGATTTTAATTCATCAGACTTTCATACAAAAATAAAAATATTTCAATTCAACGAATTGAAATATTCGAGTTTCTGTTACAAACTACGCGAAGCAAAAGAAAGCGCAAGTTAGAACAACAAAACAACAACGAAATCTTAAGGTTTTGATTTTTTGGTAAATGTACGTATATTATGTTTTGTAAAAATTCATAGAACAAAAGTTGTCAAGGTTGTTAGTATTTTACTAATAACCCTGTATATTATGCAATCGTACAGCATCGAGCTTTTACTTCTATGGCTGTGTATTTTCCAACTCAAATTACGTCACAGATTTACTGTAAAGATTGTAAGAAAGAAAGAAAAAAAAATATTTTATTTGGGACACACACATGAAAGAGAGCAAAGAGGGGGAGATAGGGGTCGTAAGAGGAAATATTAAATGAACGCCTAACTGTAATTTACGTTTGACTACATCTCTATACTTTTTCGCTAATACATTACCTTGTTCATGTCAAACTGACACCTATTTTTTTTTTGCTTCGTTCCGCACCTATAGTCCTCTTCTGCCATCTCCGTTTTGGTGAAAGTGCGGCCTTGAGGCTACAGTTACCACTATAGTAGGTACCTATATCTAAACATTCGTGTCGCCATGTGACTCACATACACGTGGTATCGCCGGGTGAGTCTAGATTTTTCTGCTAGCCGTTTTTATTGCATCATTTTCAGTCCCGCGAAGCGTATATTTAAATTAAAAGTTCCTTCAGAATGAGTAATGAACTAATGACGTATCTAACCGGATATTATAATACAAAAGTGGATTACAAACAGAGTAACCGGAAACCTACAAACAAAGTTAGTAAAAGCTTGTAATCCTACTAATATTATAAATGTGAAAGTTTGTGAAGATGTTTGGATGTTTGTTACTCAATCACGCGTAAACCCTTGAACAGATTTGGATGAAAATTGGCACATAGATAGACAATTTCCTGGATTAACACATAGGATACTTTTATCCTGATATTCCCACGGGATTGAAATTCACGTGAGTGAAACTGGGGCGCTGCTAGTAAAATAATAAATCTGTGTCTCAATTTCAGGAAGGACCAGAAATCGAACTTTTGTTTTGATTGTTGTATTGATTTTGTATTGATTGAATTTTTTTTCGTGAACTTTTCCAATGTTTTAATATCTCCCGAGACAAATCCAACAAATCGAAGATCATAAAAATCGCTCCAGCCATTCTTGAGTTATAAATGGTGTAACTTACCCTACTTTATTTTATTGATATAGGTAGATTATCCTTAAGAGATAGGTAAGGTCTGTGATTGTGACACCTGAATGTCGGGTTTACAGTACATATGGTATAATTATGCATTACTGGGCGCTACATTGGGGTCTTAGGTTTAATTCCTGGGTCGGGTTATAGGGTTTTTCCATTAGATATTCCTTAGAAACAGTTTGGAAGTTGGCGGTATAATACCCCCTTGTCTCGGAAAGCACGTTAAGCCGTTGAGCCTGCGACTGGTCTGGTCGGATTGCTGTCTCATCGGACTTTGAGAGGAGGGAAGATAGAGTGCACTTTATGGCACTATAAGTATCTCCCACGCCGAAGGCCTCCGCTAAGATTGATCGCCATGGCTGAAATTCGGTCTGGAAGACTATTATTAGTTAGCCGGGTATATAATGATTATTTGGCCTTCGCGTCACTCATTATTTGACTGGCATTTGGTAAACTGTCTAAGTACTCTGAAGTTTACACAGTTTATTTATGCGAACTTATCCCTCCGTAGCCTTATTCCATTTCATTAGAAACAATTACAAAGTATAAGTATGAATAATTTCAATAATCCTTTAATTGACTCTTCAACGGAGCGCGTGACTGTTTTCTATAGCTACAAAGGATACAACTTAATTACTTATGCCAATTTTATTAGCGGTTGCCCACACATGAATGGGTTTACCTAAATAGTAATTTACGGTGTACAGACGCCAGCACATCAAGCTACCCGAAACTGTCAAATTTTCCCGATCAACTTTGAACCTTATGCTTTAGCGATAAATTGAAAATCTATTAAAGAAATTTGATAGATTGTAGTAGTTGATGTGCGGGCGTCTGTACATAAAACCATCTGACACGTGTAGTATTTCCATATAGATTATTATTAGCTATTATTGAACTGTTCAGTAATAGGACGAATTGCAATATTTCGCAGCACTAGCAGTCACCCGTTGTAATTTTATAAAATTAACTATCCAATGCACGAGGAACTAAGCAACTTTTGACACCCTACGTAACATGGTAACTACTAGTCGTATATCAATACGCGTATCCATGCCTATGAAAGCAAACAAAACCTTTTTTAATAAATTATTGTGATGGAAGGGTCGATAACATGAAAGCTTTCAAAATTAGGAATTTAGGCCGATTCATGAATATTTTACTGAACTAATGGTAGGCATATACGTTTGCAGTACCTAGTAGTACTCCCGAAACTCTAAAATACTTAGTATTTCCATCAAATAACGTTCACAAAGAATGTCGCTAAAGACAGGAGTCGCTTAGGTGACTATTTCTTGGTATCTCACTTAATTGCCTCTCAGTTATTTAATAACACTCACCATGTCATGTTCGCAATTTACATAAGCTTTTTGCCGGAGCTATAATTGTTCATTATATTGTCTGTGTAACTCGAGCCAGTTATCTAGTGCTAGCGAATTATCCTAATTCAAGGTTACACGCTGCATGCAAACCTTTTACTTATTACAATAACACTCAATAATGTTTCACCCGATAGTGCATACCAACGGCTTGATCCTGCATCGTACGACTGGTGTCTTATAAATAATTCTACGACGCATGTCGATGTAACGAACGATATTGAACATCCTGTAACTGACATGGCGATGTTCTCAATCACATACGCAGCGCATGCTAGTTTCTGGGATTATTAGGTATCGTCGGCTACCAGGAAGACTAATTGCACGAGTATGTTTGTCGATATGTGGGCCGATTAGCGAGAAGATGCTTGCGTGCGTGTAAGATCTGCCGGCCCTGCGGGTGCCTGCTGTTGTCCGGCGCACGCAATCACGCACATGAGCTTTCTAGCCACTCATATTACATTTTCTACGTAGCGACCAGTGCAGTTTCCATGTCAATTTCCTATACTTAATGCATGAATAAATGACGTCTCTGCACCATTGAAATAATATCGTAAATCGAATATACGTTATCGCACATGCATCTTGGCAGCGCGGTGCTCGCTGGAACTTATTATGCTGTCACCGTGTGTCGTGCGTCCGTCGGTCGCGACTATCTACAGAGGTGGCCAACGTATATTACGACCAGCACGCACATTATGTCGGAATAATTTTATAATAACTACTATTTGCCAGTGTTTTCGCACGATAACAGACACGTTTACTCCATTTTATAAAACGTTCTCCTGCAAAAAGTTGTACGGCTGCATATTTGAACATACAAACGATATTTTGCATGTTTACGACTTCATTTAAACTTCTAAAAGACTTGATTATACTAACGAAAAATTGGCAACAAAATAAATGGAATAAAGAGGGTGATTCAGTCATTACTTAGAAGTGTTCGGCCGACTAACCTTTGTTAAATGCGTTTGAATCGTTAGGAACGTCCGCTGCTCTAAGAACGATCTTTATCAGGAATTGTGCGAATCTGAGAAGAGCAGCCGTCCGGCAGCCAGCGGCCGGCGGGCAGCGCCCGGTGCCATCCAAATCGATCATTTTACGCACCCGACGCGCATAATGAAACAGTCATTTCCGGCCGTTTCGCGGAATTGAATATTTAATATTTCTCGCAATCGAGTGGTCGCCGTCGGGACGCGCACGGACGACACTGCTGCCGCTACCCTTGTTAGTATTCCTCGCGTGACTCCGAGCAATAATAAATTCTTGTGCACTTGCAGTTTCACGTAGTGCCAAGAAACCGCGATCGGCTACCGAATGCTAAAATGGGTATTGTTTGAATAAATACCATCTGTTTCGAGGAAAATGATAAATGGCGTATTTTTATAGACTTTACCAATAAAATTGCGGTAAACCGTAAGGAAAAGTGCAGACAATAATTGAAAGCTGCTGGGTTCTTGTTGTGGGGCACGAAGCTCGGAGCTGGCATTCATTCGCATGGCGACAGTGCCATTGACCTCAATAGAAACATTTATAATATGATAGATTCCCATAATTGGTAGATAGTTCCTGTTTCCGATTACGCGATACGGTCACTTCATTTAAATACAAAAGCGTATCTGTACATTGAACACCGGTAGCTCGGTGTGCGTCCGCCCGAAATTAACTACAATTCAAACGCCCGCGAGTGTGCACCAGCCTTATTACGTAGTCTGTGCACACGAATGTTTCACATCGCCATTGAAATTCGTAGTAGTATGCTTTTTATGAACATTCGCGACTTATTAATCCATTAGCCACATCGTAAATACACTTTGCGAAATTATACTAATGACCGACCGTTTAAGGGAGGCTTTTTGTTCAGTTCGCTGGTTCTGTACTTAAATAACTTAACATATTAATCACTAATACATATAATAGCCCAAAATGGACTGATTAAGTTGAAAAGCTAATGTATCTAACCACTGGTTGGGATTGAAATTACACTGTGACGGCATAATTTAAATTAAATTTAATTAAAGCTCTCCGTGAAAAAATGCAAACTGCAAACCACTGCAAAACTACTGCAAACATTCTAATCCCTAAAACAGCTTCTCGAAAAAAAAAAAACTTTTAACAAAAGAAATGTATCATGCAAAAACTACCTCTTCATCAATAACCGACCTGTATAATAAAAGCAGCACCTAAAAAGAAAAGCGCTGATAAAGTTCAAACACGCAATACGATTTGATAAGCGAGACTACTAGAGAAAGCAAAAACATCCGCGCACAGCAAGTTTTATATAATTTCACGGTAACAACCAGCATGTTAGGAAAAGCAGTTACCGTAGCTGAATCGCGCGAGTACAGATGTGTTGCGGACGTCGGGCTGGCGTATGTTCCCAGGCGTGGCGAAGCTGCGGCGGCATTCTTTGCCCATACGCAGCCGGCCCAGCCACCTGGCTGTTCCGGGACGCGTCATTACCTGCCCGCAGACTACATTCCCTGGACACCAGGAACGCAAATACAAACTACCGCCTTCCTCTCCAAACTTTTTCTTTACACTCTTGAACATGACAGGTATGACAAACGTTCTCCCGATGTAATTATTAAGCTCGGTACGTTTTTCATACGGATAATTCTATTGATGTAGTTGGAAGCCGTTTTGCCTTAATGCTTCTTCTTGTTAGTGTTGGTATAAGGAATCGACCTTAAACTAAACGATTCTAAGGCTCTGTATAGATCTTGCCAGCTTAAATTAGATGAACTATAGGAGGCCGTCGAGAGTGTTAATCGTGACACGTGACCGTGTGCCTCAATTGTCCTCTTTTGTTTTGAGTCATAAATATTAAACCTATATTAGTAAATAATAAAGATCACAAAGGAATCAAACATCCTGTGTGATTCCTTTGTATCTTTATTATAGGTTCAGACATCTGACTCACCCAAATTCTATGGAACTCCTTGTTTCCTAGAACCATAACTGCCGCGATCGATCAATATCGTTTTCGTATGATTACTGTTATCATCATTACTTGAAAGACAGCTGCGACGTAAATAAGTTCGAGGAAACAGTTAAAATACAGCCAATGTAACTATTTGGGTTATGGTCAGCCAGTGACGCATCCGTTGGATAAAGTCTGAATAATTTTCTAATAAACTGCATCATGTAGGACAAGGTGGCCGCGAATACAGTTTATTGCGTTTTTTGTGGCCGACACGCCCCTTTATCGTTCGTGCACTCCGTAGTAACATAGTAATGTGTGGTTTAAGCCATGGCATAACTTTATAAGTACTGTCACTTGATGGCGATCGTTGGATCACCATCTATCGTATCGTCGGCTAGGTGTGGTATATAGGTAGGTACTGTTGTCGCGAGGTACGAGGAACGAGCTGTGTCGTCGCCGGGAGATACCGCCGGTTTCTCGCTCACCTGTTATGCGATCAACTTTTTGCCCCACAGCCGGTACTTTGCGGTTTTTCTAATCGCAACATTCAAGTATTACCGACGCGCATCCCTAAACCGCACTAACTGTATGAAATTGCTATACTTGTAGCCTGCAACGTTAGTTTCCGATGTTCCATGTTATTGCCGCGACACTGTCATTAATACATAGGAGCTCAAACGCCAACGTGTACTTATACTTGTACATATAATTACATATGTACCGCAAAAACGAGCCGGTGTGCGTCTTATTCTCATTACTCCTCTACAGCTGTTGCCTGTCAGAATAAATGACTGTATTTAGATTTATCACCAAGCGAAATGTATCCGATGACATTCGAAAATTGCATCGCATGAAATTCATTGGAAATCGTTATGTAAGTGTAGGATTTATAACGAGCGTCGAGGCAGGCAGGCGGGTTCACCCGGCGCAGCGGCTCAGGCGGGGCGTGCTACGCCGAGCGCGGCAGGCGTGCGCGCGGATCAGCGCTTTGTTGCCGAAGCCCGACGCATTACTTTTCTGCTTGTTAGCTTTACAACACAACGAGCAACAGCACCGTTATTGAAAATGGGATCATATTTTTTGCTCTAACGAATCTCTATTCACTTAAAAAGTAATATAAAGTAATGCGCATCCATTACTCTAATAGAAACATTTCCATATTTCCAATATCTAGGCACTCTATCAAATCTTTTTGACATGGTGAAGTATAGTTTTGTTGAAACAACAATTCAATCGATTTCCAGATATCCACCTATGTAAAGAGTTTCCTGGGAAATGTGTGCGTAACATTACCGTGAATCCTGCAGAGCAGTAGGCTTTTTATATTTGCATTTATAATAATATGTATATCAATTGTTCAATGTTAGGTTTTCCATTTCTCACAACATATAGCGATTATTATTATTGTCACCGGTGCGTGACGGGGCAGGCATGCGATTACACTGTAATGCAAGGGAGCGACGTCATTATGCGGCGTGTGTGTGTGTGTGTGTCAACTGTTCGCCAGAGAAGTATAATTGCGGTTGTTTCACAGAAACGATCAGCATGCGAATGGCTCCGCCAACAAAGGGTTTAACCACGTAGAGAGTACACCGCGCCGGTTCCTCCGGGCGGTGTCAATTTGGCGTCCGCGCCGCGGCCGCTGCTAGCCCTAATTACTTCGAAGAATTCATGCAACGTGCGCTTCTCATTAGCTGCTCTCTTTGTCCTCTTTATAAAACTCGTAATCGTATCGTCTTTCAAATGATGTCATCAAAGTCATAACACGAAATTACTTCGCCCTTTACTCGCACGGTGCCTGCTGCATTATTATGTTAACAAACTACGTAAGGCTTGTTGTAGAACCATTCATGAATTAACATTCCTTCTCATGATCCATTCCCTATGATGTCGGCGTTTTATTAATTGAAATTTGTTACAAATTCTTAACAAGGCATTGATCGAAGGAATAAACATTAAATATTTATAGACGTGAGGTGTACAGTTGAGGTCATTAACGAACAATTCGGAAAGACCGCAATATATGTAGACAGAGATATTTCAACCATATGTAACGATTTTTTGTTCCATCTCTAATTCGGGTATTGTTTACAACTCAAAATTACTATGTTCTCATTCAACCTAATTAAGATGATATTCCTTTGGATTTGGTTAATTCGACGCGACGTGGACGGTGCAAACCGCTTGTTAATAGTTGGTTATAAAGATAACAAACAGTTCGTTCACCTTCAAATAATTAGTTGTATCTTTGACTATTTCCCACTTTTTTGTTTAAGCACATTTAGCTCAATAGACGTGATCGCTCTCCCACAAAAAGCCGGATACATAGCTGTTATAAATAACAATGAACATTCGCTTATCAGCTGTATCATTAAACCTAGTCCGACGTCACATCTTACGCTGACTTTATTAATTATACGGATTTTCCAACAGGAAATTTGTATTTACATTAATTTCATCGTAATGGTGTCATAAAATGAACAGCTACCCAAAATGAGCACATACTTTCTTGATAGTGAGTCTAATTTTAAAAATACTAGTTCATCGGGTTTAGCCGATGTATCAATATATCCAATTACTGTAATTTTGAGGTGGACATCAATAACACATTATTGGACAAGACGGACAAAAAAGGCGGTCACCTCTGGGCTCTGATTGCATTTTGTGGTTACCGGTACATAGTTTAACTTACAGGTAAAAGTAATAGTTGCTGTGCTGTGTTATCTATCTTCTTTGATGGTCAATATATTTTATAGTAGCATAACGTAAACATGATATCACTCACGCCTGCATTCCCCAAAGGGTAAAACAGGCTTTAAATTGGCCCTAAAATTAATAACAATTTAGTTGTACCAAACGAATGCTGAAACTGAACGATGCTGAATAAATACCTTTTGAATATTTTTTCAATTAAAATTTGGTGGTATGAAAAGTAACCAACTTGAAAATCAAACCAAAACTTGTCCGTTAGTTGAAAATTTTAAACTAACAAACTACAAAACTGCGGTTCGGAATAGTAGGTTTAGGATACGATCACGTCCACCACTGCAGGTACCTACCTGTTAGTGCTTAATTACTGAAACTCGTTTGGGTAACAATAATAGAAATTTGGGATTCCCGATCATTCATTGTAGGTAAAAAAACGATTTTGATGGGACATTCACTGGCAGATAGCTGATGTAATAAGGAGTAACTTAGGCTACTTTTATATTAGACAAAAAAAAATAGGGTCCTAGGATAAAAAATTAAAACAAATGAAATGAAATCTATAGGTACATCTATACAAATAAATAAAATTGAAGTCTGTTTGTAATGTCAAAATAACAGCTTTTTACTAAATGCATAATTATGAAAGTGCATATAATATACGGTACTTATAACAAAAAAAAAAACAATTTAAATAAAATGTTGTCCGTCTCTGTTTGTTCCGGCTAGTCTCAGTAACGGCCGGTCCGATTTTGACGGGACTTTCACTGACAGATAGCTAATGTTATAAGGTGTAGCTTGGGCTTAATTACTTTTATTCTAGAATTTTGGGGTTCCGCGCAAAAAATTGAAACCTATGACATCCTATTTGTTTTCCGACATGCTCGCGAACGGAGTCGCGGGTACAGTTAGTTGTAAATAGACAATGATGTAGGTAATGTCGTTTTTTTGACTCTTGTTATTTTCCGCGTTCGTTTTGCTCTCTGTATTAGTAATACATTGCCGTTATAATTTAAACTAGGTACCTACGCATCAAACACTTAATTCTTGACTACACTAAAGGCCCCTTCAAACAGGCGCGATACGCGATAAAATCGCGCGCGACACGAAGGCGCCGCAAGTCGCTCAACGAGCGGTGCCTTTAGACTCCTACAAACAGGCGCGACACGCGATGTAATCGCGCGCGACACAAAGGCACCGCTCGTTGTGCGACTTGCGGTGTCTTTGTATCGCGTGTCGTGTCGCGCCTGTTTGAAGGAGCCTTTTGTGTCGCGCGCGATTCGCGTCGCGCGTTGCGCCTGTTTGCAGGAGCCTTAATACACAGGTTTAGTTTAACTGAAATCTCTGGAACGTGTATTGTTAGTTTGTTTAGTGTTATTATAATAGTAACTATGTATTTGTAATAAGTTACTCGATCGGCGTATCTGTGCTAAAAGGAAGTCTGAGAATTAAGTACTGATAATTATTTGAGCCTGGTTCCTTCTCCAATATATTACTTCGTATTGCCATATATCATAGGTAGCTATAGGTATGTATCTCTGTTCGCAAGGAGGCTGCATGCGAATGATTTGTGGTGAGCGGTGAGGGAGTGCAACCCGACACACGGTCAAAGACCGGTTCGCGTTATTTCGGAAATATTCGGAGCTTTTTACAGGAGAGGCCGACGATGCGCCCGCGCCGGCGGATGACCTCATCGGGGATTTCTTTTTGTTTCAACCTTTAAAATAACGACGTTTTCCTGCTACACGACAGACAACATTAATTATACTTAACGGGTTACTTACATACTTTCTGTTATCGTTGTAGATACGTCAGAATATCAAGTGAACTATATAGTATAAGTATGCACATTCCAATAAAGTTGATTGCAAAGAAACGTTCTAGCTTGGACCGCATGGCCACGCGTATTATCCGCCACATTTGTCGATGCTCCAGCTCGAAACATGTAAGAAAACAAAAAATTACTTGTTTTTGTCGAACACTTGTTGCTAATTAAATTAAACGATCTCTGTCAGAATCGTGAACGATGTCATAATGAGTATCATTACATTTGCGTTTTGCTCTTTTACAGGGAATAGTTGTAATAATTGGTGGTGATACTAATAGATCGCTGTACAGACGTAGTCAGGCTCTATTTGCTGCAGGCGGCGCGGGCGCAAGAAACATGCAGTTTCTTAAAATATTACAGCTATTTACTTGATACCTACTAAGAATGAATCATGAACATAAATTACAATCTACGACCTACGTAGAAGATTACACAAATTCTATACAGATACGTAGGTCGGACGTTTGTAAACGCGCCTCCAACTGTGGTTTATTTTAAAAACTGCTCGTCAATGGTTTCCATACATCGTCATAAATTCGCGATCCATATCAATATGTACTTATGCGTGCGTTGCGTGAGTCATTACTTTGAAAAAAGTTAAAAATATTCGCATCGTTCTCCCAGGGACACTGGAAAGTGGAATGAAGATTGTAAACATGCGCTCTTGATATGTTTTCTCGGAAATTGTCACGACTCTAGTGCAAATAATAGCTATGAACAACACCAACGGCAACTTGCAGACTGGGCATTAGCTTCACAATATTTGCTCTGCGTGTGTACTCAAAGATAATACTAAAAAGCTTTATATAGTATAATTATGGGATTAAGATATAGTGATATTCACCAGTTTGTGCGAATTTGTATATTCCCTTATACCGTGTTCTATTAACAGAGGATATGTGCCAGATAACAGCTCACGGTCGCTTCTGAGAAACAATTCGAACGCGGCCTTGCGATGAAACATCGCTCAAATGTTTGTTTTCCTTTCAAACGATTCAAAAACGGCTCCCGCAAAATTTTACTGTTCACGGGAATCGCTCCGCGACGTTTTGTTTGCATAAGTCGGATTCGCTGAACAAATTACAGCTGTTCGATTTCGCCATAAAGCGAATGTGTGGTTTTAAATATTCTAACGTTGACTGACTACCTCAAAATTGTACGTGTATTTCAATTTGTCACCGCTGCGCAATTATCAATTTACGGAATATTAGAGAGTCGTGATTTCTCCGTTGACGAGTGCCTGCATTGCAGTATTTCGCAGAATCACTTAGCTGTCATCGGCGGCGGCTACATTACGCCACCACCCGCTCCGGCGGAATGGCGCTCCATTACTCGTGTACTGGGAATTATTTCCTGCATGTACACATGCCGGTTGATCTCGTCGCGCAATGACAATAGCGCAGCATTAGAGGCGTGTATCTCACAAAACGATCAATTCACAGAACGCGATAATTTCCTTGTTAAGTACATGTTACGCTAATACTGCTTTGGGATGCGGGTTTTCCATTACGCTCGGACTGTGCGCTCAAATAAACGATAACAAAAACTTAGTTCTCGTTCGGAAAACTCCAAGACCTACCAAACATAAGTACCTACCAATTTTATGAATAAAAAGCGGTCTTTACGAATTTAATCAGCAATTACATTATTTAAATGTTTCAAAAGTTCGCGTGCGAGAGTCAACAAGGGTTTCTTTTGGCTTTTCTTTTTTCCGTAGTCCAGCTTATCGACTAGAATGCTAAAGATAAGAATAGCAAGCCTCTTCCTTTCTGCTAATTTGCTATTCACACGTAGATAAGTTTTACCGTTAAATAAGAACACTGTTTTACCAGGCTACTTTAGGTTTTACCATTTTACATTGCAAAAAGCGAGAATTACGGGAATCGAACAATCGCGCCATCATTATTTGTATGCATTGTTCATTAGGGACCTACCGACCTACCTACTATCTTAGCCAGAAACCGACCTAATGCACTAGGTATAGGTATTCAAATTCAAATGAATATGATGTCGTGGAGCCCCATATAAATAAATACGATCAAAACTTGCAAAATTCACCTACGCACTTCGAGAGGTCAAAAAAACTACAGACTTTCAAACTGCACTTACTACATACTACGCCTAGGCTTATGTATGGCTCAGCTATGGCATTATAATGTGGGGAAATAGCACACATGCGCCTACGCTTTTCATTCTCCAGAAGAAGGTAACTCAGATGATATCCGTGACTCGGATCATAGTCAACATAGATCGATCAAACCACAGATCATACCGTGGAGCAAATCGACAGCTGTATACACTTTTTTATAAAACATAAAATACTCGCCTTACCAACTATCTATATCCTGGAAATATGCAAATTCGTCAGGAAATAATAATGTCCATAAAAATATTTAATAAACTACCAGATGCAATAAAGGATGAAACCAGCGATACGACATTTATAAATAAGCTCAAGCAAATATTATTAATTAAAAAGCATACTACACGATAAGGGAATACATACATGACAAAAAAATCTATTAAACACAAACATACACAGTTAATCGTAGTAATTTATACATTCACAGCGAGTCGCGACTGACGATTTTGTAAATTGTAAGCTCAAATGCACCATACTTCTATCATCAAGATCATATTCATAAAAGCCTGAATTTCTTCCAGGTTCAAAGATGGCGTCGCATACCCATGGTCAGCCGGGGTGTCCAACCTGATCCTGTACCCAGAGGCTGCCAACCAGACGCTGTATGCGCGGCGGGCAGCGAGGGCTGACTCCGGGAACTATACTTGTCGCCTGTCAAACGAGACGCACACGGAGACACATACTGTCAAACTCAACATTTTAGGTGAGTCATATTTCATCTGAAATACCATATCTGAACATTCTAAAATGGAGCCCTACCTCTAGAACTAGTTCTAGAGGTAGGCCTGTATCTTTAGTCATTTCCCAACTCATTATGTATTATGAGTAACACTAGGTGGCAACTAAGTGCCACGCTCGGCTCAGCGCCAATAGTTGGAAATCCAAGAGCGCGCTTTTATTTAGTCTTTCATTTAAGTGTTGCCCAGTGTTGGTGAAAACGGGCATCAATGTTACCTGGATCAACTGCCTTCTAGTGACCGCAATCCAATTTCTCGGTAAATTCGTTTTAGGGTTTGATCAGATATTAATAATAAATAACATATCCTATTTAAGAAATTATTATCCTATTTTGAAAATTGTCTTTGTCACTCCATAGATTACCTAGTTTGTCGGTCCTCCAAAGGGTATATCTGTTTCTTTTCTCTATGTATAGTCGGTATTGTCTTTTAGTCCAAACACACTAATATGGCCATAATAACTCCTTAAATTGAGATATAAACTGAGGAAAGCTTTCATGTTCTACCATTAGCTTTGTGGGAGGTCCAGACTTTAAATTATATCGCGTCATAAATGTACACACTTATATTTATATTATTATAGTAGGCTTTATGATACGACGGCTGTAAACAGTCGTCCCATAACACTTCAGCTGAGCTAGGCTAGAATAGATCGTCGTGATACAAATGACTATGGTTATTAAAATTACGACTTACACATAACCTATAACAGTTATTTCGCTCGTTTCACAACATTACGTGTGACCTAACATCTTTAGTTTAAATGTTTTATTGTAAGTACGAGAGGCGTTCAATGTATTCTCGGTATCGGCATGAAAAAAGACTTAAATTAAAATAATTTTTATTTTTCAATGTAATCCCCCATTACCCCAATGCATGTATTACATTCGGGCATCCTCCAGTATAAGCTTCTCAACCTTTTTCACGTTTTCTTCCGTACAGGCAGTAACCGGGCCGCCCGAGCGAGTGTCGTCTTCAATACTCTCTCTGCCCCTTTTAAATTCACTTGACCACTTTTGAACCGTTGATAACGAAGGTGCAGAATCTTGGTAAACAACCACCATCTCATCGTGAATAGTGTTTTGACTTTTTCCTTTTTGGTTAGGAATTTAATAACCGTGCGATGCTCTATTTTCTTCAACATTGTCACGTTAGCCATTCCAGTTGTCGTTGGCTAAAGATAACTAGCAAACTAATGATCACAACTATATGAAATTTTACCTTTTTACCCTTAGATAATGTCATTAATTAATTAATTAGTCAAATTACCACATCTTTAGTAAATCATCCTGACACCGAGAATACATTGAAAGCCCCTGGTAAAATAACAGTTCTTTATTGAGTAAGCAAGACGGGTCCGTACGAGGAAAATATGTATCAACTAACATTCCGATTCACAGAAAAACCGACGGACGCACCGAGAACAATGTTCATTTCGAAAGATCAGTGGTTGGAGGAGGGGGGAGAGTTACGACTGTACTGCGAAGCTCTCATCGGTAAGTAATACGCCCACGTTGTTTAAAGCATGGAGGAAAAAGTAATGGAGCGACAGTGGACAATGAACAGGTGAAAGTGGTACTCGATACTTGCAGTTCATAGTTCACTACTCTGACCTAGTCGTTCTGCCGCGTTCGACTGACACGTGCGTTGCATACTTGCATGTCAGCTGCCCTCTGCTCTCACAGAAAAATCAAATCTCGTTTGTAATGATCACTTGTTGTTATTTTTATCATGAAATTATCTTATCCAATTTTCGGAAAAATATGTTGTGCCTTCTATTTCGTTCTCCTTTTCTATGAAAAGATATAATATCTAATCAGATCTGATAACTTTTAACTATGTGTTTTGTGTAGGTCGGTCGTTATTGGCCGACGCCCGCAGCGACCTCCGGTGGCGAAAAGTATGGCCCAACAATACTGAGGGCGACTTGCTACCTACACAGACTGAAATCAAGACCACCCGGTGAGTCCCTCGCTATGTTCAATATCAACGACAATATTTTACCCTGTTTAATATGAATAAGTTAATGACAAGATGTTGTGGGGGGAAACTGCTTTTGCGGTTGAAATATAGTTAAAAGGTAATTAAGGGCCAGGTGCCTATTCTTCGAATTTAATTGGCCGAAATTTGAAAGCTCCTCTTCTATTTGTATTTCATTTATACAAGTTGTAATTGAAAGAGCCGAACAGCTGAATTACTTACTTCTTCCAGTTAGACATTGTCTAAACACTGGAGACAAGGCAAAAACAAAAGACGATATACCTATTCACATTATTACAAATAGCTTTTACAGAATAGACAAAGGTATTTCGACTTATCATAATATCTTATGGTAATTACGTCCGGAAGATTTAAAAACTGAAAACTGAAGATTTTAAAACTGCGATCGCAGTTTAGCACGCTACCTCGATGTCACCTCCATACAGTAAAACAAATGCATGTTAATAAACATGCACGCACATGCCAGGTATCGGGGTAAACCCCCAAGCAGCTCGTGATGTCTCCCACTGAGGTATCCTTCGGCATGTGCATGCGTGCCTAATAGCATGCATTTGTTTGGAGGATGGTGACATCGAGGAAGCAAGCTAAAACGCGATCGCGAAGTATCGCAGTGAGGCATCTTCGGCATGTAATTAACTTTACAATTACAAAGAGAAATATACCCAATTATGAAGTACTCATAGTTCGATAGTTTCTCGATAATAAGCGTATAATAGTACCACCCACAGACATCTGCAGGGAGAAAATGCGAGGTTTTTACGTTAGATAATGGTTGCATGGATAATTGTTAATGTCGTTTCCGAAAATGTTTTCCCGGAAAGGCGAGAGGCCTCTTTTGTTCCTGTTAATGTAGTAGGTAGAACCTACTTAAGTACCTATAATTTGATTGGAGCGTCTTGTTAACGATACAGGGTAGCAGGCAAATCGACGCGCAAACTGTTACCATAAATTCAGCACATGATTCTTCGTAGACGGTTTTCGTCAGTTACCAAAAAAAAAATCACCTGTTTCATAGAAAAGTTCAATACCTACGCGGTCAAAATGTATGGAACAACATTTTTGAAGTGAAAACTTCTTTATCCGCGTTGGGCATTTTTCGCGATGGTAAAAAACCATTGAACTCGCGACACTGTATCTTAACCGACACCTCTGTTTTAAGTTTTGGCCATTATAAAGACATCAACGCGCGGTACATTTTCTTTGGGAAGCATGACCTTCAAACATATTATAAAATTACTGTGCTTTTTCAAGTTTTCACTTCTGTCGGCACTTCTGGAGTGCCACTGTTTTTTTTTTTAAATTAACCGACTAATATTTTCAACGTCAATGTCCTTCAGAATCATGAACTGAATCTATGGTAATTAAAAGGTTATGCGTCGATGTTCCTACCACCCTGTATTAGAGCATGATATTGATCTGGCAGGAGGGTCCAACTTCTACGTGTCCTCTTAGCTAGAATGGTCTCGTAATCCTACACTAGGTATACAAGAAACTCACTTTGTGAGTCTGTCACAAATTTCTCTCCCAATGACAAGAGTACTTCGGGTTGTAGTCACGAACATAATAAATACGCAAGTTTCATAAGCGATTTTCTCGTAAAGTATTGTTAGATATTTTATTGTGTTAAGTGTATAGTTATTGGAAACATGCTATCATGAAATAGGTGTTTTCTCAAAGTTGCAATTTTTATTTCACGAGAAAAACGCTTTTGAATTTTGCGTAACCGTAAGGTATTTATTTATGCTCGTGGCAGTACGCACGGCGACATAGCAAGCTATACATTACTAGTATAAGCTGACTTCTCATTGTACGAAAAGCCTATACATTGCGAAGTCAGCTAAAACTGGAAATGTAAAGCTTGATATGTCGTCGGGTGTACCTATACATTTGAAAAAGGGACCAATTAAAACATAAGGTTACTGTTATCAGAAATCTGCATGAGTTTGTTAATCAGTGTTTTGGTACAATTTTGAAAGTCATTCGCTGTAGCGACCCCGTATTCAGATTTCAAATAAAAATTCCACTTGGCCACATAAGGATTATAAGATGTGATATGATCTTTATGATGGCAAACGATTTCAACGAGTGGGTTAAACTTCCACAAATTATGACAACCCAGTTTTTGAGTCTAAATTAATTTATTCACGAACGGTAGGGTTAGAGAAACAACAGCTATAAAAACATTGCTTATAAAAATAAAAATTAATCTCATAACGCATAAATTTTCCTTTTGTTTCCAGCTGTGAATCAGGTTTACACCGTAAACATTAAGTTATTATTTTTGAGCTTGTGTGTAATAACAGCCGCGCGGGTCAATTGATCCGGTTTAGCTGTGCTTGCTACGGTTGGTCCGTGGATGGGTGGACATCTTCACATACCAAGACCCATCCGTGTCTCGGAAAGTACGTTAAGCCGTTGGTCCCGGCTGTCAATCGTGGATCTTTGACAGTCATTACGGGTCGTCAGAAGCCCGAAAGTTTGGACAACCAATCTTACCAAGTGGTATAGTATTACCCAGTAACTGGGTTGTGGACGTCAGATAGGCAGTCGCTCCATGTAAAATACTGGTCTTCCTTTTCCCCTACATAGTTAGGAAAAGGCTAGGCAGATGATTATGACATTAGGTTATTATATTAGTCAGACCAACAGAAAGTTAATTATTACCTACATTAATTTTTAGCTACCATGTTTTCCTTAACGTCCTAAAATAATAGAATTACGCAATTATGTTTTGAAACCTTATCGCCGCACCAATTGTCGCCGCCGCGCCGTTCTCATAAGGGCTTTACCGTACTTAGTCAGCGCTTCCTGCCGTCCTATAAGGAAGTAGCAGTAGTATAACTTTTGAATTATTAATTGCAGAGAGGATGTGGAGGATATCATCGGCTCCTACCTGACCGTCGATAGTGTGTCTGCGCAGGACTACGGGACTTACGTATGCGTCGTGCACAGCAATGACGTCGTGTCCAAGAGTTACGTCACAGTTTTCCACAGATGTGAGTATCCTTGTTCGTTTGTTTATGTATCTTGTGTGGATTGCGGTGGATGGGTATAATACCTATATACTCATACGTATACGAGTACCTACACTTCAGAAGATATTTAAAATTCTGAACTCCTTTCGAATAATGCGATATAAACATTTCTGTATGTAATAATTAAGTTCGGTTGTCATGTATGCTGATCGTGTGGTTTGGGTTTATTCTCCGGAAGTTAATAAATATCAGCCCTAAATAAATTTGTGGCTGTTTAATGAAAATAGGCTCATAGAACTTAAATGTAACTGCCGATATGTTGGTGTATTACGCCTCTGTCTCCTACCTTTTCCGGGAATAAAAGCTTCAAGTTATGTATTAAGTACTAGCTTTTGCCGGTGGTCACGCCCGCGTGGAGGTTGGAAATTATCCCACGATAGCGTACTACCGGGATAAAGAGTTCCTGACCCAGGTCATGTTGCCAAATTTCATTGAAATCTCTTCAGCCATTAAGGCGTGAAAAGGTAACTGAGCTATTTTCACATTACGATATTATAGTAAACAAAGGTTGTCCCGTTTTCCTTTAAAAGTGGTGCAATAGAAATAGACTACGTAAATAGTTTGCGGTCATACGATTAAAACTTAATGCGGTCATCAACCATAATTTTTGTGGCTTTAATTATTTTTAATCACGATTTTATTATATGTATAGATTAATCTTTGTGGTAGGTCTATAACACTACATATTATGATGTTACACTAAGACAATAATATAACCTATTTAGTTATATTATATACGTGCCTCTGAAAGGACGTTGAGCTGTTGGTCCCGGCTGTCATTCGTGGATCTTTGACAGTCGTTACGGGTCGTCAGAAGCCCGGAAGTCTGGCAACCGGTCTTACCTAGGGGTATCGTATTACCCAGTAACTTGGAGGTCGTGGAGGTCAGATAGGCAATCGCTCCATGTAAAATACTGGTATTCAGCTGCATCCGGTTAGACTGGAAGCCGATCCCAACATAATTGGGAAATGATGATGAGTTATACATATATGCGCACACAAGCCAAATGACATATAAACTTGCAACCCCTATTTACCCCTTTAGGGTGAATTTTCAAATAATCCTTCCTTATTGCATTTTCCCTATACAGGGTTATTTGAAAAACATCAACAACCTCTAAAGAGGGCAGTGTACTCCGCGAAAAAAAAAATCTGTGTTCCCAAATGTAGGGAACAGCTGATTTTTTGTCGCGGTTTAGTCCCATAGTAAAAGTCGTCATAATGATGAGTGCAATGACCTCTTAAGAGGTTGTTGATGTTTTTCAAATAACCCTGTATAAGGAACACTTGTGCAAAATTCCATGCTTCTAGATCTAGGATTAGGCTGTGCGTTGTCTGTATTTTGTAAGTGAATGAATTCTTATTAAGTAGATAGTCTTGTTTTCCGCACAAGGTAAGGACAATTGGAGAAGTAGGAGAGAGACTTTTGCCCAGGAGTGGGGAAAAAATAGGTTAAAAAAAATATTCTTGTAAGTATCTAATGCAATTTGTAATGTAACTGAGCCCTGATGATGCACAAATTGTGCGCAGGCAGACAATGTGGTTGTCTAGATAGTATATAAAATAACAGCGTCTAGTCAAAACATTTCTTGATGTAACAATATCGCATATTATTATAATGTATAGGTGTGTAATGTATAGGCGGATTGCTCATCAAATTTTATTTAAACTCGATATCCTATTTAGATCAGTCTAAAATAGGTTTTAAATAGGTGGAATAAAATGTAATTTTGTATTTATTGTCGAAAATTCTGTTGCGTATAATCATCTAACTGCTAATATAATCAATGTTATTATAACAGTCATTTAGATTCTTCTGTATCCATCGTTGTGCTTAATAGCCTGCGCACGAATTTAGCTATATATTCTCCCACCTAAATATTATGTAGAAAATATACTTCGTATGTTTCTGTCACGACACATCCGTTTGCTGTAAGTACACATGGATCTTTTCGCGGGTGCCCAAAATTGGAACTAAATTTATTTTATAATATGTACCTAGAGACATTGTTAAACCATGTTAGGTTACCTTTATCTAAACATATCCGAACGCAAAATACGCGCATTGACGTGGAGTTGCGGATACCAGCCCGTATCACCTATTAGGTAAACACATACTTTCTATTATACAGACGGCGGATCAGACGATGGTTCAAACTCATCTTGGTGCGGTAGTGGCACCGTGCCGTGGCGAGCGCTGGCACTAGGCGCGGCAGCCGGAGCCCTGGCGCTCGTGTCGGCCGCAGCCCTACATCGACGGTGCACTCCGAGGCTACTGCTGGCGGCGCGCCATGCCAGGGCGAGGGCCCAGCCCACCGCGAGGAGGGCACGAGGTCAGTATCTACGTCATAGGAAAATTATAAAATGGATTCAACGATACCTTTTTTCCTCGATCATTTTAAAGCAAACGTTAATAAGTGACGCGAATTTATAAAAAAAACTTTCCATCTTTTTTGAAGTCGGTTAATACTACAATAGTCTTAAATATGTTGCAGTTTAGCTTGTATAAAAGGCTAACGTACCGAAATCGAATATATATCTTTAAACTTTGATCGTACAGACATAAACCTGAAAAATATGCTACTTACTAGTTTTACTTCGGCCCCTGCCTGAGAAGCTATGGATTGAAGACCATAGATCCAACTCTTTTGATTTGAGAGCCAACCGTCCTGAACATAATTATCTAGATATGGTATTCAGTTTCAAAATTGAATGTCTCAGCTAACATAAAAATAAACGGCACTGGTATGCCAACAGAGCGTATGACTATCGAAATTAAATGCAGAGATTATCTAAGTACCTACACGAGTATATACCTACGTGCGTCATTTAGACAAAATATTAATGACGATGACACCATATCCATTGCGTTGAAAAAACAGTCTCGCTCGAGTACAAATTATGAGATTTTTTTTAGTGCAGACCTTTTAATTGTACATAGACAGACGTGTACATGTTACTTTAGTTAACAGTCTAGCAGTTCCAAAACGTTGAAAAAGATCTTAAATAAAAAAGACACAAAAAACCGTCCACGAAGGATTTCATTACACATTGCAATGTTTAGAATAGAATAGATTATTAATTTATTTACTCAGAATGTATTTAACACTACATATTAAAAACAAAATACGTTTCGTGTATGGGAGCCCCTTTAATTATTAACATAATTTAATTTTTATTATGTTGTTCCTAGAGTTCCTGGAAGGATTTGGGGGAGGCCTTTGCCCAGCAGTGGGACAGCATAGGCTAGTAAAAAAAAAAAATGTTGTTATTATAGCGGTCGTAGTAGTACACATTCTGTGATAATTTCAAGTGTCTACCTATTACGGTTCAAAAGTTACAGCCCTGTGACAGACGGACGGACGGACGGACAGCGGAGCCCTGGCTAGCGACCCGTTGGCACCCTTTCGGTACGGAACCCTAAAAAGGTCCGTAAGTCAGATGTGCATTCACGTTCAGCCGTGTAATTTGCACGAAGTTCTAAATATTCATTTATTCATGTCAGTTATGCAAATAGTATGCTAATGTTCGTTGTGTAATGTAAGATTAATATATGCTAGTAGTACTGAATGTGTTGCTTTTTGACTAATTAAAGTATAGAAAAAATGTGCAAAGTGTGTTTTCGGGCAAAGTACGATATTAATGGGATTTAAATTTCGAATTTTAAGTAGCAGCCCGGAGTCAGGGTTTGTGCCCGTTTTATGGCAGTAGGCTCGCCCCCTGGCGAACTATGGGTATACAGACGCCAGCACATCAAGCTACTACAATCTGTCAAATTCCTTTAATAGATTTTCAACTTTATTGCTAAAGCATAAGGTTCAAAATTGATGGGGATAGTTTGACAGTTTCGGGTAGCTTGATGTGCTGGCGTCTGACTTTGTACATAGGAACACCTGTGCCTGACCCTTCGGGGTTCACAGGCGTGGTGTTGTTCTGTATGATATGTTGTGAATAAACGAACGTTGTGTATTTGTCTACAGTATTGGAAAAGGAGTTCGACGTGCTAGTATGTTGGACGGCGGTGGACGGCGAGCTGGTGCGCGGCGCGCTGCTGCCCACGCTCGCGCTCAAGTACAAGTACCGGGTGCATGCCGTGCTGCTCTCCACGCAGCCGGATACTTGTGAGTATATTTTTTTTCTGTAACACATTACGGTAAGGCGACTGGCACACTGCACCGCATTACAATGCGTGCCACGAAAGATGAGTCTTGACACACCACGTGGTTTAACTTGTGCAGTACACGATTTTAGGTATCTTTAGCGGTATGAGGTCTGAGTGCGGGACGGGACCGGACGTCATAGGGGCGGCGGAAAGAGCGGGGGAGGTGGGGTCAAGTCTCATCTTTCGTGGCGCGCATTGTACGTAGCGGGGTGCGTGATACGGAGTCAAATTCCCCGCACTGAAGCGCGTTTTTATTGAATTTGTATGTAAAAAAATCACACGCGGGGGCACGTTATTTGCGTTCCGCTGCGTCATGCGGTGCAGTGTGCTAATCACCTAAATAACATCGTAAACGGGTGCTGCACACTTGTTCGGGTCGGCACATTCGGTTCGGCAGTGTCGATCGACCCGAAGCAATAACTACTCGTATTCGGCTTGTGCCGATCGACAAGCTTCATTCGGTATGTACGCTCGCTGAATTATGTTCGGGTCGGCTCGGCTCGGCACAATTTGAGGTGAGCCCAGCGGCTTTTTGTCGAATATATATTCGATTTCGCCGCCCGGCTTTGCCGAATCATGCCAGTTCGAACATCGATCTCATGTCTACAATTTCGAGAAGAGATCGATTTCGAAGATTGAAGTTCCATTTAAAGGTCATAGCACTCGTATCAAATCGGAAAGGCTCCTCAAATCGGATCGCCTTTCGCCTCGCCGTCAAACAGACGTCAACCTAACGTAAGCACGCAACCAAAGTGAACAGTGTAGGTACTCGTCATAACTACACAAAGTAAATTTCAATGAAAACGAAGTTTTATTGAAATTATATTTCTAGCGAATAATAGGTACTTGAAATCAGATTCAGAGAAACAGTTATTCCGGTAAACGTGGGTGACTTACTAGAAATCAGTAATTATTATGAACTTGTGTCAAGAACTCAAGATTTTTCATTGTAACACTGAAGGCAAAAAGCAGCCAAGTTACTAGGAATGTTTCTTTATTATTGATTTTCTTTTCCTTGTCACTGTGAGTTTTCTACGAAATAGAGGTAGTTTTGCTGTGAAGGGTGACCATTCTTTGCGCATAGACGTTTCCCCTACGTTTCAATGGCACAACAGTTTATTAAATGATGCAACTTTATTATAGGTACGTAGTTCTACAAAATGAAATCCAAAGCTTTATTTTGCGATTCGCCATCCTTGTATTTGAAAGGATTATTGAAATTCAATAAATAAATCACTCAACTTTTAAGTTCAGCATAAGTATGGTTGCAATTTGATTTGGCAGCGCCTTTATGTCGTAGTGCCAAGACCGGTTTTCGTAGTTCAAGTGTTACCAATAACGTGCAGCTGTTGCTTAGTGATTTTATCCATCGTAGACCGGCCCTTTTTTTTTTTGTTTTCGGGGGGAAACCTTCAAAAGGCACATGGACTTTGGAGAAAAAGACCAGGTAGTGTGCGATTCTTACCTCACTAAAACAACCCCGGTGATCACCATCAGCACTTGGAGGGGGGCCCGTTACCTCTTAATAAACCAATCCGGAACAGTGCAACGCCTGTTAGGGCACGTCTCTGGGGAGACTATAATGGGGTCTCCCCTGATCCTCACTATGCACGGCAGCACGTGATCACAATGCCACCGTATTCCCTGAAATCACTTGGTGGGAAGTCAGAGTCCCCACTCCTGGCGCCCGCGATTCCAAAGTCCCGCCTGCATGTAATGATGCAGCTGGGGTTTCGGCGTGTTAGGCGTCGAAGCGGTTGCCTCCTCGAATCATAGACTGACCCTGTATTATGTTCTCCAGGGTACAGCGAGCTGGTCGGCGAGGCGTCTCGATGCCGCTCGCTGGTCGCGGTGCTGTCGCCCGCGCAGCACTCGCCGCAGCAGCTGCTCACGGCGCTCAGGCAACTGCGAGCGCTCCCGCTGCCGCCCGTCGTGGTCTTACTACAGGTTTGTGATGTTTAAATGTTCGTCGTACATAAACCAACATAGCTGATTGACAGCATAAACTACCGAAGATGAAACCTGACATTTAACATTTACAAAACTGTTCTCTAAGATGCACTAAGCAAAGATTTGAGAGATTAGATCTTTGTGTAAGTATTTAGTATGGGGCTTGAAGGTTGTTGAAAGCGAATTCCAGAGAAATTGCTACTATTAAAATATGAAGCTAATAATTATGTGAGTAAAAGTAACGAATATTTCCTACCCATTGACTTCATCATTTACGTCACAAGGTAAAATGGTAATAGGAAAAAAAAATGTTTTCCCCATCATTAATCTTAATTTATATAAATAAATAGAAGGTTATCCCTACTAGGTATATAGTAACATAGAAGGCGTTGTGAGTAAGAAGCAGTTTTTATTAGCATGACACATTTCTTGCAACAGATGTTACTGTGTATTCCTTGAGTTGTCTCCGTTTCCTAGTAGTCATTAATTGCAACAATTTAGTCTTATGTTTTATCGGTTTTTAATGCACTTGGATCAATAATTATGACGCTATAAACTTCCATCAAAATTCATCTAAGTACCAATTTTTTAGTGTTATTAATCATCCGTTTTATTAGAGGTACAGTCGGCATCAAAAGTAATTTTTTAATCTCGGTTATTGAGCAAAATATTAACCCTTCAGTTTTTTAAATCTCAGTTATTGAGCAAAATATTTGTTCAAAATCGCATTATACTTCTGTTGCAATTTCGAACAAATATTTTGCTCAATAACTGAGATTAAAAAAACTGAAGTGTTAATCGACTTTTGATGCTGACCGTACTTCCAAGTCCTTCTTCTAGAGGGGTATCATGTTTTACCGAGTATTAAGATTGTGGAGGTCACCAAAGAGGTCTGGTACAACAGAGTAAGCATGCGTAGTGATCAATGCTCGTTCCTACCCTATTCGTTTTTTTTTGTTGTTTTTAGGGTTCCGTACCCAAAGGGTAAAAATGGGACCCTATCACTAAGACTCCACTGTCCGTCTGTCTGTCACCAGGCTGTATCTCATGAACCGTTACAGTTGTTGCCAGTATACTTTATTGTACACCACAAAAATACATAACATAAAACATTCTATAGGTTTTATGTATTTTTTCATTATATATTACTTAAGACATTACTTCTTCGTCTCCAGGATCTTCCCAAACTAAAGCGCGAGGCTAAAGAAGGTGGCGAGAGCCTGGTAACAACCCTGCGAGGCACGCGCCTGGTGGCGTGGCGGCACGTGCACGAGCGCGCCTTCTGGACGGCGCTGCGCCTGGCGCTGCCGCTGCCGCCCGCGCACAACGATGTATGTACACGTTACTGAGGTAACGCGATGCACTTACTAACTGTACACTGGAAAAGATTTTGCACCACTTTTTAACACCCGGACTTGTGTAAATGATTTTCGTCATATGGCTCAAATTGCGTAATCCACATTATCACTATCACCATCGTTAATGTCATTTATTTTCGGGTTGTGTGCATTTTTTTTACCCTCATTTGCAAATTTTGCTTTTTTACTAAATTTCCCTGATTTGATTTTGGTCTCAATTCATTAACCATGGTCTGGTAATCTGGTATTTAAAAGTGGTGCCAAATTCAAGTTCAGTGTACAATGCACCTTGGGAATCATATTTAGACAAATCAATAACTTAACCATTATTTCAGACGAAGCCAATCCCAACTGAATCAGAAGAAAAACAATACTCTCGCTCGGGGAGCCTGACCGCGCTCGTGTAATGCGCATGCGCAGTTCCGATGCCGACAGCTACTTAGTGTGGACAGTGACAGTGAGTGCGTGACAGTAGACACTCGACAGTGCGCCGTGGACACTGGGCGTGACGGACGCACGCGCGCATGCCCACACACCCCGCGCTGCCAATTTATTATTCGTACGAAGACTGTGAGTAGTTATAGCTATTTGTAATATCCAATATCACATTACGATAATAAGGTTGTAAGCCCATTTGAAACCTGTATACAGTTTTCTAAGATCTCAGTATCTTTCTTTCGTCTGATTACTATAACATCGTTTCATTTTTCCATTTCTCTTGTGCCAATGGAAAAGCTATCATGACAATTTGTTTTAAGTTTGCGGTTGTATTCCAGTATTTATTTTTCTCTTTCAAGTATTAGTATCGGATAGATTCCGCGTCGTCGACACGTCAGCTTGCTCATGAGTGTACGGCGACGAATTTAGTTTAGAAAGAAATTCTTAATTTATCTTCTTTTATTTTATTATTGTAATAATTTATGTTGTTTGGAAACAGCGGAGTGTAGTATGTGTTGCGACGATTCAGGGTTCTGTGATAATCGAAGTGTGAATGGTGTTGTAAAGAGACGGTAGTTTAGAAAAACAATTTTAAACCAAAACAATGTTAAGACTCTAGAACACGATATCAGCGGAGTAATTGCGTAACACTATCAGTAGCCATGGCTTTTATTTTGACAGTTCAACAATATTCATTGCGTTTTTTACGTTGTTGTGCAGACAAATTTCTGGAACATATGAAGCAGTGGATTACTATTATTCAAATTGTGATTGATAGAGTGTGTTACGCAATTAGCGTGCTGTTTGGTGTTTTGTACACTGCTGGCTCTTTCTGATCTTATGTTTTTTTACACTTTTATAATAGTGTGTTGTTGTAAGTACTACTGATGTAAATATTATTATAAACAAGAGTATTTTTACATGTTTAGTTATATGAAGAAGCTTAGCAGGTTACTGATTAATGTAAACATTTAGTATTATAGTTTAAACGATACATTCCGTAAAAAATATTATTACTTAGTTTGTTTTTAAGTTTATTTAAAGCTGGGTCCCCCCCCTCTTGTAACAAACCGCCAAACTTCCAAGCGTTCTAGGTAAAAAATTGTCAAATTTTCAACACCCCCTTACACAGGGTTTTTATCTAAGTATAGATTAATGTATTTATGATTTCTAATACCTTGATCAAAACCTTTGTCAAAAATTGTTGGATTTACAGTATGTATGCGTCACGTAAGTTTGCCGCTCTGAAACCAGGATACATGATACATTAATCTGTAAAAAATAAAATACCGGGAGATGTAGCAAGGGGTTGATGCAAATTTTCACAACAACAAATGGAAACACGTAAATTTTCCCCATAGACCAATTGGTCCTTGGAGCACCGACGAAAAATTAAAAAAAGGGGTTCCAAGTTATCCCATTGAAAGACGAAATTTACAATTTCACTTGTTAATAATTAGACGATATTTAACGGTTATTAGAGGGAAACAGTTATAAGCGGGGACGCAGCTTAAACCGATTCTGAAGGTTCAAAACGAATAGAAGTTCTTCAATAAGAATCTATTTTCTTATCTGAAACGTTGTATGTAAATAAAACAAAGCTATTGATACGTAAAAACTGTTTTATTTTTGTTGCAATAAACCAACATTTAACAAGTTCTTACTTACATAACATTTTATTGGCGTAAATTACGTTTTCACTAATTCATTGCATCACATTCAAATTAAGAATAAAATTTAAAATTATAATTGTATACAAACTATGTGATATTCATAAAAATATAATTTCTCAAAATTAAGCACTTCTGTATCGATACTTAAGTATCTATATATTTCACAAGATTGATTTCGAATAAGTACATAGTTAAGAGCTCGTCACGCGTGACGTCATCAGTCACCGATCACTTACGATTAAGTACAAGATACAAATATTAGCACCTCGTAACTAATTGTTAAAGCTCAAAAGTTATTGGACCGTTAATTTATTAAATTATCTATCTATTTTAATGGTATTCGAGATTTCATTTGGCATTGAATGCAAATATGTGTATAAATTATTTAGTTTTCCACGACCACACCTGAATGCATTTTTTTAATATCTAAAATAAACTTGTAAATCTCACTTGTCGTTTATAAAAAACATAATTATTAGCTAAGTCACATAATAATAAAACATATTCTTAAAAAATATCTAATACATTTTGTGACATTTACTCAACACTTCCATTTCTAATGTACTAGGAACAGCTTCGAAGTTACAGTTTTACCATCTAGAGTACTGACGAGTTCATGTTATCATTAACTCAGCAATTTGAAATACCTCCACGTACTAACTGCTGCAATTATGTCATAATTCGTAAGGGGCCTCATAAGTGCATGTGTTGTAAAAAACGTTTCGCGTTACTAATTACTGCAAATGGTTCTCTACTCGGAATCATTTTTCAATAGTAAGTAACTCATTGTTGAGCAATATCATTATAAAAAGTTCGTTTTCAACGCGAAAGCAAATACCGTGAAATATTTCTATATTTTCGCGCAATCCGAGGCTGATACGTTTATGCGTCGGCGCACTTTACAAGTTCCTCATTCATAAGCCCTTTTAGTCGTGGAAGTGTTGACTATCAATATTTTTTAAATTATAAATAATCATTTCACTTAATGGGAAATAACCGTGATGTCGCATGTGCCTCTCATGGACCTCACCACCAGATCCTTTGTACAATATCTCGATTGTAGGAACAATTAATTCATAGCCTAACATTTATCATTAATTTTTATCAATCTGAGGTGCCCGCCTGTGGCTGGTCCAGTTTGACTGCATAGGCCTGAAAGATAAAGAAAAATAAGAATATAAAAGTATTCTTTCCCTAAGTGCAGCATCTCAAATATACACTCTAACTCTATATAGCGAAATTAGTGGGACCGGGTATTTTATTGCGTTATAAAGAGGGAGAGTAAAAGAAAACAATATCATTTTACAAATACAAGTTGTTTTCATTTTGACTAAATTAAGTGAAAAAAATTTACATAACAAAATTATAATCTTTGTTTGTCGTTTTTTTATGCCAGTATTTTAATTGTATCTTTCGTTGTATTTTGTTAATATCTTGGGATATAGTGGGATCATCTTCGTTGAATAAAAATAATTGTTGTAATAGTTTTGCGGCATGCAAATGCTTGTTCAATGCTTGGTGGTCGCTCAATATCATCCACGTCGTCTTCTTTATCGCCTTGTTCCTCCTCAATTTTCTTCATCGCATCAAGAATTTCTTCATCAGTGAATGAAGCTGCTATTGCTAAGTTCTCGTCCACTTGTATGTAGGTTTCTAAATTTTCAGTAAAATCTTGTGGCATGTTGAACTGTTTCGTCCACTCAATCAATGGAAGGTCAAAGGTACAAAGTCCTGTATGGCGATAGGAATACTGTATGGTGGTTGTTGTCACCTCTTCCCAGACTTTGGATAATTTATTTTATTTATTTATTTGAATTAACTGTAGTTCTTATTTCAGCACCTCAGAAACTTTCAGCATATAATGTTCCCACTGCTGGGACACAGGCCTTCTCTCGGTGAGAGGGAGTGGGCCGTAATCCACCACGCGGGTCCAGTGCAGGTTCATAGATGTCACGTCTTCGAATTTTTAGTTCTAGACAATTCCGGTTTCCTCACGATGTTTTCTTTCACCGTTTTGAAAGCAGTGGTGATGAAATAATTTACACAAAGTAAAGCGCCTGTCAGGATTCGAATCTACGACCTACAACACATAAGTCGCAGCCGTTACCACTGGGCCACCACTGCTTACAAATGCTCAAGTCATCAGAAAGCTCTTCGAATAAGACTGTTTGTTGAAACATTTGTAGTAGTGACTAGTGACAGTCAGTGCGGGTTATATAAACTAGAATAAAGAAGGTACTCCTTACCTGTTTCGCCACTTTGCTCAGCGTCTCTGCCATGGCACGCCCGGTCTGGTCGACCATGCCGCGCAGGACGCCGTCGGGGTTCTGCAGCAAGTTGTGAGGGTGGTCGTACTCTACCATGCGGCCTGCGTCCATTACTAACACCTGGAAGAAATTAATAAGTATATAATGAGCAGGAAAGCAAACGTCAACGAAGTTATGTGGCTCAAGATTGCTCAGTATGGAAATCTTTAGAATCCTTTGTTACTTTGCTGGTCCTTGCAAAGTCAAATTTCAAATAGGCCCATAAAAGGCACTTTTGGACGTCAAAAATCAACAAAATAGAATTGATTCTAGTTGCAAATAACGAACGCACCTCATGTGACTTTTACTTTTATCTTATTGATATAAAGTTAGATTTGCAATGATTAATGCGAACTCGGACTTTGTTATTTTTTCTATGTTGCTCTCCTCATTAAATACCTTATCCGAATCCATGACGGTGTGAAGACGATGTGCGATGGTAAGCACGGTGCACTCCGCGAATTTGCTCCTAATTGTAGTTTGTATGAGCGCATCAGTCCTGAAACAAAATAAAAATTATTTTAGATCAAGAAAAAATAAAATCATTTTAACGGCTTGATACACGGTTGGGTCCATAATTCATAACCGAGGTCACAGTGGTTGAATCAAGAAACCAATTGAGTGAGATTCTACACAATCGTGTGATTAATTCAACTGCGGGTAAAACGCAGTGTAGGGGTTTCAGCTCTGCTGCGTGTAGGGAGACTGAAGGCTTGTTTAATGAAGTAGGCGACATCATGAATTACTTTTAAATATGTATATTGCGAATTAGTTACATTTGATATAATATATGAAGTATGCGAGTATGTGCGTGCAAAAGGTTAGTGATGATACAAAAATTGAAGATGACGTTGATGCGCGGCTTGGTGGCGATTGGTCGACGGCATCCGTGGGCGACCAATCGCTGTAGGACAGATGGCAGCACCAGTGGTAAAGGCAGTGTCTAAACACGCAGTTAGTAAACAATTTAAAAAATTATGTACAAATATGATCAATCTTTTGAAAGCTTATCCTTTGCTCTACCATTAAAAGTTTCCTAGTTATTAGGGGTTGAAGTTTTTGTCGGTCTGAAATATTGAACTAACCACCAGTAAGTACAACCGAGTGAAAAGACGTTCTCACGTCAAAAGCCAGTATAATGATAGACTCACTGCGGGTCGACGTTGGCGGTGGCCTCGTCCAGCACCAGCAGGCGGTTGCGGCGCACGATGGCGCGCGCGAGGCACACGAGCTGGCGCTGCCCCACCGAGAAGTTGCCGCCGCCCTCCGACATGCGCGACGACAGCCCCGCGGGCAGCTCCGTCACCGCTTCCTTTAGCTCCACCTGGACAGCAATGTTCAATCGATAAATAATTCATTTTTATTTCTTTGAACTTTAAAGTAAAAAAAATATCAAATAAACCATTTACAGGCACTTTTGGATTGCCAAGAAGTCGAGAAAATTTAAACTAGTTGCTCGTGTTCCAAAGCGTAGTTCCTATGGAGAAGAACGGACAAGGAACTCCATGGACACTCTTTTAGATCAAAATATTGTTTACTGTCATTCGTTCATTAACTGAAGGAAAACGCACAACCTAGCTAAAAGGAAGAAATTTCGCACAAGAATTTCTTTTTATGTCGAAGAAACATTTTTGAAGATAAAATAGTGGATGAAATGGTTTTGAAGGGCCGTTGCAGACCTAAGGTCACGCATTTTAGTTTTTTTTCTTCTAAATGGCGGCCACGCGTGGTACCTATATAAATCGATAGCTAACATCAATGCAAACAGAAAACATTTAAAACCAAACGCCGTAAACTGTCACGTTTCCGAGATATTAACGTTCAAAGTTGATCATGTGACATCCATATTTTGACGTGACAACGTCTAATAAATCGATGAAGCTGGCGGCACTCACGAAAAAACATGACTCATGTAGCGTTACCTCGCGGCCTTGCTCTGTAGCGTTCCATGGCGGCTTGAAGTGCAAGCGAATATTAACAAATGCAATGCAACTATTCCATCAGTATTTTCTAGACGTTGTCACGTTCAACTATCGTCAGTAAACCGACTTTACAGACAACCGATTTTTTTTAAAGTTTTCGAATTTAAAAAAATATGGATATCGTGTGATCAACAAAATGGTGCGACCGTAGGTATGGCCAGGCTCCATATAAAATCTTCAACCCCCTTTTTATGGAAGTTCGCCGTTCTTGCTGATGGGAAATCCTATCGGGTGCACGACTTGTGATCCTATAAATTACCTCTTCCAACGCTCTCCACAGCACTTGATCAGGGTACTCATCGAAGGGGTCGAGGTTGTGTCTCATGGTGCCAGAGAACAGCACCGGCTCCTGTGGTATGATGGACAGCTGGCTGCGCAGCTCGTGTAAACCCAGTTTAGACGTCTCGCGCCCGTCGATTATGATCTCGCCGTCTAATGTTGCTAACCTAGGGAGGGAAAGGCCGTTATTTTAGTAGTTATTTTATATCGATTACTGAAGTATTAATGAATCGATGTCTGTCGTTACCATTCCGATATGCTTCGATGGATTGGTGGTAGCCATTATGTTTATAATGTCAGCTAACACATAGTTTCTACAACAGGCTTAAATTAAATTAACCGGTGCAACATCATAGACAAAAATATATTTCCTAAATTCTTCAAGTAGCTACACTACCCGCAATTACTGGTGATCCCAAAATCATCTGTTGTAACAGATATTCTATTTCACGAAGTCCGTTCGGCTTTGATTGTGATAGTGACGTATCCCGACAAGCGCGCTCCCACAGCGGCTGCCCCTTGCTGCCGTCGCATGAGGCTATTTCCGCGAATGTGTACCGTTTTACTTCACCCATTGTTGAGTCTCTGTTGATCACAATGTGCATGTGCACACTTGACAACATTCATAGCCAAACGGACTTCGTGACATAGAACATCTGTACTTGAAATTGTGCGTATAAAAAACTTTTTTTTTTTCGTATTATCTTTATTAGATATCGATGACCATTCTGTGAAGTTTTGCCAGTTAATTTAATTTGATACTGCATACAAAGTCAGATCACAGAACACAATAAGAATAAACAGTCAATAATGTTCCCAATAGCCGGGATGCAGGCCTCCTCTCGGTGAGAGGGCCGTGATCCACCACGCGAGCGCAGTGCGGATTGGTAGATGTCACATTTCTTCGACTTTTTGGTTCTCGATCATGCCGGTTTCCTCACGATGTGTTCCTTCACTGTTTTAAGAGCAGTAGTGATGAAATAATTTACACAAAGTATAAAAACGCCTGTCTGGGTTCGAACCTACGCCCAGCAACTGTTTAAGTCGCGGCCGTTACCACTGAGCCATCACTGCTCTACAGAACACAAAAAATAGTTTCATATTTGTTGTATAGCTGCAGAAAGTAAATACCTTTAGCTGCAAAAAAGTATTTACCTAAAGAGTGCGTTGATAAGCGAAGATTTCCCAGCGCCAGTACGTCCAACGATGCCGACCTTCTCCTTGGCCTCCACAACAAAGCTGAGATCGTTGAGCACCGGCGGGTCTGACGGCGTGTAGTACAGAGACACGTGACGGAACTCGATGCGGCCCTTTTCCGGCCAGGATGGCGGCGGCTTCTTGTCCGGTTCCGATTGTAACGGCGGCTCCGATTCTATGTTTGAGTATTCTTGTATTCTGGGAATAGAATAATATGAGATTAGACAGAGAATAAATCAAATGCCTAGTTTGTCGGCAGCTAAATGAGATGGCTTAGTTCGATCCCAGAATGAATCTGTGATATTATGTTTTCCCTTTGAAAATATTCAGCATCCTGCAGTCTAGATTATGTTAAGAGAATTTAAAATAAAACTACCATCTTTATTACGAGTATAAAAATCTATTATTTACCTTTCAACACTGGTCATTTGGTTCTCTAGCTCGGTGGACTGTCGCATGCCCCATTGGAACATTCCCGTTAGACCCATCGCCTGTGTAATGGCTAGACCGACGTTGCCTCCGTACTCGTCTGCAGCAAAACAATGACTTCTAAAATATTGTCTAGATAAGGAAAACACCAGATGTATCTGAAGCCACGCAAACAGAGATCGATCACGTTTAGGGCCGGCGCACATATGGCGGAGCGCTGCGCAGAACATGCCCGCGAAGTTTTCTAAACGCGTGACACATTAGATAGATAGATAGATAAACCAATTATTTGGCACACACAAGAAGACAGCACAACACACACAAGTACAGTATTAGATGATAACCAAATTACCCACATGATTATAAAACAAGGTGCCGATAAAGAAACAAAAAGTAAACGCGAATTTCTACCTGAGAATGCGCGCATCAGCGCGGAAACTGCGCGCGAATGCGCGAGTATTTTAGATATTATTTCAATGAAAACAATGTCGATAATAGTTTGACAGTGAAACATGCTCTGCGCTGCGCTCCTCCATATGTGCGCCTACCCTTAGTCGAAGCAATCGCAATACATTCTGAAATCTTTGTCTAACTAAAAATACTGGCCTAGTTTAACCAATTGTTTCATTACGATATAAGCCAGTAAACATATACTGCGGTACCTTTGATAACCTGCAGCTCGGACGATTACTTTTATCATAGTCGACAAGATCGCATGAATAGGAACACCCTTTTAAAATGCAGATAATGCCCATTTTCATTAACACTAAAATACACCAAAATGGACGCCTACATATTGTTGCATTGTTAGATTTTCTACTCTTAGCGCTGAGCCGAGCGTTGAAAATACAACAGTGCAGTTTTATTTAGCATTCATCGTGTGAAATCGGACATTAAAGATCATTTAAGTATCACCTAGCGTTAGTGAAAACAGTCATTAAAGAATAGTGTTTGATCAACTGAGTGACTAACCTTGCCCGAAGACGAGGAAACTGAGCGTTACCATAGCGATGTAGACCACGCACACAAGATCCAGCCAGAAGCCGAATGCTCTAGAACTGGCGATGAATAGATACCTGAAAATAATTCGTACCTACTTTATAAATTGTGTTTGAAAAAAAAAAACTTTGTAGAAATTTTACTTGTAATTGCTTCTAAACGCATATTTTATCAGTTTTTGTTGAAACCCTAATCTACGGACGATTTTATGTAGAAATCTTTTGATCTCTTACGAAGTCACGATTTAACTATTCACAGCTTTAACTATTAATTTGCGGTAACGTTTCTAGGAACCTCCGATGATATTAATACAACGTGTAAAAAGACTTATCACATAGCCGGTATCTACGAAAACTACCTTTTGGAATGGGCGACTAGAATCAATTCTATTTGTTGTAATTTCTGACATCCAAAAGTGCCTTTTATGTGCCTATTTGAAATAAATGCTTTGACTTTGATCTGCGCAATGTGTACGTAAAAAAATCTTTGTAGAAATTTTACTTGTAATTGCTTCTAAACGCATATTTTATCAGTTTTTGTTGAAACCCTAATCTGCGGTCGATTTTATATAGAAATCTTTTGATCTTTTACGAAGTCACGATTTAATCACAGCTTTAACTATTAATTTGCGGTGACGTTTCTAAGGAACCTCCGATGATATTACTACAACGTGTAAAAAGACCCATCACATAGCCGGTATCGGCGCAATCTGTGCGTCAAACTAAGTTACACTGAGCAAATTATTTTTTATTTTTTTTTTACAAACGACGAAAATGTCTACGCTAGGTCTAGAATCATGATTGTGCTGAATTCATTGTTAGATACAGTTTGCGCGTCGATGTCCCTGCCACCCTGCATGTGTAAAAATCGTTATGTAGAAACCTCTTGCTATTGGAATATAGCTCTAAAGCTGCTAAGAACAAGAGTTAACTTACCACGCAGAGCTATGCAGATCCTGATGGTTGTCGAACTCTCGTATAAGCGCCTCCTGCGCTCCGAACGCGCGAATAGTCGTGATTCCTTGCAGTGTCGCGTTCAGGTGAGAGAATACTGGACTTCGAGCTGTAAGGGTGAAGATAACACTGTATTATTGTATGTTGATCACGCACAATGGATAGATGTTGGTTAATGTAAGAATCACAGTTATAGATACACCTAGATAACGCAACAGCCACTAATTCGCGTGCCCAGCTTACGTACGAAAATCGTAAGCCGCCACTTTCGCGCTCAGTCCTGAGTACTGCTGGCTGGGTGAACGTGAGCGCTGGCGCTAGGCCCCGGTGGCGGGGCGAGACGGGTGCCGCACGCGGCGTCTTTGATTCGATTTGATTTTCCCATCACTAAATAGTGCTTGTGAAGTCATAACAGGTAGTCAAAAAATGGCACGCTTGGTTTGATACTTGGGATATCTTGCGATACTTGCGTTATCTAGGTCTATCTATATCTGTGCTTAGAATTATAGCCCGGTTATTAGTAAAATGTGGATTAAAGTAAATGTACTTCTTTTTCTTTTTGTGGCGATGGTAATCTTCTTCGTTGTTTTTTTTCACCCACGAGCGACGGTACGGTCACTTCATATCACGGTAAATTCATATGGCAGTCGGGGGATCTGTTAGAATAGAAGGTGTTCCACAGAAAGGTCCCCCGACTTCCATATGAATTTATCTGTTTTAGTCTCGTTACATAAGTTCTTTAAGGTTTTTAAATTATTTTATCTTTTTCCAATGACATTTAACCGTCGTGGGTTTTTTCAAAATTTTTAAATTTTGCTTTTTTTATTATTGGTCACGTTGATTTCGGCATCAGTGGCATTCTTTAAAATATTTAATGAACCCTTTTTTATTCATGAAAGAGGTAACTTTTAATATTCAACCTATTAAATCTTAGAATACTACCTCACCATTCATGTATATTCATAAAGTCTCGAGAGTGGAAAGACCATAATTCAATGTAGTAGAAGGAGAAAAATGGGTTTTGCTGACAGCAAGGTTGATAAATAACTACAAGATAAATGTGAAGTGATGTCAGTACGACTACTTAGCTTTAATCTGTGTCTTATGTTTAGGCCAGTCATGGAATGTATTCGCGTGCTTGTTCAAACGGCGCCTTACAAAAGTGTAACGACGAAGTATCCCGATGTTATCCGAAGGTCTAAAGAAAGGGTCACGCTATGTGTCAGAGGTCAGAGATGACTCACTCACACCCTCGAGGCGCTTGATGCTGCGCGAGGAGGACAGGTAGAAGATGCGCAGTCCGTAGAACACGAAGTATTCCGATTAGTTCCGATGTTTTCCGAGGGTTAGTCTAAAGAAATGGTCGCGCTATGCGTCAGAGATGACTCACTCACACCCTCGAGGCGCTTGATGCTGCGCGAGGAGGACAGGTAGAAGATGCGCAGTCCGTAGAACACGAAGCCGATGGCTAGTGTCGGGACTAGCAGCCAGTAGTTGACCACGGCCACTACTACCACGATACCGATTAGAGAGAGACCGATCTGGAACAAACGTATATAAGATTTTTAAAAAGGCTCATTTCTATACGTCTACAAATTAAGTATGTCTTTGATCGATATTGCAAAGTAAAATAATTTTCAAAAACTTTTTTTTGTGTACTTCTAAAAAAAATAAAAGTCGAAAGAAAGGAGAGAGACCGACAGATATTTCAAAAGAAATTGAAATAAGAGCAGGTTTTTAATAAGTCTAAACTAAAGTGGATAAAATTAAAAAGAATAAAAAAATTATTTAGATCCAACAAGTTTTCAGAAAAAAATAAATTAGCTTTTTCGTTTGAACTTTTACGTGCTTGGTGCCATCACCACGCAGCGTCAGCTGCACGGAACTGATTTCTGTAACGTGCAGCTGACAGGACACGCAGGATATAATATTAAGTACAATGCGCGCCACGAAAGATGAGACTTGACCCCGCCTCCCCCGCTCTTTCCGCCGCCCCTATGACGTCCGGTCCTGTCCCGCACTCAGACCTCATACCGCTAAAGATACCTAAAATCGTGTACTGCGCAAGTCAAACCACGTGGTGTGTCAAGTCTCATCTTTCGTGGCACGCATTGTAAGTGTCCCATCGTCTATAGAACAGCAGTGTTTGCTGCTCCCGGCGTAAACATACTATCCATCGAGTGCTCAAACCAGAACGGCATAGAAATCATCACCGTCGATGTTGGTACCTGCGGTGCTATTCTGCAAAAATGTCACCGTGAAAACTTAGGTGAAGTGAGCGTGGAGTGACCTGTCAATAGTGTCAATTCCTAGCAAAAGCAAACTCACTTCACCTAAGTTTTCACGGTGAGATTTTTACAGAGTCGACCGGCTGCACCATTTTTACAAGTAGCCTAAAATACTTTTTTTTTACTAACATAACTCATCTTACCTGTAAAACATCCAACAACGCAGAGGGCAGGACTTCATCCACGGCTCCCATGTCCTTCGAAAACCTATTAAGGATCCGTCCCGAAGGATTAATATGGAAGAACCGCATGGGAGCCCGCGTGATCGCTGAGAACATGTTGTTGTGAAGCCGCGTGGACGCGCGCATCGCCATCGTGAAGAACATGAACGAACGGAGTAAGGAGACCACGACGAGAGCTATTACCATGGCTGTAAGGGAAAAGTGAAAGGTAACCAACCGGTCTTACAGTACCCGGCGATAAATATTGCACATCGACCTTTGGAAAGAGACAATCGGCTAATTTCGGCTTCGTAGAGCGTTATCTCTGTCGCACGAAATACAAACAGTCCGGTATCTATTAGGAGCTGTTAAAACCATTATGATTTGCTTATTTTGATAATTATTTTTATTCATTGTATAAAATACAAAAAAAGGTAAAGGTCGATGTGCAATATTTATCGCCGGGTACTGTACACTTAGTAAAACGTCCGGGTTCGAACCTACGACCTACAACACGTAAGTCGCGGCCGTTAGCACTGGGCCACCACGATTCTTTCTGTTGTGATGGATATCAATATTTAATGATGATAAAATAAAATGACTGTCAAATTTCGCCAGTTAATTTAATTTGATCTTGTAGTTAATTTTCAGATTTTGATTTTTTTCAGATCTAATCAAACTGCCAATCTGTTTAGATTTAGCAATTTGTGCAAAACAACTTCATGTCACTTACTGCAACGAATATTTTATCAGGCGTTTTTTTGTGACGGTGAATTAGTTGTTAGTCTACCTGCATTTTTATCTGTCCTTCTTGTTCTTCGGAATACATACATATTTTACAGCTCCAGTCTATAATTTCCATATTTCCTGCCTAATCATAATCACACATCTCAACGCAATCATATTATACTTTAAGGCTATTTATCGGATTTTTGACTTTGCTGGTCATCGAAGAGTAGATTGCTCTTCATCAACTTACTGCACTCCTCATGTTACTAAGCCCCATTTTCGTCTGGACTTAATATTTTTTAATCACTAAATTAAGAAAGTAGATATTAAAATAACAAAATCTCACCGGAATAAATATAGATGCAGTCGTATCGGCTGATGCCCGCGGCGGCGAAGTACGTGTTCCCTATGAGGCTGCTCGTGTAGTTGTTGACTGCCTGCAGTGCGCTCGTGCCGTTCACGTCTAACGGTACTGCCGACATACGCTCAATGGGGTGGGCCTCTTCTAGAATTACCCTGAAAGGAAGTATTGCTGTTTCTGAAGAGAACAGAGGTGGTTTTACTCTCGTAAGAATGGGAGTTGGATCACAAATATAGGACAGATGTTAATCGCCTTAACCCCTTAAGCTCCGCTAATGAGACATAATTAATTTTCTATTGTTTCGTGACCCATCGGTCACGCGTGGAGCTTTACCGGTTAAACCATATTTGAGCAAAAAATCAAGTGATTCCGTTGCTCCGATAAATAAGGTTGCCTGGAAGAGATCGCAGAAAGCGATAAGGCCGCCCATTGTATGTTTTGTATTCATAATCGTATTTTTTTGTTATGTATTTTCTTATGTACAGACGCCAGCACATCAAGCTACTACAATCTGTCAAATTTCTTTAATAGATTTTCAACCTTATCGCCGAAGCATAAGGTTCAAGGTTGTTTGGGTAAGTTTTACAGTTTCGGGTAGCTTGATGTGCTGGCGTCTGTATAATAAAGTATATATAAATAAATAAGGATAAACAAACAAGCACACTAGGACGGCCTGCTGAACTAAAATACCATTTGCGGGAGGGTGACTTATATAGTAGGGATAGCCGCGCCTAGGCCACCGCGCCGTTCACTGTGCATCGTGCAGTACAGACTCACCAGTAGCTCGTCCACCAGTCGGACGCCGAGCCGAGCAGCTGCGCGAGCGCGGCCACCAGTAACATCAGCAGCACGACGCACGCGTTCCCGGCCGCACTTAGGTATGCGCCGTATACTTTGCTTCCCACTGCTCCCGCGCTTCGGGTTTCTGCTTCGCCGGCTGGAGGTGCTGTTGCGGTTAAATTGTCCAGAGAACTCACCTAAAACGAAAATATAGAAATTATATTTCTTGTAGATACGAAACTTTAGCTGAGAACGCATTCCAAATGCCTAGTTTTGGAAGAACGGGATCAAGACTGGAACGTAGTTAGCTGCTTTCATCCGTGTTCAACCATAGACAAAAATTAGTTTTTGTTTTTTTCTACTTTGGTATGAACGAGCGCGGGTCGCAATAGGAAGAGCGATGATTATATTATTTAGGCGGCATTAGCGTACGCTAAAAGGAAAAATACGGTTTTATTATATTATGCCTAATTTTTTTTCTTCATCCAACCACATTATGTTTAAACCTTTCTTATGTGCAATTCTTACCGAGTGTATACTCATTTGTCTTTTCCGGAAGCTGCCTTGAAGCATGGACTCTGTATCTGCCTCGGAAGCGTTCGGGTCTACAGCGGGTTTCTCTTCTTCTGGGTCCCGAGCCAACAGTGTAGCGAAGTCCAGGCCTGACGCGCTGAGTGTGTCGAAGTTACCCGCAGCGGCTATCGCGCCGTTCTTTAGGATTATTATCTGTTGAAAAAAATTTTGGAATAAGTGATTTGATACTTTACTTATTGTTGCGGTGGGTACGGTGGGGGATACTACACGTATTTGCACCTTTTGTAGATAGATATTATGGCACGGAATTATAAATGTCTTGGTTTTGAAAATTGCCATTACGACAATATTAGCAACCAATACTGGTCGCAGCAAAATATTAGATCGATGAGAGAACACTATCCTGCTATGTTCAACGAGACGATGTAAAATATTGCTTGGTTCCGAACATGTGCATATGAACATGTGAGTTGCTGCAGGATTTAGCTTGACGTCAGTGTAATGCGTAGTTCGCATGTGGCGATATAGATGACGCCACAATATAACGAGAGCCAGCTTTAAATAATAAGACGTTTTTGTTGAGTCGCATACCAATTGAGTACCTATTTAATTCGAATGATGAGATAAGGTGAGCGAAGGTGACCTAAGAAGGAGAGACTAAAGCTAGAAATAGAGAGATATTGTTTGGCCTCTTACGTGTGTTGAGAGAGAGAGCATATGGTATCACAAAATAGATACGGGTCATCATTTCAAACCTCTCACCTGGTCGACGTCTCTGAGGAACTGCAGCTGGTGCGTGACGAGTATCCGGGTGGTGTTGCGCAGGTAGCCGATGAGGCACGACTCGAACAGGTGACGCCCGACGTGCGCGTCCACTGCTGACAGAGGGTCGTCCAGCAGATAGATGTCAGCGCGCTTGTACACCGCGCGGGCGAGGGAGATGCGGGCACGTTGACCTGAGAACATACATGGAAATGACTACATCTGATAACACATGCGTTTTCATGTCGGCTCTACGAAGCTGTACAAAAAATCAATTGGAACCCCCATAATAAATATACAGTTCATATATAAATACGAACGTGTGGTCGACCAATATAAGTTACATTAAATTAAACTACAAATTATTTGCAATGGGATTCTGAAACTGGCAGTGTCTAAACTGTGAATACAGGAGGTAAAGTTAATATCATTGTAAAACGCTGAAAAAAGTCAGAACTCTCGACCAGTCTATAGCCAAATCAAACAGAATGCCTTACCTCCACTGAGACTGACGCCTCTCTCGCCGACGATAGTCTTGTCCCCGTGCGGGAACAGAGCGAAATCTCTGTCGAGAGCGCACCGCCGTACTACTGTGTTGTACCGCGGCCGGTCCATTGTCTGACCGAATAGAATGTTTTGACGGACGCTGCCTGTGGAAAAACTACTGTTATAATATCGGCGCTAAGTTTGAAGTGGCCAATACATTTGGCGTTGACTATACTTCAACATCCGCGCTTGGACGTGAAGTTGCGGACACCATCCCGTTATACAATACAATATTTCAACAACATTATTTCAGCAGACATACGTACACTGCTGATCATAGACAGGTTCCAAGGAACGCCAAAACGAACAGTTTTGCACTGCCTAGTTCTTGCCTTCTGAACCTTCACCAAGTTATAGTCGTGGGATAACTACCCTCGCCAAACTATTGTATATTGATAGGTAAGACGTACCTAACTTATTAGGAATAAAATCATAGATTACCCATAGGTAACCCATTGTTGCAATTTAAAAAATCCAAGATGGTGGCAGCAAAAATTTGAAAATTTTCGCAGCCGCCATCTTGAATTTTCATTTTGGCTTCACTATCAGTTTCTGACTTTCTGTACCCTCGAAAACCATGAAAACTTTTTCTCTCTGTCTGTTTCTACTTATAATAAAAAAGTCTCAACACTTTTTCGTTACGTCACAATTTCTAAAAGTTTACTTCTGCTGCAAGCTCCGAACCGCTAGGCTAGGTCATAGGTCACCGTGACGTAGAATGTTCTGTCAAGCCGCCCGCTATCGGCGGCACGCGACATGTTTATGATATGACTCCGCTCACAAAAAATGGTCCACACAAGTTTCTGTTGACACTTAACGTAAACTGTTTTGGGTTCTTGAATAAACAGACCATACTATAAAATGTAAACAGTGTTCTTACTCGATTTGTTTATAAACAAAAGATTATTACAGAGACTGGTTGAAAGTGTATTTATTCCTGTGTTATGTCGATTTCTGATAAAACTACTTTATAAATGTATACGAAATTTTACAGGTTACATTATGAATAGACAAGTAATCTAACAACAGCATTTTTTTGAGAGTCCTACCTAATATTTTCAAAATATTGAATCTCAAACTTTATACTGCGCGGAACCGTTTTTATGAATTTGCGTATTACAACGCATCACTTTGTAAACGCTCATCCTAGTTAAATTGAGCTGTTACAACAAAAATGTTACTAGGATACTACATAAACTTTTATTGACTGATAGCTAATCTATATATTATGTCGTATAAATATGCCACTAATTGTAAAACGATAAGATTTTCTTGAAGAGGAAACTAAACGGCAATTTTTTACTGATAGCTATCTACGTATATGTCGTAAAAATATGCCACTATCATTGTAAAATGATAAGATTTTTTTGAAGCGGGAACTAATCGGCAATTTTTTTTGAGATATCTAATTTCACGTAGGGCTGATTTTTCAACCATCTGATAACTTCGAGGAGTAATTTTGAGATTTTGACAGTTATTTCATACAAAAACAGTCAAACGTCAATTTTATTCCTCGAATAAAAGTTATCTGGCGATGGAAAAATCAGCCCTTAGTATTTTAGGTTTTAATATTTGAATATTAGTCAAAACCACACAAGAACGTACTATATTTTTCCATTACTATAAATAATTATACATTTTTAAGAAAAAAAAAATAAAGACCAATCTTTGAATTACCTAAAAAAATGTATAAAGTTCGCAGGTCAACGACCTGTTTGGCACTCAACATGCAAATATGTAATTGAAATATAAATACATAATATAGTACCTACCCACGAAATACACCCCGAATAACCAAAAAATATTGTTATTATTAGTTTTAGAGCTTTACAAATCTTACAGATATACTCAATTTATTGTAAAACAGTAAAAATTCGTCATAACGACTTTTGCCCAAATGTATTTTTACGCAACATTTCTTTGCAAAAAAAAAAAAATATTATGTTATTATTTCGTGCAAATATTATCTACAACGATGTAATAACTACTTATACCTAAATGCATATTAATCCACTTACCGTAGATTAAAATCCACAAAAACACAATTTTTTGAAGCACTCCCAACTGCCGTGATAACGAATTGAAAGCGTCTATTTTAACTATTTATTATTTCTACGTTGGCAGGTGATATTTTTGGTTTTGAATGATTTTTTTAACGAGAATACCCATCGGACCATAATGTGAAACCACCCACAAAGAATATTAGCTCTTATTTAGGAGTGAAAATAGAGATTTAAGCCGCGTGAATCAGCCGTATCACCGGTGGTACGCCGGGACTTTGCCGTATTAGCGATCGAGCGTTCTACCGGTGTTACGCCGGGGTTTTATCTGAGAACTTCATTCTAATAACATATAGTTGAATAATAGAATAGTCCGATGAAATATTTTGCGAATGTTTACCTGCAAAGAGCCATGGTTCCTGACTGGCGTAGGAGACGTTACCTCCGACGTGTAACGATCCTGATAGTAAAGGCAGTTCTCGTAGCAATACGTGTAGCAGTGAAGACTTGCCAGCACCTACTGGGCCGATTACCGCGATTATCCTGATGAACAAAATTACATACAAATTAAAACATTGGCCACAAGTTTATTGTGTCTTTTTAGCAGCTGTCCAGATCAAATGGTTGTGAATAGCTATCTATTCACAACCATTCGATACGCTTCCGTGCCGAATCGAACATCAATCAATGTTATCGAGGTATTCCTCTAAACTCTGCTCACAAACTCGAAACCCGTAAATTTTGACCGTTTAAACCAAAAAGTCGTCCGCTATTTTTCTGACAGTTACAAATAAGATAACCGAAAGTGTGTAATTTTAGAATCAGAAGCCTGTCGAATGGTTGTGAATAGCTAAGCAGATATCTATTATTCATGCCTAAAAACGAGCTTTTTGTTGGATTAAAGACATTCCGACCATTCAACGCATGTTTACAAAATAATTGCGGATGATTTGTGATCGTTCACATAATACTCCTTGAATGCACTGTATCTGTATGAACCGCATCTCAAATCTCAGTCCGGAGTAACAGTATTTTCGTATGAATAGGTAACAAAAATTATTTAAATAAAAAATATCTTTGTCGCTAGATATTGAGGACACGCACGACACAAAACATAATAAATTGCTGATTTTTAAATATAAAATCGTAGGGACTCTTTTCAACCACCATCTAAAAACTCTGGCCATATTTGACAGCAGTTTTCTCGTGATTTCTCTCAGAACAAGAATTCAAGGCCCTGATTCTGAGCTATAAAAAACCATTACAAAAAACACATAACCCTCCTTTCGGGCTTCGCCGCAGTCGGGTAAAAAGGACTCACTTGCCAGGCTTAATAGTAAGCGAGAGATCTGTTAGCGTATTTTCTTGATTCGAGACTATCCATTTAGCAGTCGCATGTTTTAGCCGCACCCCCCGCGCGTCTTCCTCCACTCGAGCTGCTAACTCATGGTCCTCTTCCTCACCAGGTTCCAGTGGTGCAAGTGTTGCATTACCTGCGTTGTAATAGGGGTGAAAATTGCTTGAAGTTTTGGTTTTGTGCTATCTGATGTAGTTGTGTGGGTGAACGATGGGAGCGAGATTACTTGAAATTGTATTATTTAGGTCTTTTGTTGGCGCAGAGTTTGGACAAACAATATTAAATAACCGATGCCCAAAATTGTATTGAATTGTGTAATAATGTGTTTTGTTTTTCAATTGCTTCCTTCAAACAGATGTGCGTAAAACAAACAATAGTTTCGGGTTTCCAATTTTAAGTCACAAGAATTAAGAATTCTTGTGACTTAAATTAGTAACTCAAACTCAAAGCATTTATTTCAATTAAACCATTTACAGGCACTTTTGAATTGTCAAGAAGTCGGTCAGTCAGAAAATATGAAGCTAGTTGCCCATTCCAAAGCGTAGGTACCTATGGAGAAGAACGGGTAAGAAACTCCATGGACACTCTTTTTAAATGATATTTTACAAAAATATTAATTACATCATTACTTTTGATTTTAAAATTATGTAATGTGAGAACGATGTAAAAAATTAAGAAAGACGTACATACGTGTTAAAAGCGTCCAGAGTAAGTAAGATTTTGAAATCCATATTATTGTTTGTTTTTGTCTCACAAAGCACTTCAACCCAAATAAAATAGTTGTGTACGTTTGATATTAATGTAAACTTACATAATGTTTATTTTTAGTTAAAATTGAATCTGCATCGCTACCATCTCTGATTGTATTACGACATTTTACATGAATTTTAATAATGAGTAACCGAGTCGTTTCGATCCGAACTAGATAAAATTATTTAAAAGATATCTAGTGGCAGACAAGCATCTGATGTCCAAACAACAATCTAATTCCAACCTTATGACGTAAGCAAAAAAGACGAAAATTAAGTGACATTCAATGAGCTACAGAAAATTATTCTAAATAGTGACAGACAAATCAAATTGTACTGATGTCCAAGCAACAATCTAATTTAAACCTTATGTCGGAAGCAGTATGATTAAAAATCAAACAGTTCTTACCATTGCCTTTAGCCTCTTCTTCTTTCGTGGGCGCGGTCGAGGCGGGCACATGCTTGGCCTCAGTTAAATCTTCTTTATCTTCTTTGATTACATCTACCGACTTCCGAGGTGACGCCTTAGGTTTGGTGGAAGTCTGAATCTCCGCTAAACCGGGCACTGGCTTGCTTGTGTCCTCGTAAAGCATGAAGTTCTGTAACCGCTTTATTGATATCGTTGCTTCTGCAACTTGAGCGATACCTGGAGACAAGAAGAACGTATTTAAAATGTATTGTTGGGTCAGGTATCTATGCTTCTTCAACAAAGACTGGTCCTTAGTCGCCTACATTCAGGGAGTAAAAAGACCCATCACATACCCGTCAACTACGCATTCTGTACATCAAACTAAGTAACATTGCACAAAAATGATTCCTGGGAAATATCTTTAATTTTTGGTGTAAAAATTAGCTGTTTACGGTAGTGCGCAATGTAACACAATCAAAATATTGTGCTTATGGGTGCAAGCAACAGTAGAGGGGGGGGGGGGTTTAAAGACATTAAAAACTTGTTTTCGTAAAAAAAAAACGTCCGTAAAAGTTGGTCAACTTTCAATATTTCCGTAACCAGAAGGTTACATACATAAAAATTATTCAATTCAGGTACAAGTGACTCTCGGCTTAGTAAAGTGTCTATTTAAACCCGTTATAGAGAAGCAGAAATAGAGACCTCTTGCTCTGCAGTTCGGGCTTTTAATTAATTAACTTTTGGGCTACTTCAACCTCAACTATTTTATACACCTTGAATTCTACCCACCACCCACCTATGATGATGTGCTTATGGTATGAGCCTGCGTTCTTTTCAGTTTGAGGAAAGTTGTTACCGCCTTCTATGAACATCAAGAATCTAGCGGTTTGTTCGGTTCGTTGTCCACTAAGAGAGATGTTTATAATTACAAAGGCAAACAAGCAAGAACTGGTGCTTCTCGACGAAAAAGGTATGGAGATTTTCTTTTGGAAACCAAGTCGTTTCATAGGGCTATTGCTACTAGCAAGAACTTTCTTAATATCCTTAAACTCACCTTGCGGAAAGAACACAGTCATAGTCTGCCTCAGTATATTGTAGAAGCTGGTGACGACGAAGACCTGCTTCGCGGTGATGACGTTGTAGGTGAGCACATACGCGAGGATGGAGCAGAACAGGCAGATTCGTGTCGTGAACATGATGAATGACGTCAGCACACCGCGGATGTAGGACGTCGCTCGAATCTGCTTTATTTCTCGCCTGTGTATAAGAGAAGAGAGTTAGCCGAGGACCCCACGGCGATTTTTTTCGCGCACTTGGTTTTCAACACACGCTTAAAGCTGAGAGTTCAAATCCAACGGTGTTTTTCGACGCACTTTGTTGGATTATCAATACTCGGCATAACACCGACAGTTTTAAAATCAGTGTGCGATAAAAGACTAAATCTCAATCTGAATGATTTTGAAGGATATTGCTAATTCATTGCTTCATATGTTCGAAAAATTTGTCTACTCAACAATGTAAATAACGCAATGAATGTTGTAGAACTGTCAAAATGAAAACCATTGCTGCTGATAGTGTGTTACGCAATTATCTCGCTGTACACGCAATGGAAATGTGTAGACGTACGTAACATGCAGTGGAGGCGCTACTTGAAAGTACAGACGCCAGCACATCAAGTTACTACAATCTGTTAGATTTCTTTAATAGATTTTCAACTTTATGACTAAAGCATAAGGTTCAAAGTTGATTGCGAAAATTTGACAGTTTCGGATAGGTTGATGTGCTGGCGTCCGTACATTGCCTATACTTATTTATTTAAATGTTAAAACGACAAACTCACTTTCTAGCTTTGACGACTAGGTCCGCAAACGGTTTTTCCCAAGTGTACATTTTGATGACCTGTATTCCGGATAATATTTCGTTCATGAGGCGCACACGCTCGTCTGTCCGAAGCGCCGTTTTTAATCTTAGTACTGATGTTCGCTTGCCCAAATAAGCTGCCAAGGAAAATAACATTGTAAGTAAACGATTATTTTATAATTTTACAAATAAATCTATACTAATAATAAAGCTTAAAAGTTTATTTGAACGCGCTAATTCCTGGAACTACCAGTTGAATTTGAAAAAATCTTCTAATATCACGCAATGACCCTATGGAGCCGAGCAATAATAAAAAAAAGTTAGAAAGATCGCTAAGCAAAAACGAAGTGATTGCGCGGGCAGGTGATGCGATGCGACGGAATGGGTCGGGGGAACAAGAAATTGCACGCGGACGAAGTCGCAGGCAGAAGCTAGTATTAAATATTTAGAGAGGTCATTTGAGTGGTACAGTATATTTATGAGGATGGGATCATGACTCTGATCTGAAAAAATCATATTTTGTGGAATGCACGATTGATTAGCCAGTGTCCTCATACACTGGCTAATCATTATGTCCTGGGTGCATTGGTGACGCCTAAATACAGGCGCCATCGCTGCTCAAAACAAAGGGTGCCAAATTGGCCAGAAAAGGCAACATAAATTACTCCTTTTTAAGGAAGGATATGCTTTGGAGTGATATTTACCTCGCAGTAAAACAGTTTAGGTTTAAAAATTGGAACTGTTTGTTTTATAGACTCAACCTTTGAAGGCTCCCGCAGACAAGCACGAAGCGACAGCGACAGTGCGACGCGATTTTACGATAATATCCGTAGAACATTTTCTATGAAATCAGTGTGACACATCGTGCGACAAGTCAAGCCTGACTGCGGGAGCCTTAAAGCTGGGAAAGCTCAGCGATTACGTCACATAATTTTACGCAACTCTGACGTGACCAAAACCAAATACACCTTGAATTTAACAAAAACAGACTTTTATATGTATGTATGGCGACGTCTCAAAGCACACAAATAAGATGCTAAACAAACAAATAGATACGGTTTAAGTAAGTTTATTTTGGTCACGAGCGTGTCTGACGATGTATTATTCTCCTATTCGCGTTTACGATTGTCATAAAATTTGTATAATTTCGCCGTTACGACTGTCATACCCGAAGGACTAACAGATTCAGTGAGCAATAAAGGAATTTGAATCAGGATAAATGTTTACTAACTAGGTTTCTATACAGATGCTTCATCTAATGGGAATTTCAATCTGAATTTCCAGCAGGTAGCATGAGCAATTATATTTTATCTGGAGTTCCACGTACTTAATTATATTTTTTGTGAAACCAAATTTTCGTTGGACAAAATTCCAAACGGCTTTTGCACAAGTATTGAAAGTTTGAAAAATAGTTTCTCTAACATATTTAATGACCAAATTAATATACAGTAGGTAATATTTTTGGAATTTATATTAAGTAGTTATCAAAACTTAAATTCGTGGACTTACTAGATAGATAGGTGATAAATACTTGTGTATTTTTTAAAAAACTAGATAACTTAAGGATATTGAGAAATTTGCGCTGAAAAAAACTGATTTTTCTGTTTTTAGTCCGCGAAATTGATAGGGGCTCTTAATAGGTACGATAGAATATCAACAAAATTAGTGTTTGAAGAGGAAATCACGGCACAGTGGACAGAGCTCCGGCGGGATCTCATGGCGACATGGAGAGTGCGACTGTCGCAACCCAGTGCTGGGCACGTCACAATTGCGGCGATAAGTTCCCTCTTTGAGGAGTGGCTGGAGAGGCGCCACGGCGTCCTCATCGTCCGCTTAATGCAGGTCCTCACACACGACACGACACGGCTGCTTTGGGAGGTTTCTGTTTCGGATAAGGCGATAAGGTGGGAGGAAACGCCCGGTTGTCAACATTGTGTGGATCGCCCGGAGGACACGGTGGGAGCATACGGTGGAGGTCGGCCCAGCTTAGGCAGAGCACTGCCGCGTCGTCACGGCGGCGATCTCTCGCGTCCGGCCCTAGTCCAGGCCATGGTACGGAGCGAGAGTGCATGAGAGGCCGTCGCCTCCTTTTGCGAAGCAGTAATGCTCGCGAAGGAGGAGGCGGAGCGCGTGAGGGAGAGGCAGTCTTTGCGCCCTCACGCCCCTAGTCGCCGGAGAAGACGCCCTGGGCGTCGGTAATCGGTAGCCGATTCCCGGCCAGCGTAGGCGCGGGCTTGCGGACGGCAAGCTATGGGCAGCTCGCCTTCCGGTAAGGATCAGGCACGGGTCGACGGCGCGTTGTGTTCCACGCGCGCCTCAAAGAGATGTCATCCGCCTAGAGCGGGAGAAGTTATTTGATAATTTCCCACCCAAAAAAAAAGAGGTTAAATAAACTTATCAATGTAAGTATATATAATTTTTAACCAATTTTTAATGCGCTTGTTACACTATCCAATTTTTAGGAAATCGGCAGATGTAATCGTAGTTAGAACAGATTGGATCCGATTTAGTGTAAATTGGAGGTCCAACCGTTCTACTTCCTAAATTGTCTACGATCTAGGACAGTGTAATCACGGCGCTACGATTTAGAACGACTAGTCGGACTAACCGTAACTAAATTAATAGAAACGTATGTAAATGCCCTATCCTTATTATTAAAAACGACAAAATTATTTTAGTAAGTCATTACGGTTTTTAAGGTATTTAACTATGGGCCTGCGTTGCCTGAAATAAATGGATTACCTATTATAATTTATCTCCTTCATTTCATTTTAAACATATAAATTATATTTTTAAATATTAGAAAATAAAAAAAATAATTTTAAAATATAAAAAATAGTAGCCCACCGGTATCGGGAACAGGGTCCAAGCTACCGGCGGTCAGGGCTCCAGAGAGAGGAACCTCCTAACAATGCGGTCCGTGTCCAAAAGTACTGCTCTCTGAATCAAGCCTTTGATGCAGCTGCCCAACGAGAGCCTCTTCAGGTGTTGGTCGAGGTTCTTGGCTATTAACTCATTGGCTGTCACGACTATCGGCACAATGATTGCTGAATTAACATCCCACATGTCGACAACCTCGCAAGCCAAGTCAAGATACTTGATTTGTTTGTCTTTCTCGGCTTTCACGAGATTCTCATCATGCGGGACGGTTATGTCAACAATCATTGCGCGCCGCTCTAATTGATCATCACCACTATATCTTATTAAGTTATTATTATTACGCGATGTTAGCTTTAAGGTGCTATTGGAAATTTACAAAAATTATGACAAAAACGCGACTTTAAAGACGTTACTTCAAAGAAGAAAACTGACGAAAATTTAAATTATGACAAAAAACGCGACTTGACGTGACTTTAAAGACGCCATCGATAGAAATTTCGAAACGTGCAACCCAGTACGATCCTTCTTCACGAATGCGTCGTCTGTCCGATTTAGAATCTAATTAAGTGTAGTGTGATCACTAGCTTCCGACTTCCTAGTTAGTGTTCCTAATTAGATTTCCGAAAAATTGGATAGTGGAATTAGCGCTTTAGCGACGATGTGAACAATCGTTTATGCAGTGCGCCCATTATATCTTGACACTTCAGGGCTGCACTACTTGTAAAGGTACTTCACTTTATTAATGGGCCTATTTTTAGAGTCAAGTATACCTTTTGGAAGCAGTGCCGCAATATACAGAGTCAAATTAAATTAACTTGTGAAACTTCATAATGATTAAAATAAAAAGGTGTTTTTATAAACTCATAAGTATTTTAACTAACTACAGCTACTAAGAATCAATGACAGTGAGAAGCACGAACTACAAAAAAAAAAAACTTTTGATTTCAATACCCTTTCCATCTTTGAAGTTGCGCCCATTAATTTAATTTAAACCTGTGTTTACTGCGAAAAGGTAATGGTAGTTTTATTTAGAACATACTAATCGTTTTTCTCTCAAACTTCTAGACAGTATAATTATTTATAAAACTTTTTTACTTAGGTGTCGTACCTTGTAACGGTATGAATGCAAGCATGAAACCGACGCCGACGACGGCCGCCCAGCTGATCTCGACCCACATGAAGTAAGTGATGATGACAGTAGCCAGCGGCCCGATCCACAGATAATGTAGGAAGATGATGGCCACGTCGAATCTGTTCACGTCGTTTGAAAGGAGGTTCACTACTTGGCCCACAGTCGTCTCGCCAAGCGCTGTTTTTGATAACCGTAGTGACTGTAAAGAAAAATAGCACATGATTAATTACATTGAGCACAAGCTTTTTTCCCATGGGTACGAGCTATAAAACCACATGATACGATGCTTACATTACTATTGTTACGTCATCCACGTGACCGTCGTGTGTGAGTACTAGAATACTACGCCTAGGGGTCGCAATACCGAATCATTTAAGCAAAACCGGTATTTTCGGTATTGGCTCCAGACCAATACCGATAATCCGGTATTTTCGATATTTCCGGGATTAAGCTAAAGTTAGCAAATTCAGTATAATAAAGTTAGTTTTCGGAGGAATAGTAAGTAGGTACCTAACCTAAATGAATTTATCTTCTAAATAAAACAAAATATTCATTGACACAAGGTTTATTATTTGATATGTTGGTAATCAATCTGTTAGTTCTTAGCAATAATTTACTAATACTAAATTCCCGTTTATTCCTTTATTAAAATAACTTAGGTAACTGGTTAACTAGTTCAAATACTTTAATTAAATGTAGTGTTTGACTAGGAAGTAGGATTCCTACTAGGAATCAGTTCTAAAAATAAAATGTTTATCAAACTTAAACATCTCCCAACAGTCTCAACATAAACAAAACGAACAACGAACCAAGAAAATGCACTTCTAATTAATTCTCATAAAACATAAAAATAATAAATTCTCATAAAACATGTAATTTGAATTAAATGGCGCGTAACTTTTTCTATTTGTATTTGCTTTTTATTTATTTTACTAAAACCGAAAATACCGAATATCCCGGTTTTTGTGAAATGAATACCGGTATTAATTAGACCTAAATTTGGCCCGGTATTCCGGTATTTTCGAAATTCGGTATCCCGGTTTGCGACCCCTACTACGCACCCAACATTTTTTTCATTCTTGCAAATAAAATGTAAGGAGCAAGACAAAGTAATGTTTCATGTGAGTAAAGTGAGTAATGTCAAGGTGAAAATAATTAAATGCTTCGCGAACCGTGAAGATTTCAAGGTGAAGATCTCCCTTGTTTAACCAAAAGTATTTCTGTCCGTTATATCATAACGAAGGAAACTCTCACGAAAGATCGAGCTTCTGCAGTAAAAGATAACTAATCCGTAAAGTATACATTTGACATTTTAACAGATAAAAAATACCTTGAAAGTAAATAATGATTCATGACCAAACAGAAGACTATGCTTCTTCTGTCAAATAATCATGCTATAAGATTCTTATTAAATATTGTCTAGACCTAGAATTAAACAAAGATAAGGCTTTCAGACACGAAAAATTGATGTAAAATTGTAATGTTGAGAACTGATAAATACAAGGTTTTTAATAGTTAGTAGTACCTATTACAGTTAGCAGCACGTAAGTGTAAACGCATCAGCATCTGCCATCTAATCTCTTCACCACCCTTGGTTGACTAGTAGAGAATGCCTAAGGACTTTGTATCTTTTTGTGTGCGAAAACTTTAAATAAACACATGCCCTAAGGAAATCGATCTCACTGATATGACATAAACGCGCAGTCAATGTCATTTTATTACACTGGATGATATGCGGTTTTCTGTAGGTAAGTTGGTAAAGTACCTAAACATTAATGACTACTGTGAACGTCACAGGGGAATATTGTCTGAATTGAGTTTGTTTTGCAGTTTTAAAATTATCAATGCAACCCTCTAAGTTCATATACTTAATCCTATTGATTATAATTCTGTGTCATATTTGTTATGCTCGTGAATCATATTTTAATCAAGTAAGTACAAGTATTTTAACCGTAAGAAAATTTGAATTTCGCGCGCTGCGTTGGAGCTTCCCCCTTAACGATTTTTATTTCACGTGACTACCTAAAAATACACTCTAAGGCGCTAATACATATTTACAGTATTCTATTGTATTTACCGCGTAGCGAGACGTCAGATGATCGCTCTTGAGTGGATCTTGAAATAACAGACAATATTGGCGCTCTCAATTGAGAATTAGGTTATTGGGATCTTAATTAAGACTCAAGAACATATTTATTGCCATAACAAGTACCTATTATTTATTGCCAATGAGATACCCACAATCTTTATAATAATTATAGATCTCGCATGTCAATCAAACTGGCTAGCCTTTCCCAATGAGGGTTTTCGTGAAAATTTACGACACCAGTTGGCACCACTTTGACTAGAGGTCTTCCAATATAAAATATATGATGACGTTCATCATTCAGTCATGATTAAAGAAAATATAGGCTCTTTGACAGATGCCTGGACCTGACGTGTCAGTGCTGCCACCTAGCGAACGTCATTTCAGAAAACCCTCATTATGTTGGGGTCGGCTATCAGTCCCATCGGATGCAGGTACATAAATTCCTGTATTTTACATAGCGCGACTGCTTATCTGACCTTCACAACCCAGTTACTTGGTAACATGATACCCCGTGGTAAGATCTTGCGTATACATATCTAATTTAAAGGAAAGCACGGCAATATGACTTAGCGTACCCTTTATTCCAAAACGTACGTATTTTAATAATAGGTAACTATAACATACCTCCCATTTTATCTGAGTATTTTTTATATAACATTGGTCAGGCAGGGGCGTAGTCTTTCCATAGTCCCAGATAACCAGTTCACTTTAGCCACCCAAACCCATAATCTAATATCTTTGTGTCCATATCCTACAATAGTCATCGGAACGTTTCAAGTTCCTTCATGACACACATAATAGATATCTGAGGTCGTCGGAAAACCTGAGACTAGAGATGCCGATGCATTCCACCAGTTTCTATGACAAATCTTTTACTGTTCAATCAGTACGGTTATGGAATGACTTGCCCGTGTCGGTAAGGCGTGCTCAATCTTTGTCCACGTTTAAAATTATGGTAAAAAAGCACTTCCTCTCTCCTTAAACATCATCATTATATTTTCTTTGGTCCTGTTTCATGTTTTTTATTATTATATGGATATATAATAATAAATACAATAATAATATAAAGTAATAATAATAGTAGTAGTAGTAGTGATAATATAATGTATGTGTATATACATATTTATTTAGATAAGTAGAATATACTTTATGTATGTATTTGTTGTATTATGTAAATGGTACACCACGGACTACCTATAGTATTTGTCTGTCCTTCCCCTTTTTAAATCCATCCTAAGGTTGTCTTTAAAAGATCGCTCTTAGCGATAAGACCGCCCATTGAGTCACCCTTTGTACAGTTTCTATATTTGTCTGTAATTTATATGGTGTACTCATTATTAAATGAGTATTCTATTCTATTCTAGTCCTACATCAATTGGGGATTTTCCTAGGTGTACTTGCAGAGTGTGGGAGTACAGGGATAATCGTCGGTACGTGGCTTATTTAATTAAAACCTGCTAACGGGCCTCTGCGAGTTGACTTGGGTTCCTCGTACGCCTTCCAAAGGTCCGGGACACCAGGTTTCCAAGAAATGTCATGAGATAATAATAAATACTATAACATACCTTTCTATAAATCAGTGAACAGCAGGCGACGCGGAACTTCATGCCCATATGCAGGATGGCCATCATATAGGGGTGCACGACGAACACGTTGAGCGCTGAACACAGGACCACGGCGCCGGCATACATGTAGGCTTCTTCCTGCTTCATAGTGTGACCAGGACTGTAGTACTCCACCAGCTTACCCAGGAACACTGGCTGTGCAATCCTGGTGTTGTAATCACAATTATATTGTATTTATTTTTGATTATTGGAACTATAAGGTGCGTTGAGAGTATCCGCTTGTTGCAGTGGCTCGTGTCAAGTTAGAGAAATTAGATGCTAGCCAAATTATCCGTACATTTGTCATTGTTGGACAGTTTTATGAAATGACACAGCAAATTGACGTAGGGTGTCAATTTCCTTAACGATTAATTTCCCTGACTAAAGTATTCTGCCCAAATATTTACAGAAACAATCAAAAAGCCATCGTGTCTGGGGAAATACAATGGCTTTTTAATTGTTTCTGTGACTTGGGGGGCTGTCCCTGTTCGAAGGGTTAAACAGAAAAATAAAGTTTACAACATTTCCAAAGTCAGCTACAGTTTCAGTAATTAACTGTTAATGGTTTCTCTCTGTAAATGTAACACATTTCAGCAGCCTTTGCAATATTGCAATCTAAGAATGAAAATAATTACCCTAAATATTTTAGTAATGATTCCTGTAAAATACTCGTATATACATGACTTATTAATGTAGGTACTAACACTTTGTAACTTTTAAAACTGCAGTTTCTAACACCGTTTCAAGGCTACCTACTTTAACTATGATATAGAACACAAAATGCTAAAAAAAACTAGGTGAAATCTATTAAATTACTACCTAAGATCCACAAGGAAAGTAGTCGAAAGATCTAGATAAGGTTGATCTTCCGGTGCGATAAGATTAAGCATCATAGCATAAAATCCTGACAGTTTACTAATTCTCTAAGATGTCACGTGTAATCTCAAGTTAAAATCTTCCGCCTTACGAAAATCAAGGCACTTTGCGTAACACGGAATTTTTCACAATCCGGAGGATTTTGAATAAAATTTCTAATCCATTGCTCTACATGTTCGAAAAATTCGACTGCTCGACAGCGTAAATAACGCAATGAATGTTGTCGTATTGTCAAAATGCCTTTCATTTTGCCAATTCGACAACATTCATTGCGTTATTACCCCGTAACAACATTAATTTTTTACCCCGCAGCGTCTGGCATCAATAGATGGAATCTGGAATCAAAGATTGCTTCATCATAACATAACATAAACGACACATTCCTCTGTGACAGACTGACAAAAGGTAATCTAAAATATAAATTATAAAGGTTCCGTTTTTATTACCTTTTAGGTCAGAACGTTAAAACATTTATTACCAAACCATTAATTAATTTAAAATGTACGAATCTAGAATACTAATACAAAATCTGATAAACTAGGCAATGGCACAGAATAACTAAATAGTATCTACTAACGGCAATAGTGCCGATTTTGTTGTTCACAAAACAAACTAAATTTAAATTCAGTGCATATTTTTCTTTCTATTTCATTAAGAAAAGGACAGAAGATAAATTTTAGTTTAGTCCTGCAGAATTAATCAGCACCAACAAAAAAAATTAGGACGCAAATGACTGAAATACCAACCTGTATACAATACAAGTTGCATCACTTTGAATTCTAAGGATATTTACCTACATAGAGACTACACAATATACATAGTACCTACAAATTCTCACTCTAGTCTTCTACTCTACATATACGTACAAACTACATACAACTTTACAGTGCCTTAGCTACGGTATCTTGTTTTGTCTCACTTGTCTGTGGTATTGAAAGCACTGGCCACGTGATCACGGAGTTCTAGCAAACGCTTGTGCATCTCCTCGTGAGTCGACTTCCCGAAGTAGCCTATAAACGAGCCCAACATGCGAGGCTGTTGGATCCTGTAGGAAGAAGGAGCGATTAGGATAGGAAAGGAGTTATATGGTAAATTAGGATAGACTCTGGGAATGTCGGATTTTAGAGTCAATGGAATTGTCGGTTTTAGAGCCTTTGAGAATTCCCGTTTTTAGACCCTCTCTGTTAATTTCTCATTTTGGAGCCTCAACTAGATGAGGTCGGTGTTTCCTATCTGACTACTCCGAGAAGAAAGGCCGACAGAAACTCAGAGGTCACAGTCTCTTTTAAAGTACAGACATAATTTTGGTCAGATATTAGGATCACAAGGAATGTAGGTTTTTGAAGCTTAGGATGTCGGTTTTAGCAGCCTCTGGAAATGTCGGTGTTGGAGACTATTTTTGCTGAAAATTTTAACCAGATAACTGTGTAACCAGGTGGTTACACAGTTATCTGGTTAAAATTTTCAGCACGGGTTTTGTCTGTCCTATAATTTATTCCTCATATTTACCAGTCTAGCTTCCATTACATAGTTTCTAATTTCGTAATAGAAATGATTTATAGTGTCTTCATTTAGTTAAAATTATTTAATTACTGTTATAGTATTCTATAAGGGAATACATATTTTTTTTTATACATTTTCCGAAGAATTAAAATCTTAGTATTTATTAGCTTAGCAACAAAGCATTTCCGGTACAAAAAACCATTTTAAAGCTTGTAAAAGTAGGATTGTTAATGTGAGATTCATACTCGGAAATAATTTAGATAAACCAACGATTTAACAACAACTCATTTAGAAGTAAATGAATATGTAAAACGATAGATTAAAAATCGGTTGTCTGTAAAGTCGGTTTACTGACGATAGTTGAACGTGACAACGTCATAAGAAAATACTGATGGAATAGTTGCATTGCATTTGTTAATATTCGCTTGCTCTTCAAGCCGCCATGGAACGCTACAGAGCGAGGCCGCGAGGTAACGCTACATGAGTCATGTTTTTTCGTAAGTGCAGCCAGCTTCATCGATTTATTAGACGTTGTCACGTCAAAAACGATTTAATGTCAACGTCGTTTTCCAAATAAACGTGAAATTACGGTACCTACCTAGGTATAAAAATTTACTTAAATCAAGTGTTTATGTAATACTTAACTATTTATTGATAGTTAAACTGATAAGCACCCATATTGTTACATCAATCGCCGACGATTTGTAGTCGTCGATCATTGCACTTATTGCTTCAAAACTGTAGATTCAGTACAAATGTGTGTTATCTTATCAAAACAGATTTAAGATAGGCATTGTTTATAGTATTGTGTAATAGCTCAATAATACGATTACAATATTGTTGATTGTCACGATATTGTCAGTCAAATAGACTCATTATGTCTCTCTCGTTATGACTCATTATGTATTTTTTCTTACATGTCCAATTCGGTAAAAAAAACGCGGGAATTACATCTATACTATTGATACTTCGGAATGAACCTTGCTCCTTTCCGAACGGGCAAAAACACATCAGGAGTAAGAATCTTGTTGTCATTCATTTTTAGTTCTGGCCCCAAACTAATCTTGGTAGGTGATAAAGTGTTGTAAGCGACGAAAACACGGATTTCGTCGTTAAAGAGTAGACCCTCTGCTTCGTATTAACTTTTTTATTATATGGTGTTAACACATAATTTGGCTGGAAATTAAAAACACAGCACGCCATAAGTATTTTTATTTATTTACCAAATCGAACAAGTTGAGAAAAATTACCTTTAGTTTGTTTCACATTACTTAAACGATGTTTACCTACTTATCAATCTCATTTTGTATCATTTGCATAAACAAAAGTCCATAAATACATGGTATGTATCTTGTTTCGTTTATTTTATACTAGCTGACCCGACAGGCGCCCTGTCCAAGCAATAACTCATACAATTTTATTTTTTTATTATCCATTGATGTCCCACTGCTAAGCAAAGGCCTCCCCTACTGCCTTTCCACCTCTCTCGTCCTGAGCTGCCAAGGACTAATCTTTATGAAAGGAGTCCAGCTCATGCCGTCTCCGCCTGGGCTTGCCGCATACAAAAATTCCATAGAGAAAAAGACGTGGGTAAAAACATACATGAACCTTGAAAACATAACACACCTTTTTTGGGCATTCGTGTAAAAATTATCCCGAATTTGAAAAATTTACGGGAAATTTTTCCAATTTTTCTTTTCGTAACAACTAATTAGGTCTATTACGAAGATTTTAAAACAACAAAATTGTCAAAATATGATTCCAACCGATCTCAAGTCATGCACTTACCAACGAACAACATTTAATTTTTAATATTTATTAGATTGGATTGTATTGGTAATTAATAAATGAATCATTGAACCAACATTGTTATTTTTTCATGGAAACTAAACTGGTTTGCTGTGTCTGCAGTCCTTTTAAATGACGCAAATAATATTATATTGCTTATTTACTATCTTCATAATAGTAAATATTCTACAAATATCTACTTCTTGAACAGTTGAGAACGGTACCTACTCATCATAAGAGCCATTTTCAAATATAATTAAACGGGTTTTTCCCTAAACCTAAATAAAAACAGGCTCAATAGACATATATGTAGATAGAATACTCATTATTACCTACACCATAAAAATTACAAATATAAATACTTAGAAAAAAAAATAGAAATAAATAAAAGATGCCACCCACACCCCGTTTGCACCACCTCAAGCGATAGGAGCAAAATAAGAGGATTCAATAAAACTTTGCTACAGCAGGAAAAACATGGAGTAGGGTCTGTAGGGTAGGATGTAGTCCGTGACTCACTAGCATTGCATAACGCTACCCTGATATTATGTAACAACTGGGCAAACTGGGAGACAACAAAAATAAATAAGTACTTAAAAAAACTTTAGAGAAAATGGCAAACGAGCTCGATTTATGATTTATTTTTATTTAGGAAGCGTAATTCTAGAATAGGGTTTCATTCACCAAAATGTGAATGTTCGGAAAAAGACTGAACATCCGGCAAATCCAAATGAGATAAGTGCTCACAGCGAAAACAATACTCTTTTCCTTAGAAGCATCTAATTGTTAAATCATATACTAAGAAATAACAAGAGAACTAAAAAAGCATAGGGAAAACCGCAAACCACGAAATCAACAGATACCAGAGGCGTCTCGCGTTACGTCTGTGGATTAGTCACGATCACGAACATTTTGACATGACAATAAGCCGGCTGGTACGAAGGGCACAGGAAGGGGTATTGATCGTGGATTGCGCCGACGACGCCTCTCATTACGTAGAATAATATTAGCATTAATATTCAAACAATAGAGATAAGGCAGTAGGTCGCAATGAATCATTTATAGCCATGCTGAATAAACTGTTAATGTTTTGTTATGGTTTATTGTGCAAACTAGGCTTTACTACTTCATATTGTCTATTAAAATAATATTAAGAAATGCAGTCTTATTACAAAACGAGTTCTAACTTTAGACCTAGTCTAAACCTTAGAACCAGTTACTGTAATTTGAACTTTATTCCGATAAACGTGAAGTTCTTAATGCAAAATTGACAACTTAGACTCGGGTTTAAAGTCAGTTTTTGCAATAAGAACTTTAACTTTGTCGGATTATACTACGAAATTTAAAAATGGCTAGAAGGTTTTGTTTTGTAATAAGACCGAGTATGTCTTGACTTAAGGAAGCTGTAAAAAGTTATAAGAACACAATTTAAATTATAAATCATATTACAAAATCTTCATCTTAAAGACAAGTTTTTCAACCACTTTTGGTCTTTGCACTTGCCTTTTCATTGGGTAGGTATCTATCGTCTGCTAGGGTTAGAGGTCCGTAAAAATGTTAATCCAAAGTAAAACAAAACAAATATTCGACTTCGTACCCAAGGCCATGTCTTCTCACACGCCATACAAAGTCCATTTTATTTGCTTATATTAGTTAGTTAACACTGCTACCGAGTACCTACTCAGTTTTTTTTAAACAGGTTATATTGAAAAGTCAAGAGCTGTGTTTTTCTCATAAATACTAACAAGACACTCATGAGTTCATGACTTCGGCTTCAGTTAATAGTTAAGTTACCAGATAAAAACAAAATATTAATTTTGGCCTGTCTTTCTTGTCTCTCTAGTATTTTAACGACATGCATTAATAACTACTTAACATTTCACTTTTAAACTAGTAGTCATGAGCAACATGAAGAATTTTACAGTAAGTAGATACTTCAGAAACATCATTTCATATATAATCTGCATTCGCGATTTAATTGCCAAAAATGTAAACAAATATGAGTTTATAGAAAAATAACTTTAATTACTACACAATAAAGTTCAGTTTACGTTACAACTTCAAACTTTTATAACTTTTTCAATAGTGCTAGTCGCTTTGAAATCAACTTAATTATCAGTAAAATAAAGTTGATTCCTATTTGTTTAACTTGAAATAATATCAATATTGGAAACAAAGAATAGAAGAGAAGTACAACTTTTTTCAGGGTTCCGTACCGAAAGTGTGCCGTCAGGACCTTATTACTAAGGCTCCGCTGTCCGTTTGTCCGTCCGTCTGTTACAGGGCTATATCTTTTGAACCATAATAGTTAGACGCTTCAAATTTTCAGTGTGTAGGTAATACTATGGCCACTATTACAATAAAAAATTAAAAGTTAAAAATTAAAGGTGGTCCATATTATTCGGTGCTACTTGGCCGCTTTTATTTTTATTAGGTAAATAATAAACCCTATGACGTCGACCAATATACTGCAAATTACAATAGGAAAAATTGATAGATGTATTGGGAAACCGACCAACAGACCTATTGCGAATTTAATAGATGCTATAAAATAAACGCGCCATTCGATTACACGTAAGTAACTCGGAAGTCGTAACTATTCATTATGCGTATTTAATAAACATACGTAATGTCCCCTTAATTATAGTTGTGGTCCCCAAAAGTTACTTAGGAACGTTAAAACAACACTATCTATAGATATAAATAAAATAAAGTCGGGTTAGTTTAAAGGACACTGGCAAAATTAGGCCCAGGAGCGGACACGAATGAAATATATATTAAAAAAAATCTTTAATTAAATAGTTATTTACAGTCATTTTTAAACGCCTTTTAACCATGGGGTTCTGAAAAACACAATAAAAAGAAGATGATAGCGGAAGTCATTTTGAATGAACTTAGAAAATGCACGGGAATTGTAGAAGTCATTGACTGGGTTGCCAGGGGTAAAATATATAATATATTATGCAGAGATACCAGAGGTCATGATTTCTCATTATTTAATTATTATTATCAATAATAGATCCATTTTGAAAGTAAAAATATGTCGCATCCGGTCATGCATTTGACTATTCGGAACGCTAAGCGCCATCTGGTGGCGCTTGACAGAGTCTAGCCTGAGTCCGTGGGGGTTAGAAAACAGCTCGACAGAACGATGTGGGGCTCACTTTTGGACTTGGACTTGGAGATTGGACATCGTGCGGACAACATGTGCTCAGAAACTGTCCAGCGTTCCGTATCTGGTTGTGTCGTGTACCTACAGTGTGTGATTTGCTAGTGTGACTAAATTGTTCGTGAAATTATAATCTTATTTGAACTGCAAACGGTTTTTCCATTGCGCAATAACCAACACATACCCACTGTACGCCCACAATAGTTGAATATGGCTGATAATAACGAGACACACTATACCTTCTCCGTTATCAGAAGTGGGATACGTGTTGGTTGATGCGCAAAATCAGAACGCTAAAAGTGAAAGTGACCGTTGACATTTTAAAAACAAAGTGCAAACTGCGAACGCTTATTAAATAATCGTGTGGACCTGTTCGAGTTAAACCCACACAAGCCAGATACGGATGCGCGATCATAGTGAATGTTGTTTTGGGCATAGGCTGTATGCAGGAATACCTTTGCCCAGTGACGCGCCAGTTGCGCCCTACCGCCATGTTAGGAAAAAAAGTGTTCCCGTAATTAGAAAATGCGATAGGACGCGTGTGCAAACGTAACAGCACACAATACGACAGCTGATTTGTGTTTTGCTGACAATTCACTGCAAGGAGGTCAACTTGTGGCCGTCGTTAAGGCGCACAAAGGAAGCAGTATCAACGTGGCTGTCGTAAATAGTACGAAGGACGTAACGTGGAGCTACCGGTGACGTGGGGTGACTTCAAGAATCGAGCCAAGCAGCCCGCAGCCGTCTGTGAAGCCCTTCGTGTGCTGCAAGTGAGGGAATCCAGGACATGTCGCGACCCGGTGCACGAGAAGTGGCAGCCAAGCAGAGGTGGAGGTGGAGCACGCGCTGCAAGCAGCAGCGGCGAGTGGATGTTTGCGTCGTACAACTACCCGCAGGCACGTTGGAACATAAAGGTCAGCTGTATCGTTTTGTTACTATTCTGGTGCTGAATGCTCGTTAGTAAAAGCGAGTTGTGCAGCCAAATTAAGTGGCAAACGAGTTAATAATGTTGTTGCGTTGACTGGTATTGGTTAAACGCGTGTATTCAGCACAAAACGAATCATAAGAAGCGTTGCGAATAGCGAGCCACAACTTGAGATTTTATTACATTTCCACACGACCGACTGCGTAAAATAACTGACGTTGACATGCACGTAGCCTGTGACGATGACGAGACTAGCCATGACGAAAATGATAACGCTGAAAAGACTAGTTGAATACTAAGTAGTCAACTTAATATTTAGAGTACCTAGCATAGTAAGAGTTTTCTTATAATCTGTAACGTTATAGGAAAAATAAAGTAACATGTTGAACAAACCTACTTTAAGAATTATTTTGATAAAGGCTCGAAATGATTATCTTGATGGTGTTGTTTGTAACCGGATGGAGGTTACATGTGATGATGAAGACCGGATAGAGGTCGATTGGTTTGATGCTTATGACCGGATGGAGGTTATAAGTGTGATGATGAAGGCCGGATGGAGGTCAGAGTATGAGCATTGCAATATTTTAATGAGTTTCCTATTATTTGAATGAGTATGGGTGTTGTTCGACATGTCGGCTTTGAGAGAAAGAGTTTGTTGTGATTTTCATCAGAACCTGTAATAATTTTGGTCAGAATTGGCCGAGTGGAACATGCACTGCTGTTGATTTTTTTGGTTACAGGTTAACACACAAGGACTTGTGCAAGCCGGATGGCAGTGGGGGACGGCGCTGCGCTCTTTAAATCTCCTGTACGAGTGGTCGCTGATCAGGGACGGTGCTTTTCGAGCGAGGAGTTTCGAGACTTCTGCCAAGGAGGCAGTGGATTGCATCCACTACAGCCATTAAGCCAACTACAGATCTATTGTCTACTGAATTTGGTGAGTCGTTTTCATTTTGTTTTGACTCGGGTATCGAGTGCTACCCTGTCTGTGATCTGGTCGATAGGACAGTGCCGTCCGGTCCATGCCATTGGGGCTGGTCGAAGGGACACACTTGTCTAGACCCTGTATTTGAGTGATTGGTCGAAAGACGGTGCCGTCCGGTCCATGCCATTGGGGCTGGTCGAAGGGACACACTTGTCTAGACCCTGTATTTGAGTGATTGGTCGAAAGACGGTGCCGTCCGGTCCATGCCATTGGGGCTGGTCGAAGGGACACACTTGTCTAGACCCTGTATTTGAGGGATTGGTCGAAAGGACAGTGTCGTCCGGTCCATCCGCGATGGTCGAAAGGACACACCCGTCCGGTCCAAGAGTTGTATTTGAATGATTGGTCGAAGGGACAGTGTAGTCCGGGCTACCCGTTACATCACGGTTAGTCGTAAGGACACACCCGTCCGGTCCAAGTCTGTATGCAATTGAATGGTGATAGCAATGTCAAAGCCAAAACATATTCTGCTTGTCAGGTTGGACGAGTGTATATTTGAAGTTGCGTAACGTTGTTTCAGGATTGCATCCAGGTACGCCCGAGGACGGTCGCTAGTCAGTTTGGCCGTGTCGCATCCGGTCATGCATTTGACTATTCGGAACGCTAAGCGCCATCTGGTGGCGCTTGACAGAGTCTAGCCTGAGTCCGTGGGGGTTAGAAAACAGCTCGACAGAACGATGTGGGGCTCACTTTTGGACTTGGACTTGGAGATTGGACATCGTGCGGACAACATGTGCTCAGAAACTGTCCAGCGTTCCGTATCTGGTTGTGTCGTGTACCTACAGTGTGTGATTTGCTAGTGTGACTAAATTGTTCGTGAAATTATAATCTTATTTGAACTGCAAACGGTTTTTCCATTGCGCAATAACCAACACATACCCACTGTACGCCCACAATAGTTGAATATGGCTGATAATAACGAGACACACTATACCTTCTCCGTTAAATATATTTGATGCATTACACAAATATTTTTGTTAACTTCAACGTTTTTGGTTCATAATAATAGTGGGTTTGTGTTGATTTCGATGATGGATCAAAATGCTAGAAGCCAAATTAAATATAAGTGTCAACTCAAGAAACGTCAAATGAGATGAATAAATCAATCAAATAATCGATGTCATTCACTCCCACAGACTCTTGCGTACCTACTTGTGATTTACTCGACTGTTTTCTTTTGTGATTTACCTTGTTATAAATAAAATGTATGATGTTAGATCATATTATGGTGAACATATACGAAGTGGAGGACAATATGAAATTGAAATATACAGAGAAAGCAACAGCAATTTACGAGACTTATTTCACAAAATGACAATAAATGGTTGCTCAGAGGGAGAATCCAAAGTCGGCACGTTAGCAGAAGAGTGTACTTTGTTTACATTGTAATAAATAATAATCTTAGCGGGCGTAACGCTATAGAGCAATATTGTTGCAACTGTTTGGTGGGCAGACGCACTGTAGGGTGTTGTGCTCATGTCATGTCTATTATATGGTACTTGTCATGGGCTCGACATGAGCCAAAAATATGCCCACCAGCTCAATTTTTAGATGAGTTATTGATTATTTATGAAAATGAATAAAAAAGAGCTTTATTCTAATGAAAAGTGGTTTATTTTTCTCAATTACCTTAAATATTTTTACTTTTATAACCTGAAAAATGTTTTTTGTTATCTCACTAATATCTCAGTATTCCCATGATCAATATTGATATGGGTGAGGCTCACAGAAAATGTACCATCACACACGTGAACGGGTAACGCACGATAACACACTGGAAATAGGTAGCACACTGGAAATATTGTTAAGATTAGTTCACACGAGAAAAGATTATTTATTATAATGGAATTTAAAATAAAACACTATATAGACAAATGTATTAATATTAAACTCAAAAGCTTCGCTAACAAAGTTGCATAGCATTACTTATTATTTCTTAAAGACTAGAGAGACATTCAAATATTGATATCAAGATTTGTACTTAAAAATGCTTAGAAAAAAACTAATTTTATACAATCAAACAATTTTTTTTGTTTGTTATACCTATACTTGCACATAAATATCCTACTCAAAATAAACCTCGTCGCTAGTAGCAGCTAAAAAGTATTCTTTTGGCCGTTTAATGTAATGTGTAAGGCATTTCTTGGCTTTTCTTCTTTCTCTCTCTTCTCTCCACTGCTTTCTAATATTTTCCTGCATAGAAGAAGAATATTCTGCTATTTTCTTTCTATTTCGTTTTGTCCTCTCAGCATTTTTTCTTTTCTGTGTTATGAACTTTTCAGGATTTTTTTCTTTCAGCCTTTCTCGTTAGAGCTTCTGTCTTTCAGCAGGTGTTAGCGGCATCTGCAAAAAAAGTTATTGCTGGAAGAAAACATGCTATTTAAGCGTAGTGTGGGTTGGCATTCCGCTACGTGAACCGACCACTATTATATATTGGATACCGCTCTGATAATACAATACTGTTGTTACTCAAAATGCGCCTTTTTCGGAATCGACGAAAAATGTATAAAAAAATATTTTATTAGGTTAGGGTTTAGGTTTGTTAATATAATTAACGCAATTGTCATTTACCAATTATTCTAAAAATTACAGGTAAAATATTGTTATCTCGACATATTCTGAGTTAATTACAGCAGTATTGTACTATTGATGAAAATATTGCAATGTGCACTAAGCTTTACACTTTTCACGTGTGTTACATAACACAAATTCGTAACACACGCAACACACGTGAACAAACACACGTGAGTAATATAACCTAAAAGTCATGTAGCATATCTAAATGCAATGCAAAGTAGTGAAAAACTACATTATTCAATAATATACATATCCCTCTTAATTGTCCTTGCCCTTAAAAAATACTATGTTATTACTTACCATGCAAAATTGCTTCCGAAAAGTCGCTAAAATCTAAGTACGAAAATAACACACACGCGAGTATTGCCTTTTCCATAAAAACCAAGATGTCTGACAGGACACTGACATTTCATATTGAAAGTAGTAATGTTGCCATCACAAAAAAAACGTCGCAAGTGTTTCTACTGCCTATTACAAAAAAACTACTACGTAACACATTGTTTGTAACACACGTGAAATATTATAGGCACATTTTGTTTTTGAAGTCATATTTTTATAATTTTTTGCATAATCAATTAAATCTACTATTGGGATAGTAGTTTTATTCCCATATATTTCATATATTACTAAGATGTTACTGTATACAGTATATACACGATGAAATAAAAAATAATAATATTCTATTAGGCGCGGGCACGTTTTAATTTTCTATGAAACAAGATGTAAGCAGTTTGTTGTACCGGTTTATTTTTGGTTAAATTCAAATAAATTAACAATTTAAATGACCCGATATGAACAAGTGAATAATATCCAACACAGGAAACAAATCAATTTATTTATTCAGAACTTCCGAAATATTTTATCTTTACTCAAAATTCGGCTCATGAAAAATATGGCTAAAGTACATTTTTTGTGAGCCTCACCCGATGTTTTTATAGTAAATAATGTTTATGACCAGTAATTTCAGCATTTGTATTATTATTGTCTGTTGAGTTGAAAAAGTGGGCCTGACGAAGTATGGGCGTTTGCCAGTGTCCTTTAAGAACGACTGGACCGATTTTTATGATCTTTGATTTGTAGTAAGTATCTGTCTCCGCCCCGAATAGCACACTAACTATAAAAACATGGGAAAACTTCACGAAACTATAAATCATGATAATTGGTAATTCATTTATTCAAACTTTCGTTCTTATTGATTCTGTGGCGGTACGAAGTACGCCGAGTCAGCTAGATACATGATACAATGTTTAAACAAAATTCGACCTAATTGAAATGTCTGTATTAAATTCTTTAGTAAAACAAAAACACGTTTCTAGTAGATATGGTCAAAAAAATTTTTTTTAGAATTTTTTGTTACGGCCATTATCACACTGAAAACTTCAAATGTCTACGGTTATTAGTATTACGGTTCAAAAGATACAGCTCTGTGACAGCCTGACGGACAGTAAGAGGGTCCCGTTGGCACACATTGAGTAAGGAACCCAAAAAAATAAGCAAAAGGTAGGTCATGATTCCAACTGGGCGACTACACGTAGTGATATCACGTGCAATGTTTAAAGGAAATGAAATATACTACTTGGCAACACGCATAATGAGTAAGTCAATGAATTTAAAATTGTCATAGTATTGTACTACTGAAGGTTTCAGTTGCCAAATATATTATGCCAGCTAGTTTCTTCATGAGGAACGAAAGACGGTTTGATTTATTTTTGCCCTACTTCTTATGTAAAAGTGTGCAATTCTGTTCCAATTCTTTTCCAGAATTGGATCTAGATCCAGCTGCGGATCTAGGTTACGGGTAGATTATGCCCCTATTCGAGGATGACTATATGTTAGTAGGTAATATACTGTATACAAATTAAAATCACTGGTTAAAAACTATGTTTATGTCTGGTTTAGAGTTTCAGACTCAGTTTGTTGGAAACCTGGGGGGGGCAACTGCACCGGTTGAGACACCCCCCCACCCCTCCCTCTGTATCCGTGCCTGTCTAGATCCGTTGTATGTAGCCTAAGTCCGGATGTAGCCTTGATGACATGATTAATTAAGTTTATTATGAAAAATTCTGAAAGAAGAATAAAATGTTTAACGTAATCTTCCTACACTATTCATCTGATAAAGTAAATTATTTTTTATCACACCTGCTCTGAAAATACATACTAATTATACCAATTAGAGGGAAGAAACGCCTTTATCCCGCCCTTCAAATCCTTTCATCCCAAGGTATGGAAGTTTGTATGAAAATCCTTTCGACCCAAGGGTGGGAAAAAATGTATGAAATTCCATTACATACCCGGTTTTTCTTTTTTTTAATTTGTCAGCAGTCATACTGCCAAGAGATTTTAACTGTCTACTAATTAAATTTCAAGTAAATTGTTACTGGCCACATACAGTTTTTTTTTACCAGTTACCAACCTCCTTGGTGCATACAGAAAATTAAAAACGAAATTATTTTTGTATATAAAACGCATGACCTTATGATCTTAGCCTACTCCAGACACGGGCGAATAAAAAATGGAAAAGCCCGCGCATTTTCGCAAAAACACATTTATCTTTGTGTTTTTTGTAAAATATGGATACTTCGAGCGACAGTGATGATGTTATCCCTAACACACCGCCAGAACTATTAGAGACGGCCCAAGAAATTGTTGATAATCTGTTGCCGGAAAAATCTAAATGCAGATACAACAATACTTATATATATGTCCATAATTTTCCTCGTAGGTGTAATAAAAAGCACTATACATCCCTCAGGATAAAGTACAGTTCCATACCTCAAATGGTTTGCGCCCCTCGCAAGCTCGTGGCGCAAATGCCATAATCTCGGTATGGAACTGTCACTTTCTTCCCTCTGAAGTAATGTACTATTATTATCGCTTTTAGCACATCCTCATTGGTTATACAATGTGTAAAACATCAGCTAAGTAGCATGAATAGCATTAAACATAATTATTTTATAAATATAAAACGTTTCTTCAGATATGAAATGTTAAGAAAAGCATTGATTGTACTGGGAGACTGTCCTAAGTAATATTAACGTATCGATCAATGGGAAATTGGCAAGAGTCGTGGGCATCATAATTACGACGGCGCCGTACGTAATAGTGGAAATCTTCAGTTATTTATAGCTCAATTTATTTTTAATGTATTGCGTTAAGGTTACTTAGTAATTACGTGTAGAATATGCATAATAACAAAAAAATAAAAAATGTGGGCGATAAGGTCAAAGATTTTTCTCTCAAAACGCCCAGTGTGCAACCACTGCGAAAAAACTGGAGAAAAATATTATGTGTAATTTCGAATAATTTGAGCAGTTTATAGTCAAAACAAAAGCAGATTACAAATTTATCGAAGTAAGGTCCGAAGAAACCGCTAGACTAACGGTCGAAGGATTAATGACCTGTTTGGCTCGTGTCTTTCGTCAGTTTGCGACGGACGTGTAAGCTGTTAGATAATACAGACATTGACGGCCGAGGTCACGAGCAAACAACGGTGACGTATAAAGGCTATGTTGTTTGCCAGTAGCCTGTATTTTGAGCATGCGTTTAACGCGGAATGTATCTTCATATTTTGTGTAACCTTCAACTAGTAAACGCAGAACCGAACTGTATGAATTTCTCGTAAAAGTCTCGGTTTCTGGGGAACCACCATATCTAATCTACTGTCTAGTCTAGACAGTAGATTAGATGTGGTGGTTCCCCAGAAACCGTGACCTCTCGTCTCGAACAACAGCTAATTATGTTAATTTCACAGACGTTCAATACTTAAACCTGTCATCGTATATAAATTCGACTGAGATACAATCAAATAATATTTTTGGTGACTGTAGATTTAAGTAATTATGTGTTACATGGAATTTGTTCCACGCTTATTGTTGCATAAATAATGAGTCCAATCTATTTGCACAACATCGTCGGTCAATAACAGCGGGGGCAAGAAACAGCTATACACGTGTTTGGAAAACAAGGTGATGTAATGTAATGGGAACTTCAAAGATTGATCGTACCTCGGCGTCGATAAGAAACTGGCTGCAGTTTATGATTTTTAATAACTTTGTAATCTGAAGGCCAATTCTTGTAATTTAAAACGTTCAAAATCTAGTCCGGCTCATCTCGGCGACAAACTAATGTCAAAAATGTAGGGAAATCAGAGGTATTTTTGACAGATTGAGAATGAGATCAGAGATCTATGAACGTTCTTAAAATTATGAGAAATGCCCCTCTGTTATTATGAATAGCCGTTCTTGCTTTAAATCTGTTGCTGAAAAAGGAAATAAGCTGAGGAATTTATATTAAAAAAAATTGCTTCATTTCAGTCCTTAATGTTTGTGTAAATAACTCCTAATTATAACCATAGTTAACGGCGTTAATTCAACACTTATGGCTCACCGTAAAGCATGTTAGCATAATCCTGAGCCTTCGTAAAAAAAGAACGATGACTGTCGTATATGTTAATTAGGTTGTCATGGCAACACAGTAGCAAGCTAATGCCCCATCATTACAAATCATGAAACGCCTGGACATTTTTCTTATTAATTTATCACTCTATGTTTACGTGTTCGCCTCTATTATTTCGCAAAGTAATAGCTGGTAATTCTTTTAATGGCTGTCCTCGTATACCTGTCCATCATTATAATGATGTGTAATACAATCTTGCACAAGAAACTGGAAGCGAATTCAATTTGTTACAGAAGCACTTTTAGCGACATCAATCAATCTTTTACGGTCTAATTACTTTAGGAAATTGTTTTTTACTAAATAATATGTGTAGTGTATCTATTAAATAGATATGAACACTATCTCTTTCACACAAGCGAAGTAGCTGCTGTCACTAATGTCATCTGTCACAAAGAATGGCGGGAAACAAAGTTAAGAGGGTCTGCACGATAGCGCTTGGTGTGGTAGTGAGCCTTTGAAGTGATATATTGTATTCAATTTAAACCCGGATCCAATAGGATTCTACAATATGTAATATTCTCTGTATAATTTAATTATAGAGGAGTGACTTCATTTCTCCCTTATTTAAACAATTATACAGAAAATAATTATTAAATGAGGGAGAAATCATGAAGTCAGTCTATCTTTTATTTATTTTTCAACCCATCATCGGCTTACTGGTCGTTCATGCCTTGCGACGTTATGTCCAACTTATATAGGTGCTATCCCCACTGTGCATTAGATATATCTAACCTGTATACAAGTAGGTATACAAAATGTAACCTTGGTTACCTTGTTCTCATAAAATGAACACGCTGTCGACCGTCTTTCAAATTGCCTTTAAAAGTCTTTAAATTGCCAAAACAAACAAGATGAGTGACTTAGCATAACGATTGTTGAATTTTTACGTCACCGTGGCGACGGATATGTATAGAATGAACATCGACATAATGATTGCTAGGCGGGGCATTTCCTAGTATGATCAATGATAGTCGACGTCACGTGAACAACGTGAACATCGGACATGATTGTTAGATTTTAAATTAATTTGAAGTAAGCATACTTACGGGCATAACATTTTTTTTCTTGTGACATTTTTAAAATTATGGGTATCATATCGTTCAAATAGACAGTAAAGGTTAGCGCAGATTGTGCAAAAATCCTTCTTCATCACTTTCATACATTTTCTATGAACCAACACACGCTACAGCACTTTTTTGTTTAAAAATGCGTTGCACTGCGTGCGGCTCGTTGCGGCTCTGCGCTAACTTAAAACTTTGGTACTTACCTCATTTTATTTTTTATGTTCAATTTGGCTTTTATGACATTTAACAACCCACGACCCTCGCGATATTAAATGAATCCAAAAACGAATAACTCAGCGTCAGGACTTTAGAACATGCGATCGTACAAGGCACAACTGTCTACCGTCTATACGCAACAACCCTTTTTTAGTTGCCTATCCTAACTACTCTAGATCAAAATCAAAAGTAATTTATTCAAACTAGGCTGAGAATCAGCACATTACATACGACAGTCCTCCAAAACGCCCGCCCTTCACCACTTCCTAGTGCTTTAGCTGGGAAGAAGTGGCGCGGGTGTTACAAACTCTTCCGCAGCACAGCTGTCTGTTAACTAAGGACTTGTGCTCTATAACCACTTTGGAGTTCTTTTTCCCGAAAGATTTCTCATTGCAAAAATATCAAATTGCTTTTTTCCAATTAATATCACTCGTATCGTATGTAAACAACTTCCTGATATACTGTGTTCATGTCACGATTCTGATGTGCCAGAACATGAAATTGTCACGTTTTTTTTTCTGTTATCAAGAAACTACTATCATCTTACTAATAGATAGATATCTGCTTTGTTTGCGTGATTGTCCTTTTATTTTTTTTTATAAATAATGTGTAATTTTTGTGAGCAGACCTTGAGTAACCGGAAAACCTATATTTAAATGGAAAAACCGCCTGATGATCAATCATTTCCCAAAGCTATGAATAGGTGTTAATTTTTTAGTATGTCAATGAGTTGGTATAGTCGGAGGGCAATGCGAAAATGTAAGAAGCAGGTAAGTATTTAACATTAAAATTATGAAGACTATTATGCATCGAGGACTTCGCTTGATTTGTCACTTGATACAATCGCACCAATTTAATTATTGTGCAACAAACTAGCAATAAGGCACTACAAAATCGGAAGCATGACCGCAGACAGTCACGACGCGACTCTAGTAGGACAATTTCTGCGAAATCTTCACGGAAATTGTTCTTAAACACGTCGCACGTGGCCTTAATGTTGTAATAGTAAAGTAGAGCGCGACAACCAAGCTCTTAAACAATAGACATGAAATTGATACGAGTCACACTGATGCTTTTTGAGTACTAATATCTATTATGAATATCGCCTAAACCTAGGACGAAGGCCACGCTGCAAACGAAAAACGGGCGTTTTGCCACTTACGAATATCAACTTTACACTAATGTAACATAAATTGATTTAAGAATATATACTTACTACTTACCTACTATTGATAGTCTTAAAATTTTTGAAGTTGTAGCGCAAACTGAACTTTGTTGGATTTTAAAGTTGTTTTCAAAATACATATTTGTTTACATTTTTGGAAACTAAATCGCAAACGTAGTAAAGAATGTTTCGTTCTGGTCCACATTTCTGTCCTCCTATTCTTCGGGGAGTTTTAGAGACGTTAAATACTCGAAACAATTGATAGCAATTTACACTCATAGAAAGATCATAAGGTCTTCGATATATACTTAACATCGCAAAATGACAACACTTTCAGTGTCAATACTCTCTCAACATTTTCACCTTATTTATCTTAGGATATTACTAATATTATTTCACAAAAACATGTGATTCATAATGTTAATAACTTTTAAATATAAACAAATCGGTAATATTATTACAGTTATCTATTAATTAATTTTTTTTACCTATTAAGTATGTGTTATTGAGTTTTTCCACTGCGAATTTCTTAAGTTGGCGGTGTGATAATGCCCCCGTGCAGAGGCGTCTCTAGCCCTTGTGGCGCCCGTGTGCAACCAGTACCCTGGCGCCCTCTAGTCTAGTAGGAGCGGGGTCAAAAATTGAATACTAACAGTTATATTTTCAAACGGAAATTCGGATGGAAATGGTGCAATTTTAAATGATGTCGGGAAGCAAAAGTTTTTTTTGGAAAGTTATGATTTTTTTATTCTTATAACCCGTTCTTTCAAAAATATTGAATTGAAAAACTATTATAGTTACATAACAAACAGGACGCTCGTACACACAAATATATATATATAGACACACAAATGTATTTACAAAAAAGTTACTTTGCGAGCTTTTGCATTAGCGAAATCTTTAACAATGTCACTAACTTCAATTTTGATTTCCTGTTCAATACCTATTAATGATAAATTTGTCAACTTTGCGACAATGTTGATCTAAGGTAGTTTTTAATTATTTTTAGTTTAGAAAATGACCTTTCGCTATGTGCGACCGTGACTGGAAGTGTCAGGTATATCCTCAGTGCTGTGGACAGATTTGGGAACACTGAAATTAATTTATTCGTAAACAAGTAATTTTAAAATATCCAACGGCGTAGTGGAATCATCAATAAACATCGGTAATAATTCGATTTAATTATAGAGCTCGAACTGTTCCACATCTGAAGAGCCAGCATGGCAAAGTTTATTTTCTAAATTAGAGCAATATGTTTTTTTTGCATCAGAGTCCAAAACTTTCCAGTGTTTCAACTTTTGAAGAAATGAAAAAATTACATTATTTTCATTCAAAAGCTCGAACCGTTCGTCGAACTTAGTAATTTTGCGGTGTCTAACAAATAGTAGTAAAAATCGATGCTCCCAAGCAATAAGTCGGTAATCGAAAAATCCAAATTTTACAGGAGAAAAGATTTACTGTTTTTGTCGAATATCTTTTCAGCCAGTGGGAATATTCAAGTCATTGATGTATCAAATGAAAGCTATTTTTTTGTGAAGTGTAACTGTGCTATTAATATGAAATTCTTTACATTCAAAACCTTTGAATTTCAGAAAATAAATAATACCTGAAACTATATTGTTCAAATATTACAGTAATAGTACTTACAGAGTTATTGCAGTAAATTTGTCAAACAATTTATAGCTTTTTTAGCTATTTTCATAGCTTGAACTAAGTTAGTGCTGTTATTGGTTAGTTTTACACACATTCCTCGCTACGCATCCTCGCTCATCTCTGGTGGAAACGCAGCCTTAGACCCGTGTGAGGAGCGAGCCTATTGTCATCAACCGGGAACAAATCCAAACTCCGGGCTGCTATTTGGAAATTCCTGGAGAAACCCAATGACACTTTGCCCCACCTAGGAGTCTCACCTAGGACCTCATGCTCAGCAGTAGGTAGGGCTTGCGAAGTTGCGACCACTTGACATACGAGGCAGTTAAAATAATTGGAGGATAACGTGTGCACAAATGATTAAATACGTATTTTAAATACCTATCTATTACCAACATATCTAAACTAATAAATAAAAGGAAAATAATATTTGACTTTTTGTATGTTTGATTGTTAAGCTTTCACACTAAAACGGCTAAACAGATTTTGATGAAATTTGGCACATGGGCACACCATGACCTGAATTAGTCATTGAATACTTTTTATACCGATATTCCCACGATATCGAGACATATGCGAAACCGCGGGGCGCAGCTAGTACGTTTATAATTTCCTTGCACTCTATCGCGTGGGAAGAGTATAGGTAATATAAAAAACTGGCCAAGTGCGAGTGGGACTCGCACACGAAGGGTTCCGTACCACAAAGCAAAAACGCCGAAAAAAACACTGTTGTATGGGCTTAAGAGCCCCTAACAATTTCGCGGACTAAAAACAGAAAAATCAGTTTTTTTCAGCGCAAATTTCTCAATATCCTTAAGTTATCTAGTTTTTTAAAAAATACACAATTATTTATCACCTATCTATCTAGTAAGTCTACGAATTTAATTTTTGATAACTACTTAATATAAATTCCAAAAAATAAAAAACAAACACACGTTTTTACGTAATCACGAAACACCAAGTTTTTCGATTGCTTTTTTAGCTTACTGGTAGCAAATAACGATCTGAAAAAAAATCCTAAATACTAGGAATATAATATATTAGTAAGTCTACGATTTATTTTTTTTAAGTTTAATGTATTAGTACCTGTAAAAAAAATGTTAACTACGCTGAAAAATCCCAATAAAGTCATGTGCAAAACCGTCGTGTACGCGTAAGAATTTATTAAAAATAACAAAAAGTGTTAAATATTTTAAAATTTGAGATGTTTATCTACCAAACTCAATTATTATATTTTTATTTTGACTACTAATTTAATTGTAGTAAAATATCTAAATAATGCCTTATAAACCGATGCGCTCGCTCGATACATTCAGTCGCGCCCAGTCCTGTGAAACTCCGAACAAATTATTTTTATATGGAATTTGTAACCTTCTTTATGCAACATTCAGAAACAAACGCAGAATCTCAGGATGACCAACATTACACTACGAAGTGAAACAAACATGTCTGCCTTCGCGTCACTGCTTCGTGTTGTGATTTTCTGTTTTTTTTCCTTTTTCTGTAAGATTTGGGCATACAACATATTAAATCCGAATAATTTCTGTGATTGTGTTAACGTTGAGTCGAGCATCCGGTCAGTGGGTCGTCTTAGGGGCGATCTGCTTCTCCGTGTCATCCTCACACAGTTTTATTAAGATATTGACTATTAGTGTAAATGATTTTATTGTTATTATTACTATATAATAACGAGACAGTGACTCTAGTTTGTGAACCATCATGAGTAAGGGTCACAGAAAATGTGATGTTTGCGGCATCAAGGAGGCCTGGCATATTGGAAATAATTTGTGTAGCATTGTGTTGCGTCCGCGTCGCCACGACAAAGTTAGGTCGCGCGAACCCCCGCCATTACAAGGACTTACTCGCTGCCCGCCGCCAACGCAACGCTCGCTCGCGTGGGCAGTCGGCCCCCCGCTACACACCGAGAGGTACGCGCGCACGCTGCGTCGTGCGCCGGACATTATTAGTTTTCGTTTACAACCTAAGGACTGATCATATGTACCTACCACTATCATTAAACCCGTTTATGTAATCGTGTGTGTGTGTGAATACAACCCCTGAGAAAAAACCCTTACAAATGTCGCCCAACTCGTGGCACGTGCTCCGTACGGTAAATACCTATGTAACGGAAAAATAACCGACGCGAGTGCGAACGAAACCCACGCGAACAGTGTTCTACGCAGCCAAGGATCGAGTAATTTGCGTATCTACTGAACTATACTGCCGTTTTATACCGTTTGTGTTCATCACATCACCGCGTGTTACCGTCGAGAAAATGCCGCCAAAAACACGCGCGCGCGCAAACGATGAAGAAAACGATAGTTTCAGTAGCGATGAGGATACCCACGCTGTAGCTAACCCCGCGAGCATCAACACCACGGTGACGGCTACACCGATCCCGACAGCGGCTGGTAACATGATTTCCATAACAGAGGAACAACTCTCACGATTACTATCGAACGTGATGAGAAGCGTCGCGACGTCGACGCCGACGTCAACTAGTGGTGACCCGACGGGACCGGCTCAACCCACCGCTGCGCACACTGGACCGACCGGCATGCACAACAACTTTACCCGGTGCACGGCCCGCTTCGACGGAGCCGCCCGCAGTACCGAAGCCCTAGAAGCGTTCGTCGAGAGCGTGCTCATCTACAAAGAGTGCGCATGTGTATCCGACGAACACGCCCTTCGAGGTCTACCTATGTTGCTGACCGGAGACGCCGCAGTGTGGTGGCAAGGCGTGAAATCTACCGTGGCGACGTGGGACGATGCGATACGCCGCCTTCGATTCATGTACGGCGCCCCGCGCCCCGCCCACCGGATTCTTCGAGAAATATTCGCGCGCGAACAAAGTGATAACGATAGTGTCGATTCTTTTATATCGCGAGTGCGGGCAGAAATGTCACGTTTACCATATAAGCTACCAGATGTTATGCAAGTAGACGTAGTTTACGGCCTTTTACATCGTAAGTTCCGTAAAAGAGTGTCACGCGATAGTGTAAATAGTGTCGACTGTCTACTCGAGCGAGCAAGGTATGTTGAGGAGACGCTAGGCGAGGTAAGTCATAATAAGTCATTAGCTCCGTCTCATAACGCGAGTAGTCCGAGTAATAACACTGCAAGTGCCGCGAAATCTCGAAATGTAAACAATAACCCCCCCACGGCGGCGGTTAATCAAAGTAACCCTTCGCGCGCTGTACCCGACTCTAGTTCGAATATTTGTAACGATACGAATTCCACGAAACGTGTTCGGCCGCGCTGCGCTTTCTGTAAACGGTTTGGTCATTCGATAGATGAATGTAAAATTAAAATAAAATCAGGTGAACAAGATAATAATGCACCGCTGTCTTGTTACGGCTGCGGTCGACAAGGAGTAATTCGATCGAAGTGTCCGACGTGTAAAGGCACGCCCTCCACTGATAAGGTGAGTTTCCAAAGCGCAGTCACCCACGAGTCTGACCTGTCACACCCTACGGTGAAGATAGAAGTTGCGTCTTTAGTAGGTGTTGCAGTGCTGGATACAGGTGCTACTGAGAGCCTTGCTAGTCCCGGACTTTATAAAATATTATTGGATGGCGGGACCACCTTCACGAAAACACGTCGCAACCTCGGCCTCGCCGACGGAACACAGCAGGTACGTGAATTATTATCATGTGACACGGAAGTCAACATTCAGGGACGCGTTATCCCCACCACTTTCCTAGTGATACCGGAAGCGAGTAATAGGACGCTTCTAGGACAGGACTTTATTGCTAGAGCAGGTATATTAGTGGACCTCCAACATAACTGTTGGCATTTTAGTGATTCCCCTGGGCAGAAGTTTACTTTTGTGCAATCTTTTAGCCTTACATCCACCAGCGATGCAGAGCTGATGCAGGTTGATACCACCGGCTTGGCGCTGAGAGAGGATGAAGGGACGAGGCTGTCACCTGCTCAAAGGACGCAACTCAACCAGCTCATAACCAAGAGAGTTGAGCGCTTCGCCACCCAAGGACCTCCTACAACTTACGCCACTCATCACATCCGGGTTGCTGAGAAGCAGGAGCCGACCGCTTCACCACCCTATAGGATGTCGCAAGGGAAAAGAGAGTTGTTGGATGGTGAGATTGAGAAGCTGCTGCGAGCAGATGTAATAGAGGAGTGCGAGTCGCCGTGGGCTGCCAACGTCGTCTTAGTCGCGAAGAAGAATGGCGGAGTCCGCCTATGTGTGGACTACCGTAAGCTCAACGCAGTGACTGAGCCGGATAGGTACCCGCTCCCGCGCATGGGAGACGTGCTTCATGCAGCGAAGACGACTAGCTACATGACGACACTAGACCTCCACTCCGGCTACTTTCAGGTTTGCGTCGCAGAAGAGGACCGCGACAAAACTGCGTTCGTTACACCTTCCGGCACCTATAGGTTTAAGAGGATGCCGATGGGCCTACGCAACTCTGGCGCCACGTTTCAGAGATTGATAGATCGTTTCAAGTCAAACCTGAGTGTACCTACTCGAGGACACAAAGTAGGTGACGAGTCCGATATCCCACCAGACCACCAAGGAAGTAGGGCTGTGACTATCCTTGGATATTTGGACGATCTAATAATCCTGTCACCGAGTTTCGAAGGTCATATTGAAGATCTCGAGGCGGTCTTCGACAGGCTCGAGAAGTTCTCCCTCCGAGTCAATCGAAAGAAAAGCTGCTTCGCCCGTGACTCTGTGAAATTCCTTGGTCACGTAATCGTTCCTGGAGGTCTACAGGTAGACCCGGAGAAAACCTCAGCTATTGCTGACATGCCTGCGCCGAAGAACGAGAGGCAGCTCAAAGGTTTCCTGGCCACGTCCAGCTGGTTTAGACGGTTTGTACCGAACTACGCTACAATTGCCAAACCTTTGACTGACCTGCTCAAGAAGAACAGCAGTTGGAGTTGGCATGATGAGCAGCAGGCTGCTTTTGAGCGTATCAAAGAGCTCCTGGTTACCGCTCCCATTCTTCGCCAGGCTGACGAGTCTATGCCTTTCTCCCTCCGCACGGATAGCAGTGGCTACTGTCTCGGCGCAGTTTTGATGCAGGGGGAGGGCTCAGACGAAAGGCCCATAGAGTACGCCAGTCGTCTACTCTCGCCAGCCGAACGCAACTACACCACCACTGAGCGCGAAGCTCTTGCCGTCGTCTGGGCGGTCACGAAGTTCAGAGGTTACGTGGAAGGCTCGGAAGTCGTGGTGAAGTCCGATCATCAGCCGCTACGTTGGCTGATGAGCCTTAAATCTCCGAGTGGTCGTCTTGCCAGATGGGCAATGACCCTGCAGGCCTATAACCTGCAGATACAGTACACTCCCGGAAAGGTGAATGTGATTGCAGATGCACTAAGCCGCCCAGCTTGTTGCGAGGAAAACCCAGCTGGTTGCGAGGTATGTTTAGTGACCGTTGATATGCCACATAGGACACCTGAGGATGTGCGTTCTAACCAACTCAAGGACCCAGAGCTGAAGAGCATCGTCGAGGATCTAGAAACTACCGGCGATCCCTTCAGGGGGAGAGGGTGGTCAGAAAGAGGATACCTGATGTCGGACGGCGTATTATACAGGTGTGCGCCCGAATCCGAAGACGCCGAGTCCGCTTGCCTCGTGGTTCCTAGACACGAGAGGGAAGCCGTCCTCGTCGAGTTCCACGACGCTTCCACGGCAGGCCACTTTGGTGTTGAACGTACCCTGCTACGTATCAGAGCACGATACTTTTGGCCAGGTATGAAGTCTTTTGTAACAGACTATATTAAGCGCTGCGCAGCTTGCCAGCGTTATAAGATAGACAACAGGAAGCCTGCAGGACTACTCCAGACTCCTGCATCCACCCGGCGATTTGAAGTGGTATCGGTCGACTTGTTTGGGCCCCTACCAAAGACTTCAAAGGGTAATCGTTGGATTTTAATCTTAGAGGATACGTGCTCCCATTGGGTTGAGCTATTTGCATTGGAGAAGGCCACCAGCATGGAGTGTGCTGAGATTTTAATATCTGAGGTCTTCCTGAGGTATGGGGTCCCGCGCAGGATGATCAGCGACAACGGAGTTCAGTTTGTTGCTGAGGTGATGCAGCAGGCCTGTCATGTGATGGGTATCAAACAGTCTTTGACGCCGTTGTATCACCCGGAGGCGAACCCCGTTGAGCGAAAAAACCGCGACCTCAAACCACAGTTAGCGATACTGGTAGGAAAGGACCACACATCGTGGGATACCCACCTCGCGGCCATAAGGTTCGCGATAAACTCCGCTGTTACAGCGAGCACTGGATTTACACCAGCTTTCCTTACCTTCGGGAGAGAGCTGCGTGCGCCATCAGACGTTGTGGCAGACATGAAGACCATTGTGGACAGAGATAATTTCGTTCATAATATCACTCCTTACCTTCGTAAGTTGTCGACAGTGCTGCTCGACGCCCGAGATATCCACGAACGTAACCAGTCTCTGCAGAAGAAGTACGCAGATGAAGGCAGACGCGCCCCTCCAGAATACAAGGTAGGTGATCTCGTTTTATTGAAAACGCAAGGGATGAACGATGTCGGCCCCGGACAGTCTGCGAAATTTATACCCCGGAGGGATGGCCCCTATCGCATCCGCGAAGTAGTAAGCCCTACTACTTACCTGGTGGAGGGAGTTACTAGAGGTGAGCACATAGGACGTTACCATGTCTCTGATTTGACTCCTTTCATAGGTGATGTCGAGGCTCCGGTTAGAGAGAAGCGCAGGCGCGGTCGACCGCGCAGATTTGATTGCTAGCCCGAACGCGAGGGCGCTATGTTCGAACTAGAGGGGGAGTGTGTAGCATTGTGTTGCGTCCGCGTCGCCACGACAAAGTTAGGTCGCGCGAACCCCCGCCATTACAAGGACTTACTCGCTGCCCGCCGCCAACGCAACGCTCGCTCGCGTGGGCAGTCGGCCCCCCGCTACACACCGAGAGGTACGCGCGCACGCTGCGTCGTGCGCCGGACATTATTAGTTTTCGTTTACAACCTAAGGACTGATCATATGTACCTACCACTATCATTAAACCCGTTTATGTAATCGTGTGTGTGTGTGAATACAACCCCTGAGAAAAAACCCTTACATTTGTTTTTTTCCAAGTTTCCACTGGATCCAAACCGGTGAGTTTTACCTACATAGTATTAATGTGATCTTGTGCTCACATGGCACTAACTCATTGTAAATTAATAGCATCATTCAAATTCCGTAATACGACTCTCAAGCCATCAATCAAGATTAGCTGAAACTCTAATAAAGAAATGTTTTAAAACATTTGTGCCTTCAGTAATACCTACCTATTTGTCTAATGTAAATTGTAATTTAATTTAGTCTAAGTAGGTTGACTGCTAAAGAAATGGGTCGGACAGTCTAAGACATTATCTACTTGTGACACCATTATGTATGTAAATAAATCTAGAATTTCTATTCTAAGTATAATAGTCAATTCCATTTAGTTATCTGATAGTGTAAATTCGGTGTTTTCTTAGCTATAAATCACACTAAATAAATTCACATCAGGCAAACATAGTCAGTTAGAAGTAACCTTTTATATTTTGTACCTTCCAGATGTCGAGAGTGGCTAAAAACAGTTGGTAATGAAGAACTGGTGCATCTACCAATAGAGAAACTGCATGAGCAGCAACGGCTGGAGCGATTTTTATGAAATCTTCAGGCAATCATCAGATTAACCCAGCGGGTGATCCTGTGAATTTTGGTAGCGATCAGGCTACCCGTGCGAAACCGGGGCGGGTCGCTAGTAATTTACATAAATAAATAAATACAGAAATCATTTAAATCAGTGTTTTATTTTACCAATTTTTATAATAAAATAAATTCGTTTTGGAACCTCACTATTATCTGCGTAGTATGCATTTCATCGATATCGATGAACTCTAAATATCGATAAGATTTTTGATTTCTATACGATGCGTTGCGCATCCCTATTTATGACAGTTCTTCCCGTCAACGTCATGATTGTCATTGTCAGTGCTACTTAGAATTTTCATGTTGGTAGCTATGTTTTCTTTATGCGGTTGGCTAAAGAAGGTTAACAATTTCTCACAAACTGAATGTTCTAAGTTCCGTCTCTTAAAAGGTTACATGCTCTATGGTCGCGCCCAAAGGCTTCTAGACGACGGACCTGTGTCGCCTGTGACGTTCGCCGCTCCCGTCGTAATTCTTGAATCGCGAGTGATTTTGTACTACGCCTAAACAGTTTTGAAACTGTATGAATATTTATTTTTTTATGTCAATAGTGTGACACTTTGTGATTTGTTAATGTTATTCATACATATTAATGTTTTGTATTGTACTTTTGGATAAACAAAATAAAGTTTCGTTTGAATAAAGCTATCTTCAATATTAAAGTAATTTTCCTCCATGCCCCGCTCGTTTTCTCCTTGTTCTATACAAATAAAGTGATTAGCTTTATAAAATAGGACAAAATGACTTGCTATACTATACTCTCATGGTCTGCGGTCTTATGGCGAGGGAATACTACAGACCTCCCCGTCGTTCTGTATTACGTAAACAATAACACGTGTAATTCGTTTCAGACGTACCTTATAATACGCTGGTCACACTTTATAATTTGGTTTTACGAGTACTATAGTGAATGCCGTAATAGGTTACGATATTTCTATAGGGTACCTGAACATAACATGTCATAATCACAATAAAATCCATCCAGTATTACGCAATCTAGTAAGTAAAACTATGGAGTGCTAATAATAGCGGTTACGGACCAAGATTATTTGTTCCCGCTTCAACGCACACTACGATTATCAGTTTATAGTTCGAACGCACACAGACACACTGCGCTCCTATAATTACCTAATCTAATAGTGCGCCGAAATTGTTAGGGGCTCTTAAATATTTATTTTATTATGTTTTTAGTATTTTTTGTTATAGCGGCAACAGAAATACACCATCTGTGAAAATTTCAACTGCCTAGCTATCACGGTTCATGAGATACAGCCTGGTGACAGACGGGCAGATGGACAGTGGAGCCTTAGTAATAGGGTCCCGTTTTTACCCTTTGCGTACGGAATCCTACAAAGCAAATAAGTAATTTTGGCGCTAAACGTTGCATATTGATCGAAGCACTTATCTTATCATTGTTACACGTCCTCCCCATTACAGGAAAACTAATATGACCCCGTAGCTATTAAGGGGCTTACAGGACCTAAACGCAAAAAACGCAAGTTTTAGAAACAATAAAAGTATACCTAATATGATCGACTACAGTAAACAAAATCAGAAAAATATATGATATTCTTCAGGATAGGCTAGGTAGATAGTGTGTTGAAAAAACAATACAACTAATTTGATACCGTAAAAAAAAATCCTCAAAAAACTTTTTTTTTACAATAAAGCCATACTAATATGCATACAATCATTCTGATTTTTTGTCAGATTATTCTACAAGCAATATACTAAAACACTAGTGACTTAATTTTTTAGTCCAAACAATTTTGTAATTAAATAATTGCTTCATATTTTGCAATAAATTACCAGCGTTGTGTCATCGCGCTTCTCTTTCTTTTCTATGCAGTTCGACAGTGACCGCGCTTTATGTCATGTAAGCCCCTTAAATAGCGCAATCAATTTATTTTTATAGAATTTCTGTATGTCCTTGACCGAATTTTGTTTAGTGCAAGTGTATATCGCTTTTTGGTCTGATTAGTTATTGATTAGACAACAAAGCTCGTCAGTTGTACGGGTTTACCCAGACAGTTTGGTTTTAAAGGGTTTCGTTAGGGTGAGAACAATATAATACATAACATCGCGTCTGTAAGGGTAAGGCAGAGGTTACCCATAGTACACCAACATTGCGCCAGTTATACTATGTAATAGTACCTAATCGCATGTAATAGGGGGCGAGCATACTGCCATTAACCGGCCACAAATCCAGCCTCCGGGCTGCTACTGAGAAATTCCAGTTGGAAAACCCCAATAAAGGCTCCTGCAAACAGGCGCGAAGCGCGACGCGAATCGCGCGTGACACAGGCACCGCTCGTTGCGCGACTTGCGGTGCCTGTGTCGCGCGCGATTTTATCGCGTGTCGCGCCTGTTTGAAGGAGCCTTAACACGACACCATAGGAAGAGAATAGGTACGGTAAGAAGTCGTGAAAAAAATAATGGTCGGTTGTTACCGATACCGGTAGGTACCGTTTAGATCAAAAAAGTAAAAAAAAAATGACCTGAGGAGCAACTCTCGTAATTTTAAGAACATTCACAGTCTGATCTCAGTCTCAATCTGTCAAAATACCTCTAATTTCCCTATATTTTTGACAAGTTTTTGACATTGATTGTCGCTGAGATAAGATTGCGACTAGATTTTGAACGTTTTTAATTATGGGAATTGGCTGGCTGATCTCAATCTGTCAAAAATTCCTCTAATTTCCCTACATTTTTGACAAGTTTTTGACATTAAATTGTCGCTAAGATGAGATTGCGACTAGATTTTGAAAGTTTTTAATTACGGGAGTTGGCCTTCTGCTTTCGGTCATAGCTGTCATTTAATTCACAAACCCAACGAAACCATTTATTTTTAATTACTAGACTGACCCTCGAGATTTAGAAAAAAATAAAACCAATAAGTAGGTATTATTAAGTACTACAAAGAAAAAAGCGTACCTAATTGGTAGCCGCGCAAATCGATCCTGCTTTTCAAGGAAGGCCATACCGGTAGCCATAAATGGCTTATACCTACCAAGTACCTACTGATAAACGATGACCTAGCATAAATGTACATAACTTAAAAGTTTCCTGTTTAATATTGAGAATACAATTTTTTGGGAAACATCTGCTAGTCGCCATGATGACGCACGATATGGTTCTATTTTTAATCTATTTTTTTTAGGCTTCAGTGGACTCTGGTTATGCCAGCCTCGTAGGGTCAATGATTTTGAAAAAGAGTTAACTTTATCTTATATATGCTCTTACCTTATCCCACACTCCATGACTAGTAGAACAAATCCATAGAGCATACATCTGGCCGCATATGCCCTTAATATTACTCGTAGAAGACTGGGTTTCCTTTTCCCCCCTGCCCTCTGGACCTCTTCCTCCCATAGTCGCGCGAATTTGTCACCTAATGGTCCTGGTAATAGAAAAATATTGTCATTAGTTAGTTCTTCGTTGAAGTTCCTGCGAAGACATTAAAAGGACACACAAATGTCTTAGCGAGTAGCGGTAGCGGCTGCAATCTTGAGGTTTATAAACATTCTAATTGCGTAACGCCATTGCTTGGATACGATCTCTCGGCAAGATGTATGTTTTGTAGTTTGCGAATACTGCATTCGCCAGGGTATCAGCGTGTTGGTAAACACGTCGTTGCAACTTTAAAACCTCTTATGTGTAATTGATACTCGGAAATCCGTCCTCAAGTAGGTATTCTGCTAAAAACTGTTTTTTGACAGACTAAATAACTGTTTTTATACAAGAAAAAATCAATCGGATATTAAAATATGACTGATAAATGTTGTCAAAAGCCAAAGCCAAGCTCTAAAGCGAAGAAAATATAAACAGACTGGACATGCTTTATCATTGTGATCAAAGTCTTCTTGTCCCGTTACACGCGCCGATCAATAAGTAGCATCATTTATATTGCAACATGTCGTATCGTGTGTGCATTATATTCCTCAATCAAAGGCGTATTATTTGCTATAGACTCTACCCTTTATACAATGACTTGAGTCATTGGAGTTTGATTTTTATTACCTTCATATCGTTAATGGAGAAAAGATGGACATATATAAAACGTTAAAAATCTAGTCGTAGTCTCATCCCGACGACTCACAAATGTCAAAAACTTGTCAAAAATGTAGGGAAATTAGAAGATTTTTTGACAGATATAGACTGAGATCAGACTGTGAACGTTCTTAAAATTTACGAGAATTGCCCCTTTGGTCATTTGCTAGCGTTGTTTAAAAAGGTTTCATCTTTTAAAGACGCATAAAAATTAAAGCGATATTAAGAAAAAATGGTGGAAGTGGCCAGTGAGGTAGTGACTGTAGCCCACTGACCTGTATTATACAAAAATAGAGGTCAGTGCTGTAGCCTAGTTAGTTGTTAGAGTAAGATCGGATACCTTGCAGAATACTAACTCCAAAGGCTTCGTGGCTAAATAATAACAGTCGCACGGGTTCACGGTTAAGCGGTCTGTGAATGGGTGATCATGCATTACATATCGAGACCCCTCCGTGCCTCGGAAAGCACGTTAAGCAGTTGGTCCCGGCTGTCAATCATAGATCTTTGACAGTCGTTATGGATCGTTAGTAGCGCGAAAGTCTGGCAACCGGTCTTACCAAGGGGTATGGTATTACCCAGTAACTGGGTTGTGGAGGTCAGATAGGCAGTCGCTCTATGTAAAAAACTGGTCTTCAGCTGCATCCAGTTGGACTAGAAGCCAAGCCCAAACTAGTCGGGAAAAGGCTACGCAGATTGATTGGAATTCTCTAGCTGACATAAGTATTCATGTGTAAAAAGTGAGAGCTAATCAACAAACTTCAATGAAGTGTGTCTGACATAGGTTACTTGAAATAAAATCATGAGTTGTGATTAAAGTTACGCCAAAAATTGCCTGTCGTATGTACGAGTACCTACTTGTTTGGGTATACGTTATTTAAAGCATCTACAGACTGGACATGCTTTATCATTGTGATCAAAGTCTTCTTGTCCCGTTACACGCGCCGATCAATAAGTAGCATCATTTATATTGCAACATGTCGTATCGTGTGTGCATTATATTCCTCAATCAAAGGCGTATTATTTGCTATAGACTCTACCCTTTATACAATGACTTGAGTCATTGGAGTTTGATTTTTATTACCTTCATATCGTTAATGGAGAAAAGATGGACATATATAAAACGTTAAAAATCTAGTCGTAGTCTCATCCCGACGACTCACAAATGTCAAAAACTTGTCAAAAATGTAGGGAAATTAGAAGATTTTTTGACAGATTTAGACTGAGATCAGACTGTGAACGTTCTTAAAATTTACGAGAATTGCCCCTTTGGTCATTTGCTAGCGTTGTTTAAAAAGGTTTCATCTTTTAAAGACGCATAAAAATTAAAGCGATATTAAGAAAAAATGGTGGAAGTGGCCAGTGAGGTAGTGACTGTAGCCCACTGACCTGTATTATACAAAATAGAGGTCAGTGCTGTAGCCTAGTTAGTTGTTAGAGTAAGATCGGATACCTTGCAGAATACTAACTCCAAAGGCTTCGTGGCTAAATAATAACAGTCGCACGGGTTCACGGTTAAGCGGTCTGTGAATGGGTGATCATGCATTACATATCGAGACCCCTCCGTGCCTCGGAAAGCACATTAAGCAGTTGGTCTAGGCTGTTAATCGTAGATCTTTGACAGTCGTTACGGGTCGTTAGAAGCGCGAAAGTCTGGCAACCGGTCTTACCAAGGGATATGGTATTACCCAGTAACTGGGTTGTGGAGGTCAGATAGGCAGTCGCTTCATGTAAAATACTGGTATTCAGCTGCATCCAGTTGGACTAGAAGCCAACCCCAAAATAGTCGGGAAAAGGCTGCGCAGATTGATTGGAATACTAACTCTAGCTGACATAAGTATTCATGTGTAAAAAGTGAGAGCTAATCAAACTTCAATGAAGTGTGTCTGACATAGGTTACTTGAAATAAAATCATGAGTTGTTATTAAAGTTACGCCAAAAATTGCCTATCGTATGAACGAGTACCTACTTACTTGTTTGGGTATACGTTATTTAAAGCATCTACATGCCTAACCCAATTGTAAACTAAAACACATAGGTACTATTTTTATGTACTCTCGGTGAGTTGTGTCAGTAAACATACAAATGCTATAAATGAGATTAAACTCAGATTAAAAAGGTTAGCATTATTGTTTCAATTACCAATGTTTTTATCAGTTCATTAGCACGGCATTCTGTTTTTTTGTAAAGGACAAAAGAGCAATTTGTTTGTATTTCCAGATTACGTTAATATATCCAAAAGTAATTGTAAATTGAGAGGCAATAAACTGGATATTGACCATTAACATGCGTCATCGTGTGGTGTGTATGATCTGCCCGAATATTAACTGCGAGAACTAATACGTTTTATTTATTCAATTCCCATTGGGTACCTATAATATAAGTATTGTACAGACGTCAGCACATCAAGCTACCCGAAACTGTCAAATTTTCCCAAGCAACTTTGAATCTAATGCTTTAGCGATAAAGTTGAAAATCTATTAAAGAAATTCGACAGATTGTAGTAGCTTGATGTGCTGGCGTCTGTACCTACAGTCATGAGAATAAATACGTTACATTTTTTCGTGAAATAACGCAACTTTGAGAAAAGACCTATGTCATAATAATATGGTTTCAATAATACTATTGCGTAACACGGTAAGAGTAGGGGAAGACCAAAGAAACGATGGCTGGACTGTGTGAATGGTGACATGGCATGGTAAGAAAGGGGTGACTACCGAGACGACGACTAATAGAGAAGTATGGAAGAAAAAGACATGTTATGCCGACCCTAAATAAATTAAGATAAGGACAGGAGAATGATGAGGATGTTAGATCACCATAAAATTTCTATCTTTAGGAGAAAGTAGCCTTTAAATCTTGCGTAAATTTCAGGTATGCATGGTGGTGTATTTTTGGTGGGTGTGGTATGTATGGTGGTGTGGGTTGCTCGTGAGTCGTGACTTATATCGTCGGTCGTACCTTTTGATTACAGCTTGAGCTTTTTGGTCCAGGAATTATCCTGGACCAAAAAGCTCAAGCTCACAATGATCATGGATGGCATCCACAACAAAATTATTCATTTGAAGAAGGAGGAAGAAAATGATTGAATATTTCCGGAATGCTGATCAATTCTGTTAAATGCGGTTTTCCCTGACAATATAAACAAGCCACGGTAGGGACAATTAAAGCCACATAAAATAGCAGTGCGTTTACTTTGAATAACAAGCAGCTAATACTTTGTTTGTCTTACTATCCAGATGAGCGTGAAAATGAAATGAAGATGTATTGAAATTACGTGCAATTTATGTACATTTATAAAATCCAATCCATACAACACACTGCATTGCAGAAGGTCTCTGTCTCCCTGTGTTCTTGGTTAGCCTTCATTGGCATGGGCGCTTTTTAATCGCGCGTTGAAACAACGCCGTAGAATTTTCAACGATTTTTTTGATGTCAATTTTCAATTTTCGTAATCAGCTTATAATGTTGCCACGGCTGGGATACAGGCCTCTCGGTGTGAGGGAGCGGGTCGTAAGTCGTAATCCACCACGCGGTCCCAGTGTGAGTTCGTAGATGTCACATGTCTTCGAATTTTTGGGCCGAGGACATGCCGGTTTCCTCACGATGTTTTCCTTCACCGTTTGTAAAATGCCCTTGGGTTCGAACTCATGACCAATTCGTAATTCGGGGCCGATACCACTGGGCCACCACTGCTCAAAACCATGGGAATACTACATAATAAATCGTGCTATCGTTTTATGGTTTGTTGACAATAATGTATAAATATCTATGTATGTAAAATAGACTTAAACGCAGATGTACTTTCTAGGTAGCAACTAGAAGTGCCTTCATTCCTTAATAACAAAGCTGGGCATTAACTCGTTAATCCGTTAATCGTTAATTAACGAAGTTAACATTTTGATTAACGGATTAACTTTTAAGTTAACTTTTAAAAATGTTAACGGACACGTTAACTTCCGTTAATATGCAGAAGTCCGTTAATCGTTAATCATCAATTAAAAAAAAGAGTAAAATAAAATATTTTTTCTAAAAAATAACACTGACTTCAAAGTGATCACTAAAAAGTAATAAAATAATTTGGTTTAAACACGTATTATTGAAGTCGGACGATGTTGAGTCAAAAACAAAATGTAGAAATATTTACATACGATCGGCCGACTTCAATAATACGTGTTTAAACCAAATTGTTTTATTACTTTTTAGTGATCACTTTGAAGTCGGTAGTTATTTTTTAGAAAAAATATTTTTTTCTAACCTGTTAACTTCCAGAACCTAAACCAACAAGTTTTATAAGTTCACTAACGCATAAAAATGCAATTTTACACATACCTATTAACGGATTAACGATTAACGTTAACGTTGCGTTAATTCTTCTGGAATGTAACGCTTTAACGTTTAACGAAGCTAACTTTTTTTGTAGCGGATTAACGATTAACGAAGTTAACTATTTGATTAACGGTGCCCAGCTATGCTTAATAATTATGCAAAGTAGCTATGCGGAAGCAATTTTCCGCATCGCTGGTAAATAGTAACGTTTGACTCAAAATTTAAACTTGTACGGTATCACTAAGTTCAAACTAAGCGGATAATAGCGATGAACCTTGACGATAAAACAGTAAGTTCTCGATGGCAAGGCAAGATACTACGAGAGCATTGACTTTATGCATGCATTTAAAAGTTGAATGATTCTTATTTTATCGAATTGACATCACATAAATAGCTCTCATACGGGTGTTTATGACGCGCGTTTAAAAAGAGCTCGATTAAAACAAATGAACGGTGAATTTTTTGCTCGCAAGTGCTTTTTATCGCTTCGTTTTTTGTTTGTTTTATCGCGCGTTGTTAGATTTTCAACATTTGGGATAGACCCCGAGCGTTGCACAGTTGCACTCAGATAGGTGCTTTACTTTGTGTAAATTATCTCATCGCCACTGCTCCCAAAACGGTGAAGGAAATCACCGGTGAGGAAACCGGCCTGTCCTCGGACCAAAAATTCGAAGACATCTGACATCTGATCTACGAACCCGCACTGGGTTTTTTATATTAAGGGAAGAAAAATATCGAATGTTTTCAAAGATTAGATTAATTGTTGTTTTCGTAGGCAATTTGTCTGCCAACTCATACCAATTACAGCGCCTCATTGTTTTCTACTGTAGCTGTGCCGCCTCCTTGGGTGATTTACTGGAGACATACCTACGATTAAAGCTAACATAATGTGGTATATACGCTCACTTTGTAATTAATTAAACCGGTAGATAGATAGTCAAGAAATAGATTTTGAATTTGGACCGCACTGAAAAAAGTATTTAACAGAACTAGTTGAGTTAATTGACAAATAGCCAAACCTTGATAACTAACAAACGAATTTCATTTACGTATTGATCAACTGCTTTTGTTGCATTTTACAAAAATATTTGAGTTATTTGAGTTGGTTATAAGCTACTAAAGTTTATGTTATCTAATACAAAATTCGGTTTCGGCACTTTGCAACATAATATGTTTTGCTATAATCGAACAAACTTGTGACTTTACAGTTGACACAACTAAAACTATTTTTTTAACGAGTAGTTGCTATTTTTCAACTCTGCTATTAGTTTGATACCAGCTGTAAAGTATTGTTGAGATTTGTGTTGCAAAGTTACTATAAATAAATAAAAAATTTGACTAAGACCAACTAATATTGATTATGTTGATTTTAGAATATTTTTGGTCATCAATAACACAGCAATCTATTAGATTGTGATTAAAGTTTTGCTGCGCATAAGGAAACGTTTTGTTCCCGCTCGCATCAAACAGTAACGGAACCTGTAGAAACCTGTTCTTCTCGTGTTGCGAGGCGAGGGAGAACGCCGGCGCGTCGCGTGGTTTGCGTTGTATTTTGTAAGTTTTGGTTTTATGCATGAATATATTATCAAGCAACGTCAAGAAAATTTCAAAAATGGAGCTGCCGCTGGCAGATGAGGCGGCGGAGAAAACGATCTCAGACTATCTGCGGTCTTGGGGATTAAAAGCTTACATTGCAAAATTTTTGGGTGAGTGTTTTTAACTTCTATTCCTTACATAATTAGATAATAGTGTTTCATTCATTAAATCACTATTTTAAACAGGGCATTTCCCGTTAGATGCACTTCTGCGATTCTTCTTAGTTAGATGCGTGGTGTTCGGCAAAGTAGAAAAGCAAGCACCATATTATTACACATCAGTCAGGGTGTCGCACAAGGCGACTGATGTCAAGTTTTACCGCCTAATAGGTACCTTCGTAAGCCAGGAAACTGGCAACAGCGTTTTCTACCGGGTATCTATCAGCACTACGGTCTCCAACCCACCTGCCAAACATGGAGATTATGACAGTACCCTCCAGTATTGGAGAACGCTTACGAGCTATTGTCTGACTTTTGACTCTTCAACCAACTGAGTGAAACTTAAAGCCCTCAGGTCTTTCGCTTTCCTAGTGTATGATATTAAGTATTAACTGCATACCTACCGCAACCGCACCTACATAACCTAGGGCCTGTCCTCTCTCAGCCAACTCGTGATTTTTAGGAAAGTCCCTTGGTACTAGTACACAAGCTGAATAACCGACTTAGTGCGGACATAAAAAGACAATAATAAATTTATTATTCATGTGACTATCATCAATTTTACCAATAATTTATGTACCTATAATAAGTATCTGATTTTGTATGTACTAATTTTCAGAAGTCTATTGATGTGGAGACCCTCCAAATGTTGTTAGAGGCTGACCTGAAAGACTTAGTGCCAATTATTGGACACCGGGCTAAGCTGACCACACAAATCAAACTTTTGACCAACATAATGTCAAATGCTTTTGAGAACACTGTAAGTAATAATAACAATATTTAATAATTAAGTATTAACAATTTAAATAATAACACATAAGAATTTTTAATTTTACCTATATAAGTAGTCATTTAAATCTACACTAATATTATAAAGAGGAAAGATTTGTATTTTGTGTGTGTGTGTGTGTGTATGTTTGTAATGAATAAACTCAAAAACTACTGGGCCTATTTCAAAACTTCTTTCACTTTTAGAAAGCTACATTCACCCTGAGTAACATAAGCTATATTTATCCCCGTACTCTCACGGGAACGGGAACTACACGGGTGAAACCGCGTGACGCTAGTTAACAATAAAATATTAAAAAAAAACAAGTACTAATTCATGTATGTATCTTAGTATTGATTACTTTTTAACTTCATTACTGTCTCTGTGGTCTAGTGGTTTGGGGCTTTGGCACCTGATCCAGAGGTTGTGGAATCGAATCCCATGGAAAATACCTACTTAGTGCATGAAAGTCACTTTGTGAAGTTGTTCCCAGTTTGATTAGTATAATGTAGCCGAACCACCTAATCCAGTGTTGTTGTCTGTTAAGTAAGATAGGTATCTTGTGCTTTGGAAGGCATGTTCAGCCATCAGTCCCTGTCACTGTCTCTGACAGTGGTTGTTATACAAAACCATGTTAGAGGTTGATCTGGTTATTATTTTATATTTCAGTGTCATACTACTCCGGACTCAAACAACAAAATAATGCTGTATACAGTGGAAGACTTGCCAGTTGTAACATACCCTGATGAGGACCCCCCTGAAATGTCTGAAACAAATCCAATAGAAGAAGACAAGTCGGAATATGATTGCGTTAGTTATTTTGACATTATTCATATTTCGGGCGCCGTCAGTTGGGGCTGGTCATATCACTTAGCTGCCTCGGCAAGTCGGCATATTTTTAATTATTTTAATATTGAATTGTTGTTTTCTTACCATTTGTTGTACTCTGGACACTTTTAACGCGTACATCTTTTGTACATCGTTCTCACATATAATTATAAATTCACATTATTGATGTAAGTAATATTTTTGTACAACTATAATTTAAAAGAGTGTCCATGGAGTTTCTTGCCCGTTCTTCTCCATAGGTACCTACGCTTTGGAATGGGCAACAAGCTTCATATTTTCTGACTGACCGACTTTTTGACAATTCAAAAGTGCCTGTAAATGGTTTAATTGAAATAAATGTTTTGAGTTTGAGTTTTTTAGGGTTTTGCTAAGATTTTTGCTACTGTAGTGTGCTAGCTCATTGTCTGAATTTATGATAAGTTCCTACTAAAATTAATTGATTTGTTAATTAATAAATAAATATAATTGTAGCAAATAAAGTTATTTTTCTTATTCTACCTCAAGTTTGTAACCGAAATTAGTACCCTAAATGAGGAGTTTTAGTAGGTAAGATTTGGGGAAGGATATATCTTGCTAAAACTTCTTATAAGTAGGTACATATATTAATAAGTACCTAAATATTAGTTTCGGCTATAGGCTGAAAACCTATAAGAAAAAAAACACTTAAGGCTGATGCTCCGACCAGACCGCGAAATTTAAATTTTCTTACGTTTTTTGCAATTTGCAGGCCAGTGCTAGGTTGTATGTTGATTAAAATATTGTTCGCGATTGTAAGACGTATGTAGTTACAGCATTATAATCATCAAAATCATCAATACAACCTTCCAAGTTCATAAAGGTCGAGGAACGGTTTGCAAGGTTTTGCAAGGTCATTGCTAGACCTCTAAGAACTTGGTGGATTGTATTGATGCTTTTGATGATTATAATTCTGTAACTACATACGTCTTACAATCGCGAACAATATTTTAATCAACGTACAACCTAGCACTGGCCTGCAAATTGCAAAAAACGTAAAAAAAATTAAATTTCGCGGTCTGGTCGGAGCATTCACCTAAATAACTAAAAAGTTATGTTACTTTTAACCGGAAAGTTCAGTTACAGATAACAATTCTGTACTGTTACAAGTAACATGAGGGGCAGCCATAAATTGTTCAACAAGTTCATTTACAGATAACAAAATAGTTTGGTTACAATAATATTATAGTGATGTAACTAATAACTGAATAATACCAAACCCATGACCAAGTTTTAACCAAACGGTTTTGTACGCGCTAACAATAAAACGTGTCAATTTTTACATAACACTTTTGTTCATAATACACATATTAAGTTATATATTCTAAAACACTTTGGTACAACGTAAATTATAAATTTGTTAGGAAGTTATCATTTTTGTCGAGCCACTAATAACAGAACGACTAATAACAAAACGGAATTTGTTTAATAGGAACTATAGTTATGTAGTCACTATTTTTATGTAATAGGTTACTCAATTGTTTGTTATTTGTTACTCAAAACTTTTTTCAGTGCGACTACTAAAAAATGTTGCTGGGATAAACTAGAGGCGAAAGGCGGAGAACATAGTGTTCTGGCGCAATTTGGGAGTGGACTATGTCCTGCAATAGTCTGCAGTAGGATAAGCTAAGGTTCACTCGACTTTAAACAAAAACCTTTGATGTCATTCGAGTAAAAAGAGTTGATTTCAAAGAATCAAAAATCTGCTAGGAATTGAGAGTACTATGAATACTGGCGCAATTTGGGAGTGGACTATATCCAGCAGTAGTCTGCAGTAGACTGCAGTAGGCAAAGCTAAGGTTGATTCGACTTTAAACAAAAACCTTTGATATCATTCGAGTAAAAAGAGTTGATTTGTTTTTGTTGAGAGTACTATGAATAGGTTACCTAGATTCGGAATTTTATTATTTTTTATTTACTGTGGCTAATTAATTGTTTCCATGAAACCTCCTTGCTCGCCCAAACTCGTTACACAGGCTTTACGGAATTATCTAACTGCATGAACCAAAAAACGGCCTTGAAATTGAAAACGAAATATATGTAGGTATACCTATTAGTAAAAATCAATGTCACGCGGTAATGTGATTGTGACCATCTATTTTGTAAAGAGAACATCTAGGCCCATTTTGAATTTACAAGTTTTCTAAGGGTGCTTGCTCGCATTATGTAACGGGAGCTGAGTCTCGGACTCTCGGTAGACCGGTACATGGTTGGGGCAAGCTGACCAACATGAAAGAACGGTTACCAGTGTTAAAGTGCGTGCGCGTTTATTATTTTTAGTAAGGACAAGTACTGACGAAGGCCTGCAAGAAGGCCACCTGTCTTTATACGAAGGACCTTTTTTTTATAAGTCGTGACAATCGAAAGAAGATGTAAGAATTTAATGAATAGGCAATGACCCACTTGTAGCCACGTGCGAAAACCCCTGCATGCGAAAAATCGATACTTTGACTTTACGTTTTAGTTTTTTTACGTTAATGCATTTGTTTTCGAAAAAAAAAATTTAGTCCCAAGTCACAATATAAACAAACGCGTGACTTTTAACTTTTCAGGAAAATCACTATCCATACTAATATTATAGATACAAAAGTTTGTCTGTCTGTTATGATTTAGTTGAAATTTGGTATAGAGATAGTTTGAGTCCCGGGAAAGGACATAAGATAGTTTTTATCCCTATATTCCCACGGGATCGACACTTATGCGGGTGAAACCGCGGGACGCTGCTAGTATAAAAATAAAATTATTACGTTTTTTGTATTTTGTGGTGTATAGTATTGCTGTAGTTATTAAATATTCAACTATGAAATAAGTTTTGTGTGTTCTTTTTTTAATAGGCTTATGATTAAGCTTATGACGTTTTTTCGGCCAGTGGGTCATCTTAGGGGCGTTCTATTAAATTATGTTGTGAAATAAAATTAGGATCATAACTAGACCTTAATTTTAAGGTGGAGGCATCCACAAAACATGAATTTGAGGATGTCACTGCAGTTCATTTTTTTTAAACTAAAAACTATTATCAAAACTGTAGCCTGCTGTCCTTCTATAGAATTAAAAAAAAAACTACCTACTCTACGAAAATATACCACAACCTATGCAAGGAAGCAAGACCTAGTATAGGGAACACTACCAGCTTTTTAATTAGTCAAATTGTAGATTTTAATTTAGATAAGTACATTTTTCTTTTTCCTTCCTTAGTTTAGGTATAAGAACTTGAAGCTTACCTGATGAGTGTTCTGCTAGTGGTTCATACAGATCTTGTTCTTCCATTTCTGTTTTGATACCACTCCAGAAAATGGGTAAGGTCCATCTAAAAATTAAATTAAGCATTAGAGATAAGTGGAAGGGGGGAGAAGCTTTTGCCCTGTATTGGGACACTGAAGGTGTATAACATAATTAGGGGGGGGGCTGAATGGGGAAATAGAGTATGAATAGTTATTATATTTTTTAGATTAGTTTGTTTGTCTGATTTCCATATTTTTTTATCATCCACCCCTAAGATGGGTCAGTGGGTGCTGACCCATCTTTTTGTTGGGTAACTTACATTTTGGTATTCTGTAATTCAGAAAACATGTCTATGTTGGTACTGGGTAGAGCTCTTCCCCTTTTTATATACTTGGATATAATATTACACATTTTAGTGATAGCTTGTATATTGTACTTATTTTGAATGAATGTACAATGATTTTTTTTAAATAATTGGTTTTAATATAAGTCCAGTCAAGACTGGGTATTAATTCATCAAAATTAGTTCAATTTAAGATCAGATTGTTCTTCACCCAAAAATGGCTATGATTAGCAATCATATTTAGACTTGGGACTTTTCTCTGTGAATTTTAATAATTATTTTAAAATGTATGTAAAAGCTTAATTTATTTTTTATTTTTTAATAATACTTAAATTAAGAACTTACGCAAATGTGAGGGCAGACAGTGGATTTGTTTTAGCCCTGGGGTGAGGAGGGCGGCCTTTTTTATTTAAAGCCTCCATGATTTAGTGGGTACCTGAAAAAATGCGAGTTTATACATATTTTTTCAAACTCAAGGCTACACAAATTCTTTTTCTCATATTATAAGTATTACTTGAAAATATTTCAAAAACATTCAAGATCTTGAAGAATAGAGGAATCAATCAATGAATTTATAATTAGACAGGTTACTTTAAATTTTTACGTGCATACAAGACCACGGGAAGCTTTAAATACTTACCGTAACAGTCTTCGACAGTCGGTATGGTTTTGTAAGCCTATAGGACGGGCAAACGCATGACCTGTGCACTAGCACACAAATCCACTTCGACACGGTTACACAGTCAATTGAAAATGTGCACTACCTACTTATTATTTATTTTATACCCACACGATAGGCGAGATCTTTTTTCTATTGTACCCGTCGGTGTAAATTCGAGTAATTATTGAAGTCACTGGTTACTAAGTACTGCGGTTTTGTTGTGAGGAAATTCATCTAAACTAATAACTAAGATTAACAATAGGCAACGAATTCACTTTTGAATATGGGACGTACAAATTTATTATTGTGTCACATTATCAAAAAACACTCCGTTCACGAGCACCGCTAATTTTTTACTGATAAAAGTGTAACCCGAATCAAACGTGAATGAATAGTTACGAATACCGAACAGTGTCAATTTGATATTTTGATTTGACAATGACAGCACGTGAAACATCTGTGTAGCTGTCAAATGCCAAACAAAGTTTAATGTGTGACTGATATTCTCTACAGTCTTACCAATGAGTCTGGACAGTGATGGTCCATTTCCGTAAAACTGGAATGGTGCACACTACGGTACAAAAAGCCGTCGCGTCGTCGTCGCGAAAAAAAGCACTAATACAAACGTGCGCTTGCATTGATTTCTGCATGTTGCAAATTCTTCCGGCCCGAAAACGCGCGCGGTCAACCGCAATGCGACGTGTTCAGTATTATATGCCACAGTTCCAGCTGACTCGACTGAGCTATTCGGCCTGCAGATATTTTTTTAGTTCCGTTTTAGGAATAGGAGAGGATTGAGTAATATCACTGACGTTTAAATTATACGTCAGTGAGTTATTGATATTGACCCTGCGTTCCGAGTTGGGAAATAATCGATGTGAGCGTGCTAAAACGCGTACCGAATTAGCGTGAGCGCGATAACGATGTCCCGTGAATCGTCATAGATGACGTCATGACATGCGCCATCTTGCGATAACGCCGACCATGCCTTCTAATAATATCACCGTGAGCGCTGTCAAAAATTGCAGTGTGTGTGTGTGTGGATGTCTGCATGTGTCAGTGTGTGTTTTGTTTTGAGTTGCATCATATCTTTAAATTAAACTAACGTGGTATTTTTGAAATTGTGCTTCTGGCTGACAGTCGCCACGTAACCAAAGAAGAAGAACTGAAGAAATTTGGTGTCTGTACAAAGAAATATTGTAATAGTATCGTTTTTACATTGAGTAAGCACTGTGAGCGCGTTCACGAGTGTTCCGAATTGTTGACAGCTCTCAGCTGTCATAATCGTGATATCTAAATCGGAACGCAAATTATCGCTATGAGCGCTGTGAGTAATATTGTCGTAATTCGGAATGCGGGGTGAGATTGCTAGAGGATTGACAATTTGACAGCTAGCAACGAAATGACACTTTGACTTTGACAGTTTAAAATTTAACCTTTTGTTGTGTGGTTTGGCATTTGTTGGCGTGTAATCAAAACAGTGTTTTCGTTCAAATGGTTTCAGTAGAGTGTGTTGGTTAAATAAATAATCCGTAAATGTAGTTCCGTGGATATAAATAGAAGAGCCCTTCTTGTTCTAATGGTGCCTGATTAAATAAATGAGTTATGTGTGTGCTAAATTAATATCTCAAAGCCAGCGTTATCTTTAGAATACACATCTAAACAGTAATTCAGCGTTTCAGGTGCACTTTCATGTTACTACCTTGACTACCATTGAAGACGAGAATGAAATATTCAGGTCTGCTTTAAAGACCTTTGAAAAATGTACGTGTCTTTGCTACGTAGATATAAAAGTATGATACTGGCCAGTATATTCTTTTTTTACGTTGGTTGTGGTATAACTCTAAGCTTTTTACGTCTCGAATGTGCTGATGCCCTAGCTGCCAAAGATTTAAGTGATTCAAAAAATTCTTTAGATAAGTTTGAATATGCTGTGTTAGTTTTAAGTGGTCCAGATAATGAAGCCAAAAGAGATGCAATAAGAGCCACATGGATGAAATTTTCTAATAATATATTTGTGGAAAATGGAGAGAAACTTTACAAGTGGAACCACACATGGACTGAGCAGCACGCTACGCATGAATTCATTAAATTTTATTTTGTAATTGGTACCCAAGGTCTGAGTGAAACGAAGCTAACAAGGTTAAACACTGAAAATAATAGAGGCAATGACCTTTTATTATTAGATAGCTTTGAAGATAGCTATAAGAATCTGGCTACGAAAATGTTACATTCATTGAAATGGCTGACAACAAATTTGAGTAGATTAAAATACTTGATAAAATGTGATGATGATTCTTTTGTGAGAGTAGATTTGATTATAAAAGATTTGGAAGCATATGCACCTGAAATGAATGCTCATGAAATAAGTGACTATGTTACATACAAGGTAAACAAACATATTTTCTCATCATTAAAATGCCTACACGTTTTAGTTTCACAACAATTTAAAACCGGTGTGGGTGATCAGGTGATCCCAGTTCGCACTTCAAATTCCTAAGTAGTATAGTGTTACCCAGTAACTGGGATGAGGCTCCATGTAAAAATAACAGAAATCAGCTACATCTGATTATACTGGGAGCCGACCCTAACATAGTTGGGAAAAGGATAGGCAATTTGATTGAAAGTGTTACCACTTGAGTCTTGAGCATGCTCAGGATATCTATACTTCAATCTTGTTGTTACGAATCGAACTCGTTGATCATAACACCTTTTCGGAACATTGTATTCTAAATTCTAGCATTAAGTACTGTCAGGTTTGACGGGTCCTTGTTGGTTTCTTCCTTGTCTTTTTCACTTTTTGTCATTAGGTTGAAAAATAAACTGTGGCTACTTTAACCAGCGCGTTTCAATTATAGAGCTACGATCAGTAATACTTGTACTAATAGTTTTTATCACATTTCAGAAAGACCTTCCTTCATATAAAGGGCTTTACTGGGGCTATTTTGATGGGAGAGCTCGTGTGTACTTGAATGGGAAGTGGCAGGAAAAGGACTGGTTTCTCTGTGACAACTACTTACCCTATGCGTTAGGTGGTGGCTATGTCATATCTCGTAGCATTGTTGACTATATTGGAAGAAATGCTGATATCCTTGGGTGAGCAAATATTTGGGATCTTTTGTTGATATTATCAACAAAAATATATTTTTACATCTACAAACTCAATGTCATCATCATTCTCCTGCCCTAATCCTAATTTATTTGGGGTCAGTGCAACGTCTTTGTCTCTCATACTTATCTATTAGTTATGATTTCGGTAGTCACCCTCCTTCATAATTCATCTTGCACATATTCCATCAATGATTTCTTTTGTCTTCCCTTACTCTTATAGCCATCTACATTTATAATCAAACTCGATGTATTTGCAATAAAAAATCTTTCTATTATTTATTTCAGACACTACAAATCGGAAGATGTCTCAATGGGTGTGTGGACAGCTTCTTTGGATGGTATGAACCGAGTCCATGATGTCAGATTCGACACTGAATGGAAGTCCAGAGGTTGCTCCACCCAGATATTAGTCAGGCACAAACAACTGCCAAATGACATGTTCCAACTATATAAAACATTGGTCCACACACATGGAGAAAGACTTTGTAAGACTGAAACTATTTTAAGAAAATCATATCTTTATAAATGGGATGTTTTGCCAAGTATGTGCTGTAAATAGTTTACTGCTGATTGTAGAATATGCTAGATAATCCTAGGTTCGGTTGTGCAGGCCAAAGCTGGACACGAGACTGTTAATCCTTGTTTAATGAAGTTAACATTTTGGTTAACGGTGCCCAGCTATGGTATAGGCTAAGTTAATTTGATCAAGCACAATTCCATTGTGGGTGTGGTCCCAATATTGTGTTCATTTAATATTAGAATAATTCTGTTCAGTATTTGATTTGTTGTGGAATGTTTGTTACATTTTAGTTTATAGGAAAAAAAGGGCGAAACTACGTTTAGAACATACAGCCAGTTAGGTATAACCTTTTCGAATATGTATTTCTAAATAATCTAATATTATTGAATGTTAATGTAAGAACAACTTTTTATAACTAGTACATAGGGGGAACGCGCAGGGTAGCCCGCGAAATTCATATTTTCTTACGTTTTTTGCAAAGTGCAGGTCGGTGTCATGTTGATTAAAATATATGATTCGCGAGCGTAACAAGTATGACATTATCCTACTACTTTATATACAACTTAAAAAAATATGGATTTCACGGTCTACCTAACATATCCCCCTTAGCATGATATTTTTAATAATCATCTTGACTTAATATGCCTTAGGTTAATAAGTTTCTAGTCAATTGTACATCTTTGCTTTGATACCAATAAAACGACAATAGTTTTGAACATTACATTAGAAATGTGCATTTTTATTTTAACTAAACAAATGAATATATACAAAACATTTTTGTCATTTAGGGGTAACCATGTAAACAATGTGTCATAGATAACAAAAAGTGAGAATAATTCAACAAAACGATTTCTAATTGTTATTTATACACTCCCACGCACAGGCACCCGAATATCACATTTTAACAGATTCTAAAAACTAAATTAATTATGACTTTTCATATTCATGTAAGTTTGATTGTTTTGAAATGTTGAACTGGACAACTCTTCTTTGAAGTAATCAATGGTTCTTTGCAGACCATCTTGTAATGGCACCTGAAATTAAAACATGAAATAAATACACATTGTTGCCTGGATACGTATTTTTATAATAGTAGTATCAAGTTTCAAACCTGGAAATAGTTCCACTGGTTCAAAATTTCGACAACAGCGATAGTTTTGTTGATCAACCAAATAGAATTTTAGTTAGTTTAATAATTAAGCCGTAGGTCACTTTACTTTTGCCCAAAATTGTCTAGGAAATAGTCCTAGCTGTGACAAATTCGCACAAAGTAATAAAGGTTTATCGAAACTAACCACACCAGTAAAATGCTTTTTTCCTTTGTTTCTATCTTTTCTGATCATCCTTCCTACAATCTCTTCGAACTGGATGAAAGCTAGATGTCCTGGGGTTCATTGACTGATCGTTTTTTCCACGCGCTTGGACGTGATGGAGCGGTCACCAGCCCATTTTACAATACAATGCAAGCTAGATGTCTCACCTTAGGTTCCCAATGCAAATGCTCCTTAGCCACTGTGATGTCAGGACGTCGCCGCTGCGGATCGTCCTCTACCGGAGCGCCCTTCGCCACCATGCTCCGACATCCCGGCACTTGATTCTTGATTATCATGGCGAATTCTGAAATAGACAGAAATTAACATCAATGACGAGATGACGACTTATGCTGGGGCTACATTAGCGGGCGAAGATTCGTGTCGAGTTGGCGCGCTAAAATATCGTGTATGGACATACGCGATGTTCTTGTCTAAATTAGGCGGGCGATGATTCATCGTGCCGGATTGTGTTGTTCTCTGTTCTGCGACTGAGACTTATTCAAAATGGAGGAAGTAGTAGCGTTGCATTATATTATGTCGGAAAATTATTATTTATTACAATTGTACGAGTATGAGTTACAAAATAATATGATGAACTTGTGTTTTTTTGTACACTTCATGTCCAGAAAAAGACATGTTTGACCTCTAATAAATTGGGATAATGGCGAGAGAATGATGACAGAAGTTAATATCATTATGCTCGCCGTGTCATGATTACCTCAATACCCCTGCGGGGAATGTAGGCGTATTGTTATGCTGTTTTGATAGCCCAGTTTTGAAATAGGTCCCTTTTACTTGATCTCTCTGTGAAGGATAATTTGAGGATAGTTTTTTTTTGTATAAAGTAAGTTGGTTTTTTTGTCTAAAGTAGGCAGTTATATTCATCTATACATCAACATCATAAGGGTATATAAAAACCCCTCACGTAGAATACCTACTTGAGAAATCCAGTCAATCTATAAAAATATACTATATTATTTGGCAAGGTAAAACTGTTCCTCGTTGTAAAGAGATTAGCTTAATTAAGCCCGCGACTTCGTCCGCGTGAAATTATTGTTTTAACATAGCATATACGTATATATCCTACTAGCTTCCGTCCGCGGTTTCGCCCGCGAGGTACATTGATAAAAACTATCGTATGTCCTTCCCCGGAATGCAAACTATTTCTCTGTATCGAAATCCGTTCAGTGGTTTAGGCGTGAAAAGGTAACATACAGACAGAGTTACTTTCGAATTTATAATATTAGTATGGATGATACTCTGCAATACTATTGTTTCCCACTAGTGAAACAATTTATGGAATCGGATCAGTAGTTCCGAAGATTACCTCTACATATAGACTCACAAATTTTACCTCTTTATAATATTAGTATACGTAGATAAGCCTCTTCGAGTAATAACGTGGGTGTGTCCTAAATATGTAGGCAGCAAATTATCTATATGTTGTAGGAAGCGCAACAGGAAAGTTAGATTATTATGATTATTATTATTATTATTATTATTATTATTATTATTCCCATTATCTTGCGATAAGCGTTATCATTAAGTTCTACCGATTTAGAGATAAGCAGAGTTCAATGAATTAAAAAAATATGTATTTTTATTAGTAGGTATTTAATTTCTAGTCGGCGGTAGAAAATACTGTTTATTTATTAATCCTACTAATATTATAAACGCAAAAGTATGAGGATGGACGTTTGTTACTATTTCACGCAAAAACTACTGAACGGATTTTGATGAAACTTTACAGTAATATAGCAACATCAAAATAACACAGGATACTTTTTATCCCAATATTCCCACGGGATCAAAATTTATGAGGGTGAAACCGCGGGGCGCTGCTAGTATAATATAATTATTCTTTGCAGCAATCAATACATTTATTACACAATCATCTACGTGCTACACATATTCTCAAACTTTTTGGTGGGTTTTACTTTGTAACCATCGATTTTCATGGCGACAAGGATTTGTGAGTCTTAAGATAGTCGACAGGTGTTTATACTCTAATTGCTTAACTCACTATCAATCTCAATCTGAATCATTTTGAAAGCTATTGCTAAACCATTGATTCATAATATTTATTTATTTATTAGGGACAAAAAACAGTTACATGATACAAAATACAGAAAAATACTAAAATAAGAATAACAAACATGTAACCCACACCATTGTCCACGTTTTAACTAAAGGTTAGGAGTGCTAAAGACATAAAAAAGAAAGAGAAAAGTAAAACAATAGTCGCTGCCACAATAATAATGCTGTGATACTTAGCTTAGCTTAATCTAACTTAAAATACTCGTTAGACAAAATATCTGTTCAAAAATAGTCTGCTCAATAGCGTGAATAACGCAATGAATGTTGTTGAACTGTCAAAATGAAAGCCATTGCTACTGATAGTGTATTACGCAATTACAATGCGTGCCACGAAAGATGAGACTTGACCCCGCCTCCCCCGCTCTTTCCGCCGCCCCTATGACGTCCGGTCCCGTCCCGCACTCAGACCTCATACCGCTAAAGATACCTAAAATCGTGTACTGCGCATGTCAAACCACGTGGTGTGTCAAGTCTCATCTTTCGTGGCCCCGCTTCTCCACTAAACAGATTATAATAGCAATAGCTATTGCTTTAAAATTCACATAAATCTATTAATTTTGAGGCATATAGTCATTTCACAATTGCGCGTTGCAATTTGACTCATACGTGAATGGACAAAAAAAAAAGAAAATGAAAAAAAAAAGTAAAAAAGAAAAGATAAAAAAAGATAGATAAAAAGTTAAAGAAAAAAATTGGGGGGGGATAGATAAAAGTTGCAACGCATTTTTGCAACTACAGTTGTATGTTCTTGTTTACCTTGTATAGTATTTTCTACGGGATTCCCTAGGTTAATAGGTAGCGTGTAATTGGCCGCCATCAGTGCCAGCAGCCCGTCAACGAGATCAGATACGTAACAGAATGAGCGGGTCTGCTTCCCGTTGCCATAAACCTGGAAATGAGAAAAGAAGGCATTATTCTCTCCTGTCGGTACAAGCTCATGAGAAAACCAGTCAGTCAGAAGGTCGGACTGGTATGTCCGACTGCCCAGGGTGCGCTGAACGATATTAGTACGGTCACTAAAAGTTCTAGCCTGTTGTGTTTTGCTTTTCGTTCAAGTTTCGTACAAACTCGCAGACTAAAACCATCCATCTTCCTAGCCTTTTCCCAACTACATTGGGGTCGGCTTCCAGTCTCACCGGATGCAGCTGAGTAGCAATATTTTACATGAAGCGACTGCCTATCTGACTTCCACAACTCAGTTACTGGGTAATACGATATCCCTTGATAAGACTGGTTGTCAGACTTTCGGGCTTCTGACGACCCGTAACGACTGCCAAAGGTCCACGAATGACAGCCGGGACCAACGACGAAACGTGCTTTAGCGGCACGGAGGTCTGTTGATATGTAAACCTTGACAATGTTAATAGGTGATATTATTATATTATTATTGATAATGTTAATTGATGACTAGGCTCATGTTGCAGCTTCCTTCTTTGTCAATTACAGTTAGTTTATTTTATTGAGTGTGTTACAACTTTATTTAGATTAGAAACATTGTAATTGGTTTGGTTAAAATTACGATCTATAGAGCAATATTACAGACGTTGAAATGTACCAGAACTTAAAATGTTATAAATAACTCGCCTACATTGTCTATACTGATAGTAAATAGTATCTTTACATTACACAGCATATTCACCCTATAACTTTCCCACTGCTGGGACACGGGCCTCCTCTCCGTGAGAGGGAATGGGCCGTAATCCACCACGCAGGCCCAGTGCGGCATGGTAGATGTCACATTTCTTCGAATTTTTGGTCCTAAGGATATTCCGGTTTCCTCACAATGTTTTCCTTCACCGGTTTTTGAGAGCAATGGTGATGAAACACTACAAAGGATTTTTTTTTAAGTTGGGCGAAAAACACCTCTTTTTTTTCAAGAACTAATAATAAAAAAGAGAAAAATAAAAGTCCCTTACAGTAATAGTCAAATTCTGCAGTGCTTGCATAATAAAGTTGGACACCACCCGTCCGTCCGACACGTGCATCCTGGGGCCATACGTGTTGAATATCCGGGCCACTCTGACGGCCACCTTCTCTTGTTTGGCATAGGAATAGGCCAGCGTCTCCGCTACCCTCTTGCCTTCGTCATAGCACGCTCTCGGCCCTGAAATGTGCAAAGTATTTATACATTAAGGATAGAATGACATCTATATTCCATCCATTAGTTTATTATAACGCGGAAGTGTCTCTGTCTGTTTGTTACGTCCTCACACAACATGACATCCTCATGTACATTTGATGAAATTATTAGTTGGAGAGATAATTTGAACACGGAAAAAGAAGCAGGCAGATTTTTTAGGTCGACCCCTTGTGTCCCAGATAACCTTCTTTTTTTTTTGAGGATGGGAAATCATCAAATGACCCCTCCCGCTCTGGGTGGAGCGGAAGGGAGTGTCAGACTCTTACTGACTAAAACCCACCCGTGATCCTTCCTTAGCCCTTTATGTTCCGGGCCAGCGGTAACCCTTTCGGACAATCCCGCTGACCACCCAGCTAACCTTAGGGGTCGATTTGAAGTGAATAGAGTGTAGAAGTTCAAAAAACCAAATTAACGCGGACAAAGTGCTAGTATTTACATACAAAGTCGCGGGCAAAGTGCTAGTATTTACATAGATAGCACAGCACGACTCACGATAACCCGTCGTGACAGCTTATTAAATAGTTTTACTCTTTGTGTATTTTGAATCACTTATAATAGTATCCACTTTTTAAGAATGACACTTGCGGTATTTTTCTCGATGTAGGTAAATAAATAATTATATACTAGATTCAATGTAAACTGCCTGCCAGTGCCCAAGCTAAGGGTCGCCATCGGGAAATGAACGCAGAAACTATGCACCATTTTACAGTCTAACTCTAATACCTAACAGATAATGGTCTAGGAGATGATTATGTTTATTGGCAGATGAGTTTTTGGTTAAAATTAAGACTCTTGTATCTTTACCAATAATGAAGGAAAGACCTCACGGCTTTGCATAGTAAACCCTCCCATATGGAAGTAGCTATCACAGGTAAAATTAGCTTACGAATTTTATTTATATGCCCAGTTTGGCAATAAAAAATGCTACCATTGGTAAGCAAAACGATTCGTTTTTAATTATAGGAACCGAGCATAAGATAACTTCTTATTATAGGTTAGACAGTTGTATCGGTAACCCGTTATGCAAGACAGGCTATATTGTAGGAAGCGTCTAATGAAAAAAAGGACCTGTTCACCTTGTAAACTTGTAATATGACACAACCTTGAACATTATAGAAAAACTCCACGGTTGCGGTTAATTTACCAGATAATCGACAATGGTTTACTATTCAAGCGATAGTGCATTGTTTTACGTCATGCCAGTATTAAAATGTAGCATATCCTTTGCTTATTCTACTTAAAAAGTTCATTAAAAAGTTAGATAGGTACAGAAGTCACTACAGCCCGTTCACGGTTATTTTACCTCTGATTTTGCATCACTGTCCAAATCACAGTAATCTTTATTCTCATTCTAATAAGGTTGCTGGTGCGTTGTTGTCACTGACAAGTCTGTCAAAATCATTGTGATCTTTATTCTCGTTACAATAAGGTTGCTGTTAGGTTACTGCTGTCAGAGGTAAAACAACCGTGAACAGACAGTATGACATATTTTCTTGTAGAAATTAACATAATTTATGCAAACAAGATGTGTTATTTGTTCTATTTAATGAAAGGTCGCGAAGCAAACAACCTACATAGTAAGGTCATTGCACAATCATGTGAACACCTGTGAAATTCTAATTTTTCTAATATATTTTGTATGGAACGGCTTTTTTATTAATTGATTCTCAGGCGGTACGAAGTTCGCCGGGTCAGCTAGTAGAGATATAAACCTCAGTATTATGGATATGTCGCAGGGATATGATAAAAACAGGGATTTGGGCAAATCCCTAAGGGATTTGATCAAACCACGGAGGATGTTAAAATAACAACAAGTTTTTATCATATCCCTAAGCAAATCTGGTGATATGACAAATCCCACTAAAGAAATCTAGTGATTTGAACAAATCCCTAAATTGGTTCAGTGAAATGACAAAAATAACTTTTAAATAACTCTAACGTTTAATATATTTATATAAAAACGTCATTATGGTTAACACCCCGACTCGGATAGGTTAGTTTAGAAGGCTAAGGCGGGAGCGAAGCGGAGCGGAGCTCCCGCCTTAGCCTTCGTGGTTATTTTTTTTTAAACCACCCAGAAATAGGAGCCCCGCGAAGCGGGGCTCCGTCGACCTATCTTAACGCAGGTGGTAATTAGTTAGTAGTTATGTTTAATATCTACTTAGGTGACTATTAGCTATAACTACGATAGAACTTACAAAGAATAAAACAAAGAAAAAATACTTTTAAATATTTCTTAAACAAAATACAAAGAACTGGACATGTTTTATTATTATTTCACTGAATCAATTTAGGGATTTGTTCAAATCACTAGATTTGCTTAGGGAAATGATAAAAACGTGTTGTTATTTTAACATCCTCCGTGGTTTGATCAAATCCCTTAGGGATTTGCGCAAATCCCTGTTTTTATCATATCCCTGCGACAGATATACGAAGAGCAGCCAATACTTAACAATTTTTTTTTTGTACAAGTAATTATTATTTCATGCATAGTAGGTAACTTTTGGAATGAAGACACCGGGGTAATAGCGTAACACACAGAACAGTAGCAATGGCTTTCATTTTGACAGTTCAACAACATTAATTGCGTTATTTACGTTGTTGAGCAGACAATTATTTCGAACTATGAAGCAATAGATTAGCAATATCCTTCAAAATGATTTAGATTGTGATTGATAGTGTGTTTCGCAATTAGGATGCAGCCGATTGATTCTGTAAAAATCTCACCGCGAAAACTTAGGTGAAGTGAGTTTGTTTTTGCTAGGAATTGACACTATTGACAGCTCACTCCACGCTCACTTCACCTAAGTTTTCACGGTGAGATTTTTACAGAATCGCACCGCAGGTGTCAGTTTGACTTACTCTTCCATGCATTTAGGGTTGCGAGATATTTGGTAACACTATTGTTTTATTTTGAACATACAATAACAAGCCTTTCTTGGGCTGTTAAGGGAAAAGTTTTTTTGGTTTTTAAGCATACTGCCTGCATCCAATGCCCTGCTAAATACAATGCCTAATTAACCTGTTTAATTTATGATTTGGCAACCCGTTGCATTAAATCTATAGACATAAAGGTTTAGTTCATTTTAAAATTATACAGACCTATTGGATTAACATGTCCCCAGTAGGATTCAGGTTGTGGGTGCACCATAGGGTCTCCATAGACTTCAGATGTGCTTGCTATCAGTATCTTAGCTCCAACTCGACGTGCTAAACCTGGAATTTGATGACGTCACAATTTTGTAATGATGTTAACAACATAATATTTCCATTGCAGCCATTGTATTCAAAGACGTTAAAGTGTCGAATAGAATGATTCAGTTTTCATAAGCAAAACTAAAGGGGATTGAAGATATTTATAATTATGGAGCCTGTCACACCACCGTCGCGCCATTTTGTTTTTTTTTTTCAAAATCCATATTTTTGGAACTTGCTTATATCATATTGCATAATGTTATGTACCTAATCAAACATCTATGCAACAAGAAATTGGTAAGCAAGTTAAAAAAAAAATTGATGTCACGTGATCAGCTTTAAACTTTAATATCTCGGAAATGTGACATTACGGGGTTTGATCTTATTATGTTTTGTGTTAACATTAATGTTAGCTATCGATGTATATAGGTTTCATGTGTGGCCGACATTAAAAAAAAAGGCGGACAGGAAGGTATGTCACGGACCTTTAAAGCCCTTGCAAGACCATTAAGTCCCATGCTGTCTTTGTCACTTTAAGGTATATTGTAGATACAGAAATACTTCAAGAATATCCGGGTGTCGTTTGAAAAATAGTAGGTTGTTGGCGCCGCGGATCGCTAATGTGACGCTGTCATTGGTACGTCAAAAGACCTACAAGTGCCGGTCGGGATTCCCCGCGCATTCCGTTGAAGAGAACGACACCTACTTGTACTCGTTTTCATTTTTACTCATTGTAAAAGTTTAATTAAACACCAACATAGAAAAATCATAAAGGAGTTCTTTATTTAACTCCCAAACATAGGTACTTATTCAAAATTCATAATATAACAAAAATAAATGAAACCTAACCTTATAAAGTAGGTACCAAGCTCGTAGGCAAACAATTAATTGCTGTTATCATTACATATCCAATTAACAATTTTAATTGTTAATTTTATATGCAGAAATTATTAGTCAAGCGTAAAAAATCGATAATACAGTTCTAAAAACTTATGATTACATTTTCATTCGATTCTAAGAATAATAAAAAACTTGAGCTGATCTGCAGTAAAGGAACCAACATTAATATTATTTTATTAGGTTTTTTTGCTTGATACTTGCTATCCTCTTTCTACAACGGCACAGTACGGTTTCGCTTTGTATTTAGCACAAATATTATATTTATACTACTTTGTCAAAAAAGTACCGGGATAAGATCAATAATACACAAAATATTAATATTGTTATTCATCCAAACGAGACGTTCAATAAAATGTATGGGGCTTGTTACTAAAATAATTGAAAATTTAAACAGCCTTCTGTCTGAGCTAGGTTGAAAGAGGGTAATTATTTTGATGTCCTTGGGCATTTAATTTTATTTTACTGCCACCCGTTTTAAGGGTTCCGTACCCAAAGGGTAAAAACGGGACCCTATTACTAAGACTCCACTGTCCGTCTGTCACCAGGCTGTATCTCATGAACCGTGATAGCTAGACAGTTGAAATTTTCACAGATGATGTATTTCTGTTGCCGCTATAAGAACAAATACTAAAAACAGAATAAAATAAATATTTAAGGGGGGCTCCCATAGAACAAACCTGTTTTTTTCCGGCGTACTACGACGGCGACTTGTGGTACGAAACCCTTCGTGTGCGAGTCCGACTCGCATTTGGCCAGTATTTTTTTAAACAAGTTTTGAAAATTAAAATGCTTGCATCACTAACTACAAACATTATTTATATTTTAGGATTGGCAACCTGTGGCAAATGACGTGACAATGACAATTGACTCCGCCTCGCGAACTTGACGTACCAGCTTGCGTACAATGCGTGCCACGAAAGATGAGACTTGACCCCGCCACCCCCGCTCTTTCCGCCGCCCCTATGACGTCCGGTCCAGTCCCGCACTCAGACCTCATACCGCTAAAGATACCTAAAATCGTGTACTGCGCATGTCAAACCACGTGGTGTGTCAAGTCTCATCTTTCGTGGCACGCATTGTACCAGTGTTCAGTGGAAGGTTTTTTTTAAATATTAAATTATTAACGTCACTCTGACATTAACAGATTTGACCTTTTTTCGACACGTTTAGATATTGCATTGTCATGATAATCAATATTTGTTGTCTCAATTTCATGGAGCTGCAGCTGAAATTATGATAAAATCTCAAATTATTTAATAGGAACGGAAACTTCAGCCACATTTAAAATAATTGTATTGCATAAAAATGAATAAATAATAAAAGACTATGTGCGTTTTGGTTGTACTGAAACATTTTTCACTTTTTTACAAAAACAGGCGCCTGTAAAAATCATATTGAATTATAATCGAGTAGCTTAATAAATAAGCTTTCTAATAAGGTAACGTAATGTACAGACGCCAGCACATCAACCTACTACAATCTGTCTAATTTCTTTAATAGATTTTCAACTTTGTCGCTAAAGCACAAGGTTCAAAGTTGATTGGGAAAATTTGACAGTTTCGGGTAGCTTGATGTGCTGGCGTCCGTACATTAGTGTTTAAAAATCTTCGGAATATTATACCACTTTTGACCTCTCCTTTATTTTATCGCCTTCAAAGTATGCTCCTTCAGAAACGATACTTAAAACATTTTTTAATCGCTTTTTCCGGAATTGAGTTTAGTTCTCGCCGCGAATTATCCTTTATGTGTTCTACCGAATGAAAACGGGTGCCACGAAGTGGTAATTTGAGTTTAGGAAAAAGAAAAAAGTCGGCTGGAGCCATATCTGGTGAATAAAGTGGTTCCTGTGGACTGCGATAGGCTGAGTTGATTGGTTGATTGAAAGTGGTTGTTTGGATGGTATTTGTTAAGTTTTTGGTCCAAAATTCGTTCACAATGATGGCCTTGTACGAAGGCACATTATCGTGGTGCAAAATCCAACAATTTTCTTTCCACAAATCTGGCCTTTTTCTTCGAATTTTCTCTCTTAGACGCCGCATATCGCTCAAATAATATACTTTATTTACCGTTTGACCTTCCGGTAAGAATTCCGAGTGCACAACACCACGACAGTCAAAGAAAACAGTCAACATGACTTTGACCTTTGATCGACTTTGGCGTGGTTTTTTCGGTTTCGGTTCAGTTGGGAGGCGCCACTCCGAAGCTTGTTGACTAGTTTGCATGTCAAACTCGTAAACCCACGTTTCGTTACCAGTAACAATGCGTTTCATGAATGTTGGGTCGGAATTGACTTGTTCTAGCATGTTTTCAGCGACTCTTATGCGATTGAGCTTTTGGAAAAAATTCAGGTCTTTTGGGACTAGCCGAGCAGCAACATGTTTCATACCCAAGTGATTATTTTTAAAATGATACGGATCGACTCGTGAGACACAGAAAGTTCAGCGGCTATCTTTCTCAAACTTAAATGAGGATTTTCTGTCACTATTTTCTTCACTTTTGCGATGTTAACTTCAGTTGAAGATGTTGATGGCCTACCAGGGCGAGGCAAATCTTCCAGCATATCTCAACCGCTTTTGAACGCTTTGTACCACTCATAAGCACTTGTTTTTGATAAAATCGGCTCACCGTAAGCTTTCTATAACATTTTCAGTGACTTCGAACGTGAAATTCCATTGGCGATGCAAAATTTAAGACAAGCTCTTTGAATTTGATCGATGTTTTTGTGTCTTATGAAATTCGCAATACACACAAGATGATCAACTAAAAACAGCATTGTATTTAATCTAAATGACTGATGCGCCAAAATGGTAAACAGTTGTGCCAATCTAGCAATAAAAAAAAAAATTAATTTGGAACCATAAAAAAATCAGTTATACTGTTGCCACTTGGAATGGTGTTACAAGTTTGGTGGCAGTGAGATTTTGGCCTACTTAGATTAATTTCATCGCACTTTCGTGATGATCTGAACCGCATCACTTTTCTAAAGGCAGTAACTTAAGGTTCAAATTAAAATGCAGATGCACCAGTTAGATTTAAGAAATATTAACAAAGATTACAAAAAAAAAATACTCACCTAACATATTGATTGTTCCTAAAGTATTAGTCTTAATTGTCTTAACTGGATTTTGCATGTAGTGAGGTGGACTCGCTGGACTAGCTAAGTGGTATATTTCATCTGCCTAGAAAACAAATCATAGATATTGTAAAGTGTTTGTTAGAACTGCCCTTCGCTGCTTTCTCATTTGGGTCATTTCATTGGACCAGAATCGGTGATCATGACAAACACGGTTGGCAAAATCTAACCACACAGTGAACAGAGGCTTCATTAAATAGTGTCACAACCCGTCTACATTATTATGAGTATTTTTTTATGTACATAATTAATTTTAATTGATAATAATTGTAATTAATAAGTAATCTAAAAAATACGGATTCAGCTGAGACTATAGCTAACAATGATAACAATAGATTACCTCTACATAAAGTGGGTTAACTATATCATGATGAATCATCTCAAAGTTTCGGTGACCAAACCAGTGTTCTACATTGCGTTTGCGGCCTGTGAAGAAATTGTCCACGACAATCACCTCATGGCCTTGTGTCATAAGTACATCTACCAAGTGCGACCCGACGAATCCTGCGCCTCCTGTCACCTGAAATTATATGAGACTTGAATTCTTCTGTTCCTATTGTGATGCCATGAGTTACTCAATAATAGTCAGCAGCCGGAAGTTTGGAAGTTGGCAGTGTGATGATAACCCTGTGCCTTGGAAAGCACGTTAAGCAGAAAAAGGGTGTTTGAAAGCATTAACCAACCAAGGTTTGCCTTTATGTACCTAATAAGTGTTTCAATTTCTGCAAAAATCTCTTAAAAAACGTATAATAAAATTAACAGTAAAGTGTACCTTAAAATTAATAAAAAAAAAAAGTTTATAGTAATAATAATGTTTATTTGGTCTCAATAAATATGGTCTAAATCCTATTCCTACTAATATTATAAACGCGAAAGTTTGTGAGGATAGATGAATGGATGTTTGTTACTTTTTCACGCAAAACTACTGAACGGACAAATCCGTTCAGTAGTTTTTGCGTGAAATTTCATCCAAAGATGAAATTTGGCACACAAATAGTTTTTAACCATGATTAACACATAGGATATTTTTTATCCTAATATTCCCACGGGATCAACATTTAAGTACAGTTATATTTCTAAGAACTAGGATAAAAATTAATGTAAGTGAGTAGACTAAAACTATATGAACTCCTGAATTCCAAACTAAGTAAAAACCTGTATCTTGGATATCAGTGCTCACAGAAGAGCACTGATTTCCAAGATACAGGTTTTTACCTAGTTTGAAATTCAGGTAAATATTTAAACAAGTGTCATTATGATGAAGCAATGTTCCTTGTTATCTGCTTTGGATATAGATAAGGTTTCATTACCAAGAAGTTGTTTTGTTATTTTTTATAGTTACTATTTATCCATTGTTAGCCAAGTAGGTTATTTAATTTTCTATACTCACGAGAAATATAAAGTAGATAAATTATGTTGATTGGAATCGTACCTGACCTGGCCGGAGAGGACATAACATAAAGAAAATTGAAAAAGTATGGTGGGATACCTTTGCCTAGCAGTGGGAGAATTGTTTTGGTACTTACGTAAAGGTTTTGTAGTACCTACATGAGGGACTTGCAAAGTACACATTATTAATTACAAGGTGTTGGTACAATGATTTGTTGGGTAAATTGCTGGTCTCTTAGCTAGATCACTAAACTGTATTTAGGAGAGACAAATATAGGTTATCATAAAAAAAAGAATTAATTAATGATTCACATCTTACCAATATCCTCTTCCTTTCCTTGTAGCCTAGAAACTTAACATCTGGAAACTTCTGTGGCACTCTTCCTTCCAATATTGCTATTTTCTTTTCTAACTGGTCTATCCTTGACTTAGCTTCTAGCAGTTCTCGCTTTGTACCATCAATATCACTGTTAACTTTCATTGTATTCTCCATTATATCTGTATTAGTATATTTATCCTTCTTTGGCAGATCAATAAAATTTCTGTCTAGTTTTTGGACATCCTCTTCTTCTATTCTTTGGTGTACTCCACTGCTGCGTTTTGTAAGTATTAAAAATATTAGGAGAACTGAAAAAAAGTATTTCTTTGTTATGTCACTTCACTGAATAATAACAAAAATTATTTTGATTGAAATAGTTTGTTTATTTATCTCATACTATTGTATTTTTAAGTTTTGTATCAAATGCCAAAATGTTGGTAAAAAATTAGAAAATTATTCGTTTTATTACATACCTTGACCTATTACCGAAAAATACATTGTTATGATAAGTAATTGATCAACATGCTTTAAGTACTTAAATATCGATTCATGACTAAAACAACTTTGTGTTGGATTGTGTAAAGGTGATATGCTAGCAGCGCAACCGCTGTTATAACTGAATGAGTTCGATAAAAACCTTTGCTACTTATGTGTAAAAGTCGCTATCAAAAGAAAAGCATTAAAATCATACGGCGAAGAAAAAACAACACAAAAATGCGGCGAGCATTTGTGTAAACTTATAAACAGATTGTATTGTACTTACATAAAGAAAGTATGCCCAAGACTGTTAGTGTCTTTCTCAATTTCAGAGATTGTCTTATCATTTCGAGTTTACTTTGATTCTGTTTCTGTTCACATTGCTAATTTTAAATTAAAATTTATGTTTTACGTGGTTTTATATCGAAAAAATTACTGAAGTACAAAGTTTTACAAATGTCATATTCCGACTGACTGTTCTGACAGCGTCAGTAGCGTCACATACATCCAGCTGACTGACACTGTCACTACTGTCAGTTTTATTAGTTTTCTATCCATGCTGAGGTTGGGCATCTTGTTTTTTGAGTGTTTATTTTTAATATAACCTTTTTTCAAAACGATACAATCCACAAACTCCCAAAAATAGTTTACTTTAAACGGTCAAACTAATCCAATAGCCCAAATGTATTACATTACTCTCCAGCAAAAATAGTCCAATATTAATATTATACACCAAAAACTGTAGCTTTGAATAGGTTTCAAATTAATCAGCGTTAACAGGCGCTAACTATCCAAAATCATTACAATTGATACTGTTACCGTGTGTTGGTATGTTTTGGCAGAACTAAACCAAGAGAATCAACAATTTACTACATAAGTAACAGCCGACAGGACTGACTTGATTATAATCATCATCATTGGCCTAGCCTTTTCCCCATTATGTTGGGGTCGGCCTCCAGTCTAACTGGATGCAGCTGAATACCAGACTGACTAACTAATACACCGAGACACACACACACAGACTGACACTGACTGACTGACATATTATAATATTTTAAACATAAATATATTTTGAAATAGTTTCGATTTTTTGATAGACGTCGCATTAATTTATTATTTCCGCCGTTAATTATAATTCTAGCCAAATAATTTTGAATTCCTCTCACCTTGATGTTCACAAGCTTACTGCTCGACGACGAACTGACTATTGACAATACTCTATTGCTCCTTAGTGTGAGTTCCTGTGTGTTTCTCTTAAAAAATAAGTCTGAACACTTGCAAGAACGTGATGGTGATCCTGATTTAAATGGCAATCGAGAGCCGGGGAAAGTTCGAAGAATATTTATGATTTCTAGGGTTCTGTGTTGGTACTCAAAGGTTTTCAATGGAACTGTCAGAACCCTATTACTAAACCTTCGTTTGTTTGTCTATTTGTATGCAACAGGGCTGTATCTTTGCAATTGCAACCCTAAAAGATATAGTCCATCTACTGTGGTGGACTACACCTTTGTGGTGAACTACAAGAAATTTTTACACACTTCATGTTACTGTGGTCTATATCTTTGCAAAATTAAATACCTAATAAATAGAAGGTAAAGTGCGCTCTTACCTATTTTATTTTATATGTATAGTTTTGGTGGTACGGAATCACATTATGTACGAGTTCGATTCGCTCTTGGCCGGGTATTGTTTTTGCCATACCAAATTGGCGGGAATAATTTTTTTTACGGTGATAACACTGTACCTATATTATTCATGTCGTATCAACCATGGAGGGGCCAATCAACCTGCATTAGGCATGACTACATATTGGAATTCGAGCTCAGACCGCTCTACCGCCATGCCGTCCTTACAATAAGTGCAATATCTACTCTCTAACTATACTCGGATTTTGGGCTTTAAAAAGTTACATTATCCGTAATCAGCAAATTTTGCCTGAATCCAAAATCCGAGTTATTGCACTTATTGTAAGTACGGCAGCGCTGTTGCGCGTACCTACGCGTACGCCTTGTGGTTGGGGCCGTAGAATTTTCTCTTCTTGGCAACATTACGTTACTCTGCTTCCGTTTTAAAGTTTATGTTCTTTGGGGGTGCGGCATGCCGTGGGGGTGCCAGTAAGATGACACTGACAGGACAGGCACGTAAGGGCTAAGGCACTTCAGCCTTATATATGAGAGTTGGGACGGCAGTAAAACATATAAAAGGACAGTTGGTACCTACAAGGATAGACCAATCTATCAACTCGAACTGAGAAAGTGAGAATGATATGATTGTGGGGCTTGTGGGAGCTTGAAGTTCAGATGATAGCTGCTATTTAAGTCGCCAGTTATGTGTGAGTCCCATCTATTAGGGGTGAGCCTGTTGCCATTAACTTGGCTCAAGTCCAGGCACCTAGTTGTTATTGACTGGAAACTCATTGGGAATCGAACCTAGGAATGACTGGAACTTATGAAGCTCGTAGAAATGAAGACAGTTAGGCAACCGCACTACTATGGCAACACTTTGACTTGGCAGCGTAGCAGTAGGTAGCAGTAGCAGCAGGTGGTAGCATTTAGGGCAGCTTTCTTATATCTATGGGGCAGGGGTTTTCGTAGTCCAGTGTTACTACTGAAGTGCTGATAAACGTTTCTTCAAGCTACTACAAAGTTTCTAATGTCGATATCGGTCTCATTAAATAATCCTGTTGGTCTTTATTGTCAAAAAACATGTATTTAGGTATAATAAAATAATATCATGTAGTTCTTGTATTTATGTAGGTACTATACTTATTTGTAAAAATTCTATTATAAAAGTATTATAAGTAGTTACAATAAGTCTACTAGTTAAACGTGTACGGCCCGATTCAAACTTCATGGCTTCTCCGAACATGAGGCGAGTCGCTGCGCAGTAACAAATCCACGTGTCAGCGGGGGTGAGGGGTGAGGTACTGCGCAGCGGGTAGCGCACTTCAGGGTGCTTACTCTTCCGATAGATCGACATTGGATTTGTGACGTTTCGTACTCTTGAGTTCGATGCTAGCGCCAAATGATTTTTAGATTGGGTGTCCATTTTGGAGAACTAAAGTGGAATTGGGTTCGGGCTTGGCGTGGGGTAATTGTTGACAATATTGTTTTCAAGAGTACCGAATCACGTGACTGTAAAATTAACATTGGAATCATATTGGAATCTCATTGGAATTAAAATTAGTTTGGAGAGTAAAGCCCCCAGAGCCGCCATTAAAGTTTGAATCGGGCTGTATTATTAATAGATTAATACCATCACTAAGTACGTTTTACATACTTACCTAATTAAATTAATAGATTTTCCTGTCCTAATAAAAGGTAAGGTCTAAGTTACTATTACACATAATTGAGGTCCTTTTCGTACTCATTATTATTTTTAACATTTCCTATATAATATGATCTAGATCAATACATAAATACGTATTAGTCTCACAAAAGTATTACCTATAGCTAAAATACAGGGTCAAATTAAATTAGCTAGCTAAACTCCGCGTACATGGTGGGTATCGATATCTAAACACGATATAACAAAAATAAATAAATTTTACTTACGTTTTCGGTGTTTAGTGTAGCCACTTGAAATGTCAGTTTAAAAATCAGCTTTTTGGTGTGTAAACTTCACACACGTCATAACTAAAGAAAACACATTTTCTCAACTCGTACTTCAAATAACAAAATATCCAGCGGTTGTTGAACTGAAAAAAACCCATATTTTTTGTTTTTCTTAAGTGTTTAGATAACGATACCATCCTGCCTTCAGAGTTTCACTAGCTAATTTAATTTGACCCTGTATAGAGATAGTTAAAACTGTACTTCCATAGGATATACCTAAGTTCTGTAAAGGAGAGATTATGCACTATACTTAACGTGACCATTCGTCCCGCTTTGGGCGGGACAGGCCCACTCTGGACGGGACAGTCCCGCTTTATTTATTTAAACTTTTCGGACAAAAAGGTACAAAGGCGGCGGCGGCTTTAGGTAGGATTGGATTTCTACCTAAAAACTAGACCCAACAAATGCGTCTTCAACCGCAATGTGATGTTAAAATTACATAATTACACTCAGCTAATATATTATTTTTCATGTCCTTTTCTCTTTTTAATGAATGTAACCTACCTAGTAAAATAAGTTTTTTTTAATTCCGCAAGCGTCCCGCTCTGACAAAAATAATAAATGGTCACGTTAACACTACTATGTCTAAAACTTATGATTTCACTAAAGACGGCTTGATCGATGAAGAATCAGGGACCAGCTCTTTTTGTTTGCAAGATGGTCGGACTCGCACAGGGACATCAGGCTGATCACTGAAGAGGCCGTCTACCCCAGCAGCGAAATAAGCGCTGATCTCAGCAGCTAAGTCACCCAGAACAGATGGCGTGTCGGGGTTCTCCATGCTATGGTATTCTCTTGGCAAGAAGTTATTCTCAGCTCGGAATGTGTATGGATGAACTTTCAAACCAGCAGCATGAGCATCACTGACGAAAGTGGTGGCATTACCAAGATTATTATTCTCATCACGAGGAATGATGTAGCTCTTGTCTGGACCCACTGCGTAGGCATACTTTGCAACATCTCCAAGTCCCTCAGGAGTAGCCATCTGACCATATGTGAGGCCAGTTCCGGTTTGATCGAAAGGCGACATTGACTTGCTGTCGAACAGCTGCAGCAGCCGAAGCTGAGTAATTTTTTTCAGTTTTTTCAAGTTATTGACTTCAAACGACTGTATATAAACCGGTGCTTGAGCTCCTTGGTAACCGTAGCTGTGAAGAATATCCACCACTAACTTTTCCATTGGTAAACCGATCGACTCAAAATAAGAGCTGTGCTTAATTTCTGGGTAAAGTCCTATAATTCTATTTTGACTGGTTTGTAAACTTTTGACCATTTCAATTATTTCTCGAAACGTTGGAATTTCGAAGGCACCGTCCATTCGAGCATTTCCGGGTCTTACATCTGAAATGCGTTCTATAGCACGTAAGGTCTTTAGTTCTGCAAGGGTAAAATCTTCAGTGAACCAGCCGCTTATATGATTGCCATCTACGGTTTTATTGCGAAAACGAGAAGCGAACTCGGGATGTAAAAAAACATCTGTGGTTAGCCCTAATTCGTTATCGTGTCGAGCAATTAATCGGCCATCTTTTGTCATGACTAGATCGGGCTCCACATAGTCTGCTCCCATGAGAGCGGCAAGTGCGTAGGAGCCGAGGGTATGTTCCGGGGTGTAACCGCTCGCCCCGCGATGTCCTATCACCAGTGGGTGACAGAATTCCGAGTCGAAGTCATCTGAAGTCTTCGCAATTACTGTTTGCGACACAGTTGGTATCCCAATCGCGACTCCCATTAAAGTACACAGCATAATCCACACACTTCGATCCATCTCCGTTTTCCTGTAAACAATAGTTAATTGTAGATAAGTAAAAAACGCGTTATATTCTACCTACTGATTAGTTTTTAAATATAGGTACCTACTGTTTTATTTAACCACAATAATAGTATCATTAGCGTTACTAATGATACTATTATTGTGGTTAAATAAAACTTCGAGAAAAGGGAACTTTGAGATTAAACCCAGGTACCGTTGTACCTGGGTTTAATCTCGAAGTTCCCTTTCAACACTTCAAATAAAATAAGTAGTATTTTTTTAAGTACTTTAGGTTTCATACCTAATACCTATCTACAAGGCCAGTTCCTGCGCACTAAATAGGTGCCTATTACAATTTTTGACTATACTGATAGGTTTATTACAGACATTAGTTGTAGCCGCTGCTGTAGGTAATGTTGTCAAACCAGTTGGTGCAGGTAGATGGTTATGTATATCTCGTAATAAAATCAACATAATTTAAAGCGTGTATTGCGTGCACAGCTGATTTGACAACATACGGCGAAGTATTTGCAAAAAAAAAACAAAGTAGATAACTTTAATGAAATTAAATTAAAAAATACTTACATGTTTGTCGATGTCAGTTTCCTAACTCGTAAACATTGACGATGTATTCACAGATAGCCGAAGTGGATGTCAAGAGGCGACTAAACACTATGTACAACCAGGGTACAGTCAATAACTAAAGTGTTACGCGGACGTCGAATAAAATATGTCTACCACCATTTGAGACCACGAGGAAAATGTACAGATAACTTAATTACGTCTGTTGACCCTGTACCTACTGCCAACGAGTATTCCACGTGAACTGGATTTTACATATTAGCCAATATTATTGCAAGGAGGTTACAACACATCAACGTATCTTTTGAATGTTAACGCAGATTATATGTACAGACGCCAGCACATCAAGTTACTACAATCTGTCAAATTTCTTTAATAGATTTTCAACTTTGTTGCTAATATTCAAAGAATAGCATAAGATTCAAAGTTAATTGTGAAAATTTGACAGTTTCGGGTAGCTTGATGTGCTGGCGTCTGTACAAGTTGAAATATCTATGTAAATAATGTTTCACGTAGGTAATAAAGACAAAGCGGTACAAACAAAGAATTACTCGCGGATGTATGTATATGTATGTAGGTAATACATGCAGATAATACAGAGTATGTAAGTAATCATACTTTATTCTGAAATTTATTCTCGCTTATTTAACTGTGCAATTGGGTGGAACGTATAAAAACAATAGCTTATTATTGTGTTGTTGCAATTTGTTCTTTTTATTCAGCAGATAACATTTGACTTCGTTTTCTGATTAGGTACGTTTATTCTTTATTTTTGTTAATGACGGACGATTTTATTGTCAAAAGTGTTTATTATTATCAAATTGACACTATTCCTAGTTAAAACATAATCAATCACATAAAATAATAAGTTACGAGTTAAATTGCTTATTAGTACTCGTATAATAGGCTAGATTGTAATCGAGTATTTAGAACTTTAGTTTTTACTAGCTGCGCCTCGCGGTTGCACCCGCGTAAATGTCGATCCGTGGGAATATCGGGATAAAAAGTACCTAGCTGTTAATCCAGGGTGTCAGCTACCTCCATACAAAATTTTATCAAAATTGGTACAGCCGTTTGAGCGTGAAGAAGTAACAAACATATAAAAACACACACACACACTCACAAACTTTCGCCTTTATAATATTAGTGTGATTAATTACATAGATGATGGCTGGAGGAGCTGGAAAAAACAATCGATCAGTGGCCCACTTAAGCCCTGGATCAAAAGAGCTGGAAGTCATGGTGTGAGGCTTTTGCCCAGCAGTGGGATATTGCAGGCTAGAAATAACGGTAACATAACATAATAAGCTAATAATAAGGCAAGGTTGCCTGGAAGAGATAGCAGAAAGCGATAAGGCCGCCCATTGTATGTTTTGTATTTATAATCGTATTTTTTTGTTATGTATTTTCTGGTGTATTTGTTATGTATTTTCTGGTGTATATATAAATAAATAAATAAAATAATGTTCCCATTGTTGGGACATAGGCCTTCTCTCGGTGAGAGGGAATGGACCACGCGGGCCCAGTGCGGGTTTGTACCTAGATGTCACATGAAACAATAAATACAGGAAAAAAAAAACAGATAACAAATATGTAGTTTAATTTGTTCCTATATGTACTTTTACACCATCCTAGCGAAAACTGTGCCAAGTTATTGTAAAATACTAACCCACTTCGGTATAATTATGTAATGATTATTATACCTAATGATTTTATTGGTCACTGTACAAATACTTGAGATAAAACTGAATATACTTTTCTTATTCCATTCACACTTATCATATCATTTCAAGGGAGTTTGGAATAGGGTAAACAACTTGTGAAGTAGTTTTCGGATAAGTGACGTTTTTGTGAAGATAACTTAGAAATTCCGTGAACATTTGCGTTGCGATACAAACTGCATCCTATCCAGAAGAAAATATGTTCGAAACTGTTTTTTTTCTTATATAATTCTCAGGCTGCTTAACCGGGCTTGCCTAGGGTGCCTTAATGAATTAAGGCCTCCAAAAACGTAAAAACTTGGCGACTACACGCTAAGGGCCACCCTCGGCTTAGGGCGTCGCTGGGGGAGGGCAGCAAGGGACAGGCTGAAACTGATTTTTAATATCTCCAGCGTAATTTATTTATTTATCTAACAATATATAGTAATAGAATAGAAAAATAGTAATATATTTTAAATTCATTTCATTGCTTTAGCGACCGTCTTCAAATGTTCTTCTTTCTGCTATTCATCAAGCACATTATCGTCAGTAAAATCCTAAAAAAATCGAATCATATGGTGGTATCAGCAACAAATAATTTTTTATCGGAGCCGTCAATCAGAAATTTAGACGACTGTGTTCATGATCAGTGGGTAGCATCAGCGTGACGATCATTATTGTCGTCGATATGAAGAAGGCATCGGTATCATGAAACCTTGTACTCACGCGTGCTTACCAAGTTTAAAGATAAATTGAATCACACTAATATTATAAAGGCGAAAGTTTGTGAGTGTGTTTGGATGTTTGTTACTTCTTTACGCACAAACGCCTATACCAATTTTGATAAAATTTGCTATGGAGGTAGCTGACACCCTGGGTTAACACATAGAATAAAATAATATCCCGATATTCCTACGGGTTCGAAACTTATGCGGGTGAAACCGCGGGGCGCTGCTAGTTGAAAGATAAATTGTCCTTTAAATAATTACATTTGAAAAGATAGATCTTTGGCTGAATGATGTGGAGTGCTGGATTATAGCTTGCGTGAGAGAAATCTTCTGGCTCGCTACTGGTATTTGATGTATGTATAATGCTGACTGTTCGCAAAATAATGTAAAGTTGCCTTGCCTTCCAGTAAAAGATATCTCATTTCGTTGGATTAAAGGAGATTAATACGGAATTTAACAGTAAAGATTAAAACAAATATTGTTTAGCATAGGGCATTGTAAAACACAGCATTATCTACTTCCTTAAACTTATGGACTAGAACAAATTAATAATTACAATATCGACAGAGCATCTAAAACTATTTTATTTACAAATATTAAGTAGAGGTAACGTCATCGTGTTAGGCGGTTAGACAGCTAGTAATTGAAGATTTTATGGTCTGACATATGATGCTTTCCGATCTATATTGTCGTTTATGTCTCTATCACAATAAAAAATTGTTACGAGCAATTAATTGTCACAAGTACCTCGAACACGCACTAGATCATCTGGCTGGTCGGTGAAGAAACCGTCTATTCCTGCAGCTAGGAATGCTCGAAGTTCACCATCAGCGTCTCCAATAGCAGCAGGTGAAGGGTCATCGCTCCGGAATTCAGCTGGCAGGTATATGTTCTCTGACCGAAAAGTATATGGATGTACTTTTAGCCCAGCTGCATGAGCATCCTGCACATAACTTGTCACTGCACCCAGTTTGTCCTCTGCATCGCGAGGAATTATGTAACCTTTATCAGGTCCCACTGCGTAAGCGTAAGTGGCGATCTCACGTAACCCCTCAGGAGTAGCCATTTGACCATATGTGAGAGTTGTCCCCGCCACAATTTGGTCGAACGGTTGGCGATTAGAATCACCTGCAAAAAGCTGAATTAATCGAAGATCTGTCATGTTTTTCAGTTCCCTTAAATTGTTCACTTCAAATGATTGAATATAAATATGTGCTTGAGGACCTTGGTAACCGTTGCTATGCAGCAAATCCACTAGAGGTTGTTCCATCGCTAGCCCCAAACGTTGGAAATGAGTGCTGTGTTTGATTTCCGGATAAAGTCCGATAGGGCGATGTAAACTGATTTCTAGACCTTTGGTCAGATCGATGATCTCTTGCATAGTTGGAACATCAAAGGCTAAATTCATTCTAGTGTTGCCAGGTCTTATGTTGGGTATGCGTTCAATTGCACGTAGAGTTTTGATCTCTGCAAGAGTAAAGTCTTCAGTGAACCAACCGCTTATGTTTCTGCCGTCGACGTTTTGCGTACGATAACGGCTGGCAAATTCAGGACGTTGTGCTACGTCTGTAGTTAGGCCAAGCTCGTTGTCATGTCGGGCGATAATTTGTCCGTCTTTGGTCATCACGACATCTGGTTCTAGGTAGTCGGAGCCCATGGTGGCTGCGAGTGCGTAAGCTCCGAGGGTGTGTTCTGGGATGTAGCCACTAGCGCCGCGGTGCGCTATCACCAGCGGATGGCAGAGATCCAGGTCGTAGTCCTGCTGATTGCCATTTGGGTCTGATCTAGTACGTATTATGAGCAGCGCGATGGAAGCACTCAAGCTTCCAAGTCCGATAAATATCAATACCACAAATATAGTCGTGCGGCTGTTCATCTTCAGTTTTCCTGGAAAATCATTTCGCGTGACTTAATTTTATGTAGTGAACACTTAATTTTAGCGACACGGTTGCTATTAGTATCATTATAGCTGGACAATTGCCTTTTAGGTTCTTAAAAAATCCTTTTTAAAATAAATAATACTCACGTGAACTCACGTCAGAGAAACTGCTATGTCAGAGATACGTTCACAGAATATAATAACTATACGTCTACTTACATCAATAGCTAACAAATAAATAGTAATTGGTACCCATAAAACACAGTTGAGAAATTAATACTCCTTAGATAAGGTCAGATAAGTGTTTTATTTAAATGTTTCGTATACTAAGTACTATCTGCTGCGATAAAGATGATGGAAAAGTTAAAAATTGTTTAATAGCGGATTGGCATGAGCTACCGAAAAGCTTATGTAAATCCAGCTGGGTCATAACCCAGCTGGATTTACATAAGCTTTTCGAATTACACTAGGTCGATTTTCGATGTCGGCTGGTCGCTTACCAAATCGCCTCACAATCCGAATCACCACCCCATTTACACAGGTCGATAAAAATCGTAGGTGACTAGTTCATTAATGGTTAGGTGATTAAAATCGACCGTGCAATGCTCAGTCGCAGTCGATCGCCGGCGCGCCGTCACCGCACGACAAAAGTTGAAACCTAAAGTAGACTTTGGAACTTGCAATTGAGGGTTTTCTGAAATGGCGTTCGCTAGGTGGCAGCACTGACACGTCAGGTCCAGGCATCTGTCAAAGAGCCTATATTTTCTTTAGTCATGACGGAGTGATGAACGAATGAATAAATCGAACGATGAACGTTATCATATATCTATTTTATATTCATTGTCGAAATGGAAGACCTCTTGTCAAAGTGGTGCCAACTGGTGTCGTAAATTTTCACGAAAACCCCCATTGCCATTTAGACACCTATTATTTATTTATAGACTTCACATAAGTCAAGTTCATTGCGTTAATTACGTTGCTGAGCAGACAAATTTTTCGAACATATAAAGCAACGTATTAGCAATATCCTTCAAAATTATTCAGATTGTGATTGTTAGTGTATTATGCAAATAGGGTGCTGTTAAAAGTAGAAACGGAAATACGAAAGACTTTGAAATCGATTGCCACTTGTATCTATAGGCTCTCTGATATGCAAACAAACAAGCGTCCCACCTCATGGTGTCAGCGGTCACCATTCACAATCGCCTCTGGCCATCAGCAATACCGGAGGCTTTGCAAAGTGCGTTGCCCAGAAATAAAACTGATGACATGTGACTAAGTGTTCTAAATACACGAGCGGCACGCGGATTGCAGCCTAATTCCGATCCAGCCTGTCCCTTGCTGCCTTCTCCCAGCGACGCCCAAAGCCGAGGTCCGTACCCCACAGTAGTGCCCTTAAAATGTAGTCGCTTAGTTTTCAAGATTTTCTACCCTGGCTGGAGGCCTTAATTTATTGAGGCATCCACAGGCAAGCCTGGTTAAGCAGACGACAAATTCCTAGGTTGAACTGCGAGATGCCATTCACAAAAAAATTAACTGCAGCCGTTGATGCATCGGCGGCGGCAGTCGACAGACGTGGACAGCTGCAGTTGCCTCTGTGGTTGACGCGTGTCATTCGTGTGTATGGACACTAACTGCAATTACCACCCACCACCACCATTTATCTAACCCTTATCTGTTCAACCATCTTTTTATGTAACCCGTGACCCCTCGGTGCCTCGGAAAGCACGTTAAGCCGTTGGTCCCGGCTGTCATTCGTGGCTCTTTGACAGTGGTTACGGGTAGTCAGAAGCCCGAAAGTCTGACAACCAACCGGTTACCAAGGTTACCAAGGGGTATCATATTACCCAGTAACTAGGTTGTGGAGGTCAGATAGGCAGTCGCTTCATGTAAAATACTGGTATTCAGCTGCATCCGGTTAGACTGGAAGCCGACCCCAACATAGTTGCGAAAAGGCTAGGCGGATGATGATCTGTTCAAATCTGAACACAGCAACGCTGCTTTTTTTTTCAGTATGGGAAATCATCAAATGAGTCTGGGTGGAGCGGAAGGGAGTGTCAGACTCTTACTGACTAAAACCCACCCGTGTTCTTTCCTTAGCCCTTTATGTTCTGGGCCAGCGGTAACTCTTTCGGACAATCCCGCTGACCACAGCAGCGCTGCTTGGATGTAGAAAATGTAATACATGTCATGGTGACAGGCTTCCCCTGACGAATTCCTTCACAAAAAGGGTGCTTTTTTCTGCAGAAATACTAACCACGCCTTCTGATTCTGTATTCAACAAACGTAATCAGCCGTTCAAATGTTCCCACTGCTGGAACACATGCCTCTTCTCTGTGAGAGGGAGTGGGCCGTAATCCACTACGCGGGCCCAGTGCAGGTTGGTGGATGTCACAATATGTCTTCGAATTTTTTGGTTCTACACATGCCGGTTTCCTCACGATGTTTTTCTTCACCATTTTGCGACCAGTGGTGATGAAATGATTCAGAAATGACATTCGCTAGGTGGCAGCACTGACACGTCAGGTCCAGGCATCTATCAAAGAGCCTATATTTTCTTTACGTCATGACGGACTGATGAACAAATGAATGAATCGAATGATGAACGTCACCATATATTTTATATTGGAAGACCTCTTGTCAAAGTGGTGCCAACTGGTGTCGTAAACTTTCACGAAAACCCTCATTAAATACACAAAGTAAAGTACCTGCCTGGGTTCTAACTCTCAACCCACAACTCATAAGCCAAGGCCGATAGCAATGGGCCACCACTGCGCACTAGTCAACAACCATATCATGTAAATTACAGAAGATTGCATACTAGTAATTGTTTGCAGAAGGATAATGGATATCCTAGTTCCCATTATTGCAGAATAAAAACTTTTAATAAAAACAAACGCATCCCTCGGGGTGCACAACCCTCGCGGCTGGTATGTTGACATTGAGATTTTATCGTTAGGGGTGTCACACGTAAATTTTTTTATTAATTATTATTATCATTGCCTCGTTGGTCTAGTGGCCCAAGCGCTACTGTTGAGCATGAGCTCCTGGGTTCGATTCCCAGGTCGGCCAAAGTCGGGTTTTTTATTAGAAATTTCTCAGTAACAGTCCGGAGTCTGGATTTGTGCTCGGTTGATGGCAATAGGCTCGCCCCCTATTACACGAAACATAAACATAACTGACCAAACGTGGGTGTACTATAGAGTGGGTGAACTGACCAAATGTGTGTGTACTATAGAGTGGGTGAACTGACCAAATGTGTGTGTACTATAGAGTGGGTGAACTGACCAAAAGTGTGTGTACTATAGGGTGGGTGAACTGACCAAATGTGTGTGTACCATAGAGTGGGTGAACTAACCAAATGTGTGTGTACTATAGGGTGGGTGAACTGACCAAATGTGTGTGTACTATAGGGTGGGTGAACTGAACAAATGTGGGTGTACTATAGGTACACCTTTGCCCAACCCTTCAGGGATTACAGGCTTATGTTATGTACAGACGCCAGCACATCAAGCTACTACAATCTGTCAAATTTCTTTAATAGATTTTCAAATTTATCGCCAAAGCATAAGGTTCAAAATTGATTGGGAAAATTTTACAGTTTCGGGTAGCTTGATGTGCTGGCGTCTGTAGATATAGATACTTAACTAATCTTTTGAAAATTATCTCGTAATTTTTCTAGATGACGTGTTATGTTTTCTTGTTGATTTTTTGTAAATTAACATTCATACTGATGTGAAGGAAATGAGAATCAATTAAAATATTCACTTTAAAAGACAGTTGTTTCTTTTAATCAATCCTTCTCTTTCCGAACCACAGAACTAAAACAATGCCTGCGTAAGATTTTGTTAGTCACGACCTATTTAGAAATTCAGTACATTTCTAATCTAAGTAACTAATTACTTATCTTACCTATATTACCTACTTATTGTTATTTTATCTGGCATAGCGAGCATGGTGGTTATCTACAACAATATTGATACTGTAATTCCTGAACAAGATAAGATTAGGCATAACTCCTTACTATACCATTCATGTGAACATGTTTCGTGGATATTTGGCTGTCGTTACAGGTCATCAGAAGCCCGAAAGTCTGACAACCAGTCTTACCAAGGGCTACCGTATTACCCAGTAATTGGAAAATCGTCATGTAAAATTCTGGTAATCAGCTGCATCCGGTTCGACAAGGAGCCAACCGACATAGTTAAGAAAAGACTAAGCAAATGATGACGAAAACATGTTTAAAAAAATGACCTTTGAATCCTTGAGTGTTTAATGTCTTGCAACTAATTCATGCATCAAAAGAAATAAAATGAGCTTGTCAAGATTTATGCATCCATTTTACTGTCCGTATCATATAAGATAGTCACTATTTGTCTTTATCTGTCGGGTTATATGCATGTGTTATTTGTTAGGCGCTGAGCATATTATAATATACTCTAGATCTTAGACTATAAAATATAATGTTTTGAGAAAGGTATGAATATGAAGTGTGTATAACTTTGAGGGGCTCGTGGCAAAATTATAACAGCCCATTTATTCCATATCGAGCCCCTCCGTGCCTCAGAAAGCACGTTAAGCCGTTGGTCCCGGCTGTCATTTAGTAGATCTTTGACAGTCATTACGGGTCGTCAGAAGTCCGAAAATCAGGTAACCAGTCTTACCATGGGGTATCATATTGCTCATAGTAAACCCATAGTTAGTATGAGGTCAGATAGGCAGTTGCTCTATGTAAAACACTGGTATTCAGCTGCATCCGGTTAGACTGCCGAACCGAACATAAGCCGACCCCAACATAGTTGGGAAAAGGCAGGCAGGTGATGATGATGTACAGACGCCAGCACATCAAGCTACTACAATATGTCAAATTTCTTTAATAGATTTTCAACGTTATCGCTAAAGCATAAGGTTCAAAGTTGATTGGGAAAATTTGACAGTTTCGGGTAGCTTAATGTGCTGGCGTCTGTACAACTTTGATAAAGTCCAATTTTTAATGAAAATATTCTCCTTAAAATTTTAAATTGAAAACATAATTCGATTTTTAAATCAGTTATTTTAAAGCGGTCTGACAACCCTGATCAATTGTCGTTTAAAGGGAGCGTCCCGGAGGTATCCCTTTGCGAAATTCGTTTGTTTTTTCAGTGTACCCTCCGCCACAGTGTGGAGCCTCTAATCCTAGTTGATCGAATTAATAAAGTTTGTCGTTAATCATTATCGTAAGCTACGAATACGTATTAGACATTGATTACAGCAGGGTGAAGGGATAAGTCCACTTTATTACGTTAAAAGACTTAGTTCCAGACAAAGGAGTTTATTATTTTTTATTTGTTAAGATTTTATTGGATTTAAGGGGGAGGAAAAAACTTTAATCTTCTTAACACTAGCTACGTTTTTCATTTGGCAAAGCAATAAAGTGAAAAAAGAAATGGAAAACTCCAAAAGTGCACGACTAATAATGCTCATTAAAATTTGATCGTATAAAAAACGATATAATATATAGATATGACATTAGTTAGTTTTTTATTAATTATAATAAAACTACTTTGAATAAAAGATACATGTTCAATAGGGTTCCTCCTCCTGGGTGAAACGAATCTATTAAAATATTTTTTTAAATTGACTCAATTAATTTATTTTTTCGCAAGCTAGGTACAATGTTTTCAGGTTTCACACTTGATTGACAGGAATTTTTTAAGAAATATTTTGATGTTTTTTTCGTTTCTACTGCATTAAATCAATTTTTGAAAAGTACTTATAGAATTAATCTCCATTAAATTATCTATACAATGGTATAAATTAAGTAGGTTATGTGTACTAACAGGAGTATAACAATAAAGACAGTTGCAGAAAGGAGGCAAATATTTTTTTTCGAGTAAAGCACTCTCTAAAGGCTCCTGCAAACAGGCGTGTCGCCAAACGTGTCGCGCGACGCGAATCGTGCGTGACACTCTCGTTGCGCGACTTGCGGTGCCTTTGTGTCGCGCGCGATTTTATCGCGTGTCGCGCCTGTTTGAAGGAGCCTTAATGCTTCGCATTATGAGCCGTGCAATACAGACAGGTTACATTAGTCACATCAGAGTTGATCACGCCCGTAAACTATAACTAAGTAGTTGTCGGAAACAAAAATAGTCACCGTAGCCGAAATCGGCATGGGATATCGGCATGGGATGTACATTTAAAGTGAAAATAGGTAGAAATGTTCTAGACTCCATTTTAACGACTATAGGTTGTCTGCTAAAGTCGACCTTATGTAGTGCAGGCCGGCAATAAAATAACTCTGGTTGCATTCGAAAAGTCAAGCGAGTTTAGAATGAGCTGCCAAATATTTGTATAAGGTTTTTGTTTGGATGAAAAGCGGGAGTGATGCAAAGACGTACGCTTGGAATAAACGTAGAGAAATTATAACGTTGTTTGATTTCTTACAGTACTTAGGTACTTATTAAGTAGGTACTAAAAACGATAATAATAATAGGTAGTCTACAATATTTAAATGGCAGATAGACCTACCTATTTCCCACGCAAAATATCCTTTGGGAGATGTAAGTGAGCTTCAATTCGGCTGCAATCTCTCCCCAGAGACAATTGTACAATGGGGCTGTAATAGTGTTGTGGTTGATTCAATAAACATGGTTTCCTTCTTGTATCGTACTAACCCCTTTTGGAAATCGGGTACCTAACATAAGTTGATTGCACTTAGCGATGTCTTTAAGTGTGAAGGGGTCAAATATAATTAGTCAATTATTTAGAACGCTTTTTTGCACTTAGGTATTTACATAGGGCAGACAGAAGAGATGTTTCAGAATTAGTAGGTAGGTATTTAGGTACTTACCGTGCATAACGGACCGAATGAGAGTCTTATGGCCAATTCCTATAATTGGTTAAAATTAAGACTTATTATACAGACAGACGCCAGCACATCAAGCTACCTGAAACTGTAAAATTTTCCCAAACAACTTTGAACCTTATGCTTGAACTATAAAGTTGAAAATCTATTAGAGAAATTTGACAGATTGTAGTTGATGTTCTGGCGTCTGTACCTATATTTACCAATAATGAAGCAAAGACCTCATGGCTTGGCATTGTAGAGCGGGTAGACCCGCCCTCCTGTATGGAAGTAGCTATCACAGGTAAACTTTGCTTATGTACTAATCTTTTTATATGGCCAGTTTGGCAATAGAAACGGCTATCATTGGTAAGCAACACTATTCGTTTTTGGGGTTCCGTAGCTCAATAGGAAAAATAGAACCCTTATAAGATCACTTCGTTGTCTGTCTGTCAAGACCCATTTTCTCAAGAACGCGTAGAGTTATCAAGTTGAAATTAATATCAAATACTCAAGGCTGCAATCCCTTGAACCGGTGAAAAAATCAAATTTCTAAGTCAACACAATCAAAACATACGGGCGTTTATGTTCCATTTATGCCGCATATATTGATACACACAAGGGAATCAAAACATATAGGGTACTTCCCGTTGACATGATCTAGAGTCATGTCTGTTGATGAGTAGAGTTGCTCGGATAGTTTCCCTTGGCTTTGTAAATGAAGCAGTTGGAAGAGCCAACTGCTTCATTTCGATAGCCGCTCGACTAATTTCAAACAAATAAAGAGAAAATTCTAAAAATATTATTCTCTTAAGTCTAGTTGAAATATTTCGCACAGAAGTGATGTGTTTAAGTGGATAATAACCGGGTTTGTGATCCCGGGCGGGGCTGCCCCGCCCACCAACATGGGATGCCTTTTATTTATAACAATAAGTGGGCACAAATCAATGGTTTTTCAAGACAAATATGAAAAGATAAATGAAGACAGCGCTACGCCAAGCGGAATAAAATATTGCGACCCTTAAAAGCTCATTTAAGATAAAGTATATAACGTGATTTTACCTACGTCAATACTATATATTCACACCACCTTATTTTAATGATTACCAAAACTTTTTAGTATTTAAATCTTAATTAGCAATCTTATTTAAAGAAAGCACAAACCTCAATGATAGTCATTCATTCTATTAACTCTCCGGAGTTCTGGACCTACCTCCAAGTTGTTACGAAACCTATCAACAGGTCAATCACAATAAGTTTCGCAAAAATATCGAATGGGTCTGTACTCGGGTCAGGGTTCATGGCCTTATTAAATTTCTTTAGCAGATAACATCGGTCGTCACTCCCGCCAGATGTGTGGCGCCACAACAATGTTATTCGATTGAACAATATCGATGTTGTGTCGGACAATTGTCCGTCGAGAGGCCCACAGACCACCATATCGGTGCCATCAACACGAACCATAACAATAACGCTATTGACGAAATCCTATAAACATAAAAAAGACAACATCGTTCGCCGAGAGCGTATCGACCATAGACCAAATTAAAATTACATCTAATAGTATTTATTATAAGCGTGAATTATTAATTTGGGAGGCATTGTCCCGGCGAGCATTGTGAATAGATACCTATGCGGGAGTGATTGTATCCAATCGTTATGTACAAATAATGAGCCGTTATATTCTGCTTAAATGTTCAGTTTTGTTAGTACCTACCTAATCCGTAATTGAATACATTGTTTCGAGAAACAAAAAATACTAGGTGTTTATGATGATTAGGTATTATTAGATACTCAATCTCTCCTTTACATCTATCTGAGTCATTCCGATACCCCATAAAGTGTTCAACGTTGCTTGATAAATAAAGCACAAATTAAATATTTAGAAAGCACTTCATTAACCGTGACAATAAGCTATCAATCATCCAAAAGCTCGCAAAACAATAATCACATTATCATTCTCTCATAATAACAAATGTTGGCCCCAAATGCATAAAGAACCCGCTTTGAAAGTTTTTCGAGATACATTTTGAGAAATATCGTCGCAAGGCTGCGTCCGACGAAACCGAACAATGTAAACTTATGAGTGAACGTATTATTTATTGAAAAAAAGAAAAAGTAAAATGGTTTGACATATTGTTAAGGGTCCTTATAAAATTATTTGCTATCACGCCATCCGAGGCTTGTTACGAAGAAGCAATCTTCAAAATGAAACAAGAGTACGACTCCGGTACGAGAGGCATGTCGGATAATAAAACAATGACGGACTAACCGAAACATCGGCTGGATTAATGGTTGGCGTGGATTTTGTCTAAGGATAAGTAATTGCTGTCTTCTCATTTTAATAATCATATGGAGGGACCCACTTCAAGAGCGCTATTAATAATGCTTAGAATGAATTTTTCGAATTCCCAAATGTCATCCAGCTTATTAACCGGCTTCGTTTTTTGTTTAAGTTTTATTTGTTTTGGATTGGACAGAACGTTTTGGTTTTGGCGCGGTCATTCCGACCTTTCGTTTTTTGTCTCGCATCATGCAATCTCGGCAGATGAAATATTGTTTAGAGTTAATTAGTTATCCACTGATAAAGTCTTTTTCTATGGAACTGCTCAATTATTTGTGGGCTTTTGTGAATTTGTTGTGTTTGTACATTCTGATTTGTTTAGTCATGTTTTAGTCTCTATTTCAGCAGAGTTACCTGCATGTAGTAGGACTCTACATCTAGTTCCAGGCCAGGACATTTCTAATCTTTTTTGCCGACTCCTCGTGGCTGGGAAATTTCATTCCATATTTAAAGACCAAGTCATGAGTTCATAGGCAGGTAAACAATCACCTTCGATCCAAATAATTAAAATTAGACACGCTGATTGAAACTATAATTTAAGCTTAAACACGAACGATTCATCATCGGCTCCATACGTCAAAAATCATCTGCAAAAAGATGCCACTAAATGAATAAATTTAGATTCCAATGCGCGTGATCGATAGACTCTTAGATCCGATCTATAGATCATATCGACTTCGAAAATGGAATGCGTGAGTAAGACAAAATATAATTAATGATCGTCCTTCTAAATTCGAATCGGTCTGGTGCAGACATGTTGGCGTCGTCGCAATAAACAAAAGGCAAAAAGTTTTGTTTCATTTTTTTACAATACATTTTTTATTTGTGCATATAAAACGTTAGTAGATGTGCACGATTAATCATTCGTCGGCGTATTGTTGCATCTGTCGTATCGGCTGTAGAACTGGAGTGCGGCCATTGTTGCCGATGGACCTTTATACGATTTGATAATTCCAAAAAACATCTATTGCGCCACCTGTGGCACGCCATAACGGTCTAATTCCTTTGTATCGAACTAAATGAAAAAAAGATTAACTTATTGAGTATTTAATAAACTCGAAGTCGAGTCTAGGTATAAGGTGTTTAATGACATCAACAACCTATTTTATTGAGCAACACATTATACACACTATTGTATGCGTTTACGATGAATGTTATAAGATAATTATTATATCCGTCAATTAATTATTTTACAGACGGTAAGTACTTGCATCAATGATGTATTAGATCCAATCTTTGGCTACAAGTTAATACGTTTCTTTCGACTATGATTCTATCTTGTATACAATTGTGATCGAATGTCTATGTAGGTGATTTAATTAGGTACAGCCAACTTTAAATGATTAATTAATTTCTTTTGAAATGGAGGGAAATTAACGTTTCGTCAATAAACTTACGTTAATTTGAAACTAACGTTACATCACGTAGTTTTAAACATTTATTTACTTAGATATATGTACTTTATTGTACATCACAAAAATATAACGTTATTTGAAACCAACGGTCAGATAGGTGGATGACACTTAGAAGATCGCGGTTACGATCAGCACCCTAATTACTCTCAATTTGAATCATTTTCAAGCATATTGCTAATCCATTGCTCCGTAAGTTCGAGAAATGTGTCTGCTCAACAACGTAAATCACGCAATGAATGTTGATGAACTGTCAAAATGAAAACCTTTGCTACTGCTAGTATGTTACGCCTTGCATAGAACATCAGGGTAATTACATAAAACACACTATCAGTAGCATTATTAGTTTTAGTTTTTTAATGCTATGTACCTACGCCGTAATTGTCATGTACTTTTATGTCATGTCCTTTAGTTATTAAGATTATTCTAGCATAAGTTTAATTAATGTACGTGATGTGGCTGCCGTGTGCTTTTTTAAATAAATAAGTAGCAATGGGTTTCATTTTGATAGTTCAACAATTAACATTCATTGCGTTATTTACGTTGTTGGGCAGCCCAATTTTTCGAACATGTGAAGCAATGGATTAGCAATATCCTTCAAAATGATTCAGATAGAGATTGATAGTGTGTTACGCAATTAGGATTCTGGTTGGGACTCGTAAAGGCTCCTTCAAACAGGCGCGACACGACACGCGACACAAAGGCTCCGCAAGTCGCGCAACGAGCGGTGCCTTTGTGTCGCGCGCGATTATATCGCGTGTCGCGCCTGTTTGTAGGAGCCTTAAAGACCAGGGAAGCATGGCGGAAAAAGGAAGAGGCCTGTTATACTCAGCAGTGGGTTGGAACAAGGTTGCTAATGATGCATAATCAGCTTTCTTCGTGTGGGCCGTAATCCACCAGGCGGCCCAATGCGGGTTGGTAGGTGTCACATGTATTCGAATTTTTGGTTTCCGTACGATGTTTTCCTTCACCGTTTTGAGAGCAACGCCAATGATGATGAAACTTATTGTTATATGATTGTCTTTTCTCCTGGTTGTTCTTTCAGACATTGCCTTTATGATGATAACGTCGTTGACTGAAAGCGTTATTCCATCATCGACATCTTCTTCTTTAAATGCGACTCTGTGATAGTCGTCATGCGAGAGTTTTGGTTTTGATCAAATTTAGCAGTTTTAGTCTATGAAATTGGATAAAAAACCCTCTGTTATTCGGAAACAGGTACTTAGCTGTTTTCCACAAACATGAGGTTGAAGTCGAAGCTTAGATGTTAGAAGCATGAAAATTAGTATGAAAATAATGCGCACACTGATTTTAGCACTTAAGTTAATTTAAGCTATATCCTTCGTCATACTGGGACCTGCAGGGTGTAGTAACCTGAGCGGTTACCTGCAGCCACAATCAATCGCGGCACAGACGGTTATGACAGATAACGTGTTCTGTCGTGGAGCAATCCGTCACGGTCGGCGGCGGCGCGGGCGCAGGCCAGGCGGTTCCCGGGCGCCGAGCTTTGTTCGACGTGGGAAAACTATAATATTCAACGAGTACCCGACTATTAAGATGGTTGTTTTTGCTGTGTATGCAAACTGAGTATGGTGCGTAATTAATCTTATGTCCTTAGCTTTTCAAGTAGATACAGATTTTTACTTTAATACCTACAGAACTGTGCGAACTTAGCCTTAGGAGAACTCAATATTACCAAATAAAATATTCGTAGACATATTAGGAAAATTCTTTATGTTCAAGACATAGGTAGTTAAAACCAAATTGAAACGTTTCAGATTCTTAGTTTTTTAATAAATAAGTTCTCCAAGTCTTAATTTTTCTTACGTAGACGGATGGGGGTCATAGTGGTCAAAATTGTCTTAGGTAATAAATTAACAGCCCATGGGGGCTGATTTTGACGCTGCCTAGTAGGTATGACTATAGAGTCATACCTACTAGGCAGCGTAAACTTAAGGCATTTTGTTTTCCCATGGGGTTATAGTCTGGTATTTCAGTAGGTATAGTTATGGCCACAACATCAGCAATTTGTTTGCTCTATCGAAGTTATAGATAAACATACATCATAATTAGTTCGAGACATTTAGCTATCTTTTGGCCATCTTCTCTTGAGTTATGATACTGTTCTAAGAACTCACCTCATTTTTCTATTCCATACCACCGAACAGTTTTGAGGGTTAACTCGTGAAAAAAAAGAAACAAACGAATGTGCGACCGCCTTTTTTTCACCTGACAACACCCAACGTTAGTTTTTATGTACACCATTTTGAAAATTAAATTATAGGTTATAATTTTAATATGATAGGTGTGTAATATATTTCTTGAAGGAATGTTTTGTAGAGATTTTTATCTTATAATAGTATTTATTTATTCGGATCTAAACCATTTTTATATTAAATCGCCCCTTTTTTATTTATTTGTATGTTAATGCAGTTAATGACTAAGTTATACAGTTTTTTATGAATCTTGGATTCAACGATTGGTTAGTATCTACCAGCTGGATTCAACAAACTTCTTAAAATAATGTTCTCATAAATATTAATTGTGTGCATTTGTCTTCAGAAATTTAAATCTAATTATAACTCCGCAGCATTTTCAGTAGGTAGGTATGTTATTATATAGTCATTATAACTTGTTTACAGTCCAAGGTCTCTTATTTTCGCTTTCTATCATTTTCTTTCCCTATATCACACATCAGGTATTTTCTTAAGCTCAGCAACAACACTCTCAAGTTCGAACGAATCCTCGGATAAAAATGGCTGAAAATTTCCTTTTTTTTATAGCAGAGCGGCACAAAACAAAAGCGTATCTCATCAGGGATCAGCTTATAGACAAGCTATAAAGATGGGATCTACAAAGAAATCGGCACAGATTACTGTTAAACGACCATCGCAATTGGACGATACATTTTTAACGACTGTGTTTTTTGGCGCGCACAAAAAAGCGCGGCAACGAGTCAACGCCAAAAGACGATCGTCACAAAGATCCTCCTTACAGATAAAGGGACCATAAATAACACCATAGTTTTATATTGTTTTTATAGATTCAGGACGATTCTTATAAGTTGCTATCATTTGTCAATAAATGTGTATTATAATTATTTTCTTTCAATTTTTTTTATTGAATGATAAATAAAGGCTGTATTGGTTTTACCTGTCCTTGGCATAGGTTTGGTGCTTGCTCATATGAGTCCATTAGTTTCGTTCGACATACTGGGAGCCTGTGAATGTTGTAAGTTTCATGTAGACCCGGAAAGCGAAATCACCTAGAAAATTACAACAATATAATTTGAAGAAAACTTTGTGTTTTTCGCTAGGTAAGTGGAGGATCTATTAAATTTCTAACTTATTTTGTGCCATTTATGAGTTTACCAGCCCTGCAAACACATCCATATCTTGCCACTGAAGGAGGCGGTTTTCGAAATTCATTGCCAAATCCACCATTACACAAACTTAAAACATACCTACATAAATATTTATGATACTAATTCAATAACTCAACCAGTTTTAACATAACACGACTATCATAATCCACCCTAAACCCAAACATCAGTAGCGCCAGAAAAAGTGTTACCATAAACAAAATTGTGGTAGTTGCCAATGTTGCCATATAATGAGGAATCGCTCCCCGGAAAGTTTATTAAATCTTCCTTAGAATTCATTACATTACAGGCCGGTTTCTAAATTAAGTTTCGCACCCCAAGCTTCACTTAACATTTTATGAGTTGTTTTCTCTTAGTACGCTGATTTAATTTTAAACGTCTAATATGATTTATCGTTGTTTATTAGTAGTTGGACGAATATTCTATGAGAAAGAGTTCCGGGGTGCAGCGTATGCGACAATTTTGGGTGACTACAGATTATATACCTTGATAATTTAAGTTTAAATACTGGCGGGTTTTTCCTATTCGTGTTTCTTTTCTTTGAACTACTTTAGCAGGAATCCGCTGGATGCGAGAAGCATAGAACCGGTCGATGTGCCGATCCAGCAGTTGACATCTTTCGGCTAATGAACCACTTTTAACGCTGCCACTTTTATAAATTAATCAGTTTCTATAGACTTGTACCTAAACCTGCAACATTAATCAGTCAAGCAGATTATCACTGGATATTTTTAAGAAGCAACTGAGGACAAATTTTTTAAATCCAAACAGAAGCGTTGTAGGTACCTATACTGAGAGTAGCGGAAAAGCAAAAGGAGGATTTTCTTTTTTAAACTAAAACTAACTACATACTTAAGTTACTTTTTATGGTTATGATCAAGAATATATTTCCCGTGATTTATACTTATATCAAATTATTTTTTTTCCCTTTAAAATCATTAGGTGCAGCATCAAAAATACACTTATGTAGTGACAATGTAATCATATTTTATTTACTTACAATTTAACCACAATACAAGCTTCTTCATTGAAAGTAAATCACATCAAATTTGGTACCTACCATCAGACTAAACTCAACAAAAAACGTCACCACTGAAACTGAAAACACCGGAAAACCGTAGGAAAACTGAAAGTGCGTGCGTAGAAGACGTTTGCCGACGGCCGGGGCGGCGGCGGCGGCGGCGGCAGGGCGGGAGCGTCGCGTTGCTAAGCGACGCGCCGCGGGAGGGCGTGGCAATCGATACCACCCTCACCTCACCCGGTCACCTCCAGCCCTCACGTGATAACACTGATAACCCTTATCGACTTGGCAGATGAGCTGGGTACGGGTTGGCAGAAACATCGACGCACAACCTGTTACTATGGATTCATGATTTTGAACCATACTTTTTTGCCACATAGGTAGTGCACTTTTCTATGTAACAGCAGATTTTTTTTTATAACCGACGTACAATGTCTACTCTGGGGTTTAGAATCATGTACTGAATGCATGGTTACGGTTTCCGCGTCGATGCCTGCCAAGGTTCTATACATTTTTGGCCTTTCTGGAAGAGCTATTTCAGGGTCAGGTTAACCCTCATTTTATGTGTAGCGACCTTTTTATTCATTTGTTTGCGAAATATATCTACGAAAATATCATGTATGTAAGAAAAAACTTACATCTTTTTGGTAAAAGAGGTGAAATACATAATTATAGTACTAGAAATAGGGACCTATTAGTTCAACCAGGTTTCAGACTGGATAAAGTAGACTCATCTTTTATGGGGTACTGTTTAAAATGTTATAATAAAATACCTCCCCACATTCTTGAAATGAATGAGACGAAATTCAAGTCTTGTATAAAACGCACACTATGCAGTCAGGCATATTATAAGTTAGGGGATTACATCGCTGATAAAAATGCCTGGCTCAAGGCTGGTCCTGCTCCACAACCACAACTAATTGATTAACACTTGAAGATTCTGTTGGAGCTGCTGAAGATTGTAAGACTATCTTTGCATTGTATAAACTCAATTTCCTTTGTATTGTATAATTGCATAGCACAGATGTGAGTTCTATGTATATACTATACACTATGTACCATTTACCGGGTAATGTGTCTTTCATTGACTTGAATGTGCCCTGGCGGCTGATAGTATGTCATGCTCACACAAATGTCTCGCTGACGGTGGCGTGTGTGTTGGATCATTTAGCTCCCTTCAAAATGGTTGAGCTGAATGGTGCCGATCTATGCGTCATGTTCGTGAACGGGCGCCGTCAGTTGGGGCTGGTCATATCACTTAGCTGCCTCGGCATATTTTTAATTATTTTAATATTGAATTGTTGTTTTCTTGCCATTTGTTGTACTCTGGACACTTAACGCGTACATCTTTTGTACATCGTTCTCACATATAATTATAAATTCACATTATTGATGTAACTAATATATTTGTACAACTATAATTTAAAAGAGTGTCCATGGAGTTTCTTGCCCGTTCTTCTCCATAGGTACCTACGCTTTGGAATGGGCAACTAGCTTCATATTTTCTGACTGACCGACTTTTTGACAATTCAAAAGTGCCTGTAAATGGTTTAATTGAAATAAATGTTTTGAGTTTGAGTTTGAGTTTGAGTTTTGCATAAATCATGGTATATAATGGTAATATGCATGTTTAGCTAGGGTAAACAGAGCATGCTTTATTTTGATCTCTAGGTATATGCAATATTTACAAAAAGGATCATGTGTTTCTTGTGTAAATGGAGCTATTAGACCCTTGTCAGAATGTCATATTTGGATATTGTCCGTGTAATTGCTTCTTGCATCCGTTCTCTGAAAATAAAGTATTTCAGAATTTTAAATTTTTTATGAGTTTTGTAACCGATGTAAATAGGTTTTTGTTTTTTTTATTTTTGGAGCTCGGAGACACGCAAAGCAATTTAATGCATCATCGAATTCAATGTTTTGTAATGTTGTTACTTTTTGCAATAAAATTAGCAATCAGAGAAATAGAATGGTGGATACTTAATAGCAAAAACACTGACTTTTTCAAATGATTTCATCTATCTATACTAATAATAAAGCCAAAGAGTTTGTTTGAACGCTCAAATCTCTGGAACTACCAGTCGAATTTGAATATTAATTTTTGCATTTGATAGCCTAATTCTTGAGGAAGGCTATTTAAAATCACGCTAGTACCGATAGGAGCCGAGCAAAAAGAAAAAAGTCAGATAGACAGCTAAAGGAAAACGAACTAATAGCGACAGGGAGTTTTGTAAAAAGGTTTGCATTTGATAGCCTAATTCTTGAGGATGGCATTTAAAATCATGCTAGCACCGATAGGAGCCGAGCAAAAAGATAAAAGTCAGATAGGTAGACAGCTAAGCGAAAACGAACTAATAGCGACAGGGAGTTTTGTAAAAAGGTTTGCATTTGATAGCCTTATTCTTGAGGATGGCTATTTAAAATCACGCTAGGACCGATAGGAGCCGAGCAAAAAGAAAAAAGTCAGATATAGACAGCTAAGCGAAAACGAACTACTTAATATAGCGACAGGGAGTTTTGTAAAAAGGTGGCTGTTGTTTTAGTATAGGCATTGTTTACAATATCTTACGACTTCCACGCGAATGAAGTCGCAGGCAGAAGCAAGTATTACTTATACAAGTAGTAATTGGTTCAGTAGGCTAATTGTAGGACAACTCGGGAGCTCAACTTTGTTGTATTGTTTTGTAAGACTGGATTTATTTTTTTATTTTGTTTTCGTATATTGCTGTTAATTTATTGTAATATAATTTTTATTTTATGTTTTCATGTTATTTTACAATGTTTTTTCTAAATTTAAATAATATTTACTGATTTAAATTGCATGTATTCTTATATATTTGTAACTATACATGTAAATATCTGACACTGTTGTGTATGTTGTTAATGTTAATGTTTCATGCTGGATTATAAGTATTAAAACGCAATATGAATTGTTACTGAATAAATAATTTGAATTGATCGAACGGATGATGACTTGTCAATTGAACTTAGTACTTACACAAAATGAATGTGTTTTTGTTGTATCTAATTATATCGTACACATCGAACACGCGCCGACGTAGTTTAATAAGAGGCCTGATTTTACAAATTCGTCAAGTCTTTTAATGTTGCTGTCAAAAAGAAATTGAGTTTCCCTTCTCAGTGATGTGGGGGAGTGCGTCGGACAGGTTCCGTCGACACTGTACCTACTATTAGTACACAAAGGTCGGCTGTCGGGTACATCCCTACGATGTACCTACGCGGGTAGGGGCGCGAATTATGACCTGTCAACAACAGATCAGTCTACTCTGTGACTATACCTGGCGCTAATTTGGATGTACGTGGTGTTTCACCGGTAAGTAAATAAGTATATAATTATTACCCTTGACATTAATGAGCCGATTTCTGGAGACGGTTTCGAGGACAAAAATGTAAAGTAGAAATCTCGGTTTTATATTTTCAGATTATTCCTAATTTTAGTCAAGTCATTTTACATAATAAAAACAAACGAAAATCAAAAGACAGGTCGTTTGTTTTTTTTGGAAACTTATGTAAACACAGCTATCCCTGTTGTCATGGCAACTAATTAATACAAATGGTTGAGTTCGCTCCATGAGACGAATCCTGACGGGCGTCCTCCCAAATATATGGTCCATAAAACTACGATTACCTTTTATAAACACTACATTTATAACTACTTCATGATTGTATTATTTATTTTACGTAATATATTATGCTGTGGTGGAGATTTTGATTTTTTTCTAAACTGTGCTTTCAAATATTTAAAATTCTCTGGCGCAGTACACTCCATTAATTTATAGTATTCGGCCACGTGGACTAACATGGAGACGACTTTTATTAGGCCGTGAGACTTTTATAGTGATATTTTATTTTGTAAGTTATGTGTTGGAGTTTATAGGAGTTTAACTATTTTATGAGTAATTTTTTACTTGTTATATTGTTGACTTGCTTCAGGTAAAGAATGAGGATCAAATAGTACCTAATGGTTAATAATACTTAGGTTGAATTGTAGGAACAGCATTATACTTATCATTATTTAATATATAGTTATACCTACAAGCCGCGTGTCAGATGAACTCCATAACCCTGGGATAACTGAAACTTCCATACAAATTTTAATTAAAATTTTAATGAATCCCATTAGGAGATGAATTTTAAAAAATTCTTCATTGGTGCTCTTCTTCGTTATAATTAAAAGGGACTCTTGTACAAAATTTTATTCTTCTAGACCTGGGTTAAGATTTTGTACAAATTAATTTGCTAACATTCGTTCGTCAGTGAGATAGATTGAGGAGATTGCAAGAGTTACATACTCTTGTCATAAAGTAATTCTAAATAACAGTTCATTACTTCTAGTTTACCTTCTTTTGTTTGTAGGAGTGATGGAAATTGGTGACGCTCCATTACCTATAATATGTTATAGGTAACTCCCGTACGTATCCTAATTCCTATCGTATGCTGCTTTACCTAATCGTATGACGAAATACTGCGATGTTTCTCTAATGTTACAAAATTACCTAATTTTAAAAATTATATATGTATTTTTCATAAAGCCAATGTTTGAGTCAGTGAAACTACATTCTTAAAGCTAACCTTCGTCACTAGAAGTACCTACTAACGAGCTCCTATTCCACAGTTAGTGAGCAGTGTGATCCGTAGCGCACGGAACACGGCCGGCGCTCGCCGTGGCCGGACCGGGACGCGCCCGCACTAAATTTAAATATTTTAATCCTTAATTTAAATTTTTGACATTTTTATTTTATGTTGGTATTCGTGTAGTTTCATTTTTAATGTTATTTGTCATATTCAGGAGACGGCGCAGCTCGTGACTGGCGCCTCAGAACACCATTTGCTGGTAAAATATCGTCAACGAGACAGACTGACTCAGGATAATTTGTTCGAACATTACCTGCTTTCGATAGCGAAACATTATTTTAAATGAATATTGTATTTAGAAATAGGATGGTATACCTACCTAACTGTGAAATTGTCCTCTAAATACGTAATTATATAGCTTCACTCTTCAGTGAATCTGATAATGTAAGTTTTTATTCTATTTGGAATAGGTAGGTATCTACTGTCTCTAACATATCTTATAAGTATTTTACAGGCATGACGTTTGGACGACATAGTATCTGAGTTTGTCTTGCAATAGAAAACGCCAATCAATAACGTTTTAAGATCATTGGCGTCAATAATTTCAATTTAGCAGTTAATAAAATATTATTAATGTTTTGAATAGCAATGTTATCATATTAGACTAAAGGACCCACCAAAAACATTTTTATGTAAAATGTTGCCAAGACGAGACCATATGGCTCGCACTGTCAAAATGTTATCAGATCTCATGTAGAGCCAAGCTTCTAACTCTACAAGCCCAACTTCACGAACTCTACACCTTAGTCAAAATATGAGGCTTGGCCGTTTCAAAGAACTATTGTATAACAGAACAGTGATAAATTTTTAAAATTGAACAGTGAATACATTTTTCACCTTACGCCTTGTGATGAGCGTGGTGTTTTTGGTGGGATTTCACTTCTTTTTGTAAGTTACTTAAGAAAAAAAATATTTCCTATTTTGGGTCTGATTTACTAAAATCATGAAATACGTATTTTATTATTTATAACAAGGAGTCCTATATCAATTTTCACACCTCTAGCATCAACATTTTCGGAAGTCTCATACAAACTTCCATCCCATAGTTTTAAGGGGTTTAAAGTTCCAAGTTTTAGAATTTATTCGTTGTCTGTGTACTAATTAGCTTACATACCAAATTTCAGCTTCCTTGGGCTTCAGGAAGTACCCTAAGAGTTTTGATGATTATATCAGTCAGTGACGAAATCGGGGATTTTTAGATATCAATAAAATCTAAAGTATAAGAACTATGCAATTGAAACTACATGTTTAATAAATAAGTTTACGATTGACATCATATCCCGAGAATTTCGTTTATCTGGTACCTATAATCCAAACCCAGGTTTTAAGGGTTCAAAAAAACGACAAAGCGCTTCTAGAAAAGGTAGGTAGTGCCCTTGCGCTTCGCTTGGCTCGTCTTGGCGGGAGCACTACCGTGCCCCCAGATATATGACCTAAACAAAACGTTGAGGTGCTGAAAATAGGAGCATTAAGTACCTAAGTAAGTTCTTCTTTCTGTTTTCTTGATGTTAATACTTATCCGACTATTAAGTATAACCAGCCTTTAAGGCTCTTTTGTCTTATTAGATACAGATGTTAATGAGGTAATAAGTTTAATAGATGGATTAAAGGAAATTTGCGCTGTAGGATGTGACAACATACCTAATAGCATACTCAAAAGATTTAAATATATCATTGCCCCTCCCTTGACACACATTTTTCAGTTATGTTTAACAAAAGGAATATTTCCTAAATTGCTTAAAAAAGCCGTAGTCACCCCTGTGTATAAAGCTGGAGACAAAAATTGTGTTAATAACTACAGGCCAATTTCAGTTTTAACAGGCCTTTCAAAGATTTTGGAAAAAATTATAAACAGTAGATTAGTAAAATATCTTGAAAGTAATAAATCACTCTCTGATCAACAATTTGGTTTTAGGCCAAAAAGATCAACAAGCCAAGCTGTTCACAAACTGACAAATTTTATAAGCACAAACCTGGATAACGGCATGTACACCATAGGGATATTTTTAGACCTTGCCAAGGCTTTTGACACAATTTCTTGTTCTTTGCTTTTGAACAAGCTGGAAATGCTGGGAATACGGGGAGTACAATTGCAACTATTATCTGATTACCTTACCGACCGCCAGCAGTGTGTAAAAATAGGTCAGTGCGTGAGTTCTGAACTTAAGAATAGCTGCTATGGAATCCCACAAGGCAGTATTTTGGGTCCTACTTTGTTCTTAATCTATATAAATGAGCTGTGCAATTTGACACTCCAAAAAGGTATAATTATCTCTTATGCGGATGACACAGCTCTACTGTTCGCAGCTAAATCAAAGGCCGAAGTCTATGAGGTAGCACAGAATGGTTTTAATACTGTGTCTAATTGGCTTCATAAAAATCTCTTAACATTAAATACAGATAAAACCAAGTACCTATTATTTACAATGAGAAACACTAATCCAACGCTTACTAACCTAATCATTCGAGCGCATAACAATTGCAATTTACATTATGCTGACATTGCGTGCACTTGTCCCACTTTAGCTAAAACCGACCATATTAAATATCTAGGCGTCACGATTGACACAAATCTGAACTTCCGCAAACACATCGATTTATTATGCACCAGAGTGCGCAAACTAATATACATTTTTAAAAATTTACGTAACATTGCTGACTTTAAATTAATTAGACAGGTTTATTTGGTTTTGTGTCAATCTATTATTACCTACTGTATAACGTCCTGGGGTGGTGCCGCAAAGTCAATTTTACTACACCTAGAACGCGCCCAAAGAGCAGTTTTAAAGGTTGCTACTTTTCGTTCTTTTAGATTTCCTACACACCAACTTTATATGGCATGAAAGGTGCTAACAGTACGTCAATTATTTATTTTGAATGTAGTTTTATTCCAACACACTGAACTTTATTTTAACCCAGTACCTTCAGATAAGAGAAGAAAAGATCTGGTTTGTGCTAACTCGCAGAGTAAACATGCTTTTGCTAACCGATTTTATTTATTTTTAGGACCCTACTTGTATAACCAGTTTAACAGAGTGCTAAAGATTTATAGTTTAAGTTATAATAGGTGTAATTTACTAGTACGGGAATATTTGGCAAAACTTAACTATGCAGACACGGAAAAACTACTAGAAATTTTAAAATAAAGTCTTATCTACCTACTCTAATAATATAAGTCTCTTCATTTACCTAATTAATAATAGTCTTCACTTTATCTACTTTAATATTATTCGTTAATTTATTTAAACATAATATTTCTTATATAATCTAGTTTTAAAATAATATATACCCAAATATTAACTATTTAAGACATTATGTTACATTTATTGTTTTCTTTTTTAAATGTTTGATGTAAATTGATGGCCTGAAACACAGGTTTGCCATAAACCTAGATCAGGCAGGTCTACATTAGAGTTAGAATTTAATTTCTCCTCGATTGGAATTAATGTAAATCCTATTTTTACTTTACTGTTTTGAATAAAAATTTTATTATTATTATTTATTTTTATAAGGCACCTACAAACATGGCAGGCGCGACATGCGATATAATCGCGCGCGATACAAAGGCACCGCTCGTTGTGCGACTTGCGGTGGTTTCTGTCGCGCGCGATTTTGTCGCGTGTCGCGCCTGTTTGAAAGAGCCTTTATTAATCCTGCTTAGGTAAGTAGAAAGGAAATTGCTATGGGATGATTATTGATTAGGTATGAGATAACGAATTACTTAGAAAATATAAATGAATTAGCCCCTGTTATACCAATACATGATGGACCTATAACGATTTGATATTTGGCACATCGATCCTTTTTTTCTAGAACACACTAACATATTTCTTTCAAACCTGTCTACCATTGGTTTTGATTTTGTATGCCATCGTAGCATCGAGAATAAATGACCCTTGTAGATCATTATAATACTTTTGTAGATCATTAGTCATCGGGCGGCGCTAGAGTCGAGCCATTACAGCCTTTTAATATTTTATTCTAATATCTATCGCATTGTGAATATTTGAACACAAACATTGTAACATATTCTTCAATTTGTTAAGAGATTTACCTTATTTTTCGGTTACAATGGTGGACAAGCGATCTTTGAACTGAAATTAATAATATTGAACAAGTGTTTATTTTGGGACAGCTTTTCCTTTCTTGTTATGTCATAGTGAACATATAAGTACTTATGAGTAAAAATAAAACTAGCGTAGTCTTTGGTATTCGAAAGGCTTAAGTTGCATCTATTCTAGGGTGTATGACTGTACCTACGTAGACCTAGTAAAGTGAAATTAGTAGGTATATGGTCACAATTGAGAGCATTCACAAGAATTTGGTAAATAGTCAAATAGCAGATACCTATTGTTGTTTTTAGCAGGGCCGTCTTTATCCGGGGGGCAAGGGGTGCGCGGCACCCAGGCGCAAGATCTTAGGGGGCGCAAGCCGATCAAGTTATTACTAATAACTCATTATAACCGCAACGCTCCAGCGCTGTAATCGCAGGTCACCGCCTCGAAAAAATCCCTTGGAAAAAATTGGTGGACATCATCTTAAAAATGGAACACAATAATTAAGTTAAATTTATTTTTGTTACCAAGGGAGGCGCAAGCTGATTTTCGCACCCCGGCGCCCAATATGGTTAAGACTGCCCTGGTTTTTAGGGTTCCCAGATCGATGGTCAGAGTGGTGGCCAAGTGGTAACGGCCACGACTTACCAGTTGTAGGTCGTAGGTTCGAACCCAAGCACGCACTTTACCTTGTGTAAATTATGTCGTCACCACTGCTCTCAAAATGGTGATGGAACATATCGCGAGGAGCGTCCTAGAACCAAAAATTCGAAGGCATGTGGCATTCTCCAACCCACACTGGACCCGCGTGATAGATTACTGCCCGATCCTCTCACGGAGAGAAGGTCTGTGTTACAGCAGTGGGAACATTATAAGCTGACTATAAGCGATGGTCTGGTGACAGTCATATCTTTCTTGATTCATCTCAGCCTTCCAATCTATTTGGTGATTGGAATCTTCTACATACCTATATAAAATTCAAAGTCCCGACTGACTGCTATATTAACGCACAGCCTAAACCGCTGGTCCTAGAGACATGCAAGGAGGGTGTGTTCTTTGTGAAGAGTAGGTATCCATTAAGAAAGGGTTTTTCGAAATTCCACCACTTTTTTATTTTTTGAGGATGGGAAAAGAAGTTGTACTGGGGGGAGGGTGAAATTTTTCGCGGACGAAGTCGCTTGCACAAGCTAGTACTTGATGTAACTTATTTTGTCAACAGCTACTTTTTACCTGTTTGTATTTGTATGTAAGAAGGAAGGGTGCATTTGTCTTCACTTATTTTGCCTTCCTATCGTGAAATGCAATATCGACGTTAAGACCTGGGGGCCAAAAAAGGCCACTTTGGCAGAATCATAAAAGGATAACATTATAATAAATAATAATAATAATAATAAACTTTATTGCAGACCTCGGTCCATAATGTTGGTAATACATGAAACAGACTTACTTAACTAATATTAGTAACATACACAATCAACAAGTACAATACAAATAACAACAGACAATAATATACAAACACAATGTAGAATAACCGAACATAAAGGACAGGGTGACAGGTGATTATGAATCGTAATGGACAGTTAACTGTTACGTTAATCGTATCAAATCCTATTGGTGAAGGATTTTTCAGTTATTTTTTTTTTCTCAGTGCTAAAAAACCAATCAATCCAATCCAAGTCCAATCCCAATCTCTTTGATTATACGTATGTAGTGCAACGAAAAAAGAAAAACACGAACTGTCTTCGCCATATTATAATTCATGATGTTATCCTTATATGATTCTGCCAAAGTTGCCTTTTTAGGCTTCCCTGCTCCATCGATCTGCATGTAATACTGACCAGCCGGTCGATTCTGTAAAAATCTCACCGTGAAAACTTAGGTGAAGTGAGTTTGTTTTTGCTAGGAACTGACACTATTGACAGGTCACTCCACGCTCACTTCACCTAAGTTTTCACGGTGAGATTTTTACAGAATAGCACCGCTGAGTAGCAATAGCTTTTATTTTGACAGTTCAACAACATTCATTGCATTATTTACGTTGTGGAGCAGACAATTTTTCGAACATATGAAGCAATGTATTAGCGGTGGTAACCTTTAAAATAATTCAGATTGTGATTGAAAATGTGTTGCTGTTGTGTGCGTGCTGTTTGCTTTACAACTTCGACATAATCAGCCTTTACCCGCGGATGTCAGACCATCTCTATTACAAATGGACTGGGCACCAAAAACTAATTGGTCCCAGTGTGGCATAGTGGATGTCACAAAAGTCTTCGAATTTTTAGTTGGGAATATTGCAGACTTCTTAAAGATGTTCTGATTCGCCGTTTTATAGCAGTGTCATATATTATATGACATAAAGTCCACAAAGTAAAAGCTCCTTCAAACAGGCGCGACACGCGATAAAATCGCGCGCCACCCAAAGGCACCGCAAGTCCCGCAACGAGCGGTGCCTTTGTGTCGCGCGTGATTGTATCGCGTGTCGCGCCTGTTTGTAAGAGCCTTAAAGTGTGTCGGCAACAGGCCTATGCCACGACAGTCTGTGTTAAAGTGTCATAGCATGGGTGTCAATCCGTGAAACAATATATTTCCCTGAAATCACGGACAGCAACAAAAGTTAAACACACATTGCAAATGATCAAAATTGTCAAAATTATTCGATGCAGTATTTTTAGATAGGTACGGTCATACTGTGAAGCTTTGACTTGGATAAAATATATTAACGACTTTACATTATCATGTTATTTCTAGCACTCTTTACTAAAACAAAACTACCTTATTAAAATATTTGACACTTTCTTAAACGTTCGAATGAAACACACCGGCAATTATAACCAGCCTGTACTGCTAAATGTAGGGCTCAAAGATAACCTCTACATTCCGAGGCCCGCAGGGGTCTCGGTACTCTAGGTATGTAAAGATTCGATGGTAAAGATGGTCACCTATCCACAGACCAACCGCGGCAAGCGTAGCTTAACCTGATCGATCGACCCGTGCGGCTGTTATTACTCTTAACTAACCTAACTACCTAGAAAACTACCGTTAGAGAGGTAAATTCCATGTACTCAACTAATCAAGTAGGTACTTGAGCAACGTTTCTATCTTATCCGTTTATGAAGGGTAAACAATAGTAGGTACATACATACCTACATACATTATTATTACATAATGTTTAATGTTAAATAAATAGATTAAATAAATATTTATAAGTGAAACACAACAAGTCTTAACAGCACATTTATGTTTTAATAGAATTTCAATGCCATTCATGGTTACCGCTGGCGCTAAGAAACAACAAGTAGGGGTCAACGTTCGATAAAAGCTGATGACGTAACAATTTATTGCGAACTCAACTCTTTTCACTCACCTAGTACGTGGCAGGTGGATCTTCAATAGAATGTGTGACGTAATTTCGTGGGCCTCAAACATGACGAGGTGGCCGAGTGGTTAAGGCGTTGGACTGCTAATCCAATGTGCTCTGCACGCGTGGGTTCGAATCCCATCCTCGTCGGTTCTTTTTGTTGTTGCTATTCGATTGTATAATGTATACGTATAATATAATCATGATAAGAATCGTGTATTGTAGAGTTATTGCTACGTTAATATTAGTTTATAGTATTTTTTTTATATTTTATTGTGCGGTTTTTTTAAATTTAGTAGACCGGTATGATATGATGTTCAATTATGTGTTTTTACACAATTTACCTACTTATATTATTTAAATAACTTATATCTATGTATATTAATTGGAACTACTGATCCGATTCCGAAAATTCTTTCACTAATGTGAAGCTACAGTATTGCCATAGTTATCATAAGATATATTATTTTATGTTAAAACAAGAAATTTCACGCGAACAAAGTCGCGGGCAGAAGCTAGTAACTATAAATATCGATCAAATGTACCAATAATTGTACTATTTAACTTTTTAATTCAATTAAAATCCTATAAATGCTGAGAAAACACCCCTAACCTATCACAGCAAATCATTAAATAATTTTCCATCAAATAAGTTTTCATTCACACTCGACTTAACTAATGTTTGCGTATGGTTCAACCGCCGAGCACCCGCGCCGCCGGCTATGGGTTATTTCACTTGCACTCACTATAGGGGACTAGAGAAACACAGATTATATTTGAAAGGGCATGAATAAGTAAACACTCCTTGTTTATGGTACGATATAAACCTATGAATAATTTTTAATTTGAAAAAAAAAATCTATGAATGCTGGATTTTAATTATTTGGATGAAAATATTTACTTTTTATTAATTGAATTAGAAAGAAGGGTATTGCCGTTTTTAAAAGAATAAAATTATCGATTTTAATTTGTATTCAAAAGGGGTGTTCTTCACATTAGATGCTTGTTCTTATTCGCTCAAATCTAACCCTATTTCATAACGGTTGTTTCGAGTTACACTAGCTTCTGTCCGCGATTTCGTCCACATGAAATCTATATAAATAAAATGAAGTCGGCTTAGTTACACCATTTATGATTCAAGAACGGCTGGACCGATTTTTATGATCTTCGATTTGTTAGATTTGTCTATAACTAATAAAACATGGAAAAATTTCACAAAATAAAAATGTATAGTAATTGATTCTGAGCTGCTACGAAGTTCGCCGGGTTAACTAGTTTAAAAATAAAAAAGTATCCAGAACTCGGCAATTGTGTAGATTTCTTTCAGTGACAGAATTGTCGTCACCTCTTCTAAACTAGTGTTGCCCAAAATCGGTCTTGGTCTTGCAGTCTTGGTCTTGTTCTTGCATTTTTGCAAGACCAAGACCAAGACCAAGACCGACTTATTTTAGCAAGACCAAGACCAAGACTGATCCCTGCAAGACTTGAGCAAGAACAAGACTAAGCATGCAAGACTCTTGCGTCTCGCAGTTAAGTCAAACTGAGATTTGGGCGTTATAGTAGGTATTTGGTTTCAATCCCGATTATGCGAAAATGGATGTATTTTTTATGAAACTGTAAATTACATTGTTGAATTGCATTCAAAACTAAAATTATTGTTGATATAAAAAAATATCGAAAAATTACGTGACTATCAGTACACTTCTGCACGTTTTTTTTAATCTTCTTTACTTAAGGCGAAAGCGGTATTAGGTAGCCCGCGAAATTCACTGACCAGCAAATTGCAAAAAACGTAAGAAAATTTTAATTTCGCGGGCTACCTTAGCGCTTCCCCCTTAAATCAATGAAGCTTTAGAAAAATAATTATCCCCTCTAAAATAAAAGTAGTAAATGGGTCATTCAATTATGTAGATGATTAAAATGCCTCATGTGACGCGTCTGTTAGATTCATTGAGATTCATGGCCGACTCGACGCCGCGCGGGGATTCCCGCAATCTTCCGCATTTTTTGTCAAGTTCAAGCATTTATGCACTTTATTGTAATAATATTAAAGTTTATTTTCAAGTGCGTTAATAATACGAGGAGACCGCTTGGCGCTGCGGTCCCTTTGTGGCGGCATTTGAAAGCGAATAGCGTAGGTACGAAGACAGTGTTGACCTCGCAAATGAACTTTAGCGATACAGCTGATCAGGTAGCCCTTTCGAGTTTTATTTACATTGCTGTTTTAAGTGAAACAAGTGAATTTACTATTTTTTAATTAAAAATCTCATTGGGTTAGATAGAAATAATGATTTTATACAGTTTACAGTAAAAAAATTGCAGAAAAAAACGTAAAAATTAAGACAAAGCCGACGAAAAATTTCAACGCAGGGGGTCCAGAATCATGTACAGACGCCAGCACATCAAGCTACCCGAAACTGTCAAATTTTCCCAATCAATTTTGAACCTTATGCTTTAGCGATAAAGTTGAAAATCTATTAAAGAAATTTGACAGATTGTAGTAGGTTGATGTGCTGGCGTCTGTACCTACTGAATCCATGGTAAGCGGTTGCGCGTCGATGTCCCTGCCACCCTGAGCAATAGGCTAATAGGTATTTGAATGTAGTCTAGTCTAAGTAGTAGAGTCTCGCAAGACTTGCGAGACTCTTGCGGCAAGACCAAGACCAAGACCAAGACTGAGAGCGCAATACCAAGACCAAGACCAGGTGTATTGACGCAAGACCAAGACCAAGACTGGCTAAGGTCTTGTCTTGGTCTTGCATTTGGGCAACACTATTCTAAACAAATTAACAAACTATTTTACCTCTTTAAAATATTAGTTTAGATTAAACTGCCTCCTTACTTAGTAACGGTTAGTTTTAAATACTACGAATTAGAATCATATTTCAGGGTAAGTATTATTTTATATTATACATAGTTTGGCTTAAGATTTCAAATTAAAAACAGCGGCGAACATATTTTGTAAAATTAATTTGCAGTTATTTTTTCAAAGAACCTTTTCCAGTTTCTTTACTCTTTTTATGTTACAAAAAAATACTTATTCCAGAGATATTTTGAATATAATGTGCAGAGTTGCTAGTACCATGTCTTCGTTTCCGTACTTCCTGACATTCTTGGCCGCTACCAAGCGTTCTGACACTTCCACTTCCGAAAATATTCCTTACTTTTTTTTTTCATAAATAAGTACAATACAGGAACTCAAAGCCCGTAACAGTAAAATTCCATAGTTTCATAATCTTGTTTTTTTGAGTTTAAAAAAAACGATGTTTATAATGGTTTTCCCCTTGACATGTAGGGATTATTGTTGGTTCATTACTTAATACGAGTAGTTAGTGCGTGACCAACTCCAAGATCATAATTAGATTACCCATGATAAGGCGATGTGTTTTTGTTTTTTCCAGGGGCGTCACTGGTCAATGACACCCTCTTGCTTCCACTCTTTGGTAAAACAAGTTTTCTATTTCACGTCCTGTTATTCAGTGAATATGCTGTGTAAACGTGAAATTGTTGAGAAAATGTATGCGCTGACTCAGCTATTTATATTATTGAACTTTGTGAGATACAACTGTAAGCTGGGCTCTTCCCCAAGCACAGTTCTTTATTAAACCCATCCACAACACTGATGAACATTTATGTGGGTATGTGCAAATAATTAGATGTGGCGTTAGGCCTGCGCGCACGCGCGAGGCACGTGCACTCACTATATTGTTACTTACATTATTTATGAATATTGTTCGCGCGGCCGTCGAGTGGATCGCCTCATCGCCGACACGCGACTCCTGTCTCATGATTGATGTACACATAGACTTATGAGCTGCTGGTAATCTGCATGGGTTTGTGTGTCATTGAGAAGGTGTAATCCGGACTCTACATAGGGTTTGTGTGACGTTATTATCCTTTTAAACGCAGATTTGGTTCAGGGTTACTAACAATCAGTAGGTAAAATAGAGTAATTTTTTCCATTATGCACCTCATAATCAGCCTATAATGTTCCCACTGCTGGGACACAGGCCTCCTCTCAGTGAGAGGGAGTGGGCCGTAATCCACCACGCGGGCCCAGTGCGGGTTGGTACGGGCTGGTGTCCGCAACTCCATGGCAATGCGCCTATTTTGCATTTTATGTACCTAACCATAGGTATCTGATTATAGTCATAAGGGGGTATTCCTCGAAGCGCACCAATTTTAAAACGCACCAAATGAAACGTCTATCGATATCATTTATTACGAATCCTTCTCTATGTTTCATCGTTGATGCATTTCGAAGAATAAAATCATTAATATTTTTATTTTGATTTCCTTATGCCCCTGAATGGTGCGTTTCGAGAAATACCCCATTATAAGATTCCTATCTGTCAGAATAATTAGAAATTGTTCTTTTTATATTTCTGACAAACTATGCTAATACGAGAAATGGCTATAATGGTTATAGAATAGACTAAAATAAGGAAAGGTATTGAGATTACCATCCTAGTGCAGTTTACTGCTCACGCCCCGGTGCTTCGCAAGAAGTCAGAAGTTTCAAACATCTACTAGTGACTCCCGATGAAGGTATGTATCACATAAAAGATAATGCTCATTTCTTCTTACCTACCAGCAATTCAAACATTCCTTCTAGTTCTAACACCCTGCAACAATCACAAGCTTACGAAATTGTCAATAAATTATGAACTACGCATAGTGTTAGCGAAGCTCGATTGGTATCGGAAGTGAGGCGGGATGACGGAGGGCGGAGGGGTGACTTCCGGGTTCCGGCGAATCCGGCCTAGTCCTCAGTACCAGTAACTCATCATCAGGGCCCCGCGGGGTGCCAGCCACTCTCCCCCACACAAAGAAATATAAAGATTTGTGTGAATTATACCCTCCGCCTACAAAAGGGGAAACGCATAAAAAATGTTGCTATGGATAAAGGCTCGTACACACAGGCGCGACGCGACACGCGACACAAAGGCACCGCAAGTCGCGCGACGAGCGGTGCCTTTGTGTCGCGCGCGATTCGCGTCGCGCGTCGCGCCTGTTTGCTGGAGCCGTAACACATTTTTAAAAGGAACTGTTGTGATTTTCTTTTGTTTGTGTTATGCTAAAATTTCGTGTCGCAATCAAATTCTGTTTCTTTATTTAGTGGTGAAATAAAAGGACCATTTTGGTCATAAAAATTCAAGTGTTATCAAAATTGCCTGTGAAGAGGGATGCGAATTGATTGGTCGCTTCTCGAAATGATAATAATACATTACTTGTACCGTTTTGATTTCTTTTTCTTTTTCTCAAAAACCGGCAACCAATGAACAGCACGTGGCGTTTGCACGGCGCGGCGTCTACGCAGCGTAGCAGCTGCATCAACTAAGTTTTGCTACGCGACGCCTACGGATCGCCGACGTAGCGCCTACTGCGTAGGGCCTACGCCGTAGGCGATACAACTCGTAGCGTTTGCTCGACGTCTACGATGCGTCTGCGCAGCGTAGCAGCTGCATTACCTACACAATGCTACGTGTGGCTACGTGTAGCCTACGGATCGCCAACGTAGCGATTACTGCGTAGGCGAAGCAGCGGCTAGGCGGCGGTTATCGTCACTAACATGATATTGAAAAAAAATGGACATATTAGACTGATGTATATATTAGTGAAGTCATTTCAAAATATTGAAGTAGGGTTTTATGTTGTAGTTATTTGATTTTCATAAGTAATTTCCAACTAGAATGATGACAAATCAAAGCCAACCTAAGACAATCTTAAAATCTTATTAGATTTTAAAGAATATTAACGCACACTTCTGTTTTTTTTTTGTCTATTCAAATAAATACCAATACTGTGGGTTCTAACTTGATAAAGTTTTACAAAAACGAGTACATTACGTCATGCTTTCGTCATAGCGAGTAAGACAGACAGGTACGTATTATGACACTCACTATCAATAATTAGGTACTTAACTGTAAATTTAAAAACACCAAATGTACCTATGTATTATCGTTGTAGGTAAGTACTTACTATGCATCGTATAATTTCCATATTAGTGTTACTTACGGTATCACCCGCTAGGTGGCGCTGTGAACACCTGTCTTGTACCGATAGTGGAACAATGAGGTTCCCACTGGCCGCCTGTGTCGCTTCCGCACCTCCGCATTTGAATTCAGAACACGAATTGAGATGGTTACAATTTAAATTCCGAGAGGAAGTGTACCTAACGGTTGTAAGTAAAGATAAATTGTAATTATCTAATATTGCTTTTAATTTTGAATTTCGTTTGCCTTCTTACTATAGTTATGCACTTAGGTATTCTAATGCTCGGTTTATATAAACAAAAACGAATGGTTTTGCTTACCATTGTTAGCATTTTTAGGGTTCCGTACCTCAAAAGGAAAAAACGGAACCCTTATACGGACACTCGTGTGTCTGTCCGTCTGTCTGTCACAGCCTATTTGCTCCGAATCTAATAGACCAATAAAGTTGAAATTTGGTACACATATGAATCTCTGTGATCCAGACGTGTAACGTAAATAAATGAATTTTGAAAATGGGGTCATTTTTGGAGATACATAAATAGAAAAAAAAAAAAAAAAAATGTTTCGCAATCTGTACTGTGTGACATATCAAATAGAAGGGCTTACTGTGAGGATTTCAAATATATTTTTTTAATAATTTTAAAGTAAATTTTATTAAAGTTATTTAAGAAAATAGACGAAAATTGACCAATCCCCCCTCATCTCCGAAACTTCTGAGCCTAAAATTTAAAAACAAAATCAGAAAATAGTTCTATACCTATAGATTACAGAAAAACTTATAAGACGTCTGTGGTCTTAAAACAACATGGTAAATCTCTCAATATTGTGCGTACAAACTTATATTTTCAATTAGAATGTATGGGAGAACATGTTTTTCAACTACAATGTTAAGTATGTGCTTGGTATAAATTCATTCCAACTACGGAACCCTTTATTGTGCGTGGTCCAACATGCACTTGGCCGGTTTTTTTTTAAATTAATATATAGATTCGTAAGCTAATTTTACCTGTTATAGTTACTTTCATATGGAGGGTCTACTATGCAAAGGGTCTTTGCTTCATTATTGGTAAAGATACAAGAGGCTTCATTTTAACCAATAACGTTCCGTATATTATTGGAATCGGCCAAAAGCCAGCGTCAGTTAGAGTAGCACTGACCATGACCTAACCGAGTATGGCCAAAGGTTTATTCCCGGTCGTCCCCACCTTGTCGTCCCCAGTGGGAACGAATGGGAAAAAAAAGTTTCGTTCGTCCCCAGTGGGGACGATTGGAACTTTTTATTTCCCACTCGTTCCGTTATAGACCGAGAGTCAAAATGCAGTAATGGGGATTTCAATAACAGATTTCACGGATTGTTAAAATGTTTTAATTACGTCTTTCTGAGCAAGAGTGAACAACGTTTTTGATTAAAAATAATTTAAAAAGACTGAATCACAGATAATCAACTTATTTACATAAATTCTTACAGTTTTCAGGTGCGTATCACAGATGATCATTTATTTACAATTATTATTATTAAGTTCTTATTTTTTTTTCTTATTGAATAAGAATTGCATTACGCTGATAGTCTACTTATAATTATCAACACTAAGCATGTAAATTAGTACAAGTAAAGTTTCTATAAAAGATTTTGAAATTTCTAATCAGTTCTGTATAAAAATCTCGGCTAATCACAAAGTTATCACATTTGAATGATTAAAAAAACAGACATTTAAAAGGTCTCAGCTACATAACTAAACAAGTTAAAACCGTACCATTTCAAGAAAATGCCCGACACCTTTTATTAATTCATTTTGCGAATCTTGTATAAATTCGAAATTTCAAAATCTTTTATAGAAACTTTATTTGTACTTACTAATTTACATGCTTATTATTGATAATTATAAGTAGACTATCAGCGTAATGCAATTCTTATTTAATAAGAACTTAATAATAATAATTGTAAATAAATGATTAACTGTGATACGCACCTTAAAACTGTAAGAATTTATGTAAATAAGTTGATTATCTGAGATACGCACATTAAAACTGTTAGAATTTATGTAAATAAGTTGATTATCTGTGATGCGCACCTTAAAACTGTACGCATTTGTGTATTAAGTTGATTATCTGTGATGCATAATTTTGAGAGAATTATTGTAAATACGTTGATTACCTGTGATTCAGTCTTTTTAAAATATTTTTAATCAAAAACGTTGTTCACTCTTGCTCAGAAAGACGTAATTGAAACATTTTAACAATCCGTGAAATCTGTTATTGAAATCTCCATTACTGCATTTTGACTCTCGGTCTATTACGGAACGAGTGGGAAATAAAAAGTTCCAATCGTCCCCACTGGGGACGAACGAAACTTTTTTTTCCCCATTCGTTCCCACTGGGGACGACAAGGTGGGGACGACCGGGAATAAACCTGGCCAAACATCAAAGATCTAATAAAATTAACCCAAAGGCATTTCAAAGACTACTTCTACTAGTTTCCTCTGAACTTCGCGTATTGTGAATTGTTTCTATGTGTGTGTGAACAGTGGTGGCCTAGTGGTTACGGCCGTGACTTACTAGTTGTAGGTCGTAGGTTCGAACCCAAGCGCTCTACTTTATGTAAATTACATATTTATTTAATCACCACTGTGCACTGCTCTCAAAACGGTGAAGGAAAACATCGGGAGGAAACCGGCATGTCCTAGAACCAAAAATTCGAAGACATGTGACATCTACCAACTCGCACTGGGCCCGCGTGGTGGATTAAGGCCCACTCCCTCTCACCGAGAGGAGACCTGTGTCCCAGCAGTGGGAACATTTTAAGCTGATTATGTATGTATATATACGTAATACCTAACTTGCGTGTGTCAATTATTTAAACTAAATTTCATTATTATTAATCTTGTTTTTCTTCTTCTTCTGCGTGGCCTAAATAACACCAGCTTTCCCAGGGTTTGTCTTATAAATTATCTAGTGAGTGATGAAAAGGAATCGAATACCTATTTCTATAGTTAAACTAAACTTTACCCAGAGCAAAAACAAAAGAATGTGGATCACAGCTCAATTTCTGTCTTCAAATTATAATCGGTCCACCGGTCAGTTTTTACCACCCGTCCATAACAATGCGAAGGACAAGAAACACTTGACTTTTATAATTTACTATATATTTTTTTATATTTATATTCTTTTTTTATTTTATTTATATTAATTAAAAATTATTTTTTTTATTTATATTATTTTTTTTATATTATAATTTTTTTATTTTTAATATGTATATATTTTTGCTTTTAATTATGAACTTGGCTGTTTTTGACTCTGCATACAATTATTGCTGGGAATGAAGCTTATATAACAAGTTGCATCACAAGTCACAAAATATTCCTAGGTCACTATCGATCAGGTGTATTTTGACGCAATAGACTGGGCTAGCCATGTCTGCCGTATGCCCAATGAGCTGTGAGCCAAAGTAACCACTAAGTGGAACCCTGACACAGCTAGAAGGCCTCGTTGCAGACCCCGTAGAGTGGAAGATGGCGGGACGAGCTGGAGAAAAAAAACTACCAGTGGTTCACTTTAACCCTGGATCGAAACAAACAACAGTGGGATGATGCAGGCTAAGCAAGTAAGCTAAGTAAGTAAGTACGACAGAATAATTGTTATAGTTAGGTATTTATAAATCTAAGTGATACTCTCTAGCAGTGGCGAAGGTTCAATACAACTCGATTTCTACCGTCTTCCGTTTGAAAAATAGCATTCGGTATTCTATAGAAAAATAATATAATCAAAATCATATTAAAGATATCTCTCCGGCTTAGCTCTTACAAAAATTAACCCTTCGCTACTGCTCTCTAGCACAAGATCCGACCAGAAACTAAAAAATATTTCTATTTTTCTTCTGTCTGGCCTAAATAATCCCAGCATTTGCCACCGGCCACTTATCTAGTGATTATTAAAATTTTCTCGTGATTCATAGGGTTTTTGGTACAACTTTAACCGACACAAAAGCAAAAGAATGTGAATCATAGCTTAATTTCTGTCTCCAATTATTATAATCTATCGGTCCACCGTGCACCGGTCTGTTTTTACCGCCCGTCAATAACAATGCGACAGACATAAAACACTGGACTCTTATAATTTACCGATTCTAATAAATAAAGATTTCAGTCCTTACAGAACGGGGCCACACGAAAAACGACCGCCCGGGTTGCATGTATTAGAATCTCAACTCTATTGAATTTTACCATACATTCTTTTTTGCACCTTGCTCGGATACATTTGCAATTTTCATTCAGACTATATTACCATGGGCCCATGGGTCCGGGATACTTTTTGTGTGGCTCTGATTGTCTCTTCTATGATGGCATAGTGTTTACTATGAGTCATACTGTACTTGTTGACAAGATTTATTGAACACTGACCATGTAGATTCGAGTGCACCTACCACTTAAATCAAAAAATGGTTGCATATTTTTAGGTCAATAGTAGCAAACCAGAGTGTATATTCAAGGTGGCATTATAATGTTCCCACTGTGGGTCGTAATCCACCACGCTGACCCAGTGCGCGTTGGTAGATGTCACATGTCTTCGAATTTTTGGTTCTAGAAAATGCTAGTTCCCTCACAATGTTTTCCTTCACCGTTTCGAGAGCAGTGTTCAAGGTAGGTCAATTCATATTAATAGACCAGAGCGCATTGCTTTGCAGTTTGGCAGACATTATATCAAAGAACGGATCAGTGGTGGCCTAGTGGCAACGACCGCGACTTACCGAGTTGTAGATCGTGGGTTCGAACCCAATTAGGCACTTGACCTACTTAGTGTAAATTACCTCATCGTCACTGCTGTCAAAACGCTTGAGGGTTAATATCGTGAGGAAAAATGTTCCAAAAACCAAAAATATCGAAGACATTTGACACATCTACTGACCCGCGATTGTGATGCACTCCCTCTCACAGAAAGAGGAGGCCAGTGTCCCAGCAGTGGGAATATCATAAGCTGATTATATCAAATTAAAACTCTGTACACACGACGATGATCAAGCAATACATTTCCAGTTTTAGCTGACCTTGCATTGTATAGGCTTTTCGTACAATGAGAAGTCAGCTTATACTGGAAATATATAACTTGATATATCGCCTTGCGTATTATTATGGATAAAATATGTTATAAAACACTAACCTTAGGTATATCCTTCCTACATTTATTTGTAAGAAAGCAATTTATTACTACCAAACTGTTCCCAACAAATGTTGACCAGTAATTATCTATATTTAGAACATCATGTATTCTCTCCCTTTGCAAACAAAAAGGGGATTGCCGTGTGTCGGGGACTACTGTGGGCGGGGCCAGGTGTCACCGGCAGGCTGCAGATCTTATCTTTAGCTGGGGCCTGGGGATGCAGGGGCCCCGTGCCGAGGTTGCCTGCACAGCCCTCATAACAATATCTCACCCTTACCGATAAACTTGCGCACCAACGCAAGCTTCAGGACCGTATTTTGTTTCTATATTTTAATATTTCGTAGCTTTTTGGAGCAGCTAGTTCTGTGATGGCTGAGGTTCTATTTGGTGATACATTCAGTCCGGCCGTCGAGAGAATGCGTTCCTGAGACCTGTCATTGCGACAATTCTAGTAGCTAGTAGAGATCAAATTCGCAAATCAAGTATTCGTTTGTATGAAACTGACAGGTGTCAAAAAGGCAGTCTCTCGTCGGCTGCACTATAGTGATTATGTAAGGCTTGTGTCACGAGGTTCAAAAGAGATTTTAAGAATCTTTAAATCGATCTTACCTAGACGTCCAGTAAGAGCCGCTAATGGAACTAAGTTGAATAAGTTGGTCGGTCAACCGCAGAACTGTTATTTATACACATAAGGCTTCTTCTTCTCTGTTCCCTATTGGAGTACCTACCAGGTTGGATGGTAAACTTTATAATATCATATTTCAAGTCGCACAAAAATGATTTATACCAAAATGCTGTACTACTCCAATTGATAGTAAAATAAAACATGCTTTACAATGGATATTAATGTCATAATCAATTATTTGTATAGAACAGTCGGGCAGCGCATCGAACGCAGCGTCCGTGCGCCGGCGCATTAACTTAGCCAGCCAATTACCCGCAGTGTTCTCGGTGCACTCGGGCCGGTTCATTCCTCCACCACCGCAATATGTTAACATATTTTTTAATTTCTCCAACGGACAGCTAAAGAGGCAATCGCGAGTTCATGCGCAGGAGTGAGATTTATAATAAGAAAACGCTCCTACCGCGCATGCACCATAAGGATCTATAAATCTTTTAAGTACTGGATCGGCCAATCCCTGTTGAGAAACGATAAATCATCCCCTCGGACAGTAAAGTCGAATCGAATAGTATCGCGCTCTCGCTCACACTCGCCGGTGCTTATGCCCTTTAGATCATTTATCATTTCTTTCTCTCGTTTCTTCTCAATGATAAATTCAATTCTCTTTTGGAATATGATTGTTCCTCGTTTTGTTATTGTGTGGTGTTTTATTGTGGGTATCGTCACGGACTTAGGTTTTTTGATCGGAATCCGATCGAAATGATCGCGAGAATTGGATTTCCATTTTAGATTTCGTGACTCGAGTGATCAATCTTTTGACTTCGAATTTGGAATGCAGACTCTTATTTATTTAAGCTCATGAGAAAAAACTTAACAAATTACAGTGCCATTTTAAATTCATGATTAATATGATTATTTTTAGGTAACTTATTCAATGTATCATGAAAAAATATGTAGGAGAGAAACAGAATTCATAATTTATTTACGGCCACACAGTATAAATAATGATATTTTTAATTAAAAATAGTGAGACAACCTATCATAGTAGTTTCATTACCTGAGAACTTACCACTATACACATGTTAGGGCAGTTTGTTGCGTTGTGACTCATAAAAGCGGTAGTTTTATATCGGAGAAAAAATTGTAAAATCAATTCCAATTTTAAAGGGTCATCAGTCGTTAAGATAAAGTAAGCTCTATGAAATCGAAATATTTGTTTATTTTATTTCTTGCTATTTACAGGGCTGTAGAAAAGACAACAATTTCCTCTTAAAATAACTTAAAATACGTAATGTTTTCTCAGTCAATTAGGTAGGTATATAGGTACACTTTAAACTTCTTTCACTATCTAAAACGTCGGTCCGTGAAAAAATAGCACTATGTTCAATATAAATATACATAATATAGTTCGAGAGTCCATAGCACGATGAAGAGCAACACTTGTGTGAAATGTACAAAGAAATCAAACCCTTATCTCTACTATCACTGGGCATTTCCTTAAATATATATTTTACAGCGTACCAACTAACTTAAAACTATGAATTTACATACATTTTACAACCTATAAAATCGTAGTTTTTATTAGACTTCGGTGCTTTGGCCATGCTGATCATTATAATTTTATGTTACAAGTCTCGTTTAACATTTGCTATAATGAGTATCTCTTCTGTCGGCGACAATGTTACCTGTGTAAATATAATACCTGTTAGTGATTGAATATTAAAGCATTTGTATATCGCGTTTTCAGTTTAAATAAACATCTGTATGTAAAGCTGAAATGTATGAATTTTTAATTATTCTCGTTTCGCAAAACCAATATATTGAACAATACATCTTTTTGTCCGTATCTCCATGCTACACAAAGATTGTAATAAATCACTGTCAACAATTGCTGTAAGTTGAGAAAAATGTCCGTCGCACAGAGTAACGTGTCCCTAGACATCACAAATGCTTTCAACACACAATACTTAAAATAAAGAAATCGTGTTCCAAAAAATAATAAGACACATTTCGTCGTTAAATGTTTACAGGATATATATGACATGCTGTAAAGCATTCAACTAGCGTCATTGTTTACAACTCGGTTGTCTTGCTGTAAACAACAGAACCCATGACATAAGGTTCTATTGTCCACAGTTCACATTGTCACACTCTCCCAAATAACTCTTTCTTAACAGTACACCCAAATATTAAATATCTCTCGGACGGCTGACGTTTGGCGATGATTTAGAAATGGTCGGATTGACTATGGACTAATTAGTTTTATAATAAGCGTAACATATTGAAAACAATACTGTCCCGGAGCGCATTAGTGAACTTTTCATTCCACGTCTATACTTCTATAGCGGACACGCTCGAGTACCAACCGGCTTACAATACAATTGATTTATTAACCTACACAAGCAAACGTCATGTTATTAATTCGTCGTTGGTGCTCACATCAGCTAAAGTTCGTTGAATGAAGAGTTCGCTAAGCGCGGTGCGGTCAGTAGGCTGCAGCAGCACCCGAGTGGTGCATCAAGTGATGGTGGTGGTAGGACTCTTGTGTGGGGCACCACCAGTCGGGAACGCCGTGCGGCATGGCTGGCGCCGGCTGCTGGAACTGCGTCCAGTGGCCACCGAAGCCCAGCTTGTTGTCCATGACGCCGTTCCCGCCTATGTTGGTGAGGTGTGGGGGCTGGTGTTGGTGGGGCGGCGCCGGCGGTCGCTCGTAAGGCTTCTGCTCGTGCGGGTTGAGGTATTTCTCGTTGAGGCTCTCGAGTTTATCCGTGATGGAGGGGTGATGATGTGGGTGGTGTTGCGGCGCAGGCGCCGGTGGCGGGGGGAGGGGCGCGGCGGGGCTGGCAGCACCAGCTGTAACACTAACACTGCCGGCCGAAGATGAGTCGTCTCCGTCGCTGTCGTACCGCGGGGAGGCGTCGCCGGCCGCGCCATGCACCTTCATGTGCTTGCGCAGCGAGGAGGGATGCGTGTACGACTTGTCGCAGCCGTGCACGCGGCAGTTGTACGGCTTGTCGGACGTATGCACGTGGGAATGCTTCTTCCTATCCGAAGAGTTCGCAAACCGTCGGTCGCAGCCCGCATACTCGCATTTGAACGGTTTTTCTCCTGATAAAAAAAAAAGAAACAACGTTAGTAAACACGCATGTGGGTGGATAGCGGTTAGATACATTTGGTATTGGACAGGAAACTATAAAATATATTTGTAGGACATTTTGTGACATGTTGCTCTCCATTTTTATGAGGTTAGTAGATACGTGAGGACTATTGCTATGTAGGTATATCAATTTAAAACGGTTTGTGTAAAGGCTCCTACAAACAGACGCGACACGCAATATAATCGCGCGTGACACAAAGGCACCGCTCGTTGCGCGACTTGCGGTGCCTTTGTGTCGCGCGCGATTTTATCACGTGTCGCGCTTGTTTGAAGAAGCCTTAACGCATTGTACATAGGTAATGTAATGAGATAATTTTCTCTTAAATTTAATCGAACATACAAAATCGCTAAATAGACCTTCAGAAAAAATATACGACATTGCATCACATCGAACCAGCAATGATGTAGACTACCACCACTAAATCCACAGTTAAAGAAAAACATCCACCACATCCAAATACGCGAATGTCCAATCACATCGTAAATAACCAGATTTGCTCGTTGTTTATAGTTTACGAGCATAAATAAATATTCACAACAATTGCACGGGATACTTAACAAGGCTATAAATCATATTTATAAGACGACTTTGTCACATTCCCGTAACAAAGCCTGGAGTAGCATTCCCCATGCCACTTTGAACCTTATTGTTGGAACAAATGATATATTTTTGTGTTGACGTCTCAATAAGCCCTGGAGCTCTGTGACAAAGGCAGCTCAACATCCGTTTTGCTCCTGATAACTTGATGATGATCGTGAACAATGGAGATAATCTGTTCAGAATGGTGTTATCTTGCCGATGGTATCTTATTTAATGGATACCTGTCCTGGCTTCCCTGCTTCAGGATAGGAAATCATCACTTTGGCTTGTTTATATAAATGCCATAGATTTTTTAATAAGGTAGAAGTCACTCTTGGAAGTCGGTAAGAGGGAAAAATCACAAACTGCTGCAGATCTTTTCATTAGTTCAATGCATATTTGAAATTGAGAGCAGTCATGGCCCAGTAGTAACGGCCGCCACTTATGAGTTGTAGGTTGTACGACCTACTACTACTTTGTGTAAATTAGTTCATCACAACATTCACAACTGCTCTGAGAACGGTCAAGGAAAACATTGTGAGGAAACCGGCATGTCCTAGAACCAAAAAATCAAAGACATGTGACATCTACGAACCAGTACTGGGCCCGCGTGTTGGATTACGGCCCAATCCCTCTCACAGAGAGGAGGCTTGTGTCCCAGCAGTGGGAACATTATCGGCTGATGTATGTTTGAAATTGACAGTTAAAAAACTATCGTTAAGTAGTAAGAATTCCGAAGACGCAGCCCACAACAAGATAACAATAGAAAACACGAATTTTCCGCCATGCGATTCCACGGTGACCCTAATTTTTTGCCCACTTTTTTGCGCCTCCACCAGCACTGATCCACACAAGCTCACCGAATCGTATGAGATGATATTCAATAAAATACATTACAAGTAGGCAGACGGTTTGGTGACCGCATCACAATGTAGCAGTACTATTATATTGTCGTGTTTACAAATAAACCTCTTCGGTTGTAATCCTGCGCTTTGTGTTTGAAATATGAAGATTTTTGAAGAGCCACAGATGCTAATCTCAAGTGTCTGTTAACGCTACAATAATAGGGCTCTTTAGGCGTTCCCTTACCACGATTTTTGTATACCACCGTATGAACGGGTCGCACTTTTTCAATGGATTGATACTTCCTTTCTTATTCAGTGTTCTGTTACAAAATATTTATGCTTTATTCTCTATTATTCTGGGTGCGTATAGTACCAATTCATACGAGGAATGCGAACACTGGATATTTGCAAGTTAGCTTACATAGAAAAAGATGAATGAATTACTTACTTCAGATAGGGATATTTCTACGAATGTTATGAGCATGTTTTCATGAGGAATAGTTATATTTACATATATCAATGATAATCAACAAGGACTTAAAATCCAAGAGACCTACCTAAGGCAGTTCTTGTAATATACGCTAAGCAAAACAAAGAAAAGGAAATAGAGAAATAAAAATCACTTTGGAACCATGATCGGGAACAATAAAAATGTCCCGGCTCTACTAATGAGGCTAATACAAGATAAAAGAGTCCAAAACATGTGTCGCCCGTCTAATTACTAATCGGGCGTCTCATCTCCGTCGCTGTTCTCAACAAAAAACGATCCAACACAAATTCTATTACAATTTGATGCATCTCCTACGCACGCGCCGATGATGTCTATTAGAGGTGGTTTCAAAGATTTTGAAGTTGGAATAAATGGAAAACGGAAGTCAATATTTTGCCATTTTTTCTAGCAGTCCATTGACAGTCTCAGTTAAGGAAATAAAAAGTCTATTGATCATGGTTTGAAACTAATTAACCTATGTCAGTATTGTAAAAGACAATATTATTTGAATAAACTTTATTGATAGCCACATAAACAAAAATCATGTTTGAAATGGTTTCTCTGAACATTTAGTGTCAAAACAAAAACAAATCGAACACCCCAGTTGGGAATGCACTTCGTGAATTCGTCGCGATCCGAGTCGGGACACCGGCTAGGGTCAGATGTTTATCTTAAACGGCTGTATCACCCACAGGAGACACTTTTTTGTTACTATATTAAAGATGTGAAACTTTATCTCATGTTTTTATCCTGGATCCGTACTTTTTTGACGGATTAAACCCGTGTAAAGATAACGATTTACATTAGTGAATTCGGAAAACAATTACGTTCAACAAAATGTGATTTTAAGCTACCATTTTATGTTTTTAAGTCAATTTAATGGCGTTAAATGGTCTGCAAGTAAAGCACGAACAAATCCACAGTTGGCACATCGCCTAGCCCGAATTACTCTGCAGTATTGAGTTACAAATCGCTACTTAAGTGCGCTCCGTTGTGAAAACAAGCTTTTTAGAAATAGCACGGGTGATGGTGAAACCTGAGCGCGCGGCCTTTGCACCCAAATTGTGGTAAATGGCTTTAGGTGAGTTTGGAGAAAAAACATTCGCTCACCGGATATCGGGTTGCGGAACAAGAAGGTTGTCATACAAAACACTATTTATTACGTTTTTAGAGTATAATCAAATGAGTGTTTATCATTTGAGTGGCCGCCGACTACTGGCCGCGGGCTTGTCATCGCCTTGAATAATAATTGGACGACACATGATATCCGTGCACCTGTTGGTTGGGACAAATTCATTAGACATTAATGTGGAATTATCTTAAATCAGCGTGACGCTAATAATGAAGATAACACAGAGTTTGGAGTAAATCTCAAACGTTTGATATGTCACGTTAATTTGAGATTTGTGAAAGGTATGATTGGTAGGTACTTGTCTTTCACTAGTTTTTATCATTTCCTGTCAATTACCCTTTTTACAAATGCAAACTCCTCATTCATTTAGTTACAGTCGTTAAGATACCTAATATGCGCGGTTTAATTAATATCATTGATCATCAATTCATCATTTGAAGCGCAAGTGTGCCGCGCTTTGTTTCAGTCTTTATTAAATGTTACATATCGAAGCTAATTCAATCTCGGATGGAGAGGCGGCTAATAAGCGGCGGATGACTGGCCGATTGCTGACACAGCCGCCACGCGGCTCCACCGCTTGCCGACAGCCCGTTCAGACATGACCACGCGCCATGTTCTGTCTGACCCACAATACTAATCGCTACATTCAATACACCATATCTAGAACACCGGCCATATTCAATTAAAACATTTGAAACACGATCTATTCGAACACTATCCAACGTTTTTCTAAGAGTTCTTCAATATTGTCACAATATCGACTGATTGACGACATTGACAGCACTTCCTCGAAAACCGTTTTCACTCGTATATTTAAAGGCAGTTTCGTACAACATGCATAATGATTTATGATGTACCTTTTATCCGAAACGTATTTCGAATTAGAAAGATATATTAATATCTTCATTTTTTCCACTTCTCAGAGAATACGGCCCCTCGTCCGGGGAGCACAAAAAGAATACTCGGGGTCGGGCGAGCGCATTCGGCGCCCAACGACCGTGTGACAAGGTGCTTTATGCGGACGATTATGAGCAGACCGAATAATGTTCCGATACCCGATAAATATCTGCCAACTCATACAAAAGCATCCCAATAAAAATATAATAGTAAATGTAGCAACAACACGGGCCACAAACTGCACAGTCATATCTCGCTGATAAATATAAATTAAAATGAAAACGTATACCTCGGGAGGAACAGGGACGGCGAGCGTCCGTGAACGAAAACAAATTAAAACTGATATAACATTCAAATGTGCACGCGCGGGTTAGTCGAAGGCTTGTGGAAAATCGAACATGTAGCGAGCAGACGAGTACTGGCCACTCTGGGTTGGCTTGGCTTCGTATGAGGCCTTTTTTGTCGCGCTGGAGTCCCCGTGATTCACGACGACGGCCCGTGAGACCAGCCGCTTTCATTACCTATTACAATAATTCACTCATTGAACCTCATTTAATACTGTTTGTTATTTTGCGCCAATTAAAAATACGAACTGAATAAAATAACCATTTTAATTGATCCTTGTATTGCCATAAGTGTCGGACAAGTCATTTACTGTCATCATAACTCGTATAAGAACTATACTATTTGCGAATTCAATTCACGATGTGGCAGTGCCAGAAATAGTTGTAAGTGAAACAGATAATTACTGCTATAGATAGTATCTTGAAGTAATCATGTTTTTAATTTATTACACCTTGACATTTTTATGTTGTTTCTAGGGTTAGATGAAATAATGGCACATTTTCCTGTCTGGCTGTACCCGTGAATTAAAGGCGTCTTCCCATTGTTCGGTCTGCGACTGAGAGCACTCCATCCGTCTTGCTCTGATAGGTATCTGCTGAGAGAGCGCAACAAGGACTAGAAAAGTATATCTTGCGTTGTTTTAGGAGAAATGGGAGAGTTGTCACATAAACATTTCCGTTTCTCTCTTTATTGGTGGCACATTTTAGGATTATAACTTTTATAGCAATTCCTTTTTGAATTATTATCCCATAGTGAACCATTCAAATTGATTTGTCTAGACTACTTTTATCAGAGGTTAAACTTTAAACATTCAGATTGTAATCTAATCCGAAAGATCAACACGAGTTAAGAAACATTATTATGACCTCTACTTATTTTCTCATCGAAGCTCTGATCATTTTGTTCCCAGACGATTTTGTAGATAAACAATATTGTACAAGGCTGGACATAAAAAAAAAGTACAAAACACCTAACCAGGCAGGGCACGCTCGTCAATCCTTACGTCAAGCGTTTTGACAGCCCTAACCGGCATCATCGCTCCTCTTAGAGAAAAAAATACAAGAAATAATATCAGAATCTCGACTTCTCAAAAAATTAGGCGGATGTAAAAAACTAATTCAGATTTTCCGTAAAGTTTAAATGAGATCCGATCAAAATAAGGCGAAATAAGATTTACAATTTATGATTTCCTGCTAAATCTTTACAGAAATTAACTTTACCTTACTATAATGAGAACTGAAAATGTGATTGATGCAATTAACTACATAGGTACCCACTCAATAAAATCAATGAGAATTTACGACATTTCACTTCATAAACCACATGAAGATTACATTAAAGCTATAAAAGAAAATGTTTATACAATAACCTGCAGGATTTAAGGTAGGCGCCGTCAACGTGCTGCGTCGTGTCACAAGATGGCCGATAACTTATCAATGCGTTAAAATCTACAGAGAGATGGACGGGCACGCGAGCGTTTTAATAAAATGAAGTAAAATTTTAATATCAAAATCCTTGGAGAGCTGATGCTAGCTGATGCTGGGAATTGAGACAATGTTGTCTTATATGGGTGCCATAAAATAGTGGGACTTTATAAGATCGTTCTGGTAAACGCGGAGGGAACAGGTAGTTTAGTAGATGATATCTTAGAAGAGTGCCGTGAGAAAATTAAACTGCAAATTGCTTTTAAAGTTAGGACGAGATCGGGCAATGCTCCAAATGGCATTATAGCTACAGTTGTCATTGTTGTTAAAGACATTGTTCATGAATTAGCCACAACATAGACGGTAATGTATGAGAAGACCCCTGTGAGCTGTGGTAAGAGTTTACCTTAGGACCCAGTTCATGCAATGGGCTAAATGGCATTATAGCTGCTGTAGTTAAAGATATTGTTAACGAATTGGCGTGATTCACGATACTGAATGTTGATGAAATATAAGAACATGATGAATAATGATAATCCAAGCGAATACGCTATTCTAATCTTAACTAATATTATAGAGAGAAAAGATTTATTTTTTTGTTTGTCTGTTACGCTTTCACGCTAAAACGGCTGAACGAATTTTGATACAATTTAGCACATTGGTAGAACATGACCTGGATTAGGATACAGGATACTTTATATTCCGATATTCTCACGGGATCAAGACTTATGCGGGTGAAACCGCGGGGTGCAGTTATGATATAGACTTTTTGTATTAAATTCAACTATGAACTTTTTCGTATTTAAGCGATCGAAGGACAAAATGTAGAATTAGTCCTCTGTTCTTATCGCAATTTCTAAAATAAACGGTTTAATAACTTTAAATAATTTACCTTGCATGAAGTTTCAAAGGTTCACAAAAGGAATAATGTAGAGAAAATGAAGATACGTCGTGGACACAAGGGAATCGTTTTATTAATTGAGCATGTTGGTATCGCATTTCTTGGTATTCGGGCTTCACCTACAGAGGAGGCCTTTCCGTACGATACTGATATATGCAATGGCAAAAGTATGGACCTGATTTGCGTACCAATTTATAATGAGAATATTATTAATGGATGTTAGTAAATTCATTCATAAAAGATTCATTTAAAATGAATCTTGTTTATACAGACTCGAAATAATTTATGGACTCTCATCGAGGACAAATCATTCTTCATCGGAAAAATAAACGAGTAAATATGAATTTTGCCTATAGTGTTTTGTCACTAAAAACAGCCCGCACGTAAATTAAAACGTTAATAACTTCAACAGAATTCTTTAGGGCTACTTAGCTAAGTTTGCAATCATTGTCCGGGCCGTTACTTGCTCCATGAATATTAATATGTTCACAAATCATAAATATTCTAATTTTGCAGCGTATCGTACGCAAGTCGCCCAATAAATCGGTAAGGTTATGTATTTGTTCGGGCCATGTCCACTCAACACCCACGCGGGATCGTGTTTCAGCCCCCGGGCACATTTTTGGGACAAACCAATATTTCTAACGAATATTAATAGTCTGTTTTTGTTTTTATTTGTAACGTGTTTAATTTTTGTTTCGGACGCGCCCAAATTCTTTGCATGCCAAACATTCCTTGGGGAACGAATTTTTGATTTGTTGGTGGTGGTTTTGCTATTGACCTTAGTCCATAAAATTTCCGTCATTATTAGCAACTGACTAGTAACAAAACGTATGGAAATAACTTTACATACTATTACTAACACATGAGTCATCACAATTTCATTTAAGGCCCGTTCTACACTACCAAGACAAGTTCTATTTATTAATTACTCTGATCATGTTTCAAGTTTACTTACGTCTATTTTTGCAGGTAAACAACTAAGTATAATTCGAAGATTCAAGTGTTCCAAAAACCATTGGAATACAACTTTTTGTCGTCGTGTTAACATTTCGATTGTTGTCTGATCCTGTCGATGCGTTCTATCGATATTTTTTCGCGAGTGGTGTTAAATGCAAGGAATTCTAAAGGCTGTCGACACAAACATAGCTTATTCAGTAACTTTTTATGAGCTGTGCCACAGGTGCTTTAAGGAGAATTGTAATGATATGGCAAGTTGAGGTGTCCTTAAAAATGGCATTTAATTGTTATGCTGGGGATGGTAAGTTCTGATTGTGATGACTACACACATAGGAACCAACACTCAGTGTTCTATTTTTAGTAAGATGTTGCTTTGTACTCTTTAAGGACGACTGTCTTCTATAGATTCAAGCGAGGTGTGAAAATAAATATCAGGGCTAGTTCAATGTTTGTCTCAGCCATGTTGTCGGCGATATCACACACTCCCATACATATTGATACGAATGAGGTGTCGGCGAAAAAACGCATGAATGATGCAGTGGGACCCTCCGCGGTCGCCCTACAAGACGAAAGAATTTCGCACACTTGCGAACCTCAAAGCGCAAAATGTTTTTCTTAACGCATTGAAAACGGCTGATAGCTCATTTAATTTAATGAGCCACCTATTTGATGGGAACGCAAAAGCGCAGCACTATGAATCAGACTACTTATGTATTTAGTCAGTATCTAAGCCTACTCACGTTTCTAATACAATCATTTAAGTCAGAGTTGCCTAATAGAATCGACAAGCGAATACTGCGAGTAGGTAGCTAGTTAATATTATAATAAGTGTAAGACAGTTTTGCATAAATTAATAGATTACGTAAGCAGTTGCTAAAATTAGCTTAGAGGTATTATAAAGAAACACAAATTCGTATCATTTCTATACCAGTAACCAAGTTTTTGTTAGAAATTCCTTAACTTAACCAACATGTATTCTAGACTGTAGACTGAATTTTAATCATGCTACTCCGGAATCTCAATGCTACTCCGGAATAAATCACTGAACTATTAACATTGAATATACTGAAAAGAAAAAAAAAACAGAAAGAAGTCTGTCACTATAAAATGCGCGCATAGATAGTAAAGTGTCAGAAGAAACGATTGTAATAAGATAGTGAGAGCGAGGAGCAGGCGAGGCAGCCCAGTCAGGCCAGTAGGCGTAGGCAGACAACACTAGTGCTTCCCGCGGCTCCCAAGCTATTGTTACGTTGCAACCGTGCGCAATTTATGTTATCCTGGTACCGAGACTTGTTACAAACACATGGCAATACAACTTGCCTATAAAATAGAGGGATGCTAGAACAACAAGTATGGTTTTGTAAGGGTATTTGATGTGTGAGATACGTGTCAGGTAATAAATTGACAGGAAATTAAAATTTGCCACAATAATAAGTTCCCTGATTCCATAACCTAAGAAGAAAAGGTTTGATTCGATTAACTGTAACACAGCCCAGACAAAGCCCATAAACGAAAAAGGTGTATACTTAAATTTAAACCCAATAAACTCATGATTGTTTGTTAATGGAATGTAAATAAAATCATTTCCAATAATTATGACGTCAGTAAATACCGTCGATGTTCCATGACTAAATGATTCGTGAGGGCGTGTCGGACGGATATTAGTAATAGTAGTTCGGAACTTCGGATGTGTTCCCGATTAGCTGTTCACCGAGACCAGGTGAAACCACGGCCCGAGCTCTTTGATTGATTGCTTGCCTGATACTTATCTCGTCTGAACAAAATAGACTCTGATCGAATTTAAGATATAATTTCATTACCTACCGAATTGTTTATAAATCAAATCGTGAATTTGGAATGTTGAAAGATCCAAATTGTTTAATGTCAATATTTCGTTTAGTCGTGGTTTTGTCTGAAACGTGATAGAGCAATTTGCATTGCATTGTTTTAAGCTGATTGTCAAACGCATCCTTATTTTAATTGAACACATTATTTAGTTCGTTGAAATGACATAACGATAACTAACTATATCGATATCTCGACAAAGTATGGGGTGCGATTGGTTGTCACTGAAGCCGCTCCAATTAGTGTTTTTGTCTATGAACTAATAATAATTGCTCAAATTAGCGTTGTCTGATACGCATCGATGTGAAGGCATTCGATCCTGTCTAATAGAATTCAGTGAGGAATCGTTGCTTGCAGGCCGATGCGTTCCGATTCACGTATTGAGGTGCGGTGTTTTTGTTTTTGTTCGCACTCCGATACCCTGTTCGCAGTTTCGCACTATCTCTTTGACGTTTAGCGAAACTCTCGAACAGATAAAAACAATTTTCACGTTCGCAGGAATGCTCGGGTTTCTGCGAAACGTGTCTTTGCTCGGACGCGCAATTTTTTAATATCGATGTAATGTAGCCCTGTTTGTTGTTCATTTACGCTCTTGTGAGGTACCTATTATTCATTCAGGAAAAATTTAGAATTTCAATGTTTGATGTTTTTTGTACATAATGGACATTATATGCAATGTGGCGGGTGTAGTCACTTCAACAGCGTGTCAATGCGAAGAGGGGATGTCGTGAGTTGACAAAGAGATAAAAAAAGTAAAGCGCTTAGCGCTTTCATTGTCTGCATGTGTACAGTATCAGTGGCGTGGTGTGGGGTAGCAAGTGTGTAGACGTCATGGAGATTTGTGAATGTGTTTGCATGTGTGTGTTGTGTTACGTCAGTGTGCGTGCTGAGGGTTGTAATGTTACTACCGACAAGGGCTGGCCACGCCCATCAAATTATCGCTTGTTTCAACTCCATAAATTGATTCAGATGCAATTAACTTTGCCAAGTACTTCTTTGTTTTTATGAGCGAACTTGATAATTCATTTTGAATTTAGCGCTGAATATTTTGTTACCGGTCTAGCTTAAGATTAATGATGACAACAGTAGGTAATAATGCATAAATTTGCAATTTTAATTTAAAGAAATGTTTGGATTAAAAAAATCTTTGTAAATCCAGCTTATTGGCAGCACTTTAATAAAAAAAAAAAATGATTATCGTTGACCGCTGACAGTGAAAAAAGTTTTAGAAATACTGGTAACATTAAATCCCCTCCGCGGATACAGACTAGTAACGCACACAAACGCATCAACTATTGTGTTGAACATTTTTTTATAGAATTTATCAATCCGGGGCAGATGGTCCCGGATCATATAGACACCTTTGAAAAGCACCCAGCTATTATAGGGTTACAACATTATCATATGGACATAAAATGGCCGATTCTACGTAGCATTATGTACCGGGGACGTTTAGAGACAGGATTTTAACAAGCTTTAGTTTGAAAAATGATTTGGTGTTAAAATTAGTAGACAGCTATAATAATGTTGATTATAATTGGTAGCTTTCTTTGTTTGATTCTTGTTAAATTAAAACATTTACATGAGACGCTTGTTATTGTTACGTACTTAAGTCGTTCCTTTGACGAAATATCTCTTTGACATATATTATACTAGCTGCGCCCCGCGTTATCCCGTGAGTATATCGGGATAAAAAGTAGCCTATATGTTAATCCAGGATGTCAGCTACGTCCATACAAAATTTTGTCAAAATTGGTCCAGCCGTTTAAGCGTGAAGAAGTAACAAACATATAAACACACACACACACACACTCACAAACTTTCGCCTTTATAATATTAGTGTGTGTGATTATGATTACACTCACACAGAGAGGAGGCCTGTGTGACCTGTGTTCTAGCAGTGGAAATATTGTAAGCTGATTATGCTTTAATTATACTATATATTTTTAAATATTGCTTTGAAAAAACAACGGCCATGGTGTTGCCTTAAAACTTTTAAGGTAATATGTCTATTTACATCAAGCAATAAAAAGTGAATTCACGTACTTATACAAATAAGCTAAATACATTTCCTCAACTATTTATGGACTTAATTTCAGACGAAATGCAAAGACACAGGAATTCTACTTCTTCTTACAATTGCTGTAACTACTGAGCGCAGGTGTCTCTCGTCTAGTTAGGTAAATGATCTGGCATCGATTACAAGGTATGTAATTCTAATAGGCCTGTGCAATTGACCTTACTGGAATTATTAACATCGTTCCAAGAACACTTGGACAGTTATCAGGAAATTATTATTTCATTAGCACCTGTGTTCCTTGAAGAGCAGTGGTGGCCGCAACTTACAAGTTGCAAGTCGTGGGTTCGAACCCAGACAGGCGCTTTTTTTTTTTGCTAGTCTATGTTGTCCCACTGCTGGGCAAAGGCCTCTCCCAAATCCTTCCAGGAACTCTTTTCCCGCGCCACCTCGAACCAGCCCTCGCGGTACGCGTCCAGGACAGGCGCTTTACTTTGTGTAAATTTTATAATTTCATCACCACTGCTCTCAAAACGGTGAAGGAAAACATCGTGAGGAAACCGGCATGCCCTAGAACCAAAAATTCGAAGAAATGTGACATCTACCAATTCGCAATGGGTTCACTCCCTCTCGAAGAGAGGTGGCCTGCGTCCTAGCAGTGGAAACATTAAAGCCTGACTATACACCTGTGTTCCTAATACCGATACTAATATTCATAGTCAAGACATTATCTAAGGTCTTCTTTATAATACCGGAGACTATAGGTCTACCAGAAAATAATGGCAAAAAAAAGGGATTTTCATATGAAAATCACTATTTTTTTTTATGCCATGAGATTCTGGTAGACCTATAGTTAAATGAAGAGTCATTGTCATACTTGTTTTCTAATTAAATCTTGAATAGAATGAACAATTTTTCATGAACACATAAAATAAATAGGATGACAAAAAACCGATTCTCAGGGTTTTTAGTTTAGTCTCTGGGATAGAAACATTAATTTTGGGTGTAGACCATGGCCAGGAAATACAAACAACAATAGTTTCTAGGTATACATATATTGGAGCAGGCATGCTAAAACCGACCCACTTTACTTGTACTACTAAAAATTATTTTCCTATTTACATATTGCTTGCAATAGGAGTGGGTTAATGGGTGCAACGGGCAGAGTTCGAACTTCGACCTTTCAGTCACCAAACTGACAATTTAGCCGTTCGACTAGTGCCGTACCGTTTAAATTCTCTCTGGTCACGTTTGAAACAATTATTCTCATTTGTGCATTGGACATAATAATTCAGTACCTTCATTTGCAAGTACAAAACGAAACAGTAACGTGAGCATATTAAGTGTTTGATGTTGACGAGTGTATTACATGTTTGTTTGCTCGCAATAGCCCGCAAGTGCTGCAGCCGACAGGCCCGGGCACAATGGCGCGGGCGCAGGGGCGAGGGCACAGCACCGAAGGGTTCCGTATTGTTTGCAAAATATTTTGAAAGCGTCATTTTATACGGCATATTAGCTGAGCACTGCGTTTGATAGTCGGGGGACGTCTTCACCGGTTCGAATCATATCATCATTAAAGCATTGTGCCCTCCCCTCTGTGGTGTTGAAGTGGCGATGTAGAAACTATTGAATTTTAATATTGTGCAACCGGTATTTGTTTATTGGATGTGCGAGTCGAATGATAAAATATGTATTTATTAGCACTTGCGAAACTGCATCCAATATTCCATTTATTGTAATCTTATTCGCATATTTAACTAAAGTAAAGAATCAAGTATAAGTAGTGAATTCAAATACGCACAGAAGTTTTAATTAAGATAAGCTATCTGTGACGTTTTTCCAAAACCCCACGCTAAAACTACATTGTTCAAAAATAGACTTAGTAAAATAGTCGTAGCGCAGCGCGTAGCGTTTCGTAGCTCCCGCCTACGCCGATTTTAAATCGTCCCATTACGAAAAAAAAAAATATATCAAGCAATAATTTTGCACAGGTGTTTAGTTATAACTAAAGTGTTTTAAAAAGTGATTGGGTGATTGTGGGCGGAATCACCGGCGGCCATTTGACGCCGACGCGTGCTACAGTACCCTCGGGGTTTGGGCTCTCGGGCTAAAAACTCATCGACGTGACTCAAGAACAATATATTAATCGCTAATAAAGATTGGTGATTAATAAATAAGATAATAACGAATTTAGCTCGGGGATTCTCGTTTTGTTTATGGATGTAGAGTGGCTGTTAGGCTTATAGTCTATGTTTTCTTTTCGAAGGATTTATCAAAGGAGGTTTTGATAAAACTACACTATGAAAGTCCTAGTAAAGATTCATTCATATGATGTAATCAATTATAAATTATTAATACAAACACTTAAGAGCATGTACGCCGTACGGCATTTCATACAAACTTTCAGACCCTTGTTTTTCGAAATTAATGAACCGATTTTAATGAAACTTCATACGCTTATGCAGGATACAAAGTTCTAAAAAGTTAGTAGAGAACATTTTCGAAATGTCTTATTTTAAAAAAGACAACTGGAAATCTCTGTTTCTATAGAAAATTAAAAATCGGTCTAATATGGTTGAAACACTATTTTTCGAAAATGTTCTCTACTAACTTTTTAGACCTTTGTATCCTGCTTATGCGTATGAACTATCATTAAAATTGGTAAATTCATTTCGAAACATAAGGGCTTGAAAGTTTGTATGAAATGCAGTACAGCGTAAACGCTCTTAATACTTAATTATTACAAACACTTATAATTATACAAACGGCATATGCTGTTTGTATAATTATCAAACATCATAGGTATGATGTTTGTATAATAAATTATGCTGATTTATAGTCCCGTGACTACGATTAATAACGAAATGGCAACAAGCTTATGTCAGAAGAGGTAAATTTAAAGTTACGTGAACTTTGTATACTTTAAAATGTCATTATATTGAGGAACTATATAATACTACATTTGAACTAACATTTTGGGATAGGCGATTTCAAGTTATAATTATTTTCCTTAGGTATAGGTTATTTGATTTTAAAATGTACTATAAGAAACGATGGCAGGAAAGGAACGGTCCTAACCTGTGAAAACTACATTTTGACTTACATTTCGTCGCCTTAGAGTGAAAACCTCGGGAATGCTATTGCATTCCCGAGGTATTCCTCGTAAGTAGCATTTTATGCATTTCGGACAATCTTATAGTATCGAATAGCTCTGGGTATAAAAGCGGATTAAATAAAATTAATAAGAATACAGAACCTCCTTTTTTGAAGTCTGTTAAAAAAACATAAAAGGTGGTTCTGTAACGTATTCTTATTAATTATTATTATTAATTAAGTCGCTTTTTTATCCAGAACTGTTCGATAGTATAAGATTGTCCGAAATGCCTAAAGTGCTACTTACGAGGAATTGCATTCCCGAGGTTTTCACTCTAAGGCGACGATTTGTGGATAGTCAATTTGATATCAAGTTAAAAGCTCTTTTCCCGATACATACCTATATGTTTAATTCATGAATTTTTAAAGTACCTACCTGTTAATAGTTATATTAAAATAAATGATTCATTGACTTTGCTCATCGTCCACCATCACACCGCCACATATTTTAAGATGTCGTAGATTGGCTAAGAAAATAAATTATTTGGTTGACGCTTCTCTATGCAAGGTAGTTACAGATAAGCTAATGAAGCCATGACTACGCCTTAAATCTTGATGAACACACGAAGAAGTAAACACACGACTACATATCAAGCTATACATTTCCAGTATAAGCTGACTTCTCATTGTACGTAAAACCTACACAATACGAGGTCAGCTAAAATTGGAACGGTTTAGGTTGATATGTTGTCGTGTGTACCGTATCCGTTACATTGACTACTTTTTTTATTACCTCTATGGTCGGCCAGCGGTCTTCGTCTGTTCACATTTTCATCTATTCATAGAAATACCAAACTACCTAGCTAGCTAGCTAAAGATGTAGTTATTCATTATTAACCCATTCCATGTCCCATGAACCACATAATATGGTTCAGTTTGATTGTTTAATTATTGTGTCTACTTTGTGGACAGTGAAAGTGTTAATATATTGTAAGCCGCACCCGTAACCTATATGTAAATATATTTAACTAGCTTCTGCCCGCGACTTCGCCCGCGTGAATTTTCTTGTCCCCCGACCCACCGCGTCGCATCGCATCGCCTAACCGCGCTATTAATCGTTTTCGCTTAGCGTTCTTTGCGACTTTTTGGCTTTTTCTCGGTCCTAGCGTGATGTTAAGGGGCTTACATGACCTAAAGCGTGGTCACTGTCGGACTGCATAGAAAAGAAAGAGAAGCGCGATGACACAACTCTGGTAATTTATTGCAAAATATGAAGCAAATATCTATTTACAAAATCTCTATTATTTGGACTAAAAGATTTGCTTTAGTATGTTGCTTGTAGAATAATCTGACAAAAAATCAGAATGATTGTAAGTATATTACTATGGTTTTTATTGTAAAAAGTAAATTTTTAGAGGTACCTTCATGTTTTTTTTTCTATCGTATCAAATTAGTTGTATTATGTTTTCAATGCACTATCTACCTAGCATATATCCTGAAGAATATCATATATTTTTCTGATTTGGTTTACTGTAGTCGATCTTATACTTTTATTGCTTCTAAAACTTGCGTTTTTTGCGTTTAGGTCCTGTTATCCCTTTAAGTAATTGAGCTATGAAAGGCAAATTCTTTTTTCAAATTTGACTGGTATTCTCAGACATTAGTGCATTCAAAATCCTCAGCTTTATTATAAGTATTAGTCTAGATATACATAGATTAGGAAGTACATTACCAGTGAGCAAGGGAGCAATATGTAGTCTTTTTTAAAGCAGCTTTAAAAATAAAATGGTAATTACTCACTTTTATCTATGCAATAGCTACAGATAAGGTGATGTAGCCATAACTTTCTAAGCCTTCAATCTTGATGAACGTACGATGAAGTGTACCTTATCATTTACAGTGGCTACATGCTTATTATCTATGCAATTGCTACAGATCAGATGACATTAAAAAGCCTTTAATCTTGATGGATGTATCGGTAACATTAGCTGCTTTATTAAAATATCTAATTTATTTGACTACTTCAGTAAAATACCTTCTTAATATATGCACTACAAATATAGAAAAGCTTCGTTATAGTGACTTCTCAAATTACTCCGGTAGGCAATTGTTTTTGATAACCATAAACGAAATAATATTTATTTTATTTCACTGAACCCAGCTACTGATCAGCTGAGTATCAGTTTACAAAGGTAATAATAATATTTTCTAAAGTTAAGCATATTTCTGGTGTAACGGTTCTTAGGGATGATTTTTCCATCTTCAGATAACTTTTATTCCAGGAATAAAATTGACGTTTGACAATTTTTGTATGAAATAACTGTCAAAATTTCAAACGCATTCCTCGAATAAAGTTATCAGATAATTGAAAAATCAGCTCTTAGAGGTATTTATAATGTGGATCATTCATGGAATTTAAATTGTTATGTGGATTGGTTTAATGTTTGTATTTGTGTACCATCCGCCACGTAATAATTAATTTTCAGTAGCCATCGTAAGTAGTAACATAATGATGTCATGGTTACTGTAATAGGAAACATGATAATATTAACGTTCCGCTAAAACACGACTAAATCTGTAGGTACGCAACAGCAGAAAACAGAGATGAAACTTAACTAGACCAACTCCAAACCAAATTCTTAAATGGAAGATTAACTAACCTAACATTCCACTGATGAACTCCGAGATTAAACCTATTCCAAAAGCTGTTAAAAAGCCATTCAAATTGGGTGGGCTGTCTGTCATAAATACATTATTAACCTATTTGAAGGTGAGGAGGCCTCACCTCAGGTATTTGCTTTGGGCTAATTAAATCTATAATGATCGGCAGCAGACCCCGCTCACTATGGTTTTACACAGTCTTCGGAGTAATTTATAGCCACCCATAAAACAATTCTTCAAACTTCCCCACAGAAAGGTCTTGTCTATTCAAAAGCCCGTTTGAGATAATAGAGGACGGGGGCACAGGACAAAAGTCTGGATGCAACACTAAACAGTGACAAAAAAAAAGCATAAAACCAGCTGGTTACGTCTCCGACGCCGGCTATACAAATTCCTGGACCGTTCCCTTAAATATCGATATTTAAAGTTAAGTACCAATACTTTACCAATGACAATGGTCCGGCGTGCGACGGAGACAAGACACGAGGAACCCAGCACCCAACTGGACATTCTAATTTACGAGCGCTTTTTTTCGTCTAACATACGCAGTTCAGATGAATCTTTCGACTTTTGTAATGAATTGAAAAATGGAGTTCTGTGTTAAACGGCTTTTTGTCCTTGCTTACTGAGAAATAGACTTCACAAGTCGACGTGGACGTTTACGGGACGGCCCTTAGCTCCGTTGTTTGTGCTCGAGATCGTGTTACAAGGATATTCTTTGATAGTTTGTTGTGTGTCACTTGTCATTGTGTCGGTTATTGTCGAGGCGTGCTCGGATATATCGCAACAGTGGGCATCCGTCAGCCGCAGGCGCTGCCGACTGCGGGGGGCGGTTCATTATGAATTAATGAGAATCGAAATGTTTCACCAGATCAACGCTCATCCGCTTGAATGGATCCGACGTCTTACTACACGACTACCGGACGTGAAACACTTCGTTTAGACGTGACGAATTAATTTGGCCTAAGATAGAGTAACTTATGTAAGTACCTCCTTCCGAGTGACCACGTACAGGATATCTATATAGAAGTTATCAAGGCTACTCAAAGTTAGTCTAGTAATACTTAGTAGTCTAGGTAATACTTAAGTATACTACTAGGCAGTGTTCGACGACAAAAAAGTGTAGTTAAAAAATAAAACTCACCGGTATGTGTTCTTTTGTGTATTTTAAGGTTTTCTGATCTCGCGAACACCTTGCCGCAGCCGGGGAAGGGGCAGGGGAACGGTTTCTCTCCGGTATGCACGCGGATGTGATTCACCAATTTGTATTTCGCTTTGAACGGTCGTCCGTTTCTCGAGCAGCCCTGCCAGAAACACGCGTGTGTGGTGCACTCGGGCCCGCCGACGTGCTCCACTGTCAGATGCGTCACGATCTCGTGCATACTCGAGAACAGTTTGTTGCACATCTTTCTTGGTGGCGGCTGCTCAGGATCTAGCCACTGACACCGCATGTCTCTTCGGGGAGGTGCGCGCACGTAGCGCAGGAAGGCGTGAGGGGCATGGGCGTGCGCGTGGGGTACTAGAGGTGGCGCGGCGCTCTGGTAGTGCACGGCGTCGCCGCGCCAGTCCCAGCTCTGCTCCAGCGGCTGCTGCGGGAACAGCTCGCCGCAGCCGCTGTACTCGCGCAGGTAACCGGGCTGGTACGAGTGCAGCGGGTAGGGCTGGTAGTGCGGCGGGTGGTGCGGCGGAGGGTGCGGCGCGGCGGCGCGGTGCTGGGCGCCCACGCCGCACGCCGGCTGAGGCGACATCTTCAGCCCATAAGATGCCAGGTGTGCGTGGTTGGTCTCGAGGAAGGCATTCATGGCGGGGGTGGCCGACGCCGGCGCATAGCCCCATTCGCCCGCCACCATCCACGCGGCGGGGTATTCCCCGCTGATGACGGCTTTGGAAACTGCGTCGTCTCCGACGCTCAACGAGGCTGCTGATGTTGGGCTAAAATCACTTCAGCCGATACACTTGCTTTGTTACCATCCCTTGGTTTAACAGTTTCAGCAGTTTGCAACCTGTTGAAGATGATAGAGTGTAATTAAAAATCCTGCTGTTTATAAAATATTCAAGGGCTCCAATCGTCCGAGCAGAATGTAAAAAAATGAACCTTAAAGTATCACAACCTTCCGAGACAAATTCAAAACCATTTCTCAAAATAATAACACACATTCGTGCAGCCATAACCGGCGACGAACATTTATTTATAATAAAAAAAAATGTGAAGCAGGTACTTTTGGACATTAAATTAAACTGTGGGTAAATTTATAGGACACTTTTATACGCCTGAGACAAAAATTTCGATTGTATTCGTGTATATTTAATTTTAGTTTATTTGTTAGGCTGGCTCCAATCTCTTTTATGGCCGAGGTTTAGCATCGATAATTTATTAAAATAGTTTTATGAATGATAAAACCTGTTTCGTCGTAGACAGCGTGCAACGACGGGCATTTTATTGCCAACTTCACATCGTTTTATAATTAATTCGAAAGCACCTATAATAATAATAACACTTGGCAAAATAAGCAGATCCTTAGGCATAGACAACAAGATGCCATCATGGAAAAATCTATCTCTACCTATTACAGAACACTTGATAAGATCAGCCAGGAAAGATCAATTTAATTTTTTTACTCTTTTTAAACGAACTTATGATAAAACTTTTGAATTCATATTTTATGAATGAGGAAGAATTTTGTGATTCTATCTTATTAAACTAATTTAATATTTCCATAGGTCGCCGATAGATCACTTCATTCAGACAGACGTTCATGACGGCTCTGTGGCTCTATAGTGATACGAGTATGTATTGGTTGGCTTCATTCTTTTCCTTTATACATAATGTCATGAAGATAACTTGTTGAGCGTTGAAAAAAGATAAATTGAGTGAGAAAAATCAATAACAACTAATCCCCGCATCACTCCTACACACAGTAAAGTCGAACTGTCAATCAACAAAACTGTAAATTTTTTGTGGGCGTCTGCATAATCGCATTATTTGAAAATAATGTTGTTTATGTATTGTTTGACACAGTCGAGTGGGACAGGCCTTACCTGAGAGTTAAACAATGTGGAGCCTCAGATCTCCATCTAATCTGAACATGATCTGCAAAGCGCCCCGCCGCGTGGTCGCATCACCACAAAGCAATGGGTTGACACATCTCAACAGACGCTCATGGAGTAATAGGATTACAAAAATAACCCTTTTTATATCAATATTAACTGTCAAAGCATTTTGCGTCTTAATCCTTTAGTAATAAAATTCTTATAACGGTTTTGGAACGGTAAACGTATGTTGGTAACAATTTGCAGCTGTCTAAGGAAGGTTTGTACAGTTTTAAGGAATTAGTCATAATCACATTAGCGTGGTATGGAGATGGTTCAGTTATCTGTTTAGCGGATATGCGCTCACGGGGATGTGAGCAAAATAATCGCATCGACAATATTGTCTTTCATTAGGTACTCTTGCTTTTTTAACTGACGAAAAAACGGAGGAGGTTCTCAAGTCGACGCGTATATTTTTTAACCAATCGAATCGTTAAAGGAGGTACTAATTTAGGTACTAGCATTCTTGTTGCCATATAATTTTGAGTAGGTAGGTTTCCCTAAGTAGGCTCTCATATGATTAGAAATAATGTGGAAGAAAAGCATCCAGTAGATACCCAGTCATACCCAGTTAGAAAAGGGAGGTAAGGTATAGGCAGCGAAAGAAAATTGCACATTAAAGAATGCTATAATTTTATCGAAGCCGTTAAAATATTACAATTATCTAGCCGTTTTAATCGAGACAAGGCATAAAGGTACCTTCAAACAGGCGCGACACGCGAAAAAATCGCGCGCGACACAAAGGCACCGCAAGTTGCGCAACGAGCGGTGCTCGCGCGATTATATCGCGTGTCGCGCCTGTTTGTAGGAGCTTTAAGTAGATTACTTGGTGGTTTTTGTTAAGATTTTGCATGTCCGTAGATGTAATGAATTTGAAAGAATACGTTGTCGCTAAAATGGTATTTATGTCTTATTTATTGCACATTTAAATCCTATATCTAATGCTTGTAAGAACATAGGTGATTAGTTCTGATTAATTAGGTGTTGAAGTTATTAACATTACTTTGACAAACTACATGCATTAGGCTATCGGCGAAATCCATTAGAAAAGTTCTTTAGCTTCCAGTATAATGATTGAGCTTCTTATAAAAGGCAAACGACCTCAGAATTATGGTAGATCATTGTCAATTTTTGGAGGTCAGACAACAGTTGGTCTATAAAATATGTATATAGGTATAACACTAATAGGTGTTTAACCAGATTTGGTTAGACTAAAAGCTGACTACGACTTGATTGAAAAGGATCGGCTTAAGAATGAGTTGGGAAAGTTACTAATTAAAAAAAAAAGATTGGTTTATTAACAGATTTAAGAAACGGCTTATAATCCACACTTGATCTACCGGATATTTATGCTTAGTGAGGAAGAGCTTTTAAGTTCATATCTACTAATTATGTAAAAATAAATCAGGACATCAGAAGGCCAACTCCCGTAATTAAAAAAGTTCAAAATGTAGTCGCAACCTCGTCTCAGCGAGAATCAATGTCAAAAATGTAGGGAAATTAGAGGTATTTTTGACACATTGAAACTGAGATCAAACTGTGAACGTTCTTAAAATTACAATGCGTGCCACGAAAGATGAGACTTGACCCCGCCTCCCCCGCTCTTTCCGCCGCCCCTATGACGTCCGGTCCCGTCCCGCACTCAGACCTCATACCGCTAAAGATACCTAAAATCGTGTACTGCGCATGTCAAACCACGTGGTGTGTCAAGTCTCATCTTTCGTGGCACGCATTGTACGAGAATTGCCCCTCAGGAGTCTTTCAAAATGCTTTAAATCTTGTAATAGAGGTAGGTGTTATTTTGTTTCCATATACCTACTGAGGTTCAGTTATTTTTTTTCATAAAAAGGTGTTTGTAAGCAATAAGTGCAGTTCAAACTCAAAGCAATTTAAATAAATTTATAGCTCTCCAGAGGAGAGAACAAAGTTGTTGAACTGAACGTTATTTTATTTTTAACTACACATTAGAGATCATCGAAGATTTTGTAGACCAGGAACTGCTATCAGTTTCTGATATACAATACCTTGGAGATCATTGCCTCTCTTTGAGATTTTCACACTGAGATTTCATACAACATTATGTCATTAGGATGCTATCTAACATCTCTATCTGATGGTCATTGAGCGGAAGAGCCAAAGTGTAACTGGAAATGCAGCTTTTTCAGTTACCTTAAGTGAAATAACCCTTTATTGACAAACTTGGATAAGAGTGATTTAAAATTGGCATTTATATTGATACATATTGACTTCTAGCATTATCAAATTGCTTATAATGTTAAAAAAAAATATAGGTATAGGAATCGGCAAACTATGTCGGCGTAGTATCAAGTTTCAGCTTAGGCAAATAATGTTTATTGGGAACTGCTAAAAAATGATGTTTATTAGCATATTTAACTTATGCGAGATGTGATAGTGCTAACTAACTTATATTTTATTGCTTGTTTATAAGCCCATTAGCTTAAATTAACTTAGGTACCTTTCCGATTACATTTTAATATCAACATTACAATGTTTATTGAATAAAATTAAAATGTTTTACTAGGTTATTCATAAAAAAAATCCTATTAAATAAATATATCCTGAATAGGTTTAATTATGACAATTTTTAAAAGAAGAAAAAAGAAAGAATGAAAGAAAGAAAAAGAAGAAAGATCTCCAAAGAAGTACCAAATTTCTACCCTGCCAAAAATATGGCTAGACTAGTTATTCAGTGTCAATAATATAATTATGTAAAGTAGTTGTTATCGAGCTGCAAAGGGATCAATTCATAAGAGCTGCAAAAATGTAGCGACGGAAAAGTTACAGGCAGTTTTTTTTAAATTTATAATAGTTAATTTAGACCGGTTTCCAACTAATGATTACCTAAAATAACTAAAAATTGACTTTTAATTTAAAATAACTACATAGCAAACAAATAGGGAGACTAGTCATTTATTATATTTTATCAAAATCGCAAGATAATAGATATTATTCTCTCTTTAGATTTTACGATGTAAGGGTAACGACACTATCAAACATGACTTATTCTGACATTTTATGTAAAACATTGAAAGAAAATTAACTATAAAATATTAGTATTGTGCGGAAAAATTCATTAAATACTATGCAGTACATAAGTTATTCAGGCTAAGTTATCCCGGTATTCAAATTGTTTTTAAAATCAAAAGTTTTATTGATAAAACTTCATTGAAGATAGTAGATAATTATTTTGATTAAATTAGGTAACTCAAAAATCTCGCCTGACGCAGTCTCTCTAACTAAAAATCTGTCTCAGAGATTAATAATTTAAACATTGACTTAACATACCACCTAAATGTTAGGATAATGATAATGTTTAAATTAAATGTTTATCCCACAGTCCCAGTCAATGAAATCTTAGTACCTATAGGTACGAGTATATATAATTACGAATGAGTAAAGAGTTTATCCATATTTTTTAATAACTAAGTACGGTTATTAGAATAGATAAACTTATTATTATTAATAGAGTTTTTATATTTGTTTTGTGTTTTTCCATTTCAATTCATGATATTCAGGTGAAGTTCACCCGGATGAGATGTAACTAACACACTTTCAACACAATCCGAAAGAATTTAAAAGTAATTCATAAACCATTCCTTTGTATGTTTGAATAATTCGTCTGCTTGATAACCTTATGAATATGATTGAACAATCAAAATGATAGGTATTGCCATTGTAAGTGTATTATACGCTAAGTATTAGGCTGTTGGATAGATATAATGAATTCAACGTGCGTTCCTTCCGATCCGATATTTTTTAAATAGCTGTAGGTACTACATTTCTAAACAAATGAATTAATTATTAAAATTTTACATGCCGACAAACTGTTATGCAGTTTGGCAGACTTTATGTATGCTATTGTTAATACAGATTTTGAATACAAAAAAAAACATAGTCTTAAATCAATAATACCTAATAATTGTACTCAGTCTGTGGTTTTTCTAAGAAAGAAAGAAATGTATTTTGTTTGGGACACGCACAGGAAATACAAACAGTAAAAAGGAGCTTTTAAAACTAAAAAGAAAATGCTTTATTAGTTATTATTATTTCTAGCAGTGAGGCCTTCACGTACATAGAGCTGAAATGTTAATGATCATTGATTAACAGACTTGTTGACCTCTAGTTGCTGAAAGCTTTGGTCATTTGATACGTTGTATTTAATCTCTCGTATAATACAAGTCATAGGTATAATTAGAATAGTATGTTGTTAACCAACAGCTTTCATGAGAATTGATAAGAATTTACTTTATTTTGTTTTTAAGTAGTTTTTCATAATCAACAAAAATGAAATAGGTAGAGTACCTACAATGAATAATTTACTGTCTCAATAGATTACGTAAGATTGGATTAAAATAGACCTCACACTAGGATTCCTTGGACAGAACCACAAGGGTAATATAAAAACTAAAATTTGAGTGTCCTGCGGACCTAGACAAAAGGCAATCGCTTTCAAAGCGTTTCGTATTCGTACAAAACTTTCAAGATTGTCATTAGCTTTTCGTTAGCTTATGTTAATCCAATACAATATTAGCTTTCTATCATCGCTATTGCTGATAGAATGTCATTATAACTAGGCGCTTTGGACAAAACAAGGAGAGAATAAAAACTAAAATCTTGGGTGTCATGTCAGTACCTATACGTCTCACGCCATTTACCGTTCAGGGTACTGGTGTGATGTCGATTTTAATATTATCTTATCTTTTTTAGATTATAATGACGTCGCGTAAGACCGCCAATGTTTATCTATAAGCCTTTTTAATTTGTTATATAATTATTGTTATTTTGTCTTTTATTAGTTATAATCCGTAAAATTAATTTTAGTTTTTTATAATTTATATTATAAGCATGCAATTTTATATTATAAGTAAACATACAAACATTTTGTTGACACGGCAAATTTTACTGTATGACAAAGTAAACGCGAACTTATTAAAAATGTACCTAACGTTGCAAAAATATCTTACGATGATGCAAAAAAGTAGCATACTGTTTTGCTCAATTTGAATATAACCATCATTAAAGTAGATAAATTAATACTATTTGTAGGAATTTTAGATACCTAATACTTATGTATAAGCACGTAAGTGAATTAGGAATGAACCTGTATCTCAGGTATCTCACCTGAGATACAGGTTTATTCCTAATTCAGGTAGAATCCAATTATTTCTTACCTACCACTAGTTTATGGCCCTATTTTGTAAATATTTATGTAAATCAATTATTTCAATAAACAATTTCAATTTCAATAATATCATGAGTTATTTAATTTGAGTTTGACGTTTTTAATTCTTAAAAAATAACTATTAACACTAGATATGAAATAAAATAACTCACTAACTTACTATACAAATAAATAATATGATAATAATAATTCCAATTATTGTAATTTTAATTTCAATCAAACAATTAACTAAATAATACTTAGGAACCTAACCTACCAGCAGAACCGAAGATGATCTCAGTTTTTAGCAACCAGGTTTTAGTTTCATCAACATAACGTAATAAAAACTGAAACCTAATCCATAAGTCATAGGAGCTATATCCACTGTAAAAAGTATTATTATGATAATGATGGTAATATAGACGCAATTATTGCCTCAAAGTATCGACGTATTGTAATAACTATTCGTTATAGAGTCGTATAAACTGCATCAATCAATTAAAGAAACATTACAATGTAGCTATTACAGTTTGTAATGAAATGTAATGCTAGTGTATCCAGACATTACAGTTTGAATGATACTTTGGCTTTTTTACCATTTGCATAAATTTTGTAATAAGGGGTTAGAGCTTGAGTTCATCCAAACTCAAGCTCTAACCCCTTATTACAAAATTAGGGTTTTCTTTAGTTCGGCTTTAAACCACCGAACCAGTTATTGAATTAAGAACCTAACTATTATTGAAATGCAGTTTTTTATACAAAAATGACAGCTTAGTTCGGTTTTAAGTTAATTTTACTATTATGAACTTTAACCTCAATCGAAATAAAGTTTGAAATACAAATACTGGCTGAAAAGTTTAGGTTAGAACTAAAGTTAGATTTCGTTTTGTAACTTATTACAAAACGAAATCTAAACTGTATGGAAAGCGTTTATTTCAATTAAACCATTTCCAGAAACTTTTAAATTTTCAATGAGTCTGTCAGTCAGAAATATGAAGCTAGTTGCCCATTACAAAGGTACCTATGAAAAAGAACGGACTAGAAACTACATGTTCTTCTGTGTGGATGTATGTATGTAGGTATATTTGTACTTAAGTAATTGCGCGTTTTTTCCAAAAAACCTTTTAAACTAGACTGGAAATAACTTTTATAAAGTGACTAATACCATTTTTTGTGCCCCTCGTTATTTTTTGTTTGCATTTTCAGGCGATAATTATTACTAGGAAATACCTGCTTTAGCATTATTCATCAATATTTCCAAATTGACCATTCTTTTGTGCAATTTTTAAAATATGATTGGATTAATTTATTTTCATTAACGATGACTTCAGACTTATCTGTTTTTTTTTATTTATATTGTCCCACGTAATAATAAATGTATTATTTCATTATACTTATTATTCAGTTACTGCCATGCCTCGTTTGTCTTTTTCTCGAGTCAGTCAGTGTATGTGCCATATTCATGACATTTCTCTTAAATGTTCCATAGTCATTAACTTCTATTTACATCTCTTAGGTGGATTTTAATATCAATCAACTCATGTGTTTGTCATTGTATATCAGCACATAGTTTTTATTCCAAGTAATTTTAGACTTGATGGAAGATGCAAAAATCAGCTTCAGAATTTTATTGTAATTGCAACTTTGCATTTAGGTACTAAAAGTTCATTTCAGTTTAATCAGCTAATATCATCCAATCAAGAGGTTATTCAGATCAATTACTTAGGGTCTAAACAGAAGGACTGCATTTCAGCTGCAACATCGCAGTTTGGATGCAGTTGACTTAACTGCTTCGAAACCTAGTTATGTCAATTGCATCCATACTGCGATGTTGCAGCTGGCATTCAGCTCAAGTGCAGTCCGCCTGTTTAGACCCTTAGAGTTTTCATTTCAACTAGCTATTTTAAGTTTGAGATTAAATGTTTATTATTTAGATGTCTTTTCCGTCACATGCTTCGCCTTATTTGTAATGAGAACTTTCTCTGGTCTTATTAATACTTCATTTTGTTTAAATCATTCGATATGGATACTAATATACCTTATTAACTCAAAATAAATAAGTTATCACGATAAGTATAGGGGCGTAAGTAATTATAAAGGAATAATTAAATGGTTAGACGCCTTTGCACGGTTAAGATGACTGCACAAATTGAAAAGAGAAAATATCTTAGGGTTCATTTTTTGTAAACACAGGAAAAAACTTACTTAATTGTTGTTTAGTAGAAATCCAGTCTTCAGTTTATCGATGTACTCATGAAAATAATCACTTAGTTTTATCTATTAGCACAAGAAAATATCAAAACACTTCACTGAACATATACTTATGTATCTAAAATAAATTTTCAGTATCCTCATGTAACTAGAGCAATTAGTATCACAGGTGTTGGCGCATCGTTATAACAATCTCGTGTCGATTTCACAGAAGCATTCTGCGATAGCGGGCCGTCTCGTTGGTAACATAAGTTTTTTGGACAAATTGTCACGCAAAGATTTTTTCTCGTAACGATGAAAGGCTTCGCGACGTGTGTCCACTGACTCCGCTGAGGCTCTCAGCATGACTGCGGGCTCCCGCGTCGCCGCCCCTCGACACAGCCGACATACTGCTTCTTAGAAAATATTTTGTGCGGACCGGGCCCCGAGGCGCGAACGCAGCCCTGCACGCGGAGAAAAGGGCGGGACACCGTAAACTTTTTCATCCAATGGTGCCGGCTTCAACGTCAAAATCATCGATGTCCATCCGTCTCGCTCTGATGCATACAGTAGAGTGATGTTCGAAAGGGAGATGCGATCAAGCAAGCTCATAACGATGGTATAACGAAGAAAATTTCTTTGTGTTTGTGTCGTAATGTGTTCGCTTTATCAGATTTACGTTGAAAGCTCGCTGTTAGCTTTCGAGGGCGCCACATCGGTGCTCCCTGTCCGACGTAGCGCGCGGCGCCGGGGTGTGAGAGGGACGCAAGTCACTCGGGAAATGTTTCGGCTAATGTATTTTCCTGTGGGAAGGAAAACACATGTCGTCGCTTTTAATTTAATACGCGTCACGCTGCGTCGTCGTGTCGTGCGGACCAAGTGCCTCGTTTTGTTTTTCGAAGCATTTTGTTTCGGTTATAAATGGTGGTGTTAAATAAAGGGTTATTATTTCGAAATGTATAAACTAAAAATATTAAATTTCATGCTGATTAAGCAATACTTAACTGTCTTTTTATGTATATGTGTACCTCAATGTTTAAAGCTTGAATTTGGTTTTGTTTATTAAGGTTTATTTTATTACAAAAAACATGTCTCAGTTTTATATGTAATTTTGGAACAGTTAAAATGACTTTTAGTGTCACGACGTATAATAAAAACCACCCATGCTTACTAATATAAAAAAACCCATTAAAAAAAGGGACTAGTGAGCATTCAAAGAATATTTTTTATAATTTATACAGAGGCCAAGTTCTAGTTTGATTCTTATAAGTTCTGAATTCACAAAAATTAACACACCACACATGATAATATGCACATTCACAATCAACACATTGTTTACTAGGCTATTGAAAGAAAATTAGGTGTAATAATTTTAATAATCTAATTTAAAAAATCCATAGGTACCTACAACACAACTATCACCAATTAAAATTGTAAATATAGTGCAGCAGTTTAAGGCGCGCCAAATATAATTAACGTAATTAATTTGACATACCAAACGTACTTGGTAATTATTTTAGTAAAAAGTCGCATGCGCGCGGCGGGGGCGGGATCGCACGCCGCCATTGGCTGGCGAGCAGGCTGTCACGCGCGCGCGCCGCCCTCGCACTCCTGCGCACACTTTTATTTTTACCAACATTTATTTTCATCCACAGCACGAACGCTCGTGATTAATTTAATATATTTTTATCGACTAACTTTTCTCACGCAATACGCTTTTTGCGATATTTACCTGTATCGATTCGTTACATCTTACAAAACGTTTTTGTACGCATGATCTTGTGCGGTTGGTTCACTTCGTTAGAATTAAATCAACGTTTTGTGAGTGGAACAGCATTCTTCCTATTAGTGTCGCGGAGATACTTATTAGAAAAACCTCCAGACCACATCCGCTTGGTGACAGCCTGAAGGATTGCTGCTGCTGATTTTTTAACGTAATGCCGTGAACTAATGGCCATTTATAAACAGTTAATTAGTGCGTGAAAAACTTAGAATACTCTGCAACAGTTGGTGTTAAAATTTTACTAGAAAAAAGATCTCTACTTACTGTAAAATTACTTGTGTTTCTTGTAATGATTACGTGATTTTAAATTACAGCAATAACACAAGGACGGCACAGTAGGGCTCCAGGTACACACAATGCCCTCCCTGCCCTCGTGTGATAAGGGCCGGTAGATATTTCATTAAAATAAATAACGTTATTATTTATTTGGGTGTTTTTCGGCAGCGATGCAAGCTACAAATTATGCGGACAATACCTCCGCGGGACACCGCTATTATTAAATGTAGCCCACCAGATGGCGCTGTGTTCCCGACTTCCCCTGCTCTCTAAACTTACAAACAATATTAAAAATTCGTTCTGATAATCCCTAAATTAGTAAAACATCACAGCTTTAACTAAAGATTAGTGTTAATTAATTTAAGATGGTGAAATTTAAAAAAGGGCGTTAGGAAGGTACCTTTTAACAATTAAGTTATGAAGATCTCTGAGTAATTGTTCATTGTAAGCATAAGCAAAGAGTAACCAGCCTATCTTTCCACTGCCGGGATCCAGGCCTCCTATCTTCGAGAAGGAGTGGACTGTTATCTACCACGCTGGCCCAGAGCGGGTTGGTAGATGTTATTTCGTTCATAGTTTTGAGAACAGTGGTGATTAAATTATTTACACAAAGCAAAGCGGCTGCCTGAGTTCGCACTCACGACCACTCGTAAGTCGGGGCCGTTTACCACTGGGCCGCCATTGCTCATTGCAAGTAGGTACGTACGTACAGACGCCAGCACATCAAGCTACTACAATCTGTCAAATTTCCTTAATAGATTTTAAACTTTATCGCTAAAGCTTAAGGTTCAAAGTTGATTGGAAAAAATTGTCAGTTTCGGGTAGCTTGATGTGCTGGCGTCTGTACATACATACCTAAATATTTTATAATTTAAAAGACGTCTTCTAGCTAAAAAGCTAAGAAAGAAAAACGTAAACTTTTACACGCGCAGTAAAAGTTAAAAACTAAGAAAATGATACAACAAATTAATAATATGAGCTTTAAATAACAAATGAACTCAAGATTTGTTAAGTAAACTCCATGGGAACTACTTAGTTATAGCCACGCTCTACTTCTTCACTGCGTTACTTCAATCTTCACTTCAAACCATTGCCTAAGATTACTTCATCTTTGATTTTAAAGATAAAGTAAATTAATGATAGGCATGTCCTATCGTGTCTGCTAAAAGCAAACAAATTGGCAGTTCTCCCTTAACCACTACTGACTGTTATGAATTTGAGTAAAATAAAAGCTGATAATGTATGATTATGAACGATGTTAAAGTAAAAAACAATATTGAACTATTACCATACAAAGTGGCAATGTTGCCAGCCTTTTCGGCATTTTTCCTGTTGACATCGAACGAATTTTTTGATACCCTATGATTCTTTTCCGTTTTATATACATTACATATTATTATTCAACATTTAAGACTGTTAGCTTATATTATTATGTAATTATGTTGAACTATTTAAAATAACTCTTTGTTATAATTGACGTTGATGTCTAATGTAAGGCGCGAAAGAGCTACGAAGCGTAGCGCGTAGAGGTCACACATTCAAAATTATAATTTCTTATCACGAAAACGTTTTAGGATGGCGTATTTAAATAATAGGTCACGAACACATTATTTTAGAGCAATATTTATTCTACACGCGTATCTATATATAATTGCGCTATTTTCTAGCAGGCGTACTTAAGGCATGTGCTACGAATTTTACGTAACCATAAAATCAAGTTTTTACTTTTTTTTTTAATCAGCCTTTTGTGTCCTATACTGCCAGGCAAAGGCATCCCTTCCCTCTTTTCTTTTATTCTCGTCTATGGCTGTATGTGGCCAATTTTTTAGAAAAAAGTCGAGTTCGTCCCGCCATCTCCTCCTGGGCCTGCAGCGTTCTTCTACATTAATTTATGTATTCATTTTATTATGCTCTCTAGTTGGTAGGAAGTCCATGCTTTTTAAAAAGTACATTAACCATAAACAAAACCACTTCGCAATTATCATTATCGAAATCATTGTAGAACATTTTTATATTTTGAACCTGCAAGCTGGTGCTTATCCAACGGTTCCTGGTCGACTACAGAATTAATTACAACATAGTTTTTTTAGATTTTAACACACGTTACACGTGCAGACAGCAGACCGACTATACACATCAACACAGTAAAGCTAATGACAAAACTTCACGCTCAAAGAACGAATAACGTAAAATAGAAGTGAAAAAATCCACCTGTTCACCTCTCGCCCCTAACTGTACCAGTAATTAATTCGATTCCGAGTCAAACGTCAGTGGGATTCGATGACTATTGATATCGAGTCGGCCTGACTCGACCCGTATGAAAAGCCGACACAAGCCGATGTGATCGCCTTTTTTGCCGCAACCATTCAAACGAAATTAGATTCGGATTCGTAACGTTTTCCATTTGGTCGTACCCACATGTGTATAAGTTGGTACCTGATAATATTTTGGTACCAATGTATTTAAGCTGATGAGCAGTGGTGGCCCAGTGGTAATGGTCCCAACTTACCGAGTTGAAGGTCGTGGGTTCAAACCAACCCTAGCAGGCTCTTTACTTAGAATAAAAAAAAAACTTGAATTTATAATTACGTAAACTGCTTTCAAAACGGTGAAGGAAAATATCATGAGAAAACAGTTACTAGGTTTTTAGATCCATTTTAGAAGAAGTTAATAATTACCTTAATGAAATGAAATGACGTAATGATATGATCGTAAGTTTATAAGTGTGAGGACATAAGTTCACTTTAGTATGAATAAAATGATCTTTCTCATTTGGAAATCCCTTTTAAGGATTATTTTAGCTGTTAAAAAATGTTATTCTATTTAAAAAAAAAGTGATATTCTATGTAAAAAAATGTATGAAACTGTGAAGACGTTTATCTTGACAGTTCTATAAAATTGATCTCTGAACTGAGACGGTGTACTTCAGAGGAATAACTGAAATTGAATACGAACCTAGGTGTCAACCGTAGCATGTAACTTGTACATTGTATTCTAAATGTCAACAGTTTGTGTTCCAAAATGGTCTTTAATGAATAAAATCCAACGTGCCGCTACAATGGCGACATTAATTTATCACACAAGTAGGGCTAGTGGCCAATATTCATAAAAATTATAACAAAATAAAATAATTCGTAATTTGAAAACTACTGCCTGAGCCGCTCGCCGACATGGCTCTCTCTCTCATTTCGCCTACCTACTCTTTGCACATTATTCACAGATTGCTCTAAGATCCTATTTTAGAAAATTGTAAATAAATAAATAATAACGTTTAATGAAATTAAAATCACATTAATATTATAAAGGCGTAAGTTAGTAAGTGTGTATGTGTGTGTGTTTGTTACTTTTTCACGCTCAAACAGCTAGACCAATTTTGATAAAATTTTATATGGAGGTAGCTGACATCCTGGATTAACATATAGGCTTTTTACTTTTTATCACGATATTCCCACGGGATCAACATTTACGCGGGTGAAACCTCGGGACGCAGCTAGTATGTTCATAAAACGAAAACAAGAAACCGTATAAGTGTGTTATATTAATGTCGCCATTAAAGCGGCACGGTGTATAGTATATTTTTTTATCTAAGTATACTATTATTTAGAATTAAAGTATTCTATAGGCGTGTCAAGAAAATGTCACACTAATAAATGTCAAGACTTCGTATACAATTACTCATATGTTTGTCACGTTTATTTTTATACGGAATAAAGTAGCCGCACTAATGACAAAAATAACAAGAAAACAAGCGCCCAGGCTTTTGTAATAATAAAATTAAAGTTACTAATTAACGTAGGAACATTTACAACTCTGTCGGCACAAAAACTAGCTCCTTTTCGGAAGATACCTTTGACATACTAGCTTTGCTCACGACTCTGCTCATGTGGATTACAATTTTTATACTATTTTGTACAGGAAAGTAAGAACTTAGTAAAACAGGGTGACAGGAACATTGACGCGCAACCTGCTAGCCCCAGCGTTGAAATATATCGTCGGTTATTAAAAACAAAATAATAATAATAGCACTATGGGCGTGCCGACAGAAGTGAAAACTTGAACAATTACGTGTGTATTTTGTGAATCGTCTTATAAACAAAACACGCGCGGTACCGGCTACGGCCATCCGTCTTAGAGCCAAACCACACGGGCGGCGCGGCGCCGCACCGCAAGCCATTTCGCCGCGCTGGCGACCACACGGGCAGAGCGGCGTCGCAGCGTTCTACGGAGCCGCGGCGGCGCCGCAGCGGCGGCAAAATGAGGGGTTGCGACAGTCTGTAATACTACAAACAACTGCGAGCGGCGCCGCTCCGGCGCCGCTCCGGCTCCGCTCTGCTTACACCCCTCCCCGCCTCGTCTCGATTCCGATGCGCGCGCGGCGCGGCGCCGGAGCACACCGCACGGCGCCATGTGGCTACATTGCATTTTTGTATGTAGAAAACCGCAGCGGCGCCGCTCAGGCGCCGCGCCGCCGCCGCGCCGCCCGTGTGGTTTGGCCCTAACGAATTTTCAATCTGGTCACGTGTCCTGACGCGAGTTTAACATTTTTTACCCATTACAAAAAAAGTGTACAACGCCGCTAAAGAATTTTTCACTTCAAAAAATTAGCTGTTCCATACATTTTGACCGCGTAGGTATTGCACTTTTCTATGAAACAGCCGAGTCTTTTTTTGGTAACCGATGAAAAATCTCCACGCATGGTTAGAGTTAGCGCGTCGATGTACAGTCAAAAAAAGAGATAATTATGGAGGATCGTCGGATATAGTTGAAATTTAGTAAGAAACCGTTAGATGTTCTCGAATAAAATTTAATTTTATTAAAAGAAAACAAACAAACAGCTCATTTATTAAATTAAATTTCAGTCGACAACTACCATCGGTTTCTTACTAAACTTCAACTAAGAATACTCCGACAGTCCTGCATACTTATCTCTTTTGTTGACTGTACCTGCTATACTTTTGTGGTTCATATTCTGCTCTAGAAATATCAGCGGGGTACAATGCGTGCCACGAAAGATGAGACTTGACACACCACGTGGTTTGACATGCGCAGTACACGATTTTAGGTATCTTTAGCGGTATGAGGTCTGAGTGCGGGACGGGACCGGACGTCATAGGGGCAGCGGAAAGAGCGGGGGATGCGGGGTCAAGTCTCATCTTTCGTGGCACGCATTGTAAATGCGTAACACACTAACAGTAGCAATGGCTTTCATTTTAACAGTTTTAAAACATTCATTGCGTTATTTACGTTGTCGAGCAGATACATTTTTCGAACATATGAAGTAATGGATTAACAATATCCTTCAAAATGATTAAGATTGTGATTGATAGTGTGTTACGCAGTCAGGATGCTTATAGTAGTTAAAAACTCCAGAAAATAAAATTATATTTTAATCTCTTAATATGTATATATAAATTACGTGTCACGATGTTTGTCCGCGATGGACTCCTAAACTACTTAACCGATTTTAATCAAATTTGTACACCGTGTGCAGTTTGATCCAACTTGAAAGATAGGATAGCTCACATCTCCATTTATAATTGCAATATTATTTTAATGCACAAAAATGTTAGCCACAGCAACTCGTGGCCGGGTCAGCTAGTAATATTATATAAATTTGATCATTTAGCTGACCAAACGAAGCAAACAGACAGAAACACGGACTCTGGCAGTATAACAATAATTACAAGTTCATGTACACTAATTAGACCTAATGTGTTGACAATAATGCATAAAAATGTAAATGTAGCAAATATAATTAGCGACATTGCTAATGTCAGCTGTTATGTTAAACGTAATATAAATAAACAACGAATAGATACAAATGCAAGATAGCGCTCCGATCAATTAATTTGTGCTCTCAAAAGAGAACACAGCTTCTAATGGTGGTACGGGGATAATTAACGTAAGAAAATAATATTAAAGTTACAAATACATATTAACAATTATTTTGCATGAACTGAATTAATCGACACACCGGCCTTTTATTGTTTCATTACAGGGCAAAGGCGGGGCCCGTGGCTAAATAATAACAGCAGCACGGGTTGATCTTCAAGGTTAAGCAACTCTTGCCGAGGTTGGTCCGTGGATGGGTATCCATCCATAACATACCGAGTCCTCTCCGTGCCTCGGAAAGCACATTAAGCATTTGGTTCCGACTGTCATTCGTAGATCTTTGGGGTTTGGTTAGTCAGAAGCCCGAAGGTCTGACAACCAGTCTTGCCAAGGGGTATCGTATTACCTATAGTCCGCGCGGAACTAGATGGCCGCACCTTAAGTATGTGAGCGGTGGGAAGACGGTAGCACAATGATCACGTGCTGCCGCATAGCGAGGCTCAGGGGAGGCCCCTTTACAGTCTCCCCAGGGATGTGCGTTACAGGCGTTGCACGGGGGGGTTCCGGAATTGGTCTTTTAAGAGGAACCGGGACCACCCCTATGTGCTGATGGTGATCATCGGGGCGGTTTTAGTGAGGTAAAAATCCCACACTCCCCGACCTCCCTCCCCGGAGGTCGGGTGCCTTTTGAAGGTTTCCCCCCGACAACAAAAAAAAAAAGGTATGGTGGGACGGAGGGGCGGGGGCGCTTTGTCATTACTCAGTACGTGTGTTGCGAACAATAGGCAACCCCGCCGCCCTCGCCCCCGTCCCCACCCAAGGCGCGGCCAACCAATTCCGCGCGGACTATAGTAACAGGGTTGTGGAGGTCAAATAGGCAGTCGGCTCCATGTAAAATACCGGTATGTAGCTGCATTCGGTTAGACTGAAAACTGACCCAATATAGTTGGGAAAAGGCTAGGCAGATTGGTTTGCCCTCTTCTCAGACGAAGGTACGCCATACGAGTATTGATAAAGCCACGCTCGCTCAAAAAGGGTTTACAATTAAATAATGTACTGGAATAAAAAAAAAAAATATTATTTATTTCTTTATTCCTCTTAACAACTATCTTCACTGGTCTTTGCTATTCACGATTGAATAGTGTGTATCTGCACTACGTGAATGTTGTTGAACATTATCTCAATACATTTTGCTAAGTTCCATCTCAATTACTTGATATTGCTGACAAACAGACAATCTTCATAAGTACTACTTATTACGGCTTACATTTCCTTCAGTCATCACAGTAATATTAGTTAATTTCAGTTCATATTCGCTAGCCGGCCCCCGCGGCGGCGCGGCGTACGGAGGTAGCCGAACAACCCACATACATGATCGGCGATAATAATTTATAATAATATGCCGTATGCTCCAGACCAAATTGAGCAATTTATACACGTCCGGAGCAAGCGCATGATCCGTGCACTCCGTGCGTCCTGCCTTGCGTGCGCGCAACGTAATGAATTCTTATTATTCCAGTACCAGGTAGTACTCAGGTAATTAACATTAACTCGTCCTGTTATTGATTTCCTTACTCGACGAGCTGTATATTGTGTATCACGACTTATAATAAATGAAATTGATGAGTGTAAGGTCGGCTACTGTTATGTTATGATAGATTTAAGATGGCACGAATTAACAACAAAAAGAAGAAGGCAAAATATTTGTTGAAATCAAATGTTTCGTCGCCTCATAATTAGCCTATAATTTTCCCACTGTTCGGACACAGGTCTCCTCTCTGTGAGAGGGATTGGGCCGTAATCCACCACGCGGGCTCAGTGCGACTTTGTAGATGTGACATATGACATCCCGGTTTCCTCACGATATTCGTCGTATACTATTTAATACGATGTAATTACCCGACAACAACAAAATACTCAACAAAGTGACCAATAAAACTAAAACTTTCGACATAATAAGTACCTAATCATCAGTTTGGAATAATACAATAAAACATAGCTACAAACGTACAAATGGATGCTGACTCAGTACCGGCTCTTTACACGATATCAGTCATTATGTCCGTCTATTATTTAGATATTTTAATCAAGACGATCGATTGTTACGCGTACATATAAAGGAAGGTAATTAATAATAAGAGATGGAGAGAGCGCGGCCTCTTGCCACATGCCGTAGCAAAAACTCAATGAAAACGGACCGATTAGAAACGGACTCCATACAATCTTATGACGTTTGTTCCTCTCAGCCCTTTTTGCTTTGTGTTCAACGTATTTTTGATGATTTGCGGGACACAACAGACACCAAACAAAAGAGAATCGAATAAACAAGTCATCAATTTATAGAAATAAAATTCATCGATTAAGCAAAAGGTTTTTAGTGATCGAATTTGTTAGAGTCGGAGGTTCGCGGAAGTTGTTCATAAATTCGTGGAGGTATCTTGGCAGCTCGTTTTTTATTTCACGAAATGATTAATACCATGTTTATTTCATTATCTAACTTTTGATTTTTAACATTCTGAAATGGGATTGGAAGATAATGAGTGACATTTGGTGAAATGAGAAATTAGAGACGATTATGAGGATTGTTATTAATTTTATTTTGTTCGGTTTTCGACAGCCACCCATATCCCACCTGGCGGGGGACATATTCTCTATGACACAGTGAAAGAAACCGCGCGAAATGAACGCGAGGTTGGCGTGATTAGCTAAGGAATTGACGTGGTTTCGAAGTAAGGAATAATTTAGTGGTCATAGTGAATTAAAGCCCTGTAGACATGCTGTGCTAATACCAGGGGGCCTAAAAAGGCCACTTTGACAGAATCATAAATGGATAATATAATGAATCATAATGGTCAGTTAACTGTTAAGTTAAAATCCCATTGGTGAAGGGATTTTCAGTTATTTTTTTGTCTGTGCTAAAATACCAATCAATCCAATCCAAATCCAATCCCAATCTCTTTGATTATACCTACGTAGTGCAGCTAAAAAAAGAAAAACACGGACTGTCTTCGCCATATTATGATTCATAATGTTATCCTTTTATGATTCTGCCAAAGTGGCCTTTTTAGGCCCCCAGGTCAGTCGTTTATTTTCTTGCTTTTGGTTACTCTTTCAACACAGCAGATTTGAAAAGACAAAGTTTAAATTTACCTAAAATACGAGCAGGTTGGCAGAGAGAGATGCTCACAATATTCTATCTATTGATGGCCTGCTCGTGACTGCACAAAGGTCGAGAGACTGTTGTTGGACGGGGAAAATTGCACGTTTTGCAGGTGTCCAGTCTGTTATTTCTACATAATTTATATATTGTTAGAGACAGACAATTTTGCGTTAGAACACGTACTTAGATGCTACATTGGCAACTCAAAGTATTTACCACGATTTTACAAATGTTTTATATTGACTACCATTTTATAAAATTGAGATAAATACTTTTCTTTATACTTACCTGATTGTTTCCCGGTTTATTACAAAGCCGAGGTTAGGTCTACGACCATCTACGCGACATCTATAGCTTAAACGTTGTAACACAAGTACGTCGGCCTGCGCAACCGCAGCCAATCGCCAGCCGCGGCCGCCGCCGCCCACAAAAACCGATCAAAGTTGCCGCACCACCACAAATGAAACGCGACAAATTGCTTCCATTTTCAAAATAGACCAATCGTTTTAAAAAAAAGAAGTAGGAGTGCGGCCTCACGAGAAACCCAAGCAGGACTAATTGGACATTTTAGTGAGAAAAGCACGCTATGGAGTCAATGATACTGAGCTTACACGTGGATGCCGGGGTGGTTAACTTATGGAACTATGTCATACATCAATGATTTTACGAATTAAATGTACCTAAACTGCCCTGAGCTAAACATCCAAACATTCGGAGACGCTGAAATGCTTTTGGAACGCATGGAAACCATTCTCATCGTGCTGAGATAGGAGCCTTTTGGCCTCGTATAGGACTTTCTGTTTCATTTTCCTTTTCTTACTTTTTTTTATATATACCTAACTAGGTTTTTTATTTTGCTGTATTTAGTTTAGTTTGTGATCTTCCTGTACCTATGAATCGCAATAAATACTTTTTCTTTCTTTCTTTATTCTAGAGCTTTAAAGTTTCAGACAAGTTTCAGTCTGCACCTACACTACATGCTTACTATGTCAGTCTTATGACATAGTAATGACGTAGTAAGTTTTTTAACAAAACTCTGTAGTTTTAATTGACCGAAATAATTCCGAACGGTTGATTTGCGGAGCACTAGATTGTCACTTCTATTGCGCATTGCGTATTGCGCATGACTTACTACGAAATAAAAGTTACCTGGAAAGGCTGTATTATTTACAAAATATTTACTTATATACTATTTTATAGATAAGTAAATACAATGTGGGTAGGTATATTATGTAGAAGCAGCACTAAATTGAATATTCCATACGTTTAATATCTGAGATAATGCTCGTAAAAATATCGCTACACAAACGAACCGTAAAACTCATTAAAAGTATATAAAATACATAATGTATAATAAAGTAGGAATTTAATGCGTAGTTCACTAATAAAACAACTCGAATGTCTCAGAACATGTATTTTTACCTTTTAAGAAATAATTTGGTCCCTTACCCATAAAAGATATTATAGACTCTTACAAAAATATGAATCTTTACTAATTTTGTATAACCTATCATTCATAAGATTCTCAGAATTCAAAAGATAGCTATTCCAAATCATTTTTATAAATACAAAAACGAACAATTGATTTTGCTCCTTGCTAATCCGAAATACAGCTCAGATTCCCTAAAGTTACTCTATGGAGAATTGTAATAATCAATTTTCATAGAGATTTGCAGAAAAATACGCATAATTGGAAGAAATTGATGGCTTTATCGATATTTGCGCCGCGAACAAGGAGGGTGATCAGACATAAAGGATATAATCAGTAAGTGAAGTTGTTGCAAATGGCGCAGGGGCCGTTATCAAGATTTGGGCAATCAGTGCCATTGAGGCTGAGTACTCCGCAGATTTAAATAATACCTCATTATGATATTGATCTTTTTGTTGATAAACATCATATTGATGCAGTACCTAACTATTTTTCTGTAGAAACCGTTAATAAAAAAAGCGGTGATTTAATTCTTGCTAAGTTTCTTTTTGGCCCTGTCGGACAGACAGGGCCAAAAAGAAACTTAGCTTAATAAATAACTTAGCTAGAAAGATTTAATATTATGAAAATCTATCGTGACATATCACACCAACACAAACATGCTATGCAGTATTTTATTTCATTACTTGGCATGTTTACAAAATTCATTTAAATATTGACACGATAGCATATGTCATCAGATTTTGAATAACTTATTTCCTACAACAAATATTGAACTTAGTTCACTTTCCCACAAATATTATTTTAAACATGTTTTAATTTGTAACTTAAAACAACACATTAAGTTTTCACACCGAATAGCCCATACATACAATGTTTCATCTTGTCCCAACTGTAATTCGATATCTTAAATCATCAACATCTCAACAGATAACGCAGCGATCAACGTTTAATTACTACTTGTTGGTTTTATGAAGAAATATGTGTTATTGATAAGCGTGGAAGTGTTAATGGGGGAGCACCACGCCTTCTCACGCCCCCAACGCCCAGCACCTACATGGTCATTATTTTCTTTAAAAGGAATCAACTTTACTTTCAATATGGGAGTAAGTTTGATGAAAACGTTATAAAGTTTATTTTTATAAGTGGAAATTGGAATGCTACATTTATTCTGGAATAATACGTTATTATTATGCAGAGCCAATTGAAAGTAACGACTATTTTATAAATGGGCCAGTTTACTTTCTTGGTATGATTGCATAGCATCATACTTATTTAAAGAGTATTGAGTAATAAGGTTTTCAACGTTCGTGCAATATTTTGCTATCGGTATAAAAAGTAAGGCTACGTATCCATGAGACAAACCGCTGCGGTTATGAGAAAAAAGAAATTGTTCGAAATATGAAATGAAAGACAGAACACCATAGACTAATATGTACGTGGAAATAATATGTAATATATTTAACTATCGAAAGTACAACACTATATTGAACAAAAAAAATATCATGGCGTTCCACAAAGTTCCGTAGGTTTCATACTTACTTCAAATATATTTCTTTACTTAAAACAACTCGAAAGCGTATGTTAATCTAATTCATTAGGTTCTCATCGATTTACCGTGTTCGTAAACATGTCAAGAAAGCAGTCATGTCGATTTCGATTAAGTTTTTTACTTCGCCATCAAGAGCAGTGAGCAAGCAATATATATTTTTTTAAGGTCAAGGATGCAAGTTTATAGCCTTTGAATCTGTCGTTTGATCGACCGCTTCAAAATTAAATTACGTTTTGGAAATCGATAATGCTGGTAAGTAAGTACTTTAGGTACCTAACTAATAACAAAATGGCGTAAGGATTTTAGCGTGTAATAGCCACCTGTTTCTGTGACGTAAAAGGATCAGAGTGGTGGCAATGATATCGACGCGCAACTTGCATTGAATTTCCATACATTTTGACCGCGTAGGTATTGCGGTTGTCTATGAAAAAGCTTTATTTGATAACCGAAGAAAAATTTCTGCGCTAGGGTGTCTAGAATCATGTTTTGAATTCATTGTTACAGTTGCCTGTTGATATCCCTGCTACCCTATATTGTCAAATGGATTGGCAACTAAACACTTTCGTGTAGATAAAATGAAAAAACTGAAAAAAAAAACTGTTTACTAAACGTAAACACACAACGGAATATTTTTGTATGTATCGACCCATATTATGTAATACCTATAGCATGGCTAACAGGCCAATGTGTGGAGCATTGCCTGTATTGAAATATAACACTTCTGCAACTCCAAAGATTTGCTAATGCCTCCTCAACCTTTGATAAAATAACTAAGGATATAAAAGACTCATATATCGGTATGTCTTTCTTTAATTGTATTGTGTTACCATACCTACGGCGCAGCGGTCTTCAAGACCCTGCATTAAATCGATGTTAAAGAGACGTTAAGAGAAACTCTTCGCTCGTAAACACGTTTGTGTTTAGTCTTGACGATATTCTTGAAAACAACACTTTAATATTTTGTTATATCATCAATTTACCGTGAACACATCCTGCAACCTTTATACCGCGGTAATATAGCGTGGCTAGTGTTGTAGAAAGGCACTTATGGCCCCGGCGCGTTTTTCCCGGCGTTATGGCGACTCCCGCGGGGCGCTGCAGGGTGCTCCGCCCCCACTTAACGCAATTTATTGCGCGACCCTTTAATAAATAAATAAATAACCGAGGAAAATTCAATGATATACAGCCGCGCGAGCTGCTCGCTTGTTCTTCTTCTCTCGATGAAACAACTCATGAAAGATTGCCGCAATTTCGGAAAAATGGATTTTGATTATGTTTTGGATATAAAGAACGGGGAGGGATCTAGATGAAAATAAGTAACTATAAGATAATTAGGCTTGAAGTTTGAATATCGAAGCCTTTCTTAATTTATTAGTGAGCGGGCTTCTACTTCTACTGCAGACTTTTCTTCTAACAAGCGTGTTTCCGCCCTCTTTGAAAACTCTGTTCTTTCCTTGTCATCATCTGCCTAGTCTTTTCCCAACTATGTTGGGGTCGGCTTACAGTCTAACCGGATGCAGCTGAGTAGCCACTGCTAGTATTTTACAGGGAGCGACTGCCTATCTGACCTCCACACCCCAGTTACTGGGTAATACGCATTTACGGATTTTACGGTACCCCTTGGTAAGACTGGTTGTCATACTTTCGCGCTTTTGACGACCCGTAACGACTGTCACAGATCCACGAATAACAACCGGGACCAACTGCTTAAGTTGCTTTCCGAGCCACGGAGGGGTCTTGGTATGTAAAGATGGTCACCCATCCACAGACCCACTGCGGCAAGCGTAGCTTAAAACCTGATCGTTCGGCCCTTGCGGTTGTTATTAGGTGCTTAGCCAGAAGCTCCTCACCCTGTTCTTTCCTTGTGACCTACCTTTGTTGTCAACATCCAGTAACTCCTCAAATATCGATAAAGAATATGGCTAATGTCAGCAAATTTTTACTTCCTTTTCTTTATCTTTTAAACGGTTTCGCACAAAACAAGATTCTACTGTACATGTTCATCTTTCATAAAGGCAGGCCTCTCTTTGTTGCCTAGGTTTTGAAAAACCTCGCGGGACATCCATCGATGTTTAGAAAATCGCTCAGCCAAAACCGCATAAATAATAAAAACAACAGGAAGACTAAAAACGAGTAGATATTTACAAAAGTAAAGTAACAAAGTTCGGTCCTTTTATTCCTAAAGCACGCTAAGGCTAACATCATCACGAACCAAAACCAATTTTGAATGATTGTCGTGAATCCGCAAAACTGAACAACTGCTATGTAAATCTATTTTCCTTTATGTCGAATCCGCTCACGATTCGTTTGAGTTGGTATTGGTAGCAGTAGTTAGAGTGTCGCAAAAAAGATATACCCCCTTAGATACTAACAAACGTATTATAACAGATGAATAGTTACACACCAATTTCTCTCTTTCAGTGGTCAGTAATTTGACTTTCGAAAGGAGAAGACAGAGCGTTGTGTAACTATACAGACGCTATACACCGTTTATTAATAAGTGTAACGTATAGGTAGGTAATAACTCAATTTTTTTCTAGTAACATGGATTACCCTGCTTTGGGTTGGCTTGGAAGTCACGACAGTCTCAAAGTCTCGGGATACTAGACAAAAGTCCCGGGACGGCCGTGACTTCAAGACTTCTCAGAATAAAATTAGATATCTAAGGCTAAATTCTTGGCCAGATGTATCAATAAAAACGCAATTTGTTAGTGATTTTTGTAATAATGCGACCGGAGAAAAAGAACACTCTCTTTTTCAATAGATGTCGGTTTTATTGTGTGTGTATTTGTAAAGTAGATATATAGGTCCAAATTTTCAGTACGTTTGCCGGTTGGTTCAAAGAACACCTTTTTTTAATGTTGCTCTTGATTTTTTTGCAAGAATTTCGATTACATGTTCTTCAAATGTTTTTATTCCCAGTTTCATCTATCTTTGAACGACGGATTTGTTGTCCATTATTTCCATATCTGGCGTTTGGATACGAAGAATATTTTCTAAACGTCTGAATGAATGATTGAATGATATCTTTATTTGCTAGAATATAGGATAGGTAGATGTTATATAGTTTGTTACACTATATTCAACCTTACGATTGTGCAAATATTCAAAATAAAATAATACGGAACAATGACATTTAACATTTACAATACAGCTTCATGCAATTTTAATCTTGATTAACAATAGCTTAGTAAGTCTGCAATAGAGTTCTTCTGCAAATTCAATAAGTGCAGTTTTACTCAAATTCGAATTAAAAAAATCCGTATTTTGGGACTGTAAGCTGTGGTGGCTAGAATCTCGACTCGAAATAACTGAATTTAAAAAAGTCCCGGGACTTCGAGACACGAGACGTCTCGGGAGCCCAAACCCTAGGTATGTCGAACGATACTTGACTAGGTATCTTCATTTATTGAGACTCATGTTAATGTCTTAGACGGCCGATTGGCTTTCCGCAAAAGGAACACGTCGTGACTCAAAGTATACCAAACAACAATTGGGCCATAGTCGTTCTTCACAATATCACACTAATATTTTAAAGGCGAAAGTTTGTGAGTGTGTGTGTTTATATGTTTGTTAATTCTTCACGCTCAAACGGCTGGACCAATTTTGATAAAATTTTGTATGAAGGTAGCTGACGCCCTGGATTAACATATAGGCTACTTTTATCCCAATATTCCTATGGGATCGATACTTACGCGGGTGAAATCGCGGGGCGCAACCAGTGTAAGATAAACTGAAAATGGTAAACTGAAAAATTATAGAGCACTGTTCAAACCTGTTGTAAGTAATAGGTAACTAATAAGTAAGTAGGTAGGTACTTGAATTGCTTAATTGTGAACTCTATTCTTTCTTGACTTTACGAATTGTCTAAACAAACGACTTCAGTACAATACTTGAAATATATAAATTGTTAAGGGGGGCCTGGTGACCTGGCTTACAGGATTTGTAAAAAAAATAGTTTAGGCACCAGTCTTCCACAAATTAAGTACAAAATTGTACATGTAGTGTAGACTAATTTAACTTTAAGCTGTAATTTGTAGTAAGAAAATAAATCTATTCCATTCTAATAAACATTACTACAAATTCTATCATATTAGAGAGCAGTGGTGACCCAGTGGTAGCGGCACCAATTTACGTGTTGTATTAGGTCGTGAATTCGAACCCAAACAGATGCTTTTGTTTGTGTAATTCTTTTCATCACCATACTGCTCTCGAAACCGTGAACGAAAACATCGTGAGGAAATATATCCTAGAACCAAAAAAATCAAAGACATGTGACATCTATCAAACCACACAGGGCCCGCGTGGTGGATTACGGCCCACTCCCTCTTACAGAGAGGAGGCCTGTGTCCCAGCAGTGCGAATGCGACGTTTTAGGCTGATAATGCTAAAAAAAATGCTATCACATTGCATAATTGATTTGTACAATTTAATGATATTATACTTAGCTGACACCTGTATAATTGTGTAAGTGTATGTAAGTTGTTTATATCGATATTATCTCTTTGTAATCGCTACGTCACCCACTGCGAAAATGGTAATTCGATCATCTATCAACGCATTCAATGTCGCATAGAAGTATTCTATTTGATTATAACCAATTATAATATGGAAAACAGGAACTTAAAAACGGCTGTAATGATATTTTTCCAAATTTAGATGCCCGTTTAGATATTTTTTGACAATTTAATCGTCAGACGTCGAAGTTCTATGCTCGTTTCATTCAGCTATTTTGATTAGATAATTTTTATACGAAATTATAATGATACAGTAGGTATATTATAATAATTCATTTTAAATTGTATAATCGAAATATTATGTTAATTAAATGTAATGTGATTTCAATACATATTTGTTAAGTACTTTGATCTAGAAGACCATCATCTGCCTAGCCGTTGTCCAACTATGTAGGATTCATCTTACAATCTAACTGGATGCAGGTGAGTACCTATATACCAGTATTTTACATGAAGCGACTGCTTGCCTCTGATCTAGACGATGGCCGTGCCATATTTAGTAGGTACTGTGTAGGTTACTTGTTACATAATCAGCTAGGTAATTAACGTACCTATTTACAGGATCCCTATACAAGTAAAGGTAAAGATAACAGTTCATTTCCTAGTCGTCGGGACGTTGATATTTTACATAAACAGCAGACAATCGGGTCTCGATACCGACGGAGCCTTACAAAAAGTACAAACTCATTAGTAAGGCCCGACCGGGAGCGCAGGAATTAATGAAGGTGAACAATAATTTAGGGTTTAATTAAAAGTGCAGCCCCCCGCGGCGCCGCCTCCGCTCCCCGCGCCCCCCGCCACACAATTATTATAATTTCTACATAATTTGTGAAAGCTGTAATTTAATAAAATTCACTACCAGCCTTGTCTAAGGTGGTCGGGAATTTGAGAATTTTGTTAATCAGGAGTTATGAGAGCAGCGTGTCTTTTGTAGCCTGCTTCTGATGAAATATTTGTTTTCTTTGATAACCTCGTGTTCTGTTCGTTCCTTATAAGGTACCTACAAGTACAACGTTGATTTGTTTAAATGTCATTTGGTCTTCTAGCTAAATGATTTGTAAGCCTGTCCAAAAAAAAACATGCTTTTTATTATTATCACAGAAAAACAAACTTTCAGGCTGACAATACGAAGGGTAAACTTCTAATTGTTATTTTTTGTGTAGTTTTATGCATGTCCTTAGAATGAGACCTGTTAAATAAATAAACATTTTATGAGCCCTCATCCGAATGGCTACCTGTAGGCTGTACATACTTCGGTTATTTACAGCCCATTTTAAAACAACAAGTGATTTACAATTACCAAAAATACTTGATTATACAAACATTTTGGAGTGTCAACGTCTTTTCTCACCGGTATCGAGTTGAACAGTACGCATTGAGCTCGGCCCCGAACTAAAAGAATGGCGATTATTCTACAAATCACTGTTATTACGGGACCACAATGGACTTGATGAACAAGGGGGATAAATAATAGCTACGCACCAGCGATCGAGATGGATCTACTTTATTCTGTCAAGAAAACTTACGTTCTAAATATTACTTGCCATAAAATAACGCCATGCATTTATATTGATACCTAAATTAATTAAATACAAAAAAATATAAAAATATTTATTCTCGGATTTGGTATTTACAGTCGTTAAAGAAATATTTCTGTATAATAGACACAGCATGTTGTACGCACACTGAGCAATTACGAGTTCTTTATCGACATCCCATGAATGAGTTAAACGATGTTTCAGATACCAGCCCATTAAGAAACACGTGTCCTCTGAAGTTTTTCCTGTGTCTGTAATATTTCCCGGACACTTGCAGGTGCAAAAAGTATTATGTGATCAGTTGATCACAAATAACAATGCATCCGTGACACTATGTCAGAGCTGTGCGTACCGACGCGCGCGCACCACCCTTGAAGCACAAAACAATGGCGCTGCGACGAAACCCGAAACCGAACGGAAGTGCGCGGACCCCCGGGATGCGGCGATTTTCTTGCGCTCGCGCTTTCAACAGGAGCAAAGAGGGCTAGCTAATGGGCAATAGCATTTTTGTTATCGGCAAACGCATTGAAGTCAACTCGCGACGCTCATTGTTCAAGCGTATAATTATCCGCACATTCTTTTATTGTTGCGCATAAAATCAAAGAATATGTTATATTCATTTTCCCCTGACTTTTGACTCGGAGCGTATTGAGCAAACTCAATGGAAGACGGTTAAATGTTCTCACGATTTACTGCGTTCTAAGGACTGTTAGAGCTAAGACGCATTTTTAAAGGACTGGGTACCTACTTGTAAATTAAATGTTCAACAGCATTTGTAATCTACATATACCTACCAATGTAGGTAATACATGTGAATGTGTAGATTATGAGTAAATAGTTTAGAATGACAAGCAGAAAATTGTAGTTTAATCCGGTTGTTTATACTTATAGCTTTTCAATGACACAAACTGACATCATATAGATAAAATTATAATAATACCCAAAGATAATTGCTTATATACTTTTGTTTCGCTATCTACACCATTATCTTACAAAGTAATCCTGTAACATACCGGCACACTTACATTATTTATTTGAATTTTACACTGAATGTAATAATAGCCCAACTCAAGCGATTAGAGGTGCTTCAGTCAAGTAGTCGAGGTCCATATGTCGATGTTGAAAAAGGTTTTGTCGCCAAGTGCCAAGTACTTACTCCCCTACGAAGGTTTGAGTCACGTGCGCGAGCGTCAAGAGGTTAGATAATGCCTCCTTGTGTGATCATTTGATCAGAACTCTAATCGTTCATTGAATCATTGTGTATTTAAAGCTCAATGACGTTGTGTGCTTAACACGTGTCTAACAATGTGAAATGCAGAAGTCACTATGTAAACGTACACAGAAATGTGATTTAGTTACTTAAAGGTATGAGGATGCAAAACAACAACACTTAAAACCTGTTTTAATTTCGAATGTTACATCAATTCGAATGTGCCGTCAAATCAAACTTTTTGAATCGAACATGACGTATTTTTTTGTGTGACCAAAATTACAACCGCATCAAATCACTAATTTGATATACACATACACTTAAGATTTGACACAGTTCAATTGAGAAGGCTTTCAAAATGCAGTGAAACAACAATATCCAAAGCAAACTGCAAATTTATGTACAGACGCCAGCACATCAAGCTACCCCAAACTGTCAAATTATCCCAGCCAACTTTGAATCTTATATTTTAGCGATAACGTTGAAAAGCTATTAAATAGTATAGTATAGCTTGTAGTGTCGCACTGTGTACTCTTCCTGTTGACGAATCTATTAGGTACCTATTAAATATCTTTTCAGCAAAGTCAAAATGCCTCCTCGGAACAAAACAAAGACAAATAGCATATAATAATGTCTATTATGTACATAGTTTCTATCTAAATATATTTATATGTAATGTAAACACTAGTTAAGTCCGTTCCAGCCTCCGACGGCGCCAATACCCATACATTTACATTGTAATAAAACGTTAGCATCTTGTCTAGCTACTTAGTTATTTTCTTGTGTTAGACTGCCTACTGAGAAAATTTTGCATGTTGGCTTAATAGCATCTTTATGTTGAAGTGAAAGAAATTACTAAATAAATGATGACAGCATGTTGTTTTGGGACTTCAAAACGGTTTTCATTAACGTCGTGGTGTGGTGTTCAGTAGCCTTCCTTTAGCTTTTAATATTTTACTGGTACATTAAATAGGTAGGTCTAGGTATTGCACAATGAACAAACAACTGTCCAGTAGCATAGTACCCTAATAAAATAAAATGGTGGAAAGCCTTATAATACTATTAAAGAATTTACACACTAACTCTATAATAGAAATAAAAATATTTACAAGTATCAAAAAGAGTTACAGGGCGTCGAAAAATTCGTCCACATCGCTGTCAACAGGAAAAGTGCCCAGAAGGCTGGCAGCATTGCCACGTTGGATAGCAATGCTGATTCTTTGGCCAAAAAATAGGCCCGCCCTCTGGTCACGTGAAGAGTCGACCAACCGTTTGGTGATTTCCCGAAAAACTAGGTGGGCACTCGGGCCCCATGGTCCTAGAGTTTCAACCCCAAACGGTTCAAATACATAATCGCCAATTAAATTATTGTATTTGCGCCGTTTGAGGTTTTCAGCACCTGCAGCAGCCGCCCCAGCGCAGCACACTGTACTAGGAAGATGGGAAGGTGCAAGGGTGTCGACGCAAGTTGCGTCCCACACCAAAGGCCTACCCAACTTCCATGGCATTATGGTCATACCATCTGGTCTCTTGCCATCGACGCGTGCCAAGCCAGTGGGTTCCAAAACAGCTGGCATCCCGGCGGTGGCAAGAGCACGACTAATAATAATACTAATTTTTATAATACTTATTACTGTTTTGGGATAGAGGTGTGACTTTGTCACCTACCGTGTCGAGCTAATGCAATATTTTTTTGACAATTTATTCTTCCATATTTTCTGTATTTATCAATTGTTCTGCCGAAGCTACTTTTGCTGAACTTTAAAGAGGAAAACGTTAAATGGCTCTACACAGAAAGGTCAATGACGATAAAAAACCTTGGTCCAATAGACAAATAAAACTATTTAAAAAACTAAAAAAATAAAATTATTTAAAAAACGAACACACGTGTTTGTATATTAAAAGAGTTTGCCTAACAAAAAACAACCGTCGATTTACATTTCCAACAAAATGTTTGCATCTGTCAACTGGCAACACATTGACTTCATAATTTCCGATTTGTATATAGAGATATTAAATACCGTAACCATGGGCGGTTTAACCAGGGTCGAAGAGTAGTGGACTTTTTTCAACAAATATAATTTGTTTGATTTGTAAAGAGTGAAAGGTTGGCAGTAGGCCTGTATTACGTTGGCTCAGCAGTTATTGTTTGGTGCTCGCGGGTGTCCGCGGAACCCCGCCATTTTCCCCGCAGGGTTCTGCTAAAGACCCAATGCTATGTTAATTCTGAAGTCACCAAATGCCCTGTTGAATTTGTCAGCAAAGAATGGACTCTTGCCCTTTGAACGTCATTATTCGCGGGCTCGACAATGTACCGTGAAATGTTGGTATTATGATTCAATACGGATTGGTTTCCGAACCGTTTTTTTAGCGTGCAAAACTGTGATTTTGCTGTTTTATGTTTTGTTTTGTCTGCTTGACTGTACAGTGCATACCATCGATTAGTTTTTATACAAAGTTTAGGCAAAGAATATAATTTTACTATTTTGGGAAAGGCCTCTAAGCTGTCTCTATCGGTGTCCATGCAGTTTTCGAGCCAATTTTTTCAATACCTATACTTATTGAATTGATGTCTTATTTCTATAACGGAAACAGAATAAAGTCTGTAGATAATTTGGGGAGATATTGTGGTCTGTTATGTTCAATTAAAACGAAATGATCGGTGTTATGGTCGAGGGTATGACCAATCGCGGCGGACGTGTCCCCACGGAGCCGAGCTCAGTGGTCACAGCGTGACTCTCTTGTCACTCCCACCGAATAACAGTTATCGTTTTAACTTTAATACTTACATTTGAGCAATGGTGGCCTAGTGGTGACGGCCGCGATTTACCGATGTCGTAGGTTCGAACCCCAGTCAGGCGCATTGCTTTGTGTAAATTATTTCATTACCACTGCTCTTAAAACGGTGAAGGAAAACATCGTGAGGAAACCGGCATGCCCTAGAACCAAAAATTCGAATTCGATGAACGGTCGACGAAATGATCTATCTATATGCCTATTTTCATTCAAATCTGTTCAACGGCTTACGCATGATTGAGTAACAAACATCCAAACAGCTTCACAAACTTTCACATTTATAATATTTGTAGGATATGTAATTGCAGTAGGAATTGTACCTGCTAATCTTCTTCTGCATCTGGTTAGACTGGAAATCGACCCCAACACAGTTGAGAAAAGGCTAGGTTTATGATGATTGTACCTATCGTCTTTAAAAACAGTATCAGCTTCCTCTTACATCTTACACAAACAACAAACAGTGAGCCACTTAGCGCGCGCGCGTTTGTGGTTTGTGAAAGAGGTTTCCTCTTGATCATGTGCATGATTGAAGCTGTCACTTAGGAGTACAAGATCAGCACAGACATTGAAACCGAGCTTGCATTATGATTAAAAAGTCTGGTAAGTTTAAGGCTTTATTAGCTTCAGTAAAATAAAACAGTAGGTCGGTAAGTACTTACTTATGTTGAAAGGCTAGTAGATACCTACATAGGTATCAGCAAAAAAAACCTAGCAAAGGCCTTTAGCATTTCAGTAAAGGGTGTGTTGTTTAGAAAGCCTTCATTTTCTTTACAAATACCTTCTTCTTTATAGGTAAGTACCAGATGCTGAAAGATTAAAGAATTTTATAAAAAGGCTAGGCTTATATATCAAGAGATGCTCGAGCGATAGTGTAAATAAAACTACATTGCTTCCTAAACCTTGCAATAAAGATTAAGTTAAAATATGGAGGTTATTTTTAAGAGGTTACAACATATCTTAACTTCAAGCTGCAATGTTATTATTTATTAATAACATCTGTCTATATTTAGAATTACATTTAAATATTAATTTGTTAAAATACGATTGTCTCTAACTATATCACGTTGTTGTTGTAAATTATTTGGTTTTTACATTGGTACAAAAGTGGTCGAGGCAACCGCGCGGGCGCTTCGCCGTCGCCTCGCCGGCCAGCGGGGCGCCGCCGGCGCAGGCCCCTGCATAAATACATCAGATATCGTTATATCGAAGAATACATTTGAATACGTATGTGTTGTTTACTAAAATTAATTTATTCATCCTTTCGGATGAAATCTCTGGCGCTTCCAATAACTGATATCGGAACGCCGATAACAGCAGATATCTTTATGATTCATTCAACTTGATCCTTGTTTCTGCCTGCTTTTAATTATGAAGGTACTTACGTATGCACTGACCATTTAAGGTACGGAAACCTGTTCTAACTAAAAAAAAAAAACATAAAAGTTTTATTGGCAAAAAAACATAACCCTCCTTCTGGCGCAAACGGGTAAAAAGAAGGGGAAATAGTACTCGTAATTTTACACAAACACAGTTAGTTATACGTGTGGGTGTACCTACATTACAATTTTTTGGTTTGACCATTCAAACTAAGCAGGGCAGGTATCTTTGGGTTCGGAGTGCGAATTAGCACAATGAAACTAATGAAGAATACCACTGCAGATAAATGATGAGTCAAATTAAGTTTACAACGAACAATGTTGTTGCCAAATGTAAGATACTATAGTTTTCTTTGGAGAATTCGACGCCAAAATAAAATTTTATGAAAAATTCGTAACTTGTTTTGATCACAGATCAAATTAACTATTCTTCAAAAGATTCATAAGGGACCAGCTTTTCGTCTCTTCACTATATTTGTTTTCAGTCTTTTTAAAAAACTTGTTATTGCATTTTCAAGAACTTCGTAGCACTAACTGCAACGAAGTCAAAGTCGTCATTTGTTCAATTCAATTTAGGTATATCAGAAAAATATGATTATTTTGTGAAAAATCTTTACAGATAATTTCGATTGCGATCACCAGAATGATCTTAGCGTGTCGACAGCGATCTGGACTCGGCCCAGAATTTAGCGACGTATTTGGCGCCATCACTAGCATTCATCAGTTCCTGAAACATGCAGTTTACAGGACACGCGGGACATGATTCTATTCTATTCTATTTTTCTCTATGGCAATGGTGCCGATGTCGACAATTCTTCCATTATCAAATGTGTTATGAGAAAACGTGGGGCAGACATATAAAAATTAAAACTAAAATTCTACATCCAACACTATTTCCATAGTAAATAGTTGAACTTTATGTGAAACTTGTTGACGAGCATTAGCAGGTACACTGTAGGCCGGAGCTTCGTTCTGGTCGATGTGTCTAACAAGAATCCAGGACATGATATTAAGTGTCTCATCGTTTATGGAACAGCACCATACAGAATGATCTTCAGGATATTCTTATTCTACATGTTACACACTATAGGTAGGTTTTAGGTATCTCCGAGTCCGCTGCAGTAAGATGTCTCCTTTCTGAAATCTTCTTAATAACCTCAGTTTGAGGTTAGCTGAGGGGATTCCTATAGACCAGAAGTGGCCATCCTCAGGAAGGAGCTCCTTATAGAGCTCTAGAATTTTTGGTGGGACGTGCCAGTTTTGCTCCTGTTATTTTACGTCTTTAGCACCTCCTGAAATGAAGGTGCTATAAATGAGATTAAATAAGAACTTTAACAACGTTCTACAGCAAAAACATGAAAGCTCAAAGAGCCTCTCTCTTTGGACCTCAAATAAAAAATTAAAAAAACAATCTTCGAGAAAAAGCAACTAAAACAAAAACTCGATGTACAGCTTTAGACATCCAGCATTTTAGCACGTAATGCTTACTATCTACTTAGGTACTTATAATATAATTATAAATCTTATTAAGGGGCTTACATGACCTAAAACGCGGTCACTGTCGGACTGCATAGAAAAGAAAAAGAAGCGCGATGACACAACGCTGGTAATTTATTGCAAAATATGAAACAATAATTTAATTACAAATAAATCTATTGTTTGGACGAAAAAATTAAAACAGTAGTATTTTAGTATATTGCTTGTAGAATAATGTGACAAAAAATCAGAATGATTGTATGTATATTAGTATGGTTTTTGTTGTAAAAAGAAAGTTTTTATAGGCATCTTCATGATTTTTTACTATCATATCAAATTAGTTGTATTATGTTTTCAACACACTATCTACCTAGCATATACCCTGAAGAATATCATATTATTTTTCTGTTTTTTTTTACTGTAGTCAATCATAGTATAGTTTAATTGTTTCTAAAACTTGCGTTTTTTGTGTTTAGGTTCTGCAAGCCCCTTAAGCGTATTTTTCGGGACACAATACAAGTTAGTACCTACACTTATTACATTGTAAATAATTTATGATCGAAGTTAATGTTCAGTTTCCGCACTTCTCCGTCGCTGCTCAGACAAATTGGTCAATTAATCATTGTTTAATGTCGCTTCCACCATCTTATCGGAGAGTAGGTACACGACTACATGCTCGCTTCTTGTAATGGTTTGTATACGTCTGCTTTAAAAGATAGACTATTAAGTTATGATTTTACATTGTTTTAATTACCTAAGTGACCACTTTTTGCCATTATTTTTATTTTCCACAATTATTTTTATGTGACCAACTATTTAATTGTAACGACAACACCACCACGCCCTGTCTTTTTCTGTGGATAAAAGTACCTAGCTAGGTACTTTTATTCACAGAAAAAGACCCCAAAACCCAAAAGGTATGAATTGATAGTAGCTTTGGCATTATTTTGAATGGATAGAGAGCAGCATTCTTCTACGTGGGTAATACCTACGTAGAAGAATGTTGCTCTCTATACATTGTTGGTTTTGCATTGTTGTACCTACCTATGCATTTAAAAAACTGGCCAAAAGCGAGTCTGACTCGCACACGCAGGGTTCCGTACCACAAGGCAAAAATGCCGAAAATAACACGTTTGTTGTATAAAATATTTATTTTATTCTGTTTTTAGTATTTGATGTTATAGCGGCAACAGAAATACATTACTTGTGAAAATTTTCAACTGTCTAGCTATCACGGTTCATGAGATACAGCCTGGTGACAGACAGACAGACTGACAGTGGAGTCTTAGTAATAGGGTCCCGTTTTTACCCTTTGGGTACGGAACCCTAAAAACATACTGCGACGGTCTTGATTAATTTTTCAATTGCAATGATTAACTACTAAGATGGCAAAAACATGGCAGCCGTATGGAAATTTTTCTAGTGTGCAGTGGTTACTTGAACTTTATAACTTACTTTTTATTTCATTTTCCCTTAGCAATTCAGATAACCAATCCCTTACTTACTAAAGCAGCAATTTGGATGTCCAACATCTCCATTGTAAAAAGTTTACCACGCTTTTGTAAGATTTTCAAAGTAACGATTCCTTTCTAATAAAACCAATCGAATTATCCATATTGAACACACTCCACGCAATCTATTTACTTACCTGTTTTATTATGTACAACGCGAAGGTATAAAGGCCAGTAATTGCAATCATAAATATCTCGCCTGCGCCATTTATAACCGGTCTGGGTTCATCTATTAGATGGTTGTCGGTACCCCATTTTCACTTACGATGTTATTTATTTGCCTCTGCCTTTTTGTGGGTGTGAGAAATTGTTTCGTGGTTCCTGTGGGGAAATAAACAACTGTTATGTAATGTCGTCACGATAATCGAGTGTGAACTTTGGTTTACGCTTGTTGTTTGACAAAAAAAGCTGGTGAATTCAAATTGGCGAAAAAGCTAATATTTGAGTAGTTAGAGTATAAAATGCTTACATAATAATATGAAATTAGCGTTTAGTCGAAGTGGCCACTTTGATCTCAAATATCTGGCGTTTGGTTATGAATTCCAAATTCAAATTGTGTTTCTGAAATTAGTGATTCATTTGTTTTCGCGCCATTTGTTTTTTCTTTGACATTGTTCTGTTCACATTAAGGAAAACTTGAAGTATCGAATTACGTACGCGTATGAATACAGTTCCACTGTGGGCCTGTGACTCCAGCGCTGCATATTATTATTATTTTGTTGTTTGGAGTGCACTTCAAAGATGGTAGGTTCTTCTACAGGCTAGCGATTTAGACACCTGCTGCATCCTTTAAAAGGGTGATTCTACTGAACAACTTTCTCTATGAAAGTCATTTTTTCTATTCCGTGATAAATTCGGTTCGTGAAATAGGTAGACAGAGAGTACTTATTTCAAATCCTTCGTCCAGTGCACTTACGGCAGTCAGCCCTTATTCAAAATTTGCTGACTCATTAACCTTTTAAGTAGGTATACAATCTAGAGCCTAGACATTAGCGTACCTATCTATCTAATTATTTCATGGTCGTCTGATACGATAAAATAAGATAGAGTAAATATAACGATGATAATAGTTCCAAACAAGTGTAACTAAAATCATTAGGTAGGTTGGTATGGTTTCAGTTACATACATGTTTAATTCTCTAATTTATTTTTGAATTTATATCATGTGTAAACATAGGTTCTACGTACAGTGCGGCCGTCGAGAGAATTTGCGTTCCTGATACCTGTCAGACCGGCAATTCTAGTACTTAACTAATAAAGATCAAAATCACAAAACACGTACCTATTCATTTGTATGACACTGACAGGTGTCAAGAACGCATTCTCTCGATGAACAGACTGTTACATTCCTAATGACAGATTTACGACATTAGCACTTATTTTCATGGTTTGTTTATATACCCGCTTAGATTTAGAGAAAGAATAGTTCTTGTTTAATTATTGTATAACTAAATTAGGAAAAAGGCTTCACAAAAGATAGAGAGTTAAGTATCAAAATCTTTGTAAGTAGGTAATTGGACAGAGTTCAGAAAAAAGGTTTCACAGTTGGAACGAAGTCTCACCCATTGAGACTAAGTAGGTACACTGCAATTGCATCCACTTTTATGGCTTCTCCCTTTAACTTAACTACTTATATGTACCTATAATACTGGAGTATATAACTACAAATTTATGTATGATAAATATTTTACTAAAGTGGGCGGTCGTTAAGGCGTGGCTGTCCGGAGCCCCTCCTAAGATACACACCCACTACGAAACAGGTTCGCAATTACACTTCGCTGTGGGTTTAATAATTCTATAAACATACTAAAATATATTATAAATATACTTACTAGTTAAGAAACACTTCGTGTTACTATTAAAAACATAATGTTATCCCTTTTTGTATTGATAAGGACTTATCGATTTTAAAACAGCCTTGTAACGTCATCCACACATAAGTTGTAACACTTGCGCTACGAAAATCGCCCTTACTGCTACGACATAAAGGCGCTGCCAATGCCAAATTATCACTTATGTGACGGTTGACTGTACCTGAGTCCATTGTGAACTAACACAAACTACTTTCTGATAACGCGATATCAATCATTATAATTGAATCGTTGTTCTTATCACATATTTATAGAATGCTTGACACTTTTAAGGTACTAGAATGCCCTAGTACCTTAAATTAAAAGTGTCACCCATCGATATCCGTGGTGTCACCGCACCGCACTGGACCGCGACTTTAAAAAAACGCGATTAAAATCAAACCTCAATAATAAAGGTATTAACAAAACAATATGGAAATAAGCCAATCAATCAAACATAGGTGTACCTACCTATACGTAAATATATTTATAGCTGTTGCCCGCAACTTTGTCGACATATTTCACCTTTTTAGGGTTCCGTACCCAAAGGGTGAAAACGGGGCCAAGACTCCACTGTCCATCTGTTTGTCACCAGGCTGTATCTCATAATAAATATAACTAACACTTCTGCTAGGTACATGATTAATTATTATGATTTAACTCCTCTGAAGGTACTTAGCCAGCTACCTACATGCTACATAATCAGTCTTAGGATGATGATGACTGTAAGTACAGACGCCAGCACATCAAGCTACCCGAAACTGTAAAATATTCCCAATCAACTTCGAACCTTATGCTTCAGCAATAAAGTTGAAAATCTTTTAAAGAAATTTAACAGATTGTAGTAGCTTGATGTGCTGGCGTCTGTACCTATCTATTATAGAAAACGACAATTAATCAAGCAATCGGCTTAAGTACCTAGGTATCTACTACTTAAGTAGGTACATTTGAAAGTTAATTACTAGCTAAAGATTACAATATTATCAAAACAACTCGCAAATGTTCTGTCAACAAACCTGTAAGGTAGGTAAGCACCAATGGCCAGCAATTAGTGCTCAACAAGGCGAACATTTTAAATGGTAATAAGGCTCGTCCCCCTAAGAGATGAGACCTATTATTTATAAATTATGAAATCAGGCGTTACTTGGCGGAAATCCATGACTGTAGTACGTACAATGTTATGTAGATACAAGACTTTCAATATTTTAGTAGGTACCTGGTTTAACTGGCGAAATGGAAATGCAGGCGAAATGTTAGGTATGTTTATGTAAAAATTATTCACTCAGGTCCTGTCCAGGAGCAGCTGGCTCTGTCAGTCTTAGTTGCAACAACTGTCAGAGAGGTTCCTGACAGACGGTGTGTGGTGTGCGCGCTTGCACCAGTCATCATCTGGACATAGGCCTCCCCCAAGTGTCGCCACATCATCCAGCGAATTCCTGCAGCCTACACAAGATCATCGATGCTGGCAGCAATACCTAGTTATTCAGAAACCAACATCGTAATTGCGAAATAATTATCAACTATACCAAACAAAACTTCAATACCTACTCGACCCAAATGTATGGGACGGCTGATTATTTTATCTCGATTACCATATTGTTAGTCCCGTGGAGAAAGTTGTTCAGTTTGATGGTCTGTACCACACCCTTAAATTTGACAACATCTTTCTGGTTCACGCTGTATAGGTAATTCCTATAGGCTACGCAGACACGCGTGTAGGTATAATGACAAACAAAATTCCATATTATATACCTATAGATTAGAGGCCGCTACACGTGTAAAGAGATATGCAAAATGTCTGCACCAACAGAATGATTGTATCAACAGTCGCGGTTAGACTGAGTTGATCGAATGGGTACTGGGCTGTTCCGGTAACAATTACTGATTAGGATTACATAACTACACTTCTTCTTCTTCACGACAGTTATTCAAATTTTGTTAGCCCAAAACTTCGCCAGGCTTAGGCACTAGCTTCGCCAGTGGTGGACCCGAAGTAAGGGCCGCGACTTACGAGGTGTTGGTCGTAGGTATGAACCCTGATACAGACGCTTTATCTTGCGTAAATAATTTATTTCATCACCACTGCTCTCAAAACGGTGAAGGAAAATATAGTGAGGAAACCGGTGTCCTAGAACCAAAAATTCGAAGACATGTGACATCTACCAACCCGCACTGGGCCCGCGTGGTGGATGACAGCCCACTCCTTCTCACTGAGAGGAGCCGTATGTCCTTGGGAATAATAAAGGCTGATTATGCTACTCTTCCACGGCGTTATCAGTGGCAGCGCAGGGGTCACTTTAGCTGCATATTTTGGGGCACAGAGAGAAGTGACTCAGCTCTACATTCACACCCTGCTGGCGTTCCGTCGAGGTAAAGTCGTCGTCCCCACTTTACAAGGTTAGAATTACACCTTCCCACCATTTGGGTTCGGAGACCTTAACTAGACTGTCAGAAGATAAATCATCATAGCGATCTTTCTACTTATATCTTCACTTTCACTGTAAGTCAAGAAAAATATGTTCTAAATTCATTGTGCCTTTAGATACCTTGTAAATACCAGTATTCCAAAGCATTAAATCTTTAACCAAGACAGCAGCTGTTGTGTCCTATTCATCATTTATTTATAAATACCGCAAAATATCTGCTCCATTTAAATCCTTTTTTATCTACGACATCACTTAGCATTGAATTTGCACATCTAGTCGTCATAAATGCTCATTCGTTGAGAGCGCGTGCGACGACGGGAGATCTCTATATGTGGTCGCGACCACCGCAGCGCAAGTCACCGCGCGCCGTCAATGATCCTTCACAACTATGCGCGCACGCAGGCGCAGCTGTCATGGGCGTACGACTCAATGAATGTTATAAGCTGTAATAATAATAAATCTTATGTAAGACTTGCAATGATACTTTGTACTGGAAGCTTTTTTGCAATATATCTACCTACGTAGAATATAAAGCTTAGGGCCTTAGGTACTTACGTCAAAAGCATGAAGGGCAGCCCTTGCCCAGCCGTGGGACAGACAGTAGTAGTTAATAGGTAGGTTTTTTAGTGTAATTTTTTTTTTGTAGGTTTATTTTTCTGCAGAAAATCTAGCAATACAAAACAAAAAAAAAAAAAATACTTTACTTCTTTCTTTACTTTTTTTTGTACTTTACTTTTTTTGTACTTTACTTTTTTTTTTATTTTACTTTACTTTACTTTACTAATAAATACTTTTTCTTTCTTTCTTTCAATACTTTTTATTTCAATCCGTCGACCCTCCCTCCACATCAACATCGATTACGATGTTGGTCCCATGGATAAATGTGTTCAGTTTGATGGTTTGTACCACACTTGGCTGGTCTTTGAAAACTAACCCTGTATAAATATAGCTAAAAATAATCTTTTTATCATTTACTTATGCTGTTTTCTGTATTTTGTTACTATATATATACCTACCTAACCCTTAACCAGGCAAACTGTAGGACTGCCTTTTCTAGCCTGGATTTTTACCAGTATAATGAATATCCATACCAACTAAAATGTAATTGTGTGTGGGGTGAGGCGGGTGTAGGAAAAAAAAACAGTGTTTGTTTTATATTATATTTTCTCTTTATCTTTGTAAATTGCCGAAAACTTGATATTTAAGTAAGTGTTGCAGTGTTGCTATGGAGGGAAGCTTTCAGGTTATGCTAAATAATTCAGTTTTTCTAGGTAAGTCTGAAGGTGATCACCGGGGCGGTTTTAGTGAGGTAAAAATCCCACACTCCCCGACCTCCCACCCCGGAGGTCGGGTGCCTTTTGAAGGTTTCCCCCGACAACAAAAAAAAAAAAAAAAAAAGGTACTTTGTTTAAACTGTTTTAATTATTATTTTTACCAAAAACTACCGATTTCCCTCATCGCTGTTTGTTTGTAATTGTTTTTACTCCTCCATCACGTTTCATTAACAAGATTCTGTGTAAAAAAAGACTGAATAAATATATTATATTGCCGGATCACTTTTTTAAATTTACTTAAAAAGCGTAGAAATTAAAACTAAAAATAAGGGGGAATAGTGGAATAACTTAAAATTAAAAGGGGGATTTCTGGACATTTTTACATTAGAGTCCAGATTTTCCCCTTGAGGGGGATTCTGTTTGGGGGAATAGTGGAATAAGCCGATTTAAAAGTGTCCATGGAGGTTCTTGCCCGTTCTTCTCCATAGAGATCTACGGTTTGGAATAGGCAACTAGCTTCAACTTTCTAACTAACTGACAGACTATTTAATTTTGACAATTCAAAAGTGGCTGTACAAGGTTTAATTGAAATAAATGCTTCGAGTTAGAGTTAGAGTATAACGAGCGCGATTCAAGGAAACTCTCGATCGACGTAAAAATTATGCGGACTACCGCTTAGGTGCAAATTTTCTTTACAAATAAACGCGACACTCAAATGACGGATTAAAACACCGAATTATTACTCTCGCAAATGGCCAAGTAAGTTGCACCAGTTGTTCGTTGCTTAATAATCTATTAAAACACAAATTTGTACTAAGAAAGAATTTTTGGATTTATACGTCTATGAAATTGTACAAAAAGTATGAAGCTGTATCCACGTCACGTGTCTACAGACGAGCCCAAGATAATGAATCATCACAATAACAGTTATTTGTCGTATTTGGGATTGCTAAGTAGATGCCCCATACAGACGCATGTACAATGTACACATACAATGTTATGAGCACAATCATTTCGCGAGTGTATTGTTAGTTAGTTTAATGATTTGCAAGGAGTGGCCGTTGCTCAGTGGATCGTGCAGGGAATTTAGTCAAAATGTTTCAGCCTCGGGTCATGTTAACGTTCATGGAGGTGCCGAAGAAAAGAAACATGGAATCTGGGGATACTGAGGAGCGGTTCAAGTTGATACCGACAGCACCAGGAAAGGTACGTAATGATAATTTTAATCGTCTTTCGCGTCTTTAACGCTGCGCTCTTTTGAATTTTGTTATAATTGAGGTAAAGATTGACTGAATGGTATTATGAGGTAGATGGAGTCGGTGTTTAAAAATGCTACTTTTTAAAAAGATAAGTACTAATTTCTTTTGAAAATTAGGTACCCTTTGTACTTTGTTCGTACCGTAATGACACAAATAATGTTTGCACTCACTCGGAACAATAACAAAACAAAGTTCTATGGAACATTGAAAAACAAAACTATGCAATCAATAACTGGAATCTAAAGAAATCTGTCACTCAAGCAATAGTTACGCCCAACTAAAATATAACAAGGCTTTTGTCAAAATTGTCCATAGAATGGAAGTGACAAAAACTCTAAACAAAATAGGAAGAATGAAAAGCATGTGCGCCCAACGTCTTGTTTACGAAACAAAATATATGCGAAATAATAGTGCACTGAAACCTGTGGCCCACCGTGACGGAACTGCCTAACATAATAATAGAGGTGCCCCATAAATCACTATCATAATGAATATTGTCGTTAGTCAGTCATCCGTTTTTATACAAGATAATTTAAAATTGGAATAATAAGATTTTGGTGACATTCTTAGAATTTGTGGTGTGTTTTGTTAAATGGTCAGAAGAACCGTTAGGTACATGTACTTTTTTTTTTCTTAGCGTAATTATTATAATCATCCTATTAAAACACGGGATATTACACGAAAAAAATAAGATAATTCATTTTCCTTACAACATTTTATTGATTCTGAGGCGGTACGAAGTTCGCCGAGTCAGCTAGTAAATAATGTTTCATAATCAAACAGGTAGGTAGGTACGAGTATGTAATTAGATAATTAGGTAATTGAGCAAGTCAGAAAGCACTCAGAAAGTATTGCGAAACAAAGTTTCTATGTATGAGAGACTGGCCAGTTATAATCTATTTTGAAAATATGATTATTTGTTAGTAAAAATAGGTACGCTCCAATTTCAAAATTTCCCTCCACATTGTGAGCTAATTTAAACTATCATGTCTCATTAAAAAATGGAGCGCCGAGAACATTATCGCGCTATGATTTTTTACGATTTTAATTGTCGCCTGAAACCGGACGAATCGTACGATAGACTTCAAATGGCATTCACGGATGAAGGCCTTTCTAAGGCAACCGTGTATCGTTGGTATAACGAATTTAAGCGCGGTCGACTAACTTAGGGGGATGAAGAAAGAAGTGGTCGCCCTTTAACGGCTATTACGGAAGAAAACGTGCTATAGCAGTGAAAAATTTAATCCAAGAGAATAGGGGAGTTACCAAGAGATTCAGCACATAGTACTGCAGGTTGGATCGGGAAGCCTTTTCGAAATTCTGCATGTATCTTCAATCTGAAAGAAGCATCAACGCTGAATGGTATCTACCAAATGCTTGGCAGAAGTTTTCTCTGTTGTGAGCAACAAGCGACCAAACACTGGGCTCCGCGGGCTACTGCTCCGCCACGACAACGCGCCTTCTCACACTGCGCTCAAAACGAGGGACTTCCTGGACAGCACGCTGGTCAAACTCCTGGGTCACCCTCCTTACAGCCCTGACCTAGCACCGTGTGACTTCTTTTTATACCCGAAAATAAAAAATCAGCTCAAAGGGATACAATTTTCGTCGCCGGAAGAGGCGCTGCCAGCGTTCGAGCAGGCTGTAAACGGTTCAGACGCATGAAATTTTGTCTGTACAAAGTTTTTACATAAAAAAAAAATATTTACCTATAGAACATTGTTTTTTATTTTCGCAAAAATTTCTGAGTGTCCCATGTATACACCCATAGACAGAATTAACACCCCTTTTTTTTGTTTCGTTGGGAAATTATCAAATAACTTCTCCCCGCTCTGGGCGGAGCGGAAGGGCGTGTCAGACTTTTACTGACCAAAACCCACCCGTGTTCCTTCAGTTACCTGTGCCAGGGGCCACGATATCTCTTTCGAACAAACCGCGACCCTGGCAGGCATTGGCCCTAGCGGATCCCGTCAGTTAGTGCTGACATCTCTTTGAGAGGCGCGTGGAACACAACGCGCCGTCGACCCGGGCCTGATCCTTACCGGAGGGCGAGCTGCTCGCCGTCCGCAAGCCCGCGCCAACGCTGGCCGGGAATCGGCTACCGATTCCCGACGCCCAAGGCGTCTCCTGCGGCGACTAGGGGCGTGAGGGCGCAAATATTGCCTCTCCCTCACGCGCGCCTCCCCGGAGACCGCGCGGTATCTCCGAACTAGCCGGACGGCCATGACCTTCTGGGACACTCAACCGTCGGGCTGGTCGCCACCTCAGTGAACGCGCCCACTCCGGTGCTTCGTTAAGAGCCATGGACCGCACGACCCCCGCGTAGAGCCTCCGGTAGGAGGCGTTTGGACCCCTTAGATTGGGCAGGAGCCACTTCAAGGCAGCCCCAGCCCGCTCCAGTCTGGGAGCCAAACGTCGGAAATGCTCCACGAAGTTCCAACGGCTGTTGAGGACAAGTCCCAGGTCCTTCATCGTCGACTCCACGCCAATGTGAAACACTCCTACCGTTATTTGGGAACCCGACGGTGGCGCGCTACGAGGACCATGAAAACACATGGCCTCGGAATTGTACAGGGCCACCTCGAGTCCCAGATGCCGGATCCTTTCAACGACTGTCACAACCCCGCGTGTCGCTAATTCAGCCACCGCTTGGTGCGACCTTCCCAGCGCCAGGACCAGCGTGTCGTCAGCGTAGCACACCACGCTGATGCCGCTAGGGAAGTCGGCGCGCACCACCCAGTCGTACCCGATGTCCCACAGATGCGACCCCAGGACCGATCCCTGTGGGACACCGCACGACATCTCTCACCGGTTCCACTCTCCCTGATGACCGGGGTGGATGACGGCCCTGCCCGTCAGATATGCCTCGACCACGCGACTTCAAGCTCTGACGCAAAAATAATTAACAGCCCTCTTCTTGCGTCAGAGCTTGAAAATTAAGCAGGTCAAGGACTTTGGATTACATTAATGTTGACTTGTTGAGTATTCTTAGGCTACGGCTTGCAAAATCCCTGGAGCGGGAAGCGACAGCGGGGCAAAAAACAGTACAATTTTATTATTGGTCATGTGAAGAAAGAAAGCAGTAATAAAGCCTCGAACCAATTGCGAGCCTTTATGTGAAACAACAAATGGGCAATAATTTAAGCCATAACAAGTGAGATTGAATACATAATCAAGAAGAATGGGTACCTACATAGATACCTAAATGTATATATAGGTAGTTTAATTTGTGCGAATATACCTTACTAGTTTCTGCCTGCGACTTCGTCCGCGTGTTTCTTGTTCCCTGACCCACCCCGTCGCGGTCGCATCGCACTGTCACTTCGTTTTCGCTGAGCGATCTTTCGGACTTTTTTCTTTTTTCTCGGCTCTTTAGGGTCATAGCGTGATGTTAAATAGCCTTCCTCAAGAACTGGACTATCAAATGCAAAAAAAAAAAACACTGGCACTCCGGTAGTGCCGACAGAAGTGAAAACTTGAACAATTACGAGTGTATTTTGTGAATCGTCTTATAAACAAAACACGCGTGTTAAGGTGTGTTCCTTATTTTATAGGGTTTTTTGCAAATCAGGTATGATGACCAAAGTGACTGGTTTATTCTTCTCGTGAAAGGAATTTATTCAGATTTGCTCGTCGTCAGTTATATATCCGTGGGTCAGCGCCATCTCGTCGTTGTTGGATGAACTACGTAGTTAGTACGCGAGGCCTACGTAGTTAGTACGCGAGGCCCTCGTAGTTCTTCCCGATGTGCATAGATGGCGCTGTCCTCAACAACGCGCTCGTCGTTGTTGGATGAACTACGTAGTTAGTACGCGAGGCCCTCGTAGTTCTTCCCGATGTGCATAGATGGCGCTGTCTTACGTTTTACGTCTTACGAATTTTCGATCAGGGTCACGTGACCTGACGCGAATTTAGAAGTTTTTACCCATTCCAAAAAAAGTACACAGCGCCGCTAAAGAAGTTTTCACTTCAAAAACCCAAATCCGTCCAGAGATTAGCGTTCAAACAAACAAACTCTTCAGCGTTATTATTAGTATTGGGTCTCGTTGGGACTCGCTTATAAAGTTCTATAATGCCTCGCGTTGTGTATGTATGCGTAGGCCGTAGCGTTTGCCCTAAATACCTGAGTGCCTACCTAGGTTGGTAGTACTCTATATTATAGTTCATCAAAGTCAAATCGTTTATTTTAAGTAGGTAGGCCATTTAAAGGCACTTTGAACGTCTAACTTTACAAGAATAGAATTGATTCTAGGTGGCTGCCAAAAGGTAGTTTTGTATGGAGTAGAATGGACAAGAAACTCCACACCTACTCTTTTCAAATTAATTACAATATTTTGTATACTTACGCGTAAGCTAAATTAGAAGCCTGGCGCCGGATTTTGCTAGACTTCAGTATTTATCTACTTAGGTATACCTAGGTAACATTTTAAAGTAAAAAATGTACTATTACAAAAAACGGACCAAAACAAGAGCGATCAGGGAACTCACCCCTCGCGTTCTTTTGTTTCTCCCTTATATCCGCGCTCGACACAATGTCGTAAGCTAAAAACAGCTGTTTACGCAATCGATAAGACTGAGGTGTGGAGACAGCAAACAATCGCCCCATGGCCGAGCTTTACATATTTCTACTCAGAACATTCAGCATTCTGAAAGTTCCCTCCATTCGGAAGGGAAGTGAACTAAAAAAGTTGTGCAATCGGATTTTTTTAAATATTTAAATCCGGAATAGAAGACAAGTTTAGGGCCGGTAGTAAAAGTAGTTGACGGTGGGAAATAAATACGGTATTAAGTATCATAGCACCAATTAATAAATTCAAACATTGGAGCAGACATTAAAAGAGTGTTTAGTGTAGAAGTGTGCACTTCGAAATGATTTCGAACCTCACTCAAGTGACCCGGCACCATATAGATACAATCCGGAAGCGCATTAATTTGTTTTTGGCACCGCGGGTTCTCGCCTCATCACCGATTGAAGTCATGTTTAGAGAATTAATAATACTACCGGTTCCTAGTCGTAGATTAACCTGGGTTAAATTCAATCTTTGATCCGAGTTTCCTGACACTCCTCTCAGCCGTTTCACGTAGATAGATAGTTTCACACAGATAACAATCCAGACTCGCAAATGCCATAGTAGATTGTGAAAAGATAATAAGAATTATTAGTGAGGCCGTAGTTATTGTTTATTTATATACATAAGCAAATATAGTTACCAGCACCTGCGAGTGTAACGCACAATTTCATTAGGAAACGCCAGAGCTACCGTAAAACAAATATTCAGCGTCGATTTTTAGCGTTTTAGACTATTTGCAGCTTTCCGCTTCAAAGTCATGGCGCTCATTGACGCCTACACACTGTTTACTAAAATATCATTGGTTATGAACGAAACATTTATTATAATCGAGTTTTAGTTCTACAGTACCTTTCATGTTTTATCGAACTGATAAATTGATAACGTATCATGGAAACGTTAGTCGCGAATTGGACGACCGCGGATAAACGTTGCACCGAATATATAAACTATATTTCAAACATTAAGAATTAGTACAATGAGTGTTGATACACAGTAAGAAACGTTTTAGTGTAGTTTTGTGTAACTGTTATTAAGTTAATTATTTATAATGTCGAAGGACACCGAAGGAAACGGGTGGCAATTAAAGCCCGGAGACAAGGAGAACAAGAATAAATTGCCAGACCCGTTAAATGGAGATTTTCCGAAAACTCCAGAATCAGACACGTAAGTATTCCATAATATTAACTACATACACTCTCTACATACAATGTTATAAAAGAGAAATAAAATCGTAACACTGTCTGTGAAAACGGAACCCTAAGCACAAATGACACTGAACACGAATTGTTTCAATTGATCAGCAACTCTCATTAATTACGAACAAGTCAGACGCGCACCACTGTTTTATTATATTACTTCACATTTATACCACGTAATAGTAGCAATAAGAAACACAAATTCGCCGGGATGGATTAAAAATGATCTCATGACACTGGTGCGCTCTCCCATTTTTCGGTGATTCCTACCTTAGTTCTTAACCATGAGTTATAAATAAACGCACTATATTTAACAGATGCCCGGATTGTGTTAAACTATCAGTTTCTAAATGGCTTTTAATTTTAGTTCCGGAATGTTACGTGATATGATAATGTTTAGTTTTTCAAGATAAATTATAAAGGACAATGACCAAAAGTCGTACCAAAAAGTCTCATGCATCAAGATCAAAATATGATAGTAATTATTTTCATAATTTTTTACGACACTACGCGTCGGGGATTAGATTTTTGAACATGGAATTTAATTTAAAGTAAAAAAGTGTTGATATTGTTTTATTCCCTTTACATGACGCTCCGTTTCATAACCTTGAATGGAGAGAGTTTTTTTTTTGGGCCCACTGTATTTAAGGGGCTTACAGGACCTAAACACAAAAAACGCAAGTTTAAGAACAATAAAAATATATAATCGACTACAAATCAAAAAAACATGATATTCTTCAGGATATACGCTAGGTAGATAGTGTGTTGAAAACATGATATAACTAAATTGATACGATAGAAAAAAATCATGAAGATACTTACCTCTAAAAACTTTCTTTTTACAATAAAAACCATACTAATATACATATGATTTTTTGTCAGATTATTCTACAAGCAACATACTAAAATACTAGTGTTTTAATTTTTTAGTCCAAACAATAGATTTTTTGTAATTAAATAATTGCTTCATATTTTGCAATAAATTACCAGAATTGTGTCATCGCGCTTCTCTTTCTTTTCTATGCAGTCCGACAGTGACCGCGCTTTAGGTCATGTAATCTTTTAATCGTATTATACTCAAAAAAACGTAACCAATTTATCATTTAAAATGGTTGATTTTTTCAACAAAGTCTAACCGGGATCACGCGCGAAATCGTAATAAAAAGAAAATATTTTAATAATGCACTCAATTGATTCAATTCCAATTACGGTCGTCAATGTCATAAATACATGTATTGAAGAGTTTCTTTTAGATTTTAAGAAAAAAAAAACAAAGTCTATACGTAATAACAGTTCGAGGTGGTAACCGAATATGTTTCATAAATAAAAAAATGTACTATTGACGCTGCAGCAGGTCCAATAATGGCCGTTCGTGTATGAAATGTCAAATAAAATAAAGTATCTAGTTTTTAGGTAATTTCGATTTTGTTGAAAAACTCCGAAACTCGGGTTTTGTTTACAAAAAGAACTTTTGTAGGAGTTAGTATGATAACTGTAGTCTATAAAAAACAAAGTTTGACATTGATGCAGCATGGTACGGGATTCCATACATCATGAGCATTGTTCTCTAGGCATTTATCAAAATTGTTATCTGCAGGCGTCCAGCTTGAAAATCAATTGGTTCATTAAACAAGTACATATATGTTGTATCTATCGTACGTTTCTTACCGACAGCGAAACATTTAACACAAACAAAGGGCTTTCATGACCAATTAATAATCGTCATTCATTATGTACCAAAAAAGTAATTTAAAAAAATTAAACCGATTTCAAAAAAAAATTAACTCAAAATTATGAAATAACTTTAATTTCGGAAGTCGGTGTCTTGGGATCTGTATTTTATTTTGTTTAAGTTTTTTACCACTGAGAAATTAAAGTTATTTCATAATTTTGAGTTAATTTCTTTTTGAAGTCGGTTTGTTTTTTTTTAATTATTTTTTTATTTCGTAATTTTTAGTTTTAAGTTAAAACTGGAATATTTGTTTATAATAATCAGGTAATAGTTTTATTGTAAATATTGCACTAGAATTTGACCAAGGTTTTGAGATGTTTTCCCTTTGACACTACACCCGTAGCTCATATCAATAAGTCAGGCCGTCATGGCACACTTACATGTATTAGTCCATATCTAGAAAAATAAAAATTAATTTCTTAATCGATTTTGATGTAACTTGCACTGTTCCCTAAGTTGTAGTAAATGTAAGCCAATAAAAAAAGTGGTCACAATCCGATTAATAGTTGCGCAGATATGCGTGGACAAACATACATACATACATTTATAAAATTTTGTATATTTGTTTGATTATGATTATGATTATGAAGCCCTAATAGATTGTCATATGTGAATATAATGCAGTTCCAATAATATTACATACATACGTGTCGAATTGATAACCTCCTTTTTTTGAAGTCGGTATAAATGGTAGAGCTAGGTGTTCCTAGTCTATCTTTACACCTAGATTTGTAGCTTTCGACATTATAAATTCAGTAGGTACCTTTGCCCACACTCTCCGTGATAATGAACGATTCCGGGTTCAACTGTAGCCTTGATCCTAACCTTGGTCAGTGCAAACACCACGTGAGTTTGGTGTGGGATACATGTGTATAAACAAAGTCAATCAAACTGTTTTTGTGTTTATCGTGAGGAGCGTATACAAAAATAATTTACAAATACTAGGAGATGAATATTCTTTTATCAGAAAAAAAGTGTGCATTGCGTTATGCATAATTAACCTATAATGTTCCCAGTTCCCATTCATTGGACACAGCCCCTTGAGAAGACACCTTGTGGGTTGTGGGCACAGTATTTATCGGTGTAATCATCTCCATCTTTTTGCAGAAGTTCAGAACCAGATGCCTCCAAAAAGGATGAAGTTCCAAGTATACCTTTCATTACACTGGTGAGTTTCCATGGTATACACCATTACTATATCATTCAAATGTTAGATTAAGCAATGCGTTTCCACATCACAAATGATCGAAGTGTATGGAAAAAGACATGCAGCATGTCTTTTTCCATAGGTACACCTCGACCTCTTTAAATTGGGAGATAGTAGGATGTTGATGATAACGATCAGAGAAATGTGTGAAGCTTTTGAGAAGCTTTTTAAAATACATAAATACCTCTATGAGTATTTTGATTTGAGAGCAGTGGTGGCCCAGAGGTAACGGCCCCGTCTTACAAGATATGGGTCGTGAGTTCGAAACCAGGCAGATGCTTTATACTTTGTATAAATAATTTCATCACCACTGCTCTCAAAACGCTGAAGGAAAACATCGCGAGTTAAATAATTTATTTCAAATGGGCACATACTCGTACAAGGCACTTTTGAACATCGTCAACATTTACAAAAAATAGAATTGATTCTAATCGCCCTTTCCAAAAGGAAAACTATCTCCGTACGGAGTAGAATGGGCAAGAAACTCCACCGCTACTATTTTAAAATGTTTTAAATTATTTGTATACATTCACTATATCATTATAATAATAATTATGTGAAAACTAGGCACCTAAAATAAAATGACTCTACCACGAAAGGTAAAAGAATCAAAAATAAAAATGATGGATACATGGTGCTCGCATATTTACAAATATTGTAAAAAAGTAGAATGCTTAATAACAAGTGTGTGGGTTAAAGTAATCACAGAATCAATGTAATAAAAATTATATACTTACCCGCGTGACATTCAAATTATGGACCCGCGTGGTATATTAGAGGAGGCCTGGGTCCCAGCAAGAAGAACATTATAAACTGATCATACTATAAGTATAATTAGTCCTATTAACTATATATAATATAATATATAACTAGTCCTTTTGCCTTATCTGTGCGTAAAAATTAATATGTATGTAGGTACTTTATCTGCGATCATTATCGATCCGGTTCGGCTCATGCTTTTACCTAATTAGCTTTCAAGCCATGAACAGACACTCTACCGGCATTAGTAAAGTCAATAATAGAAATGGAATGTGCATGTAACCATTATAATTTATCAGCTAAATACGAACGTGTTCAGGTTACGGGATCATTGTGGTGGTAAATTCGAAAAAATATGCTATACCGGCAGGGTAATAGCGTAACACGTTAACAGTAGCAATGGTTTGTATTTTGGCATTTCAACAACATTCATTGCGTAATCAACGTCGTTTGACAGACAATTTTTTCGAACTTATGAAGCAATGTATTAGCGATATCCTTCAAAATAATTCAGATTGTAATTGATCGTGTGTTACTCCATTAGGGTGCAGACGGCCTTCTCGTCATTTCTGATAAATTAAAGTTTTGATTTCTCTTCACTATGTACAAGCTGTGTGCCCTATGGAATTTCCCATCGCTGGCAAGAATTACAAACTTCCATAGAAACTGGGGGTAAATTTCATGCTTCTAAACCCAGGTTTTAGGTTTTCATGTGTAACAATGATCTACCCAAATTTTCTAATTTCAGTTCAGATTTGCGACCGCTAAGGACAAAGTTTTCATAAGCTTGGCGTTAATATGTTCGATTGTCGCTGCCATATCGGCGCCTATCAACACATTGTTGCTTGCGTTCCTACTGGAAGCTATGGTGGAATATGGATCAACCTTGTTAGTTCCTGACGTAACAACTGCAGAAGTCGAAGCAGCTGGAGAAGCATTCCTGAAAGAACTGTTCTTCTTCGCTATTTACAACGTTATTGTTGGAGCAATACTTATTGTTTTGTCGTACGTTGCGACTACAATGATGAACATTGCTGCGTATAACCAAGTATGTATAGCACAATCATTATTAAGTATTGATTATTTATTACCATTTTCTATTGTTTTGTTATCTTCTCTTCTTTACACTTCTCCAATAATGATCCCTCTGACCCTGACCTTTTTTTTTGTTTTGCCTATACTGTTCCACTGTTGGGCAAAGGTCTCCCCCAAGTCCTTCCAAGAACTCTTTTCTCTCTTCTCTTGTCTCTTGTCTCTTCCAAGAACCCTCAAACCCGACCCCTAACTACGACTTTGCGGCCGTAGTTAGGGGTCGGGTTTGAGGGTTCAAATCCCCTCTGAAATGAAAGAATCTAGAATCTCAATCAAGTGATTGTTGTCACGAGCTTTATTTCTGATGATCATCCACGTCTATTGTCTTTTAATTAAAATTATAATATAGGAAACTTCTTATCTTTGTTCTAGAGCTCGACACACCAAAGTTAATTCTTGGCTACAGCCTTGCATGAATGTAAATTACCCAAGTGAGGTCTAGGAATCAGGGGCGGTACCTTCATAGAAGCCGAAAAGCCCGGCTTGCCCTAATAAAATCATAATTCACAACAACAAACTTACTTAAACCTATCAATAAATAAATATATAAAAAAAATACCAATCAATGAACTCGAACACAAACATTAATAACTGAAAATCAGCCAATCCCTCAGTTGGGCGTTTTTTTTATACGTTGAAAATCTGTGGGCTTGCCCTAATTTTGACCCCTAGGCACGCCACTGCTAGGAATATATTTATGTCTCTTTCGTGTTCCTACTAAATGAACTTTTAATCTCCAGGTTTATGTAATACGACAAGAATATCTAAAAGCAGCTCTAAACCAAGATTTTGCGTATTTCGACGTTAATAAAAATGGGGACATCGCTTCTAAAATTAACAGGTAAGACTAAAATCAAATTAGCTAATGTGTAGGACCCACCCATACTCGACGTTTGCTACTTCACTTATGTTACCATAATAGTTTTATGTAGGCACTTAAAAAATCACTACTAAGGGCTAGAGTCATAGAATCCACTTTGACTTTACTAAATAAGCGTTACATAGGAATACGAAACTTATTTAACCGCTAAGAATGTTCATATTAGTATAAGGAAATGTGAGCAAGCCTCTCATCCGAATATATATACATACTTACTAGCTGCGCCCCACGGTTTCACCCGCATAAGTTTCGATCTCGTGGGAATATCGGGATAAAAATGTAGCCTATATGTTAATCCAGGGTATCAGCTACCTCCATACCAAATTTTATCAAAATTGGTCCAGCCGTTTGTGCGTGAAGAAATAACAAACATATAAACACACACACACACACTCATAAACTATCGCCTATATAATATTAGTGTGATACATTAATAATACGGTTCATATTATACTAAGCAATAGAGTATTCTGCTAATGTTCTAGTATGGACTAGTATTTCCAAATTAATTTGCTTGCAGTGACATTGTGAAACTAGAAGATGGTATCGGCGAGAAGCTGGCGACATTCGTGTTTTATCAGGCGTCGTTCTTCAGTTGTGTGATCATGGCTTTGGTCAAGGGTTGGAAGTTGGCCCTGCTGTGTCTCATATCATTCCCTGTCACCATAACACTGGTGGGAGTCGCTGGGCTGGTAAGTTTAATTTAAACGTTCGTTTTCTTTTGCGTAAATATTGGTTGTCATGGCACTTCCATGTAGTTCAAGTCTCACAGCACATATCCCCTTGAGCCTTGACCCTTCGTTGCGTACCCTTATTTACTGTGGCGACCGATTTACCACCACAAGAAATGACGTCATACAAATCCTACATCGCGCAAGCGAAGTTTACCGCGAAATCAGGAACAGCCCGACAACAACCATCGGGCAGTTCTACAGACACAACACTCGTCTGGTCAAAATATCCTCCTTTTTAAAAGAGGATGATCCGAGGAACAGTCATCGTCCGTCACTGAACCCATACCTACCGGTCTCAACGTTTTAGTTAATTGGTTAGAATGGTATCTAATTTTAGTTAATCAGTCGACTAAACCATTCATAATTCTTAAAACAATGATGAAATGCTGTCGCAAAAGTTAATAGGTAAATTGTATCTATCTTATAGAAATAAGTTGAATTGTTGCGTAATTCGTGTTAGGTCGTTGTAAGTAAAGTAATGATATGGAAAGCCAATAAAATACTCAAACTGTTTGGATAATAACAGAACTGATAGGATAGTGTACGACGTTAATCGATAAAAAGGTAGATGTTCAACCATTTGGGTTACTAACGATTACTTCCTGTTTTTACCCATGTTTAAGTATCTTATGTGGAGACGAAAAGAAGCAATTATTTGCAATCTGCCAATCAAATTACTGGTCGAAATCTGTTATTTAAAGACAATAAAAGGCCTTGAATATTCGGATAATTTCATAAACATGTGCTTTGGAAATCTTCGACATTTTTTGCGGTGTGATGGCGTTTTTTGGTATGTTGGTTCTAAGGAAAAGTTTTCTTAAAGTATGTAATTTATTTCAATAGGTGGCCGCTAGTCTTTCTAAGAAAGAAGCTATAGCATCAGGCAAGGCTGGTGCCATTGCCGAGGAAGTTATCTCGGCCATACGCACCGTGTATGCCTTCAGCGGACAGAAGCAGGAGCTGGAGAGGTACGAAGGACATCTTAATGAAGCCAAGAAAATCAATATTAAAAAAGGTAAGCAAACGCCAGCGGGGCATTGCGTGACACACTAACAGTAGGAATGGCTTCCATATTGAGTTTGACAGTTCAACAACATTCATTGCGTTATTTACTTTGTTGAGCAGACAAATTTTTCGAACATGAAGCAATGGATTAGCAATATCCAACAAAATGATTCAGATTCTGCAGTGCGATTCTGTAACCATCTCACTGTTAAAACTTAGGTGAAGTGAGCGTGGAGTGAGCTGTCAATAGGTAGTGTCAATTCCTAGCAAAAACAAACTCACATCACCTAAGTTTTCACGGTGAAATTTTTACAGAATCGACCGGCTGATTGTGTATACACAATTTGGGTGCTGGTTTTCGTCTGTACCTAAAACAGGATAAATGTGTGTCTTAGAAAAAGCAGGCATGGCTTATTGGATAAAGCGGAGACGTTCTGGCTCGTCAGTCCGAACTGACGAGCCAGATTATACAATTTTATTCTAGGTACATCGTCTTCACTTATAATTATAATTAACTAGCTGCGCCCCGCGGTTTCACCCGCATAAGTGTCGATCCCGTGGGAATATCTGGATAAAAAGTAGCCTATATGTTATCCAGCGTGTAAGCTACCTCCATACAAAATTGTATCAAAATTGGTCCAGCCGTTTGAGCGTGAAGAAGTAACAATCATATAAACAAACACACACACACTCAAAAACTCTCGCTTTTATAATATTAGTGTGATGTAAGTCATCACCATCTGCCTAGCCTTTTCCCAACCATGTTGGGGTCGGCTTCCAGTCTAACCGGATGCAGCTGAATACAATATAATATATAATTAATATAAGTATAAAAACAATTTTAAAACCATTTAAAAGAGTTACGATGGAATTTCTTACCCATTCTATTCTATATGAAACTAACTTTTGGAAAAGGCACCTAGAATCAATTATATTTCTTTGCCAAAGTGCCTTTTGATTGCTTGAATGACTGATGAAATGATTTGACTTTGACTTGACATTGTTACACAATATTGACGTGAATTCACTATTTAGATTTACACAGCTGAAGAACTTCTGCGGTACCTACATAATGTGTACGAAAAACATAAAATGCAGATGATAAATTAAACATGAAACAAACTCAGGCGGTGACTGGCATAGATCCGTGATAGAAACTAAAATTAGATTCGCGTGAACGAATATGTGCTTGTGCTGGTGAGCTTCACATTATCGGAAACACGCACACGATATAATCGCGCGCGACACAAAGGCACCGCTCGTTGCGCGACTTGCGGTGCCTTTGTGTCGCGTGTCGTGTCGCGCCTGTTTGAAGGAGCCTTAAAACTGAAAATCTAGTTGGCAATATTATGTCAAGTCAATAGTTCTTCGATTTCTCCAGACCGTATTTCGACCACCACGGCGGCCAAACTTAAGGGGGAAGCGCTAAGGTAGCCCGCGAAATTCAAATTTTCTAAAGTTTTTTGCAATTTGCTGGTCAGTATTAAGTTGTACGTCGATCAAAATATGATTCGCGGCCGTACCAAATATGTATTTACAGAATTATAATCATTAAATTCATCAACACAACTCTCTAAGACCACGTAACTCCAAAGAATGATGATCTCATGAAACAGTTATTCTTTGGAGTTACGTGGTCTTAGAAAGTTGTGTTGGTGACTTTAATGATTATAATTCTGTAAATACATATTTGTTACGGCCGCGAATCATACATTAATCAACGTACAACTTAATACTCTCGGCGCGGGCCATATTAGTTTACAGGTGTGAGTGCGCAAAACACAGGTGCGCTCTATCTTCCCTCATTTTTATTTATTTTTTTTCTCATTGTCATTGTCCGATAGGACGGCACGTAATCCAACACGACCGGAGAGAGATCAGGCGCAGGACCAACGGCTTGCCGTGCTTTCCGGGGCACGGGGGTAATATGTACACCGCCTACTTCTAAATGCCGGCCGGGCTGTTACTAATAAATTCCTATTGAAAAAACCCAATAACACTGCTCGATCTGGGAATCGAACCCAGGACACAACGCGCTTACGACCACGAGACCGAGAGGTTCTCTATTGTGTTATCTAACTTTTTATCCATAATCTTAAGTGCCATAATTTTTTTTTGTCCTAATCATTATTTGTCCGAATGATAACTTGCCCGAACGTAATGTCACATAATATCATATACATATGCGATAACATTGAAATTCCTAAATACGATATGCCCTAAAGTTTGTCATAAATATTACAATCAATAATATACAAAAGACTTAAAACCGGTTTCCATAAAAGTTATAAGTCCTAAATTCAAATTATTTAATGTTTAGGTATTTATCCTAATGATGTTTTTAAAACAAAGTATTATATGCATGCAGCATGCAAACAAGCGTGAAGCAAGCATGCAGCATGCAAGCAAGCATACAAGCAAGCATGCAGCAAGCATGCAGCATGCAAGCGGGCATTCTGTCACGGCTCCGGCGCTGCGGGTCTCTGGCGGTCCCACGCGTGCTAATCGTCGCAGACGGCTTTCGCTCACCACCGCTGCTTCGGCTTGCTGCCGGCCAGCCTCAGCCGCGACGGCTCGCTCGCAGCCCCCTGCTCCTCAGCCCACGGGACGCCTCGTCCCTACGCGCCTACGCGATTCTAAATTACACTCTAGGGGTAGGACAGACAAGACTGCGTGGAATCGGATTTACAGAGATTCGTTTCTGTCACTAAAACCTAATTTTTAGCAAATGTCTTTAGGACTAACAATTTTATTATAATTGAACATTCGGAATAACACACATTATATAATACAATACTTAGGAATATGACTTTTGTTTGATGCAAAATTACGAGATTCAATTATATTTACGCGACATTATGACAGATTTTTTTTTAGTTTTAGAAGTAAAAATAATGATGTAAAACAAAATTTCGAATTTTTGAACATTATGGTTACTGAAGTTATGGCAGACAATCTTAGGAGAAAAAAAGGAGTACCGACCGAGGGGCAGTTATTCACATTAAAACATAAGAAGGAAAGGGCTATCAAAGTCGAGGTATGACAATGTGGACTATTGTGGACCATATCACTTCATGACTATACTTAAGTACCGAACCGGATGATATTGAGGGAAGAGTGCACCTGTATCTGTGCACAAACTTGTACATTGTAACATCTCCCGCGCCGAAGGCTGGTCTCCGCTGAGATGGTTTTTTTTTTTATTGAAATGGGTTTGCTCTTGACTCTAATCTAGGTCAGAGATGACACAGATAAAGTCTACGATTGAGTGAGCTTACCCAGAAGAAGCCTGTTAACTCTTACTTTGAAGAGATTCGGGTTGTATGCACTCGGAAACACATACGCAGGTATAGAGTTCCACTCTTTTGCCGTGCGCATTATAAAGGACATTTGAAAACGCTTAGTGCGAATTGGTGGAATATCAACTAGGCAGAGATGGTAACTTGCAGTGCGTCTGGATGTCCGAAGGTAGAAGGGGGCCGGTGGAATGAGGTCGTAGAGTTCTTAGGCACACTCACCGAAGTACAATCTGTAGAAGACCGACAAGCAGGCAACCTTGCGGCGATATGAGTCTAGCTGTGAAGCTTGATTGATTTCGCCATGGCCGAAATTCGGTCTAGAGGACTATTTATTTATTTATAAGTACCGTATTACGTACAGTTACGATCTGCACACTTATTACGAAAGTGAAGAGTGAAAACCATTGCTTAACAACGTAATCTCAATGAACGTGGCTAAACTGTCAAAATTAAAGGTATCGCCATCGATTGACATTATATGAGTGTTACTTAGTTACCCCGCTGCGCTGGTTTCCTTACAATTGCGAATATTTCAGGCTTGTTCAACGGGCTGGCGATGGGGCTGCTATTCTTCTGCATCTTCTGTGCCTACGCTCTTTCCTTCTGGTTTGGCTACCAACTGATGATCAATGAGCCCGAGACATACGACGTCTCCACAATGATCGCTGTAAGTTTTATCAATTGATTATTGAGTTAATTTTGAGAAAGAAATAGACGTATCTACGTGCTTACATACGAGCACTTATGGCTTTACGATAATTTTTAGGGTTACATACCTCAAAAGGAAAAACCGAACCCTTATAGGATCACTTTGTTGTCCGTCCGTCTGTCCGTCTGTCTGTGACCCTTCCTCTCGGGAGCGCGTGGAAGTATAGAGTTGAAATTAAAACCATATATGTACAGACGCCAGCACATCAAGCTACCCGAAAATGTCAAATTTTCCCAATCAACTTTGAACCTTATGCTTTAGCGATAAAGTTGAAAATCTATTAAAGAAATTTGACAGATTGTAGTAGCTTGATGTGCTGGCGTCTGTACATACTCAGATCTACAGTCCCTTGAAGCTGTGAAAAAATCAAACTTCTATGTTAACGTAAAGAAAAGATACGGCCGTTTATGCCACTAAAAACGTATATTTCGACACTCTCAAGGGAATGAAAATGTAAGGGTACTTCCCGTTGACCTAGAATCATAAAATTTGGCAAAAAGCAAGATCATGTAGCACAAGTAAAGGAAAAAATCTGGAAACCATAAATTTGTAGGTACGTTAAAAAAACCCGTGATAAACTATTTACATACCTACCTACAAAGTACGGAACCCTCGGTGCGCAAGTCCGACTCGCACTTGACCGGTTTTTACTGTGACGCGAACTTTTCGCCCTAGTATCTACACACGGACGATTTTTTATCTGACACTTGATTTTCAACGCTCTGCTTGGCGCCGAGAGTTAAATATCCAACAGTACGGTTGGTTTACGCTTACGCATCGCATTTTGATTCAAAATGTAATATGTATTGGTGTAAGAAGCGAAACAAAAGAAGTGCGATTTATCTTTGTTCTTTGTTTCCGCACGAATTTACTTCATTACCAAAAACTATGACTTCCCCAGGTATTCTTCGGTGTGATGACGGGTTCGGCTAACTTCGGTATCTCGTCGACTCTGATGGAGGTGTTCGGCTCTGCACGCGGCGCCGGAGCACAGATCTTCAACATGATCGACAATGTACCGACCATCAACCCTCTGCAGAACAAGGGAACTGTGCCCAAAAATGCTGAAGGGAACATCGAGTTGAAAAACGTTGTTTTCCATTACCCGTCCAGAAGTGATGTTCCGGTGAGTTTGCAGTATATTATAAATTTTCGTGAACGAATTGAATGCCACCTAATGCTGATTCAGCCTTAAGTACTTATTATCTTAATTGCTAGGTTCCTACTAACTTGGGCGCGTATATTAAGCTTAGCTTCTGCCCGCGACTTCGTCCGCGTGAAATTTCTTGTTCCCCCGACCCACCCCGTCGCATCTCATCGCCTGCCCGCGCTATTACTTCATTTTCGCTTATCGTTTTTAATTTCTACTTTATTTCTTGTTGCTCGGCTCCTGAGGGTCCTAGCGGGATGTTAAATAGAATTAGGCTATCAAATGAAAAAATGATGATGATGCTATCAAATGAAATCTATATATAAATAAAATTCAGTCCTGACTGACAGATATATCAACGCACAGCCTAAACCGCTGGTCCTAGAGACATGAAATTTGGAGAGTGTGTTTTTTGTGAAGAGTAGGTATCCACTAAGAAAGGGTTTTTCGAAATTTCACCCCTAAGAGGGTGAATGGGGGGAGGGTGAAATTTTACACAGACGAAGTCGCGGGCAGAAGCTAGTTTTAGTATAGATTTGACGCGAAAAGTTTCGGGCATCTACCGAAATTGCATTAAATGCAGCCGTCTGCTTTGATTTTTGCTAAGATACTTGAGTGAAGTTTCACCCATCGCCGTTTATCCCTACAGGGGAGTCGGGTATTAATGCTTCAATTTCTATTAAAAACTCTTCCTCTCCAACAGGAGAAAGAAAAGTGATTGGATCGCGTGATTTTGTTTTGACGCGCCGATTGCCGAGTCTCTTGATATCATGAAATTATTTGTCAATAAAATACTGACTCATTGATTTGCGCTGTGAGTGTGTGACAATAAATACATAGGTAATGGTAACACATATAAATTAAATTACGGTCTGTTGTGACGTATTAATTATGCGATGCGATTACCACATTGATATCGACTCGGAAATAATAATACGAAGATATACTGTGACCGCAAGATATACTGTGACCGCTAATTTATCGAATGTTTATTGTTTTTATCTGGTAAGATTTTGTGGTATTTTCTTGTCAGCATAACCGAAACTGAAAGCCGTGAAGTGTTACTCATTTTGGGAGTTAGCGTCTCTCTGAGACCATTTTGAATAACGTAATATGTATTATGTCTTGTCTTGATTTGGTATTAAATTAGTTACAGGTAGGTATACCTACCTCTAACTAATTTAATACGGAGCAGTGATAGTCCAGTGGTAACGATCGCACCCTACGAATTGTAGGTCGTAGGTTCGAACCCAGACAGGCGCTTTATATTTGTGTAAATTATTTCATCACCACTGCTCTAAATGAGGTACTACGTACTGCGTTACCCAGTTGGATTATGTCAGGGTTTCCCTGATTGGTACCTGCTTTCGGTCTGAATCTGATTTCATAATCCTAAAGTCACGTACATACAGTGTGTTAGGTTAAACGAGGGACATATTTTAAGGGAGTATAGTACTCATGAAAATGAACAACTTTTAATATGGGGCTGACTCAAAAATATGAAAAAAAAACAGCTGTTCCCTAGATTTTGCCCAGTTATGCGAACAGAAAATGTATAGAGAGGCTGGTTTTATTTTCTCGATTTCAGTGTTGGTCTCTTAGTAAAAGTTGTTCATTTTCATGAGTACTACACTCTCTTAAAGTACGTCCCTCGTTTAACCTAACACACTGTATATGTATACCAAAATTGCGTATTTATCTATCTTTAGAATTGTCCAACTCGACGAAACCCTTTTTTTACGCAATCCGTTTGAATCTAAAAAAAAATGTTTACACGGTTGGTTTAGAATCTTTTGACATACCTGTCAAGAAAAGTCGCATGAGATTACCATTTGTAACAAATAACATAAAATTATTAGGCTTACAGGACCTAAACACAAAAAACGGAAGTTTTAGAAACAATAAAAGTATATGATTTAGCAATAAATTACCAGCGTTGTGTCATCGCGCTTCTCTTTCTTTTCTATGCAGTCCGACAGTGACCGCTCTTTAGGTCACGTAATCCCCTTAAAAAGATAAATTCTGTTTATCTATTTCATTCATTAGGTATGTGATAGTTTATATGTATTTATATTCAGGTATGAAATTCGCAATTCATGATTATCATTCATTTCACAATGTTTTTGATTATGCGCATTGACACGTCGCCGTCGGCGTGGCGCAGGCGTGGTACGTAGTTGTCTTTACCTGACGTAATCAGCGTATAGCCTATACACACTTACACAGGCATCTCTGAGAGAGGGAGACATGCACCATGGAGCAAATGTGTAACCATGGTCGCACTGCTCTATACAAGGTCACAGCCCCGGATCTAGGGGGGAGGCAAGCCGGGGCCGTGCCACCGGCGGCGCCATCTTCATGGGCGGCAGGGCAGAAGCTAGTTACCTATATCTATTTACTCGTGACTACGAGTTGAGTTGCAATTTTACACAAATATTGCATTAAATCGAAGAAACCTAACCCAGTACATATCCTGAATAGCTATATTATTTCTAGAATTCCTAGACATTTAGGTTATTCTAGACTTGTAGATAACTAATCCTTGTTATAAACTGGTTGCACACAGGTACTGAAGGGTGTCAGTATAACCGTGAAACGCGGTCAGTCTGTGGCGCTCGTGGGCCACTCTGGGTGCGGCAAGTCTACCATCATACAGCTGCTCTCCAGGTTCTATGACGTCATCGATGGCAGTGTAAGTACAGTTTGCTCACTTTTCTTACTGTTTGACAATTAAATTTATTGACATTAAGAAATCTTAAATACAAACAATCTAACACAAAAAAAAAGTATACATATTATGTACAAGTCATCATCTGCCTAGCCTTTTCGCAACTATGTTAGGGTCGGCTTCCAGTCTAACCAGATGCAGCTGAGTACCAGTATTTTACATGGAGCGACTGCCTATCTGACCTCCACAGCCCAGTTACTGGGTAATACAATACTCCTTGGTAAGACTGGTTGTCAGCCTTCCGGTTTCTGACTGACTCCGTGACGACTGTCAAAGATCCACGTATGAAAGCCGGGACCAACGGCTTAACGTGCTTTCCGAGGCACGGAGGGGTCTCGTACTAGCATAACACACTATCGATCACACTCTGAATCATTTTGAAGGATATTACTAATCCATTGCTATAAATGTTCGAGAAATGTGTCTGCTCAACAACGTAAGTAACGCAATGAATGTTGTTGAACTGTCAAAATGAAAGCCATTGCTTTAGCGCTGATTTTACCAAAGTCAGATATCTTTTATCCGTGGAATAAAATTGACGTCTGACAGTTCTAATATGGAAAATCTGACAAAAATTCAAAATTTATTCTTAGTATAAGACTTATTCTATGTATAAAAGTTTGGTGGAATCCGCCCTAAGTGTGTTACACAATTAACCCGCTGGTCTATTACTTACCATTTTGTTATCTACATTCTTGAGTGATATATTATTTCATCAGCTTACATTTGTTTAATCTAGCTGCGATTATTTATTCCACGTGAAAGAAAATAAAACCTAAATGTACTAAAGGTAGTTAGGTAGGTACTATTAGCGTACTAAATATAACCTTATCTAATCGACACAACAAACAACAGAAATTGGATATTATATCTATGCTTGTTTCAATTGTTAGGTTTTTATAGACAGTAGGATATATGATACTACGAGTATAATGCCCAATGATTCTGTTTACCGAAACTCCAATCAAAGAGTCGGCCACTTGAGCAGTAGGGACTCACGAATTCGCGTTACCGGTCAACGTGGCTTGAAAAGTCATTTATTATCCAGGAAATTCTTATCGTTTTTCAACCCATGCATGGTGTTGACAAAGAATAGAAATTTCAATTGGCTCAGCTCCGCCTAATGCAATTCATTGCAAGGCATAGGTCGGTGCATAGACGAAGGGCATCCCACACTGAGTTTGTGAATATGGTCTCCAATCTCCACTCAAGGACTCGTCAGCTCCGACGATTATCAATCCTTCGACATACATCAAAAGAAGAATTCACTTCTTGTTTTTTTTTAAATCACTACAATTTGTATTAAGTCTAATCTAAGTACCTATACTTAACTACTACTACTAGTAACTTAAGTACTTACTACTTTACTTTACCCATGTCATATAGGATAGCCTAGTTCAGGAGTCGAGTCAAGACCTCATTGATGTAACGTAGGTATACGTGCTGAAGCTAAGGCAAAACAAAAACACCTTGAATACTTTCAGGTGGCAATCGACGGCCATGATGTCCGCAACGTATCGATCCGCTGGCTCCGCGACCAGATCGGCCTCGTAGGTCAGGAGCCCGTGCTGTTCAACACCACGGTCAGGGAGAACATCCGCTATGGACGAGAGAACGCCACCAATGAGGAGATCGAGGCGTGCGCCAGACAAGCTAACGCGCATCATTTTATTATGAAGTTGCCGAAGGTAAGACTGTCTTTTGCTTCCAGATTATTTTTGAGCCCACATGACAATCACGAACTATTCTCCTAACGAGCGAGTCACTTATGAGTGCATGTTGGACCACCAATAAGAAAATCGCCTGACAAGTCTTGACACGTAAGAACTCTCATGGAATATCCCTCGGACTTGAAAGCCAAGAATATTTATGCCTGTCTATGGCTGAGAAAGTTCCCTCGTTGCGTCTTATATCCATGAGAGCAATGGTGGCCCAGTGATAACAGCCACAACTTACGAGTTATTGGTAGTAAGTACGAACCCAGACAGGCGTTTTACTTTGTGTAAATTAATTCATCACCACTGCTCTCAAAACGATGAAGGAAAACATCGTGAAGTCTCAAGATATTTGACATTTACCAACCCGCACTGGGCCCGCATGGTAGATTACGGCCCACTCCCTCTCACCCAGAGGAGATCTGTGTCCCAGAAGTGGGAACATTGTGAGTTGACTATTTTTTTGTTTTGTTGCTTTTATTTTTTTGTTTTGCAGACAAGGAGCATGAATTAAACTTTTAATTTTATTTCAACGTCTGTAAAACATGTTTGCAATAAACCGATTGTCTTGTTTTGTTATATCTTTTCGTGCAGTCAATACACACTGACATAATTCCTATATGTATACAGGGTTACGATACACTTGTCGGAGAGCGAGGTGCTTCACTATCAGGTGGACAGAAGCAACGTATTGCCATTGCGCGTGCGCTTGTACGGAACCCGAAGATACTGCTATTGGACGAGGCAACCAGCGCGCTTGATACCTCCTCTGAAGCAAGAGTACAGATGGCTCTCGATAAGGTAGTGTTTCGTTAAACGTAAGGTTCCTACAGTATGTCATAGCCCCCGTCCATCTTAGCGCCGACCCTTGCTCGAGGCAGCTCGCATTGCTGAGCCTTTAGCTTTAAATTCGTCTCTTACAGTCTGCCCTTGCTGCCCTCCTCCAGCGACGCCACAGAAGTCCGTACCTCACAGGGGGTGCCCTTAGCGAGTATTCGTTTAGTTTAGTTTATAAGTTGTATGCCCTGGCTGGAGGCCTTAATTTGTTAATGCATCCACAGGATAAGTAGCCGACAACCTCCAGGTCGACCTGCGAGAAGTCATTCCCAAAAATAAAATTCACAATGTCATAGAAAAATTGTATTATATTAGGTATGTGGGAATCGGAACGCACCCAGAGGTATGAAAGAGCAAGTGTAGTGTGTGTGAAAGAGAGAGAGAGTGAACGGAAGGAAAATGATGAAGGAAGAGGGAAGAACACCATTACGAAAGACTGTTTTTTCTTACAAAAAATCAAAGGGAAGTTTAATAATTACTACGGAAGACTGACTTTATTTTCTTCACCCATTCTAACCCACATATATTAAACTTATTTATCGGAACATCAGCACCGAAAGCTTCAAAATCAGCATGGGGTGAAATAAACGCCCATTTTCCCTTACATAATTTTGCCTCGGGTTTTCACTAGGTACTGACCAAATTGTGGTAGGTAATGACTGTTCCTAATCCATCCATCCATGTCTATGTTCATAGTTTTTACCAAAACATGAAACAATCTTTACATTCGAATTTTTTAATGATTCTGATTAGATACCAATCGGTATCGTATAGATTTTTCGCATTTCACGAACACCTGGCAATCACTCCAATTTATACCTTATAACAACTACATTAAAGTCGCATGACGCGCTTGTGCTTTGCAAGGACTATACCTATAATAATATTTAGGTATAGGACTCGCAATACATGCATTTTATCGGCTTATTAGTCGATTCGCACACACATTTTGAATTTTATGCAATAAAGTAAGTAGATATAATATTATACATAGGTATAGTAGAAAAAAGGACACTTACGCACAGAAGCGAAAAAGTTAAATATTATAAAACTTGTACCTACTTTTTCCTAATTTCATTGCATAAAATTTAAAATGTGGCCAATTAGTGCGAGTCGTCTATAGAAAAATATATATATTTAAAGAGACGATTCGCCCGTTTCGGGCGAGTAAATTCGTGCGAATCGCCATTTATTTTGTAATAACTCATTTTATCTTTGGTGTTGTAGGCTCAAGAAGGCCGCACAACCCTCGTGGTAGCTCACAGACTCTCAACAATAAGGAACGTGGACCTGATTTACGTGTTCAAGAGTGGCTTGGTGGTAGAAAGTGGCAATCACGACGAGCTGATGACGAGGAAGGGACACTACTACGACATGGTCATGTTACAGACGATGCCGGGCTCACAAGAAATGAATGGTACTTTCTTATTCGTTCCTAATCCCATACCTACTACATAGTATTAGTTCACCATTTTGGACCGCTTGCTCTCTTTTTCGATACTCTCGTTACTTTACTAAATTGTCAATAAATAAATAAATAAACTTTGAGAACGGCACATGCGAACAACGTGCCATACTGACGTCACGCAAAATCCTGCATCTCGCAAGTAGAGTTTACCGCGCAACTAGCATAGATACAACGGCCCGACATGAATTATTGGGCAGTTGCCCGCCAGACACAACACCCGTCTGGTCGGATAATCCTCCCTTTTCTATAGAGAATTAGTGAACTTTACACCCTGTTCCTCATACCTCTATAAGGATTGACACTATTTACAGCTCACTTCACTGAAGTTTTCACGTTGAGATATTTACAGAATACCACTGCTTGGTGTCCGCAACTTCAAGTCCAAGCGCGTATTTTGCGTACGGAGCACTCAAAAGAGTTAGCCTCTGCCGTGCCTCTACTTCATAATATTCAACATAGTTACGAAACCTTCGAAACGGTGAAGAAAAAACTCGTGAGGAAACTGGCATGTCCTTATAGAACCAAAAATTCGAAGACATGTGACATCTACCAGCCCGCACTGGGCCCGCGTGGTGAATTGCGGCCCACTCCCTCTCGAAAAGAGGAGGCCTGTGTCCCAGCAGTGGGAACATTATAACCTGCTTATGTACGTTATGTACGAAACCTCATTATTTGCAGATAAGTCTAAACTCACTCGTGAAACTTCAATAATAAGTGAAAAGGATGATGAAGACGAATTCCTAGAATTCAAACTTGGTGTAAGTATTCCCAACACTACTTACTATAAAACACTGATTGTGATGATTCTACCTATAATATACAGGATGTCCCAGAAATCGACGTCAAGCCGGAATCGGGTAATAGGCCAAGTCATAAAAATATTTTAAAAAATCTGTTGTCTACTTATTTTAAAAATTATTAACATTTAAAAAAAACGAGGAAATCTGCATCCTGTGACAATCTTTTTACTCATGTTGCTACAAAACTTAACTTTAAAAAAAATTGTTATGGGATCCTGAATAATGTTTCTGTAAACTCTTGCATAAAATATAAAGCCAACTGCTCCATCTTGGAAGAAAATGTCACTTTTTGCCCAACCAAATATTCAAATACTTCGTTCAACTTTGACTGACTGTACTGAAAAAAAAAATGTACTATGTGAGTTTGGCAAGTTTTATTATGATTTGACAACCTTTTTTGCTGAACTCCTAAGGATCATAGCGTGATGTTAAATTCCCTATAGCCCTCCTCAAGAATTGGGCTATCAAATGCAAACATTATTTTAAAATCCGACCGGTAGTTCCAGAATTTAGCGCGTTCAAACAAACAAACAAACTCTTTAGCTTCATTATGAGTATAGATAAAGAAATTAAGAGCCGGTTGTTTCAAACGGTTGGTTAACGTAACATACGTACGTCAAATAATAACGAGTACGAAATCGTAACCATTTGACGTAAGTCAAGGCCATCATTTTGTAATTTGAAACAACGCCTTTTTTGGTTTGACAATAGTTAGCGCCATTTTTGACGTATACGCGTGCGTCAAGTGGACGTGAAACAACGCGCCCTTAGGTAAATAAAAATCGTATCTTCTATAACCAAAGACTTAAGTAGATACTGATTGGTCGTTGCACAGGACCCCGAGGAAGACGAAGACAAGGTGCCGGACGTTTCGTTCTGGAGGGTTCTGAAACTGAACAAGCCGGAATGGAAGAGTGTGTCCATTGCCAGTACCTGCTCGCTCCTGAGTGGCTTCTGTATGCCACTGTTCGCTGTCATATTTGGAGATTTTATTGGCGTAAGTAGTACTTAGTGTAATATAATAGTCATTGCAAATCACGAGCGCACCATATGTAACTTGACTTCATTGACTTAAGGTTTAAGTTGCAATGATTGGAACCGTGCTCGTGAATGCAGCTACTGTACTACAAAATATTTTTATATTTTTGAAGCTATTACTTGCATGGCAATGTCTTGCTCATTTCAATATTGTTTTGCTTGTGAGGTTTCATGAGGATGTTTATTGCTTAGGCATTTCTATTTATCGAATTTAAATACTAATAGATATCTTTCTCAGGGCCGGCCGGTTGTTTCAAACGGTTGGTTAACGTAACATACGTACGTCGTCAAATAGCAACGACTACGTAATCGTTATTATTTGACGTACGTCAAGGCCATAAGTTTGTAATGATTGTAATTTGAAACAAAGCTTTTTTTTTTTTGTTTGTGGATAGTTAGCGCCATTTTTGACGTATACGCGTCAAGTGGATGTGAAACAACCCGCCATGATAATCGTTTTGTCGTTTTCAGTTTCTCTCCGATTCGGATGAGGAAAAGGTTTTGGAAAACGTTCGTAGGCTTGCACTGATATTCGTTGGCATTGGTATCTTCTCTGGAATCACTAACTTCATCACGGTATGTATCCTTTTTACCTAAAAATTGACTTTCGAACTTTGCCGCGCTTCTTGTCAATTCCAGGTCCTGTCGTCGCCACTTGCCAACCGGGCAACCCGCACTGGGCCCGCTTGGTGGATTACAGCCCACTCCTTCTTAAAGAGTGGAGGCGTGTCTCAGCAGTGGGAACATTATAAGCTGATTATGCTAAATCTGTTAATGTAGTTAGCAATTTCTTAAGAAGTTAAAGACAGGACTTGGAATTCTTGTATTATGTCTTAATACCTTTCTAATGATATATCATTTATTGTTATTGGAGCGGTTAGCAGCTTCCACACATTCGTGGCATCATCCTTTCCGCCAGTCAATTTGATTTGATTTTGTATTCTACTCTACCTAATAGCAATGTCATGTTTGTAGGTGTTCTTCTACGGCATTGCGGGCGAGTACTTGACGCAACGGCTGCGACTGTCGATGTTTGGGAAGCTGCTGGAACAGGAGATAGGGTTCTACGATGATAAGAATAATGCTACCGGTGCTCTTTGTGCGAAGCTGTCTGGAGAAGCCGCCGCTGTTCAAGGGGTGACGTCAAATCTTCATTCCTATATTTAAAATAAGTTTCTACCTGCAATTATTTCCGCGTAAAACAGAGTGAACTATAGTGCACAGACAAACATATTATATATACAGGAAAAAAAATAAGCAGTGCGCAAACTGTAATCATGAATTCAGCACATGATTCTAGACCTCGCAGCGTATAAATTTTTCGTCGGTTATAAAAAAAAAACACCGACTGTTTCATAGAAACCACCCCTCTCTGATAAATTCTAAACTAAATCATTCTTCTTCTTAGCGGGTCGATTGCAATCTAAATGGACTCAATCATTTGTAACGTCTCTAAACGCCAAAGCTCCCCTTCTAGGCCACAGGACAAAGAATCGGCACAGTAGTTCAAGCAGTGGGCACTTTTGGCTTTGCCCTGGTGCTGTCACTGTACTACGAATGGCGAGTGGGGTTGGTAGCCCTGACCTTTGTGCCTATCATCGTCTTCGTGCTCTACAAAGAAGGAAGGATGACATACAACGCGTCTTTTGGCACTGCGAAGACTATGGAGACGAGCTCGAAGGTAAATATTCTGCTAACTATCCTTTTAGACCAACGTAAACCCATAGGACCTTCATCATTCCGATCCAGCCTGTCCTTTGCTGCCCTCCCCCAGCGACGCCCATAGTCGAGTTCCGTACCTCACAGAGGTGCCCTTAGCGTGTAGTTGCTTAGTTTTTAAGTTTTTTAAGCCCTGGCTGGAGGCCTGCCGCAGTTAAGCATACGACAACCTCCTCGGTTGACCTGCGAGATGCCATTCCATAAATAATAAAATAGGACCTGCAGCGAGTTCCGAACACACACATCACATTTTGGTTGCCCGAAACAAGATGGAGGAATTACATGCTCGTTTTGCCAGTTGTAATTAAGTCCACTGTAGTAGCGAGTCTATCGGTGCGATATCCGGGTCTGGAAAAGTAAATATTGCGATTTCAGATCAACATACAACCTGACAGTGACCTGTAAAGTGCAAAAAACGTAAGAAAATTTGAATTTCGAGAGCTAGCCTGGCGCTTCCCCCTTAAATATTAAATTACCTAAAATTGTGTTATCAATCTCCAGATAGCAGTCGAAGCCGTGTCCAACGTCAGAACAGTAGCGTCCCTTGGTCGCGAGAATACATTCCGTAACGAGTACGCGAAGCAGCTGCACCCAGCCCTGGTGACCGCCAAGAATGCGTCTCACTACAGAGGCTTGGTGTTCGGTCTGTCCAGAGGCGTCTTCAACTTCGTCATAGCTTCCTCGCTGTACTACGGAGGAACACTTATTGTTAATGAGGGAATCAAATATGATGTTGTTTTTAAGTAAGTTTTATTGACGATGATCGTTTTATTAGGGTCATGTAGTCAAGTAACCTTATTTATCTAGACTGTATTATTGTGACGTGCCACGTAGACACTGAATCAATTAGTCCTTCCTCTACCACCCAGGTCAGCTCAAGCCCTGTTGATGGGCGCATCATCAGCTGCGCAAGCGTTCGCGTTCGCTCCCAACTTCCAGAAGGGGATCAAGGCCGCCGGTCGCGTGATCTTGCTGCTCGGCAGACGGTCCAAAATCACTGACCCTGCGAATCCAGCTCAGAAACAATTTGTAAGTTTGCTCTACTATTAATTTGCGTAATGACCCCGAATGTATCGGTAATAGTGGGATATGGTTCATACAACATAATCAGCCTACATAATATACTGCTGGGACGCAGGCCTCCTCTCTGTGAGCCGTGTGTGTGGGCCGTAATCCACCACGCGGGCCCAGGTGCGGGTTAGTAGATGCCACATGTCTTCGAATTTTTGGTTCTAGGACATGCCTCCACGGACATGTTTCCTCAGGATATTTTCATTCACAGTTTAGAGAGCAGTGGTGATGGAATAATTTACACAGAGTAAAGCCCCTTTCAGGGTACTAACCTGTGACCTACAACCCGTTAGTTGGAGCCGTTACCACTGGCCACTACTGTTCTTACTGAGAGCAGTGATATGGTCGGATGAAATTAATTTCATACGCCCGAAGCTGTGCGCTAATACCGCAAGTTTGTAATTATTAAACAAAGAAAAACAAAACTGTTTACCATTTTCTTATGCTTCTATTCTCATAATACCTACCTACGAAAATACAGAAGATGTTTTCTTTAACGGAAGTTGTAACACTATTGAAAAAAATACTTTGCAAACCTACAACAGACCACTCATTTAGGAATAGTTCGGTACCTACATGGTTTTTACAGTTTGAGTACAACAGTACTGTTCTCCCAATACTTCGCACAGAAAAGAGCTGGAATTTAGATCCATACGACAACTTAGAATTTTCTATGCAAACAATAATCGTCCTTATTTCCTCACAGATGGGAACAGGTGAAGCAAGCCTGCAAGCCGTACAGTTCAGATACCCGACCAGGCCGATGGTGCAAGTCTTGAAGAGCCTCAACCTGGAGATACAGCGAGGGAAGACCTTGGCACTGGTGGGCGCCAGCGGCTGCGGGAAGAGTACTGTCATACAGCTGTTAGAGCGGTACTATGATCCTGACGATGGTATTGTGGTAAGTGCATGGTTTTAGCTTACACCTGGTAGACTAAAGCTGACCAGAAGAATGGAAAATATTTTTTTGTAAAACATTTTAAGGAGACTGGGTTTGGAACACTGATTTCAAAAAATTCTAGAACACTACCCAAGTAATCTAACTAGGCTGTGGGTACTTTTTGAGGGTCAAAAGTTATCCCTGCCTTCACAACTTCCTACAGTGTTCAATCTGGGTAGTAGAAGTGCAACAACAAACTCTTCAGCAGGCCTTTAAACCTTTATTATTTTAACACTTAGGCTCAAGACGGCGTCCCTCTCCCGAAGCTCCGCCTCATAGACTCCCGGAGAGCGATAGGCTTCGTGCAACAGGAGCCCATACTGTTCGACCGCACCATCAGAGAGAACATCGCATACGGCAACAATGAGAAGATGCCATCCCCTGATGACGTCATCAACGCCGCCAAACAGGCCAATATACACAACTTCATTACTTCGCTGCCTTTGGTAAGTAGTTTGTCTGGTTATGTATAATTTAACGTGTAGACACGTCAAATTATACATAACCAGTATAAGCTGACTTCTGATTGTACGAAAAACTTATCTAAACCAATGCGAGGTCAGCTAAAGCTGGTTTATAGCTTGATGTGTCGCCGTGTGTACCTATCTAAATATTTGCATTTCGATTCAACAAACATAATCGTGATCAAAATTAGACGACTCCAAGTTACTTTGAACAGATTTTTTGTTCGATAAAACCTAGACGATTATTATCGAGAGTTTTTATTGTATTTCCGCGACGCATTCATTCCGAGATCGTGATTCAAATGTCGCTTGAAGAATGTAACTAGACAAGTTTAATAACAAATGTTAAGGCAATCAGGACAGTGAGGATCGTAGCAGACCACGTAGGAGACGGCGGGACGAGCTAAATAGGTTCCGTCAAAACTGGAAGGAAGACGCGCGGGCTCGCGAAAGATAGAATGAGTGGAGGGAAGGCTTTGCCCAGGAATGGGAAAGCGTAGGCTAGTAAAAAAAGAACAATCAGTGAAACTATACATTACCCGGCGATAAATATTGCACATCGACCTTTGGAAAGAGACAATGCTAATTTCGGCTTCGTAGAGCGTTATCTCTGTCGCACGAAATACAAACAGTCCAGTATCTATTAGGAGCTGTTAAAACAATTATGATTTGCTTCTTTTGATAATTATTTTTATTCTTTGTATAAAATACAAAAACAGTAAAGGTCGATGTGCAATATTTATCGCCGGGTACTGTACCTCCCTACCAACACTTCTTAAAAATGCGCCTGATCTGTCTCCGGTCGTGATAGCTTGCCATCCCATCGGACTATAAGAGTGAGGGAAGAGAGAGAGCCCACCTGTGTCTGCGTACACATTTGTGCACTATAATATCTCCCGCGCCAAATAATAATAATTTTTATTTAATTCAGACACGGAGATCCATATTTTTGTTAGGCTAAAGGCAAAGGCTAGTCTCCGTTGAGATTAGCTGCCATGGTCGAAATACGGTGTCTGGAAGACTGTACATTGTCTAGGAACCAACGCACATTACAGGCACAGCAGGCAATGCACTTTCTTGTATGAAAATACGATGCTCTGCGGCCCGTTGCCGCTTTAGGTAATGTGCATATGGGTTTAATTACCCCTACCTCGGTTTTGTACCGCGTCTAGCATGTTCGCTGAAGCGAGGTTAGACGATTTTTATGCCGTTATGCGCAAGCGATGTGCGAGTATTCTGAAGCGATTCAGGGGTAGCCCCAACAACATACTGGCTACACTGGCGGACAAAATTGATGAGCCTTTCATTAGGCACTGGGCAGGTAGACATGTGCGTACTGGTGTACATGTCGCCAATTAAATTCATTTAAGCTTTTCATTTTTATGTACTAACAATAGAATAAGATTTTACTAACATTATATGGATCAATGGTCTGAAATAAATAAATTATTATTATTTATTATATTGTCACCAGGGTTACGAAACCAACATCGGAGCTAAAGGCACCCAGCTGTCTGGCGGACAGAAGCAGAGGGTGGCGATAGCCAGGGCGCTCATACGGAGACCCAAGATGTTGCTCCTTGATGAAGCTACCAGCGCTCTGGATACCGAGAGTGAAAAGGTAAGAAAGAAAGAACATTTATTAATTAAACTAGCTGCGCCCCACGGTTTCACCTGCATAAGTCTCGATCCCGTGGATATATCGGGATAAAAAGCATCCTATGTTTTAATCCTGGTTATAAGCGATCTGTGTGCCAAATTTCATTCAAATCCACTCAGGAGTTTTTGCGTGAAGAAGTAACAAACATACAAACACACTCACAAACTTACGCCTTTTATAATATTAGTGTGATACATTTATTTAGCACAGAATAAAAGGCACACAGTAACACCACAAATCCTACAAGTAAAAAAAAGAAATAAAAAAAGAAAACAAAATAAAAAGGCAAGTGCAGGAAAGTGTGCCTCGCGGCTGCGCTAAATAAGTCCAGTTCAGCAAAAATGCCAGACAACTAGTGCTTGACGCTGGTTTTCAACAGGACCTGAAGTGTAAGGTGACGGGTATAAATCAGTTTTATATGCAATGTGGTAAAATAAAAAGGTAAACATTTGTTTACGGGCTCGTAGAATCGTAGCGAAATAGCTACGGCGTAGACCGATGGATCTACGAGATTTTTACGATTGTCGGGTGACGATTTTTTAAATACATATCTTTATTTAAGTTTAGAAGTTAAGACCGGGCTTGTGGTTAAGTGATAACAGTCGCACGGGCTACGCTTGCCGTGGTTGGTCCGTGGATGGGTCCTTTACAAATCAAGATCCCTCCGTACTTCGGTAAGCACGTTAAGCCGTTGGTCACGGCTGTCATCCTTGGATCTTTGACGGTCATTACGGGTCGTCAGAAGCCCGAAAGTCTGACAACCAGTCTTACCAGAGGGTATCGTATTACCCAGTAACTGGGTTGTGGAGGTCAGATAGGCAGTCGCCTTATGTAAAATACAGGTATTCGGCTGCATCCGGTTAAATTGGAAGCCAGGCAGATGATGATGATTCAAATTTTCTCATCTAGGCTGTCTGCCGAAGAGATTTATGTTTTTTTTTTTGGCCTTCCATAACACTTTTCTTTTTTCTATTAAAGGTGGTACAAGAAGCCCTAGACAAGGCGAAGGCCGGCCGTACGTGCGTCATGATCGCTCACCGCCTCAGTACGGTACGGGATGCTGACGTCATCTGCGTCATTCATGACGGACAGGTCGCGGAGATGGGCACGCACAGCGAGCTCCTCGACCTCAAAGGACTGTACTACAATCTAAATAGGAGAGGATACGCTTAAGTTTTAAGTACCTACATTAATTCCTAATAAATATCAAATTATATAATTATATACCGGTTGTATCATCGACGCGCAAACTGGTACCTACCTACCATGAATTCAGTAGGTACCTACATGAAAAAAAATGTGAGAGGCAATTCTCGTAATTTTAAGAACGTTCACTGTCTCGATCTGTCAAAAATACCTCTAATATCCCTACATTTTTGACAAGTTTTTGACATTAATTGATTGTCGCTGAGATGAGATTGCCACTCGATTTGAACGTTTTTATTTACGAGTTTTGGCCTTCAGCTATTTCATACAAAAGTACAATACCTACATGGTAAAATCAAATACATGGTAAAAATCAGATAGGTAATCAGGAAAACAGCTAATATTTTTATAATAACCGAAAACATTTTTTTAAATCAGATGGTTCTAGCTGAATTCATGAAAAGAGTTTGCGCGGCGATGTCCCTTACACCGTGTATGTATTTACAAACCTTCTCCAAGAGACGCTCTATCTATTGGTGAATACTTGAAACAAATCCGTTCAGCTGTTCTTGAGAGCAGTGCTCACAAATAGACAGACGGCGGGGGGTGACTTTATTTATATTATAAATAGTGATTAAATGTTTAAAGCTAAGTGATCGTGATGTTGTGTTTATAAACAAAAGTGTCTTAAAACGGTTACCTACCAGTTTGTGTAGTTATGAAACATACCATAGATACTATGTTGGTCCCAGGGTACCAAAAACAGTTCCAATCATAGATATAAGAAAGAAGGTTCCAACTGAGAGTTCAGTGAAGTATTACATGCAACCCGTTCGCGTAAGATGGCCGCTGACCGTCAGCAAAACTCACAAACATCGAGAAAAATGGATAATATGAATAAGTAATAATCTCACTTGCCATGACGTTGCTTATGGCATTGAGAGGGCGAGTCAACGGTTTGGTAGGCGGTTGATTTCACGGACCGGAAAATTTAGCGCGAACGGTTTATCGCCAGTGATAATAAATAACTAAATTTATTTGTTTTTAAAATAATGTGAGATGTATTGAATGTACTTAGAATATATTTTTTGTTATAACTCTGCCTTTTATTACGAAGAACAGACTATAAATCTCTTTTTGCTAAGGATCCCTATTTCTACGTACCTACCTACTTAATTCATTTCAGAAACCACAATGATTTAGGGATGCATTTCCTTTTACCCAGTAAATCACGTTAAAACAAATAAGTTGCGTATATTCAGTGAAGGTAAATGACCCGTAATAAATAACTTTAGTTCTAGTTTTACACAGAGGACATTATAATATTGATTTACAACTTATTGTGTCCGCACAAAACAAGCTGTTAAAACATTGTTTTTTGTTTTACTCCATTACAAAAGTTTTACCAGTTATTGTACGGGCTTATTGTAAGGAATCTTCTGTGTTATAGACATTACTATGTATACAACCCTATTTGGTGCATAGATATTATATGTAGAGACATATTTTTCCGTATTGTTTTAGGATAAAAATAATTAAGTATAGAGATAAAGAACAGAGATCCCGCATGAAAAACACAATATTTGAGTCTTCCCAGTATAATTCCCATCAAAGAGCAATTAATAAAAATTACTTGTTACATAAAACAATTAATGTCCAGCGGAGCGGCGCACGCCGCCGATAAACTGATCGGAATCATCCCCACGACCGATCATAAATTAATTGTTTTATTATGTCACATACTCACATCCCAGACGTGATAAAAAACCGACAAATTACCAAATTGAGACATCCCGCTATCTGCCTTATAGACACGTGAAGCTCTTGAACAAATAACACCCGTCATAAGATAAAATAGATCCTATCGAAAACTAAAATGAGCGAGCCTCCATTTTTTTCCACCCCAGCGTGAGCTTTATGCTAATGAGGCCCAAAAACAAACATTGTTATAAGCCAAATGTGTAACATACGATAAAAATAAATTAAATAATAAAGGGAATCGTTAAAATGGAAGAAATGTCCGTAATTTATCCAAGAGTCACCTTTTAGGCATTCCGTGGATGCCAGCGCGGCGGGGTCCCGCGGCCGCCTGCTCTAGACGCGATCTCCAAATAAAAAGGCGCCACAAAAAGACGTATTCAATAAGCCTTTGGCCATTACCCGACGTAATCGATGAGATAAATTAGTTATAATAAAATCTGTGGAGCCGCGGACGAGTAGTACGTTAGTTGAATGTCTGAGCAGTGCTGGACGCGCTTGGACCGCTGTGCAAAAAGTTAATTAATATTTGTCTATCTTTGGTCTAGCTAAGTTTATTTCGAGCAAAAAATAACAGTATCGGTTCCGAACAATGGATAGGTACTATGCCTACTATGGTAGGAAGTAAGTAGGAAGGTTATAAATATGTAATCTTTAGAACATTAAAGGTACCAATCCAGGCAGAACCATGACGGGCGCGTGTGCCACGCAGCCTAGCCACCCAGTTTTCCCATCATGATAAGTTGCAGGTGATGTCGTAAATATCTCCTGTCTCATGAATAAAACAAATAGGACCATAATTTATTGATGAAAAGAAATGTGAGAAAAATTTAGAAGCCTTCAACAGGTTACAGGCAGGTTAACAAGCAATTGTCACTTTACAAAACTATTCCCTTGGGATAAGCTATTAATCTGGAAAGTAACCATTTACCAACCAGTACCTACCTACCGCACAACCGACTACATCGAGTCATGGCGAAGACCACCAAAATAGGTAAGGTAATAAAATATGATGTTCATCCCGGAAAATTAAAAGATCCCGGAAAATATGTAAAATTGAGTGTCAGGTGGAGCTGCAGACATGTACAGACGCCAGCACATCAAGCTACCCGAAACTTTCAGATTTTCCCAATCAACATTGAACCTTATGCTTTAGCATTTGGCATTGTAGTAGCTTGATGTGCTGGCGTATGTACCTATCAACTTTAGGTGTTTAGTATAATCAACATCAGATGATTACTTATCTGGCAATCAGAATCACAGCAGACAGACATGCAGACACTAGTGTTTTATTGCCGAGATGACTATCTTTCAAAAGGCGCCTCAATTACTTAAAAAGAAAATAAGTGAAGAAGATTGTGGAAAAAGGCTAAACAGACCCTAATTTGTGAGGCAGCCCGAGTTTTATTAATGAATCATCTTGATTAAATTACACTGTATACAAGGTGTAACGTTAAATGCGCAAAACCTCTTAAGGGGTCATTGTACTCATCATTATGAACAACTTTTACGATGGGACCCCAAACTAAAATAGCGAAAAAAAATCAGTTGTTCAACATTTATGCTCGCATAACTAGTCAAAATGTTAAAAGCTGTTTTTTTTTTTGCTATTTCAAATTTGGTCCCATAATGTAGTAAAAGTTGTTCATAATAATGAGTACAATGACCTCTTAGCATTAACGTTATACGTTATAAAGTGTCTATCAGTCCAATCTAAGTATAGATTTTATTAATATTCTCGTCCGCGTGAAATTTCTTGTTTCCCAGACCTACCCCGTCGCATCGCATCGCCTGCCCACGCTATTACTTCGATTTCGCTTAGCGTTCCTTTTGACTTTTTTAAATTCTGCTCGGCTCCTCAGGGTCCTAGCGCGAGCGTGATGTTAAATTGGGCTAACACTTGCAAAAATAATTTTTCAAATCCGAACGATATTCATCTCGTAGCTGAAGCTCATGGTACCCGCAACACAAATATCAAATTCAAAGAACATCAATGCTATATGACAAACCATCTAGATGGCACTGGGCATGGTGGAACAGCGATCATCGTCCATAAGAAAGTGAAACACCATTTAATGCCAGAATACAGAACTGAACACCTTCAGGCAACAACAATTGCTGTGGAGGATAGCACAGGTTACATTAACGTGTCGGCGTTATACTGCCCCCCTGAACATAAAGTAGACGAAAATATGTTAATACTCACACGTTGTTCACACGATACTTCCACCAGCTCGGCAATCGTTTCATTGCGGGTGGTGACTGGAATGCTAAAAATATTAGCTGGGGCTCTAGACTCACTACAACGCGAGGAAGACAACTTAAAACAAGCATAGACAAAGGCCACCTATTGGTATCCTCCACCTGTGAACCCACGTACCTACTGGCCAACAGACTCTAACAAAATCCCGGACCTCCTTGACTTCTTTGTACTAAAAAGACTACCAAGGCATACCTCAAGCCTAAATCCTGCTACGGCAGCTCATCGGACCCCACACCCCATTTATATTAACAATAAGCACTATGCTGATAGAATCGGAAACAAATACATTTTCTTCTATTCTGTCTTCTACAATTTACGAATAATAAGCAGAGCTACAACACACGCGGCCGTTTTCATTGTGGTTTGAATACGAAATAAAAAGCGCGGCGTGTCTCGGATATGCCGCGCAGCAGGTCTAAACTAGTCGCGCGGCAAATTTGTGTCCCGTGAATGTCGCGCGTAGCTGCCGCGCACCTTGCACGCCGTGTTTAGACACACCTTAAAGGTTCCCTTTTTTCCTTTTGAGAAACGGAACCCTAAAACGTAATGTTCCCACTGCTGGGACGCATAACACAGGCCTCCTGTGTGAGAGGGACTGGGCTCCACCACGCCCGCCAGGCCCAGTGCGGGAGAGCTCAGTAGTGGATGTCTCATACGGACATGCAGGCTCACTTCATTAGAATCATGTCGTGTAGAAAGTCTTGGGTATAAATGTTATATGGTTATAAGAGTAGGGGAAGACTTTAGTCATCCCCTACTCACAGTCCATCCATCGTTTCTTTAGAAACGATGGATGGACCGTGTTTAGACACTGCCTTTACCACTGGTGCTGCCATCTGCTACAGCGATTGGTCGCCCACGGATGCCGTCAACCAATCGCCACCAAGCCGCGCATCAACGTCATCTTCAATTTTTGTACCGTCACTTACCTTTTGCACGCACATACTCGCATACTTCATATATTAAATCAGATGTAACTAATTCGCAATATACATATTTAAAAGTAATTCATGGTGTCGCCTACTTCATTAAACAAGCCTTCAGTCTCCCTACACGCAACAGAGCTGAAACCCATACAGACTGTGTGAAAGATGCTATGGCTAGAAACACGACTTATAGAGAAATATGAAATAAAAGGATATCTTGCGCCGACCCAAAATAAATTGGGATAGGGGCAAGGGAATGATGGTGACATGCAGGTTTTCTTCATTGTGAGGTCAGTGGTGATGAAATCCATCAAGTCCAAACCTGCCTGGGATCGAACCCACGACCAAAAACTTCTAAAAGGCGAGTCTGTTATTATGAGAGCAAATTCCTAAATATTTTTTACTAAAACCTAAGTATCTCTCTGGAACGTTACAACAATGGCATTATATCGTCCCCTGAAGGGTGACTTTCGGGTGTTCCCACCACTGATATCCGTTGATTTTAGATAACAAATCTTTATTGGATGAGTGAGGCCCATCGGACGTGTTGTACGAATGTGTATGTTGCTTCCACTTTTTTTCAGGCGCTAGCTCGATACTTTGTGTAGCGTCTTTATAGGGAAAGTCGGTTGTTTATTTTGTAAAAAAGTTTTTTATTAGCAGTTTTCAAGTTGTTTGCAACATCTTAAAAATGCGAAGAATTCAATTTTAAGAAAACTAACATTGCTATCTCATTGGGTACTTTCAGTACATGCTATTTCGATCCAAGGTTACCTACTAATTTGCAGAATGAATAGGTGCTAAACTATAAATAACAAAACAACATAATTCTGTTTCTTAATTTTTATTGGTAAATTCACATTCAAATAATAGATCACGTCGAAGACAGATATTACATTATGGGATTACTACTGACAAAATTTAGTAATTATTTGCTATGATACTGTATCGGTACTTCTCAATTTCTAAATCTACTGCTGTATTAGCTACATCGATTTTAGAGTGCGTAAATGCTTCAAAATTCCAGTGTCACGAGTGAGTCAGCAATGAGACTGTCAGAAAATAGAAAATCGAAAATACACAATTACATTGTTCACTTACGAATTCACGATACAGATCGGACATCAAAAATATTTCTATATTAATAAACTACATTCACATAATCGTTACTAAAAAGACAAAACGCGTGCGAGTCACGACGCGTGACGCAAACGATACATGTGATCAAAATTTAATCTAATTGATTACTTCCATTAATGATCGCGAACTACCATTCTCACTGAATATATTCACAGACATTTGTTAAGTATGCCCATGATGATAGTATGAAGTTAAGAAACAAGGCTCGTCCGCGCTCGCGGGCATCGCACCTGAGATTCAGCGCCCGCGGCCGGACGCGCCCAAACACATCTCTCTGTCGCACCGCTCTCTTCTATTGTACAAACATTACCGTATTAAATAGTCACAGGTCAATTTCAGTCCAACTATCAGTTTACGAATTAAAATAAAATATATTAATCTAAACGTTTCACATCGCTTAAGTTACGAATGAGGGGGTCGAGTACGGGGTCGCGTGCGGTGCGAGCTGCGGGAGCGGTCGGGCTTACGAGTCCCACCAGTCGGGGCCGCCGCCGCTACTGCCGCCGCCGCCGCCGCCGTACGAGCCGCCGTAGTTGCCGCCGTACGAGCCGCCGCCATAGCCGAAGCCTGCAAGGGAACCGCACCGGTCAGTGACATTACATGCTCAGTTAAGACAATCCAGGTCCACTGACAGCACTCGCATCGCAATTAAACTATCAGCTGAACAAAGGAACTAAAAACCACGACTAGACTTCATCCAAAATGTTTTCGCTGGATACTAACATTTTTGCGAAATCACAGATCACTTTATATTATTGAACGAAAATAAACCAAATAACTCTCTCTCTCGCTTGGAGTTTCCCTGCGTTATCGAATCAGAAATGAAGAGATCCGCATGGGAACCAAGGTAACCGACATGGCCCGAAGAATTGCCAAACTTAAGTGGCAGTCGGCAGGGCACATTGTTCGCAGAACAGATGGCCGATGGGGCCGAAAGGTTCTGGAGTGGCGACCGCGTACTAGAAGACGTAGCATTGGAAGGCCTCCCACTAGGTGGAGCGACGACCTTGTGAAGGCCGCAGGAACTCGTTGGATGCGAAAAGCACAAAACTGGTCGAAGTGGAGGTGCTTGAGGGAGGCCTATGTCCAGCAGTGGACGTCATTCGGCTGAAATGATGATGATAAAACAACTCTCCGAAATGTTGGACGAATTCTTCAAATAATCCTTTGACTCGCATCCAAAATCCGACATCGAGTTTATGTTCATGCTCGTGCTTATTCTTAAATAAATAGGCGAATATCTAAACGCATAAAAACCAGAAAATTATACTGACCAGAGCCAATAGTAGATGGCCCTGCGGACCGCGGAGTCTGACGCGACGTTGTACGGAAGTCCCTCGCACCGAAGCCGCTGCCGCTGTTCGCGAACCGTCCGCCTCCTCCCGACCGACTGCCGCCCGTGCGACGTCCGCCGCCGCCCAGCCGCCCGTCAGCTGCCGTGCTAGTCAGCCAGCTAGAAAATACAGACGTTTTAGTTAGTATATAACATAACACAGAAGAACAATGCCTCGGTTTTACTTGCCAATTCCACAGATGACCTTCAAAAATGTAAGACAAATGATTTATAGAATGTCACATTATTATAGTCGACACTCGACACACTCACACTAGATCTCTAATCTTCAAAAAGTGTTTAAAGCGTCAAAGACTACACTCAGAGACAACATTCAAAGCCCTTCCAAGTGACCTTAATTTCTACTGGGAAAAAATGTACTTACTTCGGCACATCCTGTTTGGCCTCAACGAGGAGCTCGACGAGGTCCCGCGCGAGGCCGCGGTTAGTGTCGTTGAAGAAGGACGTAGCCACGCCCAAGTTGCCCATACGGCCGGTACGACCGATACGGTGCACGTACTCCTCAACGTCCGACGGCAAATCAAAATTAATCACGTGACGCACGTGCGGTATGTCCAAACCTGTGAACAGCATCTTATCAATATACGTCATACATTCGTACAAGGATCTTTTGGTGCAAAATCGGAACTAACGCCACTATCTTGTTTCTTTTTCAATACAATTTCTATGACAATTTCACAAATGTTTACCAACAGCGCCCCCTGTCAATGTCATTCAAGCCCCAAGAGATCCTTGTAGCACTCTCATTACATTACATAACATAACACTCTCCTGTATTCTCCTAACAGCCTACCCGAAAGGCGAAATGTAATCAAGCACATTTGCCGATGCGAGTTTGAACATGGGACTAAACTCACATCGGCAAACTTGGATCAACCAATGAGATATTGGCATCAACTGCTGAATCTAACAAGATCAGGGGGCTTACTCTCCAAACTAATTTTAATTCCAATGAGATGCTAATATGATTCCAATGTTAATTTTACAGTCACGTGATTCGGTACTCTTGAAAACAATATTGTCAACAATTACCCCACGCCAAGACCGAACCCAATTCCACTTAGTTCTCCAAAATGGACATCCAATCTAAAATTCATTTGGCGCTAGCATCGAACTCAAGAGTACGAAACGTCACAATTCCAATGTCGATTTATCGGAATTAAATTGAAGAGTAAGCACCCTGAAGATGATGAAGAATTGAATTGAATTGAATTTGAACTTGAATTCTGGTAATTTAAAACGTTAAAAATCTAGTCGCAGTCTCATCTCGGCGACAAACAAATCAAAAACTTGTCGAAATGAAGGGAAATTAGAAGTATTTTTTGACAGATTGAGACTGAGATCAGACTGCACGTTCTCAAAATTGCGTAAATTGCCCCCGTTTTCGGCCATTGGACAGGTTGTCGTATCGACACATTTTCAATGAATAATTTACCTTGAACCTGACAGCAAAATCAGCTAAAACTGACAAAATTTACAAGTTTTGGATTTGTTAGCATCCTTTAGAGGACTCTTTTGATAACAACATCTTAAGATTTTACGTTTTAAGTTTCGCTTGTGTGCAAATAATAGTTCCTTAATAATTTTGTAGTATTTAAGATGTGGATAACGTCGTGAGCTACACATTAGTAATGTCCTTTTTTTCTCACTACCTGTTTATTACGATGTTTGTGTAACTGTTTGTTTTCCTGAACTAAATAAATAAACAATAATTGATGATCGATTCGACACGGAATCGTACCGAAAGGAAATAGAGCCCAGCTAAGAATTATAACCATTGTTCTGCAATAACTATATTAATGGGGCCGTAACAACATTATAATAAGCGACTAATACAATACTGTAACATGGTTGTATAATATCATGTGAACGCAGACACATGTGTATAAATGATAAGATTGGTCCTTTTGTATTCTCATGAAACAATGCACTGGAGAATTAATTTTGCGAAACATGTTGAATGTTACTTTACAACTTAATTCGTTGCCTTTATTATGGTACAGGATAAATAAATAAACCATTTGAAAATTCCCTTTTGTTAACAAACAAAGGCATCACATCTGTTTTTTTTTTAAATATATTTTTAACTTTAAATTACATATTTACATAAAGCCAGCATTCAAGTTCTTAGATTGGATATAGATTCCAGAAGTTTTTTATTTCTTTGTGAAGACAAAGGAATTGCCCTCAAACCTAGTTCTAATTCATACTGCTCTTGTAAAGGCTTCTTCACACTAACCTCGGGCGGCTACGGCCGTAGCGACGAGGATGGGAGTCTGTCCTGTACGGAACCGACGCAGCGCTTCCTCACGCTCGCGCTGAGTTCGGTCGCCGTGTATAGACGTCACCGGGTAGCCGAGATTGTCCAAGTATTCCTCAAGTTGGTCGGCACCTAGGATAACGCAATTACATAAAGTCAAAGTGAAAGTAGAGTAGTGTGAGTGAATAGTAGGTATTTCAAGTAGGCGAATAGGCAGTTTTGAATATCAAAATTTACAAGAAAATTTTATTAATTCTAGATGCCCCTTCCAAAAGGTAGTTTCGTATGCAAAAGAACAGGCAAGAACATATCATGATTAGGAGCTAGAACACAAGTGTAATCAAGTTTAATAAATACTTGTTTCAAATTCAAGGTTTATTTCGTAAACCACTATTAACTTTACGAAAGTGTAGTAGTGTTAGTAAGTAGCAGGTATTTCAAGTAGGCCAATAAAAGGCAGTTTTGAACATCAAAATTTACAAGAAAAGGATCATGACCGTTGATGTATGGAAATCCGTCTTAAGTTGAAACACAATAAATCTTTATTTATTATAGACTACGGTTTATATACTATTCAAGAATAGTGTTTATTTTCACACAAGTATCCGAGTTTTAAAGTAATTAAACAAATTCGGAGATAACCTAAAAACGTCCTGGCGTAATAAAACACAATTAAATATGAAAACGTCCTATCGTTAGTTACATGAAACACGCTAAGTTGTTTAAAACTAACACACCAACGAATTTCCGTAAGTATTACTATTTAAGTGGAGAGATTAATCGCGGTGACTATTCTCAATCGACACATACTTAAACAATAATAAACAGTAATGGCGGCTTCCGCAGGCGCCGGCGCTTAGGGATGGCGATCGATTTTTTAATCGATTTTAGAAACTTGAAAACGAGTTCCAATGTTTTTCCTGCGGATTGCAACTTTTAAGTTTTGATACGCAGTTTCTTTGTTCTGTTTTTTGTAACCAACAATATTATTTAATCTATTTTGTATTCGATTATTCATTACATTTGACTAATTATGCTGGTAAAGCTGTCGATGTAGAATAATAGCGGGAACAGATCTATCAGAACTCAATTTATTGCTGAATCGATTCTTTCCTGCGATTCGGATAGATTTAAAAATCGATCTTGTTTAGGAATAATCATCATCCCTACCGGTACGTCTGTCATCTGCCTTGACAGTTGCATCTGCGTGAGACGAAACACAAAAATAAATATTTTCACAACGGAATTATGAAATACATATACAGTACCACGTATAATGATAATTAGTATAATGATATTACTAATTATTTAGCTATTTATGAGTTTAATATCATTTTTGTGATGTTTTTATGTAAAGGCTCATACTTACGTAACTCGTACAAATGAAGAGAACGAAACGTCCATCATTCATCACTATACGGAAATGTACCTAGCAATCGTTAATTTACTGTTTATCTTAAAATCATAATTCCGGATACGAAAAAAAAATTCCTGAAGTGAAAAGCTTGTAAAAAATAAGCAAATAATTTGTATATTAATTTGGTTTTCATACGTGCAACTTTCCTAGACTGGTTTTGAACAATCTCCTTTAATTAATTCTAGATGCCCCTTCCAAAAGGTAGTTTCGTATGCAAAAGAATGGGCAAGAACTTACGATGATTAGGAGCTAGAACACAAGTGTAGTCAAGTTTAATAAATACTTGTTTCAAATTCAAGGTTTATTTCGTAAACCACTATCAACTTTACGTAAGTGTAAATTGTGTTGATTTCAGAAGTTGAATGAACAATGTCATAAAAATATTGCTGCAGCGGAGTTTGTTTTATGAGTTGGCACTAGTTATTTTTCCGAAACCACAAATTGAAAATTAAATATCGAGAACACAGTTTATTGTAGTAGGTATGTTATGCAAGAATGCAGCTACGTTATTCGCGACAAAAATAATGTGATAACCAAAACCATATGCGCAATGCGTTGTAATTGGTTTTCAAGAACATGAGTTGCTCCAGAAGGCTAAGTTTAGCTCTGAAAGTTAACGAAAAGGTGACGAACTGCAATAATTGAATTACCTTTCTTGGTTTCGACAAATACAAGAATAAGTTGATCCTCTTCAGGGTTTGCACGCTGCAGCAAGTTGGAAGCATTCAGCAAATCCAACAGGAAAGAGCGCTTGTCCATTTCCTCCACCCATACCACCTGCAAGTTTACAACAATTGTTTTTAGAAAATCTGTAATTTTGATATTAATATTTGCATTTGTGTTGATAAAAGTATGCATTTACTATTTACCTTCTGGGTGATATTCTCGGATGTGGAACCGACGCGTCCAACGGCAAGGAAAACGTAATTAAACAAGAAATCCTGCGCCAACACCTGGATCTGTTTGGGGAAAGTCGCAGAGAACATGAGCGTCTGGCGCTCGCCAGTCTTTGGCATCGTGTGGCTCTCGACGATCTTGCGGATCTGGGGCTCGAAGCCCATGTCCAACATGCGGTCGGCCTCGTCCAGCACCAAGTGCCGGCAGTGGTCAAGGGCCACGCGGCCGCGCGCCAGCATGTCCACCAGCCGGCCGGGCGTCGCCACTAACAGGTGGCAGCCGCGCTCCAGCTCGCGGAACTGTTCATGTATCGGGGAGCCGCCGTACCTGATCAAATATTACCATTATTTCTCCGAATTCAACTTCAAACTAGCAGAAATATGACTAGGTTCAAAATCGAATACTCACACGACGCATGGTCGCACACGGGAGCGGTAGGCGAATTTTCTAGCCTCATCAAAAATTTGTGTAGCAAGCTCGCGCGTCGGGGCCAACACCAAACCCAGAGGGTACTGCTTGCGCCGGTTATACGGCCTGTGAACCAAGAACATGTTTCCATAAATCAATAATGTGGAAAGGAGGAGTACTTATTGGCAACTGACACTCACCCCATATACTTGACGGGCCCAGCTTCGTACATCTGATTGAGGATGGGCACAAGGAATGCAGCCGTCTTTCCTGAACCAGTCTGTGCGCACGCCATGACATCTCTTCTGCCCAGCACAATCGGAATTGCATACTTCTGGACCGGCGTCGGCTTGTCGTAGCGAGCCGAGGCAATATTCTGGCGCATTATTTCCGTCAGGTTAACATCCTCAAACTGTGAACAATATTTCAAGATCAGTATGACAAAAAAAAAAAACAAATTCTGTTCAATAAGCTTGGTAGGTTTAATGTTACATACGCTGGTGATGAAATCTGGGACGCGATCGCCGCTGGCCTCAACGGGTATATCCTCGTATTTGGAGAAGTTGATGCCTGTGTTGCCAGTGCCAAACAGCTCCAACTCCGTCCGCTCGTCGCGAGGTAGCGGGACTGTCCAATCACTCTGTAACAAATATTTATTACAATCTCCCTGCATCAACAAATCGAACCTACGTCAAAAGTAACATTTTGAAGGCGAATTACTCATAAAAAGCAGTATTAAAATGAGCAGCAGAAAATTCAGCTCATATAATTTAGCAATGAGCTATTAAAGCAAAGCTTTCCAACCGGACATTATTAATCGTAGACAGTGTCGTAATCCGCCCAGAAGGTAATAAAACTTGGGACTGACTGAGTTGCTTTCATGGCCACCCTCGTCCCTGCGGTTGCTGCCGCGGCGCACATCGTCGGATGGCCAGCGCGAGCTGTTGCTGCGCTCGTCCGAGCGGGGCTCCGGCTCCTTCCAGCGGTCGTTGCGTGGTGGCGGCGGCTCGTCGCGGTTGAAGTCCTCGTCGCGGCGGATGTCGCGTGACTCGCGGCTGGAAGAGCCGCCCCCGCCGGCACCCGACGCGCGCCCTCCGCCGCCTGATGCGCCCCATCTCTCACCGGACGACTCCGACCAGCGTTGAGGTTCTGAGTCGCCATTCTGATATCCTGCCTCACGACCTTAATCAAACATATATTATTAAAAACACGAAAACGGCTTCACTTCCAAATTCATTAGCTCCACAAAAACCTTTTCGTCCCAAAGAGAAGAAATCAGCCTACCACCATTTACTCTTCTTAGCCACTCTGTCTGTTCCAACCTATAGTTAACTAGCTAAGTGCAAATGATTGGATGGGTATATCGCCATTAACTGAACGTCAGTTCGTCATTCAACGCAGGGTGCACCGAGTAAGGTCGCGGTTGACGATTGGGGAAGCCGGATCTTGTGCGCTTCCCCTTGCACCCAAAATTACCGACCATTATATAATAAAAAACGATATAAAAAAATATGATCTCCAGCACTTCTAATAAACGTGAATTAAAGTGCTTGGTATTTTGCAAGTTATCTACTTAGGAACGAATACCAATCAATACATTGATAACAATATAAACCGAGATAAGATTGTAGATAATGTAAGTCTATAGAGTTACATGACAACTATGCATATGAGATACATAAGTAGTTTAAGACATGTGGACATACCGCGGTCCCTGCGCGGGTATCGCGAATCGTTGCCGCGATCGTTTTCACGTTCGCGGTCACGGTCGCGGTCGTCGCGCCGACCACCACGGTCGTAGGTTCTAGAGTTGCCTCCGAATGATGAACGGTTGTCCCGTTGTTCGTTTGAACGGGCGTCTAAGCTTGGGCGCTTAGACTCTTCCCCTGCACAAATTAATCATTTAGTAATCTACTGAACCAATTGCACGAGTCTTGTGTGGCCACGACTCGGCCTTTCAAATTTATCATTTACTTGATAACACTTTAATTGAAAATCGAAAGTTTGGAGATGACTACGTTTGTAGTATTTTCCATTGCAACGATCTTTTGAATTAAATTAAATACAGGACAAAACTACACTTGGGAATTGAGTATTACTATCAGCACTCTAAAAAAGACAGCAGTTAAATTATCATTTAATCATAAGTTCGAGAGACCATACCATTTTTTGAATATAATGTTTAATAATTTATTGTTAAATGTTATGAAATCTGGTGAAACAAACACAAAATGTATGCATTTAAACAATGACGTCAAAGAGAGGCATTCAAATGCATGTTGATGTGATATTTATGACTAAGGTAGGTACTGTATAATTCCTGAATTGATAAAAATCAATCCTGAATCACCGTCTTATAAAGGATGCAGTAAATATCTACATCTCTCCCTATTCTGAACTATTGATCTATCTATGTTTAGAGCCATTGCAATACCTGCGCTATCATATCATAGCACACGATAAACACGGCGACTTAGCCAGATAAGACTAAATACGAAAGAATTGATAAAAAATCAAATTTTTATCGCAATGTCCTACTTTCCAGAAATAATATCCGGCAGAATTCAGAACAAAATTAACACCACATCGTACAATGTTCCTGTTTTACAAATCATAGAATAGGGACATGATATCACGTTACGCTGACCTCTACTCAACTCGCCGGGACAAAGCTGAATAATGATGCAGGAACTGTAGCGATATTATTATTTATAGTTGCGCTTCAGAACACTTCCATGTTTGTACTCTTATTTTTGAATGAGACATTCGCGTCGATTCGATTCACACGGGTCAATTGGCCATGCGTCATTGTTAATTGGTTAAATCATGCAGGTAATATTATGATCTTCACAACATTTTAGTACGTATTTCTTGAACCTACATTGCTTGAGGCAATATGTCATGTTCTCTATAAGTAAAGCCGCAACCGTTTCGCGCGCAGATTCTTGTTTACGCAAAGTTAATGCTCCACAGCACTTGCAGCATGCAGACATTTGTATAGCCACTCTATAGCTAGGTGAATAATTAGAAGGGAATACACAATAGGTGCAGTGATGTTTGGTTCCCAGCACTGATTAGTCCACCCACTCTCTTCCCGTGGGTGTTGCAAAAAGGTAACATAGGCGTTTTCGCTAAGCAATAAGCAACATCTGCTTCAACTGCTTGGCATTGTTACACGGCACCTAGCGAAGTTCCTAAAGATGTCACGGAACAAAATGAGTAGGGACCTTGTTACTGGACATTGTTAATTAAACTTGAAATCGTTGTTGGGTTTCATATTGCAGAATCTGTTCAATATTGTTCATGATGCGCAATAATCTGATCAGTGATAAGAGTTATGTCAAGTTGATGACCAGTACTTTTCTCCTTGGCTATAGTCCACTTACCACAATATCCTACTAATATAATAAAATGTGAAAGTTTGTGAAGATGTTTGGATGTTCGTTACTCAATCACGCGTAAACCACTGAACAGATTTGGATGAAAATTGGCACATAGATAGACCATTTACTGGATTAACACAGGACACTTTTTATCCCAATATTCCCACAGGATCGAAACTTAGGCGGGTAAAACCGCTGGGCGCTGCTAGTATATACACATACATACATACACACGTACATAGTACGTATGTATATACACGTACATAGTGGTCCTATATGTATAAGGCCTAAAATGGATGCATGAATGATGATGGATGTTAAATGATATGATGTCATGAGAGATGTCAAGTGCACTTGCTACCAAACTTTCTAGAACTAAATTGTTGCTGCAAAGATGCTGTGAAGTCAAAGTCCATTGTGGAAAGTGTGAAGATACTTTTCTGTACTAAAAAATATAGGGATGAGGAGCCCAAGCATACAAATATAATATTTTGATTGTGAGTTAATGATGCAGGAAGCATATTGACTATTTGTGACCTAAATATTGTTATTATAGTATCTCTGTACTTATGACTGTTTGTAACATTCAATAAGAGAAAGTCAAGTGACAGATACTCTTTATTCTTCACACTCAAAATGTTGAAGCACACACATGATACCAATTTGTTTGTTGTATTGCTAGAATAATATTATCTATGATATCACAATGGAATTGTGATTGTTTTCAATACAAGCATGGACTGGATTTTTTCAATACTTGGAATAATATTGAAGTTCTATCAAAATATTCCATCCTTATCAAGCTTTTAGATAGATTTAGGGCATTCCCAAACATATTATGCTAATTGAGAATATTGCTACTGTTCAAATTGATAAGTTGTTAAGTTTTTATTTTTTCTCTTTATTTGATTTTATTTGTATATCTTAAGTCACTCATCCATAGATTTGTATGCTAAATTGCAAATGATGCATTCAGAATGTGATGCCAACAAAGGTAAGTATGTATAGTCATCCGCAATTAATACTCCACTAGTACATTTGCTATATTTATGGAAGTGTGAATGACCAGGATTAAAGATTCCCATGGTATCTGTGTCTTAACCAAAGAGTTAACAACAAGTTATAAAAAATATACAGATCAGCAACCTATAGGTAGATAATCAATTCAAAAGCTATAAATACTCTGACTAAATTATCATAAGATAAGCATTCTAATAGGACAAGAGGAAGGATATAAGCCAAGGACATGGTGCAGAAGGCATAAAAGTGTAAAGTAAGTTAATAATTAAACTTACCTTGTGATGGACTGGCCTGCAACTGCCTGCGCAGATGCGGGGGGATGTAGCGGCCAGCACTCTTATTAGCCTGAGGCTGCAAGTCCAGACCAGCAAGCTGCAAGACCAATAAAAAAAGACAACAATTTATAACTGGTTGTGTAAGTGGCCAGCATTTACTGCAATTGTCAATCAATAAGATGCAATATTGTCAACCAAGGCAATAATTTTTTGTTATGGTTGGTAGATGAAAGTTACAATTGATGTCGAGTTTGTTGACCGCACCCTGTTTTGGTCAAATCAAATCCTTTGTTTGCTAACAGCTGGCACAGTCGGTTTTGTTCTACGACAGTAACAGTACTAAAGCATTGTGTTGTTTATTGGAAACAATTACTTAATTAAGCAGTTACATTAAAAAAAATACAATGCTTTGTCTGTACTAAAAATACAAGTTAATAAAATGTTAGTAATACTTAGGCTATGAGTTGAGCAATAAAATATTTCCAGAGAGAAATCATTCTGACTGTACCGAACTCACAGCCTTTTGTGTTTTCACAAAGTTATTTAAAAATACATATTTGTAATTTGATACAGTAAGTTTTACAGTGTTGTTATTGTATATCTGTTATATAAACTCATACAGTGTGATTAAATCTATGAACCTGTAATTTCAATGTGAGAGTCATCAAATAACCTTGTACATTGAGTGTTACACCTGATTGATAGCCACAAAACTTTCCATGTCGTAAAAATATAAAAACAGCAAATTTCTAGATAACTTATTGGTTAGCTAACCAACATCAGCTGCTACATATCGCCATCCAACTATAGCAAATTAGACATGCTAACTTGACTAAACAAGCATGACAAAATACTGCTTGATAAACCTTCTATGAACAAAACATACATTTATAACTCTACATAGATGATCAAATTACAGCTATCCTATAAGATATCTCTGCATGTGCGTATTCCGGTGTAAGTACAAAATAATTGCGAAACCTTTTATTTCCTCCCGCCATGACACGCAAATATAGCATGACAATGACCTCACTCGTAAGTGCTTTTGGAAAACTACTGTAATATCTAAGTACATGTCGATGCTGTGTAAATAATGAAAATTTCTCAAAATCAATGAAATAGATACCATAAAAGTGGAAGAACTAAGTCGCCATGTTGGTTAATCTGAGACACGACAGACACGTAAAGCATTGCAATTTTATATACCGATGCTTTCTTAAAAAAACGAGATCCTTTCATGAATTAGAGGAGTTTCAAATTAAGGGCATAAATATTTGAATAGTGCCTTTTCTAGGTAAATTTCCATCAAATTTTGTAAAAATCAATACTAAGTGCATGTAGGTACATGAGGTACAGACCTGCTGCTCTAGACCTGTTCCATTTTGGTTGGTAACATTACTCATATTACTACCAAGCGGTACGTTTTTTTGGCAACTTTGCTCCAAAAATATTATACAAACACAGTCTACAATGAATTTTGCACAAACACAAATTCACAAAATCACATGAAAAGGCTTCAATTTTTCTCTCCGAAATCACTTTTCATTCGTAGTTTTTGTTCTTCACTGATTATTTAGCATCTCGCTTTAATTCTCATTCGTTCACTCCCACGCATTCGGTCAATATTACCACACATAAATCGAAAAATCCACTTAATGGTAATATCTTGAATTTTAATAGGTCAGCATGATGTTCTGTATTATTTTGCGAGATGCTTTAGGTGACTATTTTAACAAATAAATAAATGTACATGATTTTATGGAGTCAATTGACGAAAATAACATGTAAGGAAATAAATCTAGACCTAGAAAAACCAAGGAAAGTAGGAAATAAAATAAGTTGGCAACATTTCTATCTGTAATTTTAGATGAAAACTGTTTTATCATTAGAGCACTTCCGCTTCTATTTTCTACTCTTGTCCATAGATGTCTCTTTTCCTGTTCGAGCACAGACTATATATTTTTTAAAAAAACTTTAAGCCGGGTTTTAATCAATTACATTCAATAGTAAGAACATTCACGCTAGTTTTTTGAAGAAGCTCAAAGAAAATAACGTAAAACTTCGCCCGTGACTTCGTTCACGTGGTTGGCGTATCCTACAAATTCACACACATCGGGCACACAAACGCCATAAAATAGGTTCGTGATTTTGGTGGTTTTCGTTGGTCCTGTCTGGACGATTTAGCATACGCCCACAATCATTCGTTGGCTTGTGCCGGCTATTCGCAGCGTACGGTAAAATAAAAGAAATAAAACCAATCGATCGTTCGTTTGCTCGTCCACTAAATATATTTGGACGTACGGACGCCAGCACATGAACCTACCCGAAATTGTCAAATTTTCGCAATCAACTTTGAACTTTATGCTTTAGTGATAAAGTTGAAAATCTATTAAAGAAATCTGACAGTTTGTAGTAACTTGATGTGCTGGCGTCTGTACCTCCGAAGGCCAACGCCGAATATCCTTTAAAGTTTTATGGCATTCGTTTGATTGGTGTGTACGCAGCATAAGCCTATAGGCTTAGCCCCGCTAATAGTCGATTTCTGAAAAACCTTAAAACTCGTTCATAGCTATTTTAATGACAAAAATAAGTACTAAAATAGAGTTTAGAATTAATCGGTCAACATCCCTAAACCCCATTTGAGGGGCAATTTTCGAAACAATAATGGTATAATTTATTATTTACATCACTGCTCTCAAAACAGTGAAGGAAAACTTCGTAAGTAAATCGGCATAATGTTTGAGTCCCTGGTCCTATGGGCGTTTGTGCACTACAAGGAATTTTACTGTCCGGCAGTCCGATTTTTTAACTAAGTGCACAAACCAGTATATACATTAAGGCGTGTCATATGGGATCGCAAAAAATCTGACTGCCGCGCCGGACAGTAAAAAACCGTGTAGTGCACAAACACAGAACATTTATATAACCTAAAGGGTGAACAAATGCCCTCTCGCACGTGTTTTACCTGTGATTTTCTTTACCAGTGAGTCCTGAGTGGCACTGAGCACAGTAAAATAAATTGCCAGTCATTTTTATTGCTTCAATCTTAATGTAGTTGCCACAGGTAATAAACATGAATCGTGTACATGGGGCCCAAGTCTAAGTCTTCACCTTTCAATAGGCTTTCAAGGAGTTTCAAACCAAAAGAACAGATTAATCAAAAGACTAGGTTTCAAAATCTGACAGTACGCGTCATTCGTTAAAAAAACATTTATGTCAAAAGTTCAAAACAAATTTAACAAATAATTTTTTCCTATTGTGTTTAAAATTGTTTGTATTTACAACACTAGTTTATCCAAATTACCAATTTTGGAGATTAAAATTTGTTTACATAAAAGTCTAATTATTGTGCATTTAAATCAACGTATAGAAATTGCGTCTTGGTAATTCACCTCACGTACTACACCGGGGAACCTCATTTAGGTAAATCCTATCAACTATCGTTAGATCAAGAATACTTTCGATAAAGCATCATAAACAAAACTCATTGTATACCTAGCCACAATTCAATAATAATTTCAACAACAAACACTACAGTAACAACAACTTCGGTTTAATAAAAAAACCTTAATACTCGAACATAAATGTTTGTGACTCAGCATTTACAACCTTGAAACTCAACCTTGAAAATAAAACATAATTTTGAAATAGTAGGTAGAAAAAATGCAAATGTATATTTTAATATCAAATCAAAAGCTAAAAATAACACCTGTCATGCAGGTGTTATTTTTCAAAAAAAAAAACCTTTTCTTTGAAAATTGTAGGTAGCTTCAATATTGAGGGTACTTCCTAACTTCCTTTTGTTGCATAAAAAACTGTTTAGAAACTATCAGTAAAACCTTAGAATTAGAATTTATTTAATAAAAAAATGGACTTGTCCATTTTTTTTTTTTAAGAAATAATGTTTTTATAATTAGGTAATCAACTTTCAAATCAATGTCAACATTAAGTACATGTCATCTTGGATGCCTTGCCTAGTCTTGTGTAAGACTTTCTTTAATAAAAACCAATACAAATACATACTAAGTAAATAGGTAAACTAATAACAAAAATAAACTTTATTACATGATCAGACTACAATGAGGTCCACAGTTTAGTAAAAAAATAAGTATAATGTTAGTACTTAACCTTTTGACCGCCAGAGTCATGATAGATGATAAACGAAAATGTGCTCAGCACGCCACGGTCGCGATCCCATGACAGACTTTTATATGTAAATATACGTTCCTTGACTCATCTTAATTTATATTAGTTGAACTTCTTTTTTTATATTTCATCTTTATTAACACAAGATGTCAGAAACTAATACCAATTATAAAGTTCATAAAACATAGTGCCTTTAACGCCACAGTCATCATGTCATGACACATAGTGATGTAGGTAGCAATCAATATAACAAGAATATCAACCTCGATGGTAACCTATGTTATATTCAATTTCTTTAAATTGTTCTACAATAAATAAATAAAACTTTTGATATTGAAGTTTTATGATTCAGAAATCATGAAAATTTTAAAATACTGAACTAATTGCTCATCAAATGTCGGTGTCAGTTAATGCCCGTCTCCATCACACTGTCATATTGTCTGCCTGGAACGCCACAGTCATCTAATCATGACAATCCCATCATGACATCACATGTGGTAAATTTTCAAATAGAGCTGTTTCTTTATTATTAACTAGCTGTTACCCGCGACTTTGTCCGCGTCAGAGTTTACGATAACTTATTAATTCTGTATTCCACGTAAAGAAATACCTATGCTAATTTTAATGAAATTCTTCTATTTTTTATGAATCGATATTTTGTTTTTGTACATATTTCTCCATTTAGTTCTTTTTTTTGTTTTTGCATTTTTAGTTATTATTTATTTTTAGTTTTTCGTATTAGCTTTATTGAAATTCTTTATATACAATATATGGTGTACGATTTTCTTGGGCTAAAACAACAACTACTGGCATTCCTCCCACGTGAACATGCCACGTATAGTTGCCCATGGGTAAAGCAACCCTTAGTTAAATCTATGCCAGCTTTGCTTAACGTTTGCCCTTGGGACTTGTTGTTTGTCGTAGCAAAACTGACATTTATAGGGAATTGCAATCTTTTGAATTCAAATAGAAAATTCGACGGTATTATAGGAATAGAATAAAATAGAATACTCTGTATTATGTACATCATATAAATTACAGACATAAATATAGAAACTGTACAAAGAGTGACACAATGGGCGGTCTTATCGCTAAGAGCGATAGCAATCCGTGGCATACATACTATCTCACCTTTTCCGCATCCGGATATTATACGACCCTCTATATCGTTTCTTTGCAACGACACTACTCGCAACCTATACTCCATTTACAATAAGATTAGACATTTAAACAAAACTTTTTACAGTCCGTTCAACCGATTTTTACTTCTATTCCGTAGGCATAAGGACGGCATTAAAAGCAAAAACGTGATTATAATACCAACTGTTTATTGCAGCTGCCATTTGTCATGCCACCAACGCAATAGAAGTCAAAATCGGTTGAACGGACTGTAAAAAAGATTTGTTTCAATGTCTAATCTTATTGCGAATGGGGTATAGTACCATTGCAAAGTTTCGGTGGGTTTAAATTACGAAGTAGCAAGATGGGCACGCCAATTTTAAGTTCTACTTTGTGAGAAGGTAGACCAGGCACTATCTTGTTTAAAAATTCTGTTGGGTAATTAACCACTTCATCTGAATTGCAAACTGTATTGATGGAAAGGTATGTTTGTGATTAACCAGATAGCTTATCTAAAATGCGCTGATTAAACGCAGTATCGTCGTTCACAGGTGCTAAAATTGATTTATCACACAACCACGAATCTTCTTTGATATTGAGATTGAATATATAGGTACTATAAATACTATGTAATTAAAATTTCAGTGTCCGCCTCAACCTGACAAAGACCGGTAGGTAGTTCTATATCATGAGTACTATTCACTTCTGGACACTTTCCCTGTCCAACATCAAGAAGAATTTTGCTAAATTCTGAATCGGCTGAATGTGCTCTCATGTTTTCTTTTAAATGAAGTTTTTACAATGTCTCCGAAGTACTGAACGTTTTAAACAGGCATTGTTTCATCGGCTCGCGTACCTTTAGCCACAACTGGTAATCTTTGTCTAAAATCTCCAGCGAATAAAAATATGACTCCTCCAAATAACAGATTATTACTTTTTATGCCCTGCATCGTCCTATTCACGGCTTCTATAGAAAATTTGTTTGCCATAGTGGTCGACATAGATTTAAGAAAAACTGTATTTAACGTAAGTCTTTATATTTTTGAATAAATTTTATTATTATTATTATTCGTCCCATGCTACAAATATACAATCTTGTAGTACTTCTTCAAAGCTATTGAGACTATTTTTGGATATACTGCAGAGTGGATTTTCCATACGGTCTAAATCTAGTGGGATTTTAAACATCGAATGTGCCGTTTTCCCCCCAGGAAGTAAGGTTGCCGCTATGCCGGACGATGCGACTGCTATGGCAATCTTCTTTTCTGCACGTATTTTGGCCAGCAAAAGATTAATCAAAAATGTTTTGCCGGTACCAGCTGGAGCGTCTAAAAATACACCCCACCAACGTTTGCATTTACACTGTCAATGAGGGGTCGGTAAATTTGATTTTGTTCCGTTTAATCGTGGTTCATTATGATTTATAGTACATATTTTGAAGTTCAACTGGGTCAAAATTTGTATGTTCAATATATTCCCAGTTTAAATTTTCACAAATTCCATCGCTTGTCGCTTGTGGAGATGGTAAACCATAATGAGGGAGAGAATTGCCGCCTATCGAAAGAAGAACATCTTGTAATGCAAACAAAGCTCTATTTGCAAATATGTCTAAATGAGCATTTATGTCTGCATCCGGGTAATGCCGTTGGAAGTCTTACATCGGATATTATTCAATATTTCATATCATTTCATTGGTTTTAATTTTTTTTCATGGGACCCTATTGTTTTTTTCTAAAATAAAAGCCTACGTTACTCCTTATTACATCAGCTATCTGCCAGTGAAAGTCCCGTCAAAATCGGTCCAGCCGTTTCAGAGATTAGCCGGAACAAACAGACAGACAGACAAAAATTGTAAAACAAATATATTGGTAGGTATATGTACCGTGTATACATCCAAATGCATTTAGTAAAAAGCGGTTATTTTAATATTACAAACAGACACTGCAATTTTATTTATTTGTATAGATAGTAGTTTGTTTTCATTAGGTACTTTAATATTCTGAAATATTCGTTTATCATGTCAATACATTTTGTGAGATCAGATCAGGCTATAGTCATCGGAACATACATCCTAGTTTAAAAATATTATTGTGTTATAAGTAATTTGTTTCAAATAAAACTACATAGTAGAGATTCAGATTTTGTAAATTAATGTAAACAATTTGGACCAGCCCTGAGCTGGGCTGTTTGGGCTGGCATGTCATAAAATAAACTCGGATCCGATTGATATTTATTTGAACTAAGTTTCATTGTTCCCAAGGATAATTCGTGCATTTGTATTATGGTGATAATGATATTATGTAAATTAAAAAAAATATATACTTACCTATACTCCATTTACAATAAGATTAGACATTTAAACAAAACTTTTTACAGTCCGTTCAACCGATTTTTACTTCTATTCCGTAGGCATAAGGACGGCATTAAAAGCAAAAACGTGATTATAATACCAACTGTTTATTGCAGCTGCCATTTGTCATACCACCAACGCAATAGAAGTCAAAATCGGTTGAACGGACTGTAAAAAAGATTTATTTCAATGTCTAATCTTATTGCGAATGGGGTATAGGTACATATAAATCATTATTTATAGACACCGCGCTTTTAATTTCAAGTTTTTACTAACAGATACTTACCTGTTTTAGATTATTTTGTGATAAAAAAATACAATTACAAAAAAAAACCGGCCAAGTGCGAGTCGGACTCGCGCACCGAGGGTTCCGTACAAACCTGCAAGGTTTACAAAAGAAATATAATAATGTCATTGAATTTAATTATAAGTATAACACTTTAAGCAGTTAGGACGCATTTAGATTATACAGCTACATTCACCAAAACATCGGGATTGAATGACGATGAGTGAGGTCGTCTTTGCCGTTTGAAAAATGTTGCCCTCCCCATACATAGTATAATAACTCGCGGTCATTGCTGTAACTACAATTATGTTTACAATCACAATTTTTTTGGTGGTATAACTACTTAAAATTTTAAGCTTTTCTGAATTTTTCTGTTACCTGTGCTGTAAGCTATTGCTTCTTACCAAATTTCGAGATTCTATGTCAACGGGAAGTGGTCTTTAGGTTTTAATTCCCTTGCGTGTAGTTGCGAGTTTCAAAATATGCGGTATCAATGGTTGTACTTTTGCGTTTTGCGTTGACTTAGAATTTTTTTTTTTCACGGGTTAAAGGCAATTAGATCTAAGTATTTGATATGAATTTCAACTTGATAGCTCTACGCGTTCATGAGGAAAAAAGTAATAAGTTTATATTTATTAAAAAATAAATATATATTTTGTAATGTAACTAAAAATTTAAGGTTTTCGGAATTTTTCCTTTATGTGTGCTATAAAACGTTGCTTCATGCCAAATTTCAAGATTCTAGGTCGACTGGAAGTACCCTTTAGGTTTTGATTCCCTTGCGAGTACTTGCGAGTTTCAAAATATGCAGCTTAAATTGCTGTTTCTTTTGATTGCGTTGACATAGAAGTTTGATTTTGTTACAGCTTAAAGGTATTATAGACCTGAGTATTTGGTATGAATTTCAATTTAATACCTCTACGCGTTTATGAGGAAATGGGTAGTAAGTTTAAAATTATTAAAAAAAAATATATTATGTGATGTAACTAAAAATTTATGGTTTTCGTAATTTTTCCTTTATCTATGCTATAAGACGTTGCTTCGTACCAAATTTCAAGATTCTGAGTTCACAGGAAGCACCCTGTAGGTTTTGATTCCCTTGCAAGTGTCGAAAATTTGCGGCATAAACGGCTGTATCTTTTGATTGCGTTGGCTTAGAAGTTTGATTTTTTCACAGCTTCAAGGGACAGTAGATCTGAGTAATTGATATAAATTTCAGCTTCATACCTCCACGCGTTCCTGAGAAAAAGGGTCTTGACAGACGGACGGACAGACGGACAACAAAGTGATCCTATAAGGGTTCCGTTTTTTCCTTTTGAGGTACGGAACCCTAAAAACGATGCTTCATATAATTGCATTGTCAAATAATAACATTGAAATCAAATTTCTCCTATTTACAAAAATTTTTCAACAATATGATACAGAATATCATTGAAAATATTTATGAAATGGTAACATTATTCGTTCGTTCACTTGTTCAAACCATTAAAATAAAATACCTATTATTATTTCGATATTATTAATAAATATCGGTTGCGCACCTCTAGTGCAGAGGCGAGCAAATTCAAAAAGCCGTGCCAGCTACGCCACTGTCATCATAAGGTAACAAGAATGTACGTCATGATTGCACATAGTGCTGTGATGGTATTGACTTGGTTTTATCGATTGTTGTTTTGAATTGTGGATTTAACACCAAAACTTACATATCATTATCATTTCTGTCATAAAGGACATAGCAAGATGAAATAAAACTCCTGTATCATATATTTCCGGTAAAGTAACCATTTTTAAAAATATACTATGTTAAAAAATAAATACTTAGTACTTTGTCGATATAATTTCAAATTCGCTAGTATTAAACGATGAATTCATAGCTTGGCGCTGAGGGCACATTTTGCTTTTTTGATGTGGTGGGCAAAAGGTTAATCACACTCACTGTCCATTCCAAAGTTGCCTGGAAGAGATAGCAGAAAGCAACAAGTCCGCCCGTTGTATATTTTGTAGTGTTTCATTGATTTTTTGTTATGAATTTTTGTGGTCTCCAAGAAAGTATAATTTTCTTTAAAAAAAAAAAAACTATATGGAGACGTTGCCTGAGGTATCTGCGCAGTGCGGGAGGGGTGATAGTTGTCACAAGTTGAATCACTGTCCTCTCGCATCACGTCACCACACCCCTCCCGCACCGCGCTGCTACCTCAGGCAACGTCTCAGTTAAGGGGAAGCGCTAAGGTAGCCCGCGAAATTCAAATTTTCTTACGTTTTTTGCAATTTGCTGGTCAGTATTAAGTTGTACGTTGATTAATATATGAATCGCGGCCGTAAGAGATATTTGCTTACAGAATTATAATCATTAAAGTCATCAACACAACTCTCTAAGACCACGTAAGTCCAAAGAATGATGATTTCATGAAACAGTTATTCTTTGGACTTACGTGGTCTTAGAGAGTTGTGTTGATGACTTTAATGATTATAATTCTGTAAACACATATTTCTTACGACCGCGATTCATATATTAATCAACGTACAACTTAATACTGACCAGCAAATTCCAAAAAACCTAAAAAAAAATTGAATTTCGCGGGCTACCCTGGCGCTTTCGCCTTAAGCAGTCGGCCTATAAACAGATTGGGTTTATAGGTAAGCCCAAAGCCCCAAACTAGCGGACTGTCTGTACAGGCGGCCATTGATTTCAGGGTGATTTTGGTTTGGAAACTTTTTTTTGGGATGGAAACTGCACCTTCACCTCATATGCCGCCACAGCCCCGAGAGCGGCAACCTCCGCCAGAGCCCCGCGCTCGCCAGCCGCCGCCCACGCCACGCCGCGCCACCGCGCAGCCCCCGCCACAGCCGCGGGAGCGTCACGCTCCGCCTGCGCCCCGGGAGCGACAACCACCGCCGCCACCGAAGCACTTCTGATCAAGTTACAACTGGAAATATTTAGGGACGTCTTCGCTGGTTGGGGTATAAGTTGTGGAAGAGTAAACTAATCGCTGTCACCTACAATCATTCAGGTATTCTGGTTCTGGCAGCCGTATGATGTCCTAGTCACTAGGACTCAAAGTGTGGTGTGCGAGTCTTGCACTAGGACAGTAGGACCTAGTGCTTCACTTTGCTAAGTTAGTGTCGCACACAAATGTCAACTTTATTTGTATGAAGTTAATGTTCATATATGCTTGCTAACTTTCGCTTACACAATATACGCATAAGAATGAGGTTCATATTTGTATGCTTACTTGGCAAAGTATAAATGAAAGTGCAATCCGTGAATTTTGCCTGGTGACGTCCCTAGATAACAACGCTTCATTGTACGCTTTTGTTATAGAAAACTTTCAACACGTTTAAAACAATTGTGTTGGTGATTGTAATTGAGATAACTAATAATAAGAGTCATTTCATGAGTTATACACATAGTGCCAAAAGTGAGGTTAACATTGTTACCTAATAAAAATATTTACCACGTAATCTGTTGTGCCTCTGTACATAGAACTATATTTATAATGCCAGAGTTTGCCAATAACTACTAACTTCGATGATTATGTAAAATTAAGAAAGATTGGTCTAAATTAGGTGTTTTCTTAATTAGGACCCTCTATATGGGATGATTTTTGTGCGTTAAATATTAATAGGTACCTATATTATAATAAACACGTTGGGGGTTTACTGAACGCGTCAAACTTTTATTTCATATTAAAATGTTTACGACGTACGGCATTTCATACAAACTTTCATGCCCTTGATTTTCGAAATATGTATCTTATTTAAAAAAAAGATAACTGGAAATCTCTGTATCTATGGAAATTTTAAAATCGGTCTAATTTGGCTGTAACACTATTTTTCGAAAATGTTCTTAAGTAATTTTTTAGACCTTTGTATCCTGCTTATGCGTATGAAATTTCATTAAAATCAGTTCATTCATTTTGAAAGTTTGTAAGAAATGCAGTCGTAAACGCTCTTAAAGAAATATTAACTTTGTCCGTGTAGATTAAGTTGATTTCAAAATGACTTTCTGTAAGTATTCTATTCAAAAGTGATCAAAACAAGTCCACTAACATACCAGGTTAGTTTTCAAAGACCAGCCAAATTTAAGGATGTGGACTGTGGTACAAACCATCAAACTAAACAATTTTATCCATGGGACCAACATCGTAATCGCGAATAAAAGTTCAGCCGTCTCATACATTGTCATTTAGGTCGAGTAGGTACTTATTGAAGTTTTCTATGGGACAGTTGTTTCGCTTGGTTCCATGGAGAAAGTTGTTCAGTTTGATGGCCTGTACCATACCCTTAAATTTGGCTGGTCTTTGAAAACTAACCCTGTATAACTAGATAACTACCTACCACAAACTGCAAAGTCGACGGCTCACCTTGCTACATTGTACCTAAACTGTGAACAAATTATAATGTACCTACTTATATTTTTTAATAATTATCTAACTATTAATATCTAATGTAGAATATTTACACATACCCCAAGAAAAAGTTACCTAACGACTGAAAATAACGATTATGAAAATATGTCCTAGAGAAATAAAAGTTGATTTGAATAAACTTTTTGTCTCATTTGTCTTCGAATTTAAAACTTCGAATATAATAAACATCTTTACATAGTATAAAAGAAAGTCGCTCCCGCTACCTGATAACTTAGATCAGTTAATAATCATTAATGCAGTTTTCAGCAATAGATAGAGAGGAATCAAGAGGAAGGTTTGTATGTAGGTATAATACATGCATATTGTGGTAAAGAAAGGCCGAGAAATTCAAAGATTTGTAATGTGATGTCGTAACAAACATATTTTTGTGCGCTTACATTGCAAATGCTGGCTAATCCTTAAGAGATAGATCAAATTAGTGTACATACCACGGAATTGTATATCTTAAAAATTTCGATAAAAAAGTCAGCGATGGTATCTATATGTTTATCTCCTATGGCTATGGATAGCCCACAGTAAACATTTTTATCTTTTACATACTCTTATAAAAAAAATATATGGGATATTTACCAAGCTATTTTAAACAATACAGTATTATTCCTTATCCAATTAAATACGTTGTGCATTTCATGAGATCAAAATTGCCCTTTACAGCATATATCATTACAATTAATATCTTTGAAGATATCAGAGATTTAAAAAGAGGGGGCAGAGCGGCTGGCGGGGCGGTACGAAGTTCGCCGGGTCAGCTAGTAGTTTATAAGGCTCAACTCACACCAAAAGAGCGTCGAAGCGGAGCGCAGTTTCAGTGTCATGAATTTTAACTTTATTTTCATTACTATAATACTTATTATCGCATGAGAAACTCGAACGAGTCGCGCGGATGCCCGCGGCGCTGCGGAAATCCCGCCGCGCGCCTTCTCTAACGAGCGGGTCGCTGCGCTTCGCTGCCCTTCGCCGCTCTTTCGGCGTGAGTTGACCCTTAGACAAGAAAAGTGAAACTACGAACTAAATGCGGCGAAATGTGGGCGTACTCGTATTTATTATTTAGCCCGCGAAATTCACTTTCTTTTCCGCAATTTGCAATTTTGGAAATATGTAGCATAATTAGCCTATAATGTTCCCACTGTTGGGACACAAGCCTCTCTTCGATAGGGGCCGTAATCTACCACGCGGGCCTAGTGCGGGTTGGTAGATGTCACATGCCCCCTCCCCTCCCCCCTCTGTAGCTTAGGGGCACCGTATCATTGATACGGCTGTAGCTACGCCCCTGCACTTGACTGTCGTCAAGATGATTTTGGCACCCCGCCCCGCAGGTCGCAGCCCAAGAATTTTGAGGGAGGGTCGAATCACCTTGGGTGCTGAGAAATATTTTTAAGGAGGTAATAATTATCTCCTCGTTGGTCTAGTGGTCGCAAGCATTACTGCTGAACATGAGGTCCTGGGTTGGATTCTCAGGTCGGGCAAATTGTTAGGGTTTTCCATCATGAATTTCTCAGAAGTAGCCGGGAGTCTGGATTTATGCTCAGGTGATGGCAGTAGGCTCGAAGCCTATGACATGGGACTTAAAACATAACTGGGGAAATGTGGGTGTACTTTAGGTACCTACCCTACACCTCTACCTAACGACGCTTACATGGGAGGGGGGGGGGGGGGGGGTTCTTTATGATTTAGGCAAATTGGTTGCAGCACTTTTTGATAAATGGTAAGGTATTCAAGTATGTCTATACACTGCAGTAATGAAAGTTGTTGAACTGTCAAAATGAAAGCCATTGCTATCTTAACATATATAAATTACGTGTCACAATGTTTGTCCGCGATGGACTCCTAAACTACTTAACCGATTTTAATCAAATTTGTACAACGTGTGCAGTTTGATCCAACTTGAAAGATAGGATGCTCACATCTCCATTTATAATCGCGATATTATTTTATTGCACAAAAACGTTAGCCACAGCAACGCGTGGCCGGGTCAGCTAGTATAATATAGATACCTACTGGTACCTAGTGTGTTACGCAATTACTTATCCTTCAAAATTATTTAGATTGAGATTGATAGTGTGTCACGCAATTAGGTTGCTGGTCTTATGTTTTCGGTTGCACAATTGTAATGCATCCAAAAGTGATCTCGGCGCGTTGCACACGTCATAGTAGGTATTTCTACCGACCAGTTTGATGACTGGTTGTATGAGTAAGGCTTTGAATGAGTAAGCATAAAACAAGGAACGGAGAAGGGTAATATTTTACCGGTTTAATAATAAATATTCACGGAATGAATCTGTCTCATCGAAATACTACGAACAATAACATATTGTGCACGCAATACGTGTCTGATAATAATATATTTCATCATAAACAGCAGACGCTAGCGTGGGTGAAGGAAGTACATATAAATCTAACCGTGATAAACCACCAAAATCCTCAGTCCACTCGCTTGTCTCTGCGCATAGTGTCTGACAAACATAAAAAATGTTTCGAAGTTGGTTCCTGGTTTTAGTGTTGCTTGTGTGCACTGTGTTTTCTCGCCCGAACGTTGCGAAGCAGGGAAATGTGATGTTTCCTCAAGGAGTGCACAAGAGCAACGCTTTGTTCGCCGTGGCGGAAGACTCTCCAGTTTGGAGCAGCTGCCCCGATGGATTTAAGATGGATGTCGCGGGGACCTGTCGAGAGGTGTGGTACGATGAACACGATTATTAGAAGAAGATAAGGGATACTACGAAAATAAAGTTCTTTCTTTCTTTCTTTTCGTTACGCGAAGAAGTTTTTCTACAGTTTTCATTGATGTAATTATTGACGCCTACCGCAGTGGATTGGTGGAAATTGTATAAATAAGTGTCAACATTTTATTACCTCACTTCTTGTATTAAAACTGCTATGATATCTGTGTTGTTTTTATTTTAAACACTTATCGTTTGGCGATAAACAGTCCCTGTAGGTATACACCTGAGGACACAGTCATCCATCAAGAAACTAGATTTGTAGGTTGCTTCGAATAACACACCTAGGTAGGTAGTAGCGATTAAAGTTACATAAAACATCAATTTTATTAGTTATCTTATGATAACTAACATTAATTTGTTGTTGAATACGTAGATACCTAGTACTTAATTGATAATCATGTGCCTATTACCTATAAGTACTTAGTTTTTAGGATTCCGTACCTCAAAAGGAAAAACGGAACTCTTAGAAGTTCACTTCGTTGTCCGTCTGTCTGTCCGTCTGTCAAGACCCTTTTTCTTAAGAACGCGTGGAGTTATCAAGTTGAAATAATTAATATCAAATACTCAGGGCTGTAATCCATTGTAGCAGTGAAAAATTAAACTTCTAAGTCAACGCAATCACAAGATGCGTTTAAGTTCAATTTATAATGCCGCATAATTATTTTGACACTCGCAAGGGAATCAAAATACCTATACCTAGAGTACTTCCCGTTGGCTTAGAATCATACAATTTGGCAAGAAGCAAGGTCATGTAGCACAAGTACCTAAATCCCAAAAACCGTAAATTTGTAGTTACATAAATAAAATAAAAAAATCCCGCGATAAATTATTTACATACCTACAAATTTGTACGGAACCCTCGGTGCGCGAGTCCGACTCGCACTTGATCGATTATTTAAATTATGTCTAAGGTAAGGAGTAGTAAAAATGGCGTGTTAGTAAAAATGGCGTGTTGGTCTAGTGGTTACCTAACACTGCGGCTTAGCAATGCGATGGTCTCGAGTTCAAATCCGCGGATGAGAAGATTTTTGGTTAGCCGGATTGTCCGAAAGGGTTACCGCTGGCCCGGAAGATAAAGGGCTAAGGAAGGAACAGTGGGTTTTAGTCAGTAAGAGTCTAACACTCCCTTCCGCTCCACCCAGAGCGGGAGGGTTTATTTGATGATTTCCCATCCTGAAAAAAAAAAGGTAGGAAAGTGGTGGTCCAGTCGCAAAGGCCCCGACTGACGAGTCGATTTACTTTGTGTACCTATTTAATTTCATCACCACTGCTCTCAGAACGGTAAAGGAAAACATCGGCGTGTCCTAGAACCAAAAATTCGACGAAATATAACATCCACGAACCCGCACTGGCCCCGAATGGTGGACACGGGCCCAGGGCGGGTTGGAGCACGTTCCATTACGGCCCACTTACTTTCACAGAAAAGTGGCCTGTGTCTCAGCCAGCAGTGGGGACATTATAGGCTGATTTTGCTGTAGGTAAGTCGAGAACGATGCCCCCAACAAGGATGAGATAAACCGGAGGGTAAAACAAACACTGACTAAAACGTAACATTATTTAATTTCATAATATCATGTTGGAAATTCTTGATTCACTAATAAACAAGTTTTTTTTCGTCATTTGGGTATACGTCAATTCGGTCATTTTGGCTGAGGTAGGTATCTATTATTATTTACAAGTCTGTCATTCTCTTATAGTCTAGGTCGTGGTAGCACCACAGCGAGGTAAGGCCAGGTATCGAGCTGGTCCAGGACGGGGTTCAGCACTGTGATGAGCACATTGGATGCAGCCAGGGCGATGGCACCCTGGAATCGGTTGGCATAGTCTACGATCACCTCTTCAATTACAGAGTTGACGATGCCGTCGATGTCTCCGCCGCCGACTACTCCGGTCAAATCCGACTGGAATATAAAAAAATAAGTTCATAATTCAACATAACATCACACTTGTACTCTCCAAAAGGGTTGCCAGTCAGGGGTGTAATATTTACCCATATTTCGCCGGATAAGTAACAATTAACCGGGCTATTATTGCAATTAATTAAATAACTGGCCACAAATCTGGCCCCTGCTAATTTCGAATGGAAAAACCTAATTACACTGCCAGACCCGGGTATTGAACCCGGGATACCGCCCCCTGCCTGCAGTCACGTTTGCGACCACCATGCAGACACGAAACAACAAACCTACTCAAACATCCAGATGGAGTAGGAGCGGGTAATTGCGTAATTACCCGCTCCTACTCCATCTGGAAATACGTACCTCCCTTCCTACTGGAATGGAATGGTATGGATGGAATTTTTGTCCTTACCTTAAGATTCGGTAATTCAAAGGAAGCATTCTCAATTCTGTCAATGAGTACAGATTTCTCATCTTCAGATTGTTTGAGGAACAATTTAGCTTGGAACCTGAAGCCTTCCACTAAGAAGCTGAAAAAAGGACATAATTTATTAAAAAAAAAATTAAAAATTAGCAAAATCGTGCTACTTATGCGTTGTTATAATATATTCTAATGAAGAACATATTGTACTGTTTTTAAGCTTAGATGGGACCTTGCGAACCCCGTCTGCCGCATACCTAATAGAAATTGACCATCGCTGGTCAACTAGGCCATCAACTCTCAACAAAAGGACCGGCCTTAGACATTCTCATTTTCTACATTTGAGCCAAATTGGAAAAAGAAAAAAAGGAGCAAATTCGTTTACCCTACAGTGGAGAAACTGGCTCACAAAATAAAGCGTTTCATAGGATTTGCAAAAGCTTTTAGTTTAGTATAGTAAGCGAGAAACATGTCTATGTCGGAAATAAGAATAATAACCACTTTTTATCTTTATGCCATAGAATAACTAGTAGTACTAACGTACTTATGCCTTTAGTAATAAGGTTGAAAAGTGGCCCACCGCCCGTATCCGCGACGGTAAGTACCTATTAAGATATTTTAAAGAACTTACTTAGCTTTTCCTTTTCCGTAAAGTGGGATAGCGGTGAAGAAATCCCCGATCAGATCGTATTCCTCTGTGAAAAAACAGGTAGGTACTTTAGAATTATGATAATTCTGGTAATTAATATCTATAGTATAGGTCTGTACCTATACTATATTAATTAATAGAAAGTACTTAAAAAATACGGAAATTGCCCCTCTGGTGTACCAACACCAGAGGGGCAATTTCCGTATTTTTAAGCACTTTCTAAGAGCAGTGGTGGTCCAGTGGTATCAGCCCCGACTTCTACGAGTTGTAGGTCATAAGCTCTAACCCTGCCAAACACTTTACTTTGTGTATTTCATTTCATCTAGCCTGCTCTCAAAACGGTGAAGGAAAACAACTGAGTGAGGGAACCAGCATGCCCTAGAGGCAAAAAATTCGAAGACACGTGACGTCCACCAGCTCGCATTGGGCCCGCGTTGTGGTTTGTGCCCCACTCCCTCTCACAGAGATGAGGCCTGTGTCCCAGCAGTGGGACCGTTATAGGCTGTTTATGCTAAGAACTTTCTCAATCTAATCTGTCAATCTAATGTGTTTTTGACATTGAATGTTGCTGAACTGAGCTGAGAGCTAGATTATGACTAGATTTTGAACATTTTAGAGTTCCGTATCTTATGATAAGACTCTGTCTGTCCGTCTGTCACAGCTGGATATCTCAAGAACTACTAATGCTATCAATTTGATATTTAGAACAGTCTTAGATGACGTTTGCCCAACTATTTTGCAAATAAGAAAGAATTTTTTTTTGCAACAGTGACTGAAAGGCCGAATTGTTATTTGACTTTTGGTGAAAAATGGAAAAAAATAACGTTCCCCCCATCTCCGAGGTTTGCATAGAGGAAAATCTGAAATTATTCTATATGATAGAAGTTTAAGTAAAGATTACAGAAAAAATAAAACGATGTCTATAAATAGCACACTTTTTCAGGAATCAACAAAAATTACATTAGCTCCACTATCGGTCAAGAGGTGGCGCTGACCTAAAACTACAATATTCTATACACGGTAATATTAAAATTCTTTGACGAATATGTAGGCCTCGCCGATGAAAATTTAAAAACATTTCACGTTTCACAATACCTACGGAACCCTCGGTGCGCAAGCCCGACTCGCTCTTGGCCGGTTTTTTTTTAGATACTAGAATTGGACTTATTGGATACCGATTAGACATGAGTCGTTTTGTCACCATGTTTAATGCAAACAGCTGGAATTTAAAACTTTGCATGGGCCATTAGCCCCCTTATCACTAACTTACCAGCGGTTATAACAAGCTCTGGCACAGAGACATCCAGGTCGAAGGAAAGTTCTGACAGGTTCAGGTAACTCCTGTGCACGACGAACCGACCGAGACCAGTCGCCAATATTTTGGTCAGCTGCAGGTCCAAGCTAGAAAATAAAAAGTATTGAATGAATAAAAGTAGGTATTTAGATACCAAGTTTAGTTAGCTAGAGTAGTATAGTAGATACCTAAGTAGTCAGGTAATTTGCTACTTTAGCCATGAAGCCTAGTGAAAATCACAGATTAATAAATCTAGGTTGTAAGACTGAAAATCTTCAGTCAATCACAATTTGACAGCGGATTTTCTAGACAGAAACGCTACCAGAAACCGTTGGATGGTGAATACAAAGGTGCACTCTTGCTTAGGAATAGTATAAGTATTTATTCACAAATGGTTTAAAGACTCCATGATTTGTTGATTGGTTCTTAGCCACAATAAAACAGTGGGAATCACAGAACATGCAACTACATTTTATAATTGCGGGGAGTTACGTAATATAGGTACTAACAGTAGCAATGGTAATTTTGACAGTTTAATAACATTCATTGCGTTCTTTACGTTGCTGAGCAGACACATTTTTTGAACATACCAAGCAATGGGTTAGCAATAACCTTCAAAATCGTTCAGATTGCGATTGATCGTGTGTTACGCAGTTAAGGTGCTGGTTAGAACTACTTAGTCAACCAAGATCAATTAGACAACTGGGTAGACCAACCACAATGGGGGTTTTCGTGAAAATTTACGACACCAGTTGGCACCACTTTGACAAGAGGTCTTCCATTTCAACAATGAATATAAAATATATGATTAAAAGCCATTAAACGAAGAGAAGAAGAAGTAAAATATATGATGACGTTCATCATTCGATTCATTCATTCGTTCATCATACAGTCATGACTAAAGAAAATATAGGCTCTTTGACAAATGCCTGGACCTGAAGCCGGCAAGAGACTCCTACTATTTAAAAAGATCTTACGGTTACTCTTTTAAAAATAAGGCTTTAACAAAGTTTTTATTAGAAGTCCTACTGCCTCAACCCTGCCAGTTAAGAAAAATGACTTACTTGATGAGTCCCGCGGGGATGTAGAGATGGTAATGCTCCAAGTCCAAGGGGTCTAGGGGCGGGATGCCGAAGATATTGGAGCCATTGTTGATGACGCGGCGGAGGTACGCAATCAGTTGACGGATGAGGGCGTTGACCAGGAAGTTGCGACTTTCCGGCTTGGTTTCCAGAGCCGTGGGGTCTAGGTGAGAAGGTAACAATGCGTGTATGGATTAAATTAGCTATTTATAGTCAATGTGGATACATTTAGAATAGGTGTTTGACCTCCACACCGCATTGAAATATCCTTCTTCATCAGTTTCATACATTTTGGACTTATGTACCGTCACATACCTACTGTATACGGGTCGCACCGCGCTTTTTTGTATTGAAATGCGTTGCTCTGCGGCGTCATTTAGGAACTGTTTTTTTTTTAATTCAAAACATACGCGATCGTTAAGGGGCCGGCGAACTACGCATGCTAATGCGTAGTTCATACAACCGTAACACCAAAATAATTTGTAAATCAAACATATTCTTAAGGTAGCGTGTATTTATTCTGATTGGATTACAGAATATCTAGGTTCCCAAATATATATTTTGAATGGACTCTTATCTAAAGACGAGATATGTGGAACTTCAAATTTCTATGGAAAACTTGTTTTTCTCATTATAACTCATCTTTAAATCAGTGTCCATTCAAAATATATATTTGGGAACCTAGATATTCCGCAATTCAATCGAAATAAGTACACACTACATTAAGAATATGTTTGATTTACAAATTATTTTGGTATTACGTTTGTATACTTTGTATGAACTACGCATGCTCCGCCGGCCCCTTACATGATTCTGAATTCCCCACAGCGTAGAAATTTGACGTCGGTTATAAAAAAAAAATTTCCGTTCCATACATTTTGACCGCGCTTGTATTGCACTTTCCTATGAAACAGCTGACAGTTCTAGTATGGAAAAACTGTCAAAAATTCAAAATTTATTCTCAGGATAAGAAGGGGTATAAAAGTTTGGTGAAATTCGCCTATAAAAGTTAAATAAAATAAATCCATAACGAAATATAAAGTGTGTACTTAGTAGGTAAGTATATTTACGAGTATAGCACTGTCAGTGTGACCTAAACCCGCAGTCACTCTTTTCTGTGACTTAAGAAGTAGTTCATTTTTACGCAGAAAAGCTTGACTCAATTGCGGGCTTAGGTCACACGAGCTATAAAATAGTATACGATACGCATTGTAATTGTACTGTTGGAAAGTGATGTAAGTACTAAAGCCTAGGTTTACTCACTGTGAACAGGTGTTGGTTTCTCAACTTTGGGTGCCGCAGCCGCCAAGGCACACAGCATCAACACAAGTACGAATTTCATTCTGAAACGGAAAGCGTTACATTTTATGTACAAAATCGCGTAAATAATGACGGTCATTAAAATTTTGCGTGATTATGTATTTGTAAGTAGATACCTACCTAATACAGATCGTACCTATAATTGGTCATATTATAAACATGTTATGAGCTTGGTTTTCAATTTTGATTCGTAAGTCGACCACATTAAGAGCCTACTACCTCAAATGGCTTAGCATGATCCTCCGTTATGTCGAAAATACCGCAGCATTAATTTTGAAATAAATATGTATATGGTAAAGTTGAGGATTAATTACTATGTTAGACGAAAACACTATTCCATAAAACTTTCTCGATAGAAAAAAATCCAAAGTTGCCTCCAAACCGAACAATGAACCGCTGGTATTAAAAAAATACTTCAAATTAAATCATGAAACTTTGCATACTAACTGAACTAACTATGAAGCAGGTCTTATGTTCTTTGAATCACCTTTATTTTCACCGTAAAAAGCAAATACCTAGACTATTGGCGCTGCCTTCCGTCCAGCACCGCACTCTGTCTCGCTCTCACACAGTCCGCGAGCAGTATCGTGCGAGCGAGATATAGAGTGAAATTTAGCTGAGGTAGTATGGGCTCTTATGTTTGGGGTAAAAATATCGTGACTGGATTTTATCGCGCCCTGGCTTTTCAACTATCGGTGTTGGACCAAGCATTGAGAATCTAACAAAGCGCATCCCAGCGCAAAAAAACCATACTGTTGTATTTTCAACTCTCGGCGCTAAACAGTGGGTTGAAACTCCAGTGCGCGAAAAAATCCCGCCTCGATATCTTTACGTCGTCCATGCGAATGTCGGCTTAAACATCAATGTAGGTACTCGATCAATTACGTACCTAACCTACATTATTTAACGAACCTGTCTAGCTATATACGATTTGAAGTCAAATGTGTTGTGGCATGGCTATTTACATATGACTATGAGTGTTTAAGGTACTCAAGGAGTAGGTACCTTAAATCCCCAAAAACTTTTGATCGAGTGAGTTTATATCTGTAACCCAGGGACGATCTATGAGCTCTGAACGAAAAGTGCTAGCAGTTAAATGATGTAAACTTACAACGTTGCTAATTAGGTGTCGGAATCGTGAGGGATAAGCTTATAAAAGTATAGAATTAAAATATTATCGCAAATATTTAATTACCTAGTAAAGTAATGTAAAAGTAAATGATAGATTGAAATTGCACTACTATTACGTAATACTTTAGGGTGTTTTTCTACTTCCCAAATACAACACAACCAATACCTAAGATCTGGTAAAATCTATTTAAATCTATCAATAATGTTCCCTCTTACAGAACTTACCTAGTAGTTTTTCCGACTTTCAATCGTCTACTGTGTATAATTTCACGGGCACCTGGTAAAGGAAGTAGCTAAGTAGCTAATCTTGAAGATCAAACACTGATTTATTTCATCAATCACTAATATCTGCTACTAAACAGGCCGATAATTAGTAGGTAATCAGTGTCGCATTATAATATTTATCTAGTTATAATCCTCAATACGTGTGTAGTAGGCACCTTTAATTGTTTTTCATGTACTTACCTACCAATTACATTATTTTATTACAGAACGCATAGACTCGTGTGAGAAGGTAATTCTTTGATAATGCTATCAAAGATAGACTTAGCAAGTTACCTCTTCTGATTTACATAGGTACTCGAAAACAAAATAATACCAAATGGAAAACTTAAATCTGCTATCGGTCGATTCTGTAAAAATCTCACCGTGAAAACTTAGGTGCAGTGAGTTTGTTTTTGCTTGACACTATAATAGGTATTGACAGCTCACTCCACGCTCACTTCACCTAAGTTTTCACGGTGAGATGGTTACAGAATCGCACTGCTGTAAACAAGTTGCGTTTTTTTATTGCGGAAAGTTACCCAAAAGTGTATCGCGCGCGACTTCGCGCTTAGTTACGCAGCTACGCGCGTAGCAGCGCCGTGCTACGCGTAGCAAGCCGTAGGCGTACGCCGTACGGCGACTTGTGGACGCGTTTTTAAGGCTTCGTATGTGTATAATAATGTTATTCTATGTTTTCATTAGTTAGGCTAGGGCGCCTGTCGACGCGTTTCGTCGGTTGCAGTTGTCTCTGCGTTGCCGCGTGCCCCGTCGACGAGTGTCGACAGCTGCAGTTGCCTCTGCCGTTGAAGTGTGCAGGTCGCGCTAAAATTATAAATCCTTGGCTAGTATATACTGTTAATTATGGACTCTCTAACAAAACTGGTATTACGATCCAACAGCATCAGCAGTACCGAATTGTTATCTGCCTGTCGTCACGGAAGAAGACTTTCGGCCGCAGGAAGAATGAATGTCAAATGTGCAAGAATGTCAGCAGTGAACAAGTTACATTTGCTTCATCTTTTATATTTACGGCGAAAAACGATATCGTAAGAGAAGTTGATCTTATTCTACAAGTGCGATATTTAGAGGGAACTTAAATTAACTTCTCTTCTACATGTTAAATTATTTAAAACAATATCGTCTCGATGCCACGAAATGTAGACCGCGATTTGCTTCTCCGCACTGTGTCGTCCACCGATATCGGCACGTCAGTCAATGTTGGCGACGATACCGTTGATTACAACGACGCAGTGTGAAACTACCAGTCCGACGATATCGTGTAGTTATTGTTATCATCTAATGTGAAAACGGCTAATGGGGCCTTTCGAGACTACTCCTACTACAAATTTCCATGACTTGAAGGCATTCAAAATGTAGTCGCAATTTGGGGGCCTAAAAAGGCCACTTTGGCCGAATGATAAAAGGATAAAATTATGAATTATAAAAATAATATGGCGAAGACAGTCCGTGTTTTTCTTTTTTTCGCTGCACTACGTAGGTATAATCAAAGAGATTGACATTGGATTTGGATTGGAGACAAAAAAAATAACTGAAAAATCCTTCACCAATAGGATTTTATACGATTAACTTAACAGTTAACTGTCCATTGTATTTCTTAATGTTTTCCTTTTTATGATTCTGCCAAAATGGCCTTTTTAGGTCCCCTCATCTCGGCGACAAACAAATGTCAAAAACTTGTCAAAATATAGGGAATTCGAGGTTTTTTTGACATATTGAGACTGAGATCAGACTGTGAACCTTCTTAAAATTACGAGAATTGCCCCACACAGAAGGCAGGGTTATAGACAAAAGGGCCAAGTAAAAGATCACAAAGTCATCCATTTGTGTTATCTTTTACTTGGTCCTTTTGTCTATAACCCTGCCCCCTGTGGGGGGGCAGGGTCACACTTCCTTCCGCTCCACCCAGAGTAGGAGGGGTCATTAATGATTTCCCATCCAGAAAAAAAATTAAAAAAAAAAGTCATCCATTTAATATTCATATTCATCATACAGTAAGACAGCAATGAGGTTCCAGTTGTCATAGTTCTCCAAGGTGGGGTTAAGGAATGGTGCGATGTGGCAACTGTAGGACGTAGCTATGTACTTGTTGAAGCGGGTCAGGTAGTCGGCCAGGAGGTCTTCAACCATAGAGCTGATGACGCCGTCTATGTTGTTGTCGAACTGGGTTCGGGACTGTAATAAAGTTTAGGGAAAATTATAGACTAAAGCCATCGTCTGCCTAGCCTTCTCCTAATATGTATGTTAGAGTTGGCTTCTAGTCTAACCGGAATACCAAACCGGAAACCGGCTAAATACAGTACCCGGCGATAAATATTGCATATCGACCTATTCGATCCTATCGATTTTATACAAAGAATAAAAATAATTATCAAAAGAAGCAAATCATAATTGTTTTAACAGCTCCTAATAGATACGGGACTGTTTGTATTTCGTGCGACAGAGATAACGCTCTACGAAGCCGAAATTAGTCGATTGTCTCTTTCCAAAGGTCGATGTGCAATATTTATCGCTGGGTACTGTACCAGTATTTAAAATGGAGCGACTGCCTACCAGATCTCCACAACCCAGTCGTTGCCTCTTACCCTTTCGTAAGACTGGTTTGTCAGACTTTCGGGCTTCTGACTTCCCTTAACGGCTGTCAAAGATCTAAAAATGACAGCCGGGACCAACAGTTTAACGTTTCAGAGGGGTCTCGAAGTCTCGATATAAGCTTCGATCGACCCGTGCGGCTGATATTATTTAGCCATGAGCCCCTCCGTTAAGGGGACTACATGACCTAAAGCGCGGTCACTGTCGCACTGCATAGAAAAGAAAGAGAAGCGCGATGATACAACGCTGGTAATTTATTGCAAAAAATGAGTGAGCTGAGTATTATATTATCTGTGGCTAGGTTGAGGACACTTACCACAATCCGTTCTATACTGAACTCCGGGTCTTCAATCTTGTCCAGGAGTATGGATTTTTCATCTGCAGACTGCTTCAAGTATACTTTTCCCCATAATGATATGTTTTGTATTTCAATGCTGCAAACCACGAGCTATTTTTAACCGACTTCAAAAAAGTAGGTTCTGTATTCGACCATTACCGTTCTGTATTGTACTTTTCCGTGCATGTAGGTTTTTTAAATAAGTATTTTTTTTATACACGTTATTGAATTAAAAAAGAACCGGAAATTGCGAAAAAGAAAACTGCTGTTCCCTACATTTATGTTTGCATTACTCGACAAAACGCACAACGGACCGAATGGGAGTCTAAGTGCGGAAAAGGAAGTCCCATCGTCAAAATGTAGGGAATAGCTGATCTTTTTTTGCGATATCAGGTTTGTTCCCTTAGTAAAAGTTTTTCATAGTGATGAGTACAAATGACCCCTTAAGAGGTTTTACGTTAATTCAGTAACACCCTGTATACAGGGTGGTAGGGACATCGACGCGCAAACTGTTTCCATGGATTCAGTACCTACTGAATCCATGGAACCTACCTACATGATTCTGCGTTGAAAATTTTTGCCGGTTATTAAAAAAAAATGCTGTACCATACATTTTGACCGCGTAGGCACTTTTGGAAACAACAATTTTTTTTAATAACTAACAAAAAATTTCAACGCGCGTCCAGAATCATATTCAGTATCCTTGGTAACAAACAGGATGTACAGACGCCGAAATAACAGAAATTTTTTTCCAATCAGCTTTGAACCTGCGTTAGCAATAAAGTTGAAAATCTATTAAGAAATTTGACTGATTGTAGTAGCTTGATGTGCTGGCGTCTGCCTGGTACGTCGATGTTTTTGCCACCCTGTATTTATGAGGTATCACAAAAAAACATGAAAACAACGCCACCCGACTTTAACGAACTCTGAAAAATTTCAGCATTTTTTCGAAAAATACTCACTCGGCTATGCCTTGCCCTTTAATTGGTATTGCTTCGTAAATATTTCCGTCCAACTCGTAATATTCTGAAAAGAAACTCCTTAAAAATGACAATAATAATATAATCGATCATTTATGTTCTATAACTTTTACAATATTTAACACAACTAAATATTTACACTAGGTACCTACTAAATTAAATTACTAATTAACTATACCTACAAATAAATACAAAAACAAACGGACACTAGGCGTCAGAGTCGGTCATAGAATTAGATAATCATTAGTTAGATAATGCTTTATATAAGGATACTTATTGGAAAACAGCAATTTACCTGAATACAACTTCAAGGATGGAATATCAATGTTCAATTCTATAGAAATGTCGCTTTTAGAAAAGTTAAATTCTTTCAGCTGGTAGTTTCCCAAACCGGTAAATTTTCCATCGGTAATGTTCACGTTGGCGCTGAAATATCATTAGTTACATTAGGTATCACTTGAAAAATATATCTATTAGAGTTTGGGTTTTGAACCTTCCTTACGTTTTTGGATTTTAGCACCTACAATTTTAATAAGAGTTAACTAAGACGTTTGTGGACATGAGATATTATTACTAAAAATTTGCGATAAGACAGCCCATTGTGTGCATAATAAAGAGTCAGTATACGATTCTATAAATCTATAATTTTGATGGATACAGTACGTAATCCTACGTACGCATTTACAGCAGAGCTTATTGCAGATAAGAACAATGTAACATGCATAATCTGCCCCCAAGCATCTGCTGCGTTCTATTAAAAAGGCGATTATTTTTATAATGTGGTGCGGTAAAATACAAACTTTACAGTTTATCTCTGATTTATGAAGGTTTCCAATACAAATAAAAATAAGGTTTTCTAGTTTTTCTTCTTCGTGTCGATGGCCTGCCACGACTGTCTGTCAGATCTTGTTGGCCCAAAACATCGCCACTTCCACGGCGTCGTCGGTGGCAGCACAGATGTCACTTTGACTGCATGTTTGGGACACAGACGGCAGAATAGGAGGCGGAGCATAGTTTGCGACATAGCTCCACATACACACCCTACTGCCGTTCCATCGAGGTAGCCCCACTTTACCAGGTTGGAGTTACATCTTCCACCCAGTTAGGTTTTGATATGTACTTACTTAAACTTTTCTCCTGCTGCTAAGTTCATTTGTCTCCATTCAAAGTCATAGGGATCCAGAACGGGTACTCCGTTAGCCTCATCACCGGTCTTGATCAGATTTCTTACTTGTTCTGAGAGGAGGTGAATCATTGCCTCTGGAGTAAACTGCCTGTTGCTGTTGGGGCTGGAGTCTGAGAAGTTTACAACAATTTAAAGGAATTCTCTCATGATGGTGTAAGAGAGGTTATGAGGCAGGTAAGTGGCGATTGGACCGTGGTCTTACTGTGCCGTCTGATCGTCACCCCAGAAATCGTGATTTCTGATAGTCAATTCTCAATATGTCTGGTTTATGCAAAGTGGTTAGAATTAGAAAGGCGTGATAGTTTAAAATGTGAAAAAAATTGGAATATTAGGAGAACTTGTGACAAGTTTTGCATTATTATAGATTGTATTTCTTTTAAAATTTTGACTTTTTAAAGTTGATGGTAAACCGGTTAAAAGTTTATAACTAATTCTGAACTTCAATAGGCGTGACTAACGCGGCTTGACTGAATTTGGCCCGTAGCCGGGATGGTACACATTATGTCTTTATAAATTCAGCGAGGTACCCACCGCTACTGTAGCAGCTAACGTTTTCATTGAAAACAATCACCAACACAAAAAAAGAGTTGAGGATTTTCATTTTCACACGATGCACTTGAAAATCTCAGTAAAATCAAGAGAAGCATATATGCCCATACAGCCTATACCCCACCTATGTCCCAATAGTGAGAATTGCGACAGGACAATAAGAACTTTGCTCAAATTAAATAAACAAATGAATATAGGTAAATTAATAGAACACTTTTGATTTTTACTCCATGCAACGTCTATTTATAGAATACCATGATTTGTGAATTAAACCATCATTTAACCTGAAAACGTTATCGTTGCAGTTACGAAATCCGGATTTCAATATCTGATTACTTATATCTGTTTTCATAGTTTAATTTGTTTGTTTTTAGATAAATATCTGTAGTATGTGGCAACAATAATACATACAATTACGACATAATATTAAATAGTAGGTACTTACATAGCATAACCAGCTTACAATGTTCCGACTGCTGGGACATAGGCCTCCTCTATGTGGGCCATAATCAACCAAGCGGGCCCAGTGCGGGTTGGTGAATGTCTCATGTCTTCGAATTTTATGGTTCTAGGACATGCCGGTTTCCTCACGATGTTTTCCTTCACCTCTCAAAGTAGCCAAAGTGAGTCCAATTTTTTTTTTAAACGAAAAAATATTACGTAACCGTTTAGATAATTATTTCAAAACTATCAACTTTTTCTCTAATAAAAAATATGGTTTCCGCGCTAAATCCAATACGTTAACTGCAACAATCGACCTTATGATAAACCTATAAAACAATATTGATGAAAAACGCACAGCACTCGGTATATTTATCGACCTGAAAAAGGCATTTGATACAATCACCCACAGCCTGCTTCTCCAAAAATTGTATGACATCGGTATCAGGGGAGCTGCCCACGACATGTTTCGGTCGTATCTCTCTAACAGACAGCAAATTGTTCTGTTTGGTGATAAGCAAAGTAACTGCGAAACATTAACCTACGGCGTACCACAAGGCTCCATTCTTGGTCCTTTTGCTCTTTATTATATGTATATGTAAACGACACACAAATTAAATGTGTCCGGTGATATAATACAATATGCTGATGACACCAGCTTATTTTTGTTTGGCAACAATATCGATCACATCTTTAAACAAGCGCAGCAAGACTTAGATACTCTTTCTAAATGGTTCCAAGACAATTTGCTGACTGTTAACACATCTAAAACTAATTACATTATTTTCAGTGCTGCAATCAAAAAAAATAGATAACATTCAACTCTTGTGTATTAATAACGAACCATTAACCAAAGATGATACAGAAAAGTATCTTGGTCCCATCTAGACAAAAATCTGACGTGGCAGCCACACTTAGATAAACTAAGATCTAAACTATCTTCTAATATGGGTGCACTTCAAGGTATCGTTTGCTGCTTGCCGAAATCTGTTAAGTTTATTATACACCGTGAAATTTTAATGGTTGTTTTCCCGCAGCGAAACAGTTTTGTCTTAGTAATATAATCGTTTCATAAATAAATAAAATATTAGAAACAGGAAATGACAGATTTAGCATTGTGAAACACAAAACTCGAAAGTGATCACGAACTAATAGTAACACCGCCCGATATCTACGGCTGAAGAGCCGCACGGCCATTGACCCGCGTGCGTTTCAATCAGCTGTTTGCTATCCAACAAGTTATTAAAATTTTCCCTTCATACCATCGAGTTTCATACTTTTACGGGCTTAGGACCGTCATAAATACTTTTTTAACTGCAATTTACTGAACACGAAATTAAATTTAGATAATTACCGCCGCACGGATACAATAGGCGTCGAAACGCGGTTTCGATCGTTTGTGATTTTTGCGCGCAGGCTAGTTTATGCTGTATCACTACACGCGAGAGCTTATTTTACTTTGAACATTTCTTTTGTCGGCGTTTGCGGTAGATTTTTGTATTGTTAAATGCAAGCTATTTTATGCTGTATTACCGCGTATGAGAGCTTATTTTGGTTTCAACATTTTAAATCGGTCTTCGCTTTGTCGGCTTAGCAGGTGATTTTTTGCAATGTTGCGTGCAAGCTATTTTATGCCGTATCACCACATGCGGGAGCTTATTTTGGTTTGAACATTAATTTATGCATTGTTTTCTTTTGATGGCGCCGGCGCGTGCGACAGTACCTACAACAAATCTCGTCTAGTGTTACTATTTTTTCTCACTTTTTCGAGTTGTTGAATATTTTTTTAATTATTTTAAAACAAAAACATTTTTGTTTTTTTACTTTTACTCTATGTTTCGAAAGTACTCCTTATGGCAAGTCGTTCTGCCGCGGGAAAACAACCATTAAAATTTCACGGTGTATATAACGCTATGGTTAAACCTCATCTATACTACTTAATAGAGGTGTGGGGCACTGCATCTAAAACAAACTTAAAAGAAATCGAAACATGTCTAAATAAAATAATTAAACTCTTATTCCATTACCACTATCTAACTCCCACAGAAAAAAAAAATACAAAGAAACTAAATTGATGCCGCTATCGCACATTTATAAATTATAATACCTGCATACACAGGCTGTTAAACAAAGATATACACTCTAAAATAACGTTTACAAAAAAAAAAGGACAAACACAAACGTATTACTAGACGGAAAAACAACATCTGCCTAAGGCCAGGCAAGGCGTACTAACTACGGAAGGAAAAACATATTATATGAAGGAGAAGAGTTGTATAATAAATTGCCTAACGACATTAAAGAGATCCCAGTCCTTTATACAAAAAAACTTTAAAGCAAAACATTAAAAAAACACATCGTGAAAGATTTCTCTCGATTTTAAATCAATTACCTATTTATAATTTATAAAGTTAGTATTATTAAATAATACTGACTTTATAAATAGGTGATTGATTTAAAATCAAAGAAATTTTCTTTGAATTGTTTATTTCAACTACATTAAATTATTACTTATTTAAATATATAAAAACTCTTAGGCACTAAACTATATTATCATTTTCACAAATAATTAAAAATATTATCAGCTTGCTATTAACAATGTGTAATTGCTATTGACTTGCTATCAAGAAACGATATGTAATGGTACCCTAACTTTTTCTTGTTACCGATATTTTTCTTACAGATTTGTAAGAAAAATATCTGCGCATCTACTACTTACTAGTTTATTTACGAGTACCAGTTAGTTTATTTAGTTTTAGTTCTTCATAAGTTTGTGTATCGAGTAATATGTATGATTAACTTGTATTTCTCATGATAAGTGAATTGTATTTTTTTGAGAAATAAATTTCTTAAACCGTACCTACAGTATACCCACTGCCTACCTAACCCTTCAGGAAATGCAGTCGTGATGTTAATTATTATGTTATGTTTCTATTGAACATTGGAGTCATCTTTAAATATTAGAAGGACAGGAATGACGTTAGTTTAAATCAAATAGGAAACTACAGTCCGTTCACGTTTATTTTACCTCTGACAACAACAATAGAATAGCAACCATAATGCAACCAAAATAAAGATCATTGTGATTTTGACAGACATGACAATGGAAGTTACCCAATAGCAAACTTATTGCCACGACAATAAAGATCACTGTGATTTGACAGTGATAAAAAATCAGAGGTAAAATAACTGTGAACGGAGAACACCCGAGCGAAGCTGTAGTTCAGTGTTGTATCAAAAGCTCTTGTTTGGCAGAGTTCAATGTCTTTCACGGTCAACATAGAACTCAATCAGCGTTATACCTTCAACAACCATTGTCGAATCGGACATCAAACGTATCTAAACTAATTGAATTAATTTTCCCATGAGGACTCTAGACCATTGTACCATGTCCTTGACACATTTAAAAATGAAAACGGTTTATACTATATGCATATCTGTGAGTTAATCGGCGCACCCGTCTTCGTGAGCCTAGGGCAGAGATGGCCAATCTATCGCATAATATGCATCTGAACATTCTGGGCATTGGGCAGTGGGTACCGATTTGATCGTAAATATAAGTTTAAGTTTCGGCGTTTGACTGCCCAAATTGGTCTCTCCTCGCGCGACACGCGATTAGTTTTGACTTTGACCTCTTGTCAGACCTAAGGTTTGGCTAGGCAAACCCAGGAGCGACGGAGCTTCGATGTTTGACTATAACACATACATATACAATTATACATATACGCACGCACTCTTCCCATGGGGGCAGGCAGAACTACAGAAAGCCTAAGTCAGTTTACGTTCTTACACTTGGTTACATTTGGGTAAAACGAACAGCGTTGTATAGGTACCTTTTGTTAGTCGCCTTTCATTCATTTTAATATTCATTTTAATTACGCACATGCAAAAGCATAACCCTGTCATCGCTGTCATGTAGTGCGGTAAAAGGTTCGTCATCCCTGTCCTAGTATTTTATAGCACCATTGTAAAGTGTGACATTGCATAACGTATCACCATAAAAGACGAGACAGATTGTGTTCGCTGAAAAGGCATTCTAACTTATGGTCCACATGAGTCATTTATGTCGAAAACTACGATAGACGCAAATGTTTCGATCGTTGAACTGAACGGCCTAGAAAATATGCTTTTTAGGGCTCCGTACCCAAAGGGTAAAAACGGGACTCTATTACTAAGGCTCCACTGTCCGTCTGTCACCAGGCGTCTCATGAACCGTGATAGCTAGACAGTAGGAATTTTCACAGATGATGTATTTCTGTTGCCGCTATAACAACAAATACTAAAAACAGAATAAAATAAATATCCCATACGACAAACGTGTTTTTTTCGGCGTTTTTGCCTTGTGGTACGGAACCCTTCGTGTGCGAGTCCGACTCGCACTTGGCCAGTTTTTTTATAACCAGCAATTTAGATTCGCCCACCGCACCCGTCTAGCCAGAGAGCTCTTTACCTATTTGTTTGCATTTGACTCTAAAAATGCTTTTGTTTAGGTTCAGTGTATATTTAGAGATTACATCACAATCATCACATTCATTAGGTTTTTATTATGCCATGGATAACTACGTAATGAATGTACATGTAATTAATTAATTAATGCATGGATGTTATGGTTTATTTATTAGGTTAGGTTATGTGTAATACTAGTTAATATAGATAAACATAAATAAAAAAAAACAATGGAAAAAGAAAGAAAACAAGAAAAATAAAAGAATAATAAAAAGATGTCTATCGGATTACGATTAACATATTATACTTGTACTAGAGAGGTAAGTTTTCAACACTTACCAGACAAGTTTGCCTTTCCTATTGTATTTTTAGCAAACGAAAAAGAGAGGAGGTCTTCTAGTCGACGAATGTTTTCTTGGATGTAGGTATGACCACGCAGAACTTTTAAAATTTTCATTTGTTTTAAGGATTCCGTACCCATAGGGTGCCAACAGAACCCTGTTACCCCTAAGCCTCCGCTGTCCGTCCATCCTTCCGTATGTCTGTCAACGGGCTGTACCTACAGTACCCGGCGATAAATATTGCACATCGACATTTGGAAAGAGACAATCGGCTAATTTCGGCTTCGTAGAGCGTTATCTCTGTCGCACAAAATACAAACAGTCCGGTATCTATTAGGAGCTGTTAAAACAATTATTATGATTTGCTTCTTTTGATAATTATTTTTATTCTTTGTATAAAATACAAAAAAAGGTAAAGGTCGATGTGCAATATTTATCGCTGGGTACTGCGTATCTCTAGAACCGTAATAGGCAGACAGTTGAAATTTGCCGTTTGCCGTTCGTAATAGGTAGACAATTCACATATTGTGTATTTCTATTGCTGCTATAACAACTAATCCATACTAATATTATAAATTCTAAAGTAACTCTGTCTGTCTGTATGTTACCTTTTCACGCCTAAACCACTGAACGGATGTCGATAAAATTTGGCAGAGAGATAGATAGCATTCTGGGGAAGGACATAGGATAGTTTTTATCGACATATCTCGCGGACGAAGCCGCGGGCGGAAGCTAGTAATAAGAAATTAAAAGGTGTTTCCATACAAGAAACGTGTTTTTTCGGCGTTTTCTGTCTTGTGATATTCATAAACATTTTCGACCTTGTAACCAATGACCTAATAATTATGTCCATAGTTATGTCCCAAAATCTAGAACACGCTTACGCATAGATTTATTAGTAAACCAAATCTAATGGGGCATCCCATTTGACTGTTAACATTTGTTCGGGCTAATAAGTTGAAATTCACTCGTAATAACAACTGTTTGAATAGGGTGATTACATTACCCAATCAATGCTTCTGAAGGTGCTTCTAAACGGGCAATATTTTACTGCAATATGTGGCTACAAAACAGTGGCCGGCAACTTTGCCAACAATTCCAGCCAGACTATCCAATATTGCAGTAATGTCTCGGCCATATAGCCACACAGATTGCTCAGCCATAAGCTGTACCACTATGCAATCTTATGCACACCTTTGTAAACACCATGTTTCTGGCAATATATATTATTCAATTCTATTGTACAATGTTTTTGTGATAGCCGAGCGATAGTTGCCCATAGTACAGCTACACATTGCCGTGAAAGTACAGTTCGCGTCAAATAGCTTTGCCGCTCTGAAGTAGGCAACAAATCAGTGCGCAGTAGTTAATCCTATGAATAAAACAGCAGCGCGCATGCGTGGCTAGCGAAAAGCCTAGCGTCAGAGCGGCAAAGTTATTTGATGCGAACTGTATAACCCGTTATGAAGCACCTTTACTAAATGAGGGTTTTCTAAAATGACGTTTGCTAGGTGGCAGGAGTCCCTATAATGCACGTCACTGTAATGCACGTACCAGCAATGCACGACACTGGATTGTACAACACAGGAATGTACAACACAAGAATTGGCGACATCGCGATGTCTCCAATTCCTGGGGTGTACCTTGATGGTCCGACCCGAGAGTGTACAACACATGAATTGGCGACATCGCGTGATTGGCCGATTGGTTGGCCAATCAGGTGACTCGAAATTTTGGGACTTGGATACTAGGTAATTGAGCTAGATAGTGCTGTTCCGAAAAACGATTGATTGCGCGATTGATAAGTTTTTAAGCAGAGAAGTCTTTATAAAAAGAGTTTTGTACAGCATATTAATTATATAAGCTGCAATCAGCTGCTCATGTTTAATAAAATTTTGGTAAGCACTCAGAGTGTAAGATAGGTCGACGGAGCCCCGCTTCGCGGGGCTCCTACTTCTGGGTGGTTTAAAAAAAAATAACCACGAAGGCTAAGGCGGGAGCTCCGCTACGCTTCGCTCCCGCCTTAGCCTTCTAACCTAACCTATCCGAGTCGGGGTACTCTGAGTCGGGGTGTTAACCATAATGTAGCGGCACAGTACATATCCTTCTTATCCAGTTTATGAAATATCTTTTAAATTGGTTCAATATTGGTGAAGAAAATAGGCGAGAGCCAAACCTCGAAAATGTGACTTTTTACTTAGGCTATTCAGTCGGATCTGCAGTTGTCCTTATCGCACGCATTAGAGGGCGGGGGCTCGCAGAGCGACAGCGATAGTTTCTTCAAATACCTAATTTTCAAAAGTCGTTCCGCCCGTATTTCCTCTTAACGAATAGTTCACAGATTTACTTCAATAATAATTGATTGAACGTCAACCACACGTCAAATGAAACAAAATCAATCAAAATCAATCCTTAATCAATCAAAATCTCATCCCTAGTTTCACATGGCTTTTTACTTTTTTATTGTGACGTCACTGTTTGTTTTGATTCCAATTCCCGTGCTGTACATTATCAAGCCGGACCCTCTTGGTCCGGGCCGAGAATGCGCGACATGACAATGTACGTCATTGGAATTCAAAACACGTTCATTCCAATGTCGTGCGTTCTCGTGCCGTGCATTGCTGTGTTGTGCATTGCTGGTTCCCGGTGGCAGCACTGGCACGTCAGGTCCAGGCATCTGTCAAAGAGCCTATATTTTCTTTAGTCATGACGGAATGATGAACGAATGAATGAATCGAATGATGACCGTCATCATATATTTTTATATTGGAAGACCTCTTGTCACAGTGGCGCCAACTGGTGTCGTAAATTTTTACGAAAACCCTAATTGCTGGCCACTTTTAAATGCCCTCTATTTCGAACAAAACATAGCCGTGAATGTATTTTGCCCACACTCGAACCGACGTAAAAATATCGTGGCGGACTTTTATCGCGCACTGGACTTTCAACTCTCGCTGTTGAGCCGAGCATTGAGAATTCAACAGAGCGCATCCCAGCGCGTCAAAAAAACACACTTTTGGATTTTGAACTCTCGGTGCTAAGCAGTGCGTTGAAAATCCAGTGACCGTGGGAAAACGCTCCCGTGCTCACATGGGCTTACAGTCCGTTCACAGTTATTTTACCTCTGACAGCAGCAACCTTATTGCTGACGAGAATAAAGATCACAATGATTTTGACAGGCTTGCCAATGGCAGTAACCCAATAACAACCTTATTTGAATGGGGATAAAGATCACTGTGATTTGGACAGTGATGCAAAATCAGGTGTAACATAACTGTGAAGTGTGAATGGACTGTAGATAAAAATATTTGAATGTCCTGTCAGAAAGAAGTTTCAAGGGTTTCTAGGCCATCATAAATAATGTGACCTATTTGAATTGGGAAGAGAGGTTGATAAATGGAGGACAAAACCTTTTTAACCGAAAGTGTGCATACACACGAGCGGCACTTGTCAACGACGGAGGCAACTGCTAGTACTATCGACGCGTCGTCGGCGGCTGCCGTCAACTACATGCCGCTCGTGTATTTAAGCACCGTACTCAATTACACGAGCGACGCGTGTCGGCGACAAACGCCGCGTCAAAGTTTGCAGTTACCTCTGTCGTCGCCGCGTGTCGTTCGTGCGTATGCACACTTACAGCTAGTGAAGACGATTTAGATAGGTAAGTAGACATAGATACTGTACTCAAATCATGTCAACGCAGAGGATACATCTGTCACGTCCATTCACCTATGAGTGATATCGATGCAGCTATACAATGGTCGACTCGATTGCTTCATCGGTAGTTACGACTGAGATTTATAGCTCAATATATTTGTGTTCCGATTCGGCGCACGCGACGCCAGATGTCAAAAACACATCATGGCGGACAAACAGCCGTTGACATCAGTAATAGTTGTAGTAATAGTTGAGTTGAGAGGTCCATGGAACTCGTAAATCAATTAGTGACTGACGCTTTGACTGTAAAATTATTTTTTATGCTCAATTTGGCGTCGGTGATCGTTTTTAGGGCTGTCAGAAATAGGTCACCTAGAACTGGATGTACGGCGCAATGGAAGGAAATGGCACTGTGATTAAAATAACTTATTAATTGATGAGGCGTTGTATCTAGCCTGGAGTCATGAACGATCGTGGGGTATCGGTTTACTAATGATGACTATATTTAAGCCTTTACAAACAGAACTCTCTCTTGTTGGTCGCATACTTCATTACTGAAGGTCGTGTCCTTGAATGGCCTTCGTGGCTTTATGCACGATGTTCTTCCACTTTGTTTCTCAGCTTCTCTTACGGCGATCGTAACAGAGAGTCCAATGAGGGCAGTTACTTGGTCTGACCACCGGTTAGGAGATCGGCTGCGAGGTCTTTTCCCATCTATCTTACCCCGTCACCACCAACTTTTCTAGATTATTTAGTTCCGAGGGTAATGTGACTGAAGTAACCGAGAATCCTTTGTTAACAGATCGTGGAAGTCTATCTCTTATGCGTAGTTTATCAAGGATAGATTTGTTTGTTCTCTTGGCGGTCCATGGTATGCGGAGCGTTCTTCGCTAACACCACATCTCAAAAGTTTTTCGTTCTATTGTCCGAATCGTCCACGACTCTGCTCCGTAAAGGAATATCGCTAAAACCATTGTCCGGACTAGTCTCATCTTGGTGACATTGGAGACCTTTCTATCCTGCCAAATACGTGTCACCTTACTTTGCTTTGACCATTTGAGAACAACCAGAACTAGATACTATCAAACGAAAATCATGAATAAGTAGTTAAAGCACTAAAAGTTGTTGGTTTGATTTGGTTGACAGCTAAATCTATAGCATAGCATGGACCAACATTTTTTATGTATAACATCTGTATTTAAATTGTACCCTATGTTCACAAAATGAATAAATGAAATGAAATGAAATGAAATCTACGCCTCACTGTTCTAAAACTAAGTAGGTACTAGTTAATTGCTGCTGCGGTTTACTGTGAAGTATGTAGGTAGTACCGTCGTTAACGTATCCTAAGTAGGTACGAGTGTACAATACATTTCTGGCACCAATGTCAAACGTGCCAATGATGGAACGTCTGAAAACGGTCGACTTCGTCATTATTTTCATAGCGGCGCCAACATTCTGTAGTCTACGTATGTGTTTTTAATGTTTCTGTTTCTTAGACAAACGTGGGTAGGACGTAGGTACTTACATTACATGCCTAATAGATTAAACTTACGGGAGGATACAGGATGTTAGCGCAACTTCTGATGCTGAGCTAAAAGCTTTTACAAATATTTTCTTTGCACGACACGTGATCTATTAAAGGTACACAGTCATTCGGTTAATTTTATGCGCGTAGACAGTGGACGCGTCATTTAACTATCTGCGATACGTTTAAGTATATTTTTATCTACCTATAGGATGCGTGGAAATCTGTTTGATTACCTACTAGAATACTTAGCTACGTATCACATTTTTTAATCTTGTTGGACTAGGCAGTTAATGGCTCTGATAAGGCTTTATTGAAACGTTCATCATACTTTCATCTCATAATAGGTAATCGTCAAAGGTGTAATTAAAAAAGTCGATCAACAAGGTAGCATTACTGCTGTATGCTCTTATTTAGACAAATTTGCTTCCTTGCACAAACCCAAAACTTCAAAAGTTATAACTTATTGGGTCATACAATTATTAATTCTCATTATCATCATCATCTCAGCAGAAAGACGTCCACTGCTGGACGTATAGGCCTTCCCCAAGCATCGCCACTTCGACCGGTTCTGTGCATCTCGCATCCAGCGGATTCCTGCAGCAACTACAGAATCATTCGGCTAAGTTTGGCAATTCTTCGGGCTATATCGTGTGAGTGTATGCATGTGTGTGTACTCGTATCTATCGATTCTATTCTACTAAGCAGTAATCGAACATCATCATCTGCCTAGCCTTTTCCTCATTATGTTGGGGTCGATTTCCAGTCTAACCGGATGCAGCTGAATACCAGTATTTTACAAGGATGAAAGCCTATCTGACCTCCACAACCCGGGTAACACGATACCCCTTGGTAAGACTGGTTGTCAGACTTTTTGCCAGGGACCAACGGCTTAACGTGCTTTCCAAGGCATGGATGGGTCTTAGTATGTGAAAATGCTCACTCATCCACGGACCAACTGCGGCAAGTGTAGCTTAACCAGATCGATCGAACCGTGCCGCTGGTATTACTTAGCCACAAGTCCCTCTAAGCTAAGCGGTAATCGAACCCGCGACTGAAGTGCAGACGGCAATCACTCCGCTGCTTCGTTAATTGAGCCATTTTGAAAATTTCACTTATTGAGTACACCTAAGTACCTTGGTACATACAAATCAATCTACCTAGCCTTTTCTCAACTATGTTGGGGTCGGCTTCCAGTCTTGCCGGACGCTGCTGTATATCATGCAGCATTTTACGTGGAGCGACTGCCTATCTGACCTCCACAACCCAGGGTAACAGTGTCAGACTTTTTGCCCGGGATCAATGGCTTAACGTGCTTTCCGAGGAACGGAGGGTCTCGGTATACATATAATAGACGGTCACCCATCCACCATACGATCGATCCGTGCAGCTGTTATCATTTAGCCAGAAGCCCCTTTGGTACATAAATACCATTCATATAAAGCTGTCTATTTTCAGAAGTATTTACGCGATGTACTACGTTAACATACCTCGTGTCTGTAATATATATCTATACCAGCTGACCCGGCCACGCGTTGCTGTGGTAGACAAATAATTTGCAATAAAATAATATTGCGATTATAAATGGAGATGTGAGCTATCCTATCTTTCATGTTGGATCAAACTGCACACGGTGTACAAATTTGATTAAAATCATCGTGACACGTAATTTATTATTAAGATGTAGGTATATGTGATAATAATTGTTCAGCTTTAACGCTTTTTTTAGACACTTCACTCGCTGATTCCAGCAGGTGTTGTGGAAACAATAAATTCTTTTGGTTCGTGTCTGTTTCCCGTGTCCGAGCTATTTCGGTCGAGGTCGGCTGTTGCCGGGCCCTATAAAGGTTTATTTGTCTATTGAGAAGGAAGCTATGACTACGTCGTGAGAAAAATATCACGGTACCTAACTGTGCTGGTTTCGTAGCGAATGGGGGAAATGATGCTACGAATAAATGCTACGAAAAATCGTAGCAAATTGTTACCTTATTTGGAACGCTGCACTGTTTTTAATTCTTGTTTACAATAAAGCTCATTTTTTTTCCAAAGAAAATACAAAGCAATCAATCTTCTCAACCTTTCCCCAACTATTTTGGGGTCAGCTTCCAGTCTAACTAGATGCAGCTGAATATGAGAATTTCATATGGAGCGACTGCCTATGAGACGATACCCCTTGGCGAGACTGTCTTTACGAAAATATCAGAATTATTTATTAAAGTTACATAAAAAAAATACTTTTGAATGTAGGTACTTTTTACAAACACAGTCAGCAACAAAAGTCGATTAACACTTCAGTTTTTTTAATCTCAGTTATTGAGCAAAATATTTGTTCAAAATTGCAGTAGAAGTACAATTTTGAACAAATATTTTGCTCGTTGCTGACCGTACTTACGTATTCATACTTCTTCAGTCTTTCGCTAACATTCACTTGTTTCTAAACTGTTCAATGATAAAATATTTCTATTAAATCATTGCTTCGATGCAGACAGACATGTTTCAGGTTTTTATTGGTAGGTAATTAATTAAGCATATTCGGTGAATAACTTTACATAGAGACCTACACACACATAACTAGACCAATATAAAACGTTTGTAGCCTTTGAAAATGTTTCATCGCTTTGCAATGCATTTGCAATAACTACAAAAGTCATAATAGTGGTTTGTTTGCTATTCAGGGTACACATAATAAGACCTACAAAAAATAATTACATTATTTATCTACCATATCAACCGAAATAGACCATTCTCCCCAACTGCGACGTAAGGACTACTATGCACTCAAAAGTAATTAAATCTAGTGTATTGTGATGCTTTTGGACAATATTTCGTCAATGTTTAAACTACTATTTATTCCCAGCGAGCCGACTCCATCTCGTGCAGTACACGTTGATCCGTGATACCATAGAGTCCGATATCTCCTGAGAACGCGCGAAACGAATTCGAAATTTAAACTAAAAACATTTTGCTATGATTTTTTGGTGACAAAAAAGTTTAAAAACTATTAGTGTTTAAAAAAAAAATAAGATGTGGCGAACAGTTTTAGGTCTTTCAGTTTTCTTGTATGCTATAGTTGCGCACGTTACTACAGCGCCAACGCATTATCAACACGGTGAGAAAAACAATTTTTTTTTATTTTTTTATTAGGTAATTTATTTCAGTTTTTTTTTTAACTCACTTATGTAGGGTACTTAAAGTTGACGGCCTTCCCTACTAAAATTTTTTGTAAAAAATAACAACGCCGAATCATCAAATCATTAGGTAAATTAACGAAGGGTAGTCTTGAGGACTCTGAAAATAGGGTACCTACGCCCTTTTTTTTGTGAGTCTACGTTGGGAGATTAATAGATGATCAGTTATTTATTTGAATATTTGCAAAACAAATAACAGTTTTTCCCATACTCTACCACAAACCACCAGTTGATTTACGAATTTATTTTCTTTAACAAACATAACTGGTTTAACCAAGAGTTCTTAGGAACTTTTATCGTTCGTAGCTTATAAAAAATCACCTGTAGGTAAGTCAATCATGGACATGGTTAAGATTTACGTAGATTAACTAGGTACCTACTGTCTACATGCATGTCTACGCCACCGTCATGTTAAATATTACGGTCTCTACGCTATTCATTAAGTTTTAAAAATAACACTTAAAACAATGATAAATAATGATAGTTTAACAGCTCTAAAATCATCGTGTTCTTGACTCCATAAGTATCTCGTTAAGAGCGGAACAAATAGGTGTCTATGACTCTTATCCACATCGAATTCAGGACCAATTTACAGATGCCTGTTAAGTGATTGACCTACTTTGTTATCTAACTATATTTTGGAGATCATTTAGAACAAGCACTGCGTTTTATTAAAAATAATTACACTGTAACTTTCAACTGGTACACATACATAAAATTCCCTACCAATCTAATTTTAACAGTTAAAGGTACGTTTTTTGCAATTTGAAGCACCTTAATTGTGTAACACACTATCAATCACACTCCGAATAATTTTGAAGGATATTGCTAATCCATTGCTTCATATGTTCGAAAAATATGTATGCTCAGCAACGTAAATAACGCAATGAATGTTGTTGAACTGTCAAAGTGAAAACCATTCCTGGGTCAATCTCCAAAACGGGCGCACTCGTGTGATCGCTCTGGTCCCATCCAGATATTGATATTTAATGGTAATTATGTATCTCATTGAAGAAATGATATTCAAATAGTTTGAATATCATTATTTTTGTTAGTGCGCCCGTTTTGGAGATTGACCCTCCTACTGTTACGTGTGTTACGCAATTGCCCCGCAGGTCAATGTCAGGTTGTTAAACAAAATATGATGAATGACTATTTCATGAAATATCCATTAATAGATAGAGTGATTTTAAGTATTGTATTGATGATTTTAATTAGGTATTCTAATTCTTTAAAGTCATATTTGTTACAGTTGCGAACCATGTTTTAATCAACACACAACATGGCACTGAACTGCTAATTGCAAAATACGTAAGAAAATTTTAATTTCGCGGGCTACCTAGCGCATCCCGCCTATGTACCTAACTTCTTGTTGTCGCTAAAGACAGCTGATTCAAAAATTAAACAATGCATTACTTAGGGTGGTACCTAACTTATTATGGTAAGGGAATCACCTAATTTGGAAATTAAACAATACATTAGTTAGGGAGGTGCCTAACCTACTTAGATAAGGCGACCAAAACTAAGTATATGTTATAAGCCGGCACCGCACACCGGAGCGGAGCGGTGTCCAGTGCAGTGTGATAACCGCCTAAGATATCTAAGTTGTGAAATTCGAGAACTAGATGATCTAATGGGGTTCGTATACAATACAATTGCTTGGAAACACAGACACCGGGAGACATAATTTATGCAAGGCCAGCAGATTTAGTTAAAGATGTTGTCTTGCTGAGCTAGTTCATTCAGCAAAATGTTTTGAAACACCTGCCCATTTTCTAAAGTTCCAGCTTAGCTTTCCTTATAAGTCGTTTGTTCTGGGTTTTTTGGTGACATGTTCAGAATGAGTAGTAGGTACCTACATGGCATTAGCAATCGAAATGAAGGTTGTTGACAGTGTAATGTTGAGACCCTATGTCATACCTAAGTCGGTAAGTCTTTTAGGTGTAGGTTATATCATTTCTCCGATGGGTGTCCTATAGGTACTTAAACTAACGGCTAAAAACTAGCTTGTTTAAGCACCACTTTGCATACCTACCTACCCTACCTACATACAGCAATCAGATAGATTGATAAACGAAGGTACTGTTCCTCTGCCTTCGTTGTGCTGTCTCCCGGTGAAAAGGGAGCTTCCCTAAGCCAGAAGACATCATTTCCAGTTTCTAAAAACTAGGTATTTTTCACCTTCTCAGCACGCGGCCCAAGCTATACGCTGTCGAATGCCCCCGAACAACTGCAGCGCAAGCCTTACATCGAGGTGCGTAACTCGACCTACCACGGCAGTGGTCCGCGCGAGGAGGCGCGGGCCATGTGCTCCGTGAAGACACAGGAAGTCAATGCTACAGCCAACGCGACTATTACAAGGAGGCTACATGGAGTTGTTACTTCTAGTAAGTATCTTCGTCATAATGTCAGATATAAATAGGTATGTTATGTGATACCCAGAGATGTAAATCGTTGGTGAAACCTAAGTTACTGTCTCGTTGGACTAGTGGCAGTAAGTTGGTTGCGGAAGGATCGTACGATCCCGCGACCCGCGGCGGCGTAGGTGTGAGATGGAACACCGGGGTGGTTTTTAGTCAGTAAGAGTCTGACAGACCCCGCCGCCCGCCCCAGGGCGGCGGACATCCATGAGGATTTTCCACCCAGGGAACAAAAAAAAAAGTGGCAGTAAGTTGCGCTACTGCTGATCGTGGTCCTGGGTTCGATTTCTTGGTCGGCAAAGTGTTACCGGATTTTTTCATCAGAAGTTTCTCCGTAACAGCCCGGAGTCCGGATTTGCGCCCGGTTGTAGCAATAGGCTCGCCCTCTATTAATATAATGCGTAATGTGGGTGTACTATATTATGTGTACAGCTCTGCCCAATCCTTCAGGGATTATTGGCGTGATGTAATGTATGTTATGTGATACCATGTCAATACCAAGTCCGGATATCAGACTACCATTATGGTAGACGAACACATGATGTGGCGGTTAGAAAACAGATGAGGTCAACGCCACTGTTAGTTAATTCATGTCTGCAAAATTTTGTACATGTGGGTAGTTACACATATTGATTCATTGAGTTATTGCCCCGAGAAACATGCGTAATTGGTGTTTAAAAGTTTGAGAGGTTGGATAGGGCAACTACATAAAACGCCGTAGAATTTTAATTGTTTCAAGTTAATCTTTTCTACAATCAAACACTCGGAGTCAGTTGAAACACGAATGACGGGGCAGTTAGCTTTCCTCGCTAAGTATCACGGGTTCGGTTCCTCGCTTTGTTTTGCTTGCTACTGTTGATCCGAGTCTGAGGTTAGTCTATATACTTATGTTACGTAGAGTGGTTTGTGTAGTGTAAACGTGAGAATAATGTGAATGATGAATAATTGTAGCATCTTTGTTGCCTATAACAACATTGGCAATAAAGACGGTCGGAAAATTTAGATTCGATAAAGCAACAGAATACCTACCGCGGACGGATACCTTTCAATTTAGTTACCATTTCAAGTTGTAGGTACTAATATTGTAAGATAATTTATTTTTCCATTTTCAGGAGAGTTCCACAGTTCGATCCAGCGCCTGGAAGTGATAATCTTCGGTCAAATGCAGCAGCTGTGGCAGAGTTTGGACGCGGTGCGGACTCAGGTCGCCGGCCGAGTACCACAGTCTAATTATAATGATAATAATGTGTACCCCTCTAGGAATACCATGTCATTTAGATATCAACCGTCACATACATACCAACCACACGTACTGTGATTTGTAAAAGTAATCATTTTTTAAGGAGAAAGTGAAGTTATTTTCGATTAGACTAGACTTGCATTAATCAAGGAAATCTAGAACACAGATTCAGAATTTCAGATATGTCTTCATTCTTTAAGCCCTATTCAATCCTAGCCGTCCTCATACCTACAGTGCGGCCGTCGAGAGAATGCGTTCTTGACACCTGTCAGTTTCATACAAACGAATACGTGTTTTGCGAATTTGATCTTTATTAGTTACTAGAATTGTCGCACTGACAGGTGCCAGGAACGCTTTCTCCCGTCGGCCGCACAGTAAAGATTTTACCAATCACTTTTGACTATAATAACTTCCAGTACCTAAATTGAAACTATCTCTGTCACATTAATCCTAAAGCAAGATGGAGTATGACATGCTAGTGACATTCAACCTTAGGGTGGTAAAACATTTACGAGGTCAATTATACTAAAAAGGAAGGTTATGTTTTCCAAGAGGCTCAGGCTTAAATATTGTTTATTTTTTATGTTGAACACGCTACAAATAGATCTTTATCTCAAAGTCATTGCACTTAGGGATATCGACAAGGTTATCTGAAATCTAATTAGACCTACATTAATGAAATTATAACGATTAGAGCCAACATGCACTGTTTATCTACCTATTATCTTACCAAGGAGTCTGGCTAAAGGTCTTGTATTAAATTACGCGTCCATCTAGCTAACCAACTAAGGGCGAATTCTACCAAACTTTTACTATGTAAGTCTTAGGCCCGAATTCCACCAAATAGGAGATGTGCGAGGTGGAGAGGAGAGGTGATTAAAATCTAGGGAGTCTTCACCAATGTTTTGTGGAGATGCGTACTGGCTAGACCGGAGCACAGCGAGTCACAGCTCACATCTCAGTTTTGTTCGCGCTGAGCAAATATGAGAAATCTCTCTGCTCAACCGTATCTACTGAAGCTATAAGCGGAGACAAGATTATGTAAATAACGAAGTCCTATTGGTTGTTTCCAACAAATATCCTCTGCTCTCGTCTCATCTCCGCTTTGGTGGAGTCCGGGATTAATCCAGCGAATATTTTTATCATTTTTGTTAACTTTCCACACTCAAACTGTCAGACGGCAAGTTTATTCCACGGAGTAATAAAATCAGCCCTAAGGGAGAATTCGATCAAAATTGTATACCTATGTAGTAATAAGTCTCATTTTGTTTTAAAGAACCAATAAGTATCTACATATAGGTTATGGAAATGTTTTTTTTTAAACACTATTCATGTGGATAATGTCGTCATCTAATATCTATGCATGATTAAAATGTAACGAGTTCGGTACATTTATGATGGAAAAGGAGATCAGTCATACATAATCAGCCTATACATTCCCAGTGCTGGGACACAGGCCTCCTCTGTGAGAGGGACCTCTGTAACGGGCAGTTATCTACCACGCGGGCCCAGTGCGGGTTGGTAGATGTCACATATCTTCGAATTTTTTGTTCTTGATCATGCCGGTTTCCTCTCGATGTTTTACTTCACCGATTTGAGAGCAGTAGTGATGAAATAATTTACACAAAGTAAAGCGCCTGTCTGGGTTCGAACCCACGACTTTCAACTCGTAAGTCGCGGCCATCACTGCTTCAAGATCAGGCATATAGGGCCCAAAAAACTTGTTCAGGGACACTTTTGATTTCTTTTTGCCAATTGGTAGCTTTATATTGATTAAAATGTATAAATATGATATTTCAACTTTAAAAACAGCTGATGGACTGGTCGTAGAGATTCGACGCAATAGTAAAAAATTATAAGGAGGACTTCCCCGACCAGAGTAATACATTTTTTCCGCTGGCATTTTGGGTTTTGGGCTTAACTTTCTATGAAACGGAACTGGTTTCCTTTAGGATTATGTGACTAGTTTCATAAAATAAAACCACCATATTTATAAAGTTCAATTTATTAACAATTAGTAACTGAATAATTCAGCAGCTTACGGGCTCAAATTCACATCGGTGTGGTTATCGAACTTGAGCCCGTAATAACAATAAACAAATACCTCGTTAGTTACAATAGTTAAGTTAAATGATGTAAAACTAAATGTAGTTATTAATAAATATTAACAAACAAATTATTATGCATTTATGTCTAAAATTACATTTAGAATTTTGCATTAGAAAATATGTACTTATAAAAATACAGAGATTCCAGTAGACTATTAATTTATAATTTAAATACCTTTATTCCGATAATGGCGCGGTTTCTATAGAAAATCGTACAATTGCAGGAATGCCTACACTACCTTACAAACAACACATGGACGGATTATTACATTTTGTGGAATTACTTCTAGAACAGTAATTCATTATGTTACTGATAAGATACAATAAATAAAGACCTCACATTACTTCCGATATAGAATGTTTTGTTTCTCCAGATATAATCGTAACTGCGTACGAATCGGATTCTATAAAATAATAAAATTATATTTTCAAAAGATATACAAATACATACGTGTAGGTAAAATATGTTAGATTCAATCAATCGTTTCTTTTGATCCAATAGACCAATAACGAAGCCATTTTCACTTAAAATCTTACATATTTAAAATAAGCATTTAATTTGTTGAAGACAATATTTGTGAAATTTATAATGTGGAGACAACAAAAAATGAAAACACTGGCAATACTAATGTTTAACAGTATTTTGGAACTATAAAAAAAAGTCCTAGCATCGAAATTAAAAAAAACAAAGATTTTTTTCGAACAAACTAAATAAATATTAGTGATGCGCCGACTATGGATTTTGCCGGTAAGCCGAATAGCTACCATGTCATTAGATATACGGAGTTTAATTTATCGTCGTCTCCATCACCTTGTAGTGTCATACATAACATTATAACTATCAGAGAAGTTATGAAAAAATACAAGTACCCACTTTTAGAAATTATTCATTTGTTACAAGCTGCCAACGATATAAAATCGATAGTTATTATGTGGGTAGATCACATTTCAACAGTTGCTTCCCTGAATAAAAAGGTATAAAGGAGATAATTATTTTCTGTAGGTTGAGTAGATAAACAAACAAATACAACGCTACAAGGTTATTCTGGCATGTGGCCAAAATTGGAACTAACGTCGCCATCTTGTTTTGTCAATACAATTTCTGTGACACAATTTAACAACAACGGGCCCTTGTCAGTGTCATTCGGGCGCCAAAATTTCCTTGTAGCACTCTAGTTACGTAGGTGCAAGTTGTGTGGGGGGTGTGGTGTCAAGCGGCAGAAGCTTGCATGTAGCGGCGCAGCTCCTCCTGCGTGTCGAAGATCATGACGGGGAACGGTGAGCCGGGCACGTGCCGGCCGGCCCATCGGACCTCCACGCGGTAGTCGCCGGGCTCGGTGGGAGAAAACTGTGGGCAATAGAACGTTTTTTTAGAGAGCTATGTCTTAATTGATGTTACGCTTTGATTCGGGGAATAATTTCGGATTTTATCGCTCCGTCCCGGCGCGGGCCTCTGGTGGCCCATTACAATAGAAAATCAATTGTGTCTCATTAGCGGGGATCAAGCGATTAAGGTCATAAAAATACAAAAATACTTTACTATTGTATAGAATATTATTTATTGTTGTTTAATGTAAAAAAAGCTAGGCAAAATTTTATAGTGTATATGCATCTTGTGCTGCAGATATTATTTGAGAATAGTCTAACATGGACAGAAATACATCTAAACTATGTCATGTACAAGAAATAATTAGCTAACCTAACAGCTGAAGACATTACGGCTGAGATTAGTCTTGAATATGATATTTAATTTTTTTGTGATTTAATGGGTCATGTATGAAAATATTAAATTGTCTCGATTTTTTTTCTGCACTTATGAATAAGCTAATACTATCTACAAAAAAAGTATCAGATTTATCTGATTAGTATTTCCAGAGAAATAAATTAAATTCTGTTAGAGGCGGCCATCGACAGTAACCCACGGATTTTTATTCAATTTCCTTAGCCTACTCAATTAAAAAGTCATCCATCATAACTTGTCAATTTGTCATAACATAACCTCACTTTTCACCTCTTGCTTTGTGTTTGTTTGCGATTTTATGGATATATCTTTACGACGACCCTCACGCTTTGAATAAAATAAAGATAAATCGTATCGTAATCGTAAAGATATATCCATAAAATCGCAAACAAACACAAAGCAAGAGGTGAAAAGTGAGGTTATGTTATGACAAATTGACAAGTTATGATGGATGACTTTTTAATTGAGTAGGCTAAGGAAATTGAATAAAAATCCGTGGGTTACTGTCGATGGCCGCCTCTAACAGAATTTAATTTATTTCTCTGGAAATACTAATCAGATAAATCTGATACTTTTTTTGTAGATAGTATTAGCTTATTCATAAGTGCAGAAAAAAAATCGCGACAATTTAATATTTTCATACATGACCCATTAGCTGCAAATAAGATATAACATTGGCATTATACATGTGTATATTGTGAAATAATTGGGAAATTACCTACACTTCGCTCTTTGGATGGACCTACGCAGTAGAAATGTAGCCTTATCATTACAAACACGTAATAAAGGAATGTTCGTGGTAAGCATCGCAGTAATTTACGTTGGAATCAACAATAATACACATAAAATACTGTATTATGACAAAATTATAAGCTGATAGATAAAGCATTGTCCGACTTAACAGATCCTTATCAAATTATTTGGCATTAACTATTAATTTATCGCTACTAACGACAAGTAGTTACACACGTCATTTCTTTAGGATTCCGTATCCAAAGGGAAAAAGCGGGACCCTATTACTAAGACTCTACTGTCCGTCTGCCTGTCACCAGGCTGTATCTCATGAACCGTGATAGCTAAACAGTAGTTGAAACTTTCACAGATGATGTATTTCTGTATAATGGCAAAAGGGCCTCAGCTTAGGATGTCAGCTGACAACACAAGGTGTACTACATGACGCTGATTTCAGCTGCAACCCACAAGCACCAGTGTACAGACGCCAGCACATCAACCTACTACAATCTGTCAATTTTTTTTAATAGACTTTCAACTTTATCGCTAAAGTATAAGGTTCAAAGTTGATTGGGAATTTGACAGTTTCGGGTAGCTTGATGTGCTGGCGTCTGTACATAGGTACGCCTAAGGAGGTACTCCATTTTATTTTTGATTTGCAATTAAGTTTAGGTATCAGCTATATTAAAAAAAAAAAAACAGTTTTTAATCTGAACGTTAAATTTGATGGTCATGATCAACCCACTCAGTCTTAATCATTACAATGTTCAAGTTATCTTTTGATAAGAGACCCTATTTTTCCATTCCAACGTCTATCTTACCTCCAATCGAACATTCAACTATCAACCAATGCTACATTAATATTTCTTATTTTTAGAACAATCTAGTTTCTAACAGCCGCTTTAATCCGTTGTCAAATTGCTGTTATCGTCGTTGCGCGTGCAAAAGTCGCTATGTGTTATTAAGTTATTTTCGGTTCTTTATGCAGTTTTAATTGTTATTTCAATACACACATACTGTAAAAAAGGGTATGTGATAAGTGCAATATTTAAAGAGTTACGGAATGTAGCTATGTGATATTCATACATCGAAAGTTCCGTATAAACAGGCTATGTATTATAATTCATATACCTCAAATAAGTTCACTAAAAACACATAGCGACTTTTGCACGCGCAACGACGTTATGTTTTAGCCATTACATTTCAACAGCTAATATTTTACGGATCGGGTACATAACAAACTTTCAATCGCAATGCGAAGGATTTTGAAGGAAATTGCTACGTCATTGCTTCATATGATTGAAAAATTCGCCTGATCGCCAATGTCAATGACCCATTGAAAGGTCAAAATGAAAAGCAAATGTAAATGTGTTACGAAATTACTCTGTTGAATGATGATGATGTTTCCAGCAGTTTATTACCCTCATCTGCACCCTAATTGCGTAACACATTATCATAACAATCTGAATCATTTTGAAGGACATTGCTAATCCATTGATTGCGTCATATGAAAAATCTGTCTGCTTAAGGGGGAAGCGCTAAGGTAGCCCGCGAAATTCGTTTTTTTTAGGTTTTTTGCAATTTGCTGGTCAGTATTAAGTTGTACGTTGATTAATATATGAATCGCGGCCGTAACAAATATGTGTTTACAGAATTATAATCATTAAAGTCATCAACACAACTCTCTAAGACCACGTAAGTCCAAAGAATGATATTAATTTCATGAAACAGTTATTCTTTGGACTTACGTGGTCTTAGAGAGTTGTGTTGATGACTTTAATGATTATAATTCTGTAAATACATGTTTGTTACGGCCGCGATTCATATATTAATCAACGTAGAACTTAATACCTACTGACCAGCAAATTGCAAAAACCTAAAAAAAAACGAATTTCGCGGGCTACCCTGGCGCTTTCGCCTTAACAAAGTAAATAACGCAATGAATGTCGTTGAACTGTCAAAATAAAAGCCATTCCCAATGTTAGTGTTACGCAATAACCCCGTTAGTACAATATACTTACTTCTGAAAAGGTTTAAAAACTCAATAAAACACAAACTCACTTTGCAAAGTATAGTGCGGTCCTTCTGGCTCTCTCGCTGCATCTCGACGCGGAAGGCGCCCTTGGGCCCGCGCACGCGCACGGTGAGCTGCCCCGCGCCCGCGCCGCGCGTGTCGCACAGGAATCGAGACTGGAACGTCGCCAGCACGCCTGGTTCCACGCCCGGCCCGTACACACGGACCTGTTACATGTTTTGAGTATTTTTAGAAAATTACATTAATAGAGTAAGAGAAGAGTAGTCTGCACAATAAAATCAGATACTGAAAATTATATGTAAAGGTAGTAATTTCATCAACTTTCCTGTTTTTTTAATGAGCAGCATCATTTCCCACATGTCACAGTAAGCTAAACTTGCCCAAAACAGACTCTCCTATGATGGATTCGATTGGACAAAATATATAATTATTACAATGAGCGTATTATGATCAAACGTGTACAAGACTTAATGATCCGTGCACTTCATGTGCGATGATAATAATGATAACAATATGCACTTTGTATAACGCGATTAAACATGCCTAAAGTTCTTTTTCAGTCCGGGATGATTCTGCTAGCTATGTAAACAGTAATAAACACAAACACAATACAAAAACAAACAAACACAAAACACAATAAACACAATTAAACACAAACACAATTAATAACAAATAACACAACAACAATAACAAACAACAACAATTATTTTTTGGTAAACACAATTTTCTTTCTTTCTTTCTAATTTAAACAAAAACATACCTTCGAAGGGTCTGGAGCGCCGGCCACCTTGAGCACGAAGGGCGAGCCGGGCACGTGTTCCCCAGCGAACTGTATGCTCAGCATGTGTCGGCCCGCTTCCGCTGGCTTCACGTTCAGCGTGAACGTGCCGTCTCCATGCTCGTATAGTTCACAGTATGCGACCTGGAAGCAATGACATGGTTAGATATACAGGGTTATTGGTAAAACATTAACAACCTCTTAAGAGGTCATTATGAACAACTTTTGGTATGGGAACAAACCTGAAATCGCGAAAAAAATCAGCTGTTCCCTACATTTTGACGAGTTATACGAACATAAATGTAGGGAACAGGTGATTTTTTATCGCGATTTCAGGTTTGGTCCCATAGTAAAAGTTGTTCATAATGATGAGTACAATGACATCTTAAGAGGTTTTTAATGTTTTACCGATAACCCTGTATAATTTTAAGAGCACCGGGACAATCTATGGTAGAAAGACTGTCGTATATGAGGGGGCTCAACTCTATAACTCTATACCTAAAATAATTAAGGAATTTAAATCATTTCCAAATTTTGTTTTTCCTTATAGGAGTGAATAATTGTATTCTTTTTGAGCGAAATCAATTGTCTTAAACCGTACATATTGAATAGATATAAAAACTATGGGAGTGCAGTCATTTGTTTCAGTCAGTCTTTCGATTGACTATGTTAGGTTCTGGTAATCTGAGGTTTCGTCTAAGAAGTAAGGACGATTTAGCTATACTGTTATTAGCAACATGTTTGGCTTTTTACGCGATATCTCATTAAAATGGGTTATAGTGATCCGACTTGCCCGACAATTTAAGCCGTCTGCGCTGTATTAAATATTATAAATAGCCTAAATCCACGAGTTTGACTGTCATTACTGCGTATGCGCAGTATTGCAATTGAGCACCTGGAACGACAGAGTTGTGTATAGTTCTACACAAAGGTTTTATTAGTCTTTCATGATTTTGTCCTGGCTTGTAGCTCGTCCGGTACTAAAAAGTTTGTATCACAATGAGGTGGGTATGGTAGGTGTTGCACCTTGTTGGGCCCGCTGCAGTGCGCGGTGAGCTCGCCGGGCCCGGCGCGGCGCGTGTCGAGCCAGGCGCGGATGTCGCGGCCCAGCACGCCGCCCGCCAGCCCCGAGCCCGAGCACACCACGCGCGACGCGTCGCCGCTCTCCGAGCCGGCCGACACGTTCACTGTCAGTGGACAACCTGAGATAGCACACAAAACGTTGTTAATAATATTAAAAAAAAAACGAGAATAATAAAAATCGAGGGCGTAGGAACAAACTCAATGTAGAAGGTAAGTAATCTATCGAAACCGACGAGTCACTTTTTTTTTTCAGGATGGGAAATCATTAAATGACCCCTCCCGCTCTGGGTGGAGCGGAAGGGAGTGTCAGACTCTTACTGACTAAAACCCACCCGTGTTCCTTCCTTAGCCCTTTATGTTCCGGGCCAGCGGTAGCCCTTTCGGACAATCCCGCTGACCCAGCAAGAGTCAGACACTGGTTTGCGCTTTTCCCACTTTTGATATGGAGAGAAACAGAAGTAGAAATAAATAAAATATGTTAATTTGGCAAATTTCACAAGTATACAGAATATAAACACGAAAGAAAATCTTAAACCTGAAATAGTGTAGGAACCTTTAGGCGAATCATATGGATGCGATGATACTCAGTGCAGCTAAATAATTCATAGGTTGTAATGTTTGCACCCAAAAATGATCACAAATAAATAATGTTACCTTTAACAAGCCGGCCGGCCCACAGCACGCGCAGCTGATGGTCGGCGGCGCGGCGCGGCGTGTAGCTGGCGCGCCACAGCCCCGGCCCGGCCGCCGCCAGCGCCACGGCCACGCTGTCGCCGTCCGGGGACGTCAGGGAGGCTTCGGGGGCGCCCGGCCCGGCGGCGCTGCCGTCTGGAAGAGAATGGTCTAATATAGTCCTCGTCTAGTGTCATGGTGAATGGTTTTGGAAACTAAGTGATGTATTCCCTCAGTGCAGCCTCTTACTGCTGGGGACGAGTTGGTGTCCATGGTAGGCGAAAACCGAAAACTGAAATGGATCCCCAAAGTTACAGTTACATGTTACTTAAACTGTTTAACCATACATTTTTGACGTTTAAGCGTCACTTAACTTTAATCTTCCTTTATAAAATAAACTATATATAAAAGGATTTAAAAAAATACGCGTAGTATTTTAACGATCCCATAATAGCTACATACATACATAGTACGCAGTTTTTATCTATGTTAAATGGTAGGTATCTATATCTATCTGCGATACTACGAAGCAAGTGCTGTTTGGGTATGCAATAAGTAAATAATAATAATAAATAAATATTTTATTCAGTATTAAAATTGGTAAAATCTATAATATAACATAAAGTTGGGTTAGTTACACCATTTATGAGAGAGAACAGCTGGACCGATTTTTATGATCTTTGATTTTTTGGATTTGTCTCCGCCCCGAATAGCAGAATAACTGTTAAAATACGGGAAAAAAAGAATGATTCATTTTCTCACATTTATTGATTCTGAGGCGGTACGGAGTTCGCCGGGTCAACTTGTATTTACAGAAAGTCTTAGAAATAATTTACAAAGGTATAATAATTTTAGATGCCTGTACTAGGATAAACTTGTATCACAGGTGGCATATTATTGTAGGACAATAAAATTCTATTCAAGTGTCACTAAACTGCCTTATCAATGTTTATTTTTTTCACACAGGTATTAGTAATATTGCGACATAGTTATATTACTAGCAGCGCCACGCGATTTCACTCGCACAAGTATCGATCCCGTGGAAAAATTGGGATAAAAACTATCCTACGTTCTTCCCTGGGACGCAATCTATCTCTCTGCCAAATTTTATCGAAAAGCGTTCAGTGGTTTAGGCGTGAAAGGTAACATACAGACAGACAGACAGTATAATATTAGTATGGATTTTTTTTTCCATACTAATATTATACTGTCTGTCTGTACGTGGAACTGATGAAGTGAGTTTTTATTATTTCATTTGGTTGATCACCTTGTGGTTATAGGTACCTACTGATTTCTAAATAATGATAAAAGATAATAAAGATTTAAATTAAATAAAAAAATCTTGTTTAAACACTTATAAAGTTTTAATATACCTTCATGTTGCTATTGTGGAAATGATAGGGAAAAAAATATAATCACAAAAAGAACAGTTTGACCCCGACGTGATTTGAACACGCAACCTTCTGATCTGGAGTCAGACGCGCTACCGTTGCGCCACGGAGTCTCATGGACACGAGTCTGAATTTATAGACAGTTATCTACCAAAGTACAAACGCCAGCAAGCTACCCGAAACCAATCAACTTTAAACCTTATGCTTTAGCGATAAAGTTGAAAATATATTAAAGAAATTTGACAGATTGTAGTAACTTGATGTGCTGGCGTCTGTGTTTCAGTATAAGAAATGCCTATTTGAACGCATTGCTTACTAAGAACAACTTGCCCTTATCTACAAATATGTAAACATGTTGTAAGGAACCTTTGATATACAGTGTAGCACTGGGGTTATCACATTAAATGAAATCCTTCACAGAGTCCTTTTATACAAAACTACCGTTTTCTACTCACCGATGGTGAAGGCAGCGGGTGTGTGCGGCGCGGCGTGCGCGAGGCCCCTGCCGGCCAGCGTGACGCGGTCGGCGCTGGCCGGCGGGGCCAGCAGGGCCCGGCGCGGGGCCCCGCCCACTAGCGCGCCGTTGTATGTTAGTTCTAGTTCTGCTTCCCCGCCCGCACTGCCCTCAACTCCTGTTAGGGTCACTACTGCACGACCGGATACTGTTTCTACGCCTGTAAGAGATACAAGAAGTTGTAAATTGTGTCCATTATCATAGGAAGAGTGCGACATTAATAATAATAGACTGAATCTAAACAGAATATTGACAAATATCTAACTAGCTGCGTAAAAATTAACGCGTTATAGTCTCGCGACTACAAGGTAACGTAACATCGTACTAGGTGGCACACCTGGGTTCAAAAACCGTAATCAAGACACAGATCAGTATCTGAACCTGCTGTAATTTGATGATCAAAATATCATGAAACTTCTAGCAACATGACGTTCGGCAAACAACTTCTTAATTGAAAGAACATAGATGCATACTTAAAAATTTAAAGAGATATATAATAATAGAATCCACCTTTAACTAGGATAAACCTGTAGCTGTACCTACCTGAGGTACACCTAAAGTACATCTAAAGTGCAAATTTTCTTATTACATAACTTTTTTCTAAGATTATTAGTAATATAAAATCAAAACTAATACATCTAAACTAATACAAAGAGAAAAGATTTGATTTTTTTGTATATTTGTTTGTGACGCTTTCACGCTAAAACAGCTGAATAGATTTGAATGACATTTGGCTCAGGGTTAGACCATGACCTGGATTAGGACAGGATTTTCATCCCGATATTCCCACGGGATCGAGAACTATGCGGGTGAAACCGTGGGGCACAGCTAGTGGAAAAATAGGGATAGTTGTAACTCACGTTGATGCCTTCCAGCTAGTAAGCATTCTAGCGTGCCAGGTCCCGCGTTGCTAGTGTCGAGCACTAGTTTCGAAGGAGCGCGCACGCGGCCCGAGTTGTCTGTGCCCCATCCTCCGACCGGCAGGATTGCTGACGTGTCTATCACCTGGGAATGGGAATAAACTTTATGTATTTCAATATCATTTTAACTTTCATTTAGTACCTTTAAATGAAATTTTCGTTTGAAATAGAGGGAGTATGCTGAAGTGTCATAAAAATCGGCCAATATACGGTCTGTTCTTACCAGACAGCAAAAGAACAGGCAGAAAATGTAATTGGGCAAAATTCGTTCGATTACTGAAGCTTTTTAGCCACTGATAATAGTCATATATTGAACTACAAGAATTATCTAATAATGTAAATAATTTGTTAATATGTGAGCACCATGTATCTTCTATCAGATAATTGATTTACATGTCATTGCTTCATTTTTAATTCTTTTTACCTTTTGTGGTAGACTAATTTTATTCTAGGTGCATCGTCTTCACATATTATAATTTTATTATGTATACAAAACCTTGTAAAACATTTTAAAAGTGTAACTGTGGAGTTTCTTGCCCATTCTTCTCCATACGAACACTACCTTTTGGAAGGGGCGACTAAAATCAATTCAATTTTACTGTAAGTTTTGACGTTCAAAAGTGCCTTTAATGTGCCTATTTGAAATAAATGATTTAAATGACTTTGACTTTATCCAGGTAAGTGGACGACAAGTTTATAGAGAAAAAAAAAAAGGTTTTTGTTATCCCAGCTTGTTATACTCTCTTAATAGTAGATTAAGAGACTTTTTAGGTAACAGTACATCTAATAAGTCGAGAGCAATAATAGCAACACAAAATAAAGGAGTTTTTATAAAAAAAAACTCATATCCAAATACACGGTTGATAGTGTAGTTTTTTGCTCACCTTAACAGAGAAGGGGCTTCCCGGCAGTGGCCCTGACGACGTGAATATCCTGACCTCGTACAGCCCCACAACCAGCGGTATGTACGCACAGAGCCACTCTCTGGGCGCGCCTGCTCCTACTCGACATTCTAGCAGACCAGTCTCCGTGCTTTCTTCTTTGTCGTCTGTTGTTAGTCTTTCAACCTGAAATAAATAATTTTTGTTTAGATAGACAGGGAAAAGGCAAAGGATTTTGACAGGCACCCTTCGGGTCTCGCGTAGGCATTCGTTGAACGTATACACTGCGCTTACGCAGTGTGATAGATTTGCGCATGCTTACTATTTCGAAGGTCAACCAAGAAAATTTACGCAGTTTGTACAAGCATTTTTTTTAATAAGTCTGTTACACAATTCAGTTAAATCCCGTTAACATTTTTCTAAACGTTGGTCATAGTACAAGTCCTCATTTAACCGTTACTAAGGTAACTCCACATCACACCAACTTACATAGTAATAAGCGCTAATATTGAAAAATTGGTAAAATCTGTAAGAATTGATGTAAGTAATAGAGTAGTATTGTCTGTTACCTGTACTACGGGCGGTGTGTCTTCAGTACAATGTATGGTGAACGCGGCCTCCTTGCCGACGTGCGCGTGCGCTAGGCCCGTGCCCGCACAGCGCGCTATACTGCTGCTTCTACCGCTTAGCACGCCTAGTGATACCGGACTGCCTGATACGTTTGCTCCTGTAAAAAGGGCGTGTTTTATTAATTTAGTATCATAATAATACCTTTAAAGATATATGGACTGAGCAGGTATGCTTGGATCGACTTTACTTAAAGCTTGCTTGCTAATTTAATGTCACCCTTATCCCCAGTGAATTAAGGTTGAACATGGGCATGCAGCTAACTCGTTGCAGCCGTATATTATTTGGAACGACTGCCATTTTGTTTTCGGTTCACCAGTAAGTATATCAGTTATGGAATATGCACACATAATTAAACAATAATTCACAAATTATACCCATGAAAATGACATTTTTATTCGTCCATGCCATTTGACAACGATTATGGCTGACAGTAGGTAGATAAGTGACGAATGTGATAAACACCTGAGCATGCCTTATGAAGCCTAATTAGCAAAGCGATTTTTCTAAAGTCTTGACTACAGAATAGTTACCTCCATAAGTGATGTAGATTCTGTAGTGCGCTGGCACCGAGGGTCGCAGGCGCACTCTGTAGGTGTTGCCATCCTCTCTAATATCGACCGGCAGACGAATGCGACGCTCACCCATCGCCTCACATATCACTTCTAGTTCCGCTACACCTGCGTCTTTTGTGTCAACTGAAAAATAATAAAATCATTTCATAGTTATCATGTAGTTGTAGTATGTAAGTAGGTCCATCATATTATGGCGCGGTAAGAAGCAAATTTTTAGGTAATTGTCAATAGCACATCGCGGCAACAAATAAGGTTCAAAACAGCGATGCGTTTGATGTTAGTTGAATTGAATGATAATTTTTCAGTTTTCATTAAATTATACAATAAAATGGCACAGTGGGATAGTTTTAAGGTAGTTCTTTAGTTGATTAAATTCCCTTTATTATCAATACATAAAATATGATAGTAAATTTTGAGAATTATGCAAAGAAATATGTATGTTTTTTTTGAGCTATTTTTTGCGATTGTTGTATCATGATCATGACACTATTTAATTTTTATGAAATATTTTTTTAAATAAGTTTTTTCTGCGAACATTTGACAATACTCTCAATGTATTTCTGGCTTGTAATATGTACCGATACAACTGTACGGTAAAAATTAAGCGTTTTACGGCATATTTGGGCAGCGCCTTAAGGTTTACTTATAATTAACTTTATCATTTTGGTCCAGTGCGAACAAGAGACGGCGCTATACGTCCCGTAAATCTCAGATAGCTCTATCTCTTGTTCGCAGGGCAGAAAGTATAATGAGGATGACAAGTTATCAACTTGTTTCTTTGTTGAAGATCGTTTAAATTATTATCCAATGAAATTATGTTACATTACCTGTAAAATTGATGGGTGTTTGTGCTATGATATTTCCAGTAGGCAACCCAGAAATGATGACTCTGTTCGAATCAAACGATTCGCAGGTGTATGGACTGCCAGACACAGGTTTTGATAAGTGTAGTACCTCTGAAATAAATAATAGAAACAATAAAAATCAAACCTTGCTTAGTATAAACGCTTAATATATTTTATTTTGTTTACTAGCTTCCGCCCGCGGCTTCGTCCGCGAGGTATGTCGATAAGAACTATCCTATGTCCTTCCCCAAGATGCAGTCTATTTCTCTGCCAAATTTTATCGAAATCCGTTCAGTGGTTTAGGTGTGAAAAGGTAAAATACACACAGACAGACAGACAGACAGTGTTACTTTCGAATTTATAAGATTAGTATGGATTTAACTAATGTAATTGGCCTATTTCCTTTTTATTTATAAACATTGCTTAAAGCTAAGTTATAATCATTAGCGACTATTTAACCGTATATTTTTGACGTTTAAACTTCTCTCAACTTTAATTAAGTAGTAGTAAGTTGAAAGTTAAAGTAATAAATAAATTCTGTCTAGGTATATATGCACTATTATACGAATAATAAAAGTCAAGAAATGTAACTCAAACTCAAAAATGGCACCACGCAAATGTTTACCGCGGTGGGCGTTGTCGAAAAGGTCACCGCGCACCAAAACCAATCACGGCGCTTGCCGGAATACAACGCTTTACTCAAGCGCAGCTGATTGGCTTATTTGCATGTGTGTCCTTTCGTTTGAATACTAGAGGTATTTTGTCAATGTAGTGAAGTTTGGAGCCAAATTTTTCGTTGATTTTGTTCATAGTTAGGCTTTCTGTCTTTTTATTATTCGTAGTATATGCACCAAATGCGTCCATACTCACACAGTATCGGGGCGTATGATACGCCCAGTTTAGCCTCTAGACATTTTTTTATTACTTAACCGTATAATAAACATTCACATACCTATAGTGCTCTGCCCAACATCAGTGATAGTATATTCCGCTTGTAACAATCCTGACTTAGTTTGATAACATCGCACAGGTAATGCTCTCGATCCAGGGCCGGACACTACGACGTCAAATTCTCTTGCTGGTCTACCGAGGGTGTCGATACTGAAGGATGCTACCCTGTTCACTTGGGCTTGGTATAGACCGAGACCGGAGGCAGCCACCTGTAGAGGAGAGAATGTGCTGTTCAATAAGAAAATAAGGAACTTTTTAAAACTCCAAAACTCAAAGCATTTATTTCAATTAAACCTTGTACCAGGCACTTTTGAATTGTCAAAATTTAAATATTCTGTCAGTTAGAAAGTTGAAGCTAGTAGAAGCTAAAGGAAAAGATGCACTGAACTTAAATTTAGTTTAGTTTGTGAACAACAGAATCGGCACCATTGTATAAGAGCTGTCATTTTAGTACTTCATCGAAAAATCTCGTCAAAGGGTCGACTAAAAACAGTGGGATATATCCCACTGTTTTTAGTCGAGTCGAGTTGTTGTCTGTGTTTAGTCTGTTTTGAGATGTGTCTTATAAGAGGGACTTCATTTTTTAAAGTGAGGTTCGGTTCCCTGTTGTTGAAATGACAGTTTGCACTAGTTGTCTATTACCTCTTGTCCATGATGCGCGGGCTGCACGTCCACGATGAGCGGCTCCTTGGCGACGGGCGCGCCGCTCCACAGCAGCGTGAGGCGGTGCGGCGCGGCGCGCGCGGGGTGCCACAGCAGCTCCACGCGCGCGCCGCCGCGCCGCCGCACCGAGTGCGGCACGCCCGCGCCGCCGCACGTCACGCGCCCCGACAGCCGCCCGTTGCCTGCTCCGCTCGTGTTCACTGCACATAAGGAACGAACAATGAGAACAAAATTGAGAAGAGATTTCCTGCTGGTTCATGAGTATGTTACTTGTAAGTTGGGAACTAGATTTTTATTTCCCGACTTTATTTATTGTACAGACGCCAGCACATCAACCTACCCGAAACTGTCAAATTTTCCCAACCAACTTTGAACCTTATGCTTTTGGCGATAAAGTTGAAAATCTATTGAAGAAACTTGACAGATTGTAGTAGCTTGATGTGTTGGCGTCCGTACACCAAAAAATATATAACAAAAAACAAAATACGATTAAGAATACAAAACATACAATGGGCGGCCTTATCGCTTTCTGCGATCTCTTCCAGCCAACCCAGACTTTGTAGTCGGGAAATAAAGATCTAGTTCCCAACTGTACTGACGTAGGTCAAAAAGCCGCTAAGCTGAAGTGGGACTGGGCTGACCACGTTTGCCGTCTACCCAATGAAATGTGGCCAAAATAACCACTACATGGAAGCCTGACACGGCCAGAAGACATCGCGGCAGACCCCGTAAAAGATGGCGGGCGAGCTGGAGAAAACAAACAAACGGCCAGTGGTCCACTTTAGCCCGGACCGACAGAGCTGGAAGTTATGGGGAGAGGCCTTTGCTCAACAGTGGAATGATGCAGGCTATCAGTAACAGTAACCACCACCACCACTCCACGAAGGTTGAGGAAATCGTGAAGTACATGCGTGTGAAGACCAACTAGACTTTGAGGGTCGAGAAGTTGGAGTCGCGTCACAATACGAACTTCAAGTCGTTCGTGGTTCGTGTTCCGACATATCATCTCGAAAAGTTTCTCAAGGAGTTCCTTCCTTGAGAACTCTTTCTGGCCGAAAGGTGTTGTGTATCGCCGGTTTCGTGGCCTGTTACATGACACCAGTCAGCGAAACACGATGCAGATACTTCGTGTGCGTTAGTTTTAGTGTAATTTTAATGTTGTATGTATTTATAGTATTTTTAAGTTATATTAATATTGTATTATATGTGTTTTATATAGGCCTTGACGCCTGAAATAAATGGATAAATAAATAAATAACTACACACTCACCAGTAAGTATGGCTGGTCGATGCGCCACCGCATCTCCAATAGACAATACTTTGACTGCTGACGCGTCGAGTGCCTCCACGTCAGCGACGGGTCCCCTCGCACTGCGCACCACATATCTACCGACACGACTGGCTGGGAATGTCAGAAGGCCGGTGTCTTCCAAATGTGCTTCGGCGACGCGAGTTCCAGTTGGTGAGACGACTTCCACTTCTGATAGGTTCTCGTCTATTTCTACTGTTGCTACTCCGCCTGAAACAAAAGAAAGTTAGGAACAAACTTTTAAATAATTTAGTATTAAAACAAAAGAATGATACACTAAATACGCAATCGCCCAATATGAAGATCGCTGAGTTACTGCCCTACATTTTGTTCAACAGATCGAAGTGCAAATGCAAGTGCAGCAAAAGTGACGTTAATGAACATTTTCTTGGAGACTATAATTTAATTAATCTGGTATTCCATAATCATACTTCGATTAGGTCTCATCTCTTTTATTCTATAAGTAATTAATGTAATTTTTATAATTAAATCTTTAATTAAATACTTTTCTAAGTCAATTTGGTTTTTTTTCGATCTTCTGACTGCAGCTAACGTAATTCACTGCAAAACAATGTGCTACACAAGCGTCTGAAGAGAATGTAAATGAGGATGTGGATGATTTTGGAGTGTCCACAGTCAATTGTTTTTAAATTTTCCGCGGTTGATGCACTTTGATTGTCGACTGTTTTTGGAGATCGAGAACTTCTTAGACTAAGTATAAGACTATACAGTACGGAAACCACATATTATTATATGCAATAAATTGTACCACATACTTGTTAAGTATCGCGTTTATGTTCGCATACCTCGTCAAAATTTAGGTAACAGCTGGTTTTTTTCACAGCCGATTTCGTAAATTTTTTGTATATCGTCAGAAAAGGCGATAACAAGTAGGTGGTATAATTTATTGCTTTATGTGGTTTCCATACTGTACGTCAATATAAATTAAATCACGATGAAAAAATTACAAATTAAACTTGTGATATAAGATATTTCAATCAAAATTGTGTAAGTACACCTATTTGTTAAATAAATTGCCATGTAGCATCATTTTTATTTAGCACAGTGAAAGCAGTTATGAACTTCTTACCAATCTGAACATAAGTATGTGGCTCGCTGACTCGGCAAACGAAGGGACTGCCAGGAACAGCTTGTTCGTTGAACGTGACGGAGACGCGGTGCGGTTCGCGTGATACCGGCACGAATGTGACGTCGTACAAACCACGGGCTACGGCTACCACCTGGTGGATGAGAGAATGTTTGATTAGTGCATTTAGTATACCAGGTCAAATTAAATTAACTGGCTAAACTTTACAGATGGATATAGGTATCTATCTATGTACCTAATTATGAAAATAATGTTTTTTAAACTCATAATGTCAAGTTACTGCAGCTGTAACTACAGTAACTCACATACTTGTTAAAATTCTAGGAAAAACATCTACTTTTACAATATTTGTAAATAATTTTTAAGTATGTGAGCACCATGTATCTATCACATAATTGATTTACCTGTCATTTTTTCTTTTTTAATTCTTTTTACCTTTTGTGGAAGACTAATTTTATTGTAGGTGCATCGTCTTCACATATAAATTATATTATGTGTACAAAACCTTGTAAAACATTTTAAAAGAGTAACGGTGGAGTTTCTTGCCCATTCTTCTCCATACAAACACTACCTTTTGGAAGGGGTGACGAGAATCAATTCAATTTTACTGTAAGTTTTGACGTTCAAAAGTGCCTTTGATGTGCCTATTTGAAATAAATGATTTGACTTGGATTTTGCTGATTACGTGTTCAACGGCCGCGGGTAGTTACTTAACATAATAAGTGCGTGTGTGTAAATGTGTTTGAGTCGACCACACAAACAGACAAGATGCGTCTAAAATTATGTATTATTCATGGGATGAGCTACATACCTCTGCCTTCACAGTAGTGGAGGGTGTGGACACGACCAGCTCCAGAGTGCCCTCTCCCGCACCGGCTGCGTCCACGCTGAACGTCACCGGCTTGCCTACTTCCACTCCTCGCTCTTCATCCACTCCTTCATCTAAGCTGAGTCCTTCTAGCGTACCCTCGAGTTCTGCAATGGGATCAATAAAAAACAGTATGTTGATTACGAAGGGCGTATTAACCAGTTATACTATAGCACCAAAGAAAATAATCACACCAAAACCAGATTTTATTTTTTAGAATGTATATTCATACATTCTAAAAATAAAAACTGTTTTTGGTGTGATTATTTTTTTTTTTATTTAAAGAAATAAAAAAAAATTTGCTTATTAATCTATAAATATTTATATAACCAACAATACTTTAGTTCATAAAATAAAGTGTAACTAATCGGCAAACAGAAATAATGCTATCTGTCTGTGAGCTTACCTAACCGGATAAAGTTTAACAATGTAATTAGCCAAAAACAAAATGAAAAACTTACCTCCAGGCCCCAATCCAGTAACTCTAACCCGTCGCACATCATACACGTTACACGTGAACGGCGATCCGGGCACGTGCCGGCCCGCGCACGTCACCTGCACCGTGTGCCGTCCCACGGCTTCCGGCGTGTAAGTCGCCGTGTACCGGCCTTCGCTGGTCGAAGAGAGTCGCGACCGAACGTTGGTGCCCCCTGGACCCGCTACGTATACTGTTGGTTCGCCTGCTACGGGAGTAGAAGGTATTGAAGATATTATAGAAGAAACTATCTGCGCCCCGCGGCTTCACCTGTTTAAGTTTCGATCCCGTGGGAATATCGGGATAAAAAGTAGTCTCTAAGTTAATCCAGGGTGTCAGCTACCTCCATACCAAATTTTATCAAAATTGGTCCAGCCGTTTGAACATGAAGTAGTAACAAACATATAAACACATACACTCACTCACACACACTCACAAACTTTCGCCTTTATAATATTAGTGTGATATTATAATTAGGTATGTAACAGTGTGACGTCGCATTATTTGGTATTATTTTTGGAGATGAAAGTACTCATGAATGTGTAGAACATTTGTTGTATATTTTATTCGAAATTAGATAGTAAATATCTGCTGTTTCATCAAAGAATGAGATATTTACACCCAATCAAAAAGTATGAAACAAATGTAGTTATGTTTTCGCAATTTCAGATTTTGTCCCATAGTTTAAGTTGTTGTATAATACTTAAATCTATTAAAAGGATGCCAAAAATCAGCAGGTATAAGAAGTCGGGATCTTCGAATAACTAAGAGTTTGCTTCAATCACTCTGTTAATATTTTCGAAATTAGAAGTTCGGTTAGAATATTATCACATACATTGAGCTGCTACCGCGTTAAAGGGGCTCTTATGAACTCTCACTTTCAATGCTAACTTGTATAAAACAACGTACAGCGACATTTTACACAACCCCAGAGTATCGAACATATGCGACGTCGAACGCGCCTCGACATTTGACTGCAACTATTGACTGAACATTTTCCCAAATAATAAACATTCGCATAGACAATGATGCGACACACAAACAATGGCTGACAGCAGTCACGGCTATTGAATCTAGTTGCTAAATATAAACTATCTTTACAAAGGAATAGTTTATAATTTGAGAAGATTAAGTTAGGTTATATTAATTGCAGACACATTAATAACGATAAGGTTTTGTATTTGTTTCAGAGATGACAAAGTTACCAAAGTTATAACAGCTGTTGTAACGAACGAGGCATACGTCTCTTTATAAGTAAAACAAAGTTGGGTTAGTTACCTCCACCATTTATAACTCAAGAACGGCTGGACCAATTTTTATGATCTTTGATTTGTTGGAATTTTCTCCGCCCCGAATAGCAGAATAACTATTGAAAGATTGGAAGATTAAAAAAAAAATAATGAAGATAATTACACGATTATTACATTATTATTACATTATTATTAATTGATTATTATGGTGTACATAATAAAGAGTATTCTATTCTATAGTTAATTTTCTCATACAATCGTTCTTTTTGATTCAGAGTCGGTACGTAACTCGCCGCGGGTCAGCTAGTTAAATTGTATATATAAAAAGGAAAAAAAAGCATTATAGAAAGCCGTACTATTCCCTAGCGACTTAGGATACATTTTATTTCGAAAAATCCGCGGTTCCTGTAGGGTAGGTAAAAGCTAGGTCTAAAATAAACTTACTGTGAAACCCAGTAAGCTGTATCTCGGCAGGCTCAGCTCTAGGTGTAGACACGAGCCCCGGGCCGGACGCGCGCGCATCCGCCGCCGCCGCCGGCGCAGACACGGCGCATGTGAACGGCGAGCCGGGCACGGCCTGACCGTTGAACCGGACTGACAGAGTGTGCGGGGCTGCTTCTACTGGCTTGAAGTTTACCTGGGGGGGGGGGGGGGAGATAGAAAGGTTTAAAGTTACGATATGTAGTTGAAGTAGTACCACAGTGAGTGAACAAATGGCCCCATACTCTAGCAATACAATAAAATTATTGGCTATACGAAAAAGAAAAAAGAAGTGTTAAGATCCTTGAAAAAAGGTTTAAAAGGCTGCTAGCCTATTGCATCTGTAAATTTGCTTACACTTGCTGAACATAGTCAAGAGATCTATAGAGAAAATAACAAGCTAAAATAATAGACAAACATTTTTTTGTTATAACAAAAAAATGTTTGTCTATTGTTATTTTATTTTTTTAATAATTAACTCTAAACTTTGCAGATATGTGCCATTAAAAAGTTCTGAGTATGTTTTTACTTACTTTGAACCTGGCATTTCCTTCACTTTGTACATAATTTGGCACATTCCTCCCATTCACAGCCACTATTATTTCTAAATTGCCAGCACCTGAAACAAACAATATAAAATGTTATAATACGGGACTAGGCATCGCCATTACGCCTGTGAAGTTTCGCTAAATAATTAAATAAGTTCCTGTACAGTCTTGAGCATAAACACGATGCACTTACGCAAGATTCAAAAGCAATATTTTCCAAAAGTATTAATAGATCATTTGAATTCGGCGTTATTGTAAGGTATTTAAGCCCGTGCTCGTGTCTTAAAGAAAACATTTTGTGAAAGTAAGTGCATACCAGCATGTGAAGCATTGATGGTAAAAGACACAGGTCTGCCGACGATTCCGGGCGAAATATCGGTGACATTGACTCGAGCTGCGCTGTACGCCTTCACAAGGAATGGACTGCCTTCCACGTGACCACCCATTGCGCCCGCTCGCACCTGTGAATAAATGGAGTTAGAACGTCTGCTTCACGATTTATTTATATCACGCTATGTTAGTGTGTAGAGAACCTATAATGTTCCCACTCCAGTATCACAGGCCTCCTCTTGCTGATACCGAGGGGGCCGTAATTCACCTCGCGGGCCCAGTGCGGGTTGATAAACGTCACGTCTTCGAATATTTGATTCTAGGACATGCCAGTTTCTTTACGATGTTTTCTATGTTAGTACTTCTCTTTGTTTTTGTTATCTTTATTGCACACGACAAAACTATTTACTACTATTAAAGAATACTGTAAAAAAAAAAATCTGAGCTGATCGTGATCACTGTTTATTAACTGTAATTGTGTATTTATTATGATTCATTTACCGCATGCATGGTTCTGATTGTACCCATTAGAAACAATAAATACTGTATAAAGTAAATGGAAGCATAATTAAAATTAAATTAAAAAAAAATGATATTAGGTACTAAAGCAATCACCCCTCGTAATTTATTTGGGATTGATCATTTAGGCAAATAAAAAGTATAATTTTTTAACTAAAATTATATGAATTAGTGGGTTAGCAGAAATAAAATGATTAGGATCTCTTAATAAACATGGATTTGTTAATGTTAATGGCGCACAATGGTTATCGTACTCGGATATGAAAATACTTCAAGTTAATTTAATGGAGAACTTACCTCAATACTATGATCTCCAACGTCGACTGGTACAAAGGAAATGGTGTATCTTTTACTAGCTTCATTCTCACCAATAGTCTCTTCGGCAGATACCTAGAACAAATAAGATATTATGTTACAATTATACTTAATTAATATAAAATAAGATACATGGGATCAAAAAGAAATCGGTAGCTTTCAGATTTTAAATGACAGCAAATCTTACACAAATGATGTGACTATAAATGGATTGGAGTATTTACTTCCCTAGCTAGACAAAGTACTGTATACTGCGTTCGTAATTTAGTTCCCAAACATGTAATCAAATATATGTTTTTGGAAAACCAACTTTAAAACCCACTAAGTTCAATTTGCGCTACAATTTCAAACATTTTTGACTTTTCAATAGAACTAGTCATTCTGAAATCCACTTAATTTACACGATCATAAAGTTGATATTCGTTTAAGTAGAAAAAACAGAAATAGAAAGAAGATTTGAAAAGACTTTAGGTACAAACCTGCACAGGTACAGGTCGTCTGGCCGGTCCGAGCACCTCAACGTGTGGCGAAGTGGGCGAGTCCACGCTGAATGTGTACGCTTCTCCTACTGACACCTTGTCCGGAGACTCGCCCGAACCTGCGCCGATGACTCGCGCTGGTGCAGATACGTGGCATACGAAGGGACTGCCTGGGAGAATAAAAATAGATTATTGATAATATAATCATTTATTTCAGATCATATAAACCATTATTAAAATGCCTTGTCTATAATACAAGAGCTGAATAGGAAATTGATTGTCGTAAGACTTAATTTGGGACACTACAGGCTGATTATTATTATTTAAAGTCTTTGACATTATCTCGGGAACCTGGGTCCCAGACCTTTGGAAGGCATATGAGGGGTCGAAGCAACTCGCAGAGTATTAAGCGCTTTTAATGAAATGAGGCACCAACCGACGATTAACCCTAAGCACTATGCAAGTGTACCCAAGGACAACCCCGGTTGGTGTAGGACTATTGCAGGAACAAAGATATTGGAATAAATGTTTGGAAGGACTACGGTCCCAGCCTGATCAAAGTTTAATTATACACGGAAAAAAATATGATCAAATTTACGATTCAACTGTTAATGCTGATGCACATAATTGTTACTAATATGAGAAAATGATGAGTTCTTACCAGGTACATGATCTCCATTGAACCGCAACTCGACGGTGTGCGGCCTGGGGTCGCGCGGCGTGAAGCTGATGGCGTACGTGTGAGCTCCTTGCGCCGCCGCCGCGGTCGGCACGCGACCTCCGTTCACTGTCACCTCCAAGTTTCCGGGACCAGCTGCCATGGTCTCCACTGTGGTGAGATGTAGAGGGTTATACGACTTCATTACCCAAGAGTGCAAAGGGAAAGCGCTATATTAGATATAACTTTTTGAATTAATCACAGAGCTTTGAAATCTTAACAATATCATCAACACTCTTGCCAGGACTTCGTGAAATAGGTGAACCCCGGGTGAATATTTTAATACGGCTAGCAGAAACTTATGCGTAGAAATTGAGGATTTTTTAGACTTACCCAAAAATGTGACCGGCTTTCCTACGGTGCCATGTGTGACATCCTTAACTCTAATGGCGGTGACGTCGTACACCTGAAAATTTATAGACATGTTATTCGGTGATACTTTGCGCCACAAGGCAATATTGGTACCTATGTATAAGTATCGCCATTTTAAATCTAGTCACAAAAAGTTTGCGGCAGTACTGCCATCTATTTTGATGTTTATATTGATTTGTAACGTGACTCGCCTTCAAATGGAACGGGCTAGCCGGTATGGGCACCGAGTCCACGAGCACGTTGAGGCGGTGCTCGCCCACGGCGCGCGGCACGAACTCGGCGCGGAACACGCCGGCGCCGGCCTCCGTGACGGCGGCGGGCACGGAGGCGCCGTTGGGCCCTGCAGCACGCAGCACAGCGCACTCAGCTCACCGCCCGCCCTAACGCCCTACCCCCGCGACAAGACGGATGTTAGGAGTTAGGGCGAAGCGGATGAGCTTATCAAGATATGAATGTTACGTTTACGTCATCATGTTATTTTTTTTGAGTATTCTCTGTAAACTGAAATCTTATTACTTGTTTTTTTATGATCTTACTTGACTACCCGTTAGTTAATCCTATGATTTTATATAATTAAAATAATATTTTTTTGTTAGTTTTGTTAGTACTAATATCTAAGCTATAAGTGAATTTGCTAGTGCGGCTAAGCATTTATGATATTTCTTTTAACTTCGTAATAAACTATGATTTCTCCTCTATAAAACTCCTTTGATCCCCATGCCTACATAGTTCCCTCATTCTTTGTCTAATCTTTTTCAGATAGGTATCCAAAAAGTATTATTTTGTATCTCTTTCATTTATACCACCCTGGAAAAAAGAACCAATTATTGATACATATCCTAGCTTGAAAAGCAAACAGCAAGAGGGTGGGAAATGTTATACAGGAAAAGCCACGTGGTGCAAAAGTGGACTATGTCTGGGTCACTCCTGTGTAGGTACCCAGTAGATGTGTGCAATCAAAAAATATACTTGTACATCAGTTAAAAGTAGAAGGTAAATAAAAGCATTGGGTACCTACATAAAACATAATTGGGTTAGATATTTTGAGAAACTCCAAAAGTGCAAAAGTTAACAACAACAATCAATACACTGAGGTATGTTAAAACAAAATGCCTCTAGTGTAGTGAATCATGCTATACATATCTCATGCTCTTACTTTATTCAAGAAGCAACACATAGAATCACAAGAAAACAAAAATACTATTTGAATTATCATTTGAAACAAAGGACAGCCACACTGCTGTAGTGTACTCCAGCTAATTGACATAATGAATCCTGATCATCACTGATTTCTCCCAAAAACCTTCAGCTTGCAATATCTAGCATTCTCATAATGGGTGCAAGGTCTTACCCTCAACATTGACTTCAATCTGGTCGAGGGAGGCGGAGGGGTGGTGCAATGTGAGCGCGGCGCTTTGGTGCAGGGGCGCCGGCCCGGGGACCGTGACGCGAGCCCCGCCGCCCCCGCCTTCTAATACTTGGATTACTAGCGGGCACCCGGGGACGCGCATCTAGAATGAGAGTGGATATTTTAAAACATGAACTTAGTAATTAAATATAGTATCTATATTGTCTAAAACAAGACACACTAGCTATACCAACAGAGTTGTAATGGCCGACCAAACCATTTCAATTCTTGTTTGGCCAACCCATTAACCAGCAATTAGTAAGTCTCACTCAATAAAGATTAGGGTATATATTATCTCGATCAGTTGTATTGGTAACTACCAACAATGGCCAACCATGGTGAGTATAGCTTAATTTAGCTATATTCACCGTACACCATTGACATTTGACAAAAAGAGGTTTTTGATCAATTGATTAAGCACCTCTTTTTGTCTATTGTCAACTGCAAACGTAACCTGTCAGTATTGTATGTTTATGGACTTCCGTTGTCCAAAAAGATTATTTAGACATTACAACCGGTAGTGTGTCTTATGTGTAATGCATAATGGAAACAAGTTAAAATACTTACTTTGTTAAAAGATACATTGACAACATGTTCACATGCTTCTGTTGGTGTGAAAGATACCATGAAGCGAGCATTTCCCTGAAAGCAAAACAATATTAATTATTGGATTATACATCATAAGTCTATGTTCTATGTTAGAGGATTTGGTTTCCACACTTAGTCCTTCAGGTGGCCCATTGTCTGTGGGCTTTATCATGAGTCTGTTCTCAAGAGAATATAATGGAATAGATTATGTATTTTTATTTGCAAACATGGCCTTAGTAATAGGATTATGATCTACATGTCCTTCCATGGACACAATGGAACATGGACATGATACTTACAAATATTTTGAAGATTACAATATGTAACTCTTAAGAATAGAAGATAGGATACTCACTTGTGGATGTACTTGTGTTGGAATATTCAATCCCCGGGCAGCAACTGTAATTTCAAGATTGCCTTCACCAGCCTGTGCGGCATCGACTGCTAACTGAACTGGTACTCCAACTCTTGCAGCATTGCCTCCACTTACACTTACTAGCTTGCTGTCATATGCCTTGCATACAAATGGTGTGTCCTGAAAACAACAATAAAGTTAAGAAAAAGAGGAAATGGAAATTAATTTTAAAATCTAATATGGTGTTTTGTTAATCATTTTGACCTAGATTGTTATGTGGAATTGATATTTATCGGGAAATACAGAAATATTAGAAAGCACACTGATGCTCACATAAAAACATTTGGCTTGGTTCTTGTTATTGTTTAGAAAACTGTGGTACCTAGACAATAAACATTAAGAATTAGATACATACCGGTACTATTTGGTTGTTATACTGTGCGGTGAGCGTATGAGGTCCTACATTCTTCGGGGTGAAGCTAGCTACCAGACCGGTGACGGCGTCTCCGGTCAATCGTACAGGAACTTCGCCCCTCGGGCCTCGAACTGTTACTGTTAACTCGCCGCCCGCAGAACCTTCCACTCGCACTGAACATGACGCTAATTCACCCACGGGTATTAATTCTAGAGAACAAAAATGTAAATACTAGGTTTTAAACGGTAATTAATTAATTAGGATTAATGATTTACTTGTTTTGATTAATTAATTAAAATTGCCGCTCTATCTAACATGATCGTCCTCATGTTGTGACAGCTGTCAAAAGTCTGACAATTTTTTTATATTTTTATTATTATTTTGATGGCTTGGTTGCTGGGACCTTTTAGCCAAGTCTTTATTTGGAAATGTTTGACAATGAAATGAAAGCGTCAAAGATAACAAGAACAAATAGTTGTAGTTTCTCAATAAAAATAATTTATCAGCTATTTACATGTATTTTTTATAAACATTTTGTCTCATCACGTGTTAAGAAACAAAACACCCGGCTAAAAATAAGCATTTCTAAACTATTAATTATGTGTATACTGGCTAGTCAGCTATAAAAAAAGAAAAAAATCCGTTAACACAAGAAAAAAAAAATTCTTTTATTTTTAAAGTTATTTTATAGCTTTTACTTTAACATTTTTTAAGCAATTTGACCAGTTACAATCCTTGTTATCGGCCGCAGCGCCACCCCGGATAAATTACGGATGTAAGTAAAACTATAAATAGAAGGCGATGACAAGCTTTAGGTATAGGCTTCAATAAGAATAAAGGTATTTAAATGTAAAGGTATACTCCCAAACACATTTACTAATATTTTTTATTTGGACGCGATAAATTAGTACTAAGTTAGAATATAAGCAGTAGTAGGTCATTACATAAACCAAGTAGACTGTAAGGAGAAATAATTTTGGTATGTAGGTGAATAGGCGCCTTTTACCAGGATTAGGTAGAAACAAATTATTAATTAATGACCACTCACCAACTTGTGACGTGTCTATAGTGACTCTCTGTGCTGGTGCAACGTGGAAGATGAAAGGAGAGGATGGCACAGGCTCTCCGTTGAACTTGATGTCTACCCGATGAGGGGTCGCCGCTTCTGGCCGCCAGAACACGAGGCATCGTCCTCCACCAACCACCTAGCATAAAATGGTAAATTGGTTTATCTAATTGAAGAGGTACATGGTCTCCTAATTAGTGATTAATAATCCAATGCAACAAAGAAATTATCAGTAACAGGTTGAAGGAAATAGGTTTCCTTTTTAAATTTTTCATAATTAAAGAGAGCCGATTTTTATTTAGAATACAACCTACTTTAAATACCTACCTAACTTTCAGCCCCTAACACTGACTTGTATTAAACAAGCTTGTATGATGGAGGTCAGTGGCCCCTAAGGATTACTATTACTAGCGTGGAGTCATTTTAATAGGTAACATTTGACAATTCATCAAATATTCAACAACGTAACCTTGTAACGGCGGGCATAAAATAACATATTTTTTCGTTTTGTTAGAACTGCACAATTGCTTACCTTTTTTCAATTACGATTACATATTTATTGTAATAATGACCGATACGAGTAATTTTACGATTTGCTTTCATTAATAAACCATTCTAAACATAATAAACAATTTCTGATCTAAAGAACTGAACGTCGTTACAAGGTTACGTCAGTTAACCATTTTTCTTTTTAAACACTAGGGATGTTACTCTAAAAATCGAAAGCTGATAAGTAGAATCGAATGCAATGATGACTTGTGAAGAAATATCACCATAAATTAATAACCACGTTGTGATTATAATAAAAAAATTATTTATTATTCTTTTAACTAACTAGGTATAAAAATACAAAAAATAATGAAATAGAAAAACTGCCTCCTCGCATTCGCCTCTAAAACTACAAGTGATTACCATGAGGAAATAAACTTTGAGGTTTTTAAAGAGTGGTTTGAGAAGCTGCTAGTCAGCTTAGAAAACCCATCGAAAATTATAATGGACAATGCACCGTATCATTCTGTACAAGTTGATAAACCACCAACTCAAGCAAATAAAAAGCAAGAAATTGTCTCGTGGCTGGTAAGAAATGGTGTGGATGCAAGTCCAACTTTATTAAAAGTTGAGTTGTTAAATCTAGTAAAAGCAACTAAGCCGTCCAAGCTCCGCTATGTAATCGATGAACTAGCCCTAGAGCATGGACACGAAGTTATTCGATTGCCTCCCTACCATTGCCAGTATAACGCCATCGAGCTTATTTGGGCACAAATAAAGGGTTATGCAGCGCGGAACAATACTGAACCACCCTTCAGTACTGCTAAAATGATGTCTCTGCTACAAACTGCGTGTGCAGAAGTCACTACAGAAGACTGGAAAAAAGTCGTAGAGAAAACAAAGAAAATAATTTTACAAGATTTTGAACGAGATGTGAGAATAGACAATATTATTGAAAATGAATTAATAATATCTCTGAGTGCTGACAGCAGTGATGAAGATGACAATACTTTTAACAGTTCTGATAGTTCAACTGAATAAATGCAATTTTTTTGTTAAATTGTGTACTTGTCTTATTTTGCTCCTTAAATTTACGAAAAAAATAATAATAATGGGACAGGGATTCGCCTGATGATTTTTAAAATTCGCATATGTTTCAAGTCCGTATCGATTCATTCACTTTAATCGATGTTTATAAGCAGGTCACCTCACTATGAGGACAAAACTGACAGACGTCAAATGTTACCTATTAAAATGACTCCACTGTAGTGGAGGTCGAATGTAATGTTCCTCCTACGAAAAAGGAGAACACGCAAATACTTGAATATCAATGAAAAGTCTTATGAATATTTATGGATATCTAGAATTATTATTATGGTATTTTAATCGACATTCTATTAAGAACTCGTTACCATTAATAATTTTACCGCATTTTAAGTTAGTAACAGACATTCCAAAATTCAATCGTAGTCCCAGAATAAAAAAGAACCAGTCGGACTCGCGCATCGAGGGTTTCGTACCATCACAAGTTTTAAAATTTTCATCGGCAAGGTTTATATTCGTTAGAGAATTTTAACACTGCGCACTGCGGTGTAGAATATTGCAGTTTTAGGTCAGCGCCATCTCTTGACTAATAGTGGAACTAGTGTAACTTTAGTTGATGATTTTTGAAAAAGTGTGCAAGGTATTTAGGGACATTGTTTTATTTTTCCTGTAATGTTTACAGAAACTTTTATCACAGAATTATTTCAGATTTTTCTCTTTGCAAACTTTGGAGATAAGGGGGGGGGGGCGGGGACGGTATTTTTTTAATTTTTCATTATGAATTGAAAACAATGCGGTCTAAAAAAAAATCTTTCTTATTTGCAAAATAGTTGGGCAAACGTCATCTAAAACTTTTCTAAATTTCAAGTTGATAGCATTAGTAGTTCTTGAGATATCCAGCTGTGACAGACAGACAGACAGACTGAGTCTCACCATAAGGGTTCCGTTTTACCATTTTGGTACGGAACCCTAAAAAAAGTAAAAAAAACTTTTCAAAAATCCAATTTAAAGTTTGAAAAGCGAATGAAGCCTCATTTAAAGTTTCAGATTACCTACGAGTATAATGACGCGAGCTTACCTGCACGTGATTCGGAACTTCGCCTTCGTTTATTGAGATTTCCAACTGTCCTTCTCCGGCGGCGCTGGCGTCCACTGAAAGAATAAACTTTCAGTTAATATCACGTGTAAGTACCTACCTAATAATGTTTGTTTTGTTCTTAGCTAGTTGTGTCGTGTTTAGGTTAGATGTCATGTAACCTACTGTATGTAGAAAACCAACAAAAGTAGATGGATCCGATAAAACTATCTGCCGTTCTAAAACATCAAATTCACATATCACACAACATTTCATCAACTTTTTGCTTTCCATGTCGATCCTAAATAATCTCTACATCAATAATTTAAAAACCTAGTATTTAATTTGTTTTGCTATCGTACTAAATTCAGCCAGATACCAATTTCCGGCGAAGCAGTTTTTGGGCAATTAAGAATATTTATTATGGCCAATTAAATTGAAATCTAGATAGCTAACCAATTGCGGAAGTAAAAGATATTATGGCAAAAGAGACGCACGTAACGACCCCTTGGTTCTCAAATGTTCAATGGGGGAATGTCCCCTTCTTCCCATAGGCGCTATAATTTATGTTCCGGGGGGATAATACCATAATCACCGTGCTCGGTCGGTTTAAGAGAATTCACTTTGAGCTGGAGAATTTTGCTTTCGAAATCTGAACCTACAGAAGAAAATCACGCAACTTTTTTTTACTAATTTTTAGCACGTTCTGTTAGTTCGGCAGGCCCTACGCCCTAAATAGCCGAAGAGGCGTAGGGACTACGGCGTCTGCCACGTATTTATAGGTAACGAATTTGTCTCTTTTCTCTATCCTTATGGAGGCCCAGCTTCAGCACTGTAGCAGTAGATACTTAGTACGGGGAAGTTACCTATTAATATGAGAATGAACTTAATCTGATACCTAATTACTTACGGACAAATATGGGGAAGAATTAAATCTGACATAGTTTTCTCAGTTCAATATTTGAGATTGTGTTACGCAATTCTGGCTGAAAGTTTCTAACACCGACAGAGGCCCAGGATATTAGACTTATTTGTTATTTATTAAACTTACACACACTATCTTTAGAGGATGACCCCAATAAAATAGTGGTTTGCAAACACATACCTACAAAAAATAAAATGAAAAATCAACTTACGGCTAATACCATACTTAAAAATCTAAACTTTCTTATCCTGTGTAACAGCTTTCGTTGAGGCTGAGTGTAGACCTTGCTCACCTCTGAACTGGCACTGTTGTCCGACGACCGCATTGCCGACATCTGTCACTTTGATAAGGCTGGCGTCGTATACTTTGGCCACCAGTGGGGCTGCTGCCAGCTTGTCGTCTGCGA